>CM057337.1:359762872-364562872 GCA_030015575.1 Agapanthus africanus | reverse complement strand
GTTGATACAAATAATATTAGTCGGTCATATGAGATATAACCGGATTATTAAATCAAGTGTTGATTTGATAATTTAATGTATAATTGTATATGTGATATACTAGATTACATTAACTAATATTAGCTCACTTAAATATTTCTTTTCTCACTTATGTGGATAAGTATATATGTGATATATATTAATGTACATTTTATGTGTCATGGTTGATGATACATGCAACATGAGTGTATGAGACTTATACCATACTAATGATAATGAAGGGTTTATTTATTTAGTGTAATTCAATTACTAGTTGGATAATGGTCACATGGCATGAAGCTTTGAGAAGCTTGGAGAACCATTGACTAGTCCACTAGTTTTGTCTTAATACTAGATATTTGTTAACCCAACCATTATCTAAACCTATGGTTAAATCTCTACATGAGTGATATTAGATATTTTCTCACCCATAGTTGCCATTCACTCTCTCATCTTTCATTTGCTTCATCTTCATCAAGAGCAAGAGAGAGCTCTCTAGGTTTTTGAGAGAAGAAGAAAAAGAGTGAGAAAAGTAATTCTAAAGTGAGCAAAAATCCTACTTCATCATCCTCTACTAGATTAACACTTTAGTATAGGGTGTTAGCTTCACTAATCCCACATTAGTGAAGAGGTAACTTGGGTTAGTGACTCCTCGACGTAGATCATTTTCGGCCTCGAAGACTTCGTGCAAGCTTGTTGCTTTCTTCTTGTGGAGCCGTTCATGAGTCCAGGAGTTCAATGATCGCAGCGAAGGGGCCACTACAAGGAGCTATATAAGTGAAGGACCAGACTATAAAGGTTGTAATCCCTACTCACTTAATTGTTAAGTAGTTTGCAAATTGTGTTGTCTAAATCTTTAGTTAAGATTATAGGGTTAGGATAGTTTTGTACGGCATGTTTTTTAAAATGGCATGGACAATGCCTCCTGAAACCTTGCTGTCATGCCGTACTTTCCTACAACAGTATGGAATATATAGCTACATACGGGCCATACAGTTATAATATTTAAAATAGTATGAATCGTTGTTTTAAGAAAAATGGGGGCTACGGTGTTTTTGAGAAAAAAATACCATTTGAAAATTCGTAGTGTTCGTTGGGGTTGTCTTTGAAAATACATAAAGATCCGTTAGTTTTAAAAATAGGTATGACTCTAATTATATTCTAATATCCACTTAAGTGATTAAATGACTACACTAATCCCGAGTAGAAAGTGATTAGAAATCTATAATATTTTCGAGTCGATACATTTATCAGTCGGCGATCCATCCTCATAATATCACGTACGGTATAGTTCCTCATATAGCATCCTCAAGTCAAGAGTGCGTATCAATCATCATATATATCATATCTCGTAGGTATAATTCGTTGTATGATATCCTCGAATCGAGAATACGGGTCAATCATCATATATATCATATCTCGTATGATATCATCCGTCGTACGATATCATCGAATCAAGAATATGGGTCAATTACCATAAATGTCATATCTCGTATGGTATAATCCATCGTACGATATCATAATTCAAGGGTACGGATCTATGGTCATGTACATTCTATCATCTCATCTAGTCACATGTCATCACATATTATATATATCGCCTAATGATCATGTAATATCTCATATCATAACATGGTATTTCGGCCTTAAATCATATATCATAACCTCTGACATCATGTCCGATCATATCGACTCATATTATTATAACTTGTCACATCCTCATCTCGTGGTATTATATCAAAGTTATCCTCAACTTACATGTGTGTGTTTGTGTGTATACATAAATCTTGTATGTTTGAAGCAACATATATACCATAAGCACAACGCTAAGAGAATGCGAACCAAGGGTATTCCTTCTTACATGTATGCCTACAATATCCTATAGTCTCCACAAACCCTATTAGCTACGTATACCCGTCTAATATTTACATATATAACTATATACCTAGTATTCTAATACTACTGTTGTGGGGTTGCTATATGCTATCCACCCGACTTCCCCTATAGATATACATCAACTCACCTACTATCCTCGCTCTAGCTGAAGTCAATGAAAGCCTTGCTCTCCTTCGTCATTCCGGAAGTCCACGCTAAGGTACCTATAATTCAAGGAATATCGTATCGTAAACAATATCAAATCCGAAAACCGACGCGGCAAGCGAAACGTACATAGGTTAGAACCTATGGTCCACGCATACATGAACAACCAAACAACTCCCGACGTTGACGTACGAACTTCAAACGACCGAGTCAAAACTCAAATATAAAAAAACCAAGTTTCAAATATCATAAAATATCGCCAGAAATCATGTAAAATGACTCTAGACTTTTATTAATGTAAAATTAGACTTTTTTGCATACATGGTAGGTCTAGTTATCTAAAAAGTGGGCTACAGACCAAGTTTCAGACCTTGACTCCAAAATTGGGCCGCAAATTTAGACCAAATCGAATAAAACAGCGGCCAAAATATGAAGGCTTAGGCTTGGTTTTCTAGGGTAGCTTCCTAGTGGTTTGCATATCTTACAGTATTGGCAATTTAATTTACAGAGTCCCCGAGTCATAGCAGATTCAATTTGATCACCACCTTTGCAACAAAAACCAATGTCGGAAAACTTAAATTCAAAGTTTAGGACTTCCAATCTCAATTTTGTCAAGAATTCTATCACTAATAGGTTGTAGTTTCTAACTAATACTCAATTACACTTCCACAACTCCAAACAACCACTAAATCATGAACTTATAATTTTCCAAGATCATAAACCTACACTAGTTTAACTCTAATTTACTATAGGATGTTAGGAAAACTAATACTTAGACAAAAGTGAGGGATTTACCTTCCAAGTGCAACCTAAGAAATTTCTAGGATGGCCAAAGTGCTCATAGTCCCAACCTGATCCTACCATGGTGTTTGAAGTGAGGTAAGGAATGATTTTTGTGAAGGTTGTATGGGGTTTTGTTGAATATTTGAGGGGGTTGTATGGTGGTAGTGAGGTGGTGGAGAAGTTAGAGAAAAATGGAGAAGGAGATGAAGAAGAATGGGAGGTGAAGAAATGAAGAGGTGAAGGGAGCCAAGAATTGTATAGAAACTTTCCTTCTCTCTATCTCTCCCCCTTTCTCTCACCCATGACACTTGTCCCCCCTTCTCATTTTATCTTTTCTTTTCTTTTTTAATTAAAACCAAAACCATTTGAAAACAAATGGACCCATGGTTCAATAATTGTGGGCAATTGTTGCACCATGTTATTTTGCATGTCGTGATACCTAAACATTATTAATACTTAATTAATAAAATATTAATCAAGTTTAGCATTAAACTTGTATATAAATAATTGTATAATAATTTATAAAATGTCCAAATCAAATAAATGCTTCCTTAATCAATAATTCATATAAATTTCTAAATATAGGTATATAATTATACCATTCCATTAAAACTAATTTCTATATTTCTATAATATTCATAAAATTTATTATTTTATTATTTAAATTTCAAAAATAATATTTTATTTTTCTGAAATATTATATAGGAATACTTCACTAAATTTCTCTCTCTTGAACCATGCTCAAAATGAGAGCAAGAAGAAGAAAGAGAAGTGCCAGAGGAGAGCATGAAGCATGAATGGAAGAGATGAAGAAAATCATCATCAAGTCAAAGATGGAAGAGAGAATGGCTACATATATCCACCATGCATCAATAGTGCACAATCAATGATCAACAATACAAGCCATTCCTCTTTAAATGCTTCATCCCACCACACCTCCATCTTTCCACCTCATTAACTTAATTTGTTTTTAAAAAAGAAATACAAATACGAGGTTTTTTTTCTTCTAGAAGCATTTCCGTATAAATACAGAATAATTCATCTGGTATATGTATCGCTACATATACGCCTATCCGTATAAATATACGGATAGCACCAATGAGACAAAATGAATAGTGAACAATAATACTAAAATATATGTATCAAAATACATATATAAATCATTAAATCAAAACCTGATTTAATAATCCGGCTTAATCCTAAGACGGCTAGTATTATCAACTGCCCGATTAAAGTCCGTGTAACGTGTACACGTATTTAATCGGATCCCCTGCACGTACCACCATACGGATCCTACATCTGTCGCCTGAACCAGAAAAAGACTCTGTGTGGGACTCTAAAGACTCGACAATACGCTGGCAGTGGGTTTAACTACAAGCACGTTAGCGGCACTAGCTGTACGTAACGGCTACCCAGATACTTGTCGAAAGGAGGGTCGAGAATCAAGTACGTCCTTACCCTACAGAGCCTGAATGTGACAATCTCCGTACAGTCCGGTCTTTTTGTCAAAGAGTATCGTATATCGGGTCTAGGATGTGGATAACGTCAGACCCCTACTAACCCGATAAGTCATGTCTGAGTCAAGCTCATTACCAACTGAGATATTACTAATCAACTATCAGTAAATCTCACCTATCGTGGCCACGGGTTTCTGGTGATAGCTAACTGAGCACAGCACGACATCGACTCCTAGTACCAGGAGAGATGAATATCTGATAGTCGACCACTGCCTCTATGTGGCTCAGGACTGTACCCAACTAAAACTTGTTTGCATGCCTCCTTTGAGTCGTAATCAAAGTACAGTGAGAACTCACACAAGACAAATGACGACTTTAGGTCAAAGGACTAACATGTACTCATGCCACCTAAGAACTTCTATCTGACGATAGGTATAATACCATCTAGAAGTTCTCGGCGAGTCCGTTGATTTATGCACGTTTTCACTATGTCATTTTTTTTAAAAAGAATTTGAAATAACCGCAATAAAAAATGGTGTCACATGTAGCGAGCCGTGATGAGTACGGGTCGTCCGCAGGGAGATGGTAGGGTTTTAAGCTTGTTTTAACAAGTTAATATCGTAACTTGAGTTGTTGTTTACACTAAGTGTCGTAACTATGATATGTTCAATAAAAAGACTTGTTAGGGGTAGTTTTAGGTTAGTTTGGGTTAGAATGATGTTTGTCGTTTCCTTATAGACCTAATTCTGATATTGACACTAAGGCAATAGGCAACAACGTGGATTAGGGAACTTGAAATACGGTATTTGTGTTTGTGTGCTAAATCCGTATATCTTGTCCTTTGTCCTTCCGTTGTTGTCTCTTGACCTTAGCATTCGGCAAACCTCTCGAAACCGGCCACGATTAGGATTCACTGCTATTGTGGTAGGATAGGGTGCCTAATAGAGCGGAATTGCGAGTCGTTTGGTCGGAGTTTCAATTGCAAAGTTAAGGTTTTTAAGGTTTTAGCAAACACATCTCTTAACACAAACTAACCATATTCTACCCTTAACAAGTAAATCAATTACTCACACATATTTACAATACCAAATAAAAAAAAAGAAAAGAGTAAGGCACATAACAAAAATTGCAAGAAAAGTAAAGTCAAGGTTAGAAAGTTAAGAACCGATATATCCAACGTTCAAATTCCTTCAAATGTTCTTTAAGCCCATACCAATGTGAAATCAAAATACCAAATTTTAAGGTTGCAATCTCACTTAAGAGGTTGCAAGATCAAAGCAAGGCAAGGATTTCACAAGTTCAATGTTTGTAGAAAGCTGGACATATGTAATGAACAATGAGAACTTTTACTGATTTTCAAATAAGGTACAACTAATCTTGAATTCAAGAACCTAAATCTTAAGCTTGCAAGTTCAATGAAGAAGTTGCAAGATCAAGATAAAGGGCAAGAGCTCAAGAGTTCAAAGGAAAGACAAGTTGCCATCTACAAATTACAACTTGTTCTAAACTAAAACTAAAGACAAAAAAATATCCTTTCCCCTTGCCCATTGATCGGGTATTTATAGGCACAAAATAAGATTAAACAAACAATATAATAAAGATGATGTGACAATAATAGATAGCCAGAAGAAAAATGGGGTGCATTGGACATGTTGAGACCAGCGGCGTCGGGTTTTTGGACAATTTCGCCGGTTTATTCTTGGGCAATTTAGCTCGTGTTGGTTCTGTGATGTTGTGTTCTCTCCACAATTCCGCTGGTAATGTTTGATTTCTTGATAAAAACTTGGGTTGTGCTCAGTAGCTTTTGGAGGGAAAAGGTATCTTCAAATCACATCATAACTTTTTAGCATTTATCACACATCACACCACTTATGCCATGGGCAGCCCCTACCTAGGTCCAAATACCAAAGAGCTATGTGCACACTTGTATTGTGTTGGACCAAAATTGTGTACACTTTACTTGTTGCAAAAGAATTCTTTGGATATCGATCGGTTTTCCGTTCTGATTGCAGCGCCGGCTCACAAATGTCATATCCGTGAATTTAAGTGTGTTTCCAGTATTTTGTCACGAATACCTGTAATCTGTATTTACTGAGCAGACACTGGTTAAAAGTACCGATATATAACAAAATATATAATGAATGAGTGGTATTAAAATGCAGTTTTCTGAGATGAACAAATACCCCCAAACTTATCATTTGTTCGTCCCGAGCAAAACAAAAATTCCTAACCTTACTTTCGTAGGGAAAGCGATTGTACTGAGCATGTGCAACAAGCCATTAAACCTCTAGGTGTCCTTAGAAGGAGGAGTGTTGTCTCCTGAGGGTTTTCAGCGGATTGCACCCACAAAATCCTGTCAAGTTAGTGTTGAGCAGAAACTGTTGATTCTAATCTTAAGGTTAAGTATCAAAGTCAGAAGTTCTATCACCCTAGTTAGAAACGTCCAACACTATTTTCAACTCCTCACAATTTATTTAACATAAGCTCATACGTATTTACGTGGTTGTGCGAATAGTGTCGATAAGTTTTTTAAGAATTTAATTAGGGTCATCATGTTATAAATACGGACCAGGATAGACTTCTAAAGGATCACACGAGTTTGAAAAGACTTAAGATTTTCTCAAGTTTCGTTATCTAGTTAGGTTTCAAGTCTGAATTTATATCATTTTTAACATAGAACCACGTCTTATTCTTCACTCCTACCTTACACCTATTATTGTTCATACACACCTTTCGTGATCGTGCAAAATGTCTTTATAAACATAAATCTTCATATCTCCGTGAAAAACTGTTTACAATAGAAAACTCATCTTCGCCAAGATTATTCTCCCACAAAGAACCGTGAGGATTTTTAACTCGGAGAGAATACTTTCTTAGCTTGATTTATTTGGTGATTGGAAACTTAGCGAGATTTGGGTCAATGACTCCCAAACCAGATGGTTTTAGGGCATTAGGTGTGGAGACACCCCAAGGACTTAATTACCCAAGTTACCAAGGCCGCAAAACAAAATGACTCATTTTGTTTCATCTTTTTTGAAATATTTTGAAAGTAGTGCAAACGGAGATATAGCCTGCTTTTCTTTTTAATCCCGAAGACGTGTTCATGTGGATAAGGTATGTAATCACACCAACAAGGTTCCAGATGGGTTATTTTTCAAACTTTTAGTTTCTATTAAAACCTCAAACTTATTTGAAACAGTGTTTCCACTGTTTCTGGCTGGATAACCGATGTTTGGTGGTAAACAGAGGAAGATTATGCAGGGTAAACTGGCTCCTGCAATATTAACCGTCTGGATGAGGAAGTTCATCGCGGAACTAGGAGTAGTTCCAACCATTGTTGATCCAATACCATTGTATTGTGATAATAATGGAGTTATGGCATTAGCCAAAGAACCAAGGTCCCATCAGAAGTCCAGACACATCCGAAGGCGATATTATTTGATCTGGGAGATAGTTGATCGCCAAGAGATCGAGATTCGGAGAGTAGATACAAAAAATAACACCGCGGATCCACTCACCAAGGCCCTTCCACAGCCGCAGCATGAAAGACTTTTTGAGGTGGTTGGTATGAGATACGCCAATAATTGGCCTTAGTGCAAGTAGGAGATTGTTAGATATATGTATGCCCAAGAGGACATTATATGTATAGTGGATGATTGGACATGTATATATGTATATAGATGACTTTCTTGCTCGACATGATAGTATACTATCTGGTTTACTTTATCTTGACATGTTCATCTGATCATGAATCTTATTCATTTGGTATATGTTGATAAAGCCCATAGGATAATTGCTTGACTAATGTGACTATGATGCAGATTATATTAGTAGGACACTTGTAGTTTATAAGCATATCTTTTAACTGTTCCTAGTCGTGGGTGTATCGAGACGGGGCATCAATATTCCAGAGTAGACTAGCGTATACCATTCTTGTCCTATATGATGGGCAATAGATGATCCTATATCCATCTGGTGTGATGACACCAAAGATTGTATGCGGGTGCTCAGTGGAGACTGGGTACACAGAACGGACTCGCCGAGAACTCCTATATGGTATTATATCTATCGTCGGATGATTGATACGAAAAAGTGTGTTTGTAGTAGTTAACCGCAATCAATAACGGTGTCGCATGTAGCTAGACCGAGATGAGTACGGGTCGTCCTCTGGGAAACGTGGAACCTTTTATTCTTACTTTAGATGTGTTGAAAAAGAGAGGAGGGATAAAGAATTGTTGTAGAAAGGTTTCTAGATCTACGTTAAGCACTAATGCAAAAATATAGATCTAGATTATTTATGGATGTAGCTAATATAATAAGGGGGCTTGTAGGGTTCGTTAGGATTTAGTAGTTATGAACGATTAATTAAAAGTTACCATTTTTATCCTTTAATAGATTTAAAACTAGAACGACGGTGATGCGCGTAGATTAGGGTTTCTGGAGAGAAAAGGAATCCCACTCTTAACCCTTATCTCGACACGGAACTCCGTTCATATCTAGACTTTACCAAAACAATTATTAATGTAATCTCTAATTGCGGTCGGAACTAACAAAGAATTGTTAGCGCGCCCGATTAGGATGTTAATGATTCTTTTAATAAAGTTCATAAACTTTATAGGACTTAAAAAGGGTTTAAGGATGTTCATCATCCATTAGCCTACCCTAATCCTACGAACCCTAACAAGCGGAGAATTACTCGCGCATGTTGGGAGAAAAAGAGATGGAAAGAAATTGCATAATTAAACTACGAAGAAATAGAATAAGAAAAAGAAAGCTACCTTTATTAATCAACAATATTCATTACACTTTGATTCCTTAGAAAATGATTACAAAGACTAGTTTGCTTCTCGATCTCTTCTAGGGAGGTAGACGAACAGTTGATGATCAGTCTGGATGCGTGAGCCGTCTTGGACTTCGTGATCGCGTCGACTTAATGATTTTTTCAAGAGGCTCTCGGTCTTTATTTATAGTCCCAAAGCCAGAAATTTAGATGCCTAAATTGGGGAATGGTAGTTAGGATCCACACAGAGAAATTCCAGCCCTTAAATTCACTTCCACGCGGCGGATCCGCAGCATCAAGCGGCTTGGGCCGTGGATCCGCGGCCTGATGATCTTATCCCTTGATCAATTTTTTTATGGGTTGCTCCTTGTGACATGTGGCGATCCTTGGAACCTTCAGAATTTGGAAATCTTTTCTTTTCTTCTGCCAGAATTGATTTCTTAATTTTGTTTTCTTAATTAGGCAGGTTAGCTTTAACAACTTGATTTCCTTGATTTAAGACCTGAAAATTCTGCACAACAACTTAAATAATATTTAGAAGACTTAGTTCTACTAGGATTAGGTCAATAATATTATATACATTTTCCTACCAAATGCTAATTATAATATATCAACCATGGAAAATAGTATTTTTCCAGATAAACCCGCATATGTATGATATATTATAATAAAGAACTTTTTAAATATGGAAATGGTAGGAAAAATGTAATAAGAAATGTGCAGTTTTATCAACTGAACAAATACCCCCAAACTTATCTTTGATCGTCCCGAGCAAACTAGTTTATTCAAGAGAAGGAGAAAAAAGAAAGGAGAAAACTAAGCACACTTTTGTAGGCAAACACGATTGCAATGAGCACGTGCAACAAGCCGTTAAATCTCTAGGTGTCCCTAGTAGGAGGAGTGTTGTCTCCTGAGGGTTTTCAGCGGATTACACCCACAAAATCCTATAATAAAAGAGAGATGGTGAAATTTACATATAAAGATAAGAACCATAAAAGAAAGACTTTGAAAATAAGAGTTTCCAATTATACTAGCTTTTCAGTTGTCATGAGCCCTATCTTAATAGTCATGAAAAAATGTTAGAAATCACATCATCCCTCAATAAAACATCGTCTATATTTTTCATTCCTATCTTTCTTCCAAATATCGATCATATACCCCTACGTGTGTGAAATGGACATCCCTACACTCGGAGAATTCAATTCAAGCTATCATACTCTTGTCAATCTACCTCAGTACTTTTTAACTTGATGAATATTTAGATTTGCTCACACATTTTCATTCGACCGTTAATACTTCTTGAGATACTAACCGACCGATTACTCATGTGCTTGTTGATTAGGTGATAATATTTTCCTCGTCTTGCACCACCTAAGGCTTAGCAGTGACTCCCAGACCAGTTGGCCTTAGGGCACTAGGTGATGAAGCACCTTCGCTATATTTTTTTTTATTACTGCCTTGGCGATAACAAAACTAGTGTTCCTTTTTCTTTTCACCATTTTTATATTTTTCTTCATTTATTATTTCCTTCATACTTTGGCTTTTAGACAAGAGCATTTCAAGGTATCCTCTACTATCCCGAGTTTCAAGACGTGTGTAAGTGCATATAGTAGGGTATCAACATTCAAATGTTTGGCTTCCAGAATATAAATTATTTTTCAGACTTATTTTTATCCTCAGATTAGTGACTTCTTTCATCTTACTAACCCTTGGGACAACAGCTCATAACTACTTATTACTAGTTCGTTTAAAAAAACTTCTAATTTTCTTGGTTTTCTTAAACTATTCCTATCTTTTGGATGTAATTTTTCACTTTCTACTCTTTTGTTAAAAAAATTTTTTGTGCTTATATATAGTATAATGCAAAGTATCGCGTAAATAAGCACAAACCTCCCCTAAACTTGTTTTCAACAGTGTCCTCATTGTTGCTATCTGCTGGATCACAAAAACCTGTAAGCTTGGGGGGACATTATTAATGGGGGCAAAAATATATGAAAGTGAAAATGCTCCCCCAAACTTATTTTTGGCTCACAAATTTGAGGACAAAAGTTATGTTCAAGAGCCAAAAATATACCCCCCTCAAACATGAGTTAGACAATACGAAGTATTTTAAGAGGGGGTGAGTCATTTGGTCAAAGTAAGACTTTACAAAGACCAAAAGTTAACACCAACCATTCAAAGATTTTATCAGTATACCGTATAGGTTGGTAGAAGAATGTGTTGTATCGAGTCAAGAAAAAGTGGGGAAGGGATAAGAGGTGGTCTGGAAAGGGTTTGAAATTAGAGAAAAGAAAGAACGAGGATGAATATGAATGATTAGGAAGAAGGAATGGTGACGGTTCAACCTCTATAGGTGGAGATTGATTAATCACAAAATCCGTATTGTTTAAAAATTTAAATTCGTCAGCAAAAAGTTCTTCAAAACTTTTATCAATGGTATGATTGAACATTTTGCTGTCAAAGAGTTTTGCGCCAAAATTTATCCTACTTGATTCATCAAAAATCATTGAGGTAGAGGACTCGAAAAACTTATCTACCTCATTTTCCAAAATATCCAAATCAAGTTGAATTTCTAGTATTATTGAACTTGAATTAACGGATTGTGATTCATCAACACTCACTAAAACTATAGGAACAGAAGAAGAACCGGAGAAAATGGAAGGTGAAATGGGTAAACAAATTGGTGTGTCGAGTGTTTCTGTACCAGATGTGGAAGATGGAGGCTGTATTTCGGTCTGATCTTCGGGTATACCATTATCATCAACTTCAAGCCATATTTGGGGTTCGGGAAGAATTAAAGGCTCAAGATGATGACCACAAGGAAGTGAAAGGATTTGATGAATTGGTGGGACAAAATCATCCAAAATTTCGGGTTCATCAATCAATATATCCTCAACGTCAATCACCTCATTCAAGTGAAGGTTAAAATTCTCAAACAACTCATCAAAAGTATGGTTTTCAATCAGTTTTGGTTCAAGAGTGGAGGTGTAGAGATCACAAGGGTTAGGTATGGTTTCACTTGAAATGGACCCTTCACAGTCGGGTAAATCAAACACTACGAAGTCACGCAACTTATCAGTCATTCTATTTGGTGTACTTGATGAATCTATGAAACTGGAGTTGTGGATTTCAGTTTGGAATAGGGAAGTTTGATTAGGAAGGGTGTACAGTTCTGTCTCACTACCCAAATCCTTCCTAATTTGGTTCGACAGTTCCAGAAATTTTTCTAATGTCTGCTCCAGACTAGTCTTGGGTTGATAAGGGGTTTCAGTATAAGATTGAAATTTCTGTGGATAATTAAAACTCCCAAATGACTGATTATAAGAACTGTCTAGAGTAGGTGGAAAAGTCGGATTGGATTGATAGGAATAGAATGGTTGCGAAACTTGGGTAGGAGTAGGATCAATATTATGATAAGAAGAATATTGATATGGGTTGGTTGGTTGGCTATTTTCAATAGACATCTTATATGCCACAAACCGCATATCAAACTCTTCTCTGGACAGTGGTGGTGATGGTTGATATTGGTCCGGGTTGAAAGTTTGGCCTCTAGCCCTAGCTATGTGCTCAGCAATGGACTTCCGTCTAGGGGCTTCCTCACTCTGGGTATCAACTGAAACAGGTGTAGGATTAGGATACGGTTGATAAGACCTAGACTGAGGTGGCAAATTGTTTCTTCCTGCTTGTTCTATATGATCTCTTAAGGACATGGAAGAGCCGGACGGTATACCGAACAGATTACGAAAACAAGAGATATCTGGTTGTGGACAGCAAAGCTCGACAAGTGTTCTTCTGTTTAGGTCACCCATTATATGAAGAGAAGAAGGGGGAAGGGATCAAAAAGGGGAGAAAATAATTGGTTTGTTTTGAAAAATGACGGATTTAGACAAATCACACAAAAAAGCACAAACAACCCTAGAACTATGGTTAACTAGGTCCAGTCTCTAGACCGCTCCTAGACTTACAAAGGGCAAGCCGTAGGATCAATCCTCTGCCGCCTCTTTACTACCCTTGAAGCCAGGTAAGTTCCATATGAGTGGGAGGCTCCCCACTACGAAAGTAGTGGTCCTAATTAAGTAACCACTCGCCTTAGACACACTTGCCTAGACACCACAAAAGAAATGCGGATAAGCGATAGATTACCCACGACCTTCCTCTGTCCTTATTGAGCGCGACAGTCCTTAGAGTCTGGTCGAGATATTTTTTAAATTAATTTAGGGTTGATGTAGATGCTCGGTTTGTGATTTGTGGGGCATAGGAAGGGTGATGAAATCCCCACATAATCTGGATTTTGGTCTTGCCTCTTAAAAATCCGTATTAAAATATGCAAAAACAAACCGCAAAACAAAACTTTGCAAAAAGATTTTTGAGCGGCGATATTTTGCAAATAATCCAGCAGAAAAGATATTTTATTGGATTTCAGAGGAGAGAGGAGGTTTGAATCTTACCGGAGAAGACTGAAGCCTTAGATCTCCTAATTGGCCGGGCTTCCGCCGCCAAATGTGTCTTATTGCCGCGGTTCCGCCGCGATAAAAAGGGATCAGGTTGATTTTTGCTACGTGGCCTCCTGCACTCCTCTGGATCTTGATGAATGTTTCTGTCTCTCTGTATCCTCAAGTCCGTGACTCCAGATTCCATCGCAAAATTCATACAATAATCGTTAAATATACAATTTGCAGTTTTGTTTTATTTATGATATAGATCGTATAAGAATTCAATACAAATAGTAAGGATAAAAAATTACGCACGTTTCCCCGGCAACGGCGCCATTTGATTGATACGAAAAAGTGTGTTTGTAGTAGTTAACCGCAATCAATAACGGTGTCGCGTGTAGCTAGACCGAGATGAGTACGGGTCGTCCTCTGGGAAACGTGGAATCTTTTATTCTTACTTTAGATATGTTGAAAAAGAGAGGAGGGATAAAGAATTGTTGTAGAAAGGTTTCTAGATCTACGTTAAGCACTAATGCAAAAATATAGATCTAGATTATTTATGGATGTAGCTAATATAATATGGGGTCTTGTAGGGTTCGTTAGGATTTAGTAGTTATGGACGATTAATTAAAAGTTACCATTTTTATCCTTTAATAGATTTAAAACTAGAACGACGGTGATGCGCGTAGATTAGGGTTTCTAGAGGGAAATGGAATCCCACTCTTAACCCTTATCTCGACACGGAACTCCGTTCATATCTTGCCTTTACCAAAACAATCATTAATCTAATCTCTTATCGCGGTCGGAACTAACAAAGAATTGTTAGCGCGCCCGATTAGGATGTTAATGATTCTTTTGATAAAGTTCATAAACTTTATAGGACTTAAAAAGGATTTAGGGATGTTCATCCTCCATTAGCCTACCCTAATCCTACGAACCCTAACAAGCAGAGAATTACTCGCGCATGTTGGGAGAAAAAGAGATGGAAAGAAATTGCATAATTAAACTACGAAGAAATAGAATAAGAAAAAGAAAGCTACCTTTATTAATCAACAATATTCATTACACTTTGATTCCTTAGAAAATGATTACAATGACTAGTTTGCTTCTCGATCTCTTCCAAGGAGGTAGACGAACAGTTGATGATCAGTCTGGATGCGTGAGCCGTCTTGGACTTCGTGATCGCGTCGACTTGATGATTTTTTCAAGAGGCTCTCGGTCTTTATTTATAGTCCCAAAGCCAGAAATTTAGATGCCTAAATTGGGGAATGGTAGTTAGGATCCACACAGAGAAATTCCAGCCCTTAACTTCACCTCCACGCGGCGGATCCGCGGCATCAAGCGTCTCGGGCCGTGGATCCGCGGCATGATGGTCTTATCCCTTGATCAATTTTTTTATGGGTTGCTCCTTGTAACATGTGGCGATCCTTGGAACCTTCAGAATTTGGAAATCTTTTCTTTTCTTCTGCCAGAATTGATTTCTTAATTTTGATTTCTTAATTAGGCAGGTTAGCTTTAACAACTTAATTTCCTTGATTTAAGACCTGAAAATTCTGCACAACAACTTAAATAATATTTAGTAGACTTAGTTCTACTAGGATTAGGTCAATAATATTATATACATTGTCCTACAAAATGCTAATTATAATATATCAATACATGGAAAATAGTATTTTTACAGATAAACTCTCATATGTATGATATATTATAATAAAGACCTTTTTAAATATGGAAATGGTAGGAAAAATGTAATAACAAATGTGCAGTTTTATCAACTGAACATCGGATAGCAGTTCTCAGGTGACACTGGTACTGGTTAGTCTGTAGAACCAAGATCGTCATAGAGTCTTGTATGTCCTCCCACTGTACTTTGATCTCCCCCCTACCACGGTTCTACTGAGTCGTGCAAACAGGTGGATTTTGGGTAGAGTCCCGAGGCACATGGAGGCAATGAGCGATAGGAGGTTTTTTGTCTCTCTCGGTATTCGGAGTTGATGTTGTGCTATGCTCGATTGGATATAACAAGAAGTCCCTGGCCAGGGCTGCTGAGATTTACTGATAAGTGTTATCAGTAGTTTCTCGATCTGTTATGAGCTATACACAAGCATGACTTATTGAGTTATTGGGGTCGACGATACCAACCCTAGACTCAATATGCAACATATCTGATGAGGAGACCGGACTGTACGGTAAGTGTTGCCAGTTGGCTCGACGGGAGTTTTGACAGCTTTGCTGGTTTTCTTCTGATCGCTCAATACCCGGGTGGCCGTTACGTTTAGCTGACCGCTTACGGCTTGTGGATGTTTGATATGATCATCACCCACTGCTAGCGTATTGACGAGTCATAGAGTCACACACAGGAGTTCCCTAGCCCAGACGAAACGATGTGGTGTGCATATGAGATATGCATGGGCACCCGATTAAATACATGCATGTGATACCGTATTTTTGCCGGGCGTTTTTCTATTGGTCGGGTTGTATATGATATGACCGGTTTGTTAAATCAAGTGTTGATTTAACATTTGACTTTTAGTTTAATTTCTTTATTTAACCCATTTCTTTTTATATGCATGCATGTATGCACATGTTGATGTGCATGGACACATACATGCATACATAGTATCATGGTTGATGATACACCCTTGATGGCAATACAAGACTCACATGGAACTTATACACACACACACACACATTTTTATTTAAGTTAAAAGAAACTAAAAGGAAAAATCAATCCATGGTTATCTTTCTACACTCTTCCAAAGTAAACCATACTTCACCAAACTTTTAACCTTGGATTAGTTTTCCTTTTGGCTTTTAACTCATTTACAATAATATCTAGATATTTGTTACCATGGTTTGAGATGAGAACAAGAAAATATATATGTTATTTTCTATTCTCATTATTCATTATCTTTGATATTATCTTGAGCTCTTGAGTTGCCTTCATCTTCCTTCTCATTCTCCAAGCTCTCTTGAGTTTTCCATAGAGTGAGGGTATAAAAAAAAGGGTTTTGATTAGAGAAAACAAACCACCTGATCATTCTACTCTAATCTAGCCAATTAGTTTAGAATGTTTAGCTTCATTTTCTTCTTTGATCAACTGGAGCTAGAAGCTTGGACATAGTGCATTTCGGGTGGATCATCGTGGACAAAGGAGCTTACTTGCAAGCTTTTTTCAAACTCTCAACGATCCTAGGAGTCATTACAAAAGGACTACAAAGGTTGTATTTCTTTCACTTAGTGATAATATGTTTATAGTATGTGATACTTTAGTTGTTACCCTAGACTTCTAGTTAAAGATCCTTGCTTTGTTTGCTTAGCACCTCTATAATTTTTAAAGTGGCATGTGTGATGCTTCCATACTCTACAGTAGGTGCAAGGGAAACCCAACAATAGGAAGTGATGTTCATATACTACAATCGGTCAGATATTGGTTATCACACAGTGTTTTCTCCATGTTGGATATGAATAGTATATCAGGAGTTCTGGTGACTAGATCTATGGTTTTAGGTCTAGATTTGGGATGTTTCCCAAATCGGGTACTTAGAATGCATTCTAAAAGTATTTTAGAATAGATGACTCCTTAAATGGTAGTGTACCCACAGGTGATGGAGTCACCCTCTCTAAAAGGGATGTCTTCTAGACTGATGATGAGAGGGGCATGCATGAAAGACATATCATTTGCTTAGGCAATTGAATCAATCATGCGAAGTCTTGTACAACACCAGTTATTTCTTTTGCCCTAGATGCAATAAGCATATATTAATCCAATTCTCGAGAAACATAGGGAAGCAGTAAAGAACAGAAACGGATGTTCTTGATATAGGATAAAAGCAGCCTCCACTTGGAGGCGGTTATCAGTTCAGGCTTCCAAGATGACGTGGATGAAAAAGATGCTGTCAGAGTTATGAGTTTAGCCTTTTCTGAGGATCAGTGTATTGGATAGTGTCACAATAAGGATACTGAGGTAATCATGGTGCAGGATGCCGGTTATAACTCAACAGAGGATAAGCCCAAGAAGTTTGTTGGATAGGAGTTGTTCATTGATGAACTTGTCCCCATCAGGTATCCAAACAAATTCTTGAGGCGGGGTATCGCTCTGTTTGGAAGATTGTTAATCTCCGCAATAAGATATCGATAGATGAAGTCAGAGCATTGGAGTGGATCCACTCACTGAGGCTATTTCTCGAACGCAATAGTTTCACAAACGGGCTTTGCGAGACTGATTAGTAGAGAAGTTGGATGTTCAGTATCATACGGGCTATGAGTATGCGACATCGCAATAATTATCCTTAAGTGCAAGTGGGAGATTGTTGGCTATAGTGCCTTCAAGTCAATTATTGTAATCGCAGACAAGCGATTGTGATGATTGAGGGAGGACCTATACGGGTATAACAGTTTTGCTCAAAATGATAGTGTGTTATCTGGTTTGTCTTTATCATCATGTACATGCATTATGTGGTATTACAGATCACTATTACATATTGATAGAGCCCATAGGATTCTTTCTTGACTACCGGCACTATGATGGCGATCATATACGTGGGAGCTGGGTAATCTATAAGAACATCCTTAAATGTCCTTAATCGAGGGAGTATCGAGACTGGGCATCGATACTCCTGAGTAGACTAGTGTATACGTTTTGAGACACTGACAAGGGGCGGTGGCCGGTCTCATAAGTCACTGGTGTTGTGACACCTAAGATAGTATATAGGTACTCACTGGAGGTGAGTATACTAGACAGACTCGCTGAGAACTTCTAGATGGTATTATACCTATCGTCAGATGGAATTTCTCAAGTGGTATAAGTATAGATTAGTCCTTTGACCTGAAGTCGTCATTTTTCTCGTGTGACTTCCCATTGTACTTTGATTACTACCCTACCATGGCTCAAAGGAGTCATGCAAACAGGTTTTAGTTGGGTACAGTCCCGAGCCACATGAAGACAATGGTTGATTGTCAGGGATTCGTCTCTCCTGATATTAGGAGTCGATGTTGCACTTTGTACAGTTAGCTATCACCAGAAATCCGTGGCCACGGTAGGTGAAAATTACTGAAAGTTGATCAGTAATATCTCAGTTGGTGATAAACTAGACTCAGACACGAGTTATCGGGTTAGTAGGGGTCTGACGTTATCCACCCCCTGGACCCGATAAGCGATACTCATTGACAAAGGGAATGGACTGTACGGAGATTGTCATATTCTGGCTCAGTAGGGTAAGGACGCACTTGATTGTAGTCCCCCCTTTCGACAAGTACATGGGTAGCCATTACATGCAGCTAGTGCCGCTGACATGCTTGTTGTTAAACCCACTGCTAGCGTATTGTCGAGTCTTTAGAGCCCCACACAGAGGGTTTTCCCGGTTCAAGCGACAGATGTAGGAGCCGTACTGTAGTACGTGCAGGGGGCCCGATTAAATACGTGTATGTGATACACGGACTTTAATCGGACGGTTGATAATACTAGCCGGCTTAGGATTGAGCCGGGTTATTAAATCAAATTTTGATATAATAACTTATATATGTATTTTTATACATATATTTTAGTATTATTGTTCACTATTTATTTTCTCTTTCGTGCTATCCGTATTTTTTTTATGGATACGCGTATATGTAACGATACATATACCAGATGAAGTATTCTGTATTTATATGGAATACTTCTAGAAGAAGGACACCTCATATTTGATTTTCCTTTTTGGAAAACCAAATAAAGAAATGAGGTGTAAAATGAGAGAACATGAAGCATGGTTGTGGACATGTAGGAAAGCATGGCTTGGGATTTTATATTGTTAAAACCATTCGTGTTCACTATTTGGTGCATGGTTGATATTTTACTGGCCATTCTTTTCTACAAGGGATTTTGGATGATTTTCTTCATCTCCTCCATCCTTGCTTCATGCTTCCTCTAGCTTTTCTCCTTCTTCTTCTTGCTCTCATTTTGAGCATGGTTCAAGAGAGAAAAATATTTAGTGGAGTATTCCTACATCACCGACCATCTAAACCTAGCAAGTTTTGGTCATCAGTTAGAGCCTCCTCCGCGTTCCCTCTGATGGATCGTCTTCGGCAAAGTGTGGTCAATTCTTAAGCACGATCCTAGCGGCTACGAGCTTGGAGGGATCTTCCTCAATTGGGTGGACACGCGACAAAAGTTGTATTTCTTCAATCCTTGCACTTGTAGAAAAGCTAGTTTAGGTCTATGGTTCGAATCCTGGGTTTTATGGGCGTCCAGTGTTCATCAAAATTTTTGTTTTTCGCTTCCACATCGGCCGCAGCTTCCACGGCACGGGCACCGGATCCCAACACTCACTACAATCTCATGTGTTGAGAATCAAGATATGAGGTGAGATAGATACACACTTAGAACCATTCACTACATTCTAGACACTTTAGATTAGCAATCTAAAGTTTATAGTTGCTCCACTAGACTTTTAGTATGGAGCTAGAGCCATGAGCTATATCCTTCGGGTGGATCATCTTCGACGGAGGAAGAATGGCAATAAAGCTCGATCAACGTGACTTCAAGGAGATAAGGAAGTGGTTAGAAGACCGAAGTGCTGGGAACTCAGGCACACTAGCAAGCTAATTTTCGAAGATGGCTACATGCATTTCAAAAATTTTCTAGTTTGCCGATATACCCAAACCAAGAATCGAACTAAATAACTAGTACTTGTATACAAAATCTAGTGAGCTAAACTAATCTACTATGTGTAGAATACTTACATCCTCAAACATTCTTCTAGTGCTTCGGATCGCGCTTGCAAGCCGGTCTTTCTCCATCGAAGATGATCCACCCGAGGGATGCAGCTCATGGCTCTAGCTCCACACTGAGAATCTAGTGAAGCAACTAGGGACTCTAGGTTGCTAATCTTGAGTGCCTAGGGATGTAGTGAGTTGCTCTAAGTGAATAATCTCTCTTCTACTCTTGATTCTCAACATATGAGATGGTAGGGTAGGAGAAGAAGAAGGAAGAGGTGCTCAAGAAAACTAGTGAAGAGAGAAGAAGCAAATGGTGAGAGTGTTTTGAAAAATGACCATCCAAAAGAGAGAAAACCATGAAGTATGGTTTTGTAAAACAATTTTTTCAATAAACATAATACAACCATACTTGAATAGTTTGCATAAATGAATTAACAATTCATTTGTCAACAGTATTCAAGCATGGTTCTCACCATTCACTCTTCACTACTTTACACCTCATTTCAACTTAAATTAATAAATGGATAAATCTAAAATGAGGTGTCCACTTTCTAGAATGTTTTCCATATAAATATGGAATACACTCTGCTGTATATACATACCCGTATTCGTACCAAAATACGAATATCCAAAGAGATAGAATAACACAAAGAACCTAATACTAGAATATAAATATCGAAATATATATACATAAATTATTAAATCAATAACTGATTTAACAATCCGGCTCAATCCCGAGCCGGCTAGTATTATCAACCGTCCGATCAAAAGTCCGGGTAACAAGTACAATCATTCGATCGGAACTCTACACGTATCAAAATATGGCTACTATATCATTTCGCCTAAACCAGGGAAACGCTCTGTGTGGGACACTAAAGACTCGTCAATACGCTGGCAGTGGGTTAACCATAAGCACGTCAGTGGCACTAGCTGTACGTAACGGCTACCTAGGTATTGAGCGAAAAGAAGGCCGACGAGCAAACTCATCCGAGCTCCTACTGAGCCTGTCTGTGACAATCTCCATGCAGTCCTGTCTGTTCGTCTAAGAGTATCGCATATCGGGTCTAAGAGATGGAAAAAGTCAGACCCCCAATAACGTGATATTTCGTGTCAGTGTGAAGCCCATCACCCACTGAAAAGCTACTGATCCAAATCAGTAATTCTCATCTACCTTGGCCAAGTATTTCTGATGACGGCCACCTGTGCACAGCACGACATCAACCCCCAATACCGGGAGATATGAATCCCTGACGTTCCACTCACTATCTCCATGTGGCTCAGGACTGTACCCAACTAAAACCTGTTTACATGACTCCTTTAAGCCGTGGTAGGGTAGTAATCAAAGCACAGCGGGAATTCACACGGACAAATGATGATCTCAAGTCGACAGACTAACCTGTACTTATGTCACCTGAGAACTGCTGTCTGAAAATAGGTATAATACCATCTAGCATGTTGCCGGCGAGTCCGTCCAGTGTAACTCATAAACCAATGAGCACCTGTATACTATCTAAGGTGACTAACTAACACCAATAGCTTGTGAGACCGGCCACCGCTCCACGTCGAGGTCTCGAAAGGCATACACTAGTCTACTCCGGAGTATCGATGCCTAGTCTTGATACTGACTCGATTAGGGACATTTAAGGATGTACTTATGGACTACCTAGCTCCCATGTAAATGATCGCCATCATAATGCTGGAAATCAACCAAGAATCCTACAGGCTCTATCAACATGTAATAGTGATATGTAATACCATATAATGCATGTGCATGATGATAGAGACAAACAAGATAGCATACTATCATCTCGAGTAAGACTGTTCTACCCGTAGAGGTCCTCCCTCAATCATCACAACCACATTCCCGTGATTATAATAATTGACTTGAGGGCACTATATCCAACAATCTCCCACTTGCACTTGAGGCTAATTATTGCTGTGTCGCATACTCACAGCCCGTGTGATACCGAACACCCAACTTCTTTTTTAATCAGTCTTGCAAAGCCCGTTTGTTAAACTATTGCGTTCAAGAAATAGCCTCAGTGAGTGGATCTGCTCTAATGTTTCTTTCTTTATCTCTTTATATCTCAACTTCGTGGAGAATGACTATCTCCCGAAATGAGCGATACATGTCTTAGAATTTATTTTGATATCTGATGTGACCCAGTTTATAAATGAACTCCAAATCCAACAAACTTCTTAGACCATATCTTCTACTGAATTTAATTAGTATCCTGCGCCATGCCTTCCTCAGTATCCGCTTGGACCACCTATCCAACATATTGCCCCTCAAAAAGAGGGAAAACTATAGCTCTGACAATCACTCTGTCATCCAGGTCATCATTGAAGCCTGAAATGATAACCGCCGCCCGAAGAAGGCTGTCGTTACCATATACCAAGAACATCTTCTTATGTTCATAACTGCTTCCCAATATTTCTCCAGGATTGGATTAATATATGTGTTAAGAGAATGTATGCCCTAAAGGCCATTATTGTACATTATTGTATATTATAGTGGATGCTTGGACATATATATAGAGGAATTTTTTGCTCGACATGATAGTATGCTATCTGGTTAATCTTTATCTTAACTTGTACACTAGTGTCATTAAACTATCTCTCTGATACATGTTGATAAAGCCCTTAGGATGTGTACTTGACTACAAGGACTATGATGCAGATCATACTAGAGGGGCCAGGGTAGTCCATAAGTACATCCTTTAATTGTTCCTAGTCGAAAGAGTATCGAGACAAGGCATCAATATTCCATAGTAGACTAGTGTGTACGTTTCTTGACTCGGTATGGGCGATTGTTGATCCCACAACCATTAGTGTTTGACATCAGAGATTATACACAGGTTCTCATTAGAGAATGGGTACACTAAACAGGACTTGCCGAGAACACCTAGATGGTATTATACCTATCAGTTTGAAGGGTTTTCTCCAGCACCACTATTAGAGTTTGGTAGCATCACACATACCATATTAAAAATTATAGGGTGCTAAAGAAAACATCCTAAGGATCATACTAGAAAAGCTAAGGTAACAAGACTTTTAACACCAACACAAGTAGTAAAATGCTAGGGTTTGAGAATACAACCTTTGTAGCTCCCTACGCTAGACTCCTTGACCACTTGAGAGTTGAAAGAAGCTCGCTTGAGATCCTCTAGGTCCACGACGATCCATCCGGAGTGCTCTTTGTCCAAGCTAGATGCTTCACTAGATCAAGAGAAGAAGTTGAAGCCAACACTCTAAACTAATGGGCAAGAGTAGTGTAGAATGGTGATGTGGTTTGTTTTCTCACTTCAAAACCCTAACTTGATCACTCTTTTGTTCACTACTAAAAGCTAGAGAGCAAGAGAGTGAGGAGGAAGAAGATGGCGAGATGAAGAGCTTAAAGATAATGATAAGCTCGGAGATAAAGTTGAGAAAAGAAAATATATATTTTCTTCTTCTCACCTTTAACCCTAGTTAATAAATATCTAGATATTTCATTTGGATGCAAAATGGCCATGGAAATTAACTCAAGGTTAATGCATGTTGGATATGTAAGCTCTAGGGGCCATTATTGTATAGTACCAGTTTGTATAATACATTTTTGAAGCTTGGGATATATACACGGGTTTACGACAGTATTGCTCAATATAGTAGTATGCTACTTGGTTTGTTTCTATCTTAATATGTGTATATGTTTTTTTTAACATATCGCTAATAGATATTGATGGAGCTCTTAGGATCTTTGCTTGACTATCGGCGTTGTGATGACGATCACACTAATGGAGGCTGGGTAGTCTATAAGCACATCCTTATTCTGGTCCCTAGTCGTAGGATTATCGAGACAGGGCATCGATACTCCAGAGTAGACTGGTGCATACGCTTCTCATCCTAGCAAGGGAGATGGTCTGTCCCACAGCCATCAGTACGTCATACTAGAGATAGTATGCAGGTGCTCGTTAGGTTATGAGTACACTAGACAGGACTCGTATGGAACTGTTGGTTGGTATTATACCTATCGTCAGTTAACAGTTCCCAGGTGACATGAGTACAGCTTAGTCCGTTGACTTGACACTGCCACTTCGCCTCAAGTGTGTTCCCACTGTTCTTTGATTGCTACGCTACCACGGCTCTATTGAGTCGTGCAAACAGGTAGTAGTTGGGTGCAGTACCGAAGCTTTTAGAGGCAGTGACGGTTAGACAGGATACGTCTCTCCTGGTATTGGGGGTTGATATCACGCTGTGTCTAGGAGAGCCATTACACATAGTCGTCCGTGGCCAGGGCAAGCGAGATTTACTGGTAGTGTTTCCAATAGTTTCTCAGGGTGTTCTGGGCAACACTCCGACATGAATTATACCGCTATTAGGGTTCTGACGTTTACCACCCCCTAGGCCCGATATGCGATACTCTTAGACGAACAGACCGGACTGTATGGAGATTGTCACATTCAGGCTCAGTAGGAGTTCGGATGGGTTTACCTCATCGGCCTTCTTATCGACATCTACCTGGGGACCGTTACGTACAGGTAGTGCCACTTGCGGTCTGTGGTTAAACCAACTGCCAGCGTAGTGTCGAGTCTTTAGAGTCCTACACAGAGAGTTTCCTTGCACTGAGCAAAATATGTAGAGGCCGTGTGGTTTTACGGTAGGGCTGCGATCACTTACGTGCACTTGTGCGCGTATGATGTTCGGGCGGACAATACTAGTGGGCTTTGGTTTAAGCCGGATCCTAGTGTTGTATTGATGGATTAGTTTTGTCTTCTATTATTAATGTTCTACGGAATGCGGATACGGGTGTGTATGCACGGATGTGAGGAGCGAAGAAGGAGGTGCCTCGTTAGGGTTTTGACCATTGACTTGGTCAAAACCATTATGAGGTGAGGAAAATGTTTACTAATCTTTTTAATGATAATTGTATTATGGTTAATTAGTTTGACCATTTGACCATGCTTGACCATTTGACTTGTTGGCTTATGATGACCTAGATATTTTTTTCTAAGCATAAGATATTTTCTTGCTTAGCATTAAATGGGACATGATAGTGGTCAAATCAACTTAGCCATCATAATTATCATAACAAAAGATTTGTTTTTATTTTTCCATGGCTCATTATCTGATTTGCATTCTCTCTCTTCATTTTGGAGCTCTCATATGCTCTCCTACTTCTTCCTCACTACAAATCCCTCAAGCTCTCATGTGTTGAGAAAATTAGGGATCAAATAAACAAACAACTCCATCAGAATACTCTACATCACCTAGGACGTCAAGCTTAGCATTCTTGTTGCCCTAGTTACCTCGGTTCTTGAGGTGGGGCTTAGATTATAGACTCTCGGGTGGATCATCTTCGACTCAAGGAGGCCGGAGTTCAGGCATGATCCATACTACCATCGAGGAGCTTAAGGAGAGGAACGAAGACCCGAAGGACTTAGTTTCTTTAGGTATAATTTCTATCATAGTAGATAGAACTCTATTTTGTGCTAACTAGGTTTATGGTAAAGATTCGATTAGGGTTTATGTTAGCGCCAAGTTCGTTATCGCTACAAAAAATTTATTCCGCATTTGGCCACAGAAGTTGGCCGGGGCGCTAGTGTAATCCCTTCATTGTAAGGTATGCTTAGCACCTTAGCAAGGTTTTGGAAAGCATCAATCATGCTACTTTAAAATTTTTGGGGTGCTAAACAAACCCAAACCAAGATCTTAACTAGAGACATAGGGTAAACATAGCATATAAACAACTTTACTTCTAAGAGTTTGGGATTACAACCTTTGTAGTCTGTTCCTTCACTTCATAAGCTCCGTGTTGAGGTCCCTTCACTGCGATCATCATGTACCCTGACTCTAGAGAGGCTCCATGAAGAGAAAGATGCAAGCTTGCTTCCAATCTTCAACAACTAAGATGATCTACCTTGAAGAATCTCAAACCCAAGCTCATGCTTCACTAATCAAGCATTAGCAAAGCAAACACCCTAATCTAAGTGGCTAGAATAGATGAGGATGATGAAGTAGGAATTTAGCTCTCTTTTATTTTCAATTTCTCACTTTATTTCATCACAAACCCAAAATCTAGAAAGCTTTTTTCAAGAGCAAGAAGAAGAAGAATTTCATTTGTGATGAATAATGAATTATTGTTTTGAGGTTAGAATTGCAACCATGGGTTAAAGAAAACTTCCTTAACTCTTGTAGAGAATAAACCATGGGTTGAGGTTTGGGTTGGGTTAACAAATATCTTCACAAAATATCAAAGGATGAAGACTAAAGTCAAAGCTTCAAGAAGCTTCCACAAAGTTCATCCATAATATTAATCCTAATCCAAACCCTAACATGTTTTATTCTAAAAACCCTAGTTGAAATTTTAACCCTTACATGTTACAATATTATATATCACATATATAATATATTTTGTAACAAAAATAAAATAATACAATTAACATATATCACATATATATCAATGTATTATCCATGTGAGAAAAAGAATCTTTAAGTGAGCTTATATTAGTTAATGTAATATAATATATCAAATATATAATTATACATTAAATTATCGAATCAACACTTGATCCGATAATCCGGCTATTTCAAAAATAACCGACAAATATAATCTGTATCAGTTCATCGAATCAACACTTGATCCGATGACCCGGCTATATCACATTTACCCGGCCGATATCACATATCGCGAGAATCTAATACGTTATCGCATACACGTATTATTCTAAGTCTCATACATATCACATATGTGCTCCTACTCCGTTTTGCCTGAGCCAGGAAACCTCTATATAGGGCTCTAAAGAATCGTCAATACACCGGCAATAGGTGATGATCATATCAAACACCCACAAGCTGCAAGCGGTCAGCTAAACATAATAGCCACCTAGGTATTGAGCGATCAGAAGATCAATAAGCAAGCATGTACATTCTCCTGTGAATCCAACCAGTAACACAACCGTACAGTCCGGTCTCTTCATCTGATATGTCGCATATCTCGCCTAGGGGTGGTAAACGTCAGACCCCAGTAGCTTGATAAGTCGTGTCGATATGAGGTCCATAACAGTTCGAGAAACTACTGATAACACTTACCAGTAAATCTCAGCAACCCTGGCTAAGGATTTCCAGTTATAGCCAATCGAACACAGCGCAACATCAACTCCCTATACCGGGAGAGACGAAACCCCTCCTATCGCTCATTGCCTCCATGTGATTCGGGACTGTATCCAAAAGCCACCGTTTCGCATGCCCTCTTGGACGTGGTTTGATGGAAATCAAAGCACAGTGGGAATCACACAAGACTCTTTAACGATCTCGGGTCTACAGACTAACCTGTACCAGTGTCACCAGTTAACTGCCATCTGACGTAAGGTATAATATCATCTGGGAGTTCTCGGCGAGTTAGTCCAGTGTACCCAGTCTCTACTGAGCACCCGTATACCTTCTCTGATGTCAAACACCAATGGATATGGGATCATCCATCGCCCATCATATGGGTCAAGAAGTGCATACGCTAGTCTACTCTGGAGTATCGTTGCCCTGTCTCGGTACTCCCACGACTAGGAACATTTGAAGGATGTACTTGGCGACTACACTGTCCCCACTAGTATGATCTGCATCATAGTCCTAGTACTCAAGTACCCATCCTAAGGGCTTTATCAACATGTGACATAGAGACAATCAGAGTACATGTTAAGATAAAGAGTAACCAGATAGGATACTATCATGTCGAGCAAGAAAGTCCTCCCTATATATGCCCAAGCATCCACTACAATATACATCTGTATGTACAGTAATGGCCTCTAGGGCACGCATATCACTAACAATCTCCCACTTGCACTAGGGCCATCTGTTGTGCTATCGCATACCCAAAAATCAGCTGTGGTTGAAGTATCTCATACTCAACCATCTCATAAAAGTCTCTACTAGGAAATAGGCATTTGTGAGTGGATCCGCGCTGTTGTCCTCTGTGTCTACTCTCCTAATCTCGATCTCCCTGGAGATCAACCATCTCCATGATCAGGTGACACTGCCTAAGAATATGTCTGGATCTCTGATGGGACGGGGGTTCCTAGGCCTAAGCCACAACTCTATTGTCACACAATGGCAGGAACGAAGTTCATCTCATGAACTTATATATATCTAGACTTCCTCTCTAGGAACGATATATCTTTCCTTTAATCATCTAGTATGTCACGGTATCTAGCTTGGAACTCTTCCAATATACCGTCCCTCCACTGAGGGTAAAGACAATGCCTGTGACTGACATTTAGTCGTCCTTATCACCTTGGAACCTTTCCAGTGATTCTCCCCAGGATTGATTGATACCATCTCACTACAACTAATGAGAATCCTAACATCCAATTAGATCTATCTCATAGATCCAAAATCCAGGATTTAGCAGGTATCACCTTAATCCTTTATTGAGAATCCTAATGATAAGAGGAGATTGACCGAGCGTAGCATAGGAAACTCCTTTCCAATCAAGAGTATGTCATCCACGTACAATACGAGGATCATCACCATACCCCCTACTACCTTTTTGTATATACAAGGTTCATATACCATTTTGATGAAGTCAAACTCTTTGACTACGACATCAAAACAGACGTTCTAACTCCGCGATGCCTGATTTATCCCATAAAACATCTTGCACACGTTTCCACTGCTCCTACTGTCTACGAAGCCCTCTGGCTGTATACTTATAGACGCGCTCTTCCAAATCACTATTTAGAAAAGCAGTCATGACACCCAACCGCCAGATATCATAGTCATGGTATGTAGCAGTGGCAAGTAGGATCTGGATGGACTTAAGCAAAGCTTTGAAAGTCTCAACTTTTCCATATACACCAAGTAATCTTCTCAAGATATACTTGCTACTGATGGGGATTTAACCCTTCAGATAAAGCAACCATAGTCCATACTTTGTTGGTGTATAAGGATTCCATCTCAGATCGCTAAGAATCCATCCATTCTCACAGAGTCCCCACTCCTGATGGCCTGCTCGAAAACATTTGAGTCATCATCTCATGATGCAATCCTCGCTCCCACTGTCATAGAGAAACCAAAGTATCTCTCAGGTGGATGAGGAACCCTACCAGATCGGCGGAGAGGCTGAGGTTTGTTGGAAACTATTGAATCCTCCAGGTTTACCAAATCATCAGCTGCAGTTTGTGTTAGTGTATATGCCCTAGGAGCCATTATTGTATCATACTAGTTTGTATATTACTTAATGGAAGCTTGGGATATTCACAGTTATATTAACAGTCTCGCTCAACATAGTAGTATGCAACTTGGTTAGTATCTATCTTAATATGTGTATATGTTAGCATATCGCGAATACATATTGATAGAGCCCTTAGGATCTTTCTTGACTACCAGCGTTGTGATGGCAGTCACATTTGTTGGGGCTGGGTAGTCTACAAGCACATCCTTTTTCAGGTACCTAGTGTTAGGATTATCGAGACAGGGCATCGATACTCCGGAGTAGACTAGTGTGTACGCTTCTTATACCAGCAAGGGAAATGGTCTGTCCCACAGCCATTAGTACTTGTATTGGAGATAGTATACAGGTGCTCGTTGGGTTACGGGTACACCAGACAGGACTCGCATGGAACTATTGGTTGGTATTATACCCGTCGTCAGTTAACAGTTCCCAGGTGACATGAGTACAGCATAGTCCGCAGACTTGACACTGCTGCTTCGTCCCGAGTGTGTTCCCACTGTTCTTAGATTGCTACCCTACCACGGCTCAAAGGAGTCGTGCAAACAGGTAGCAGTTAGGTGCAGTCCCGAAGCACTTGGAGGCAGTGGCGGTTAGATAGGATTCGTCTCTCCCGGTATTGGGAGTTGATATCGCGCTGTGTTTGGAGAGCCATTACGCAAAGTCCCTGGCCAGGGCAAACGAGATTTACTGGTAGGATTTCCAGTAGTTTCTCAAAGTGTAATGGGCTTCACTCCGATACGACTTATACAGCTTTTAGGGGACAGACGCTTGCCGCCCCTAGGCCCGATATGCGATAGTCTTAGACGAACAGACCGGACTGTACGGAGATTGTCACATTAGGCTCAGTAGGAGTTCGGATGGGTTTCCTCATCGACCTTCTTGTCGACATCTACCTGGGGACCGTTACGTACAGCTAGTGCCGCTTGCGGTCTATGGTTAAACCCACTGCCAGCATAGTGTCGAGTCTTTAGAGTCCCATACAGAGGGTTTCCCTGCTTCAGACGAAACGATATAGAGGTCGTATGGTTTTATGACAGGGTTTGGACACATACGTGTATTTATGCACGTACGATGTTCGGACAGTTTTTACTAGCCGACTTTAGTTTAAGCCAGATTCTAGTATTGGATTATTGGATTTATACAGTCTCAGTATTTCCGTGTTTTCACGGATAGGAGGGGCATTCTCGTAATTAGTCGAGAAGCTTCTAGAAGAAAGATGAGGTGGAGAGCTTAGGTGTTATTTGCATTAAATGGATTAGTGACTCATGAGGTGATTCATCTAAATGAGTTAATGAAGCATTTATTGCTTAATGACTCATGGATGATTCATTGTATGTATTAAATGAAGCATGGTTGTAAATATCATATAATGATTTATTTGATATTCTTTATACTTCATCATATATAGAAATGAGACATAATTCATTTCATTCTAACTTTCACATTCTCTCTCCTCAAGCTCTCTCTCTTCAAAGACCTAACCCTAATCCTCTCATGTGTTGAGATCCAAGGGTTAGAAAGACTAATAGATCCCTAATCCATCTCTATATCCTCTAGGTTACTTTGATTAGAACTCATAGCCACCAAGTTACCTTAAGTGATAGGTTAAAGCTTGAAGAAGGAGCTCTCGGGTGGATCTTCTATCACATCTAGGAGGCCGACGAGAAGGTGAACTACAAGAACAAGAAGGACTTGAATCTTTAGGTATAATCATCTATCATAGTAGTTAATCACTTCTAGATAGTTGTTAGTTAGGGTTTAGTAAAGGTCCATAAAGTTAGTCGATGTTAACTTAAACAAAATGATTGTTTTACCTATTCCGCCTCCCCGCATCATGTGGGTGTCTAACGTCGACTTACAGTGGTATCAGAGCCTCGCTAAACGATAACTAACATGTTAGCAAAGTCGGTAGAAATTCGATCGCAAAACGAACCCGAAAATACGACGTTTTCACCATGTTTCTGCAGATTTTAAAACGGGGTCTAAAAATTTTTCAGGGACCCTTAAAAATACAAGCATGGAATTTTAAGAAGTGTGAAGAAATTTGGGACTGTGAATCAGCCATACCACCGCGGGACCGCCGCCGATCCAAGCGATCCGCCGCTGATACGTGGCCGAGTTGACTCCGAGTCAACCCAAATTTGCTCAGTTATTCTTCTGTGTTGATGTTGTGTTTTCTGGGATGATTTGTTTCTGCTCAGGTTTTATGTGCACAGAAAATTGTTTGGAGTAGATTCATTTGTGTTGCTTGATCAAAATTCTAAGATGTTTGGCTAATTTGATTATATCTGTGTTGTGTTTAATGTGTTCGTAAACCTCCCCTAACTGCTAGTACGTCGGTTAGCAGGGGGTTGCATATTTCTGTAATGGTTTTTACTGGTTTGTGAATATGAACTTGTTAGATTGTAGTGAATGGATAGCCGGGGATGTGAGACAAGTGTTTCTTTTGTAAGTCCGCGGCGGCGTCCCGGCCGTCGATCCGACGCCGGAATACGAAAACGAAAAACTTTGGAAACTAGCAAACCGGCACCACCGCGCACTTTTAACCTGGATCGGGCCATTAACCTGGCTACTAGCAAACAAGAAAAGGAGTAGAGAAGTTATACCAAGCGATCCGTGTCCTTCGGTCTTCGTCTCCACTCCGATCTCCCGCGGAATCTCCGTCCGTCACCTCCTGGTCGGAAAGGGCACCACGTAGCCGGGTTCCTTTACGGGCTCCCACCTCTGGACCGAGGCAACTCGGGTGCGAAGTTGGCTAGTCGACGCGTCCAAGGGATGCTGTAGACTAGTGTAGAAACCATTGTCTCATTTGGGGTGAAGTTGCCTTTGATAGAGGTCAAGAAATGATCTTTGAAAAAGATTGGAGCTCACATTTTTCAAGCATAGAATGATATGGAGATTTTCCCCTCATCAAAATGTGAAGCCTCTCTCCCCCAACAAAATTGTGGCCGGCCGCTCATATATGAATGGTGGAGGTCAAAATGAATTATTTTTCAAGAGGAGAAAATGAAATGAATAATGGAAAAAGGTCACACCAATTTCGTAATCAAACCCTTTCACACACCATCACATAAATGCAATGAAATAGACTAGAAAAGAATCTCATGATGAATAAACTATCATGGAGCCACACATATGCAAGAAACCCCTCCACAATAAGTTATTTGCATTCTTTCAAATAACCCCCTCCATCGAAAAGTCCGGCCGCGAAGGAACAAAGGAAAACCGGCCGGAAAGGAATGCAAACTGGCAACTTCAGAAAACTGATCCGGCAATAAATTACAGGAAAACCCCGCGACTGCATATACATGCCCGCATTTGTATTCCCACTGAATACAAATGCAAAGAGACAAAAACTACACTTCTAATACTAGGATCCGGCTTAAGCCAAAGCCGGCTAGTAAAAACCGTCCGATCACGATCCTGTAAGTGCACGGCGGCGCCCCGGCCGTCAATCCGACGGCCAAATGCGGAAGCGGTGATAAACTTTAAATTTTACTTGAACTGGCAAACCGCCGCGCACTAATACCCGGATCGAACCATCAACTAGTCCTAGCTAACTACAAGATAGGGAATAGAGATATACCGACTGATCCAAGTCCTCCGGTCTTCTCGTCGTCGTCCCAATCTCCTGCGGAAGCTCCGGTCTCCACCTCGTCGCCGGAAGTGCACCACATCACCTACTTCTTTTACGGGCTCCCACCTCAATGCCAAGGCAACTCGGGCACGAAGCTGGCTAGTCGACGTGCCCAAGGTTTGCTGTAGAATGTAGTGTGCAAGTCTCATTTTGGGGTTGTAGGAATTGCCTTTTGGTGGAGGGATGAACTATGGAGTTTGGAGATGGAACTTGTGGATTTTTGCAACATGAAATGAGCTAAAAACCCACACCAAAAAGTTTGGACAGCCCCACCAAGAGAGTGGCCGGCCATAACTATGGAGAGGAGAGAATGAGAGAGAGAGGAGTGATAGAATGAGAGAGCCATCCTCATATCATGCAAGAGAGAGAGAGGAATGGTTATCATGAAAAGCAATGATCACAAAATCAAACCCATACTCCAAAAACCCACCTACTACAACCATGATTGCTCACAAAGTCAAGCAATCATGATAGAAGAAGTCAAGGTCAAAAGAATGGTGCACCATCATGAAGCAACAAGATGCTAAGAAGCCCCTCCACAAACACTTATTTGCAACAATGCAAATAAGCCCTCCTCCACCAAACATCGGCCAATGAACGATACAAAGGAAATTGGCCGAAACAGAAAGCAAACTGGCAACTCCAGAAAACTGGTCCCGTAATAAATTACAGGAAAACCCGGATACTGTGCATACACACCCGCATTTGTATTCCGACCGAAATACAAATGCAATGAGACAAAATCTACACTGTACTATACTAGGATCCGGCTTAAACCAAAGCCGGCTAGTAATATCCGTTCGATCCTGATCCGTGCAATACCGCACGTATCTGATCGAACCCTGCCATATATCCATACGGCCTATAGTACAAACTGTCCGATCCTGATCCCTGCAATACCGCACGTATCTGATCGGACCTTGCCATATCTCCATACGGCCTCTACAACTTTTCGCCCGAAAGCTGAGTAACTGAATGTGGGGGACTCTAAAGACTCGTCAACACCATGGTTGTGGATTTAACCACTAGCACGTCAGAGGTATAAGCCAATATGTAACGGGCTACCAGGTATTGACTAAAAGGGACGTCTGTGAGTGAACTCAGCCTGACAACCCTACCGAGCCTGTCAGTGACAATATCCATACAGTCCGGTCCGTTCGTCTATGAGTATCGCATGGCGGGCCTAGGGGGTTGGTAAAAGTCAGACCCCCAAAAGCGGTACAAGTCATGTCGGAGTGTAGCCCAGAACACCCTGAGATACTACTGGAATACCTACCAGTAAATCTCCTGCCTTGGCCAAGGACTTCGTGTAATGGCTCTCCTAGACACAGCGCGACCTCACCCCCAATACCGGGAGAGACGAACCACTGAAGATACGCTCACTGCCTCCATGTGGCTCGGGACTGTACCCAAGTAAAACCTGTTTGCACGACTCCTTTGAGCCGTGGTAGGGTAGTAATCAAAGTACAGTGGGAACTCACACGAGACAAATGACGATCCCCAGGTCGATGAACTAACTTGCACACATGTCACCAGGGAACTGCCATCTGACGTCTGGTATATGACCAACTAGCATGTTCCCGGCGAGTCCTGTCCGGTGTACTCATAACCCAATGAGTACCTGTATACATCTTAGGTGATCCAACTGACACCAGTGGCTTGTGAGACCGGCCACCGCACCTCGTCGGGGTCTCGACTATATACACTAGTCTACTCTGGAGTATCGATGCCCTGTCTCGAAACTCACACGACTAGGGACCATTTAAGGATATGCTTATAGACTGCCAGCTCCCACGTATATGATCGCCCTCATTCTGCTGGTGGTCAAGCAAGAGTCCTAGGGGCTCTATCAACGTATAATAGAGACTTATAAGGTCACCTAAAACAGTACACGATGATAAAGGTAAACCAGATAGCATACTATCATCTCGAGTAAGATTGTCCTACCGGGATAGGTCCTCCATCAATCATTGCAATCACGTACCTGTGACCTAATAATTGACTCTGAGGGCACTATCTCCAACAATCTCCCACTTGCACTCAAGGCTAATTATTGCGATGTTGCATACTCACAGCCAGTGTGATACCGAACACCCAACTCCTCTACTTGTCAGCCTCACAAATCTCGTTTGCGAAACTATTGCGTTTGAGGAATAGCCTCAGTGAGTGGATCCGCTTTGATGTTTCTTTCTATGTCTCTCTATATCTCATGTTTGCGGAGAAAGCCATCTCCCGAAATGAGCAATACCTGTCTTAGAATGTGTCTGGATGTCTGATGGGACCTAGCTCATAAATGAACTCCAAATCCAAACTTCTTAGACTGTATCGTCAACTGAACTTAATCAGTATCCCGCGCCATGCCTCCCTCAGAATTGCCTTGGACCACCTGTCCAAAATACTGCCCCTCATCAGAAGGAAAACTATAACTCTGACAACCTCCCTGTCGTCAAAGTCACCTTGGAAGCCTGGAATGATAATTGTATCCTGCATGAGGCTGTCGTTATCATATCCCTAGAACATCCACTTATGTTCTAGAACTGCTTCCGACTGTTTCTCCATGATTGGATCAATATCAACTTATTGCATCTAGTGCAAGAACAACATCTGGTGTGGTACTTGACATCTCATGATTGACTCAATTGCCTGAGCAAGTGATCTGCCAATCATGCACATCCCTCCCTACTTTAGTCTATAAGACACCTTTAGAGAGGGTGACTCCATTACCTGCAGGTACACCACCGTGCAGGAGTCTTCCATTCTAAATACCCTTAGAATGCTGTCTAAGTACCCAGATTGGGAGACTACCCAAATCTAGATCTAAAACCATAGATCTAGTAACCAGTATGTCTGATATAAAATCCATTTCCTTTGTGGAGAAACCAATGTGTGACGACCAAAGTATAACCGACTGTAGTATAGGAGTTTCTTTTCCTACTCTGTGTATGTCATCCAAATACTAGGATATCACACCCCACTACCTTCTCAACAGATTCATCCCCTATTCTGATGAAGTCAAACCTATGACTGTCACATCAAAAATAGATGATCTATCTCCGCTATATCTGCTTTAGTCTATAAATAGACATAAGCTACCAGTCCACCAATGCTTCCGCTGCTCCCACTGACTACGACAACCCTCTGGCAGAGTCATATACACGTACACTTCTAAAACTAGTTTTAGAACGACGCTATACTCATCCTCCCGCCGGGTCTCGCAGCCTGGAACAACAGCAATGGTAATTGTGGGTAAACAAGAACTTTCCTGTCACCGTCCTTGAGGCTACCGTAGTACCTTTCGGGTGTCTGAAGTTACCCACCTTATCTGCGGAGTGGCCAATGGAATGTCAAACCAGATTGAATCTTTAGGTTCCTATCAAATCTTCAGTAATCGTTTGTGGTTCCAGTTCTACCATACTCCCACTACTGTTTTTCTGTAAAAATCCATTTTTTAATAAAACTGTGGCGAGTCTAGAACAATACTGCTTTTGTTCATCCAGATGGTAGAAGGTCAACCCTCGTCATAGCCTGGGTCAACCCACAAACAGCCATTACAGAAACGTGCCTTGAGTTATCCAGAGTCTGGTTTTAATCATAAGCTGGACAACTCCCCGTACCTTAACAACGTTAAGATACGAACTGTTCTATATCCCATATAGGACCAGAGGCACTGATTTAACTGAACCAGATCCAAATCATGCAACTGTCTCCAGTGCATGTCAACTAAATGGAAGGAGGCCTGATCAGCGTTACTCAACTTAGGAATGCTTCCAATTATGAGTAACCTGAAAGAGAAGCAAGATCTCTTTATCATTACTATCAACTGAATACCATACACAAGTATCTACATCTTCGATCACTTTGAAGAATCCCAATACTTGCTACACCTGGTTCTCTACTCTATTCAAATACCTATAACTTCTCAAAATTCGGACCCTGTGTTTCCACGAAACACCTGTCTAAAAACTAGAGAAGTCATAAGTAAACCGAATATAGTACGAGGACCAACCCCTCTGTCCTGATGGACCCTGGACAACATACAATACTCTGTATAAGTCCCTCGAGTTTGATAACTCATTCACTGTGTGTCGTAGGTTGAAAACTGTACTTATGGTTAAGAAGAATTACACCGCTGTTTAATGCTCCTTACCTAACCATCCACTGATACAGGTAAATGTCATAGACATAATTTCAAAAAGGTATATGTCACTCTATGAAAATAGACGTACAGATATATCAATTTGAAATTGGTGCATGACAGCGGATATTCAAAACCAAATATTTGCCGACCGGCAAATAGCCCAGGTGACTTCCTCAAATGTCACCGATTACAACGAATCTCGATATAATGAGGATGATCACCCAATTCCCAATAACCTACTCCCACTCATCATCTGTAAAACCATACAGACGTGAGAATCGTACTTGGTAAATACATACCCTGGAGTAAGTATCAAATCGGGAAATCAGTTTTCTTTTAACAGTACACAGTGAAACTGAAACATTGAAATGTTTCAATGGGGTATCCCGGTATTCCTAGTAATGCCTCTTCCAGATTCACGACTGTAACCGTATAATTCTTTGCCACCTCTCCAAATCCCTTCATATGTCTTTAGTCTTTACCTTCTGCATACCCCTTAAGCCAAATGGTTTTCTTCCTTCCCTACCGTTCGGCACCAGCCTATGGTTTGGAAGAAGACTATCCAATAAGCATAATGGGTGTACTGTCCTAATCCTAGGAGCACTCGCTATGCGAGAGAAGGTGAAGATAAAGGACACCTGAATAAACCTTATTCCTATTTCTCCTGAACCAGAATCCATCCCCGAACTGGAACAAGTTCCTTTCGAGTTCGTATATAACCATACGATGGAGTATCCAATAAACTGTGGATCTTCGTAGTGATACAGAGTGTCCTGGAGAAATACAAAGGTGATGTGGGAGTGGTAACGAAAAACTTGGTATGGTCGTGAATATCAGTCGCAATTTAGTTTGCCTTCTTACTAATCCCTTGCTTTGTCTTAACTTAATACCTTCTGCACACCATCGTTATGCTAATTGGTTTTCTTCATTCCCCACCGTTCGGCACCAGCCTAAGGTTTGGAAGAAGACTATCCAATTTGCGTAATAGGTGTACTATCTCCTAAACCAAGGAGTACTCGCAACCTGAGAGAAGGTAAAAGGAAAAGACAACTGAATAGTCCTATCCATTTCCTCCAGAACCGGAAACCATCCTCGAATAAATCCCTTCGAGTTCGTATCTAACCATACGATGGTTTTGTCCAATGGAAGTGGACGTTCGTAGCAATACGGGGTGTCCTGGAGAAAAGGGTAAAAGTGGGAGTAGCAATGAGGTTTGCAACTCTGACAATCCAAAAGCCAATGTTTAAGAAGGTTCGGTCAACTTGGTCACTGAGTCATAGTCTTAGGGTCGGGTCAATGGTCGCTGCCAAAGAGAGAGAGAAAAGAAACACTCAGCGTGCACTCTAACCTAGATCAGAATGGTTACCAATTTATCTAATCTGGAAACCTCCCACTGTACCTCAAATTCTCCACCAAACCTGAAAGAAGAATTAGTCGGGGTTACATGAGGAGTAAACTAACTCAACAGTGGGAATCGGGATCCAACTATCATCGTATGACAACGTGACGGAATCCGCTCACGGTATCACACTCCAGAAGGTATGCGTATATCTGGCAAGTTTCAGTTCTTTTGAAACTCCCGATGTGATTTCTGCCCCATGCTCTTATGACCTTGACTTTGGCCAACAAATCATAAGTCACATGTCAAGTTCTACCCGTCATTCTCCAGGTTGATTCGAATCCACCCGCACAAGCCCTTGACTTTGGCCAACAAGGCTATACGACTGTTCCAAAACAATGCATCTATCTATGCTGCATATGAATAACCAACAGCTACCAAACACTGTGCCTTGACTTTGGCCAACAAACACAGCTTGAATACTATTGACTATCCATATGAAACGACGGAGGGCTACGAATGGTTTCTGGCGAAAACCTTTAACGTAATGAACTTGATATCGTTGAAGGAACGGATAGCTTTTAAAAATATAGTAAGGAAAACCTTTGCTAAAGAGGTCACTCCCGGTGAAGGGATCTCGGCTCTTTCCCCGTAGAATGAGGTGCAGGATATTCCAACTGAATACCACGGTGCAAAGCAAAAGTAATCGGCTATAGTGAAGTTAATGCCCTGATGCAAACTTCTATCCAAGGGGTCACTCCCGGTGAAGGGATCTCGGCCCTTGACTCGTCGACTGAGGAGCAGGATATTCCAACTGAATACCACGATGAAAAACAAAAGTGAACGTCTTTGCAATAACAGCTTTTTGAAAAGTGTTCCAACAACATCAGATTAGGTTTGTTTTTAACTTGCATTGATCCGAATCAACGCAGTCCCATCAATTGATCACACCAAAAAGAACGAAAATATACTGATGTACGTATATGCCATCCGCATTCGCCACTGGGTCCCGTCATTACCCGTTAGGTTAGCTAACTAACGACAAAGCGGGGACTGGACTAGCGCGGATGCAAAACATATACAACATCTACTAATATATATACCAATATATTATATTTCGCTCAAGGCGTGATAAAAATGCAACATCACAGAAATGTACAGCATCACAGAAACAATACAAATATCTGGGATCCCCGGGTTTCACAGAGCCACTACTGAAACCCGACGTTCCCCTGGTCGTGTGGATAGCCTGTGCAATCAAATCCTAGACCCCTACGGGCGCGGTAAGTTACCCGCCAAAACCTGAAGCGAGGCAGCCCCCTTCAGCACCACCCAGCACTTCACGGAATCCGGTAACTTGGGCACCCCTCCTGGGTCAACCTGTACCCCCTACGAGTGCGGCGAATAGCCCGCCAATCCTAGAGTAAAGCCCCCTCCGTCTCAATGCCATGAGATGCGGGCTTGTTGTCCTCTAGAACCCGGCTATCCGTGCACCCCTCCGCGGGGCAATCCTAGTACAGAAAGTAAAATATACATACAACGGGTACATCGACCGCAACCTGGCCATGCCCCAAAACAATAATACAAACAGGCAGTGACGGCATTCCACATGTCGGACGCTCGCCCCGCAATATCAAATGTACATAATACAACAGAACTGTACTAGCATTGCATCCAGGCTATCCCCTACGACCGATCCGCAACATCACAGCAAAAACAGAACATCAACGTGAAAGTCACGTTCGCAAATCCGTCTAACCGGGCTATAGCAGTTAGACCGGATTTACCGATCAAGTGACATTCACGGTCGCAGATATAATGTAAATACTGTGAAATAATGTGTTTAAAATATCCGATCAATCAAATTTTAACAAGTGGGCCCCAAGCATTACTATAGCAGATCAAGAAATTCTGGGCCCAATGTTATTATTCCAAAACCCCTAAAATCAGCCCATAAGCCCACTGGAGAAAATTGACTGAGTGATCTTATCATAGTGAGGCGGAACCGCGGCCCAAATGGGGGTTTGGCCGCGGTTCCGCGCTCCCACTATGGAGTCACTTTGTCGAATTTCTACAGTAGCCTTATAATTTCGAGTACATCAATTTTATGTAACCTGAAAAATTTTTCGACTCCAAAAAATTTCAACAGAAAACTGATGTGAACAAAAATGAAGATTTTGGAATTTTGGTCGATCGGAAATGCAAAACACATTAGACAAAGCTAGACTAAGTTAATGGCGAGGCTCTGATACCACTGTAAGTGCACGGCGGCGCCCCGGCCGTCAATCCGACGGCCAAATGCGGAAGCGGTGATAAACTTTAAATTTTACTTGAACTGGCAAACCGCCGCGCACTAATACCCGTATTGAACCATCAACTAGTCCTAGCTAACTACAAGATAGGGAATAGAGATATACCGACTGATCCAACTCCTCCGGTCTTCTCGTCGTCGTCCCAATCTCCTGCGGAAGCTCCGGTCTCCACCTCGTCGCCGGAAGTGCACCACTTCGCCTACTTCTTTTACGGGCTCCCACCTCAATGCCGAGGCAACTCGGGCACGAAGCTGGCTAGTCGACGTGCCCAAGGTTTGCTGTAGAATGTAGTGTGCAAGTCTCATTTTGGGGTTGTAGGAATTGCCTTTTGGTGGAGGGATGAACTATGGAGTTTGGAGATGGAACTTGTGGATTTTTGCAACATGAAATGAGCTAAAAACCCACACCAAAAAGTTTGGACAGCCCCACCAAGAGAGTGGCCGGTCATAACTATGGAGAGGAGAGAATGAGAGAGAGAGGAGTGATAGAATAAGAGAGCCATCCTCATATCATGCAAGAGAGAGAGAGGAATGGTTATCATGAAAAGCAATGATCACAAAATCAAACCCATACTCCAAAAACCCACCTACTACAACCATGATTGCTCACAAAGTCAAGCAATCATGATAGAAGAAGTCAAGGTCAAAAGAATGGTGCACCATCATGAAGCAACAAGATGCAAAGAAACCCCTCCACAAACACTTATTTGCAACAATGCAAATAAGCCCTCCTCCACCAAACTTCGGCCAATGAACGATACAAAGGAAATTGGCCGAAACGGAAAGCAAACTGGCAACTCCAGAAAACTGGTCCCGTAATAAATTACAGGAAAACCCCGATACTGTGCATACACACCCGCATTTGTATTCCGACCGAAATACAAATGCAATGAGACAAAATCTACACTGTACTATACTAGGATCCGGCTTAAACCAAAGCCGGCTAGTAATATCCGTTCGATCCTGATCCGTGCAATACCGCACGTATCTGATCGAACCCTGCCATATATCCATACGGCCTATAGTACAAACTGTCCGATCCTGATCCGTGCAATACCGCACGTATCTGATCGGACCTTGCCATATCTCCATACGGCCTCTACAACTTTTCGCCCGAAAGCTGAGTAACTGAATGTGGGGGACTCTAAAGACTCGTCAACACCTTGGTTGTGGATTTGACCACTAGCACGTCAGAGGTATCAGCCAATACGTAACGGGCTACCAGGTATTGACTAAAAGGGACGTCTGTGAGTGAACTCAGCCTGACAACCCTACTGAGCCTGTCAGTGACAATATCCGTACAGTCCGGTCCGTTCGTCTATGAGTATCGCATGGCGGGCCTAGGGGGTTGGTAAAAGTCAGACCCCCAAAAGCGGTATAAGTCGTGTCGGAGTGTAGCCCAGAACACCCTGAGATACTACTGGAATACCTACCAGTAAATCTCCTGCCTTGGCCAAGGACTTCGTGTAATGGCTCTCCTAGACACAGCGCGACCTCACCCCCAATACCGGGAGAGACGAACCCCTGAAGATACGCTCACTGCCTCCATGTGGCTCGGGACTGTACCCAACTAAAACCTGTTTGCACGACTCCTTTGAGCCGTGGTAGGGTAGTAATCAAAGTACAGTGGGAACTCACACGAGACAAATGACGATCCCCAGGTCGATGAACTAACCTGCACACATGTCACCAGGGAACTGCCATCTGACGTCTGGTATATGACCAACTAGCATGTTCCCGGCGAGTCCTGTCCGGTGTACTCATAACCCAATGAGCACCTGTATACATCTTAGGTGATCCAACTGACACCAGTGGCTTGTGAGACCGGCCACCGCCCCTCGTCGGGGTCTCGACTATATACACTAGTCTACTCTGGAGTATCGATGCCCTGTCTCGAAACTCACACGACTAGGGACCATTTAAGGATATGCTTATAGACTGCCAGCTCCCACGTATATGATCGCCCTCATACTGCTGGTGGTCAAGCAAGAGTCCTAGGGGCTCTATCAACGTGTAATAGCGACTTATAAGGTTACCTAAAACAGTACACGATGATAAAGGTAAACCAGATAGCATACTATCATCTCGAGTAAGATTGTCCTACCGGGATAGGTCCTCCATCAATCATTGCAATCACGTACCTGTGACCTAATAATTGACTCTGAGGGCACTATCTCCAACAGATCCGTGCAATACCGCACGTATCTGATCGAACCTTGCCATATCTCCATACGGCCTCTACAGCGTTTCGCCCGAAACCTGAGTAACTGTGTGTGTGGTGGACTCTAAAGACTCGTCAATACTATGGCTGTGGATTTAACCACTAGCACGTCAGAGGTATCAGCCATACGTGACGGGCCACCAGCTATTGACCAAAAAGGATGTCGATGAGCGAACTCATCCTGACACCCTACTGAGCCTGTCAGTGACAATATCCATACAGTCCGGTCCGTTCGTCTATGAGCATCGCATGGCGGGCCTATGGGGTTGGTAAAAGTCAGACCCCCAATAGCGGTACAAGTCGTGTCGGAGTGTAGCCCAGAACACCCTGAGATACTACTGGAATACCTACCAGCAAATCTCCTGCCTTGGCCAAGGACTTTTCATGTACTGGCTCTCCTAGACACAGCGCGACGTCACCCCCAATACCGGGAGAGACGAACCCATGCAGATACGCTCACTGCCTCCATGTGGCTCGGGACTGTACCCAACTAAAACCTGTTTGCACGTCTCCTTTGAGCGTGGCAGGGTAGTAATCAAAGCACAGTGGGAACTCACACGAGACAATGACGATCTCAGGTCGATGAACTAACCTGTACACATGTCACCAGGGAACTGCTATCTGACGTCAGGTATAATACCAACTAGCAGGTTCCCGGCGAGTCCTGTCCGGTGTACTCATAACCCAATGAGCACCTGTATACATCTTAGGTGAACCAACTTACACCAGTAGCTTGTGAGACCGGCCACCGCCCCTCATCGGGGTCTCGACAGTATACACTAGTCTACTCTGGAGAATCGATGCCCTGTCTCGAAACTCCCACGACTAGGGACTTTTTAAGGATGTGCTTATAGACTCCAGCTCTCATGTATATGATCGCCCTCATACTGCTGGTAGTCAAGCAAGAATCCTAGGGGCTTTATCAACGTGTAATAGCGACTCGTAAGGTCACCTAAAGCAGTACACGATGATAAAGATAAACCAGATAGCATACTATCATCTCGAGTAAGACTGTCCTACCGGCATAGGTCCTCCTCAATCATTGCAATCACGTGCCTGTGATCCAATAATTGACTCTGAGGGCACTATATCCAACAATCTCCAACTTGCACTCAAGGCTAATTATTGCGATGTCGCATACTCACAGCCCGTGTGATACCGAACACCCAACTCCTCTACTAGTCAGTCTCACAAAGCTCGTTTGCGAAACTATTGCGTTCGAGGAATAGCCTCAGTGAGTGGATCCGCTGTGATGTTTCTTTCTATGTCTCTGTATATCCCATGTTCGCGGAGAAAGCCATCTCCCGAAATGAGCAATACCTGTCTTAGAATATGTCTGGATGTCTGATGGGACCTAGCTCATAAATGAACTCCAAATCCAAACTTCTTAGACTGTATCGTCAACTGAACTTAATCAGTATCCTGCGCCATGCCTTCCCTTAGTATCCGCCTGGACCACCTGTCCAAAATACTGCCCCTCGTCAGAGGGAAAACTATAACTCTGACAGCCACTCTGTCTTCCAGGTCACCTTGGAAGCCTGGAATGATAACCGTCTCCAAAAGGAGGCTGTCGTTATCATATCCCTAGAACATCCACTTATGTTCTAAAACTGCTTCCTAATGTTTCTCCAGGATTGGATCAATATCAACTTATTGCATCTACTGCAAGAACAACATCTGGTGTGGTACTTGACATCTCATGATCAACTCAATTGCCTAAGCAAGTGATCTGCCAATCATGCGTATCCCTCTCCCCTTTAGTCTGTAAGACACCTTTAGAGAGGGTGACTCCATCACCTGCAGGTACACCACCATGCCAAGAGTCGTCCATTCTAAATACTCATAGAATGCTGTCTAAGTACCCTGATTGGAAAACTACCCAAATCTAGATCTAAAACCATAGATCTAGTAACCAGAATGTATGATATAATATCCAAGTCCTATGTGGAGAAAACACTGTGTGATAACCAAAGAATAACCGATCGTAGTATAGGAATATCACTTCCTACTCTATGTATGTCATCCAAAAACCAGGACATCACACCCTACTACCTTCTTAACAGATCCATCCCCTATTCTGATGAAGTCAAACCTATGACTGTCACATCAGAAATAGATGATCTATCTCCGCTACATCTGCTTTAGTCTATAAATAGACACAAGCTACTTGTCCACCAATGCTTCCGCTGCTCCCACTGACCACGACAACCCTCTGGCAAAGTCATATAGACGTACACTTCTAAATCTAGTTTAGAACGACGCTATACTCATCCTCCTGCCGCGTCTCACAGTCTGGAACAACATTAATAGCAAGTCTGGGTAAACAAGAACCTCCCTGTCACCGTCCTTGAGGCTACCGGAGTACCTCTCGAGCGCCTGAGGTTACCCACCATATCTGCGGAGTGGCCAATGGAATGTCAAACCAGATTGAATCTTTAGGTTCTTATCAAATCTTCAGTAATCGTTTGCGGTTCTGGAATCACTTCCAGTCCTACCATACTCCCACTACTGTTTTCTGAAAAAAAAAGATCCATTTTTATTAAAACTGTGGCGAGTCAAGAACAATATCACTATTGATCTTCCAGATGGTAGAAAGTCAACCCTTGTCATAGCCCGGGTCAACCCACAAACAACCATTGCAGAAACATGCCTTGAGTTATCCGAAGTCTGGTTTTAAGCATAAGCCGGACAACTCCCCGTATCTTAACAATGTCAAGATATGAACTGTTCTATATCCAAGAAACAGAGGCACCGATTTAATTGAACCAGATTCAAATCATGCAGCTGTCTCCAGTGCATGTCAACTAAATGGAAGGAGGCCGATCAGCGTTACTCAACTTAGGAATGCTTCCAATTATGAGTAACCTGAAAGAGAAGCAAGTTCTCATAATCATTACTATCAACTGAATACCATACACAAGTATCTACATCTTCGATCACCTTGAAGAATCCCGATACTTGCAATACTCGGTTCTCTACTTTACTCATATACCTATAACTTCTCAAAACTTAGACCCTGTGTTTCTACGAAACACCTGTCTAAGAACTAGAGAAGTCACAAGTAAACCGAATATAGTACGAGGACCAACCCCTCTGTCCTAATGGACACTGGACAATGTACACTACTCTGTATAAGTCCCTTGAGTCTAGTGACTCATTCACTGTGTGTCGTAGGTTGAAAACTGTACTTATGGTTATGAAGAATTACACCGCTGTTCAACGCTCCTTACCTAAACATCCACTGATATAGGTAAATGTCATAGACATAATTTCAAAAGGTTATATCTCACTCTATGAAAATAGACGTACAGATATATCAATTTGAAATTGGTGCATAACAACGGATATTCAAAACCAAACATTTGCCGTCCGGCAAACAACCCAGGTGACTTCCTCAAATATCACCAATTACAACGAATCCCGATATAATGAGGATGATCACCTAATTCCCAATAACTTACTCCCACTCATCATCTGTAAAACCATACATATGTGAGAATCAAACCTGGTAAATACATACCCTGGAGCAAGGGTCTAATTGGAAAATCAGTTTTCTTTTAACAGTACACAGTGAAACTGAAACATTGAAATGTTTCGATGGGGTATCCTGGTATTCCTAATAATGCCTCTTCCATTATACAGATTCACAACTATAACCGTATATTTCTTTGCCAGCTCTCCAAATCCCTTTATATGTCTTTAGTCATTACCTTCTGTACACCCCTTTAGGACAAATGGTTTTCTTCCTTCCCTACCGTTCGGCACCAGCCTATGGTTTGGAAGAAGACTATCCAATAAGCATAATAGGTGTACTGTCCTAATCCTAGGAGCACTCGCAATGCACCAGCCTATGGTTTGGAAGAAGACTATCCAATAAGCATAATAGGTGTACTGTCCTAATCCTAGGAGCACTCGCAATGCGAGAGAAGGTGAAGATAAAAGGCAACCGAATAAACCTTATTCTTATTTCTCCTGAACCAGGATCCATCCCCGAACTGGAACAAGTTCCTTTCGAGTTCGTGTATAACCATACGATGGAGTATCCAAAAAACTTGGGATCTTCGTAGTGATACAGAGTGTCCTGGAGAAATACAAAGGTGATTTAGGATAGGCGAAGAAATACATGGTTTGGTCGTGAATAGCAGTCGCAATTTACTTTGCCCTCTTACTAATCCCTTTCTTTGTCTTTACATAATACCTTCTGTACACCACCGTTAGGCTAATTGGTTTTCTTCATTCCCCACCGTTCGGCACCAGCCTAAGGTTTGGAAGAAGACTATCCAATTTGCATAATAGGTGTACTGTCCTAATCCAAGGAACACTCGCAACCTGAGAGAAGGTAAAAGGAAAAGACAACTGAATAGTCCTATTCGTTTTCTCCAGAACCGGAAACCATCCTCGAATAAATTCCTTCAAGTTCGTATATAACCATACGATGGTTTTGTCCAATGGATATGGACGTTCGTAGTAATACGGGGTGTCCTGGAGAAAAGGGTAAAAGTAGGAGTGGAAAAGAGATTTGCAACTCTGACAATCCAAAAGCCAGTGTTTAAGAAGGTTCGGTCAACTTGGTCACTGAGTCATAGTCTAGGGTCGGGTGTGTAGGGTTCCTAGGCACACTAATGAGGTCTCACAAGTGATCAAACATACACAAATCAAAAATTTCCTTGTGCCTACAAACCCTAATACGGATCGTTGGCTAGAAGTATAGGCGAAGCAAGCAAGTAAACGGAAATATAGCTAAAGGGAAGGGGCTACAACCTTTGTAGATCTGGTCCACCACCTCCTAGGCTCCGTGATGAAGTCCCCTCACTGTCCAAATCGTATCTTGGGCTCTAGCGTCGGCTTCATCGAAGAAGAAACGGGCTAGGTCATCGACGACGATGCCGAAGATGATCTATGTCGAGGCATCGCTAGATCAAGCTCCAAGTTCACCAAGTCAAGAAAACTTGTAAAGGAAACACCCTATACTACTTGGCAAGAGGTAGAGGATGAAGAAATAGGAAGTGGGTAGACTTTAGTTTTGGATTTCTCACACTTTTTCATCAATCACCATTGATGTAGCAAGCTTTCTTCCCATGAAAGAAGAAGATGAAGAAGAAGAAGAAGATATGATAAGTTATGTAAAATAGATAAATAAATCAATACTTATCATTTACTAACCCTTGGTTAAGTGTAGAGAATGTACTATGGTTAGTTCATATGGTTAGGGTTAAGCATGAGACAAGAATGGTGACTTAGTCAAAGTTTCATGGATGTTCAACTAAAAACAAAAATAGCAACCATTCTTTTCTCATCTTTTCCAAAAAATAAATAAATAAATAGATAAATAAGTAAATGAAAAAACAAAACCCTAACCATTAGTTTAACCATGGTTTAATTCTTTACACTAACCCTAGCTTGCATGTATCATCAAACATGATACAATCTTGTGCACAAAAGTATATCACATATACAACTTGTGTATTTCAAGTGAGAAAATCCTTTTAAAGTGAACCAATACTAGTTAATGCAAAGTAATATATCAAATATATAATTCTACATTAAATCATTAAATCAACACTTGATTTAACGATCCGGTCATGTCGCATATAACCGGCTAGTATCCAATGTATCGGCTTATCGAGTCAATCCTTGATTCGATAACTAGGTTATATCGCATACAACCATTCGACACATTCATCGCGAGAATGAAATACGGTATCACATACACGCATTATTCTTGGTCCCGCACATATCTCATATGCGCTCCTATTTCGTTTCGCTTGAGCTAGGAAACCTCTGTGTAGGACTCTAAAGATTCGTCAATACGCCGGCAGCAGATGATGATCATATCAAACACCCACAAGCCGCAAGCGGTCTGCTAAACGTAACGGCCACCCGGGTATTGAGCGATCAGAAGATCGACGAGCAAGCCCGCTCACACTCCTGTGAATCCAACCAGTAACACTTACCGTACAGTCCGGTCTGTTCGTCTGATATGTCGCATATCTCGCCTAGGGGTGGTAAACGTCAGACCCCAGTAGCTCGATAAGTCATGCCGATGTGAAGTCCATGACATGTGTGAAACTACTGATAACACTTACCAGTAGGTCACTGCAACCCTGGCCAGGGATTTCCTGTTATGGCCAGTCGAGCATAGCGCAACATCAACCCCCAATACCGGGAGAGACGAATCCCCTCCTATCGCTCATTGCCTCCATGTGAATCGGGACTGTACCCAAAAACCATCTGTTTGCACGACTCAGTAGAGCCGTGGTAGGGTGGAAATCAAAGCACAGTGCGAGACGCACAAGACTCTATGACGATCTCGGGTCAACAGACTAAACTGTACCAGTGTCACCAGAGAACTGCCATCTGACGTGAGGTATAATACCATCTGGGAGTTCTCGGCGAGTCCGTTCAGTGTACCCAGTCTCCACTGAGCACCCATATACCATCTCTGATGTCAAACACCAATGGATATGGGATCATCCATCGCCATCACATGGGTCGAGAAGATATACGCTAGTCTACTCTGGAATATCGATGCCCCGTCTCGATATTCCCACGACTAGGAACATTGAAGGATGTACTCATGGACTACCCAGGCCCCACTAGTATGATCCGCATCATAGTCCTGGAAATCGAGTACACATCCTAAGGGCTTTATCAACATGTAACAGAGAGACAGAAAGTATACATGTTAAGATAAAGAGCAACCAGATAGCGTACTATCATGTCGAGCAAGAAAGTCCTACTATATATGTCCTAGCATCCACTACAATATACATCCAATGTACAGTAATGGCCTCTAGGGCATACATATAACTAACAATCTCCCACTTGCACTAGGGCCATCTGTACCAGTAGTTGTAGTATCTAATACTCAACCATCCCCTAAAAGTCTCTCTTTGGGAAAAGGCCTTCGTGAGTGGATCCGCCGTGTTGTCCTCTGAGTCTACTCTCCTAACCTCGATCAACCTGGAGATCAACTATCTCCATGATCAGGTGATGCTCCTCAGAATTTGTCTGGGTCACTGATGGGACCAGGGTTCCAGGGCCGAAGCCACACTTCCATTGTCATACAATGGCAGGAACCTAGTTCATCTTATGAACCAATATACACCCAAACTGCCTCTTTGGTAGTATCTTTAATAGCGATGTTACCAGCCTTTATCGTCTAGTTTGTCACGGTATCTAGCTTGGAACTCTTCCAACATACCGTCCCTTTACTGAGGGTAAAGACAATGCCTGTGACTGACATTCAGTCGTCTTTATCACCCTGGAACACTTCCAGTAATTCTCTCCAGGATCAACTGATACTATCTCACTATAGCTAGTGAGAATCCTAAAATCTATTTAGATCTATCTCATATATCCAAATCCCAGGATTTAGGAGGTATCACTTTGATCCTTTATGGAGAATCTATGTGATAAGAGAAGATCGACCGATCGTAGTATAGGAAACTCTTTTCCTATCAAGAGTATGTTATCCACGTACAATACGAGGATGACCACCTTACTCTCTACTACCGTTTTGTATATACAAGGTTCATCTACCATTTTGATGATGTCAAACTGTTTGACTTACTCATCAAAACAGATGTTCCAACTCCGCGATGCCTGCTTCATCACATAAAACATCTTGCTCACGTTTCCGCTGCTCCCACTGTCTACAAGGCCCTCTGGCTGTGTACTTATAGACGCACTCTTCTAAAACATCATTTAGAAAAGAAGTCATGACACCCAACCACCAGATATCGTAGTCATGGTATGTAGCCGTGACAAGTTGGATCTGGATGGACTTAAGCATAGGTACTGGAAAAGGTTTCATCATTATCCACGCCTGGTTGATGACGAAAACCTTTAACAAGTCTAGCTTTGAAAGTCTCAAGTTTTCCATCTACACCAAGTAATCTTCTCAAGATATACTTGCTCCTGATGGGGATTTAACCCTTCAGATATAGCAGCTAAAGTCCATACTTTTCTGGTGTATGTGGATTCCATCTCAGATCGTTAAGCATCCAGCCATTCTTACAGAGTCCCTACTCGAAACTGGTTGGGTCATCATCTCATGATGCAATCTTCGCTCCCACTGTCATCGAGAAACCGAGGTATCTCTCAGGCGGATGAGGAACCCTACTAGATCGGCGGAGAGGCTGAGGTTCGTTGGATTCTATTGAATGCTTTGGTTCTACCAAATCATCAGCTTTTGATTTTATAGATGGAACCTTTCCAGTTCTACATAACTGACCTTGCCTCGAGTTTGTCCAGATTTTTCTTTTTAGACATAGGCTGGACAACCCCAAATCTTAACTAACTTAAGATATGGGCTCTCCCCATACCATATCTCATATGGAATGGTAGGCAGTGATCTGATTCGAACCTAATTCAGTAGGTATGCAGCTTCTCAAGCGTATAACACCCAAAAGGAAATAGGTAACTCAGTAATACTCATCATAGAGCACACCATATCTAATATTGTGTGATTGCTCCGCCCCGATACACCGTTGTGCTGTGGTGTATCCAGAGGAGTAATACTGAGAGAGAATCTCATTTTCCTTTAGAATAGTCTAAGGATTCCATGCACAAGTATTCTCCTCCCTGATCTCATCATAGGACATAATACTTATACCCGTATTTTGGTTCTCTACTTCCAACTTATATTCTGCGAATACCTCAAAAGCTTTGGACTTATGTTTCAACAGGAACATACGACTGAATCTTGAGAGATTATCAGAGAATATAATGAAGTATAAAGAACCAGTCCTGGCATGTGTAGACAGGAGACCTTACATACATCATAATGTATCAGTCCTAAGAGTTTACTAACTTTTTCTCTGTTTCGAATAAACAGAGCTATGGTCATCTTATCTTTGTGACATGACTGGCAAGTTTCACAAGATGTAAATTCAAACTGATTTAAATATGCATCTAAAATGTAACTTCAGCCAGTCGGGTCGCATTGATATGACCTAGTCTACAATGCCTCATAAATGATTCGTTCATTTCTGAACTTTTCCTCTTGTGTGTGTTCTGTATACTAGGAACTGTAGTTTGATTTAGAACGTCAATGCTTTTAGATAACGTGCCTGAACCGATCAACTTTTGATATAGGAAGTGTTCAAAACATTATCCATCAGTACAAAATTATATCCTTTCTTTACTAATAAAGAGACTGGTATGATTTTGTATATCAGGTTCGGTATCTAATAGCATTTGTTCAGAATCAATGTATTCGTAATACAGGGTGACAGTGACCAACAGACTTGGCTGCAACACTTGCCCCGTTTTCTGTCTCATGAAACTTATCACCCTTTCTCAGTTTTTCTACCCTTTTGTAGCCCTATGTAACAGATTACATATCTGGGATCCTGATCCGGTATCGAATACCCAGGATTCAGAGGATACTGAGAAACAGTTCTTTATAATGAACACACCCGAAGGAGATGCATCATATGTACTTTCTTCGTTTGGGCGGCATAGGAATTCTGGTATTCCCCTTATTTCCTGCTCTGTCTTATAACAATTATAAGTTGGAGCGGGACCAACGTTCCCCAGCTCAGTATAACAAGCGGGTTCGGTCAATACATCCATTTTATTATCTTGATTAAGGCGTGATATGGTCGCTACCAGGAGAGAGAGAGAAGAAAACACTCAGCGTGCGCTCTTGCAAGATTAGATTGGTTATGTATTTTGTCTAATCAGGATGGCTCCCACTGTTTTTATCAAATCTTCCTTCAAACCCTAAAAGGAAAGATTAGCCGGGATTAATTACACTCTACAAGTTCGCCATTTATCATATGCGGTGTAGGAAGACATCACTTAGCTACCGTACACTGTGCCTTGACTATGGTCAACAAACACAGCACGAATACTAAGTACTCTACTTCCTAAAATGACGGAGGGTTGCGAATGGTTTTTATGAAAACCTTTAACGCTTTGAACTTGATCTCGTTGCGGAATCAAATGGTTTTTAAATGGAATGTTTTTGAGGCTTTTCTAGTTTTGCTAAAGGGGTCACTCCCGGTGAAGGGATCGTCGGCCCTTTCCTCGTCGAATGAGGTGCGGGATATATCATATACATCACTGTGCAAAGCGGAAACTATAGAAGCGATCAAATGACAAACCGAGGGTTGTAGCATCTGCCAGTTATTGCTAAAGGAGTCACTCCCGGTGAAGGGATCTCGGTCCTTGCCTCATCGAATAAGGTGCAGGATGTTCTATAATGTGTTAGTTATATGTATGCCCTAGAGGACATTACTATACATAGGATGTATATTGTAGTGGATGCTTGGACATATATAGGGAGGACTTTCTTGCTCGACATGATAGTATGCTATCTGGTTGCTCTTTACCTTAACGTGTACACTGATTGTCTTTCTGTTACATGTTGGTAAAGCCCTTAGGATGTGTACTTGACTACCTGGACTATGATGCGGATCATACTAGTGGGGACATGGTAGTCCATAAGTACATCCTTCAAAGTCCCTAGTCGTGGGTATATCGATACGGGGCATCGATATACCATAGTAGACTAGCGTATACCTTCTCGACCCATACAGATGGGTGATGGATGATCCCATATCCATTGGTGTTTGACATCAGAGATGATATACGGGTGCTCAGTAGAGACTGGGTACACTGGACGGACTCGCCGAGAACTCCCAGATGGTATTATACCTTACGTCAGATGGCAGTTCTCTGGTGACACTGGTACAGAGTAGTCTGTTGACCCGAGATCGTCATAGAGTCTTGTGTGGTTCCCACTGTGCTTTAATTTCCATCTTACCACGTCCAAGAGGGCGTCCAAAACGGTGGTTTTTGGGTACAGTCCCGAGTCACATGGAGGCAATGAGCGATAAGAGAGGATTCGTCTCTCCCGGTATAGGGGGTTGATGTTGCGCTGTCTTCGATTGGCTATAACAGGAAATCCCTGGCAAGGGTTGCTGAGATTTACTGGTAAGTGTTACCAGTAGTTTCTTGAATTGTTATAGACCTCATATCGACTCGACTTATCGAGCTATTGGGGTCTGACGTTTACCACCCCTTGGCGAGATATGCGACATATCAGACGATCAGACCGGACTGTACGGTAGTGTTACTGGTTGGATTCACTGGAGTGTGAGTGGGCTTGCTCGTCGACCTTCTGATCGCTCAATACCCGGGTGGCCGTTACGTTTAGCAGACCGCTTGCGGCTTGTGGATGTTTGATATGATCATCATCTGCTGCCGGTGTATTGACGAGTTTTTAGAGTCCTACACAGAGGTTTCCTGGCTCAAGCGAAACGAAATAGGAGCGCATATGAGATATGTGCGGGACCGAGAATAATGCGTGTATGTGATACCGTATTTCATTCTCGCGAACAATGTGTCGAATGGTTGTATGCGATATAACCTAGTTATCGAATCGAAGATTGATTCGATAAGCCGATACATTTGATACTAGTCGGTTATATGCGATATGACCGGATCGTTAAATCAAGTGTTGATTTAATGATTTAATGTATAATTATATATTTGATATATTACTTTGCATTAACTAGTATCGGTTCACTTTAAATGGATTTTCTCGCTCGGATGTGCGCATTATATATATGTGATATGATTTTGTGCACATGCTTGTATCATGTTTGATGGTGCATGTAAAATTGGTTAAGTATAAAGAATTAAACCTTGGTTAATGAAATGGTTAGGGTTTATTATTTGCTTATTCATTTTATTCATTTATTTATTCTTTTGGAAAAAGAAAAGGAAATGATAAAATGGTGGCATTCTTTGTTCTTTCATGAAGCTTCATGAATACTTTGACTTTGTGACCACTTTGTCTCATCCTTATCCCTAACCATTCCACTTAACCCTAATTAATTCTCTACACCTAACCATGGTTCTATTATGATAAGAATTCATTATTCTTTTCATTCTAGGATTAACTTATCATATTCATTAGCTTCTTCTTCTTCATCTTCCTTCATGAAGAAAGCTTCACTTCATCAATGGTGATTGATGAAAATGAGTGAGAAATCCAATTCTAAAGTGAACCCACTTCCTATTTCTTCATCCTCTACCTCTTGCCAAGTAGTAGAGTGTGTTTCCTTCACAAGTTTTTAAAGCTTGATGAAGGTGGAGTTTGATCTAGCGATGCCTCGACGTAGATCATCTTCGGCACGTCGTCGATGACCTAGCCCGCTCTTTCTCCGATGAAGCCGACGCTTGAGCCCGGGATTTGATATGGACAGCGAGGAGACATCATTGCGGAGCTATGGAGGTGGAGGACCGGATCTACAAAGGTTGTATTTCCGTATTCTTGTAGTTAAGTGTTAACTAGTTTGCTTTGTCGCCTAAAATTCTAGCCAACGATCCGTATCTAGGGTTTCTCGGCACCGTAAAATTTGAAATTGGCATGGTTGATGCCTTGTGAGACCTCTTGAGAGTGCCTAGGAACCCTACAGTGGTATCAGAGCCTAGCTAGAGCCTTAGGCGAAGTCTAGACGGAGTTTGAAGTCCGATCGACCCGAAACCCCAACTCAAAAATGCTCTCTGTTCTTTTTTCAAAAACTGGGATTTTTCCAGATTCAAAATTCTTAAAAAATTCAGCAGGGAATTCTAAGAATTACGGTGCAAATTTTATCCAATGAACAGTATAGTGTGTGGCGGAACCGCGACATAAGCATGGCTTATGCGGCGGTTCCGCGGCCTAATGATGACGTCAGCACTCCTACTCTGAACAGTAATTCATGATTTCTGGTGCAGTATTTTCTGGGATTTTTTAATATTTATTCTAGAGTTGAATTTTCTCGGGTTGTTTTGGGGTTTCGGTGTTTCGATCGGAGTATCAGATTTTGTCTATGTGGCTTTCCGGATAAATTTTAGAATATGTTAAAAAGTTCGACCGGATATAAATACCCAACTTTTCCCCTGTCGGGAAATTTCCAAGTGTTGGATCTTTCCGTACTTTAACGACGTTATAAGTAGTGCAAGTAACGCGATGGTCCCTCTAGAAGACAACAAACCTTAACTCGATTATGCGACCGTCTTGAACTGCCCTTTGAACCTTAGGGTTTGGGGCAGTACGGCGTGCCACATGTGAGGCGTTGGCTTGACCCTTCTACGGCTGGACCGTTGGTACTGAGGCACGAACTGAATGTTGTTAGACTTATTTCATGTGTTGATGTATATCGGGAAAACTTGGGTGTTTGACAGTTTGATCGAAAAGTTTAACATTTTCTATTTATCCGGAATGTGATACAATAATTGGAATTCACAATAAGTTATGAGATAACTGAATGAATGTTATAAATCTAGCAATTTAGTCTCACTTGATCGGTTGCCACGGAATTTTGATGTGATCAAAAGTCCGTCGCAATCACGTAGCGTACGCGGATACTCGCCGGGTAAACTTAATAGACAGCCTCACTCCATAGCCCCGACCAAGTGACTGTAGGAGAACCCCGTCGCCGAAAGCATCCGTTCGGGTGCTCGCGGTAGCGGTGTTCCGCCTTAGTGCACTTCGTCGACGGTATCGGGGGTGCAGCCGTCTACTGAAGTTTGCGACGAGCATTCGATCTGGATGTCGGGAATCTTGTTGAATTGCCCGACTTGATATTGAAAAGAGTTTTTGATTTTGAGACTAAAATGCGGAGTTTATAATTGTTAGGCATGCGATGTCTAAGAAATTCATTTGGTCAGGCATGCGATGTCTGAGGTGGTTGCGGATTCCAACTGTTGTAGTTTTACACTTTCTTTTCTGTGACCGTAAGTGTAATATGCGATATCGCCGGTTTCGTTGCTATATGTCAACGACAATTGGGATGCGCATATTTACTTACGTTGATGACATGTGATGTTATGTGTTGCTGGATATGTTATATTGGATCGTCGTGTTTGAATAGCCGGGGGTTTTTATGTGAGATGAGTGTTTTTCATTTTCATTCATGTAAAAACTTGTATGTAATATTCTTTTATTTGGGGCACTTCCAGGTTGCGGATGTTGTCATCTTTTGTATATTATTTTCTTTTCCGCACTAGGATAGACCCAAGGAGGGGAGCACAAGTAACCGGGTTCTGGAGTCCAGTGGGAGACCAACTCGAGGAGTCGAGTCCGGGTCTCTTAACTCTAGAATTGGTAGGGTTGCTTGCCGCTCTCGTAGGGGTCTAGGGGTGTGGGTTTGGCTATTCATCACGACCGTGGAATCCGTGTTTTATACTGGCTCGTATTGAAAACACGGACGTCCTAGTATATCCAATATTTCATATGTTTCTTCTGCTGCGATATCTGTGATGTGATCATGTGATGTTCTTTGATGGATACTATATATAGTATATATGATATATTATATAGACGTTACTTATGTTCTACACCCGCGCTAGCCCTGCCCTGCTCTGCCGTTAGTCACCTAACCTAACGGTGCACGAGGGGGCATCGAGGTGAATGCGGATGGCATAACTGTACGTCGTATTTATCTGTGATGTTTAGGTAACTTAAATGACGGGACTTCATTAATGTGATTAGTGAAATAAAAGAAACCTAAGATGTTATAGAATCGAATTTCAAAATAAAACAGGTAGCTACAGTTCTTGCTATGCACAGCGGTATATGTGATATATCCTGCACCTTATTCGATGAGGAAAGGACCGAGATCCCTTCACCGGGACTGACTCCTTTAGCAATAACTGGCAGATGCTACACACTCGGTTTGTCTTTTGATTGCTTTTAAGAGTTTTTGCTTTGCACAGTGATATATATGATATATCCCGCACCTCATTCGCCGAGGAAAGGACCGACGATCCCTTCACCGGGAGTGACTCCTTTAGAAAAACTAGAAAAGCCTCGAAAGCACTCCATTTTAAAATCATTTGATTCTACAACGATATCAAGTTCATTACGCAATAGGTTTTCAGAAAAACCTGTCGTAGCCCTCCGTCATTTCAGATAAATCCTGTTTAGTATTCGTGCTGCGTTTGTTGACCTTGTCAAGGCGCAGTGTGCGGTAGCTAACCAGTATTTATCTGCTTATGCATATGATGCAGATTGGGTTAGGGTAGTCGTGCGGCCTTGTTGACCTTGTCAAGGGTCGTGCGGGTGGGTTTGATTCAATCAAGAAATGACGGGTTGAACTTGACTTGCGGTCTATGGTTTGTTGACCTTGTCAAGGTCATAGATCGTTCGGGGAAAAATATTATCGGGAATTTCAAGTGTTCAAATTTGCAATGAGATTGCATACCTTCTATGAGATAGTTGGATCCCGATACCCGCTGCGAGTAAGTGTTACTCCTGGGAGAGTTTTATACATTACAATTAGCCGATCAAGTAGGTGTCTAGAAAGGTGTTAAAGAGGTTACGCCTCTGGGAAAACGAGGTTTACATTAATGAGGTTCGTGCGAAAGCACGGGGGACCACCCTCAAAGTACCGACATTGGCCTGGCTGAAAGATTGGCGAACTTGTAGTGTGTAATTAATCCCGGCTAGTCTTTCCTTTTAGGGTTTGAAGGAAGATTTGATAAAAAGCAGTGGGAGCCATCCTGATTAGATAAAATAATAACCAATCTATTCTTGCAGAGCGCACGCTGAGTGTTTTCTTCTCTCTCTCTCTCCAGGTAGCGACCATATCACGCCTTAATCAAGATAATAATACGGAATATTGACTGAACCCGCTTATTATACTGAGCTGGGGAACGTTGGTCCCGCTCCAACTTATAATTGTTATAAGACAGAGCAGGAAATAGGGGAATACCAGATTTCCCGTGCCGCCCAAACGAAGAGAGTGCATGCTGATGCATCATCTTCGGGTGTGTTCTTTATAGAGAACTGTTTCTCAGTATCCTTTACGTCCTGGGTATGTGATACCAGATCAGGATCCCAGATATGTAATTTGTTACATAGGGCTACAGAAATGTAGAGAACTGAGAACGGATGATAAGTTTCATGATGCAGAAAACGGGGCAAGTGTTGCAGCCAAGTCGGTTGGTCACTGTCACCCTGTATTACCAATACATTGATTCTGAACGAATGTTATTAGATACCGAACCTGATATACAAAATCATATGAGTCTCTTTATCAGTAAAGAAAGGATATAATTTTGTATTGTTGGATAATGTTTTGAACATTTCCTATATCAAAAGTTGATCGGTTCAGGCACGTTATCTAAAAGCGTTGATGTTCTAAATCAATCTACAGTTCTTAGCATACGGAACACACACAAGAGGAAGAGTTCAGAAATGAACGAATCCTTCTTGAGGCATTGTAGACTAGGTCATATCAATGCGACCCGACTAGCTGAAGTTACATATAGATGCATATTTAAATCAGTTTGAACTTACATCTTGTGAAACTTGCCAGTCATGTCACAAAGATAAAATGACCATAGCTCCGTTTATTGGAAACAGAGAAAGAGTTATGTAAACTCTTGGGATGATACATGTTGATGTTTGTAGGTCCCCTGTCTACACATGCCAAGACCGGTTCTTTGTACTTCATTACATTCTCTGATGATCTCTCAAGATTCAGACCTATGTTCCTGTTGAAACACAAGTCCGAACCTTTTGAGATATTCACAGAATATAAGTTAGAAGTAGAGAACCAATATATGGGTATAAGTATTATGTCCATTGATGTGATCAAGGAGGAGAATACTTGAGCACGGAAATCCTGGACTTTTCTAAAGGAGAATGAGATTCTCTCTCAGCATTACTCCTCCGTATACAACATAGCACGATGGTATATCGGGGCGGAACAATCACACCCTATATGATAAGGTGTGCTGGATGATGAGTAATACTGAGTTACCTGTTTCCTTTTGGGAGTTATGCACTTGAGAAGCTGCATACCTATTGAATAGGGTTCCAATCAAATCAGTTGCCTACCACTCCATATGAGATATGATATGGAAAGAGCCCATGTCTTAAGCTAGTTAAGATTTGGGGTTGTCCGGCCTATGTCTAAAAACAAAATCCGGACAAACTCGAGGCAAGGTCTGTTATGTACAACTGGAAAGGTTCCAGCTATACAAACTACAGCAGATGATTTGGTACAACCAAAGGATTCAGTAGATTCCAACGAACCTCAGCCTCTCCGCCGATCTAGTAAGGTTCCTCACCCACCTGAGAGATACTTCTGTTTCTCTATGACAGTGGGAGCGAGGATTGCATCATGAGATGATGACCCAACTAGCTTCGAGCTGGCTATCAGGAGTAAGACTCTGTAAGAATGGCTGGATGCTTAGTGATCTGAGATGGAATCCATGTACACCAACAAAGTATGGACTTTGGTTGCAAAATCTGAAGGGTTAAATCCCCATCAGGAGCAAGTAAATCTTGAGAAGATTACTTGGTGTAGATGGAAAGGTTGAGACTTTCAAAGCTAGACTAGTTAAAGGTTTTCGTCATCGACCAGGCGTGGATAATGATGAAACCTTTTCCAGTAGCTATGCTTAAGTCCATCCAGATCCTACTTGTCACGGCTACATACTATGACTACGATATCTGGTGGTTGGGTGTCATGACTGCTTTTCTAAATGATGTTTTAGAATAGTGCGTCTATAAGTACACAGCCAGAGGGCTTCGTAGACAGTGAGAGCAGCGGAAACGTGTGCAAGATGCTTTATAGGATTAAAGCAAGCATCGCGGAGTTGGAACATCTGTTTTGATGGATTAGTCAAAGAGTTTGACATCATCAAAATGGTAAATGAACCTTGTATAAACAAAAAGGTAGTAGGGAGTATGGTGATGATCCTCGTAGAGTACGTGGATGACATACTCTTGATAAGAAAGGAGTTTCTTATGCTACGCTCGATCAGTCTCCGTTTATCACAATGATTCTCCACATAGGATCAAAGTGATACCTACTAAATCCTGGATTTTGGATCTATGAGATAGATCTAATTGGATGTTAGGATTCTCACTAGTTGTAGCAAGATGGTATCAATCGATCCTGGGGAGAATCACTGGAAGGGTTCCAGGGTGATACAGACGACTGAATGTCAGTCACAGGCATTGTCTTTACCCTCAGTAAAGGGAAGGTATATTGGAAGAGTTCCAAGCTAGATACCGTGGCATACTAGACGATAAAGGCTGGATACATCGCTACTAAAGATGCTACCAAAGAGGCAGTCTGGATGTATATTTGTTCATGAGATGAACTTAGTTCCTCCTATTGTGTGACAATGGGGTTGTGGCTTATGCCAAGGAACGTCCGTCCCATCAGTGATCCAGACATATTCTAAGGCAGTGTCACCTGATCGTGGAGATGGTTGATCTCCAAGGGATCAAGGTTAGGAGAGTAGACTCAGAGGACAACACGGCGGATCCACTCACAAAGGCCTTTTCCCAGAGAGAGGCTTTTTATGGGATGGTTGAGTATGAGATACTACAACCACTGCTATCAGATGGCCCTAGTGCAAGTGGGAGATTGTTAGTTATATGTATGCCCTAGAGGCCATTACTATACATAGGATGTACATTGTAGTGGATGTTTGGACATATATAGGGAGGACTTTCTTGCTCGACATGATAGTATGCTATCTGGTTGCTCTTTACCTTAACGTGTACACTGATTGTCTCTCTGTTACATGTTGGTAAAGCCCTTAGGATGTGTACTTGACTACCTGGACTATGATGCGGATCATACTAGTGGGGACATGGTAGTCCATAAGTGCATCCTTCAAAGTCCCTAGTCGTGGGTGTATCGAGACGGGGCATCGATATACCAGAGTAGACTAGCGTATACCTTCATGACCCATACAGATGGGCGATGGATGATCCCATATCCATTGGTGTTTGACATCAGAGATGATATACGGGTGCTCAGTAGAGACTGGGTACACTGGACGGACTCGCCGAGAACTCCCAGATGGTATTATACCTTACGTCAGATGGCAGTTCTCTGGTGACACTGGTACAGAGTAGTCTGTTGACCCGAGATCGTCATAGAGTCTTGTGTGGTTCCCACTATGCTTTGATTTCCATCTTACCATGTCCAAGAGGGCATGCAAAACGGTGGTTTTTGGGTACAGTCCCGAGTCACATGGAGGCAATGAGCGATAGGAGGGGATTCGTCTCTCCCGGTATAAGGGGTTGATGTTGCGCTGTGTTCGATTGGCTATAACAGGAAATCCCTGGCCAGGGTTGCTGAGATTTACTGGTAAGTGTTACCAGTAGTTTCTCGAATTGTTATAGACCTCATATCGACATGACTTATCGAGCTATTGGGGTCTGACGTTTACCACCCCTAGGCGAGATATGCGACATATCAGACGATCAGACCGGACTGTACGGTAGTGTTACTGGTTGGATTCACTGGAGTGTGAGCGGGCTTGCTCGTCGATCTTCTGATCGCTCAATACCAGGGTGGCCGTTACATTTAGCAGACCGCTTGCGGCTTGTCGATGTTTAATATGATCATCATCTGCTGCCGGCGTATTGACGAGTCTTTAGAGTCCTACACAGAGGTTTCCTGGCTCATGCAAAACGAAATAGGAGCGCATATGAGATATGTGCGGGACCGAGAATAATGCGTGTATGTGTTACCGTATTTCATTCTCTCGAACAATGGGTCGAATGGTTGTATGCGATATAACCTAGTTATCGAATCGAAGATTGATTCGATAAGCCGATACATTTGATACTAGTCGGTTATATGCGATATGACCGGATCGTTAAATCAAGTGTTGATTTAATGATTTAATGTATAATTATATATTTGATATATTACTTTGCATTAACTAGTATCGGTTCACTTTAAATGGATTTTCTCGCTCGGATGTGCGCATTATATATATGTGATATGATTTTGTGCACATGCTTGTATCATGTTTGATGGTGCATGTAAAATTGGTTAAGTATAAAGAATTAAACCTTGGTTAATGAAATGGTTAGGGTTTATTATTTGCTTATTCATTTTATTCATTTATTTATTCTTTTGGAAAAAGAAAAGGAAATGATAAAATGGTGGCATTCTTTGTTCTTTCATGAAGCTTCATGAATACTTTGACTTTGTGACCACTTTGTCTCATCCTTAACCCTAACCATTCCACTTAACCCTAATTAATTCTCTACACCTAACCATGGTTCTATTATGATAAGAATTCATTATTCTTTTCATTTTAGGATTAACTTATCATATTCATTAGCTTCTTCTTCTTCATCTTCCTTCATGAAGAAAGCTTCACTTTGTATGGTGTTTTTCGTCACCCCATTGAGATGGGAATACGCGCGCGCTTGTCAGGCGTATACTACAGATTCCCCCTGCCTAGGGTAGGCCGGGGTTTATTGATTGTGGGGATCCAAATCTCCGGCAGCCGCGGACTAAGCCGTCGTTAATTACCCCTCGCCTTTGGGGCGAGGGAACCTCCGATTAACGGGTTAAAATGGTCATGCGAACTCAATGTGCAGTGTACGTGTGTTGTGTTTTGAAAGGGGGGTTTGGATATATCGGGAGTCACGCAGAGTTTTTACGGGGGTCCCGCTACCCGGATAGCGGGCTGGGGGTCAAGGGGGCTAGCTGCCCCCTTGCGGGGTTCGGGACATCGCCCCGGCCCGAAAATTTTTTTGGAGGGGGAGAATGTTGCGGAGTATGTGTATGTGTGAATTTGTATACATATGTATATGTATATGTATGTACATAAAAAGAGGGGGAAAAGGGCATCCAAGGGATGCGTGGGACCAGCGCCTTGAGCGCTGTGCGCTTAGGTGCTGTGCGCTCAGGCGCGCGCGCGCCACGTGTCGACACGTGGGCACTTTGCTCATGAGCGCTGCGTGCAGGTGCGCAAGCGCGCGTGCCACGTGTCGGCACGCGGGCGCATTGCGCAAGTACGCTGCGCGTAGGTGCGCAAGCACGCGCGCGCCACGTGTCGGTACGCGGGCGCTTTGCGCAAGTGCGCTGCGCGCAGGGGCGCAAGCGCGCGCGCCACGTGTCGGCACGCGGGCGCTTTGCGCACGAGCGCAAGCGCGCAGGTGCGCAAGCGCGCGCGCCACGTGTCGGCACGCGGGCGCTTTGTGCACTTGCGCTGCGCGCTGGAGCGCAAGCGCGCGCGCCACGTGTCGGCACGCGGGCGCTTTGCGCCCGCGCGCAGTGCGCTGGAGCGCAAATGCGCCACGTGTCGGCACGTAGGTGGTTTGCGCTCGAGCGCTATCGCGCCGGCGAGGATGAAAGGCTTTTAGCCTCAAAAAAGATTTCTCAAAAGAGAAATCAGAGAGGAGTTGGACTCCTGAATGTATTTTGGGGTTAATGGAAGGGGTTCTTCTTCTTCCTCCTGTTGTTTGCTGGATCTTGAAGATCAAGGGATGTGAAATATCAAAATCTCTCTTTTTTGAGATCTGATGGCAGATCTGAGTTCCCCTTAATGGGTTTTGTGGTGGAAAACTATTTAGTTTTGAAAAAGGAAGAGTAAAACTCTTGATTTAATTCAAGAAAAAAAGAAGGTTTTGGAACCTTGAAGAAGGAAGAAAGATCTCAGATCTGAAACTTTTTTTTTTGGAGAGAGAAAAAGTTGTTGTTTTTTTTTATTCATCATGTAGCCTTTTATAGGATGCGCTGCCCATTTTACGACGTGGACGGTCGACGCTTGACGCGGCTCCGAGACGGAGTGTTCGTGGTAGACGTTTCCCTGGCCCGGAGCGATCTGGTTCCTGCTTTGTTGGAAGCCTGCACTGCCCTTTTTACGACGTGGACGGTCGACGCTTGACGCATCTCCGAGACAGAGTGTCTGTGGTAGACGTTTCCCTGGCCCGGAGCGATCTGGTTCCTGCTTTGTAGGAAGCCTGCACTGCCCTTTTTACGACGTGGACGGTCGACGCTTGACGCGTCTTCGAGACGGAGTGTCCGTGGTAGACGTTTCCCTGGCCCGGAGCGATCTGGTTCCTGCTTTGTAGGAAGCCTGCACTGCCCGTTTTGCGACATGGACGGTCGACGCTCTGATCTGGAGCAATTTGGTTGACGTGTCCCTGGCACGGAGTGTCGCTGGCCGACGTTTCCTCGAGGCGGAGTGTCGTTGTTGGACGTATCCCTGATGCGGAGTGTCTATGTTGGACGTTTCCCCGATGCAGAGTGTCGCTTGCTGACGTATCCCCGGCACGGAGTGTCTGCTTGACGTCTCCCCGGCACGGAGTGTCGTTGTTTGACTTTTCCCCGGTACGGAGTGTCGCTGATCGACTTTTCCCCCGGCACGGAGTGTCGGGTTGGCTTTTCCCCGGCACGGAGTGTCGCTGATCGACTTTTCCCCCGGCACGGAGTGTCGGGTTGACTTTTCCCCGGCACGGAGTGTCGCTGATAGACTTTTCCCCGGCGCGGAGTGTCGGGTTGACTTTTCCCCGGCACGGAGTGTCGCTGATCGACTTTTCCCCGGCGCGGAGTGTCGGTGGTTGACTTTTCCCCGGTACGGAGTGTCGTTGATGGACTTTTCCCCGGCGCGGAGTGTCGGTGGTTGACTTTTCCCCGGCACGGAGTGTCGCTGATCGACTTTTCCCCGGAGCGGAGTGTCGCTGGTTGACTTTTTCCCGGCACGGAGTGTCGCTGCTCGACTTTTCCTCGGCGCGGAGTGTCGGGTTGACTTTTCCCCGGCACGGAGTGTCGCTGATGGACTTTTCCCCGGTGCGGAGTGTCGCTGGTTGACTTTTCCCCGGCACGGAGTGTCGGATTGACTTTTCCCCGGCGCGGACTATCGCGGGTTGACTTTTCCCCAGCACGGAGTGTCGCTGATCGACTTTTCCCCGGCGCGGAGTGTCGGGTTGACTTTTCCCCGGCACGGAGTGTCGCTGATCGACTTTTCCCCGGCGCGGAGTGTCGCGGGTTGACTTTTCCCCGGCACGGAGAGTCGCTGATGGACTTTTCCCCGGCGCGGAGTGTCGGGTTGACTTTTCCCCGGCACGGAGTGTCGCTGATCGACTTTTCCCCGGCGCGGAGTGTCGGGTTGACTTTTCCCCGGCACGGAGTGTCGCTGATGGACTTTTCCCCGGCGCGAAGTGTCGTGGGTTGACTTTTCCCCGGCGCGGAGTGGCTGGTTGACTTTTCCCCGGCACGGAGTGTCGCTGATCGACTTTTCCCCGGCATGGAGTGTCGGGTTGACTTTTCCCCGGCGCGGAGTGTCGGGTTGACTTTTCCCCGACACTGAGTGTCGCTGATGGACTTTTCCCCGGCGCGGAGTGTCGGGTTGACTTTTCCCCGGCACAGAGTGTCGCTGATCGACTTTTCCCCGGCGCGGAGTGTCGCGGGTTGACTTTTCCCCGGCACGGAGTGTCGCTGATCGACTTTTCCCCGGCGCGGAGTGTCGGGTGGTTGACTTTATTCCGAGACGAAGCATAATTTCGACAGGGAAGGCAGGTACACTGAGGTGAAGCATCATTTCGACACGGGGTGCATTCTGAGACGAAGCATAATTCAGACGTAGAGGTTGTTGGTTTGATTTGATTTGGGTTGACATCAGCATCGCTACACTGGAATATGGTACCAGGAGCGAATCATCATTTGTCCTGAGAGGATTTTGGGATTGGTTTTGGTTGGCATCTGCATTGCTGCACTGGAATAATGCCAGGAGCAACTCATCATTTGGCCCGGAAGAATTTGGGAATTGGTTTTTGTTTGGCATCAGTATCGCTACACTGGAATATGGTACCAGGAGCGAATCATCATTTGCGCCGAGAGGATTTGGGAATTGGTGGTTTAGGAGACAGGTTTAGATCCCTATCACCTAAGGCTTTTCAATTTTATGGGCCGTGAGGGTCCCATAAAAGCATTTTCTCCCTACGGGTCGTAAGGATCCCGCAGGTGTATTTTCTCCTTAGGAGTCGTGGGGACTCCTAAGTGTGTTGCTCCTTTGTGAGTCGTAGGGATCTCACGTGGGAATTCTCTCCTCACAAAGTCGAGAGGACTTTGCGAGTGCATTTCATTTCTTTTATTTTTTTTACGAGTTTGCGCCCTTTCGGGTTTTCACAAACTCGCCGGCAGTCCTGCTGTTTTTACTCACGGAGCCCTTTTCGGGTTTTCATCCGTGCCCGTTTTGCTTGTGGACATAGCGTTCTTCTTTTTTTTTTTCCTTTTTTTCATTTTTTTTTCCTTTTTTTTTTTTGGAATCTTCTTTGCCGGTGGGACTTTGAATGTGGTCTCGCCGGTAGGACTTGGGAGAGATTGGGATCGTTTTGCGCCCGTGGATTGTATACGGTTTTGCAGGATGTATGATCCAGACCGTAGGGCCAGAAACAATTCAGGACTTTGTTGGCGTCTGCATCGCTGCACTGGATTATGGTACCAGGAGCGACTCATCATTCGCCGTTGGTATGGGATTTGGAATTTTGTTGGCGTCTGCATCGCTACACTGGAATATGGTACCAGGAGAGACTCATCATTCGCCGTTGGTATGGGATTTGGAATTTGGTTGGCGTCTGCATCGCTACACTGGAATATGGTACCAGGAGCGACTCATCATTCGCCGTTGGGGATTGGGATTTGGAATTTGGTTGGCGTCTGCATCGCTACACTGGAATATGGTATCAGGAGCGACTCATCATTCGCCGTTGGGGTATGGGGAGCGAATTTGGTTGGCGTCTGCATCGCTGCACTGGAATATGGTACCAGGAGCGACTCATCATTCGCCTTTTGGGGTATGGGGAGCGATGGCTTAGGAGACAGGTTTAGATCCCTACCACCTAAGACCTTTCAATTTTATGGGCCGTGAGGGTCCCATAAAGGTATTTTCTCCCTGCGAGTCGTAAGGATCCCGCAGGTGTATGTTCTCCTTAGGAGTCGTGGGGACTCCTAAGTGTGTTTTTCCTTCATGAGTCGTAAGGATCCCACGAAGATTTGTTCTCCTCATGCATCGTAATGACACATGAGTGGGTCTTCTTAATGGAGCATAATTCCGAAGGCGGAGACCTGCCGCGTAACTGGTGGTTGCGGTGGGGAATGGGTATGCTGAGAATTATTTGAGCCCTTGGATTGTATACGGCAGTCAATTTGGGGACTAGCCGTAGGGCTGGGAGAATTTTGGAAATTTGAATTTTTGTTGGCGTCTGCATCGCTGCACTGGAATATGGTATCAGGAGCGACTCATCATTCGCCGTTGTTTTTTTTTGTATTTTTTTTTTTTTGTATTTTTTTTTTACCGCGATTGCTCTATCATTTCAGCTTTTCTTATTGCGAAGGTCGCGATTGCCCTATCATTTCGGCTATTTATTCGCGGTTGCCCCATCATTTCGGCTTTATTTTCATTTTTATTTTTACTCGCTGATTTTTATTGCGAGTTGCCCCATCATTTCGGCTTTTCTTTATTTTTCTTTTATTTATACATTTTTTTGTTTATTTACATATATATGTATACATATATTTTTACATTCCCAGTTTAACGACTTAGAGGTCGATTGTTCCCAGTTTAATGACATGGTGGTCTTTTTTGCTTATCCCAGCTCCTTGAACTTTGATCTTGGCGGAGCTGTGTTGATGACCTAGCTCTGTGGCTTGTCGTTACATCCGAGAATTGTGAGGTTTTTCCAAGCTTATATTGGTCTTCTGCCCAATCTTTGAAAATATAGCAGTCTTCGATGGTATGACCCACCACTCTATGATATGGAAAGTATATAGGATTGCCGGTCATGTTCATTTCTTGTGGCCTCTTTGGAACAGGCAGTTGCAGACCGCTGTTCAGGGCGTCCATGAATATTTTGCGGACTTCATCCATCCTGAAGGAGTATACCTTCTTTTTTCCTTCCATTGGAGTAGGTGCCTTTACTGATGCCGGTCCTCGAGGCACATGTCTGGGAGGATTAGGTTCCCGAAAGGTTTCGGTCTCTATTCGCATGAAATCGGCGATCGTAGCTTGACTGTTTGCTAGCACGCCTTTAGACAGTTCTATCTCTCCCATCTTATATTGCCTTTCGACCCAATCTTTGAAGACGAAGCAGTCCTCAATGGCATGACCTATCACCCGGTGATAGGGGCAATATTCTGGGTCGTCGGTCATATTCGCTTCTTGCGGTCTCTTTGATTCCGGCAGTTGTAGACCGTTCTTCAGGGCGTCCTTGAATATCTTGTGGACCTTTTCCCTTTTGAAGGAATAGACCTTTTCCAGCTTCTATTTCAGAGGCGTTTCCCCCCCGGTGTATGTATCGGAAGGACTGGAGGCTGATTGCGGCCGTTCTTCACAAAGGCGCTCCGCTTTTAGGTTGAAAGGGATATCAGTTGGCTGCCTCCGGGTATCAATCCCTGGCTCATGAGCCAAAATTTGATTCTGTTGTAATTGCAATCGGGCGACTTGGGTAGCGAGATCTGCCACGACGTTTGCCAGCTCGTCGACTTTGGAATAGACCTCGGCCATCTTCTTATCCCTGTCCTGAAATTGCCTTTGAAGCCATTGGAATAATGCTTGCTCTGTAGTTCCGGCTATGACAACCGGGTAATCTTTATTGCCTGAGCTCCATTCCGTAGGAACCACGGGCTCCTCTGGCTTATCGGCCTGAGCGGGCTCATCATCATTTAGATCGAGCCGATGCTGGGTAGCGTCAACCATATCATCACCATGGCTGTGAAGAAGAGGAGGGTTCGTTTCTTCTTGTCCGGCCATATAGACAGTGTGGACCACGTACCCAGCCATCTCTTTATCTTTGGCGGCTGATTTCGCGGAGCAGTCCGAGCTTTGGAAATTCATAAATTCTAACATGGCCGGAGCCATGGCCCTTTTGTTGGCTCTGTGTCCGAGCCGCTTCTTCCTCAGTTTCTCTGCCTTGAGCGTCTGGCAGGCTTCTGCTCTTCGGGAAGCCGCCATAAGCTGAGTGATGGGGAGGCTTGAGAAGACACCCAATCGAGCAGTTGTCAGAGGCGTCGCTGGAGTTTGCCCGAGATGCCTTGTTTCTTTGCTGGTGTTGATGGCCTTGCCCCCAGCTGGGGCCAAGGAAAGTCGTTCAGATGCCGACTTGCGTTCGGGTTTGGGCACCCTCGAGATCACCACATTTGGTCTCTTGCCTTTCAAGACCAGTTTGTCTGCCACCGGGGCTTGAGGAGATGGGATGGCGCCAACTGGCATGAACATGATAGAGCCGAATGGTAGCAGCTCCTCCTCCCATTGTCGCCCGAGACTGGCCGGAAGGACCGTCCTGGAGTCTATCTTCATCGTGTAGGAGACGGGAGTCGTGCTGAGAGCTGAGATCGTCCTTGGAGACATTGTTGGAGAGTGATTGCTTGAAAACCTTGATGAAAAAGCATTATTTTTAGTATAAATACAGGTATGTATATTGATTGAGTTCGCATGAACGCTTAACCCGAAATATGGGAGGAGAGATTGGTCCCACCGGGCGTGCCAGAATCTGTAGGGTGTTTTTCGTCACCCCATTGAGATGGGAATACGCGCGCGCTTGTCAGGCGTATACTACAGATTCCCCCTGCCTAGGGTAGGCCGGGGTTTATTGATTGTGGGGATCCAAATCTCCGGCAGCCGCGGACTAAGCTGCCGTTAATTACCCCTCGCCTTTGGGGCGAGGGAACCTCCGATTAACGGGTTAAAATGGTCATGCGAACTCAATGTGCAGTGTATGTGTGTTTTGTTTTGAAAGGGGGGTTTGGATATATCGGGAGCCACGCAGAGTTTTTACGGGGGTCCCGCTACCCGGATAGCGGGCTGGGGGTCAAGGGGGCTAGCAGCCCCCTTGCGGGGTTCGGGGCAGGGCCCCGGCCCGAAAATTTTTTTGGAGGGGGAGAATGTTGCGGAGTATGTGTATGTGTGAATTTGTATACATATGTATATGTATATGTATGTACATAAAAAGAGGGGGAAAAGGGCATCCAAGGGATGCGTGGGACCAGCGCCTTGAGCGCTGTGCGCTTAGGTGCTGTGCGCTCAGGCGCGCGCGCGCCACGCGTCGACACGTAGGCGCTTTGCGCATGAGCGCTGCGCACAGCTGCGCAAGCGCACGCGCCACGTGTCGGCACGCGGGCGCTTTGCGCAAGTGCGCTGCGCGCAGGAGCGCAAGCGCGCACGCGCCACGTGTCGGCACGCGGGCGCTTTGCGCACGAGCGCAAGCGCGCAGGTGCGCAAGCGCGAGCCACGTGTCGGCACGCGGACGCTTTACGCACTTGCGCTGCGCGCTGGAGCGCAAGCGCGCGCGCCACGTGTCGGCACGCGGGCGCTTTGCGCCCGCGCGCAGTGCGCTGGAGCGCAAATGCGCCACGTGTCGGCACGTAGGTGGTTTGCGCTCGAGCGCTAGCGCGCCGGCGAGGATGAGAGGCTTTTAGCCTCAAAAAAGATTTCTCAAAAGAGAAATCAGAGAGGAGTTGGACTCCTGAATGTGTTTTGGGGTTAATGGAAGGGGTTCTTCTTCTTCCTCCTGTTGTTTGCTGGATCTTGCAGATCAAGGGATGTGAAATATCAAAATCTCTCTTTTTTGAGATCTGATGGCAGATCTGAGTTCCCCTTAATGGGTTTTGTGGTGGAAAACTATTTAGTTTTGAAAAAGGAAGAGTAAAACTCTTGATTTAATTCAAGAAAAAAAGAAGGTTTTGGAACCTTGAAGAAGGAAGAAAGATCTCAGATCTGAAACTTTTTTTTTTTGAGAGAGAAAAAGTTGTTGTTTTTTTTTATTCATCATGTTGCCTTTTATAGGCTTACATATTTGCATATAGCCCCTTGGGCTTTACAAAAATAGCATTTTAGCCATCCCATGGCTCATGTGCCATTTCATTTTTGCACATAAGCCATGGGCTTACAAAATATTGGCTTTTTGCCCATTTTGTTTACATTCATGCATAAAAAATTACATAAAAATTATTTATGACAAGATTTTGTTGCTGGCATGGAAAGGCTGGCCGCGGGCTCGACTTGGGCATGGGCCCGCTTGACCAAGGCTTGGGCCCACCTAGCTTGGGGGTTGACCTTGACTTTGACTCGGTCAACCAGGGAGTAAATTTTTACCCCAACACACTTCATCAATGGTGATTGATGAAAATGAGTGAGAAATCCAATTCTAAAGTGAACCCACTTCCTATTTCTTCATTCTCTACCTCTTGCCAAGTAGTAGAGTGTGTTTCCTTCACAAGTTTTTAAAGCTTGATGAAGGTGGAGCTTGATCTAGCGATGCCTCGACGTAGATCATCTTCGGCACGTCGTCAATGACCTAGCCCGCTCTTTCTCCGATGAAGCCGACGCTTGAGCCCGGGATTTGATATGGACAGCGAGGAGACTTCATTGCGGAGCTATGGAGGTGGAGGACCGGATCTACAAAGGTTGTATTTCCGTATTCTTGTAGTTAAGTGTTAACTGGTTTGCTTTGTCGCCTAAAATTCTAGCCAACGATCCGTATCTAGGGTTTCTCAGCACCGTAAAATTTGAAATTGGCATGGTTGATGCCTTGTGAGACCTCTTGAAAGTGCCTAGGAACCCTACATAATGAACACCGCGATGTAAAGCAAGAACTGTAGCTACCTGTTTTTATTTTGAAATTCGATTCCACAACATCAATTAGGTTTATTTTCTTTCATTAATCTCATTAATGAATATCCCATCATTTAATTCCACCTAAACATCACAGATAAATATAACGTACGCGTATGCCATCCGCATTCGCCTCGATGTCCTGTCTGCACCGTTAGGTTAGGTAACTAACGGCAGAGCGGGGCAGGGCTAGCGCGGGTGTAAAACATAAGCAACGTTTATATAATATATCATATATACTATATACTATATCTGTCACAGAACATCACATGATCACATCACAGATAACGCAGCAGAAAATATCATATGAAATATTGGATATACTAGGACGTCCGTGTTTTCAATACGAGCCAGTATAAAACACGGATTCCATGGTCATGATGAATAGCCAATCCCACACCCCTAGACCCCTACGAGAGCGGCAATCAACCCTACCAATTCTAGTGTTAGGAGACCCGGACTCGACTCCTCGAGATGGTCTCCCACTGGACCCTAGAACCCGGTTACTTGAGCTCCCCTCCTTGGGTCTAACCTAGTGCAGAAAAGTAAATAATATACATCAACGGTGACAACTTCCGCAACCTGGAAGTGCCCCAATAAAAGAATATTACATACAAGTTTTTTACATGAAAATGAAAAACACTCATCTCACATAAAAACCCCCGGCTATTCAAACACGACGATCCAATATAACATATCCAGCAACACATAACATCACATGTCATCAACGTAAGTAAATATGCGCATCCCAATTGTCGTTGACATATAGCAACGAAACCGGCGATATCACATATTACACTTATGGTCAAAGAAAAGAAAGTATAAAACTACAACAGTTGGAATCCGCAATCTCTCTAGACATCGCATGCCTAATCAAATGAATTCCTTAGACATCGCATGCCTAACAATTATAAACCCCGCATTTTAGTCTCATTATCGAAAACTCTTTTCAATACCAAGTCGGGCAATTCAACAGGATTCCCGACATTTTGATCGAATGCTTGTCGCAAACTTTAGTAGGCGGCTGCACCCCCGACGCCGTCGACCAAGTGCACCAAGGCGGAACACCGCTACCGCGAGCACCCGAACGGATGCTTTCGGCGACGGGGTTCTCCTACAGTCACTTAGTCGGGGCTATGGGGTGAGGCTGTCTATTAAGTTTACCCGGCGAGTATCCGCGTACGCTACGTGATTGCGACGGACTTTTGATCACATCAAAATTCCGTGGCAACCGATCATGTGAGACTAAACTGCTATGTTTATAACATTCATTCAGTTATCTCATAACTTATTGTGAATTCCAATTATTGTATCACATTCCGGATAAATGGAAAATGTTAAACTTTCCGATCGAACAATCGAACACCCAAGTTTTCTCGAAACAGCTCAACACATGAAATAAGTCTAACAGCATTTAGTTCGTGCCTCAGTAGCAACGGTCCAGCTGTAGAAGGGTCAAGCCAACGCCTCACATGTGGCACGCCGTACTGCCCCAAACCCGAAGGTTCAAAGGGCAGTTCAAGACGGTCACATAATCGAGTTAAGGTTTGTTGTCTTGTAGAGGGTCCATTGCGTTACTTGCACTACTAAGTATGTCGTTAAACTACGGAAAAATCCAACAATTGGAAATTTCCCGGCAGGGGAAAAAGTGGGTATTTATATCCGGTCGAACTTTTTAACATATTCTAAAATACCCGGAAAAACACACTGACAAAATTAGACAATCCTATCGAAACACCGAGTCCGTAATACAACCCAAAAATGCAACTCTGGAAAAAAATTTATAAAATTCCCAGGAAAACCAGCACAGACAACTAAGAATTACTGTGCAAAATTAGATGCACAAAAAGACAAAATGGCCGCGGAACCGCCGCATGAGCATGCTCATGCCGCGGATACGCGGCGCCTTTATGGAATCAGGTCCTCGAATTTTAAAGTAATCCTTAGATCTTTCTGCTGATTTTTCTGAATATTTTTAATCTGCAAAAATTCACATTTTACAAAAAAGTCCAGAGACCATGTTTAGGTTTGGGTTTTGATTCAATCGGACTTCTAGTTCCGTCTACGCATCGCCTAAGGCTCTAGCTAGTCTCTGATACCAGTGTAGGGTTCCTAGGCACACTAATGAGGTCTCACAAGTGATCAAACATACACAAATCAAAAATTTCCTTGTTCCTACAAACCCTAATACGGATCGTTGGCTAGAAGTATAGGCGAAGCAAGCAAGTAAACGGAAATATAGCTAAAGGGAAGGGGCTACAACCTTTGTAGATCCGGTCCACCACCTCCTAGGCTCCGTGATGAAGTCTCCTCGCTGTCCAAATCGTATCTTGGGCTCTAGCGTTGGCTTCATCGAAGAAGAAACGGGCTAGGTCATCGACGACGATGCCAAAGATGATCTATGTCGAGGCATCGCTAGATCAAGCTCCAACTTCACCAAGTCAAGAAAACTTTTGAAGGAAACACCCTATACTACTTGGCAAGAGGTAGAGGATAAAGAAATAGGATGTGGGTAGACTTTAGTTTTGGATTTCTCATACTTTTTCATCAATTACCATTGATGTAGCAAGCTTTCTTCTCATGAAAGAAGAAGATGAAGATGAAGAAGAAGATATGATAAGTTATGTAAAATAGATAAATAAATCAATACTTATCATTTACTAACCCTTGGTTAAGTGTAGAGAATGTACTATGGTTAGTTCATATGGTTAGGGTTAAGCATGAGACAATAATGGTGACTTAGTCAAAGTTTCATGAATGTTCAACTAAAAACAAAAATAGCAACCATTCTTTTCTCATCTTTTCCAAAAAAAAAATAAATAAATAAATAGATAAATAAGTAAATGAAAAAACAAAACCCTAACCATTAGTTAACCATGGTTTAATTCTTTACACTAACCCTAGCTTGCATGTATCATCAAACATGATACAATCTTGTGCACAAAAGTATATCACATATACAACTTGTGCATTTCAAGTGAGAAAATCCTTTTAAAGTGAACCAATACTAGTTAATGCAAAGTAATATATCAAATATATAATTCTACATTAAATCATTAAATCAACACTTGATTTAACGATCCGGTCATGTCGCATATAACCGGCTAGTATCCAATGTATCGGCTTATCGAGTCAATCCTTGATTCGATAACTAGGTTATATCGCATACAACCATTCGACACATTCATCGCGAGAATGAAATACGGTATCACATACACGCATTATTCTCGGTCCCGCACATATCTCATATGCGCTCCTATTTCGTTTCGCTTGAGCTAGGAAACCTCTGTGTAGGACTCTAAAGACTCGTCAATACGCCGGCAGCAGATGATGATCATATCAAACACCCACAAGCCGCAAGCGGTCTGCTAAACGTAACGGCCACCCGGGTATTGAGCGATCAGAAGATCGACGAGCAAGCCCGCTCATACTCCTGTGAATCCAACCAGTAACACTTACCGTACAGTCCGGTCTGTTCGTCTGATATGTCGCATATCTCGCCTTGGGGTGGTAAACGTCAGACCCCAGTAGCTCGATAAGTCATGCCGACGTGAAGTCCATGACATGTGTGAAACTACTGATAACACTTACCAATAGGTCACTGCAACCCTGGCCAGGGATTTCCTGTTATGGCCAGTCGAGCATAGCGCAACATCAACCCCCAATACCGGGAGAGACGAATCCCCTCCTATCGCTCATTGCCTCCATGTGAATCGGGACTGTACCCAAAAACCACCTGTTTGCACGACTCAGTAGAGCCATGGTAGGGTGGAAATCAAAGCACAGTGGGAGACGCATAAGACTCTATGACGATCTCGGGTCAACAGACTAAGCTGTACCATTGTCACCAGAGAACCGCCATCTGACGTGAGGCATAATACCATCTGGGAGTTCTCGGCGAGTCCGTTCAGTATACCCAGTCTCCACTGAGCACCCGTATACCATCTCTGATGTCAAACACCAATGGATATGGGATCATCCATCGTCCATCACATGGGTCGAGAAGATATACGCTAGTCTACTCTGGAATATCGATGCCCCGTCTCGATATTCCCACGACTAGGAACATTGAAGGATGTACTCATGGACTACCCAGGCCCTACTAGTATGATCCGCATCATAGTCCTGGAAGTCGAGTACACATCATAAGGGCTTTATCAACATGTAACAGAGAGACAGAAAGTATACATGTTAAGATAAAGAGCAACCAGATAGCGTACTATCATGTCGAGCAAGAAAGTCCTACCTATATATGTCCCAGCATCCACTACAATATACATCCAATGTACAGTAATGGCCTCTAGGGCATATATATAATTAACAGGGTCAATGGTCGCTGCCAAAGAGAGAGAGAAAAGAAACACTCAGCGTGCACTCTAACCAAGATCAGAATGGTTATCACTTTATCTAATCTGGAAACCTCCCACTGTAACGTCAAATTCTTCCACAAACCTGAAAGAAGAATTAGCCGGGATCACCCGAGGAGTAAACCAACTCATCAGTGGGAATCGGGATCCAACTATCATCGCATGATAACGTGACGGAATCCGCTCACGTCATCACACTCCAGAAGGTATGCGCATATCTGGTAAGTTTCAGTTTCTTTAGAAACTCCCGATGTGGATTTTTGCCCCATGCTCTTATGACCTTGACTTTGGCCAACAAATCATAAGTTACATGTCAAGTTCTACCCGTCATTCTCCAGGTTAATTTGAACCCACCCGTACAAGCCCTTGACTTTGGCCAACAAGGCTATACGACTGTCCCAAACCAACGCATCTATCTATGCTGCATATGAATAACCAACAACTACCAAACACTGTGCCTTAACTTTGGCAAACAAACACAGCTTGAATACTATTGACTATCCATATAAAACGACGGAGGGCTACGAATGGTTTCTGGCGAAAACCTTTAACGTAATGAACTTGATATCGTTGAAGGAACCAGATAGCTTTTAAAAATATAGTGACGAAAACCTTTGCTAAAGTGGTCACTCCCGGTGAAGGGATCTCGGCTCTTTCCCCGTAGAATGAGATGCAGGATATTCCAACTGAATACCACGATGCAAAGCAAAAGTAATCGGCTATAGTGAAGTTATTGCCCTGACGCAAACTTCTGTCCAAAGGGTCACTCCCGGTGAAGGGATCTCGGCCCTTGCCTCGTCGACTGAGGAGCAGGATATTCCAACTGAATACCACGATGCAAAACAAAAGTGAACGCCCTTGCAAATAACAGCTTTTTGAAAAATGTTCCAACAACATCAGAATAGGTTTGTTTAGCTTGCATTGATCCAAATCAACGCAGTCCCATCAATTGATCACACCAATAAAGAACGAAAATAATGACGTACGTATATGCCATCCGCATTCGCCACTAGGTCCCGTCATCACCCGTTAGGTTAGCTAACTAACGACAGAGCGGGGACTGGACTAGCGCGGATGCAAAACATATACAACATCTACTAGTATATATATAATATATAATTTTCGCTCAAAGCATGATAAAATGCAACATCACAGAAATGTACAGCATCACAGAACATTACAGATATATGGGATCCCCGGGTTTCATAGAGCCGCTACTGAAACCCGACGTTCCCCTGGTCGTGTGGATAGCCTGTGCAATTAAAACCTAGACCCCTATGGGCGCGGCAAGTTACCAGCCAAAACCTTAAGCGAGGCAGCCTCCTTCAGCAACGTGAATGGACCACCCAGCACTTCACGGAATCCGGTAACTTGGGTACCCCTCCTGGGTCAACCTGTACCCCCTATGAGTGCGGCGAATAGCCCGCCAATTCTAGAGTAAAGCCCCCTCTGTCTCAATGCCATGAGATGCGGGCTTGTTGCCCTCTAGAACGCGACTATCCGTACAGCCCTCCGCGGGGTAATCGTAGTACAGAAAGTAAAATATACATACAACGGGTACATCGACCTCGACTCGGTCGTGCCCCAAAAGAATAATACAAGCAGGCAGTGACGGCAGTCCACATGTCGGACGCTCGCCCCGCAATATCAAATGTACATATAAAACAAAACTGTACTAACATTGCATCAAGGCTATCCAGCACGACTGATCCGCAACATCACAGCACAACACAGAACATCAACGTGAATGTCACGTTCGCAAATCCGTCTAAAAGGGCTATAGCAGTTAGACAGGATTTACCGATCAAATGACATTCACGGTCGCAGATATAATGTAAATACTGTGAACTAGCATGTTTAAAATATCCGATCGAACAAATTTATCGATGTGGGCCCCAAGCACTACTGTAGCACTCATAGAAAATCTGGGCCCAAAAAGAATATTCCAAAAACCCTATTTTCTACACAGGAGCTCTCTGTAAAAATTTGGTGCGCTGAACAGTTAAAAGCGCGGCGGAACCACGGCCCAAGCATGGGTTTGGCCGCGGTTCCGCGGTGGTATGGTGAGATCTCACGACCAAATTCTCACAGAGTACTTAGAATTCCCTGCTCATCATTCTGAAACAACCTGAAAAATTTTTAGAGCCCAAAAAAATTTCGACAGAAACTTGTGCTTTGGAAAATACGGTTTTTGGGATTTTTTGGTTCGATCGAGTTCTAAACACGTTAGAGAGCTAGACTAGGTTAATGGCATGGCTCTGATACCAGTATAAGTCCGCGGCGGCGCCCCGGCCGTCGATCCGACGCCGGAATGCGGAAACGAAAAACTTTGCAAACTAGCAAACCGGCACCACCGCGCACTTTTAACCCGGATCGGGCCATTAACCTAGCTACTAGAAAACAAGAAAAAGAGTAGAGAAGTTATACCAGGTGATCCATGTCCTTCGGTCTTCGTCTCCACTCCGATCTCCCGCGGAATCTCCGTCCGTCACCTCCTCGTCGGAAAGGGCACCACGTAGCCGGGTTCGTTTACGGGCTCCCACCTCTGGACCGAGGCAACTCGGGCGCGAAGTTGGCTAGCCGACGCGTCCAAGGGATGCTGTAGACTAGTGTAGAAACCATTGTCTCATTTGGGATGAAGTTGCCTTTGATGGAGGTCAAGAAATGATCTTTGAAAAAAATTGGAGCTCTCATTTTTCAAGCATAGAATGATATGAAGATTTTTCCCCTCATCAAAATGTGAAGCCTCTCTCCCCCCACAAAATTGTGACCGGCCCCTCATATATGAATGGTGGAGGTCAAAATGAATTATTTTTCAAGAGGAGAAAATGAAATGAATAATGGAAAAAGGTCACACCAATTTCTTAATCAAACCCTTTCACACACCATCACATAAATGCAATGAAATAGACTAGAAAAGAATCTCATGATGAATAAACTATCATGGAGCCACACATATGCAAGAAACCCTTCCACAATAAGTTATTTGCACTCTTGCAAATAACCCACTCCATCAAAAAGTCCGGCCGTGAAGGAAAACCGGCCGGAACAGAATGCAAACTGACAACTTCAGAAAACTGATCCCGTAATAAATTACAGGAAAACCCCGCGACTGCATATACATGCCCGCATTTGTATTCCCACTGAATACAAATGAAAAGAGACAAAAACAACACTGTCTAATACTAGGATCCGGCTTAAGCCAAAGCCGGCTAGTAAAAACTGTCCGATCACGATCCGTGCAATACCGCACGTATCTGATCGAACCCTGCCATATCTCCATACGGCCTCTACAGCGTTTCGCCCGAAACCTTAGTAACTGTGTGCGTGGTGGGCTCTAAAGACTCGTCAATACTATGGCTGTGGATTTAACCACTAGCACGTCAGAGGTATCAGCCATACGTGACGGGCCACCAGCTATTGACCAAAAGGGACGTCTATGAGCGAACTCATCCTGACACCCTACTGAGCCTGTCAGTGACAATATCCGTACAGTCCGGTCCGTTCGTCTATGAGCATCGCATGGTGGGCCTAGGGGGTTGGTAAAAGTCAGACCCCCAATAGCGGTACAAGTCGTGTCGGAGTGTAGCCCAGAACACCCTGAGATACTACTGGAATACCTACCAGCAAATCTCCTGCCTTGGCTAAGAACTTTTCATGTACTGGCTCTCCTATACACAGCACGACCTCACCCCCAATACCTGGAGAGACGAACTCCTGCAGATACGCTCACTGCCTCCATGTGGCTCGGGACTGTACCCAACTAAAACCTGTTTGCACGTCTCCTTTGAGCGTGGTAGGGTAGTAATCAAAGCACAGTGGGAACTCACACGAGACAAATGATGATCTCAGGTCGATGAACTAACCTGTACACATGTCACCAGGGAACTGCTATCTGATGTCAGGTATAATACCAACTAGCAGGTTCCCGGCGAGTCCTGTCTGGTGTACTCATAACCCAATGAGCATCTGTATACATCTTAGGTGAACCAACTTACACCAGTGGCTTGTGAGACTGGCCACCGCCCCTCGTTGGGGTCTTGACTGTATACACTAGTCTACTCTGGAGAATCGATGCCCTGTCTCGAAACTCCCACGACTAGGGACCTTTTAATGATGTGCTTATAGACTCCAGCTCTCACGTATATGATCGCCCTCATACTGCTGGTAGTCAAGCAAGAATCCTAGAGGCTTTATCAATGTGTAATAGCGACTCGTAAGGTCACCTAAAGCAGTACACGATAATAAAGATAAACCAGATAGCATACTATCATCTCGAGTAAGACTGTCCTACCGGCATAGGTCCTCCTCAATCATTGTAATCACGTGTCTGTGATCCAATAATTGACTCTGAGGGCACAATATCCAACATCTTTCATTCAAATGTAAATTGTAATTTGTTGTAATATTCTTTTGCGGGGCACATCCAGGTTGAGATTGTAGCCACCGTTGTATTATTTCATTTACTGTTTTCTGCTCCTAGGATAAACCCAAGATGGGGTGCACAAACTACCGGATACTTTGAAGTGTTTACTGGCCTACTCACGTCGTTGAGGGAGACAGCTTCACTTCGGGTACTTGGCGGGTAGTTTGCCGTACCCGTAGGGCTCTAGGGTGGGGTTTTGGCTATTCATCGCGACTGTGTAATCCTTCTTTCTTTGCAGGCTCAAAAGGAATGCAGATTCGTAGAAAATCCAATATGTTCATCAGTGATCTGGAATGCCTATTATTGCGTCCGACGAATGTACAATATCTATATATGATATCTATTAGGCATTACTTTTGTTTTGCACCCGCGCTAGCCCAGCCCCCGCTCGGTCGTTAGTTAAGTAACCTAACGGGTGAATGACGGGGCCCAGTGGCGAATGCGAATGGAATAAGAGGATGTTGTATTTTCGTTATTTTCTGCAATGATAGGTTAATTGATGGGACACATTATATTAACGCAAAGAAAATAAACCAAAGTTGAATCGTTGGAACAGTTTAAAAGAAACCACTCGGTTATTTTAAAATAGAAGATATTTTTTTAATTGCGGAGCTTAAACCACTCCTTTTAAAATCTATCAGGTTCCTTCGATCATATCAAGTTCACTATGTTGACGATTTTTCCAAAACCATTCATAGCCCTTCGTTATTTTATTTGTGTATTCACTAGTATTCAAGCTATGTATTTTGACCAACGCCAAGGCATAGTGTTTGGTAGCTGCTGGGTATTTATTTGTTGCAAAGATAGATGAGTTAGTTTGGGACAGTCGTATTATCATTTGGCCAACGTCAGGGGTTTGTACGGATGGGTTCAAATTAACAAGATAATGATGGGTAGAACTTGATATGTGACTTATGACATTTTGACCAACGCCAAGGTCATAAGAGCATGGGGTAGAAATTGATATCGGGAATTTCTAAAGAAACTGAAATTTGCTAAGAGCTGCATACCATTTCGAATGTGATAATTTTGGTAGGATTCCATCGGCTTTATCACACGATGATATTTGGATCCCGATCCTGCAGTGAGTATCCGCTACTCATCAGGAGATTCGTCACTTAACGATCAATGCTATAAACCAAGTAGTTGTCGAGAAAGGTGTCAGCGGGGCTACGCCCCCAGAGAAAAGAGGTTATTTAATTATGGAACTTCGTGAAAGCATCGTAAAACCTCCCTCGAAGTACCGACACCGGCCTGGCTGAACGGTTAAGCAAGTATTGTACGGTGAGAATAGTCCTGACTAGTTCTTCTTTTTTGGTTTGAGGAGGGATTCGAGAAACAGTGGGAGCCATCCTGTTTAGATAAATTAAAAACAACTCTAAACTTGCAAGAGTATCATGCTAAAGTGTTCCCTCTCTCTCTCATTGCAGCGACCCAGAACATGACAGGCCTTAAGTTATTATTAGATAAAAATATTTTGACAGGGCCAAACTATAAAGATTGGTTACGGAATGTCAAGATGGCAATAACGTATGACAAATTGGGATATGTCCTTACTACTATGGCACCTGCTGTCCCTGGTCCAGAATCCAGTGTCGCGGATAAGGAAATCCGCAAGACCTGGGAGATTGACTGCGCGAAGGCCAAATACATCGTGCTTGCCTCTATGAATAATAAACATCAGAGGAGGCACGAGAATATAGATCTAGAATCCATATTTCTCCACACCAAGGATTTGTATGGAGAGCAATCTCGTATAGCAAGATACGAGACCTCGAAGAACTTGTTTCAGTCGAGACTGGCCGTCGGATCATCTGTAGGAGAACATGTTCTTAAGATGATTGGCTATATAGAAGAGCTCGCGTACCTTGGGACGACATTAGAGAACGAGCTGTATACAGACTTGATTCTTCAGTCCCTTCCTTCCACTTATGCCCAGTTTATCTTGAATTTCAACATTCAAGGTAAAGAAGTTCAACTTCCAGAACTCCTTAACATGTTGAGGAGTGCAGAGGGCACCTTGCAGAAGGCAAGGCAAACACCCACTATGTTTGTTCGCGGTGCTTCCTCTTCCAGGTCCAAGGCAAGGGCCAAAGGAAGGAAGAAGAAGGCCGCTACCAAACCAAGAGGTGGTGTTGGTAAGATGGGAGTCAAGGGAAAGGCAAAAGTTGCGGTTCCAGTAGTGGAAAAGGATGAGTGCTTCCACTGTCGTAGGAAAGGCCATTGGAAGAAAGATTGCAAAGCTTGGATTGCCAAGAACCAGAACCCGAAGCATGTTGTGGCTTCGGCCTTGGGTGTGTTTGTTATTGAGAACTGTTTGTCAATTAACTCTACTTCCTGGGTACTAGATACCGGAGTAGGATCTCATATCTGTAATTCATTACATGCTTTGAGAAACCGTAGAGTTATTAGGGTAGGCGATTTGTCTCTCAGAGTTGCGAACGGAACGAGCGTGGATGCTGAATCCGTGGGAGAATATCGCCTAGGTTTGACAAGTGGGCAGATATTGATTCTACGTACCTGTTTGTATGTACCTAGTTTAACTTGTAATATCATATCAGTGTCCTCACTTTTGAGAGAGGGATATGATTTTACATTCGTAAGCAATGTAGTAAACATCCACCTAAATCAAGTTTTGATTGGGTCTGGTACATTAGATGACGGTATATACGTATTAAATCAAACTCAGGTTTTCAATGTCCAGAACACACTTAAAAGAAAGTCTCCGGAAATAAATCAGGCTTTCTTATGGCATTGTAGACTCGGTTATATCAATAAGACAAGGTTAACTAAGTTACATAGAGAAGGATATTTGGATCTGTTCGAATATTAATCTTATGCAACTTGTCAATCATGTCTCAAAGAAAGAAGACAAAGACTCCATTCACCGGATATGGTGTAAGAGCGAGCGAGCTCTCAGGACTCATACACAGCGATGTATGTGGTCCAATGTCTACACATGCAGGAGGCGGTTTTTCATATTTCATTACTTTTACGGATGATTACTCTAGGTATGGATTCATTTTCTTAATGAAACAGAAATCCGAGGCCTTTGAGAAATTCCAAGAATATAAGAATTAAGTAGAAAACCAAACCGGCAAAAGTATCAAGACACTGAGATCTGATCGAGTTGGCGAATACTTATGTGCCGAGTTCCTGGGTTACCTAAAAGAGAAAGAAATTCTCTCTCAGCTTACTCCTCCATACACTCCACAGCATAATGGTATATCGGAAAGATGGAACAGAACCCTATTAGATATGGTACGTTCCATGATGAGTAATACTGAGTTACCGCGATCTTTCTGGGGTTATGCGCTAGAATCAGCAGCATATCTTTTGAACAGGGTTCCTTCCAAGACTGTGCCTACCGCACCATATCAGATATGGAGTGGGAAGAAACCCTATCTTCAGTATCTAAAGATATGGGGATGTCCAGCTTTTGTTAAAAAGCAGCAAGCGGACAAACTCGAGGCACGCTCAGTACAGTGTAAGTTTGTGAGATATCCAAAGAACTCTAAGGGGTATTTTTTCTATTAGGCAGAGGAACAAATGGTTTTGTTTCTCGTAATGCCCATTTTCTAGAACAGCAGTTTTTAGAAAAGGAAGCAAGTGGGAGTGCAATAGAACTGGAAGAAATTACAGAACCACAAACTACTACTGAAAGTTTGGTAGAACCAGTAGTTCCAGAAGAACAGGACATTCCCGCACCCCTCCGCATGAGTAGTAGGCCGTCTCATCCGCTTGAGAGATACTACTGTTTTCTCATAGACGGGGATCAAGAGGATTGCGTCATTGATAATGATGAACCTACTAGCTTCCAGCAGGACATCAAGAGCGCCGACTCGGTACGATGGCTGGATGCAATACGGATCGAGATGGAGTCCATGTACACCAACAAAGTATGGACTTTGGACTTTGCTCCAGATGGGGTAAAACCCATAGGATGCAAGTGGATCTTCAAGAAAAAGATTGGTATAGATGGACATGTGGAAACCTATAAGGCTAGACTTGTTGCAAAGGGTTTTCGTCAAAGACCTGGTTTGGACTAAGACGAAACTTTTTCACCAGTGGCTATGCTCAAATCCATTCGGATCCTTCTTGCTATTTCTGCCTTCCATGATTATGAGATCTGGCAGATGGACGTAAAGACGGCTTTCTAAATGGTAATTTTGAAGAGTGCGTATATATGGATCAGCGAGAAGGTTTCAATCAGAGTGGGAGCAGCGGGAAAGTGTGCAAGTTGCTTAAGTCCATTTATGGACTAAAACAGGCGTCGCGGAGTTGGAACATCTATTTTGATGAAACGGTCAAAGAATATGACTTTATCAAAAATCCAGATGAACCATGTATATATAGTAAATTATAGCACGAACTGTCGTATTCCTCGTCTTGTACGTGGATGACATTCTATTGATAGGAAATGACATTCCTATGCTATAATCTGTCAAAGGATTCTTGTCACACCGGCTCTCCATGAAAGACCTGGGTGATGCCTCTTACATACTGGGGATCCAGATTTATCGTGATAGATCTAAGAGGATGTTGGGACTTTCATAGTCCAGGTATATCAACACTATACTGAAAAGATTCAGTATGGAAGATTCTAAGCGCGGTAATTTACCGGCTTGTCACGGAATCACCCTCTCCAAAGAGATGTCTCCCAAGACTGATTTGGAAAGGGATCGCATGTCGATTATACCCTACGGTTCTGCGGTAGGATCTATAATGTATGCGATGTTGTGCTCCCGACCAGATGTAGCTTACGCACTGAGTGTGGTAAGCCGGTATCAGTCAGACCCAGGGGAGAAGCACTGGGTAGCAGTAAAGAACATTCTCAAGTACCTGAGAAGGACTAAGGATATGTTCTTGGTTTACGGCGGAAAAGACCTCCAGATCGAGGCTTTTGCTGACTCCAGCTTCCAGAGTGACAAGGATGACTCCAAGTCCATGTCAGGTTATGTCTTTACCCTCAATGGAGGGGCGGTGTGCTGGAAGAGTTCCAAGCAGGACACCGTTGCTGACTCGACAATGGAAGTGGAGTATATCGCTGCTTACACTGTACTGAGCGTGCCTCGAGTTTGTCCGCATGCTGCTTTTTAACAAAAGCTGGACATCCCCATATCTTTAGATACTGAAGATAAGGTTTCTTCCCACTCTATATCTGATATGGTGTGGTAGGCACAATCTTGGAAGGAACCCTGTTCAAAAGATATGCTGCTGATTCTAGTCAGCAACGGTACTGGGTTCGTTCGCCAAAAGAAGTAGTCTGGATGAAGAAGTTCCTAACAGAACTTCAGGTGGTACCTACCATTGCTGATCCAATACCGTTGTATTATGACAACAACGACGCTATAGCTTTAGCGAAGGAACCCAGGTCCCATCAGAAGTCCAGACACATCTTAAGGCGGTATCACCTGATCAGGGAGATTATAGATCGCCAGGAGATCGAGGTCCCGAGAATTGCTATAGAGGAGAACACTGCAGATCCATTCACAAAGGCCTTACCTCAGATACAATTTGAGAGGCTACTCGAGATGATAGGTCTTCGATACGCCAGTACATGGCCCTAGTGCAAGTGGGAGATTTTTAGTGTATATGCCTTAGGAGCCATTATTGTATCATACTAGTTTGTATATTACTTAATGGAAGCTTGGGATATTCACAGTTATATTAACAGTCTCACTCAATATAGTAGTATGCTATTTGGTTAGTATCTATCTTAATATGTGTATATGTTAGCATATCGCGAATACATATTGATAGAGCCCTTAGGATCTTGCTTGACTACCAGCATTGTGATGGCAGTCACACTAGTAGGGGCTGGGTAGTCTACAAGTACATCCTTTTTCGGGTCCCTAGTTGTAGGATTATCGAGACAGGGCATCGATACTCTGGAGTAGACTAGTGTGTACGCTTCTTATTGCAGCAGGGGAAATGATATGTCCCACAGCCATTAGTACGTTGTACTGGAGATAGTATACAAGTGCTCGTTGGTTTACGGGTACACTGGACAGGACTCATTGGGAACTGTTGGTTGGTATTATACCCATCGTCAGTTAACAGTTCCCAGGTGACATGAGTACATCATAGTCCGCAGACTTGATACTGCTGCTTCGTCTTGAGTGTGTTCCCACTGTTCTTAGATTGCTACCCTACCACAGCTCAAAGGAGTCATGCAAACAGGTAGCAGTTGGGTGCAGCCCCGAAGCACTTGGAGGCAGTGGCGGTTAGATAGGATTCGTCTTTTCCGCTATTGGGAGTTGATATCGCGCTGTGCTTAGAGAGCTATTACGCAAAGTCCCTGGCCAGGGCAAACGAGATTTACCGATAGGATTTCCAGTAGTTTCTCAAGGTGTAATGGGCTTCACTCCAACATGATTTATACAGCTTTTAGGGGACCGACGCTTGCCGCCCCCTAGGCCCGATATGCGATAGTCTTCGATGAACAGACCGGACTGTACCGAAATTGTAACATCAGGCTCAGTAGGAGTTTGGATGGGTTTCTTCATCGGCCTTCTTATCGACATCTACCTGGGGACCGTTACGTACAGCTAGTGCCGTTTGCGGTCTGTGGTTAAACCCACTGCCAGCGTAGTATCGAGTCTTTAGAGTCCCACACAGAGAGTTTCCCTGCTTCAGGCGAAACGATATAGAGGTCGTATGGTTTTACGACAGAGTTCGGACACATACGTGTATTTATGCATGTACGATGTTCGGACAGTTTTTACTAGCCGGCTTTAGTTTAAGCCAGATTCTAGTATTGGATTATTGGATTTATACAGTCTCAGTATTTCCGTGTTTTCACGGATGGGAGGGGCATTCTCATAATTAGTCGAGAAGCTTCTAGAAGAGTGATGAGGTGGAGAGCTTAGGCGTTATTTGCATTAAATTGATTAGTGACTCATGAGGTGATTCATCCAAATGAGTTAATGAAGCATTTATTGCTTAATGACTCATGAGATGATTCATTGTATGTATTAAATGAAGCATGGTTGTAAATACCACATAATGATTTATTTGATATTCTTTATGCTTCATCATATATAGAAATGAGACATAATTCATTTTATTCTAACTTTGACATTCTCTCTCCTCAAGCTCTCTCTCTTCAAAGACCTAACCCTAATCCTCTCATGTGTTGAGATCCAAGGGTTAGCAAGACGAATAGATCCCTAATCCATCTCTATATCCTCTAGGTTACTTTGATTAGCACTCATAGCCACCTAGTTACCTCAAGTGAGAGGTTAAAGCTTAGAGAAGGAGCTCTCGGGTGGATCTTTTATCACATATAGGAGGCCGACGAGGAGGTAAACTACAAGAACAAGGACTTGAATCTTTAGGTATAATCATCTATCGCAGTAGTTAATCACTTCTAGATAGTTGTTAGTTAGGATTTAGCAAAGATCCATAAAGTTAGTCGATGTTAACTTAAACAAAATGATTGTTTTACCTATTCCGCCTCCTCGCATCATGTGGGGTGTCTAACATCGACTTACAGTTTGTATAGCTGGAATTCCTTCCAGTTCTATTTCATGACCACTAATTTCTTCAAAAGATATTCCCTTTCTCAAAAGTGGCATGCTGAGAAACAAAACCTCTTTTGCTCCTCAGTGTGGTAGAAGATATTCCCTTACGAACGCTTGGGATATCCAACAAACTTCCACAAAACTGACCTTGCTTCAAGCTTGTACGGATTTTTCTTTTGACATAGGCCGGACAACCCCAAATCTTAACATCTTCAAGAGATGGGCTCTTCCCGTACCATATCACATATGGAGTGGTAGGCATCAGATTTTGTTGGAAACCTATTCAATTGGTATGCAACTTCTCAAGTGCATAACCCCAAAAGAAAATAGGCAACTCAGTAGTACTCATTATAGAGCACACCATATCACAAAGGGTGCGATTGCTCCGCCCCGATACACCGACGTGCTGTGGATTATTTGGAGGAGTAATGTTGAGAGAGAATCTCATTTTCCTTTAGAATAGTCTAGGAATTCCGTGCTCAAGTATTCTCCTCCTTGATCACATCAAACTACATAATACTTATACCCATTTTTGATTCTCTACTTCTAACTTATATTCTGTGATTATCTCAAAAGTTTCGTACTTGTGTTTCAACAGGAACATATGTCTGAATCTTGAGAGATCATCAGTGAATGTAATGAAGTACAAAGAACATGTCCTGGCATATGTAGACATGGGACCATTACATACATCATCATGTATCAATCCCAAGAATTCACCAACTCTTTCTCTGTTTCTAATAAACAGAGCTATGGTCATCTTATCTTTGTGACATGACATGCATGTTTTACAAGATGTAAATCCAAACTAATTTAAATATGCATCTTTATGTAACTTCAGCTAGTCGGGTCGCATTGATATGACCTAGTCTACAATGCCTCAAGAAGGATTCGTTCATTTCTGAACTCTTCCTCTTGTGTGTGTTCTGTACATTAAGAATTGTGGTTTGATTTAGAACGTGCATGGTTTTAGATAACGTGCCTGAACCGATCAACTCTTGATATAGGAAATGTTCAAAACATTATCCAACAATACAAAATTATATCCTTCTTTACTAACAAAGAGACTGATATGATGTTGTATATCAGGTTCGGTATCTAATAACATTCGTTCAGAATCAATGTATTTTTGTAATACAGGGTGATAACTGCCAATAGACTTGGCTGCAACACTTGCATCATTTCCAACTCTTGAAACTTATCACCCTTTCTCAGTTCTCTACCTATCTGTAGCCCATGTAACAAATTACATTTGCAGGATCCTGATCCGGTATCTCATACCCAGGACGTAAAGGATACTGAGAAACAGTTCTCGGTAATGAACACACTCGAAGAAGATGCATCAGCATGTACTTTCTTCGTTTGGTCGGCACGGGAATTCTGGTAATCCCCTTTTTCTTGCTCCGTCTTATAACAATTATAAGTTGGAATGGTACCAACTTTCCCCAGCGCAGTATAACAAGTGGGTTCGGTCAATATATCCGTATTATTATCTTGAATAAGGTGTGACATGGTCGCTATCTGGAGATAGAAAGAAGAAAACACTCAGCGTATGCTCTTGCAAGATTAGATTGGTTATTAATATATCTAATCTGGATGTCTCCCACTGTTTTAGTCAAATCTTTTTTCAAACCCTAAAAGGAAAGACTAGCCGAGCTTAATTATATTCTACAAGTTCGCCAATCTTTCAGCCAAGCCAGTGCCGGTACTTTGAGGGAGGTTCCTCGCGCTTTCGCACGAACCTAATTAAAATAAACCTCGTTTTCCCAGAGGCATAACCCCGTTGACACCTTTCTAGACACCTACTTGATCGGCTAATTGTAATGTGTAAAACTTTCTCAGGAGTAACTCTTACTCGCAGCGGGTATCGGGATCCAACTATCTCATAGAAGGTATGCAATCTCATTGCAAATCTCAACTCTCGAAATTCCCAATAATGTTTTGCCCATAGCATCTATATGACCTTAATAACATAGTCAACAAATCATAAGTTCTAGTCAAGTTCAACCCGTCATTTCCCGATTGAACTAAACCCACCCGCACGACCCTTAACATAGTCAACAAAGTCGCACGACTACCCTAATCCAATCGCATCATATGCTTATACAGATAAGCACTAATCAGCTACCGCACACTACGTCTTAACATAGTCAACTAACGTGGCACGAATACTAACTAGTACTTATCTGAAATGACGGAGGGCTATGACAGGTTTTTAAGAAAACCCTTTGCGTAATGAACTTGATATCGTTGTAGAATCGAGTGATTTTAAATGGAATGTTTTTTAGGTCTTTTCTAGTTTTGCTATAGAGGTCAATCCCGGTGAAGGGATCTCGGCTCTTTCCACATCGAATAAAATACAAGATATTTCACAAATATCACTATGCAAAGTAAAAACTATAAAAACAATCAGAAGACAAACCGAGTTTGTAGCATCTGCTAGTTTCACTAAAGAGGTCACTCCCGGTAAAGGGATCTCGGCTCTTTCCTTATCGAATAACGTGCCGGATATTCTATAAATAATACCGCAATGCAAAGCAAGAACTAGAGCTACCAGTTTTTAAATAAGTTTCTACTACATCTTTAGGTTTCATTTTGTTTCATTAATCTCATTAATGAAGTCCCATTTTATTATGCTTCACAAGTATCAGATATGAAACGAAAACAACAATATATAATATATATCTCATATATATAATATAAACATTCGTCTCAGGCAGTAATATGATCTCATCACAGAATATTGCAGCAGAAGAACATATATGAAATATTGGATATACTAGGAGGTCCGTGTTTTAATACGAGCCTGTATAAAACACGGATTCCACGGTCGCGATGAATAGACAATCCCACAACCCTAGACCCCTACAAAAGCAGAAAGCAACCCTACCAATTCTAGGGTTAGCACACCCGGTCTCGGCTCCTCGAAATGGTCTCCCACTGGAACCTAGAACCCGGTTACTTGTGCTCCCCGCCTTGGGTCTATCCTAATGCGGAAAATCAAATAATATACAATGGTGACATCATCCTCAACCCGGAAATGCCCCAATAAAAGAATATTACATACAATGAATTTTACATGAATGAAAATAAAAACTCTCATCTCACATAAAACACCCGGCAGTTCAGAACACGACGATCCAATATAATATATCACAGCAATACATAACATCACATGTCATCAATGTAAGTAAATATGCGTATTCCAATTGTCGTTGATGTATGGAAACGAAACCGGCGATACACCACATACTACGCTTATAGTCACAGAAAACGAAGTGTAAAACTACAACAGTTGGAATCCGCAAACTCCTTAGACATCTCATGCCTAACCATATGAATTCCTTAAACATCGCATGCCTAACAATTACAAACCCCTCATTTTAGTATAGATCTTAAAAACACTTTTCAATATCTGGTCGGCCAATTAAACAAGATTCCCGACATCCTGATCGAATGCTCGTCGGAAACTTTAGTAGACGGCCGCACCCCCGAATGCCGTCGACGGAGTGCACTAAGGTGGAACACCGCTGCCGCGAGCATCCGAACGGATGCTTTTGGCAACGGGGTTCTCCTACAGTCACTTGGTCGGGGCTATGGGGCGTGGATATCTATTAAGTTTACTCGGTGAGTATCCGCGTATGCTATGTGATTGCGACAGACTTTTGATCAAATCAAAATCCCGTGGAAACCGATCAAATGAGACTAAAAAATGCTAGATTTATAACATTCAAATTAGTTATCTCATAATTACTTGTGGATTCCAAATATTGTATCATATTCCAGATAAATAGACAATGTTAAACTTTCCGATCGAATAAACAAACACCCAAGATTTTCCAAATAGCTCAACACTTGAGCGGAGTTCAAAAAGTCCCAGAACATGTCGCAGCCGCTATGAACCAGCCGTAGAAGGGTCAAACCAATGCCTCACATGTGGCAATGCTAAACTACCACAAACCAAATGGTTCAGTGGCGGTTTTGAAGGTCACATAATCGAGTTAAGATTAAGTTCTTCTATAGGGTCCACAGGTTCGCTTGCATGATTTTCTGAAAGTTTTAAACTCAGGAAAAATCCAGCAATTGAAAGTTTTCCGTGTCGGGAAAAACTGAGTTATTGATATCCATTCGAACCTTTTAACACGTTCTAAATTATCCGGAACAACTAAACGATGTTAAACTTTCCGATCGAATCAACGAATTCTTTAGATCTCCAGAAAACTCAACATTTGAGTAATATTAAAAATTCCCAGAAGTATGTAGTAATACCTACGGATGTAATGTTAAAGTACGATCCCTCACTCATCATGTTCGGTCGTGGAACCACCTCCAATTGCTTGGTTTGGCCGTGGTTTCGCGGTGACGTGATGGAGTTAGGGTGTCGTAATTCACAGATATCCATAGAATCACCTGCTTAATTTTCTGAGTATTTTTAATACGGAAAAAACTATCTTTTAAAAATATTTCTAGAGAGGGGTTCCATAATGTTGTTTCGGGGTTCGATCGGACTTTTAACTTCGTCTATACGATGCCTAATACTCTAGCTTGGCTCTGATAGCACTATAGGGTTAGCTTAGCACCTTAGCAAAGTTTTGGAAAATATCAATCATGCTACTTTAAAATTTTTAGGGTGCTAAACAAAACCTAACCAAGATCTTAACTAGAGACATAGGGCAAACATAGCAAGTAAACAACTTTACTTCTAAGAGTTTAGGATTACAACAAACATAGTCCATTCCTTCACTTCATAAGCTCCGTGTTGAGGTCCCTTCACCGCGATCATCATGTACCCGGACTCTAGAGAGGCTCCATGAAGATAAAGATGCAAGCTTGCTTCCAATCTTCAACAACTAAGATGATCTACTTTGAAGAATCTCAAACCCTAGCTCATGCTTCACTAATCAAGCATTAGCAAAGCAAACACCCTAATCTAAGTGGCTAGAATAGATGACGATGATGAAGTAGGAATTTAGCTCTCTTTTATTTTCAATTTCTCACTTTATTTCATCACAAACCCAAAAGTTAGAAAGCTTTTTTCAAGAGCAAGAAGAAGAAGAATTTCATTTGTGATGAATAATGAATTATTGTTTTGAGGTTAGAATTGCAACCACGGGTTAAAGAAAACATCCTTAACTCTTGTAGAGAATAAACCATGGGTTGAGGTTTGGGTTGGGTTAACAAATATCTTCACAAAATATCAAAGGATGAAGACTAAAGTCAAAGCTTAAAGAAGCTTCCACAAAGTTCATCCATAACATTAACCCTAATCCAAACCCTAAAATTTTTTATTCTCAAAACCCTAGTTGCAATTTTAACCTTTACATGTTACAATATTATATATCACATATATAATATATTTTGTAACAAAAATAAAATAATACAATTAACATATATCACATATATATCAATGTATTATCCATGTGAGAAAAAGAATCTTTAAGTGAGATTATATTAGTTAATGTAATATAATATATCATATATATAATTATACAATAAATTATCGAATCAACACTTGATCCGATAATACGGCTATTTCATAAATAACAGACTAATATAATCTGTATCAGTTCATCGAATCAACACTTGATCCGATGATCCGGCTATATCACATATACCCGGCCGATATCACATATCGCGAGAATCTAATACGGTATCGCATACACGTATTATTCTCAGTCCCCCACATATCACATATGTGCTCCTATTCCGTTTTGCCTAAGCCAGGAAACCTTTGTGTATGACTCTAAAGAATCGTCAATACGCCGGCAGTAGGTGATGATCATATCAAACACCTACAAGCTGCAAGCGGTCAGCTAAACGTAACAGCCACCCAGGTATTTAGCAATCAGATGATCAAAAAGCAAGCCTGTACATTCTCCTGTGAATCCAACTAGTAACACTCCCGTACAGTTTGGTCTCTTCGTCTGATATGTCGCATATCTCGCCTAGAGGTGGTAAATGTCAGACCCCAGTAGCTTGATAAGTCGTGTCGATATGAGGTCCATAACAGTTCGAGAAACTACTGATAACACTTACCAGTAAATCTCAGCAACCCTGGCCAGGGAATTCCAGTAATAGCCAATCGAACATAGCGCAACATCAACTCCCTATACCGGGAGAGACGAAACCCTTCCTATCGCTCATTGCCTCCATGTGATTCGGGACTGTACCCAAAAGCCACCGTTTTGCACGCCCTCTTGGACGTGGTATGATGGAAATCAAAGCACGGTGGGAATCACACAAGACTCTATGACGATCTCGGGTCTACAGACTAACCTGTACCAGCGTCACCAGAGAACTGCCATCTGACGTGAGGTATAATACCATCTGGGAGTTCTCGGTGAGTCCGTCCAGTGTACCCAGTCTCCACTGAGCACCTGTATACCTTCTCTGATGCCAAACACCAATGGATATGGGATCATCCATCGCCCATCATATAGGTCAAGAAGTGCATACACTAGTCTAATCTGGAGTATCGATGCCCTGTCTCGGTACTCCCACGACTAAGAACATTTAAAAGGATGTACTTGGCCACTACACTGTCCCCACTAGTATGATCTCCATCATAGTCCTGGTAGTCAAGTACTCATCCTAAGGGCTTTATCAACATGTGACATAGAGACAATCAGATTACATATTAAGATAAAGAGTAACCAGATAACATACTATCATGTCGAGCAAGAAAGTCCTCCCTATATATGCCCATGCATCTACTACAATATGCATCTGTATGTACAGTAATGGCCTCTAGGGCATACATATCACTAACATTCATGGTATCAGAGCCGGCCCATAAACACTAGGTTAGCAAGTTTAAGCAACGTTAAAACAACGAAATCGAAACAACTACGCGAAACCAAACACGGATTCTACAGTTTCTGTTGATTTAGAAAATGTCTCTGAAATTTTTTTAAACATGTGCAGAGTGGTCCTTACTCCATTAGATGTACCCAGAACCAAAACGAGTCAAATTGGCCAAGCTATGGCCGACCGCATAGGCCTCAAATCCGGCCACCCCGGTTTTTCTTGGGGTGTGTGCATAATTTTTTGGTGCCGGTTGCTTATCTCTGGGAGTTTGGTTTCCTGGTGTTATTTAATTTTTGCCCAAATTTGATTGTTTGTAGATTTGAGTTTGAGGCAACTAGAGGTATTTCGAATTCGTTATATTTAACATTGTGTAACATTTTACAGTTCATTCACTTTTATCTGCGACCGGGGATGTCACTCGATCGGTAAAACTCGTCTAATTGCTATATGTTCCTTTAGACTAGTTTTGCGAACGTGACATTCGCGTTGATGTTGTGTACTTCTTCCGTGATTATGGTTGGATAGTTGTGATGGATAGCAAGTGTTGCAATGTTTGTAGAACAGTTTAAATTCATTTGTACATTTGTTATTGCGGGGCGAGCGTCCGACATGTGGACTGCCGTCTTTGCCGGGTTGTATATTATTTTGGGGCACGACCGGGCTGAGGTCGATGTCACCATTTGTACATATTATTTTATTTTTCTGTACTAGGATTACCCCGCGGTGGAGTGCACGAATAGCCGGGTTCTAGAAAGGCAGCAAGCCCGCATCTCATGGCGTTGAGACGGAGGGGGCTTCATTCTTGAATTGGCGGGCTATTCGCCGCACTCGTAGGGGGTTCAGGTTTTCATTGCATAGCTATCCACATGACAGGGAACGTCGGGTTTTATTTGTGGCTCAAATGAAACCTAGGACTCCAAGAATATCCACCATTCTGTATTGTTTGCTGTGTTTCTGTGATGTTGTTTACAATCATGCCTTGGACGAATGTTGTATATACTTATATATATATAATATATATATATATATATATATACTAGTAGATGTTGTATATGCTTTGCACTCGCGCAAGTCCAGCCCCCGCTCTGTCGTTAGTTAAGTAACCTAATGGGTGATGACAAGGCTTCTTTCTCATGGCGTTGAGACGGAGGGGGCTTCTTTCTCATGGTGTTGAGACGGAGGGGGCTTCATTCTAGAATTGGGGGGCTATTCGCCACACTCGTAAGGGGTACAGGTTTTTATTGCATAGGCTATCCACACGACAGGGAACGCCAAGTTTTATTTGTGGCTCAAATGAAACCCGGGGCTCCAAGATTATCCACCATTCTGTATTGTTGGCTGTGCTTCTGTGATGTTGTTTACTAACATGCCTGGGACGAATGTTGTATATACTTATATATATATATATATATATATATATACTAGTAGATGTTGTATATGTTTTGCACCCGTGCTAGTCCAGCCTCCGCTCTGTCATTAGTTAAGTAACCTAACGGGTGATGACGGGGCCCAGGCGAATGCGGATGGCATATACGTACATTGTATTTTCGTTCTTTTCTGGTGTGGTAGGTTACATTGATGGGACATCATTATTTTGATTAATGCAAGTAAAACAAACCTAAAAGATGTTGTTGGAACCAAGTTTTAAAAAAACAGACATTACAGACGTTCTCTTTTTCTTTGCACAGTGGTATTCGGTTATGAATATCCAGCACCTCATTCGACGAGGCAAGGGCCGAGATCCCTTCATCGAGAGTGACCCTTTGAGTAAAAGTTTGCGTCAACATAATAACTTCACTATAGTCGATTATTTTTTGCTTTGCATCGTGGTATTTAGTTTAGAATATCCTGCACCTCATTCTACGTGGAAAGAGCCGAGATCCCTTCACCGGGAGTGACCTCTTTAGCAAAAGTTTTCGTCACTATATATTTATAAAACCACTTGGATTCCTTCAACGATATCAAGTTCATTACGTTAAAGGTTTTTCGCCAGAAACTAGCCGTAGCCCTTCGTCATTTCTTACAAGTAACACTTAGTATTCGTGCTGCATTTGTTGACTCCGTCAAGGCATAGTGTACGATAGCTGAGTGGTGCTTGTTTGTAGCACTATATGGGATTGGTTAGGACAGTCGTATAACCTTGTTGACTCCGTCAAGGGTTATGCGGGTGGGTTTAATGCAATCCAGATAATGACGGGTTGAACTTGACTAGGACTCTTTGATTTGTTGACTCCGTCAAGGTCACTAGGGTCCTAGGGGTAAAAACCACATCGGGAGTTTCAAACATACTGTAACACCTTAGGATAATGGTTAGTGAATAGTTATATTTAAATAATGGTTTTTAACAAAAAGTTTACCAAATTGTGTTTTAAATATTTTTCCTAATTTAATGAATATTTTTTCCAAAATTTTCCTAGGCTTGCACACACATGTGCATGTAAATTAGGGTTTTTAAAATGAGTTATTACCATAATTATTAACCATGGTGGGTTAATCATAGGATTAAGTCTTTTGGGTTTTTAAGTAGGGTTTAATTAGCTAATTAAAAGTTACTTTAATTTGAATTGTTGTAGGTGTTGACTTGTGAGAGAGAGAGGGGGGGGCATCATGGCTCAAGCCATGCTTGCATTAAATGAAGAGAGAGAAAGGAGGGTTGACACTTGAGTGATGGTTGTTTTTCCCCTCATTTCTTTGTTTCTCTCTTAACTCTCACACACACACACAAACACACACACAAACACTTACCTCTCCAACCTCAGCAGAACCCCCAGCAGCAGAAACAACAGCAGCAAGCACAACAGCAGCACCAAGCACAGCAGCAGTGGTAGCAAGAAGCAGTAGCAGCAGCAGCAAAGTTCAGCAGCAGCAGCAGTGAGCACCAACAGCAACAACAGCAAGTGCAGCCCCTTCCCTTCTGTTAGTGTATATGCCCTAGAGGCCATTACTGTATCATACTAGTTTATATATTACTTAATGGAAGTTTGGGATATTCACCTTGTATAAACAATCTTGCTCAATATAGTAGTATGCTACTTGGTTTGTTTCTACTTCAATGTGTACATGTGTTTATTTTGCGATATCACCTATACGCATTAGTGGAGCCCTTAGGATCTTTGCTTGATTACCAGCGTTGTAATGGCAGTCAAACTAGTGGGGGCTGGGTAATCTATATGCACATCCTTATACAGGTCCCTAGTCGCAGGACTGTTGAGACAGGGCATCGATACTCCGGAGTAGACTAGCGTATGCGCTTCTCATCCCAGTGTTTGAGATGGTCTGTCCCACAGCCATCAGTACGTCGTACTGGAGATAGTATACGGGTGCTCGTTGGGTTACGAGTATACTGGACAGGACTCGTCGGGAACTGACAGGTTGGTATTATACCTATCGTCAGTTATCAGTTCCCAGGTGACATGAGTACAGCTTAGTCCGCTGACTTGACACTGGCACTTCGCCTCGAGTGTGTTCCCACTGTACTTTGACTACTACCCTACCACGGCTCAAAGGAGTCGTGCAAACAGGTAGTGGTTGGGTGCAGTCCCGAAGCACTTGGAGGCAGTGACGGTTAGACAGGATTCGTCTCTCCCGGTATTGGGGGTTGACATCGCGCTGTGTCTAGGAGAGCCATTACACGAGTAGTCCCTGGCCAGGGCAAGCGAGATATACTGGTAGGCTTCCAGTATTATCTCAGGGTGTTTTGGGCTTCACTCCGACACGACTTGTACCGCTATTGGGGGACTGACGTTTACCGCCCCCTAGGCCCGACATGCGATGTATCAGACGAACAGACCGGACTGTACGGAGAATGTCACATTCAGACTCAGTTGGAGTTCAGATGGGGTTCACCTCGTCAGCCTTCTTGTCGGCATCTACCTGGGGACCGTTACGCACAGCTAGTGCCGCTTGCGGTCTGTGGTTAAACCCACTGCCAGCGTAGTGTCGAGTCTTTAGAGTCCCACACAGAGGGTATTCGCCTCTGGGCAAAATGAGTAGAGGTTGCATGGTTTTGCGGCAGGGTTCGTTCTCATCCGCGCACTTGTGCACGTTTGGAGTCCGGACGGATTATACTAGCAGGCTCTGGTTTGAGTCAGATACTGGTATATGTTTTGGGGTTGCTTTTATCTCTCGGTATTCTTGTTCCTCGGAACGAGAATACAGGTGTGTACGCACAGTTGCTTGAGGCGGAGGATGAGGTTTTTCTTTAGGGTTTCGGAACGGGTGCGTATGCACAGTTGACAGTCGTCTTTTTCCAAACCCTAATAGATTTATGAAATATCAATTAATAATAGTAATTAAATGAAATATTGTTATGGTTGATTTTGTTGACTTGTTGACCATGGTTGACTTGTTGACCATGGTTGAATGTTGACCACCATCATTACTTTGCAAGGATACTCCTTGATTCTAGCTTACACTCATTTATTGAAAGTTATGATAGTGGTCAATCCAAATACAATCATCAACTATTTCATTTTTGATTTATTATTATTAATTAGATAATTCCTTTTCTTTTAGTTATGGTTGCAAAAGAAAAGAGCTCATTCTATCATAATCATTCTCTCTCCTCACTTCATCTTCTTCTTCCTCAAGCTCAAGGAGAATCCTTCTCATGTGTTGAGAATCCCTCTCCTTGAAAAGAAAACAACCCCTAGACACTCTCTACTTACTCCAGGATCAAAGGTTTAGCAAGCCGAAGACTCTAGTTCTCTCAAAGTTCGAGAAAGAGCCCGAAGGTTGAACCCTCAGGTGGATCCATCTTTGACGGAAGAAGGCGACGAGGAAAGAACCATCAACCTCTACAAAGTTTGAAGAAGAAGGAGTTCAAGTTTAGGTATAACCATCTTTCCGAGTAGCTAACTCTCTTTAGCATGTTTGCTAGTTTTTGTTTAGGAAAAGATCCCGACTTTGTTAGTCCATGTTGCCCCATGCGCTAAAAATTTGATTTTTATACCGTTTCCGCCTCCCCGTAAGAACCGGGGGTCGCAACGTGGACTTACGGTGGTATCAGAGCCTAACTAAACTTAAACTAGCTTGGTAGCGAAGTGTATGGATGTTCGAAACCGAAAAATCGCAAAACCGGAAAATCCAAAACCCTAAGTTTCTGTTGAAATTTTTTGTGCTCTAAAAGTAAAACTTTTTACTCCTAAAATCGGCTCAGGGTTTTGTAAGAACACCCAAGAAAAACGATCCCCTGATTCCTTCAAACCGCCGCGGATCCGCGGCCTCAGCTATTCTCTTGGCCGCGGATCCGCCGCCGTTTGGGCTCTTCATGCGATTGTGTTTTGTGCAGTGTTTTTCTGGTAGGGTTTTGGGATTTTTCAAATATGTTATATGTGCCCAGATTTTCCAGAAAAGAAATTTACTTTTGGGGTCCTATAAATCCGTATTTTTTTTTCCGAACTTCGCTACACTTTGGCTATGTTGGTTATATCTGTGATGTTTGCATGTATTGAACGTCGGCTAATCGCTATAAGTCGATTAGTCGGGGTTATACATCTCTGTGATCTGTGTTTGATATTGGAATGTGTATATGAATGTGTTGGACTGTCGCGGGTGAATAGCCGGGGTGGATGTGAGATGACCTTTTGTTTTTCTTTCATTCATTGTAAATGTAAATTGATGTAATAATATTATTTGTATGGCCGCACAACCGGGTCGGGGTTGTAGCCGTCATTGTATAATTCTTTTTACTGTTTTTGCTCCTAGGATAGACCCATGGAGGGGTGCACAAACTACCGGGTACTTGGCGGGTAGTTTGCCGCACCCGTAGGGGTCTTGGGTGGGGTTTTGGCTATTCACCGCGATCGTGTAATCCGCTTTTCGTTGCAGGCTCGAACGGATTGCGGATTCCTAGTATATCCAATGTATTCATTTGTGATCTGTAATGTCTATCATTGCTTTATATTTAGGCGTTGCTTATGTTTTACAGCCGCGCTAGCCCAGCCCCCGCTCTGTCGTTAGTTAAGTAACCTAACGGGTGATGACGGGACCCCGTGGCGAATGCGAATGGCATAAGCGTACGTCATATTTTGGTTGTTTTCTGCAATGGTAGGATTAAATGATGGGACGCATTAAAAGAACTAATGCAAGAATATCACGCATTAAAAGAACTAATGCAAGATAATAAACCAAGCTAAAGTCGTTGGAACACTTTCGAAAAACCACTCGGTTATTTTCAAAACTAACTTTTAAATGCGGAGCTTGAGCCACTCCTTCTAAAAGCTATCTCGTTCCATCGATTATATCAAGTTCACTACGTTCACAGTTTCGCCAAAACCATTCGTAGCCCTCCGTCGTTTCGTATGAATATTCAATAGTATTCAAGCTATGTTTGTTGACCTTCGTCAAGGCATAGAGATTTGTAGCTGTTGGGTGTTCATATGTAGCATAGATAGATGCGTTGGTTTGGGACAGTCGTATTGCCTTGTTGACCTTCGTCAAGGGTATATACGGGTGGGTTCAAATTAACCTGGATAATGACGGGCAGAACTTGACATGTGACTTATGATTTGTTGACCTTCGTCAAGGTCATAAGAGCATGGGGCAAAAATCCACATCGGGAGTTTCATAAGTACTGAAACTTGCTAGATTTGCATACCATTTGGAGTGTGATGATTATGGTAGGATTCCTTCATTTTTCGTCACGCGATGATATTTGGATCCCGATCCTACTGCGAGTATATGCTACTCCTCGGGAAATTTCTCACTGAACGATCAATGCTATAAACCTAGTAGGTGCCTAGAAAGGTGTTAGCGGGGCTACGCCCCCAGGGAAAAGAGGTTCTTCAATTAAGGAACTTCGCGAAAGCGTTGGAAAACCTCCCTCGAAGTACCGACACTGGCCTGGCTGAACGGTTAAGCAAGTATTGTGCGGTGGGATTTATCCCGGCTAATTCTTCCTTTGTGGTTTGAGGAGGGATTCGAGAGACAGTGGGAGCCATCCTGTTTAGACAAATTAAAAACCATTCTAAACTTGCAAGAGCATCGTGCTAAAGTGTTTCTTCTCTCCCCCCTGCAGCAACCAAATTCGAAATGACTGGACTTAAGTTGCTTCTAGATAAACACATACTGACAGGGCCAAACTACAAAGATTGGCTCAGGAATGTAAAATTGGCAATCACTTACGACAAGCTGGGGTATCTTCTTACCACCAAAGCTCCCCCCGTCCCAGGTCCCACCTCCAGCGTCGCGGATAAGGAAATCCGTAAGACTTGGGAGATTGATTGCGCGAAGGCCAGGTGCCTCGTGCTTGCCTCTATGGACAACGAACATCAGAGGAGGCATGAGAATATGGACCTCGAGTCCATATTTCTCCATACAAAAGAACTGTATGGAGAGCAGTCTCGTATCGCAAGATACGAAGTGTCGAAGAAGTTATTTTCGACAAAGTTGTCCGTCGGATCATCGGTAGCGGACCACGTGCTTAAGATGATTGGCTACACTGAGGAGCTCGCGGAACTTGGGACCACGTTGGACAGTGAACTCTATACGGATTTAATTCTTCAGTCCCTTCCATCCACTTACGCCCAGTTTATACTGAACTTCAACTTACAAGAAAAGGAAGTTGAACTTTCAGAACTCCTCAACATGCTGAGGAGCGCAGAGGGCACCCTACAGAAGGGTAGGGAAACACCCGCTTTGTTTGTAGGAGGATCTTCTTCCTCTAGGTCCAAGGCGAAAGCCAAGGGAAAGAGGAAGAAAGCCGCCGCCAAACCAAGAGGCGGTGTTAGTAAAGTGGGTACGAAGGGAAAGGAAAAGGAAACAAAGATTGCGGGGAAGCTTGTTGGAAAGGAAGAATGCTTCTATTGTCATAAGAGTGGACACTGAAAAAAGATTGCAGGGCTTGGAAGGCCAGGACACAGGAACTGAAGCAGGTTGCGGCTTCAGCTTCAGGTGTGTATGTTATTGAAAACTGTCTTTCTATAAACTCTACTTCCTGGGTATTGGATACCGGATCAGGATCTCATATCTGTAATTCTTTGCAGGCGTTGAGAAACCGTAGGTTTTTGAAGGCAGGTGACATGACCCTCAGAGTTGCGAACGGAGCTAGCATGGATGCTAAAGCCGTGGGGGACTATCACCTGGGAATGTCAGATGGGCATGTTTTGGTTTTACGTAATTGCTTTTTTGTACCCAACGCAACTTGTAATATCATTTCTGTATCTTTGGTTTCTAAAGAAGGTTATGAATTTGCGTTTGTAAGTAATGTTGTAAACATTCACCTTAATCAAGTTCTGATTGGGTCAGGTACACTGAGCAATGGTATATACGTATTAAACCAACCACAGATTTTCAATGTCCAGAATACACACAAAAGAAAGTCTCCAGATATCAATCAGGCTTTCTTATGGCATTGTAGACTGGGTCACATTAATGAGACACGGTTGACTAAGTTACATAAAGAAGGATACTTGGATCCGTTCGAGTATCAGTCTTATGCCACTTGTGAATCTTGTCTCATGGGAAAGATGACAAAGACTCCGTTCACTGGACACGGAGAAAGAGCGAGCGAGCTCTAGGGACTCATACACAGTGACGTGTGTGGTCCAATGTCTACACATGCGCGAAGCGGTTATTCATACTTCATTACTTTCACAGACGATTTCTCTAGGTATGGACATGTCTTCTTAATGAAGCACAAATCCGAGGCCTTTGAGAAATTTCGGGATTACAAGAATGAAGTTGAAAAACAAACAGGCAAAAGTATTAAGATTCTAAGATCGGATCGAGGTGGTGAATACTTGAGTGCCGAGTTCCTGGACTATTTAAAAGAGAATGGAATTCTCTCTCTGCGTACTCCTCCATACACTCCGCAACATAACGGTGTATCGGAAAGGAGGAATCGAACCCTATTGGATATGGTTCATTCCATGATGAGTAAGGCTGAGTTACCGCGATCTTTCTGGGGCTATGCACTAGAAGTAGGTGCATATCTCTTGAACAAAGCTCCCACCAAGACTGTGCCTACCACTCCATATCAGATGTGGAGTGGGAAGAAACCCTGTCTTAAGTACCTTAAGATATGGGGATGTCCAGCTTTTGTAAAAAAGCAGCATGCGGACAAGCTCGAGGCACGTTCAGTACAGTGTAAGTTTGTGGGATACCCAAAGAACTCCAGGGGGTATCTGTTCTATTCCGCTGAGGAACAAAAGGTTTTTGTTTCTCAACATGCCCGCTTCTTGGAAACTGAGTTTTTGGAAACCCAGATAAGTGGGAACGCAATAGAACTGGAAGAAATTCCAGAACCACAAGCTATTACTGAAAGCTTGGAAGAGCCAGTAAGTTCAAAAGAACAGGACATTCCTACGCCGCTCCGCAGGAGTAGTAGGCAGTCTCATCCCCCCGAGAGATACTACGGTTTTCTCATAGACGGGGATAGAGAGGATTGCATCATAGATTATGATGAGCCTACTATCTTCCAGCAGGCCGTCCAGAGCGTTGACTCGGTAAAATGGCTGGATGCAATGCGGACCGAAATGGAGTCCATGTACACCAACAAAGTATGGACGTTGGACATTGCTCCAGACGGGGTAAAACCGGTAGAATGCAAGTGGATCTTCAAAAGGAAGATTGGTGTAGATGGACAGGTTGAGACCTATAAAGCTAGACTTGTAGCAAAGGGTTTCCGTCAAAGACCTGGCTTGGACTATGACGAAACCTTTTCTCCAGTGGCTATGCTAAAATCCATTCGGATCCTTCTTGCCATTGCTGCCTTCCACGATTATGAGATTTGGCAGATGGACGTAAAAACCGCTTTTCTAAATGGAAATTTAGAGGAATGTGTCTATATGGATCAGCCAGAGGGTTTCATTCAAAGTGGGAGCAGCGGAAAGGTGTGCAAGTTGCTTAAGTCCATCTATGGACTAAAGCAGGCATCGCGGAGTTGGAACATCTTTTTTGATGAGACGGTCAAGGAATTTGGCTTTATCAAAAATCCAGATGAACCATGCATCTATAGTAGATTTGTAGCGAGAACTGTAGTATTCCTCGTTTTATACGTGGATGACATTCTCTTAATAGGAAATGACATTCCTATGCTACAATCTGTCAAGGGTTTCTTGTCACACAGGTTCTCCATGAAAGACCTGGGTGATGCCTCTTACATCCTGGGGATCCGGATCCATCGTGATAGATCCAAGAGGATATTAGGACTTTCACAGTCCAGGTACATCGACACCGTACTGAAAAGATTCAGTATGGAAGATTCCAAGCGCGGTAACCTACCGGCTTGTCACGGAATCACCCTCTTTAAAGAGATGTCTCCCAAGACTGATTTGGAAAAGGATCGCATGTCTATTATACCCTACGCTTCTGCGGTAGGCTCTATAATGTATGCGATGTTGTGTACCAGACCGGATGTAGCTTATGCACTGAGTGTGGTAAGCCGGTATCAGTCAAACCCTGGGGAGAAACACTGGATAGCGGTAAAGAACATTCTCAAGTACCTGAGAAGGACTAAGGAGATGTTCTTGGTGTATGGCGGAAAAGACCTCCAGATCGAGGCCTTTGCTGACTCCAGCTTCCAGAGTGACAAGGATGATTCCAAGTCCATGTCGGGTTTTGTCTTTACCCTCAATGGAGGGGCGGTGTGTTGGAAGAGTTCCAAACAGGAAACCGTTGCAGACTCGACGATGGAAGCGGAATACATCACTGCATCTGATGCCGCAAAAGAAGCTGTCTGGATGAGGAAGTTCTTGAAAGAACTTCAGGTGGTTCCGTCCATTGTTGACCCAATACTTCTGTATTGCGACAACAACGGGGCTATAGCTTTAGCGAAGGAACCCAGGTCCCATCAGAGATCCAGGCACATCTTGAGGCGGTATCACCTGATCAGGGAGATCGTGGATCGCAAGGAGATCGAGGTTCGGAGGGTTGCTTCAGAAGAAAACACTGCAGATCCATTCACCAAGGCCCTACCCCAAACTCAGTTCGAGCGGCTGATCGAGATGATAGGTCTTCGATACGCCAGTACATGGCCTTAGTGCAAGTGGGAGATTTTTAGTGTATATGCCCTAGAGGCCATTACTGTATCATACTAGTTTGTATATTACTTAATGGAAGCTTGGGATATTCACCTTGTATAAACAATCTTGCTCAATATAGTAGTATGCTACTTGGTTTGTTTCTACTTCAATGTGTATATGTGTTTATTTTGCGATATCACCTATACGCATTAGTGGAGCCCTTAAGATCTTTGCTTGATTACCAGCGTTGTGATGGCAGTCACACTAGTGGGGGCTGGGTAATCTATAAGCACATCCTTATACAGGTCCCTAGTCGCAGGACTGTCGAGACAGGGCATCGATACTCCGGAGTAGACTAGCGTATGCGCTTCTCATCCCAGTGTGGGAGATGGTCTGTCCCACAGCCATCAGTACGTCGTACTGGAGATAGTATACGGGTGCTCGTTGGGTTACGAGTACACTGGACAGGACTCGTCGGGAACTGACAGGTTGGTATTATACCTATCATCAGTTATCAGTTCCCAGGTGACATGAGTACAGCTTAGTCCGCGGACTTGACATTGGCACTTCGCCTCGAGTGTGTTCCCACTGTACTTTGACTACTACCCTACCACGGCTCAAAGGAGTCGTGCAAACAGGTAGTGGTTGGGTGAAGTCCCGAAGCACTTGGAGGCAGTGACGGTTAGACAGGATTCGTCTCTCCCGGTATTGGGGGTTGACATCGCGCTGTGTCTAGGAGAGCCATTACACGAGTAGTCCCTGGCCAGGGCAAGCGAGATATACTGGTAGGCTTCCAGTATTATCTCAGGGTGTTTTGGGCTTCACTCCGACACGACTTGTACCGCTATTGGGGGACTGACGTTTACCGCCCCCTAGGCCCGACATGCGATGTATCAGACGAACAGACCGGACTGTACGGAGAATGTCACATTCAGACTCAGTAGGAGTTCAGATGGGGTTCACCTCGTCAGCCTTCTTGTCGGCATCTACCTGGGGACCGTTACGCACAGCTAGTGCCGCTTGCGGTCTGTGGTTAAACCCACTGCCAGCGTAGTGTCGAGTCTTTAGAGTCCCACACAGAGGGTATTCGCCTCTGGGCAAAATGAGTAGAGGTCGCATGGTTTTGCGGCAGGGTTCGTTCTCATCCGCGCACTTGTGCACGTTTGGAGTCCGGACGGATTATACTAGCAGGCTCTGGTTTGAGTCAGATACTGGTATATGTTTTGGGGTTGCTTTTATCTCTCGGTATTCTTGTTCCTCGGAACGAGAATACAGGTGTGTATGCACAGTTGCTTGAGGCGGAGGATGAGGTTTTTCTTTAGGGTTTCGGAACGGGTGCGTATGCACAGTTGACAGTCGTCTTTTTCCAAACCCTAATAGATTTATGAAATATCAATTAATAATAGTAATTAAATGAAATATTGTTATGGTTGATTTTGTTGACTTGTTGACCATGGTTGACTTGTTGACCATGGTTGAATGTTGACCACTATCATTACTTTGCAAGGATACTCCTTGATTCTAGCTTACACCCATTTATTGAAAGTTATGATAGTGGTCATTCTAAATACAACCATCATCTATTTCATTTTTGATTTATTATTATTAATTAGATAATTCCTTTTCTTTTAGTTATGGTTGCAAAAGAAAAGAGCTCATTCTATCATAATCATTCTCTCTCCTCACTTCATCTTCTTCTTCCTCAAGCTCAAGGAGAATCCTTCTCATGTGTTGAGAATCCCTCTCCTTGAAAAGAAAACAACCCCTAGATACTCTCTACTCACTCTAGGATCAAAGGTTTAGCAAGCCGAAGACTCTAGTTCTTTCAAAGTTCGAGAAAGAGCCCGAAGGTTGAACCCTCAGGTGGATCCATCTTTGACGGAAGAAGGCGACGAGGAAAGAACCATCAACCTCTACAAAGTTTGAAGAAGAAGGAGTTCAAGTTTAGGTATAACCATCTTTCCGAGTAGCTAACTCTCTTTAGCATGTTTGCTAGTTTTAGTTTAGGAAAAGATCCCGACTTTGTTAGTCCATGTTGCCCCATGCGCTAAAAATTTGATTTTTATACCGTTTCCGCCTCCCCGTAAGAACCGGGGGTCGCAACGTGGACTTACACCTTCACTTCTTCATCTTCCTGCAGCTCCCTAGGGTTAAGTGTGAGGTATATTTCCTAACTTGCTTCCCTAGTTTGCTTGGTTGGCGTAGATTTGCATCGGTTAATGGTTTTTAGTGCGTTTTAGTGTGATATGGAGTGTTTAGTGGGAACCTTGTGCTAATGAGGTGTAAATTGGTTTCAGTAGGATAATTGAGGTTTGTTGAGACCCTATTAGCTTAGCTTAACCCCTATTACACTAAAATACCACCAGATTCCCTATTTGATGCAAATTGTCGTTTTTAAGCAAATTTGAGGTTTTCTGGATCTGCTTTTGACCCGATGAGATCTGAGTGAAATTGGGAAGACTGCAGTGTAGTAGAGATGTGCTGATACCATAGCTTGAACCCGACCCCCTAATTGCTACAGTAGGCCGCCGATTTTCTCTTTCTGGCCGCAAATTGCGGCCAGATGGGTAGGGTTTAGGTTGGTGTTTGGTCCTGTAGGTGTCTGCTAGTGTGTAGGGTGTTGTTATATATATAGTTTTGTCAATCTAGTTCTGTATAGAAATCTGGGACCAAATACCTATTTTGCCATTTTTCTAAACCTTCGCGACACGCGTGATACGTGAGTAGGTTTGGGGTTTTTGCGTATCGCGACGCGTCGGGGTAGTTTCAGGCGCGTGATCACACGTTTTAGCGTATCGCGCACACGCGCGATTGGTTTGCGACACGGGTTTCTAGTTGGACCGTAATGTCGCGTTTCTGTGAAATTGAGCTTATGTGTGATATATGTTATGTGATTCTAGGTTCGCAGGCCAGTGAGACGAACGCTGCGAAGAAGGGCAAGCAAGTGGTTGGATACACTTAGCGCGAGACACGGTGAGTAGATTTCACATCTACGGGGATATCGCCCGCATGGCGTTATGCGTCATGGCTGATAGGACTTTATTATTATATGTTGCATGTACCCCATAGACTGTCATCGCATATTGCATTCCCTGCCACATATATATATATATATATATATTTGCTTAGAACTGATAGAACACCGCACTATTACTAATGGTCTATGTTGCACGGGCACTATTTGCATGCTACACACACACCGTTAGTAATTTCCATGCAACACCCACTGTAGAACTGCCATAATTATATTGCTGTAGTTTATCTTACATATGATTGGTGGTGAATTCCTGGAAATTGGGAGCCGCATGACATCTTTAAAAACGGAAACTATTTTAAAAAGCGGTTTTTCCCCTTATACCCATACCATGGATTGATTTACATTGTATCACTCATTGGATTTACTTAGTGATGGATTTTCATGTGATTTCTGGTTTTGAGGACCGTGGAATTATTTAAAGAAAAGATGCACCATTTTGAAAAACCCGGTACCTCGTGATATGATATTTTAGTGCGTCCACCACGCGTTTTCTCGGTGCTGAGACGTGTGCTTGAAACCCGATTCGAGGAGTGGATGATCCGTCTGTGGGTTCGTGGTGGGCCCGGTATGGTTCCCCTCGGCGAGATGATCGATGGGTTTTGCCGATTGAGCCTGGAAGTGGGCGAGTACCTACCGGTGATTGGTTGGACCTGGCAGTTGTCCGGAGGATACTGACCATAGTCGAGAGATGGATGCAGGATGATCCGTACTGCCGGGGCCGAGGGCCGATACCGCAGACGGACCCCGTGGGCCGATCCGGACTGACGGAGCCCGATATACGAGGATTTGCGTGTCGATGCTAGACATGAGTATTTTATGATATTTTGGGTGCCGATGTTGGGCACTCGTGATTCCTCTGAGATATACAGGATTTGAGGGCCGATGGGTGTGCCGGCGCCTGAGTGTTTTTGGGATTGGGTGCAGTCCGAGGCATCGCTTATTGTTTTCCATGTTGACATAGTCCATGTAGATGTTATTTATCCCATACTCAGTATTGACTACTATATATCTCATCCTGTAGCATTTACCTGATAGAGTACTTGCATTACTATTGCATCCACTGTTTGGCATGCATTGACATCATCTGCTGGCATTAGTAGAGCCACGCTATATGTGCATGCTCGCGATCACCTTTATATGTTATCTCTATTCACGAGTTGGCAACTCACCCCCGTTGTGCCACAGTATTTGGAGGTTGCCCTTGGGAGTATTCACGGCTGGCTGTTTACCCCATCTTTTGGCAAAGATTCCCTTTTGAGGCGAGATAGCCTTTTGCTGATAGGTGGGTTTTGTACGGTATCTGTTATCTTTCAGTTGTATATTGATGTATCTAGTATTCTCCATCTACCTTTCTGTATTGACTTAGAGACAGTTGTGAGGACGATATGTATGATTTTATATTCTGGTGTCGTGCTCGCATGTGAGCCGACTTTGTGTTATGCAGTCTTACCATTTGTGATATTGTCCTTACTTTACTGTGTACTCTTCGCTACGGCGTCGTATATTATATTGTGATGCTTATTCATTTCACTTATTATTTCTGCTACACCTTGCTTTTACCCGACTTGCGGGACAAATGTTAAGAATGGAAATGTTGGCAAAATTATAAAAGTTATAACTCTTGAACTTAAAAGGATTTCTACTAAATAAATGGAAGCTTTTCAGACATGTATGACTGTTTTTACAAAAATGTTTTAATCACTCTTTATTTATTGGTTTTGATTTCAGGGCTCGGCTTACTTAGCTGCGTTACGCCTGTAGACGTTGCGTGGTTAAGTGCCGGTCACGAGTCAAAACTCTCAGGTCGTGAAAAAGTTGGTATCAGAGCGTAGGTTTTACCTTCGGAGTGTAGGATGACCCTGGTATGATGGAGTAGGTAGCTGCAGCAGGGTAGCGTAGCGTGTGTATGTTCCGCGGCATACTCACGACACGGTACTCCGCCTACGCGACCTTAGGACTTGTTGATTTAAATTCCTCCTTGATTACATATGTTCTTGCGATTCGATTTCCGTGTTCTTATCGAATCCAAATTTTCTTTCAGCCATTATGCCGCCTAAGACTACGAGGGCACAGAGAGCGGCCGCGAGGGCCGAGATTCGTGTTGACTCGTCCGAGACGAGGACTGATCCGGGCAGTGCACCCGTTGTACCCGAGCAGGCTGTTCCTGCCGTGACAGATCAGATCGCCACGCTAGGGGCTGGTATGCAGGAGATGTGCCAGACGGTGGGATCTAGCATGCAGGAGATGCGCCAGATGATAGGATCGCTAGTTGAGGCGCTTCGAGCCCAGCGACCAGAGGTAGCTCCACCTGTTCCAGCGACCGCGATGGTACCTACCGCGCAGCCAGTTGCCCCTGCAGCCACGGAGGTGATTACAGTATCGCTATCAGAGTTCATGAGGCTGAAGCCTCCGGTCTTCACAGGCACCGATACAGCCGAGGACCCACAGTCTTTCATCGACAGGATGGCCCGTATATGTCGTTCCCTCAAATGCGCAGATATGAGATGGGTCGAGTTTGCGAGCTTTCGCATGGAAGGTCTTGCGCAGAAGTGGTGTGATTCAGTTGAGAAGGGCAGAGCAGCATGTCTTCCTCCTATGACCTGGACGGAGTTCGTGACCATATTTCTAGCCCGTTTCCTTCCCCAGAGTGTTAGGGATGCCCGAGCACGCAGATTTGAGTCCTTGCGCCAGACGCCAGGGATGACAGTGGCAGAGTATGACGTGCTGTTTACAGAGCTAGCAGTCTACGCCCCATATTTAGTGGCTACCGAGGAGTTGCGAGTCAGGAGATTTGTTCGAGGCTTGCTTACACCACTGTTCCTCGCGATCAGCGCGCAGCACTACGAGACCTATGCAGCAGCTGTAGACGCAGCCCTAGTAGTGGAGGAGCACCTTGCTGAGACTTCGGTAGTTCCAGAGCCGAAGAGTGTTCGTACCAGTATTTCCGCACGGAGGCAGTCATTCAGACGCCGCGACAGGTATCGTTCTGGTACGAGGAGTAGCAGAGATTCGGGACGAGGCCGGATGTTTAGTTCGTATCCCCAGGAAAGTCAGCAGTCGCCGCGGGGTTGCTTCAGATGTGGCAGCCTACTTCACCTCGTTCGAGATTGTCCAGAGACACACCGGAAGGAGGCGGCAGCACCGCATGTTACTTTACCACCTTCACCACCCCAGAGGGCGTTGCCCGTTGTACCTACCGTTGCTCCGTGCCAGACTCACGCACAGAGAGGTCGTGGGCGTGGAGGAGTTGCTCCGAAAGGACGAGATGACCGAGGCAGAGGGCAGTCAGTTGCAGGTGGTGGACAGGCACGGGTTTTTGCTTTGACACATCAGGATGCGCAGGCGTCCAATGCAGTGGTTTCAGGTATCCTTCCTGTATGTTCAGTTGATGCACACGTGTTGTTCGATCCCGGATCCACACACTCGTACGTATCCACACACTTTGTGCCGAGTTTGGGTAGAGAGTCCGGCTTGCTTGATCAGCCGCTTGTGGTGACCACTCCTGTGGGAGAGTCGTTTGTTGCTAGGCACGTGTTCCGATCCTGTATCGTCTGTATTGGCGAGAGAGAGTTGCCTGTCGATTTGATCCTTCTGGAGATGTTGGACTTCGACGTTCTTTTGGGCATGGATTGGTTAGCCACGTGCTATGCTTCTGTGGACTGCCGTGAGAAGACAGTTAGATTCTGCTTTCCCGGCGAGTCGGTTTTTGTTGTGTTGGGGGACCGTGGTGCCGCCCCTCACAGTGTGATTTCTTCTTTTCGCGCTGGACAGCTTTTGAGGAAGGGATGTCAGGGATTTCTCGCCTATGTTTGCGATGCTCACGCTACAGAGGTTCCATTGGATCAGGTTCCGGTTGTTAGCGAGTTCCCTGATGTGTTCCCTGCCGAGCTTCCAGGGTTGCCGCCCGAGCGCGACATTTCTTTCTATATTGATTTGGTTCCTGGCTCGGGGCCTATTTCCATACCGCCTTATCGGATGGCCCCGGCGGAACTTAGGGAATTGAAGGGTCAATTGCAAGATTTGCTAGATAAGGTACTTATTCGACCCAGTGTTTCTCCTTGGGGTGCTCCAGTCCTGTTCGTCAAGAAGAAGGACGGCAGTTTGCGTCTGTGTATCGACTACCGCCAGCTGAACAGGGTGACAGTGCAGAACAGGTATCCTTTGCCGCGTATCGACGATTTGTTCGACCAGCTTCAGGGGGCAGGGTACTTTTCGAGGATCGATTTACGATCGGGCTATTATCAGCTGCGGGTTCGACAGGAGGACATTCCCAGGACAGCTTTCCGTACGCGCTACGGCCATTACGAGTTTTTGGTAATGTCGTTCGGACTCACCAATGAGCCAGAAGCCTTCATGGACTTGATGAACCGTATTTTCCGGCCATACTTGGATCTGTTCATCATAGTCTTCATTGACGATATCTTGGTGTATTCCCGGAGTAGTGAGGAGCACGAGCAGCACCTGCGGATCACATTGCAGACCTTGAGGGAGCACCAGCTCAATGCGAAATTCTCCAAGTGTGCTTTTTGGCTGGACAGCGTAGATTTCTTGGGGCATATGATTTCACGAGACGGTATATGTGTAGACCCGAGGAAGATCGAGGCCGTTCAGCGTTGGCCCAGACCCACATCGGTGACGGAGATTCGCAGCTTTTTGGGGTTGGCCAGTTACTATAGACGTTTTGTGCAGGACTTTTCCCGTATTGCTACACCGTTGACCGGGTTGACCTGGAAGGGAGTTCCTTTCGTTTGGACGGAGGAGTGCGAGCACAGTTTCCAGCAGTTACGGACACGGCTGACGACGGCACCGGTGTTATCTTTACCTTCCGGATCGGGCGGATTTGTGGTCTTTTGTGATGCTTCTAGAGTGGGGTTAGGGTGCGTACTGATGCAGCATGATAAGGTGATCGCGTATTCCTCACGACAATTGAAGAAGCATGAGCAGAATTACCCCACTCACAATTTGGAGATGGCAGCAGTGGTCTTTGCACTTAAGATCTGGCGACATTACCTATACGGCGAGTCGTGCCAGATATTCACGGATCACAAAAGTCTGAAATACATATTCCAGCAGCGGGATCTGAACCTTCGACAGCGCCGATGGATGGAGTTAGTGAAGGATTATGACTGCGAGATCTTATATCACCCGGGCAAGGCAAATGTAGTGGCGGATGCTTTGAGTAGGAGGCCCGGGGGTAGTTTATCTTGTTTGAGCGCAGTACAGGAGCAGTCATTCGCGGACTGGCAGATATTATGCGACAGCCGGATACAGTTCGAGTTCACGCCGATTGGAGGACAGATAGTGCATGTCCGTGCACGCCCACAGTTGATCGATCGTATACATGAGGCACAGCTCAGTGATGACCGATGTTCAGAGATCATGGCACAGATTGGACATGACAGATTTTCCGAGTTCGTGATCGATGATCAGGGGTTACTACGATTTGGAGTCAGACTGTGCGTACCTGATGCTGAGGGACTGAGGCACGAGATTCTTGAGGAGGCACATCGATCGGTATATAGCGTCCATCCTGGTTCCACCAAGATGTATCATGATATGAGAGGTGTTTACTGGTGGGACGGAATGAAGAAGGACATCGCAGATTTTGTGTCGAGATGCCTGACTTGTCAGCAAGTCAAGGCTGAACACCAGAGGCCCGTGGGAGAGCTACATTACCCATTCCGGAGTGGAAAAGGGAACAGATTTCGATGGACTTCATTGTGGGACTACCCAGGACTGGTCGGGGGTATAACTCCATCTGGGTGATCGTGGATCGTTTGACGAAAGCAGCTCACTTCCTACCGGTGAAGACGACTTTCGGATTTACTCAGTATGCCCAGATCTACGTTGACGAGATAGTGCGACTACACGGAGTCCCGACATGTATTGTGTCCGACAGAGGCACCCGGTTTACCAGTAGACTATGGCAGAGGCTTCAGGAGGCTTTGGGCACTCGCTTGAGTTTCAGCACAGCATTTCATCCGCAGACCGACGGACAGTCAGAGCGGACCATTCAGACTCTCGAGGACATGCTCAGAGCTTGTGTATTGGATTTCGGAGGTAGCTGGGATCACCCTTTACCCTTAGTAGAGTTCTTCTACAATAACAGCTACCAGGAGACCATACAGATGGCACCATTTGAGGCTCTTTATGGAAGGAGATGCAGGTCGCCCACTTGTTGGACAGAGCTCAGTGAGAGCAGTATCTTAGGGCTACAGATCGTTGAGGAGACGACAGCAAAGATCCAGTTGATTCGCGATAGGATGAGAGCAGCCCAGAGTAGGCAGAGATCTTATGCGGACCGTCGGCGACGCAGACTTGAGTTTTCGGTTGGTGATCATGTTTTCTTGAGGGTCTCCCCAATGAAAGGTGTGATGAGGTTTGGGAAGAAGGGGAAGCTCAGTCCCATGTATGTGGGCCCCTTCGAGATCCTCGAGCGTGTTGGTGCAGTAGCCTACCGTTTAGCCCTTCCGCCCAGCTTTCCAGATGTGCATCCCGTATTTCATGTCTCGATGCTCCGCAGATATCTTCATGATCCTTCGCATGCGATTCAGCATCCGACGATCCAGCTTGAGCGTGACCTTTCCTATGCAGAGCAGCCGGTGATGATCTTGGATCGGCAAGTGAAGAAATTAAGATCGAAGGACATTCCATCAGTCAAGGTACTTTGGCGTGGCCAGAACCGTGAGGAGGTCACTTGGGAGACCGAAAGCGAGATGATGAAGACGTATCCCCATCTTTTTGAAGGTACGTGTAGTTAGATTTTTGAAATTCGGGGACGAATTTCATTAAGGGGGAGAGATTGTAACACCTTAGGATAATGGTTAGTGAATAGTTATATTTAAATAATGGTTTTTAACAAAAAGTTTACCAAATTGTGTTTTAAATATTTTTCCTAATTTAATGAATATTTTTTCCAAAATTTTCCTAGGCTTGCACACACATGTGCATGTAAACTAGGGTTTTTAAAATGAGTTATTACCATAATTATTAACCATGGTGGGTTAATCATAGGATTAATTCTTTTGGGTTTTTAAGTAGGGTTTAATTAGCTAATTAAAAGTTACTTTAATTTGAATTGTTGTAGGTGTTGACTTGTGAGAGAGAGAGAAGGGGGCATCATGGCTCAAGCCATGCTTGCATTAAATGAAGAGAGAGAGAGGAGGGTTGACACTTGAGTGATGGTTGTTTTTCCCCTCATTTCTTTGTTTCTCTCTTAACTCTCACACACACACACACAAACACTTACCTCTCCAACCTCAGCAGAACCCCCAGCAGCAGCAACAACAGCAGCAAGCACAGCAGCAGCACCAAGCACAGCAGCAGTGGCAGCAAGAAGCAGTAGCAGCAGCAGCAAAGTTCGGCAGCAGCAGCAGTGAGCACCAACAGCAACAACAGCAAGTGCAGCCCCTTCCCTTCACTTCTTCATCTTCCTGCAGCTCCCTAGGGTTAAGTGTGAGGTAAATTTCCTAACTTTCTTCCCTAGTTTGCTTGGTTGGCGTAGATTTGCATCGGTTAATGGTTTTTAGTGCGTTTTAGTGTGATATGGAGTGTTTAGTGGGAACCTTGTGCTAATGAGGTGTAAATTGGTTTCAGTAGGATAATTGAGGTTTGTTGAGACCCTATTAGCTTAGCTTAACCCCTATTACACTAAAATACCACCAGTTTCCCTATTTGATGCAAATTGTCGTTTTTAAGCAAATTTGAGGTTTTCTGGATCTGCTTTTGACCCGATGAGATCTGAGTGAAATTGGGAAGACTGCAGTGTAGTGGAGATGTGCTGATACCATAGCTTGAACCCGGCCCCTTAATTGCTACAGTAGGCCGCCGATTTTCTCTTTCTGCCCGCAAATTACGGCCAGATGGGTAGGGTTTGGGGTGGTGTTTGGTCCTTTAGGTGTCTGCTAGTGTGTAGGGTGTTGTTATATATATAGTTTTGTAAATCTAGTTCTGTATAGAAATCTGGGACAAAATACCTATTTTGCCGTTTTTCTAAACCTTCGCGACACGCGTGATACGTGAGTAGGTTTGGGGTTTTTGCGTATCGCGACGCGTCGGGGTAGTTTCAGGCGCGTGATCACACGTTTTAGCGTATCGCGCACACCCGCGATTGGTTTGTGACACGGGTTTCTAGTTAGACCGTAATGTCGCGTTTCTGTGAAATTGAGGTTATGTGTGATATATGTTATGTGATTCTAGGTTCGCAGGCCAGTGAGACCGACGCTGCGAAGAAGGGCAAGCAAGTGGTTGGATACACTTAGCGCGAGACACGGTGAGTAGATTTCAAATCTACGGGGATATCGCCCGCATGGCGTTATGCGTCAGGGCTGATAGGACTTTATTATTATATGTTGCATGTACCCCATAGACTGTCATCGCATATCGCATTCCCTGCCACACACACATATATATATATATATATGCTTAGAACTGATAGAACACCGCACTATTACTAACGGTTTATGTTGCACGGGCACTATTTGCATGCTACACCCACACCGTTAGTAATTGCCATGCCACACCCACTGTAGAACTGCCATGATTATATTGCTGTAGTTTATCTTACATATGATTGGTGGTGATTTCCTGGAAATTGGGAGCCGCATGACATCTTTAAAAATGAAAACTATTTTAAAAAGCGGTTTTTCCCCTTATACCCATACCATGGATTGATTTACATTGTATCACTCATTGGATTTACTTAGTGATGGATTTTCATGTGATTTCTGGTTTTGAGGACCGTGGAATTATATAAAGAAAAGATGCACCATTTTGAAAAACCCGGTACCTCGTGATATGATATTTTGGTGCGTCCACCACGTGTTTTCTCGGTGCTGAGACGTGTGCTTGAAACCCGATTCGAGGAGTGGATGATCCGTCTGCGGGTTTGTGGTGGGCCCGGTATGGTTCCCCTCGGCGAGATGATCGATGGGTTTTGCCGATTGAGCCTGGAGGCGGGCGAGTACCTACCGGTGATTGGTTGGACCTGGAAGTTGTCCGGAGGATACTGACCAGAGTCGAGAGATGGATGCGGGATGATCCGTACTGCCGGGGCCGAGGGCCGATACCGCAGACGGACCCCGTGGGCCGATCCGGACTGACGGAGCCCGATATACGAGGATTTGCGTGTCGATGCTAGACACGAGTATTTTATGATATTTTGGGTGCCGATGTTGGGCACTCGTGATTCCTCTGAGATATACAGGATTTGAGGGCCGATGGGTGTGCCGGCGCCTGAGTGTATTTGGGATTGGGTGCAGTCTGAGGCATCGCTTATTGTTTTCCATGTTGACACAGTCCATGTAGATGTTATTTATCCCATACTCAGTATTGACTACTATATATCTCAACCTGTAGCATTTACCTGATAGAGTACTTGCATTACTATTGCATCCACTGTTTGGCATGCATTGACATCATCTGCTGGCATTAGTAGAGCCACGCTATATGTGCATGCTCGCGATCACCTTTATATGTTATCTCTATTCACGAGTTGGCAACTCACCCCCGTTGTGCCACAGTATTTGCAGGTTGCCCTTGGGAGTAGTCACGGCTGGCTGTTTACCGCATCTTTTGGCACAGATACCCTTTTGAGGCGAGATAGCCTTTTGCTGATAGGTGGGTTTTGTACGGTATCTGTTATCTTTCAGTTGTATATTGATGTATCTAGTATTCTCCATCTACCTTTCTGTATTGACTTAGAGACAGTTGTGAGGACGATATGTATGATTTTATATTCTGGTGTCGAGCTCGCATGTGAGCCGACTTTGTGTTATGCAGTCTTACCATTTGTGATATTGTCCTTGCTTTACTGTGTACTCTTCGCTACGGCGTCGTATATTATATTGTGATGCTTATTCATTTCACTTATTATTTCTGCTACACCTTGCTTTTACCCGACTTGCAGGACAAATGTTAAGAATGGAAATGTTGCCAAAATTATAAAAGTTATAACTCTTGAACTTAAAAGGATTTCTACTAAATAAATGGAAGCTTTTAAGACATGTATGACTGTTTTTACAAAAATGTTTTAATCACTCTTTATTTATTGGTTTTGATTTCTGGGCTCGGCTTACTTAGCTGCGTTACGCCTGTAGACGTTGCGTGGTTAAGTGCCGGTCACGAGTCGAAACTCTCGGGTCGTGACACATACAGGAAACTTGCAGATTCAGCATACCTTATGGAGTGTGGTGACTAGAGTGGATTCCATCTAGGTCATCACACAATGATAGTTGGATCCCGATCCCACCGATGAGTTGGATTACTCTCGGGAGATTATTTCACTTAACAATCAATGCTATAAACCAAGTAGGTGTCTAGAACGGTGTTAGCGGGGCTACGCCTCTAGGGAAAAGAGCTTATATAATTAAGGAACTTCACGAAAGCGTTGGAAAACCTCCCTCGAAGTACCAACACTAGCCTGGCTGAAAGGTTAATCAAGTATTGTGACGTGCAATTAATCCTGACTAGTTCTTCTTTTAAAGGTTTGAAGAAGAATTTGAGGAAACAGTGGGAGCCATCCTTCTTAGATAAATTAATAACCAATCTAATCTTGCAAGAGCGCACGCTGAGTGTTTCTTTTCTCTCTCCAGGTAGCAACCATTTCATGCCCTAATCTAGATAATAAAATGTATCGCTTGACCCATCCGAATTCTTATTCGGGGCTGGGGAACGTCGGTTCGGCTCTAACTTACGACAACAGTCATAAGTGTGAGTAAGGGAAAGAGGATTGTATGGATTCCAAGGAGACCCAAGTGAAGAAGAAGCGTACTATTGCATCTACTTCAGGAGTTCTTGTAGTTGAGAACTGCTTTTCGGTCAGTCCTAACTCCTGGGTACTAGATACCGGATCAGGATCTCATATCTGTAATTTATTGCAGGGACTGAGAAAAATTAGGATCGTTTGACCTGGTGATATGTCCCTCAGGGTAGGGAACAGAGCATAAGTTAATGCTGCACCCGTCGGTGAATACTACCTAGTGTTGCCAAATGGCAATACTATGATTTTGAACAATTGCTACTATATACCTTCCATGGTTTGCAACATCATATCAGTTTCTTTACTTGATAAAGATGGATATAACTTTGTTCTTGATAGAAATATCATGAACATTTACCTTGATAAGATACTGGTTGCAGAAGGTACACTGTGTAATGGTATCTATGTTTTAAATCAGAATACAGTTCTCAATGTACCAAACACGCGCAAGAGGAAGAGTTCAGATACGAACGAATCCTATTTGTGGCATTGTAGACTTGGTCATATCGGAGAGAAAAGACTAAGTAAGTTACATAAAGATGGACTCTTGAATACGTTCGAATTTTCATCTTATGAAACTTGTCAGTCATGTCTCAATGGAAAGATGACCAAATCTCCTTTTACCGGACATGAAGAAGAGCAGCAGAGCTCTTGGGACTCATACACAGTGATGTGTGTGGTCCGATGTCTATAAATGCAAGGGGTAGGTTCTCGTACTTCATCACATTCGCTGACGATCTCTCTAGATTCGGATATGTGTATCTCATGAAACACAAATCTGAAGCTTTTGAGAAATTCAAGGAATTCAGAAATGAAGTAGAGAACCAAGTTGGCAAAAGTATCAAGACCCTTCGATCTGATAGGGGAGGGGAGTACTTGAGCACGGAATTCCTAGATTACTTAAAAGAGAATGGAATTCTCTCTCAGCTTACTCCTCCTTATACACCACAGCACAACGGTGCATCGGAGCGGAGGAATCATACCCTATTGGATATGGTTCGCACCATAATGAGTAGTGCTGAGTTGCCTCTTTCATTCTGGGGACATGTGCTTCAGACTGCGGCATACCTACTGAACTATGTTCCATCCAAATCTGTGCCTAAGACTCCATATGAAGTATGGATTGGACGAAATCCATATCTTAAGCGATTTAAGATATGGGGTTGTCCGGCCTATGTGAAAACACAGAAACCGGACAAGCTAGAAGCACGGTCAGTTCAATGTAAATTTGTGGGATATCCTAAAGATTCATTAGGATATCTGTTCTACCACACTGAGGAATAGAAGGTGTTTGTATCTCGCCATGCTACCTTTTTAGAAAGAAAGTTTCTTGCAAAAGAAACTAGTGGGAGTTCGGTAGGACTGGGAGAAATCCATGAACCACAAAATGTAACTGAAGATTTGGAGGAACCACTAAATTCAGTAATCCCAGACGAACCTCAGCCACTTCGCTGACCTTATTAGTGTATATGCCTTAGGGGCCATTATTGTATCATACTAGCTTATATGTTAATGGAAGCTTGGAATATTCACAGTTGTATTAAAAGTCTTGCTCAACATAGTAGTATGCTACTTGGTTTATATCTATCTTAATATGTGTATATGTTTCTTTTAGCATATCACGAATACATATTGATAGAGCCCATAGGATCTTGCTTGACTACCAGCGTTGTGATGTCAGTCGCACAAGTGGGGGCTGGGTAGTCTACAAGCACATCCTTTTTCAGGTCCCTAGTTATAGGATTATCGAGACAGGGCATCGATACTCTGGAGTAGACTAGTGTATACGCTTCACGTCCCAGCAGGGTAGATGGTCTGTCCTACAGTCATTAGTACGTTGTAATAGAGATAGTATGCAGGCGCTCGTTGGGTTACGGGTACACCGGACAAGACTCGTAGGGAACTGTTGGTTGTTATTATACTCGTCGTCAGTTAACAGTTCCAAGGTGACATGAGTACAGCATAGTCCATAGACTTGACACTGCTGCTTTGCCTCGAGTGTGTTCCCACTGTTCTTAGATTGCTACCCTACCACGGCTCGACTGAGTCGTGCAAACAGGTAGCAGTTGGGTGTAGTCCCGAAGCACTTTGAGGCAGTGGCGGTTAGATAGGATTCGTCTCTCTCGGTGTTGGGGGTTGATATCGCGCTGTGTTTGGAGAGCCATTACACAAGGTCCCTGGCCAGGGCAAGCGAGATTTACTGGTAGGTTTTCCAGTAGCTGCTCAAGGTGTAATGGGCTTCACTTCATCACGACTTATACCGCTTTTAGGGGACTAACGCTTGCCGCCCCTAGGCCCGATATGCGATATTCTTAGACGAACAGACCGGAATGTACGGAGATTGTCACATCAGGCTCAGTAGGAGTTCGGATGGGTTTCCTCATCTGCCTTCGTATCGACATCTACCTGGGGACAGTTACGTACAGCTAGTACCTCTTGTGGCATGAGGTCAAACCCACTGCCAGCGTAGTGTCAAGTTTTTAGAGTCCCATATAGAGGGTTTCCCTGATTCAGGCGAAACGATATAGAGGTCGTATGGTTTTACGACAGGGTTCGGACATATACGTTTACTTGTACACGTATGATGTTCGGACAGATTATACTAGCAGGCTTTAGTTAAAGCCAGATTCTAGTATTGGATTATTGGATTTATGCAGTCTCAGTATATCCGTGTTTTTCGTAAATACGGATAGGAGGGGTATTCTCGTAATTACTCGAGAATCTTCTAGAAGAAAGGTGACTCATTATGTTTTAAATCATTTATGAATTAAGTTTAATAAGGTGGAGGAGATGAGGTGTAATTATCATTAAATGAACTATGACTCATGAGATGATTCATGTCAAGTATTAAATGAAGCATGGTTGCTAGATATTTGATGAGTTTTTCATGCTTGATATTATCTAAACGAGTCAAGACCCATTTCATAATAAAAAAAACACTTCTCTCTCCTCAAGCTCTCTCTTCTAAAACCTAACCCTAATCCTCTCATGAGTTGAGAACCCTAGGGTTAGCAAGACTAATAGATCCTTAATCTATCTTTATATCCTATAGGTCACTTGGATTAGCAATCCTAGCCACTTAGTTACCTCAAGTTAGAGGTTAAAACTTGGAGAAGGAACTTTTGGGTGGATCTTCTATCACATCAAGGAGGCCGACGAGGAGGTGAACAACAAGAACATGAAGGACTACTATCTTGAGGTATAATCATCTATCATAGTAGTTAACTACTTCTAGATTGTTTGTTAGTTAGGGTTTAGCAAAGATCTGTTTGATAGTCGATTTTACTTTGAACAAAATGATTTTTTTACCTATTCCACCTCCCCGCATCTTGTGGGGTGTGTAACGTTGACTTAAAGTGGTATCAGAGCCTAGCTAAACCATAACTAACATGTTAGCAAAGTCTTTAGAAATTCGTTCATGATCTAATCACTAAAAAACGACATTTTCACTAAGTTTCTGCCGATTTTAAATTAGGGTCTAAAAATTGTTCAGGGACCCTTAAAAATACAAGTAGGGTTTTTAAGAATTGTGAAGAAATTTGGGACCGTGACTCGTCCAAACCACCGCGGAACCACGCCCCATCCAAGCGATCCGCCGTAGATGTGCGTCCGAGTTGACACCGAGTCAACCCAAATTTGCTCAGTTATTCTTCTGTGTTGATGTTGGGTTTTCTGGGATATTTTGTTTCTGCTCAGGTTTTATGTGCACAAAGAATTATTTGGAGTAGATTCATATGTGATGCTTGATCGAAATTCTAAGAATTTTGGCTAACTGGATTATATCAGTGTTGTGATTAATGTATTCATAAACCTCCCCTAATTGCTAGTATGTCGGTTAGCAGGGGGTTGCACATTTCTGTAATGGTTACTTTATGTTTATGGATATGAACTTGTTGGATTGTCATGAATGGATAGCCGAGGATGTAAGACAAGTATTTCTTTCATTCAAATGTAAATTGTAATTTGTTGTAATATTCTTTTCCGGGGCACATCCGGGTTGAGGTTGTAGCCACCGTTGTATTATTTCATTTTCTGTTTTCTATTCCTAGGATAGACCCAAGCTGGGGTGCACAAACTACCGGGTACTTTGAAGTGCTTAGTGGCCTACTTTTGTCGTTGAGGGAGACCGCTTCACTTCGGCTACTTGATGGGTAGTTTGCCGTACCCGTTGGGGTCTAGGGTGGGGTTGGCTATTCATTACGACTATGTAATCCGTCTTTCATTGCAGGCTCAAAAGGAAATGCGGATTCCTAGAATATCTAATATGTTCATATGTGATCTGGAATGCCTATTATTGCGTCTGACGAATGTACAATATCTATATATGATATCTATTAGGCGTTGCTTATGTTTTGCATCCGCACTACCCCAGCCCTCGCTCTGTCGTTAGTTAAGTAACCTAACGGGTAAATGACGGGGCCCAGTGGCGAATGCGGATGGCAGAAGCGGACGTTGTATTTTCGTTGTTTTCTGCAATAATAGATTAATAGATGGGACGTATTATATTAATGCAAAGAAAATAAACCAAAGTTGAATCGTTGGAACAGATTAAAAGAAACCACTCGGTTATTTTAAAACAGAAGATTTTTTTTAATTGCGGAGCTTAAACTACTCCTTTTAAAAGCTATCAGGTTCCTTCGATCATATCAAGTTCACTACGTTCACGGTTTCACCAAAACCATTTGTAGCCTTCCGTCATTTCATTTGGGTATTCAGTAGTATTCAAGCTATGTATTTTGACCAATGCCAAGGCATAGTGTTTGGTAGCTGCTGGGTATTCATTTGTTACATAGATAGATGAGTTGGTTTGGGACAGTCGTACTGCCATTTGGCCAACGTCAGTGGTATGTACGGGTGGGTTCAAATTAATAAGATAATGATGGGTAGAACTTGACATGTGACTTATGATATTTTGACCATTGCCAAGGTCATAAGAGCATGGGGCAAAAATCCATATCGGGAGTTTCTAAAGAAACTGAAACTTGCTAGAGTTGTATACCATTTGGAATGTGATAATTTTGGTAGGATTCCTTCAGCTTTATCACACGGTGATATTTGGATCCCGATCCTACTATGAGTATATGCTACTCATCGGAAGATTCTTTCACTCAACGATCAATGCTACAAACCAAGTAGGTGTCGAGAAAGATGTCAGCGGGGCTCGCCCCTAGGGAAAAGAGGTTATTTAATTAAGGAATTTTGCAAAAGCGTCGTAAAACCTCCCTCGAAGTACCGACACTGGCGTGGCTGAATGGTTAAGCAAGTATTGTACGGCGAGAATAGTCCTGACTATTTCTTCTTTTATGGTTTGAGGAAGGATTCGAGAAACAGTGGGAGCCATCCTATTTAGATAAACTAGAACCACTCTAAACTTGCAAGAGCATCATGCTAAAGTGTTTCTTCTCTCTCTCCTGATTACAGCGACTAGAACATGACGGGCCTTAAGTTATTATTAGATAAAAATATTTTGACAGGGCCAAACTATAAAGATTGGTTCCGGAATGTCAAGATCGCAATAACGTATGGCAAATTGGGTTATGTCCTTATTACTAAAGCCTCTTCCGTCCCAGGCCCAGAATCCAGTGTCGCGGATTAGGAAATCCGCAAGACCTAGGAGATTGACTGCGTGAAGGCCAAATGCATCGTGCTTGCCTCTATGGATAATGAACATAAGAGGAGGCACGAGAATATGGATCATGAATCCATATTTCTCCACACCAAGGAACTGTATGGAAAGCAATCTCGTATAGCTAGATATGAGACCTCGAAGAACTTGTTTCAGTCGAGACTGGCCGTCGGATCATCTGTAGGGGAACATGTCCTTAAGATGATTGGCTATATTGAGGAGCTCGTGGACCTCGGGACAACATTAGAGAACGAGCTGTATACAAACTTAGTTCTCCAGTCCCTTCTTTCCACCTATGCCTAGTTTATCTTGAATTTCAATATTCAAGGTAAAGAAGTTGAACTTCCAGCACTCCTTAACATGTTGAGGAGTGCAGAGGGCACCTTGCAGAAAGCAAAGGAAACACCCGCTATGTTTGTTCGTGGTGCTTCCTCTTCCAGGTCCAAGGCAAGGGCCAAAGGAAGGAAGAAGAAGGTCGCTGCCAAACTAAGAGGTTGTGTTGGTAAGGTGGGAGTCAAAGGAAAGGCAAAGGTTGCGGTGCCGGTAGTAGCAAAGGACGAGTGCTACCACTGTCGTAGGAAAGGCCATTGGAAGAAGGATTGCAAAGCTTGGATTGCCAAGAACCAGGACCCAAAGCAAGTTGTGGCTTCGGCTTCAGGTGTGTTTGTAATTGAAAATTGTCTGTCAATCAACTCTACTTCCTGGGTATTGGATACCGGATCAGGATCTCATATATGCAATTCATTACAGGCACTGCGAAGCCGTAGAGTGCTGAAGACTGGTGATATGACCCTTAAAGTTGTTAACGGAGCGAGCGTGAATGCTGTGTCCGTAGGGGATTATTACCTTGGATTGACGAGTGGACATATTTTGGTTTTGCGCAACTGTTTTTGTGTATCTGGTTTAACGTGTAAGATCATATCAGTATCGTTGTTATCAAAAGAAGGTTATGATTTCACGTTTGTAAGCGATGTTGTTAACATCCACCTTAATCATGGTTTGATTGGGTCCGGTACACTAGATAACGGTATATACGTATTAAACCAATTGCAGATTTTCAATGTTCAGAACACACTAAAAAGAAAGTCTCCAGATATAAATCAGGCTTTCTTATGGCATTGTAGACTGGGTCACATCAATGAGACAAGGTTAACTAAGTTACATAGAGAAGGATATTTGGATCCGTTCGAATAACAATCTTATGCTACTTGTCAATCATGTTCCAAAGGAAAGATGACAAAGACTCCATTCACTAGACATGGAGTAAGAGCGAGAGAGCTCTTAGGACTCATACACAGCAATGTATGTGGTCTAATGTCTACAGATGCAGGAAGCGGTTTTTCTTATTTCATTACTTTTACGGATGATTTCTCTAGGTATGGATTCATTTTCTTGATGAAACATAAATCTGAGGCTTTTAAGAAATTCCGAGAATATAAGAATGAAGTAGAAAACCAAACCGGCAAAAGTATTAAGACACTGAGATCTGATCGAGGTGGTGAATACTTAAGTGTCGAGTTCCTGGGTTACCTAAAAGAGATAGGAATCCTCTCTCGGCTTACTCCTCCATACACTCCACAACACAACGGTGTATCGGAAAGACGGAACCGAACCCTATTGGATATGGTACGTTCCATGATGAGTAATGCTGAGTTACCGCGATCTTTCTAGTGTAATGCACTAGAATCAGCTGCATATCTTTTGAACAGAGTTCCTACCAAGATTGTGCCTACCACACCATATCAGATATGGAGTAGGAAGAAACCCTATCTTCAGTATCTCAAGCTATGGGGATGTCCAGCTTTTGTTAAAAAGCAGCCTGTGGACAAACTCGAGGCACGCTCAGTACAGTGTAAGTTTGTAGGATATCCAAAGAACTCCAAGGGTATTTTTTCTATTACGCAGAGGAACAAAAGGTTTTTGTTTCTCGCGATGCCCATTTTCTAGAACATCAGTTTTTAGAGAAGGAAACAAGTGGGAGCGCAATAGAACTGGAAGAAATTCCAGAACCATAAGCTACTACTGAAAACTTGGTAGAACCAGAAGTTCCAAAAGAACAGGACATTCCCGCACCCCTCCATAGGAGTAGTAGGCCGTCTCATCCCCTAAGAGATACTACGGTTTTCTCATAGACGGGGATAGAGAGGATTGCATCATTGATAATGATGAACCTACTAGCTTCCAGCAGGCCATCCAGAGCGGCGACTCTGTAAGATGGCTGGATGCAATGCGGACCGAGATGGAGTCTATGTACACCAACAATGTATGGACTTTGGACTTTGCTCCAGATAGGGTAAAACCCATAGGATGCAAGTGGATTTTCAGAAAGAAGATTGGTGTGGATGGACAGGTGGAAACCTATAAGGCTAGACTTGTTGCAAAAGGTTCTCGTCAAAGGCCTGGTTTGGACTATGACGAAACTTTTTCTCCAGTGGTTATGCTCAAATCCATTCGGATCCTTCTTTACATTGCTGCCTTCCATAATTATGAAATCTGGCAGATGGACGTAAAGACGGCTTTTCTAAATGGAAATTTGGATGAGTGCGTCTATATGGATCAGCCAGAAGGTTTCAATCAGAGTGTGAGCAGCGGGAAAGTGTGCTGGTTGCATAAGTCCATTTATAGACTAAAGCAGGCATCGTGGAGTTGGAACATCTGTTTTGATGAAACGGTCAAAGAATACGACTTTATCAAAAATCCAGATGAGCCATGTATATAGAGTAAGATTGTAGCACGAACTGTCGTATTCCTCGTCTTGTACGTAGATGACATTTTCTTGATAGAAAATGACATTCCTATGCTACAATCTGTCAAAGGATTCTTGTCACACAGGTTCTCCATGAAAGAGCTGGGTGATGCCACTTACATTTTGGGGATCCAGATCTATCGTGATAGATCTAAAAGGATGTTGGGACTTTCACAGTCCAGGTATATCAACACTATACTAAAAAGATGCGGTATGGAAGATTTTAAGCGCGGTAATTTACCGGCTTGTCATGAAATCACCCTCTCCAAATAGATGTCTACCAAGACTGATTTGGAAAGGGATCGCTTGTCGATTATACCCTACGCTTTTGCGGTAGTCTCTATAATGTATGCGATGTTGTGCACCAGACCAGATGTAGCTTACGCACTACGCGTGGTAAGCCGGTATCAGTCAGACCTAGGGAAGAAGCACTGGATAGCAGCAAAGAACATTCTCAAGTACCTGAGAAGGACTAAGGATATGTTCTTGGTGTACGGCGGAAAAGACCTCCAGATTGAGGCTTTTGCTGACTCCAGCTTCCAGAGTGACAAGGATGACTGCAAGTCCATGTCAAGTTATGTCTTTACCCTCAATGGAGGGGCGGTGTGGTGGAAGAGTTCCAAGTAGGACACCGTTGCTGACTCGACGATGGAAGCAGAGTATATCATAGCTTTTGATGCCGCAAAAGAAGCAGTCTGGGTAAAGAAGTTCTTAACAGAACTTCAGGTAGTTCCATCCATTGTTGATCCAATACCTCTGTATTGTGACAACAACGGGGCTATAGTTTTAGCGAAGGAACCCAGGTCCTATCAAAAGTCCAGACACATCTTGAGGCGGTATCACCTGATCAGGGAGATCATAGATCACCAGGAGATCGAGGTCCGGAGAGTTGCAACAGAGGTGAACACTGCAGATCCATTCACTAAGGCCTTACCTCAGACACAGTTCGAGAGGCTATTCGAGATGATAGGTCTTCGATACGCCAGTACATGGCCCTAGTGCAAGTGAGAGATTGTTAGTGTATATGCCCTAGGGGCCATTATTGTATCATATTAGCTTGTATATTACTTAATGGATGCTTGGGATATTCACAGTTGTATTAACAGTCTTTCTCAACATAGTTGTATGCTACTTGGTTTATATCTATCTTAGTATGTGTATATGTTTCTTTTAGCATATCACGAATACATATTGATAGAGCCCATAGGATCTTGCTTGACTACCAGCGTTGTGATGGCTGTCACACTAGTGGGGGCTGGGTAGTCTACAAGCACATCCTTTTTCAGGTCCCTAGTCATAGGGTTATCGAGACAGGGCATCGATACTTCGGAGTAGACTAGTGTATACGCTTCTCGTCCCAGCAGGGGAGATGGTCTATCCTACAGCCATTAGTATGTTGTACTGGAGATAGTATGCAGGTGCTCGTTGGGTTACGGGTACACCGGACGGCACTCGCAAGGAACTGTTGGTTGGTATTATACCCGTCGTTAGTTAACAGCTCCCAGGTGACATGAGTACAACATAGTCCGTAGACTTGACGCTGCTGCTTCAACTCGAGTGTGTTCCCACTGTTCTTAGATTGCTACCCTACCACGGCTGGACTGAGTCATGCAAACAAGTAGCAGTTAGGTGCAGTCCCGAAGCACTTGGAGGCAGTGGTGGTTAGATAGGATTCGTCTCTCCCGGTGTTGGGGGTTGATATCGCGCTGTGTTTGGAGAGCCATTACGCAAGGTCCCTGGCCAGGGCAAGCGAGATTTACTAGTTGGTTTTCCAGTACCTTCTCAAGGTGTAATGGGATTCACTCCGACATGACTTATACCGCTTTTAGGGGACTGATGCTTGCCGCCCCCTAGGCTCGATATTCGATAGTCTTAGACGAACAGACCGGACTGTATGGAGATTGTCACATCAGGTGCAGTAGGAGTTCGGATGGGTTTCCTCATCGACCTTCTTATCGACATCTATAAGTCTATGTCAAGCACCCCACGAACTTGCGGGGAGGTGGAATATATGAAAAAAAATTATCAAAACTTCGTAACACGGACTTGAGCGCATGAATCGTATCTAAACCATTACTAACTACCTACGAGAGGTTTAACTACTCGAATTCGAAGTTATACCTCACGTTACATGTCTTTCGGGTCTTCATCGCTGTCCTCCACTCCTTGTAGGCTCCTTGGAACATGGACACCTCAACGGCCTCCTCGAGTCAAAGACGATCCACCCGAGAGCTCCTACGCCAAGCTTGATCTCTAACTTGAGATAACTAGGTTGCTCAAAGTGTTAATCTAAGCTTCCTAGGGAATATAGAGTGAGGTTACGGATGTATTAGTCTAGCTAACCCTTGATCTCAACTCATGAGAGTTTAGGATTAGGGTTTTAAGAATGAGAGAGCTTGAGGAGAGAGAAGGTGATGATGAGAATGAATAATGATATTGTTTCTCACTTGATATATGAAGCATAATGAATAAATGAATAAAATGAGATTATTCATCATGCTATATAAATGCATTATGAGTGATTCACTATGTGAGTCATTAAGCATTAAATAATGAATTAATGACATGATGAATCACACATAATGAGTCACAATATCATTTAATGACAATGCCACCTTACCCCCCAAGTCACCATGCTTCTAGAAGCTTCCCGAAAAATTACGAGAACGCCCCTCCAATCCGTGAAAACACGGAAAAACTTTAGACTGTATAAATCTAATAACACGATACTAGAATCTGGCTTAAACCAAAGCCGGCTAGTAAAAACTGTCCGAACGTCGTACGTGCGTAAACACACGTACGCGTCCGAACCCTTGTCGTAAAACCATACGACCTATATATCGTTTCTCCTGGTGCCGGGAAACTCTCTGTGTGGGACTCTAAAGACTCGACACTACGCTGGCAGTGGGTTTAACCACAGACCACAAGCGGCACTAGCTGTATGTAACGGTCCCCAGGTAGATGTCGATATGAAGGCCGATGAGGAAACTCATCCGAACTCCCACTGAGCCTGATGTGACAATCTCCGTACAGTCCGGTATGTTCGTCTAAGACTATCGCATATCGAGCCTAGGGGGCGGCAAGCGTCAGTCCCCTAATAGCGGTATAAGTCGTGTCGGAGCGTAGCCCATGACAACCTGAGAAACTACTAGAACCTACCAGTAAATCTCGCTTGCACCGGCCAGGGACTTTGTGTAATGGCTCTCTGACACAGCGCGATATCATCTCCCAATACCGGGAGAGACGAATCCTGTCTAACCACTACTGCCTCCAAGTGCTCGGGACTGCACCCAACTGCTACCTGTTTGCATGACTCCTTTGAGCTGTGGTAGGGTAGCAATCTAAGAACAGTGGGACACACTCGAGGCGAAGTAGCAGTTTCAAGTCTGCAGACTATGCTGTACTCATGTCACCTGGGAACTGTTAACTGACGACGGGTATAATACCATCTAACAGTTCCCCCGCGAGTCCTGTCCGGTGTACCCGTAACCTAACGAGCACCTGTATACTATCTCCGGTACGACGTACTGATGGCTGTGGGACAGACCATCTCCGCAACTGGTATGAGAAGCGTACACACTAGTCTACTCTGGAGTATCGATGCCCTGTCTCGATAATCCTATGACTAGGGATATGTATAAGATGTTGCTTATAAACTACCCAGCCCCCATTAGTGTGACTGCTATCACAACGCTGGTAATCAAGCAAAGAACCTATAGGCTCTACTAATATGTATAAGTGATACGTTACAAGAAACATATGCACATATTAAAGTAGACAAAACCAAGTAGCATACTACCATGTTTAGCAAGACTGCATATATTTAACTGTGAATATCCCAAGCTTCCATTAAGTAATATACAACCTAGTTTGATACAACAATGGCCCCTAGGGCATATACACTAACAATCTCCCACTTGCACTAGGGCCATGAGCTGGCATATCGTAGACCTATCATCTCGAATAGCCTCTCGAACTGCGTCTGAGGAATGGCCTTTGTGAATGGATCAGCAATGTTATTCTCCGTCTCTACTCTCTTTATCTCGATCTCCCGGCGATCTACGATCTTTCTGATCAGGTGATACCGCCTTAAGATGTGTCTTGACTTCTGATGGGACATGGGTTCCTTCGCTAAAGCTATAGCACCTTTGTTGTCGCAATACAGAGGTATTGGACCAACACTGGTAAGAACCACCTGAAGTTCTGTGAGGAACTTCTTCATCCAGACAGCTTCTTTTACGGCATCACAAGCAGCTATGTACTTCGCTTCCATCGTTGAGTCAGCAACAGTCTCCTGCTTGGAACTCTTCCAATAGACCTCCCCTCCATTGAGGGTAAAGACATAACCCGACATGGACTTGGAGTCATCTTTGTCACTCTGGAAGCCGGAGTCGGCAAAGGCCTCAATCTAGAGGTCTTTTCCGCCATACACCAAGAACATCTCCTTAGTCCTCCTCAGGTACTTGAGAATGTTCTTTACTGCTATCAAGTGATTCTCTCCTGGGTTTGCTTGATACCAGCTTACTACGCTCAATGCGTATGCTACATCTGGTCTGGTACATAACATCGCATACATTATAAAGCCTACCGCTGAAGCGTAGGGTATAATCGGCATGCGATCCCTTTCCAAATCAGTCTTGGGAGACATATCTTTGGAGAGGGTGATTCCGTGACAAGCCGGTAGATTACCGCGCTTAGAATCTTCCATACTGAATCTTTTCAATATGTTGTCTATGTACTTAGACTGCGAAAGTCCCAACATCCTTTTTGATCTATCACGAAAGATCTGGATCCCCAGAATGTAGGTGGCATCACCCAGGTCTTTCATGGAGAATTTCTGTGACAAGAATCTTTTGACTGACTGTAACATAGGAATATCATTTCCTATTAGGAGAATGTCATCCACGTACAAGACGAAGAATACTACAGCTCTCCCTACAATCTTACTGTATATGCATGGTTCATCTGGATTTTTGATAAAGTCAAATTCTTTGACAGCATCATAAAAACAGATGTTCCAACTCCGCGATGCCTGCTTTAGTCCATAAATGGACTTAAGCAGCTTCCATACTTTACCGCTGCTCCCACTCTGAATGAATCCCTCTGGCTGATCCATATAGACGCTCTCTTCCAAATTTCAATTTAGAAAGGCCATCTTTACGTCCATCTGCCATATCTCATAATCGTGGAAGGTAGAAATAGCAAGAAGGACCCGAATGGATTTCAGCATAGCCACTGGAGAAAAGGTTTCGTCATAGTCCAAACCAGGTCTTTGACGGAAACCCTTTGCAACAAGTCTAGCTTTATAGGTTTCAACCTGTCCATCTACACCAATCTTCTTTCTGATGATCCATTTGCATCCTACGGGTTTTACCCCTTCTGGAGCAATGTCTAAAGTCCATACTTTGTTAGTGTACATGGACTCCATTTCGGTCCGCATTGCATCCAGCCATTTTACCGAGTCGCCGCTCTGAATGGCTTGCTGGAAGCTAGTAGGCTTATTATAGTCAATAGTGCAATCCTCTCTATCCACGTCTATGAGAAAACCGTAGTATCTCTCGGGCGAATGAGATCGCCTACTACTCCTGCGAACTGGCGTCGGGATGTCCCTTTCTTCTGAAACCTCTGGTTCTACTATACTTTCAGTAGTAGTTTGTGGTTCTGGAATTTCTTCCAGTTCTATTTCGCTCCCACTTATTTCTCTTTCTAAAAACTGATGTTCTAGAAAATGGGCATTACGAGAAACAAAAACCTTTTGTTCCTCTGCGTAATAGAATAGATACCCCTTGGAGTTCTTTGGATATCCCACAAACTTACACTGTACTGATCGTGCCTCGAGCTTGTCCGCATGCTGCTTTTTAACAAAAGCTGGACATCCCCAAATCTTCAGATACTGAAGATAGGGTTTCTTCCCACTCCATATCTGATATGGTGTGGTAGGCACAGTCTTGGTAGGAACTATGTTCAAAAGATATGCAGCTGATTCTAGTGCATATCCCCAGAATGATCGTGGTAATTCAGCCTTACTCATCATGGAACAAACCATATCTAACAAGGTTCGATTCCTCCTTTCTGATACACCGTTGTGTTGTGGTGTGTATGGAGGAGTAAGCTGAGAGAGAATTCCATTCTCTTTTAAGTAACCTAGGAACTCGGCACTTAAGTATTCACCACCTCGATCAGATCTCAGTGTCTTGATACTTTTGCCGGTTTTTTTTCCACTTCATTCTTGTATTCTTGGAATTTCTCAAAGGCCTCGGATTTATGCTTCATTAAGAAGATATATCCATACCAAGAGAAATCATCCGTAAAAGTAATGAAGTAGGAATAACCACCTCGCGCATGTGTAGACATTGGACCGCACACGTCACTGTGTACGAGTCCCAAGAGCTCGCTTGCTCTTACTCCGTGTCCAGTAAACGGAGTCTTTGTCATCTTTCTCATGAGATAAGATTCACAAGTAGCATAAGATTGATATTCGAACGGATTCAAATATCCTTCCCCATGTAACTTAGTCAACCTTCTCTTATTGATGTGACCTAGTCTACAATTCCATAAGAAAGCCTGATTTAATTCCGGAGACTTTCTTTTAAGTGTATTCTGGACATTGAAAACCTGAGCTTGACTTAATACGTATATACCGTTATTTAATGTACCTGACCCAATCAGAACTTGATTTAGGTGGATGTTAACTATATCGCTTGCGAATGTAAAATCATATCCCTCTCTCGAAAGTGAGGATACTGATATGATATTACAAGTCATACTAGGTATATATAAACAGTTACGTAAAATCAATATATGCCCACTTGTCAAACCTAGGCGATATTCTCCAACGGATTCAGCGTTCACTTTCATTCCGTTTGCAACTTTGAGAGACCAATCACCTACCTTTATAACTTTACGGTTTCTCAAAGCATGTAATGAATTACAGATATGAGATCCTGCTCCAGTATCTAATACCCAGGAAGTAGAGTTAATTGACAAACAATTCTCAATTACAAACACACTTGAGGCTGAAGCCACAACATGCTTCGTATCCTGGTTACTGGCTTTTAAAACCCTGCAACCTTTCTGCCAATGTCCAATCCCATAATAATAGGAACTACCCTCTTTTACTACATTTAGTCCCGAAACTTTTGCCCTTCTCTTTCCTTCTGCTTCCCTGGTTTCCTTTAAGGTAAAAAGTAGAGACTGTAGAATCAAGTCAGTATCTGACCTGTTTTCCAACGTGGTCTCCAGGTCCTTGAGCTCATCAATATAGCTAGTCATTGTAAGGACGTTGTCCCCTACAGATGACCCAAAAACCAACCTCGCTTGAATTAATTCGTTCGAGGTTTCATATCTTGTGATATGATATTGCTCTCCATTTAAATCTTTGTTATGGAGAAAGATGGAAACTGAGTCCATCTTCTCGTGCTGCTTCTGGTTTAAACCATTAACTGAAGTCAACGTGAGGCACTTGGCTTTCGTTTTATCCTTTTCCCTTGTCTGACGGATATCTATATCCGCGACAGTGGAAACTGGACCTGGGACGGCGGGATCTTGAATAGTAATAGGGTGGTCTAGTTTGTCATAGGCAATGAACATCTGGACAGACCTTTGCCAGTCATATAAGTCAGATTCAGTCAAATTGTTATCTAGATGTAACCTATGTGTGGTCACAAGGTCGCTACAATTAAGAGAGAGAAGAAAACATTTTAGCAAGATGCTCTTGCAAGTTTAGAGTGGTTTTTAATTTATCTAAACAGGATAGCTCCCACTGTTTCTCGAATCCTTCCTCAAACCATAAAAGAAGAATTAGCCAGGACCGTACAATACTTGCTTAACCTGTAGGGTTCCTAGGCACTCCCAAGAGGTCTCACAAGGCATCAACCATGCCAATTTCAAAATTTACGGTGCCGAGAAACCCTAATACGGATCGTTGGCTTGAAGTTTAGGCGACAAAACAACTAGTTAACTACTTTAACTAAGAGTACGGAAATACAACCTTTGTAGATCCGGTCCTCCACCTCCACGGCTCCGTGATGAAGTCCTCTCCGCTGTCCATATCAAATCCCGGGCTCTAGCGTCAGCTTCATCGGAGAAAGAGCGGGCTAGGTCATCGACGACGTGCCGAAGATGATCTACGTCGAGGCATCACTAGATCAAGCTCCACCTTCATCAAGCCTTGAAAACTTGTGAAGGAAACACACTCTACTACTTGGCAAGAGGTAGAGGATGAAGAAATAGGAAGTGGGTTCACTTTAGAGTTGGATTTCTCACTCATTTCATCAATCCACCATTGATGAAGTCAAGCTTCTTCAAGTGAAGAAGAAGAAGAAGAAGATGAATATTTTGATAAGTTGTTTAAAAATAGAAAGGAAAATGAATTCTTATCATAATTGTAACCATGGTAAAGTGTAGAGAGCTAACTATAGTTAAATGAATGGTTAGGGTTAATGAGATGAAGACAAAAGGGTTTCTTTTGTCAAAGCTTCATGAAGCTTCAACAAGCTTCATGAAAGAAACCCTTTTGTTTTTCTTTTCTCTTTTCATTTCTTTTAATCCAAATTAAAAGATAAATGAAAGAATAAATGAAAACCCTAACCATTAACTAACCATGGTATAATCTTTACACTTGACCAAGTTAACATGTATCATCAAACATGATACAATCAAGTGCACAAAATATATCACATATACAATGTGCACATCCGAGTGAGAAAATCCATCTTAAGTGAACCGATACTAGTTAATGCAAAGTAATATATCAAATATATAATTATGCATTAAATCATTAAATCAACACTTGATTTAATGATCCGGTCATATCGCATATAACCGATTAATATCCAATGTATCGATTTATCAAATCAATCCTTAATTCGATAACTAGGTTATATCGCATACAACCATTCGATACAATCATCGTGAGAATAGAATACGGTATCACATACACGCATTATTCTCGGTCCCGCACATATCTCATATGCGCTCCTATTTCGTTTCGCTTGAGCCAGGAAACCTCTGTGTAGGACTCTAAAGACTCGTCAATACGCCGGCAGCAGGTGATGATCATATCAAACACCCACAAGCCGCAAGCGGTCTGCTAAACGTAACGGCCACCCGGGTATTGAGCGATCAGAAGATCGACGAGCAAGCCCGCTCACACTCCAGTGAATCCAACCAGTAACACTACCGTACAGTCCGGTCTGATCGTCTGATATGTCGCATATCTCGCCTAGGGGTGGTAAACGTCAGACCCTAATAGCTCGATAAGTCGTGTCGATATGAGGTCTATAACAGTTCAAGAAACTACTGGTAACACTTACCAGTAAATCTCAGCAACCCTGGCCAGGGATTTCCGGTTATAGCCAATCGGACACAGCGCAACATCAACTCCCTATACCGGGAGAGACGAATCCCCTCCAATCGCTCATTGCCTCCATGTGACTCGGGACTGTACCCAAAAACCACCGTTTTGCATGCCCTCTTGGACGTGGTAAGGTGAAAATCAAAGCACAGTGGGAACCACACAAGACTCTATGACGATCTCGGGTCAACAGACGACTCTGTACCAGTGTCACCAGAGAACTGCCATCTGACGTAAGGTATAATACCATCTGGGAGTTCTCGGCGAGTCTGTCCAGTGTACCCAGTCTCCACTGAGCACTCGTATATCATCTCTGATGTCAAACACCAATGGATATGGGATCATCCATCACCCATCTGTATGGGTCGAGAAGGTATACGCTAGTCTACTCTGGTATATCGATGCCCCGTCTCGATACACCCACGACTAGGGACTTTGAAGGATGTACTTATAGACTATTTGTCCCCACTAGTATGATCTGCATCATAGTCCAGGTAGTCAAGTACACATCCTAAGGGCTTTACCAACATGTAACAGAGAGACAATCAGTGTACACGTTAAGGTAAAGATCAACCAGATAGCATACTATCATGTCGAGCAAGAAAGTCATCCCTATATATGTCCCAGCATCCACTACAATATACATCCTATGTATAGCAATGGCCTCTTGGGCATACATATAACTAACAATCTCCCACTTGCACTAGGGCCATCTGTAGCAGTGGTTGCAGTATCTCATACTCAACCATCCCATAAAAAGTCTCTCTTTGGGAATAGGCCTTTGTGAGTGGATCCGCCGTGTTGTCCTCTGAGTCTACTCTCGTAACCTCGATCCCTTAGAGATCAACCATCTCCATGATCAGGTGATACTACCTTAGAATATGTCTGGATCACTGATGGGACCTGCGTTCCTTGGCATAAGCCACAACTCCATTGTCACACAATGGGAGGAACATAGTTCATCTCATGAACCAATATACACCCAACCAGCCTCTTTGGTAGCATCTTAAGTAGCGATGTATGCTGCCTTTATCGTCTAGTATGTCACGGTATCTAGCTTGGAACTCTTCCAACATACCGTCCCTTTACTGAGGGTAAAGACAATGCCTGTGACTGACATTCAGTCGTCTTTATCACCCTGGAACCCTTCCAGTGATTCTCCCCAGGATCAACTGATACCTTCTCACTACAGCTAGTGAGTATCCTAACATCCATTTAGATCTATCTCATAGATCCAAAGTCCCGGATTTAGTAGGTATCACTTTGATCCTATGTGGAGAATCAGTGTGATAAGCGGAGATTGATCGAGCGTAGCCTAGGAAACTCCTTCCCTATCAAGAGTATGTCATCCACGTACTCTACGAGGATCGTCACCATACCCCCTACTACCTTTTTGTTTATACAAGGTTCATCTACCATTTTGATGATGTCAACATTTTTGACTAATCCATCAAAACAAATGTTCCAACTCCGCGATGCCTGCTTTATACTATAAAGCATCTTGCACACGTTTCCGCTGCTCCCACTATCTACGAGGCCCTCTGGCTGTGTACTTATAGACAGACTTTTCTAAAACATCATTTAGAAAAGCAGTCATGACACCCAACCGCCAGATATCGTAGTCATGGTATGTAGCCGTGGCAAGTAGTATCTGGATGGACTTAAGCATAGCTACTCGAAAAGGTTTCATCATTATCCACACCTGGTCAATGATGCAAACTTTTAACAAGTCTAGCTTTGAAAGTCTCAACTTTTCCATCTACACCAAGTAATCTTCTCAAGATATACTTGCTCCTGATGGGGATTTAACCCTTCAGATATAGCAACCAAAGTCCATACTTTGTTGGTGTATAAGGATTCCATCTCTGATCGATAAACATCCAGCCATTCTTACAGAGTCTTACTCTCGATGGCCAGCTCGAAGCTAGTTGGGTCATCATCTCATGATGCAATCCTCGCTCCCACTGTCATAGAGAAACAGAAGTATCTCTCAGGTGGGTGAGGAACCCTACAAGATCGGCGGAGAGGCTGAGGTTCGTCGGAATCTACTGAATCCTTTGGTTCTATCAAATCATCAGCTGCAGTTTGTATAGCTGGAACCTTTCCAGTTCTACATTACAGACTTTGCCTCGAGCTTGTCGGGATTTTGCTTTTAGACATAGGCCGGTCAACCCCAAATCTTAACTAGCTTAAGACATGGGCTCTTCCCTTTCCATATCACATATGAAGTGGTAGGCAACTGATTTGATTGGAACCTAATTCAATAGGTATGCAGCTTCTTAAGTGCATAACTCCCAAAAGGAAATAGGTAACTCAGTAGTACTCATCATAGAGCACACCTTATCATATAGGGTGTATCTGCTACACCCCGATATACCATCGTGCTATGGTGTATACGGAGGAGTAATGCTGAGAGAGAATCTCATTCTCCTTTAGAATAGTCCAGGAATTCCGTGCATAAGTATTCTCCTCCTTGATCGCATCAAAGGACTTAATACTTATACCCTCATTTGGTTCTCTACTTCTCGCTTATATTCTGTGAATATCTCAAAAGGTTCGGACTCATGTTTCAACATGAACATATGACTGAATCTTGAGAGATTATCAGAGAATATAATGAAGTATAAAGAACCAATCTTGGCATGTGTAGACAGGAGACCTACATACATCAACATGTATCATCCCAAGAGTTCACTAACTCTTTCTCTGTTTCCGATAAATAGAGCTGTGGTCATCTTATCTATGTGATATGACTAACGAGTTTCATAAGATGTAAATTCAAACTAATTTAAATATGCATCTTTATGTAACTCCAGCTAGTCGGGTCGCATTGATATGACCTAGTCTACAATACCTCAAGAAGGATCCGTTCATTTCTGAACTCTTCCTCTTGTGTGTGTTCCGTATACTAAGAACTGTAGTTTGATTTAGAACATCAACGCTTTTAGATAACGTGCCTGAACCGATCAACTTTTGATATATGAAATGTTCAAAACATTATCCAACAATACAAAATTTTATCATTTCTTTACTATTAAAGAGAGTGATATGATTTTGTATATCAGGTTTGGTATCTAATAACATTTGTTCAGAATCAATGTATTGGTAATACAGGGTGACAGTGACCAACAGACTTGGCTGCAACACTTGCCCCGTTTTCTGCCTCATGAAACTTATCACCCGTTCTCAGTTCTCTACCTTTCTATAGCCCTATGTAACAGATTACATATCTGGGATCCTGATCTGGTATCAAATACCCAGGACGCAGAGGATACTGAGAAACAGTTCTTTGTAATGAACACACCCGAAGATGATGCATCAGCATGCACTCTCTTCGTTTGGGCGGCACGGGAATTCTGGTAATCCCTAATTTCTTTCTCTGTCTTATAACAATTATAAGTTGGTGCGGGACCAACGTTCCCCAGCTCAGTATAACAAGCGGGTTCGGTCAAATATCCGTATTATTATCTTGATTAAGGCGTGATATGGTCGCTACCAGGAGAGAGAGAGAAGAAAACACTCAGCGTGCGCTCTTGCAAGAATAGATTGGTTATTATTTTATCTAATCGGGATGGCTCCCACTACTTTTTATCAAATCATCCTTCAAACCTAAAAAGGAAAGACTAGCCGGGATTAATTACATACTACAAGTTCGCCAATCTTTCAGCCAGGCCAGTGTCGGTACTTTGAGGGAGGTCCCCCGTGCTCTCGCACGAACCTAATTAATGTAAACCTCGTTTTCCCAGAGGCGTAACCCCGTTGACACCTTTCTAGACACCAACTTGATCGGCTAATTGTAATGTATAAAACTCTCCCAGGAGTAACTCTTACTCGCAGCGGGTATCGGTATCCAACTATCTCATAGGAGGTATGCAATCTCATTGCAAATTTCAACACTTGAAATTCCCGATAATATTTTGCCCCTAGCGTCCTATGACCTTGACAGAGGTCAACAAACCATAGGCTGCTAGTCAAGTTCAACCCGTCATTTTCTGATTGAAGTAAACCCACCCGCACGACCCTTGACAGAGGTCAACAAGGTCGCACGACTACCCTAAATCAATCACATCATATGCTTATACAGATAAGCACTAATCAGCTACCGCACACTACGCCTTGACAGAGGTCAACAAACGTAGCACGAATACTAACCAGTACATATCTGAAATGACGGAGGGCTACGACAGGTTTTTCTGAAAACCTATTGCGTAATGAACTTGATATCGTTGTAGAATCAAATGATTTTAAAATGGAGTGCTTTTGAGGCTTTTCTAGTTTTGCTAAAGGAGTCACTCCCGGTGAAGGGATCGTCGGTCCTTTCCTCGTCGAATGAGGTGCAGGATATATCATATATATCACTGTGCAAAGCAAAAACTCTTAAAAGCAATCAAAAGACAAACCGAGTGTGTAGCATCTGCCAGTTATTGCTAAAGGAGTCACTCCCGGTGAAGGGATCTCGGTCCTTTCCTTATCGAATAAGGTGCAGGATATATCACATATACCGCTGTGCAAAGCAAGAACTGTAGCTACCTATTTTATTTTGAAATTCGATTCTACAACATCTTAGGTTTCTTTTTATTTCATTAATCTCATTAATGAAGTCCCATCATTTAAGTACCTAAACATCACAGATAAATACGACGTACACTTATGCCATCCGCATTCGCCTCGATGTCCCCTCGTGCACCGTTAAGTTAGGTAACTAACGGCAGAGCGGGGCAGGGCTAGCGCGGGTGTAAAACATAAGTAACGTCTATATAATATATCATATATACTATATACAGTATCTATCACAGAATATATCACATGATCACATCACAGATATCGCAGCAGAAGAATCATATGAAATATTGGATATACTAGGACGTCCGTGTTTTCAATACGAGTCAGTATAAAACACGGATTCCACGGTCGTGATGAATAGCCAAACCCACACCCCTAGACCCCTACGAGAGCGGCAAGCAATCCTACCAATTCTGGAGTTAGGAGACCCGGACTCGACTCCTCGAGTTGGTCTCCCACTGGACTCCAGAACCCGGTTACTTGTGCCCTCCTCCTTGGGTCTATCCTAGTGCAGAAAAGTAAATAATATACAAACGGTGACAACTTCCGCAACCTGGAAGCGCCCCAATAAAAGAATATTACATACAAGTTTTTACATGAATGAAAATGAAAAACACTCATCTCACATAAAACCCCCCGGCTATTCGAACACGACGATCCAATATAACATATCCAGCAACACATAACATCACATATCATCAACGTAAGTAAATATGCGCATCCCAATTGTCGTTAACATATAGCAACGAAACCGGCGATGTCACATATTACACTTACGGTCACAGAAAAGAAAGTGTAAAACTACAACAGTTGGAATCCGCAATCTGCATAGACATCGCATGCCTAAGCAAATGAATACCTTAGACATCGCATGCCTAACTATTATAAACCTCGCATTTTAGTCTCAAAATCGAAAACGCTTTTCAATACCAAGTCGGGTAATTCAACAAGATTCCCGACATCCTGATCGAATGCTCGTCGCAAACTTCAGTAGACGGCTGCACCCCCGATACCGTCGACGAAGTGCACCAAGGCGGAACACCGCTGCCGCGAGCACCCGGACGGATGCTTTCGGCGACGGGGTTCTCCTACAGTCACTTGGTCGGGGCTATGGAGCGAGGCTGTCTATTAAGTTTACCCGGCAAGTATCCGCGTACACTACGTGATTGCGACGGACTTTTGATCACATCAAAATTCCGTGGCAACCGATCAAGTGAGACTAAACTGCTATGTTTATAACATTCATTCAGTTATCTCATAACTTATTGTGAATTCCAATTATTGTATCCCATTCCAGATAAATAGAAAATGTTAAACTTTCCGATCGAACAGTCAAACACCCAAGTTTTCCCGATACAGCTCAACACATGAAATAAGTCTAACAGCATTCGGTTCGTGCCTCAGTACCAACGGTCCAGCCGTAGAAGGGTCAAGCCAACGCCTCACAAGTGGCACGCCGTACTGCCCCAAACCCGAAGGTTCAAAGGGCAGTTCAAGACGGTCACATAATCGAGTTAAGGTTTGTTGTCTTCTAGAGGGACCATCGCGTTACTTGCACTACTTAGAACGTCTTTAAACCACGGAAAAATCCAACACTTGGAAATTTCCCGACAGGGGAAAAATTGGGTATTTATATCCGGTCGAACTTTTTAACATATTCTAAAATATATCCGGAAAGCCACATAGAAAAAATCTGATACTCCGATCGAAACACCGAATCCCCAAAACAACCCCAGAAAATTCAACTCCTGAATAAATATTAAAAAATCCCAGAAAATCCAGCACCAGAAATCATGAATTACTGTACAAAAATTATAGGACAATCTAATGATGTGGCCGCGGAACCGCCGCATAAGCAGTGCTTATGCCGCGGTTCCGCCGCACTATGGAGGCTTCACTAGAAAAATTTTGCATCGTAATTCTTAGAATTCCCTGCTGAACTTTTTAAGAATTTTTAATCTGGAAAAATCCACGTTTTCAGAAAAAGTTCAGAGAGCGTGGAAAAATGGGGTTTCGGGTTCGATCGGACTTCAAACTCCGTCTAGACTTCGCCTAAGGCTCTAGCTAGGCTCTGATACCACTGTAGGGTTCCTAGGCACTCCTAAGAGGTCTCACAAGGCATCAACCATGCCAATTTCAAAAATTACGGTGCCGAGAAACCCTAATACGGATCGTTGGCTAGAAGTTTAGGCGACAAAACAACTAGTTAACTACTTTAACTAAGAGTACGGAAATACAACCTTTGTAGATCCGGTCCTCCACCTCCACGGCTCCGTGATGAAGTCATCTCCGCTGTCCATATCAAATCCCGGGCTCTAGCGTCGGCTTCATCGGAGAAAGAGCGGGCTAGGTCATCGACGACGTGCCGAAGATGATCTACGTCGAGGCATCACTAGATCAAGCTCCACCTTCATCAAGCCTTGAAAACTTGTGAAGGAAATATACTCTACTACTTGGCAAGAGGTAGAGGATGAAGAAATAGGAAGTGGGTTCACTTTAGAATTGGATTTCTCACTCATTTCATCAATCCACCATTGATGAAGTCAAGCTTCTTCAAATGAAGAAGAAGAAGAAGAAGAAGATGAATATTATGATAAGTTGTTTAAAAATAGAAAGGAAAATGAATTCTTATCATAATTGTAACCATGGTAAAGTGTAGAGAGCTAACTATAGTTAAATGAATGGTTAGGGTTAATGAGATGAAGACAAAAGGGTTTCTTTGGTCAAAGCTTCATGAAGCTTCAACATGTTTCATGAAAGAAACCCTTTTGTTTTTCTTTTCTCTTTTCATTTCTTTTAATCCAAATTAAAAGATAAATGAAAGAATAAATGAAAACCCTAACCATTAACTAACCATGGTATAATCTTTACACTTGACCAAGTTAACATGTATCATCAAACATGATACAATCAAGTGCACAAAATATATCACATATACAATGTGCACATCCGAGTGAGAAAATCCATCTTAAGTGAATCGATACTAGTTAATGCAAAGTAATATATCAAATATATAATTATGCATTAAATCATTAAATCAACACTTGATTTAATGATCCGGTCATATCGCATATAACCGACTAATATCCAATGTATCCATTTATCGAATCAATCCTTGATTCGATAACTAGGTTATATCGCATACAACCATTCGATACAATCATCGCGAGAATAGAATACGGTATCACATACACGCATTATTCTCGGTCCCGCACATATCTCATATGCGCTCCTATTTCGTTTCGCTTGAGCCAGGAAACCTCTGTGTAGGACTCTAAAGACTCGTCAATACGCCGGCAGCAGGTGATGATCATATCAAACACCCACAAGCCGCAAGCGGTCTGCTAAACGTAACGGCCACCCGGGTATTGAGCGATCAGAAGATCGACGAGCAAGCCCGCTCACACTCCAGTGAATCCAAACAGTAACACTACCGTACAGTCCGGTCTGATCGTCTGATATGTCGCATATCTCGCCTAGGGGTGGTAAACGTCAGACCCCAATAGCTCGATAAGTCGTGTCGATATGAAGTCTATAACAGTTCGAGAAACTACTGGTAACACTTACCAGTAAATCTCAGCAACCCTGGCCAGGGATTTCCGGTTATAGCCAATCGGACACAGGGCAACATCAACTCCCTATACCGGGAGAGACGAATCCCCTCCTATCGCTCATTGCCTCCATGTGACTCGGGACTGTACCCAAAAACCACCGTTTTGCATGCCCTCTTGGACGTGGTAAGGTCGAAATCAAAGCACAGTGGGAACCACACAAGACTCTATGACGATCTCGGGTCAACAGACTACTCTGTACCAGTGTCACCAGAGAACTGCCATCTGACGTAAGGTATAATACCATCTGGGAGTTCTCGGCGAGTCCGTCCAGTGTACCCAGTCTCCACTGAGCACCCGTATATCATCTCTGATGTCAAACACCAATGGATATGGGATCATCCATCGCCCATCTGTATGGGTCGAGAAGGTATACGCTAATCTACTCTGGTATATCGATGCCCCATCTTGATACACCCACGACTAGGGACTTTGAAGGATGTACTTATAGACTATCTGTCACCACTAGTATGATCTGCATCATAGTCCAGGTAGTCAAGTACACATCCTAATGGCTTTACCAACATGTAACAGAGAGACAATCAGTATACACGTTAAGGTAAAGATCAACCAGATAGCATACTATCATGTCGAGCAAGAAAGTCATCCCTATATATATCCCAGCATCCACTACAATATGCATCCTATGTATAGCAATGGCCTCTAGGGCATACATATAACTAACATAACCATACAGCCAGGCCAGTGTCGATACTTCGAGGGAGGTTTTCCAACGATTTCGCGAAGTTCCTTAATTAAATAATTTCTTTTCTCTGGGGGCGTAACCCCGCTGACACCTTTCTAGGCACCTACTTGGTTTATAGCATTGATCGTTAAGTGACGAATCTCCTGATAAGTAGTATATACTGACAGTAGGATCGGGATCCAAAATATCATCGTATGATAATGTTGAAGGAATCCTACCAATATTCATCAAACTCCAAAATGGTATGCATCTCTCTGCAAATTTCAGTTTCTTTAGAAATTCCCGATGTATATTTTTGCCCCATGCTCTTATGACCTTGGCGTTGGTCAAAATGTCATAAGTCACATGTCAAGTTCTACCCGTCATTATCCAGGTTAATTTGAACCCATCCGTACATATCCTTGACGTTGGCCAAAATGATAATACGACTGTCCCAAACTAACTCATCTATCTATGCAACAAATGAATACCCAGCAGCTACCAAACACTATGCCTTGGCGTTGGTCAAAATACATAGCTTGAATACTACTGACCATCCATAAGAAATGATGGAAGGCTACGACTGGTTTTGGCGAAACCGTTAACGTAGTGAACCTGATATATGTTAGTTATATGTATGCCCTAGATGCCATTACAGTACATACGATGTATATTGTAGTGGATGCTGGGATGTATAAAGGGAGGACTTTCTTGCTCGACATGATAGTATGCTATCTGGTTGTACTTTATCTTAACATGTACTCTGATTGTCTCTATATTACATGTTGATAAAGCCCTTAGGATATGTACTCGACTACTGGGACTATGATGAGATCATGCTAGTGGGGCCACGGTAGTCGACGAGTACATCCTATAACAGTTCCTAGTCGAGGGTGTATCGACACAGGGCATCGATGCACCAGAGTAGACTAGCGTATACGCATCTTGACCTATATGATGGGAGATGGATGATCCCATATCCATCGGTGTTTGACATCAAGGATGGTGTACGGGTGCTCAGTGGAGACTGGGTACACTGGACGGACTCGCCGAGAACTCCCAGATGGTATTATACCTCACGTCAGATGGCAGTTCTCCGGTGACACTGGTACAGAGTAGTCTGTTGACCCGAGATCGTCATAGAGTCTTGTATGATTCCCACTGTGCTTTGATTTCCATCATACCACATCCAAGAGGGCATAAAAATAGGTGGCTTTTGGGTACAGTCCCGAATCACATGGAGGCAATGAGCGATAGGTGGGGATTCATCTCTCCCGGTATAGGGAGTTGATGTTGTGCTGTGTTCGATTAGCTATAACCGGAAATCCCTGGTCAGGGTTGCTGAGATTTACTGGTAAGTGTTACCAGTAGTTTCTCGAGATGTTATAGACCTCATATCGACACGACTTATTGAGCTACTGGAGTCTGACGTTTATTACCCCTAGGCGAGATATGCGACTTATCAGACGACGAGACCGGACTGTACAGGAGTGTTACTGATTGGATTCACAGGAGTACTAGCAGGCTTGCTTGTTGATCTTCTGATCGCTCAATACCCGGGTGGCCGTTACGTTTAGCAGACCACTTGCGGCTTGTGGGTGTTTGATATGATCATCACCTACTGCCGGCGTATTGACGAGTCTTTAGAGTCCTGCACAGGGGTTTCCTGGCTCAAGCGCAATGGAGTAGGAGCTCATTTGTGATATGTGCGGGACCGAGATTGATACGATATGAGATACCATATTCTATTCTCGCGATTTGTGACATTGATCGGTTGTATGCGATATAGCCGGGTTATCGGATCAAGTGTTGATTCGATAAGTTGTAACTTTTGATATTAGTCGGTTATAGCCGGATTATTAAATCAAGAGTTGATTTAATAATTTAATGTATGATTATATATTTGATATATTATATTACATTAACTAGTATTAGCTCACTTAAGATTTATTTTCTCACTAGTTTGTGCATAAGTGTATATGTGATATATATTTGTGTACATATGTTTGTATCATGCTTGATGATACATCAATGATGGGTGTATGAGACACATACCAAGATTAGGGTAAAGATTAGGGTTATTGTTTTATCTTAACATTTAACAAAAGGGTTTAACTTAGTCAAAGTAATCAAGTTTGTAGAAGCTTGGAGAAACTTTGACAAAGTCCATTCTTTTGTCATTTCTTTTGATATTCTTTAACCTAACCCTTGACCTAATGCTTTGGTTAATTTTCTACATGAGTTAAGCATGATAGCTTAACTCTCCCATGGTTAAATAATTGTGGATAATAATTCATATGATGGATTATTCATTCTCTTCTTTTTCTTCTTCATCAAGCTCCATGAAAAGCTAGCTAGCTCCAATGGTGCCATGAGGAAAAATGTGAGAAAATCAATTCTAAAGTGAGCCCACTTCCTACTTCTTCATCCTCTACCACTTTCCATGTAGTAGAGTGTGTTTTCTTCACAAAGTTCATGACCTAGTGAAGGAATAGCTTGAGTTAGTGTCTCCCCGACGTAGATCATCTTCGGCCTCGAAGTCATCGAAGCAAGCACGTTCGTTCTTCTTGTGGAGCTTCTCTAGAGTCCAAAGTTCATGATCGCAGCGAAGGGGACATCTACACGGAGCTATTGAAGTGAAGGACCGGATCTACAAAGGTTGTAATCTCTTTCACTTAGTGTTAAAGTTGTTAACATGCTAGTTATCGCCTAAACCCTAGTTTAAAGATCCGTATTAGAGTTGTTCGGCACGGCTAAAATTTTAATCGGGCATGGTTGATGCCTCGTAGACCCTTGTGCGCATTCCTAGCAACCCTACAGTGGTATCAGAGCCTAGCTAGAGCTTTAGGCGACGTGTAGACGAAGTTAGAAGTCCGATCGAACCCCGAAACCCTAATTTAAACCCTTCTCTGTACATTTTTTGAAATTGTGGATTTTTCTGAATTAAAAATGCTTAAAAAATTCAGCTGGCAAATATAAGGTAAATTGTGCAAAACGACAAAATTTGGCGCCCAAAGCGCCGCGGAACCGCGGCACGAGCATCGCTCCTGCGGCGGTTCCGCGGCCATATGATGACGTCATTCTTTCTTTTCTGCACAGTAATTTCCCTATTATATTTTCTGTTGTTTCTGAGTATTTTTAATTTATACTCAAGAGTTGAGTTTTTTGGGTTGTATTGGGGACTCGTTGATTCGATCGGAAAGTTTAACTTCGTCTTTGTGTGTTTCTGGGTAATTTTAGAACGTGTTAAAAAATTCGACCGAATATCAATAACTCACTTTTTCCCCTGCCGGAAAATTTCCAAGTGTTGGATTTTTCCGTAGTTTAAGAACGTTCTAGGTCGTGCAAGTAACGCGATGGACCCTCTAGAAGACAACAAACCTTAACTCGATTATGTGACCGTCTTGAACTGCATTTTGAACCTTAGGGTTTGAGGCAGTACGGCGTGCCACATGTGAGGCGTTGGCTTGACCCTTCTACGGCTGGACCGTTGGTACTGTGGCATGTGATGGATGTTTTTAAACTCCCCTCAAGTGTTGAGATCTTTTTGGGAAAACTTGGGTGTTTGATTATTCGATCGGAAAATTTAACATTGTCTATTTATCTGGAATGTGATACAATATTTGAAATCCACATGTAGTTATGAGATAACTAATTTGAATGTTATAAACATAGCAGTTTAGTCTCAGATTATCGGTTGCCATGGAATTTTGATGTGATCAAAAGTCCGTCGCAATCACGTAGCGTACGAGGATACTCACCGGGTAAACTTAATAGACAGCCATGCCCCATAGCCCTGACCAAGTGACTGTAGGAGAACCCCGTCGCCAAAAAGCATCCGTTCGGGTGCTCGCGGCAGCGGTGTTCCGCCTTAGTGCACTTTGTCGACGGCATCGGGTGTGCGGCCGTCTACTAAAGTTTGCGACGAGCATTCGATCAGATTGTCGGGAATCTTGTTGAATTACCCGACTTGATATTGAAAAGAGTTTTCGATAAAGAGACTAAAATGCGGGGTTTATAATTATTAGGCATGAGATGTCTAAGGAATTCATTTGGTCAGGCATGCGATGTCTGAGAAGGTTGCGGATTCCAACTGTTGTAGTTTTACACTTTCTTTTCTGTGACCGTAAGTGTAGTATGTAATGGTATTGCCGGTTTCGTTGCTATACATCAACGACGATCGGTGTATGCATACTTACATACGTTGATGACATGTGATGTTATGTGTTGCTGGATATGTTATATTGGATCGTCGCGTTTTGAATAGCCGGGGGTTTTATGTGAGATGAGGGTTTTTATTTTTATTCATGCAAAATTCGATGTATGTAATATTCTTTTATTGGGGCACTTCCGGGATGAGATTGATGTCACCATTTGTATATTATTTACTTTTCCGCACTAGGATAGACCCAAGGAGTAAAGCACAAGTAATCGGGTTCTAGAGTTCAGTGGGAGACCAACTCGAGGAGTCGAGTCCGGGTCTCCTAACACTAGAGTTGGAAGGGCTGCTTGCCGCTCTCGTAGGGGTCTAGGGGTGTGGGTTTGGCTATTCATCACGACCGTGGAATCCGTGTTTTATAGAGGCTCAAAATAAAACACGAACGTCCTAGTATATCCAATGTTTCATATGTTTCTTCTGCTGCGATATCTGTGATGTGATCATTTGATATGATGTGATAGATACTGTATATAGTATATATGATATATTATATAGACGTTACTTATGTTTTACACCCGTGCTAGCCCTGTCCCGCTCTGCCGTTAGTTACCTAACCTAACGGTGCACGAGGGGACATCGAGGCGAATGTGGATGGCATAAGTGTACGCCGTATCTATCTGTGATGTTTAGATGGCTTAAATGATGGGACTTCATTAATATGATTAATGAAATAAAAGAAACTAAAAGATGTTGTAGAAGCTTGTTTAAAAACTGGTAGCTCTAGTTCTTGCTTTGCATAGCGGTGTTCCTTATAAAACATCCAGCACCTTATTCGATGAGGAAAGAGCCGAGATCCCTTCACCGGGAGTGACCTTTTTAGCGAAACTAGCATATGCTACACACTCGGTTTGTCTTTTGATTGCTTCAATAGTTCTTGCTTTGCATAGTGATATTTGTGAAATATCCTGCACCTTATTCGATGAGGAAAGGGCCGACGATCCCTTCACTGGGAGTGACCCCTTTAGCAAAACTAGAAAAGCCTAAAAAACACTCTATTTAAAAATCACTCGATTCTACAACGATATCAAGTTCATTACGCAAAGGGTTTTCATAAAAACCTGTCGTAGCCCTCAGTCATTTGAGATAAGTCCTACTTAGTATTCGTGCTATGTTTGTTGGCCTACGTCAAGGCGTAGTGTGCGGTAGCTAACTAGTATTTATCTTTTTATGCATATGATGCAGATTGGATTAGGGTAGTCGTGCGACTTCGTTGGCCTGCGTCAAGGGTCGTTCGGGTGGGTTTAATTCAATCAAGAAATGACGAGTTGAACTTGACTAGTGGACTATGGTTTGTTGGCCTGCGTAAAGGTCATAGGACGCTAGGGGAAAAATATTATCGGGAATTTCAAGTGTTGAAATTTGCAATGAGATTGCTTACCTTCTATAAGATAGTTGGATCCCGATACCCGCTGCGAGTAAAAGTTACTCCTGGGAGAGTTTTACACATTACGATTAGCCGATCAAGTAGGTGTCTAGAAAGGTGTAAACGGGGTTACGTCTATGGGAAAACGAGGTTTACTTAAATTAGGTTCGTGCGAAAGCACGGGGGACCTCCCTCAAAGTACCGACACTGGCCTGGCTGAAAGATTGGCGAACTTGTAGCATGTAATTAATCCCGGCTAGTCTTTCCTTTTAGGGTTTGAAGGAAGATTTAATAAAAAAAACAGTGGGAGCCATCCTGATTATATAAAATAATAACCAATCTGATCTTGCAAGAGCATACACTGAGTGTTTTCTTCTCTCTCTCTCCAGGTAGCGACCATATCACGCCTTAATCAAGATAATAATACGGATATTTGACCGAACCCGCTTGTTATACTGAGCTAGGGAACGTTGGTCCCGCTCCAACTTATAATTGTTATAAGACAGAGCAGGAAATTGGGGATTACCAGAATTCCCGTGCCGCCCAAACGAAGAAAGTGCATGCTGATGCATCTTGTTCGGGTGTATTCATTACATAGAACAGTTTCTCAGTATCCTTTACGTCCTGGGTATATGATGCCGGATCAGGATCCCACATATGTAATTTATTACATGGGCTGCAATTTGTTACATGGGCTGCAGATAGGTAGAGAACTGAGAACGGGTGATAAGTTTCATAAGATAGAAACGGTGCAAGTGTTGCAACCAAGTCTGTTGGTGACTGTCACCCAGTATTACCAGAATACATTGATTCTGAAAAAATGTTATTAGATACCGAACCTGATATACAACATCATATCAGTCTCTTTATTAGTAAAGAAAGGATATAATTTTGTATTGCTGGATAATGTTTTGAACATTTCCTATATCAAAAGTTGATCGGTTCAGGTACGTTATCTAAAAGCATTGACGTTCTAAATCAAACTACAGTTCTTAGTATACAGAACACACACAAGAGGAAAAGTTCAAAAATGAATGAATCCTTCTTGAAGCATTGTAGACTAGGTCATATCAATGCGAGCCGACTAGCTGAAGTTATATTTAGATGCATATTTAAATTTGTTTAAATTTACATCTCATTAAACTTGCCAGTCATGTCGCAAAGATAAGATGACCACAGCTCTGTTTATTGGAAAGAGAGAAAGAGTTTGTAAACTTTTGGGATTGATACATGCTGATGTATGAAGGTCCTCTGTCTACTCATGCCAAGACCGGTTCTTTGTACTTCATTACATTCTCTGATGATCTCTCAATATTCAGACATATGTTCCTGTTGAAACACAAGTCCGAACCTTTTGAGATATTCTCAGAATATAAGTTACAAATAGAGAACCAAAATACGGGCATAAGTATTATGCCCTTTGATGTGATCAGGGAGGAGAATACTTGAGCACGGAATTCCTGGATTATTATAAAGGAGAATGAGATTCTCTCTCAGCATTACTCCTCCGTATACACCATAACACGATGGTATATCGGGACGGAGCAATAGCACCCTATGTGATATGGTGTGCTCTATGATGAGTACTACTAAGTTTCCTATTTCCTTTTGGGAGTTATGCGCTTGAGAAGTAACATACCTATTGAATAGGGTTAAAATCAAATCAGTTGCCTACCACTTCATATATGATATGGAATGGGAAGAGCCCATATCTTAAGTATGTTAAGATTTGGGGTTGTCCAGCATATGTCTAAAAGCATAATCCGGACAAGCTCGAGGCAAGGTCTGTTCTATAGAACTGGAAAGGTTCCAGCTATAAAAATTGCAGCTGATTATTTTGTAGAACCAAAGTATTCATCAGATTCCAACGAACCTCAACCTCTCTACCGATCTAGTAGGGTTCCTCACCCACCTGAGAGTTACTTCGGTTTCTCTATGACAGCGGGAGCGAGGATTGCATCATGAGATGATGGCCCAACTAGTTTCGAGCTGGCCATCAGGAGTGGGACTCTGTAAGAATGGCTGGATGCTTAGCGATCTGAGATGGAATCCTTATACACCAACAAAGTATGGACTTTGGTTGCTTTATCTGAAGGGTTAAATCCCCATTAGGAGCAAGTATATCTTGAGAAGATTACTTGGTGTACATGGAAAAGTTGAGACTTTCAAAGCTAGACTTGTTAAAGTTTTGCATCATAGACCAGTTGTAGCTATTGATGAAACCTTTTCTGGGGCCTATCCTTAAGTCCATCCAGATCCTACTTGCGACGGCTACATACCATGACTACGATATCTGGTGGTTGGGTATCATGACAGCTTTTCTAAATGATGGTTTAGAAGAGAGCGTCTATAAGTACACAGCCAGAGGGCTTCGTAGACAGTCGGAGCAGCGGAAACGTGTACAAGATGCTTTATAGGATAAAGCAGGCATCGCGGAGTTGGAACGTCTGTTTTGATGTAGTAGTTAAAGAGTTTGACTTCATCAAAATGGTAGATGAACCTTGTATATACAAAAAGGTAGTAGGGAGTATGGTGGTGATCCTCGAAGAGTACGTGGATGATATACTCTTGATAGGTAAGGAGTTTCCTATGCTACGCTCCGTCAATATTCGCTTATCACTAGGATTCTCCATATAGGATCAAAGTGATACCTACTAAATCCTGGGTTTTGGATCTATGAGATAGATCTAATTGGATGTTAGGATACTCACTAGTTGTAGTTAGTTGGTATCAATCGATCTTAGGGAGAATCACTGGAAAAGTTCCAGGGTGATAAGGACGACTGAATGTCAGTCGCAGGCATTGTCTTTACCCTCAGTGGAGGGACGGTATGTTGGAAGAGTTCCAAGCTAGATACCGCGACGTACTAGACGATTAAAGGAAAGATACATCGTTACCAAAGATGCTACCAAAGAGGCTGTCTGGATATATGTATTATATGTTCATGAGATGAACTTCGTTCCTACCATTGTGTGACAATGGAGTTGTGGCTTTGGCCAAAGAACCCCCGTCCCATCAGAAATCCAGATATAATTCTTAGGCAGTATCACCTGATCATGGAGATAGTTGAGCTCCAGGGAGATCGAGGTTTAGAGAGCAGACGCAGAGGACAACAGCGCGGATCCAAACACAAAGGCCTTTTTCCTAGTATAGACTTTTATGGGATGGTTGAGTATGAGATACTTCAACCATAGCTAATTGTTGGGTTTGTGATACCACAACAGATGGCCCTAGTGCAAGTGGGAGATTGTTAGTTATATGTATGCCCTAGATGCCATTACTGTACATACGATGTATATTGTAGTGGATGCTGGGATGTATATAGGGAGGACTTTCTTGCTCGACATGATAGTATGCTATCTGGTTGTACTTTATCTTAACTTGTAATCTGATTGTCTCTATATTACATGTTGATAAAGCCCTTAAGTTATGTACTCGACTACTGGGACTATGATGAGATCATACTAATGGGGCCACGGTAGTCGACGAGTACATCCTATAACAGTTCCTAGTCGAGGGTGTATCGAGACAAGGCATCGATGCACCAAGTAGACTAGCGTATACGCATCTTGACCCATATGATGGACGATGGATGATCCAATATCAATCGGTGTTTCACATCAAGGATGGTGTACGGGAGCTCAATGGAGACTGGGTACACTGGACGGACTCGCCGAGAACTCTCAGATGGTATTATACCTCACGTCAGATGGCAGTTCTCCGGTGACACTGGTACAGAGTAGTCTGTTGACCCGAGATCGTCATAGAGTCTTGTGTGATTTCCACTGTTCTTTGATTTCCATCATACCACGTCCAAGAGGGCGTGCAAAAAGGTGGCTTTTGGGTACAGTCCCGAATCACATGGAGGCAATGAGCGATAGGAGGGGATTCGTCTCTCCCGGTATAGGGAGTTGATGTTGTTCTGTGTTCGATTGGCTATAACCGGAAATCTCTGGATAGGGTTGCTGAGATTTACTGGTAAGTGTTACCAGTAGTTTCTCGAGATGTTATAGACCTCATATCGACACGACTTATCGAGCTACTGGGGTCTGACGTTTACCACACCTAGGCGAGATATGCGACATATCAGACGAAGTGACTGGACTGTACGGGAGTGTTACTGATTGGATTCACAAGAGTATTAGCAGGCTTGCTTGTTGATCTTCTGATCGCTCAATACCCGGGTGGCCGTTATGTTTAGCAGACCGCTTGCGGCTTGTTGGTGTTTGATATGATCATCACCTACTGCCGGCGTATTGACGAGTCTTTAGAGTCCTACACAGGGGTTTCCTGGCTCAAGGGAAACGGAGTAGGAGCGCATATGTGATATGTGCGGGACCGAGATTGATACGATATGAGATACCATATTCCATTCTCGCGATTTGTGACATTGATCGGTTGTATGCGATATAGCCGGGTTATCGGATCAAGTGTTGATTCGATAAGTTGTTACTTTTGATATTAATCGGTTATAGCCGGATTATTAAATCAAGAGTGGATTTAATAATTTAATGTATGATTATATATTTGATATATTACATTACATTAACTAGTATTAGCTCACTTAAGATTTATTTTCTCACTAGTTTGTGCAAAAGTGTATATGTGATATATATTTATGTGCATATGTTTGTATCATGCTTGATCATACATCAAAGATGGGTGTATGAGACTCATACCAAGATTAGAGTAAAGATTAGGGTTATTGTTTTATCTTAAGATTTAACAAAAGGGTTTAACTTAGTCAAAGTAATCAAGCTTGTAGAAGCTTGGAGAAACTTTGACAAAATCCACTCTTTTGTCATTTCTTTTGATATTCTTTAACCTAACACTTGACCTAATGCTTTGGTTAATTCTCTACATGAGTTAAGCACGATAGCTTAACTAACCCATGGTTAAATAATTGAGGATAATAATTCATATGATGGATTATTCATTCTCTTCTTCTTCTTATTCTTCAAGCTCCATTAAAAGCTTGCTAGCTCCAATGGTGCCATGAGGAAAAATGTGAGAAAATCAATTCTAAAGTGAGCCCACTTCTTACTTCTTCATCCTCTACCACTTGCCATGTAGTAGAGTGTGTTCTCTTCACAAAGTTCATGACCTAGTGAAGGAATAGCTTGAGTTAGTATTCCCCGACGTAGATCATCTTCGGCCTCGAAGTCATCGAAGCAAGCACGTTCGTTCTTCTTGTGGAGCTTCTCTAGAGTCCGAAGTTCACGATCCCAGCGAAGGGGACATCTATACGGAGCTATTGAAGTGAAGGACCGGATCTACAAAGGTTGTAATCTCTTTCACTTAGTGTTAAAGTTGTTAACATGCTAGTTATCGCCTAAACCCTAGTTTAAAGATCCGTATTAGAGTTGTTCGGCATGGCTAAAATTTTAATCGGGCATGGTTGATGCCTCATAGACCCTTATGCACGTGCCTAGCAACCCTACAATATAATCGAAGGAACCTGATAACTTTTTTAAAAGGAGTGGTTAAAGCTCCGCAATTAAAAATTCTGCTCTTTTAAAATAACCGAGTGGTTTCTTTTAAATTTGTTCCAACGATTCATTTTTGGTTTATTTTCTTTGCATTATAATAATGCGTCCCATCATTTATCCTATCGTTGCAGAAAACAACGAAAATACCACGTCCTCTTATGCCATCCACATTCGCCACTGGGTCCCGTCATCACCCGTTAGGTTACTTAACTAACGACAGAATGGGTACTGGGCTAGCGCGGGTGTAAAACATAAGTGTCGTCTAATAGCTATCATATATAGATATTGTACATTCGTCAGACACAATAATAGCATTCTAGATCACCGATGAACTTTATTCGATATACTAGCAATCCGCATTTGCTTTGAGCCTGCAATAAAAGACGGATTACACAGTTGTGATGAATAGCCATTACCCCACCCTAGACCCCAACGGGTATGGCAAACTACTCGCCAAGTACCCGAAGTGAAGCGGTCTCCCTCAACAACGTGAGTAGGCCACTAAACACTTCAACGTACCCGGTAGTTTGTGCACCCCACCTTGGGTCTATCCTGGGAGCAAAAACAGTAAAAATGAAATAATACAACGGTGGCTACAACCGCAACCTGGATGCGCCCCAAAAAAGAATATTACATCATATTACATTTACATTGAATGAATGAATATAAAACACATCCCAAACCCCGGCTAATCATCACAACATTCCAATCAAGTCCATCAACACAAACAGTAAACATTACAGAAATATGCAACCCCCTGCCAACAGACATACTAGCAGTTAGGGGAGGTTTACGAACAAATTAAACATTACAGATAAAAACCCAATTAGCAAATATCTTAGAACATCGATCGATTACCATATTCCATGTCTACCCCAAAAGCAAACCAGCACTGAAGTAACCTGGGCAGAAAAAGAATATACAGGAAAACAAAACACAAAAATATATGAATTGTAGAGCAAATCGGAGTCAACTCGGGGTTGACTCCGCCGCGGATCAGCGGCCAAAAGCACAATCTTGCCGCGGATCCATGGCCATCAAGCCGAGTCAGAACTTCGTATTTTCCCAGAATTCTTATATTTCCCTGCTGTGAATTTTAAGGTATATGAAATATTTTTTTCCACACGTTTAAAATTTACAGAAACTGTTAGGGTTCGGGGTGTTGTTTTCACGTTTTCTGACGATCGAAGTTCTAATCAGTTGCTAACAAGCTAGTAATGGTTTAGTTGGCTCTGATAGCACTGTAAGTCCATGTCACGCACCCCACGAACTTGCGGGGAGACGGAATATATGAAAAACGATTATCAAAGCATCGTAACACGGACTTGAGCGCATGAATCGTATCTAAACCATTACTAACAACCTACGAGAGGTTTAACTACTCGGATTCGAAGTTATACCTCACGTTACATGTCCTTTGGGTCTTCATCGCTATCCTCCACTCCTTGTAGGCTCCTTGGAACATCGGCACTTCAACGGCCTCCTTGAGTCAAAAACGATCCACCCGAGAGCTCCTATGCCAAGCTTGATCTCTAACTTGAGATAACTAGGTTGCTCAAAGTGCAAATCTAAGCTACCTAGGGGATATAGAGTGAGGTTATGGATGTATTAGTCTAGCTAACCCTTGATCTCAACTCATGAGAGTTTAGGGTTAGAGTTTCAAGAATAAGAGAGCTTGAGGAGAGAGAAGGTGATGATGAGAATGAATAATGATATTGTTTCTCACTTGATATATGAAGCATAATGAATAAATGAATAAATGAATAAAATGAGATTATTCATCATGCTACATAAATACATTATGAGTGATTCACTTTGTGAGTCATTAAGCATTAAATAATGCATTAGTGACATGATGAATCACACATAATGAGTCACAATATCATTTAATGACAATACCACCTTACCCCCCAAGTCACCATGTTTCTAGAAGCTTCCCGGAAAATTAAGAGAACGCCCCTCTAATCCGTGAAAACACGGAAAAACTTTAGACTGTATAAATCCAATAACCCAATACTAGAATCTGGCTTAAACCAAAGCCGGCTAGTAAAAACTGTCCGAACGTCGTACGTGCGTAAACACACGTACGCGTCCGAACCCTTGTCGTAAAACCATACGACCTTTATATCATTTCGTCTAGAGCAGGTAAACTCTCTATGGGGGACTCTAAAGACTCGACACTACGCTGGTAGTGGGTTTAACCACAGACCGCAAGCGGCACTAGCTGTACGTAATGGTCCCCAGGTAGATGTCGATAAGAAGGCCGATGAGGAAACTCATGCGAATTCCCACTGAGCCTGATGTGACAATCTCCGTACAGTCCGGTCTGTTCGTCTAAGACTATTGCATATCGAGCCAAGGGGGCGGCACGTGTCAGTCCCCTAATAGCGGTATAAGTCGTGTCGGAGCGTAGCCCATTACACCCTGAGAAACTATTGGAACCTACCAGTAAATCTCGCTTGCCCTGTCCAGGACTTTGCGTAATGGATCTCTGACACAGCGCGATATCATATCCCAATACCGGGAGAGACGAATCATGTCTAACCACTACTGCCTCCAAGTGCTCGGGACTACACCCAACTGCTACCTGTTTGCACGACTCCTTTAAGCCGTGGTAGGGTAGCAATCTAAGAACAGTAGGACACACTCGAGGCGAAGTAGCAGTGTCAAGTCTACGGACTATGCTGTACTCATGTCACCTGGGAACTGTTAACTGACGACGGGTATAATACCATCGAACAGTTACCCAGCGAGTCCTGTCCGGTGTACCCGTAACCTAACCAGCACCTGTATACTATCTCCAGTACGACGTACTGATGGCTGTGGGACAGACCATCTCCCCAACTGGGATGAGAAGCGTACACACTAGTCTACTCTGGAGTATCGTTGCCCTGTCTCGATAATCCTACGACTAGGGACATGTATAGGATGTTGCTTATAGACTATCCAGCCCCCACTAGTGTGACTGCCATCACAACGCTGGTATTCAAGCAAAGAACCTATGGGCTCTACTAATATGTATAAGTGATACGTTACAAGAAACATATGCACATATTAAAGTAGACAAAACCAAATAGCATACTACCATGTTTTGCAAGACTGCATATATTTAACTGTGAATATCCCAAGCTTCCATTAAGTAATATACAACCTAGTATGATACAATAATGGCCCTAGGGCATATACACTAACAACATCTACCTGGGGACAGTTACGTACAACTTGTACCGCTTGTGGACTGTGGTTGAACCCACTGCCAGCGTAGTGTCGAGTCTTTAGAGTCCCACACAGAGGGTTTCCCTGCTTCAGGCGAAACGATATAAAGGTCATATGGTTTTACGACAGGGTTCGGACATATACGTGTACTTGTACACGTATGTTGTTCGGACAAATTATACTAGCAGGCTTTAGAGTAAGCCAGATTCTTGTATTGAATTATTGGATTTATGCAGTCTTATTATATCCGTGTTTTTTGTAAATACAGATGGAAGGGGTGTTCTCGTAATTACTCAAGAAGCTTGAAGAAGAAAGGTGACTCATTATGTTTTAATTCATTTATGAATTACACTTAATGAGGTGGAGAAGATGAGGTGTAATTATCATTAAATGAACCATGACTCATGAGATAATTCATCTCAAGTATTAAATGAAGCATGGCTGCTAGATATTTGTTGAGATATTTTTTTCATGCTTCATATTATCCAAATGAGTCAAGATTCATTTCATAATAAAAAAACACTTCTTTCTCTTCAAGCTCTCTCTTCTAAAACCTAACCCTAATCCTCTCATGAGTTGAGAACTCTAGGGTTAGCAAGACTAATAGATTCTGAATCTATCTCTATATCCTCTAGGTCACTTGGATTAGCAATCCTAGCCAATTAGTTACCTCAAGTTAGAGGTTAAAGCTTGGAGAAAGAACTCTCGGGTGGATCTTCTATCACATCAAGGAGGACGACGAGGAAGTGAACAACAAGAACAAGAAGGATTAGTATCTTATGGTATAATCATCTATCATAGTAGTTAACTACTTCTAGATAGTATGTTAGTTAGGGTTTAGCAAAGATCCGTTTGATTTTTGATGTTACTTTGAACAAAATGATTGTTTTACCTATTCCGCCTCCCCGCATCTTGTGTAGTGTGTAATGTTGACTTACAGATCTGGTAGGATTTCTCATTCGCCCGAGAGATACTACGGTTTCCTTATAGACGGGGATCAAGTGGATTGCATCTTGGAAGAAGATGATCCTACCAGTTTCAGGCAGTCCATTATCAGTAGGGACTCTGATAAATGGTTGGATGCTATGCGATCCGAAATGGAGTCCATGTACACCAATAAAGTGTGAACCTTGGATATTGCACCACCTGGGTAAAACCCGTTGGATGCAAATGTATCTACAAAAGGAAACTTGGTGTGGATGGGCAGGTGGAAACCTATAAGGCTAGACTCGTTACAAAAGGTTTTCGTCAAAGACCTGGTTTGGACTATGACAAAACTTTTTCTCCAGTGGCTATGCTCAAATCCATTCGGATCCTACTTGCAATTGCTGCCTGCCATGACTATGAGATCTGGAAGATGGACATAAAAACGGCATTTCTAAACGGCAGTTTAGAAGAGTGTGTTTACATGGATCAGCCAGAAGGTTTTGTAGACAGTGGGAGCAGCGGGAAGGTGTGCAAGTTGCTTAAATCCATTTATGGATTAAAGCAGGCATCGCGGAGCTAGAACATCTGTTTTGATGAGGCAATCAAGGAATTTGATTTCATCAAGGATGAAGATGAACCTTGTATCTATAAGAAGATTGTAGGACGAACTATCGTGTTCCTAGTCTTGTACGTGGACGACATTCTTTTGATAGGAAATGATATTCCTATGCTACAATCGGTCAAGCTATTCTTGTCACAACGGTTCTCCATGAAGGACCTGGGTGATGCTACATACATACTAGGGATCAAGATCTACAGAGATAGATCCAAGAGATTACTGGGACTTTTGCAGTCCAGGTACATAGAGACCGTACTAAAGAGATTTAGTATGGAAGATTCCAAACGCGGTAATATATCAGCATTGCACGGAATCACCCTCTCCAAGAAGATGTCTCCCAAGACTGACGAGGAGAGGGTTCGCATGAGCATTATACCCTACGCTTCGGCGATAGGATCTATAATATATGCGATGCTATGTACAAGACCAGATGTAGCTTACGCGTTGAGCATGGAGAGTCGGTATCAGTCAGACCCAGGTGAGAACCACTGGACGGCAGTGAAGAACATTCTCAAGTACTTGAGAAGGACTAAGGAGATGTTCCTGGTTTACGGTGATGGAGACCTCAGGGTCGAGTCCTTTACCGATTCAAGCTTCCAGAGTGACAAGGATGACTGCAAGTCTGTCTCGGGTTTTGTGTTTACCCTCAACGGAGGGGCGGTGTGTTAGAGGAGTTCCAAACAGGATACCGTCGCAGACTCCACGATGGAGGTTGAATACATTGCTGCAAGCGATGCTGCAAAAGATGCGGTCTGGATGAAGAAGTTCATTAGTGAACTTCAGGTGGTTGCGTCCATTGTTGACCCAATACCTTTGTATTGCGATAACAATGGGGCAATAGATTTAGCGAAGGAAGTAAGGTCCCATCAGAAGTCCAGACACATCTTAAGGCGGCATCACCTGATCAGGGAGATCATTGATCGCCAGGAGATCGAGGTACGGAGAGTGGACACAAAAGACAATACGACGGATCCATTCACAAAAGCCCTCCCTCAAATACAGTTCAAGTGACTTTCTGAGCTATTGGGTATGCGGTACGCCAGCAGCTGGCTATAGAGCATACGTTGGGTATGCGGTACACCAATTACTGTCCTTTATTGAAAGTGGGAGATTGTTGGATATGTATGCTCTAGAGGCCATTATTGTATAGTACTAGTTTGTATAATACATTTTGGAAGCTTGGGATATACATGGGTTTATGACAGTCTTGCTCAATATAGTAGTATGCAACTTGGTTTGTTTATATCTTAATATGTGTATATGTTTCTTTTAACATATCGCTAATACATATTGATGGAGCCCTTGGGATCTTTGCTTGATTATCGGCGTTATGATGGCGATCACACTAGTGGGGGCTGGGTAGTCTATAAGCACATCCTTATTCTGGTCCCTAGTCGTAGGATTATCGAGACAGGGCATCGATACTCCATAGTAGACTGGTGCATACGCTTCTCGTCCCAGCAGGGGAGATGGTCTGTCCCACAGCCATCAGTACGTCGTACTAGAGATAGTATGCGGGTGCTCGTTAGGTTACGAGTACACTGGACAGGACTCGTCGGGAACTGTTGGTTGGTATTATACCTATCATCGGTTATAAGTTTCCAGGTGACATGAGTACAGCTTAGTCCATTGACTTAACACTGCCACTTCGCCTCAAGTGTGTTTTCACTGTTCTTTGATTGCTACCCTACCACGACACTATTGAGTCGTGCAAACAGGTAGTAGTTGGGTGCAGTCCCGAAGCATTTGGAGGCAGTGACGGTTAGACAGGATTCGTCTCTCCTGGTATTGGGGGTTTGTTAGTTGTATGTATGCCCTAGAGGCCAGTATTGTACAGATGATGTATATTATATTGGATGCTTGGACATATATAGAGAGGACTTTCTTGCTCGATATGATAGTACGCTATCTGGTTGCTCTTTATCTTAACATGTATACTTGTCTCTTTATACTGTCTTATAGCTACATGTTGATAAAGCCCTTAGGATGTGTACTTGACTACCTGGACTGTGATGCAGATCATACTAATGGGGCCATGGTAGTCCATAAGTACATCCTCTAATGTTCCTAGTCGTGGGTATATTGAGACAGGGCATCGATATACCAGTGTAGACTAGCGTATACGCTTCTCGACCCATGTGATGGGCGATGGATGATCCCATATCCATTGGTGTTTGACATCAGAGATGGTATACGGGTGCTCAGTGGAGACTGGGTACACTGGACGGACTCGCCGAGAACTCCCAGATGGTATTATACCTCACGTCAGATGGCAGTTCTCTGGTGACACTTGTGCAGGTTAGTCTGTAGTCCCGAGATCGTCATAGAGTCTTGTGTGATTCCCACCGTGCTTTGATTTCCACCTTACCACGTCCATGAGGGCGTGCAAAACGGTGGTTTTTGGGTACAGTCCTGAGTCACATGGAGGCAATGAGCGATAGGAGGGGTTTCGTCTCTCCCGGTATTGGGGGTTGATGTTGCGCTGTGCTCGATTGGCCGTTACAGGGAAGTCCCTGGCCAGGGCTGATTCAGAGATTTACTGGTAAGTGTTACCAGTAGTTTCTCGACCCTTTATGAGCCTCACATCGGCACGACTTATCGGTTATTGGGGTCTGACGTTTACCACCCCTAGACTTGATATGCGACATATCAGACGAGGAGACCGGACTGTACGGGAAGTGTTACCGGCAGGCTTTTACTGGAGTTGGAGCGGGCTTGCTTGCTGATCTTCTGATCGCTCAATACCCGGATAGCCGTTACGTCCAGCTAGTACCGCTGACGGCTTGTGGGTGCGTGATGTGATCATCACCTACTGACGGCGTATTGACGAGTCTTTAGAGTCCTACATAGAGGTTTTACTGGCTCAGGCAAAACGAAATAGGAGCACGTATGTGATATGTGCGAGACCGAGAATAAATGCGAGTATGTGATACCGTATTCTATTCTCGCGTCTTTTTGTATCGGTCGGTTATATATGATATGACCGGGTTATCGAATCAAGTGTTGATTCGATAAGTCGATACGATGGATGTTAGCCGGTTATATGAGATATGACCGGATTATTAAGTCAAGTGTAGATTTAATAATTAAGTGTATAATTGTATATTAGATATACTAATTTACATTTGCTAACACTTGTTCACTTTAGGGTTTTTCTCACATGTACACTACTTTAACATGTATATGATATATGTTAAAATGTGTTATCATATTGTATCATGGTTGATGATACACATGACTTGTGTGTATGAGACATACACCATTCTATGTATTATGGTGGGTTATGATTATTTAAGATAATTACAAAATTAGTGGAGTTTTGGAATGAGCATGAAGCTTGTAGAAGCTTACTTTGCTTTGACAAAGTCTACTAGCTTTGTCTTTACCTTAGATTCCTTTTAACCCAACCATAATCAATTAGCTATGGTTATGGATCTACAAGGGTTAGTATATGATACTCACTCACCATGGTTACCCTTCACACTTGATCATTATCCTCTTCACTTTCTTTTGTTCATCTTCTTCTTCATTGAACAAGAGAAACAGAAAAACTAGGGTTTGATCCAAAGTGAGAAAGATTGTGAGAAAAAAATTTCTAAAGTGATCACACTTCCTATTTCTCCATCCTCTACTAGACTAGCACTTTAGTTTAGGTTGTTTACTTTACTAATTCTTTAGTTAGTGAAGTAGGAGATTGAGTCGGAATTCCCTCAACGTAGATCATCTTCGGCCTCGGAGACTTCAAGCAAGGTCGCATCCTTCACGTCGTGAAGCCATGCAAGAGCCCGGGAGAACCTTGATCGCAGCGAAGGGACTTCAACAAGGAGCAAATGAAGTGGATGACCGATCTACAAAGGTTGTATTTCGTGTTCCCTTTAGTGTAAAGTTGTTTACTTGCTTTTAGATTCGCCTAAACTCTAGTACACGATCTTGCTTAGGGTTATTCGGCGTATAAAAATTTAATTTTGGCATGGTCGATGCCTTGTAGAGCCTTGTTAGTGTGCCTAGTAACCCTACAGTAGTATCGGAGCCTAGCTAGAGCATTAGGCGATGTGTTAGCGAAGTTAAAACCCCGATCGAACCCGACAACGTCAAAATGAACCCCTCTCTGTACATTTTTTAAAATCTGTGATTTTTATGAATTAAAAATACCTAAAAAAAATTAGCAGGTAAATATAAACATTAATATAGAAAACGAGCCCATGAACAGTAAAGCCCACCGCGGAACTGCGGCCAAACCTCTCTTGGGCCGCGGATCCGCGGCAGTACTGTAGCTATGGGCTTTGAATTTTCTGTAGTAATGTTTATTTCTGTGAGTATATCTTTTTGGGTATTTTGTATTCTGACTCAAGTGTTGAGTATTTTGGGGTTTATTTTGAAATCGTCGATTCGATCGGAGAATTTAATTTTGTTATGTTATTCCGGATAATTTTGAAAGTATTAAAATGTTTGAACGGATATCATTAACTCAATTTTTCCCGGCACGAAAAATATTCAATTGTTGAATTTTTCTCGGGTTTAAATATTTCGGAAAAACATGCATGTGACGCGTTGGACCCTCTAGAAGACAACAAACCTTAACTCGATTATGTGACCGTCTTGAAATGCTCTTTGAACCTTAGGGTTTGGGGCAGTACGGCATGCCACATGTGAGGCGTTGGCTTGACCCTTCTACGGCTGGACCGTTGTGTAGGGTTCCTAGGCACTCTAGTGAGGTCTCACAAGTGATCAAACTTGCACAAATAAAATTTTACGGGTGCCTACAAACCCGACTACGGATCGTTTACTAGATATTTAGGCGAAACATAAACTAGTTAACAATTTAACTAAGGGAACGGACATACAACCTTTGTAGATCCGGTCTACCACCTCCACGGCTCCGCAACGAAGTCCCCTCGGCTGTCCAAAATGAATCCGGTACTCAAGTATCGGCTTCGTCGAAGAAATGGGCGGGCTTGATCATCGGTTCAATGCCGAAGATGATCTACGTCGAGATATCGCAAGAACAAGCTCCAACTTCATCAAGTCGGAAAAACTTGTGAAGGAAACACCCTATACTACTTGGCAATAGCTGAGGATGAAGAAATAGGAAGTGGGTAAACTTTAGTTTTGGATTTCTCATTAGATTTGAAGACTTACCATTGATGGTCAAGCTTTTCTTCACTTGAAGGAAGAAGAAGAAGATGATATGATAACATTTTTTAAAAAGAAAAGAAAATATAATACTTATCATGTCATTAACCTTAGTTAGGTATAGAGAATTGACTAAGGTTAATTTGAAGAGTTAGGGTTAAGAAAGAAGACAAAATGGTTACTTAGTCAAAGTTTCAAGAAACTTCAATTACAAACAAAATAAGCCACCATTTCATTTTCTTCATCTTTTTCTTTTTCCAAAATAAATAAATTAATAAATAAGAAAAAGAAAAACCTAATCTTAATCTTAACCATGGTCAAATTCTTTACACTAACCCTAGCTTGCATGTATCATCAAATATGATACAATCATGTGCACAAAATATATCACATATGCAATGTGCACAAACTAAGTGAGTGAATCCATTTAAAGTGAACCAATACTAGTTAGTGCAAAGTAATATATCAAATATATAATTATGCATTAAATCATTAAATCAACACTTGATTCAATGATCCGGTCATGTCGCACACAACCGACTAGTATACAATGTATCAGCTTATTGGATCAACGCTTGAATCGATAACTAGGTTATATCACATACAACCATTCGATACATTCATCGCGAGAATGAAATACGGTATCACATACACGCATTATTCTCGGTCCCGCACATATCTCATAAGCGCTCCTATTTCGTTTTGCTTGAGCCAGGAAACCTCTGTGTAGGACTCTAAAGACTCGTCAATACGCCGGCAGCAGATGATGATCATATCAAACACCCACAAGCCGCAAGCGGTCTGCCAAACGTAACGGCCACCCGGGTATTGAGCGATCAGAAGATCGACGAGCAAGCCCGCTCACACTCCTGCGAATCCGACTAGTAACACTACCGTATAGTCCGGTCTGTTCGTCTGATATGTCGCATATCTCGCCTAGGGGTGGTAAACGTCAGACCCCAATAGCTCGATAAGTTATGCCGACTTGAGGTCCATAACATTCGTGAAACTACTGATAACTCTTACCAGTATATCAGTGCAACCCTGGCCAGGGATTTCCTGTTATGGCCAGTCGAGCATAGCACAACATTAACCCCCAATACCGGGAGAGACGAATCCCCTCCTATCGCTCATTGCCTCCATGTGAATCGGGACAGTACCCAAAAACCACCTGTTTGAACAACTCAGTAGAGCCGTGGTAGGGTAGAAATCAAAGCACAGTGGGAGACACACAAGACTCTATGACGATCTCGGGTCTACAGACTAAGCTGTACCAGTGTCACCAGAGAACTGCCATCTGACGTGAGGTATAATACCATCTGGGAGTTCTCGGCGAGTCCGTTCAGTGTACCCAGTCTCCACTGAGCACCCGCACACCATCTTCGATGTCAAACACCAATGGATATGGGATCATCCATCGCCCATCGCATGGGTCGAGAAGATATGCGCTAGTCTACTCTGGAATATCGATGTCCCGTCTCAATATTCCCTCGACTAGGAACATTTCAAGGATGTACTCATGGACTACCCAGGCCCCACTAGTATGATCTACATCATAGTCCTGGAAGTCGAGCACACATCCTATGGGCTTTATCAACATGTAATCAGAGAGACAGAAAGTATACATGTTAAGATAAAGAGCAACCAGATAGCGTACTATCATGTCGAGCGAGAAAGTCCTTCCTATATATGTCCCAGCATCCACTACAATATACATCCTATGTACAGTAATGGCCTCTAGGGCATACATATAACTAACAATCTCCCACTTGCACTAGGGCCATCTGTAGCAGTGGTTGCAGTATCGCATACTCAACCATCCCCTAAAAAGTCTCTTTTTGGGAAAAAGTCCTTCGTGAGTGGATCCGCCGTGTTGTCCTCTGAGTCTTCTCTCCTAACCTCGATCACCCTGGAGATCAACTATCACCATGATCAGGTGATGCTTCCTCAGAATTTGTCTGGGCCACTGATGGGACCAGGGTTCCAGGGTCGAAACCACGCTTCCATTGTCATACAATGGCAGGAACCTAGTTCATCTTATGAACTAATATACACCCAAACAGCCTCTTTGGTAGTATCTTTAATAGCGATGTTACCAGCCTTTATCGTCTAGTTTGCCACGGTATCGTGCTTGGAACTCTTCCAACATATCGTCCCTTTACTGAGGGTAAAGACAATGCCCGTGACTGACATTCAGTCGTCTTTATCACCCTGGAACTCTTCCAGTGATTCTCTTCAGGATCGATTGATACCATCTCACTACATCTAGTGAGAATCCTAGCATCCAATTACATCTATCTCATAGATGAAAACTCAGGATTTTAGGAGGTATCACTTTGATCCTATTTGGAGAATCCTAGTGATAATAGGAGATTGACCGATCGTAGTATAGGAAACTCTTTTCCTATCAAGAGTATGTTGTCTACGTACAATACGAAGATGACCACCTTTCTCTCTACCACCCTTTTGTATATACAAGGTTCGTCTACCATTTTGATGAAGTCAAACACTTTGACTATCACATCAAAACAGACGTTCCAACTCCGCGATGCCTGCTTCATTATGTAAAGCAACTTGCTCACGTTTCCGCTGCTCCCACTGTTTACGAAGACCTCTGGCTGTGTTCTTATAGACGTTCTTTTCTAAATCAGTATTTAGAAAAGCAGTCAGGGCACCCAACCGCCAGATATCGTAGTCATGGTATGTAGCCGTGGTAAGTAGGATCTGGATAGACTTAAGCATAGCTACTGGAAAAAGGTTTCATCATTATCCACGCCTGGTCGATGACGAAAACCTTTAACAAGTCTAGCTTTGAAAGTCTCAACTTTTCCATCTACACCAAGTAATCTTCTCAAGATATACTTGCTCCTGATGGGGATTTAACCCTTCAGATTTAGCAACCAAAGTCCATACTTTGTTAGTGTATAAGGATTCCATCTCAGATCGCTAAGCATCCAGCCATTCTTACAGAGTCCCTACTCTCGATGGCCTGCTCGAAACTAGTTGGGTCATCATCTCATGATGCAATCCTTGCTCCCACTGTCATCGAGAAAACGAGGTATCTCTCAGGCGGATGAGGAACCTTACTAGATCGGCGGAGAGGCTGAGGTTCGTCGGGAACTATAGAATCTTATGGTTCAGTCAAATCATCAATTGCAGTTTTGTATAGCTGGAACCTTTCCAGTTCTACAGAACTGATCCTGCCTCTATCTTGTCCGGATTTTGCTTTAAACATAGGCCGGACAACCCCAAATCTTAACTCACTTAAGAGATAGGCTCTTCCCATACCATATCTCATATGGAATGGTAGGCAGTGATTTGATTCGAACCTAATTCAATAGGTATGCAGCTTCTCAAGCGCATAACACCCAAAAAGAAATAGGTAACTCAGTAATACTCATCATTTAGCACACGATATCTAATATTGTGTGATTGCTCCGCCCCGATACACCGTACTGCTGTGGTGTATGCAGAGGAGTAATGCTGAGAGAGAATCTCATTCTCCTTTAGAATAGTCCAGGAATTCTATGCACAAGTATTCTCCTCTCTGATCTCATCATAGAACATAATACTTATACCCGGTTATTGGTTCTCTACTTCTAACTTATATTCTGTGAATATCTCAAAAGGTTCGGACTTGTGTTTCAACAGGAACATAGGTCTGAAACTTGAGAGATTATCAGAGAACGTAATGAAGTATAAAGAACCAGTCCTGGCATGTGTAGACAGGGGACCTTACATACATCAACATGTATCATCCCAAGAGTTTACTAACTCTTTCTCTGTTTCCAATAAATGGAGCTATGGTCAGCTTATCTTTGTGACATGATTGGCGAGTTGCACAAGATGTAAATTCAAAACGATTTAAATATACATCTAAATGTAACTTCAGCCAGTCGGGTCGCATTGATCTGACCTAGTCTACAATACCTCAAGAAGAATCCGTTCATTTCTGAACTCTTCCTCTTGTGTGTGTTTCATATACTAAGAACTGTAGTTTGATTTAGAACATCAATGCTTTTAGATAACGCACCTGAACCGATCAACTTTTGATATAGGAAATGTTCAAAACATTATCCAACTATACAAAATTTTATCATTTCTTTACTAATAAAGAGACTGATATGATTTTGTATATCAGGTTCGGCATCTAATAGCATTTGTTCAGAATCAATGTATTGGTAATACAGGGTGACAGTGACCAACAGACTTGGCTGCAACACTTGCCCCGGTTTCTGTCTCATGAAACTTATCACCCGTTCTCAGTTTTTCTACCTTTTTGTAGCCCTATGTAACAGATTACATATCTGGGATCCTGATCCGGTATCATATACCCAGGATGCAGAGGACACTGAGAAACAGTTCTTTGTAATGAACACACCCGAAGGAGATGCATCATATGCACTTTCTTCGTTTGGGCGACATAGGAATTGTGGTATTGCCCTATTTCCTGCTCTGTCTTATAACAATTATGAGTTGGAGCGGGACCAACGTTCCCCAGCTCAGTATAACAAGCGGGTTCGGTCAATAATCCTTATTATTATCTTGATTAAGGCGTGATATGGTCGCTACCAGGAGAGAGAGAGAAGAAAACACTCAGCGTGCGCTCTTTCAAGAATAGATTGGTTATATATTTTATCTAATCAGGATGGCTCCCACTGTTTTTATCAAATCTTCCTTCAAACCCTAAAAGGAAAGACTAGCCGGGATTAATTACACACTACAAGTTCGCCAATCTTTCAGCCAGGCCAGTGTCGGTACTTTGAGGGAGGTCCCCCGTGCTTTCGCACGAACCTAATTAATGTAAACCTCGTTTTCCCAGAGGCGTAACCCCGTTGACACCTACTTGATTGGCTAATTGTAATGTATAAAACTCTCCCAGGTGTAACTCTTACTCGCAGTGGGTATCGGGATCCAACTATCTCATAGAAGGTATGCAATCTCATTGCAAATTTCAACACTTGAAACTCCCGATAAAGGTTTTTACCCCTAGCACCTATGATCTTAACTATGGTCAACAAATCATAAGTACTAGTCAAGTTCTACCCGTCATTTCGTGATTAATTAGACCCACCCACATGACCCTTAACTAAGGTCAACAAAGTGACGCGACTGTCCTAACTAATCGCATCATATGCGGTGTAGGAAGACATCACTTAGCTACCGTACACTGTGCCTTGACTATGGTCAACAAACACAGCACGAATACTAAGTACTCTACTTCCTAAAATGACAGAGGGTTGCTGCTGGTTTTTTTGAAAAACCTTTAACGCTTTGAACTTGATCTCGTTGCGGAATCAAATGGTTTTTAAATGGAATGTTTTCGAGGCTTTTCTAGTTTTGCTAAAGGGGTCACTCCTGGTGAAGGGATCGTCGGCCCTTTCCTCGTCGAATGAGATGCGGGATATATCATATATATCTCTGTGCAAAGCAGAAACTATAGAAGCGATCAAAGACAAACCGAGTGTGTAGCATCTTCCAGTTATTGCTAAAGGAGTCACTCCCGGCGAAGGGATCTCGGTCCTTTCCTCATCGAATAAGGTGCAGGATGTTCTATAATGAACACCGCGATGCAAAGCAAGAACTGTAGCTACCTGTTTTTACTTTGAAATTCGATTCCACAACATCAATTAGGTTTATTTTCTTTCATTAATCTCATTAATGAATATCCCATCATTTTAAGTTACCTAAACATCACAGATAGATATGACGTACACTTATGCCATCCGCATTCGCCTCGATGTCCCCTCGTGCACCGTTAGGTTAGGTAACTAACGGCAGAGCGGGGCAGGGCTAGCGCGGGTGTAAAACATAAGCAACATCTATATAATATATCATATATACTATATATAATATCTGTCACAGAACATCACATGATCACAGATAAAACACAGCAGAAGAAACATATGAAATATTGGATATACTAGGACGTCCGTGTTTTCAATAGGAGCCAGTATAAAACACGGATTCCACGGTCGTGATGAATAGCCAATCCCAGACCCCTAGACCCCTACGAGAGCGGCAAGCAACCCGACCAATTCTAGGGTTAGGAGACCCGGACTCGACTCCTCGAGTTGGTCTCCCTCTGGACCCCAGAACCCGGTTACTTGTGCTCCCCTCCTTGGGTCTATCCTAATGCGGAAAAGTAAAATATACAAACGGTGACTACTCCCGCAACCTGGAAGTGCCCCAATAAAAGAATATTACATACAAGTTTTTACATGAATGAAAATGAAAAACACTCATCTCACATAAAAAACCCCCGGCTATTCAAACACGACGATCCAATATAACATATCCAGCAACACATAACATCACATGTCATCAACGTAAGTAAATATGCGCATCCCAATTGTCGTTGGCATATAGCAACGAAACCGGCGACATCACATATTACACTTACGGTCACAGAAAAGAAAGTGTAAAACTACAACAGTTGGAATCCGCAACCTCTTTAGACATCACATGCCTAATCAAATGAATTACTTAGACATCACATGCCTAACAATTATAAACCCCGCATTTTAGTCTCATTATCGAAAACTCTTTTCAATATCAAGTCGGGCAATTCAACAAGATTCCCGACATCCTGATCGAATGCTCGTCGCAAACTTTAGTAGGCGGCCGCACCCCCGATGCCGTCGACGAAGTGCACCAAGGCGGAACACCGCTGCCGCGAGCACCCGAACGGATGCTTTCGGCGACGGGGTTCTCCTACAGTCACTTGGTCGGGGCTATGGAGTGAGGCTGTCTATTAAGTTTACCCGGCGAGTATCCGCGTACGCTACATGATTGCGACGGACTTTTGATCACATCAAAATTCCGTGGCAACCGATCAAGTGAGACTAAACTGCTATGTTTATAATATTCATTTAGTTATCACATAACTTTTTGTGAATTCCAATTATTGTATCCCATTCCAGATAAATAGAAAATGTTAAACTTTCCGATCGAACAATCGAACACCCAAGTTTTCCCGATATAGATCAACACATGAAACAAGTCTAACAACATTCAGTTCGTGCCTCAGTACCAACGGTCCAGCCGTAGAAGGGTCAAGCCAACGCCTCACATGTGGCACGCCGTACTGCCCCAAACCCGAAGGTTCAAAGGGTAGTTCAAGACGGTCACATAATCGAGTTAAGGTTTGTTGTCTTCTAGAGGGACCATCGCGTTACTTGCACTACTTAGAACGTCGTTAAACTACAGAAATATCCAACACTTGGAAATTTCCCGACAAGGGAAAAATTGGGTATTTATATCCGGTCGAACTTTTTAACATATTCAAAAAATTATCCGGAACGACACATAGACAAAGTTTGACAATCCGATCGAATGTATGAACTCCCAATACAACCCAAAATACTCAACTCTTGATTTCAGATTAAAAATTCCCAGGAAAACCAGCACTGAAAAATTGGAGTTACTGTGCAAAATTCAATGGCAGATAAGACAAAAGTGCGGCGGAAGGGCCGCATTAGCACGCTAATGCCGCGGTTCCGCCGCACTTTAGAAAGATCATTAGGTAATTTTTGCATCGTAATTCTTATATTTACCTGCTTGTTTTTCTGCATATTTTTTATTTGCAAAAATCCACATTTTACAAAAATGTCCAGAGAGCATTTCAAAGTTGGGGTTTCGGGTCGATCGGACTTCTAACTCCGTCTACGCATCGCCTAAGGCTCTAGCTAGGCTCTGATACCACTGTAGGGTTCCTAGGCACTCTAGTGAGGTCTCACAAGTGATCAAACATGCACAAATAAAATTTTACGGGTGCCTACAAACCCGACTACGGATCGTTTACTAGATATTTAGGCGAAACATAAACTAGTTAACAATTTAACTAAGGGAACGGACATACAACCTTTGTAGATCCGGTCCACCACCTCCACGGCTCCGCAACGAAGTCCCCTCGGCTGTCCAAAATGAATCCGGAACTCAAGTATCGGCTTCGTCGAAGAAATGGGCGGGCTTGATCGTCGGTTCAATGCCGAAGATGATCTACGTCGAGATATCGCAAGAACAAGCTCCAACTTCATCAAGTCGGAAAAACTTGTGAAGGAAACACCCTATACTACTTGTCAATAGGTAGAGGATGAAGAAATAGGAAGTGGGTAAACTTTAGTTTTGGATTTCTCATTAGATTTGAAGACTTGCCATTGATGGTCAAGCTTTTCTTCACTTGAAGGAAGAAGAAGAAGATGATATGATAACATTTTTTAAAAAGAAAAGAAAATATAATACTTATCATGTCATTAACCTTAGTTAGGTGTAGAGAATTGACTAAGGTTAATTTGAAGAGTTAGGGTTAAGAAAGAAGACAAAATGGTTACTTAGTCAAAGTTTCAAGAAACTTCAATTACAAACAAAATAAGCCACCATTTCATTTTCTTCATCTTTTTCTTTTTCCAAAATAAATAAATTAATAAATAAGAAAAAGAAAACCCTAATCTTAATCTTAACCATGGTCAAATTCTTTACACTAACCCTAGCTTGCATGTATCATCAAATATGATACAATCATGTTCACAAAATATATCACATATGCAATGTGCACAAACTAAGTGAGTGAATCCATTTAAAGTGAACCAATACTAGTTAGTGCAAAATAATATATCAAATATATAATTATGCATTAAATCATTAAATCAACACTTGATTCAATGATCCGGTCATGTCGCACACAACCGACTAGTATACAATGTATCGGCTTATTGGATCAACGCTTGAATCGATAACTAGGTTATATCACATACAACCATTCGATACATTCATTGCGATAATGAAATACGGTATCACATACACGCATTATTCTCGGTCCCGCACATATCTCATAAGCGCTCCTATTTCGTTTTGCTTGAGCCAGGAAACCTCTGTGTAGGACTCTAAAGACTCGTCAATACGCCGGCAGCAGATGATGATCATATCAAACACCCACAAGCCGCAAGCGGTCTGCCAAACGTAACGGCCACCCGGGTATTGAGCGATCAGAAGATCGACGAGCAAGCCCGCTCACACTTCTGCGAATCCGACTAGTAACACTACCGTATAGTCCGGTCTGTTCGTCTGATATGTCGCATATCTCGCCTAGGGGTGGTAAACGTCAGACCCCAATAGCTCGATAAGTTATGCCGACTTGAGGTCCATAACATTCGTGAAACTACTGATAACTCTTACCAGTATATCACTGCAACCCTGGCCAGGGATTTCCTGTTATGGCCAGTCGAGCATAGTACAACATCAACCCCCAATACCGGGAGAGACGAATCCCCTCCTATCGCTCATTGCCTCCATGTGAATCGGGACTGTACCCAAAAACCACCTGTTTGCACAACTTAGTAGAGCCGTGGTAGGGTGGAAATCAAAGCACAGTGGGAGACACACAAGACTCTATGACGATCTCGGGTCTACAGACAAAGCTGTACCAGTGTCACCAGAGAACTGCCATCTGACGTGAGGTATAATACCATCTGGGAGTTCTCGGCGAGTCCGTTCAGTGTACCCAGTCTCCACTGAGCACCCGCACACCATCTTCGATGTCAAACACCAATGGATATGGGATCATCCATCGCCCATCGCATGGGTCGAGAAGATATGCGCTAGTCTACTCTGGAATATCGATGCCCCGTCTCAATATTCCCTCGACTAGGAACATTTCAAGGATGTACTCATGGACTACCCAGGCCCCACTAGTATGATCTACATCATAGTCCTGGAAGTCGAGCACACATCCTATGGGCTTTATCAACATGTAATCAGAGAGACAGAAAGTATACATGTTAAGATAAAGAGCAACCAGATAGCGTACTATCATGTCGAGCGAGAAAGTCCTTCCTATATATGTCCCAGCATCCACTACAATATACATCCAATGTACAGTAATGGCCTCTAGGGCATACATGTTAGTTATATGTATGCCCTAGAGGCCATTACTGTACATTGGATGTATATTGTAGTGGATGCTGGGACATATATAGGAAAGACTTTCTTGCTCGACATGATAGTACGCTATCTGGTTGCACTTTATCTTAACGTGTATACTTTTCGTCTCTCTATTACATGTTGATAAAGCCCTTAGGATGTGTACTCGACTTCCAGGACTATGATGTAGATCATACTAGTGGGGCCTGAGTAGTCCATGAGTACATCCTTGAAATGTTCCTAGTCGAGGGAATATCGAGACGGGGCATCGATATTCCAGAGTAGACTAGCGCATATCTTCTCGACCCATGCGATGGGCGATGGATGATCCCATATCCATTGGTGTTTGACATCGAAGATGGTATGCGGGTGCTCAGTGGAGACTGAGTACACTGAACGGACTCGCCGAGAACTCCCAGATGGTATTATACCTCAAGTCAGATGGCAGTTCTCTGGTGACACTGGTACAACTTAGTCTGTAGACCCGAGATCGTCATAGAGTCTTGTGTGTCTCCCACTGTGCTTTGATTTCCACCCTACCACGGCTCTACTGAGTTGTGCAAACAGGTGGTTTTTGGGTACAGTCCCGATTCACATGGAGGCAATGAGCGATAGGAGGGGATTCGTCTCTCCCGGTATTGGGGGTTGATGTTGTGCTATGCTCGACTGGCCATAACAGGAAATCCCTGGCCAGTGTTGCAGTGATATACTGGTAAGAGTTATCAGTAGTTTCACGAATGTTATGGACCTCAAGTCGGCATGACTTATCGAGCTATTGGGGTCTGACGTTTACCACCCCTAGGCGAGATATGCGACATATCAGACGAACAGACCGGACTATACGGTAGTGTTACTGGTCGGATTCGCAGGAGTGTGAGCGGGCTTGCTCGTCGATCTTCTGATCGCTCAATACCCGGGTGGCCGTTACGTTTAGCAGACCGCTTGCGGCTTGTGGGTGTTTGATATGATCATCATCTGCTGCCGGCGTATTGACGAGTCTTTAGAGTCCTACACAGAGGTTTCCTGGCTCAAGCGAAAAGAAATAGGAGCGCATATGAGATATGTGCGGGACCGAGAATAATGCGTGTATGTGATACCGTATTCCATTCTCGCGATCTATGTATCGATTGGTTATATGTGATATAACCTAGTTATCGAATCAAGGATTGATTCGATAAGCCGATACATAGGATACTGGCCGGTTATATGCGACATGACCGGATCATTGAATCAAGTGTTGATTTAATGATTTAATGTATAATTATATATTTGATATATTACTTTGCATTAACCAGTATTGGTTCACTTTAAAAGGATTTTCTCACTTGAATTGTGCAAGTTGTATATGTGATATATTTCTTTGTGCACATGATTGTATCATGTTTGATGATACATTCTTGTTTGGTTTTGTGTAAAGTATTAAACCATGGTTAGTTAGTGATTAGGGTTTCATCTTATTCATTTATCTTTTTATTTTATTTATTTCAAAATAAAAAGAAAATGAGAAATGAATGGTGGCTCTTTTTGTTTTTAGTTGAAGATTCATGTAGCATTGTTTTAGTCACCATTCTTGTCTCATGCCTAACCCTAACCACTCATCTAACCTAAGTTAAGTCTCTACACTAAACCATGGTCAAAGATATGATAAGTATTGTATTTTCTTTTCTATTTTAATTTAAGTTATCATATCTTCTTCTTCTTCTTCATCTTCTTCAACATTGAAGAAAGCTTGCTACTTCAATGGCAAGTCATGAAGTCTAGTGAGAAATCCAAAACTAAAGTCTACCCACTTTCTATTTCTTCATCCTCTACCTCTTGCCAAGTAGTAGAGTGTGTTTCCTTCACAAATTTTCAAGGTTTGGTGAAGGTGGAGCTTGATTTAGCGATGCCTCGACGTAGATCATCTTCGGCATGGACATCGACGACCTAGCTCGCTTATTCTTCGACGAAGCCGACGTTGGAGTCCGGATTCTTTTTGGACAGCGGAGGGGACTTCGTTGCGGAGCCGTGGAGGTGGTGGACCGGATCTACAAAGGTTGTATGTCCGTTCCCTTAGTTAAAATGTTAACTAGTTTGCTTGTTTCGCCTAAATATCTAGTAAACGATCCGTAGTCGGGTTTGTAGGCACCCGTAAAATTTGATTTGTGCATGTTTGATCACTTGTGAGACTTCACTAGAGTGCCTAGGAACCCGACAGTGGTATCAGAGCCTAGCTAGAGCCTTAGGCGAAGTCTAGACGCGATTTGAAGTCCGATCGAACCGAAACCTCACCCGGGAAATTGCTCTCTGTACTTTTTTCAAAAACAGTGATTTTTCCAAATTAAAAATATGCAGAGAACTCAGCAGGGAATTCTAAGAATTACAGCTAAAAAATTTTTTGGTAAACAGTTAAAACCGCGGCGGAAGGGCGGCATAAGATAGGTTTATGCGGCGCTTCCGCCGCACATTGATGGTCAAGCTTTTCTTCACTTGAAAGAAGAAGAAGAAGATGAGCATAGAATTATGATAAGTATCTATTTAATCAAAAAGAAAATCCAATACTTATCATAACTAACTAGGGTTAGGTGTAGAGAATTAACCATGGTGATTAGAGTGGGTTAGGGTTAAGCAAAATGACAAGAATGGTGGCATAAAGTCAAATGTTCATGAAGCATCCAATAAGAAACAAAAATGGCCTCCATTCTTATCATAACTCATAACCATTTTCATTTAAATAGATAAATGAATAAGATGAAACCCTAATCACTAACTAACCATGGTTTAATACTTTACACAAAACCAAACAAGAATGTATCATCAAACATGATACAATCATGTGCACAAAGAAATATATCACATATACAACTTGCACAATTCAAGTGAGAAAATCCTTTTAAAGTGAACCAATACTGGTTAATGGAAAATAATATATCAAATATATAATTATACATTAAATCATTAAATCAACACTTGATTCAATGATCCGGTCATGTCGCATATAACCGGCCAGTATCCTATGTATCGGCTTATCGAATCAATCCTTGATTCGATAACTAGGTTATATCACATATAACCAATCGATACATAGATCGCGAGAATGGAATACGGTATCACATACACGCATTATTCTCGGTCCCGCACATATCTCATATGCGCTCCTATTTCTTTTCGCTTGAGCCAGGAAACCTCTGTGTAGGACTCTAAAGACTCGTCAATACGCCGGCAGCAGATGATGATCATATCAAACACCCACAAGCCGCAAGCGGTCTGCTAAACGTAACGGCCACCCGGGTATTGAGCGATCAGAAGATCGACGAGCAAGCCCGCTCACACTCCTGCGAATCCGACCAGTAACACTACCGTATAGTCCGGTCTGTTCTTCTGATATGTCGCATATCTCGCCTAGGGGTGGTAAACGTCAGACCCCAATAGCTCGATAAGTCATGCCGACTTGAGGTCCATAACATTCGTGAAACTACTGATAACTCTTACCAGTATATCACTGAAACCCTGGCCAGGGATTTCCTGTTATGGCCAGTCGAGCATAGCACAACATCAACCCCCAATACCGGGAGAGACGAATCCCCTCCTATCGCTCATTGCCTCCATGTGAATCGGGACTGTACCCAAAAACCACCTGTTTGCACAACTCAGTAGAGCCGTGGTAGGGTGGAAATCAAAGTACAGTGGGAGACACACAAGACTCTATGACGATCTCGGGTCTACAGACTAAGCTGTACCAGTGTCACCAGAGAACTGCCATTTGACGTGAGGTATAATACCATCTGGGAGTTCTCGGCGAGTCCGTTCAGTGTACTCAGTCTCCACTGAGCACCCGCATACCATCTTCGATGTCAAACACCAATGGATATGGGATCATCCATCACCCATCGCATGGGTCGAGAAGATATGCGCTAGTCTACTCTGGAATATCGATGCCCCGTCTCGATATTCCCTCGACTAGGAACATTTCAAGGATGTACTCATGGACTACCCAGGCCCCACTAGTATGATCTACATCATAGTCCTGGAAGTCGAGTACACATCCTAAGGGCTTTATCAACATGTAACAGAGAGACGAAAAGTATACACGTTAAGATAAAGTGCAACCAGATAGCGTACTATCATGTCGAGCAAGAAAGTCCTTCCTATATATGTCCCAGCATCCACTACAATATACATCCAATGTACAGTAATGGCCTCTAGGGCATACATATAACTAACAATCTCCCACTTGCACTAGGGCCATCTGTAGCAGTGGTTGCAGTATCACATACTCAACCATCCCCTAAAAGTCTCTCTTTGGGAAAAAGGCCTTCGTGAGTGGATCCGCCATGTTGTCCTCTGAGTCTACTCTCCTAACCTCGATCAACCTGGAGATCAACTATCTCCATGATCAGGTGATGCTGCCTTAGATTATGTCTGGGTCACTGATGGGACCAGGGTTTCAGGGCCAAAGCCTCAGTTCCATTGTCACACAATGGTAGGAACCTAGTTCATCATATGAACCAATATACACCCAAACTTCCTCTTTGGTAGTATCTTCAATAGCGATGTTACCAGCCTTTATCGTCTAGTTTGCCATGGTATCTAGCTTGGAACTCTTCCAACATACCGTCCCTTTACTGAGGGTAAAGACAGTGCATGTGACTGACATTCAGTCGTCTTTATCACCCTGGAACACTTCCAGTGATTCTCCCCAGGATCGATTGATACCATCTCACTACATCCAGTGAGAATCCTAGCATCCAATTACATCTATCTCATAGATGAAAACTTAGGATTTAGGAGGTATCACTTTGATCCTATTTGGAGAATCCTAGTGATAATAGGAGATTGACCGATCGTAGTATAGGAAACTCTTTTCCTATCATGAGTATGTTATCCACGTACTCTACGAGGATCATCACCATACTTCCTACTACCTTTTTGTTTATACAAGGTTCATCTACTATTTTGATGTTGTCAAACTCTTTGACTAACACATCAAAACAGATGTTCCATCTCCGCGATGCCTTCTTTATCCTATAAGGCATCTTGCACACGTTTCCGCTGCTCCCACTGACTACGAAGACCTCTGGCTGTGTTCTTATAGACGTTCTCTTCTAAATCAGTATTTAGAAAAGCAGTCATGGCACCCAACCGCCAGATATCGTAGTTATGGTATGTAGCCGTGGTAAGTAGGATCTAGATAGACTTAAGCATAGCTACTGGAAAAAGGTTTCATCATTATCCACGCCTGGTCGATGACGAAAACCTTTAATAAGTCTAGCTTTGAAAGTCTCAACTTTTCCATCTACACCAAGTAATCTTCTCAAGAAATACTTGCTCCTGATGGGGATTTAACCCTTCAGATATAGCAGCTAAAGTCCATACTTTGCTGGTGTACATGGATTCCATCTCAGATCCCTAAGCATCCAGCCATTCTTACAGAGTCCCTACTCTCGATGGCCTGGTCGAAACTAGTTGGGTCATCATCTTATGATGCAATCCTTGCTCCCACTGTCATCGAGAAACCGAGGTATCTCTCAGGCGGATGAGGAACCCTACTAGATCTGCGGAGAGGCTGAGGTTCGTCGGAAACTATTGAATCCTCTGGTTCTGTCAAATCATTAGCAGTTTTGTACAGCTGGAACCTTTCCAGTTCTACAGAACTGATCTTGCCTCGATCTTGTCCGGATTTTGCTTTTGACATAGGCCGGAAAATCCCAAATCTTAACTTATTTAAGAGATAGGATCTTCCCATACCATATCTCATATGGATTGGTAGGCATTGAATTGATTCAAACCTAATTCAATAGGTATGTAGCTTCTCAAGTGCATAACCCCAAAAGGAAATAGGTAACTCAGTAATACTCATCATAGAGCACACCATATCTAATATTGTGCAATTGCTTCGCCCTGATACACCGTTGTGCTGTGGTGTATTCAGAGGAGTAACACTGAGAGAGAATCTCATTCTCCTTTAGAATAGTCCAGGAATTCTATGCACAAGTATTCTCCTCCCTGATCTCATCATAGGACATAATACTTATACCCGTATTTTGGTTCTCTACTTCTAACTTATATTCTGTGAATACCTCAAAAGGTTCGGACTTATGTTTCAGCAGGAACATACGACTGAATCTTGAGAGATTATCAGAGAATATAATGAAGTATAAAGAACCATTCCTGGCATGTGCAGACAGGAGACCTTACATACATCATCATGTATCAGTCCCAAGAGTTTACTAACTCTTTCTCTGTTTCCAGTAAACAGAGCTGGTGTCATTATATCTTTGTGACATGACTGGCAAGTTTCACAAGATGTAAATTCAAACTGATTTAAATATGCATCTAAATGTAACTTCAGCTAGTCGGGTCGCATCGATATGACCTAGTCTACAATACCTCAAGAAGAATTTGTTCATTTCTGAACTCTTCCTCTTGTGTGTGTTCTGTATACGAGGAACTGTAGTTTGATTTAGAACGTCAATGCTTTTAGATAACGTGCCTGAACCGATCAACTTTTGATATAGGAAATGTTCAAAACATTATCCATCAATACAAAATTATATCATTTCTTCACTAATAAAGAGACTGATATGATTTTGAATATCAGGTTCGGTATCTAATAGCATTTGTTCAGAATCAATGTATTGGTAATACAGGGTGACAGTGACCAACAGACTTGGCTGCAACACTTGCCCCGGTTTCTGTCTCATGAAACTTATCACCCGTCCTAAGTTTTTCTACCTTTTTGTAGCCCTATGTAACAGCTTACACATCTGGGATCCTGATCCGGTATCATATACCCAGGATGCAGAGAATACTGAGAAACAGTTCTATGTAATGAACACACCCGAAGGAGATGCATCATATGCACTTTCTTCGTTTGGGCGGCATACGAATTCTGGTATTCCCCTATTTCCTGCTCTGTCTTATAACAATTATAAGTTGGAGCGGGACCAACGTTCCCCAGCTCAGTATAATAAGCGGGTTCGGTCAATACATCCGTATTATTATCTTGATTAAGGCGTGATAAGGTCGCTACCAGGAGAGAAAGAGAAGAAAACACTCTGCGTGCGCTCTTGCAAGATCAGATTGGTTATATATTTTATCTAATCAGGATGGCTCCCACTGTTTTTATCAAATCTTCCTTCAAACCCTAAAAGGAAAGACTAGCCGGGATTAATTACACACTACAAGTTCGCCAATCTTTCAGCCAGGCCAGTGTCGGTACTTTGAGGGAGGTCCCCGTGCTTTCGTACGAACCTAATTAATGTAAACCTCATTTTCCCATAGGCGTAACCCCGTTGACACCTTTCTAGACACCTACTTGATCGGCTAATTGTAATGTGTAAAACTCTCCCAGGAGTAACAATTACTCGCAGTGGGTATCGGGATCCAACTATCATATAGAAGGTATGCAATCTCATTGCAAATTTCAACACTTGAAACTCCCGATGAAGGTTTTTACCCCTAGCACCTATGACCTTAACTATGGTCAACAAATCATAAGTACTAGTCAAGTTCTACCCGTCATTTCGTGATTAATTAGACCCACCCACATGACCCTTAACTAAGGTCAACAAAGTCACGCGACTGTCCTAACTAATCGCATCATATGCGGTGTAGGAAGACATCACTTAGCTACCGTACACTGTGCCTTGACTATGGTCAACAAACACAACACGAATACTAAGTACTCTACTTCCTAAAATGACGGAGGGTTGCGGCTGGTTTTTGTGAAAAACCTTTAACGCTTTGAACTTGATCTCGTTGCGGAATCAAATGGTTTTTTTAAATGGAATGTTTTTGAGGCTTTTCTAGTTTTGCTAAAGGGGTCACTCCCGGTGAAGGGATCGTCGGCCCTTTCCTCGTCGAATGAGGTGCGGGATATATCATATATATCACTGTGCAAAGCAGAAACTATAGAAGCGATCAAAAGACAAACCGAGGGTTGTAGCATCTGCCAGTTATTGCTAAAGGAGTCACTCCCGGTGAAGGGATCTCGGTCCTTTCCTTATCGAATAAGGTGCAGGATGTTCTATAATGAACACCGCGATGCAAAGCAAGAACTGTAGCTACCTGTTTTATTTTGAAATTCGATTCCACAACATCATTTAGGTTTATTTTCTTTCATTAATCTCATTAATGAATATCCCATCATTAAAATCCACCTAACCATCACAGATAAATATAACGTACGCTTATGCCATCCGCATTCGCCTCGATGTCCCGTCTGCACCGTTAGGTTAGGTAACTAACGCCAGAGCGAGGCAGGGCTAGCGCGGGTGTAAAACATAAGCAACGTCTATATAATATATCATATATACTATATATAATACCTGTCACAGAACATCACATGATCACAGATAAATCACAGCAGAAGAAACATATGAAATATTGGATATACGAGGACGTCCGTGTTTTCAATACGAGCCAGTATAAAACATGGATTCCACGGTCGTGATGAACAGCCAACCCCACACCCCTAGACCCCTACGAGAGCGGCAAGCAACCCTACCAATTCTAGGGTTAGGAGACCCGGACTCGACTCCTCGAGTTGGTCTCCCACTGGACCCCAGAACCCGGTTACTTGTGCTCCCCTCCTTGGGTCTATCCTAGTGCAGAAAAGTAAATAATATACAACGGGTGACGACTTCCGCAACCTGGAAGTGCCCCAATAAAAGAATATTACATACAAGTTTTTACATGAATTAAAATGAAAAACACTCATCTCACATAAAAATAAAAAAAAATAAAAAAAACCCGGCTATTCAAACACGACGATCCAATATAACATATCCAGCAACACATAACATCACATGTCATCAACGTAAGTAAATATGCGCATCCCAATTGTCGTTGACATATAGCAACGAAACCGGCGATATCACATATTACACTTACGGTCACAGAAAAGAAAGTGTAAAACTATAACAGTTGGAATCCGCAACCTCTTTAGACATCACATGCCTAATCAAATGAATTACTTAGACATCACATGCCTAACAATTATAAACCCCGCATTTTAGTCTCGTTATCGAAAACACTTTTCAATATCAAGTCGGACAATTCAACAAGATTCCCGAAAAACTGATCGAATGCACGTCGCAAACTTTAGTAGGCGGCCGCACCCCTGATACCGTCGACGAACTGCATCAAGGCGGAACACCGCTGCCGCGAGCACCCGGACGGATGCTTTCGGCGACGGGGTTCTCCTACAGTCACTTGGTCGGGGCTATGGGGTGAGGCTGTCTATTAAGTTTACCCGGCGAGTATCCGCGTACGCTACGTGATTGCAACGGACTTTTGATCACATCAAAATTCCGTGGCAACCGATCAAATGAGACTAAACTGCTATGTTTATAACATTCATTCAGTTATCTCATAACTTCTTATGAATTCCAATTATTGTATCACATTCCGGATAAATAGAAAATGTTAAACTTTCCGATCGAACAATGTAACACCCAAGTTTTCCCGATACAGATCAACACATGAAACAAGTCTAAAAACATTCAGTTCGTGCCTCAGTACCAACGGTCCAGCCGTAGAAGGGTCAAGCCAACGCCTCACATGTGGCACGCCGTACTGCCCCAAACCCGAAGGTTCAAAGGGTAGTTCAAGACGGTCACATAATCGAGTTAAGGTTTGTTGTCTTCTAGAGGGACCATCGTGTTACTTGCACTACTTAGAACGTGATTAAACTACAGAAATATCCAACACTTTGAAATTTCCCGACAGGGGAAAAATTGGGTATTTATATCCGGTCGAACTTTTTAACATATTCAAAAAATTATCCGGAACGACACATAGACAAAGTTTGACAATCCGATCGAATGTATGAACTCCCAATACAACCCAAAATACTCAACTCTTGATTTCAGATTAAAATTCCCAGGAAAACCAGCATTGAAAAATAGGAGTTACTGTGCAAAATTCAATGGCAGATAAGACAAAAGTGCGGCGGAAGGGCCGCATTAGCACGCTAATGTCGCGGTTCCGCCGCACTTTAGAAAGATCATTAGGTAATTTTTGCATCGTAATTCTTAGATTTACCTGGTTGTTTTTCTGCATATTTTTAATTTGATAAAATCCACATTTTACAAAAATGTCCAGAGAGCATTTTAAAGTCGGGGTTTCGGGTCGATCGGACTTCTAACTCCGTCTACGCATTATACGAAGATGAGTAATGGCCTCTAGGGCATACATATAACTAACACGTTGCTACTGTGACGTATTCTGGAATTTTTGAACTTCGCTCAAGTGTTCGGCTATTTAGGAAATTTTGGGTAATTGATTATCTGTTCGGAGAGTTTAATGCTGTCTATTTATCTGGAATGTGATACAATATGTGGAATTCATACAGTTAGGCCTGAAATGCGAAGTATGTGATATTTCGGATTTACGATGTCTAAAGAGATTGTGGATTCCAAAAGTTGTAGTTTTACACTTTCTTTTCTGTGACCGTAAGTGTAATATGTGATATCGCCGGTTTCGTTGCTATATGTCAACGACAATTGGGATGCGCATATTTACTTACATTGATGACATGTGATGTTCTGTGTTGCTGGATATGTTATATTGGATCATTGCATTCTGAATAGCCGGGTTTTTTTTTATGTGAACTGAGAGTTTTTATTTTCTTTCATGTAAAATTTAAGTGTACGTAATATTCTTTTATTGGGGCACTTCCGGGATGAGGTCGATGTCACCATTTGTATATTATTTACTTTTCCGCACTAGGATAGACCCAAGGAGGAGTGCACAAGTAACCGGGTTCTAGAGTCCAGTGGGAGACCAGCTCGAGGAGTCGAGTCCGGGTCTCCTAACTCTAGAATTGGTAGGGTTGCTTGACGCTCTCGTAGGGGTCCAGGGGTATGGGTTTGGCTATTCGTCGCGACCGTGGAATCCGTGTTTTATAGAGGCTCAAAATAAAACACGGACGTCCTAGTATATCCAATGTTTCATATGTTTCTTCTGCTGCGATATCTGTGATGTGATCATGTGATGTGCTGGGATAGATACTATATATAGTATATATGATATACTATATAGACGTTACTTATGTTTTACACCCGCGCTAGCCCGCCCTGCTCTGCCGTTAGTTACCTAACCTAACGGTGCACGAGGGGTCATCGAGGCGAATGCGGATGGAATAAGTGTACGTCGTATTTATCTGTGATGTTTATGTGACTTAAATGATGGGACTTCATTAATGTGATTAATGAAAGAAAGGAAACCTAAAAGTTGTTGTAAAATCAAAATTTTCAAACAGGGTAGCTACAGTTTTGCTTTGCATAGCGGTATATATGATATACCCTGCACCTTATTCGATGGGGAAAGAGCCGAGATTCCTTCACCGGGAATGACCTCTTTAGCAAAACTAGCAGATGCTACAACACTCGGTTTGACTTTTGACTGCTTTTGGAGTTTTGCTTTGCATAGCGGTATATATGATATACCCTGCACCTTATTCGATGGGGAAAGAGCCGAGATCCCTTCACCGGGAGTGACCTCTTTAGCAAAACTAATGAAAGCCTCAAAATCACTCCATTTCAAAAAATTCACTAGATTCTACAACGATATCAAGTTTATTACGCAATACGTTTTCAGAAAAACTTGTCGTAGCCCTCCGTCATTTCAGATAAGTCCTACTAAGTATTCGTGCTACGTTTGTTAGCCTGCGTCAAGGCGTAGTGTGCGGTAGTTAACTAGTATTTATCTGCTTATGCTTATGATGCAGATTGGATTATAGTAGTCGTGCGACTTTGTTGGCCTGCGTCAAGGGTCGCACGGGTGGGTTTAATTCAATCAAGAAATGACGGGTTGAACTTGACTAGCGTACTATGGTTTGTTGGCCTGCGTCAAGGTCATGGGACGCTAGGGGCAAAATATTATCGGGAATTTCAAGTGTTGAAATTTGCAATGAGATTGCATACCTTCTATGAGATAGTTGGATCCCGATACCCACTGCGAGTAATTGTTACTCCTGGGAGAGTTTTACACAAGACAATGAGCCGATCAAGTAGGTGTCTAGAAAGGTGTCAACGGGGCTACGCCTCTGAGAAAATGAGGTTTACTTTAATTAGGTCCGTGCGAAAGCACGGGGAACCTCCCTCAAAGTACCGACACTGGCCTGGCTGAAAGATTGGCGAAGTTGTAGGGTGTAATTAATCCCGGCTAGTCTTTCCTTTTAGGGTTTGAAGGAAGATTTGATAAAAACAGTGGGAGCCATCCTGATTAGATAAAATAATAACCAATCTGATCTTGCAAAAGCATACGCTAAGTGTTTTCTTCTCTCTCTCTCCAGGTAGCGACCATATCATGCCTTAATAAAGATAATAATATGGATGTATTGACCGAACCCGCATGTTATACTGAGCTCGGGAATGTTGGTCCCGTTCTTTCTTATAAGAGTTATAGGACTGAACAGGATATAGGGGAATACCGGGATTCCCATGCCACCGGAATGAAGAAAGTACATGTTGATGCATTTTCTTCGGGTGTGTTCGTTACAGAGAATTGTTTCTCCATTTCCTCTATGTCCTGGGTATTAGATACCGGGTCAGGATCCCATATATGTAATCAGTTACATGGGCTTAGTAAAGGTAGAGAACTTGGAGATGGTGATAAAGACATAAGGGTTGGAAATGGTGCAATTGTTGCAGCTAAAACCGTCGGGGAATATCACCTTGTATTACCAACTGGTAATACATTGATTCTGAACGAATGCTATTACATGCCGAACCTGATATGCAACATTATATCGGTTTCTTTGTTGAGTAAATAGGGATATAATTTTGTATTACAGGATAATGTTATGTATATTTTTCTAAACCAAAAGTTGGTTGGATCAGGCACGATGTGCAATGGCAATTATGTTCTAAATCAATCAACATTTCTGAGCATAACAAACACACACAAGAGGAAGAGTTCAGAAATGAACGAATGCTTCTTGTGGCATTGTAGACTGGGTCACATCAATGCGACACGACTAGCTAAGTTGCATAAGGATGGATATTTAAATCCGTTTGAATTTTCATCTTATGACACTTGCCAGTCATGTCTCAAAGGCAAGATGACCAAAACTCCGTTTACGGGACACGGAGAGTGAGTTACGGAACTCTTGGGACTGGTACATAGTCATGTATGCGGCCCCATGTCTACACATGCCAGGAATGGTTCTGCATACTTCATTACATTCACTGACGATCTCTCTAGATTCGGGTATGTGTTCCTGATGAAACACAAATCAGAAGCTTTTGAGAAATTTAGAGAATATAAATAAGAAGTCGAGAACCAAACCGGGAAAAGTATTAAAATCCTTCGATCTGATCGAGAAGGTGAATACTTGAGCAATGAATTCCTGGACTTCCTAAAAGAGAATGGGATTCTCTCTCAGCTGACTCCTCCATATACACCACAGCACAACGGTGTATCGGAATGGAGGAACCGCGCCCTATTAGATATGGTGCGCTCTATGATGAGCACAGATGAGTTACATATTTCCTTCTGGGGGTATACACTGGAAGCAGCTGCAGACCTATTGAATATGGTTCCCACCAAATCTATGCCAACCACTCCATATGAGATATGGAAAGGAAAGAGACCATGTCTTAATTATGTTTAGATATGGGGTTGTCCGGCCTATGTAAAAACGCAAAATCCGGACAAACTCGCGGAAAGGTCCATTCTGTGTAAGTTTATTAGATATCCCAACATTCGCACGGGTATATCTTCTACCAAACCGAGGAACAAAAAGTGTTTGTTTCTCGACATGCCACCTATTTAGAACATGAATTTCGTGAAAAAGTGGTTAGTGGCATAGAGGTAGAACTGGAAGAGGTTCCAACAAAACAGACTACGACAGAAGATTTGGTTGAACCGGAGGATTCAGTAGTTCCCAACGAACCTCAACCTCTCCGCCGATCTAGAAGGGTTCCTCACCCACCTGAGAGATACTATGGTTTTCTCATGGATGGTGGGAGCGAGGATTGCATCATGGTTGATGATGACCTAACTAGCTTCGAGCAGGCCATCACGAGTGGGGACTCAGTGAAATGGCTGGATGCAATGCGGTCCGAGATGGAATCCATATACACCAACAAAGTATGGACTTTGGAAGATGCTCCTGAAGGGGTAAAACCCATTGGGAGCAAGTGGATCTTCAAGAAAAAACTTGGTGTAGATGGGAAAGTGGAGACATTCAAAGCTAGACTTGTTGCAAAGGGTTTTCGTCAAAGACCAGGTGTGGACTATGACGAAACCTTTTCTCCAGTGTCTATACTTAAATTCATCCGGATCATGTTTGCCATCGCTGCATATCATGACTACGAAATCTGGTAAATGGATGTTAAGACCGCCTTTCTAAACGGTGATTTAGAAGAGTGCGTGTACATGACTCAGTTAGAGGGCTTCGTAGATAGTGGGAGCAGCGGGAGGTGTGCAAGCTACTTAAATCCATTTATGGATTAAAGCAAGCATCGCGGAGTTGGAACATCTTCTTTGACGTCGTTATCAAAGAGTTTGATTTCGTCAAAAACGTAGATGAACCTTGTATCTACAAGAAGGTGGCAGAGAGTAAGGTTGTCTTCCTCGTATTGTACGTGGATGACATACTCATGATAGGAAATGACATTCCTATGCCGCAATCGGTCAAGCTCTTCTTATCACAAAGATTCTCAATGAAAGATCTTGGTGATGCCTCCTACATATTAGGAATTAGGATATATAGAGATAGATCTAAACAGATATTGGGATTGTCCCAATCCAGGTACATTGACACCATACTAAAGAGGTTTAGTATGGAAGAGTCCAAACGTGGGTTTTTACCCACGATTTCAGGGCTCACTCTCTCCAAAGAGATGTCTCCCAAGACTGATTTGGAGAGAGCTCGCATGCAAGGGATACCCTATGCTTCGGCTGTAGGCTCTATCATGTACGCGATGCTATATCCCAGACCCGATGTAGCATATTCACTAAGTGTAGTGAGTAGGTATCAAGCTGATCCTGGAGAGAGTCAATGGACAGCTGTGAAGAGCATCCTAAAGTATTTACGAAGGACTAAAGAGATGATCTTGGTGTATGGTAACGGAGAACTCCAAGTGCAGCCCTTTACCGATTCGAGCTTCCTGAGTGATAAGGACGACTCTAAGTCGCAGTCGGGTTTTGTCTTTACCCTTTATGGAGGGGCGGTTAGCTAGAAGAGTTCCAAGAAGGAAACCATGGCAGACTCGACAATGGTGGCTGAATACATCGCTGCCAACGATGCTGCCAAAGAGGCTTTCTGGATCAAGAAGTTCATTATTGAACTTGGAGTGGTTCCATCCATTGAGCATCCAATACCTTTGTATTGCAATAATAATGGAGCGGTGGCTTTGGCCAAGGAACCCAGGTCTCATCAGTGATCCAAGCATATTCTGAGGCGGTATCACCTGATCCGGGAGATAGTTGATCGCCGGAAGATCGAGGTCAGGAGGGTTGACACGAAGAACAACACAGCGGATCCACTCACGAAGGCTATTCCCCAGATACAGATTGACAGACTCATTGGGATGCCCGGTATGCGATACTACAGCAGCTGGCCCTAGTGCAAGTGGGAGATTGTTAGTTGTATGTATGCCCTAGAGGCCAGTATTGTACAGATGATGTATATTATATTGGATGGTTGGACATATATAGAGAGGAATTTCTTGCTCGATATTATAGTATGCTATCTGGTTGCTCTTTATCTTAACATGTATACTTGTCTCTTTATACTGTCTTATAGCTACATGTTGATAAAGCCCTTAGAATGTATACTTGACTATCTAGACTGTGATGCAGATCATACTAGTGGGGCCATAGTAGTCCATAAGTACATCCTTTAATGTTCCTAGTCGTGGGTATATCGAGATAGGGCATCGATATACCAGTGTAGACTAGCGTATACGCTTCTCGACCCATGTGATGGGCGATGGATGATCCCATATCCATTGGTGTTTGACATCAGAGATGGTATACGGGTGCTCAGTGGAGACTGGGTACACTGGACGGACTCGTCGAGAACTCCCAGATGGTATTATACCTCAAGTCAGATGGCAGTTCTCTGGTGACACTTGTGCAGGTTAGTCTGTAGACCCGAGATCGTCATAGAGTCTTGTGTGATTCCCACTGTGCTTTGATTTCCACCTTACCACGTCCATGTGGGCGTGCAAAACGATGGTTTTTGGGTACAGTCCCGAGTCACATGGAGGCAATGAGCGATAGGAGGGGTTTCGTCTCTCCCGGTATTAGGGGTTGATGTTGCGCTGTGCTCGATTGGCCGTAACAGGGAAGTCCCTTACCAGGGCTGATTCAGAGATTTACTGGTAAGTGTTACCAGTAGTTTCTCGACCCATTATGAGCCTCACATCGGCATGACTTATCGGTTATTCGGGTCTGACGTTTACCACCCCTAGACTTGATATGCGACATATCAGACGAGGAGACCGGACTGTACGGGAAGTGTTACCGGCAGGCTTTTACAGGAGTTGGAGCGGGCTTGCTTGCTGATCTTCTGATCGCTCAATACCCGGGTAGCCGTTACGTCCAGCTAGTACCGCTGACGGCTTATGGGTGCGTGATGTGATCATCACCTACTGACGGCATATTGACGAGTCTTTAGAGTCCTACACAGAGGTTTTACTGGCTCAGGCAAAACGAAATAGGAGCACGTATGTGATATATGCGAGACCGAGAATAAATGCGAGTATGTGATACCGTATTCTATTATTGCGACTTTTTGTATCGGTCGGTTATATATGATATGACCGGGTTATCGAATCAAGTGTTGATTCGATAAGTCAATACGATGGATGTTAGCCGGTTATATGAGATGTGACCGGATTATTAATTCAAGTGTTGATTTAATAATTAAGTGTATAATTGTATATTAGATATACTAATTTACATTTTCTAACACTTGTTCACTTTAGGGTTTTTCTCACATGTACACTACTTTAACATGTATATGATATATGTTAAAATGTGTTATCATATTGTATCATGGTTGATGATACACATGACTTGTGTGTATGAGACATACACCATTCTATGTATTATGGTGGGTTATGATTATTTAAGATAATTACAAAATTAGTGGAGTTTTGGAATGAGCATGAAGCTTGTAGAAGCTTACTTTGCTTTGACAAAGTCTACTAGCTTTGTCTTTACCTTAGATTCCTTTTAACCCAACCATAATCAATTAGCTATGTTTATGGCTCTACAAGGGTTAGTATATGATACTCACTCACCATGGTTACCCTTCACACTTGATCATTATCCTCTTCACTTTCTTTTGTTCATCTTCTTCTTCATTGAACAAGAGAAAAAGAAAAACTAGGGTTCGATCCAAAGTGAGAAAGATTGTGAGAAACAAAATTCTTAAGAGAACCCACTTCCTATTTCTCCATCCTCTACTAGACTAGCACTTTAGTTTAGGGTGTTTACTTCACTAATTCTCTAGTTAGTGAAGTAGGAGCTTGAGTCGGAATTCCCTCGACGTAGATCATCTTCAGCCTCGGAGACCTCAAGCAAGGTCGCATCCTTCGTGTCGTGAAGCCATGCGAGAGCCCGGGAGAACCTTGATCGCAGCAAAGGGACTTCAACAAATGAAGTGGAGGACCGATCTACAAAGGTTGTATTTCGTGTTCCCTTTAGTGTAAAGTTGTTTACTTGCTTTTAGATTCGCCTAAACTCTAGTACACGATCTTGCTTAGGGTTATTCGGCATATAAAAATTTAATTTTGGCATGGTCGATGCCTTGTAGAGCCTTGTTAGTGTGCCTAGTAACCCTACAGGATTGATATCGCACTGTGTCTAGGAGAGCCATTACACATAGTCGTCCATGGCCAGGGCAAGCGAGATTTACTGGTAGTGTTTCCAGTAGTTTCTCAGGTTGTTCTGGGCTACACTCCGACACGACTTATACCGCTATTAGGGGTCTGACGTTTACCACACCCTAGGCCCAATATGCGATACTCTTAGACGAACAGACCGGACTGTACGGAGATTGTCACATTCAGGCTCAGTAGGAGTTCGGATGGGTTTACCTCATCGGCCTTCTTATCGACATCTACCTGGGGACTGTTACGTATTGCTAGTGCCGCTTGCGGTCTGTGGTTAAACCCACTGCTAGCGTAGTGTCGAGTCTTTAGAGTCCAACACAGAGAGTTTCTCTGCATTGAGTAAAAGATGTAGAGGCCGTGTGGTTTTACGGCAGGGCTACGATCACTTACGTGCACTTGTGCGCGTATGATGTTCGGACGGACAATACTAGTGGGCTTTGGTTTAAGTCGGATCCTCGTGTTGTATTGATGGATTAGTTTTGTCTTCTAGTATTCGTGTTCTACGGAATCCAGATGCGGGTGTATATGCATGGATGTGAGGAGCGAAGAAGGAGGTGCCTCATTAGGGTTTTGACCATTGACTTGGTCAAAACCATTATGAGGTGAGGAAAATGTTTACTAATCTTTTTAATGATAATTGTATTATGGCTAATTGGTTTGACCATTTGACTATGCTTGACCATTTGACTTGTTCACTGATGTTGACCTAGATATTTTTTGCTAATCATAAGATATTTTCTTGCTTAGCATTAAATGAGACATGATAGTGGTCAAATCAACTTAGCCATCATAATTATCATAATAAAAGATTGGTTTTTATTTCTCCATGGCTCATTATCTGATTTGCATTCTCTATCTTCAATTTGGAGCTCTCATATGCTCTCCTTCTTCTTCCTTACTACAAATCCCTCAAGCTCTCATGTGTTGAGAAAATTAGGGAACAAATAAACAAACAACTCCATCACTATACTCTACATCGCCTAGGACATCAAGCTTAGCATTCTTGTTACCCTAGTTACCTCGGTTCTTGAGGTGGAGCTTGGATTATAGACTCTCGGGTGGATCATCATCGACTCAAGGAGGCCGGAGTTCAAGCACGATCCATACTACCATCGAGGAGCTTAAGGAGAGGAACGAAGACCCGAAGGACTTGATTTCTTTAGGTATAACTTCTATCATAGTAGATAGAACTCTATTTAGTGCTAACTAGGTTTATGGTAAAGATCCGGTTAGGGTTTATGTTAGCGCCAAGTTCGTTATCGCTACGAAATTTTTATTCCGCATTTGGCCACGGAAGTTGGCCGGGGCGCTAGTGTAATCCCTTCAATGACAAGGTTAATGGTGTAGGGTTACAAGGCACTGTCACAAGGGTCTATAAGTCATCAACCATGCCCGATTTAAAGTTTAGACGTGCCGAACAATCTAAAGCGAGGATCTTTGCTAGATAATTAGGGTTAAACATGCAAGTAAACATCTTTACAACTAAGAGAGAGGGATTACAACCTTTGTAGTCCACTCCTTCGCTTCATAAGCACCGAGTAGTAGTCCCTTCACCGCGATCCATGATCTCCCAGACTCAAGAGAGGCTCCACAACGAATGATCCATGCTTGCTTGAAGTCTTCCTTTTCGAAGATGATCCATCTTAAATTTCTTTAACTTAAGCTCTCACTCACTAATCAAGTATTAATGAAGTGAACACCCTAATCTAATTGGCTATATTAGATGAGGATGATGAACTAGGAATTATGCTCTCTTTTATTTTCAAGATCTCACACTAATTCATCACAAAATCAAAAGCTAGTGAGCTTATCAAGAAGGAAGAAGAAGATGATTTCTTTTTTGTTGAATAATGAAAAGTTACTATACTTACAATTGAAACTTGAGTTAATAATATGAAGCATTAACTCATGTAGAGAGTTTACTAGGGTTAAGGGTTTGGGTTGGGTTAAATAATATCTTAAAATATCAACACATAATATCTTAGCTCAAAACAAAACAAAAGCTTCTAGAAGCTTCAAGAAAATACTTACCCAAATCAAACCCTAACCATTTTCAATCTCTACTAATCATGTTGCATTTGTAAACATAACTTGTTACAATATTATATATCACATATATAATATATTTTTGTAACAAAAGAAAATAATTCAATTAACATGTATCGCATATATATCAATGTATTACCCAGTGAGAAAATGAATCAATAAAGCGAGCCAATATTAGATAATGTAATGTAATATATCACATATATAATTATACATTAAATTATCGAATCAACACTTGATCCGACAATCCGGATATATCGCATATAACCGACTAATATAACATGTACCGATTCATCGAATCAACACTTGATCCGATGACCCGGCTGATATCAAATATCGGGAGAATAGAATACGGTATCTCATATCGTATTATTCTCGGTCCCGCACATATCACATATGTGCTCCTACTCCGTTTTGCCAGAGTCAAGAAACCTCTGTGTAGGACTCTAAAGAATCGTCAATACGCCAGCAGTAGGTGATGATCATATCAAACACCTACAAGATGCAAGTGGTCTGCTAAACGTAACATCCACCCAGGTATTGAGCGATCAGAAGATCAACAATCAAGCATGTACATTCTCCTGTGAATCCAATAAGTAACACTCCAGTACAGTCCGGTCTCTTCGTCTGATATGTCGCATATCCAGTCTAGGGGTGGTATACGTCAGACCCCAGTAACTGATAAGTCGTGTCGATGTGAGGCTCATAACAGGTCGAAAATCTACTTATAACACTTGCCAGTAGTACTCAATATCCGCCCTGGCCAGGGACTTCCAGTTATAGCCAATCGAACATGGCACAACATCAACTCCCTATACCGGGAGAGACGATACCTCTCCTATCGCTCATTGCCCCCATGTGATTCGGGACTGTACCCAAAAGCCACCATTTTGCACGCCTTCTTGGACATGGTAAAGTGGAAATCAAAGCACAGTAGGAATCACACAAGACTCTATGACGATCTTGGGTCTACAGACTACCCTTTACCAGTGTCACCAGAGAACTGCCATCTGACATGAGGTATAATACCATCTGGGAGTTCTTGGCGAGTCCGTTCAGTGTACCCAGTCTCTACTGAGCATCCGTACACCATCTTTGATGTCAAACACCGATGGATATGGGATCATCCATCGCCCATCATATGGGTCAAGATGCGTATACGCTAGTCTACTCTGGTGTATCGATGCCCTGTCTCGATATACCCTTGACTAGGAACAGTTATAGGATGTACTCGTTGACTACCCTAGCTCCACTAGTATGATCTCATCATAGTCCCAGTAGTCGAATACATATCCTAAGGGCTTTATCAACAAGTGAGAACGAGATAGTAAATTAATACAAGTCAACATGTTAAGATAAAGTGAAACCAAATAGCATACTATCATGACGAGCAAGAAAGTCCTCTCTATATATATCCAAGCATCCATTATAATATACATCATATCTACAACAATGGCTTCTAGGGCATATACATAACTAACAATCTCCCACTTGCACTAAGGCCAGCTGTTGTAGTATATCATACCCAGCATCCCGAAGAGTCTCTCAAACTGTGTCTGGGGAATGGCCTTCGTGAGTGGATCCGCAGTGTTGTCCTTCATATCAACTCTCCTGACCTCGATCTCCCGGCGATCAACTATCTCCCGAATCAGGTGATACCGCCTCAGAATATGTCTGGACTTCTGATGGGACCTGGGTTCCTTGGCCAAAGCCACAGCTCCATTGTTATCACAATACAAAGGTATTGGATACTCAATGGATGGAACCACACCAAGTTCAGTAATGATCTTTTTCATCCAGAAAGCCTCTTTTGCAGCATCATTGGCAACAATGTATTCAGCCTCCATCGTTGAGTCTGCAACGGTATCCTGTTTGGAACTTTTCCAACACACCGCCCCTCCATTGAGGGTAAAGACAAATCCCGAGTGCGACTTAGAGTCGTCCTTATCACTTTGGAAGCTCGAATCGGTAAGGGACTCCACCTGGAGTTCTCCGTTACCATACACCAGGAACATCTCCTTAGTTCTTCTCAAATACTTGAGAATGTTCTTCACAGCTATCCAGTGACTCTCTCCAGGATCTTCTTGATACCTACTCACTACACTTAGTGAGTATGCTACATCGGGTCTGGTACATAGCATTGCATACATGATAGAGCCTACTGCTGAAGCATAGGATATCCCTTGCATGCGAGCTCTTTCCAAATTGGTCTTGGAAGACATTCCTTTGGAGAGAGTGAGTCCAGAGATCGTGGGTAGGTTCCTACGCTTGGATTCTTCCATACTAAACCTCTTTAGTATGGTGTCAATGTACCTGGATTGGGACAATCCCAGTATCCGTTTAGATCTATCTCTATAGATCATAATTCCCAGTATGCAGGAGGCATCACCTAGATCTTTCATTGAGAATCTTTGTGACAAAAAGAGATTGACCGATTGCAGCATAGGAACATCATTTCCGATCAAGAGTATGTCATCCACGTACAATACAAGGAAGACAACCTTAATCTTTGCAACCTTCTTATATATACAAGGTTCATCTACGTTTTTGATGAAGTCAAACTCTTTGACTACAACATCAAAGCAGATGTTCCAACTACGCGATACTTACTTTAACCCATAAATGGATTTAAGCAGCTTGCACACCTTTCTGCTGCTCCCACTATCTACGAAGCCCTCTGGCTGAGTCATGTACACGCAATCATCTAAATCACCATTTAGAAAGGCGGTCTTAACATCCATCTGCCAGATTTCGTAGTCATGGTATGCAGCAATGGCAAGTAAGATCCGGATGGACTTAAGCATAGCCACTGGAGAAAAGGTTTCATCATAGTCCACACCTGGTCGTTGACGAAAACCCTTTGCAACAAGTCTAGCTTTAAAAGTCTCCACTTTTCCATCTACACCAAGTTTCTTCTTAAAGATCCATTTGCTCCCAATGGGTTTTACCCCTTCAGGTGCCACTTCCAAAGTCCTTACTTTGTTGGTGTACATGGATTCCATCTCAGATTGCATTGCATCCAGCCATTTCACAGAGTCCCCACTCGTGATGGCCTGCTCGAAGCTAGTCGGGTCATCATCTTCCATGCTGCAATCCTCGCTCCCACCATCAACGAGAAAACCGTAGTATCTCTCAAGTTGATGAGAAACCCTACTAGATCGGCGGGGAGGCTGGGGTTCGTTGGGTACTACTGAATCCTCTGGTTCCACTAAATCTTCAGTTGCAATTTGTGTCGCTGGAACCTCTTCCAGCTCTACCTCTTCGCCACTAATTTCTTTTGCAAGAAATTCCTTTTCTAAAAAGATAGCATATTGAGAAACAAACACCTTTTGTTCCTCACTGTGGTAGAAGATATATCCATAGAAATCTTTTGGATATCCCACAAACTTACATAAACTTGATCTTGCCTCGAGCTTGTCCGGATTTTGCTTTTTAACTTAGGCCGGACAACCCTATATCTTATCTCGTTTAAGAGATGGTCTCTTCCCATTCCAAATCTCATATGGAGTGGTAGGCACTGATTTAGTTGGAACTCTATTCAATAGGTATGCGGCTGTCTCCAGCGTATAACCCTAAAAGGAAATAAGCAACTCAGCAGTGCTCATCATAGAGCGTACCATATCCAATAGGGTACGATTCCTGTTGCGCCACGGCAGCGCCCCGGCCGTCTTACCGAGGCCAAAATGCGGAATCAAAAATTTTCCTTACTTGGAAACTGGAGCTACCGCGGACAATAAAAACCCGGATCGTTAACCATTAACCTATACTAGCAAACAAGAGATGGAAAGAGAAGTATACCGAGTGTTCCGAGTCCTCCGGTCTTCTCGTCATCGTCCCGATCTCCCGCGGAAACTCCGGTCGTCGCATCCTTTCCGGAAGGGCACCACATCGTCTGTATCTTTTACGGGCTCCCACCTCAATACCGAGGCAACTCGGGCGCGAAGTTGGCTAGCCGACGTGCCCAAGATTTGCTGTAGAATGTAGTGTAGAATCATAGTCTCTTTTGGGTTGGTGAAGTTGCCTTGATGGAGGAATCAACAAGATATGAACTTGGGGATTTTGGTAGCAATGGAAAAATGAGATGGATGATTAATTTTCCACACCAAATGAAATGAACCTCTCTCATTTTCTCCTCCCCTTAAAGTTGTGGCCGGCCCTTCTCCAATGGAGATGGTGGAGGGAATAAAATGTAGCATGAAGGGAGGTGAGTGTAGGATAAAGAGAATGGTGACCATATCCAAAAACATCATCATAACAAACTTACATCAACACCATAACCTTTCACAGTCTCAATTAATGCAAGAAAAGATGATAGAAAAGAAAGGAATAAAAAGATGCTTTCATAATCAAACCATTTGCATGAAACCCCTCCACAATGTGTTATTTGCAAACTTGCAAATAACACCCTCCATCGGAAAAGTCCGGCCGGGAAAGAACAAAGGAAAACCGGCTGGAACGGAATGCAAACTGGCAACTCCAGAAAACTGGTCCCGTAATAAATTACAGGAAAACCCCGATACTGTGCATACACACCCGCATCTGTATTCCTACCGGATACAAATGCAATGAGACAAAATCTACACTGTACTAAACTAGGATCCGGCTTAAACCAAAGCCGGCTAGTAATATCCGTTCGATCCTAATCCGTGCAATACCGCACGTATCGGATCGAAACCTGCCATATGACCATACGGCTACTAGTACAAACCGTCCGATCCTGATCCGTGCAATACCGCACGTATCTGATCGGACTCTGCCATATCTCCATACGGCCTCTACAGCGTTTCGCCCGAAAGCTTGAGTAACTGAAAGTGTGGTGGACTCTAAAGACTCGTCAATACTATGGCTGTGGATTTAACCACTAGCACGTCAGAGGTATAAGCCAATACGTGACGGGCCACCAGCTATTGACCAAAAGGGACGTCGATGAGCGAACTCATCCTGACACCCTACTGAGCCTGTCAGTGACAATATCCGTACAGTTCGGTCCGTTCGTCTATGAGCATCGCATGGCGGGCCTAGGGGGTTGGTAAAAGTCAGACCCCCAAAGGCGGTACAAGTCGTGTCGGAGTGTAGCCCAGAACACCCTGAGATACTACTGGAATACCTACCAGTAAATCTCCTGCCTCGGCCGAGGGCTTTGCGTAATGGCTCTCCTAGACACAGCGCGACCTCACCCCCAATACCGGGAGAGACGAACCCCTGCAGATCCGCTCACTGCCTCCATGTGTCTCGGGACTGTACCCAACTAAAACCTGTTTGCACGACTCCTTTGAGCCGTGGTAGGGTAGTAATCAAAGCACAGTGGGAACTCAGACGAGGCAAATGACGATCTCAGGTCGATGAACTAACCTATACACATGTCACCTGGGAACTGCTATCTGACGTCTGGTATAATCCCAACTAGCAGGTTCCCGGCGAGTCCTGTTCGGTGTACTCATAACCCAATGAGCACCTGTATACATCTTAGGTGAACCAACTGACACCAGTGGCTTGTGAGACCGGCCACCGCCCCTCGTCGGGGTCTCGACTGTATACACCAGTCTACTAATGGAGTATCGATACCCAGTCTCGAAACTCCCACGACTAGGGACCATTTAAGGATGTGCTTATAGACCCCAGCTCCCACGTATATGATCGCCATCATACTGCTGGTCGTCAAGCAAGAATCCTAGGGGCTCTATCAACGTGTAATAGCGACCTGTAAGGTCACCTGAAACAGTACACGATGATAAAGGTAAACCAGATAGCATACTATCATCTCAAGTAAGACTGTTCTACCGGGATAGGTCCTCCCTCAATCATTGCAATCACGTGCCTGTGATCCAATAATTGACTCTGAGGGCACTATCTCCAACAATCTCCTACTTACACTCAAGGATAATTATTGCGATGTCGCATACTCACAGCCCGTGTGATACCGAACACCCAACTCCTCTACTAGTCAGTCGCACAAAGCCTGTTTGCGAAACTATTGCGTTCGAGGAAAAGCCTCAGTGAGTGGATCCGCCTAGAAGTTTCTTTCTATGTCTCTCTATATCACAAGTTCGCGGAGAAAACCATCTCCCGAAATGAGCAATACCTGTCTTGGAGTATGTCTGGATATCTGATGGGACCTAGCTCATAAATGAACTCCAAATCCAAACTTCTTAGACTGTATCGTCAACTGAACTTAATCAGTATCCTGCGCCATGCCTCCCTCAGTATTGCCTTGGATCACCTGTCCAAAATACTGCCCCTCGTCAGAGGGAAAACTATAACTCTGACAACCTCCTTGTCGTCCAGGTCACCTTGGAAGCCTGGAATGATAACCGTCTCATAAAGGAGGCTGTCGTTATCACATCCCTAGAACATCAACTTATGTTCTAAAACTGCTTCCGACTGTTTCTCTAGGATTGGATTAATATCATCTTATTGCAGCTACTGCAAGAACAACATCTGGTGTGGTACTTGACATCTCATGATTGACTCAATTGCCTAAGCAAGTGATCTGTCAATCATGCGTATCCCTCTCCCCTTTAGTCTGTAAGACACCTTTAGAGAGGGTGACTCCATTACCTGCAGGTGTACTACCGTGCCAGGAGTCGTCCATTCTAAATACTCATAGAATGCTGTCAAGGTACCTAGATTAGGAAACCACCCAAATCTAGATTTAAAACCATAGATCTAGTAACCAGAATGTCTGATATAATATCCAAGTCCTGTGTGGAGAAACCACTTTGTGACAACCAAAGTATAACCGATCGTAGTATAGGAGTTTCTTTTCCTACTCTGTGTATGTCATCCAAAACCAGGACATCATACCCTACTACCTTCTTAACAGATCCATCCTCTATTCTGATGACGTCAAACCTATGACTGTCACATCAGAAATAGGTGATCTATCTCCGCTATATCTGCTTTAGTCTATAAATAGACATAAGCCTGATGTCCATCAATGCTTCCGCTGCTCCCACTGACTACGACAACCCTCTGGCAGAGTCATATAGACGCGCACTTCTAAAGCTAGTTTAGAACGACGCTATACTCATCCTCCTGCCGGGTCTCGCAGCCTGGAACAACAACAATGGCAAGTGTACGTAAACAAGAACTTTCCTGTCACCATCCTTGAGGCTACCGCAGTGCCTCTCGGGTGCCTGAAGTTACCCACCTTATCTGCGGAGTGGCCAATGGAATGTCAAATCAGATTGAATCTTTAGGTTCCTTATCAAATCTTCAGTAATCGTTTGCGGTTCTGGAATCGCTTCCAGGTCTACCATACTCCCACTACCGTTTTCTGAAAAATAACCATTTCTTTAAAATGTGGCGAGTTAAGAACAATATCACTATTGATCTTCTAGATGGTAGAAAGTCAACCCTCGTCATAGCCTGGGTCAACCCACAAACAGCCATTACAGAAACGCGCCTTGAGTTGTCCAGTGTCTGGTTTTAATCATAAGCTGGACAACTCCCCGTATCTTAACATCGTTAAGATATGAACTGTTCTATACCCCATATAGAACCAGAGGCACTAATTTAATTGAACCAGATTCAAATCATGCAGCTGTCTCCAGTGGATGTCAACTAAATGGAAGGAGGCCGATCAGCGTTACCCAACTTAGGAATGCTTCCAATTATGAGTAACCTGAAAGAGAAGCAAGTTCTCATTACTATCAACTGAATACCATACACAAGTATCTACATCTTCGATTACTTTGAAGAATCCCGATACTTGCAATACCTGGTTCTCTACTCTATTCTTATACCAATAACTTCTCAAAACTCAGACCCTGTGTTTCTACGAAACACATGTCTAAGAACTAGAGAAGTTAAAAGTAAACAGAATATAGTATGAGGACCAACCCCTCTGTCCTAATGGACACTGGAGAACATACAATACTCTGTATAAGTCCGCCGAGTCTAACAACTCTTTCACTGTGTGTCGTAGGTTGAAAACTGTACTTATGGTTAAAAAGAATTACACCGCTGTTTAATGCTCCTTACCTAACCATCCACTGATATAGGTAAATGTCATCGACATAATATCAAAAGGTATATCTCACTCTATGAAAATAGACGTACAGATATAGCAATTTGAAATTGGTGCACAACAGCGGATATTCAAAACCAAATATTTGCCGACCGGCAAACAGCCCAGATGATCTCCTCAAATATCACCGATTACAACGAATCCCGATATAATGAGGATGATTACCCTATTCCCAATAACTTACTCCCACTCATCATCTGTAAAACCATACAGATGTGAGAATCAAACCTGGTAAATACATACCCTGGAGCAAGTGTCCAATCGGGAAATCAGTTTTCTTTTAACAGTACACAGGTGAACTGAAACATTGAAATGTTTCGATGGGGTATCCTGGTATTCCTAGTAATGCCTCTACCATTATCCAGATTCACAACTGTAACCGTATATCTCTTTGTCATTTCTCCAAATCCCTTTATATGTCTTTAGTCATTACCTTCTGTACACCCCTTTAGGCCAAATGGTTTTCTTCCTTCCCTACCGTTCGGCACCAGCCTATGGTTTGGAAGAAGACTATCCAATAAGCATAATGGGTGTACTGTCCTAATCCTAGGAGCACTCGCTGTGCGAGAGAAGGTGAGGATAAAAGACAACCGAATAAACCTTATTCCTGTTTCTCCTGAACCAGAATCCATCCCCGAACTGGAACAAGTTCCTTTCGAGTTCGTATATAACCATACGATGGAGTATCCAATAAACTGTGGATCTTCGTAGTGATACGGAGTGTCCTGGAGAAATACAAAGGTGATTTAGGATTGGCGAAGAAATACTCGGTTTGGTCGTGAATAGCAGTCGCAATTTACTTTGCCCTCTTACTAATCCCTTTCTTTGTCTTAACTTAACACCTTCTGCACACCATCGTTATGCTAATTGGTTTTCTTCATTCCCCACCGTTCGGCACCAGCCTAAGGTTTGGAAGAAGACTATCCAATTTGCATAATAGGTGTACTATCTCCTAAACCAAGGAGTACTCGCAATGAGAGAAGGTGAAAAGAAAAGACAACTGAATAATCCTATTCGTTTTCTCCAGAACCAAAAACCATCCTCGAAGTCCTTCGAGTTCATATATAACCATATGATGGTTTTGTCCAATGGAAGTGGACGTTCGTAGTAGTACGGGGTGTCCTGGAGAAAAGGGTAAAAGTAGGAGTGGCAATGAGGTTTGCAACTCTGACAATCCAAAAGCCAGTGTTAAGAAGGTTCGGTCAACTTGGTCACTGAGTCAAAGTCCAGGGTCGGGTCAATGGTCGCTGCCAAAAAGAGAGAGAAAAGAAACACTCAGCGTGCACTCTAACCTAGATCAGAATGGTTATCACTATGTCTAATCAGGAAACCTCCCACTGTACCTCAAATTCTCCTCCAAACCTGAAAGAAGAATTAGTCGGGGTCACCCGAGGAGTAAACCAACTCATCAGTGGGAATCGGGATCCAACTATCATCGCATGATAACGTGACGGAATCCACTCACGTCACCACACTCCAGAAGGTATGCGCATGTCTGGCAAGTTTAAGTTCTTTTGAAACTCCCGATGTGATTTTTACCCCTAGGACCCAAGTGACCTTGACTAAGCCAACATATCAAAGGATCCTAGTCAAGTTCAACCCGTCATTATCTTGATTGCATTAGACCCACCCGCACGAATCCTTGACTGAGCCAAAATGACCGCACGAATGTCCTAACCAATCTCATATCCATGCAACAGAAAAGCACTACATAGCTTCCGAACACTACGCCTCGGCTAAGCACGACATACGCAGCACGAATACTAAGTAATGCTAATCTGAAATGACGGAGGGCTACGACTGGTTTTTAGCGAAAAACCTTTAACGTAATGAACTTGATATCGTTGAAGGAACTGCATAGCCTTTTATAAAAAAATATAGTGACGAAAACCTTTGCTAAAGAGGTCACTCCCGGTGAAGGGATCTCGGCTCTTTCCCCGTAGAATGAGGTGCAGGATATTCCAACTGAATACCACGATGCAAAGCAAAAGTAATCGGCTATAGTGAAGTTAATGCCCTGACGCAAACTTCTGTCCAAGGGGTCACTCCCGGTGAAGGGATCTCGGCCCTTGCCTCATCGACTGAGGAGCAGGATATTCCAAATGAAAACCACGATGCAAAAAAAAAGTGAACGTCTTTGCAATAACAGCTTTCTGAAAAGTGTTCCAACAACATCAGAATAGGTTTGTTTATCTTGCATTGATCCGAATCAACGCAGTCCCATCAATTGATCACACCACAAAGAACGAAAATATACTGACGTACGTATATGCCATCCGCATTCGCCACTGGGTCCCGTCATCACTCGTTAGGTTAGCTAACTAATGGCAGAGCGGGGACTGGACTAGCGCGGATGTAAAACATATACAACATCTACTAATATATATACCAATATATAGTATTTCGCTCAAGGCGTGAATAAAATGCAACATCACAGAAATGTACAGCATCACAGAACAATACAGATATCTGGAAGCCCCTGTTAGTTATATGTATGCCCTAGAGGCCATTACTATACATAGGATGTATATTGTAGTGGATGCTTGGACATATATAGGGAGGACTTTCTTGCTCGACATGATAGTATGCTATCTGGTTGCTCTTTACCTTAACGTGTATACTGATTGTCTCTCTGTTACATGTTGGTAAAGCCCTTAGGATATGTGCTTGACTACCTGGACTATGATGCGGATCATACTAGTGGGGACATGGTAGTCCATAAGTACATCCTTCAAAGTCCCTAGTCGTGGGTGTATCGAGACGGGGCATCGATATACCAGAGTAGACTAGCGTATACCTTCTCGACCCATACAGATGGGCGATGGATGATCCCATATCCATTGGTGTTTGACATCAGAGATGATATACGGGTGCTCAGTAGAGACTGGGTACACTGGACGGACTCGCCGAGAACTCCCAGATGGTATTATACCTCACGTCAGATGGCAGTTCTCTGGTGACACTGGTACAGAGTAGTATGTTGACCCGAGATCGTCATAGAGTCTTGTGTGGTTCCCACTGTGCTTTGATTTCCATCTTACCACGTCCAAGAGGGCGTGCAAAACGGTGGTTTTTGGGTACAGTCCCGAGTCACATTGAGGCAATGAGCGATAGGAGGGGATTCGTCTCACCCGGTATAGGGAGTTGATGTTGCGCTGTGTTCGATTGACTATAACAGGAAATCCCTGGCCAGGGTTGCTGAGATTTACTGGTAAGTGTTACCAGTAGTTTCTCGAATAGTTATAGACCTCATATCGACACGACTTATCGAGCTATTGGGGTCTGACGTTTACCACCCCTAGGCGAGATATGCGACATATCAGACGATCAGACCGGACTGTACGGTAGTGTTACTGGTTGGATTCACTGGAGTGTGAGCGGGCTTGCTCGTCGATCTTCAGATCGCTCAATACCCGGGTGGCCGTTACGTTTAGCAGACCGCTTGCAGCTTCTGGGTGTTTGATATGATCATCATCTGCTGCCGGCGTATTGACGAGTCTTTAGAGTCCTACACAGAGGTTTCCTGGCTCAAGCGAAACGAAATAGGAGCGCATATGAGATATGTACGGGACCGAGAATAATGCGTGTATGTGATACCGTATTTCATTCTCGCGATGAATGTGTCGTATGGTTATATGCGATATAACCTAGTTATCGAATCGAGGGTTGATTCGATAAGCCGATACATTGGATACTAGTCGGTTATATGCGATATGACCGGATCGTTAAATCAAGTGTTGATTTAATGATTTAATGCATAATAATATATTTGATATATTACTTTGCACTAACTAGTATTGGTTCACTTAAGATGGATTTTCTCACTCGGATGTGCACATTGTATATGTGATATACTTTTTGTGCACTTGATTGTATCATGTTTGATGATACATGTTTGCTTGAGTTTGTGTAAAGATTGAACCATGGTTATTTATATGATTAGGGTTTACATTTTTATATCTATTTATTTATTTATTTATTATGGAAATGATAATGAGAAGAATGGTTGCTAGTTTTGTTTTATTCTTTGAACCTTCATGAAGCATTGACTTTAGTCAACCATTCTTATCTCATCCTTAACCCTAACCATTCCAACTAACCTTGGTTTAATCTTTACACCTAACCATGGTTTGCTTATGATAAGAATTGATTTTCTTTTCTATTTTAATTATTCTTATCATAACATTTACCTTCTTCTTCTTTATTTCTTCAAGTGAAGAAAGCTTGCCTCCATCAATGGCAAGTGATGAAAAAGAGTGAGAAATCCAAATCTAAAGTCTACCCACTTCCTATTTCTTCATCCTCTACCTCTTGCCAAGTAGTAGAGTGTGTTTTCTTCACAAGTTTCATGACTTGGTGAAGTGAGAGCATGATCTTGCGATGCCTCGACGTAGATCATCTTCGGCATGGACATCGACGACCTAGCTCGCCATTTCTCCGACGAAGCCGACGCTAGAGCCCGGGAACTCATTTGGACAGCAAGGGGACTTCGTTGCGGAGCTATGGAGGTGGAGCACCGGATCTACAAAGGTTGTATTTCCGTATTCTTTATAGTTAAGTTGTTAACTAGTTTTGTTTCGCCTAGACATCTAGCAAACGATCCGTAGTCGGGTCTCTCGGCACCTAGAATTTTTGAAATTGGCATGGTTGATGCCTTGTGAGACCTCACTAGTGTGCCTAGGAACCCTACAGTGGTATCAGAGCCTAGCTAGAGCCTTAGGCGATGCGTAGACGGAGTTAGAAGTCCGATCGACCCGAAACCCCGACTTTAAAATGCTCTCTGGACATTTTTGTAAAATGTGGATTTTTGCAAATTAAAAATATGCAGAAAAATAAGCAGGTAAATCTAAGAATTACGATGCAAAAATTACCTAATGATCTTTCTAAAGTGCGGCGGAACCGCGGCATTAGCGTGCTAATGCGGCCCTTCCGCGGCCCTTTTGTCTTATCTGCCATTGAATTTTGCACAGTAACTCCTATTTTTCAGTGCTGGTTTTCCTGGGAATTTTTAATATGCAGTATACAGTTGAACATTTTTGGGTTGTATTGGAAATCAAAGATTCGATCGGGGTTTCAAATTTTGTCTATTTGGCTTTCCGGATAAATTTTAGAATATGTTAAAAAGTTCGACCGGATATTAATACCCAATATTTCCCCTGTCGGGAAATTTCCAAGTGTTGGATTTTTCCGTAGTTTAACGACGTTCTAAGTAGTGCAAGTAACGCGATGGTCCCTCTAGAAGACAACAAACCTTAACTCGATTATGTGACCGTCTTGAACTGCCCTTTGAACCTTAGGGTTTGGGGCAGTACGGCGTGCCACATGTGAGGCGTTGGCTTGACCCTTCTACGGCTGGACCGTTGGTACTGAGGCACGAACTGAATGTTGTTAGACTTATTTCATGTGTTGATCTGTATCGGGAAAACTTGGGTGTTTGACTATTCGATCGAAAAGTTTAACATTTTCTATTTATCCGGAATGTGATACAATAATTGGAATTCACAAGAAGTTATGAGATAACTGAATGAATGTTATAAACATAGCAGTTTAGTCTCACTTGATCGGTTGCCACGGAATTTTGATGTGATCAAAAGTCCGTCGCAATCACGTAGCGTACGCGGATACTCGCCGGGTAAACTTAATAGACAGCCTCACTCCATAGCCCCGACCAAGTGACTGTAGGAGAACCCCGTCGCCGAAAGCATCCGTTCGGGTGCTCGTGGCAGCGGTGTTCCGCCTTGGTGCACTTCGTCGACGGTGTCGGGGGTGCAGCTGCCTACTGAAGTTTACGACGAGCATTCGATCAAATTGTCGGGAATCTTGTTGAAGCCCGACTTGATATTGAAAAGTGTTTTCGATTTTGAGACTAAAATGCGGGGTTTATAATTGTTAGGCATGCGATGTCTAAGGAATTCATTTGATTAGGCATGCGATGTCTATGCAGGTTGCGGATTCCAACTGTTGTAGTTTTACACTTTCTTTTCTGTGACCGTAAGTGTAATATGTGATATCGCCGGTTTCGTTGCTATATGTCAACGACAATTGGGATGCGCATATTTACTTACGTTGATGACATGTGATGTTATGTGTTGCTGGATATGTTATATTGGATCGTCGTGATTGAATAGCCGGGGGGTTTTTATGTGAGATGAGTGTTTTTCATTTTCATTCATGTAAAAACTTGTATGTAATATTCTTTTATTTGGGGCACTTCCAGGTTGCGGAAGTTGTCACCGTTTGTATATTATTTACTTTTCCGCACTAGGATAGACCCAAGGAGGAGGGCACAAGTAACCGGGTTCTGGAATCCAGTGGGAGACCAACTCGAGGAGTCGAGTCCGGGTCTCCTAACTCTAGAATTGGCAGGGTTGCTTGCCGCTCTCGTAGGGGTCTAGGGGTGTGGGTTTGGCTATTCATCACGACCGTGGAATCCGTGTTTTATACTGGCTCGTATTGAAAACACGGACATCCTAGTATATCCAATATTTCATATGATTCTTCTGCTGCGATATCTGTGATGTGATCATGTGATGTTCTGTGATAGATACAGTATATAGTATATATGATATATTATATAGACGTTACTTATGTTTTACACCCGCGCTAGCCCTGCCCCGCTCTGCCGTTAGTTACCTAACCTAACGGTGCACGAGGGGACATCGAGGCGAATGCGGATGGCATAAGTGTACGTCGTATTTATCTGTGATGTTTAGGTACTTAAATGATGGGACTTCATTAATGTGATTAATGAAAGTAAAAGAAACCTAAGATGTTGTAGAATCGAATTTCAAAATAAAACAGGTAGCTACAGTTTTTGCTTTGCACAGCGGTATATGTGATATATCCTGCACCTTATTCGATGAGGAAAGGACCGAGATCCCTTCACCGGGAGTGACTCCTTTAGCAATAACTGGCAGATGCTACACACTCGGTTTGTCTTTTGATTGCTTTTAAGTGTTTTTTTTTGCTTTGCACAGTGATATATATGATATATCCTGCACCTCATTCGACGAGGAAAGGACCGACGATCCCTTCACCGGGAGTGACTCCTTTAGCAAAACTAGAAAAGCCTCAAAAGCACTCCATTTTAAAATCATTTGATTCTACAACGATATCAAGTTCATTACGCAATAGGTTTTCAGAAAAACCTGTCGTAGCCCTCCGTCATTTCAGATAAGTACTAGTTAGTATTCGTGCTATGTTTGTTGACTATGTTAAGGCGTAGTGTACGGTAGCTAATTAGTGCTTATCTGCATAAGCATATGATGTGATTGGATTAGGGTAGTCGTGCGACTTTGTTGACTATGTTAAGGGTCGTGTGGGTGGGTTTAATTCAATCGGGAAATGACGGGTTGAACTTGACTAGCACTTATGATTTGTTGACTATGTTAAGGTCATATAGCTGCTAGGGGCAAAATATTATCGGGAATTTCAAGTGTTGAAATTTGCAATGAGATTGCATACCTTCTATGAGATAGTTGGATCCCGATACCCGCTGCGAGTAAGAGTTACTCCTGGAAGAGTTTTACATATTACAATTAGCCAATCAAGTAGGTGTCTAGAAAGGTGTTAACGAGGTTACGCCTCTGGGAAAACGAGGTTTACATTAATTAGGTTCGTGCGAAAGCACGGGGGACCTCCCTCAAAGTACCGACACTGGCCTGGCTGAAAGATTGGCGAACTTATAGTGTGTAATTAATCCCGGCCAGTCTTTCCTTTTAGGGTTTGAAGGAAGATTTGATAAAAAGAAGTGGGAGCCATCCTGATTAGATAAAATAATAACCAATCTATTCGTGCAAGAGCGCACGCTGAGTGTTTTCTTCTCTCTCTCTCCTGGTAGCGACCATGTCACGCCTTAATCAAGATAATAAAACGGATTATTGACCGAACCCGCTTGTTATACTGAGCTGGGGAACGTTGGTCCTGCTCCAACTTATAATTGTTATAAGACAGAGCAGGAAATAGGGGATTACCAGAATTCCCGTGCCGCCCAAACGAAGAGAGTGCATGATGATGCATCATCTTCGGGTGTGTTCATTATAGAGAACTGTTTCTCAGTATCCTTTACGTCCTGGGTATGTGATACCAGATCAGGATCCCAGATATGTAATATGTTATATAGGGCTACAGAAAGGTAGAGAACTGAGAACGGGTGATAAGTTTCATGAGGCAGAAAACGGGGCAAGTGTTGCAGCCAAGTCTGTTGGTCACTGTCACCCTGTATTACCAATACATTGATTCTGAACGAATGTTGTTAGATACCGAACATGATATACAAAATCATATCAGTCTCTTTATTAGTAAAGAAATGATAAAATTTTGTATTGTTGGATAATGTTTTGAACATTTCCTATATCAAAAGTTGATAGGTTCAGGCACGTTGTCTAAAAGCATTAATGTTCTAAATCAAACTACAGTTCTTAGTATACGGAACACATACAAGAGGAAGAGTTCAGAAATGAACGAATCCTTCTTGAGGCATTGTAGACTAGGTCATATCAATGTGACCCGACTAGCTGAAGTTACATTTAGATGCATATTTAAATCAGTTTGAATTTACATCTTGTGAAACTCGCCAGTCATGTCACAAAGATAAGATGACCATAGCTCCGTTTACTGGAAACAGAGAAAGAGTTAATAAACTCTTGGGATGATACTTGTTGATGTATGTAGGTCCCCTGTCTACACATGCCAAGACCGGTTCTTTATACTTCATTATATTCTCTGATAATCTCTCAAGATTCAGACATATGTTCCTGTTGAAACACAAGTCCGAACCTTTTGAGATATTCCCAGAATATGATTTAGAAATAGAGAACCAAAATACGGGTATAAGTATTATGTCCTGTGATGAGATCAGGGAGGAGAATACTTGAGCACGGAATTCCTGGACTATTCTAAAGGAGAATGAGATTCTCTCTCAGCATTACTCCTCCGTATACACCATAGCACGATGGTATATCGGGGCGGAGCAATCACACCCTATATGATAAGGTGTGCTCTATGATGAGTACTACTGAGATACCTATTTCCTTTTAGGGGTTATGCACTTGAGAAGCTGCATACCTATTGAATAGGGTTCAAATCAAATCAGTTGCCTACCGCTTCATATGTGATATGGAAAGGGAAGAGCCCATATCTTAAGTTAGTTAAGATTTGGGGTTGTCCGGCCTATGTCTAAAAGCAAAATCCGGACAAGCTCGAGACAATGTCTGTTATGTAGAACTGGAAAGGTTCCAGCTATACAAACTACAGCAGATGATTTGGTAGAACCGAAGGATTCAATAGATTCCAACGAACCTCAGCCTCTCCGCCGATCTAGTAGGGTTCCTCACCCACCTGAGAGATACTTTGGTTTCTCTATGACAGTAGGAGCAAGGATTACATCATGAGATGATGACCCAACTATTTTCGAGCTGGCCATCAAGAGTAAGACTCTGTAAGAATGGCTGATGCTTAGTGATCTGAGATGGAATCCATATACACCAACAAAGTATGGACTTTGGTTGCTATATCTGAAGGGTTAAATCCCCATCAGGAGCAAGTATATCTTGAGAAGATTGCTTGGTGTAGATGGAAAAGTTGAGACTTTCAAAGCTAGACTTGTTAAAGCTTTTCATCATCGACCAGGCATGGATAATGATGAAACCTTTTCCAGTGGCTGTGCTTAAGTCCATCCAGATCCTACATGCCACGGCTTCATACCATGACTACGATATCTGGCGGTTGGGTGCCATGACTGCTTTTCTAAATGCTGTTTTAGAAGAGAGCGTCTATAAGTACACAGCCAGAGGGCCTTGTAGACAGTGGGAGCAGCGGAAACGTGTGCAAGATGTTTTATATGATAAAGCAGGCCTTGCGGAGTTGGAACGTCTGTTTTGATGAATTAGTCAAAGAGTTTGACATCATCAAAATGGTAGATGAACCTTGTATATACAAAAAGGTAGTAGGGAGTATGGTGGCGATCCTCGTAGAGTACGTGGATGACATACTCTTGATAGGGAAGGAGTTTCCTATGCTACGCACGGTCAATCTCCGGTTATCACAATGACTCTCCACATAGGATCAAAGTGATACCTACTAAATCCTGGAATTTGGATCTATAAGATAGATCTAATTGGATGTTAGGATTCTCACTAGATGTAGTGAGATGGTATCAATCGATCCTGGGGAGTATCACTGGAAGGGTTCCAGGGTGATAATGACGACTGAATGTCAGTCGCAGGCATTGTTTTTACCCTCAGTAAAGGGACGGTATGTTGGAAGAGTTCCAAGCTAGATACCGTGGCACACTAGACGATAAAGGCAGGATACATCGCTACTTAAGATGCTACCCTAGAGGCTGTTTGGGTGTATATTGGTTCATGAGATGAACTACGTTCCAACCATTGTGAGACAATGGAGTTGTGGCTTATGCCAAGGAACGTCCGTCCCATCAGTGATCCAGACATATTCTAAGGCAGTGTCACCTGATCATGGAGATGGTTGATCTCCAGGGAGATCGAGGTTAGGAGAGTAGGCTCAGAGGACAACACAGCGGATCCACTCACAAAGGCCTGTTTCCAGAGAGAGATTTTTATGGGATGGTTGAGTATGAGATACTACAACCACTGCTATCAGATGGCCCTAGTGCAAGTGGGAGATTGTTAGTTATATGTATGCCCTAGAGGCCATTACTATACATAGGATGTATATTGTAGTGGATGCTTGGACATATATAGGGAGGACTTTCTTGCTCGACATGATAGTATGCTATCTGGTTGCTCTTTACCTTAACGTGTATACTGATTGTCTCTCTGTTACATGTTGGTAAAGCCCTTAGGATATGTGCTTGACTACCTGGACTATGATGCGGATCATACTAGTGGGGACATGGTAGTCCATAAGTACATCCTTCAAAGTCCCTAGTCGTGGGTGTATCGAGACGGGGCATCGATATACCAGAGTAGACTAGCGTATACCTTCTCGACCCATACAGATGGGCGATGGATGATCCCATATCCATTGGTGTTTGACATCAGAGATGATATACGGGTGCTCAGTAGAGACTGGGTACACTGGACGGACTCGCCGAGAACTCCCAGATGGTATTATACCTCACGTCAGATGGCAGTTCTCTGGTGACACTGGTACAGAGTAGTCTGTTGACCCGAGATCGTCATAGAGTCTTGTGTGGTTCCCACTGTGCTTTGATTTCCATCTTACCACGTCCAAGAGGGCATGCAAAACGGTGGTTTTTGGGTACAGTCCCGAGTCACATGGAGGCAATGAGCGATAGGAGGGGATTCGTCTCTCCCGGTATAGGGAGTTGATGTTGCGTTGTGTTTGATTGGCTATAACAGGAAATCCCTGGCCAGGGTTGCTGAGATTTACTGGTAAGTGTTACCAGTAGTTTCTCGAATAGTTATAGACCTCATATCGACACGACTTATCGAGCTATTGGGGTCTGACGTTTACCACCCCTAGGCGAGATATGCGACATATCAGACGATCAGACGGGACTGTACGGTAGTGTTACTGGTTGGATTCACTGGAGTGTGAGCGGGCTTGCTCGTCAATCTTCAGATTGCTCAATACCCGGGTGGCCGTTACTGTTAGTTGTATGTATGCCCTAGAGGCCAGTATTGTACAGATGATGTATATTATATTGGATGCTTGGACATATATAGAGATGACTTTCTTGCTCGACATGATAGTATGCTATCTGGTTGCCATTTATCTTAACATGTACACTAGTCTCTTTATACTGTCTTATAGTTACATGTTGGTAAAGCCCTTAGGATTTGTACTTGACTACCTAGACTATGATGCAGATCATACTAGTGGGAACATGGTAGTCCATAAGTACATCCTTCAAGGTCCCTAGTCGTGGGTATCTCGAGACGGGGCATCGACATACCAGAGTAGACTAGCGTATACGCTTCTCGACCCATGTGATGGGCGATGGATGATCCCATATCCATTGGTGTTTGACATCAGAGATGGTATACGGGTGCTCAGTGGAAACTGGGTACACTGGACGGACTCGCCGAGAACTCCCAGATGGTATTATACCTCACGTCAGATGGCAGTTCTCAGGTGACACTTGTACAGGTTAGTCTGTAGACCCGAGATCGTCATAGAGTCTTGTGTGATTCCCACTGTGCTTTGATCTCCACCTTACCACGTCCATGAGGGCGTGCAAAACGGTGGTCTTTGGGTACAGTCCCGAGTCACATGGAGGCAATGAGCGATAGGAGGGGTTTCGTCTCTCCCGGTATTGGGAGTTGATGTTGCGCTGTGCTCGATTGGCCGTAACAGGTAAGTCCCTGGCCAGGGCTGATCAGAGATTTGCTGGTAAGTGTTACCAGTAGTTTCTCGACCCGTTACGAGCCTCATATCAGCATGACTTATCGGGTTATTGGGGTCTGACGTATACCACCCCTAGACTTGATATGCGACGTATCTGACGAAGAGACTTGACTGTATGGTAAGTGTTACTGGTCGGATTCGCAGGAGTGTGAGCGGGCTAGCTCGTCGATCTTCTGATCGCTCAATACCCGGGTGGCCGTTACGTTTAGCAGACCGCTTGCGGCTTGTGGGTGCTTGATATGATCATCATCTGCTACCGGCGTATTGACGAGTCTTTAGAGTCCTACACAGAGGTTTCCTGGCTCAAGCAAAACGAAATAGGAGCGCATATGAGATATGTGCAGGACCGAGAATAATGCGTGTATGTGATACCGCACTTCATTCTCGCGATATGTGTTTCGATTGGTTATATTCGATATGACCTAGTTATCGAATCATTGATTCGATAAATCGATGCATTGCATACTAGTCGGTTGTATGCGATATAACCGGATCATTGAATCAAGTGTTGATTTAATGATTTAATGTATAATTATATATTTGATATATTACTTTGCATTAACTAGTATTGGTTCACTTTAAACGGATTTTTCTCACTTGGATTGCACATTGTATATGTGATATACTTTCGTGCACTTTTATGTATCATGTTTGATGATACTTGATCATTTAGTTAAGTGTATAAAATTAATCCATGGTTAATATGATAATTAGGGTTTTGCATTTTCATTTATTTATTTATTTGTTTATTTATTTATTTGGAAAAGAATAAGATGAGTATGGTGGCTTTCTTTGTCATTTTGTTAAAGCTTCATGAAGCTTTGACTTTGCTAACCATCCTTATCTTCATGCTTAACCCTAACCCATCAAAGTGACCATGGTTAATTCTCTACACTTAACCCTAGTTCAAGTTATGATAAGTATTTTGTTTTATATTTATTTTTAATATAATACTTATCATAATTTTTCTAGAGCTCATCTTCTTCTTCTTCTTCAAGCTTGCTACTCCAATGGCAACTTGAGCTTTAGTGAGTTAAATCCAAATCCAAAGTGAACCCACCTCCTATTTCTTCACCCTCTACCTCTTGCCAAGTTGTTTTGGGTGTTTACTTCACAAGTTTCACAAGTTTGTGAAGTCGGAGCTTGAGTTTGTGCAACCTCGACGTAGATCGTCTTTGACACAAAGCCGACGAGCTATTCCGCTTGCTTTCCCGATGAAGCCGATGATCGAGTCGAGGATTCATGATGGACAGCGAGGACATGACGTTGCGGAGCCGTGGAGGTGGAAATCCGGATCTACAAAGGTTGTATATCCGTATCATAGTAGTTAACTGTTAACTAGCTTTCTATTTCGCCTAAACATCTAGTTAAAGATCCGTAGTCTAGGGTTTCTCGGCACTAAAAATTTTAATTTGGCATGTTCGATGCCTTGTGAGAACCCACTAGAGTGCCTAGGAACCTTTCACTGGTATCAGAGCCAAGCTAGAGCCTTAGGCGAAGTCCCGACGACGTTTGAAACCCGATCGAACCGAAATCCAAAACCGTAAAATGCTCTCTGGACTTTTTCTAAAAAATCGGATTTTTGTCAATTAAAAATATGTAGAAAATCAAGCAGGGTGTTATTAGAATTACTGTGAAATACGAGGGGCTAATTCGACTTTTACACCGCGCAAGCGCGGCACATGCTAGGCATGTGCGGCGCTTCCGCGGCATTACTGTAGCCTTGTTTAATATTTTCTGCACAGTAACTCTTGTAATATAATGCTATGTTTTCTGGGATATTTTTATTGTGACTTTACAGAAGAGTATTTTGGGGTACTATTGGGAATCAGTATTTCGATCGGATTATCAAATTTCGTCTTTTGTGTTTTTCCAGATAATTGTAGAATATGTTAAAGAGTTCGACCGGATATAAATACCCAGGTTTTCCCCTGCCGGAATATCCAAGTGTTGGATTATTGTGTGGTTAAAAGACGTTCTAAGTAGTGCAAGTAACGCGATGGTCCCTCTAGAAGACACAAACCTTAACTCGATTATGTGACCGTCTTGAACTGCCCTTTGAACCTTCGGGTTTGGGGCAGTACGGCGTGCCACATGTGAGGCGTTGGCTTGACCCTTCTACGGCTGGACCGTTGGTACTGAGGTATGAAGTGAATGTCTTTGAACCTATTTCATGTGTTGATCGGTGTCGGGAAAACTTGGGTGTTCGAAAGTTCGATCGGAAAGTTTGATATATTCTATTTATCCGGAATTGGATACAATAATTGGAATTCACAAAAGGTTATGAGATAACTGGATGAATGTTATAGATCTAGCAGTTTAGTTTCACAAGATATCGAAAAGAGTTTTCGATGATGGGACTAAAATGCGGGATTTATAACTGTTAGGCATGTGATGTCTAAAGAGATTGCGGATTCCAATTGTTGTAGTTTTACACTTTCTTTTCTGTGACCGTAAGTGTAGTATGTTCATATCGCCGGTTTCGTTGCTATACGTCAACGACAATTGGGGTATGCATACTTACTTACGTTGATGACATGTGATGTTATGTGTTGCTGGATATGTTATATTGGATCGTCGTATTCGAATAGCCGGGGGTTTTTATGTGAGATGAGTGTTTTTCATTTTCATTCATGTAAAAACTTGTATGTAATATTCTTTTATTCGGGGCACTTCCAGGATGCGGGAGTTGTCACCCTTTGTATATTATTTACTTTTCTGCACTAGGATAGACCCAAGGAGGGGAGCACAAGTAACCGGGTTCTGGGGTCCAGTGGGAGACCAACTCGAGGAGTCGAGTCCGGGTCTCCTAACCCTAGAATTGGTAGGGTTGCTTGCCGCTTTCGTAGGGGTCTGGGGGTGTGGGATTGGCTATTCATCACGACCGTGGAATCCGTGTTTTTATACTGGCTCGTATTGAAAACACGGACGTCCTAGTATATCCAATATTTCATATGTTTATTCTGCTGCGATATCTGTGTTGTGATTCTGTGATGGATATATTATATAGTATATATGATATATTATATAGACGTTACTTATGTTTTACACCCGCGCTAGCCCTGCCCTGCTCTGTCGTTAGTTACCTAACCTAACGGTGCACGAGGGGACATCGAGGCGAATGCGGATGGCATAAGTGTACGTTATATCTATCTGTGATGTTTAGGTATTAAATGATGGGACTTCATTAATGTGATTAATGAAAGATAAGAAACCTAAGATGTTGTAGAATCGAATTTTAAAATAAAACAGGTAGCTACAGTTTTTGCTTTGCACAGCGATATATATGATATATCCCGCACCTCATTCGACGAGGAAAGGACCGAGATCCCTTAACCGGGAGTGACTCCTTTAGCAATAACTGGCAGATGCTACACATTCGGTTTGCTTTTGACTGCTTTTGCGATTTTGCTTTGCATAGCGATATATATGATATATCCCGCACCTCATTCGACGAGGAAAGGACCGAGATCCCTTCACCGGGAGTGACTCCTTTAGCAAAACTAGAAAAGCCTCAAAATCACTCCATTTCAAAACATCATTTGATTCTACAACGATATCAAGTTCATTACGCTTATGGTTTTATGAAAACCTGCGTAGCCCTCCGTCATTTCAGATAAGTATTAGTTAGTATTCGTGCTGCGGTTGTTTGGCATGCGTCAAGGCGTAGTGTACGGTAGCTAACTAGTGCTTATCTGCCAGCATATGATGCGATTGGATTAGGGTATTCGTACGGCGTTGTTTGGCATGCGTCAAGGGTCGTGCGGGTGGGTTTAATTCAATCAAGAAATGACGGGTTGAACTTGACTAGCAGACTATGGGTTGTTTGGCATGCGTCAAGGTCATAGCGAGCTAGGGGCAAAATATTATCGGGAATTTCAAGTGTTGAAATTTGCAATGAGATTGCATACCTTCTATGAGATAGTTGGATCCCGATACCCGCTGCGAGTAAGAGTTACTCCTGGGAGAGTTTTATACATTACAATTGGCCGATCAAGTAGGTGTCTAGAAAGGTGTTAACGAGGTTACGCCTCTGGGAAAACGAGGTTTACAGTAATTAGGTTCGTGCGAAAGCACGGGGGACCTCCCTCAAAGTACCGACACTGGCCTGGCTGAAAGATTGGCGAACTTGTAGTGTGTAATTAATCCCGGCTAGTCTTTCCTTTTAGGGTTTGGAGGAAGATTTGATAAAAAGCAGTGGGAGCCATCCTGATTAGATAAGATAATAACCAATCTGATCTTGCACGAGCATACGCTAAAGTGTTTTCTTCTCTCTCTCTCCAGGTAGCGACCATTTCATGCCTTAATAAAGATAATAAAATGGATGTATTGACCGAACCCGCATGTTATACTGTGCTGGGGAACGTTGGTTCCGTTCTTTCCTATAAGAGTTATAGGACTGAACAGGATATAGGGGAATACCAGGATTCCCATGCCACCCGAATGAAGAAAGTACATGATGATGCATTTTCTTCGGGTGTGTTCGTTACTGAGAACTGTTTCTCCATTTGCTCTACGTCCTGGGTATTGGATACCGGGTCAGGATCCCATATATGTAATCAGTTACATGGGCTTAGGAAAGGTAGAGAACTTGGAGAAGGTGATAAAGACATAAGAGTTGGAAATGGCGCAATTGTTGCAGCTAAGACTGTCGGGGAATATCACCTTGTATTACCAACTGGTAATACATTGGTTCTGAACGAATGCTATTACATGCCGAACCTGATATGCAACATTATATCGGTTTCTTTATTAAGTAAAGAGGGATATAATTTTGTATTACAGGACAATGTTATGAACATTTTCCGTAACCAAAAGTTGGTTGGATCAGGCACGTTGTGCAATGGCATTTATGTTCTAAATCAATCAACAGTTCTGAGTATAACAAACACACACAAGAGGAAGAGTTCTGAACTCAATGAATCCTTCTTATGGCATTGTAGACTGGGTCACATCAATGCGACACGACTAGCTAAGTTGCATAAAGATGGATATTTAAATCCGTTTGAATTTTCATCCTATGACACTTGCCAGTCATGTCTCAAAGGCAAGATGACCAAGACTCCGTTTACGGGACACGGAGAAAGAGTTACCGAACTCTTAGGACTAATACATAGTGATGTATGCGGTCCCATGTCTACACATGCCAGGGATGGTTCTTCATACTTCATTACATTCACTGACGATCTCTCTAGGTTCGGGTATGTGTTCCTGATGAAACACAAATCAGAAGCTTTTGAGAAATTTAGGGAATATAAACAAGAAGTTGAGAACCAAACCGAAAAAAGTATTAAAATCCTTCGATCTGATCGAGGAGGTGAATACTTGAGCAATGAATTCCTGGGCTTCCTAAAAGAGAATGGGATTCTCTCTCAGCTGACTCCTCCATATACACCACAGCACAACGGTGTATCTGAACGGAGAAACCGCACCCTATTAGATATGGTGCGCTCAATGATGAGTGCAGCTGAGTTACCTATTTCCTTCTGGGGACATGCGCTTGAGACAGCCATGGACCTATTGAATAGAGTTCCTACCAAATCAGTGCCTACCACTCCATATGAGATATGGAAAGGGAAGAGACCACATCTTAATTACATTAAGATATGGGGTTGTCCAGCCTATGTCAAAAGACAAAATCCGGACAAACTCGAGGCAAGATCTGTCTTATGTAAGTTTGTAGGATATCCCAAAAATTCACAAGGGTATATCTTCTACCACCCCGAGGAACAAAAGGTGTTTGTTTCTCGACATGCCACTTTCTTAGAAAAAGGTTTTCTTATGAAACAGATAAGTGGCATTGAGGTAGAACTGGAAGAGGTTCCAGCGACACAGACAACAACAGAAGATTTGGTTGAACCCGAGGATTCCGAAGTTCCCAATGAACCCCAGCCACTCCGCCGATCTAGTAGGGTTCCTCGCCAACCTGAGAGATACTACGGTTTTCTCATTGATGGTGGCAGTGAGGATTGCATCATGGAGGATGATGACCCAACTAGCTTCGAGCAGGCCATCACTAGTGGGGACTCAGTGAAATGGCTGGATGCTATGCGGTCCGAGATGGATTCCATGTACACCAACAAAGTATGGACTTTGGAAGTTGCTCCTGAAGGGGTAAAACCCATTGGGAGCAAGTGGATCTTTAAGAAGAAACTTGGTGTAGATGGGAAAGTGGAGACTTTCAAAGCTAGACTTGTAGCAAAGGGTTTTCGTCAAAGACCAGGTGTGGACTATGACGAAACCTTTTCTCCAGTGGCTATGCTTAAATCCATCCGAATCATGCTTGCCATTGCTGCCTTTCATGACTACGAAATCTGGCAAATGGATGTTAAGACCGCCTTTCTAAATGGTGATTTAGAAGAGTGCGTGTACATGACTCAGCCAGAGGGCTTCGTAGACAGTGGGAGCAGCGGGAAGGTGTGCAAGCTGCTTAAATCCATTTATGGATTAAAGCAAGCATCGCGGAGTTGGAACATCTGCTTTGACGTCGTTATCAAAGAGTTTGATTTCGTCAAAAATCCAGATGAACCTTGTATCTACAAGAAGGTGGCAGAGAGTAAGGTTGTCTTCCTCGTATTGTACGTGGACGACATACTCTTGATAGGAAATGATATTCCTATGCTGCAATCGGTCAAGCTCTTCTTATCACAAAGATTCTCAATGAAAGATCTTGGTGATGCCTCCTGCATATTGGGGATCAGGATCTATAGAGATAGATCCAAACGGATTTTGGGATTGTCCCAATCCAGGTACATTGACACCATACTAAAGAGGTTTAGTATGGAAGAGTCCAAGCGTGGGAACTTACCCACGATCTCTGGAGTCACTCTCTCCAAAGAGATGTCTCCCAAGACTGATTTGGAGAGAGCTCGCATGCAAGGGATACCCTATGCTTCGGCAGTAGGCTCTATCATGTATGCGATGCTATGTACCAGACCCGATGTAGCATACTCACTAAGTGTAGTGAGCAGGTATCAAGCTGATCCTGGAGAGAGTCACTGGACAGCTGTGAAGAGCATTCTCAAGTACTTGCGAAGGACTAGAGATATGTTCTTGGTGTATGGTAACGGAGAACTCCAAGTGGAGTCCTTTACCGATTCGAGCTTCCAGAGTGATAAGGACGACTCTAAGTCGCAGTCGGGTTTTGTCTTTACCCTTTACGGAGGGGCGGTTAGCTGGAAGAGTTCCAAGCAGGAAACCGTGGCAGACTCGACGATGGAGGCTGAATACATCGCTGCCAACGATGCTGCTAAAGAGGCTGTCTGGATCAAGAAGTTCATTACTGAACTTGGAGTGGTTCCATCCATTGAGCATCCAATACCTTTGTATTGCGATAACAATGGAGCGGTGGCTTTGGCCAAGGAACCCAGGTCCCATCAACGGTCCAGGCATATTCTGAGGCGGTATCACCTGATCCGGGAGATAGTTGATCGCCGGGAGATCGAGGTCAGGAGAGTTGACACGAAGAACAACACGGCGGATCCACTCACGAAGGCCATTCCCCAGATACAGTTTGAGAGACTCTTCGGGATGCTCGGTATGAGATACTACAGCAGCTGGCCCTAGTGCAAGTGGGAGATTGTTAGTTGTATGTATGCCCTAGAGGCCAGTATTGTACAGATGATGTATATTATATTGGATGCTTGGACATATATAGAGATGACTTTCTTGCTCGACATGATAGTATGCTATCTGGTTGCCATTTATCTTAACATGTACACTAGTCTCTTTATACTGTCTTATAGTTACATGTTGGTAAAGCCCTTAGGATTTGTACTTGACTACCTAGACTATGATGCAGATCATACTAGTGGGAACATGGTAGTCCATAAGTACATCCTTCAAGGTCCCTAGTCGTGGGTATCTCGAGACGGGGCATCGACATACCAGAGTAGACTAGCGTATACGCTTCTCGACCCATGTGATGGGCGATGGATGATCCCATATCCATTGGTGTTTGACATCAGAGATGGTATACGGGTGCTCAGTGGAAACTGGGTACACTGGACGGACTCGCCGAGAACTCCCAGATGGTATTATACCTCACGTCAGATGGCAGTTCTCAGGTGACACTTGTACAGGTTAGTCTGTAGACCCGAGATCGTCATAGAGTCTTGTGTGATTCCCACTGTGCTTTGATCTCCACCTTACCACGTCCATGAGGGCGTGCAAAACGGTGGTCTTTGGGTACAGTCCCGAGTCACATGGAGGCAATGAGCGATAGGAGGGGTTTCGTCTCTCCCGGTATTGGGAGTTGATGTTGCGCTGTGCTCGATTGGCCGTAACAGGTAAGTCCCTGGCCAGGGCTGATCAGAGATTTGCTGGTAAGTGTTACCAGTAGTTTCTCGACCCGTTACGAGCCTCATATCAGCATGACTTATCGGGTTATTGGGGTCTGACGTATACCACCCCTAGACTTGATATGCGACGTATCTGACGAAGAGACTTGACTGTATGGTAAGTGTTACTGGTCGGATTCGCAGGAGTGTGAGCGGGCTAGCTCGTCGATCTTCTGATCGCTCAATACCCGGGTGGCCGTTACGTTTAGCAGACCGCTTGCGGCTTGTGGGTGCTTGATATGATCATCATCTGCTACCGGCGTATTGACGAGTCTTTAGAGTCCTACACAGAGGTTTCCTGGCTCAAGCAAAACGAAATAGGAGCGCATATGAGATATGTGCAGGACCGAGAATAATGCGTGTATGTGATACCGCACTTCATTCTCGCGATATGTGTTTCGATTGGTTATATTCGATATGACCTAGTTATCGAATCATTGATTCGATAAATCGATGCATTGCATACTAGTCGGTTGTATGCGATATAACCGGATCATTGAATCAAGTGTTGATTTAATGATTTAATGTATAATTATATATTTGATATATTACTTTGCATTAACTAGTATTGGTTCACTTTAAACGGATTTTTCTCACTTGGATTGCACATTGTATATGTGATATACTTTCGTGCACTTTTATGTATCATGTTTGATGATACTTGATCATTTAGTTAAGTGTATAAAATTAATCCATGGTTAATATGATAATTAGGGTTTTGCATTTTCATTTATTTATTTATTTGTTTATTTATTTATTTGGAAAAGAATAAGATGAGTATGGTGGCTTTCTTTGTCATTTTGTTAAAGCTTCATGAAGCTTTGACTTTGCTAACCATCCTTATCTTCATGCTTAACCCTAACCCATCAAAGTGACCATGGTTAATTCTCTACACTTAACCCTAGTTCAAGTTATGATAAGTATTTTGTTTTATATTTATTTTTAATATAATACTTATCATAATTTTTCTAGAGCTCATCTTCTTCTTCTTCTTCAAGCTTGCTACTCCAATGGCAACTTGAGCTTTAGTGAGTTAAATCCAAATCCAAAGTGAACCCACCTCCTATTTCTTCACCCTCTACCTCTTGCCAAGTTGTTTTGGGTGTTTACTTCACAAGTTTCACAAGTTTGTGAAGTCGGAGCTTGAGTTTGTGCAACCTCGACGTAGATCGTCTTTGACACAAAGCCGACGAGCTATTCCGCTTGCTTTCCCGATGAAGCCGATGATCGAGTCGAGGATTCATGATGGACAGCGAGGACATGACGTTGCGGAGCCGTGGAGGTGGAAATCCGGATCTACAAAGGTTGTATATCCGTATCATAGTAGTTAACTGTTAACTAGCTTTCTATTTCGCCTAAACATCTAGTTAAAGATCCGTAGTCTAGGGTTTCTCGGCACTAAAAATTTTAATTTGGCATGTTCGATGCCTTGTGAGAACCCACTAGAGTGCCTAGGAACCTTTCAGTTACGTTTAGCAGACCGCTTGCGGCTTGTGGGTGTTTGATATGATCATCATCTGCTGCCGGCGTATTGACGAGTCTTTAGAGTCCTACACAGAGGTTTCCTGGCTCAAGCGAAACGAAATAGGAGCGCATATGAGATATGTGCGGGACCGAGAATAATGCGTGTATGTGATACCGTATTTCATTCTCGCGATGAATGTGTCGTATGGTTATATGCGATATAACCTAGTTATCGAATCGAGGGTTGATACGATAAGCCGATACATTGGATACTAGTCGGTTATATGCGATATGACCGGATCGTTAAATCAAGTGTTGATTTAATGATTTAATGCATAATAATATATTTGATATATTACTTTGCACTAACTAGTATTGGTTCACTTAAGATGGATTTTCTCACTCGGATGTGCACATTGTATATGTGATATACTTTTTGTGCACTTGATTGTATCATGTTTGATGATACATGTTTGCTTGAGTTTGTGTAAAGATTGAACCATGGTTATTTATATGATTAGGGTTTACATTTTCATATCTATTTATTTATTTATTTATTATGGAAATGATAATGAGAAGAATGGTTGCTAGTTTTGTTTTATTCTTTGAACCTTCATGAAGCATTGACTTTAGTCAATCATTCTTATCTCATCCTTAACCCTAACCATTCCAACTAACCTTGGTTTAATCTCTACACCTAACCATGGTTTGCTTATGATAAGAATTGATTTTCTTTTCTATTTTAATTATTCTTATCATAACATTTACCTTCTTCTTCTTCATTTCTTCAAGTGAAGAAAGCTTGCCTCCATCAATGGCAAGTGATGAAAAAGAGTGAGAAATCCAAATCTAAAGTCTACCCACTTCCTATTTCTTCATCCTCTACCTCTTGCCAAGTAGTAGAGTGTGTTTTCTTCACAAGTTTCATGACTTGGTGAAGTGAGAGCTTGATCTTGCGATGCCTCGACGTAGATCATCTTCGGCATGGACATCGACGACCTAGCTCGCCATTTCTCCGACGAAGCCGACGCTAGAGCCCGGGAACTCATTTGGACAGCGAGGGGACTTCGTTGCGGAGCTATGGAGGTGGAGCACCGGATCTACAAAGGTTGTATTTCCGTATTCTTTATAGTTAAGTTGTTAACTAGTTTTGTTTCGCCTAGACATCTAGCAAACGATCCGTAGTCGGGTCTCTCGGCACCTAGAATTTTTGAAATTGGCATGGTTGATGCCTTGTGAGACCTCACTAGTGTGCCTAGGAACCCTACAGCCCCGGGTTTCACAGAGCCGCTGCTGAAACCCGATGTTCCCCTGGTCGTGTGGATAGGCTGTGCAATGAAACCATAGACCCTTACGGGCGCGGCAAGTTACCCGCCAAAACCTGAAGCGAGGCAGCCCCCTTCAGCACCGTGAATGGACCACCCAGCACTTCACGGAATCCGGCAACTTGGGCACCCCTCCTGGGTCAACCTGTACCCCCTACGAGTGCGGCGAATAGCCCGCCAATTCCAGACTGAAGCCCCGTCCGTCTCAATGCCCTGAGATGCGGGCCCGTTGCCCTCTAGATCCCGGCTATCCGTGCACCCCTCCGCGGGGTAACCCTAGTACAGAAAGTAAAATATACATACAACGGGTACATCGACCGCAACCAGGTCGTGCCCCAAAAGAATAATACAAACAGGCAGTGACGACAGTCCACATGTCGGACACTCGTCCCGCAATATCAAATGTACATATAAAACAAAACAGTACTAGCATTGCATCCAGGCTATCCCCCACGACCGATCCGCAACATCACAGCAATACATAGAACATCAACGTGAAAGTCACGTTCGCAAATCCGTCTAACCGGGCTATAGCAGTTAGACAGGATTTACCAATCAAGTGATATTCACGGTCGCAGATATAATGTAAATACTGTGAAATAATGTGTTTAGAATATCCGATCAATCAAAAATTAACAAATGGGCCCCCAAGAAATACTGTAGCACTCACAGAAAATCTGGGCCCAATATTAATATTCCAAAACCCCAAAAATTATCCCAGAAGCCCACTGGAAAAATATGATACAGTGAAGAGACCAATGCGCGGCGGAACCGCGGCCCAAGGGGGGGTTTGCCCGCGGTTCCGCACTTCAGTCATCGACTGACTGTGTCGAATTTTCCCAGTAGTCTTAGAATTTCATGTACATCAATTTTCTACAACCTGAAAAATTTTTAGAGCCCGGAAATAATCGACAGAAAAATGATGCATGCAAAAACGCGGATTTTGGAATTTAGGTAGATCGGATAAGTAAAACGCATTAGAAAAAGCTAGGCTAGGTTAATGGCCTGGCTCTGATACCATGTTGCGCCACGGCAGCGCCCCGGCCGTCTTACCGAGGCCAAAATGCGGAATCAAAAATTTTCCTTACTTGGAAACTGGCGCTACCGCGGACAATAAAAACCCGGATCATTAACCATTAACCTATACTAGCAAACAAGAGATGGAAAGAGAAGTATACCGAGTGATCCGAGTCCTCCGGTCTTCTCGTCATCGTCCCGATCTCCCGCGGAAACTCCGGTCGTCGCATCCTTGCCGGAAGGGCACCACATCGTCTGTATTTTTTACGGGCTCCCACCTCAATACCGAGGCAACTCGGGCGCGAAGTTGGCTAGCCGACGCGCCCAAGAATGTAGTGTAGAATCATAGTCTCTTTTGGGTTGGTGAAGTTGCCTTGATGGAGGAATCAACAAGATATGAACTTGGGGATTTTGGTAGCAATGGAAAAATGAGATGGATGATTAATTTTCCACACCAAATGAAATGAACCTCTCTCATTTTCTCCTCCCCTCAAAGTTGTGGCCGGCCCTTCTCCAATGGAGATGGTGGAGGGAATAAAATGTAGCATGAAGGGAGGTGAGTGTAGGATAAAGAGAATGGTGACCATATCCAAAAACATCATCATAACAAACTTACATCAACACCATAACCTTTCACAATCTCAATTAGTGCAAGAAAAGATGATAGAAAAGAAAGGAATAAAAAGATGCTTTCATAATCAAACCATTTGCATGAAACCCCTCCACAATGTGTTATTTGCAAACTTGCAAATAACACCCTCCATCGGAAAAGTCCGGCCGGGAAAGAACAAAGGAAAACCGGCCGGAACGGAATGCAAACTGGCAACTCCAGAAAACTGGTCCCGTAATAAATTACAGGAAAACCCCGATACTGTGCATACACACCCGCATCTGTATTCCTACCGGATACAAATGCAATGAGACAAAATCTACACTGTACTAAACTAGGATCCGGCTTAAACCAAAGCCGGCTAGTAATATCCGTTCGATCCTAATCCGTGCAATACCGCACGTATCGGATCGAACCCTGCCATATAACCATACGGCTACTAGTACAAACCGTCCGATCCTGATCCGTGCAATACCGCACGTATCTGATCGGACCCTGCCATATCTCCATACGGCCTCTACAGCGTTTCGCCCGAAAGCTTGAGTAACTGAAAGTGTGGTGGACTCTAAAGACTCGTCAATACTATGGCTGTGGATTTAACCACTAGCACGTCAGAGGTATAAACCAATACGTGACGGGCCACCAGCTATTGACCAAAAGGGACGTCGATGAGCGAACTCATCCTGACACCCTACTGAGCCTGTCAGTGACAATATCCGTACAGTCCAGTCCGTTCGTCTATGAGCATCGCATGGCGGGCCTAGGGGGTTGGTAAAAGTCAGACCCCCAAAGGCGGTACAAGTCGTGTCGGAGTGTAGCCCAGAACACCCTGAGATACTACTGGAATACCTACCAGTAAATCTCCTGCCTCGGCCGAGGGCTTTGCGTAATGGCTCTCCTAGACACAGCGCGACCTCACCCCCAATACCGGGAGAGACGAACCCCTGCAGATCCGCTCACTGCCTCCATGTGGCTCGGGACTGTATCCAACTAAAACCTGTTTGCACGACTCCTTTGATCCGTGGTAGGGTAGTAATCAAAGCACAGTAGGAACTCACACGAGACAAATGACGATCTCAGGTCGATGAACTAACCTGTACACATGTCACCTGGGAACTGCTATCTGACGTCTGGTATAATCCCAACTAGCAGGTTCCCGGCGAGTCCTGTCCGGTGTACTCATAACCCAATGAGCACCTGTATACATCTTAGGTGAACCAACTGACACCAGTGGCTTGTGAGACCGGCCACCGCCCCTCGTCGGGGTCTCGACTGTATACACTAGTCTACTAATGGAGTATCGATACCCAGTCTCGAAACTCCCATGACTAGGGACCATTTAAGGATGTACTTATAGACCCCAGCTCCCACGTATATGATCGCCATCATACTGCTGGTCGTCAAGCAAGAATCCTAGGGGCTCTATCAACGTGTAATAGAGACCTGTAAGGTCACCTGAAACAGTACACGGTGATAAAGGTAAACCAGATAGCATACTATCATCTCGAGTAAGACTGTTCTACCGGGATAGGTCCTCCCTCAATCATTGCAATCACGTGCCTGTGATCCAATAATTGACTCTGAGGGCACTATCTCCAACAATTCCTCCGCTCCGATACACCGTTGTGCTGTGGTGTATAAGGAGGAGTAAGCTGAGGGAGAATTCCGTTCTCTTTTAGATAGTCCAGGAACTCATTGCTCAAGTATTCTCCTCCTCGATCAGATCGAAGGATCTTAATAGTTTTGCCCGTTTGGTTCTCTACTTCATTCTTATATTCTCTGAATTTCTCAGAAGCTTCATACTTGTGTTTCATCGGGAACACATGTGTTGGGTTTACCTAGCACCTCATGAAGGGTTTGGAAGCATCACATGTACCAAAGATTAAAATTTTAGGGTGCTAAGTAAGCATACAAAGAATCATTCCTAGATCAATTAGGGTTTCAATAAACAACACTTCAACACAAGTAGGTAAAGCTAGGGTTTTGAGAGTACAACCTTTGTAGCTCCCTACGCTAAACTCCTCGGCTACTTGGGGTTTGGAAAAGGTCCGCTTGAACTCCTCTAGGTCCACGATGATCCACCCGGAGTCCGCTTTGTCCAAGCTTGCAACTTCACAAGATCAAGAGAAAGAAATGAAGCTAACACTCTAAACAAGTGGGCAAGACTTGTGTAGAATGATGTTGTGGTGGCTATTCTCACTTCAAAATCCTAACTTGGTGAATGTTTTTCTCAATAGAAAAATCTAGAGAGCAAAGGAAGAATGAGGAAGAAGATGATGGCCTTTTAGAACAAGAGAGAAAGATAATCCACTTTGAAAAATAGAAAATATATAAATATATATTTTCCACTTATCATCTCAAACCATGGTTAAACAATAAAGATATTATTTAACTTGAGTTAAAATACAAAAGGAAAGTTAATCCATGGTTAAATGGTGGGTGAGCATGGTTAGGTCAAAGAAGAGTGTAGAAAGAAACCATGAATTATCCTTTCCTTTTTCTTTTTTTTTTAAAATAAATGCAATAATAATACATATATATATAAAACCATGGTGTGAGTCTTATATTGCCACCATTTTCTATGTATAAACAACCATGAAGGATGATGTATGTATGTATGTGTGCATGCACATCCATATGTGCATGAATCAAGAAAGAATGCATACATGCATGCATACATCAAAAAAATACAAGAAAGGATTTCTAGTGAGAAACTAATGGTTAAATGATAAATCAACACTTGATTTATCAATCCGGCCATATCATATATGACCCAACCAAAAGCAAGCCGTCCGATTAATATACGGTATCTCATACGCGGATTTTAACCGGGTCCGTGCGCATATCACATACGCGCACCACAACGTTTCGCCTGGACTAGGTAACTCCTTTGTGGGACTCTAAGACTCGTCAATACGCCGGCAGTGGGTGATGATCATATCAAGCACCCCCAAGCCGCAAGCGGTCAACTAAACGTAATGGCCACCCGGGTATTGAGCGATCAGAAGAAAACAAGCGAACCTGCTACAACTCCCGTCGAGCCAACCAGAAACACTACACGTGCAGTCCGGTCTCCTCGTCTGATATGTCGCATATCAAGTCTAGGGGTGGTAAACGTCAGACCCCAATAACCGATAAGTCATGCCGATGTGAGGCTCATAACGGGTCGAGAAACTACTGGTAACACTTACCAGTAAATCTCTAATCAGCCCTGGCCAGGGACTTCCCTGTTACGGCCAATCGAGCACAGCGCAACATCAACCCCCAATACCGGGAGAGACGAAACCCCTCCTATCGCTCATTTCCTCCATGTGACTCGGGACAGTACCCAAAAACCACCGTTTTGCACGCCCTTATGGATGTGGTAAGGTGGAAATCAAAGCATAGTGGGAATTACACAAGACTCTATGACAATCTCGGGTCTACAGACTAACCTGCACAAGTGTCACCAGAGAACTTCCATCTGACGTGAGGTATAATACCATCTGGGAGTTCTCGGCGAGTCCGTCCAGTGTACCCAGTCTCCACTGAGCACCCGTATACCATCTCTGATGTCAAACACCAATGGATATGGGAGCATCCATCGCCCATCTCATGGGTCGAGAAGCGTATACGCTAGTCTAAACTGGTATATCGATGCCCCATCTCTATACACCTACGACTAGGGACCTTGAAGGATGTACTTATGGACTACCATGTCCCCACTAGTATGATCCGCATCATAGTCCAGGTAGTCAAGTACACATCCTAAGGGCTTTACCAACATGTAACTATAAGACAGTATAAAGAGACAAGTATACATGTTAAGATAAAGAGCAACCAGATAGTATACTATCATATCGAGCAAGAAAGTCATCTCTATATATGTCCAAGCATCCAATATAATATACATGATCTGTACAATACTGGCCTCTAGGGCATACATACAACTAACAACATGTCCGTATCTAGAGAGACCGTCAATGAATGTAATAAAGTAGGAAGAACCGTTCCTGGCATGTGTAGACAGGGGACCACATACATCACTATGTACCAGTCCTAAGAGTTCCTCAACTCTTTCTCCGTATCCACTAAACGGTGTTTTGGTCATTCTGCCTTTGTGACATGAATGGCAAGTTTCATAAGATGATAATTCGAACGGATTCAAATATCCATCCTTATGTAACTTAACAAGCCGTGTCGTATTGATATGACCAAGTCTACAATGCCATAGGTTGGATTCATTCATTTCTGAACTCTTCCTCTTGTGTGTGTTTTGTATATTAAAGACTGTAGTTTGATTGAGAATGTATATGCCATTATGTAACGAGCCTGATCCAATCAACTTTTGATCTAGGAAGATGTTCATAATATTATCCTGTATTACAAAATTATATCCTTCTTTACTTAATAAAGAAACTGATATAATGTTGCACATCATGTTCGGTATATAATAGCACTCGTTCAGAATCAATGTATTACTACTTGGTAATACTAGGTGGTATTCGCCAACTGCTTTGGCTGCAATATTCGTACCATTCCCAACTATTACGGAATGATCACCCTTTCCCAGTTCTCTACCTTTACGTAGCCCACATAACAAATTACATATGTGGGATCCCGATCCGGTATCTAATACCCAGGACGTAGAGTGAAATGAGAAAAAGTTCTCGAGAACAAACACACTCGAAGAAGATGCATCAACATGCTTGTTGTTCGTTTGGGCGGCGAGCGAATCCAGATATTCTCATATTCCCTGTTCAGTCTTATAACACTTATAAGAAAGAACGGGACCAACGTTCCCCTGCTCGGTATAATAAGCGGGTTCAGTCAATACAACCATATTATTATCTTGATTATGGCCTGACATGGTCGCTACCTGGAGAGAGAGAGAAGGAAACACTTTAGCGTATTCTCTTGCAAGATTAGATTTGGTTATTATCTTATCTAATCAGGATGTCTCCCACTGTTTTTATCAAATCTTCCTTCAAACCCTAAAAGGAAAGACTAGCCGGGATTAATTACACCTTACAAATTAGCTAATCTTTCAGCCAGATCAGTGTTGGTACTTTGAGGGAGGTTCCCCGTGCTTTCGCATGGACCTAATTAAAATAAACCTCGTTTTCTCAGAGGCTTAACCCCGTAAACACCTTTCTGGTCACCTATTTGATCGGTTAATTGTCCTGTGTAAAATTCTCCGAGGAGTAACTTTTACTCGCAGTGGGTATCAGGATCCATCTATCTCATAGAAGATATGAAATCTCATTGCAAATTTCAACACTTGAAATTCCTGATAATGCTTTTACCCCTAGTGACTTATGACCATAACTATGGTCAACAAATCATAAGCACTAGTCATGTTCTACCCGTCATTTCCTGGTTAATTTAGACCCACCCACATGACCCTTAATTATAGTCAACAAAGTCATATGACTGTTCTAATTAATCACATCATATGTTATATAGGAAAACATCACTCAACTACCGTACACTACGCCTTAACTATGGCCAACAAACGCAAACGCAGCACGAATACTAAGTACTCTATTTTCATAAAATGACGGAGAGTTACGCAGGTTTTTCAGAAAACCATGAGCGTAATGAACTTGATATCGTTGTAGAAACAAGTGATTTTAAAAAGGAGTGTCTTTGAGGCTTTTCCAGTTTCGCTAAAGAGGTCACTCTCGGTGAAGGGATCTCGGCTCTTTCCTCATCGAATAAGGTGCATGATATATCATATATACCGCTGTGCAAAGCAAAAATATAGAAGCAATCAAAAACTAATCAATGAGTTTGTAGCATCTGCCAGTTCTGCTGAAGAGGTCACTCCCGGTGAAGGGATCGCTGCTCTTTCCTCATCGAATAAGGTGCAGGGTATATCATATATACCGCTGTGCAAAGCAAAACTGTAGCTACCCTTTTTATAAAGTTTTGACTCTACAACATCTTTTAGGTTTCTTTTCTTTTATTAATCTCATTAATAAATCCCATCAATTATGCTTCCTAAGCATCACAGAAGAAACGAAAGCTGTAAAATTTATATATCATATATATAGTATAAGCATTCGTGTCAGGCAGTAATATGATCTCATCACAGAACATCGCAGCAGAAGATAACATATGAAATATTGGATATAGTAGGACGTCCCTGTTTTACATCGAGCCTGTATAAAACACGGATTCCACGGTCGCGATGAATAGCCTAACCCATATCGCTAGACACCTACGAGAGCGGCAAGCAACACTGCTAATTCTAGGGTTGGGAGACCCAGTCTCGACTCCTCGATATGGCCTCCCACTGGACCCTAGAATCCGGTTACTTGTGCTCCCCTCCTTGGGTCTACCTAATGCGGAAAAGTAAATAATATACAATGGTGACATAAACCTTATCCCGGAAGTGACCCAATAAAAGAACATTACATACAAATGAATTTTACATGAATGAAAATAAAAACCTTCATCTCACATAAAATCCCCGGCGATTTAGAACACGACGATCCAATATAACATATCACAGCAACACATAATATCTCATATCATCAACGTAAGGAAGTATGCGTAATCCGACTGTCGTTGATGTATAGCAACGAAGCCGGCGATACACCACATACTACGCTTACGGTCACAGAAAAGACAGTGTAAAACTACAACATTTGGAATCCAAAATCACTTTAGACATCTTAAATCCGAAATATCACATACTTCGCATTTCATGCCTAACTAAATGAATTCCACATATTGTATCACATTCCATATAAATAGACAATATTAAACTTTCCGATCGAATAATCAAATACCCAAGATTTCCAAATAGCTCAACACTTGAGCGGAGTTCAAAAATCCCAAAAAATGTCACCGCCCCAATGAACCAGCCGCAGAAGGGTCAAACCAACGCCTCACATGTGGCAACGCTAAACTACCACAAACCCTAGGGTTCAGTGGCAGTTTTGACGGTCACATAATCGAGTTAAGGTTACGTTCTTCTAGAGGGTCCACAAATATTAAACTACCACAAACCCTTGCATGGTTTTCCGAAAGTTTTAAACTCAAGAAAAATTCAACACTTGAAAGTTTTTCGTGCCGGGAAAAAATGAGTTATTGATATCCGTTCGAATATTTTAACACGTTCTAAATTATCCAGAAAATAATACGAAGTTAAACTTTCCGATCGAATCGACGAATACAAAAGATCTCCAGAAAACTCAACACTTGAGTAAGATTAAAAATTCCAAAAAGCATATAGTAATAGTTACGGATGGACCCTAGAAAAAACAATCACTGACACCCATGTACGGCCGCTGAAACGGCCGCCAGAAGCATGTTAAGGCCACGGTTCCGCGGCGCATTTAGGGCTACAGTAACCCGTTTTTCACAGTAATCCATAAAATCACCTGCTGAATTTTCTAAGTATTTTTATTAAGGAAATAATCATATTTTTAAAAAATTTCCACAGAGGGGTCAAAAAAAGACGTTTCGGGGGTCGATCGGACTTTTAACTTCGTATACACGTCGCCTAATGCTCTAGCTAGGCTTTGATACCACTGTGTAGGGTTACTAGGCACTATCACAAGGTTCTACAAGGCATCAACCATGCCCGATTTAAAATTTAGACGTGCCGAACAACCTAAAGCGAGAATCTTTGCTAGATAATTAGGGTTAAACATGCAAGTAAACATCTTCACAACTAAAAGAGAGGGATTACAACCTTTGTAGTCCGCTGCTTCACTTCATAAGCTCCGAGAAATAGTCCCTTCACCGCGATCCATGATCTCCCGGACTCAAGAGAGGCTCCACAACCCGAATGATCCATGCTTGCTTGAAGTCTTCCTTTTCGAAGATGATCTACCTTGAAATTTCTTTAACTTAAGCTCTCACTCACTAATAAAGTATTAACGAAGTGAACACCCTAATCTAATTGGCTAGATTAGATGAGGATGATGAAGTAGGAATTATGCTTTCTTTTATTTTCAAGGTCTCACACTAATTAATCACAAAATCAAAAGCTAGTGAGCTTATCAAGGAGGAAGAAGAAGATGATTTCTTTTGTGATGAATAATGAAAAGTTACTATGCTTACAAATGAACCTTGAGTTAATAATATGAAGCATTAACTCATGTAGAGAGTTTACTAGGATTAAGGGTTTGGGTTGGGTTAAATAATATCTCAAAATCTCAACACATAATATCTTAGCTCAAAACAAAACAAAAGCTTCTAGAAGCTTCAAGAAAATACTAACCCAAATCATACCCTAACCATATTTAATCTCTACTAATCATGTTGCATTTGTAAACATAACTTGTTATAATATTATATATCACATACATAATATATTTTTGTAAGAAAAGAAAATAATACAATTAATATATATCGCATATATATCAATGTATTACCCAGTGAGAAAATGAATCAATAAAGCGAGCCAATATTAGATAATGTAATGTACTATATCACATATATAATTATATAATAAATTATCGAATCAACACTTGATCCGACAATCCGGCAATATCACATATAACCGACTAATATAACATGTACCGATTCATCGAATCAACACTTGATCCGATGAGCCGGCTGGTATCAAATATCGCGAGAATAGAATACGGTATCTCATATCGTATTATTCTCGGTCCCGCACATATCACATATGTGCTCATACTCCATTTTGCCAGAGTCAAGAAACCTCTGTGTAGGACTCTAAAGAATCGTCAATACGCCGGCAGTAGGTGATGATCATATCAAACACTTACAAGCTGCAAGCAGTCAGCTAAATATAACAGCCACCCAGGTATTGAGCGATCAGAAGATCAACAAGCAATCCTGTACATTCTCCTATGAATCCAATCAGTAACACTCCCGTACAATCCGGTCTCTTCGTCTGATATGTCGCATATCCAGTCTAGGGGTGGTATACGTCAGACCCCAGTAACCGATAAATCGTGTCGATGTGAGGCTCATAACAGGTCTCGAACCTACTGATAACACTTACCAGTAGTACTCAATATCCGCCCTGGCCAAGGACTTCCAGTTACAGCCAATCGAACATAGCACAACATCAACTCCCTATACCGGGAGAGACGAAACCCCTCCTATCGCTCATTGCCTCCATGTGATTCGGGACTGTACCCAAAAGCCACCGTTTTGCACGCCCTCTTTGACGTGGTAAGGTGGAAATCAAAGAACAGTAGGAATCACACAAAAGTCTATGACGATCTCGGGTCTACAGACTACCCTGTACCAGTGTCACCAGAGAACTGCCATCTGACGTGAGGTATAATACCATCTGGGAGTACTCGGCGAGTCCGTTCAGTGTACCCAGTCTCCACTGAGCACCCATACACCATCTTTGATGTCAAACACCGATGGATATGGGATCATCCATCGCCCATCATATGGGTCAAGTTGCGTATATGCTAGTCTACTCTGGAGTATCGATGCTCTGTCTCGAAACACTCTTGACTAGGAACAGTTATAGGATGTACTCGTTGACTATCCTGGCCCCACTAGTATGATCTCATCATAGTCCCAGTAGTCGAGTACATATCCTAAGGGCTTTATCAACATGTGAGAACATGACAGTAAACTAATACAAGTCAACATGTTAAGATAAAGTGAACCCAAATAGCATACTATCATGACGAGCAAGAAAGTCCTCTCTATATATATCCAAGCATCCATTATAATATACATCATATGTACAACAATGGCCTCTAGGGCATATATATAACTAACAAATGGGTGAATAAAGTAATCAATCATGATAGAGTTTCCATTTCCATTTTCTTTTATCCAAAAAGAAATATCATCATATTTATAAGTGTGTGAGTCTTATATTGCCACCATCCATTGTATCAACAACCATGATACAAGAGTGTATGCATGTATGTGTGCATGTACATCCATATGTGCATCAATGAGAATAAATGCATACATGCATGCATACAACAAAAGACAAGAAGGGTTTAAAGTGAAAAATCCAATGGTCAATGATTAATCAACACTTAATTTAGCAAACCGGTCATACCACATACGTCCTGACCAATAACAAACCACCAGATTAATATACGGTATCACAAACGCGCATTTAATCGGGTTCCCATGCATATTTCATATGCGCACCATATTGTTTCGCCTGGGCAACGTAACTCCATTGTGGGACTCTAAGACTCGTCAATACGCCGGCAGTGGGTGATGATCATATCAAGCACCCCCAAGCCGCAAGAGGTCAGCTAAACGTAACGACCACCCGGGAATTGAGCGATCAGAAGAAAACAAGCGAACTTGTCATAACTCCCGTCGAGCTAACCGGCAACACTACCGTAAAGTACGGTCTCTTCGTCAGATATGCTCCATATCGAGTCTAGGGATGGTAACGTCGACCCCAATAACTCAATAAGTCATTCCGAAGAATGGTCTATAACAGATCGAGAAACTACTAATAACACTTATCAGTAATTCTCAACAGCCCTGGCCAGGGACTTACTGATATAGCCAATCATGCACAGCACAGCATCAACTCCTAATTCCGGGAGAGACGAAACCACTCCTATCACTCACTGTCTCCATGTGTCTCAGGACTGTACCCAAAAGCCAGCTGTTTGCATGACTCAGTAGAGCCGTGGTAGGGTGGTAATCAAAGTACAGTGGGAGAACACACAAGACTCCATGACGATCTGAGGTCTACAGACTAACCTGTACCGGTGTCACCTAAGAACTGCTATCCGACGATAGATATAATACCGTATAGGAGTTCTCGGCGAGTCCGTCCAGTGTACCCAGTCCCCACTGAGCACCCGTATATGATCTCGATGTCAAACATCAATGGATATAGGATCACCCATCGCCCATCATATCGGTCTAGTATCATATACGCCAGTCTACTCTGGTATATGGATGCCCCATCTCGATACACATACGACTAGGGACATTTCAGGATATGCTTATAAACTACAGAAGTCCCAGTAGTATGATCTCTATCATAATTACAGTAGTCAAGCCAATATCCTCAGGGCTTTATAAACATGTGTGAATGAATAAAAGCATGATCAAGTCAACATGTCAGATAAAGAAGAACAAGATAGCATACTATCATGTCGAGCAAGAATGTATACTGAATATATATACATGTATAAATACATCCACAATCATATAATGGCCTCTAGGGCATACATATATCCAACAATCTCCCACTTGCACTAAGGCCAGTTATTGGCGTATCTCATACCTAACATCTCAAAAAGTCGCTCATGCTGCGGCTGAGGGAGGGCCTTGGTGAGTGGATCTGCAGTGTTATTCTTTGTGTCTACTCTCCTAATCTCGATCTCGCGGCGATCTACAATCTCCCGGATCAAATGAAAATGCCTTAGGATGTGTCTGGACCGCTGATGGGACCTGGGCTCCTTGGCTAACGCCATAGCCCTATTATTATCACAATACAATGGTATTGGATCAATAATGGTTGGAACTACTCCTAGCTCCGAGTCGAACTTCTTCATCCGGACGGCTTCCTTGGCGGCATCATTCGTAGCTTAGCTTCCATCGTAGAGTCTGCAACGGTATCCTGTTTGGAACTCTTCCAACTTACCGCCCCTCTATTGAGGTTAAAGACAAACCCAAAGATAGATTTGCTGTCATCCTTATCACTCTGGAAGCTCGAATCGGTAAAGGCCTCCATTTGGATGTCTCCATTACCATACACCAAGAATAATTCTTTAGTCCTTCGCAAGTACTTAAGAATGTTCTTTACAGCTATCCAGTGATTCTCCCCTGGGTTGGATTGATACCTGCTTACTACACTAAGTGCGTAAGCTACATCTGGGCGTGTATATAACATCGCATACATTATAGATCCTACTGCCGAAGCATAGGGTATAATGCTCATGCGAGCTCTCTCTTCATCGGTCTTTGGGCAAAAGTCCTTAGAGAGAGTGACCCCATGGCATGCGGGTAAGGCACCCCGCTTGGAGTCTTCCATACTAAACCTTTTTAGGATGGTGTTGATGCACCTGGTTTGGGACAATCCCAATAATCTCGTGGATCTATCCATATAAATCCTAATGCCCAGAATGTATGTGGCATCACCTAGGTCCTTCATAGAGAACCTTAGTGATAAGAAAGATTTGACCGACTGTAGCATAGGAATATCATTTCCTATCAGAAGAATTTCATCCACGTACAATACGAGGAATATGACAGCTCTCCCTATAACCTTCTTATAAACAAAAGGTTCATCTGGATTTTTGAAGAAATCAAACTCTTTGATAACATCATTGAAACAGATGTTCCAACTCCGTGATGCCTGCTTTAATCCATAAATGGATTTAGGCAATTTACATGCTTTGCCGCTGCTCCCACTGTCAATGAAGCCCTCTGGCTGATCCATATAAACGCATTCTTCTAAATCTCCATTTAGAAATGTACTTTTAACGTCCATCTGCCAGATTTCATAGTCGTAGTGAGCAGCAATACCAAGTAGGATCCGAATGGTTTTAAGCATGGCTACGGGAGAAAAAGTTTCGTCATAGTCCAAACCTGGTCTTTGACGAAAGCCCTTCACCATAAGTCTTTCCTTATAGGTCTCTACCTACCCATCTATACCAATCTTTCTTTTAAAGATCCATTTGCACCCCACAGGTTTTACCCTAGGTGGTACAACGTCCAAATTCCATACTTTGTTGGTGTACATAGACTCTATTTCAGATCTCATGGCATCCAGCCACATCACAGAGCCTCCACACGTGATAGCTTGCTGAAAGCTGGTAGGATCATCATCTTCCATGATGCAGTCTTCTCTATCACCATCAATGAGGAAACCGTAGTACCTCTCCGGTGGGCGAGAAGTCCTACCAGACCTACGGAGTGGCCGAGATTCCTCAGTTTCTATTGCAACAGCCAGTTCAACCAAGTCATCATTTGTGATTTGTGTTTCTAGAACTTCTTCTAGGTCTACCACACTGCCATCCGTATCATTTGTAAAAAATTCTTTTTCTAAAAATGTGGCATACTGAGAAACAAACACCTTTTGTTCCTCCTTGTGGTAGAATAGATATCCATAAGAATTCTTTGGATATACCACAAAATTACATATGACTGACCGTGTCTCGAGTTTTTCTAGATTCTGCTTTTTAACAGAAGCCGAAAATCCCAATTCTTGATTCGTTTAAGAGATGGTCTCTTCCCATGCCATATCTCATATGGCGTGGTAGACACGGTTTTGGTTGGGACCCTGTTCAGTAGAAACGCTGCAGTCTCCAATGCATGCCCCCAAAATGAGACGGGTAATTCAGCATCACTCATCATGGAACGGACCATATCTAATAGGGTCCGATTCCGACGTTCTGACACACCGTTGTGCTGTGGTGTGTAAGGAGGAGTGAGCTGAGACAGAATCCCATTCTCTTTTAGGATGTCTGCAAACTCTGTACTGAGATACTCCCCACCTTGTCTGATCGAAGCATTTTGATGCTCAAGCTGGTTTGTTTTTCTAATTCGAGTTTATATTCAGTGAATTTCTCGAAAGCTTCAGACTTGTGCTTTAATAAAAATACATGACCGAATCTTGAGAAATCATCAGTGAAAGTAATGAAGTATGAAAAACCGCCTCTAACCTGTATAGACATTGGCCCACATACATCACTATGTATGAGGCCTAAGAGCTCAGTAGCTCTTTCTTTGTGTCCTGTAAACGGAGTTTTGGTCATTTTACCCTTGATACAAGACTGGCAAGTCGCATAAGATTTATATTCAAAAGGGTTTAAATATCCATCTTTGTGTAACTTGTTTAGTCTTGTTTCGTTAATATAACCATGTCTACAGTGCCAAAGAAAAGCTTCATTTATTTCTGAAAGTTTTCTTTAATTAGTGTGTTGTATGCTGAAAACTGTGTCTTGATTTAGGACGTATATCCCGTTATTAAGTGTACCAAACCCAACCAACATTTGATTCAGGTATCCTTCATTGTCTAACAGAGAAAAGGATATTATATTACAAAGCATACTAGGTACATAATAACATGGGCTCAAAGCCAATATACATCCAGATGACAACCCTAAGTGATACTCTCCCACTGCAACTGTATTCACATTGGACCTATTTCCAACGCGGAGAGTATGGTCACCTGTCTTCAAAACCTTGCTATTTCTCAGCCCCTACATAGAATTGCAAATGTGAGAACCTGAACCGGTATCTAATACCCAGGAAGAAGAGTTTATTGAAAAACAGTTTTCTGTCACAAACATACCTGAAGCGGAAGCATCCCCATGCTTTTTCTTGAGATCTAAGTACTCCGTGCAGTTGCTCTTCCAGTGTCCGGTTTTGTGGCAGTGATAACATTCTCCTTTCCCCAATTCCCCAGCCTTGGACTTGTCTTTCCCCTTAGCCTTTTTGACTCCACCCTTTGGTTTGGTGGGTTTCTTCTTCATCTTTCCCTTGGCCTTAGCCTTCGGGCGAGAGGAGGAATGGCCCAACACTCAAAATGGGAGTATTCACTGACTTCAGCGTGCTCTCTGCACTCCTTAACATATTAAGGAGTTCAGGTAGTTCCTTCTCCATGTTGTGCATGTTGAAGTTAACTATAAATTGAGCAAAGGTGGAGGGGAGAGACTGCGGAATAATATCAGTATATTGCTCATTGTCCATTGTCCACCCAAGGTCCTCAAGCTCTTCTATGAGGGCTATCATCTTCAGAACATGGTCTCCTACTCGTGTGCTAGGGGCCATTCGCATCTGAAACAGCTTTCTGGATGCTTCGTATCGCAAGACACGAGATTGCTCTCCATACAACTCCTTTGTATGGAGGAATATGGCTTGGACGTCCATATTCTCGTGCTGCTTCTGTTGCGTGTTATCCATCGATGCAAGCGTGAGGCATTTGGCCGGGGCACAGTTAGCGTCCCATGTCTTGCGGACTTCAATATCCGCAGCTGAGGATTTATGACCTAGGACGGGCGGGGCTGGAGCCGTGAGGACATATGATACCTTATCATAAGTTAAGGCAATGTTAAGGTTCCTCAGCCAGTCTTTATAATTGGTCCCATTCAGTTTATTTTTATCTAGTAGAAGCATGAGTCCTGTCATTGGTATCTGCCATTAAGAGAGAAAAGAATATACTCAGCGAAAGCTCTTGCAAAGATAATATTGGTTATTATCTTATCTAATCGATGTCTCCTACTGCTTTAATCAAGTTTTTCTTTCAAACCTTAAAAAGAAAACTAGCTAGGATTAATTACAGTCTACAACTTCGCTAACCGTTCAGCCAGGCCAGTTCGGTACTTGAGGGAGGTTCCCCGTGCTTTCGCACGGACCTAATTAATATAAACCTCGTCTTCCCAGAGGCGTAGCCCCGTTAACACCTTTCTAGACACCTAATAGGTTAGCTAATCATAAACTGCAAATTTCTCCTGGGAGAAACTATTGCCCACGGTAGGATCGGGATCCAACCATCATATGGAAGGTATGCAATCTCATTGCAAATTTCAACTATTGAAATTCCCGATGTGGTTTTTACCCCTAGTGCTCATGACCTTAACTATGGTCAACAAATCATAAGCACTAGTCAAGTTCTACCCATCATTTCTTGATTAATTAGACCAACCCACGTGACCCTTAACTATGGTCAACAAAGTCGCATGAATGCCCTAATTAATCTGCATCATATGCATTGTAGGAAGGCATCACATAGCTACCGTACACTGCGCCATAACTATAGTCAACAAACGTAGCACGAATACTAAGTACTCTACTTCCTAAAATGACGGAGGTTTGCAGATGGTTTTTAAGAAAACCTTTAACGCTTTGAACTTGATATCATCGTAGAATCAAATGGTTTTCAAAAGGAGTGGCTTAAGCTCTACTGTTTTGAAATGTAGCTTTTTCGTAAAAAGCCGAGTGGTTTTCAAATATGATTCTACGACATCTTTTTAGGTTTATTTTCTTTACATTAATCATATTAATATAGTCCCATCATTTAAGTCCTTAAGCCAATCACAGAAAAGAAACGAAAATACAACGTACGCTTATGCCATCCGCATTCGCCGCAATGTTCCGTTATGCAACGTTAGGTTACTTACTAACGGCATAACGGGACAGGACTAGCGCGGGTGTAAAACATAAGCAACGTCTATTATATATCTCATATATAATATAGCATTCGTCTCAGATATATTAAGCGATCACATCACAGAATATAGGCAGCAGAAACACAGATATGATAATATAGGATATACTAGGACGTCCGTATTTAGTATTAAGCCAACAATAGAAATACGGATTCCACGGTCGTGATTTATAGACAATCCCACACCCTAGACAATTATGAGAGCGGCAAGTGACCCTACCAATTATAGAGTTAGGAGAACCGATCCCGACTCCTCGAGATGGTCTCCCACTGGACTCTAGAACCCGGTCACTTGTGCTCTCCACTTTGGGTCTATCCTAATGCTGAAAAGTAAATAATATACAACAATGGTGACATCATCCTCAACCTGGAAGTGCCCCAAATAAAAGAATATTACATTACAAATGAATTTTACTTGAATGAAAAGTAAAACTCTTATCTCACATAAAACCCCTGAGCTATTCAATCACAATGATCCTATACATCACAACACAGCAACACATAACATCACATGTCATCAACGTAAGCAAGTATGCATACCCCAATTGCCATTGACATATAGCAACGAAACTGGCGATATGCATACTACGCTTACGGTCGCAGAAACAAGTATCACATATTACTACACGATGTTAAACCCTTCGATCGAATTAACGAACACCCATATTACCCAGCAAGCTCAACACTTGAGCGCCGTCAAACAATAACCAAAATTTATGCCACAGTATTTAATGGACCAGCCGTAGAAGGGCAGACCCAAGCCTCATTTGTGGCGCCACTAATTATGGTAAACCCTAAGGTTTAGTCACAGTTTGGTGGTCACATCTCGAGTTAGGGTTACATTCTTCTAGAGGGTCCATAGGAATACTTGCATTATATATCGAGTACGTTCAACTTGGAAAATACCAGTGTTTGATAATTCGTTCGACTTATTTAACGTCCCCGAAGTTACTAAATACAATGCTATAAAACACAAATACGAAAGACTCCGCAAAGAGCCCATTTCCAAACTGATATCACATGCAAATTTGGACTTCAAAACAATACCAGAAACCCCAAATCTTGATGTACAGAGCACTGGTGAAATACGATGAGGAGGGGAGCTAAAAAAGTCGGCGACGCCGGATTTTTCGACTTGGTCGCCGGCCAGGGACCGAGCACCCCCTTTCGCATTTCATATGTGTTCTTATATCATCAAAAATGACACTCTGCAGTTACTAAATAATTTTTTGAACACCTTTTAAAAAATTTCAGAGTGCATTTTCATGGGTTTTCCAAAATAGTATTTTGCGGGGTTTTTCGTTTTCGTATTGTAGTAACATCGTCTAGACTTCTAGTTAGGCTCTGATACCATGAAGGGTTTTCTCCAGCACCACTACTAGGGTTTGGTAGTATCACACATGCCATATTAAAAATTATAGGGTGCTAAAAGAACATCCTAAGGATCATACTAGAAAAGCTAGGGTAACAAGACTTTTAACACCAACACAATTAGTAAAAGGCTAGGGTTTGAGAATACAACCTTTGTAGCTCCCTACGCTAGACTCCTTGACCACTTGAGAGTTGAATGAATCTCACTTGAGATCCTCTAGATCTACGACGATCCACCCAGAGTCCTCTTTGTCCAAGCTAGATGCTTCACTAGATCAGGAGAAGAACTTGAAGCCAACACTCTAAACTAATGGGCAAGAGTAGTCTAGAATGGTGACATGGTTTGTTTTCTCACTTCAAAACCCTAACTTGATCACTCTTTTGTTCACTACTTAAAGCTAGAGAGCAAGAGAGTGAGGAAGAAGAAGATGGCAAGATGAAGAGCTCAAAGATAATGATAAGCTTAGAGATAGAAATAAGAAAAGATAATATATATTTTCTTCTTCTCACCTTTAACCCTAGTTAATAAATATCTAGATATTTCATTTGGATGCAAAATGGCCATGGAAATTAACTCAAGGTTAATGCAAAGGTTAATGGGTGAATAAAATAATCAAGCATGATAGAATTTCCATTTCCATTTTCTTTTTTCCAAAAAGAAATATCATCATATTTATAAGTGTGTTAGTCTTATATTGCCACCATCCATTGTATCAACAACCATGATACAACAGTGTATGCATGTATGTGTGCATGCACATCTATATGTGCATCAATGAGAATAAATGCATACATGAATGCATACAATAAAAAACAAGAAGGGTTTAAAGTGAAAAAGCCAATGGTCAATGATAAATCAACACTTGATTTAGCAAACCGGTCATATCACATACGACCTGACCAATAGCAAACCGCCCGATTAATATACGGTATCACATACGCACATTTAATCGTGTCCCCGCGCATATCTCATATGCGCACCACATCGTTTCGCCTGGGCAAGGTAACTCCATTGTGGGACTCTAAGACTCGTCAATACGCCGGCAGTGGGTGATGATCATATCAAGCACCCCCAAGCCGTAAGAGGTCAACTAAATGTAACGGCCACCCGTGTATTGAGCGATCAGAAGAAAACAAGCGAATTTGTCACAACTCCCGTTGAGCCAACCGGCAACACTACCGTACAGTCCGGTCTCTTCGTCAGATATGCTGCATATCGAGTCTAGGGATGGTAACGTCAACCCCAATAACTCAATAAGTCGTGCCGAAGAATGGTCTATAACAGATAGAGAAACTACTGATAACACTTATCAGTAAATCTCAATAGCCCTGGCCAGGGACTTACTGATATAGCCAATCGTGCATAGCACAACATCGACTCTCAATACCGGAAGAGGCGAAACCCCTCCTATCTCTCACTGTCTGCATGTGTCTCAGGACTGTACCCAAAAGCCACTTGTTTTGCATGACTCAGTAGAGCCGTAGTAGGGTGGTAATCAAAGTACTGTGGGAGAACACATAGGACTTCATTACGATCTCGGGTCTACAGACTAACCTGTATCAGTGTTACCTGAGAACTGCTATCCGACGATAGATATAATACCATATAGGAGTTCTCGGAGAGTCCGTCCAGTGTACTCAATCCCCACTAAGCACCCATATATGATCTCGATGTCAAACATCAATGGATATGGGATCACCCATCGCCCATCATATGTGTCTAGTATCATATACACCAGTCTACTCTGGTATATCGATGCCCCATCTTGATACACCTATGATTAGGGACATTTCAGGATATGCTTATAAACTACAGAAGTCCCACTAGTATGATCTCCATCATAATCACAGTAGTCAAGCCAATATCCTCAGGACTTTATCAATATGTGTGAATGAATAAAAGCATGATCAAGTCAACATGTTAGATAAAGAAGAACCAGATAGCATACTATCATGTCGAGCATGAATGTACACTGAATATATATACCTGTATAAATACATCCATTATCATATAATGGCCTCTAGGCATACATATATCCAACACAGTTCACTGGTAACACTGGTACAGCTTAGTCTGTAGACCCAAGATCGTTATAGAGTCTTGTGTGGTTCCCATTGTGCTTTCATTTCCTCCCTACCACGGTTCAAAGGAGTCATGCAAACAGGTGAATTTTGGGTACAGTCCCGATTCACATGGAGGCAATGAGCGATAGGAGGGGTTTCATCTCTCTCGGTATTGAGAGTTGATGTCGCGCTTTGCGCTATTGGCTATAACAGGAAGTCCCTGACCAGGGCAGATGATGAGATTTAGTGGTAAGTGTTATCTGTAGTTTCTCGAACCGTTATGAGCCACTCATTGGCATGACTTATCAAGTTACTGGGGTATGACGTTTACCACCCCTAGACTCAATATGCGACATATCAGACGAAAAGACTGGATTGTACGGTAGTGTTACTTATAGGCTTCATTGGAGTTTGGACAAGCTTGCTTCTTGATCTTCTATTCGCACAATACCTGGGTAGCCATTACGTCCAGCTAGTACCGCTGACGGCTTGTAGGTGACCGATGTGATCATTACCTACTGCTAGCGTATTGATGAGTCTTTAGAGTCCCATACAGAAGTTTTTTAGATCAAGAGAAACGAAGTAGGGCACATAAGTGATATGTGCGGGACCTTAATTAAATACGTGTATGTGATATCGTATTCTAATCTTCCGATAGATTATCGGTCGGTTAAATATGATATAACCGGGTTATTGAATCAACTGTTGATTCCATAAGATGATATACATGATATTAGTCGGTCATATATATGATATAACCGGATTATTGAATCAATTGTTGATTTAATAATTGATATATATTTATATATTTGATATATATATGTGATATATATATATGTATATATTTGTGTGTATATATATATTTGTGTATTGATTCGATAAGATGATATGCATGATATTAGCTCACTATTTCTCTTGATGGATATATATATGTGATATATATATATATATATATTATATATATATATTTGTATATTATATATATATATATATATTTGTGTGTATATATATATATTTATGTATATATATATAGAGAATAATGGAGAAAAGAGGCCATAGGAGGAAATTTCCTCCTATGGCGTGGAAAAAATACAGCCTCCACCAATTTTCTCGACGATCGGCCCCCGTCATCTTCATCGTTATCATTTAAGATGTGGGTACACCAAATTTCATGTGATTCTACAACTTTTTCACCGTTGATTTAGCAATGTAAAAAGTTCTATTCTCGGTAAACCGTTAATTTTGAACCCACTAAATCAACGGTGAAAAAGTTGTGGAATCACATAAAATTTGGTGTACGCACATCTTAGATGATAACGATGATGATGATGGGTGCCGATCGTCGGAAAAAATGGTGGAGACTATATTTTTTCCATGCCATAGGAGGAAATCCCCTCCTATGGCCTCTTTCCTCCATTAATCTCATATATATATATATTTGTGTATATATATATATATATTTATGTATATATATATTATATTTACTATTGTATCATGCTTGATGATACATAGGACATGGGTGTATGAGACTCACACTATGGCTTAGGATATTAGTGGGGATTTATATTTAAAGTAAAAGGAAAATTAGTGGATAATGAGCATGGCTTAAGATGCTTGTAGAAGCATGTAAAAGCCATGACTCATTCCACTAAGTTTTTCTTTACATTAGATGTTTTATAACCCAATCATTATCCTTAGCCATGGTTAAGTCTCTACTAATATCTATGAGATATTTTTCCACCCATGGTTCCTCATAAGTTCTAGTTCTTCACTAGTTCTTCTTCTTCCTGTCTTGAAAAGTTCTAGAGTGAAAAAGAAAAAGAGAAACAAAATTCTAAAGTGAGCAAAATTCATACTTCATCAATCTATAGCAAACTAGCCCTTTAGTATAGGTTGTTTACTTCACTAATTCCTTAGTTAGTGAAGAGGTAGTTTGAGTTAGATATTCTTCAAGGTGGATCATCTTCGGCCTCGAACATCCTAAAGCAATCTCGTTCCGTTTGCCAAGTGGACCCTACGAAGAGTTCAAGAGACCACTACTTGGAGCTTTAGAAGTGAAGGGCCGGTCTACAAAGGTTGTATTTCTTTTTCATTTAGTATAAAGTTTGTTTACTAGCTTATAAACCCTAATTCTCTAGTTCGATTCTAAGTTAGTATAGCTTAGCCCACTAGATATAAAATTACATACTTGATGCCTCTAAACCTAGTGGTTGTGTGAAGGAATACTTTCATAGTATCAGAGCAAAGGTAGAGCATTAGGAGTGACCTAGACGACGTTAAAGTGTTCGATCGAACTTCGAAACACAGAAAAATCTTAGTTTCTGGAATTTTTTTCAAAAGTTGGAATTTTTATGATTAAAAATATTAAGAAAATCGTGCAGGGTTTTTAATGGAGCCCCAACAAATACGAAGCCCTAACTCATCTAAACCGCAGCGGAACCGCGACCTAAACACCCTTTTGGCCATGGTTCCACCGCAAGTTCAGTGAGTGGAGGGTTGTACTTTATTGTGCTGCTCTGTTTTTACCTTTGGCACTTTCTGGGTATTTTTGATAATGCTCAAGTTGTTGAGGTCTCTGGGATTTGTTGGAGTTTGATAATTCAATCGAAATGTTTAACATCGTCTAGTATATAGTGATATGTGATACAATATTTGGAATCGACAGTAATTAGTTTTGTGAAAAAAAGTTTGTATTTTGTAAATCTAGCCTTTTAGTCTCTTTTGATCGGTTGCCACGCGGTTTTGATTCGGATCAAAACTCCATCGCAATCTTGTATATTACACGAACACTCGTCGGGTAACATTACTAGATAGCCGCACCCTATAGCCCCGACCAAGTGACTATAGGAGAACCTCGTTGCCAAAAGCATCCACTCGGATGCTCGCGGCCACGGTGTTCCGCCTAAGTGCACTTGGTCGACGGCATCGGGGGTGCGGCCGTCCTCTAGAGTTTCCGACGAGCGTTCGATCATTTGTCGGGAATCTTGTTGAATTAACCGATAGGTTATTGAAAAGTGTTTTCAATTCGAGACTAAAATGCGAGGTTTATAGTGTTAGATATGAAATCCGAAGTATGAGATATTCCGGGTTTATGATGTCTAAGGATGTTGTGGATTCTAATTATTGTAGTTTTCATTTCTTTTCTGTAACCGTAAGTGTGATATGTGATGTATCGCCGATCTTGATGCTATACGTCAACGAATTTCGGGATATGCATATTTACTTACGTTGATGACATGTAATGGTATGTGTTGCTGTGATATGTTATATTAGATCGTCGTGTTTGAATAGCCGGGGGGTTTGCGTGAGATGAGAGTTATTAATTTTCATTCATGTAAAAATTGTATGTAATATTCTTTTATTGGGACACTTCCGGGTTGAGGATGATGTCACCATTGATGTATATTATTTACTTTTCCGCATTATGATAGTCCCAAGGAGGGGAGCACAAGTAATCGGGTTCTAGAGTCCAATGGGAGGCCATCTCGAGTAGTCGAGACCGGGTCTCCTAACTTTAGAATGGCCAGGGTTGCTTTCCGCTCTCGTAGGGGTATATGGATATGGGTTTGGCTATTCATCACGATCGTGGAATCCGTATTTTTTACTGGTTTAATTTAAAACACAGATCTCCTAGTATAGCCAATATTTCATATATTGACTTCATGCTGCAATGTTCTGTGATATGATCATATAACTACGTGAGACGAATGCTTTAAATTATATATATAATATATAATAAACATTGCTTATGTTTTGCACCCACGCTAGTCCAGCCCCCGCTCTGCCGGTAGTTAAGTAACCTAACGGTGCATGACGGGGCCCCATGGCGAATGCAAATGGCATAAGCGTATGTTCTATTTTCGTTTCTTTATCTGTGATGTTTAGGAAACATAAATGATGCGACTTCACTAATGAGATTAATGAAAATGAAAGAAACCTAAAGATGTTGAAGAATCAAATTTTCAAAAGGCAGCTCTAGTTCTTTCTTTGCATAGTTGTATTTCTTGATGAATATCCAGCACCTCATTCGACGAGGAAAAAGCCTAGATCCCTTCAACTGGAGTGACCTCTTTAGAAAAAGCTAGCTGATACTACAACCAACTCGGTTTATATTGAAAAACACTCGATTTTAAAAGCGGAGCTTAAACCACTCCTTTTCAAATCACTCGACTCTACACCGATATCAAGTTCATTACGCAAAAGGTTTTCTTAAAAACCTGTCATAGCCCTCTTTCGTTTCAGATAAGTGTCATTTAGTATTCGTGCTACGTTTGTTGACCACAGCCAAGACGCATTTGTTTACCCCAATCAGAGCAAAGCTCTGTTCAAATTCCGAGGCGGGAGATGAAGCAACGCTTCATCTTCCCCCAATCAGAGCGAAACTTTGCTTTGAAAATTTAAACTTTAATAAATAAAGCAACGCTTCAAATTCTTTGCGCTGCGTGCAACGCGCCACGTGTCAGGCGCAGATGCATCAGCGTAGCGCCCAAGGCAGCGCACCCAATCAGAGCAAAGCTCTATTTTAAGCAAAATTAAACGAAGCAATGCTTCAGTTGCGCAAGCACTGCGCTGCGCGACACGTGTCAGCGCAGATGCGCTAGTGCAGTTGCGCTGCGCTGTGCGCTGCGCGACACGTGCCAGCGCAGATGCGCTCGCACAGTTGCGCTGCGCGACACGTGTCAGCGTAGATGCGCTAGCGCAGTTGCGCTGCGCTGTGCGTTGCGCGACACGTGTCAGCGCAGATGCGTTTGCGCCAAACAGAATAAAGATTTTAAGAAATCTTTCTGTTCTTATTAAAACAAGAAGATTTTCTTCTATAAAACAGAAGCCATTGGATCTAAGATCCAACGGTGGGGAAAATTCCCCAAATCACTCAGAAAAAGATCTCTTTAACAAATTTAACTAATTTATGGGCACTATAAAAAGGACCCTAGGCCTCAATTCAAAGGCATGAACATTTTCTTAAAAAAAAGAAGAAGGGAAAGAGAACTCTGAAGAATTCCTCAAGAACAAAAAGGTAAAACCTTTAGAAAAAAAAGAGAAAGTTCTCTCATGAACATATTATAGATCTAAAAACAAGATCAATGATCTTTAATAATAAAAAAATTAATAATAATAAAATAGTGCTTTGCACTTTTATGAACATTTGGTTCTTTGAGATAAGAAAAACAAGAAAAAGTTATCTTTTCTTCGATCTAAATTAGATCAAGAAATCAAATAGTGCTTTGCACTCCTGTTCTTGAATCTAAAAGATTCTTAGTGCTTTGCACTTCCAAACTGCGCTGTTGCGCTCTTGGGAGAGCGCCACATATCAGCTACAGAACAACTTGCGCTACGCGCTCTTGAAATAGAGCTTTGCTCTCTGGAATTGGCGCAACTCACCAGAGCACGCCACGTGTCAGCAGCGCAGCGCACAGCGCTGTTGCGTTTGCGCTCACCAGAGCATGACACGTGTCCTCACCACATGCGCTTGCGCTCAATAATTGGCGCAAAGCGCCTGACATGCCACTATCAGATAATTAATGCACTGCATTATTTATAGAAGGGCCTAGCCCAATTAAAAAGGGCTTTACAGGCCAAATTAAATGCAATGCATTACTTTAAAAAGGGCAGAGCCCAAATAAAAAACAGATGCCGCGCATCATTTATAAAAGGGCAGAGCCCAAATATAGGTCTAATAGACCAAACAAAAATGCCATGCATTATTAAACAGGAGCAGAGCCCCAGTAAAGGCCTAACAGGCCAAATGCAAATAAAATGTTGAACATTTTCAACTGGACTTAGCCCAATTCTGGGCGTAAGTCCTTAAATTAAATTGAACCGAGCACAAATACTCTCTCAAATCAATTTACCTTCGGTTCGAGGGTACATCTCTGAACTCCTCTGACACCCATCGTTGTAATCCTTCAACGACGTCAGAGAGATGACGGGTCCCGACGACCACACATCGATATGGACTGCGGGGTCCTTAAACTCGTGGACCGAAACTTCCTTAAACTAACATTGGACCAAAACGTCCTTAAACTAATGATGGACCGAAACGTCCTTAAACTAACATTGGACCGAAATGTCCTTAAACTAATGATGGACCACTACGTCCTTAAACTGGCGATGGACCGAAACGTCCTTAAACTAACATTGGACCGAAACGTCCTTAAACTAATGATGGACCACTACGTCCTTAAACTGGCGATGGACCGAAACGTCCTTAAACTAATGTTGGACCGAAACGTCCTTAAACTAATAGCGGACCACCACGTCCCTAAACAGGAATATAGACCACCACGTCCCTAAACTGGAGTGCGGACCACCACGTCCCTAAACTGGAATGTGGACTACTATGTCCCTAAACTGGAATATGGACCGTAATGTCCCTAAACTACCTATGGACCACTACGTCCCTAAACTGGAACAATAGAGCCTCCAAATGCTCTTTTGCCGGATCTAAAGGATCCTGTTTAAGTTGATCTTAGCCCCAAACACGGCTAACGTATTCTTAAACATTCAAATGGACTATAAAACTCCAAATCGACTTTGGTTCGAGGGTACATCTCTGAACTCCTCTGACACCTATCGTTGTAATCCTTCAACGACGTCAAAGAGGTGATGAGTCCCGACGGCCATATATTAAATGGATCACCACGTTAAGTTGATCTTAGTCTCAAATTAGACTAACGTATCCTTAACGAACGTTTAAGTTGATCTTAGACGCAACGCGGCTAACGTATCCTTAAACTAAAAACACCAAACCCAAATCTAAGTAAATACGGATTTGGACTAATCCACGTCCTACGGGCGACGGCATTACTCAGTCTCCGTATACAATCCACGGGGAACCACAAACACACACAACACGAAGTGAAATTCTGGAGAAGGAGAAAGTTGCTACCGCGATGCGGGAGCGTAATTAACTGCAGAGGCTTGCGGCTGCAGGGAAGAGCGTCCCCACAATCAAAAACCCCTCAAGCGAGGGGGAATCTGACGAAGTCTGCTATATCGCCCGCATCCGTCTAAACCTCCGATACACGGTGCCATAAATCAACTTTGCATCTTAGGAGAGGTGGACGGATAAAACCAAATAGCATCTGCCCCGAATCTCAGCGTCAGGACATCGCAGTCTTGTGCGCCGCCATTCGGAGTGGAACAGATTCTGGTACGCCCGGTGGGACCTTTTCCTCTTTTCACTCCACACTTTGTGTGTCGTCTTCGTGAACCAATCGCGGTTTGTTAACGGTTGCCTTTGGATTTCAAGTTACTAAGATTTGGTCTTTTGCCTGGCGCAGAACTCAAGATTCAATGGCATTTAACTGCACCAACTGCTCGAAATGCCACTGTAACGGACGCTCCACCTCACCAGGAGGTGTAGCATATGGGCCCCAAGCGGCTTCCTTCCTCGCTCTGCCGGTAGACTAGGTGACCCAAGCCACCACTGGCCTGTTCTTCGGGACCATGATCCTACCTACAAGCTTCTCTGAGCCAATACCTGCACCGGAAGTGAACAAGAAGTCGGTCTTCGACCGGCTCACTGCTACGACGACCCCTGTCAACGGGTCGCCCACTACCAAACCGACAGCCTCTGTTTTCACCAGGCTAAATCAGAACTCTAAATTGGCTGTCCCAAGGAAAGCAATAACTGCTGCTCCAGAAGTCGTCAAGGCGGCTTCCCCTGTCAAAGAGTCAGTCTTTTCAAGACTGAGGATTCCTGCTCCTGCCCCTGCCCGAGGATCTATCTTCGATAGGTTAAATATCATCCCTCAAAGGACAACCTCAGTCTTTGAGAGGTTAACACCAGCGACGCCTCATTCAGACAGGGGGCAAAAAGATGTTGTCTCTATCTCCGAGCCAGTCCCAACGGCTCGTCAAGCTTGACGTCGCCATTGGAGACGAGTGAGGAAGGCAGGGGGCAACTCCCCCTCAGGGCTAACTCCACCAGCTCCAGAGGTGGAAGTCAACGCTGCTGTTCCAACTGGGAATAGATTTGAACTGCTGAGGAGGGTACGTAAGAACTCTCCAACCGCTACACTGAAAAGATCTCCTCCTCCTGCGGAGAGAGTTCCGGAAACGAAGCAAGAACAGCCCCCTCAACGGCTGTCCTCAAAAATATACAAGGTTTGGCGTAGGGTTCAAGACACCGTGATTGACCCAGGTTATTCTCGTCAATAGAAGAAGGCGAAGGTGCAAAAAGAAAAGGACCGTCCTATTAAACAACAGAGGACAACAATCTCCAAGATGCCCACTGCAACGGCCCCCTCCACTTCAACGGCCCACAAAATAAGAAGGCCGGAGAAACCCCCCGCGCCCGCGGCAAATGCCAAAGGTGGTGAGCCAAAACGCCCTAAGTCCGGGGGCATGATAGTTCATACAGTTTATATGGCATCGGGAAAGGAGGATAGCCGCATATCAACTGGTCATAGACCGCACACGAGGTCAGTAACCAAGGCGCAGGAGCAGCAGCAGAAGCTCCAAGAAATGATGAACGCTATGGCCGCACTTACAGGGCCAAAAGAAAACCCTGAAACATCATCGGATCAACGCCAAGAAGAAGAAACCGACGCCGAATTCCTTCGTCGGATATTGGAGAAGAAGGACAAAGAGGCTGCTGAACAAGCAGCCAATATACAGCGTATGGGCCTCCTCTTCCAAGACAAGATAGTGATGATGATACAGCAAGATCCTCCGACCGAAGAGCCCCCGATCGTCCTTGGAGATGATAGGGGAGAGACATCAAATCCTCCACCAGCTCTGTCAACGACTAAAAGGGATGCAATCTCCAAAGCTGATTTGGATGAGTACATCGCCCAACAAATACGGGTTCATCATGCGACCGAAGCAGCTGGCCAGGTCGTAAAAACAGGACGACCATATCCAAGTTGGTACGATCAAATCAAGTACCCACCCGGTTACACAATTCCCAAGTTCCATGTCTACAAGGGGACGGGCAATCCTCACCAACATGTTGCCCAGTTCAGGGCACTCTGCGGCAACATCGGTGGTGATGACAAGCTTTTACTTCGCAAGTTTGTTGGAACTTTATCGGATACGGCGTTCGAGTGGTACTCTGAGCTCCCGAACGACTCTATCAAAACCTTCGCGGAAATGGAGCTGTTGTTTACTCAGCGTTTTGCAAGCGCCAGTGAATGTACCCCAATGACGGCACTGATTAACGCCAGGGTAAAACCAGACGAGACGTGGGTTCAGTACGCTATACGATGGCGGAACTTATATTCGAAGTGCGAGCAGCGCATTGAAGAAGCTCCCGCGGTGGGTATGTATGTAGGAACCCTTGATCCACAAGCAACCATCTCGCAATTTATGATGTTTTTCAAGCCGACTACCTTCCAGGCTTTGATTGACAAGCTAGCGCGGATGGATCAGATGGGCCATAAACCCCCTCTTCCAAAGCCGGACTCCCAAAATGACAAAGGAAAGGGAAAAGCGATCGTCGTCGCTAATGCTCAACAACAACCGAGCAACTCGAAGCCGGTTGTACGTCAAAATAATATGCGCCCGTACGTAGACCTTGAGGAGAGACTAGGGCGTCCTTACTCGTTTCCCCGCGATAAAACGAGAAGGTTATTCGAGCTGGCATTACGCAACAGACTCATAAATCTACCGGATCCAAAACGTCCGTTGCAACCAAGTGACGTCAACGAGCCCAACTACTGTCCTTATCATCGAGTACTAGGCCATCCGATCGAAGATTGCTACGTTTTCAAAAATTGGCTTGAAAACCAGTACCGACAGGGCAAGTTCGCGTTGTCTGACAAATGGAAGGTGAATCCCCCGCAGCCCCACACCTCTAAGGGGACGAATACGCCGGGGGCAACATGCTCCGTCGTTGAAGAAGCACATTGGGAGGTCGTATTATCAGCCAAGACAAAGAGGATGCTAAACGATCTTCAGACATGCCCAGCGATCAAATGGAAGAACCCGTTGGAACCGCAGGTCATTGAAGGGATGTTGAAGCCACGTCCAACCCCAAAGACCGATGGTGGTGGCTCAAGCACTCGCAACCAGCCGTCAAAATCCTCGAAGAAGAAGAAAAAGAAGTCAAAGAAGCCCGTGAAGCCTGGCGACAAGCTCATGGACCTGCAAAAACAAATTGACACGCTGGAGGAATACAACCAGAAGGCACAGACTCCCATTACATTCCGAGGGTTTCTCAACCACGTCTTTCAAGAGGAAGGTGAGGGAGAAAGTTCGTCAGAGAAATCTGAAGAATGCGTGGCGAGCTGTCATATGATTTCCCATTCGTTCACAAACGATGAGGAGACTTCTTGTACTGAAACGCTGGGGGCAGATCCTGAATCAAAAATTCTGGGGCCATCAGATGAGGAAATTGACGCATTCCTCAACGAAGCTCGATTAAAAAGCAGAGCTGATCGGGAGCGCGAGGAGGTTATATTCGAAAGGGCCAAACGCCAGCGCCTTGACGAAAGAATTGAGATACTCCCGCTGGAGCGAAGTACACCCACTGCGGACAAAAGCCAATTCAAGATGAGGAAAAAGTTTGCTAAGGCCATATCAATAGGCATGAAGCTACCATCCTCTGAAGGAAACATCACCGGTGAAGTGGAAACGCACCCCTCCTATTGCTTATATCATCAGAAGGTTTCACACCCCACTCAAGAGTGCAAAGCTTTTGATAGATGGTGGCAAGGATATGTTGCTCATCGACAACACTTTAAGCGAGAAAAACGCAAAACTCGTCGGGAGCAAAGAAATACGACCGAAGGGCTTAAAAGAACTGCTGGCGATTGTTGCATGGTTAACACCGGTGGATCACAAGTGCCTACATTCGGGAGCGATTCTGATGAGGAGCTGGAACTTGCCCCTCTCTTTAAAGAATCCACTCCGGGAAAAGAAGAAGAGCCGATGGTCTGCGAAAATATCCGGCAACGTAACCGCACGCTGCCTGAAAAGAACCTCGGACCCTTAAACAGAAAAGTTAAAGGGAAAGAAAAGGTCTCTGAAGATATCGTCTTAGACGACCAAGTGGTGGAAGAGCTAGCCGCCAAGGACCCGCCGAACAAGAATAAGGTGGATTACAATGTCTTAGCACATCTGAGGAAGCTGCCCTCACAGCTCAGCATTCTTGACGCCCTTTTGCTATCAAAAGAGGTGAGAGATTCGTTAATTAAGGCACTCCAAGATCCGGAACAATTCCAAGCATGCCTGGCCGAGGAAAAGATGAAGGATGAATTGGAGGAAGTGCACACGGCCGATGTCACTTTCGGCGACGAGGACCTTCTCCTTGGGACGTGCGAGCACAATCGCCCCCTCTACGTCTCGGGATACTGCCATGATATAAAGATAGGCAAAATCCTGATCGATAACGGGTCGTCCGTTAACCTACTCAATGTACGGGTCTTAAAAGAAATCTGCATGAGCGTCTAGCACCTTGCTCGGGAAAAGATCACCATCTCCGGGTTCGACTCCCAGTCATCAAGAACTCTTGGGTCTGTGATACTGACGCTACGCTTCGGGCTGCTCGTCACGGACATTAAGTTCCACGTCATAGACGCCAAGACATGCTACAACGCTTTGCTCGGCCGACCATGGTTACACGAGTACAACATCATCCCTTCTACACAACATCAGTGTATGACGTATTTTAAGGATGGTTTCGAGTATACCGTGACGGGAGAACTGAACCCGTTCTCTATGAACGAGGTCCGCAAATACGAAGATGCCAAATACTTCTTACCGGATTTCGAAGATACGGAGAAGTGTCACAAGCCGGAGAATAAAGCTAATGCCACCATCCCTGTCTTCGGCAGTGATACCGAGGAGGAAGAGGAGATAGTGTATTCGGGTCCGCCCCAACACAACAAGCCAGGACCGTCCACTCCTACGTTGATCTTTGGTAGCGACTCGGAAGATGAGATCCATGCTGTATTCTCTGCTCGACCTTCAATACGAACGTCCGCTGACGAAGGGCAAAGTCTATAAGTCGCCATAGTGCCGCTTAAACACCATAAAGAGCTGGATGCACTTGATATGTACAGTGTAGAGGAGCTGCAAACGTTCTATATCCCTCCCAGGCGAGAAGGCGAAAAAGCAATTCTATTCTACCGCTCTGAAGAAACCAGAGTGGAGAAAGAAATCTGGCATGGCGCGGACCCTATGCTTGATAGGCTTCAGCCCATCCGTCTCCCCAGATATTATACGGAGGGTTTGAAAAAGCTGCTGAAACGCCAGGGGATATCCTTCAAGTAGACCATTCGAAAAGCCAAGTTTTATGACAAAGTCTGGAACGTTCCCGGGACTCAACGCAAACTGCCTAATGGGAAAATGGAGACAAAAGGACTTGGATATATCCGATCAAAGAAACGAGAGCTACTAAACAGCTGCTATGTCATGTATGACTTCGATGAAGAAGCGGATGCTCAATGGGAGGACGTTAATCCTGAGACAGTGAATGTTCCAAATGCAAAAGAGCCCAGTCCGTCGTTCGAAGAACAAATGGACAAGCTCATAAGGGAAGCAGGTCAAAAAGTCCAGGACGACCATAACCGCGAAATGGCCATCTACGAGAAAGCCAGAACGCAACGCCTCCTTCAACAGGCCGTGAAAGATGAAAATGCCGCTCCTTGTCAACCAGTTATAAAGAAGGCTCGGCGCAAAAGCAGAAATAAGTCGAAAGGCTAAAAAAGCGCTCAACAGCAACAAAGCAGGGCTAAGAAGCCACGCGAGCGGGAGTCGAGCGTTATTGATCTATCCCTCATGAAGAAAATTGGTCGAGCATACTCGTTTCCTCGGGACAAGACGAAGAAGATACTCGATCTTGCTCTAAAACATCAAATGCTTACACTGCCGGAGTCCAAAAACCCCGAACGAGCAAGTGAATTCTCTGACCCAAATTATTGCTCTTACCATCGAGTAATAGGGCACCCTCTCGAAGACTGCTTCATCTTCAAGAATTGGGCTGAAGATCAGTATCAGCTTGGCAAATTCGCTCTGTCCGACAACTGGAGGGTAGCGCCGCCACAGAAGCACGAATCCAAAGCCACAAGAACAGAACCAACTCCACATTGGGATTGGAAGCGGATTCGCACTTGTCACATGATAACAATATTAAAAGATGGGTCCGAGGACACGGATAATCTTCCCTGGTGCTTCGAAAACAGCAATGATGAGGTGATCTCAGAATTTCCGCCAGCTCCGAAAGAACTGGAGGATGGAATACATACCACTGCAGATAACCACAAGAAAATTGAGTTGGGGACGCTAAACGACCCGCGACCGACATTTGTCAGCGAGCTGCTATCTGAAGAAAGGGTGCCTGCGTTAAAAGACGTTCTTGTACAGCATAGAGATTGCTTCGCATGGAACTATTCCGAAATGCCGGGACTAGATCCAGAAGTTGCCGTGCACAAATTGGAGATATCCCCGGACGTCAAGCCAGTCAAACAGGAGCCGAGGAGAATGCTGCTCGAGCTTGAGATGAGCATCAACGCCGAGTTCAAAAAGCTAATCAACTCTGGCTTTATACAGGAGGTTCAATATCCGGAATGGATCGCCAACATCGTCCCAGTGATGAAGAAAAATGGGACAGTGCATATATGCATGGGCTTCCGGGATCTCAATAAAGCCTGCCCGAACGGCGATTTCCAAGTGCCAGTCACCGAACTGATGATAGACAAGACGTCCACTCATGAGGTTTTCTCCTTCATGGACGGCTCGTCAGGTTATAATCAGATAAAAATGCATCCCGAAGACCAGAAGCACACAGCCTTCAGGACCCCTTTGGGAATATTCTGTTATAAAGTGATGCCCTTCGGATTAAAGAACGCCGGTGCCACTTACCAAAGGGCCATAATGAATATCTTTGATGACCTTATACATGAAATCATCGAGTGCTATATCGACGACCTCATGGTTAAGAGAAAATCATACGAGGAACATCTCGAGCATCTAAAGACTGTATTTCAACGCCTTCGACAAAACAACTTGAATATGAACCCTCTTAAGTGTACATTCGGAGTTTCCTCGGGCAAATTCCTGGGATTCATCGTCCGGCACCGGGTTATCGAAATAGATCCGTCCAAGATCAAGGCGATCATGGAAATGCCTCCGCCAAGGACTCTCAAACAGTTGCGGTCTCTCCAAGGAAAGCTCGCATATATTCGGCGATTTATAGCCAACCTCTCTGGCAAGTGCCGCTCTTACAGTCACCTGATGAAGAAGGGAACTCCCTTCGTCTGGGATCAAAAATGCCAGGGCGCACTGGACGAAATTAAATAGTACCTACAGAACCCGCCGGTGTCGGCTGCTCCGGTCAAGGGAAAACCCCTCATTCTTTGTACAACCGCCCTCGAATGTTCCTTAGGCGCACTATGGGCACAAGAGAACGATCAAGGAAAAGAAAGAGCACTCTACTACTTAAGTCGAGTTCTGCTGGGGGCAGAAAGCAACTACTCTCCCATTGAAAAACACTGCCTAGCGTTGATCTTTGCGATAACAAAGCTCAGGCACTATGCGTTGGCGCACGAAGTCCGTCTCATTTCAAAGGTGGACCCCCTTAAATACTTGATGTCGAAGACCATGTTGACGGGACGACTCGCTAAATGGGCCCTGCTCTTGATGGAGTTCTCGATAACATATCAACCTCTCAAGGCAGTGAAAGGCCAGGCCATCGCGGACTTCCTCGCTGAGCACCCGATACCTGCCGATTCTCTTCTGAATTGCGATTTGCTAGACGAACATGCGTTTGACGCGATCGACGGTGCTGATACCCAATGGGAACTTTATTTCGATGGAGCATATTCCATGAAAAAACGCAAACAAAGTACCCCTATAATCAAATCGGGGGTAGGCCTCATCTTCGTGACTCTACAAGGAGGGATAATGCGCTTCGCTTTCTCCTTAACAGAGCCGAGGACGAATAACGAAGCCGAATATGAAGCCTTGATAGCGGGTCTTGAGATCGCCATCGACATGGTAATTGAAAACCTCCTCATATACGGAGATTCTCAACTGGTCGTTAGTCAAGTAAACGACGACTACCAAACGTGCAAACCGGAGTTGGTGAAGTACGGGGAAAAGGTGCAACAGCTGTTGACCCAAATTCCCTCCTATACTTTGGAGAACATACCGCGCGCAGAAAACAGCAAAGCAGACGCGTTGGCCAAACTTGCTAAAGAGCTGGCTGACGAGAACCTCGATGATGTCAGAATCATGGTACAAAGCCGTCGGGTGCTTGCCCCAGCAGAAATATCTCCGGAATCATCCGAAGAAAAAGGAGCGAGCGAGCAGACGACCCTGCAAGTAAAAGATTGGGAAAATACCGAGGATTGGAGAGAAGTCTTCATAGACTACTTTAAATCCCACCGAATGCCTGAAGAAGCGTCCACAAGACATCAGCTCATGAAACGAGCTCTGTCTTTCGCCTTCGTCAATGATACTCTGTACAAGAGGTCGTTTGATTCTCTGTGGCTGAGATGCTTAGGACCTGAGAAAGCGAAGAGAGTCGTCCAGGAAGTTCACGACGGACTCTGCGGTTCTCACCAAGCGGGCCCAAAGATGAGGTTGAAGATCAAACGGATGGGCTACTATTGGCCCACAATGATCCAGAACTGCCTCGAATATGCGAAGCAATGCCATTCATGCCAAATTCATGGGGACTTCATCCAGCAGCATCCAAATCCATTACATCCGATGGTGGCTAGCTGGCCATTCGAGATGTGGGGAACTGACATAGTCGGCCCCATCGAACCAGCATCGTCTAGGGGACATCGTTTCATCCTGGCAACGACTGACTACTTCTCTAAATGGGCAGAAGCAGTACCGTTAAGAGAAGTTAAGACGGAGAATATCCTCCATTTCTTCAAGACACATGTCATATATCGATTTGGAACTCCGCGACGGATCATCTCCGATAACGGGCCAGCCTACAGAAGTCACAAGATCAGCCGCTTTGCGCAACGGCATAATATAGACTGGAGGTATTCCTCGGTTATAATCCGCGAGCCAACGGTCTCGCCGAGGCCTTCAACAAGACCTTGACGAAAATCATAAAGAAAACGGTGTCCTGAAATAAGAAAGACTGGCACGAGAGATTGCAAGAGGCTCTTTAGGCGTATCGAACTACGTTCAAGACGGCCATGAACACAACGCCGTACGCGTTGGTATTCGGTACAGAAGCAGTACTCCCTCTCGAGATAGAATTACCCTCTCTACGAGTGGCTGTCCACTATGAGCTAACGGACGAAGAAAATGCTCACCTTCGGCTTGAGGAGCTTGACGCCCTTGATGAAACCCGGCTCATAGCACAGCATAATCTGGAAGCTTATAAAGCAAAGATGACGCGCTCATATGAAAGATTAGCCCGACCGAGGACATTCCGCCAAGGCGAACTTGTGCTAATGGTCAAAAGGCCTATGATCCCCAATCGCGCCAAGCGGGGAATGTTTGAGCCAAACTATGAAGGCCCATACATCATAGATAAGGTCTACCAGGGTGGGGCCTATCTACTCATGGACATACACGGTGAAAGGCCTTTCAGGCCAATAAACGGTCGCTTCCTAAAGAAATACTATGCTTAATGAGCCACAGCCTAGGTCAATGGTAGATGACGACGACTATGTCCACTCTCTATCTTCTTAAGCTCAAGCTTTATAAGCAGTAGCCAGCCTTCTCCATAACGGACCGAAATGTCCTTAAACTAATAGCAGACCGAAACGTCTTTAAACTACTACCGCAGCATCTTTTAGGCTGACGAGATATATAAAAAAAACATATAAAAATAAAATAAAATAAAAAAACGGTATGTCCATAAGCAAAAAGGGCACGGATGAAACCCCGAAAGGGCTCCGTGAGTAAAAACAGCAGGGCTACCGGCGAGTGTTCGTGAAGACCCGAAAGGGCGCGACCTCGTAAAAAATATATAAAAATAAAAAGAATAAAAAAAATTGGAACGTCCATAAGCAAAAAAGGGCACGGATGAAAACCTGAAAGGGCTCCGTGAGTAAAAACAGCAGGGCTACCGGTGAGTGTTTGTGAAAACCCGAAAGGGCGCAACCTCGTTAAAAGACACTTAGAGGGTCCTCTCGACCTTGTAAGGAGAAACCACCCACGTGTGATCCTTACGACTCACAAGGGAGCAACACACTTAGGGATACCCACGATTCCTAAGGAGAAAATACACTTACGAGATCCTCACGACTCGTAAGGAGAACTCTCTTATGGGACCCTCACGGCCCATAAGATTTGAAAGTCTTAAGCTACAGAGAACCTAAACCTGTGCTTAAGCAACTCCCACAACTCCCGATATTGCCCTACAAGTGGTTCAATACTGACCCTTGTATACAATCCACGGGCGCGAATAAACATTTCCCTGACCAAGTCCCATCCGTGACTGGAGATATGTTCGCATGACGAACAAACCCTTATAAGTCCTCTCGACTTACAAGGAGAAAATCCTCCTGTAGGATCCTTACGACTTACAGAGGAACAAACACTTAGGAATCCTTACGATTCCTAAGGAGAAAATACACCTACAAGATCCTCACGACTTGTAGTAAGAAATACCTTTGTGGGACCCTTACGGCTCATGAAGTCAAAAGCCTTAGTCGGTGGGACCTTAACCCTGTTCGCTAAGCCACCTTTGTTCGACACCGACGGAGGGAAATGATGATTCGCTCCTGGCAATATCCCAGTTGTAGCGGTGCTGATGCCAAAATCGACGTCTAATTTCAGGTTTACGGTGAAAAGCCAATAGGCCGCACATGCATACGAAATAGCCGAAATGATAGGGCAACTTGCAATAAAAAGCAGCAAGTAAAAATGTGTGCATGCAAAATAACCGAAATGATTGGGCGACTCGCAATAAAAAGCAGCGAGTAAAAATAAAATAAATAGCCGAAATGATTGGGCACCGCGAAAAATAGCCGAAATGATTGGGCAATCGCGACCTTCGCGATATAAAAGCTGAAATGATAGAGCATCGCGGAGATAAAACAAAAAAAATTGATGATAAAACTTTGGCCCTACAGTTAAGATCACATCGATCCCTGTATACAATCCATGGGAGTAAACAAAGAGGGAACCATACTTTCCCAACAGGCTCCGCCAGAAGACGAGGCCAAATCTCGACGGTTCAGTCCAACTCCGAAGAAACCAGTGTCTTCAGCAAATTCCTCGACTCACGGATACAAACACTCCTTGACGAAAGTCTCCTGATCCACGTCGACTCGCAGAGCCACCAGTGCCTCCGTGGGAAATTCTCGACTCGTTTCAACCCCAAGGAAACAAATAATCCTTGGCGCTAGGGAAACAAATAATCCCTAGCAAATTCCTCGACTCACGGATACAAACACTCCTTGATGAGAGCCTCCTGATCTGCGTCGACTCGCAGAGCCACCTGTGCCTCCGTGGGAAATTCTCGACTCGTTTCAAACCCCAAGGAAATAAATAATCCTTGGCGCTTGGAAAAAAAATAATCCCTAGCAAACTCCTCGACTCACGGATACAAACACTCCTTGACGAGAGCCTATTGATCCGCGTCGACTCGCAGAGCCACCAGTGCCTCCATGGGAAATCCTCAACTCGTTTCAAACCCAAAAGAAACAAATAATCCTTGGCGCTTGGGAAACAAATAATCCCTAGCAAACTCATCGACTCACGGATACAAAGACTCCTTGACGAGAGCCTCCTGATCCGCGTCGACTCGCAGAGCCACCAGTGCCTCCGTGGGAAATCCTCGACTCGTTTCAAACCCCAAGGAAACAAATAATCCTTGGCGCTTGGGAAACAAATAATCCCTAGCAAACTCCTCGACTCACGGATACAAACACTCCTTGACGAGAGCATCCTGATCCGTGTCGACTCGCAGAGCCACCAGTGCCTCCGTGGGAAATCCTCGACTCGTTTCCACCCTAAGGAAACAAATAATCCTTGGCGCTTGGGAAACAAATAATCCCTAGCAAACTCCTTGACTCACAGATACAAACACTCCTTGATGAGAGCCTCCTGATCCGCGTCGACTCGCAGAGCCACCACTGCCTCCGTGGGAAATTCTCGACTCGTTTCAAACCCCAAGGAAACAAATAATCCTTGGCGCTTGGGAAACAAATAATCCCTAGCAAATTCCTCGACTCACGGATACAAACACTCCTTGACGAGAGCCTCCTGATTCGCGTCGGCTCGCAGAGAAACCAGTGACTCCGCGGGAAATTCCCGATTCGTCTCAACTTGCAAGATGAAGCCTCAGGCAGCAGGGACTAAAAAACATGCTTCCTGAACAATGGGACCCTGCAAGTCGATCCAAAAAGATCTCTTGCATACTATTCACGGGTCTCACTCTCCAAAGTCGAATCTCGACAAGGAGGGAAACAACCGCTTACGGGTCCTCTCGACTTGTAAGAGCGAAAAATTCTCTTATAGGATCCTTACGACTTATAAGAGAAAACCACACTTAGGAATCCTCACGATTCCTAAGGAGAAAAACCCACCTACGAGATCCTCTCGATCCGTAGGGAGAAAATTCTCTATGAGACCCTCACGGCTCATAGAGTTGAAAAGTCTTAGGCAGCAGATCTGAACCTGCGGCCTAAGCCATCGCTGTTTCTTGAGAGGGTCTGGATACTCGCTCTAATCATCCGTCAACCATGGTTATTAAGACAGCCTGCTAACAATAAAAGAAAGAAGAAAATGACAGAAAGAACATCCGATTTACATTTTACCAAGAGTTCGAGACACACTCATTTATACATGGGCAGAGGACTCAGGACGAGAAATGAGACAAGCTGAAATAAAAAAGGGGGTTTCCATTCATGTTGCTAAAATTCTTACAATCATAAAAGCAATGAATAAGAAACATTATTCAAATTATTACAACGGTATAACCTCAGATCCAGGGCACGGATTGAGGAATTCAAAAGTAAGTACATCCAGAGTTTTTCTGGCCTTTCTAATTATTCTTATGCGCAGCCTCTCGTGCTCCTGTATGTCAAGATCCTCAGCAAGCCCTCCCGGCCTTCGATAAGCAGCAACTATCGTCGTCTGCTGGAAGATTTAATGTAGGATGTCAATGAGGTCGTCCCGCCGTTTCTTCGAGATCAGCCCCGTCAGGTACACTGAATGCACCTTGTCTTCGGCATCATCCAGCACGTTGAGCGGTAGGGCCTCGTGAAGACCCGGAAGTGCTCTCCATATTGCTCCCAGCACGACTTTCAAGAGAGCCGAACGACGAGGAAGAAGCCAACCACCGCTTGCGTTCAAACGACCCATGACCTCTGCACATTGAGCGTCTGTAAACTCCTGGTTTTGTTGACGACCCTATGCGCGGATATCGTCATAGGTGATGAACTCGGGCAAACTGTATAGACGCACCGCCATTATGCCTGGAGGAAATACCACAGGAAGATTAGCGATAAAAGAAAAATAATATGCACTGAGGGCTAAATTCCTCGAGAGCAAAGCTCTGTCCATGGGTTAGAACCCATGAACAAGATCTCTGCAGATCTATAAGTTTTTAAGAGCAAAGCTCTGTTTATGAAAACCCAATGGGGATCTCTTTAGATCAAAAAATCTGTAAGAGCAAAGCTCTTTAGTTAAAGTTAATTTGATTTGAATTAATTTTACCTAAAGTTTCTAACTTTGGAAATGAGCAAAGCTCTGAAATTCTCAAGCAAGAGCAAAGCTCTGGTAATTAAAATTTGAAGATGGTGAAGATTTTTCTAAGGGCCATAGGTCCTATTTATAAGGCGCTTGCGCCCCTTCAGCTCACCCCTTGATCCAACGATCAGGAGTTTGCCACCGCTGCACTCACGTGCGCGCCACGTGAGCGCAACGGTGGGGGGAATTTGTTTACCCCAATCAGAGCAAAGCTCTGTTCAAATTCCGAGGCGGGAGATGAAGCAACGCTTCATCTTCCCCCAATCAGAGCGAAGCTCTGCTTTGAAAATTTAAACTTTAATAAATGAAGCAACGCTTCAAATTCTTTGCGCTGCGTGCAACGCGCCACGTGTCAGGCGCAGATGCATCAGCGCAGCGCCCAAGGCAGTGCACCCAATCAGAGCAAAGCTCTATTTTAAGCAAAATTAAAGGAAGCAACGCTTCAGTTGCGCAAGCACTGCGCTGCGCGACACGTGTCAGCGCAGGTGCGCTGCGCTTTGCTCTTCACGACACGTGTCAGCGCAAATGCGTTTGCGCCAAACAGAATAAAGATTTTAAGAAATCTTTCTGTTCTTGTTAAAACAAGAAGATTTTCTTCTGTAAAACAGAAGCCCTTGGATCAAAAATCCAACGGTGGGGAAAATTCCCCAAATCACTCAGAAAAAGATCTCTTTAACAAATTTAACTAATTTATGGGCACTATAAAAAGGACCCTAGGCCTCAATTCAAAGGCATGAACATTTTCTAAAAAAAAAAGAAGCAGAGAAAGAGAAATCTGAAGAATTCCTCAAGAACAAAAAGGTAAAAACCTTTAGAAAAAAAGAGAAAGTTCTCTCATGAACAGATCATAGATCTAAAAACAAGATCAATGATCTTTAATAAAAAAAATTAATAATAATAATAAAATAGCGCTTTGCACTTTTATGAACCTTTGGTTGTTTGAGATAAGAAAAATAAGAAAAACTTATCTTTTCTTCGATCTAAATTAGATCAAGAAATCAAATAGTGCTTTGCACTCCTGTTCTTGAATCTAAAAGATTCTTAGTACTTTGCACTTCCAAACTGCACTGTTGCGCTCTTGGGAGAGCGCCACGTGTCAGCTACAGAACAACTTGCGCTACGCGCTCTTGAAATAGAGCTTTGCTCTCTGGAATTGGCGCAACTCACCAGAGCACGCCACGTGTCAGCAGCGCAACAGCTCAGCGCACGAGCGCAGCGCACTGCGTTATTGCGCTTGCGCTCACCAGAGCATGACACGTGTCCTCACCACATGCGCTTGCGCTCAATAATTGGCGCAAAGTGCCTGACAAGCCACTATCAGATAATTAATGCACTGCATTATTTACAGAAGGGCCAAGCCCAATTAAAAAGGGCCTAACAGGTCAAATTAAATGCAATGCATTACTTTAAAAAGGGCAGATCCCAAATAAAAAACAGATGGTGCGCATCATTTATAAAAGGGCAGAGGCCAAATAAAGGTCTAATAGACCAAACAAAAATGCCATGCATTATTAAACAGGAGCAGAGCCCCAGTAAAGGCCTAACAGGCCAAATGCAAATAAAATGTTGAACATTTTCAACTGGACTTAGCCCAATTCTGGCCGTAAGTCCTTAAATTAAATTGAACTGAGCGCAAATACTCTCTCAAATCAATTTAACTCCGATTCGAGGGTACATCTCTGAACTCCTCTTACACCCATCGTTGTAATCCTTAAACGACGTCAGAGAGGTGACGGGTCCCGACGACCACACATCGATATGGACTGCGGGGTCCTTAAACTCATGGACCGAAACATCCTTAAACTAACAATGGACCGAATCGTCCTTAAACTAATAATGGACCGAAACGTCCTTAAACTAACATTGGACCGAAACGTCCTTAAACTAATGATGGACCACAACGTCCTTAAACTGGCGATGGACCGAAACGTCCTTAAACTAACATTGGACCGAAACGTCCTTAAACTAATGATGAACCACTACGTCCTTAAACAGGCGATGGACCGAAACGTCCTTAAACTAATGTTGGACCGAAACGTCCTTAAACTAATAGCGGACCACCACGTCCCTAAACTGGAATATAGACCACTACGTCCCTAAACTGGAGTGCGGACCACCACGTCCCTAAACTGGAATGCGGACCACCATGTCCCTAAACTGGAATATGGACCGCAATGTCCCTAAACTATCTATGGACCACTACGTCCCTAAACTGGAACAATAGAGCCTCCAAATGCTCTTTTGCCGGATCTAAACGATCCCGTTTAAGTTGATCTTAGCCCCAAACACGGCTAACGTATCCTTAAACATTCAAATGGACTATAAAACTCCAAATCGAATTTGGTTCGAGGGTACATCTCTGAACTGCTCTGACACCTATCGTTGTAATCCTTCAACGACGTCAGAGAGGTGATGAGTCCCGACGGCCATATATTAAATGGATCACCACGTTAAGTTGATCTTATTCTCAAATCAGACTAACGTATCCTTAACGAACGTTTAAGTTCATCTTAGCCGCAACGCGGCTAACGTATCCTTAAACTAAAACACCAAACCCAAATCTAAGTAAATACGGATTTGGACTAATCCACGTCCTACGGGCGACGGCATTACTTTGTCTCCGTATACAATCTGTTAGTGTATATGCCCTAGAGGCCATTACTGTATCATACTAGTTTGTATATTACTTAATGGAATCTTGGGATATTCACCTTGTATAAACAATCTTGCTCAATATAGTAGTATGCTACTTGGTTTGTTTCTACTTCAATGTGTACATGTGTTTATTTTGCGATATCACCTATAAGCATTAGTGGAGCCCTTAGGATCTTTGCTTGATTACCAGCGTTGTGATGGCAGTCACACTAATGGGGGCTGGGTAATCTATAAGCACATCCTTATACAGGTCCCTAGTCGCAGGACTATCGAGACAGGGCATCGATACTCCGGAGTAGACTAGCGTATGCGCTTCTCATCCCAGTGTGGGAGATAGTCTGTCCCACAGCCATCAGTACGTCGTACTGGAGATAGTATATAGGTGCTCGTTAGGATACGGGTACACTGGACAGGACTCGTCGGGAACTGACAGGTTGGTATTATACCTATCGTCAGTTATCAGTTCCCAGGTGACATGAGTACAGCTTAGTCCGCTGACTTGATACTGGCATTTCGCCTCAAGTGTGTTCCCACTGCACTTTGATCACTACCCTACCACGGCTCAAAGGAGTCGTGCAAACAGGTAGTGGTTGGGTGCAGTCCCGAAGCACTTGGAGGTAGTGACGGTTAGACAGGATTCGTCTCTCCCGGTATTGGGGGTTCACATCGCGCTGTGTCTAGGAGAGCCATTACACGAGTAGTCCCTGGCCAGGGCAAGCGAGATATACTGGTAGGCTTCCAGTGTTATCTCAGGGTGTTTTGGGCTTCACTCCGACACGACTTGTACCGCTATTGGGGGACTGACGTTTTACCGCCCCCTAGGCCCGACATGCGATGTATCAGACGAACAGACCGGACTGTACAGAGAATGTCACATTCAGACTCAGTAGGAGTTCAGATGGGGTTCACCTCGTCAGCCTTCTTGTCGGCATCTACCTGGGGACCGTTACGCACAGCTAGTGCCGCTTGCGGTCTATGGTTAAAACCACTGCCAGCGTAGTGTCGAGTCTTTAGAGTCCCACACAGAGGGTATTCGCCTCTGGGCAAAACAGAGTAGAGGTCGCATGGTTTTGCGACAGGGTTCGTTCTCATCCGCGCACTTGTGCACGTTTGGAGTCCGGACGGATATTACTGGCTGGCTCTGGTTTGAGCCAGATACTGGTATACGTTTTGGGGTTGCTTTTATATCTCGGTATTCTTGTTCCTCAGAACGAGAATGCAGGTGTGTATGCACAGTTGCTTGAGGCGGAGGATGAGGTATTTCTTTAGGGTTTCGGAACGGGTGCGTATGCACAGTTGACAGTCGTCATTTTCCAAACCCTAATAGATTTATGAAATATCAATTAATAATAGTAATTAAATGAAATATTGTTATGGTTGATTTTGTTGACTTGTTGACCATGGTTGACTTGTTGACCATGGTTGAATGTTGACCACCATCATGCTTTGCAAGGATACTCCTTGATTCTTGCTTACACTCATTTATTGCAAGTTATGATAGTGGTCATTCCAAATACAACCATCAACTATTTCATTTTTGATTTATTATTATTAATTAGATAATTCCTTTTCTTTTAGTTATGGTTGCAAAAGAAAAAAGCTCATTCTATCATAATCATTCTCTCTCCTCATTTCATCTTCTTCTTCCTCAAGCTCAAGGTGATTCCTTCTCATGTGTTGAGAATTCCTCACCTTGAAAAAGAAAGCACCCCATAGATACTCTCTACTCTCTTTAGGGTTCATGGTTTAGCAAGCCGGAGATCCTAGTTCACTCAAAGTTCGAGGAAGAGCCCGAAGGTGGATCCATCTTCGACGGAAGAAGGCGACGAGGAAAGAACCATCAACCTCTACAAAGTTTGAAGAAGGAGTTCAAGTTTAGGTATAACCATCTTTCCGAGCAGCTAACTCTCTTTAGCAAGTTTGCTAGTTTTAGTTTAGGAAAAGATCCCGATGTTGCCCCATGCGCTAAAAATTTGATTTTTATACCGTTTCCGCCTCCCCGTAAGAACCGGGGGTCGCAACGTGGACTTACAGTGGTATCAGAGCCTAACTAAACTTAAACTAGCTTGGTAGTGAAGTGTAACGAAATTCGGAACCGAAAAATCCAAAATCCAAACTTTTACAAAACCCTAGTTTCTGTTAAATTTTTTTCTGGTCAAAACAAGATTTGTTATACACCTAAATTCGGCTCAGGGTTTTGTGTGAACACCCAAGAAAAACGATCCCCTGATTCATTCAAACCGCCGCGGTTCCGCGGCATGAGGTAAGCATTTGCCGCGGAACCGCCGCCGTTTGGAGTCTTCTAGTGATCGGGTTTTGTGCAGTGTTCTCCTGGTAGGGTTTTGGGATTTTTAAGATATATTATATGTGCCCAGATTTTCCAGAACAGAAATTTACTTTTGGGGTCCTATAATTCCTTATTTTTTCCGAACTTCACTGCACTTTGACTATGATTGTTATATCTGTGATGTTTGTATGTATTGAACGTCGGCTAATCGCTATAAGTCGATTAGTCGGGGTTATACATCTCTGTGATCTGTGTTTGATATTGGAATGTGTATATGAATGTGTTGGACTGTCGCGGGTGAATAGCCGGGGTGGATGTGAGATGAGCTTTTGTTTTTCTTTCATTCATTTGTAAATGTAAATTGATGTAATAATATTATTTGTATGGCCGCACAACCGGGTCGGGGTTGTAGCCGTCATTGTATAATTCTTTTTACTGTTTTTGCTCCTAGGATAGACCCATGGAGGGGTGCACAAACTACCGGATACTTGGCGGGTAGTTTGCCGCACCCGTAGGGGTCTTGGGTGGGGTATTTGCTATTCACCGCGACCGTGTAATCCGCTTTTCGTTGCAGGCTCGAACGGATTGCGGATCACTAGTATATCCAAAATATTCATCTGTGATCTGTAATGTCTATCATTGCTTTATATTTAGGCGTTGCTTATGTTTTACAGCCGCGCTAGCCCAGCCCCCGCTCTGTCGTTAGTTAAGTAACCTAACGGGTGATGACGGGACCCCGTGGCGAATGCGAATGGCATAAGCGTACGTCATATTTTGGTTGTTTTCTGCAATGGTAGGATTAAATGATAGGACGCATTAAAAGAACTAATGCAAGAATATCACGCATTAAAAGAACTAATGCAAGATAATAAACCAAGCTAAAGTCGTTGGAACACTTTCGAAAAACCACTCGGTTCTTTTCAAAACTAATTTTTAAATGCGGAGCTTGAGCCACTCCTTCTAAAAGCTATCTCGTTCCATCGATTATATCAAGTTCACTACGTTCACGATTTCGCCAAAACCATTCGTAGCCCTCCATCATTTCAGTTAAATATACGGTAGTATTCAAGCTATGTATTTTGACCTCACGCCAAGGCATAGTGATTGGTAGCTGCCGGATATTTATCTGTTGCATAGATAGAATGCGTTGTTTTGAGACAGTCGTACTGCCGTTTTGGCCTACGTCAAGGGTAGGTACGGGTGGGTTCAAATTAACCAGGATAATGATGGGAAGAACTTGACATGTGACTTATGACATTTTGACCTCACGCCAAGGTCATAAGAGCATGGGGCAAAAATCCACATCGGGGGTTTCACAAGTACTGAAACTTGCTAGATTTGCATACCATTTGGAGTGTGATGATTCTGGTAGGATTCCTTCAGTTTCGTCACGCGATGATATTTGGATCTCGATCCTACTGTGAGTATATGCTACTCCTCGGGAAATTTCTCACTAAACGATCAATGCTATAAACCTAGTAGGTGCCTAGAAAGGTGTTAGCGGGGCTACGCCCCCAGGGAAAAGAGGTTCTTAAATTAAGGAACTTCGCGAAAGCGTTGGAAAACCTCCCTCGAAGTACCGACACTGGCCTGGCTGAACGGTTAAGCAAGTATTGTGCGGTGGGATTGATCCCGGCTAATTCTTCCTTTGTGGTTTGAGGAGGGATTCGAGAGACAGTGGGAGCCATCCTGTTTAGACAAATTAAAAACCATTCTAAACTTGCAAGAGCATCGTGCTAAGTGTTTCTTCTCTCCCCCTGCAGCGACCAAATCGAAATGACTGGACTTAAGTTACTTCTAGATAAAAACATACTGACAGGGCCAAACTACAAAGATTGGCTCAGGAATGTCAAAATGGCAATCACTTACGACAGGCTGGGGTATCTTCTTACCACCAAAGCTCCCCCCGTCCCAGGTCCCACCTCCAGCATCGTGGATAAGGAAATCCGTAAGACTTGGGAGATTGATTGCGCGAAGGCCAGGTGCCTCGTGCTTGCCTCTGTGGACAACGATCACCAGAGGAGGCACGAGAATATGGACTTGGAGTCCATATTTCTCCATACAAAAGAACTGTATGGAGAGCAGTCTCGTATCGCAAGATACGAAGTGTCGAAGAAGTTATTTTCGACAAAGTTGGCCGTCGGATCATCGGTAGCGGACCACGTGCTTAAGATGATTGGCTACACTGAGGAGCTCGCGGAACTTGGGACCACGTTGGACAGTGAACTCTATACGGATTTAATTCTCCAGTCCCTTCCATCCACTTACGCCCAGTTTATACTGAACTTCAACTTACAAGAAAAGGAAGTTGAACTTTCAGAACTCCTCAACATGCTGAGGAGCGCAGAGGGCACCCTATAGAAGGGTAGGGAAACACCCGCTTTGTTTGTAGGAGGATCTTCTTCCTCTAGGTCCAAGGCGAAAGCCAAGGGAAAGAGGAAGAAAGCCCCCGCCAAACCAAGAGGCGGTGTTAGTAAAGTGGGTACGAAGGGAAAGGAAAATGCAACAAAGATTGCGGGGAAGCTTGTTGGTAAAGAGGAATGCTTCTATTGTCACAAGAGTGGACACTGGAAGAAAGATTGCAGGGCTTGGAAAGCCAGGACACAGGAACTGAAGCAGGTTGCGGCTTCAGCTTCAGGCGTTGAGAAACCGTAGGGTTTTGAAGGCGGGTGACATGACCCTCAGAGTTGCGAACGGAGCTAGCATGGATGCTAAAGCCGTGGGGGACTATCACCTGGGAATGTTAGATGGGCATGTTTTGGTTTTGTGTAATTACTTTTTTGTACCCAACGCAACTTGTAATATCATTTCTGTATCTTTGGTTTCTAAAGAAGGTTATGAATTTGCGTTTGTAAGTAATGTTGTAAACATTCACCTTAATCAAGTTCTGATTGGGTCAGGTACATTGAGCAATGGTATACACGTATTGAACCAACCACATATTTTTAATGTCCAGAATACACACAAAAGAAAGTCTCCGGAAATCAATCAGACTTTCTTATGGCATTGTAGACTGGGTCACATCAATGAGAGAAGGTTGACTAAGTTACATACAGAAGGGTATTTGGATCCGTTCGAATATCAATCGTATGCCACTTGTCAATCCTGTCTCAAAGGAAAGATGACAAAGACTCCGTTCACTGGACACGGAGTAAGAGCAAGCGAGCTCTTGGGACTCGTACACAGCGACGTGTGCGGTCCAATGTCTACACATGCACGAAGCGGTTATTCTTACTTCATTACTTTTACGGATGACTTTTCAAGGTACGGTTATATCTTCTTAATGAAACATAAGTCCGAAGCCTTTGAAAAGTTCCAGGAATATAAGAATGAAGTTGAAAAACAAACCGGCAAAAGTATCAAGATTCTAAGATCGGATCGAGGTGGAGAATACTTAAGTGCCGAGTTCCTGAATTATTTAATAGAGAACGGGATTCTCTCTCAGCTCACTCCTCCATACACTCCGCAGCACAACGCTGTATCGGAGAGACGGAACCGAACCCTATTGGATATGGTACGGTCCATGATGAGTAACGCTGAGTTACCGCGATCATTCTGGGGGTATGCGCTAGAATCAGCTGCGTACCTTTTGAACCGAGTTCCTACTAAGACTGTGCCTACCACACCATATGAGTTATGGAGTGGGAAGAAACCCTATCTTCATTACCTGAAGATTTGGGGATGTCCAGCTTATGTCAAAAAGCAGCATACGGACAAGCTCGAGGCACGCTCAGTACTGTGCAAGTTTGTGGGATACCTAAAGAACTCCAGGGGGTATCTTTTCTATTACGCAGAGGAACAAAAAGTCCTTGTTTCTCGTAATGCCCATTTTCTGGAACATCAGTTCTTGGAAAAAGAAGTAAGTGGGAGCGCAATAGAACTGGAAGAAATTCCAGAACCTCAGACTATTACTGAAAGCTTAGTGGAACCAGAGGGTTCGAAAGAACAGGACATTCCTACGCCGCTCCGCAGGAGTAGTAGGCAGTCTCATCCGCCCGAGAGATACTACGGTTTTCTCATAGACGGGGATAGAGAGGATTGCATCATAGATTATGATGAGCCTACTAGCTTCCAGTAGGCCGTTCAGAGCGTTGACTCGGTAAAATGGCTGGATGCAATGCGGACCGAAATGGAGTCCATGTACACCAACAAAGTATGGACGTTGGACATTGCTCCAGACGGGGTAAAACCCGTAGGATGCAAGTGGATCTTCAAAAGGAAGATTGGTGTAGATGGACAGGTTGAGACCTATAAAGCTAGACTTGTAGCAAAGGGTTTCCGTCAAAGACCTGGCTTGGACTATGACGAAACCTTTTCTCCAGTGGCTATGCTGAAATCCATTCGGATCCTTCTTGCCATTGCTGCCTTCCACGATTATGAGATTTGGCAGATGGACGTAAAAACCGCTTTTCCAAATGGAAATTTAGAGGAGTGTGTCTATATGGATCAGCCAGAGGGTTTCATTCAGAGTGGGAGCAGCGGAAAGGTGTGCAAGTTGCTTAAGTCCATCTATGGACTAAAGCAGGCATCGCGGAGTTGGAACATCTGTTTTGATGAGACGGTCAAGGAATTTGGCTTTATCAAAAATCCAGATGAACCATGCATCTATAGTAGATTTATAGCGAGAACTGTAGTATTCCTCGTTTTATACGTGGATGGCATTCTCTTAATAGGAAATGACATTCCTATGCTACAATCTGTCAAGGGGTTCTTGTCACACAGGTTCTCCATGAAAGACCTGGGTGATGCCTCATACATCCTGGGGATCCGGATCCATCGTGATAGATCCAAGAGGATATTAGGACTTTCACAGTCCAGGTACATCGACACCGTACTGAAAAGATTCAGTATGGAAGATTCCAAGCGCGGTAACCTACCGGCTTGTCACGGGATCACCCTCTCTAAAGAGATGTCTCCCAAGACTGATTTGGAGAGGGATCGCATGTCTATTATACCCTACGCTTCTGCGGTAGGCTCTATAATGTATGCGATGTTGTGTACCAGACCGGATGTAGCTTATGCACTGAGTGTAGTAAGCCGGTATCAGTCAAACCCTGGGGAGAAACACTGGATAGCAGTAAAGAACATTCTCAAGTACCTGAGAAGGACTAAGGAGATGTTCTTGGTGTGTGGTGGAAAAGACCTCCAGATCGAGGCCTTTGCTGACTCCAGCTTCCAGAGTGACAAGGATGATTCCAAGTCCATGTCGGGTTTTGTCTTTACCCTCAATGGAGGGGCGGTGTGTTGGAAGAGTTCCAAAGAGGAAACCGTTGCAGACTCCACGATGGAAGCGGAATACATCGCTGCATCTGATACCGCAAAAGAAGCTGTCTGGATAAGGAAGTTCTTGAAAGAACTTCAGGTGGTTCCGTCCATCGTTGACCCAATACCTCTGTATTGCGACAACAACGGGGCTATAGCTTTAGCGAAGGAACCCAGGTCCCATCAGAGATCCAGGCACATCTTGAGGCGGTATCACCTGATCAGGGAGATAGTGGATCGCAAGGAGATCGAGGTTCGGAAGGTTGCTTCAGAAGAAAACACTGCAGATCCATTCACCAAGGCGCTACCCCAGACTCAGTTCGAGCGGCTGATCGAGATGATAGGTCTTCGATACGCCAGTACATGGCCTTAGTGCAAGTGGGAGATTGTTAGTGTATATGCCCTAGAGGCCATTACTGTATCATACTAGTTTGTATATTACTTATTGGAAGCTTGGGATATTCACCTTGTATATACAATCTTGCTCAATATAGTAGTATGCTACTTGGTTTGTTTCTACTTCAATGTGTACATGTGTTTATTTTGAGATATCACCTATACGCATTAGTGGAGCCCTTAGGATCTTTGCTTGATTACCAGCGTTGTGATGGCAGTCACACTAGTGGGGGTTGGGTAATCTATAAGCACATCCTTATACAGGTCCCTAGTCGCAGGACTATCGAGACAGGGCATCGATACTCTGGAGTAGACTAGCGTATGCGCTTCTCATCCCAGTGTGGGAGATGGTCTGTCCCACAGCCATCATTACGTCGTACTGGAGATAGTATACGGGTGCTCGTTAGGTTACGGGTACACTGGACAGGACTCGTCGGGAACAGACAGGTTGGTATTATACCTATCGTCAGTTATCAGTTCCCAGGTGACATGAGTACAGCTTAGTCCGCTGACTTGACACTGGCACTTCGCCTCAAGTGTGTTCCCACTGCACTTTGATCACTACCCTACCACGGCTCAAAGGAGTCGTGCAAACAGGTAGTGGTTGGGTGCAGTCCCGAAGCACTTGGAGGCAGTGACGGTTAGACAGGATTCGTCTCTCCCGGTATTGGGGGTTAACATCGCGCTGTGTTTAGGAGAGCCATTACACGACTAGTCCCTGGCCAGGGCAAGCGAGATATACTGGTAGGCTTCCAGTGTTATCTCAGGGTGTTTTGGGCTTCACTCCGACACGACTTGTACCGCTATTGGGGGACTGACGTTTTACCGCCCCCTAGGCCCGACATGCGATGTATCAGACGAACAGACCGGACTGTGCGGAGAATGTCACATTCAGACTCAGTAGGAGTTCAGATGGGGTTCACCTCGTCAGCCTTCTTGTCGGCATCTACCTGGGGACTGTTACGCACAGCTAGTGCCGCTTGCGGTCTGTGGTTAAAACCACTACCAGCGTAGTGTCGAGTCTTTAGAGTCCCACACAGAGGGTATTCGCCTCTGGGAAAAACAGAGTAGAGGTCACATGGTTTTGCGACAGGGTTCGTTCTCATCCGCGCACTTGTGCACGTTTGGAGTCCGGACGGATATTACTGGCTGGCTCTGGTTTGAGCCAGATACTGGTATACGTTTTGGGGTTGCTTTTATATCTCGGTATTCTTGTTCCTCGGAACGAGAATGCAGGTGTGTATGCACAGCTGCTTGAAGCGGAGGATGAGGTATTTCTTTAGGGTTTCGGAACGGGTGCGTATGCACAGTTGACAGTCGTCATTTTCTAAACCCTAATAGATTTATGAAATATCAATTAATAATAGTAATTAAATGAAATATTGTTATGGTTGATTTTGTTGACTTGTTGACCATGGTTGACTTGTTGACCATGGTTGAATGTTGACCACCATCATGCTTTGCAAGGATACTCCTTGATTCTTGCTTACACTCATTTATTGCAAGTTATGATAGTGGTCATTCCAAATACAACCAACAACTATTTCATTTTTGATTTATTATTATTAATTAGATAATTCCTTTTCATTTAGTTATGGTTGCAAAAGAAAAGAGCTCATTCTATCATAATCATTCTCTCTCCTCATTTCATCTTCTTCTTCCTCAAGCTCAAGGTGATTCCTTCTCATGTGTTGAGAATCCCTCACCTTGAAAAAGAAAGCACCCCATAGATACTCTCTACTCTCTCTAGGGTTCATGGTTTAGCAAGCCGGAGATCCTAGTTCACTCAAAGTTCGAGGAAGAGCCCGAAGGTTGAACCCTCAGGTGGATCCATCTTCGACGGAAGAAGGCGACGAGGAAAGAACCATCAACCTTTACAAAGTTTGAAGAAGAAGGAGTTCAAGTTTAGGTATAACCATCTTTCCGAGTAGCTAACTCTCTTTAGCAAGTTTGCTAGTTTTAGTTTAGGAAAAGATCCCGACTTTGTTAGTCCATGTTGCCCCATGCGCTAAAAATTTGATTTTTATACCGTTTCCGCCTCCCCGTAAGAACCGGGGGTCGCAACGTGGACTTACACAATCCACGGGCAACCACAAACAAAACAAACACATACGACACGAAGTGAAATTCTGGAGAAGGAGAAAGTTGCTACCGCGATGCGGTAGCGTAATTAACTGCAGGGGCTTGCGGCTGCAGGGAAGAGCGTCCCCACAATCAAAAACCCCTCAAGCGAGGGGGAATATGACGAAGTCTGCTATATCGGCCGCATCCGTCTAAACCTCCGATACACGGTGCCATAAATCAACTTGGCATCTTCGGAGAGGTGGACGAATAAAACCAAATAGCATCTGCCCCGAATCTCAGCGTCAGGACATCACAGTCTTGTGCGCCGTCTTTCGGAGGGGAACAGCAGTATGCGGTAGCTAATTAGTGCTTATCTACAACCATATGATGCGATTGGATTATGGTAGTCGTACGGCTTTGTTGACCATAGCCAAGGGTCGTATGGGTGGGTTTAATTCAATCAGGAAATAACGAGTTGAACTTGGCTAGCGCTTATGATTTGTTGACCATAGCTAAGGTCATAAGTTGCTAGGGGAAAAACAAATATTAGGAATTTCAAGTGTTGAAAATTTGCAATGAGATTGCATGCCTTCTATAAGATAGTTGGATCCCGATATCCACTGTGAGTAAATGTTACTCCTGGGAGAGTTTTCCAATTTACAATTAGCCGATCCAGTAGGTGTCTAAGAAAGGTGTTAATGGGGTTATGCCCCTGCGGAAACGAGGTTATTTAATTAGCGTTAGGAATATGTATGCCCTAGAGTCCATTATTGTTAATATAGTGGATACTTGGATATATATATAGAGGACTTTCTTGCTCGACATGATAGTATGTTATCAGGTTATCTTTATCTTAACATGTAGAACGGTATTTATACTGTATGTCTCTTACATGTTGATAAAGACCTTAGGATATGTACTTGACTACCAGGACTATGATGAGATCATACTAGTGGGGCCCGGGTGGTCTAAAAGCACATCCTTTAATCAGTTCTTAGTCGAGGGAATATCGAGCCTAGGACATCGATATTCTAGAGTAGACTAGTGTGTACGTTTCTTCTCCCTTAGAGGGCGATGGTTGATCCCACAACCATTGGTGTGTGACATCAAAGATAGTACACAGGTGCTCATTGGAAAATGAGTACACCGAACAGGACTCGCTGAGGCCTCCTATGTGGTAGTATACCTATCGTCAGATAGCAGCCCTCTAGTGACACTCGTACAGGTTAGTCTGTAGATCCTGTTAGTAATAGTGCCCTCAATGCAATTATCGTAGTCGCAGGAATATCATCATGATGATTGAGAGAGGGCCTATACCGATAAAACAGTGTTACTCGAGATGATAGTATGCTATCTGGTTTGTCTTTATCATCATGTAAATGTTGATAAAGCCCTTAGGATCTTGCTTGACTACCGGCAGTATGATGGCGATCATATATGTGGGAGCTGGGGTCTATATGCACACCCTTAAAGTGTCCCCAGTCGTGAGAGTTTCGAGACAGGGCATCGATACTCCAGAGTAGACTAGTGTATACATTCGAGACCCCGACGAGGGGCGGTGGCCGGTCTCACAAGCCATTGGCGTTAGTTGGTTCACCTAAGATGTATACAGGGGCTCATTGGGTTATGAGTACACCTGACAGGACTCGTCAGGAACCTGCTAGTTGGTATTATACCTAGCGTCAGATAGCAGTTCCCTGGTGACATGTGTACAGGTTAGTTCATCGACCTGAGGTCGTCATTTGTCTCGTGTGAGTTCCCACTGTACTTTGATTTATACCCTACCACGGGTCAAAGGAGTCATGCAAACAGGTGTTTTTTGGGTACAGTCCCGAGCCACATGAAGGCAGTGAGCAGATCATCGGGGATTCGTCTCTCCCGGTATTGGGGGTGAGATCGCGCTGCGTTTAGGAGAGCCATTACACGAAATCCCTGGCCAGGGTAATCAAGATTTACTGGAAGGTATTCCAGTAGTATCTCAGGGTGTTCTGGGCTGCTCTCTAACACGACTTATACAGCTATTGGGGGTCGGACGTTTACCAGCCCCCTAGGCCCTATATGCGATACTCATAGACGAATGGACCGGACTATACGGATATTGTCACTGTCAGACTCAGTAGGGTTTCTGGATGAGTTCGCTCGTCAGCTTCCCTTCCAATCAATACATAGGCAACCGTTACGTACAGATAGTACCTCTGACGTGGTAGTGGTTATACCCAGTGCCAGTGTATTGATGAGTCATTAGAGTCCCCCACAGACAATTTCCCAAGTTCGGGCGAAACGTTGTAGATGCCGTTTGGTATTATGGCAGGGTTCGGAAAATGCACGTGCGTTTTCGCACGTGTCATTTTTCGGGCAGATAATATCGGTGGGCTTTGGTTTAAGCCGGATCCAAGAATTATACTGTGTAGATATAATATCTTTGTCTCAGTTGCATTTGTATTCGGTCGTAATACAAATGCGGGTGTGTTTATACTGTTACGGGGTTATCCTGAAATTCGTTTCAGGATCACTTTTGGAAGTTGTCAGTTTCTAGTTTTCTATCAGCCGTATCAAACATTCGGTTTAATACGGATTTATCTTTTCATCATTGGGTGAGTCATGGTTCTAGAAGATTCTAGAAATGGTGACTAGGATTAGTGACTCATCATGGCATTAATTATTTGGTGACTAGGTTTTCATGACTCATTAAGCATTAATTGTTTCATTTAAGGTATTGTGCAAGGTGTTATATGGTTCATGCTTTGTTTTAATGTCATGATAAGCTTTGGTTTATGGTCACCTTCCTTTGTTCTCCTACACTCACCCTCCTCTTCACATACTGTGGCCGGCCCCCTCTTGCAAAGAGGAGAGATTCATTTTGATTAAAAACATTATGGTTTTGGCTTCATGAAAATTAGATTGCTCATTTCTCATTTCGATCAATCCAAAAGGAAACTTCATTAACCGTTCATCCATAGCTTTGGACGTAACGAGACAAATTGTTCTACTCATTATCTACATCAATCTTGGTCATCTCTTTTGGCAAACTTGATTATCGAGTTGCCTCGGTTCAGAGGCGGGAGCCCGTTTAAAGATCCGTCGACGTGGTGCCACCTGGACGACGAGACCGGAGATCAAGCGATTTCGGATCAGCTGCAACAAAGCGTGGGATGATGGTTGAAGAGCGAAGGACCCGGATCGTTCGGTATAACATTTCTACCCACTTTACAGTTTGTTAGTTTAGCGTTAATGGCAGATCCTAGGATATAGCATACGATAGCACAAGTTGTAAAAGTTTTTGTTCCGCATTTTGGCGTCTGAAAGACGACCGAGGCGCTACCGTAGACTTACACTGGTATCAGAGCCTCGCCATTAAGCTTTACTAATTTTTGCTAACACGATTAAAATATCGATCGAACGGATTTTCGCAAAACTACAATTTTCTTTTCAAAGATTCTGTCGATTTTAAATCAGGCCTAAAAATTATTTTGAGCATCCCAGAAAATTGTGCAGGAAATTATAAGCAAACTAGTGAAATTTGGTCACATGATCCCATATAACGGCCGCGGATCCATGGCCCAAACCAGGGTTTGGCCACTGATCCGCCGTGCTTTTGTGGGAACAGTGCAGCAAATTTTTCCAGTGAGTTTGCCATGGGAAATTGTGTTTTTTGGTATATTTCTTTTGGGCCCAAATTTTGTTATTGTACTGCAGATGTTATTTAGGCCTACTTCGGGAAGTTTTGTCGATCAAAATTTTAAACTTGTTAGTATGCAGTATTTACATTATATCTCCGACCGTGAATGTCATTCGATCGGTAAACCGCGTCTGATTGCTATAGTTCTTTTAGACGGGTTTGTGAACGTGTCATTCACGTTGATGTTCTGTATTGTGCTGTGATGTTGCGGATTTGTCGTGATGGATAGCAGTGTGCAATGGTAGTGCAGTTTGGATTTATTTGTACATTTGATATTGCGGGGAGAGCGTCCAACATGTGGTCTGCCGTCACTGCCTGTTTGTATATTATTCTTTTGGGGCACGACCGGTCTGAGGTCGATGTACCCGTTGTATATTTTTTCTTTTTTGTATTAGGATTACCCCGCGGTGGGGTGCACGGATAGCCGGGATCTAGAGGGTAAAGGGCCCGCATCTCATGACGTTGAGACGGAGGGGGCTTCACTCTAGAATTAGCTGGCTATTCGCGGCACTCGTAGGGGGTACAGGTTGACCCAAGGAGGGGTGCTCAAGTTACCGTATTCCGTGAAGTGCTGGGTGGTCCATTCACTTTGTTGTAAGGGGCTGCCTCGCTTCAGGTTTTGGCGGGTAACTTGCCGCACCCGTAGGGGTCTAGGTTTCATTGCATAGGCTATCCACACGACCAGGGGAACGTCGGGTTTCAGTAGCGGCTCTGTGAAACCCAGGGATCCCCGATTATCTGTATTGTTCTGTGATGCTTATTACTTTTCTATAATGTTGCATAATATCACGCCTGGAGCGATTACTGTATATTGGTATATATACTATTAGATGTTGTATATGTTTTACACCCGCGCTAGTCCAGTCCTCGTTCTGTCGTTAGTTAAGTAACCTAACGGGTGATGATGGGACCCAGTGGCGAATGCGGATGGCATATACGTACATTATATTTTCATTCTTTTCTGGTGTGATTAATTGATGGGATTGCATTGATTCTTATCAATGCAAGGATAAAACAAACCTATATTTGATATTGTTGGAACAAATTTTAAAAAGAGTTATTACAAGTTGAATTGCATCGCGGTATTCAGTTAGAATATCCTGCACCTCATTCGACGAGGCAAGGGCCGAGATCCCTTCACCGGGAGTGACCCCTTAAGCAGAAGTTTACGTCAGGGTAATAACTTCAATATAGTCGATTACAAGTTGCTTTACATCATGGTATTCAGTTAGAATATCCTGCACCTCATTCCACGAGGAAAGAGCCGAGATCCCTTCACCTGGAGTGACCTCTTTAGCAAAAGGTTTTCGCCACTATAATTTTTATAAAAAGCTGTCAGGTTTCTTCAACGAGATCTGGTTCATTACGTTAAAGGTTTTTCACCAAAAACCAGCCGTAATCCTTCGTCATTTCGTATGGATGGTCAGTAGTATTCAAGCTATGTTTGTTGGCCTACGTCAAGACATAGTGTTTGGTAGCAGCTGGGGTATTCATTTGTTACATAGATAGATGCATTAGATTAGGACAGACGTACAGCCTTATTGGCCTACGTCAAGGGCATGTACGATGACCTAAATTAATCAGGACAATGAAGGGTAGAACTTGACATGTGGCTTATGATTTGTTGGCCTACGTCAAGGTCATAACAGCATGGGATAAAAATTATATCGGGAGCTTCAAACATACAGGAAACTTGCAAAACTTGAGCATACCTTCTGGAGTATGATAACGTGAGTGGATACCGTCACGTTATCATGCGATGAGAGTTGGATCCCGATTCTCACTGATGAGTTAGTTTACTCTTCGGGTGATCCCGACTAATTCTTCTTTAAGGTTTAGAGGAGAATTTGAGATAACAGTGGGAGGTTTCCTGATTAGATAAAATGATAACCATTCTGATCTAGGTTAGAGTGCACGCAGAGTGTTTCTTTTCTCTCTCTCTCTCTTTTTGGCAGCGACCTTTGACTGTGTAAGTCCATGCTACCTTTCCCGGTACTTTCGGGCATGCGGAATTTGGTGAAAAACAATTTTTCTAGAGGTGGTAACATGGACTCAAAACCGGATCTTTGTTAAACATCTAACTAACAATCTAAGTAGGAGTTGTTAACTACTCGGTTAGGGGGTTATACCTTTCTTTCTAGAACTCCATCATCTTCAAGCCTCGATGGTTGTCTGGATCGGCTTCACCCCGTCGTCTCCTTGCGCCGAAGATCGATCCACCTGAAAGCTTCTACCTTTGGCTTCTTCTTCAGTCTTTGAAGAAACTAGCTCACTCGGTTTGCTAAACCTTGTGAACTAGAGTGAGTAGAGAAGAGTGTGTTGGGATTTTCTCTATGGTTCTTGGTTCTCAACACATGAGACAAGTGAACCATAGACTAAAGAGAGGGAGAGAAAGAGGAAGAAGATGAGAGCTCAAGAACAAGAAAGAGAATGAAAATGATAGAATGAGCAAGACTTTTCTCCCTTGGCTCTCATAATCCAAAACCATCATCACAAAAATAGTAATCAAGTATTGTGTAAATGGTTTAAGTCAAAATGGCTATATCATTTCATGCACTCCTATTGCACAAGAGAACAAGCAAGTAAAAAGTCTTTGCCATGAAATGATAGCCATTGTCATCATGATGGTCAACTAGTCCAACCTAGTCATCCGGTCGACAAAGTCAACAAGTCAACAAAGTCAACCCCTCAACAACCATGTCACCACAATACTTAATTAATATTATTGTTAATTACATATGATATTCTCATTAGGGTTGAGCAAAAAGTTAATAGTGAACAGTCAACGGTCAACAACCCTAATGAGAATCATCTGCCTCTGTCTCTCCGTCAACTGTGCATACACACCCGCATCCGCGTTCCGAGGAACACGAATACATACTGGATAAAACCAATCCCAATACGTACACAAGGATCTGGCTTAAACCAAAGCCCGCTAGTGTAAACTGTCCGGACACTAAACGTGCACAAGTGCACGGATGTGACTGAACCCTGTCGCAAAACCATGCGACCTGTCGCAAAACCATGCGACCTCTACCCTTTTGCCAAAAGGCGAATAGATTTCTGTGTGGGACTCTAAAGACTCGACACTACGCTGGCAGTGGGTTTAACCACAGACCGCAAGCGGCACTAGCTGTGCGTAACGGTCCCCAGGTAGATGCCGACAAGAAGACTGACGAGGTGAAACACATCTGAACTCCTACTGAGCCTGAATGTGACAATCTACGTACAGTCCGGTCTGTTGGTCTGATACATCGCATGGCGGGCCTATGGGGGCGGTAAACGTCAGTCCCCTAATAGCGGTACAAGTCGTGTCGGAGTGAAGCCCAATACACCCTGAGATAACACTGGAAGCCTACCAGTATATCCCGCTTGCCCTGGCCAGGGACTACTCGTGTAATGGCTCTCCTAGACACAGCGCGATGTCAACCCCCAATACCGGGAGAGACGAATCCTGTCTAACCGTCACTGCCTCCAAGTGCTTCGGGACTGCACCCAACTACTACATGTTTGCATGACACCTTTGAGCCGTAGTAGGGTAGTAATTAAAGTACAGTGGGAACACACTCGAGGCGAAGTGATAGTGTCAAGTCAGCGGACTAAGCTGTACTCATGTCACCTGGGAACTGATAACTGACGATAGGTATAATACCAACCGGTCAGTTCCCGACGAGTCCTATTCAGTGTACTCGTAACCTAACGAGCACCCGCATACTATCTCCAGTACGACGTACTGATGGCTGTGGGACAGACCATCTCCCACACTGGGATGAGAAGCGCATGCGCTAGTCTACTCCGGAGTATCGATGCCCTGTCTCGATAGTCCTGCGACTAGGGACCTGCATAAGGATGTGCTTATAGATTACCCAGCCCCACTAGTGTGACTTCCATCACAACGCTGGTAATCAAGCAAAGATCCTAAGGGCCCCACTAATGCGTATAGGTGATATACTAAAATAAACACAGGTACACATTGAAATAGAAACAAACCAAGTAGCATACTACTATTTTGAGCAAGATTGTATATACAAGGTGAATATCCCAAGCTTCCATTAAGTAATATATAAACTAGTATGATACAGTAATGGCCTCTAGGGCATATACACTAACAATCTCCCACTTGCACTAAGGCCATGTACTGGCATATCGAAGACCTATCATCTCGATCAGCCGCTCGAACTGAGTCTGGGGCAAGGCCTTGGTGAATGGATCTGCAGTGTTATCTTCTGAAGCAACCCTCCGAACCTCGATCTCCTGGCGATCCACGATCTCCCTGATCAGGTGATACCGCCTCAAGATGTGTCTGGATCTCCGATGGGACCTGGGTTCCTTCGCTAAAGCTATAGCCCCGTTGTTGTCGCAATACTGAGGTATTGGATCAACAATGGACAGAACCACCTGAAGTTCTTTCAAGAACTTCCTCATCCAGACAGCTTCTTTTGCGGCATCAGATGCAGCGATGTATTCCGCTTCCATCGTCGAGTCTGCAACGGTTTCCTGTTTAGAACTCTTCCAACACACCGTCCCTCCATTGAGGGTAAAAACAAAACCCGACATGGACTTGGAATCATCCTTGTCACTCTGGAAGCTAGAGTCAGCAAAGGCCTCGATCTGGAGGTCTTTTCCGCCATACACCAAGAACATCTCCTTAGTCCTTCTCAGGTACTTGAGAATATTCTTTACCGCTATCCAGTGTTTCTCCCCAGGGTTTGACTGATACCGGCTTACCACACTCAGTGCATAAGCTACTTCCGGTTTGGTACACAACATCGCATACATTATAGAGCCTACCGCAGAAGCGTAGGGTATAATAGACATGCGATCCCTCTCCAAATCAGTCTTGGGAGACATCTCTTTAGAGAGGGTGATCCCGTGACAAGCCGGTAGGTTACCGCGCTTGGAATCTCCCATACTGAATCTCTTCAGTATGGTGTCGATGTACCTGGACTGTGAAAGTCCTAATATCCTCTTGGATCTATACGATGGATCCGGATCCCCAGGATGTATGAGGCATCACCCAGGTCTTTCATGGAGAACCTGTGTGACAAGAACCCCTTGACAGATTGTAGCATAGGAATGTCATTTCCTATTAAGAGAATGTCATCCACGTATAAAACGAGGAATACTATAGTTCTCGCTACAAATCTACTATAGATGCATGGTTCATCTGGATTTTTGATAAAGCCAAATTCCTTGACCGTCTCATCAAAACAGATGTTCTAACTCCGCGATGCCTGCTTTAGTCCATAGATGGACTTAAGCAACTTGCACACCTTTCCGCTGCTCCCACTCTGAATGAAACCTTCTGGTTGGTCTATATAGACACACTCCTCTAAATTTCCATTTAGAAAAGCGGTCTTTACGTCCATCTGCCAGATCTCATAATCGTGGAAGGCAGCAATGGCAAGAAGGATCCGAATGGATTTCAGCATAGCCACTGGAGAAAAGGTTTCGTTATAGTCCAAACCAGGTCTTTGATGAAAACCCTTTGCAACAAGTCTAGCTTTATAGGTCTCAACCTATCCATCTACACCAATCTTCCTTTTGAAGATCCACTTGCATCCTACGGGTTTTACGCCGTCTGGAGCAATGTCCAACGTCCATACCTTGTTGGTGTGCATGGACTCCATTTCGGTCCGCATTGCATCCAACCATTTTACTGAGTCAACGCTCTGAACGGCCTGCTGGAAGCTAGTAGGCTCATCATAATCTATGATGCAATCCTCTCTATCCCCGTCTATGAGAAAACCGTAGTATCTCTCGGGCGGATGAGACAGCTTACTACTCCTGCGGAGTGGCGTAGGAATGTCCTGTTCTTTTGAACCCTCTGGTTCCACTAAGCTTTTAGTAATAGCTCGTGGTTCTGGAATTTCTTCCAGTTCTACTGCGCTCCTACTAATTTCCTTTTCTAAGAACTGGTGTTCTAGAAAATGGGCATGACGAGAAACAAAAACCTTTTGTTCCTCTTCGCAATAGAAGAAATATCCCTTGGAGTTCTTTGGATATCCCACGAACTTGCACTATACTGAGCGTGCCTCGAGCTTGTCCGCATGCTGCTTTTTGACAAAAGCTGGATTTCCCCATGTCTTAATGTGATTAAGATAGGGTCTCTTCCCACACCACATCTCATATGGTGTAGTAGGCACAGTCTTAGTGGGAACTCGGTTCAAAAGGTATGCAGCTGATTCTAGCGCATACCCCCAGAATGATCGCGGTAACTCAGCGTTACTCATCATGGACCGTACCATATCCAATAGGGTTCGGTTCCGTCTCTCCGATACACCGTTATGTTGCGGAGTGTATGGAGGAGTAAGCTGAGAGAGAATTCCATTCTCTTTTAAATAGTCCAGGAACTCGGCACTCAAGTATTCACCACCTCGATCCGAACTTAGGATCTTGATACTTATGCCGGTTTGTTTTTCTACTTCATTCTTATATTCCTGGAATTTTCCAAAGGCTTCGGACTTATGTTTCATTAAGAAGACATAACCGTACCTTGAAAAGTCATCCGTAAAAGTAATGAAGTAAGAAAAACCGCTTCGCGCATGTGTAGACATTGGACCGCACACGTCGCTGTGTACGAGTCCCAAGAGCTCGCTCGCTCTTACTCCGTGTCCAGTGAACGGAGTCTTTGTCATCTTTCCTTTGAGACAGGATTGACAAGTGGCATACGATTGATATTCGAACGGATTCAAATATCCTTCTGTATGTAACTTCGTCAACCTTCTCTCATTGATGTGACCCAGTCTACAATGCCACAAGAAAGTCTGATTTATTTCCGGAGACTTTCTTTTGAGTGTATTCTGGACATTAAAAATCTGTGGTGGGTTTAACACGTATATACCATTGCTTAATGTACCTGACCCAATCAGAACTTGATTAAGGTGAATGTTTACAACATTACTTACAAATGCAAATTCATAACCTTCTTTAGAAGTCAAAGATACAGAAATGATATTACAAGTTGCGTTGGGTATAAAATAGCAATTGCGCAAAACCAAAACGTGTCCATCTGACAACCCCAGGTGATAGTCCCCCACGGCCTTAGCATCTATGCTAGCTCCGTTTGCAACTTTAAGGGTCATGTCACCTGCCTTCAAAACCCTACAGCTTCTCAACTCCTGCAAAGAATTACAGATATGAGATCCTGATCCGGTATCCAATACCCAGGAAGTAGAGTTTATTGAAAGACAGTTTTCAATAACATACACACCTGAAGCTGAAGCTGCAACCTGCTTCAATTCCTGTGTCCTGGCTTTCCAATCCCTGCAATCATTCTTCCAGTGTCCTTTCTTATGACAATAGAAGCATTCTTCCTTATCCATAAGCTTTCCCACTTTCTTTGTTGCTTTTGTCATTCCCTTCGTATCCACTTTACTAACACCGCCCCTTGGTTTGGCGGGGGCTTTCTTCTTCTTTCCCTTGTCTTTCGCTTTGGACCTAGAAGAAGAAGATCCTCCTACAAACAAAGTGGATGTTTCCCTACCTTTCTGTAGGGTGCCCTCTGCGCTCCTCAGCATGTTGAGGAGTTCTGAAAGTTCAACTTCCTTTTCTTATAAGTTGAAGTTCAGTATGAACTGGGCGTAAGTGGAAGGAAGAGACTGGAGAATCAAGTCCATATAGAGCTCATTCTCCAACGTGGTCCCAAGGTCCGCGAGCTCCTCAATGTAGCCAATCATCTTAAGCACGTGTTCCGCTACCGATGATCCGACGGCCAACCTTGCCGAAAATAACTTCTTCGGCACTTCGTATCTTGCGATACGAGACTGCTCTCCATACAGTTCTTTTGTATGGAGAAATATGGATTCGAGGTCCATATTCTCGTGCCTCCTCTGATGTTCGTTGTCTATAGAGGCAAGCACGAGGCACTTGGCCTTCGCGCAATCTAGTTCCCAGGTCTTACGGATTTCCTTATCCGCGACGCTGGTTTTGGGAAGTGGGACAGGGGGAGCTTTGGTGGTAAGAAGATACCCCAGCTTGTCGTAAGTGATTGCCATCTTGACATTCCAGAGCCAATCTTTGTAGTTTGGCCCTGTCAGTATGTTTTTATCTAGGAGTAACTTAAGTCCAGTCATGTCGATTGATCGCTGCAATTAGGAGAGAGAAGAAACACTCAGCATGATGCTCTTGCAAGTTTATAATGGTTTTTAGTTTGTCTAAACAGGATGGCTCCCACTGTTTCTCGAATCCCTCCTCAAACCAAAAAGGAAGAATTAGTCGGGATCAATCTCACCGTACAATACTTGCTTAACCGTTCAGCCAGGCCAGTGTCGGTACTTCGAGGGAGGTTTTCCAACGCTTTCGCGAAGTTCCTTAATTAAATAACCTCTTTTCCCTAGGGGCGTAGCCCCGCTAACACCTTTCTAAACACCTACTAGGTTTATAGCATTGATCGTTTAGTGAGAAATTTCCCGAGGAGTAGCATATACTCACAGTAGGATCGGGATCCAAATATCATCGCGTGACAAAACTGAAGGAATCCTACCCGAATCATCACACTCCAAATGGTATGCAACACTAGCAAGTTTCAGTTCTTTTGAAACTCCCGATGTGGATTTTTGCCCCATGCTCTTATGACCTTGACTTTGGCCAAAATATCATAAGTCACATGTCAAGTTCTACCCGTCATTCTCCAGGTTAATTTGGATCCATCCATACCTACCCTTGACTTTGGCCAAAATAGCAGTACGACTGTCCCAAACCAACACATCTATCTATGCTACACATGAATACCCAATAGCTACCAATCATTATGCCTTGACTTTGGCCAACATACACAACTTGAATACTATTGACTATTCATATGAAACGACGGAGAGCTACGAATGGTTTTGGCAAATCCGTGAACGTAGTGAACTTGATATAATCAATGGAACGAGATAGCTTTTAAAAGGAGTGGCTCAAGCTCCGCATTTAAAAGTTAGTTTTGAAAAGAACCGAGTGGTTTTCCGAAAGTGTTCCAACGATTTTAACTTGGTTTATTTTCTTGCATTAGTTCTTTTAATGCGTGATATTCTTGCATTAGTTCTTTTAATGCGTCCCATCATTTAATCCTACCATTGCAGAAAACAACCAAAATATGACGTACGCTTATGCCATTCGCATTCGCCACGGGGCCCCGTCATTACCCGTTAGGTTACTTAACTAACGACAGAGCGGGGGCTTGGCTAGCGCGGCTGTAAAACATAAGCAACGCCTAAATAATATCATATATAGATATATTGCAATGATAGCCATTTCAGATCACAGATGAACACATTGGATATACTAGGAACCTGCAATTCGTACGAGCCTGTAACGAAAAGCAGATTACACGGTCGCGGTGAATAGCAAATACCCCACCCAAGACCCCTACGGGTGCGGCAAACTACCCGCCAAGTACCCGAAGCAAAGCAACCTCCCTCAATTCCGTGAGTAGGCCACTCAGCACTTCGGCATGCCCGATAGTTTGTGCACCCCCTCCATGGGTCTATCCTAGGAGCAAAAACAGTAAAAAGAAATTATACAATGACGGCTACAACTCCGACCCGGTTGTGCGGCCATACAAATAATTATTACATCAATTTACAAATTTACATGAATTGAAAGAAAAGAAAACCCTCGTCTCACAACCCCCGGCTATTCACCCGCGACAATCCAATGAATTCATATACACATTCCAATAACATTACAGATCACAGATTTGTATAACCCCCACTAATCGACATATAGCGACTAGCAGACGTTCAATACAAATATTACATCACAGAAAAACCCGTCAGCTTAAGTCTTTTAGAAGTTCGATCAAAAATACGGATTTTCAGGCCCCAAACACAAAATTTTCGTTCTGGAAAATCTGGGCAGAAAATACATATTCCAAAAATCCCAAAACAACCCCATAAAAACACTGCACAAAATTTGGACCTCGGCCGAGTCAACTCGGCCGGGGAACCGCGGCGGGAGCGTGCTCCTGCCGCGTTTCCGCGGCGCTTTGACCGGTTCGTGGGACCAAATTTTGTGGGTGTTTAATAAAAACCCTGAGCCGATTTTTAAGATGAAATTTATCAATTTTACAGAACTTTAAAAATCGACAACAACTTTGAATTTCGGGTTTGTTTCGGGACTTTTTCTCCGATCGAATTTCTAGCTACTATGCTAACATGTTAGGTAGTGTTTAACTAGGCTCTGATACCACTGTAAGTCCATGCTACCTCTCCCGGTACTTTCGGGCATGCGGAATTTGGTGAAAAACAATTTTTCTAGAGGTGGTAACATGGACTCAAAACCGGATCTTTGTTAAACATCTAACTGACAACCTAACTATGAGTTGTTAACTACTCGGTTAGGAGGTTATACCTTTCTTTCTTGAAATCCTTCGTCTTCAAGCCTCGATGGTTGTCCGGATCGGCTTCACCCCGTCATCTCCTTGCGCCGAAGATCGATCCACCTAAAAGCTTCTACCTTTGGTTTCTTCTTCGGTCTTTGAAGAAACTAGTTCACTCGGTTTGCTAAACCTTGTGAACTAGAGTGTGTAGAGAAGAGTGTGTTGGGATTTTCTCTATGGTTCTTGGTTCTCAACACATGAGACAAGTGAACCATAGACTAAAGAAAGGGAGAGCAAGAGGAAGAAGATGAGAGCTTAAGAACAAGAGAGAGAATGAAAATGATAGAATGAGAAAGACTTTTCTCACTTGGCTCTCATAATCCAAAACCATCATCACAAAAATAGTAATCAAGTATTGTGTAAATGGTTTAAGTCAAAATGGCTATATCATTTCATGCACTCATATTGCACAAGAGAACAAGCAAGTAAAAAGTCTTTGCTATGAAATGATAGCCATTGTCATCATGATGGTCAACTAGTCCAACCTAGTCAACCGGTCGACAAAGTCAACAAGTCAACAAAGTCAACCCCTCAACAACCATGTCACCACAATACTTAATTAATATTATTGTTAATTACATACGATATTCTCATTAGGGTTGAGCAAAAAGTTAATAGTCAACAGTCAACGGTCAACAACCCTAATGAGAATCCTCTGCCTCTGTCTCTCCGTCAACTGTGCATACACACCCGCATCCGCGTTCCGAGGAACATGAATACATACTGGATAAAACCAATCCCAATACGTACACTAGGATCTGGCTTAAACCAAAGCCCGCTAGTGTAAACTGTCCGGACACTAAACATGCACAAGTGCACGGATGTGACTGAACCCTGTCGCAAAACCATGCGACCTGTCGCAAAACCATGCGACCTCTACTCTTTTGCCAAAAGGAGAATAGCTTTCTGTGTGGGACTCTAAAGACTCGACACTACGCTGGCAGTGGGTTTGACCACAGACCGCAAGCGGCACTAGCTGTGCGTAACGGTCCCCGGGTAGATGCCGACAAGAAGACTGACGAGGTGAAACCCATCTGAACTCCTACTGAGCCTGAATGTGATAATCTACGTACAGTCCGGTCTGTTCGTCTGATACATCGCATGGCGGGCCTAGGGGGGCGGTAAACGTTAGTCCTCTAATAGCGGTACCAGTCATGTCGGAGTGAAGCCCAATACACCCTGAGATAACACTTGAAGCCTACCAGTATATCCCGCTTGCCCTGGCCAGGGACTACTCGTGTAATGGCTCTCCTAGACACAGCGCGATGTCAACCCCCAATACCGGGAGAGAAGAATCCTGTCTAACCGTCACTGCCTCCAAGTGCTTCGGGACTGCACCCAACTACTACCTGTTTGCACGACTCCTTTGAGCCGTGGTAGGGTAGTAATCAAAGTATAGTGGGAACACACTCGAGGCGAAGTGATAGTGTCAAGTCAGCGGACTAAGCTGTACTCATGTCACCTGGGAACTGATAACTGACGATAGGTATAATACCAACCGGTCAGTTCCCGATGAGTCCTGTCCAGTGTACTCGTAACCTAACGAGCACCCGCATACTATCTCTAGTATGATATACTGATGGCTGTGGGACAGACCATCTCCCACACTGGGATAAGAAGCGCATGCGCTAGTCTACTCCGGAGTATCGATGCCGTGTCTCGATAGTCCTGCGACTAGGGACCTGCATAAGGATGTGCTTATAGATTACCTAGCCCCCACTAGTGTGACTGCCATCACAACGCTGGTAATCAAGCAAAGATCCTAAGGGCTCGACTAATGCGTATAGGTGATATACTAGAATAAACACAAGTACACATTGAAGTAGAAACAAACCAAGTAGCATACTACTATTTTGAGCAAGATTGTATATACAAGGTGAATATCCTAAGCTTCCATTAAGTAATATACAAACTAGTATGATACAGTAATGGCCTCTAGGGCATATACACTAACAGACTGACCCTAGACTATGACTCAGTGACCAAGATTGACCGAACCTTCTTAAAATACTGGCTTTTGGTTTGTCTAAAGTTGCATAAGTCATTGCCGCTCCTTCTTTTACCATTTGTATTTCTTAGAACACTCTGTATTACTACGGACATCCACTTCTATTGGATAGAACCATCGTATGGTTATATACGAACTCGAAGGAACTTCTTCGAGAATGGATCCAGGTTTAGGAGAAATAGAATTGGTTTATTCAGTTGTCTTCTATTATCACCTTCTCTCAGGATGCGAGGGCTCCTTAGTTTAGAAGAGTACACCCATTACGCTTATTGGATAGTCTTATTCGAAACCATAGGCAGGTGCCGAAAGGTAGGGAATGAAGAAAACCAATTAGCCTAAGTAGGGTATACAGAAGGTAATAACTAAAGACAAAATAAAGGGATTAGAAAGAGGGCAAAGTAAATTGCGACTACTAACATTCACGACCAAACAACATATTTCATCTCCACTACTACTTCACCTTTCATTTCTCCAGAAAAACCCGTATCACTACGAACATCCAATTCCATTGGATAAATCCATCGTATGGTTATATACGAACTCGAAGGATATTTTTTCGAGGATGGATTCTGGTTCAGGAGAAATAGGAATAAGGTATTATTCAGTTGTCTTTTATCATCACCTTTTCTCAAGCTGTGAGTACTCCTTGGTTTAGGAAGGTACACCTATTATGCTTACTGGATAGTCTTCTTCCAACCCATAGGCTGGTGCCGAACGGTAGGGAAGTAAGAAAACCACTTAGCCTAACGATGGTGTATAAAAGGTAATGAATAAAGACAAATAAAGGGATTTGGGAAGATGGCAAAGAAATATACGGTTGAAGTTATGAATTGAATAATGGAAAAGGCATTACTATGAATACACGGATACCCTTTCGAAATATATTCATGTTTCATTTTCACTGTGTATTGTTAATAGAAGACTGATTTCCCAATTAGACCCTTGCTCCAAGGTATGTATTTACCAGGTATAACTCTCACATATGTATGGTTTTACAGATGATGAGTGGGAGTATGTTATTGGGAATTAGGTGATCATCCTCATTATATCGGAATTCGTTGTAATTGGTGATATTTGAGGAAATCGCCTGGGTACAGTTTTTCACCTACGACGCACATGTTTTGAGTTATTCAACTCAGCGGACTTATACAGAGTATTGTATGTTAGTCCTCGTACTATGTTCTATTTACTTATGACTTCTCTAGTTTTTAGACAAGTGTTTCGTAGAAATACAATGTTTAAGTTTTGAGAAATTGTGAGTATAGGAATAAAGTAGAGAACCAGAAGTCGCAAGTATCGGGATTCTTCAAAGAAATCGAAGATGTAGATTCTTGTGATTGGTATTCAATTGATAGTAACGGTTTTGAGAAACTTGTTTCTCTTTCGGGTTACTCATAATTGGATGGATTCCTAAGTTGAGTAATGCTGATTAGCCTCTCTCCATTAAGTTGATTTGCACTGGAGACAGATGCATGATTTGAATCTGGTTCCAATTAAATAAGTGCCAAAGTTTCTATATTAGTTATAGAATGCTTCATATCTTAACGATGTTAAGGTAAGGGGAGTTGTCCAGCTTATGCTTAAAACCAGACACTGGATAACTCAAGGCACGTTTATGTAATAGCAGTTTGTGGTTTGACCCTGGATTTGACGAGGGTTGATTTTCTACCATCTGGAAGATCAATAGTGATATTGTTCTTGACTCGCCACAGTTTTATTAAAATGTTTTTCAGAAAACAGTAGTGGGAGTATGGTAGAACTGGAAGTGATTCCAGAACCGCAAACGATTATGGAAAATTTAATAGGACCTATATATTCAATCAGGTTTGACATTCCAATAGCCACTCCGCAGACATGGTGGGTAACCTCAAACACCCGAGAGGTACTTCGGTAGCCTCGAGGACAGTGACAGGGAGGTTCTTGTTTACCCAGACTTGATACTACTGTTGTTCCAGACTATGAGACCCGGCAGGAGGATATGTATAGCGTCGTTCTAAACTAGTTTTAGAAGTACACGTATATATTATTCTGCCAGAGGGTTGTCATAGTCAGTGAGAGCAGCGGAAGCATAGTGGGCAAGTAGCTTATGTCTATTTATATGCTTGAGCAGATATAGCGGAGATAGATCATCTAATTTTTGATATGACAGTCATGGGTTTGACTTCATCAGAATAGGGGATGGATCTATTAAGAAGGTAGTAGGGTGTCATGTCCTGGTATTTGGATGACATACACAGAGTAAGAAGTGAAATTTCTATACTACAATCGGTTGTACTTTGGTCGTCACACAGTTGTTTCTCCACAAAGGATATGGATATAATATCAGACATTCTAGTTACTAGATCTATGGTTTTAGATCTAGAATTGGGTAGTTTCCCCATGTGGGTACTTTGACAGTATTCTAATAGTGTTTTAGAATAGATGACTTCTGGCATGGTGGTGTACCTGCAGATGATGGAGTCACCCTTTCCAAAGGTGTCTTACAGACTAAAGGGGAGAGGGATGTGCATGATTGGCAGATCACATGCTTAGGCAATTGAGTCAATCGTGAGATGTCAAGTACCACACCAGATGTTGTTTTTGCACTAGTTGCGATAATTTTATAGTAATCCAATCCTGGAGAAACATAAGGAAGCTGTTTTAGAACATAAGTGAATGTTTTGCGGATTTGATGGTGGCAGCCTCCTTCGGGAGACGGTTATCATTCCTGGCTTCAAAGGTGACAAAGATGACAGAGTGATAGTCAGAGTTATAGTTTTCCCTCTAATGAGGGGTAGTATTTTGGACAGGTGGTCCAAGAGGATACTGTGGGAGGCATAGGGCTGGACACTGATTAGTTTCAGTTGTCGATACAGTCTAAGAAGTTTGGATTTGGAGTTCATTTATGAACTAGGTCTCATCAGATATTCAGACATATTCTAAGATAGGTATAACTCGATTCGGGAGATCGCTTTCTCTACGAACTTGAGATTAAGAGAGACATAGAAAGAAACATCAGGGCGGATCCACTCACTGAGGCTATTTCTCGAACACAATAGTTTTGCAAACGGGCTTTGTGAGACTGATTAGTAGAGAAGTTGGGTGTTCGGTATCATACGGGCTGTGAGTATGCGACATCACAATAATTGGCCTTAAGCGCAAGTGGGAGATTGTTGGTAATAGTGCCCTCAATGCAATTATCGTAGTCGCAGGCATATCATCATGATGATTGAGAGAGGGCCTATACCGATAAAACAGTCTTACTCGAGATGATAGTATGCAATCTGGTTTGTCTTTATCAACATGTTGTAAGTGCACGGCGGCGCCCCGGCCGTCAATCCGACGTCGGAAGGCGGAATCGATGCTTTTCTTTAAACTTTAAAACCGGCACCACCGCGCACTATAAACCCGGATAGGGCTATTAATCTAGTCCTAGCTAACAAGAGAAGGGTTAGAGAGATATACCGAGCGATCCGTGTCTTTCGGTCTTCTCGTCGTCGTCCCGATCTCCCGTGGAATGTCCGGTCTCCACCTCCTCGCCGGAAGGGCACCACGTCGCCGGCTTCTTTTACGGGCTCCCGCCTCTGGACCGTGGCAACTCGGGCACGAAGTTGGCGAGCCGACATGCCCAAGATTTGCTGTAGAAAACGTGTAGTGCTCTATGTCTGATTTGGGGTTTGAAGAAGTTGCCTTTGGTGGAGGAAATGAACCATGAATCTTTTGCAATGAACTAGGGAATTTTGTAGCAAGAAATGAACAAAAAATTCCACTCTCAAATTTTGGGCAGCCCCTATCTTAGCTTGGCCGGCCATGGTCAAGAGAATGAGAGGAAAGTGAAAGAGTATCAAAGGAATGAGTGTGAGCCAATAATCAAGGAAAGAGAAAAAGGTTATCATGAGAAATAATCATCACAAAACAAACCCTCACTCCAAAACAACCATCATCACATCTAAAGTCAAGCAATCATGGAGTCAAGAAAGTCAAGAGATGGTGCAACCATCATGACACTACAATATGCAAGGATAACCCTCCAAAATGCTTATTTGCACAAATGCAAATAAGCCCTCCTCCACCAATTTTCAGCCAAGGAAAGATACAAATGAAAATGGCCGAAACGGAAAACAAACTGGCAACTTCGGAAAACTGATCCCGTAATAAATTACAGGAAAACCCCGCTACTGTATATACATACCCGCATTTGTATTCCGACCGAATACAAATGCAATGAGACAAAATCCACACTGTGCAATACTAGGATCCGGCTTAAACAAAAGCCCGCTAGTATTTTCCATCCGATCATGATCCGTACAATGCCGCACGTATCTGATCGAACCCTGCCAAATCTCCATATGGCCTCTGCAGCGTTTCTCCCAAAACTTGAGCAACTGAATGTGGGGGACTCTAAAGACTCGTCAATACTATGGCTGTGAATTTAACCACTAGCACGTCAGAGGTATTAGCCATACATGACGGGCTACCAGCTATTGACCAAAAGGGACGTCGATGAGCGAACTCATCCTGACACCCTACTGAGCCTGTCAGTGACAATATCCGTACAGTCCGGTCCGTTCATCTATGAGCATCGCATGGCAGGCCTAGGGGGTTGGTAAAAGTCAGACCCCCAAAAGTGGTACAAGTCGTGTCGAAGTGTAGCCCAGAACACCCTGAGATACTATTGGAATACCTACCAGTAAATCTCCTGCCTTGGCCAAGGACTTTTCATGTACTGGCTCTCCTAGACACAGCACGACCTCACCCCCAATACCGGGAGAGACGAACCCCTACAGATCCGCTCACTGCCACCATATGGCTCGGGACTGTACCCAACTAAAACATGTTTGCACGTCTCCTTTGAGCATGGTAGGGTAGTAATCAAAGTACAGAGGAAACTCACACGAGACAAATGACGATCTCAGGTCAATGAACTAACCTATACACATGTCACATGGGAACTGCTATCTGACGTCTGGTATAATCCCAACTAGCAGGTTCCCGACGAGTCCTGTCCGGTGTACTCATAACCCAATGAACACATGTATAGATCTTAGGTGAACCAACTGACACCAGTGGCTTGTGAGACCGGCCACCGCCCCTCGTCGAGGTCTCGACTGTATAAACTAGTCTACTCTGGAGAATCGATGCCCTGTCTCGAAACTCCCACGACTACGGACCTTTTAAGGATGTGCTTATGGACTACCAGCTCTCACGTATATGATCGCCCTCATACTGCTGACAGTCAAGCAAGAATCCTAGGGGCTCTATCAATGTGCAATAGTGATATGTAAGGTCACCTAAAGCAGTACACGATGATAAAGATAAACCAGATAGCATACTATCATCTCGAGTAAGACTGTCCTACCGGCATAGGTCCTCCCTCAATCATTGCAATCACGTGCCTGTGATCCAATAATTGACTCTGAGGGCACAATATCCAACAATCTCCCACTTGCACTCAAGGCTAATTATTGCGATGTCGCATACTCACAGCCCGTGTGATACCGAACACCCAACTCCTCTACTAGTCAGTCTAACAAAGCCCGTTTGCGAAACTATTGCGTTCGAAGAATAGCCTCAGTGAGTGGATCCGATTTAATGTTTCTTTCTATGTCTCTCTTTATCCTATGTTCGCGGAGAAAGCCATCTCCCGAAATGAGCAATACCTGTCTTAGAATGTGTCTGAATGTCTGATGGGACCTAGCTCATAAATGAACTCCAAATCCAAACTTCTTAGACTGTATAGTCAACTGAACTTAATCAATATCCTGGGCCATCCTTCCCTCAGTATCAACCTGGACTACCTGTCCAAAATACTGTCACTCGTCAGAAGGAAAACTATAACTCTGACAACCTCCTTGTCGTCTAGGTCACCTTGGAAGCCTTGAATGATAATTGTCTCCCAAAGGAGGCTGCCGTTATCATATCCCTAGAACATCCACTTATGTTCTAAAACTGCTTCCGATCGTTTCTCGAGGATTGGATCAACTTACTGCATCTCGTGTAAAAACAACATCTGGTGTGGTACTTGACATCTCATGATTGACTCAATTGCCTAAGCAAGTGATCTGCCAATCATGCACATCCCTCTCCCCTTTAGTCTGTAAGACACCTTTAGAGAGGGTGACTCCATCACCTGCAGGTACACTACCGTGCCTGGAGTCGTCCATTCTAAAAACTCTTAGAATGCTGTCTAAGTACCCTGATTGGGAAACCTCCCAAATCTAGATCTATAGATCTAGTAACCAGTATGTCTGATATAATGTCCAAGTCCCATGTGGAGAAACCACTGTGTGACGACCAAAGTATAACCGATCGTAGTATAGGAATATCACTTCCTACTAAGTGTATGTCATCCAAACACCAGGACATCACACCCTACTACCTTCTTAACAGATCCATACCCTATTCTGATGAAGTCAAACCTATGACTGTCACATCAGAAATAGATGATCTATCTCCGCTATATCTGCTTTAGTCTATAAATAGACATAAGCCACCTGTCCACCATGCTTCCGCTGCTCCCACTGACTACGACAACCCTCTAGCAGAGTCATATACATGGACACTTCTAAAGCTAGTTTAGAATGACGCTATACTCATCCTCCTGCCGAGTCTCGCAGCCTGGAACAACAGCAATGGCAAGTCTGAGTAAACAAGAACCTCCCTATCACCGTCCTTGAGGCTACCGGAGTACCTCTCGGGTGCCTGAGGTTACCCAACTTATCTGCGGAGTGGCCAATGGAATGTCAAACCAGATTGAATCTTTAGGTTCCTATCAAACTTTCAGTGATCGTTTGCGGTTCTGGAATAACTTCCAGTTCTACCATACTCCCACTACTGTTTTCTGAAAAAATATATTTTTATTAAAACTGTAGCGAGTCTAGAACAATATCACTATTGATCTTCCAGATGGTAGAAAGTCAACCCTCGTCATAGCCTGGGTCAACCCACAAACAACCATTACAGAAACGTGCCTTGAGTTATCCAGTGTCTGGTTTTAAGCATATGCCAGACAACTCCCCGTACCTTAACAATGTTAAGATATGAACTGTTCTATATCCAATACAGAAACAGAGGCACTGATTTAATTGAACCAGATTCAAATCATGCAACTGCCTCCAGTGCATGTCAACTAAATGGAAGGAGGCCGATCAGCGTTACTCAACTTAGGAGTGCTTCCAATTATGAGTAATCTGAAAGAGAATCAAGTTCTCTTAACCATTACTATCAACTGAATACCATACACAAGTATCTACATCTTCGATCACTTTGAAGAATCCCGATACTTGCAATACCTGGTTCTCTACTTTACTCTTATACCTATAACTTCTCAAAACTTGGATCCTGTGTTTCTACGAAACACCTGTCTAAGAACTAGAGAAGTCATAAGTAAACCGAATATAATACGAGGACCATCCCCTCTGTCCTAATGGACACTGGACAATATACAATACTCTGTACAAGTCCCTTGAGTCTAAAAACTCACTCCCTGTGTGTTGTAGGTTGAAAACTGTACTTACGATTAAGAAGAATTACACCGCTGTTTAATGCTCCTTACCTAACCACCAACTGATATAGGTAAATGTCATCGACATAATTTCAAAAAGGTATATCTCACTCTATGAAAATAGACGTACAGATATATCAATTTGAAATTGGTGCATAACAACGGATATTCAAAACCAGATATTTGCCGTCCGGCAAACAACCCAGGTGACTTCCTCAAATATCACCAATTACAACGAATCCCGATATAGTGAGGATGATCACCTAATCCCCAATAATTTACTCCCACTCATCATCTGTAAAACCATACAGATGAGAGAATCAAACCTGGTAAATACATACCCTGGAGCAAGTGTCTAATTGGGAAATCAGTTTTCTTTTAACAGTACACGGTGAAACTGAAACATTGAAATATTTCGATGCGGTATCCCGGTATTCCTAGTAATGCCTCTTCCATTATCCAGATTCACAACTGTAACCGTATATTTCTTTGCCATCTCTCCAAATCCCTTTATATGTCTTTAGTCATTTCCTTCTGTACACCCCTTTAGACCAAATGGTTTTCTTCCTTCCCTACCGTTCGGCACCAACCTATGGTTTGGAAGAAGACTATCCAATAAGCGTAATGGGTGTACTGTCCCAATCATAGGGGAACTCGCAACGCGAGAGAAGGTGAAGATAAAAGACACCTGAATAAACCTTATTCCTATTTCTCCTGAACCAGAATCCATCCCCGAACTGGAATAAGTTCCTTTCGAGTTCGTATATAAACATACGATGGAGTATCCAATAAACTGTGGATCTTCGTAGTGATACGAAGTGTCCTGGAGAAATACAAAGGTGATTTAGGATTGGCAAAGAAATATTTGGTTTGGTCATGAATAGCAGTCGCAATTTACTTTGCCCTCTTACTAATCCCTTTCTTTCTCTTTACATAATACCTTCTGTACACCATCGTTATGCTAATTGGTTTTCTTCATTCCCCACCGTTCGGCACCAGCCTAAGGTTTGGAAGAAGACTATCCAATTTGCGTAATAGGTGTGCTATCTCCTAAACCGTGGAGTACTCGCAACCTGAGAGAAGGTAAAAGGAAAAGACAACTGAATAGTCCTATTCGTTTTCTCCAGAACCGGAAACCATCCTCGAATAAATTCCTTCGAGTTCGTATATAACCATACGATGGTTTTGTCCAATGGAAGTGGACATTCGTAGTAGTACGGGGTGTCCTGGAGAAAAGGGTAAAAGTAGGAGTGGCAATGTGGTTTGCAACTCTGACAATCCAAAAGCCAGTCTTAAGAAGGTTCGGTCAACTTAGTCCCTGAGTCATAGTCTAGGGTCGGGTCAATGGTCGCTGCCAAAGAGAAAGAGAAAAGAAACACTCAGCGTGCACTCTAACCTAGATCAGAATGGTTACCAATTTATCTAATCTGTAAACCTCCCACTGTACCGTCAAATTCTCCTCCAAACCTGAAAGAAGAATTAGTCGGGATCACCCGAGGAGTAAACCAACTCATCAGTGGGAATCGGGATCCAACTATCCTCGCATGATAACGTGACGGAATCCGCTCACGTTATCACACTCTAGAAGGTATGCGCATATTTGGCATGTTTCAGTTTCTTTAGAAACTCCCGATGTGATTTTTGCCCCATGCTCTTATGACCTTGACTAAGGCCAACAAATCATAAGTCACATGTCAAGTTTTACCCGTCATTGTCCAGGTTGATTTGAACCCACCCGTACAAGCCGTTGACTAGGGCCAACAAGGCTATACGACTGTCCCAAACCAACGCATCTATCTATGCAGCATATGAACACCCAACAGTTACCAAACACTGTGCCTTGACTATGGCCAACAAACACAGCTTGAATACTATTGACTATCCATATGAAACGACGGAGGGCTACGAATGGTTTCTGGCGAAAACCTTTAACGTAATGAACTTGATATCATTGAAGGAACGGATAGCTTTATAAAAATATAGTAACGAAAACCTTTGCTAAAGAGGTCACTCCCGATGAAGGGATCTCGGCTCTTTCCCCGTAGGATGGGGTGCAGGATATTCCAACTGAATACCACGATGCAAAGCAAAAGTAATCGGCTATAGTGAAGTTATTGCCCTGACGTAAACTTTTGTCCAAAGGGTCACTCCCGGTGAAGGGATCTCGGCCCTTGCCTCGTCGACTGAGTAGCGGGATATTCCAACTGAATACCACTGTGCAAAACAAAAGAGAACGCCCTTGCAATAACAGCTTTTTGAAAAATGTTCCAACAACATCAGAATAGGTTTGTTTATCTTGCATTGATCCGAATCAACGCAGTCCCATCAATTGATCACACCAATAAAGAACGAAAATAATGACATGCGTATATGCCATCCGCATTCGCCACTGGGTCCCGTCATTACCCGTTAGGTTAGCTAACTAACGACAGAGCGGGGACTGGACTAGCGCGGATGAAAAACATATACAACATTTACTAGTATATATATCAATATATAATATTTCGCTCAAGGCGTGATAAAATGCAACATCACAGAAATGTAATCAGCATCACAGAACAATATAGATATCTGGGATCCCCGGGTTTCACAGAGCCGCTACTGAAACCCGACGTTCCCCTGGTCGTGTGGATAGCCTGTGCAATGAAATCCTAGACCCCTACGGGCGCGGCAAGTTACCCGCCAAAACCTGAAGCGAGGCAGCCCCCTTCAGCAACGTGAATGGACCACCTAGCACTTCACGGAATCCGGTAACTTGGGCACCCCTCCTGGGTCAACCTGTACCCCCTACGGGTGCAGCGAATAGCCCGCCAATTCCAGAGTGAAGCCCCCTCCGTCTCAATGCCATGAAATGCAGGCTCATTGCCCTCTAGAACCCGGCTATCCGTGCACCCCACCTTGGGGTAATCCTAGTACAGAAAGTCAAATATACATACAACGGGTACATCGACCGCAACCTGGTCGTGCCCCAAAAGAATAATATACAAACGGGCAATGACGGCAGTCCACATGTCGGACGCTCGTCCCGCAATATCAAATGTACATAATACAAAAAAAAACTGTACTAGCATTGCATCCAGGTTATCCCCCACGACCAATCCGCAACATCACAGCACAATCACAGAACATCAACGTGAATGTCACGTTCGCAAATCCGTCTAACCGGGCTATAGCAGTTAGACAGGATTTACCGATCAGGTGACATTCACGGTCGCAGATATAATGTAAATACTGTGAACTAATGTGTTTAAAATTTTCGATCGATCAAATTTTACCAAGTGGGCCCCAAGCACTACTGTAGCACTCAAAGAAATCTGGGCCCAAAAAATAATATTCCAAAAACCCTATTTTCCATACAGGAGCTCTCTGTAAAAGTTTGGTGTGCTGAATAGTTAAAACAGCGGCGGAACCGCGGCCCAAGCATGGGTTTGGCCGCGGTTCCGCGGTGGGGTAATGAGATCGCGCGACCAAATTTTTACAGGAAGTTTATAATCCCCTGCACATCATTCTGAAACAACCTGAAAAATTTTTGGAGTTCAAAAAATTTCGACAGAAACTGATGCTATTGTAAACGCGGGTTTTTGGAATTTTGTTCGATCGAAAGTGTAAACATATTAGACCAAGCTAGACTAGGTTAATGGCGAGGCTCTGATACCACTGTAAGTGCACAGCGGAGCCCCGGCCGTCAATCCGACGCCGGAAGGCGGAAGCGATGCTTTTCTTTAAACTTTAAAACCGGCACCACCGCGCACTATAAACCCGGATCAGGCCATTAATCTAGTCCTAGCTAACAAAAGAAGGGTTAGAGAGATATACCGAGCGATCTGTGTCCTTCGGTCTTCTCGTCGTCATCCCGATCTCCTGCGGAATGTCCGGTCTCCTCCTCCTCGCCGGAAGGGCACCACGTCGCCGGCTTCTTTTACAGGCTCCCGCTTCTGGACCGAGGCAACTCGGGCACGAAGTTGGCGAGCCGACGTGCCCAAGATTTGCTGTAGAAAACGTGTAGTGCTCTATGTCTCATTTGGGGTTTGAGGAAGTTGCCTTTGGTGGAGGAAATGAACCATGAATCTTTTGCAATGAACTAAGGAATTTTGTAGCAAGAAATGAACAAAAAATTCCACTCTCAAATTTTGGGCAGCCCCTATCTTAGCTTGGCCGGCCATAGTCAAGAGAATGAGAGGAGAGTGAGAGAGTATCAAAGGAATGAGTGTGAGCCAATAATCAAGGAGAGAGAAAGGGTTATCATAAGAAATGATCATCACAAAACAAACCCTCACTCCAAAACAACCATCATCACATCCAAAGTCGACCAATCATGGAGTCAAGAAGGTCAAGAGATGGTGCAACCATCATGACACTACAACATGCAAGGATAACCCTCCAAAATGCTTATTTACACAAATGCAAATAAGCCCTCCTCCACCAATTTTCAGCCAAGGAAAGATACAAATGAAAATGGCCGAAACGGAAAACAAACTGGCAACTTCAGAAAACTGATCCCGTAATAAATTACAGGAAAACCCCGCTACTGTATAGACATACCCGCATTTGTATTCCGACCGAATACAAATGCAATGAGACAAAATCCACACTGTGCAATACTAGGATCCGGCTTAAACCAAAGCCCGCTAGTATTTTCCGTCCGATCATGATCCGTGCAATATCACACGTATCTGATCGAACCTTGCCATATCTCCATACAGCCTCTACAGCGTTTCGCCCGAAACTTGAGCAACTGAATGTGGAGGACTCTAAAGACTCGTCAATACTATGGCTGTGGATTTAACCACTAGCACGTCAGAGGTATTAGCCATACATGACGGGCTACCAGCTATTGACCAAAAGGGACGTCGATGAGCGAACTCATCCTGACACCCTACTGAGCCTGTCAGTGACAATATCCGTACAGTCCGGTCGGTTTGTCTATGAGCATCGCATGGCGGGCCTAGGGTGTTGGTAAAAGTCAGACCCCCAAAAGCGGTACAAGTCGTGTCGGAGTGTAGCCCAGAACACCCTGAGATACTACTGGAATACCTACCAGTAAATCTCCTGCCTTGGCCAAGGACTTTTCATGTACTGGCTCTCCTAGACACAGCGCGACCTCACCCCCAATACCGGGAGAGACGAATCCCTGCAGATCCGCTCACTGCTTCCATGTGGTTCGGGACTGTACCCAACTAAAACCTGTTTGCACGTCTCCTTTGAGCGTGGTAGGGTAGTAATCAAAGTACAGTGGGAACTCACATAAGACAAATGACGATCTCAGCTCGATGAACTAACCTGTACACATGTCACCTGGGAACTGCTATCTGACGTCTGGTATAATCCCAACTAGCAGGTTCCCGGCGAGTCCTGTCCGTTGTTGTCCTCATAACCCAATGAGCACTTGTATACATCTTAGGTGAACCAACTGGCACCAGCGGCTTGTGAGACCGGCCACCGCCCCTCGTCGGGGTCTCAACTGTATACACTAGTCTACTCTGGAGAATCGATGCCCTGTCTCGAAACTCCCACGACTACGGACCTTTTAAGGATGTGCTTATGGACTACCAGCTCTCACGTATATGATCGCCCTCATACTGCTGGCAGTCAAGCAAGAATCCTAGGGGCTCTATCAACGTGCAATAGTGACATGTAAGGTAACCTAAAGCAGTACACGATGATAAAGATAAACCAGATAGCATACTATCATCTCGAGTAAGACTGTCCTACCGGCATAGGTCCTCCCTCAATCATTGCAATCACGTGCCTGTGATCCAATAATTGACTCTGAGGGCACAATATCCAACACATGTAAATGTTGATAAAGCCCTTAGGATCTTGCTTGACTACCAGCAGTATGATGGCGATCATATATGTAGGAGCTGGGGTCTATAAGCACATCCTTAAAGTGTCCCCAGTCGTGGGAGTTTCGAGACAGGGCATCGATACTCCAGAGTAGACTAGTGTATACATTCGAGACCCCGACGAGGGGAGGTGGCCGGTCTTACAAGCCATTGGTGTTAGTTGGTTCACCTAAAATGTATACAGGTGCTCATTGGGTTATGAGTACACCGGACAGGACTCGTCAGGAACCTGCTAGTTGGTATTATACCTAGCGTCAGATAGCAGTTCCCTGGTGACATGTGTAAAGGTTAGTTCATCGACCTGAGGTCGTCATTTGTCTCGTGTAAGTTCTTACTGTACTTTGATTTATACCCTACTACAAGTCAAAGGAGTCGTGCAAACAGGTATTTTTTGGGTACAGTCCCAAGCCAAATGGAGGCAGTGAGCAGATCATCAGGGATTCGTCTCTCCCGGTATTGGGGGTGAGATCGCGCTATGTTTAGGAGAGCCATTACACGAAATCCCTGGCCAGGGTAATCGAGATTTACTGGAAGGTATTCCAGTAGTATCTCAGGGTGTTCTGGGCCGCTCTCTAACACGACTTATACTGCTATTGGGGGGCTGACGTTTACCGGCTCCCTAGGCCCTATATGTGATACTCATAGACGAATGGACCGGACTATACGGATATTGTCACTGTCAGGCTCAGTAGGGTTTCTGGATGAGTTCGCTCGTCACCATCCCTTCCAATCAGTACAAAGGCAACCGTTACGTACAGATAGTACCTCTGACGTGCTAGTGGTTATACCCAGTGCCAGTGTATTGATGAGTCATTAGAGTCCCCCACAGACAGTTTCCCAAGTTCGGGCGAAACGTTGTAGATGCCGTATGGTATTATGGAAGGGTTCGGAAAATGCACGTGCGTTTTCGCACATGTCATTTTTCGGGCAGATAATACCGGTGGGCTTTGGTTTAAGCCGGATCCAAGTATTATACTGTGTAGATATAATATCTTTGTCTCAGTTGCATTTGTATTCGGTCGTAATACAAATGCGGGTGTGTTTATACTGTTAGGGGGTTATCCTGAAATTCGTTTCAGGATCACTTTTGGAAGTTGTCAGTTTCCAGTTTTCTAACAGCCGTATTAAACATTCGGTTTAATACGGATTTATCTTTTCATCATTGGGTGAGTCATGGTTCTAGAAGATTCTAGAAATGGTGACTAGGATTAGTGACTCATCATGGCATTAATTATTTGGTGACTAGGTTTTCATGACTCATTGAACATTAATTGTTTCATTTAATGTATTGTGCAAGGTGTTATATGACTCATGCTTTGTTTTAATGTCATGATAAGCTTTGGTTTATGGTCACCTTCCTTTGTTCTCCTACACTCACCCTCCTCTTCATATATTGTGGCCAGCCCCCTCTAGCAAAGAGGAGAGATTCATTTTGATTAAAAACATTATGGTTTTGGCTTCATGAAAATTAGATTGCTCATTTCTCATTTCGATCGATCCAAAAGGCAACTTCATTAACCGTTCGTCCATAACTTTGGACGTAACGAGACAAAGTATTCTACTCATTATCTACATCAATCTTGGTCATCTCTTTTGGCAAACTTGATGATCGAGTTGACTCGGTTCAGAGGCGGGAGCCCGTTTAAAGATTCGTCGATGTGGTGCCACCTGGACGACGAGACCGGAGATCAAGCGAGTTCGGATCAGCTGCAACAAAGCGTGGGATGATGGTTGAAGACCGAAGGACCCGGATCATTCGGTATAACATTTCTACCTATTGTACAGTTTGTTAGTTTAGAGTTAATGGCAGATCCTGGGATATAGTATACGATAGCGCAAGTTGTAAAAGTTTTTGTTCCGCATTTTGGCGTCTGAAAGACGACCGAGGCGCTACCGTAGACTTACAGATCCGAGATCGTCATAAAGTCTTGTGTGGCTCCCACTGTGCTTTAATTTCCTCCCTACCATGCTCAAAGGAGACGTGCAAACATGTGGATTTTAGGTACAGTCCCGAGTTGCATGGAGGCAATGAGCGATAAGAGGGGTTTCGTCTCTCCCGGTATTGGGGGTTGATGTTGCGATATGCTCGATTGGATATAACTGGAAGTCCCTGGTTAGGGCTGCTTATGAGATTTACCGATAAGTGTTATCAGTAGTTTCTCGAACCATTATAGGCCAGGCATCTCACGTTACTGAGGTCTGACGTTTACCACCCCTAGGCATGATATGCGACATATCAGACGAAGAGACCAGACTGTACGATAGTGTTACTAACAGGCTTCATGAAAACTATGGACAAACTTGCTTGTTGATCTTCATATCGCACAATATCCGGGTATCCGTTACGTCTAGCTAGTACCGCTGACGGCTTGTAGGTGACTGATGTGATCATCACCTACTGCTGGCGTATTGACGAGCCTTTAGAGCCCCACACATAAGTTCCCTGGTTTAAGCGAAACGAAATAAGTCACATATGTGATATGTGTGTGGGCCGGATTAAATACATGTATGTGATACCGTATTATAATTTGGCAGTTATCTGTTATCGGTTCGGTTATATGTGATATAACCAGATTGTCGAATCAAGTGTTGATTTGATAATGTGAAATTAGTTGGTCATATATGATATAACCAGATTATTAAATCAAGTGTTGATTTAATAATGTGATATACATTATATGTGATATAATTATATCTTAACTAATATCGTTAGCTAACTAATTATTCTTCATGATATATATATTAATATATATATATATATATATATATAATGAAGCATGACATAAAATTCTATTTTGTGAAAATAGAAATGAGGTGGAAAATGAGAGCATGCTTGCAAGCATGGGATTTACTTTTGTTTGTTCATCTTGACTCACTATTCAAGCATGGTTGCAATTTTATATTGCTAAATTACATGCTTCAATGAATGGGGGTCAAGGGTTGCCATTCATTCTTACTTCATTCTCAACACTTAGCCATTTTCTTGAGTTGCTCCCATGGTTGCTCTCTAACTTCTTCTTCTTTCTCAATTGCTATAGTTCAATTTTCAACCCTCACATGTGATGTGAACCATGATGCTTGAACACAAACTTGTGAGCTTTTAACATCCCCTACTTCACCATCCTACACATGAATAGCGATCTAGTATAGCGTGTTTACTACGCTAAAGAGTTTAGTGTAGAGGTAGCTTGAGGTGGAGGGACTTCGCATGGATCATCTTCGGCACGAAGGTCATCGGAGGATGCTCGTCCAAAGCCTCAAGTGGAGCTTAGTGGAGTCACAGGACTACTACATGGAGCATGTGAAGTGAAGGACTCAAACTACAAAGGTTGTATGCTCTTTTCTTCTCTGTAGTTCATCACATCACAAAGGAAAACCTTAATATTCTAACAAAGATCTTGTTTAGTCTAGCTTAGCACTACTAAAAATTAAAATTAGGCATGCTCTGGTACAATGAAAGTCGACCCTAGCACCACCATGAGGTTCTTGTGGCATGCTCTCGGGTCACCCACCCTAGAGGGCCACTTTGTGGTAGCCCCCAAGGGTGGGTCCCCCCCGAGGCCCCCCATTCAACAGTGAATTTTGGGATCTTCGCCTTTGTGAAGATTCGGACGGGTTTCAAGTTCATTTCGACTCCCGGATGAGCTTAAAACGATCGTTTTTGGAAGTTTAGTTCACTGGATTTTTCAAAGTTTTGGAAAAATTGGTTTAGTTTGCTAATTGCCTGCGGAATGCTAATGTCGTGGTTACTATACAAGCTTTATGATGTGTGATATAATTATTAGAATCTGTTTTAATTAGTTTTATGAAAACTAGTTAGTTTATTGTAAACCTAGCCGTTTAGTCTCAATTGATCGATTGCCTCGAAGTTTTGAATCGGATCAAAACTCCGTCGCAATTGCGTATTGTACGCGATCACTAAGTTAGGAATCTTGTTGTATTATCCGACAACCAATTGAAAAGTGTTTTCAATTTGAGACTAAAATGCAAGTTTTATAAGTTAGGCATGAAATCTGGAATATGAGATATTCCGGATTTATGATGTCTAAGGATATTGCGGATTCTATTTATTGTAGTTTTCTGTTTTCTTTTCTGCGGCCGTAAGTGTAATTTGTGGGGTATCCCAAACTCGTTGCTATATGCCAACAAGTTTTAGGGATACGCATATTTGCTTAGGTTGATGATATGTGATATCATGTGTTGCTGTTGATATGATTTATTGGATCGTCGTGAAAGAACAGCCGGGGGTTCTATATGTGATGAGTGTTTTTATTTTCTTTCATGTAAAATCTGTATGTAATATTTTTTTATTGGGGCACTTCTGGTTTGAGGATGATGTCACCACTGTTGTATATTATTTACTTTTCTGAATCAGGATACACCCAAGGAGGGGAGCACAAGTAACCGGGTTCTAGAGTCCAGTGGGAGACCATCTCAAGGAGTTAAGACCGGGTCTCCTAACTCTAGAATTGGCAGGGTTGCTTGCCGCTCTCGTAGGGGTCTAGGGATGTGGGATTGGCTATTCATCATGACCGTGGAATCTGTGTTTTACATTACTGGCTAAATTTAAAACACGGACATCCTAGTATATCCAATATTTCATAAATTGCTTCTGCTGCTTGATTCTGTGATGTTGATCATATAACTGCGAGAGACGAATGTACTATTATTGTCACGACCCAAATGCGACACGTGACCGGCACTTAAAACACGTGACATTTGACGACGTTGACGCGGTTTAAGTAAGCCGAAACCCGGATCTAAACCCTTTTTGAAATTATTGGAGGTGAGGTTTTTAAATAATCATCCAACAAAATCAATCTTAAAAATAACCTCAAATTTTAACTAAGTATGTTGAAAAACATTTATGACGTTTTGAAACTTGACATCACCTCGTTTACATTTTTTTTTTGTAAAACCGGATACAACATAATAATAATATAGCATCCCAACGGAAGCTAGTCTCCATGTCCAAATGATGGAACAACCAACAATCTAAATCAGAAATCGACTCCAAAGTGTACGACATTACCACACATGAACTCTAAGTCTTGCTTCTAAGTCCACAATATACCACATTCTAAGTTGATGGAGCTTCCACTAGATACAAGAATATATATGAATAATCAAGAGTGAGTATGATACAATAATAACCCACTTACCAATCAATTCCCGAAAAGAATGTGTGCCCAAGCCGCTAATAATCCAAGCGGTAAAACTTGCAAGAAACTGTGGCACAACGGGGATGAGTTGCCAACTCTGTGAATAAAAGTACATCTAAAGGTAGAAATCGAAATGCATGACGATACCTAGGTCATAAGTATAGTCCTATCATAATCTGTACCAATATACTATGATATGCATATGTACAATACTAACTACCATGCAATCCCAAATACAATATCTCAATGTCTTATGAGTCAAAATCATGAATCTATAGTTTTTGTTGGAATCCTTTTTGTATATGAATGTTCGTACAAATATATGCAGGTACTGTCCCCCGGATCAGTCCTTGTTGAATCCACTAAATAATATCCAACTGTGTACCTCATGATAATGATCATATCAATATATATATATAGATGTCCAGCATCGACATCGAAATCCGAAATCTTTCATGTCCATCATCGACATGTAAATGTAGATACCGTCGACACCATCTCAACAGATGATCGTCACCCGATATCCTGGCTACGATTAGTATCTCCTGAATATCCGCCGTGCCCAATCGAACCCCGGTCAGTATCCCCTGGATATCTACCGTGCTCATTTCTATCTCCGGTCAGTATCCCCTGGATATCTGCCGTGATCATTTCTATCTCCAGAATCGAGTATCCTCGTTAGGCTTCCCGCCTATAATACGCCTATCTTGCCCCTCGGCCCCGACCGGGTCCAACATGTATCCGACTGTATGCCCTCCGACTCAGTCCGAATATTTCACAAATCCGGAACCGTATAGCTACCCCTACCCGGTCCGGAATAAAAATCAGGAAATACAAAACTCATGGTGGACGTTTAACTCATCATATCAAAATATCAAGTAACAAATAAGAATAGTTGCATAAATTATATTGATGATATATTATATATATACATAAATAACAGTGTCCCATACCACCGATATATATCATCAGGGGTAAAATATCCAGAAATCCATAAGAATCAAATACAACATCTATAATACTAATATTCGTAAAATACAACAGGGATAAAGAAAAGACTACGTAATCATATCACATAAGCATAATGATCTCAATTCTACTGTGTCATGGCACTACTAATGATGTGTAGTGTAGCATATACGTCTGTGCTCGTGCAACATGGCAATCATTAGTATTTGCGCAAGTGTTCTACGGTGTAACAACCTATATATTAACATCTGTATATATACGCATTATCTAACATAACGGTTCTACAGTGACATGGCAGTACCAATGAGGTGTAGTATAACATATATTTACATGCTTGTGCAGCATAGTACTCATTGGTATTTGTGCAGTGTTCTATCAGAGTGTGTGTAACGCAGAAATGTATAATACTGATAATATAATGCAAACATGTAAAGTAATCTAAACGTAACTATTGTAATTACTTACTATGAGCTATACCATTATCTTTAGAAATGATCGAAACATTAAGTTTGAGATAAGGAAGCTGCCCTAGATTTAAAATAGATATTCTTTTTAGAAACTGGCGTGCATCCTACTATTTTATTTAAATGGAAAACGAATCGTAGTTTTTAAAAGAATATATGTCACGACCCGAAATAGCATGTGACTGGCCCTTGAATCGTATAAAGTCTATTGGACCTCATTTAATTCAAGTAAGCCAAAAGCCCAGAAATCTAAAACCATTTTAAATAATAAATGAAGGAAAACTAGTTTTAAAGAAGTGATGAAAACATGTTTTAGAAACGAGGTTTTTAAATAAGTAAGCCGAATATGCATTTTTAAATCCTCAAGCTTTTTCTGAAAATTTCGGCAGAGCTTTCTTTGTAAATACTGGCCCCAAACGGGGCACAACAAGAATAATATATGCATAATGATAAAAGGCATCCCCAAGCGGGTGCTAGCTCTTCGTCAATCGACGGTCACAACCACGCAAGCAATATAATATACAACGCCGAAGGGCGAGAATCAAAACTCAAAAGGAAACTCAAAATCTTCATGAAAACCATAATACTACAATGCACGACTCTAAGGTCGAAGTATAACACAACTGGTTTTCTTTGTCTGAAATAAATATAGAAGTTTGGTTGTTGGAATTTACTAGATACAACTGAAAATAAATAAATACAATGGTGGTCATGATGTGAGTGAACCCACCTGTTAGTTATATATATGCCCTAGAGGCCATTGTTGTATATATGATGTATATTATAGTGGATGCTTGGATATATATAGAGAGGACTTTCTTGCTCGTCATGATAGTATGCTATTTGGTTTCACTTTATCTTAACATGTTGACTTGTATTAGTTTACTGTCTTGTTCTCACATGTTGATAAAGCCCTTAAGATATGTACTCGACTACTGGGACAATGATGAGATCATACTAATGGGGCCAGCATAGTCTATGAGTACATCCTATAATTGTTCCTAGTCGAGGGTGTATCAAGACAGGGCATCGATACACCAGAGTAGACTAACGTATACGCATCTTGACCCATATGATGGGCGATGGATGATCCCATATCCATCAGTGTTTGACATCAAAGATAGTGTACGGGTGCTCGGTGGAGACTGGGTACACTGAACGGACTCGCCGAGAACTCCCAGATGGTATTTTACCTCACGTCAGATGGCAGTTCTCTGGTGACACTGGTACTGGTTAATCTGTAGACCCGAGATCGTCATAGAGTCTTGTGTGATTCCCACTGTGCTTTGATTTCCATCATACCACGTCCAAGAGGGCATGCAAAACGGTGGCCTTTGGGTACAATCCCGAATCGCATGGAGGCAATGAGAGATAGGAGGGGTTTCGTCTCTCCCGGTATAGGAAGTTGATGTTGTGTTGTGTTCGATTGGCTATAACTGGAAGTCCCTGGCCAGGGCGGATACTGAGTACTACTGGTAAGTGTTATCAATTGGTTCTCGACCTGTTATGACCCTCACATCGACATGACTTATCGGTTACTGGGGTCTGACGTTTACCACCCCTAGACCAGTTATGCGACATATAAGAAGAAGAGACCAGACTGTACGGTAGTGTTACTGATTAGATTCAAAGAAGAATTTACAGGCTTGCTTGTTGATCTTCTGATCGCTCAATACCTGGATGGCTGTTACGTTTAGCTGACCTCTTGCAGCTTGTGGGTGTTTGATATGATCATCACCTGCTACCGGCGTATTGAAGATTCTTTAGAGTCCTACAGAGAGGTTTCTTGACTTAGGCAAAATGGAGTAGGAGCACATATGTAATATGTGCGGGACCGAGGATAGTATTATATGAGATACCATATTCTATTCTCGCGATACTTGATATCGGCCGGGTATATGTGATATAGCCGGGTCATCGGATCATGTGTTGATTCGATGAAATGATATATTAGTCGGTTATATGCGATATAGCCGGATTGTCGGATCAAGTGTTGATTCGATAATTTAATGTATAATTATATATGTGATATATTACATTACATTATCTAATATTAGCTCGCATCATTATTTCATTTTCTCACCGGATAATACATTGATATATATGCGATATGTGTTAATTGTATTATTTTCTTTTGTTAAAAAAATATATTATATATGTGATATATAATATTGTAACAAGTTATGATTACAAATGCAATATGATTAGTAGAGATTAAACATGGTTAGGGTTTGATTTGGGTTAATCTTTTCTAGATGCTTCTAGAAGCTTTTCTTTTGTTTTGAGCAAAGATATTATGTGTTGATATTTTGAAAATATTTTCCTAACCTAACCCACACCCTTTAACCCTAGTTAAATCTCTACAATGGTTAAGTCTTTCTTGACTTAACCATGGTTGCAATTGTAATTATAATAACATTTCATTATTCATCACAAAACATATTGATTCTTCTTCTTCTTCCTTGAGCTCTTAAAAAGCTTTCTAGGTTTTTCTTTTGTGATGTATTAGTGTGAGAAATTGATAATAAAAGAGGGCATAAATCCTACTTCATCATCCTCATCTAATCTAGCCAATTAGATTAGGGTGTTCACTTAATTAATACTTGATTAGTGAGTGAGAGCTTGAGTTAAAGAAATTTCAAGATATACCATCTTAGAAAAGAAAGACCTCGAGCTAGCATGGATCATTCGGGTTGTGAAGCTTCTCTTGAGTCTGCGAGATCATGGATCGCGGCGAAGGGACTACTACTCGAAGCTTGTGAAGCGAAAGAGCGGACTACAAAGGTTTTAATCCCTCTCTCTTAGTTGTAAAGGTGTTTACTTGTATGCTTAACCCTAATTTTCTAGCAAAGTTCCTCGCTTTAGGTTGTTCGGCACATCTAAATTTTAAATCGAGCATGGTTGATGCTTTATAGACCCTTGTGACAGTGCCTAGTAACCCTACAGTGGTATTAGAGCCTAGCTACATCCTTAGGCGACGTGTATACGAAGTTAAAAGTCCGATCGAACCCCGAAACATCAAAATTTGACCCCTCTCTTGAAATTTTTTTAAAATATGATTTTTTTTGCATTAAAAATACTCAGAAAATTCAGCAGGTGGTTCTAAGGATTACTATAAAATATGAAACCCTAACTCCCTGAAGTCGCCGAGGAACCGCGGCAGGAGCATGGTTTGCGCGGCGGTTGCGCGGCCGTACTTTTGAATCAGGGAATCATATTGGTAGGGTCAATCCATAGGTGTAAGTATATACTTCTGGGAATTTTTAATAATTACTCAAGTGTTGAGTGTTCTGGAGATCTTTTGAATTCGTTGATTCAATCGGAAAGTTTAATTTCGTTTAGTTTTCCGGATAATTTAGAACGTGTTAAAATGTTCGAACGGATATCAATAACTCACTTTTTCCGGCACGAAAAACTTTCAAGTGTCGAATTTTTCTTGAGTTTAAAACTTTCAGAAAAACATGCAAGCAATATGTGGACCCTCTAGAGGAACGTAACCTTAACTCGATTATATGACTGTCAAAACTTCCACTGAACCCTAGGGTTTGTGGTAGTTTGGCGTTGCTACATGTGAGGCGTTGGTTTGACCCTTCTTCGGGTGGTTCACTGGCTCGGTGACATGTTCTGGGATTTTTTTGAACTCCGCTCAAGTGTTGAGCTATTTGGGAAATCTTGGGTATTTGATTATTCGATCGGAAAGTTTTATATTGTCTATTTATCTGGAATGTGATACAATATGTGGAATTCATATAGTTAGGCATGAAATGCGAAGTATGTGATATTTCGGATTTAAGATGTCTAAAGTGATTATGGATTCCAAATGTTGTAGTTTTACACTTTCTTTTCTGTGACCGTAAGCGTAGTATGTGGTGTATCGCCGACTTCGTTGCTATACATCAACGACAATTGGGATACGCATACTTTCTTACGTTGATGATATGAGATATTATGTGTTGCTGTGATATGTTATATTGGATCGTCGTGTTCTGAATAGCCCGGGGTTTTATGTGAGATGAGGGTTTTAATTTTCATTCATGTAAAATTCATTTGTATGTAATATTCTTTTATTGGGGCACTTCCGGGATGAGGATGATGTCACCATTGTATATTATTTATTTTTCCGCATTAGGTAGACCCCAGGAGGGGAGCACAAGTAACCGACTTCTAGGGTACAGTGGGAGGCCATCTCGAGGAGTCGAGACCGGGTCTCCTAACCCTAGAATTGGCAGTGTTGCTTGCCACTCTCATAGGGGTTTAGGGATGTGGGTTTGGCTATTCATCGCGACCGTGGAATCCGTATTTTATACAGGCTCGAAATAAAACACGGACGTCCTAGTAAATCCAACATTTCATATGTTATCTTCCGCTGTAATGTTCTGTGATGAGATCATATTACTGCCTGAGACGAATGCTTATACTATATATATGATATATAAATATTACAGCTTTTGTTTCTTCTGTGATGCTTAGGAAGCATAATTGATGGGATTTTATTAATGAGATTAATAAAAGAAAAGAAACCTAAAAGATGTTGTAGAATCAAAACTTTATAAAAAGAGTAGCTACAGTTTTGCTTTGCACAGCGGTATATATGATATACCCTGCACCTTATTCGATGAGGAAAGAGTCGAGATCCCTTCACCGGGAGTGACCTCTTTAGCAAAACTAGAAAAGCCTCAAAAAACACTCCTTTTCAAAATCACTTGTTTCTACAACGATATCAAGTTCATTACGCTCATGGTTTTCTGAAAAACCAGCGTAGCCCTCCGTCATTTCTGATAAAGACTATTTAGTATTCGTGCTGCGTTTGTTGGCCTTTGTCAAGGCGTAGTGTACGGTAGCTGACTGGTACATATCTGTTTAAGCATGTGATGCGATTGGATTAGGGTTTTCGTACGACCTTGTTGGCCTTTGTCAAAGGTCGTGCGGGTGGGTTTATTTCAATCAAGAAATGACGGGTTGAACTTGACTAGCTTCCTATGGTTTGTTTGCCTTTGTCAAGGTCATAGGGGTTAGGGGTAAAAGTATTATCAGGAATTTCAAGAGTTGAAATTTGCAATGAGATTGCATACCTTATATGAGATAGATAGATCCTGATACCTACTACGAGTAAGAGTTACTCCTGGGAGAATTTTACACTGGACAATTAGCCGATCAAGTAGGTGTCTAGAAAGGTGTTAACGGGGTTATGCCTCTAGGAAAACGAGGTTTATTTTAATTAGGTCCGTGCAAAAGCACGGGGAACCTCCCTCAAAGTACCAACACTGATCTGGCTGAAAGATTGAAGAAATTGTAGGGTGTAATTAATCCTGGCTAATCTTACCTTTTAGGGTTTGAAGGAATATTTGATAAAACCAGTGGGAGACATCCTGATTAGATAAGATAATAACCAATCTAATCTTGCAAGTGCATACGCTAAAGTGTTTCCTTCTCTCTCTCTCCAGGTAGCGACCATGTCGGGCCTTAATCAAGATAATAATATGGTTGTATTGACTTAACCCGCTTATTATTTTGTGCAGGGGAACGTTGGTCCCGTTTTTCCTTATAAGTGTTATAAGACTGAAGAGGGAATAGGACAATATCTGGATTCTCACACCGCCCAAACGAAAAACAAGTATGTTGATGCATCTTCTTCGGGTGTGTTAGTTATTGAGAACTGTTTCTCAGTTCACCCTACGTCCTGGGTATTAGATACCGGATCGGGATACGACATATGTAAATTACGTGGGCTACGTAAAGGTAGAGAACTGGGAAGGGGTGATCATTCCGTACAAGTAGGGAATTGTACAAATATTGCAGCCAAAGTAGTTGGCGAATATCATCTTGTATTACCAAGCAGTAATACATTGATTCTGAATGAGTGCTATTATATACCGAACATGATATGCAACATTATATCAGTTTCTTTATTAAGTAAAGAAGGGTATAATTTTGTAATACAGGATAATGTTATGAACATCTTCCTAAATCAAAAGTTGATTGGATCAGGCTCGTTACATAATGGCATATTCATTATCAATCAAAATACAGTCCTTAATATACAAGACACACACAAGAGGAAAAGTTCAGAAATGAACGAATCCTTCTTGTGGCATTGTAGACTTGGTCATATCAATGCGACACGGCTAGCTAAGTTACATAAGGATGGATATTTGAATCCGTTCAAATTATCATCTTATGATACTTGTCATTCATGTCTCAAAGGTAAAATGACCAAAACTTCGTTTAATGGACACAGAGAAAGAGTTGAGGAACTCTTAGGACTGGTACATAGTGATGTATGCGGTCCCATGTCTACACATGCCAGGAACGGTTCTTCCTACTTTATTACATTCACTGACGATCTCTCTAGATACGGACATGTGTTCCTGATGAAACACAAGTCTGAAGCTTTTGAGAAATTCAGAGAATATAAGAACAAAGTAGAGAACCAAACGGGCAAAAGTATTAAGATTCTTCGATCAGATTGAGGAGGAGAATACCTCAGCAATGAGTTCCTGGACTATCTAAAAGAGAATATGATTCTCTCTCAGCTTACTCCTCCTTATACATCACAGCACAACGGTGTATCGGAGCGGAGGAATCGCACCATATTAGATATGGTGCGCTCTATGATGAGCACTGCTGAGTTACCTACTTCCTTCCGGGGACATGCACTGGAGACAGCTGCATACTTATTGAATCAAGTTCCATCTAAATCTGTACTTACCACACCATATGAGATATGGAGTGGGAAGAGACCGTGTCTTAAACGAGTTAAGATATGGGGTTGTCCGGCCTATGTCAAAAAGCAAAATCCGGACAAACTCGAGGTACGGTCAGTTCTTTGTAATTTTGTAGGATATCCTAAACATTCACATGGATATTTTTTTTACCACGGCAAGGAACAAAAGGTGTTTGTTTCTCGACATGCCACCTTTTTAGAACAGGAATTTCTTGCAAAAGAAATTAGTGGCGATGCGGTAGAGCTGGAAGAAGTTCCAGCAGAACAAATTACAACTAAAGATTTAGTGGAACAAGATGACTCGATAGTACCCAACGAACCCCAGCCTCTCCGCCGATCTAGTAGGGCTTCTCGTCCACCAGAGAGATACTACGGTTTTCTCGTTGATGGTAGGAGCGAGGATTGCATCATGCAAGATGATGACCCGACTAGTTTCGAGCAGGCCATCACGAGTGGGGACTCTGTGAAGTGGCTGGATGCAATGCGATCTGAGATGGAATCCATGTACACCAACAAAGTATGGACTTTGGAAGTTGCTCCTGAAGGGGTAAAACCCATTGGGAGCAAATTGATCTTTAAGAAGAAACTTGGTGTAGATGGAAAAGTTGAGACTTTCAAAGCTAGACTTGTTGCAAAGGGTTTTTGTCAATGACCAGGTGTGGATTATGACAAAACATTTTCACCAGTGGCTATGCTTAAGTCCATCCGGATCCTACTTGCCATTACTGCATACCATGATTACGAAATCTGGCAGATGGATATTAAGACCGCCTTCCTAAATGGTGATTTAGAAGAGTGCGTGTACATGACTCAGCCAGAGGGCTTCGTAGATCGTGGGAGCAGCGGAAAGGTGTGCAAGCTGCTTAAATCCATTTATGGGTTAAAGCAAGCATCACGGAGTTGGAACATCTGCTTTGATGTTGTAGTCAAAGAGTTTGACTTCATCAAAAACGTAGATGAACCATGTATCTATAAGAAGGTTGCAGAGAGTATGGTTGTCTTCCTCGTATTGTACGGCGATGACATACTCTTGATAGGAAATGATGTTCCTATGCTGCAATCGGTCAAGCTCTTCTTATCACAAAGATTCTCAATGAAAGATCTAGGTGATGCCTCCTGCATACTGGGAATTATGATCTATAGAGATAGATCTAAACGGATACTGGGATTGTCCCAATCCAGGTACATTGACACCATACTAAAGAGGTTTAGTATGGAAGAATCCAAGCGTGGGAACTTACCCACGATCTCTGGACTCACTCTCTCGAAAGAGATGTCTCCCAAGACCGATTTAGAAAGAGCTCGCATGAAAGGGATACCCTATGCTTCGGCAGTAGGCTCTATCATGTATGGGATGCCATATACCAGACCCGATGTAGCATACTCACTAAGTGTAGTGAGTCGGTATCAAGAAGATCCTGGAGAGAATCACTGGATAGCTGTGAAGAACATTCTCAAGTACTTGAGAAGAACTAAGGAGATGTTCTTGGTGTATGGTAACGTAGAACTCCAGGTGGAGTCCTTCACCGATTCGAGCTTCCAAATTGATAAGGACGACTCTAAGTCGCACTCGGGATTTGTCTTTACCCTCAATAGAGAGGCGGTGTGTTGGAAGAGTTCCAAACAGGATACTGTTGCAGACTCGACGATGGAGGCTGAATACATCGCTGGTAACGATGCAGCAAAAGATGCTGTCTGGATAAAGAAGTTCAATAATGAACTTGGTGTGGTTCCATCCATTAAGCATCCAATACTTTTGTATTGTGATAACAATGGAGCTGTGGCTTTGGCCAAGGAACCCAGGTCCCATCAGAAGTCCAGACATATTCTGAGGCGGTATCACCTGATCAGGGAGATAGTTGATCGCCGAGAGATCGAGGTCAGGAGAGTTGATACAAAGGACAACACTGCGGATCCACTCACGAAGGCCATTACCCAGAAACAGTTTGACAAACTCTTCGGGATGCTGATTATGAGATACTACAACAGCTAGCCTTAGTGCAAGTGGGAGATTGTTAGTTATATATATGCCCTAAAGGCCATTTTTGTACATATGATGTATATTATAGTGGATGCTTGGATATATATAGAGAAGAATTTCTTGCTCGTCATGATAGTATGCTATTTGGTTTTACTTTATCTTAACATGTTGACTTGTATTAGTTTACTGTCTTGTTCTAACATGTTGATAAAGCCCTTAGGATATGTACTCGACTATTGGGACTATGATGAGATCATACTAGTAGGGCCAGCGTAGTCTATGAGTACATCCTATAATTGTTTCTAGTCGAGGGTGTATCAAGACAGCGCATCGATACACCAGAGTAGACTAGCGTATACGCATCTTAACCCATATGATGGGCGATGGATGATCCCATATCCATCAGTGTTTGACATCAAAGATAGTGTACGAGTGCTCACTGGAGACTGGGTACACTGAACGAACTCGCCGAGAACTCCCAGATGGTATTATACTTCACGTCAGATGGCAGTTCTCTGGTGACACTAGTACAGGTTAGTCTGTAGACCCGAGATCGTAATAGAGTCTTGTATGATTCCCACTGTGCTTTGATTTCAATCATACCACGTCCAAGAGGGCATGCAAAACGGTGGCCTTTGGGTACAGTCCCGAATCGCATGGAGGCAATCAGCAATATGAGGGGTTTCGTCTCTCCCGGTATAGGGAGTTGATGTTGTGCTGTGTTCGATTGGCTATAACTGGAAGTCCCTGGCCAGGGCGGATATTGAGTACTACTGGTAAGTGTTATCAGTAGGTTCTCGACCTGTTATGAGCCTCACATCGACACAACTTATTGGTTACTGGGGTCTGACGTTTACCACCCCTAGACCCGATATGCGACATATCAGACGAAGAGACCGGACTGTACGGTAGTGTTACTGATTGGATTCACAGGAGAATGTACATGCTTGCTTGTTGATCTTTTTATCGCTCAATACCTGGGTGGCTGTTACGTTTAGCTGACCACTTGCAGCTTGTGGGTATTTGATATGATCATCGCCTGCTACCGGCGTATTGACGATTCTTTAGAGTCCTACACAGAGTTTTCTTGACTCAGGTAAAACGGAGTAGGAGCACATATATGATATGTGCGGGACCGAGGATAATACGATATGAGATACTGTATTCTATTCTCGCGATATTTGATATCGGACGGGTATATGTGATATAGCCGGGTCATCGGATCAAGTGTTGATTCGGTGAAATGATATATTAGTCGGTTATATGCGATATAGCCGGATTGTCGGATCAAGTGTTGATTCGATAATTTAATGTATAATTATATATGTGATATATTACATTACATTATCTAATATTGGCTCGCTTCATTATTTCATTTTCTCACTTGATAATACATTGATATATATGCGATATGTGTTAATTGTATTATTTTCTTTTGTTACAAAAATATATTATATGTGTGATATATAATATTGTAACAAGTTATGATTACAAATGCAACATGACTAGTAGAGAATAAACATGGTTAGGGTTTGATTTGGGTTAATCTTTTTTAGATGCTTCTAGAACCTTTTCTTTTACTTTGAGCAAAGATATTATGTGTTGATGTTTTGGAGATATTTTCCTAACCCAAAACACACGCTTTAACCCAAGTTAAATCTCTTCAATGGTTAAGCCTTTCTTAACTTAACCATGGTTGCAATTGTAATTATAATAATATTTCATTATTCATCACAAAACTTATTGATTCTTCTTCTTCTTCCTTGAGCTCTTAAAAAACTTTCTAGGTTTTTCTTTTATGATGTATTAGTGTGAGAAATTGATAATAAAAGAGAGCATAAATCCTACTTCATCATCCTTATCTAATCTAGCCAATTAGATTTGGGTGTTCACTTCATTAATACTTGATTAGTGAGTGAGAGCTTGAGTTAAAGAAATTTCATGGTAGATCATCTTAGAAAAGAAAGACTTCGAGCTAGCTTGGATCATTCAGGTTGTGGAGCTTCTCTTGAGTCCGGGAGATCATGGATCGCGGCGAAAGGACTACTACTCAGAGCATGTGAAGCAACGGAGCGGACTATAAAGGTTGTAATCCCTCTTTCTTAGTTGTAAAGGTGTTTACTTGCATGCTTAACCCTAATTTTCTTGCAAAGATCCTCGCTTTAGGTTGTTCGGCACCTCTAAATTTTAAATCGGGCATGGTTGATGCCTTATAGACCCTTGTGACAGTGCCTAATAACCCTACACCACCTACAAGAACAATCCCCAGAAAGGAAGCAGTGTGCCAGAAAGCCGCAATGAAACCTATACGGCAAAACCTGCAAGAAACCGTGGCACAATGGTGGTGAGATGCCAACTCGTGAGTAGAAAACATCACAGAGCAGAAATCGTATGTATGACTCAATCCTAGGTCAAACGATCAGTAATAATATATCCTCAATAAGAATAAGTCTGAAGCATGATAAGGTAGCGAGGGTAAACATCTATACATAAGTGTAGTACCTGGTGCTCGTGCCAGTGTCTCAGGTAGCAAAATATCATAAATATGAGGTAGGATTAATGTAATCAGTGCCAACTATAGCATGAAGTCTATAAGTATGTGGGTGTCATCGAAATATGTAATCAATGTCTGTATGTATGTGGATCTCGTCCACGTGTCAACCAAAGACACAAAACATCATGCATGTAAATATCATAAAGCATATGCATGGAAGTATGAGGATATAATCAACATGTGTCCCTCGCGACATATCAAAATCATGGAATCTGAGTGTCCAGTATCGACACTCGAAAACATCTTGAAACCTGTGCCCAGCATCGGCACGTAAATCCTCATATATATATAGGGCTTCGTCAGTCCGGATCGGCCCATGGGCTCCTTCAGTCCGGATCGGCCCATATCATCTCTCGACTCCGGTCGGTATCCTCCGGATATCCCCCGAGCCCAAATACAATCACCGGTAGTAGTGGTCCCTCTGGCAGGCTCATCCTCACCCACACGAAATATCTCTCTCGCCCCGGGGTACCATACCAGGTCCACCATGTACCCGCAAACAGATCATCCACCTCCTCGAATCAGGTTTCACATGTCATACGTCTCAGAACCAAGAAAACTCATGGTGGACGCACTGAAATATCATATCAAGAGAAACCGGATTTTTTTAATAGTACATGCTTTCTTTTGAAATAGCCACGGTTCTCAAATCTAGAAATCTCATGAAAACAGCATATCCCAATGTGTATAATCATAAAGGATGATGTATGCGATATATAACAGAAATGTAAGCATATCCGTATATCATGCAACATGGAACAGTAATATGCACATATCGAGGGAAACCGTTATTTTAATGTGAATCCAGTTTTAAAATATATCTTGCGGTTCCCAAATCTAAAAAATCAATCCAGAATCATCTACGTATGTACAAATAGGTATGTATGCAAGTATGAGTGTACAAAATGTATGTGTGCCAGTATGTCAAAGATGGAATCATATCCTGATGCAACAATCCTACTGTGTAGTGACATGGCAATTATCGATGATGAAGTGTGTGAGCCGGCAAGCAGGTGTACGTGAAACATACGCATCATCGATAATGGTGCTGGTGTCCTGACAGCATGGGTTTAATATAACAATAAACATATTTACGCATGCAATGCGATGCGAATAGCAAGAACATACGAAAATCGAATAATAAACGCAACAGTGAAGAATCTACATCAATATGTATATATCATACAGTTTTTCCATTTGAAATAACACGAATCGTGGTGTTTAGAAAAATAAGGGCTACAATGTTTTTAGGAAAAGATGCGTCTTTTGAAAATATCCGTAGAATCCCTTGGCATGTCTTTAAAATACTCATGATTCGTTAGTTTTGAAATAGGTATGACTCGGGTCTAGTCTAACATCTACTAAGTAAACTACAGATCTAACTAACAAGCTAATCGAAAGGGTATGGAAACAATCTAAATCTGAGTCGATATATATATATATATATATATATATACATATATAATAGTCGGTGATCTCGCCTCAACAGTACCGCGTACGATACAATATATCATATGACATGCTCGAGTCATTAGTGCGGATCTATCATCAATATATAGCTCGTACGTAAATCCATCGTACGGCATCCCAAATCTGGGTACGGGTCGAATATCACATTTATCTCATAAATTATCTGTTATCCTTATCATCATATCTCATGAACTGGGGTACTGATCTAAGTCTAGTACAAACTGATACTATCTATATAGATATATGTGCGTGTATGAAAACACACGCCTAAAGGCCCGCTATAACTCATGTCGTATCTCATAATACGAACCACATCATATCACCGATCTCATAGCACCATACCCAAACTCATCGACTCATCTCCAAATATCATCCACTATCCTCATCATCCAACTGTAGGTATACGTGTGTATATATATATATATACACATCGTCCCATACCTATGTGTGTATATATATACGTATCCCCATATACGCACAAGTATAACAAGGTAAACATGTGTGTGCGTGCGGGTGTAAACCTATTCTAGGGTTCGCGACTAAGAAGCTATACTAGTTCACTTCTAACAACCCTAATCTAACCATTGAACACATAATCATATCTTGAATATCCATGTCACACATAAAAGATATCATATATATATATAGTGTGTATATATATAGCATACTATATATCGAACTGCGGGGTTGCTATACGACATCCACCCGACTTGCCCCATAGATATAATCTGCTCACCTTGCTTCTTGTGTGTCGATGCTGATGTCGCCATCTTCATATTCAACGTTTCGACATCATGTGGGGTACCTACACATATAGTCCAATCCTAATGCGTATTAAAATCCAGTCGGAAAAACCCAAAACGGCACACTCTACGCTTATAGGTAAAAACCTATAGCCTCGCATGCAAACATGACCAATAACCCTAGTCTTTGACGTTCAAACGCCACCTGACAGAAACAAATTATCAAATACCAAAGTCCATGTTAAAACAAGTCAGAAAACATGCGCCAACACAAGAAAATGATCCAAGATTTTACTCTAGGTCATATCAGCCAATTTTGCATATGCCAAGGGTCTAATTTACTGGAGATAAAGCCCTGGAACAAAACGAATCAATTCCATACTGCTCTGGCCGCAAATTGCGGCCAGAATGAATTTATTTGCGGCCAGGGTTGAGGGTTAGGGGCTAGGATTTCAGTGGGGGGGTCCTAGGTTGCCTACATGTATCACTTTCTTTGCTAAATAATTTTCAGGTCACCGGGTGTTAACAGATTTCAATATATACACACAGAATCCACAATTCTTCCGATATCGGGTTTCTAAATCCATATTCCGGGGTTCTAGTCTCTGGTTTAGGTTTGAATTCTAGCGCTAGGGGGTTTGTGTGGCCTCTACTAAGCTCAATTACACATCACAACTCAAAAATTCCATAAACCCTAACTAGAAATTTCCAATTCTCACTAAACGACACCAAATCGGTTCTAAATAAACATGGATGTAAAAGAAATGGAAATTCTACAATAATGAGGGAATAATTAACTTATTTGGAAACTCAAGAATTTTTTTAAGTTGCCCCAAGTGTCCAAAATGCAAGCTTTCTTGGTCCAAGGTGTAGCTAGTGAGCTCATGCACATTTTTAATGAAGTGGGTATTGGGTTTTGAGATGTTTTTAATGGGTTTTGAGAGGTTGAAGAGGGGGGGAGTGAGTGAAGGCAGCAGCACTTTGAGATGAGGGAGAGAAAATAAAGAAGAATGATGAAGGAGTAAACAATTCTATGGTCAATGAAGACCCCTCACACTCTCTCTCATTCCCATACCATACTTCTTTATTTATATTTCTTTTCTTTTCCTTTCTTTTCCTTTTCTTTTCTTCTCTTTAATTTATAACCATGCATGATAAAAAGAAGAAAGCATGAAAGAAAAATATAACAAGTGCCAAAAAAAGACATGTGCACATTTTTCACAAAACAAGCTTAATGCGCGATTAGCACTAAATAATGTATAATTAATCATAAAAACTTATAATTTGCATAACTCACATAAAACACCCTCTTTTTAGTAATTACCATAATTTTCCAAATTTTTTCCGAATTTATCGGTATTTAATTATACCGCCTTATTAAAATATTCAATATTTTATTATTCAATTATAAAAATTACCAAAAATAATATTTTATGTTTTTTGAAATGTTACAATCTTCCCCCCTTAAAGAAATTTGTTCCCTGAATTTAAATTTAAACCTCTCAATACTAAAACATTCCAGTAAAAAGTCCAAGTCGTCGGGTGTAACATTTCAGAAAAATAAAATATTATTTTGGGAATTTTTATAATTTAATATTAATTTTAATGAATATTTTAATATTTCGGTATAATTAAATAACGATAAATTGGGGGGAAATTTTGAAAATTTTAAAAATTACTAAAATAGGGTGTTTTATATGAATTATGCAAATTTTAAGTTTTTATGATTAGTTTGACACTAATTTAGTGCTAATCGCGATTAAAAATCACTAATCGGATTTTTAGCATATTCGTGCAAAACATGCACAATATCTTTTTACACTTGTTACGTATTTTTTCATGGCTTTCCTACATGTTTTATTATGGCATTCTTGCATGGTTGATGATTTAAAAAGAAAAGAAAAGAAAAGAAAAGGATATTAGTAAAGAATTAGGTATGGGCATGAGAGAGAGTGAGGAGAGGGGGTCAACCTTGGACCATGACCTTCATCCCTTCGTTATTTCCTCTTCATTTCTCCTCCCCTCCCCAAGTGCTGCTGCCTCCTCCTCCTTCCCCTTTTCATCCTCCTCAAACACCCCATTTCATCACCAAAAACAATCCAAAACCCCATTCCCACTTCACAAATTTTGTGCACAAGCTCACAAGCCACCTTTTGGACAAAGAAAAATCACATTTTGGTGCTGTAGGGGATTATTGGGTCCCAAATGAGGTAATCATTCCATCTTTAATGTAGAATTGTCATTCCCTTAGCATCCATGTTAGTTTAGAACTGATATTGTGTGGTTTTGGTGAACTTTAGAAATTCCAAGTTAGGGTTTAGGGTTTGAATTGATTTCAAAGGTGAATTGAGGTGTAATTAGGGACTATAACCCCTGTTGTGATGTTACATTGGACTAAACCAGAAACTAGAAACCCGGAATACGGATTTAGAAAAATGATATCGGAAGAATTGTGATTCTGTGAAGGTTATATGAAATCTGCTATCACCCCGAGACTCTGAAAATTATTTTGCTTAGAGAGTGATACATGCAGGCACCTAGGAAGCTACCACCAAAACCCTAGCCTCTAACTCCCAACCATGGCCGCAGATTTATTCCTTCTGGCCGCAATTTGCGGCCAGACCTGGAGCAATTTGTCTCGTTCTTATTCTGTAGCTCCTACATCTATAAATTAGACCCCTGGCATATGCAAAATTGTCCAATTTGACCTAGGGTAGAATCTGGAGCCTTTTTCCTGAGTTGCTGTTTTGATTCGTGTTTTTGTATTGTGTATTTTAAATTTTGGATTTGCGTATTGTGTTTTACCTCGATCACTTGACGTTTGTATGACGAGATCGAGGGTCGTTTGATGGTTTTGAAAGCGTAGTCTATAGGTTCTAACCTATAGGCATTAGCGTGTCGTTTTGGGTATTCCCGATGTGATTTTAATATGCGTTCCGATTATGTTATCTATGTAGGTACCATCATGTGGATTCCATATGATGAAGAAGATGAAGGCGATGTCGACACCGACATGCAGGACACATGGTGAGTAGATTATACCTACGGGGGAAGTCGGGTGGATGGCGTATAACACCCCCGCAGTTCGATGTTTAGTGTAGTACATATATATATACTATATATGATAGCTTATTGTGTGTCGTGGATATTTGAGATGAGATTAGGTGTACCATAGTTAGATTAGGCCGTAGAAGTAAACTAGTATAGTTCTTAGTTGCGAATCCTAGAATAGGTTTACACCCACACGCACACACTTGCATATTCGTTATACATATACCTAGATGACGATGATAGTGTATGATATTTGGAGATGAGTCGATGAGATTTGGCGTAGTGCCATGAGATCGGTGATATGATGTGAGTCGTATTTGGGATAAGACAGGTGATTTTAGCGGGCCTTTAGACGTGTGTTTCACACACGCATTTACACTTATATAGATGGTATCGATTTGTACTAGACTTAGTTCAGTACCCCAGATCATGTGATTTGACGATAAGGATACCAGATAATTGATGAGATGAATGTGAGATTGACCCGTACCCGGCTTTTGGGATGCCGTACGATGATTTTCCGTACGAGCTTTATATTGATGATAGATCCGCACTCCTGACTCGAGTATGTCATATGATATTGTATCGTACACGGTACCTTTGAGGCGAGATCACCGACTATTATATTTACATATTTGTACTATATCGACTCAGATTTAGGTGGTTTCCATACCCCTCCTGATTGACTTGTTAGTTAGAGCCATACTTTTGCTGGTAAATGTTAGACTAGACCCGAGTCATACCTATTTCAAAACTAACGAATCGGGAGTATTTGAAAGACAAGCAAAGGAATTCTACCGATATTTTCAAAAGACACAACTTTTCTTAAAAACACCGTAGCCCTTATTTTACTAAAAACCCAATTCGTCTTATTTCAAATGGCAAACTGTACGACCTTTTAAATTGATGCAGATGCGTCACTGTTGCATTTATTAGTCGATTCTTGCATATTCTTGTTATTCGCATCTCCTTGCATGTGCAAATGGTTATTGCTATATTAAACTCATGCTGTTAGGACACCAGCACCATTATCGATGATGCATATGTTCCATGTACACCTGCTTGCCGGCTCACACACTTCATCATTGGTAATTGCCATGTCACTACACTGTAGCACTGTTGCATTCAGGATATGATCTCTTGCATGGCATACTTGTGTACATACCCCTTGTACACCTATACTTACATACATAAGTATTTGCACATACATAGATGATTCTGGCTCGATTAGAGATTTAGGAACCGCAAGAAACTCATTAAAACTAATTCATTTTAAAAGAGAGGTTTTCCCTCAATATGTGCATATTACTTTTCCATATTGCGTGATATACTGATATGCTTACATTTCTTTTACATGTGGCATACGTCATGCTTTTGATTATACGCATTGAGATATGTTGTTTCCATGATATTTTTGGATTTGGGAACCGTGGATATTTCAAAAGAGAGTATGTAATTGTTTTAAAAACCCGGTTACCCTTGATATGATATTTCAGTGCGTCCACCATGTGTTTTCTCGGTGCTGAGAGCGACATGTGAAACCCGATTCGAGGAGGCGGTGAGGCCGATTGCGGGTACATGGTGGGCCCGGTATGGTACTCCGGGGCAAGAAATGGATGCTGTGTATACAGACGGTGAGCCTGGCAGAGGGACTACTACCTACCGATGATTGTATTTGAGCTCAACGGATATCCGGAGGATACCGACCGGAGTTGAGAGATGATATGGGCCGATCCGGAATGTCGGGGCCCGATATATGAGGATTTTCGTGCCGATGCTAGGCACAGGTTTCATGATGTTTTCGAGTGTCGATGCTTGACACTCAGGTTCCATGATTTTGATATGTCGCGAGCGACACATGTTGATTTACATCCTCATACTTCCATGCATATGTTTATGATATTTACATGCATGATGCTTATTGTCATTGGGTGACACGTGGACGATTTCCACATACATATATTAACATTGATCACATAGTTGGATGATATCTACATACTCATAGATTTCCTGATATAGTTGACATTGATTACATTGATCATACCTCATATATATGATATGTTATTACCTGAGGCACTGGCACAAGCACTTGGCACTACTCTCTTTTATAGATGTTATATTGCCACCTTATCCTGCTTCAGACTTATTCATATGAGGTTTATATATATATCTGATCGTAATAACCTAGGATTATGTTATGCATACGATTTCTACTCTGCGATGGTTTCTATTCACGAGTTGGCAACTCACCCCCGTTGTGCTACAGTTTCTGTCAGATTTTGCCGTACAGGTTTCATTGCGGCTTTTCTGGCACACTGCTTCCTTTCTGGGTGATTGCATTGGTAGGTGGGTTCACTTGCATCGTGACCACCCTTGTATTTATTTTGTTCAGTTGTATCTAATAATTCCATCAACCAAAACTTGTATATTATTTCAGACTTAGAAAACCAGTTATGTATTATTTCGACCTTAGAGTCGCGCGTTGTAGTATTACGGTTTTCATGCTGTTTTGAGTTTCTTTTTGAGTTTTGATCCTCGCCCTTCGGCGTTGTATATTATACTGCTTGTATGGTTGTGACCGTCGATTGACGAAGAGCTAGCTCCCGCTTGGGGATGCCTTTTATCATTGTATATATGCTTTTATCATATTGTACCCCATTCGGGGCCAGTATTTACAAAGGAAACTCAGCCGAAATTTTCAGAAAAGACATTGAGGATTTTACAAATGCATATTCGGCTTACTTATTTAAAATCTCACTTTTAAACATGTTTTCTTACTTCCTAAAAACTAGTTTCTTTATTTACTCCTTAAAACGGTTTATATTTCTGGGCTTTTGGCTTACTTGAATTAGTTGGGGTCCTATAGGCTTTATATGATTCAAGTGCCAGTCACGTACTATTCGGGTCGTGACAAAGTTGGTATCAAAGCGCTAGGTTAACCTTGGTTCGAGTCTAAGTTTGACTATGTGGAGCCTAGAGCGTTTATATATATACTGAACTTAGGCTTGACTTTACGGAACTTGGACTTAGTCGAGGGGGTATTATACCCGAACTTTCGTCGCGTAGGATGACCCTTGGTTGATGGAGTAGGTAGCTTGAGTAGAGTGACGTACCGTACGTATGTTCCGCGGCATATTTACGATACGCTACTCCTCTTAAGAAACCTTAGGATGTACATTTCCTTGCACAGTATTATATTCATTCCTATGATCTATCCTCATCGATATTGGTTATGATTTTGCTGCTACGATTACACAGGCAGAGAGTGCTATGGCTAGAGTTGCATCAACTTGAGCTTGTCATGGATGAGGACTGACCAGGGCGTGATTCCAGAGACGTACGATTGCAAAGAGAGGCGTCGTTTTATTGTGTTTTCGCACCATGAGTGTTTGACAGATCACTTTTACGAGATTTCCCGAATGTGCTGATCCGCACCAGAGGATCAAGCTACTGCTAGAGGCCAGCCAGGATGTGATGACTTTTGGTATATCGCTTATTCACGATGATTGAAGCGCTGTTCAGCGTAAAGACGAATGAGCCAGTTGTTGCTGCAAATGACGAGATATCGCCCAGATGTTCGAGTTACTGCAGCATAAGTATATACTTAGAAATATGATGGAAGGTTGCTAGTCACCCAAGGATGAAGGACTAGGACATGTGGTTCGTTCGCTTACCCCAAAGCGAGGCTATCAGATAGATTGATTCCAGCTAGAGACGACTTCACCCAGATTCGTTGAGAGTCGATAGAGACGATCGAATGTCAGAAACCCATATTCCATGTTTAAAGTATTCGGAAAGACATGCAAGCGATTCTATGGACCCTCTAGAAGAATGAAATCCTATCTCGACATAATGACCGTGTGAAAACCTTTGAACCTTAGGGTTTGCGGCAGTTCCGCGGCGCCATTAGTGAGGCTTGGGTTTGCCCTTCTATGGCTGGTCCACCGATGCTGAGGTATGTACTCGATACTATTAAACTGTACTCAAGATGTTGATCTCTTGGGGGATTACAAGGTTTTGACGAATCGATCGGATGGTTCGACATCTTTCGGATATCATGTGATGGAATACACTGCTTGGGAGACTCCAGATACGAGTATAGCCGTTGGAGCGCATTCCATGCAGCCACGAGAAGACGAGTCCGAATCAGTCGACATTGGAACAAAGTGGAGTAAAGAGTTCGCATGAGATTTCGACGTGATGACGCTCCACTCCGCTGACATCAGAGATGCGATACGCATGCAGAGGCGTTGGGATGTGACCAGTTTCCGAGGAAATGCTGTGTTGAGGACGCAGATGATCGGAGAAGTACCAGAACGGAATCGTCCCCGTTAACACACCTGACAGGGCCGATGAGCCGATGAACTGCGAGATTGGTAATTCACAAAGGAGATAAGGACCTAGAGACAGAGGACGCCAGACCATGAACAGGAGGCAAGTAGACATCTTGCGCTGCTAGCATTGGATGCACCGACACCTTCTTGACTTTGAAGGAGGATATACCGACGATGGTATTTATGATTTGTGATTTTGTGATTCGATTATCACGTTTCCGTCACCTTGGATTTCGGTATTTTGGGCGATCTATTCGCATGATTTAGTCTTGATGGCTGAGCTCCATAATATTTGTTTTCGTGTACCATGGTTGCACCTACTGGGTATTTATATTTTGCGAATAGTTATTACGCTTGAGGTATTGATTGTGATTTCATACCTATTTTATGCCGGTGATTTGATTTACGCTTCCAGCATAGTTTTCATGCACTTTTAGTGTTTTGATGTGATTTGTGCACGCTGATGCACATGGTTGTGAGCTTATACACCGCGGTATACCTGATTTGGATTGAGCCGTATAGTATACCGTCGATTTTGATTTTGGATATTGATGTTGATTTCTTGCACTCCGTGCATTTGATTTGGATTTCCGCGCGTGTTGAGTGCATGTTTTGAGATACGATTTTGGTGCATACCAGATGCACTAAATCGAGATTTTTCGTGCATGTCTGATGCACCTGATTTTGTTGTCAGGCATACGCGTTGCCTATGCCAGATGTTTCGTGTACACCCGTTGCACCTAGATGATGTTTCTGTGCACATGCATGGAACATAAATGGATTTTGATTTCCGTGCGCACCATACGCACAGGGTATTCTTATATACATTTTGGGAATGAATTCTTATAGAGCATTACGCTTTCATGATATTTGCTATTTGTTTTCGTACTGAGCAGGACTAGTCAGAGGACAGCGCCTGGATATACTTTTCTTACATTGATAGTTATCGAAAGGATTTCAAAAAAGAGAGATTTAGTCTCAGTATTTACCTACGTGTCCGATATGACACGAAACGTTTGAAACAAGGAAACCCTTCTAAATTGTTTTCAAAAACGGCGGAACGTACATATTAAACAAAGGATATATACGTATATGGTTATTTTATTATAATAGACGTCCACCACTATGCAGTGTTATGCGCATCGCACATCGACTTAAAAAGATTTGGCATGAATTTACTTCAGCTATTTACATGTATAGTTCTGATTTATATCATATTGGTTTTGTTTTGAATTTGACAGTGTGTCTGTACTATAACTCAGATGATTGTGGGATGCTTGACAGAGTTTTGTTTTGAGTGATCTGCTCATTGTTCTAGCGCATGCATTGCACTATGATGCGTTTTATGTATTGATATTTTCGGAACCCCGACGACTTGAACTTTTACTGAAATGTTTTAGTATTTGAGGGGTTTTAAATTTAAATTCGGGGACCGAATTTCTTTAAGCGGGGATGATTGTAATATTTCAGAAAAATAAAATATTATTTTTGTGAATTTTTATAATTTAATATTAATTTTAATGAATATTTTAATATTTCGGTATAATTAAATACCGATAAATTGGGGAAAATTTTTGAAAATTATAGAAATTACTAAAAGAGGGTGTTTTATGTGAATTATGCAAATTTTAAGTTTTTATGATTAGTTTGACACTAATTTAGTGCTAATCGCGATAAAAAATCGCTCATCGGATTTTTAGCATATTTGTGCAAAACATGCACAATATCTTTTTACACTTGTTACATATTTTTCCATGGTTTTCTTACATGTTTTATTATGGCATTCTTGCTTGGTTGATGATTTAAAAAGAAAAGAAAAGAAAAGAAAAGGATATTAGTAAAGAATTAGGTATGGGCATTAGAGAGAGTAATGAGAGGGGGTCAACCTTGGACCATGACCTTCATCCCTTTATTATTTCCTCTTCATTTCTCCTCCCCTCCCCAAGTGTTGCTGCCTCCTCCTCCTTCCCCTCTTCATCCTCCTCAAACACACAATTTCATTACCAAAAACAATCCAAAACCCCATTCCCACATCACAAATTTTGTGCACAAGCTCACAAGCCACCCTTTGGACAAAGAAAAATCACATTTTGGTGCTGTAGGGGATTATTGGGTCGTAAATGATGTAATCATTCCATCTTTAATGTAGAATTTCCATTCCCTTAGCATCCATGTTAGTTTAGAACCGATATTGTGTGGTTTTGGTGAACTTTAGAAATTCCAAGTTAGGGTTTAGGGTTTGAATTGATTTCAAAGGTGAATTGAGGTGTAATTATGGACTATAACCCCAGTTATGATGTTCCATTGGACTAAACCAGAAACAAGAAACCCGGAATATGGATTTAGAAAAACGATATCGGAAGAATTGTGATTCTGTGAAGGTTATATGAAATCTGCTATCACCCTGAGACTCTGAAAATTATTTTGCTTGGACAGTGATACATGCAGGCACCTAGGAAGCTATCACCAAAACCCTAGCTCCTAACTCCCAACCATGGCCACGAATTTATTCCTTCTGGCCGCAATTTGCAGCCAGACTTGGAGCAATTTGTCTCGTTCTTGTTCATTAGCTCCTACATCTCTAAATTAGACCCCTGGCATATGCAAAATTGTCCAATTTGACCTAGGGTAGAATTTGGAGCCTTTTTCCTGAGTTGCTGTTTTGATTCGTGTTTTCGTATTGCGTATTTTAAATTCTAGATTTGCGTATTGTGTTTTACCTCGATCACTTGACGTTTGTACGACGAGATCGAGGGTCGTTTGATGGTTTTGGAAGCGTTGTCTATAGGTTTTAACCTATAGGCATTAGCGTGTCGTTTTGGGTATTCCCGATGTGATTTTAATATGTGTTCCGATTATGTTATCTATGTAGGTACCATCATGTGGATTCCATACGATGAAGAAGATGAAGGCGACGTCGACACCGACATGCAGGACACCAGGTGAGTAGATTATATCTACGGGGGAAGTCGGGTGGATGGCGTATAGCACCCCCGCAGTTCGATGTTTAGTGTAGTACATATATATACTATATATGATAGCTTATTATGTGTGGTGGATATTTAAGATGAGATTAGGTGTACTATGGTTAGATTAGGGCGTAGAAGTAAACTGGTATAGTTCCTAGTTGCGAACCCTTGAATAGGTTTACACCCACACGCACACACATGCATATTCGTTATACATATACCTAAATGACGATGATAGTGTGTGATATTTGGAGATGAGTCGATGGGATTGGGCGTAGTGCCATGAGATCGGTGATATGATGTGATTCGTATTTGGGATACGACTGGTGATTTTAGCGGGCCTTTAGATGTGCGTTTCACATACGCATTTACACTTATATAGATGGTATCGATTTGTAATAGACTTAGATCAGTACCCCAAATCATGTGATATGACGATAAGGATACTAGATAATTGATGAGATGAATGTGATATTGACCCGTACCCATCTTTTGGGATGCCGTACGATGATTTACCGTATGAGCTTTATATTGATGATAGCTCCGCACTCCTAACTCGAGGATGTCATATGATATTGTATCGTACATGGTACCTTTGAGGCGGGATCACTGACTATTATATTTACATATATATACTATATCGACTCAGATTTAGGTGGTTTCCATACCCCTCCTGATTGAGTTGTTAGTTAGAGCCGTAGTCTTGCTAGTAAATGTTGGACTACACCCGAGTCATACCTATTTCAAATCTAACGAATCGGAAGTATTTTAAAGACAGGAAAAGGAATTCTACGGATATTTTCAAAAGACGCATCTTTTCTTAAAAACACCGTAGCCCATATTTTTCTAAAAACCCCGATTCGTCTTATTTCAAATGGCAAACTGTACGACCTTTTATATTGATGCAGATGCGGCACTGTTGCATTTATTAGTCGATTCCTGCATATTCTTGTTATTCGCATCGCCTTGCATGTGCAAATGGTTATTGCTATATTAAACTCATGTTGTTAGGACACCAGCACTATTATCGATGATGCATATGTTCCACGTACACCTGCTTGCCGGCTCACACACTTTATCATCGATAATTGCCATGTCACTACATTGTAGCACTGTTGCATTCAGAATATGATCTCTTGCATGGCATACTTGTGTACATACCACTTGTACACCCATACTTACATACATAAGTATTTGTACATACCTAGAAGATTCTGGCTTGATTAGAGATTTGGGGACCGTAAGATTTTCTTTAAAACTGATTCATTTTAAAGGAGCGGTTCTCCCTCAATATGTGTATATTACTATTTCACATTGCATGATATACTGATATGCTTACATTTCTTTTACATGTCGCATACGTAATGGTTTTGATTATACGCATTGAGATATGTTGTTTCCATGATATTTCTGGATTTGGGAACCGTGGATATTTCAAAAGAGAGTATGTAATTGTTTTAAAAGCCCGGTTACTCTTGATATGATATTTCAGTGCATCCACCATGTGTTTTCTCGGTGCTGAGAGCGACATATGAAACCCGATTCGAGGAGGCCGTGAGGCCGATTGCGGGTACATGGTGGGCCCGGTATGGTACCCTGGGGCAAAAAAGGGATGTTGTGTATACAGACGGTGAGCCTGGTAGAGGGACTACTACCTACCGGTGATTGTATTTGAGCTCGGCGGATATCCGGAGGATACCGACTGGAGTTGAGAGATGATATGGGCCGATCCGGACTGTCGGGGCCTGATATATGAGGATTTTTGTGCCGATGCTAGGCACAGATTTCATGATGTTTTCGAGTGTCGATGCTTGACACTCATGTTCCATGATTTTGATATGTCGCGAGCGACACATGTTGATTTACATCCTCATACTTCCATGCATATGTTTATGATATTTCCATGCATGATGCTTATTGTCATTGGGTGACACGTGGACGATTTCCACATACATATATTGACATTGATCACATGGTTGGATGATATCTACATACTCATAGACTTCCTGATATAGTTGACATTGATTACATTGATCATACCTCATATATATGATATGTTATTACCTAAGGCACTGGCACGAGCACTTGGCACTACACTCTTGTATAGATGTTACATTGCCACCTTATCCTGCTTCAGACTTATTCATTTGAGGTTTATATATATATCTGATCGTATTGACCTAGGATTATGTCATGCATACGATTTCTACTCTGCTATGTTTTCTATTCACGAGTTGGCAACTCACCCCCGTTGTGGCACAGTTCTTGCAGGTTTTGCCGTATATGTTTCATTGCGGCTTTTCTGGCACACTGCTAGCTTTCTGGGTGATTGCATTGGTAGGTGGGTTCACTCGCATCGTGACCACCCTTATATTTATTTTGTTCAGTTGTATCTAGTAATTCCATCAACCAAAACTTGTATATTGTTTCAGACTTAGAAAACCAGTTATGTATTATTTCGACCTTAGAGTCGCGCGTTGTAGTATTACAGTTTTCATGCTGTTTTGAGTTTCATTTTGAGTTTTGATCCTCGCCCTTCGGCATTGTATATTATACTGCTTGCGTGGCTGTGACCGTCGATTGACGAAGAGCTAGCTCCCGCTTAGGGATGCCTTTTATCATTGTATATATGCTTTTATCATATTGTACCCCGTTCGGGGCCAGTATTTACAAAGGAAACTCTGCCGAAATTTTTAGAAAAGACATTGAGGATTTTACAAATGCATATTCGGCTTACTTATTTAAAAACCTCACTTTTAAACATGTTTTCTTACTTCATAAAAACTAGTTTCTTTATTTATTCCTTAAAATGGTTTTAGATTTCTGGGCTTTTGGCTTACATGAATTAGATGGGGTCCTATAAGCTTCATATGATTCAAGTGCCAGTCACGTACTATTTCGGGTCGTGACATCGGGGCTCCGAAATCATCAATAGAAAAAAATGCATCATAGCGCAATGCATGCTTATGAACAATGAGCAGATAACTCAAAATCAAGACTCCGTCAAGCATCCTGCAATCATCGAAGTCATGGTGAAGACACCAATGTCAAATCCAATATGAAACCCAACGTGATATACATTAAAACTATAAATGTAAACATCAAATTTTTATACGTGTAAATATCTTAAGGAAATGCATGCCAAACCTTTTTAAGTCGCTGTGCGATGCGCATAACATTGCACAGTGGCGGACGACTATTGTAAGAAAATAACCATATATGTATATATCTTTTGTTTAATATATACGTTCTGCCGTTTTGAAAACAATTTAGAAGGGTTTCCTTGTTTTAAACGTTTCGTGTCATATCAGACACGTAGGTAAATACTGAGACTATAGCTCATTTTTTAGAAATCCCTTCGATAACTATCAATGCTTGCAAAATATATCTAGGTACTGTCCTTTGACTAGTCCTGCTCAGTACGAAAACAATAGCAAATATCATAAAAACGTACTGCTCCATAAGAAATCAATCCCAAAATGTGCATATGAATGCTACGTGCGTCTAGTGTGCACGGAAATCAAAATCCATATATGTGCCATATATGCGCACAGAAACAACATCTAAGTGCAACGGGTGTGCACGAAACACCTGTCAGAGACAACGTGTGTGCCTGAAAGCAAAATCAGGTGTATCTGATATGCACGAAGAATCTCGATTTAGTGCATCTGGTGTGCACTAAAATCGTATCTCATAACATGCGCCCAACATGCGCGAAAATCCCAAATCAGGTGCATCCATCATGCACGAAATCACGAAATCCAATATCAAGCGCCGAACATGCGCAAAATCCAATACAAGCGCGCCAAATATGTGCAAGAATCCAAATCAAATGCATAGAGTGTACGAAATCAACATCGATATCAGAATCGAAATCGACGATATACAATACAGCTCAATCCAGATCAGGTATACCGCGGTATATAATCTCACAACCATATGCATAAGCGTGCACAAATTAAATAACACTAAAAGTGTATGAAAACTATGCCGAAACCATAAGGCAAATCACATACATAACATAGGCATGAAATCAAAATCAACATATCGAATGATATCAAACCGAAGTCAGGTGTAACTGTGGTGCACAAATACGTAACAATGCACAAAATATGAATACCCAGTGGGTGCAACCATGGTGCACGAAAACAAATATCTGTTGGAGATAGTGCCCTCAGAGTCAATTATTGGATCACAGGCACGTGATTGCAATGATTGAGGGTGGACCTATCCCGGGACGACAGTCTTACTCGAGATGATAGTATGCTATCTGGTTTACCTTTATCATCGTGTACTGCTTTAGGTGACCTGACAGGTCGCTATTGCACGTTGATAGAGCCCCTAAGATTCTTGCTTGACGGCCAGCAGTATGAGGGCGATCATATAAGTGAGAGCTGGAGTCTATAAGCACATCCTTAAAAGGTCCCTAGTCGTGGGAGTTTCGAGACAGGGCATCGATTCCCCAGAGTAGACTAGTGTATACAGTCGCGACCCCGACGAGGGGCGGTGGCCGGTCTCACAAGCCACTGGTGTCAGTTGGTTCACCTAAGATGTATACAGGTGCTCATTGGGTTATGAGTACACCGGACAGGACTCGCCGGGAACATGCTAGTTGGTCTTATACCTGACGTCAGATAGCAGTTCCCAGGTGACATGTGTACAGGTTAGTTCATCGACCTGGGGATCGTCATTTGTCTCGTGTGAGTTCCCACTGTACTTTGATTACTACCCTACCACGGCTCAAAGGAGTCGTGCAAACAGGTTTTAGTTGGGTACAGTCCTGAGCCACATGGAGGCAGTGAGCGGATCTTCGGGGGTTCGTCTCTCCCGGTATTGGGGGTGAGGTCGCGCTGTGTCTAGGAGAGCCATTACACGAAGTCCTTGGCCAAGGCAGGAGATTTACTGGTAGGTATTCCAGTAGTATCTCAGGGTGTTCTGGGCTACACTCCGACACGACTTGTACCGCTTTTGGGGGTCTGACTTTTACCCACCCCCTAGGCCCGACATGCGATGCTCATAGACGAACGGACCGGACTGTACGGATATTGTCACTGACAGGCTCAGTAGGGTGTCAGGATGAGTTCGCTCATCGACGTCCCTTTTAGTCAATAGCCGGTGGCCGTTACGTATTGGCTTATACCTCTGACGTGCTAGTGGTTAAATCCACAGCCATAGTATTGACGAGTCTTTAGAGTCCACCACACTTTCAGTTACTCAGCTTTCGGGCGAAACGCTGTAGAGGCCGTATGGAGATATGACAGGGTCCGATCAGATACGTGCGGTATTGCACGGATCAGGATCGGACGGTTTGTACTAGAGGCCGTATAGATATATGGCAGGGTTCGATCAGATATGTGCGGTATTGCACGGATCAGGATCGGACGGATATTACTAGCCGGCTTTGTTTTAAGCCGGATCCTAGTTTAGTACAGTGTAGATTTTGTCTCTTTGCATTTGTATCCGGACGGAATACAGATGCAGGTGTGTATGCACAGTATCGGGGTTTTCCTGTAATTTATTACGGGACCAGTTTTCTGGAGTTGACAGTTTGCATTCCGTTCCGGCCGGTTTTTCTTTGTTCTTTCCCGGCCGGACCTTTCCGATGGAGGGGGTTATTTGCAAGTTTGCAAATAACATTTGTGGAGGGGTTTTCTTGCAAAAGGATTTATTATGAGAGCATCTTTTCTTTTGCACCATTCTTGCATTTATTGTGAAGTGAATGGATTTGATTTGGGTATGGGTTTTGTTATGATGATGTTTGTATATGGACACCTCCTTACTTTATCCTACACTCACTCTCCTTCATGGTTTAAGTATGGTTGATTTCATTTTTCCTCCACCATTCTCTTGATGAGGGGCCGGCCACATTTTGTGGAAGAGAGGGAGAGAGTTCATGTTGAGAAAAGATTGGTTCATATCATTTTCATGCTTGCAAAATTCTACACTTCATTCCAAAGTCCATTCATGATCCCTCCATCCTCCAAAGCAACATAACCCCAAAGAGACAAAGCACTACACTTTCTACAGCACATCTTGGGCACGTCGACTTGCCAGCTTCGTGCCCGAGTTGCCTCGGTATTGAGGTGGGAGCCCGTAAAAGATGCAGGCGATGTGGTGCCTGATTGAAAGAATTTAAAGTTAACCGCAATCAAGACGGTGTCGCTATGCAGCTAGCCGGTTGAGCACGGGTCGATCCACAGGGAGATGGTTGTATTTCTGTTCTTGTTTTAGACGAGTCAATAAAGAATGAGTATATGTTTTTGTTCAAGCTAACCTATGTGTATTTATTTGCAAGTATGAAGTTGTTAAGAAAATATACGAAAGTGTAAGCTAAAGATATCCGTACTCAAAACCTTTGAGCCGAGTCTTGACCAATTGAAGCTAGAGCAATCGGCAACAACGTGGATTAGGGGATTTAAGCTCGGTATTCGTGGAATACGGCTTATTTACCCTTGTCCTTCCGTTCTTGTCTCTTGCTTTCGCCTCCGGCCAAACCGAACGCAACCGATCGCGGTTAGGAATCACCGTTACCTTGTTAGGGTAGGGTGCCTAACGGAGCGCTTGCGTATGGTTTGGGCGGAGTTCAATGGAAAATAACGGGAAAAGGAAATGAGAAAAGAAAATCTTAACTTACAATACCGTATTTATTCTTAACAACGATAATTACATTCATTAACAAAAAAGAACCAAAAAGAGAGAACAAAAAGAAAAGAACAAAGAAAAGAAAAGATTACAAGTAATTAAGTGTATGAATTAAATTGCAAGAAAGTAAAGCAAGGTAATAAAAAGCAAGTAATAGATAAGCAATAAAAAGAACAAGAAACTAGAACTCAAGACAAGCATGTGATCAATAGCCAACCCTTAAACTTGCAAGCTCAATCAAGAGGTTGCAAGATCAAGGGAAGGGTAGAGAACGCATGTGAAATGAAGCGCTAATTCCATAAGAAAATACGACCCTTGAGATCAATAACTAACCCTTAACCATTCAAGCTCAATGAAGAGGTTGAATGATCAAGAGAAAGCAAGAATCTCAAGGGGAAGAAGAAACAAAAGAGAATGATACAAAAAGCCCTCATCTTCATTGATCTCCCACTCAAAAAGCTCTCACTATAATTTTCATGGAAAAAGAAATGAAGAAGAAGAAGAAAAAGACTAAAACCTAACAAAAAGAGGAACAAAAGAATGACCCTTGAGTTGGCTCAGTTCTGGAGTATTTATAGGCGGGGAAATGGAAACCTAGGGCAACATTCTGGCATAAGATGAAAGTACCAAACTGCCCACAAAATTTGACCCAGCAAGGAGCCTACATGGCCGCGGATCCGCGGCCAATAACCCCTATACGGCCACGGATCCGCGGCCGTATAGAGGAATTGGATGCTCCGTTTTTCTGTGCTTCCCTGGTCTGCTGTCCCCTGTTGTCTGGTACATATATTTTCTGAAAATACTTTCACATTTCTTCCAGAATTTCTGTTGAGGAAAGGTGGACTTTTGTGGATGCTTTTGTCATGATTGCCTCGAGCTCCGCGTAGATTTCTTGGAACTTATTGTTGCCATTGAGCCTTGTGCATGAAGGTGACATTGATTTGACATTTTGTCTTCCTAAACTGGTATCTGGCAACATACGGATGACGAGCGGAGACCGTGTTTTCTCAGTGGTTGGCAGGAACCCGGATTTTGTCGTGTTTTCCATGAATTTCACCGTTTTAGAACCGAGAACTTGTATCCTGCAAATATGTAACAAACACGGATTAAAAGCACCTACCTATAAACAACCGAGCGTAAGAATGGACGGTATAAAATGCAGTATTCTGTGATGAACAAATACACCCAAACTTAACTTTTGCTCGTCCCGAGCAAAACCAATTATTCACAAAAATAAAATCCTAACCGCACTTTCGCAGGGAACGCGACTGCACTGAGCGTGTGCAACAAGCCGTTAAACCTCTAGGTGTCCCTAGTAGGAGGAGTGTTGTCTCCTGAGGGTTTTCAGCGGATACTACCCACAAAATCCCGTCAAGCTAGTGTCATAAGTTAACATCGATTCTACTCCTATAGTTTAGTATTTACGTTAGAAATTCTATCATCCTAAGTTAGAAATATCCAACCCTTATTTTTCACACCTCCTATCTATTTAACCTTAGGTCATATACGTTCCAAAAAAGTTTAGAAAGATGTCGGTTCTCCTGAGTTTCCCTTCTAAAGTGCGGCCTTAAATCAAGGATTTTTATCAACTTTACAGAAAACACAAGTCTTATTCTTTATTTCTATCTTTTATCTAAACATCGATTGTATACCCCTACGTGTGTGTGTATTTGCACCCCTACACTCAAGAATTCAATTCAAGCTATAATACCCTTGCCCTAATACCTAATACTACTTCTTTTCATTAAAGATGGACGGATTTGCTCACACACCTTTCATGCGACTATTAATGCTTCTTGAGGCACTAACGACCGATTACTGAATGTGTGAACTTTAAAGCGTAAATAGCAGTTTCCAGGTCTTGACTTTATTCTATATTTTTTTTTCTTTTTTCTTTTTCTTTTTCTTTTTCAAGACCGGATATATTTTTCAATATGCTCTTTTGGTGTTTAGCTTTAAATACCGTTTTTTCTTTCATACTAGACTTTCAGGTAAGAGTATTTCTAGGTATCCTCTACTATCCCAAGTTTCAAGGTGCGTGTAAGTGCAGTTTGTAGGGTATATACTTTCTACATTTGAACTCGAGAAAAGAAACTATTTTTCAGACTTATCCTTCCGTAAAACATCAATACTTTCCCTTCATCTTGACTTAACTCAAGAACTGAACTCAAGATTACCTATTTCTCAAAAAAACTATAAGGACGTATACTTTCCAAGTTTAAACAGAATGAGGGTTATTTTTAGGGTTTTCAATTCCTAAGCCTAGAATTTAGTTATTTCTATCATATCAACTAATCTTTCGGAATAAAGATCTAAGTTACCCTATTAGCTAACTTGACGACAAAGTTTTTATATTTTTGGAAAATTTTCAATTTTTGTGGGTTTTTAATATGGTATGCAAATGCAAAATATACAAATGAATGCGAAGGAAGAAAGCTTACCGAGCACACCCCCAAACTTAAACTTGACAGTGCCCTCACTGTCAGGCTATACCAAGAGGGTCAAAATTGTCGGTGCTCCCCCTAAAAACAAATTATATACAAAAAGAAAAACCAAAAATATATACAAAAAAGGTGTTCCCCCCAAACTTAAGTAAAACAGTGTTTCCACTGTTAGGCGTTGAAGTTCAGGTTTACGGGGGAAAGAACAGTATCAAGCTATACAAGGCCTTACACAGGCCAAAAGTTAACACCAACCATTCAAAGATTTTATCGCTATAATGTACCGGTTGGTGGAAGAAGGCGTAGAGAAAAGAGATGGAGAATACGCGAGACCGTATGGAGATAGAAGTGGTATACGGTCTCGGTATATGAGAGGAAGAATGGCGGAAGGGAAAAAGAAGTGGAGTACGAACTTGAGGGTGCAAATGGAGTGAATAGATTAGCACAATTTGTGATGAGCGATGTGTAAACAGCGATTGTGCTAATCTATTAACCCGGCGAGAGATTGGGTCAAATCCCTCAAGATTCGTAAGAAACCATGGGTACGCCGAACTCGGTAAACCAGACACAGTAAATGAAAGTGAGACGGGTTCTTGCAAGGTCGGAATGATGGAAAGGATGGAGGGAAGTGGTTGAGGAAGGGTATCGGTTAAAGGTTCAGGAGGGTGTACACAGTCAGTGGAAGGAACAGGATGAATTAGAAAATCCGACTCATCAAGCAAAACTGGTTCATCCTCAAAACTATCCTCAATATTCTCCTCAAAATTTAGCACATCCATGCTCTTCTCTTCAAAGTCCAGACGCATATGGGGTTCGGGAAAAACATTTAATGACTCGGGATGATGATTTGAAGAGACAAACTCAGCCAAATCTACGGGTTCATCATCCAAAATATCCCCAGCGTCAATATCCTCAATCAAGTGAAAATCAAAATTCTCTGACACCTCAACAGAAGCATGGATATTAATCAATTCAGGTTCTAGAGTGGAGATGTAGAGGTCAAAAGGATTGGGTGTGGTTTCACTTGGCAAGGTCCCTTCACAATCGGGTAAATCAAACACTACAAAGTCGCACAACTCATTAATCATTCTATCTTCAATCGGTGAATCGTTGGGAACACTAGATAGACATTCAAAACTGGAGTTGTGGGATTCAAGTTGAAATGGGTAGGTTTGATTCGGAAGGGGGTACAGCTCACTCTCACCACTCAAGTTCACAGCCTGTCCTACCGCCTCTTCATATATTGGAAAATTTGGAACTAGTTGAAAACTAGCTACCGGGTCACTAGGTTGTATGAGGGCGGCCATGGACGCATTCAAATCCATCATCTGTTGGCATGACGCTACCCTAAATTCGTCCAACGACTGTTCCAGACTAGACATGTGTTGTGATGGAGTTTCAGTAAAAGATTCGAAGTTGTTTGGATACTGGAAACTCCCAAATGGCGGTTCTGAAGCAATGTCTAGGGAAGGTGCAAAAGTTGGGTAGGATTGATAGGAATTGAATGGCTGGACAGGAGCAGGATCAACATTTGGATAAGAAGGGGAATGGAAGTGTTGATCCCAAGAATCTGTAGTGGTGAAAGGAGTGAAAGATCGGCTACGGGATTGTTCAATACGTTCAGCGATGGACAAAGGACGACTTGCAGAAGGGGTATCAACATAAGCGGGTGCGGGAGGTTGAAAAGGTTGATACAAAGTGGAATGAGGAGTGCAAGTGTTTGTCCTAGACGCTGCTATGCGATCTTTCAGTGAAACTTTGGGCATGGAGGGGTCGTTCGACGTTCGGCCAAAGCAAGAACCGTAAGAAGTAATGTCTGGTTGTGGGTACCAAAGTTCGGCAAGTGTTTTGCGAGGTGGGGTACCCATGATATGAAGAGAGGGAGAAAGAAAGGCAGAGAAAAGGAGGGGAAAAAGAATGTGATATTTTTTTTTATTTATTTTATATATTAACAGAAGAAGGAAATATACACACAAAAAGAATATGGACAAAAACAATCACGACACAAAAATACCACACACCTAATCGTTCTAGAGTTCACCTAGGTTAACTAGACCTGCTCCAGAACTTGATTGTCGAAGTAAAACTGTGTCGAGAAACAGGCTCAATATACACTGATCACGAGGCCAGGTAAGTGCAGAGATAAGGGGAGGTTTTCCAACGCTTTCGCAAAACTCCTTAATTAAATAACCCTTTCTCTTTTGGCGGTTGCGCCGTTAACACTTTCCTAGACACCCTGTAAACAATATACCGTTAAGCGAGGTTCTAAACACAGTTAACTTCTCCTAGTGAGCGCGAAGTCCTTAAGGCTTAAAGTCTAATTTCTTTTAAAATTTGTGCGGGTAAACGTTATGCTCAAGTTCGTGATTTGTGGGCCACGGAAAAGGTGATGAAATCCTTTACCGTATATTGTGGGGTTCGCTTGCCCTTAAGTCCGTATTAATTGATGCAATGCGCAATTCAATAAAAATTCTATAAAGAATCAAAAAATCGTTTTTTAGTTTAAGCGCGGCACTGCAACAAATACGGGTTAGTCAATTTTTAGCGTTTGCTGGCGAACTTGCAAAGAATCCTGCAAAGAATAGTGTATTGGATGCGTCGGATTTGAGAAGAAGGTGTTAGTAAAGTACGTACCGTTAAGTTTTGGGTTAGGAAACCCCCGTTGAATCAAATCCGGTAAGCTTGAAAAGTTCGCTTGCGCGGGTCAAACTACCCGGATCTTTGGCACTGTACTTTGCAATCACCTTAGCCTTGAATGTACACTTTGCTCCCCACAATCGCAGTTTGCAAATCTGCAAAAATCTGCACTCTTGCCCACAAAAATGATCAAAAAGACAAAAAGATTTTTTTTTTTATAAATATATACAAAAAGAATATTAACCCGAATAAAAAGAAAGAAAATACGATACCGTCTCCCCGGCAACGGCGCCATTTGATTGGTAGAATTTAAAGTTAACCGCAATCAAGACGGTGTCGCTATGCAGCTAGCCGGTTGAGCACGGGTCGATCCACAAGGAGATGGTTGTATTTCTGTTCTTGTTTTAGACGAGTCAATAAAGAATGAGTATATGTGTTTGTTCAAGCTAACCTATGTGTATTTATTTTTAAGTATGAAGTTGTTAAGAAAATATACGAAAGTGTAAGCTAAAGATATCCGTACTCAAAACGTTTGAGCCGAGTCTTGACCAATTGAAGCTAGAGCAATCGGCAACAACGTGGATTAGGGGATTTAAGCTCGGTATTCGTGGAATACGGCTTATTTACCCTTGTCCTTCCGTTCTTGTCTCTTGCTTTCGCCTCCGGCCAAACCGAACGCAACCGGTCGCGGTTAGGAATCACCGTTACCTTGTTAGGGTAGGGTGCCTAACGGAGCGCTTGCGTATGGTTTGGGCGGAGTTCAATGGAAAATAACGGGAAAAGGAAATGAGAAAAGAAAATCTTAACTTACAATACCGTATTTATTCTTAACAACGATAATTACATTCATTAACAAAAAAGAACCAAAAAGAGAGAACAAAAAGAAAAGAACAAAGAAAAGAAAAGATTACAAGTAATTAAGTGCATGAATTAAATTGCAAGAAAGTAAAGCAAGGTAATAAAAAGCAAGTAATAGATAAGCAATAAAAAGAACAAGAAACTAGAACTCAAGACAAGCATGTGATCAATAGCCAACCCTTAAACTTGCAAGCTCAATCAAGAGGTTGCAAGATCAAGGGAAGGGTAGAGAACGCATGTGAAATGAAGCGCTAATTCCATAAGAAAATACGACCCTTGAGATCAATAACTAACCCTTAACCATTCAAGCTCAATGAAGAGGTTGAATGATCAAGAGAAAGCAAGAATCTCAAGGGGAAGAAGAAACAAAAGAGAATGATACAAAAAGCCCTCATCTTCATTGATCTCCCACTCAAAAAGCTCTCACTACAATTTTCATGGAAAAAGAAATGAAGAAGAAGAAGAAAAAGTCTAAATCCTAACAAAAAGAGGAACAAAAGAATGACCCTTGAGTTGGCTCAGTTCTGGAGTATTTATAGGCGGGGAAATGGAAACCTAGGGCAACATTCTGGCATAAGATGAAAGTACCAAACTGCCCACAAAATTTGACCCAGCAAGGAGCCTACATGGCCGCGGATCCACGGCCAATACCCCCGATTGGCCGCGGATCCGCGGCCGTATAGAGGAATTGGGTGCTCCGTTTTTCTGTGCTTCCCTGGTCTGCTGTCCCCTGTTGTCTGGTACATATATTTTCTGAAAATACTTTCACATTTCTTCCAGAATTTCTGTTGAGGAAAGGTGGACTTTTGTGGATGCTTTTGTCATGATTGCCTCGAGCTCCGCGTAGATTTCTTGGAACTTGTTGTTGCCATTGAGCCTTGTGCATGAAGGTGACATTGATTTGACATTTTGTCTTCCTAAACTGGTATCTGGCAACATACGGATGACGAGCGGAGACCGTGTTTTCTCATTGGTTGGCAGAAACCCGGATTTTGTCGTGTTTTCCATGAATTTCACCGTTTTAGAACCGAGAACTTGTATCCTGCAAATATGTAACAAACACGGATTAAAAGCACCTACCTATAAACAACCGAGCGTAAGAATGGACGGTATAAAATGCAGTATTCTGTGATGAACAGTGCCCTACCGGCGAGAAGGCGACGACCGGAGTTTCCGCGAGAGATCGGGATGACGATGAGAAGACCGGAGGACTCGGATCACTCGGTATATCTCTAACCCGTCTTGTTTTTAGCTAGACCTAGTTTAATGGCCCGATCCGGGGTTTAGTGCACGGGGGTGCCGGTTTGCTAAGTTCGCAAAATTAAAGTTTATCACCGCTTCCGCATTTGGCCGTCGGATCGACGGCCGGGGCGCCGCCGTGCACTTACAGTGGTATCAGAGCCTCGCCATTAACTTCGTCTAGCTTTGTTTGATGTGTTTTACATTTCCGATCGACCAAAATTCCAAAACTTGCATTTTTTGTTAGCATCAGTTTCTGTTGAAATTTTTTGGTCTCCTAAAATTTTTCAGGTTGTAGAAAACTGATGTACAAGATATTCTAAGCATACTGGAAAAGTTCGACACAGTGAGTCGACATCTGGAGCGCGGAACCGCGGCCAAACCCCCCTTGGGCCGCGGTTCCGCCGCACATTTGTATCCTCACTGCATCATACTTTTCCAGTGGGCTTCTAGGCTTATTTTAGGGGTTTTGGAATATTAAAATTGGGCCCAGATTTTCTGTGAGTGCTACAGTATTGCTTGGGGGCCCACTTGTTAATTTTTGATCGATCGGATATTTTAAACACATTATTTCACAGTATTTACATTATATCTGCGACCGTGAATGTCACTCGATCGGTAAATCCGGTCTAACTGCTATAGCCCGGTTAGACGGATTTGCGAACGTGATTTTCACGTTGATGTTCTGTGATTTTGCTGTGGTGTTGCGGATCGGTCGTGGGGGATAGCCTGGATGCAATGCTAGTACAGTTTTGTTGTATTATGTACATTTGATATTGCGGGGCGAGCGTCCGACATGTGGACTTCCGTCACTACCTGTTTGTATTATTCTTTTGGGGCACGACCTGGTTGCGGTCGATGTACCCATTGTATGTATATTTTACTTTCTGTACTAGGGTTACCCCGCGGAGGGGTGCACGGATAGCCGGGTTCTAGAGGGCAACGGGCCCGCATCTCAGGGCATTGAGACGGAGGGGGCTTCAGTTTGGAATTGGCGGGCTATTCGCCGCACTCGTAGGGGGTACAGGTTGACCCAGGAGGGGTGCCCAAGTTACCGGATCCGTGAAGAGCTGGGTGGTCCATTCACGGCACTGAAGGGGGCTGCCTCGCTTCAGGTTTTGGCAGGTGACTTGCTGCGCCTGTAGGGGTCTAGGATTTCATTGCACAGGCTATCCATACGACCAGGGGAACGTCGGGTTTCAGTAGTGGCTCTGTGAAACCCGGGGATCCCAGATATCTGTATTGTTCTGTGATGCTGTACATTTCTGTGATGTTGCATTTTATTCACGCCTTGAGCGAAATATAATATAATGGTATATATATTAGTAGATGTTGTATATGTTTTTCATCCGTGCTAGCCCAGTCCCCGCTCTGCCGTTAGTTAGCTAACCTAACGGGTGATGACGGGACCCAGTGGCGAATGCGGATGGCATATACGTACGTCAGTATATTTTCGTTCTTTGTGGTGTGATCAATTGATGGGACTGCATTGATTCGGATCAATGCAAGATAAACAAACCTAATCTGATTTTGTTGGAACACCTTTCAAAAAGCTGTTATTGCAAGGACGTTCACTTTTGTTTTGCATCATGGTATTCATTTGGAATATCCTGCTCCTCAGTCGACGAGGCAAGGGCCGAGATCCCTTCACCGGGAGTGACCCCTTGGACAGAAGTTTGCGTCAGGGCATTAACTTCACTATAGCCGATTACTTTTGCTTTGCATCGTGGTATTCAGTTGGAATATCCTGCACCTCATTCTACGGGGAAAGAGCCGAGATCCCTTCACCGGGAGTGGCCTCTTTAGTAAAGGTTTTCGTCACTATATTTTCTTAAAAGCTATCCGTTCCTTCAACGATATCAAGTTCATTACGTTAAAGGTTTTCGCCAGAAACCATTCGTAGCCCTCCATCGTTTCATATGGGTAGTCAATAGTATTCAAGCTGTGTATGTTGGCCAAAGTCAAGGCACAGTGTTTGGTAGCTGTTGGTTATTCATATGCAGCATAGATAGATGTGTTGGTTTGGGGCAGTCGTACTACCATTTTGGCCCAAGTCAAGGGTATGTACGGGTGGGCTCAAATTAACCTGGAGAATGATGGGTTGAACTTGACATGTGACTTATGATATGTTGGCTAAAGTCAAGGTCATAAGAGCATGGGGTAAAAATCACATCGGGAGTTTCAAAAGAACTGAAACTTGCCAGATATGCGCATACCTTCTGGAGTGTTATACCGTGAGCGGATTCCGTCACGTTATCATGTGATGATAGTTGGATCCCGATTCCCACTGATGAGTTAGTTTACTCCTCGGGTGACCCCGACTAATTCTTCTTTCAGGTTTGGAGGAGAATTTGAGGTACAGTGGGAGGTTTCCAGATTAGATAAAGGGATAACCATTCTGATCTAGGTTAGAGTGCACGCTGAGTGTTTCTTCTCTCTCTCTTTGGCAGCGACCATTGACCCGACCCTAAGACTATGACTCAGTGAACAAGTTAACCGAACCTTCTTTACACTGGCTTTTGGATTGTCAGAGTTGCAGACCTCATTGCCACTCCTACTTTTACCCTTTTCTCCAGGACACCCCGTATTGCTACGAACGTCCACTTCCATTGGACAAATCCATCGTATGGTTAGATACGAACTCGAAGGAATTTATTCGAGGATGGATTCTGGTTCTGGAGAAAACGGATAGGATTATTCAGTTGTCTTTTCCTTTTTGCCTTCTCTCAAGTTACGAGTACTCCTTAGTTTAGGAGATAGTACACATATTACGCAAATTGGATAGTCTTCTTCCAAACCTTAGGCTGGTGCCGCACAGTGGGGAATGAAGAAAACCAATTAGCATAACGATGGTGTGCAAAAGGTATTAAGATTAAGACAAAGCAAGGGATTAGTAAGAGGGCAAAGTAAATTGCGACTGATATTCACGACCAAACCAAGTATTTCTTCGCCAATCCTAAATCACCTTTGTATTTCTCCAGGACACTCCGTATCACTACGAAGATCCACAGTTTATTGGATACTCCATCGTATGGTTATATACGAACTCGAAAGGAACTTGTTCCAGTTCGGGGATGGATTCTGGTCCAGGAGAAATAGAAATAAGGTTTATTCGGTTGTCTTTTATCTTCACCTTCTCTCGCATTGCGAGTGCTCCTAGGACTAGGACAGTACACCCATTATGCTTATTGGATAGTCTTCTTCCAAACCATAGGCTGGTGCCGAACGGTAGGGAAGGAAGAAAACCATTTGGCCTAAGGGGTGTGCAGAAGGTAATGACTAAAGACATATAAAGGGATTTGGAGAGGTGGCAAAGAATTATACGGTTATAGTTGTGAATCTGGATAATGGTAGAGGCATTACTAGGAATACCAGGATACCCCATCGAAACATTTCAATGTTTCAGTTCAGCTGTGTACTGTTAAAAGAAAACTGATTTCCCGATTAGACACTTGCTCCAGGGTATGTATTTGCCAGGTTTGATTCTCACATCTGTATGGTTTTACAGATGATGAGTGGGAGTAAGTTATTGGGAATTGGGTGATCATCCTCATTATATCGGGATTCATTGTAATCGGTGATATTTGAGGAGATCACCTGGGCTGTTTGCCGGTCGGCAAATATTTGGTTTTGAATATCCGCTGTTGTGCACCAATTTCAAATTGATATATCTGTACGTCTATTTGAATAGAGTGAGATATACCTTTTGATATTATGTCGATGACATCTACCTATATCAGTGGATGGTTAGGTAAGGAGCATTAAACAGCGGTGTAATTCTTCTTAACCATAAGTACAGTTTTCAACCTATGACGTACAGTGAAAGAGTTGTTAGACTCAGCGGACTTATACAGAGTATTGTATGTTGTCCAGTGTCCATTAGGACAGAGGGGTTGGTCCTCATACTATATTCTGTTTACTTTTAACTTCTCTAGTTCTTAGACATGTGTTTCGTAGAAACACAGGGTCTAAGTTTTGAGGAGTTTTAGGTATTTGAATAGAGTAGAGAACCAGGTGTAGCAAGTATCGGGATTCTTCAAAGTGATCGAAGATGTAGATACTTGTGTATGGTATTCAGTTGATAGTAATGATAAAGAGAAATAGCTTCTCTTTTAGGTTACTCATAATTGGAAGCATTCCTAAGTTGAGTAACGCTGATCGGCCTCTCTCCATTTGGTTGACATGCACTGGAGACAGCTGCATGATTTGAATCTGGTTCAATTAAATCAGTGCCTCTTGTTCTATATTGGATATAGTACAGTTCATATATTAACATTGTTAAGGTACGGGGAGTTGTCCGGCTTATGATTAAAACCAGACTCTGGATAACTCAAGGCACGTTTCTGTAATGGCTGTTTGTGGGTTGACCCAGGCTATGACGAGGGTTGATTTTCTACCATCTGGATGAACAATAGCGATATTGTTCTAGACTCGCCACAGTTTTATTAAAAATGGATTTTTTCAGAAAACAGTAGTGGGAGTATGGTAGAACTGGAAGTGATTCCAGAACCGCAAACGATTACTGAAGATTTGATAAGGAACCTAAAGATTCAATCTGATTTGACATTCCATTGGCCACTCCGCAGATAAGGTGGGTAACTTCAGGCACCCGAGAGGTACTCCGGTAACCTCAAGGACGGTGACAGGGAAGTTCTTGTTTACCCACACATGCCATTGTTGTTGTTCCAGGCTGCGAGACCCGGCAGGAGGATGAGTATAGCGTCGTTCTAAACTAGCTTTAGAAGTGCACGTCTATATGACTCTGCCAGAGGGTTTTCGTAGTCAGTGGGAGCAGCAGAACCATTGGTGGACATCAGGCTTATGTCTATTTATAGACTTAAGCAGATATAGCGGAGATAGATCATCTATTTCTGATGTGACAGTCATGGGTTTGACGTCATCAGAATAGGGGATGGATCTGTTGAAAAGGTAGTAGGGTGTGATATCCGGGTTATGGATGACATACACAAAGTACGAAGTGATATTCCTATACTACGATCGGTTATACTTTGGTCGTCACACAGTGTTTTCTCCACAAAGGACTTGGACACAATATCAGACATACTGGTTACTAGATCTATGGTTTTTAGATCTAGATTTGGGTGGTTTCCCAATCAGGGTACTTTGACAGCATTCTAAGAGTATTTAGAATGGACGACTCCTGGCACGGTAGTGTACCTGCAGATGATGGAGTCACCCTCTCTAAAGGTGTCTTATAGACTAAAGTAGAGAGGGATGTGCATGATTGGCAGATCACTTGCTTAGGCAATTGAGTCAATCATGAGATGTCAAGTACCACACCAGATGTTGTTCTTGCACTAGATGCAATAAGTTGATATTGATCCAATCCTGGAAAAACAGTCGGAAGCAGTTATAGAACATAAGTGGATGTTCTAGGAATATGATAACGACAGCCTCATTTGGGAGACAGTTATCATTCCAGGCTTCCAAGGTGACATGGACGACAAGGAGGTTGTCAGAGTTATAGTTTTCCTTCTGACGAGGGGCAGTATTTTGGACAGGTGGTCCAAGGAAATACTGAGGGTGGCATGGCGCAGGATACTGATTAAGTTCAGTTGACGATACAGTCTAAGAAGTTTGGATTTGGAGTTCATTTATGAGCTCGGTCCCATCAGACATCCAGACACTCTAAGACAGGTATTGCTCATTTCGGGAGATGGCTTTCTCCACGAACTTGAGATATAGAGAGAGACATAGAAAGAAACTCCAGAGCGGATCCACTCGCTGAGGCTATTCCTCGAACGCAAGAGTTTCGCAAACAGGCTTTGTGAGACTGACTAGTAGAGGAGTTGGGTGTTCGGTATCACACGGGCTGTGAGTATGCGACATCGCAATAATTAGCCTTGAGTGCAAGTGGGAGATTGTTGGAGATAGTGCCCTCAGAGTCAATTATTGGATCACAGGCACGTGATTGCAATGATTGAGGGAGGACCTATCCCGGGACGACAGTCTTACTCGAGATGATAGTATGCTATCTGGTTTACCTTTATCATCGTGTACTGCTTTAGGTGACCTGACAGGTCGCTATTGCACGTTGATAGAGCCCCTAGGATTCTTGCTTGACGTCCAGCAGTATGAGGGCGATCATATAAGTGAGAGCTGGCGTCTATAAGCACATCCTTAAAAGGTCCCTAGTCGTGGGAGTTTCGAGACAGGGCATCGATTCCCCAGAGTAGACTAGTGTATACAGTTGAGACCCCGACGAGGGGCGGTGGCCGGTCTCACAAGCCACTGGTGTCAGTTGGTTCACCTAAGATGTATACAGGTGCTCATTGGGTTATGAGTTCACCGGACAGGACTCGCCGAAAACATGCTAGTTGGTCTTATACCTGACGTCAGATAGCAGTTCACAGGTGACATGTGTACAGGTTAGTTCATCGACCTGGGGATCGTCATTTATCTCGTGTGAGTTCCCACTGTACTTTGATTACTACCCTACCACGGCTCAAAAGATTCGTGCAAACAGGTTTTAGTTGGGTACAGTCCCGAGCCACATGGAGGCAGTGAGCGGATCTTCGGGGGTTCGTCTCTCCCGGTATTGGGGGTGAGGTCGCGCTGTGTCTAGGAGAGCCATTACACGAAGTCCTTGGCCAAGGCAGGAGATTTACTGGTAGGTATTCCAGTAGTATCTCAGGGTGTTCTGGGCTACACTCCGACACGACTTGTGCCGCTTTTGGGGGTCTGACTTTTACCCACCCCCTAGGCCCGACATGCGATGCTCATAGACGAACGGACCGGACTGTACGGATATTGTCACTGACAGGCTCAGTAGGGTGTCAGGATGAGTTCGCTCATCGACGTCCCTTTTAGTCAATAGCTGGTGGCCGTTACGTATTGGCTTATACCTCTGACATGCTAGTGGTTAAATCCACAGCCATAGTATTGACGAGTCTTTAGAGTCCACCACACTTTCAGTTACTCAGCTTTCGGGCGAAACGCTGTAGAGGCCATATGGAGATATGGCAGGGTCCGATCAGATACGTGCGGTATTGCACGGATCAGGATCGGACGATTTGTACTAGAGGCCGTATAGATATATGGCAGGGTTCGATCAGATACGTGCGGTATTGCACGGATCAGGATCGGACAGATATTACTAGCCGGCTTTGTTTTAAGCCGGATCCTAGTTTAGTACAGTGTAGATTTTGTCTCTTTGCATTTATATCCGGACGGAATACAGATGCAGGTGTGTATGCACAGTATCGGGGTTTTCCTGTAATTTATTACGGGACCAGTTTTCTGGAGTTGACAGTTTGCATTCCGTTCCGGCCGGTTTTTCTTTGTTCTTTCCCGGCCGGACTTTTCCGATGGAGGGGGTTATTTGCAAGTTTGCAAATAACATTTGTGGAGGGGTTTTCTTGCAAAAGGATTTATTATGAGAGCATCTTTTCTTTTGCACCATTCTTGCATTTATTGTGAAGTGAATGGATTTGATTTGGGTATGGGTTTTGTTATGATGATGTTTGTATATGGACACCTCCTTACTTTATCCTACACTCACTCTCCTTCATGGTTTAAGTATGGTTGATTTCATTTTTCCTCCACCATTCTCTTGATGAGGGGCCGGCCACATTTTGTGGAAGAGAGGGAGAGAGTTCATGTTGAGAAAAGATTGGTTCATATCATTTTCATGCTTGCAAAATTCTACACTTCATTCCAAAGTCCATTCATGATCCCTCCATCCTCCAAAGCAACATAACCCCAAAGAGACAAAGCACTACACTTTCTACAGCACATCTTGGGCACGTCGACTTGCCAGCTTCGTGCCCGAGTTGCCTCGGTATTGAGGTGGGAGCCCGTAAAAGATGCAGGCGATGTGGTGCCCTACCGGCGAGAAGGCGACGACCGGAGTTTCCGCGAGAGATCGGGATGACGACGAGAAGACCGGAGGACTCGGATCACTCGGTATATCTCTAACCCGTCTTGTTTTTAGCTAGACCTAGTTTAATGGCCCGATCCGGGGTTTAGTGCGCGGTGGTGCCGGTTTGCTAAGTTCACAAAATTAAAGTTTATCACCGCTTCAGCATTTGGCCGTCGGATCAACGGCCGTGGCGCCGCCGTGCACTTACAATATCATGAAACTCGGTCATCAACACTCAATCATGCGAATAGATCGCCCAAAATACCGAAATCCAAGGTAACGGATGCGTGATAATCGAATCACCAAATCACAAATCATAAATACCGTTGTCGATATTTCCTCTTTCAAAGTCGAGAAGGTGTCGGTGCATCCAATGCTAGCAGAGCAAGATATCTACTTGCTTCCTGTTCATGATCTGGCACCTGGTGCTTTTAGGCTCTTGTCTCTCACTGTGCATTGCTAGATATTTAGCTCCTCGGCTCAACGGCCCAATATGGAATGACGACGGAAACAGTCCCGCTCTGGCACATCCTCTACAGATCTCTGGCCAACTATCTCGTTGACGATGTAGAACTGTGGCCTGCTGAGTGTGCGCAATATTACCGCTCCTAGGTCCAAATCTTCTCGTATAGTATTCCAGAAAGGTCCTGTCTGGTCTCTCTCAAATCTCGTTTCTGCCGAATTGCTCGGAAGTTACAACCCTTTATTATATATGTTTCTTGTTCTGGAATGGCTGCATTCTCATCGCGACTCCTTCTGGAAGATATATCAATAATCAATGCCTCTGCATGCATATCGCATCTCTGATGTCGGCGGAGTGGAACGTCATCTTATCAAGATCTCGTACGAACCTCTAACTCCACTTTTCTCTTCTGTCGACTGCTTCGGACTCGTCTCATCGTGGCTACATGAACTGTGCTCCAACGGCTATACTCGTATCTGGTGTCTCCCAAGCAATGCATCCCATCACATGATATCCGAAGGATGTCGAACCTTTCGATCGATTCGTCAAAACCTCATAATCCCCCAAGAGCTCTACATCTTGAGTACAGTTTAATAGTATTCCAATACATGCCATGGCACCTGTGGACCAACCGTAGAAGGGCAAACCCAAGCCTCACAAATGGCACCGCTAAACTACCGCAAACCCTAAGGTTCAAAGGCGTTCCATGATCATTACGTCGAGTTAGGGTTTCATTCTCCTAGAGGGTCCATAGCATTACTTGCATTTGTCTCTGAATACTTTAAACTTAGAAAATGGGCTCCTGACATTCGATCGTCTCCATCGACTCTCAACGTACCTGCGTGAAGTCGTCTCTAACAGGAATCAATCAATCTGATGACCTCGCGTCGGGGTAAGCGAACGAACCACATGTCCTAATGATTCATTCTCGGGTGACTAGCGACCTTCCATCATATCTCTAAGTATAACTCGTACTGCAATAGCTCCAAAATCTGGGGCAATATCTCGTCGTTCGCAGTAACAACTTGCTCATTCGTCTGCACGCTGAACAGTGCCTCAATCATCATGAATAAGCGATACTTCAATGGTCATCATATTCTGGCTGGCCTCTATCAGTAGCTCAATCATCTGGTGCTGATCTGCACGTCCGAGAAATCTCGTAAAAGTGATCCATCAAACGCTCATGGCGCGAAAACACAATAAGGCGACGCCTCTATATGCAATCGTATGTCCCTGGAACCACGCCTTAGTCAGTCCTCGTCCGTGACGAGCTCGTGCAGACACAACTCTAGCCGTAGCTCTCTCTGCCCATGTAATCGTGGTAGCAATATCATAACCAATATCGATGAGGATAGATCATAGGAATGAATATAATCCTGTGCAAGGAAATGTACATCCTAAGCCTCCTTAATTGGAGTGGTGTATCATAAGTATGTCGCGGAACATATACACGGTACTTCACTCTCCTCAGGTCACCTACTCCATCAACCAAGGTGAACTTACGCGACGAAAGTCTGGGTCAAATACCCCCTCAACTAAGTCTAAGTTTCGTATGGTCAAGCCTAAGTTCCGAATATATACAAACGCTCTAGGCTCCGCATAATCAAACTTAGACTCGAACCAAGGTTAACCTAGCGCTCTGATACCAACTTTGTCATGACCTGAAATAGCACGTGACTGGTGCTTGAATCATATGAAGTCTATAGGACCTCATTTAATTCAAGTAAGCCAAAAGCCCAGAAATCTAAAACCATTTTAAATAATAAATGAAGGAAAACTAGTTTTAAAGAAGTGAATAAAACAAGTTTTAAAAACTAGGTTTTTAAATAAGTAAGCCGAATATGCATTTTTAAATCCTCAAGACTTTTCTGAAAATTTCGGCAGAGTTTCCTTTGTAAATACTGGCCCCAAACGGCGTACAACAAGAATAATATATGCATAATGATAAAAGGCATCCCCAAGCGGGAGCTAGCTCTTCGTCAATCGACGGTCACAACCACGCAAGCAATATAATATACAACGCCGAAGGGCGAGGATCAAAACTCAAAAGGAAACTCAAAATCATCATGAAAACCATAATACTACAACGCGCGACTCTATGGTCGAAATAATACACAACTGGTTTTCTAAGTCTGAAATAAATATACAAGTCTGGTTGATGGAATTTACTAGATACAACTGAAAATAAATAAGTACAATGGTGATCACGATGCGAGTGAACCCACCTACCAAAGTAATCACCCAGAAAGGAAGCAGTGTGCCAGAAAGCCGCAACGAAACCTGTACAGCAAAACCTGCAAGAAACTGTGGCACAACGGGGGTGAGTTACCAACTCGTGAGTAGAAAACATCACAGAACAGAAATCGTATGTATGACTCAATCCTAAGTCAAATGATCAGTAATAATATATCCTCAATATTAATAAGTCTGAAGCATAATAAGGCGGCAAAGGTAAACATCTATACATAAGTGTAGTACCAAGTGCTCGTGCCAGTGCCTCATGTAGCAACATATCATTAATATGAGGTAAGATCAAGGTAATCAGTGCCAACTATAGCATGAATTCTATAAGTATGTGGCTGTCATCTGACTATGTAATCAATGTCTGTATGTATGTGGATCTCGTCCGCGTGTCAACCAAAGATACAAAACATCATGCATGTAAATATCATAAAGCATATACATGGAAATATGACGATATAATCAACGTGTGTCCCTCGCGACACATCAAAATCATGGAATCTGAGTGTCCAGCATCAACACTCGAAATTATCATGAAACCTGTGCCCAGCATCGGCACATAAATCCTCATATATATATAGGGCTCCGTCCGTCCGGATCGGCCCACGGGCTCCATCAGTCCGGATCGGCCCATATCATCTCTCGACTCCAGTCGGTATCCTCCGGAGCTGCTATACCATCAATTGCCCCCTTCTTGTGCTGAATAGGAAGACCCAGATCTTCGCCGCACCAAGGGTCATATCCTCCGAGCCCAAATACAATCACCGGTAGGTAGTGGTCCCTCTGGCAGTCTCATCGTCATCCACACGAAATCTCTCTCTCGCCCCAGGGTACCATACCGGGTCCACCATGTACCAGCAAACGGATCATCTGCCTCCTCGAATCGGGTTTCACATGTCACACGTCTCAGAACCGAGAAAACGCATGGTGGATGCACTCAAATATCATATCAAGAGAAACCGGGTTTTTAAAACACTACATGCTTTCCTTTGAAATAGCCACGGTTCTCAAATCCAGAAATCTCATGAAAACAGCATATCCCAATGTGTATAATCATAAAGCATGATGTATGCGACATATAACAGAAATGTAAGCATATCCGTATATCATGTAACATGGAACAGTAATATGCACATAGCGAGGGAAACCGCTCTTTTAAAGTGATTCCAGTTTTAAAATATATCTTGCGGTTCCCAAATCTCAAAAATCAATCCAGAATCATCTACGTATGTACAAATAGATATGTATGCAAATATGAGTGTAAAAAATGTATGTGTGCCAGTATGTCATATAAGGAGTCATATCCTGATGCAACAATCCTACTGTGCAGTAACATGGCAATTATCGATGATGAAGTGTGTGAGCCGGCAAGCAGGTGTACGTGAAACCTACGCATCATCGATAATGGTGCTGGTGTCCTGACAACATGGGTTTAATATAACAATAAACATATTTACACATGCGATGCGATGCGAATAGCAATAACATACGGAAATCGAATAATAAACGCAACAGTGAAGAATCTACATCAATTTGTATATATCATACATTTTTGCCATTTGAAATAACACGAATCGTGGTGTTTAGAAAAATAAGGGCTACGGTGTTTTTAGGAAATGATGCGTCTTTTGAAAATATCCGTAGAATCCTTTGGCCTATCTTTAAAATACTCACGATTCGTTAGTTTTGAAATAGGTATGACTCGGGTCTAGTCTAATATCTACTAAGTAAACTACAGATCTAACTAACAAGCTAATCGAAAGGGTATGGAAACCATCTAAATCTGAGTCGATATATATATATATATATATATATATATAATAGTTGGTGATCTCGCCTCAATAGTACCGCGTACAGTACAATATATCAAAAGACATCCTCGAGTCATGGGTGTGGATCTAACATCAATATATAGCTCGTACGTAAATCCGTCGTACGACATCCTAAATCTGGGTACAGGTCGAATCTCACATTTATCTCATCAATTATCTGGTATCCTTATCATCATATCTCATGAACTGGGTGTAACGTTTTGAAAATCATTTCGGTGAAATTTCGGAAAATCGGTAAAATAAGGGGGTTTTCTGTAAAAAGTCAAAATACAAATATGTTTATTATAAAATTAAATATACATATTCTAGCTATGAAATTGCTAGTATTTGGTGTTTATTGAGCCACTGGTGAAATTTCAAATTTTCTGAAATTTTTTCTGAAATTAATTATTTTAATATTATTTTAAGCCGTCCCTAATACATTTAATTAGGCAAAATTACAAATTGGAATGAGTTAAAACAAATTTTGTGCATCATAACATATTAAACAAAATTTTATCATGTGGTTTTTGAAATGAAATGGTTTGTCAAAACGGTTTAGAAAATATCAAAGAAAAAGGGCCTAATTAGCGAAATTAGTGTTAATGGGAATTGGGGTAATACATTTATCTTTTTCCCTAACCCACACACCCACACCTCACCCTCTCTCCCTCTCCCCATGTGGCCGGCCCCACTTGACAGCCCCTCCCTCTCTCTCTCTCTCCAATCACCTCACTTTCAAGAGAAAAGAAAAGAAAAGAAAAGAAAAAGATAAAAGTAAAAGGGTGGACTTTGACTTTTTCAACACTCTCTCCACCTCACTCTTTCTCCTCCCTCACTCCCCTCCAATTTCTGGCCAAAATTCTGAACCCCAAAAACAGCAGCCCCTCTTCCCTCTTCTCCCCTCACTTTCCCTCAAAAAAATGTCCAAAATTCCATCTAAAATCAAGCTAAAATCTAAATCCAACTCCTACCCATTTCTCATTTGCCTATTTAGCATGGATCTTGGTGCAAGGATTTCAAATTGAAGGTCTAGATTTGTAGTTTGATTCATGGTTGTGAGGTATAACTTTTGACCCATTGTTCTTTTTGGTTTAAATTCCTTATTGAAGCTTGTTAGGTGCTTAATTTTGGTTTAATTGAAAGTTGTGGGTTTGCAAGAGAAGCTTTAGATTAGGGTTTGTGAAAAATCTAGTTAGGCTTTTGTGTTGTGAGACTATGGTTGTGGGAGGTATTTGCCATATTAATATTTTGCTAAATCAAATTAATTTGCTAATTTGCTTTTTGTTGATTTAAATTGTGATATTTATATAAATTGTAAACTAGGTTTTTAAAATAATTATATTCTTGTAAGATAAAATTCAAATTAAGGTTTCATGTCATTATAAATATTATATTGAGTGGTTTAATGCTTTTACTTCAAGAAAATCCAAGCTAAATTGTTTTTTGTGCATTTTTGCTATAAATTGTTAAAATTTGGGTATATTGTAAACTAGAATTTTGGGGTTAATAAAATTTATTGAGATTAAATTATGGAAATTGTTTTTATGACTTATTTAAGATATTTAATAAGTATTATGGCCGCGAGATTTGATTAAATGTCGAGTTTTGAACTAAAACGGGTAATTTTTGCTTGTTAGATTTTCGGAAAAATGGCTTTTAAGGTGAATTTAGGGTTTTTGTGAATTTTAACTTATTTTATATTATAATTAGTGTTCGTGATTGCGCAAATGAGAGTGTTTGGGTTTTTCTCGATGGTTTGACGTTTGTACATCGACATCGAGGGTTGGTTTGGCTATTCTTGCCTGCGTAGGCGATAGGTTTTGACCTTTGCGTGATACGCGTGCCGATTTGATTTTCGTATGCCGTTTCGATTTCGAATTTGGTTTTAGTGCGATACGGTGTGTTATGATATGTAGGTACCCCATGTGGACTTCGAGACGACAAGCAAGCGCGTGGCGACGTCGGCACCGGCGAGCGAGGACCAGGTGAGTAGATTTATATCTACGGGGAGAAGTCGGGTGGATGGCGTATAGCACCCCCGCAGTTCGTGGTGATGTGTACGAATACGTATATACACATATATTTTGATTATATATTTTATGTTGATATGATACTTGATAATAAAGGTAGATTCTAGGTGTTCATGGATTAGTTTAGTGTTACTTGCGAAACCCTAGAGTAGTTGTTACACCCACACACGCACACACACACACACAGGCATACATCTATGTTATTACCTGTGCGTATATGGAGGGATGTGTTTATGTGTTCATCTGGGTATGGGACTAGGTGTTCACATACTGGATTTGCGGATGATACTTGGGATTGAGATGAGTCGATGAGATTTAAGTTAAGGCTGTGAGATCGGTGATATGGCAGGATTCGTACTTGAGATACGTCCTGATGTTACAGCGGATCTTTGGATGACAATGCCATGTGAATAGTGATATTAGTAGTGTACTAGACGTAGGTCAGTACCCCATATGATGATCTTGATAAAGAGGATACCGGATGAACAGTGTGATGAGTATGATATTGACCCGTACCCAGATTTGGGGATGCCGTACGACGGATTTACGTACGAGCTATAAATTGATGATTGATCCGCACTCTTGATTTGGGATGTCTGATTATAGATATGGTATCGGATATGATATTATTGAGGCGGGAACACCGACTAATATATATACAGGTATGTATATGTATCGACTCAGATGTTAGACGGTTTCCTTACCTGTAGTTCAGCTTGTTAGTTCAGCCGTATAGTTTAGTGTAGTTGTTAGACTAGATTAGACTCCTACCTATTTCAAAACTAACGAATCGTGGGTATTTTAAAAGACGGATCAAGGGATTCTACGGATATTACAAAAGACGTATCTTTTCTTAAAACACCGTAGCCCTAATTTTCAAAACACCGCGATTCGTGCTATTTCAAAAGGCACCATTGTAGGACTTATATTAGGGTAATGCAGTTTAGTTATCGTTGTGTCTAGTATTCAGCTCCCGCATATTATTGTTGTTGCTCCGCAATGCATACTTATTGTAATTCATATTTCATTATTGATATCATGCTGTTAGGACACCATCACCATTACCGATGATGCGTATGTACCACGTACACTTACTTGCCGGCTCACACACATCTTCATCGGTAATTGCCATGTCACGTACACTTAGAAAATACTATTACATTGACATAGCCTGTTAGCTAATTGTTTAGACATGATATTAGTGTACTTGCTTTATATGCTAGTTTAGATATTGTAGTTATTACCTGCTACTTCATGCATACTGTTATTCATTGTTATGCCGCATTCATGGATTCTCATGCATATATTCACTATTTTACGTGCTATTGAGGTTTTTGATTCGGATTTCAATGAGATTTTCTGGATTTGGGGGAAAACCGTAAAACTTATACAAACTTCTTCTCTCTCTTTTTAAATGAAAAGCGCGGTTTTACCAAGATGTATGAGTCGTCCACCATGAGTTTGTTGATGGATTTCGAGATCCGATTCGAGGAGACGGATGAACCGTTTCGGGTACATGGTGGACCCAGTAAGGTACCCCGGGACAAGAAGCGCATGATGATGACGATGTGAGCCTGGCAGGGGAGCACTACTTACCGGTGATTTTACCCGACGCGTCGGATATCCGGAGGATACCGTCGTGGTCTTGAGTTGATGGTAGGGGCCGGTTTGGACTGACAACGCCCTAGATAGTGAGATTGACATACAGAGATTTTGAGATATTGAGGAACAGAGATTGCGACACAGAGATATCGAGAGATTTGGATACTTGTTTTGTGTCGATACTGGGCACTGTTTATGCTGATTTCATATATGATACCTCATTTTTAAAATGATACAGAAATCTCACTAATTTATGACAGCAGTTTTCATCAGTACATGCATTCTGTTTCATGCATTCATACATCATCCATATGATATATTGCTACCTGAGGCACTGACACGGGCACATGGGATTACACTCGGGTTAGATATTTACCCTAGCCATTGTTATAAGCTGCATGTTATATATTTGAGGATATATTATGATCGTTGACCTAGGTTTGCATTGTTCATGCGGTTTCTGTTCGTAGATATTTTTCTACTCACGAGTTGGCAACTCACCCCCGTTGTGCCACAGTTCCTTGCAGGTTTTGCCGTACAGGTTTCATTACGGCTTTGCCGGCACAGTTTTGTTCGGGTGACTTTCTAGTAGGTGGGTTTATTGGTATCGTACCCATCATATTACCTTGTATAATATTATTCAGTTGCATCTAGTAAATTCCATCAGCCAAACATGTATTTATTTCAGAGATAGAGACCGGTGATGTTGTTCTTTCGACCTTAGAGTCGCGCCTTATATTTCTGTGGATTTCTTATGGTTTTGAGTTTCCTTTTGAGTTTTGATCTTCGCCCTTAGCGTTGTATATTATATTGCTTGTGTGGTTGTGACCGTCGATTGACGAAGAGCTAGCTCCCGCTTGGGGATGCCTTTTATTGATTTCGTATACTATTCATGTTGTATCCCGTTTGGGGGCCAGTATTTACAAAGGTGACTCCGCCGAAATTTTCAGGAAATATTTGATGTTTTTAAAACCGCATAATTCGGCTTATGCTATTAAAACTATTTGATTTTAAATTGGTTTTCCTTCACTCTACTACTTTTCTTGGTTTGGATTTCTGGGTTTTCGGCTTACTTAGATTACGTACGCCTCGAGACGTTTCGTAGTTTAAGTGCCGGTCATGTTCCGTACTTTCGGGACGTGACAAAGTTGGTATCAGAGCGTTAGGTTTTACCTTCGGAGCGTAGGATGACCCTTGGCTGATGGATTAGGTGACTAAAGTAGAGTGACGTACCGTGGGTATGTTCCGCGGCATACTTACGATACGCTACTCCACTTAAGGAGCCTTAGGATATACATTTTTTTGCTCAGTGTCATATTCATTCCTAATCTAGCCTCATCGGTACCTGTTATGGTTTGCTGCCACTATTACGGGTAGGGAGAGCTACGGCTAGAGTTGCGGTCAGCACGAGCTCGTTACGAACGAGGACTGACCAGGGCGTGATTCCGGCGACACACGATTGCAGAGATGTGTCTTTTTATTGTGTTTTGCGCCACGAGCGTTTGATGGATCGCTGTATGAGATTACTCGGACGTGCAGATCAGCACCAGAGGATTGAGCCACTGATAGGGGCCAGCCGGATTTTGATGACCGTTGGTGTATGGCTTATTCATGATGATCGAGGCACTGTTCAGCGTGCAGACGAGTGAGCCAGTTATTGCTGTGAACGACGAGATATCACCCCAGATGTTGGAGCCACTGCAGTACGAGTTGTACTAAGAGATGAGAGAAGGTCGCTAGTCACCGAGGATGAATGACTAGGTCATCTGGTTCGTTCGCTACCCCGATGCGAGGTCATCAGATAGATGGATTCCTGCTAGAGACAACATCACGCGGATACGTTGAGAGTCGATAGAGACGATCGAATGTCAGAAACCTATTATTCCAAGTTTGAAGTATTCGGAAAGACATGCAGGCAATTCTATGGACCCTCTAGACAAATGAAACCCTAACTCGACTTAATGACCGTGTGAAAGCCTTTGAACCTTAGGGTTTGCCGCAGTTCCGCGGCGCCATTAGTGAGGCTTGGGTTTGCCCTTCTACGGCTGGAACATCGATGCTGTGGTACGTACTCGATACTATTAAACTGTACCCAAGATGTTGAGCTCATGGGGGATTATGAGGTTTTGACGAATCGATCGGATGGTTCGACTTCATTCGGATGCTAGGTAGTGAGATGCATTTCTTGGGAGACTCCAGATACGAGGATAGCCGCTGGAGCTCAGTCCATGCAGCCACGACGAGACGAGTCTGAAGCAGTCGACATTAGAGAAAGTGGAGTAAGAGGTTCGTACGCGATCTTGATGAGACGATGTTCCACTCCGCCGACATCAGAGATGCGATACGCATGCCGAGGCATTGTACTTGGATATACCTTCCTGAAGGAGTCGTGATGAGTATGCAGCCGTTCCGGAACGAGAACAGATCTAGTAAGGGACGATGACTTCCGGACAGTTCTGCAGAGACGAGATTTGGGAGAGATTTCGACAGGACCTTTATGGAATAAATTACGAGAAGACTTGGACCCAGGAGTGGTCATGTTATGCACACCGGCAGGCCAGAGATCAGGATCGTCGACGAGACATGCTATGAATGACCACGGCAGTTGGCCATAGATTCTTGGAGGATGTGCTTGAGCGGGACTATTCTGCCATACTTGATTTTGCGTATTTTAGGAGATCTATTCGCATGATTGATTTTGATGATTTAGTTTCATGATATTTGTCTTCATGGACCATGGTTGCACCTGCTGAGTATTTACGATTTTTGCACAGTTGTTGCACTTGATATTGTTTTCGTGCCTTGGTTTCTCACGTTTATGATTTTATGGGTTTCATACAGTTGAGTTGATTTTGTACGTATGTACGCACACGATTTGGTTTTTGCACTCGGTATAGTTCATATATGCTTGAAGTGCAGTATTACGTATGTTGTGCATTTAGATGCACTGGACTTCGATTTCGATTGTGATGTTCGATATTTGTTTTTTGCACCTTATGCACCTGATTGGATTTTGTGCATGTTCGGCGCTTGATATCGGATTTCATTATTTCGTGCACGATGGATGCACCTGATTTGGATTTTCGCGCATGTTGGGCGCATGTTTTGAGGTGCGATTTTGATGCACACCAGATGCACTAAATCGAGATTCTTCGTGCTTGTCAGATGCACCTGATTTTGCTGTCAGGTACCCACGTTGCCTATGACAGATGTTTCGTGCACACCCGATGCACTTAGATCTTGTTTCTGTGCACAAGTTGGCACATATATGGATTTTGATTTCCGTGCGCATCAGACACACGTAGTATTCTATGCATATTTTGGGATTGATTTCTTATAGAGCAGTACATTTTTATGATATTTGCTATGTGTTTTCGTACTGAGCAGGACTAGTCAGAGGACAGTACCTGAATGTATTTTGCATGCATTGATAGCTATCAAAGGGAATTCCAAAAAGCGAGCTATAGTCTCAGTATTTACCTACGTGTTTGATATGACACGAAACGTTTAAAACAAGAAAACCTTTCCAAATTGTTTCCCAAAATGGAGGAACGTACAGTTCAAACAAAAGGTATATATATATATAATTATTTTCTTATGATAGACGTCCGCCGCTGTACAGTGTTATGCGCATTGCACAGCGACTTTAAGAGATTTGGCATGCATTCACTTCAGATATTTACATATATAGATTTGATTTTTACGTGTATAGTTTCGAGTTATATCATATTGGTTGTGTATTGGATTTGACATTTGTGTCTTTACCATGAATCCGATGATTGCGGGATGCTTGACGGAGTTTTGATTTTGAGTTATATGCTCATTTTTCATGCGCATGCGCTGCGCTACGATTTGTTTTATGTATTTACGATTTCGGAGCCCCGACGACTTGATGGTTTTTCTTAGATGTTTTAGTATTTGTGGGGAGTTTTAATTTAAATTCAGGGACAGAATTTCTTTAAGGGGGGAAGATTGTAACGTTTTGAAAATCGATTCGGTGAAATTTCGGAAAATCGGTAAAATAAGGGGGTTTTCTGTAAAAAGTCAAAATACAAATATCTTTATTATAAAATTAAATATACATATTCTAGCTATGAAATTGTTAGTATTTGGTGTTTATTGAGCCACTGGTGAAATTTCAAATTTTCTGAAATTTTTTCCGAAATTAATTATTTTAATATTATTTTAAGCCGTCCCTAATACATTTAATTAGGGAAAATTACAAATTGGAATGAGTTAAAACAAATTTTGTGCATCATAACACATTAAACAAAATTTTATCATGTGGTTTTTGAAATGAAATGGTTTGCTAAAACGGTTTAGAAAATATCGAAGAAAAATGGCTTAATTAGCGAAATTAGTGTTAATGGGAATTGGAGTAATACATTTATCTTTTTCCCTAACCCACACACCCACACCTCACCCTCTCTCCCTCTCTCCATGTGGCAGGCCCCACTTGACAGCCCCTCCCTCTCTCTCTCTCTCCAATCACCTCACTTTCAAGAGAAAAGAAAAGAAAAGAAAAGAAAAAGATAAAAGTAAAAGGGTGGACTTTGACTTTTTCAACACTTTCTCCACTTCACTCTCTCTCCTCCCTCACTCCCCTCCAATTTCTGGCCGAAATTCTGAACCCCAAAAACAGCAGCCCCTCTTCTTTCTTCTCCCCTCATTTTCCCTCAAAAAAATGTCCAAAATTCCATCTAAAATCAAGCTAAAATCTAAATCAAACTCCTACCCATTTCTCATTTGCCTATCTAGCATGGATCTTGGTGCAAGGATTTTAAATTGGAGGTCTAGATTTGTAGTTTGATTCATGGTTGTGAGGTATAACATTTGACCCATTGTTCTTTTTGGTTTAAATTCCTTATTGAAGCTTGTTAGGTGCTTAATTTCGGTTTAATTGAAAGTTGTGGGTTTGCAAGAGAAGGTTTAGATTAGGGTTTGTGAAAAATCTAGTTAGGGTTTTGTGTTTGAGACTATGGTTGTAGGAGGTATTTGCCATATTAATATTTTGCTAAATCAAATTAAGTTGCTAATTTGCTTTTTGTTGATTTAAATTGTGATATTTATTTAAATTGTAAACTAGGTTTTTAAAATAATTATATTCTTGTAAGATAAAATTCAAATTAAGGTTTCATGTCATTATAAATATTATATTGAGTGGTTTAATGCTCTTAGTTCATGAAAATCCAAGCTAATTTTTTGTTTGTGCATTTTTGCTATAAAATGTTAAAATTTGGGTATATTGTAAACTAGAATTTTTGGGTTAATGAAATTTATTGAGATTAAATTATGGAAATTATTTTTATGACTTATTTAAGATATTTAATAAGTATTATAGCCGCTAGATTTGTTTAAACGTCGAGTTTTGTACTAAAACGGGTAATTTTTGCTTGCTAGATTTTCGGAAAAATGGCTTTTAAGGTGAATTTGGGGTTTTTGTGAATTTTAACCTATTTTATATTATAATTAGTGTTCGTGAATGCGCAAATGAGAGTGTTTAGGTTTTTCTCGATGTTTTGACGTTTGTACATCGACATCGAGGGTTGGTTTGGCTATTCTTGCCTGCGTAGGCGATAGGTTTTGACCTATGCGTGATACACGTGCCGATTTGATTTTCGTATGCCGTTTCGATTTCGAATTTGGTTTTAATGCAATACGGTGCGTTATGATATGTAGGTACCCCATGTGGACTTCGAGACGACAAGCAAGCGCGTGGCGACGTCGGCACCGGCGAGCGAGCACCAGGTGAGTAGATTTATATCTACAGGGAGAAGTCGGGTGGATGGCGTATAGTACCCCCGCAGTTCGTGGTGATGTATACGAATAAGTATACACACATATATTTTATGTTGATATGAGACTTGATGATAAAGGTAGATTCTAGGTGTTCATGGATTAGTTTAGTGTTACTTGCGAAACCCTAGAGTAGTTGTTACACCCACACACGCACACACACACAGGCATACATCTATGTTATTACCTGTGCGTATATGGGGGGATGTGTTTATGTGTTCACCTTGGTATGGGACTAGGTGTTCACATACTGGATTTGTGGATGATACTTGGGATTGAGATGAGTCGATGAGATTAGAGTTAAGGTCGTGAGATCGGTGATATGGCAGGATTCGTACTTGAGATGCGTCCTGATGTTATAGCGGATCTTTGGATGACAATGCCATGTGAATAGTGATATTAGTAGTGTACTAGACGTAGGTCAGTACCCCAGATGATGATCTTGATAAAGAGGATACCAGATGAACAGTGTGATGAGTATGATATTGACCCGTACCCAGATTTGGGGATGCCGTACGACGGATTTACGTACGAGCTATATATTGATGATTGATTCGCACTCTTGACTTGGGATGTCTGATTATAGATATGGTATCGGATATGATATTATGGAAGTGGGATCACCGACTAATATATATACAGGTATGTATATGTATCGACTCAGATGTTAGACGGTTTCCTTACCTGTAGTTCAGCTTGTTAGTTCAGCCGTATAGTTTAGTGTAGTTGTTAGACTAGATTAGACTCCTACCTATTTCAAAACTAACGAATCGTGGGTATTTTAAAAGACAGGTCAAGGGATTCTACGGATATTTCAAAAGACATATCTTTTCTTAAAACACCGTAGCCCTAATTTTCAAAACACCGCGATTCGTGTTATTTCAAAAGGCACTATTGTAGGACTTATATTAGGGTAATGCAATTTAGTTATTGTTGTGTCTAGTATTCAGCTCCCGCATATTATTGCTGTTGCTCCGCAATGCATACTTATTGTAATTCATATTTTATTATTTATATCATGCTGTTAGGACACCATCACCATTACCGATAATGCGTATGTACCACGTACACTTACTTGCCGGCTCACACACATCTTCATCGGTAATTGCCATGTCACGTACACTTAGAAAATACTATTACATTGACATAGCCTGTTAGCTAATAGTTTAGACATGATATTAGTGTACTTGCTTTATATGCTAGTTTAGACATTGTAATTATTACCTGCTACTTCATGCATACTGTTATTCATTGTTATGCCGCATTCATGGATTCTCATGCATATATTCACTATTTTACGTGCTATTGTGCTTTTGGATTCGGATTTCCATGAGATTTTTTGGATTTGGGGGAAAACCGTAAAACTTATACAAACTTCTTCTTTCTCTTTTTAAATGAAAAGCGCAGTTTTACCATGATGTATGTGTCGTCCACCATGAGTTTGCTGATGGATTTCGAGATCCGATTAGAGGAGACGGATGAACCGTTTCGGGTACATGGTGGACCCGGTAAGGTACCCCGGGGCAAGAAGCGCGTGATGATGACGATGTGAGCCTGGCAGGGGAGCACTACTTACCGGTGATTTTACCCGACGCGTCGGATATCCGTAGGATACCGTCGTGGTCTTGAGATTGATGGTATGGGCCGGTTTGGACTGACGGCGCCCTAGATAGTGAGATTGACATACAGAGATTTTGAGATATTGAGGTACAGAGATTGCGACACAGAGATATCGAGAGATTTGGATACTTGTTTTGTGTCGATGCTAGGCACTGTTTATGCTGATTTCATTTATGATACCTCGTTTTTAAAAAGATACAGAAATCTCACTAATTTATGACAGCAGTTTTCATCAGTACATGCATTCTGTTTCATGCATTCATACATCATCTATATTATATATTGCTACCTGAGGCACTGACACGGGCACATGGGATTACACTCGGGTTAGATATTTACCCTAGCCATTATTATAGGCTGCATGTTATATATTTGAGGATATATTATGATCGTTGACCTAGGTTTGCGTTGTTCATGCGGTTTCTATTCGTAGATGTTTTTCTACTCACGAGTTGGCAACTCACCCCCGTTGTGCCACAGTTCCTTACAGGTTTGCCGTACAGGTTTCATTACGGCTTTGCGGGCACAGTTTTGTTCGGGTGACTTTCTAGTAGGTGGGTTTATTGGTATCGTACCCATCATATTACCTTGTATAATATTATTCAGTTGTATCTAGTAAATTCCATCAACCAAACATATATTTATTTCAGAGATAGAGACCAGTGATGTTATTCTTTCGACCTTAGTGTCGCGCATTATATTTCTGTGGATTTCTTATGGTTTTGAGTTTCCTTTTGAGTTTTGATCCTCGCCCTTGGCGTTGTATATTATATTGCTTGTGTGGTTGTGACGGTCGATTGACGAAGAGCTAGCTCCCGCTTGGGGTTTCCTTTTATTGATTTCGTATACTATTCATGTTGTATCCCGTTTGGGTGCCTGTATTTATAAAAGAGACTGCCGAAATTTTCAGGAAATATTTGATGTTTTTAAAACCACATAATTCGGCTTATGCTATTAAAACTACTTGATTTTAAATTGGTTTTCCATCACTCTACTACTTTTCTTGGTTTGGATTTCTGGGTTTTCGGCTTACATAGATTACGTACGCCTCGAGACGTTTCGTAGTTTAAGTGCCGGTCATGTTCCGTACTTTCGGGATGTGACACTGGGGTACTGATCTAAGTCTAGAACAAACTGATACCATCTATATAGATATATGTGCATGTATGAAAACACACACCTAAAGGCCCGCTATAACTCATGTCGTATCTCATAATACAAACCACATCATATCACCGATCTCATGGCACCATACCTAACCTCATAGACTCATATCCATATATCATCCACTATCCTCATCATCCAACTGTAAGTATACGTATGTATATATATAAATATACATCGTTCCATACCTATGTGTGTGTGTGTGTGTGTGTGTGTGTGTATACGTATCCTCATATACACACAAGTATAACAAGGTAAACATGTGTGTGCGTGCGGGTGTAAACTTATTCTAGGGTTCGCAACTAAGAAGCTATACTAGTTCACTTCTAACAACCCTAATCTAACCATTGAACACCTAATCATATCTTGAATATCCATGTCACACATAAAAGATATCATATATATATAGTATATATATATAGCATACTATATACCGAACCGTGGAGGTGCTATACGCCATCCACCCGACTTCCCCTGTAGATATAATCTACTCTCCTTGCTTCTTGTGTGCCGATACCGATGTCGCCATCTTCATCTTCATTTTTTCGACATCACATGGGGAACCTACACATATAATCCAATCCAAACGCGTATTAAAATCCAGTCGGAAAAACCCAAAATGGCACACACTACGCTTATAGGTAAAAACGTATAGCCTCGCATGCAAACACGACCAACAACCCTAGTCGTTGAATTTAAAACGCCACCCGACAGAAATGAATTATCAAATACCAAAGTCCATGTTAAAACAAGTCATAAAACAATGCGCCAACACAAGAAAATGATCCCAGATTTTACTCTAGGTTAAATCAGCCAATTTTGCATATGCCAGGGGTCTAATTTACTGCAGATAAAACCCTGGAACAAAAAAGAATCAATTCCATACTGCTCTGGCCACAAATTGTGGCCAGAATGAATTTATTTGTGGCCATGGTCGAGGGTTAGGGGCTAGGGTTTCAGTGGGGTGTCCTAGGTTGCCTGCATGTATCACTGTCTTTGCTAAATAATTTTCAGGTCACCCGGGTGTTAGCAGATTTCAATATACACACACAGAATCCACAATTCTTCCGATATCGTCTAAATCCGTATTCCGGGGTTATAGTCTCTGGTTTAGGTCTGAATTCTAGCACTAGGGGGTTTGTGTGGCCTCTACTAAGCTCAATTACACATCACAACTCAAAAATTCCATAAACCCTAACTAGACATTTCCAAATCTCACTAAACGACACCAAATCGGTTCTAAACAAACATGGATGTAAAAGCAATGGAAATTCAACACTAATGATGGAATAATTACCTCATTTGGCAACTCAAGAATTTTCTTGAGTTGCCCCAAGTGTCTAAAATGCTAGCTTTCTTGGTCCAAGGTGTAGCTAGTGAGCTCATGCACATTTTTAATGAAGTGGGTATTGGGTTTTGAGATATTTTTAATGGGTTTTGAGAGGATGAAGAGGGGGGAAGGAGTGAGGGCAGTAACACTTTGAGATGAGGGAGAGAAAATAATGAAGAATGATGAAAGAGTAAACAATTTTATGGTCAATGAAGACCCCTCACACTCTCTCTCATGCCCATATCTTACTTCTTTATTCATATTTCTTTTCTTTTCCTTTCTTTTCCTTTTCTTTTCTTCTCTTTAATTTATAACCATGCATGATAAAAAGAAGAAAGCATGAAAGAAAAATGTAACAAGTGCTAAAAAAAGACATGTGCATGTTTTGCACAAAACAAGCTTAATGCGTGATTAGCGATATTTAATCGCGATTAGCACTAAATAGCGTATAATTAATCATAAAAACTATTAATTTGCATAATTCACATAAAACACCCTCTTTTTTAGTAATTTCCATAATTTTCCAAATTTTTTCCCCAATTTATCGGTATTTAATTATACCGCCTTATTAAAATATTCAATAATTTATTATTCAATTATAAAAATTCCCAAAAATAATATTTTATTTTTTTGAAATGTTACAATATAGCTCATACAAGTATTCTATCCTGACACAGAATATAACCTAACTCTATGAGTCAAAAGATAAATTGGCCGTTATTCGACATACAAATTTCATCATTTCTAATACGTATAATTTCTTGTATAATATCTCATCATATCACTGTATCTGTATCATCTCAAGTATGGCGTAATCTCTTGTACGAATCCATCAAACTATATCCATATCATATCACTGTATCTTCTCAAGTATGGCATAAGCCCTCATATAAATCCACCAAACCATGTTCACATCGTATTGTTGTATCTCATCTAAAACCATGCATGAAACAATATGCAATTTAAGGACATACTAGATGCGATACAATATAATTATCTTGAATAAATACTAAGCTAACTAGATATCATAATACTATTATATGGTTGCGGGGGTGTTATACGCCATCCACCCGACTTCCCCTGTAGATGTAAATCTACTCACCAATTTAAAAGCTCGCTGAATCCACGCTGCTACATCACCAAATCCATCTCGGAATTCTCAAATCGTACCTATATTCGTTTTTAAATCTCATTGATGTAAATATCATATCGAAAACCACAACAACAAGCAAAACACCTGTAGGTTAGAACCTACAGTATACTTAACTCAAAAACGATAACAAAATTCTGTCGTTAACGTATAAACGTCAACTGTTCAGCTTCAACATCAAAATACAAAAGCTCCGTATCGTAAATGTCTGAATTTTGATAAAACCATTTCTAAAACATTCCCAGATTTTACTGTATAAATATTTAAACAACACAAACAATACAGAGACTTGTCAAATACCAACTCAAAGCTACAGAAGAAAAATCAACACCAAAAGACATGAGGAGGCCAGTGTCGCCGGATTTTCTAAGGAGTTTGGGGTTCGTGTTTGAAGTGGTGTCTCCTAGTAGTCTCAGTATATTTTTGGTCTTGTTGGATTTTCTAGCGATTATACCTAGTGGTTCCAAATTCCGTTATAGTAGCTAAATTATCACTGTTGGATATAGTGCCCTCAAAGTCAATTATTGGATCGTAGGCACGTGATTTCAATGATTGAGGGTGGACCTATACCGGTAGGACAGTCTTACTTAAGATGATAGTTTGCTATCTGGTTTATCTTTATTATCGTGTACAGTTTTAGGTGACCTTAGAGATCACTACTACACATTGATAGAGACCTTAGGATTTCGCTTGACGGCCAGCAGTATGATGGTGATCATATACGTGGGAGCTGGGGTCTATAAGCACATCCTTAAAAGGTCCCTAGTCGAGGGAGTTTCGAGACAGGGCATCGATACTCTAGAGTTGACTAGTGTATACGGGTCGAGACCCCGACGAGGGGCGGTGGCTGTTCTCACAAGCCATTGGTGTCAGTTGGTTCCCCTAAGACGTATACAGGTGCTCATTGGGTTATGAGTACACCGGACAGGACTCGCCGGGAACATGCTAGTTGGTTTTCTACCTAGCGTCAGATAGCAGTTCCCTGGTGACATGTGTACAGGTTTGTTCATCGACCTGAGATCGTCATTTGCCTTGTGTGAGTTCCCACTGTGCTTTGATTACTACCCTACCACGGCTCAAAGGAGTCGTGCAAAAAGGTTTTAGTTGGGTACAGTCCCGAGCCACATGGAGGCAGTGAGCGGATCGGCAGGGGTTTCGTCTCTCCCGGTATTGCGGGTGAGATCGCGCTGTGTCTTGAAGAGCCATTACACGAAATCCTTTGCCAAGGCAGGAGATTTACTAGTAGGTATTCCAGTAATAGCTCAGGGTGTTCTGGGCTACACTCCGACACGACTTGTAGCGCATTTGGGGGTCTGACTTTTACCAACCCCCTAGGCCCGACATGCGATACTCATAGACGAACGGACCAGACTGTACGGATATTGTTACCGACAGGCTCAGTAGGGTGTCAGGATGAGTTCGCTCATCGACCTCCCTTTTGGTCAATACCTGGTGGCCCGTTACGTACAGCTAGTACCACTGACGTGCTAGTGGTTAAATCCACATCCAGTGTACTGAAGAGTGTTTAGAGTCCCCCACAGACAGTTTCTCAAGTTTCGGGCGAAACATTGTAGAGGCCGTATAGGTATTATGGCAGGGTTCGATCATATACGTGCAGTCGTGCACGGATCATGATCGGACTGATCATACTAGTGGGCTCTGGTTTAAACCGGATCTTAGTATTAGATTTGTTGGATTACTTTAGTCTCATCGCATTCGCATTCAGTCGGAATGCGGATGCAGGTATGTATATACAGATGAGGGGTATCTTTGTAATCCGTCACGAGTTTTCTTTAGATGTTGCCATATCTTTTTATTGTTGTAAACATTTGGATTAATGTTTACAATTGGAAATAATGAGCTCAAAGTCATGATTAGGAGGATTAATTGTGACACATACACAAGTGATGACTCATGGTCTCTTTCTTTGTGCATATGTCACATTATTGATTGATTTATGTGTTGAAATGATAAGAAGAGAGAGAGAGAGGGCAGCCAAAGGGCAAGGGTTTGCTCTTGTGTTTATCATTCTATCTCTCTCATTTTATCATTGAAACAAGAAACACAAAAGAAAGCTCTTCTTCCTCCTCTTTCTTCTTGAGCTCACCATTTCCTTTCCAGTGGCATAATCTTAAACCTCCATCCATGCACTCTCATCTATTGAGAATCAATGGATGCTTGAGACAATATTATCATACACATTCTCTACATCACCTTTGACACGTCTTCTAGCAAACTTCGTGTCCGATTTGCTTCAGACGATGCGGGAGCCCGTAAAAAAACTCATTGACGTGGTGTCCTTTTCGACGAGGAGACCGGAGATCGGAGATGCCACGAGGAGCTTGGGAAGGTGTCCAAAGACCGAAGGACACGGATCGATCGGTATAGCCACTCTCACTTCTTGTAGATAGCTAGTTATAGGTTAATGGTTCGATCCGGGGTGAAAGTATACGATAGCGCCAGTTTCAAGTTTAAGAAAAAGTTTTCGTTTCCGCATTTTGGCCGCAGATTGACGGCCGGGGCCCTACCGTAGACTTACATGGTATCAGAGCCACGCCATTAACTTATACTAGCTTGTTCTAACATGTTTAAAACATCGATCGATCAAAATTTCCAAAACCGCAAATTCAAAAGTAAAGTTTCTGTCGAATTTTTTTTTTGTCTAAAAATTATTTTGGGTATGTCAGAAAATCAGGCAGGCTTTTCTAAGACCACTGTAGAAATTTGGAAGTGTGATTCCACCATTGCGCCGCGGAACCGCGGCACTACGCACGTTGTGGCCGCGGTTCCGCCGCGGTACTGTAGGTTTAGTGCACCAATTTTTCTACTGTGGTCTTTGACATGGAATTAATGTTTCTGGAACTTTTTTGGTTTTTTTTTTGGTTTTGGCCCAGATTATTTTGAGTGCTGGAGTTGTACTTGGGGCCCACTTCGGGAAATTTTGTTGATCGAAATTTTAAATATGTTAGTTCGCAGTACTTACGTTATATCTGCGACCGTGAATGTCATTCGAGCGGTAAATCTTGTCTAATCGCTATAGCCCATTTAGACGGATTTGTGAACGTGACATTCACGTTGATGTTCTGTGTTGTGCTGTGATGTTGCGGATTTGTCGTGGTGGATAGCTTGGTGCAATGTTAGTGCAGTTTGGTATTATTTGTACATTTGATATTGCGGGGCGAGCGTCCGACATGTGGACTGCTGTCACTACCTGTTTGTATATTATTCTTTTGTGGCACGACCGGGTTGAGGTCGATGTACCCGTTGTATATTTTTATTTTCTGTACTAGGATTACCCCGCGGTGGGGTGCACGAATAGCCGGATTCTAAGGGGTAACGGGCCCGCATCTCATGGCTTTGAGATGGAGAGGGCTTCACTCTAGAATTGGCAGGCTATTCGCCGCACTCATAGGGGGTATAGGTTGACCCAAGGAGGGGTGCTCAAGTTACCGGATTCCGTGAAGTGCTGTGTGGTCCATTTACTTTGTTGAAGGGGGTTGCCTCGCTTCAGGTTTTGGTGGGTAACATGCCGCCCCCGTAGGGGTCTAGGATTTCATTGAATAGGCTATCCACACGACCAGGGGAACGTCGGGTTTCACTTGAGGCTCAAAGGAAACCCGAGGATCCCAGATTATCTGTATTGTTCTGTGATGCTTATTACTCTCTGTGATGTTGCATTTATCACGCATGGAGCGATTATTATATATTACTATATATATACTAGTAGATGTTGTATATGTTTTACACCCGCGCTAGTCCAGTCCCCGCTCTGTCGTTAGTTAAGTAACCTAACGGGTGATGATGGGACCAAGTGGCAAATGCGGATGGCATATATGTACATCATATTTTCGTTCTTTTGTGGTGTGTTCATTTGATGGGACTGCATTGATTCGGATCAATGCAAGCTAAACAAACCTGTTTGATGTTGGTGGAACATTTTTCAAAAAGCTGTTATAGCAAGGACGTTCTCTTTTGTTTTGCACAGTGGTATTCGGTTATGAATATCCAGCACCTTAGTCGACGAGGCAAGGGCCGAGATCCCTTCACCGGGAGTGACCCCTTGGACAGAAGTTTGCATCAGGGTAATAACTTCACTATAGTCGATTACTTTTTGCTTTGCATCATGGTATTAAGTTGGAATATCCTGCACCTCATTCTACGAGGAAAGAGCCGAGATCCCTTCACCAGGAGTGACCTCTTTAGCAAAGGTTTTCGCCACTATATTTTTATAAAAAGCTATCCGGTTGCTTCAACGATATCAAGTTCATTACGTTAAAGGTTTTTCGCCAAAAACCATTCGTAGCCCTCCGTCATTTTAGAAAGGTAGCACTTAGTATTCATACTATGTATGTTGACTTTCGTCAAGGCATAGCGTATGGTAGCTATTTGTTGCTTTTCTGTTGCATAGATAGATGCGTTAGTTTGGGACAGTCGTACTACTATTTTGGCCTCCGTCAAGAGTATGTATGGGTGGGTTCAAATTAACCTGGATAATGACGGATAGAACTTGACATGTGACTTATGATATGTTGGCCTTCGTCAAGGTCATAAGAGCATGGGGTAAAAATCGCATCGGGAGTTTCTAAAGAAACTGAAACTTGCTAGATATGCGCATACCTTCTGGAGTGTGATAACGTGAGTGGATTCCATCACGTTATCATGCGATGATAGTTAGATCCCGATTCCCACTGATGAGTTGGTTTACTCCTCGGGTGATCCCGACTAATTCTTCTTTCAGGTTTGGAGGAGAATTTGAGGATACAGTGGGAGGTTTCCTGATTAGATAAAATGATAACCATTCTGATCTAGGTTAGAGTGCACGCAGAGTGTTTCTTTTCTCTCTCTCTCTTTGGCAGCGACCATGGCTCGACCCTACACTATGACTCAGTGACCAAGTTAACCGAACCTTCTTAAAACACTGGCTTTGGATTGTCTGAGTTGCATACCTCATTGCCACTCCTACTTTTACCCTTTTCTCCAGAACACCCCGTATTACTACGAACATCCACTTCCATTGGATTAAACCATTCTATGGTTATATACGAACTCGAAGGAACTTTTTCCAGATTCGAGGATGGTTTCCGGTTCTGGAGAAAATGAATATGATTATTCAGTTGTCTTTTCTTTTTACCTTCTCTCAGACTGCGAGTGCTCCTTTGATTAGGACGGTACACCTATTACGCTAATTGGATAGTCTTCATCCAAACCATAGGAAGGTGCCGAAAGGTAGGAAATGAAGAAAACCGATTAGCCTAAGTAAGGTATACAGAAGGTAATAAGTAAGTACAGGTAAAGGTATTAGAAAGAGGGCAAAGTAAATTGCGATTGCTATTCACGACCAAACCAAGTATTTCATCGCCACTTCTACTTCACCTTGGTATTTCTGCAGAACACCCCATATCACTACGAAGATCCACAGTTTTTGGATATTCCATCGTATGGTTATATACGAACTCGAAGGAACTTGTTCCAGTTCGGGGATGGATTTTGGTTTAGGAGAAATAGGAATAAGATTTATTCAGTTGTCTTTTATCTTCATCTTCTCTCAGGTTACGAGTACTCCTAGGACTAGGAGAGTACACCCATTATGCTTATTGGATAGTCTTCTTCCAAACCATAGGCTGGTGCCGAACGGTAGGGATGGAAGAAAACCATTTGGCTTAAAGGTGGTGTACAGAAGGTAATGACTAAAGATACATAAAGGGATTTAGAGAGATGGCAAAGAAATATACGGTTATAGTTGTGAATCTGATAATGGATGAGGCATTACTAGGAATAGCCGGATACCCCTTCGAAACAATTACATGTTTCAGTTTCACTTTTATTGTTAAAAGAAAACTGATTTCCTAATTAGCCCTTGTTCCAGGGTATGTATTTACCATGTTTGATTCTTACATCTGTATGGTTTTACAGATGATGAGTTGGAGTAAGTTATTGGGAATTGGGTGATCATCTTCATTATATCGGGATTCGTTGTAATTGGTGATATTGAGGAAATCGCCTGGGTTGTTTGCCGGACGGCAAATATTTGGTTTTGAATATCCGTTGTTATGCACCAATTTCAAATTGATATATCTGTATGTTTATTTTTATAAAGTGAGATACAACATTTTGAAATTATGTCCATGACATTTACCTATATCAGTGGATGGTTAGGTAAGGAGCATTAAACATCGGTGTAATTCTTCTTAACTATAAGTACAGTTTTCAACCTACGACACAAAGGGAATGAGTTATTAGACCCAGGGGACTTATACAGAGTATTGTATGTTGCCAGTGTCCATTAGGACAGAGGGGTTGGTACTCGTACTATATTCTATTTACTTATGATTTCTCTAGTTCTTAGACATGTGTTTCATAGAAATGCAAGATCCAAGTTTTGAGAAGTTATAAGTATATGAATAAAGTAGAGAACCAGGTATTGTAAGTATCAGGATTCTTTAATGTGATCGAAGATATAGATACTTGTGTATGGTATTCAGTTGATAGTAATGATTATGAGAACATGCTTCTCTTTCAGGTTACTCATAATTGGATGCCCTCCTAAGTTGAGTAATGCTGATCGACCTCTCCCCATTTAGTTGACATGCACTGGAGATAGCTGCATGAATTGAATCTGGTTCCAATTAAATCAGTGCATCTGTTTCTATATTAGGATATAAAATAGTTCATATCTTAACAATGTTAAGGTACGGAGAGTTGTCCGGCTTATGCTTAAAACCAGACTCCGGATAACTCAAGGCGCGTTTCTGTAATGGCTGTTTGTGGGTAAACCCGGGCTATGACGAGGGTTGACTTTGTACCATCTGGAAGATCAATAGTGATATTGTTCTTGACTCGCCACAGTTTTGATAAAACTGGATTTTTTCAGAAAACAGTAGTGGGAGTTTGGTAGAACTGGAGTGATTCCAGAACCACAAACGATTACTGGAAATTTGATAAGAAGCTAAAGATTCAGTCAGGTTTGACATTCCATTAGCCACTCCGCAGATATGGTGGGTAACCTCAGGCACTCGAGAGGTACTTCGGTATGCTCAAGGACAGTGACAGGGAGGTTCTTGTTTACCCAGACTTGATACTACTATTGTTCTAGACTATGAGACCCGGCAGGAGGATGAATATAGCGTCGTTCTAAACTAGCTTTAGAAGTGTACGTGTATATGACTCTGCCAGAGGGTTGTCGTAGTCAGTGAGAGCAGCGGAAGCATTGTGGAAAAGTAGCTTATGTCTATTTATAGACTAAAGCAGATATAGCGGAGATAGATCATCTATTTCTGATGTGACAGTGATAGGTTTGACTTCATCAGAATAGGGAATGGATCTGTTAAGAAGGCAGTAGGGTGTGATGTCCTGGTATTTGGATGACATACACAGAGTAGGAAGTGAAATTCCTATACTATGATCGATTATACTTTGGTTGTCACACAGTGGTTTCTCCATATAGGACATGAATATTATATGAGACGTTCTGGTTACTAGATCTATGGTTTTAGATCTAGATTTGGGTAGTTTCCTAATCTGGGTACTTAGACAGCATTCTAAAAGTGTTTTAGAATGGACGACTCCTGGCATGGTAGTATACCTGCAGGTGATGGAGTCACCCTCTCTAAAGGTGTCTTACAGACTAAAGGGGAGAGGGATATGCATGATTGACATATCACTTGCTTAGGCAATTGAGTCAATCATGAGATGTCAAGTACCACACCAAATGTCGTTTTTGAACTAGATGCTATAAGTTCAGTTATTAATCCAATCCTGGAGAAACGTTCGGAAGCAGTTTTAGAACATAAGTAGATGTTCTATGGATATGATAACGACAGCCTCTTTCGGGAGACGGTTATCATTCCAGCCTTCCAAGGTGACCTGGATGACATAGTGATTGTCAGAGTTATAGTTTTCCCTCTGATGAGGGGAAGTAGTTTGGACAGGTGATCCAAGAGGACAATGAGGGAGGCATGACACAGGATACTGATTAAGTTCAGTTGACGATACAGTCTAAGAAGTTTGGATTTGGAGCTCATTTATGAACTAGGTCCCATCAGATATCCAGACATATTCTAAGACAGGTATTGCTCATTTCGGGAGATGGCTTTCTCCGCAAACTTGAGATAAAGAGAGACATAGAAAGAAACATCAGGGCGGATCCACTCACTGAGGATATTTCTCGAATGCAATAGTTTCGCAAACGGGCTTTGTGAGACTGATCAATAGAGGAGTTGGGTGTTCGGTATCACACGGGCTGTGAGTATGCGACATCGAAATAATTAGCCTTGAGTGCAAGTGGGAGATTGTTGGATATAGTGCCCTCAAAGTCAATTATTGGATCGCAGACACGTGATTGAAATTATTGAGAGTGGACCTATACCGGTAGGACCGTCTTACTCAAGATGATAGTATGCTATCTGGTTTATCTTTATCATTGTGTACAGCTTTAGGTGACCTTAGAGATCACTATTACACATTGATAGAGCCCTTAGGATTTTTGCTTGACGGCCAGAAGTATGATGGCGATCATATACGTGGGAGCTGGGGTCTATAAGCACATCCTTAAAAGGTCCCTAGTCGAGGGTGTTTCGAGATAGGGCATCGATACTCCAGATTAGATTAGTGTATATGGGTTGAGACCCCGACGAGGGGCAGTGGCTGGTCTCACAAGCCATTGCTGTCAGTTGGTTCACCTAAGACGTATACAGGTGCTCATTGGGTTATGAGTACACCGGACAGGACTCGCCGGGAACATGCTAGTTGGTTTTATACCTGACGTCAGATAGCAGTTCCCTGGTGACATGTGTACAGGTTAGTTCATCGACCTGAGATCATCATTTGTCTAGTGTGAGTTCCCACTGTGCTTTGATTACTACCCTACCACGGCTCAAAGGAGTCGTGCAAACAGGTTTTAGTTGGGTACAATCCCGAGCCACATGGAGACGTGAGCGGATCGGCAGGGGTTTCGTCTCTCCCGGTATTTGGGGTGAGATCGCGCTGTGTCTAGGAGAGCCATTACACGAAGTCCTTGGCCATGACAGGAGATTTACTGGTAGGTATTCCAGTAGTATCTCCGGGTGTTCTGGGCTACACTCCGACACGACTTGTACCGCTTTTGGGGGTCTGACTTTTACCAACCCCCTAGGCCCGCCATGCGATACTCATAGGCGAACGGACTGGACTGTACGGATATTGTCACTGACAGGCTCAGTAGGGTGTCAGGATGAGTTCACTCATCGACCTCCCTTTTGGTCAATACCTGGTAGCCCGTTACGTACAGCTAGTACCACTGACGTGCTAGTGGTTAAATCCACAGCCAGTGAATTGACGAGTCTTTAGAGTCCCCCATAGACAATTTCTTAAGTTTCGGGCGAAACGTTGTAGTGGCCGTATAGGTATTATGGCAGGGTTCGATCATATACGTGCAGTCGTGCATGGATTATGATCGGATGGATCATACTAGTAGGCTTTGGTTTAAGCCGGATCTTAGTATTAGATTTGTTGGATTACTTTAGTCTCATCGCATTCGTATTCAGGCATAATGCGGATACAGGTATGTATATACAGATGAGGGGTATCCTTGTGATCCGTCACAAGTTTACTTTAGATGTTGCCATATCTTTTTATTATTGTAAACATTTTGGATTAATGTTTACAAATGGAAATAATGAGCTCAAAGTCATGATTAGGAGCATTAATTGTGACACATGCACAAGTGATGACTCATGGTCTCTTTGTTTGTGCATATGTCACATTATTGATTGGTTTATGTGTTGAAATGATAAGAAGAGAGAGAGGGAGCAGCCAAGGGCCAAGGGTTTGCTCTTGTGTTTATCATTCTATCTCACTCTCATTTTATCATCGAAACAAGAAACACAAAAGATAGCTCTTCTTCCTCCTCTTTCTTCTTGAGCTCACCATTTCCTCTCCAATGGCATCATCTTCAACCTCCATCCATGCACTCTCATGTGTTGAGAATCAATGGATGCTTGAGACAAAGTTATCACACACATTCTCTACATCACCTTGGACACGTCGGCTAGCAAATTTCATGTCCGAGTTGCTTCGGACGAAGCGGGAGCCCGTAAAAAGACTCATTGATGTGGTGCCCTTTCCAACGAGAAGACCAGAGATCGGAGAAGCCGCGAGGAGCTTGGGAAGGTGGCCAAAGACCGAAGGGCATGGATCCATCGGTATAGCCACTCTAACTTCTTGTAGATAGCTAGTTATTGGTTAATGGTTCGATCCGGGTTGAAAGTATACGATAGCGCCAGTTTCAAGTTTAAGAAAAAGTTTTCATTTCCGCATTTTGGCCTTAGATTGACGGCCGGGGCGCTACCGTAGACTTACAATCACAAAATCCTAGTTCGTGATACTGCACACTAATCATGCTACGTATCGTATACAGAATTTTACCCCATTCTGATATTAGCTTACGGATTTAACCTACTGACAAATTAAGTTATTTAAACAATACCAAACATCCTAATATAGATATATGGAGCTACCCAAAAATTCCCAACACCCAATTCCTCTACAAATCCGGCGAGATCGGATTTTCCTTGATGGTCGCCGGCCAAAATCCGAGCAAAGGGGCTCGTCTTCCTATGGTTTATTATAGGTACAATTTACAAGGTTAAGGCACTGTTTGGGTTTTCTAATTTACATCTAAACTATAGCAGATTCATAAACAGAGCCTAATCTATCACAATACGATATATACCGATATCATACAAAAACAGTATTGAACTAAGAACTGTAAGGTTGAGCTTATACCTATTGAATGATTCACAAGAGAACACCAGCTCAAGGTGGTATGTGGGAACATCTATGGTTTGTAGTATCATAAGTTTAGAGAATAGCACACTAGAAGAAGGAATTCATTGCTCTCTTTCGCTTGGTAGAAACACTTAGAATATTTTTGGTTTTGGGGTTGAAGAGTGTATTATTTTAGTTGGGATTTCTAAAGAATTTCTGAGTATCATAGGTAAATAGGTGAGGAGCTTTGTAGAGAAAGCATGTGGTGTGTGATGAGAGGGGGAGGTGGCAAGAGAGGAAGGAGGATGTGTCTCATAATGAAGCATGATGCATTCATGCAAGGAGGAGGTGGAAAGTGATGAAGGAGGAGGTGCAAGGTTATAAGTAAGGGTGAAAATGAGGTGTTTGTATGTAAGTTAGTATAGAATGTTATATGCCAACCATGATAAGAATTATAACAATAAGTAAAAACCTTCATATCATAAATCCAAATCCATATAACTTAAAAGATATGAAATGATAAATCTATTACTTAAATGTCATTAGCTTAATGAAAAATTCAATATCATGTTAAAATTTCATTTTTCTTAATATCACCCACTTTATTCAATATTATCAAAATAATTACATTTTTCGGATATGATTCCGATACTCAATTTCATAAGCGATATCATTTTTCATAAACTTATTATTTTCAATATTTTTATAATTAAATAAATATTCTTAATTTTCCAAAATGTTACAGTCTCTCCCCCTTAAAGAAATTCGGTCCCCGAATTTAAATTAAACTTCTTTCGTAATCATCTTCTTAATCCAATCAACTTATTTCAAAACAATTTCCCGTGGTCCAATTTTAAAACATAAAATTTGCTCGATATCACAAGACTCCAAAGTCCCATATGAGCTAAAATGCATAACAACGCAACCATGTGCGTGAAAACTCAAAAGATATAATATTTCATAGCTGTAACTCTAGCGGTTGCTATGGAATTACTCCAGTTATGACAAAAATTTTTGCCAAATACGAAAACCATTGTGTATCCTAAGTACACAAAATCAATGCCATCATCGCAGTGCAATATAAGTGCACATGACCAAGCGAAAATATAAAAATCAAATTTATCACATTTCCTATCAAGTGTAAAGCACAAAAACAAAATCAAGCCTAATTGGTTTGCACGTAAGTCTCAAGCCACACTTCACGGTGTGCATGAAAACAAAGCAGCGCTAAGTGCAACAGGCGTGCATGAAACGATATCCACTGCAGCCAATATACATGGAATAAAAGTATAAAAAATAATACCAAGTGCATTGGGGTGCACAAAAATCAAATCCAAGTGCATCAGGGTGCACAATTTAAATCTCAAGTGCAACGGGGTGGACAAAACTAAAATCAAATGCATCATAGTTCACAAAATAAAAACGGGCCACTAGTGTGCACGAAATTAAACCAAGTATACTTAGAATATTTATACATATTCTTAACCATGTGCATCTAATGTGCACGGGAATTCAGGATAGTGCATCCGGTATACACAACACTCCAATCGAGGGCAGTCATCTCGCACTAAAATCTCAACAAGTGCACCTGGTGTGCACAAAGCATAAGTCAAAGTGAAATTACTGTACATAGAAATCTCATCAAGTGTACCTGTTGTGCACAAAACATAAATTGATCCTTAAATCCTTAAAATACATATATCAAAATTACGGACGTCGAGTTGTCCTTTCTCCAATGTTGGAAGAAAAAAAGAGAGAAAAAAATGTTTTTAGATTATAAAAATGTAAATCGAATTCAAAGGACATTGAAACATATTCTCTTCAATGTCGGAAGGTGTTTATACCACCGGAATTGGCATAGCAAGAATTACTACTTGCCGTCTGCCACGTTCTAACGTCTTCTGTCTCTGAATTCTGGTTCTTCTTGTAGATTTCTAATATCATGGATTCTTGATGCGATCGTCTGGTTAGGAGCAACAATGCCATTCGTCTTATTGCGGATACATCCCATCACACCTTCTTGACCAGTAGTCCAGTTCTTTGTAACGCAACAGGTTGATAACGGAAATCTCTGTCTACAATTTATGTGCTAACAACTAATCCCAGACAAATTTTATTTATTATAAATTTCTGGAAGAGAATCCATCAAGGCTTTTACTAAAATCATTTTTCCAACCTTCCCGGAACTAGCACCCTTTTCTTGACCTACTTTCCCTTTCATAACCGTTGTCATTCCCTTTTGATTTCCTCCTAAAAGTGTAGTTGAACGCGTCATCAAATCTTTAATATCTACTGTGTAGAACAACTGTCCACTGAAACTTCGTACCAGTCTCATGTCCTATAAATTCCCTATATCAATCAATTAAGGAGCGTATCTGCATAGTCACGCGAATTTGCAAGTCATACTTCGTTATGACCCACTCGGTGTCTTTCAAACTCGGAAATACGAATCCATTACTTCTGATACTCTGTAGAGAAATCTGGCCAATCTCACCTGCGAAGACTCGTCCCAATTTGTCGGAGGAAAACTTTGTAACATTTTAGAAAAATAAAATATTATTTTTGGGAATTTTTATAATTAAATAATATTATATTGAATATTTTAATATTGCGGTATAATTAAATACCGATAAATTGGGAAAAATTTGGAAAATTAAATTACTAAAAAGATGGTGTTTTATGTGATTTAAGCAAATTAGAACTTACTATAATTAATCATATTCATTTTTAAAGCTAATCGCGATTAGATATCGCTAATCTCGCATTAATCCGGTTTTGTGCACATGACATGCACAATGTCATTTTTACACTTTGTTACATTTTCTTTCATGGCTTCTCTTCATTTTTCATTTTGGGTTTTGTTTTAATTAAGAGAAGAAGAGAAAAGGAAAAGAAAAGGAAAAGAAAAGAAAAAGAAAATAATAAAAAGAGAGGGATGGGCAAGAGAGAGAGAGAGGTGATGGGTCAACCCAAGACCATAGCTCCTTGTCCCTTCATTGTTTCTTCTTCATTTCTTTCTCTTCTCTTCTATCATGGCAGCACCCATCTCCCTCCTCCCTCTAAACACCTCATTTCATCATCAGAACACCCCAAAGCATCACCTTGCCTTCACTAAAAACATTCACAACATCTTGACAAACACTTTGGACCAAGAAAAATCCGATTTTGAAGACTTGGGGAAACTCAAGAAAATTCTTGAGTTGCCAAATGAGGTAATTTCTGCACCTTTATAATAGTATTTCAATTCTTTAAGCATCCATAGATGTTTAGTATCGATATTATGTAGTTTGGCGAACATTGAAAGTTCTAAGTTAAGCTTAGGGTTTTGAATTGAATCCAAAGGTGAAATTGAGGCTTAATAGTGACCTTAAACCCCAGTAGGGATTGTAAAATGGACTGAAACCAGAGAATAGAACCCTAAACACAAACATAGAAACCCCGACATCAGCAGATTTTATGGAAATTGTGATGTATTTTGGTATCTGCTATCACCCGGGACACCTGAAAAATATTTAGCAAATACAAAGACACAAGCAGGCAACCTAGAATCTATACCCAAAACCCTGGACCATAATCCCACTGCCAGGCCACAGAATTATTCATTTGGGCCGCAATTTGCGGCCTTGGTACACCCAATTTGCTTCATTCTTATTCCAGGGTTTTATCTCCAGTAAATTAAACCCTCCATATATGCAAAATTGGCTAATTTCACTTAGGGTAAAATCTGGGACCTTTTTCTTGACTTGCTGCATTATTTTGCAATTTCGTTTTAATTTGGGATTTGGTATTTGATTTTGTGTTCCGTCGTCTGATGTTTGTACGTCAACGATGGGGGTTGTTTGATGGTTTTGCAGGCGTAGGCTTTAGGTTTTAACCTATGATTGAAACGTGTGCCGTTTTGGTTTTCCAACATGATTTTAATACGTGTTTGCGATTGTGTATTGGTTTTAGGTACCTGTTCCCGCCAAAAATTTCTGCACAGAAGAGTCCAAGATATCAAATGACAGCGATCCGCTTAAGGAAATGGGAACCAGTATCTTCCGGGCTGTTTTTTGACAAACTCCCGAATGAGAAACAGATAAATTCTGATGGTATCGAAAGAGGCTCGAAAAACCCTTCGATTTGATATATTATGGGCCTCGTAATTCATTCGGGATCAAAAGTTATGAGGAATTACGTGTCTACACATGATGGGCCTTTAAGAACCCGCTGGAGGAGTCAAAAGATATAATAAAAACTCAGAAAAGACCCCAATGGGGCATCACGTGCTCACACGTGACCATGGGTCACGTGCAGACACGTGATGGGCTTTTAAAACCTCTAAAATAATGAATGGAATTTAATTCTAAAAGTCAGAAAATACCTCAACGAGGTATCACGTGCTTACACGTGACCAATGGTCACGTGTTGACACGTGATGATTAAAACTGAAACATAAATAAGCGGCTGAGAAAGAAACCCAATTGGGGGTCACGTGCTCACACGTGACCAAAGGTCACGTGCCAGCACGTGACTGGCTTTTAAAGCCTTATAATTTAATAGAATTGAATTCTAAAAGTTTCTGAATCATTCCAAATGGAAAAGGGTCATGCGGAACCGTTGGATTAAAAATCCAAGGGTGATTAAAAATCACCAATTTTTGGAAGAATCCCAAATAAGGAAAGATTCCCCCTAAATCTAACCGAGATAACAAATAGAATATCTTTTGGATTTAAGATCCACGGTGAATAAAATTTACTGAATGATCTAAAGGCCCAGAATTAATGATAAATATAAATCAAATCTCTCAACAATCAAATCAAATCTTTCAATGAGAGATTTGATAAACAAATTGATTCTTTTCCTTCTCCTATAAATAGGAGCCAAGAAGAGAAGAGAAGGGATCTACTTTTTGGGAGAGAAAAACAGAGAGAGGAGAATTTAATTCTCTGCAAAAGAAAAACCCTAGGTAAGAAAAGAGAGGTTTCAAAAGAGAATTTAATTCTCAAAAGAGTTTAACTCTTACATAAAGAAAAGAACTTAGTTCTTTCTCTGGTTGAGGATCTGCAATGTGCACATCTCCCCTTGAATTGAGAATTTAATTCTCATTGGGTTGAGATCCTGCCATGCAGATCTAAAACACAGAGGAAGAATTGAGTTTTGAGAATTTAATTCTCCCAAACATTCAGGAATTTAATTCCTCCTAAAACAAAACTAGGGTTTAACCCTAATCAAGAATTTAATTCTTTTACAGATCTGGGAATTTAATTCCTTTAAAAAGAAATCAGGGTTTCATCCTAAATAAGAATTTAATTCTTTCACGATAGGAATTTAATTCCTCCAAAATCATAATTAGGGTTTAACCCTACAAAGAATTCAATTCTTAAAAGATCTCTGTTCATGAAAAGAACTAGGGTCACGCGCCCCACGTGAACCCTGAACAGATCCCCCAAAATGAGAGGAGGAATGTTTTGAGGCAATGCCTCACGTGCTCCCACGTGACCCTCATTATATACGGAACAAAAACAAAGGCAGAAACAATTCTGGGCGCTCTCACGTGTTACCACGTGACCCCTAATAAATGTTCTAATAAATCAGGGCATGAGTATACATCACGTGCCCACACGTGATGGCTATGAAAATTAAAGTGTTAAACACTTGTTTGCAGAACAAAATAAAGTGGATCTGGCCCCACTTTTTGATGCCATCACGTGCTCCCACGTGACTCCCAAAACGCAGAAAGAAAAAGCAAAGGAAATGAGAGCTTGGGGCGCTCTCACGTGTTATCACATGACCCCTCAGCAAATGCCTTAACAATTGGCGTACAGATCCCCATCACGTGCCAACACGTGATGCTCTAAAATAAAAACAAAAGTGTTTAACACTTATTCGCAGATTTGAGGATAAACCAAAAGAAGATCTGGCTCCACATTTAGGGCGCCCTCACGTGTCACCACGTGACCCCTAATGAGCATTCTAACAGACCAGAGCGGGGGCCTCCATCACGTGCCCACATGTGATGGCCAGGAAATTAAAAGTGTTAAACACTGATCTGCAGAATAAATTAAGGGAAATCAGGGCGCTCTCACATGTCCACACGTGACCCCTCTCTCCTTAGTGTTTAACACTAATCTGAAGACTTTGTTCCCCGTGTTTAACACTGATTTGGTTTAGTGTTTAACACTAATTTGAAATCTCTGATTACCAGTGTTTAACACTGATTTTCTTTAGTGTTTAACACTAATTTGAAAGCCCTGTTGCTAACATTGATTATCTTTTAGTGTTTAACACTAATTTGCTAATCTTATTCCCAGTGTTCAACACTGTTGGTCTGTAGTGTTTAACACTAGCTTTAGCCCAATTGGCTAAGTTTTTAGAGGCAAAGCCTCTTCTTCAATGGACCAACAGAGGGCCAATATTTCAAACATAGTTGGACTTAGCCCAAACTGGCCATAAGTCCTCAAATCATCTTGAACTGAGCACATCTGCTCTTTCAACCAACTCATTGGTTCAAGGGTACATCTCTGAACTCCTCTGATATTTGTCGTTGTAATCCTTCAACGTCTTCAGAGAGGTGACGGGTCCCGACAACCACACATCAACACGGACTGTGGGGTCCTTAAACTCATGGACTTATGTGTCCTTAAACCTATATTCGTCCCCAAACGGGAACATGGACCACCATGTCCCTAAACTGGAGGTGGACCCCCATGTCCCTAAACTGGCAATGGACCACCACGTCCCTAAACTGGAACATGGACCACTATGTCCTTAAACTGGTATTGGACCACCATGTCCCTAAACTGGCATTGGACCCCTATGTCCCTAAACTGGAACAATAGAGCCAATTGCTCTTTTGTCGGATCTAAACGATCCCGTTAAGTCGATCTTAGTCCCAAACTGGACTAACATATCCTTAACAAACGTTTGAGTTGATCTTAGCCCCAAATATGGCTAACGTATCCTTAAACTTTCAAACAGACTCTAGTCCCAAATCGGACTATAAACCCCCTAATCAACTCTGGCTCAAGGGTACATCTCTGAACTCCTCTGACATCTGTCGTTGTAATCCTTCAACGTCGTCAGAGAGGTGATGGGTCCCGACGGCCATACATTTTGTTAGTTATATGTATGCCCTAGAGGCCATTACTGTACATAGGATGTATATTGTAGTGGATGCTGGGACATATATAGGGAGGACTTTCTTTCTCAACATGATAGTATGCTATCTGGTTGCTCTTTACCTTAACGTGTATACTGTTTGTCTCTCTATTACATATTGGTAAAGCCCTTAGGATCTGTACTTGACTACCTGGACTATGATGCGGATCATACTAGTGGGGACATGGTAGTCCATAAGTACATCCTTCAAAGTCCCTAGTCGTGGGTGTATCGAGACGGGGCATCGATATACCAGAGTAGACTAGCGTATACCTTCTCGACCCATACAGATGGGCGATGGATGATCCCATATCCATTGGTGTTTGACATCAGAGATGATATACGGGTGCTCAGTAGAGACTGGGTACACTGGACGGACTCGCCGAGAACTCCCAGATGGTATTATACCTCACGTCAGATGGCAGTTCTCTGGTGACACTGGTACAGAGTAGTCTGTTGACCCGAGATCGTCATAGAGTCTTGTGTGGTTCCCACTGTGCTTTGATTTCCATCTTACCACGTCCAAGAGGGCGTGCAAAACGGTGGTTTTTGGGTACAGTCCCGAGTCACATGGAGGCAATGAGCGATAGGAGGGGATTCGTCTCTCCCGGTATAGGGGGTTGATGTTGCGCTGTGTTCGATTGGCTATAACAGGAAATCCCTGGCCAGGGTTGCTGAGATTTACTGGTAAGTGTTACCAGTAGTTTCTCGAACAGTTATAGACCTCATATCGACACGACTTATCGAGCTATTGAGGTCTGACGTTTACCACCCCTAGGCGAGATATGCGACATATCAGACGATCAGACCGGACTGTACGGTAGTGTTACTGGTCGGATTCACTGGAATGTGAGCGGGCTTGCTCGTCGATCTTCAGATCGCTCAATACCCGGGTGGCCGTTACGTTTAGCAGACCGCTTGCGGCTTGTGGATGTTTGATATGATCATCATCCGCTGCCGGCGTATTGACGAGTCTTTAGAGTCCTACACAGAGGTTTCCTGGCTCAAGCGAAACGAAATAGGAGCGCATATGAGATATGTGCGGGACCGAGAATGATACCAGTATGTGATACTGTATTCGATTCTCGCGATTTATGACATTGATCGGTTATATGCGATATAGCCGGATTATCGGATCAAGTGTTGATTCGATAAGTTGTTACTGTTGATATTAGTCGGTTATATGCGATATGACCGGATCGTTAAATCAAGTGTTGATTTAATGATTTAATGCATAATAATATATTTGATATATTACTTTGCATTAACTAGTATCGGTTCACTTTAAAATGGATTTTCTCACTCGGGTGTACGCATTATATATGTGATATGATTTTGTGCATTTGCTTGTATCATGTTTGATGATACATGCTTTTTGGTTTGGGTAAAGATTAAACCATGGTTATTTAAATGGTTAGGGTTTTGTTTTTCATATCTATTTATTCATTTATTTATTTATTTTCTTTTTGGAAAAAGAAATGAGAAGAATGGTGGCTTTCTTTGTTTGTAGTTGAAGATTCATGAACCTTTGACTTTGTCCACCATTCTTATCTCATGCTTAACCTAACCATTTGATTTAACCCTAGTTCAATCTCTACACTTGACCATGGTTTAGATTATGATAAGTTTTGATTTTTCTTTTCATTTTTAATTAACTTATCATAACTCTTTCTTCTTCTTCTTCATCTTCTCCTTTGAAGAAGCTTGAGGTCATCAATGGTGATTAATGCAAATGAGTGAGAAATCCAATTCTAAAGTCTACCCACTTCCTATTTCTTCATCCTCTACCTCTTGCCAAGTAGTAGAGTGTGTTTCCTTCACAAGTTTCATGACTTGGTGAAGTTGTGAGCTCGATCTAGCGATGCCTCGACGTAGATCATCTTCGGCATGGACATCGACGACCTAGCTTGCCCATTCTCCTACGAAGCCGACGCTAGAGCCCGGATTTGATTTGGACAGTGGAGAGGACCTCATCTCGGAGCCGTGGAGGTGGAGGACCGGATCTACAAAGGTTGTATTTCCGTATCTCTTAGTTAATTGTTAACTAGTTAGCTTTTTCGCCTAGTTTTCTAGCAAACGATCCGTAGTCGGGTCTCTCGGCACCTAGATTTTTTGAAAATGGCATGGTAGATGCCTTGTGAGACCTCATTAGGGTGCCTAGGAACCCTACAGTGGTATCAGAGCCTAGCTAGAGCCTTAGGCGAAGTCTAGACGGAATTTGAAACCAGATCGAACCCGAAACACCAAATCAATCTTGCTCTCTGTACTTTTTTGAAAACAGTGAGTTTTTCCAAATTAAAAATTGCTAAAAAATTCAGCAGGGAAAAATAAGAATTACGGTGCAAAAAGTTTCTGGTGAACAGTAAATTTCGCGGCGGATCCGCGGCAGAATCATGTCTTCTGCGGCGGATCAGCGGCCCCTTGATGACGTCAGCCCTGTTCCTTTGCACAGTAATTCCTAGTTCAAAGAGCTGAGTTTTCTGGGAATTTTTAATATTTATTCAAGAGTTGAATTTTCTGGAGTTGATTTGGGGATTCGGTGTTTCGATCGGAGTATCAGATTTTGTCTATTTGGCTTTCCGGATAAATTTTAGAATATGTTAAAAAGTTCGACCGGATATAAATACCCAATTTTTCCCCTGTCGGGAAATTTCCAAGTGTTGGATTTTTCCGTAGTTTAACGACGTTCTAAGTAGTGCAAGTAACTCGATGGTCCCTCTAGAAGACAACAAACCTTAACTCGATTATGTGACCGTCTTGAACTGCCCTTTGAACCTTTGGGTTTGGGGCAGTACGGCGTGCCACATGTGAGGCGTTGGCTTGACCCTTCTACGGCTGGACCGTTGGTACTGAGGTACGAACTGAATGTTGTTAGACTTATTTCATGTGTTGATCTGTATCGGGAAAACTTGGGTGTTCGATTGTTCGATCGGAAAGTTTAACATTTTCTGTTTATCTGGAATGGGATACAATAATTGGAATTCACAATAAGTTATGAGATAATTGAATGAATGTTATAAACATAGCAGTTTAGTCTCACTTGATCGGTTGCCACGGAATTTTGATGTGATCAAAAGTCCGTCGCAATCACGTAGCGTACGCGGATATTCGCCGGGTAAACATAATAGACAGCCTCACTCCATAGCCCCGACCAAGTGACTGTAGGAGAACCCCGTCGCCGAAAGCATCCGTCCGGGTGCTCGCGGCAGCGGTGTTCCGCCTTGGTGCACTTCGTCGACGGTATCAGGGGTGCGGCCGTCTACTGAAGTTTGCGACGAGCATTCGATCAGGATGTCGGGAATCTTGTTGAATTGCCCGACTTGGTATTGAAAAGAGTTTTCGATTTTGAGACTAAAATGCGGGGTTTATAATTGTTAGGCATGCGATGTCTAAGTAATTCATTTGGTCAGGCATGCGATGTCTGAGATGATTGCGGATTCCAACTGTTGTAGTTTTACACTTTCTTTTCTGTGACCGTAAGTGTAATATGTGATATCGCCGGTTTCGTTGCTATATGTCAACGACAATTGGGATGCGCATATTTACTTACGTTGATGACATGTGATGTTATGTGTTGCTGGATATGTTATATTGGATCGTCGTGTTTGAATAGCCGGGGGTTTTTATGTGAGATGAGTGTTTTTTCATTTTCATTCATGTAAAAACTTGTATGTAATATTCTTTTATTGGGGCGCTTCCAGGTTGCGGAAGTTGTCACCGTTGTTGTATATTATTTACTTTTCCGCACTAAGATAGACCCAAGGAGGAGGGCACAAGTAACCGGGTTCTGGAGTCCAGTGGGAGACCAACTCGAGGAGTCGAGTCCGGGTCTCCTAACTCCAGAGTTGGTAGGGTTGCTTGCCGCTCTCGTAGGGGTCTAGGGGTGTGGGTTTGGCTATTCATCACGACCGTGGAATCCGTGTTTTATACTGGCTCGTATTGAAAATACGGACGTTCTAGTATATCCAATATTTCATATGATTCTTCTGCTGCGATATCTGTGATGTGATCATGTGATGTTCTGTGATAGATACAGTATATAGTATATATGATATATTATATAGGCGTTACTTATGTTTTACACCCGTGCTAGCCCTGCCCTGCTCTGCCGTTAGTTACCTAACCTAACGGTGCACGAGGGGACATCGAGGCGAATGCGGATGGCATAAGTGTACGTCGTATTTATCTGTGATGTTTAGGTATTTAAATGATGGGACTTCATTAATGAGATTAATGAAATAAAAGAAACCTAAGATGTTGTAGAATTGAATTTCAAAATAAAACAGGTAGCTACAGTTCTTGCTTTGCACAGCGGTATATGAGATATATCCTGCACCTTATTCGATGAGGAAAGGACCGAGATCCCTTCACCGGGAGTGACTCCTTTAGCAATAACTGGCAGATGCTACACACTCGGTTTGTTTTTTTGATTGCTTTTAAGTGTTTTTTTGCTTTGCACAGTGATATATATGATATATCCCGCACCTCATTCGACGAGGAAAGGACCGACGATTCCTTCACCGGGAGTGACTCCTTTAGCAAAACTAGAAAAGCCTCAAAAACACTCCATTTTTAAAATCATTTGATTCTACAACGATATCAAGTTCATTACGCAATAGGTTTTCAGAAAAACCTGTCGTAGCCCTCCGTCATTTCAGATAAGTAGTAGTTAGTATTCGTGCTACGTTTGTTGGCCTGCGTCAAGGCGTAGTGTGCGGTAGCTAACTGGTGCTTATCTGTATAAGCATATGATGTGATTGGATTAGGGTAGTCGTGCGACTTTGTTGGCCTGCGTCAAGGGTCGTGCGGGTGGGTTTAATTCAATCAGGAAATGACGGGTTGAACTTGACTAGCGGACTATGGTTTGTTGGCCTGCGTCAAGGTCATAGGACGCTAGGGGCAAAATATTATCGGGAATTTCAAGTGTTGAAATTTGCAATGAGATTGCATACCTTCTATGAGATAGTTGGATCCCGATACCCGCTGCGAGTAAGAGTTACTCCTGGGAGAGTTTTATACATTACGATTAGCCGATCAAGTAGGTGTCTAGAAAGGTGTCAACGGGGTTACGCTTCTGGGAAAACGAGGTTTACATTAATTAGGTTCGTGCGAAAGCACGGGAGACCTCCCTCAAAGTACCGACACTGGCCTGGCTGAAAGATTGGCGAACTTGTAGTGTGTAATTAATCCCGGCTAGTCTTTCCTTTTAGGGTTTGAAGGAAGATTTGATTAAAAGCAGTGGGAGCCATCCTTATTAGATAAAATAATAACCAATCTATTCTTGACAGAGCGCACGCTGAGTGTTTTCTTCTCTCTCTCTCCAGGTAGCGACCATATCACGCCTTAATCAAGATAATAATACGGAATATTTGACCGAACCCGCTTGTTGTACTGAGCTGGGGAACGTTGGTCCCGCTCCAACTTATAATTGTTATAAGACAGAGCAGGAAATTGGGGAATACCAGATTTCCCGTGCAGCCCAAACGAAGAGAGTGCATGCTGATGCATCATCTTCGGGTTTGTTCATTATACAGAACTGTTTCTCAGTATCCTTTACGTCCTGGGTATATGATACCGGATCAGGATCCCAGATATGTAATTTGTTACATAGGGCTACAGATAGGTACAGAACTGAGAACGGGTGATAAGTTCCATGAGGCAGAAAACGGGGCAAGTGTTGCAGCCAAGTCTGTTGGTCACTGTCACCCTGTATTACCAATACATTGATTCTGAACGAATGTTATTAGATACCGAACCTGATATACAAAATCATATCAGTCTCTTTATTAGTAAAGAAAGGATATAATTTTGTATTGTTGGATATTGTTTTGAACATTTTCTATATCAAAAGTTGATCGGTTCAGGCACGTTATCTAAAAGCTTTGATGTTCTAAATCAAACTACAGTTCTTTAGTATACGGAACACACACAAGAGGAAGAGTTCAGAAATGAACGAATCCTACTTGAGGCATTGTAGACTAGGTCAGATCAATGTGACCCGACTAGCTAGAGTTACATATAGATGCATATTTAAATCAGTTTGAATTTACATCTTGTGAAACTCGCCAGTCATGTTACAAAGATAAGATGACCATATCTTCGTTTACTGGAAACAGAGAAAGAATTAGTAAACTCTTGGGATGATACATGTTGATGTATGTAGGTCCCCTGTCTATACATGCCAGGACCGGTTCTTTGTACTTCATTACATTCTCTGATGATCTTTCGAGATTCAGACCTATGTTCTTGTTGAAACACAAGTCCGAACCTTTTGAGATATTCACAGAATATAAGTTAGAAGTAGAGAACCAATAAAAGGGTATAAGTATTATGTCCTTTGATGAGATCAAAGAGGAGAATACTTGTGCACGGAAATCCTGGATTATTCTAAAGGAGAATGAGATTCTCTCTCAGCATTACTCCTCTGTATACACCATAGCACGATGGCATATCAGGGCGGAGCAATCACACCCTATATGATAAGGTGTGCTCTATGATGAGTACTACTGAGTTACCTTTTTCCTTTAGGGAGTTATGCACTTATGAAGTTGCATACCTATTGAATAGGGTTCCAATCAAATCAGTTGCCTACCGCTCCATATGAGATATGGTATGGGAAGAGCCCATGTCTTAAGCTAGTTAAGATTTGGGGTTGTCCGGCCTATGTCTAAAACCATAATCCGGACAAGTTCGAGGCAAGGTCTGTTATGTAGAACTGGAATAGTTCCAGCTATACAAGCTACAGCAGATGATTTGGTACAACCAAAGGATTCAGTAGATACCAACGAACCTCAGCCTCTCCGCCGATCTAGTAGGGTTCCTCACCCACCTGAGAGATACTTCGGTTTCTCTATGACAGTGGGAGCGAGGATTACATCATGAGATGATGACCCAACTGGCTTCGAGCTGGCCATCAGGAGTAAGACTCTGTAAGAATGGCTGGATGCTTAGCGATCTGAGATGGAATCCATGTACACCAGCAAAGTATGGACTTTAGTTGCTATATCTGAAGGGTTAAATCCCCATCAGGAGCAAGTATATCTTGAGAAGATTACTTGGTATAGATGGAAAAGTTGAGACTTTCAAAACTAGACTTGTTAAAAGTTTGCATCATTGACCAGGTGTGGATAATGATGAAACCTTTTCAAGTAGCTATGCTTAAGTCCATCCAGATCCTACTTGCCACGGCTACATACCATGACTGCGATATCTGGTGGTTGGGTATCTTGACTGCTTTTCTAAATGATGATTTAGAAGAGAGCGTCTGTAAGTACACAGCCAGAGGGCTTCGTAGATAGTGGGAGCAGCGGAAACGTGTGCAAGATGCTTTATAGGATAAAGCAGGCATCGCGGAGTTGGAACATCTGTTTTGATGGATTAGTTGAACAGTTTGACATCATCAAAATGGTAGATGAACCTTGTATATACAAAAAGGTAGTAGGGAGTATGGTGGCGATCCTCGTAGAGTACGTGGATGACATACTCTTGATAGGGAAGGAGTTTCCTATGCTACGCTCGGTCAATATCCGTTTATCACAATGATTCTCCATATAGGATCATAATGATACCTACTAACTCCTGGATTTTGGATCTATGAGATAGATCTAATTGGATGTTAGGACTCTCACTAGTTGTAGTGAGACGGTATCAACCGATCCTGGAGAGAATCACTGGAAGGGTTCCAGGGTGATAAAGACGACTGAGTGTCAGTCACAGGCATTGTCTTTACCCTCAGTAAAGGGACGGTATGTTGGAAGAGTTCCAAGCTAGATACCGTGACATACTAGAAGATAAAGGCTGGATACATCGCTACTTAAGATGCTACCAAAGAGGCTGTTTGGGTGTATAATGGTTCATGAGATGAACTATGTTCCTTCCATTGTGTGACAATGGAGTTGTGGCTTTTACCAAGGAACGCCGGTCCCATCAGTGATCCAGACATATTCTAAGGCAGTATCACCTGATCATGGAGATGGTTGATCTCCAGGGTGATCGAGGTTAGGAGAGTAGACTCTGAGGAAAACACAGCGGATCCACTCACGAAAGGCCTTTTCCCAGAGAGAGACTTTTATGGGATGGATGAGTATGAGATACTGCAACCACTGCTACAGATGGCCCTAGTGCAAGTGGGAGATTGTTAGTTATATGTATGCCCTAGAGGCCATTACTGTACATAGGATGTATATTGTAGTGGATGCTGGGACATATATAGGGAGGACTTTCTTGCTCAACATGATAGTATGCTATCTGGTTGCTCTTTACCTTAACGTGTATACTGTTTGTCTCTCTATTACATGTTGGTAAAGCCCTTAGGATCTGTACTTGACTACCTGGACTATGATGCAGATCATACTAGTGGGGACATGGTAGTCCATAAGTACATCCTTCAAAGTCCCTAGTCGTGGGTGTATCGAGACGGGGCATCGATATACCAGAGTAGACTAGCGTATACCTTCTCGACCCATACAGATGGGCGATGGATGATCCCATATCCATTGGTGTTTGACATCAGAGATGATATACGGGTGCTCAGTAGAGACTGGGTACACTGGACGGACTCGCCGAGAACTCCCAGATGGTATTATACCTCACGTCAGATGGAAGTTCTCTGGTGACACTGGTACAGAGTAGTCTGTTGACCCGAGATCGTCATAGAGTCTTGTGTGGTTCCCACTGTGCTTTGATTTCCATCTTACCACGTCCAAGAGGGCGTGCAAAACGGTGGTTTTTGGGTACAGTCCCGAGTCACATGGAGGCAATGAGCGATAGGAGGGGATTCGTCTCTCCCGGTATAGGGGGTTGATGTTGCACTGTGTTCGATTGGCTATAACAGGAAATCCCTGGCCAGGGTTGCTGAGATTTACTGGTAAGTGTTACCAGTAGTTTCTCGAACAGTTATAGACCTCATATCGACACGACTTATCGAGCTATTGGGGTCTGACGTTTACCACCCCTAGGCGAGATATGCGACATATCAGACGATCAGACCGGACTGTACGGTAGTGTTACTGGTCGGATTCACTGGAGTGTGAGCAGGCTTGCTCGTCGATCTTCAGATCGCTCAATACCCGGGTGGCCGTTACGTTTAGCAGACCGCTTGCGGCTTGTGGATGTTTGATATGATCATCATCCGCTGCCGGCGTATTGACGAGTCTTTAGAGTCCTACACAGAGGTTTCCTGGCTCAAGCGAAACGAAATAGGAGCGCATATGTGATATGTGCGAGATCGAGAATGATACCAGTATGTGATACTGTATTCGATTCTCGTGATTTGTGACATTGATCGGTTATATGCGATATAGCCGGGTTATCGGATCAAGTGTTGATTCGATAAGTTGTTACTGTTGATATTAGTCGGTTATATGCGATATGACTGGATCGTTAAATCAAGTGTTGATTTAATGATTTAATGCATAATAATATATTTGATATATTACTTTGCATTAACTAGTATCGGTTCACTTTAAAATGGATTTTCTCACTCGGGTGTACGCATTATATATGTGATATGATTTTGTGCATTTGCTTGTATCATGTTTGATGATACATGCTTTTTGGTTTAGGTAAAGATTAAACCATGGTTATTTAAATGGTTAGGGTTTTGTTTTTCATATCTATTTATTCATTTATTTATTTATTTTCTTTTTGGAAAAAGAAATGAGAAGAATGGTGGCTTTCTTTGTTTGTAGTTGAAGATTCATGAACCTTTGACTTTGTCCACCATTCTTATCTCATGCTTAACCTAACCATTTGATTTAACCCTAGTTCAATCTCTACACTTGACCATGGTTTAGATTATGATAAGTTTTGATTTTTCTTTTCATTTTTAATTAACTTATCATAACTCTTTCTTCTTCTTCTTCATCTTCTCCTTTGAAGAAGCTTGAGGTCATCAATGGTGATTGATGCAAATGAGTGAGAAATCCAATTCTAAAGTCTACCCACTTCCTATTTCTTCATCCTCTACCTCTTGCCAAGTAGTAGAGTGTGTTTCCTTCACAAGTTTCATGACTTGGTGAAGTTGTGAGCTTGATCTAGCGATGCCTCGACGTAGATCATCTTCGGCATGGACATCGACGACCTAGCTTGCCCATTCTCCGACGAAGCCGACGCTAGAGCCCGGATTTGATTTGGACAGTGGAGAGGACCTCATCTCGGAGCCGTGGAGGTGGAGGACCGGATCTACAAAGGTAGTATTTCCGTATCTCTTAGTTAATTGTTAACTAGTTAGCTTTTTCGCCTAGTTTTCTAGCAAACGATCCGTAGTCGGGTCTCTCGGCACCTAGATTTTTTGAAAATGGCATGGTAGATGCCTTGTGAGACCTCATTAGGGTGCCTAGGAACCCTGCACATTTAATGGACCACTATGTCCCTAAACTGGAACATTAGAGCCCAAATGCTCTTTTGTCGGATCTAAACGATCCCGTTAAGTTGATCTTAGTCTCAAACTGGACTAACGTATCCTTAACAAACGTTTGAGTTGATCTTAGCCTCAAATATGGCTAACGTATCCTCAAACCAAAACCCCAAACCCAAATCTAAGAAAACACGGATTTGGACTAATCCACGTCCTACGGGCGACGACATAAATTGGTCTCCGTATACAATCCACGGGCAACCACAAACAAAACAAACACCCACGACACGAAGTGACCAGCTGGAGAAGGAGAAAGTTGTTACCGTGATGCGGTAGCGTAATTAACTGCAGGGTCTTGCGCCTGCAGGGAAGAGCGTCCCCACAATCAAAAACCCCTTAAGCGAGGGGAAATCTGACGAAGTCTGCTACATCGGCCGCGTCCGTCTAAACCTCCGATACACGGTGCCATAAATCAACTTGGCATCTTCGGAGAGGTGGATGGATAGCACCTATTAGCATCTGCCCCGAACCTCAGGCGAGACGTCCCGCGTCTCGGCCGCCGTTCGGAGGGGAACAGATTCTGGCACGCCCGGTGGGACCTTTTTCTCTTTCCACTCCACACTTCGTGTGTCGTGTTCGCGAACGAATCGCGGTTTGCTGTGGTTGCCTGTGGATTCGAGGTACTAAGATTTGGTGTCTTGCTCCATGCAGAAAACAGAAGATCAATGGCTTCAAACTGCACTGCCCGCAACTACAACTCTCGCTCCGTCCTTGCTGGAGGAGTGACTTATGGGCCCTAAGCGGCCTCCCTTTTTAAGATGCCAGTGGAGCAGGTAATTCAAGCCACCACTGGACTATTCTTCGGGACCATGCTCCCACCGATGAGCTTCGATACCCCAACGACATCGCAAGAAGCTCCAAAGAAATCGGTCTTTGATCGGCTTATAACTACCACAGCCCCTCTCAACGGGTCGCCCAACTTCAATACGTCAGTTTTCAACAGACTGGGCCAGAACGTCTGCAAACCCGCGATACCCGAAGCTGCTATCCCAAAGCGGATAGCCATCCCGGCTCAACCGGACAAAATTATTGGAAAGGCTCCTCCTTCCAAGAAGTCAATTTTTACAAGGCTGGCCTTTCCGGTTGCTGCTCCAGGCGAGGTCCTCAAAGCTGCTTCCCCTGCTCAGAGGTCTGTCTTTGACAGATTAGACATTGCTTCTCAACGGGCGTCAGTCTTCGATAAGCTAGCACCAATAACAGTCTTTCCTCAAAGCAGGGGGCATGAAGAAGCTTATCCAACAACGGAGGTGATCTCATCCGCACGACATGCTCGACATCGCCACTGGCGCCGAGTGAGGAAGGCTGGGGGCAACTCCCCCTCTGAGATAACTCCGCCAGCTCCAACGGTGGGGATCGATGCTGCTGTTCCAACCAGGAACAGTTTTGAATTGCTGAACACGGTGCGCAGAAACTCTCCTACCGCCGTACTAAAAAGATCCCCTTCTCCGGTGGGAAATGTTGCTGAAGCCAAGCCAGAACAGTCCTCTCAGCGGCTGTCCTCTAAAATCTACAAGGTCTGGCGCCAAGTCCAAGACTTGGTGATTGATCGAAATTTCTCCCGCCAGCAGAAGAAGCTGATGGTCCGGCAGGAAGAAAACCGTCCTGTTAAGACACAAAAGATGACAACTACTTGGGTGCTCACGACAGCGGTCCCCTCAACGTCAACCACTCAGAAAAGAAGGAGGCCAGAGAAAGCCCCAGTAAACGTGGCAGACCACAAAGACGCTAAGCCCAAACGCCCCAAGTCTGGGGGCATGGTGGTGCACACCGTATACATGGCTTCTGGAAAGGAGGAAAGCCGTGCTACGATGGGTCACCGACCGCTCACCCGATCCGTGACGAAAACCCAGGAGCAGCAACAGAAGCTTCAGGAGATGATGATTGCAATGGCCGCACTCACCGGGCCAAAAGAAAGCCCGGAGGCATCATCAGAGCAGCGTCACGAACAAGAAACTGATGCTGACTTCTTACGCAGAGTCCTCGAAAAGAAGGACGGAGAAGCCGCAGAGCAAGCGGCTAACATAAAGCAAATGGCGCTCCTCTTCCAAGATATGGTAGGGATGATGCTACAGCCGGACCCTCCAGTTGAAGACCCTCCGATCATTACTGAAGACGATAGAGGAGAGACGTCTAATCCGCCTCCGACTCGTTCAACAGCCAAAGATGAAACCATTTCCAAGGCTGCGCTGGATGACTATATAACTCATCAAATACGGGCTCACCAAGTGAATGAAGCGGCCGAGCAAATTGTTAGAATCGGACGGCCCTATCTGAGCTGGTATGACCAAATCAGTTACCCGCCGGGATATACGATCCCTAAGTTTCACGTATATAAAGGGACAAGGAATCCCCATCAGCATGTCGCTCAATTCAGGGCCTTATGCGGCAACACGGGAGGCAACGACAAACTGTTGCTTCGCCAATTCATCGGCAGCTTAACAGAAACAGCCTTTGAATGGTATTCGGAGCTACCTAATGACTCTGTTAAAACATTTGCGGAGATGGAGCTGCTGTTTACACAAAGATTCGCGAGCGCTAGTGAACGCACCCCGATAACAGCACTGATTAATGCCAGGGTAAGGCCAGGCGAGAAGTGGGTTCAATACGCAACACGATGGCGGAATCTATGGTCGAAGTGCGAACAACGCATCGAAGAAGCACCTGCGGTAGGCATGTTCGTGGGCACTCTTGATCCGCAAGGGACCATCTCGCAATTCATGATGTTCTTCAAGCCAACTACTTTCCAGGCCTTGATTGACAAGTTGACCCAAATGGATCAGATGGATCATAGATCATCTCCTTCAAAGACGGACCCTCAGAATGAAAAGGGGATAGGGAAAGCAACTTTCGTCGCTAATACTCAACAACAGTCGAGCAACTTAAAGTCGGTTGTCCGTCAAAACAATATGCGTCCACGCCCATCCCTCGAGGAGAGACTGGGACGTCCTTACTCGTTTCCTTAGGATAAAACGAGAAGACTGTTCGAGCTGGCAGTGCGCAACAGACTCATCAATCTGCCGAGTCCAAAACGTTCGTTGCAACCAGGCGATGTCAACGATCCCAATTATTGCCCTTACCACCAAACGGTAAGCCATCCAATCGAGAATTGTTTCGTCTTTAAGGGGTGGATCGAGGATCAGTACCTACAAGGCAAGTTCGCGCTGTCTGAAAAGTGGAAAGTAAACCCACCACAGCCGCACACTCCAAAGAAGACGGACGCACCGGGGGCAACTTGTCATATGATCTCCCACTCATTTACGGACGATGAAAAAACTCCTTGCACTGAGAAACTGGGGGCAGAGCCTGAGCCGGAATTCGTGTGGCCGTCAGACGAAATGATCGACGCTTTTCTAGATGAGATTCGTCTAAAAAGTAAAGCTAATCGGGAGCGCGAGATGGCCATATTTGAAAAGGCCAAACGCCGGCGACTGGACAAAAGGGTCGAAACACTCCCACCAGATCAAAGTACATCCACCGCAAATGAAAGCAGGCTCAAGACAAGGAAACGATTCGCCAAAGCCATATCAATGGGGATGAGGCCGCCCTCTTTCAGAGAAAATTCTCCTGGTGGTATATATTTTGATGAAACGGACGTACACCCTAACTTCTGCTTATATCATCAGAGGATCGCACATCCTACTGAAGACTGCAACTCCTTTAAGTGTTGGTGGCAAGGATATGTTGCTCACAGGCAACACTTCAACAGGACAAAGCGTGAAGCTCGTAGACAGCGAAAAAATACGACAAATGAGCATAAAAGAGTTGCCGGCAATTGTCATAGGGACGAGCCCGGGGGATCACGAGTTCTCACCTTTGGAAGCAATTCTGACGAAGAAGCCGCCCTCAACCCTCTCTTCAAGGAATTCATTTCTAAAACAAAAGAATTGGAGAGTTGCGAGAATGTTCAGCCGTACAATCTCACGCTACCCGGAAAGAATCTCGGACCCGCAAACGACGGAGCAAACGAAATGAGAAAGGAAAAGGAAAAAACGGCCTTTGTTGCCAACATGCAACAACAGCCGAGTAACCCGAGACCGTTTTGTCGTCAAAACAACAAGCCGCGATACCTCAATGAGAAGTTGAAACGTCCTTACTCGTTTCCTAAAGATAAAACAAAGAGATTGTTCGAGCTAGCAGTGCGCAGCGGGCTCATCACTCTCCCAGATCCAAAACGTCCATTGCAACCAGGTGACGTTAACAATCCTAACTATTGTCCCTACCACAGAGTAATGGGTCACCCACTCAAAAATTGCTACGTCTTCAAAAACTGGGTTGAAGACCATGTAGGGTTCCTAAGCACTCTAATGAAGTCTCACAAGTGATGAAACACGCAAATTTCTAAAAATTACGGTGCCGAGAAAACCTAGAACGGATCGTTAACTAGATATTTAGGCAAAGCAAGCAAGTAAACGAAAATATAGAAATAGGGAAGGGGCTACAACCTTTGTAGATCCGGTCCACCACCTCCTAGGCTCCGTGATGAAGCCCCCTCGCTGTCCAAATCGTATCTTGGGCTCTAGCGTCGGCTTCATCGAAGAATAGGCGGGCTTGATCGTCGGTTCGATGCCGAAGATGATCTACGTCGAAGCATCGTAAGAACAAGCTCCAACTTCACCAAGCTTTGAAAACTTGTGAAGTAAACACCCTATACTACTTGGCAAGAGGTAGAGGATGAAGAAATAGGAAGTGGGTAGACTTTAGATTTGGATTTCACGCACTTTTTCATCAATCACCATTGATGTAGCAAGCTTTCTTCTCATGGAGGAAGAAAAAGATGATGAAGAAAAAAAATGATAAGTATTAAGTAAATGATAAATAAATCAATACTTATCATTTACTAACCCTTGGTTAGTTGTAGAGAATGGACCAAGGTTAACTTGAATGGTTAGGGTTAAGGATGAGATAAGAATGGTGGACTAATTCAAAGCTTCAAGAATCTTCAACTAGCAAACAAAATTAGCAACCATTCTTTTCTTACCTTTTTCCAACCTAAATAAATAAATAAATAAGAAAAAAGAAAGCCCTAATCATAATCTTAACCATGGTCTAATTCTTTACACTAACCCTAGCTTGCATGTATCATCAAACATGATACAATCATGTGCACAAAATATATCACATATGCAATGTGCACAAACCAAGTGAGTAAATCCATTTAAAGTGAACCAATACTAGTTAATGCAAAGTAATATATCAATTATATAATTATACATTAAATCATTAAATCAACACTTGATTCAATGATCCGCTCATGTCGCATATAACCGGCTAGTATCCAATGTTTCGGCTTATCGAATCAATCCTTGATTCGATAACTAGGTTATATCGCATACAACCATTCGACACATTCATCGCGAGAATGAAATACGGTATCACATACACGCATTATTCTCGGTCCCGCACATATCTCATATGCGCTCCTATTTCGTTTCGCTTGAGCCAGGAAACCTCTGTGTAGGACTCTAAAGACTCGTCAATACGCTGGTAGCGGATGATGATCATATCAAACATCCACAAGCCACAAGCGGTCTGCTAAACGTAACGGCCACCCGGGTATTGAGCGATTAGAAGATCGATGAGCAAGCCCGCTCACACTCCTGTGAATCCAACCAGTAACACTTACCGTACAGTCCGGTCTGTTCGTCTGATATGTCGCATATCTCGCCTAGGGGTGGTAAACGTCAGACCCCAGTAGCTCGATAAGTCATGCCGACTTGAGGTCCATAACATTCGTGAAACTACTGATAACTCTTACCAGTATATCACTGCAACCCTGGCCAGGGATTTCCTGTTATGGCCAGTCGAGCATAGCACAACATCAACCCCCAATACCGGGAGAGACGAATCCCCTCCTATCGCTCATTGCCTCCATGTGAATCGGGACTGTACCCAAAAACCACCTGTTTGCACGACTCAGTAGAGCCGTGGTAGGGTGGAAATCAAAGCACAGTGGGAGACACACAAGACTCTATGACGATCTCGGGTCAACAGACTAAGCTATACCAGTGTCACCAGAGAACTGCCATCTGACGTGAGGTATAATACCATCTGGGAGTTCTCGGCGAGTCCGTTCAGTGTACCCAGTCTCCACTGAGCACCCGCATACCATCTTCGATGTCAAACACCAATGGATATGGGATCATCCATCGCCCATCGCATGGGTCGAGAAGATATGCGCTAGTCTACTCTGGAATATCGATGCCCCGTCTCGATATTCCCTCGACTAGGAACAATGAAGGATGTACTCATTGACTACCCAGGCCCTACTAGTATGATCTGCATCATAGTCCTGGAAGTCGAGTACATATCCTAGGGGCTTTATCAACATGTAATCAGAGAGACAGAAAGTATACATGTTAAGATAAAGAGCAACCAGATAGCGTACTATCATGTCGAGCAAGAAAGTCCTTCCTATATATGTCCCAGCATCCACTACAATATACATCCAATGTACAGTAATGGCCTCTAGGGCATACATATAACTAACAGACCAATACCAACAGGGCAAGTTCGCGCTGCCCGAAAAGTGGAAAGTAAACCCGCCACAACAACATGCTCCGAAAAAGGTGGATATGCCGGGGGCATCATGCTCATTCATTGGGAAAGCCCCATAGACCGAAAAGTCAGTAAACTAGAGATGCGTCTCAAATACGGCGACGGTGGACCGAAACGTCCTTAAACTAACGGTGGACCGCAATGTCCTAAAACTTGCAAATGACCGAAACGTCGTTAAACTATTCCCAACCGGCAGCATCTTCAGGCTGACGTGGTAAAAAAAAAAAACGGTACGTCCACAAGAAAAATGGGCACGGATGAAAACCCGAAAGGGCTCCGTGAGTAAAAAAAGCAGGGCTACCGACGAGTGTTCGTGAAAACCCGAAAGGGCGCGACCTCGTTAAAAAAAAAAGAATAAAAAAAAACGGTATGTTCATAAGCAAAGTGGGCACGGATGAAAACCCGAAAGGGATCCGTGAGTAAAAACAGCAGGGCTACCGGCGAGTGTTTGTGAAAACCCGAAAGGGCGCAACCTCGTTAAAAGACACTTATAGGGTCCTCTCGACCTTGTAAGGAGAAACCACCCGCGTGAGATCCTTACGACTCACAAGGGGGAAACACACTTAGGGATCCTTACGATTCCTAAGGAGAAAATTGCACTTGCGAGATCCTCACGACTCGTAAGGAGAACTCTCTTATGGGACCCTCACGGCTCATAAGATTTGAAAGGCTTAAGTTACAGAGACCTGAACCTGTTCTTAAGCAACCCCCACAACCTTTTAGCTCTACAAGCGGCTCATACTGACCCTTGTATACAATCCACGGGCGCGAATAAACATTTCTCTAACCAAGTCCCATCCGTGACTGGGGATATGTTCATACGGTGAACAACCCTTGTAAGTCCTCTCGACTTATAAGGAGAAAACCCTTTTGTAAGATCCTTACGACTTACAGGGGAACATACACTTAGGAGTCCTCACGATTCCTAAGGAGAAAACGCACCTGCGAGATCCTCACGACTCGTAGGGATAAATACCTTTGTGAGACCCTTACGGCTCATGAAGTCAAAAGCCTTAGTCGACAGGATCCTAACCCTGTTTGCTAAGCCACCTTTGTTCAACATCGACAGAGGCAAATGATGATTCTCTCCTGGCAATATCCCAGTTGTAGCGATGTTGATGCCTAAACCGGTAACAAATTCCAAGTCCTGTCATGGCAAATGATGATTCGCTCCTGGCAATATTCCAGCTGTAGCGATGCTGATGATGAGATTGGCACCAGATTCCAAGTTCCACACTCGCAAAAAAAAAAATAGCGAGCCATACGTGCATACGAAATAGCCGAAATGATGGGGCAACTTGCAATAAAAATCAGCAAGTAAAAAAAATGTATGCATGAAAAATAGCCGAAATGATTGGGTAACTCGCAATAAAAAGCAGCGAGTAAAAATAAAAAAAATAGCCGAAATGATTGGGCACCGCGAAAAATAGCCGAAATGATAGGGCAATCGCGACCTTCGCGATATAAAAGCTGAAATGATAGAGCATCGCGGAAAAAGAAATAAAATAAAAATGAAATTTCTGTCCTACAGGTGATGCTACATCAATCCCTGTATACAATCCAGGGGCGCAAACAAAGAAGGAGTCGCACTCCTCCTCCCCAGGTTTCATTAGAAGAAGAAGCCGAATCTCGACGGGCCACAAATAACCTAGAGGTCATCTCAACACTCGTCTCATCACAGCGGACACATCATCAAGCAAAGCGGAATAGCAGCAACTCCCAATTCTATGACTCGACGATGTACTCCCACAGAGAGTCAAATCCCAACTCCGTGAAATGCGGATATAATCAAAAAAATTCCTGGTTACGTGGAACGCGGATAACGTCACTCTTTGACCCCATGGAAAACGTCCAGAGCGGATCCTGGTCCTCGCAGAACACGGTAGTGAACTCGTATGAAGCATCCAGAGCGGAGCCTAGTCCTCGCCTAACGCGGCAGTGAACCCGTGTGAAGCATCTAGTGCAAAATTCCTGGTCACGTGGAACGCGGATAACGTCACTCTTTGACCCCGTGGAAAACGTCCAGAGCGGATCCTGGTCCTCGCAGAACACGGCAGTGAACCCGTGCGAAGCATCCAGAGCGGAGCCTAGTCCTCGCCTAATGCGGCAGTGAACCCGTGTGAAGCATCTAGAGCAAAATTCCTGGTCACGTGGAACGCGGATAACGTCACTCTTTGACCCCGTGGAAAACGTCCAGAGCGGATCCTGGTCCTCGCAGAACACGACAGTGAACCCGTGCGAAGCATCCAGAGCGGAGCCTAGTCCTCGCCTAACACGGCAGTGAACCCGTGTGAAGCATCTAGTGCAAAATTCCTGGTCACGTGGAACGCTGATAATGTCACTCTTTGACCCCGTGGAAAACGTCCAGAGCGGATCCTGGTCCTCGCAGAACACGGCAGTGAACCCGTGCGAAGCATCCAGAGTGGAGCCTAGTCCTTGCCTAACGCGGCAGTGAACCCGTGTGAAGCAACTAGTGCAAAATTCCTGGTCACGTGGAACGCGGATAACGTCACTCTTTGACCCCGTGGAAAACGTCCAGAGCGGATCCTGGTCCTCGCAGAGCACGGCAGTGAACCCGTGTGAAGCATCCTGAGCGGAGCCTAGTCCTCGCCTAACGCGGCAGTGAACCCGTGTGAAGCATCTAGTGCAAAATTCCTGGTCACGTGGAACGCGGATAACGTCACTCTTTGACCCCGTGGAAAACGTCCAGAGCGGATCCTGGTCGTCGCAGAGCACGGCAGTGAACCCGTGTGAAGCATCCAGAGCGGAGCCTAGTCCTTGCCCAACGCGGCAGTGAACCCGTGTGAAGCATCTAGTGCAAAATTCCTGGTCACGTGGAACACGGATAACGTCACTCTTTGACCCCGTGGAAAACGTCCAGAGCGGATCCCGGTCCTCGCAGAGCACGGCAGTGAACCCGTGCGAAGCATCCAGAGCGGAGCCTAGTCCTTGCCTAACGCGGCAGTGAACCCGTGTGAAGTATCTAGTGCAAAATTCCTGGTCACGTGGAATGCGGATAACGTCACTCTTTGACCCCGTGGAAAACGTCCAGAGCGGATCCTGGTCCTCGCAGAGCACGGCAGTGAACCCGTGTGAAGCATCCAGAGCGGAGCCTAGTCCTTGCCCAACGCGGCAGTGAACCCGTGTGAAGCATCTAGTGCAAAATTCCTGGTCATGTGGAACACGGATAACGTCACTCTTTGACCCCGTGGAAAACGTCCAGAGCGGATCCCGGTCATCGCAGAGCACGGCAGTGAACCCGTGCGAAGCATCTAGAGCGGAGCCTAGTCCTTGCCTAACGCGGCAGTGAACCCGTGTGAAGCATCTAGTGCAAAATTCCTGGTCACGTGGAACGCGGATAACGTCACTCTTCGATCCCGTGGGAAACGTCCAGAGCGGATCCTGGTCCTCACACCAATATGGAGTGATCACCACCACGACATTCGTCTCGATACAGCAGACGCGATACCAGCAAACGAAGCGAAGGCCAAATTCCTAGCTTCAGGATCTTGACGGCAAGTCATATAAAGCCTGAAAGACAATCGAAGGTTTTCCCACACCAGCGCGGAGTGGTCACCAGCTCGACGTTCTTCTCGATACAGCAGATAAAATGTCACCCCAGCGTTCTTCCCCCAGCAGGATTCGGAAGCGACAAAGCAAACGAAGCGAAGGCCAAATTCTTAGCTTCAACGTCTTGACGGTAAGTCATATAAAACCGGAAAGACAAACAGAGATCATCCCACATGGAGTGGTCACCACCACGACATTCGTCTCGATACAGCAGACGAAATGTCACTACAGCGTCCTTCCTCCAACAGGATCCGGACACACCAAAGAAAACGAAGCGCAGGCCAAATTCCTAGCTTCAACGTCTTAACGGCAAGTCATATAAAACCGGAAAGACAATCAGAGATCATCTCACACCAACATGGAGTGATCACCACCTCGACGTTCGTCTCGACACAGCAGACGCAACATCACCGAAAGGAGTCACGGCAAAATCCCTGGTTCCAGACCTCGACGGTTCACCAGCAACCTAGAGACAACCACAACATTCGTCTCGATACAGAGGACGCAATGCCAACAAAACGAAGCAAAGGCCAAATTCCTAGCTTCAGGGTCTTAACGGCAAGTCATATAAAGCCTGAAAGACTATCGGAGATCATCCCACACCAGCGCGGAGTGGTTATGACTCATCGGGGCTCTCCAAAATGAGCCTAACCTCAAGTAAAAAGCGGCATGGCAAATTCCTAGCGCTTGCTCTTCCGACGGTCAAACTGCCAAGGAGGATTGCTTGAAGACGTCTTGTCCAGCCCCCGAAGGGATCAGAGACACGGCAGGCACAGGGCTACTCGAACAGCACGATTGCCTATCGAGGAATATATCAGCTCATGCGACGGTACGACGGCCAAAACCCTAAGTACCACAGACCCTAACGGACTTCTGTCGTAAAGAGCAGAGGTTAACTGTGACGTTAGGATATTCTTGCGAGATCTGCTTGATCCGTTTCGACTCGTAAGGAAATTGATGTCTTTGCGAGAACTTCTCGATTCGTCTCGACTCGTGAGATAAAGCCTTAGGCAGTAGGGATTAAAAAAAAAAAGAACCTGTTTCCTAAGCACTGGGACCCTGCAAGTCGGCCCAAAACGGTCTCTTGCATACCATCCATGGGTCTCACTCTCCGAAGTCGAATCTCGACAAGGAGGGAAACAACCGCTTACGGGTCCTCTCGACGCGTAAGAGGGAAAATTCCCTTATAGGATCCTTACGACTTATGAGAGAAAACACACTTAGGAGTCCTCACGACCCCTAAGGAGAAAATACACCTACGAGATCCTCTCGATCCGTAGGGAGAAAAGTCTTTATGAGACCCTCACGGCTCATAAAGTTGAAAAGTCTTAGGTGGCAGATCCTAACCCTTTCTCCTAAGCCATCACTGCCCTACAAAGAGGTTAAGATGGACCATCTATGAGCCACACTTGCCAAAGCTACATGCCACTGAAGTGGAGAACTTACACATGAGCGTATAAACTACTTCACGCCAGAGTAAGACATAAAGAAATACTAGGGTGCGACTCATGGAGTTAAGAGTTTGGAACTATATCTCTTAAGAGTCGAGATTTGAGTTAATGATAAATGACGACGCTTGTGTCCGCTCGTTATCTTCTCAGATCAAGATTCTGAAAGTTATATACCAACCCGAAACTGGTCATACGCTATGCATAACTCTGCACTACTTCACCCACGTACATACTTACATGGGCAAAGTAGTGGGGGGCATTTGTTCCCGCCAAAAATTTCTGCACAGAAGAGTCCAAGATATCAAATGACAGCGATACGCTTAAGGAAATGGGAACCAGTATCTTCCGGGCTGTTTTTTGACAAACTCCCAAATGAGAAACAGATAAATTCTGATGGTATCGAAAGAGGCTCGAAAAACCCTTCGATTTGATATATTATGGGCCTCGTAATTCATTCGGGATCAAAAGTTATGAGGAACTACGTGTCCACACGTGATGGGCCTTTAAGAACCCGCCGGAGGAGTCAAAAGATATAATAAAAACTCAGAAAAGACCCCAATGCGGCATCACGTGCTCACACGTGACCATGGGTCACGTGCAGACACGTGATGGGCTTTTAAAACCTCTAAAATAATGAATGGAATTTAATTCTAAAAGTCAGAAAATACCTCAACGAGGTATCACGTGCTTACACGTGACCAATGGTCACGTGTTGACACGTGATGATTAAAACTGAAACATAAATAAGCGGCTGAGAAAGGAACCCAATTGGGGGTCACGTGCTCACACGTGACCAAAGGTCACGTGCCAGCACGTGACTGGCTTTTAAAGCCTTATAATTTAATAGAATTGAATTCTAAAAGTTTCTGAATCTTTCCAAATGGAAAAGGGTCATGGGGAACCGTTGGATTAAAAATCCAAGGGTGATTAAAAATCACCAATTTATGGAAGAATCCCAAATAAGGAAAGATTCCCCCTAAATCTAACCGAGATAACAAATAGAATATCTTTTGGATTTAAGATCCACGGTGAATAAAATTTACTGAATGATCTAAAGGCCCAGAATTAATGATAAATATAAATCAAATCTCTCAACAATCAAATCAAATCTTTCAATGAGAGATTTGCTAAACAAATTGATTCTTTTCCTTCTCCTATAAATAGGAGCCAAGAAGAGAAGAGAAGGGATCTACTTTTTGGGAGAGAAAAACAGAGAGAGGAGAATTTAATTCTCTGCAAAAGAAAAACCCTAGGGAAGAAAAGAGAGGTTTCAAAAGAGAATTTAATTCTCAAAAGAGTTTAACTCTTACATAAAGAAAAGAACTTAGTTCTTTCTCTGGTTGAGGATCTGCAAAGTGCACATCTCCCCATGAATTGAGAATTTAATTCTCATTGGGTTGAGATCCTGCCATGCATATCTAAAACACAGAGGAGGAATTGAGTTTTGAGAATTTAATTCTCCCAAACTTTCAGGAATTTAATTCCTCCTAAAACAAAACTAGGGTTTAACCCTAATCAAGAATTTAATTCTTTTACAGATCTGGGAATTTAATTCCTTTAAAAAGAAATCAGGGTTTCATCCTAAATAAGAATTTAATTCTTTCACGATAGGAATTTAATTCCTCCAAAACATAATTACGGTTTAACCCTATAAAGAATTCAATTCTTAAAAGATCTCTGTTCATGAAAAGAACAAGGGTCACGCGCCCCACGTGACCCCTGAACAGATCCCCCAAAATGAGAGGAGGAAAGTTTTTAGGCAATGCCTCACGTGCTCCCACGTGACCCTCATTATATATGGAACAAAAGCAAAGGCAGAAACAATTCTGGGCGCTCTCACGTGTTACCACGTGATCCCTAATAAATGTTCTAATAAATCAGGGCATGAGTATACATCACGTGCCCACACGTGATGGCTATGAAAATTAAAAGTGTTAAACACTTGTTTGCAGAACAAAATAAAGTGGATCTGGCCCCACTTTTTGATGCCATCACGTGCTCCCACGTGACTCCCAAAACGCAGAAAGAAAAAGCAAAGGAAATGAAAGCTTGGGGCGCTCTCACGTGTTATCACGTGACCCCTCAGCAAATGCTTTAACAATTGGCGCACAGATCCCCATCACGTGCCAACACGTGATGCTCTAAAATAAAAACAAAAGTGTTTAACACTTATTCGCAGATTTGAGGATAAACCAAAAGAAGATCTGGCTCCACATTTAGGGCGCCCTCACGTGTCACCACGTGACCCCTAATGAGCATTCTAACAGACCAGAGCGGGGGCCTCCATCACGTGCCCACACGTGATGGCCAGGAAATTAAAAGTGTTAAACACTGATCTGCAGAATAAATTAAGGGAAATCAGGGCGCTCTCACATGTCCACACGTGACCCCTCTCTCCTTAGTGTTTAACACTAATCTGAAGACTTTGTTCCCAGTGTTTAACACTGATTTGCTTTAGTGTTTAACACTAATTTGAAATCTCTGATTACCAGTGTTTAACACTGATTTGCTTTAGTGTTTAACACTAATTTGAAAGCCCTGTTGCTAACACTGATTATCTTTTAGTGTATAACACTAATTTGCTAATCTTATTCCCAGTGTTCAACACTGTTGGTTTGTAGTTTTTAACACTAGCTTTTACCCAATTGGCTAAGTTTTTAGAGGCAAAGCCTCTTCTTCAATGGACCAACAGAGGGCCAATATTTCAAACATAGTTGGACTTAGCCCAAACTGGCCATAAGTCCTCAAATCATCTTGAACTGAGCACATCTGCTCTTTCAACCAACTCATTGGTTCAAGGGTACATCTCTGAACTCCTCTGATATTTGTCGTTGTAATCCTTCAACGTCTTCAGAGAGGTGACGGGTCCCGACAACCACACATCAACACGGACTGTGGGGTCCTTAAACTCAAGGACTTATGTGTCCTTAAACCTATATTCGTCCCCAAACGGGAACATGGACCACCATGTCCCTAAACTGGAGGTGGACCCCCATGTCCCTAAACTGGCAATGGACCACCACGTCCCTAAACTGGAACATGGACCACTATGTCCTTAAACTGGTATTGGACCACCATGTCCCTAAACTGGCATTGGACCCCTATGTCCCTAAACTGGAACAATAGAGCCAATTGCTCTTTTGTCGGATCTAAACGATCCCGTTAAGTCGATCTTAGTCCCAAACTTGACTAACGTATCCTTAACAAACGTTTGAGTTGATCTTAGCCCCAAATATGGCTAACGTATCCTTAAACTTTCAAACAGACTCTAGTCCCAAATCGGACTATAAACCCCCTAATCAACTCTGGCTCAAGGGTACATCTCTGAACTCCTCTGACATCTGTCGTTGTAATCCTTCAACGTCGTCTGAGAGGTGATGGGTCCCGACGGCCATACATTTAATGGACCACTATGTCCCTAAACTGGAACATTAGAGCCCAAATGCTCTTTTGTCGGATCTAAACGATCCCGTTAAGTTGATCTTAGTCTCAAACTAGACTAACGTATCCCTAACAAACGTTTGAGTTGATCTTAGCCTCAAATATGGCTAACGTATCCTCAAACCAAAACCCCAAACCCAAATCTAAGAAAACACGGATTTGGACTAATCCACGTCCTACGGGCGACGACATAAATTGGTCTCCGTATACAATCCACGGGCAACCACAAACAAAACAAACACCCACGACACGAAGTGACCAGCTGGAGAAGGAGAAAGTTGTTACCGTGATGCGGTAGCGTAATTAACTGCAGGGGCTTGCGCCTGCAAGGAAGAGCGTCCCCACAATCAAAAACCCCTCAAGCGAGGGGGAATCTGACGAAGTCTGCTACATCGGCCGCGTCCGTCTAAACCTCCGATACACGGTGCCATAAATCAACTTGGCATCTTCGGAGAGGTGGACGGATAGCACCTATTAGCATCTGCCCCGAACCTCAGGCGAGACGTCCCGTGTCTCGGCCGCCGTTCGGAGGGGAACAGTACCCCCACGTGATTTCAAGATGACGAGGATGAGCGTGGTATCATCGGCATCAGCAAGCGAGAATCAAAGTGAGTAAATTTATATCTACGGGGGAAGTCGGGTGGATGGCGTATAGCACCCCCGCAGTTCGTAGTATAGCTTATATATGTGTTTTATGTTACGTGGATGATTGTCAAGATATGATTTTGTGTTCATGGTTTAGTTTAGGGTAGTTAGAAGTAACTTAGTTTAGCTTCTTAGTCGCGAACCCTAGAATAAGGTTTACACCCACACGCACGCACACACTTGCATACTTTTATTTACCTGTGTGTATATAGGGATATGTATATATATATACACACTTAGGTATGGGACTAGGTATATATATATATATATATATATATATATGTATACCTATACATGGATGATGAAGATTATATATGGTATTTGGAGATGAGTCGATGAGATTGGGCATGATGCTATGAGATCGGTGATATGTTTTGATTCGGATTATAAGATACGACATGAGATTTTAGCGGGCCTTTAGGCATGTGTTTTCATGCACGCATATACAAATAGATGGTATCAGGTTGTACTAAACGTAGATCAGTACCCCTTATACAGGATATGATGATAATGGATACCAGATGAATAATGAGATGAATGTGATATTTGACTCGTACCCAGATTTGGGATGCCATACGATGGATTTACGTACGAGCTATATATATTGATGATAGATCCTCACTCTTGACTCTAGGATGTCGTATCGTATGTGATACGATTGAAGCGGGATCACCGACTATTATATTTATATGTATCGACTCAGATTTATGTGGTTTCCTTACTTGTCAATTAGTCCTGTAATTTACTTATAGACGTTAGACTAGACTCGAGTCATACCTATTTAAAAAACTAACGAATCGTGAGTATTTTAAAGATAGGCCAAGGGATACTACGGATATTTTCAAAAGATGTACTTTTTCATAAAAACTCCGTAGCCCTATTCTACACACCACGATTCGTGCAACTTTCAAATACCAAAATCTGTATGACTCGTTTATAAGAATGTATATTTCTTTATTGCTGCATTATTATTCATTTACCATATATTCTACTGCTCGCATTGCATTGCATGCTTATACGTTATTGATTCATATTCCATTGTGCATATGACATATAGCATACATGTATACCTACATGCTTACACATATGCCTTGACATACTTACTTGCTAGTTACCTATATACCTATATGGTTTTGTACCATTAGTGATAGGTATATACATATATGAGATATAGCTACATGTTCACCTTTATATGATATTGTATGGATTTGGAGAATTTAGATACCACATGACATATTTTATAACTTATTGCGGTTAAATGGCGATTTTTCCTTATATGCTCATATTACTGTTTCATGTTGTATATATATTATATTCATGGATTTCGCATTGAGATATGGTTTTCATATGATGTTTTCTTGATAGTTTTTCTCCTGCGTATATATATCAGTGGTATGGGACGCTGATATATATATGTATACCCATCGTATATATATATATATATATCAGTGGTATGGGACGCTGTTATATATATATATACACCTACATCATATATCATCATAATGATATATGCAAATATACTTATTCATTATATGTGTGGGCCTATATGGTCGATGAGAGGGGTCTATGTGCTCGGGGCCAATGTGCTCGATGTGAGGGGCCTATATGGTCGATGTGTGGGCCTATAGGGTCGATGAGAGGGGCCTATGTGCTCGGGGCCTATGTGCTCGATGTGAAGGGCCTATATGGTCGATGAGAGGGGCCTATGTGCTCGGGGCCTATGTGCTCGATATTGAATATTGGATATATGAGATTAACTTGATATTGGGATATTGAGATATATATTTTGTGTCGATTCTTGACACTGATTTTCTGATGATTTCATTGATGATATTTAAATGTTATACAGAAATCTCACTATATTAAGAAAATTGTTTTCTCTTTTATGATGTCTTCTATTTTCATTTTACCGCATTCATACCTCATATTTATGATATGTTGCTACCTGAGGCACTGACACGAGCTCGTAGTATTACGCTTATATTTAGATGTTTACCCTTGCCACATTTTCATGCTTCAGACTTTATCATATTGAGGATATGTATATATTACTGATCGTTTGACCTAGGATTAAGTCATACATATGATTTCTGCTCTGTGATGTTTTCTACTCACGAGTTGGCAAATCACCCCCGTTGTGCCACAGTTTCTTACAGGTTTTGCCGTACATGTTTCGTTACGACTTTGCTGACACACTGCTTTCCTTCCGGATGATTGCTTTGGTAGGTGGGTTCACTTGTATCGTGACTACCATTGTATATTTATTTATATTCAATTGTTTCTAGTAAAACTCCATCAACCAGACATGTATATGTATTTGATTTAGAGACCAGTTGTATATTCTTTCGACCTTAGAGTCACGCGTTGTATTATTATGGGTTTTCATGTTGATTTGAGTTTCCTTTTCAGTTTTTATCCTCGCCCTTCGGCGTTGTATATTATATTTCTTGTGTGGTTGTGACCGTCGATTGACAAAGAGCTAGCTCCTGCTTGGGGATGCCTTTTTTCATTGTGCATATATTATTCCTGTTGTACCCAGTATTTACAAAAGAAACTCTGCCGAAATTTTCTGAAAAGTCTTGATATTTTTTAAATGCAATACTTCGGCTTATGTTATTTAAAAACCACTTGTTTTATAACATGTTTTCTACACTTCTTCTTTAAAAATGGTTTAGATTTCTGGGCTTTTAGCTTACTTGAATTAGATGGGGTCCTAAAGACTTCATAGGAAATTCAAGGGCCAGTCACGTACTACTTCGGGTCATCACAAAGTTGGTATCAGAGCGCTAGGTTAACCTTGGTTCGGGTCTAAGTTTGACTATGCGGAGCCTAGAGCGTTTGTATATATTCGGAACTTAGGCTTGACCTTACGGAACTTAGACTTAATCGAGGGGGTATTAGACCCGAACTTTCGTCGCATAGGTTGACCTTGGTTGATGGAGTAGGTGACTTCAGTAGAGTGACGTACCGTGTATATGTTCCGCGGCATACTTACGATATGCTACTCCGCTTAGGGAGCCTTAGGATGTACATTTCCTTGCACATCATTATATTCATTCATGATCTATCCTCATCGATATCGGTTTATGGTTTTGCTGCCACGATTGCAAGGGCAGAGAGGGAACTACGGCTAGAGTTGCATCAGCACGATCTCGTCACGGACAAGGACTGACCAGGTCGTGATTCCAGGGACACACGATTGCATAGAGGTGTCATTTTATTGTGTTTTCGCTCCATGAGCGTTTGATGGATCGCTTTTACAAGATTTCTCAGACGTGCAGATCAGCACCAGGGGATCAGGCTACTGCTAGAGGCCAGCCAGAATGTGATGACCGTCGACACACCGATTATTTGATGATTGAGGCATTGTTCAGCGTGTGGACAAATGAGCCAGTTGCTGCTGCGAATGTTGAGATATCTCCCCAGATGTTTGGAGCTATTGCCGCACGAGTTGTATTTAGAGATATGATAGAAGATCGCTAGTCACCCAAGGAGGAAGGACTAGGACTTGTGATTCGTTGCCTACCCCGATGCGAGGTCATCGGATTGATTGATTCCAACTAGAGATGACTTCACGCAGGTACGTTGGGAGTCGATAGAGACGATCGAATGTCAGAAACCCATTTTCCAAGTCTAAAGTATTCAGAGACAAGTGCAAGTAATGCTATAGACCCTCTTTGAAACCCTAACTCGACATAATGACCATGAGAACTCTTTGAAATCTTAGGTTTTGCGGCAGCTCAGCGGTACCATTAGTGAGGCTTGGGTTTGCTCTTCTACGGTTGGTCTATAGGTACTGTGGCATGTACTGGAATACTATTAAACTGTACTCAAGATGTTGAGCTCTTGGGAGATTATGGAACATTGACAAATAGATTGAAGGGTTCGACGCCATTCGGATATCATGTGATGGGATACATTGCTTGGGAGACTCCAGATATGAGTATAGACGTTGGAGCGCAGTCCATGCAGCCACGAAGAGACGAGTCCGAAGCAGTCGACATTAGAAAAAAGTGGAGTAAGAGGTTCGTGCGAGATCATGATGAGATGATGTTCCACTTTGCTGACATCAGAGATGTGATACGCATGTAGAGGCATTGTATATAGATATATCTTCCAGATGGAGTCGCGATGAGTATGCAACCGTTCCGGAACAAGAAACAGATATAGAAAAGGGTGATAACCTCCGGGCAATTCGGCAGAAACGAGATTGAGAGAGACTTCGACAGAACCTTTGTGGAATACTATACAAGAAGATTTAGACCCAGGAGAGGTCATATAGTGCACACTGTAAGACAACGGTAGCGCCCCGGCCGTCTTTCCGAGGCCAAAATGTGGAAACGAAAACATTTTCGAAACTTGAAACCGGCGCTATCATATACTTAAAACCCGGATCGAACCATTAACCTAAAATTAGCTATCTAGAGAAGGGATAGAAAGGCTATACCGATCGATCCGTGTCCTTCGGTCTTTGGCCACCATCCCAAGCTCCACGCGGCATCTCCGGTCTCGATCTCCTCATCGGAAAGAGCACCACATCATCGATTCTTTTTACGGGCTCCCGCTTCATCCGAAGCAAATCGGGCATGAAGTGTGCTAGCTGACGTGTCCAAGGTGATGTAAAGAATGTTTGTGATCACTTTGTCTCTTTCATCCATTGATTTGGGTAGAGGTTAGAGGTGTTGCCATTGATGGAGATAATGAGCCAGAGGAAAAAGAAGAAGAAGAGGTTTCTTTTTCTTTTGTTGTTTTTTGATAAAATGAGAGCAAGAAGAGAATAACACAAGAGGCAACCTTTCCCTTGGCTGCCCCTCTCTCTCCTCTCATCAAATCAACCCACAAATCAAACACTAATGTGACATTTACATAATAAAAGAGAGACCATGAGTCATTATATATGTCCATGTCACATTTAATGCATCGCATGATGAATTCTAGCTCATTATTTCCATATGCAAACATTAATCCAAATGTTTACCACAAAAAAAAGATACGGCAACATCTAAAGTAAACTCGTGACGGATCACAAGGATACCCGTCACCTGTATATACATATCTGCATCCGCATTCCGACTGAATGCGAATGTGACGAGACTAAAGTAATCCAACAGATCTAATACTAGGATCCGGCTTAAACCAAAGCCCTCTAGTATGATCCGCCCGATCATGATCCATGCACTACTACACGTATATGATCACACCCTGCCATATGTCATATGGCCTCTACATCGTTTCGCCCAAAACTTGAGAAACTGTCTGTGGGGGACTCTAAAGACTCGTCAATACTTTGGCTGTGGATTTAACCACTAGCACGTCAGTGGCACTAGCAGTACGTAACGGGCTACCAGGTATTGACTAGAAGGGAGGTCGATGAGCGAACTCATCCTAACACCCTACTGAGCCTGTCAGTGACAATATCCGTACAGTCCGGTCCGTTCGTCTATGAGCATCGCATGGCGGGCCTAGGGGGTTGGTAAAAGTCAGACTCCCAAAAGCGGTACAAGTCGTGTCGGAGTGTAGCCCAGAACACCCTGAGATACTACTGGAATACGTACCAGTAAATCTCCTGCCTTGGCCAAGGACTTCGTGTAATGGCTCTCCTATACACAGCGCGATCTCACCCCCAATACCGGGAGAGATGAAACCTCTGCCGATCCGCTCACTGCCTCTATGTGGCTCGGGACTGTACCCAACTAAAACCTGTTTGCATGACTCCTTTGAGCCATGGTAGGGTAGTAATCAAAGCACAGTGGGAACTCACACGAGGCAAATGATGATCTCAGGTCGATGAACTAACCTGTACACATGTCACCAGGGAACTGCTATCTGACGTCAGGTATAATACTAACTAGCATGTTCCCGGCGAGTCCTGTCCGGTGTACTCATAACCCAATGAGCACCTGTATACATCTTTGGTGATCCAACTGACACAAATGGCTTGTGAGACCGGCCACCGCCCCTCGTCGGGGTCTCGACTGTATACACTAGTCTACTAATGGAGTATCGATGCCCAGTCTCGAAACTCCCACGACTAGGGACCTTTTAAGGATGTGCTTATAGACCACAGCTCCCACGTATATGATCGCCATCATACTACTGGCTGTTAAGTGTAATAGTGACCTGTAATATCGCCTAAAGCTGTACACGATGATAAAGATAAACTAGATAGCATACTATTATCTTGAGTAAGACTGTCCTACCAGTACAGGTCCTCCCTCAATCATTGCAATCACGTGCCTGCGATCCAATAATTGACTTTGAGGGCACTATATCCAACAATCTCCCACTTGCACTCAAGGCTAATTATTGCGATGTCGCATACTCACAGCCCGTGTGATACCGAACACCCAACTCCTCTACTGATCAGTCTCACAAAGCCCATTTGCGAAACTATTGCGTTCATGGAATAGCCTCTGTGAGTGGATCCGCCCTAATGTTTCTTTCTATGTCTCTCTTTATCTCAAGTTCACGGAGAAAACCATCTCCCGAAATGAGCAATACCTGTCTTAGAATATGTCTGGATATCTGATGGGACCTAGTTCATAAATGAACTCCAAATCCAAACTTCTTAGACTGTATCGTCAACTGAATTTAATCAGTATCCTGCGCCACACCTCCCTCAGTATCCGCTTGGACCACCTGTCCAAAATACTGCCCCTCATCAGAGGGAAAACAATAACTCTGACAGCCACTCTGTCATCCAGGTCACCTTGGAAGCCTGGAATGTTAACCGTCTCCTAAAAGAGTCTGTTGTTATCATATCCATAGAACATCCACTTATGTTCTAAAACTGCTTCCGAACATTTCTCCAGGATAGGATTAATATCAATCTATTGCATCAAGTGCAAAAAAAACAACGTCTGGTGTGGTACTTGATATCTCATGATTGACTCAGTTCCCTAAGCAAGTGATCTGCCAATCATGCACATCCCTCTCCCCTTTAGTCTGTAAGACACCTTTAGAGAGGGTGACTCCATTACCTGCAGGTACACTACCGTGCCAGGAGTCGTCCATTCTAAAACACCTTTAGAATGCTGTCTTAGTACCCATATTAGGAAACTACCAAAATCTAGATCTAAAACCATAGATCTAGTAACCAGAATATCTGATATAATATCCAAATCCTTTGTGGAGAAACCACTGTGTGACAACAAAAGCATAACCGATCGTAGTATAGGAATTTCACTTCCTACTCTGTGTATGTCATCCAAATACCAGGACATCACACCCTACTACTTTCTTAACAGATGCATCCCCTTTTCTGATGAAGTCAAACTTATGACCGTCACATCAGAAATAGATGATCTATCTCCGCTATATCTGCTTTAGTCCATAAATAGACATAAGCTACTTGTCCACTATGCTTCCTCTGCTCCCACTGACTACGACAACCTTCTGGCAGAGTCATATACACGTGCATTTCTAAAGCTAGTTTATAACGATGCTATACTCATCCTCCTGCTGGGTCTGATAGCCTGGAACAACAGTAGTGTCAAATCTGGGTAAACAAGAACCTCCTTGTCACCGTCCTTGAGGCTACCGGAGTACCTCTCGGGTGCCTGAGGTTACCCACCATATCTGCGGAGTGGCCAATGGAATGTCAAACCAGATCGAATCTTTAGGTTCTTATCAAATTTTCAGTAATCGTTTTCGGTTCTGCAATCACTTCCAGTTCTACCATACTCCCACTACTGTTTTCTGAAAAAAATTCCATTTTACTAAAACTGTGGCGAGTCAAGAACAATATCACTATTGATCTTCCATATGGCAGAAAATCAACCCCCGTCATAGCCCGGGTCAACCCACAAACAGCCATTACAGAAACGTGCCTTGAGTTATCCAGAGTCTGATTTTAAGCATAAGACGGACAACTCTCCATACCTTAACATTGTTAAGATATGAACTATTCTATATCCAATATAGAAACAGAGGCACTGATTTAATTGGAACCAGATTCAAATCATGCAACTATCACCAGTGCATGTCAACTAAATGGAGAGAGGCCAATCATCATTACTCAACTTAGGAATACATTCAGATATGAATAACCTGAAAGAGAAGAAAGTTTTCATAATCATTACTATCAACTGAATAACATACACAAGTATCTACATCTTCGATCACCTTGAAGAATCCGGATACTTGCAATACCTGGTTCTCTACTTTATTCATATACTTATAATTTCTCAAAACCTAGACCTTGCATTTCTACGAAACACATGTCTAAGAACTAGAGAAGTCACAAGTAAACAGAATATAGTATGAGTACCAACCCCTCTGTCCTCATGGACACTGGACAACATACAATACTCTGTATAAGTCCCCTGAGTCTAATAACTCACTCCCTGTGTGTCGTAGGTTGAAAACTGTACTTATGGTTAAAAAGAATTACACCGCTGTTTAATACTCCTTACCTAACCATCCACTGATATAGGTAAATGTCATAGACATAATTTCAAAAAGTTATATCTCACTTTATAAAAATAAATGTACAGATATATCAATTTGAAATTGGTGCATAATAACGGATATTCAAAACCAAATATTTGCCGTCCGGCAAACAACCCAGGCGATTTCCTCAAATATCACCAATTACAACGAATCCCGATATAATGAGGATGATCACCCAATTCCTAATAACTTTCTCCCACTCATCATCTGTAAAACCATACAAATGTGAGAATCAAACCTGGTAAATACATATCCTGGAGCAAGAGCTAATTGGGAAATCAGTTTTCTTTTAACAATATACAGTGAAACTGAAACATGTAAACGTTTCGAAAGAGTATCCGGGTATTCTTAGTAATGTCTCTTCCATTATCATATTCACAACTATAACCGTATACTTCTTTGCCATCTCTCCAAATCCCTTTATATGTCTTTAATCATTACCTTCTGTACACCCCTTTAGGCTAAATGGTTTTTTTCCTTCCCTACCGTTCGGCACCAGCCTATGGTTTTGAAGAAGACTATCCAATAAGCATAATGGGTGTACTCTCCTAATCCTAGGAGTACTTGTAACCTGAAAGAAGGTGAAGATAAAAGACAACTGAATAAAACCTTATTCCTATTTCTCCTGAACCAGAATCCATCCCCGAACTGGAACAAGTTTCTTCGAGTTCGTATATAACTATACGATGGAGTATCCAATAAACTGTGGATCTTCGTAGTGATACGGGATGTTCCGGAGAAATACAAAGGTGAAGTAGGAGTGGCGATGAAATACTTGGTTTGGTCGTGAATAGCAGTCGCAGTTTACTTTGCCCTCTTACTAATCCCTTTATTTGTCTTTACTTAATACCTTCTACACACCATCGTTAGGCTAATTGGTTTTCTTCATTTCGCACCGTTTGGCACCTGCCTATGGTTTGGAAGAAGACTATCCGGTAAGTGCACGGCGGCGCCCCGGCCGTCAATCCGAGGCAAAAATGCGGAAACGATACTTTACTTTAACTTTTGAACCGGCACCACCGCGCATAATTAAAACTCGGATCGGGCCATTAATCTAATCCTAGCTAACTAGAGAAGGGGTAGAGAGATATACCGAGCGATCCGTGTCCTTCGGTCTTCTCGTCGTCGTCCCGATCTCCCCGCGGAATCTCCGGTCTTCATCTCCTCGTTGGAAGGGCACCACATCGCCGGGTTCTTTTACGGGCTCCCACCTCTGGACCGAGGCAACTCGGACACGAAGTTGGCGAGTCGACGTGCCTAAGGATACTGTAGATGAAGTGTAGATCTATATGTCTCATAGGGTTGTAGGAAGTTGCCTTTTGAAGTGGAGGAATGAGATATACTTTGGAGATGAGCTAAGGGGTTTTTTGCAAGCCAAAAGAGATGAAAACCCCCACACTCAAAATTTGGGGCAGCCCCTAAAGGGAATGGCCGGCCTTATCAAGGAGAGAATGAGAGGAGAGAGTGTGTGGCCAAATGAAAATGAGTGAGCCAAATAATCAAGAGAGAGAAAGGGTTATCATGATGAAAAGAAATGATCACCAACCAAATCCAACACTCTATCAACCAATCATATCTCCACAAGTCAAGCCATGATGACTAAAAGAAAGTCAAATGAAGTCAACCATCATCAAACTATCATAATGCATAAAAAGTCTTCTCCTTTGCACAATTGAAAATAACCCCCTCCACCATTTTTCAGCCAAGGAAAGAACAATGGAAAATGGCCGAAACGGAAAGCAAACTGGCAACTTCAGAAAAATGATCCCGTAATAAATTACAGGAAAACCCCACTACTGTATATACGTACCCGCATTTGTATTCCGACCGAATACAAATGCAATGAGACAAAATCTACACTGTACAATACTAGAATCCGGCTTAAACCAAAGCCCGCTAATATTTTCCGTCCGATCATGATCCGTGTAATACCGCACGTACATGATCGAACCCTGCCATATCTCCATACGGCCTCTACAGCGTTTCGCCCGAAACTTGAGAAACTGTCCTATGGGGGACTCTAAAGACTCGTCAATACTTTGACTGTGGATTTAACCACTGGCATGTCAGAGGTATTAGCCATACGTGACGGGCTACCAGCTATTGACCAAAAGGGACGTCTGTGAGCGAACTCATCCTGACACCCTACTGAGCCTGTCAGTGACAATATCCGTACAGTCCGGTCCGTTCTTCTATGAGCATCGCATGGCGGGCCTAGGGGGTTGGTAAAAGTCAGACCCCCAAAAGCGGTACAAGTCGTGTCGGAGTGTAGCCCAGAACACCCTGAGATATTACTGGAATACCTACCAGTAAATCTCCTGCCTTTGCCAAGGACATCGTGCAAGGGCTCTCCTAGACACAGCGCGACCTCACCCCCAATATCGGGAGAGACGAACCCCTGAAGATCCTCTCACTGCCTACATGTAGCTCGGGACTGTACCCAACTAAAACCTGTTTGCACATCTCCTTTGAGCGTGGTAGGGTACTAATCAAAGTACAGTGGGAACTCACACGAGAAAAATGACGATCCTTAGGTCGATGAACTAACCTGTACATATGTCACCAGGGAACTGCTATCTGACGTCTGGTATAAGACCAACTAGCATGTTCCCGGCGAGTCCTGTCCAGTGTACTCATAACCCAATGAGCACCTGTATACATCTTAGGTGAACCAACCGACACCAGTGGCTTGTGAGACTGGCCACCGCCCCTCGTCGAGGTCTCGACTATATACACTAGTCTACTCTGGAGTATCGATGCCCTGTCTCGAAAACTCCCATGACTAGGGACCTTTTAAGGATGTGCTTATAGACCCCAGCTCCCACGTATATAATCGCCCTCATACTGCTGGCAATCAAGTAAGAATCCTAAGGGCTCTATCAACGTGTAATAGTGACTTGTAAGGTCACCTAAAGCAGTACACGATGCTAAAGATAAACCAGATAGCATACTATCATCTTGAGTAAGACTGTTCTAACGGTATAGGTCCTCCCTCAATCATTACAATCACGTGCCTATGATCCAATAATTGACTCTGAGGGCACTATCTCCAACATATCCAATAAGTGTAATAGGTGTACTGTCCTAATCCAAGGAGCACTTGCAACCTGAGAGAAGGTAAAAGGAAAAGACAACTGAATAGTCCTATTCATTTTCTCCAGAACCGGAAACCATTCTCGGATCTGGAACAAGTTCCTTCGAGTTCGTATATAACCATACGATGGTTTTATCCAATGGAAGTGGATGTTCGTAGTAATACGGGGTGTCCTGGAGAAAAGGGTAAAAGTAAGAGTGGCAATGAGGTATGCAACTCAGACAATCCAAAAGCCAGCGTTTTAAGAAGGTTCGGTTAACTTGGTCACTGAGTCATAGTCAAGGGTCGGATCATGGTCGCTGCCAAAGAGAGAGAGAGAAAAGATACACTCTGCGTGCACTCTAACCTAGATCAGAATGGTTACCAATTTATCCAATAAAGAAACCTCCCACTGTAACCTCAAATTCTCCTCCAAACCTGAAAGAAGAATTAGTCGGGATCACCCGAGGAGTAAACCGACTCATCGGTGGGAATCGGGATCCAATTATCATAGCATGATAACGTGATGGAATCCACTTATGTTATCACACTCCAGAAGGTATGCGCATGCCTGGCAAGTATCAGTTTCTTTAGAAACTGCCGATGTGATTTCTACCCCAAGCGTCTTATGACCTTGACTAGTTCAACAAACCATAAACCGCTAGTCAAGTTCAACCCGTCATTATTCTGGACTGCATTAACCCCCCCCCCCATACGTGCCCTTGACTAGGTCAACAAGGCCGCACGACTGTCCTAACCAATCACATTTATGCAACAAACAAGCACCACTTAGCTACCGAACACTACGTCTTGTCTAGGTCAACAAACGCAGCACGAATACAAAATAATACCCATAAGAAATGACGGAGGGCTACAGCTGGTTTTTGGCGAAAAACCTTGAACGTAATGAACTTGATATCGTTGAAGGAACTGCATAGCTTTTATAAATATATAGTGGCGAAAACCTTTGCTAAAGAGGTCACTCCCGGTGAAAGGATCTCGGCTCTTTCCCCGTAGAATGAGCTGCAGGATATTCCAACTGAATACCACGATGGAAAGAAAAAAGTAATCGGCTATAGTGAAGTTATTACCCTGACGCAAACTTCTGTCGAAGGGGTCACTCCCGGTGAAAGGATCTCGGCCCTTTCTTTGTCGACTGAAGTGCTGATATTCAAAACCGAATACCACTGTGCAAAACAAAAGAGAACGTCATTACAATAACAACTTTTTTTTGAAAAATGTTCCAACAACATCAGAATAGGTTTGTTTAGCTTGCATTGATCGGAATCAATGCAGTCCCATCAATTAATCACACCACAAAAGAACGAAAAAATGATGTACGTATATGCCATCCGCATTCGCTACTGGGTCCCGTCATCACCCGTTAGGTTACTTAACTAACGACAGAGCGGGGACTGGACTAGCGCGGGTGTAAAACATATACAACATCTACTAATATATATATCAATATATAATATTCGCTCATGGCATGATAAAATGCAACATCACAGAAATGTAATAAGCATCACAGAACAATACAGATAATCTGGGATCCCCTGGTTTCATAGAGCTGCTACTGAAACCCGACGTTCCCCTGGTAGTGTGGATAGCCTGTGCAATGAAATCCTAGACCCCTACGGGTGTGGCTAGTTACCCGCCAAAACCTGAAGCGAGGCAGCTCCTTCAACAAAGTAAATGGACCACCCAGCACTTCACGGAATCCGGTAACTTGAGCACCCCTCCTTAGGTCAACCTGTACCCCCTACGAGTGCAGCGAATAGCCCGACAATTCTAGAGTGAAGCCCCCTCCGTCTCAAAGCCATGAGATACGGGCCCATTGCTTTCTAGAACCCGGCTATCCGTGCACCCCACCGCAGGGTAATCCTAGTACAGAAAGTAAAATATATATACAACGGGTACATCGACCTCGGCCTGGTCGTGGCCCAAAAGAATAATATACAAATAGGCAGTGACGGCAGTCCACATGTCGGGCGCTCGCCCCGCAATATCAAATGTACAAATATAAAAAACTGTACTAATATTGCATCCAGGCTATCCACCACGACAAATCCGCAACATCACAACACAACACAGAACATCAACGTGAATGTTATGTTCGCAAACCCGTCTAAAAGGACTATAGCAATTAGACAAGATTTACCGCTCGAATGACATTCACAGTCGCAGATATAATGTAAATACTGTAAACTAACATGTTTAAAATTTTCGATCGACAAAATTTCCCGAAGTGGGCCCCAAGCACAATTCCCAGCACTCAAACAAATCTGGGCCCAAACAAAAATTACCAGAAACCCCAATTCCAAGTCCGAGAACACTGTACAAAATTTGGTGCAGTGAAGAGATAGAATAGCGGCGGAACTGCGGCCAAAACATGGGTAAGGCCGCGATTCCGCGGCGCAACAGTAACAACAGTCAACCAGATTTTCACAGAACTCTTAAAAAACCCTGCCTGTTTTTCTGAAGCATACTAAATAATTTTTTGACCACAGGAAAAATTCGACAGAAACTGATGACTTGGAATTGCAGTTTTTGGAAATTTCATCCGATCGAAGTTCTAAACACGTTAGAGCAAGCTAGAAAAGGTTAATAGCGTGGCTCTGATACCATGTAAGTCTACGGTAGCGCCCCAGCCGTCTTTCCGAGGCCAAAATGTGGAAACAAAAACTTTTTCAAAACTTTAAACCAGCGCTATCGTATACTTAAAACCCCGATCGAACAATTAACCTACAATTAGCTATCCAGAGAAGGGATAGAAAGGCTATACCGATCGATCCATGTCCTTCGGTCTTTGGCCACCATCCCAAGCTTCTCGCGGCATCTCCGGTCTCGATCTCCTCGTCAAAAAGGGCACCACATCATCGATTCTTTTTACGAGCTCCCGCTTCATCCGAAGCAACTCGGGCATGAAGTATGCTAGCCAATGTGTCCAAGGTGATGTAGAGAATGTTTGTGATCACTTTGTCTCTTGCATCCATTGATTTGGATGGAGGTTAGAGGTGTTGACATTGATGGAGATAATGAGCTAGAGGAAGAAGAAGAAGAAGTGGTTTCTTTTTCATTTGTTGTTTTTTGATAAAATGAGAGCAAGAAGAGAATAAAACAAGAGGCAACCTTACCCTTGGCTGCCCCTCTCTCTCCTCTCATCAAATCAACCCACAAATCAAACACTAATGTGACATTTACACAATAAAAGAGACCATGAGTCATTATATATGTCCATGTCACCTTTAATGCATATCATGATGAATTCTAGCTCATTATTTCCATATGCAAACATTAATCCAAATGTTTGCCACAATAAAAAGATACAGCAACATCTAATGTAAACTCGTGACGGATCACAAGGATACCCCTCACTTGTATATACATACCTGCATCCGCATTCCGACTGAATGCGAATGCGACGAGACTAAAGTAATCCAACAAATCTAATACTAGGATCCGGCTTAAACGAAAACCCACTAGTATGATCCGCCCGATCATGATCCGTGCACTATTACACGTATATGATCGGACCCTGCCATATGTCATACAGCCTCTACATCGTTTTGCCCGAAACTTGAGAAACTGTCTGTGGGGGACTCTAAAGACTCGTCAATACTTTGGATGTGGATTTAACCACTAGCACGTCAGCTGTACGTAACGGGCTACCAGGTGTTGACTAAAAGGGAGGTCGATGAGCGAACTCATCCTGACACCCTACTGAGCCTGTCAGTGACAATATCCGTACAGTCCGGCCCGTTCATCTATAAGCATCGCAAGGCGGGCCTAGGGGGTTGGTAAAAGTCAGACCCCCAAAAGCGGTACAAGTCATGTCGGAGTGTAGCCCAGAACACCCTGAGATACTACTGGAATACCAACCAGTAAATCTCCTGCCTTGGCCAAGGACTTCGTGTAATGGCTCTCCTAGACACAGCGCGATTGATCGCACGCCGAGAGCGTGTCGGATGTTCAAAGTTCTAAAGTTTACCGCGATCAGGACGGTGTCGCTATGCAGCTAGCCGGTTGAGCACGGGTCGATCCACAGGGAGATGGTTGTATGTCCTTTCTTGTTTTAGACGAGTCAATAAAGAATTTGAGTATGTTTGTTCGATCTAACCTATGTGTATTATTTGCAAGTATAAAGTTGTTAAGAAAAAGATACGAGATTATAAGCTAAGGAAATCCGTACTCAAAACCTTTGAGCCGAGTCTTGACCAATTGAAGCTAGAGCAATCGGCAACAACGTGGATTAGGGAATTTAAGCGCGGTATTCGTGGAATCCGGCTTATTTACCTTTGTCCTTCCGTTCTTGTCTCTTGCTTTCGCCTCCGGCCAAACCGAACGCAACCGGTCGCGGTTAGGAATCACCGTTACCTTGTTGGGGTAGGGTGCCTAACGGAGCGCTTGCATATGGTTTGGGCGGAGTTCAATGAAAAATAACGGGAAAAGGAAATGAGAAAAGAAAATCTTAACTTACAATACCGTATTTCTTCTTAACAATAATAATTACATTCATTCACAAAAAGAACCAAAAAGAGCAAAAGAAAAGAACAAAGAAAAGAAAAGATTACATGTAATTAAGTGCATGAATATAAATTGCAAGAAAGTAAAGCAAGGTAATAAAAAGCAAGTAATAAATAAGGAATAAAAAGAACAAGAGACTGGAACTCAAGACAAGCATGGGATCAATAGCCAACCCTTAAACTTGCAAGCTCAATCAAGAGGTTGCAAGATCAAGAGAAGGGTAGAGAACGCATGTGAAATGAAGTGCTAATTCCATAAGAAAATACGACCCTTGAGATCAATAACAAACTCTTAACCTTTCAAGCTCAATGAAGAGGTTGTAAGATCAAAAGAAAGCAAGAATCTCAAGGGGAAGTTAAACAAAAGAGAATGATACAAAAAGCCCTCATCTTCATTGATCTTCCACTCAAAAAGCTCTCACTACAATTTTCATGGAGAAAGAATGAAGAAGAAGAAGAAAAAGACTAAATCCTAACAAAAAGAGGAACAAAGAATGTACATGAAAATGGACCCCTTGGCTTAGCTCAATTCTGGAGTATTTATAGGCAGGGAGCTGGAAATCTAGGGCAAGATTCTGGACCAATATGAAAGTACCAAACTGCCCCCTGAAAACGACAGTGAGAAGAGCCTATACGGCCGCGGATCCGCGGCCTAGACCCCATGTTGGCCGCGGATCCGCGGCCATGTGGAGGCTTTAGGGGATCTGGATTCTTTTGGGGTCTTGTGTTTGCATTTTCTTTTGTTTAACATATGCAGATTATCAATATCCTTCCTTGATTTCTTCAGTTTCGAGAAGTCAATAATGATGGCTTCATTTTTCAACACATTTGAATTTATCTCCCTCGAGCTCCGCGCAACCATTGATTCTTGTGCAGCCCCCCTCGTGCTCTGTGCTTGTCCCAGACACGAATGACCATTGTCATATGTCTTGTCTCTGGAACTGGTACTCGGCATTTGACGGATATGGATGACCGGAACCCGGTTTTTATCTGCTGTGACAGATGTTCTTTATTTGGTGTAACTGTGGAGATTTTATCTTGATTTGCAATATTTGTACTGGAAACCTGTAATCTATAAATATGTAACAAACACAGATTAAAAGCACCTACCTATAAACACACGAGCGTAAGAATGGGCGGTATAAAATGCAATATTCTGGTATGAACTGAAAGGTTAGTTTAGCACCCTATGAAGAGTTTTGAAGCATCACATGACCCAATGTTTAAATTTTTATAGTGCAAAACGAACATGCAAAGGAATCGATCCTAGAAAATTAGGGTTTCGAAATAAAAAGCGAACTAATCTAGGGTTTCGAGACTACAACCTTTGTAGCTCCCTTTCGCTAGACTCCTTGGTCTCTAGGGTGTTGAACGAAGGTCCTCTTGAAATCCCCTTGTGTCCACGACGATCCACCACGGAGATCTCCGTCCAAGCTCGCAACTTCGTCAAACCGAAGAGAACACTCTAAACAAAACGGCTAAGCTTGTGTAGAATGATGTTGTGGTTAGATTTCTCACTTAAAAAACCTATCTTTATGTGGTATTTGCTCACTAGAAAAAACTAGAGAGCAAAAGAGAAAGAGGAAGAAGATGGTGGCAATTTTTTTTTAACAAGAGGTAAAAAGATAACTCATGAGAAGAAAAAGAAATATATCAATATATATTTTATTTCTTCTTACTATGAACCATGGTTAAAGTGATGGAGACATTATTTAACTTGAGTTTTGAATGATAAAGAGAAGGATAACCTTAGGTTAGTGGTAGTTGAGCATTGTTAGGTCAAAGGAAGAATGTAGAAGCAAGAATGATTATCCTTTCCTTTTTCATTTTCTTTTAAATCCAAAATTAAATAATAATCCATTATATAATCCATAGTGTGAGTCTTATATTGCCACCATTTCCATATGCTAACAACCATGATGGATGAGTGTATGTATGTGTGCATGTATGCACATCCACATGTGCATGAAACTAGCATGAAAGAAAGAAAGAAAGCACACATGCATGCACACATCCATCATCCAAGAAAAGGTTTTAAGTGAGAGAACTAATGGTGAAATGATAAATCAACACTTGATTTATCAATCCGGTCATATCTCATATGACCCCACCAAAAGCAGTTCACCCGATCAATGTTCGGTATCATATACGCACATTTCAATCGGGTGTATGCGCATATCGCATACGCGCACCACAACGTTTCGCCTGGACTGGGTAACTCCTTTGTGGGACTCTAAGACTCGTCAATACGCCAGCAGAGGGTGATGATCATATCAAGTACCCTTAAGCCGCAAGCGGTCAGCTAAACGTAACGGCCACCCGGGTATTGAGCGATCAGAAGACAACAAGTGAACCTGCTACAACTCCCGTCGAGCCATCCGGCAACACTACCGTACAGTCCGGTCTCTTCGTCAGATATGCTGCATATCGAGCCTAGGGATGGTCACGTCGACCCCAATAACTCAATAAGTCATGCCGGTGAATGGTCTATAACAGATCGAGAAACTACTGATAACACTTATCAGCAAATCTCAGCAGCCCTGGCCAGGGACTTGCTGTTATAACCAGTCGGGCACAGCACAGCATCAACTCCCAATATCGGGAGAGACGAAACCCCTCCTATCGCTCATCGTCTTCCTGTGTCTCGGGACTGTACCCAACAGCCACCTGTTTGCACGACTCAGTAGAGCCGTGGTAGGGTGGCAATCAAAGTACAGTGGGAGAACACACAAGACTCCATGACGATCTCGGGTCTACAGACTAACCTGTGCCAGTGTCACCTGAGAACTGCTATCCGACGATAGATATAATTCCATATAGGAGTTCTCGGTGAGTCCGTCCAGTGTACCCAGTCACCACTGAGCACCCGTATATGATCTTGATGTCAAACATCGATGAATGTGGGAACATCCATCGCCCATCGTATGGGTCTAGTATCATATATGCTAGTCTACTCTGGTATATCAATGTCCCGTCTCGATATACCTACGACTAGGGACGTTCCAGGGTATGCTTATGGACTACAGATGTCCCACTAGTATGATCTCCATCATAATCAGAGTAGTCAAGCCGATATCCTCAGGGCTTTATCAGCATGTATGAATAAAAGCATGATCAAATCAACATGTCAGATAAAGAAGAACCAGATAGCATACTATCATGTCGAGAAAGAATGTAAACTGAATATATATACATATATAGATACATCCACTATCACATAATGGCCTCTAGGGCATACATATATCCAACAATCTCCCACTTGCACTAATGCCAGTTATTGGCGTATCTCATACCCAACATCTCAAAAAGTCGCTCATGCTGTGGCTGAGGGAGGGCCTTGGTGAGTGGATCCGCGGCGTTGTTCTTTGTGTCTACTCTCTTAATCTCGATCTCGCGGCGATCTACAATCTCCCGGATCAAATGAAAGCGCCTCAGGATATATCTGGACCGCTGATGTGATCTGGGCTCCTTGGCTAACGCCATCGCCCCATTATTGTCACAATACAAAGGTATTGGATCAATAATGGTTGGAACTACTCCTAGCTCCGAGACGAACTTCTTCATCCAGACGGCTTCCTTGGCGGCATCATTTGCAGCAATGTACTCAGCTTCCATCGTAGAGTCTGCAACGGTATCTTGTTTGGAACTCTTCCAACTTACCGCCCCTCCATTGAGGGTAAATACAAACCCTGAGATAGATTTGCTGTCATCCTTATCGCTCTGGAAGCTCGAATCGGTAAAGGCCTCCATTTGGAGATCTGTATTACCATACACCAAGAACAATTCTTTAGTCCTTCGTAAGTACTTAAGAATGTTCTTCACAGCTGTCCAGTGGTTCTCCCCTGGGTTGGATTGATACCTGCTTACAACACTGAGTGCATAAGCTACATCTGGGCGTGTACATAACATCGCATACATTATAGATCCTACTGCCGAAGCATAGGGTATAATGCTCATGCGAGCTCTCTCTTCATCGGTCTTTGGACAAGAATCTTTGGAGAGAGTGACTCCATCGCAAGCGGGTAAGGCACCCCGCTTGGAGTCTTCCATACTAAACCTCTTTAGGATGGTGTTGATGTACCTGGTTTGGGACAATCCCAATAACTTTTTGGATCTATCCCTATAGATCCTTATGCCCAGGATGTATGTGGCATCACCCAGGTCCTTCATAGAGAACCTTAGTGATAAGAATGATTTGACCGACTGTAGCATAGGAATATCATTTCCTATCAGAAGAATGTCATCCATGTACAATACGAGAAATGTGACAGCTCTTCCTACAGCCTTCTTATAAACACAAGGTTCATCTGGATTTTTGATGAAATCAAACTCTTTGATAACATCATCGAAACAGATGTTCCAACTCCGAGATGCCTGCTTTAACCCATATATGGATTTAAGCAATCTACATGCTTTCTCGCTGCTCCCACTGTCAATGAAGCCCTCTGGCTGATCCATATAAACGCATTCTTCTAAATCTCCATTTAGAAATGCTGTTTTAACGTCCATCTGCCAGATTTCATAGTCGTAGTGAGCAGAAATAGCAAGTAGGATCCGAATGGATTTAAGCATGGCTACGGGCGAAAAAGTTTCGTCATAGTCCAAACCTGGTCTTTGACGAAAACCCTTTGCCACAAGTCTTGCCTTATAGGTCTCCACCTGCCCATCTACACCAATCTTTCTTTTAAAGATCCATTTGCACCCTACAGGTTTTACCCCAGGGGGTACAACGTCTAAAGTCCACACTTTGTTGGTGTACATAGACTCCATTTCGGATCTCATGGCATCCAGCCACTTCACAGAGTCACCACTCGTGATAGCTTGCTGAAAACTGGTAGGATCATTATCATCCATAATGCAATCTTCTCCGTCACCATCAATGAGGAAACCGTAGTACCTCTCCGGTGGGCGAGAAGTCCTACCAGACCTACGGAGTGGCCGAGGTTCTTCAGTTTCTGTTGCAACAGCCGGTTCAACCAAATTGTCATTTGTAGTTTGTGTCTCTAGAACCTCTTCTAGATCCACCACCTTGCCATCATCTTTGTCTGTGAAAAACTCTTTTTCTAAGAATGTGGCATGTTGAGAAACGAACACTTTTTGTTCCTCTTTGTGGTAGAATAGATATCCATAAGAATTCTTTGGATATCCCACAAAACTACACATGACCGACCGTGTCTCGAGTTTGTCCGGATTCTGCTTTTTAACATAGGCCGGGCAACCCCAAATCTTAATTCTCTTAAGAGATGGTCAATTCCCATGCCATATCTCATATGGTGTGGTGGACACGGCTTTGGTTGGAACCCTGTTCAGTAGAAACGCTGCAGTCTCTAATGCATGCCCCCAAAACGAGACGGGTAACTCAGCGTCACTCATCATGGACCGGACCATATCTAATAGGGTCCTATTCCTTCGTTCTGACACACCGTTGTGCTGTGGTGTGTAAGGAGGAGTGAGCTGAGAGAGAATCCCATTCTCTTTTAAGAAGTTTGCAAATTCTGCACTGAGATACTCACCACCTCGATCTGATCGAAGCATCTTGATACTCAAGCCGGTTTGTTTTTCTACTTCTTGTTTATATTCAATGAATTTCTCAAAAGCTTCGGACTTGTGCTTTAATAAAAATACATGACCGAATCTTGAGAAATCGTCGGTGAATGTAATGAAGTATGGAAAACCGCCTCTAGCCTGTGTAGACATTGGCCCACATACATCACTATGTATGAGGCCAAGGAGCTGGGTAGCTCTTTCTCCGTGTCCGGTAAACGGAGTTTTGGTCATTTTACCCTTGATACAAGACTGGCAAGTCGCATAAGATTTATATTCAAAAGAGTTTAAATATCCATCTTTGTGAAACCCGTTTAGTCTTGTTTCGTTAATATGACCAAGTGTATAATGCCAAAGAAAAGCTTCATTTAATTCTGAAAGTTTTCTTTTATTAGTGTGTTGTATACTGAAAACTGTGTGTTGATTTAGGACATATATTCCGTTATTAAGCGTACCATACCCAACCAACATTTAATTTTGGTGAATGTTCATAACATTGTTCTGCAACACAAAATTATATCCTTCATTGTCCAACAAAGAAACGGATATTATATTACATAGCATACTTGGTACAAAATAACATGGATTCAAAATCAAAATACATCCAGATGGCAACCCCAAGTGATACTCTCCCACTGCGACTGTATGTACATTGGAACCATTTCCAACGTGGAGAGTATGGTCACCTGTCTTCAAAACCTTGCTATTTCTCAGCCCCTGCATAGAATTGCAAATGTGAGAACCTGAACCGGTATCCAATACCCAGGAAGCAGAGTTTATAGAAAAACAGTTTTCAGTCTCAAACGCACCTGAAGCAGAAGCATCACCATGCTTCTTTTTGAGACTTAGGTACTCCGTGCAATTGCGCTTCCAATGTCCTGTCTTGTGGCAATGAAAACACTCGCCTTTCCCCGGGTCTCCAGCTGTGGACTTTCCCTTTCCCTTCACCTTTTTAACTCCCCCTTTAGGATTAGTGGGTTTCTTCTTTTTCTTTCCCTTGGCCTTAGCTTTCGGGTGAGAAGAGGAAGACTGTCCAATAGTCATAACGGGAGTTTTTGCTAACTTCATAGTGCTCTCTGCACTCCTTAACATATTAAGGAGTTCAGGGAGGTCCTTCTCCATGCCATGCATGTTGAAGTTCACTATGAACTGAGCAAAGGTGGAGGGGAGGGACTGCAGAATAATATCTATATATTGTTCATTGTCCATCGTCCATCCAAGGTCCTCAAGCTCTTCTATAAGAGCTATCATCTTCAGAACATGGTCTCCTACTGATGTGCCAGGGGCCATTCGCATCTGAAACAATTTCTTTGATGCTTCGTATCGTAATACGCGGGATTGCTCCCCATACAACTCCTTTGTATGGAGCAATATACCGTGAATATCCATGTCCTCGTGCTGCTTTTGATGTGTGTTATCCATCGATGCAAGCGCGAGGCATGTGGCCGTGGCACAGTCAGCGTCCCATGTCTTGCGGACTTCAATGTCCGCAACTGAGGATTTTGGACCAGGGACGGGCGGGGCTGAAGACGTGAGGACATATGATACTTTATCATAAGTCAATACGATTTTCAGATTCCTCAGCCAGTCTTTATAGTTGGTCCCATTCAGTTTGTTTTTATCTAGTAGAAGCTTAAGTCCAGTCATTGGTATCTGCCATTAAGAGAGAGAAAAGAATACACTCAGCGAAAGCTCTTGCACAGATTAGATTGGTTTATTATCTTGTCTAATCGATGTTTCCCACTGCTTTTTATCAAGTTTTTCTTTCAAACCTTAAAAAGAAAAACTAGCCAGGATTAATTACAGTCCACAACTTCGCTAACCGTTCAGCCAAGCCAGTGTCGGTACTTTGAGGGAGGTTCCCCGTGCTTTCACACGGACCTAATTAGAGTAAACCTCGTTTTCCCAGAGGCGGAGCCCCGTTAATACCTTTCTAGACACCTAATGAGTTAGCTAATTGTAAACTGTAAAACTCTCCTAGGAGCAACTATTGCCCACAGTGGGATCGGGATCCAACCATCATATGGAAGGTATGCAATCTCATTGCAAATTTCAATACTTGAAATTCCCGATGTAATTTTTACCCCTAGCACTTATGAACTTAACTATAGTCAACAAATCATAAGTACCAGTCAAGTTCTACCCGTCATTTCTTGATCAATTAGACCCACCCATATGACCCTTAACTATGGTCAACAAAGTCGCATGAATGTCCTAATTAATCTGCATCATATGCAGTGTAGGAAGACATCACTTAGCTACCGTACACTACGCCTTAACTAAAGTCAACAAACATAGCACGAATACTAAGTACTCTACTTCCTAAAATGACGGAGGGTTGCGAATGATTTTTAAGAAAATCTTTAACGCTTTGAACTTGATATCGTTGTAGAATCAAATGGTTTTCAAAAGGAGTGGCTTAAGCTCCACAGTTTTGAAATATAGCTTTTTCATAAATAGCCGAGTGGTTTTCAAATCCGATTCTACAACATCTTTTTAGGTTTATTTTCTTTACATTAATCATATTAATGTAATCCCATCATTTAAGTCCTTAAGCCAGTCACAGAAAAGAAACGAAAATAACACGTACGCTTATGCCATCCGCATTCGCCGCAATGTTCCGTTATGCACCGTTAGGTTGCTTAACTAACGGCATACCGGGACGGACTAGCGCGGGTGTAAAACATAAGCAACGTCTACTATATATCATATATATAATATGTCATTCGTTTCAGATAACACAGAACACAGGCAGCAGAAACATAGATATAACGTGGGATATCCTAGGACGTCCGTATTTAGTATTTAGCCAGAATAGAAAATACGGATTCCACAGTCGCGATGAATAGACAAGCCCACACCCTGGACCCCTACGAGAGCGGCAAGTGACCCTACCAATCCAGGAGTTTAGGAGACCCGGTCTCGACTCCTCGAGATGGCCTCCCACTGAACCCCAGAACCCGGTCACCTGTGCTCCCCTCCTTGGGTCCATCCTAATGCGGAAAAGTAAATAATATACAACACTGGTGACACAACCGCAACCTGGAAGTGCCCCAAATAAAAGAATATTACATTACATTTGAATTTACATGAATGAAAATATAAAACTCTCATCTCAAAAAAACCCCAGCTATTCGATCGCGACAATCCTACACATCATATATCAGCAACACATAATATCACATATCATCAACGTAATTAAGTATGCGTACCCCGATTGTCGTTGATGTATAGCAACGAAACCGGCGATATCGTACATACTACACTTACGGTCACAGAAAAGAAAGTGTAAAACTACAATATTTGGAATCCAGATTCTCTTTAGACATCATAAATGCGAAATATCACATATTTCGTATTTCATGCCTAAACTATATGAATTCCACATATTGTATCACATTCCAGACAAACAGACAGTATTAAAGTTTTCGAACGAACGATCAAGCACCCAAGATTCACTAAAGCTCAACACTTGAGCAGGGTTCAAAAATCCGGAGTGTGTCACAGTAGTAGCGGTCCGGCCGTAGAAGGGTCAAGCTAACGCCTCACATGTGGCACGCCGTACTGCCCCAAACCCTAGGGTTCAAAGGGCAGTTCGAGACGGTCACATAATCGAGTTAAGGTTTGTTGTCTTCTAGAGGGACCACCGCAAAAAGACTTGCACGTATCTCCAAAGTATTTAAACCCCGTGAATAGTGAGTAACTGTACTCGTTCAAACACTTCAATACTTTCTAATTTACCCGGAAAAACTATGAAATGAAAATCCCGATCGAATTAACGAGTCCAAAACCATCTCCAGAATTTTTCAAAACCAAATATAGATTAAAAATATCCAAAAATTTATACAAGAAGATTCATGAATTACTGTACAAAAAACATTCATCAATTCATTTATACGGCCGCGGAACCGCGGCCTAAGCAAGCTTAGACCGCGTTTCCGCGGCGAGAATCACTGTTCACTGGAAAATTTTTGTACCGTAATCCTTAATTTTTCCTGCTGTATTTTTTACATATTTTTAATTCTGCAAATTATCAAATTTTAGAAAAATTCCAGAGAGCACCCAAAAATACCGTATTTTTGTTCGATCGGGGATTTCACTTCATAAAAACGTCGCCTAATGTTCTAGGTCGGCTCTGATACCAATGAAAGGTTAGTTTAGCACCCTATGAAGAGTTTTGAAGCATCACATGACCCGAAGTTTAAATTTTTATAGTGCTAAACGAACATGCAAAGGAATCGATCCTAGAAAATTAGGGTTTCGAAATAAAAAAGCGAACTAATCTAGGGTTTCGAGACTACAACCTTTGTAGCTCCCTTTCGCTGGACTCCTTGGTCTCTAGGGTGTTGAACGAAGGTCCTCTTGAAGTCCCCTTGTGTCCACGGCGATCCACCACGGAGATCTCCGTCCAAGCTCGCAACTTCGTCAAACCGAAGAGAACACTCTAAACAAAACGGCTAAGCTTGTGTAGAATGATGTTGTGGTAAGGTTTCTCACTTCAAAAACCTATCTTTAAGTGGTATTTGCTCACTAGAAAAAACTAGAGAGCAAAAGAGAAAGAGGAAGAAGATGGTGGCAATTTTTTTTTAACAAGAGGTAAAAAGATAACTCATGAGAAGAAAAAGAAATATATCAATAAATATTTTATTTCTTCTCACTATGAACCATGGTTAAAGTGATGGAGACATTATTTAACTTGAGTTTTGAATGATAAAGAGAAGGATAACCTTAGGTTAGTGGTAGTTTAGCATGGTTAGGTCAAAAGAAGAATGTAGAAGCAAGAATGATTATCCTTTCCTTTTTCATTTTCTTTTAAATCCAAAATTAAATAATAATCCATTATATAATCCATGGTGTGAGTCTTATATTGCCACCATTTCCATATGCTAACAACCATGATGGATGAGTGTATGTATGTGTGCATGTATGCACATCCACATGTGCATGACACTAGCATGAAAGAAAGAAAGAAAAGCACACATGCATGCACACATCCATCATCCAAGAAAAAGTTTTAAGTGAGAGAACTAATGGTTAAATGATAAATCAACACTTGATTTATCATTCCGGTCATATCTCATATGACCCTACCAAAAGCAGTTCACCCGATCAATGTTCGGTATCATATACGCACATTTCAATCGGGTGTATGCGCATATCGCATACGCGCACCACAACGTTTCGCCTGGACTGGGTAACTCCTTTGTGGGACTCTAAGACTCGTCAATACGCCGGCAGAGGGTGATGATCATATCAAGTACCCTCAAGCCGCAAGCGGTCAGCTAAACGTAACGACCACCCGGGTATTGAGCGATCAGAAGACAACAAGCGAACCTGCTACAACTCCCGTCGAGCCATCCGGCAACACTACCGTACAGTCCGGTCTCTTCGTCAGATATGCTGCATATCGAGCCTAGGGATGGTCACGTCGACCCCAATAACTCAATAAGTCGTGCCGGTGAATGGTCTATAACAGATCGAGAAACTACTGATAACACTTATCAGCAAATCTCAGCAGCCCTGGCCAGGGACTTGCTGTTATAACCAGTCGGGCACAGCACAGCATCAACTCCCAATACCGGGAGAGACGAAACCCCTCCTATCGCTCATCGTCTTCGTGTGTCTCGGGACTGTACCCAACAGCCACCTGTTTGCACGACTCAGTAGAGCCGTGGTAGGGTGGCAATCAAAGTACAGTGGGAGAACACACAAGACTCCATGACGATCTCGGGTCTACAGACTAACCTATACAAGTGTCACCTGAGAACTGCTATTCGACGATAGATATAATTCCATATAGGAGTTCTCGGTGAGTCCGTCCAGTGTACCCAGTCACCACTGAGCACCCGTATATGATCTTGATGTCAAACATCGATGAATGTGGGAACATCCATCGCCCATCGTATGGGTCTAGTATCATATACGCTAGTCTACTCTGGTATATCAATGCCCCGTCTCGATATACCTACGACTAGGGACGTTCCAGGATATGCTTATGGACTACAGATGTCCCACTAGTATGATCTCCATAATAATCAGAGTAGTCAAGCCGATATCCTCAGGGCTTTATCAGCATGTATGAATAAAAGCATGATCAAATCAACATGTCAGATAAAGAAGAACCAGATAGCATACTATCATGTCGAGCAAGAATGTAAACTGAATATATATACATGTATAGATACATCCACTATCACATAATGGCCTCTAGGGCATACATATATCCAACATGAACAAATACCCCCAAACTTAACTTTTGCTCGTCCCGAGCAAAACCAATTATTCACAAAAATAAAATCCTAACCGCACTTTCGCAGGGAACGCGATTGCACTGAGCATGTGCAACAAGCCGTTAAACCTCTAGGTGTCCCTAGTAGGAGGAGTGTTGTCGCCTAAGGGTTTTCAGCGGATACTACCCACAAAATCTCGTCAAGCTAGTGTCATAAGTTAACGTCGATTCTACTCCTACAGTTTAGTATTTACGTTAGAAACTCTATCATCCTAAGTTAGAAATATCCAACCCTTATTTTTCACACCTCCTATCTATTTAACCTTGGATCTCCTGAGTTTTCCTTCTAAAGTGCGGCCTCAAATCAGGGATTTTTATCAACTTTACAGAAAACACAAGTCTTATTCTTTATTTCTATCTTTTATCCAAACATCGATTGTATACCCCTACGTGTGTGTATATTTGCACCCCTACACTCAAGAATTCAATTCAAGCTATAATACCCTTGCCCTAATACCTAATACTACTTCTTTTCATTAAGGATGGACGGATTTGCTCACACACCTTTCATGCGACTATTAATGCTTCTTGAGGCACTAACGACCGATTACTGAATGTGTGAACTTTAAAGCGTAAATAGCAGTTTCCAGGTCTTGACTTTATTCTATTTTTTCCTTTTTCTTTTTCTTTTTCTTTTTCTTTTTCAAGACCGGATATATTTTTCAATATTCTCTTTTGGTGTTTAGCTTTAAATACCGTTTTTTCTTTTATACTAGGCTTTCAAGCAAGAGTATTTCTAGGTATCCTCTACTATCCCAAGTTTCAAGGTGCGTGTGAGTGCAGTTTGTAGGGTATATACTTTCTAAATTTGAACTCAAGAAAAGAAACTATTTTTCAGACTTATCCTTCAGTAAAGCTTCAATACTTTCCCCTCATCTTGACTTAACTCAAGAACCGAACTCAAAAATTGTACGGACGTATACTTACCAAAGTTAGACAGAATGAGGGTTATTTTTAGGGTTTTCAATTCCTAAGCCTAGAATTTAGTTATTTCTAATATATCAACTAAACTTTCAGAATAAAAATCTAAGTTTCCCTATTAGCTAACTTAACGACAAAGTTTTTATATTTTTTGGAAATTTTTTCAATTTTTGTGGGTTTTTAATAAGGTATGCAAATGCAAAATATACAAATGAATGCGAAGGAAGAAAACTTACTGAGCACACCCCCAAACTTAAACTTGACAGTGCCCTCACTGTCAGGCTACACCAAGAGGGTCAAAATTGTCGGCGCTCCCTAAAAACAAATTATATACAAAACAAAAAGGAAAACAAAAATATATACAAAAAAAGTGTCCCCCCTAAACTTATGTAAAACAGTGTTTCCACTGTTAAGCGTTGAAGTTCAGGATTAGGGAGGAAAGAGAACAGTATCAAGCTATACAAGGCCTTACACAGGCCAAAAGTTAACACCAACCATTCTAAGATCTTATCGTGATAAAGCACTAGCCGGTGAAAGAAAGCATAGAGAAAAGAGATGGAGAATACGCGAGACCATATGCGGAGAGAAGCGGGATATGGTCTCGGTATATGAGAGGAAGAAGAATGGCGGAAGGGAAAAAGAAGTGGAATACGAACTTGAGGGTGCAAATGGAGTAAATAGATTAGCACAATTTGGGATGACCGATGTGTGAAAAGCGATTGTGCTAATATATTTATCCGTCGAGAAATGGGGTCAAATTCCTCATGATTCGTTAAAAACCATGGGTACGCCGAACTTGGTAAACCAGACATACGAAATGAAAGTGAGACGGTTTCTTGCATGGTCGGAACGATGGAAAAGGTGGGGGGAAGTGATTGAGGAAGGTTATTGGTTAAAGGTTCAGGAGTGTGTACACAGTCAGTGGAAGGGATAGGATGAATTGGAAAATCCGACTCATCAATTAAAACCGTTTCATCCTCAGTACTATCCTCAATATTCTCCTCAAAATTTATCTCATCCATGCAATTTTCAACAAAATCAAGACGCATATCGGGTTCGGGAAAAACATTTAATGACTCGGGATGTTGATTTGAAGAGAAAAACTCAGCCAAATTTATGGGTTCATCATCCAAATTATTCCCCGCGTCAATATCCTCAATCAAGTGAAAATCAATATTCTTAGACACCTCATCAAAAGCATGGATATCAATCAATTCAGGTTCTAAGATGGAGGTGTAGAGGTCAAAAGGATTGGGTGTGGTTTCACTTGGCAAGGTCCCTTCACAATCTGGCAAATCAAACACTACAAAGTCGCACGACTCATTAAACATTCTATCTTCAATAGATAATTCATTTAGGACACTTGATAGACTTTCAACACAGGAGTTGTGGGATTCAATTTGAGACGGGTAGGTTTGATTTGGAAGGGTATACAGCTCACTCTCTCTACTCAAATTCACAGCCTGTCCTACCGCCTCATCATACATTGGAAAATTTAGAGCTAGCTGGAAACTAGCTACCGGGTCAGTAGGTTGTATGAGAGCGGCCATGGACGCATTCAAATCCATCATCTGTTGGCTTGACGCGACCCTAAAGTCTTCCAACGACTGTTCTAGACTAGACATTGGTTGTGAAGGGGTTTCTGGAAAAGATTCAAAGTTGTTTGGATACTGAAAACTCCCAAATGGCGGTTCTAATGCAATGTCTAGGGAAGGTGCAAAAGTAGGGTAGGATTGGTAGGAATTGAATGGCTGGACAGGAGCAGGATCAACATTTGGATAAGAATATGAATGGAATTGTTGATCCCAAGAATTTGAAGTGGTGAAAGGAGTGAAAGATCGGCTACGGGATTGTTCAATACGTTCAGCAAGAGACATAGGTCTTGTGGCTACAACTGGACTTTCAAAAGGGGTATCAACGCAAGAAGGGGTGAATGTTTGAAATGGTTGATATGAAGTGGATTGCGGGGTCCAGTTGTTCGTCCTAGACGCGTCTATCCGATCTTTCAAAGAAATTTTGGGCATGGAGGGGTCGTTCGAAGTTCGGCCAAAGCAAGAACCGTAAGAAGTAATTTCTGGTTGTGGGTACCAAAGTTCGGCAAGAGTTTTGCGAGGTGGAGTACCCAAGATATGAAAACAGAAAGAAAGAAAGGCAGAGAAAAGGAGGGGAAAAAGAATGTGATATTTTTTATTTTTTTATTTTTTATTTTTTAGTTTATATATTAACAGAAGAATGAAATATACACACAAAAAGAATATTGACAAAAACAATCACGACACAAAAATACCACACACCTAATCGTTCTAGGGTTCACCTAAGTCAACTAGACCTGCTCCAGAACTTGATTGTCGAAGTAAAACTGTGTCGAGAAACGGGCTCAAGATACACTGATCACGAGGCCAGGTAAGTGCAGAGATAAGGGAAGGTTTTCCAACGCTTTCGCGAAGTTCCTTAATTAAATAACCCTTTCTCTTTTGGCGGTTTTGCCGTTAACACTTTCCTAGACACCCCGTAAATAATATACCGTTAAGCAAGGTTCTAAACACAGTTAACTTCTCCTAGTGAGCGCGAAGTCCTTAAGGCTTAAAGTCTAGTTTCTTTTAAATTTTGTGCGGGTAAACGTTATGCTCAAGTTCGTGATTTGTGGGCCACGGAAAAGGTGATGAAATCCTTTACCGTATATTGTGTGGTTCGTGATTTGTTAAGAATTCTTGATGTGTATATTTGAGAAAATTGTATAGAAATCACAACCAAAAATTATTTGACCGCAATCAACTACGGTGTCGGACGTAGATTGTAAGTGAGTGCGGATCGTCCACAGGGACAGTGTAATAGTTCGTCTTTCGATTTAGATGAGTTGAAACTTTAAGGAAAAGAAAACAAACAATTCAAGATTTGTATTTGAAGTTCAAGAATTAGAAAATCTAGATCTAATAACAAGAAAAAGATAGAATCAAGAATTGATAGTTTGATGATTTTTCCAAACCAAATATCAAGAATCGAAATGAGGCTCGTAGGAATCGATCGGATCTATAGATGTGATGTAATCTTATAATTACGTATTCTTATCCTTCGATGAATTGATACTAGATCGATGATGATCGATCGAGAATTAGGGATTTCTTATGAAACTAGGGTTTCATCTTATCCCTTGTTCTTTCGTCGATATCATTCACATTCTAGCCTCTAGTAAATTCAAGAAACGATCGTAGATCCCTAATTTCGAGCGATCACAATCAAGAAAGCATCGCTACGAAACTAAGTCATCGATTCTTGAACTTGCTAGGGTTTACAAAACTCGTAGGACTCAAGAATCGTATTAAGATTTGTTATATCATCATTCTATTGATCGTCTCGACTCCTTAACGAGCAGAGTTTTACTCAAACATCATCACAAGAACTACAATCATAAATTGAGATCGAATCATGATACAAGAATTTAAAGAAAGCAAGATTAAAGAATTTCACCTTTTATTTATATCAACAATTTCATTACATTCGCTCAAGAAGTACAAGAGGAAGAACTCGATCGTTGATTTGGCTTCGCTCGTCTCCTTGAGTCGCGGATCGGCTTGGATCACTTGCCCGATTGAAGATCGGCTCGGCTCCTAAAAGGTTGAAGGCTTCTTGCTTGATTGGTACTCAAGATCTTGAATTTGGAGTGGAATTAGGGTTAGGGTTTCGCACAAGCCTTGTCACTAGACTTGTGGAAGAAGATGAAGAATTAGAATTTTAGGAATAGGAGATTATTTAACCTAATGATCGATTAGCCTTTAACCCTAGGTCTAGGTTCCTATTTATAGATAACTAAACCCTAGATCTAGGATTTCAAATTCTAAGTTTCCCTCCTAAAGTTTGTTGAAGAAATTCAAATTTCCCTCCAAAAGTTAGTTAGGGGAAAAGCTTCTAGATGTGATTAGTTAGGAGGGAGCTTCTAGAAGAGGTTAGTTAGGAGCTTAATTATGTTTAGCCTTGCTTAATGATCTTTGCTGATCTGGCAGTAGCTTCGAGGGTATTCTAGAACTTTAAGTATCAGAGAGGAATGTGGGCCCTGATATAAAAATTCTGCAATGAAAATTCCTTGCTGACATGTCCAAAGTGCGGCGGATCCGCGGCGCAAGCAAGCTCCTGCCGCGGATCCGCGGCTACTTGTGGGCCTTGGGCTTTGATATTTCTGTTACAGTCTTGGGATGTCTCATGGGCCTTCTTTTGATGTATTGATTTGTATTTCTCCATCTGAATTGCTACCAGATCTGAAATGATTTAGTTGGCGTATTTTTTATCAACTCTTTTGCTTTTCTTCCGTATTTCCTGCACAGACCCAAGACAAGTGTTGCGCAAATACAGAAATGATGCGATGCCATGAAATGCGGTTAATTTCCCTTAAAGTGTCGGTTTAAAAGTCTAATACATGCAATCTGGTATTTTACGACTGATTTGCTAATATGTGAAATATGAATACCGAACACTTCTAAATGAGTGCAAAAGATAGGGAAATTGCCGTGTTAAAAATACATTATTTTCGACTGATCAAATACCCCCAAACTTAATTTCGATCGTCTCGAGCGAATGTTTTATTAAAAAGAGAGAAGGAGAAAATAAAGAAAGAAAAAAAAAACTAACTAGCACACTTTCGTAGGCAACACGATTGCACTGAGCACGTGCAACAAGCCTTTAAACCTCCAGGTGTCCCTAGTAGGAGGAGTGTTGTCTCCTGAGGGTTTTCTGCGGATTGCACCCACAAAATCCAATAATAAAAGAAAGATCATGAATATTACATTTAAAGACAAGAATTGTAAACGAAAAGCCTTGAAAATTAGGGTTTCCAACTAAGCTAGCTTTTCGGTTGTCATGAGCCCTATCTTAATGGTCATGAAAAGATGTCAGAAATCACGTCCTCTCTATAAAACATCGTCTTATTCTTCATTCCCATCTTTCTTCCAAACATTGATCATATAACCCTGCGTGTGTGTAAAGAACATCCCTACACCCGGAGAATTCAATTCAAGCTATCATACTCTTGCCCATCAGCCTCAGTACTTTTTAATTAATGAATATTTAGGATTGCTCACACACTTTCATGCGACCGTTAATACTTCTTGAGGTACTAACCGACCGATTACTCATGTGCTTGCTTATTTTGTGTATTTTTCTCGTCTTGCACCACCTTAGGCATGGCAGTGACTCCCAGACCAGTTGGCCTTAGGGCACTAGGTGAAGAAGCACCCTCGCTATACATTTTTATTGCCCTTGGTAATAACAAAACCAGTGTCCATTTTTCTCACCACTTTATATATATATTTTTTTATTCACTTTTCTTTTTATTTCCTTCATACATCGGCTTTAAGACAAGAGCATTTCAAGGTATCCTCTACTATCCCAGGCTTTAAGACGTGTGTAAGTGCGAATAGCAGGGTAACAACGTTCAAAATGTTTGGCTTCCAGAATAGAAACTATTTTTCAGACTTATTTTTATCCTCAGATTAGTGACTTCCTTCATCTTACTAACCCTTGGGACAACGGCTCATAACTACTTATTACTAGTTCGTATAAGAAAACTTCTAATTTTCTTGGTTTTCTTAAATTTTTCTAATCTCATGGATGTAATTTTTCACTATCTAAACTTTTATTATCTTATTTATGTACAAAAAATGTTTTTATCTTTTGAAATTTTTTGAAATTTTTTATCGGTTTTCAAAAATGTTTTGTGCTTATGCTAATGGTATGCAAATGATGCGAAAATAAGCACAAACCTCCCCCAAACTTGTTTTCAACAGTGTCCTCACTGTTGCCTTTTGCTAAATCTCGAAAAACCTGTAAGCTTGGGAGGAATTTATTAGTGGGGGCAAAATATTTAAGTGAAGAACCTCCCCCAAACTTATTTTTGGCTCAAAAGTTTGTAAAAATTTTCTTTTTAGGAGCCAGAAAAACATACCCCCCAAACTTGAGTTATGCAATGTTAAGCTTTGAAAATCACAAGAGGGGGTCAAAAATTATTGGTCGATGCCAAGCTTTGCAAAGACCGAAGGTTAACACCAACCATTCAAAAATTTTATCAATGCAGTGCTCTGGTTGGTGGAAGAAGAAGTGGGAAAAAGGTAAGGGGTGGAATAGAATGTGTGTGCGTCTCATTTTGGAGAGACGATGCAGTGAATGTGATGGATTACTCGCATTCTTTTTACAGTTCAGAAGAAGGGGTGGAGGTTCAATTTCAGTGATTTGGACATGATTCATCTCAACACCCGTGTCATTCAAAAATGCAAGTTCTTCAGCGAAGATCTCCTCGAAAGTTCTATCAATGCCCCGATGAATAATGTCATCACAAAGTGCGGGGTGATCTTCAGACTCTAAAAGTAGTTCATAATCATTGTTAGTTGTTGACCCGGACATCTCGGTGGAAGAGTCCGTATGTGTATGATACATAGTTGGGTCAAACAATAACATATGAAAAGAGTCAAGATCGATATCAGGAGGATCATCAAATTCGCTGCTGTCGACATCCATTAAGTCGACAGAACAGACCTGAGCAGTAGGTTCGGAGGGTACACTTCCCAACTTGTAAATGTTCAGCTCTATTGACCTATTCCCGAAAGATAGGGTCATAGAACCGTTACGACAGTTGATTATAGCATTGGAAGTGGCCAAAAAGGGGCGACCTAAAATCACCAGAATTTGATTCCGTGGGTTCGCTACAGGTTGTGTATCAATTACAATAAAATCTACCGGGAATATAAATTCTCCGATTTTTATTAACACATCCTCCAGTTCACCCCTAGGTTTGGTGATTGATCGGTCAGCCATCTGGAGAGTGCAATTGGTTGGCTTCAACTCTCCGATTCCTAATTGCTCATAGACTGAGTATGGAAGCAAGTTAACACTAGCGCCAAGGTCTAGTAGAGCACGGTTAATATGTTTTTCCCCGATAGAAACGGAAATAGTAGGATATCCAGGATCCTTACGTTTCCTCGGTAATTGTTGGGGGAAAGCCGTGTCTATTGTTTTTTCCATGAATATCTTCTTGGGCGCTTGATTCTTCCTCTTCCTAGTGCACAAGTTCTTGAGAGTTTTCGCATAGGACGGAACTTGTTGGATGGCATCTAGGAGAGGGATGTTGGTGTTTACTTGCTTAAAAATGTTCATAATCCTCTCCATATGTGGACTCGGTGTGTTAGCCCTTAATCGATTAGGATAAGGTGCTTTAGTAATAAGCGCTGGGTCCATCATAGGAGAAGAAAGTGTGTGTGGAACCGATCCCAGAATAGAAGTGGGGATCGTCCGTGGAGGGGTAAAAGAGGTGGGCTGTAGTGGCGAGCCTTTTGGGAAACGAAGAATAGGCTCGGAAGAAGATGGTAGGGTAGAAGAATTGGGGTAAGAAGTGTGAGGAAAGGTCTCAGCCGGGGTTTTATTGATTGATTTATCATTATCATCAAACTCTTCCCCAACGTGAGTGTCAAGCACTCTTCCAGATCTCAACGTGATTGCATCCACATCATGTGAATAGCTAGGATTGGGTAAAGGTTAAGCTGAAAGTTTTCCTTTCTCCCTTGCACTCATCTCGGCTTTTAGTTGTGCAATTTGTGCTTCCATCGATTTGATGTTCTCATTTTGAGAGATAATGATCTTCATTATATTCTCGATGGAAGATTGCAAACTTGCCGTCCCTTGGATGGATTGTTTCATGAAAGTATCCAAGGTTTGTGCTAGTGCAGAGGTATTATCTGTACCGGTCAATTGCAAAAAAATTTCATGTGGTGCAAAAGTGTTGGCCGGATTTTGGAAATTTTGTGCTTGAAAGGGGTGCTGACTCAATTGAAGTTGTGGGTGCTGTTGTGATGGAGGAGCCCCTTGGAAATTGTTTTGGGTTGGAACCGTGTTTTGAAATTGTGATTGGTTCCAAGAAAAATTTGGGTGATTCCTCCAACCCTGATCATATGTGGAGGAAGATGGATCGTTTCTAGGTCTTTGAAATGCGGCATTGGTATGCTCATGACCTTGAAACTGGCATTCTTCCGTCAAGTGAGACGGATCAGAACAGCAGCCACATACAGTTTTGGAGAGTGATATTTGACTTAGGGCGGCGGCTAAAAATTTATTTTCCATATTCTCGAGTTTCTTATTGATAGCTGCAATGTCAGCTTTAACTTCTATGGAAATATCATTGCCATCCCTAGATGATTGACTCACACCCTCCCACTGTAAAGATTTTTCAGCGAAATTTTCTAGAAAATTCCAGGCTTCCCCATCATCTTTGGTCATAAAGTTTCCTTGACACATGGATTCAAGGGTCTGTCTTGTGTAAGGAGTAATGCCCTCATAAATGATTCGGCACAGTTCCCATCTCGGGATGCCGTGATGTGGACATAGGACTAACAGATCCTTGAAACGTTCAAGACACTTTGAAAATGTTTCATTTGGAAGTTGGGTGAATTGATAGATTTCGCTATGGACTCGAGCTGTTTTGTGATGTGGGTAGAATTTCTTAAGGAATGCTTTAACGAATTCGTCCCAATTTGAAATGGAATGTGCGGTAGTGTTATAAAGCCACTTTTCGGCTAAATCGCACAAAGTGAATGGGAGAAGACGAAGACGTAAAGCATCCACAAACAACTATGAAGTACCCATCATTGCGCATACATTTTCAAATTTTGTGATAAACACGTATGCATCTTCAGACTCGAGACCGTGGAATTTTGGTAGAAGGTTGATGTATTGGGGTTTTATTTGAAAATTTTCCCCATTGGCTGGTGGAATGGATAGACAGGTGGAAAGTGGGCCTCGTGTAGGATAGCATCTTTCTTGGAGAGAGATGCGAGGTGGAATCTGCGCACCAACGGACGGCGGCAAAGTAGTGGAAAAGAAGTTCGATGGAGGTGGATCCATCGATGTGGGTGTGGTGGTGGGTAAAGAAAAGGTAAATGTAGAAATACCGACTTTAAGGTCGATCGGGAGACGCGGACTTAACAGGCACTAGAATCCTGTTGTCTAGCCTATCTTGTACTAAAAAGGGTTAGTACAAGTGGCAACGTGAATTTATAATCAGGGGAAATGATATGAATGCGGTGTTTGTTTTGAAAAATAATACGGATTTTTGAAAATATGATGCAGCACAACAAATGCAACACACAAAACCCTAAAATCTAGGGGTCACCTAGGTCAAAGCGCTAGACCGCTCCTAACTGCCAAAAGACAAGTCGCGGGATCAATCCTCCACTGCCTTTTTGTCCCCCTGTGGCCGGATAAGTGCCAGGTAAGTGGGAAGGTACTCCACTACGTAAGTAGTGGGCCTAATTAAAAACCACTAGCCTTAGACACACTCGCCTTAGACACCACAAGAAAACGCGGATAAGCAATGAATTACCCACGGCCTTCTCTTGTCCTAATTGAGCGCGACGGTCCTTAGAGTCATCTCTAGATTTCTTTTAATTAATGAGGGTAAATGCGGATGCAAGTTTGGTGGTTTTCGGGGCCTAGGAAGGGTAATGAAATCCCCACCTAATTTGGATTTGGTCGTGCCCCTTAATTTCCATATTAATATGCAAACATCCAAGAATCAAAAACACGCACAAATTTTAATTTGCTTTTTGCGGCGCAGCGATTTATTTGCAAAGAAACCTGCAAGAAATTGTTATTTGGAGCAGATGAGGTAAGAGATAAGAAAGATAGAGACTCACAGAGCAAAATTGATGCAGAGAGGAGCTAGTACTGCGGCGGATCCGCCGCGGATGAGGGCTAATGCCGCGGAAGGGCGGTCAAAATGACTGTTCACTGCACCAAAATTCTTGACACTGTTTCACTTGAACTATTCAGCTCTCTGGAAAATTCAGAAAAAATTTTCTCCAGCTCCAATGATTCCAGAATTCCTTGCACAAATCACAACACACGTATTAGGGTTTGTACGAGTTTAGATCTAAAAATTAGGATGGAATAAATTGTTCAACTCAAATTTCAAAATACGAACTATTAGCGCACTATCCCCGGCAACGGCGCCATTTGATTTGTAAACGAATTTCTCGATGTGTATATTTGATAAAATTGTATAGAAATCACAACCAAAAATTATTTGACCGCAATCAACTACGGTGTCGGACGTAGATTGTAAGTGAGTGCGGATCGTCCACAGGGACAGTGTAATAGTTCGTCTTTCGATTTAGATGAGTTGAAACTTTAAGGAAAAGAAAACAAACAATTCAAGATTTGTATTTGAAGTTCAAGAATTAGAAAATCTAGATCTAATAACAAGAAAAAGATAGAATCAAGAATTGATAGTTTGATGATTTTTCCAAACCAAATATCAAGAATCGAAATGAGGCTCGTAGGAATCGATCGGATCTATAGATGTGATGTAATCTTATAATTACGTATTCTTATCCTTCGATGAATTGATACTAGATCGATGATGATCGATCAAGAATTAGAGATTTCTTATGAAACTAGGGTTTCATCTTATCCCTTGTTCTTTCGTCGATATCATTCACATTCTAGCCTCTAGTAAATTCAAGAAACGATCGTAGATCCCTAATTTCGAGCGATCACAATCAAGAAAGCATCGCTACGAAACTAAGTCATCGATTCTTGAACTTGCTAGGGTTTACAAAACTCGTAGGACTCAAGAATCGTATTAAGATTTGTTATATCATCATTCTATTGATCGTCTCGACTCCTTAACGAGCGGAGTTTTACTCAAACATCATCACAAGAACTACAATCATAAATTGAGATCGAATCATGATACAAGAATTTAAAGAAAGCAAGATTAAAGAATTTCACCTTTTATTTATATCAACAATTTCATTACATTCGCTCAAGAACTACAAGAGAAAGAACTCGATCGTTGATTTGGCTTCGCTCGTCTCCTTGAGTCGCGGATCGGCTTGGATCACTTGCCCGATTGAAGATCGGCTCGGCTCCTAAAAGGTTGAAGGCTTCTTGCTTGATTGGTACTCAAGATCTTGAATTTGGAGTGGAATTAGGGTTAGGGTTTCGCACAAGCCTTGTCACTAGACTTGTGGAAGAAGATGAAGAATTAGAATTTTAGGAATGGGAGATTATTTAACCTAATGATTGATTAGCCTTTAACCATAGGTCTAGGTTCCTATTTATAGATAACTAAACCCTAGATCTAGGATTTCAAATTCTAAGTTTCCCTCCTAAAGTTTGTTGAAGAAATTCAAATTTCCCTCCAAAAGTTAGTTAGGGGAGAAGCTTCTAGATGTGATTAGTTAGGAGGGAGCTTCTAGAAGAGCTTAGTTAGGAGCTTAATTATGTTTAGCCTTGCTTAATGATCTTTGCTGATCTGGCAGTAGCTTCGAGGGTATTCTGGAACTTTAAGTATCAGAAAGGAATGTGGGCCCTGATATAAAAATTCTGCAATGAAAATTCCTTGCTGACGTGTCCAAAGTGCGGCGGATCGGCGGCGCAAGCAAGCTCCTGCCGCGGATCCGCGGCTACTTGTGGGCCTTGGGCTTTGATATTTCTGTTACAGTCTTGGGATGTCTCATGGGCCTTCTTTTGATGTATTGATTTGTATTTCTCCATCTGAATTGCTACCAGATCTGAAATGATTTAGTTGGCGTATTTTTGATCAACTCTTTTGCTTTTCTTCCGTATTTCCTGCACAGACCCAAGACAAGTGTTGCGCAAATACAGAAATGATGCGATGCCATGAAATGCGGTTAATTTCCCTTAAAGTGTCGGTTTAAAAGTCTAATACATGCAATCTGGTATTTTACGACTGATTTGCTAATATGTGAAATATGAATACCGAACACTTCTAAATGAGTGCAAAAGATAGGGAAATTGCCGTGTTAAAAATACATTATTTTCGACTGATCAGTTCACTTGCCCTTAAGTCCGTATTAATGTATGCAATGCGCAATTCAAAAAATTCATAAAGAATCAAACAATCGTTTTTTAGTTTAAGCGTGGCACTGCAACAAATACGGGTTAGTCAATTTTTAGCGTTTGCTAGCGAACTTGCAAAGAATCCTACAAAGAATAGTATATTGGATGCGTCGGATTTGAGAAGAAGGTGTTAGTAAAATACGTACCGTTAAGTTTTGGGTTAGGAAACCCCCGTTGAATCAAATCCGGTAAGCTTGGAAAGTTCGCTTGCGCGGGTCAAACTACCCGGATCTTTGGCACTGTACTTCGTAATCACCTTAACTTTGAACGTACACTTTGCTCCCACAATTGCAGTTTGTAAATACGCAAAAATCTGCACACTTGCCCACAAAAATGATCAAAAATAACAAAAAGTTTTTTTTTATATATACAAAAAGAATATTAACCCGAATAACAAGAAAGAAAATACGCTACCGTCTCCCCGGCAACGGCGCCATTTGATCGCACGCCGAGAGCGTGTCGAATGTTCAAAGTTCTAAAGTTTACCGCGATCAGGACGGTGTCGCTATGCAGCTAGCCGGTTGAGCACGGGTCAATCCACAGGGAGATGGTTGTATGTCCTTTCTTGTTTTAGACGAGTCAATAAAGAATTTGAGTATGTTTGTTCGATCTAACCTATGTGTATTATTTGCAAGTATAAAGTTGTTAAGAAAAAGATACGAGATTATAAGCTAAGGAAATCCGTACTCAAAACCTTTGAGCCGAGTCTTGACCAATTGAAGCTAGAGCAATCGGCAACAATGTGGATTAGGGGATTTAAGCGCGGTATTCGTGGAATCCGGCTTATTTACCCTTGTCCTTCCGTTCTTGTCTCTTGCTTTCGCCTCCGGCCAAACCGAATGCAACCGGTCGCGGTTAGGAATCACCGTTACCTTGTTGGGGTAGGGTGCCTAACGGAGCGCTTGCGTATGGTTTGGGCGGAGTTCAATGGAAAATAACGGGAAAAGGAAATGAGAAAAGAAAATCTTAACTTACAATACCGTATTTCTTCTTAACAATAATAATTACATTCATTCACAAAAAGAACCAAAAAGAGCAAAAGAAAAGAACAAAGAAAAGAAAAGATTACAAGTAATTAAGTGCATGAATATAAATTGCAAGAAAGTAAAGCAAGGTAATAAAAAGCAAGTAATAAATAAGGAATAAAAAGAACAAGAGACTAGAACTCAAGACAAGCATGGGATCAATAGCCAACCGCTAAACTTGCAAGCTCAATCAAGAGGTTGCAAGATCAAGAGAAGGGTAGAGAGCGCATGTGAAATGAAGTGCTAATTCCATAAGAAAATACGACCCTTGAGATCAATAACAAACTCTTAACCATTCAAGCTCAATGAAGAGGTTGAAAGATCAAGAGAAAGCAAGAATCTCAAGGGGAAGTTAAACAAAAGAGAATGATACAAAAAGCCCTCATCTTCATTGATCTTCCACTCAAAAAGCTCTCACTACAATTTTCATGGAGAAAGAATGAAGAAGAAGAAGAAAAAGACTAAATCCTAACAAAAAGAGGAACAAAGAATGAACATGAAAATGGACCCATTGGCTTAGCTCAATTCTGGAGTATTTATAGGCAGGGAGCTGGAAATCTAGGGCAAGATTCTGGACCAATATGAAAGTACCAAACTGCCCCCAGAAAACGACAGTGAGAAGAGCCTATACGGCCACGGATCCGCGGCCTAGACCCCATGTTGGCCGCGGATCCGCGGCCATGTAGAGGCTTTAGGGGATCGGGATTCTTTTGGGGTCTTGTGTTTGCATTTTCTTTTGTTTAACATATGCAGATTATCAATATCCTTCCTTGATTTCTTCAGTTTCCAGAAGTCAACAATGATGGCTTAATTTTTCAACACATTTGAATTTATCTCCCTCGAGCTCCGCGCACCCATTGATTCTTGTGCAGCCCCCCTCGTGCTCTGTGCTTGTCCCAGACACGAATGACCATTGTCATATGTCTTGTCTCTGGAACTGGTACTCGGCACTGGACGGATATGGATGACCGGAACCCGGTTTTTATCTGCTGTGAGAGATGATCTGTATTTGGTGTAACTGTGGAGATTTTATCTTGATTTGCAATATTTGTACTGGAAACCTGTAATCTGTAAATATGTAACAAACACAGATTAAAAGCACCTACCTATAAACACACGAGCGTAAGAATGGGCGGTATAAAATGCAATATTCTGGTATGAACAGCGATCTCACCCACAATACCGGGAGAGATGAAACCCCTGCCGATCCGCTCACTGCCTCCATATGGCTCGAGACTGTACCCAACTAAAACCTGTTTGCACGACCCTTTTGAGCCATGGTAGGGTAGTAATCAAAGCACAGTAGGAACTCACACAAGACAAATGACGATCTCAGGTCGATGAACTAACCTGTACACATGTCGCCAGGGAACTGTTATCTGACGTCAGGTATAATACCAACTAGCATGTTCCCGGCGAGTCCTGTCTGGTGTACTCATAACCCAATGAGCACCTGTATACATCTTAGGTAATCTAACTGACACCAATGGCTTGTGAGACCGGCCACCACCCCTCGTCGGGGTCTCGATTGTATACACTAGTCTACTAATGGAGTATTGATGCCCAGTCTTGAAACTTCCATGACTAGGGACCTTTTAAGGATGTGCTTATGACCCCATCTCCCACGTATATGATCGCCATCATACTGCTGGCTGTCAAGCAAGAATCCTAAGGGCTCTATCAATGTGTAATAGTGACCTGTAATGTCACCTAAAGCTGTACACAATGATAAAGATAAACCAGATAGCATACTATCATCTTGAGTAAGACTGTCCTACCGGTATAGGTCCTCCCTCAATCATTGCAATCACGTGCCCGCGATCCAATAATTGACTTTGAGGGCACTATATCCAACACACACCTAGCAGGCCAGAGTTCGACATCGTCGACAAGACATGTTTTGAGTGACCTTGATAGTTGGCCAGAGATCTTTAGAGGATGTGCCAGAGCAGACTGCTTCCATTATCGTTTCTATATTGAACTGTTGAGCCGAGGAGCTATGCACTTAGCAATCTGCAGTGAGAGACGAGAGCATAAGGCACCAGACGACAGGCCACAAACAGTAGACAAGTAGATATCTTGCTCTGCTAGCATTGGATGCACCAACACCTTCTCGACTTTGAAGGAGGACATATCGATGATGGTATTTATGATTTGTGATTTGGTGATTCGATTATCACGTATCCGTCATTTTTGGATTTCGGTATTTTGGACGATTTTTTTGCATGATTAAGATTTTTGTATACTGCGGTTGCACTTGATTTCGATTGATGTCATTCGAGGTATTGATTTTGATTTCATTGCCTATAATATGCTTTTGATTTAACTTGTACTTTCGGCATAGTCTCTATGCACTTTTAGTATTTAATTTGATTTTGTGCATGCTAATGCACATGGTTGTGAGATTATGTACCACAGTATACCTGATTTAGATTTGGATTGAATGCGTTGTATACCGTCGATTTCGATTTTGATATTCGATATTTTTTTTCGTATACTTGATTTGGATTCTTGCGCATGCTTGGTTGCTTGATGCGATTTTGGTGCACACCAGATGCACTAAATCGAGATTCTTCGTGCATATCAGATGCACCTGATTTGCTGTCAGGCACACCCGTTGCCCTTGACAGATGTTTCGTGCACACCTGATGCACTTAGATATTGTTTCTGTGCACATGTATGGCACATTCATGGGTTTTGATTTCTGTGCGCACCAGACGCACATAGCATTCATATGCACAATTTGGGATTGATTTCTTATGGAGCAGTACGTTTTTATGGTATTTGCTATTTGTTCTCGTGCTGAGCAGGACTAGTCAGTGGACAGTACCTGCATATATTTTGCATGCATTGATAGTTATCAAAGGGATTTCCAAAAAAGGGAGCTATACTCTCAGTATTTACCTACGTGTCTGAGATAACACGAAACTTTTAACAATGGAAACCCTTCTAAAATTGTTTTCAAAACGGCGGGGCGTGTACAATAAACAAAGGGTATATATATATATGGTTATTTTCTTACAAAAAACGTCCGCCACCGTGCCGTGTTACGCGCATCGCACAACAACTTAAAAAGGTTTTGTCAAGAATTTCATTCAGATGTTTGACGAATTTACAACAAGGTGTACATGTATGGTTTTGATGTATATTACGTTGGTTTTCGTATTGGATTTTGACATTGTGTCTTCACCAAAACTCCGATAACGGAGGGATGCTTGACGGAGTTCTGATTCTGATTTTGAGTTATAAGCTCATTTTTCATGCGCATGCTTTGCGCTACGATGTGTTTTATGTATTTATGATTTCGGAGCCCCGACGACATGATCATTTTTCTGAAATGTTTTTGAAATTGGGGGAGTTTAAATTTAAATTCAGGGAACGAATTTCTTTAAGAGGGGAAGACTATAATAATTCAGAAAAATAAAATATTATTTTTGGGAATTTTTATAATTAAATAATATTATATTGAATATTTTAATATTGCGGTATAATTAAATACTGATAAGTTGGAAAAAAATGGAAACGTGTGCGAACTTTTTCGATATTGTGTAGTTTCGCGAACGTGTACGAATTCCTTAAGCATTCATACATGTTTAGTATCGATATTGTGTAGTTTGGCGAACTTTTAAAGTTCCAAGTTAAGCTTAGGGTTTTGAATTGAATCCAAATGGTGAAATTGAGACTTAATAGTGATCTTAAACCCCTGTAGGGATTGTAAAATGGACCGAAACAAGAGAATAGAACCGCAAACCCAAACTTAGAAACCCCGACATCGGCAGATTTTATGGAAATTATGGTTTATTTTGGAATCTGCTATCACACGGGACACCTGAAAAATATTTAGCAAATACGGAGACACAAGCAGGCAATCTAGAACCTATACCCAAAACCCTGGATCCTAATCCCACTACCAGGCCACAGATTTAATCATTTGGGACGCAATTTGCGGCCTTGGTACAGCTAATTTGCTTCGTTCTTGTTTTAGGGCTTTATGTCCAGTAATTAGACCCTTCATATATGCAAAATTGTCTAATTTCACTTAGAGTAAAATCTGGAACGTTTTTCTTGAGTTGCTGCATTGTTTTGCGACTTCGTTTTAATTTGGTATTTGGTATTTGATTTTGTATTCCGTCGTCTGATGTTTGTACGTCAGCGATGGGGGTTGTTTGATGGTTTTGCAGGCGTAGGCTATAGGTTTTAACCTATGAGCGAAACGTGTGTCGTTTTGGTTTTCTGACTTGATTTTAATACGCATTTGCGATTGTGTATTGGTTGTAGGTACCCCCACATGATTTCAAGATGACAAGGATGAGCGTGGCGTCATCAGCATCAGCAAGCGAGGATCAAAGTGAGTAGCTTATATCTACGGGGGAAGTCGGGTGGATGGCGTATAGCACCCCCGCAGTGCGTAGTATAGCTTATATATATATGGTTATATATGTGTTTTATGTTACGCGGATGATTATCAAGATATGATTTTTTGTACATGGTTTAGTTTAGGGTAGTTAGAAGTAACTTAGTTTAGCTTCTTAGTCGCGAACCCTAGAATAAGGTTTACACCCACACGCACGCACACACTTGCATACTTTTATTTACCTGTGCGTATATGGGGATATGTATATATATATATATATACACACTTAGGTATGGGACTAGGTATATATATATGTATACCTATAGATGGATGATGAGGATTGTATATGGTATTTGGAGATGAGTCGATGAGATTGGGCATGATGCTATGAGATCGGTGATATGTTTTGATTCGTATTATGAGATACGATATGAGACTTTAGCGGGCCTTTAGGCGTGTGTTTTCATACACGCATATATATATAGATGGTATCGGTTTGTACTAGATTTAGATCAGTACCCCTTATACAGGATATGATGATAATGGATACCAGATGAATACTGAGATGAATGTGATATTTGACCCGTACCCATATTTGGGATGCCGTATGACGGATTTACGTACGAGCTATATATATTGATGATAGATCCGCACTCTTGACTCGAGGATGTCATATTGTATATTGTATTGTATGTGATATTATTGAGGCGGGATCACCGACTATTATATTTATATGTATCGACTAAGATTTAGGTGGTTTCCTTACCTCGATTAGTCCTGTAGTTTACTTGTAGACGTTAGACTAGACTCGAGTCATACTTATTTCAAAAACTAACGAATCATGAGTATTTTAAAGACAGGCCAAGGGATACTACGGATATTTTCAAAGGATGTCCTTTATCATAAAAACACCATAGCCCTATTTTCTAAACACCACGATTCGTGTAACATTCTAATACCAAAAACTGTATGACTCGTATATAGGAATGTATATTTCTCTATTGCTGCATTATTATTCATTTACCATTTATTCTACTGCTCGCATTGTCACGACCCGAAAGAGCACGTGACTGGCCCTTGAACCATATGAAGTCTATAGGACCCCATCTGATCCAAGTAAGCCAAAAGCCCAGCAATCTAAAACCATTTAAAGAGTAAATAAGGAAAACTGTTTTTGAAAAGTAAGGAAATCATGTTTGGAAATCAAAGTTTTTAAATAACTAAGCCGAATATGCATTTTTTTAAAATGTGTAACCTTTCCTGAAAATTTCGGCAGAGTTTCCTTCGTAAAAACTGGCCCCGAACGGGGTGCAACAAGAATAATATATATGAAATGATAAAAGGCATCCCCAAGCGGGAGCTAGCTCTTCGTCCATCGACGGTCACAACCACGCAAGCAATAATAATATACAACGCCAAAGGGCGAGGATCAAAACCCAAAAAAAAAGAAACTCAAAACAGCCAGAAAACCGTAATACTACTAGCGCGACTCTAAGGTCGAAATAAAACAACACTGTTTTCTAAGTCTGAAACAATAAACAAGTTTTGGTTGATGGAAATTCTAGATACAATAAATGATACATGAACAAGGGCGGTTCTGATACAAAAGAACCCACCTATCCAAGCAAGTCACCCATAAGGAAGCAGTGTGCCAGAAATGCCGCTATGGAATCTGTACGGCAAACCTGCAAGAACTGGGGCACAACGGGGGTGAGTTTCCAACTCGTGAATAGAAAGATATCTACAAGCAGAAATCAAATGCATGACCCATCCTAGGTCAAAACGATCAGATATACATAAACCTCAATATGAATAAAGCTGAAGCATGCTAAACTAGCAATGTAATCTCTATACATGAGTGTAGTGCCAAGTGCTCGTACTAGTGCCTCAGGTAATCGCATGTCATGAATATGAGGTATAACCAATGTAATCAAATCTGCACACTCGTGGATCCCGTCCACTCGTCACCCACTGACAATAACCACCATGCCTGTAAATATCATGAATCATGTGCATGGGAAATAATATGAGGATATAACTACCCGTGTCCCTCGCGACACATCAGAATCATGGAACCAGGGTGCCCAGCGTCGACACCCGAAAACATCATGAAAGCTGTGCCCAGCATCGGCACGTAAATCCTCATATATCGGGCTCCGTCAGTCCGGATCGGCCCGCGGGCTCTGTCTGCGGTATCGGCCCTCGGCCCCGGCAGTATGCCCAAAACATCTATCGACTCTGGTCGGTATCCTCCGGATAACCGTCAGGTCCAACCAATCACCGGTAGGTACTCGCCCGCCTCCAGGCTCAATCGGCAAAGCTCATCGATCATCTTGCCGAGGGGAACCATACCGGGTCCACCATGTACCCGCAATCGGCTCATCCACGCCTCGATTCGGGTTACACATGTCGCTCTCAGCACGGAGAAAACACATGGTGGACGCACTGAAATATCATATCAAGGGTAACAGGGTTTTTAAAGAAATGACATATTCTCTTTTGAAATACCCTCGGTTCCCAAATCCAGAAATATCATAGAAACAACATATCTCAATGCGTGCAGTCAAAGCATGATGTATGCGGCATGTAACAGTAATGCAAGTATATCAGTAAGTCATGCAACATGGAATAATAATGTGCACATGTCGAGGGAGACAGCTCTTTTAAAAGGAATCTGTTTTTAAAGAGTATCTTGCGGTTCCCAAATCCCCAATCAAGCTAGAATCATCTATATATATGTACAGGTATAAGTGTACAATATGCCAAGCCAGAATCATATCATGAATGCAATAGTACTATAGTGTAGTGACATGGCAATTATCGATGATGAGTGTGTGAGCCGGCAACAAGTGTACGTGGAACATATGCATCATCGATAATGGTGCTGGTGTCCTAGCAGCATGACTGAAATATAACCACAGTACAAGCGATGCAATGCAAATAGCATGAATATGCGGAATCGAATAATCAACGCAAAAGTAAAGAATCTACACCAATCTGTACAAGTCATGCAGGGGTGCCATTTGAAATAAGACGAATCAGGGCTTTTGGAAAAACAAGGGCTACGGTGTTTTAAGAAAAGATACATCATTTGAAAATATCCGTATGACCCTTCTGCCTATCTTTAAAATATCCCCGATTCGTTAGTTTGAAATAGGTATGACTCGGTCCAGTCTAATGTCTACTAAGTAATCTAGACAGGAGGGGTAAGAAACCACCTAATCTGAGTCAAAATATATAGATATGATAGTCGGTGATCCCGCCTCAATAACATATCGTAAGATATCCTCGAGTCATGAGTGCGGATCTATCATCAATATCGGCTCGTACGGTAGATCGTCGTACGGCATCCCAATAGCTGGGTAGGGGTCAATGTCACAGTACCTCATCACATATCAGGTATCACTATTATCAGATCGCATAATCTAGGGTACTACTCTAAGTCTAGTACAAATCGATACCATCTATAAAAATATGAATGCGGGTAAAGCACATGTCCAAAGGCCCGCTAAAACTATCATATCGCACCTCGAAGACAAGCTATGTCACATCGCCGATCTCACGACCTCACATCAAGTATCATCTCAAACCACGTATCATCCTCAAATCCCGTATATAAATACATAGTCCCATACACATGTGTAGATATACGCACCATCATATGCACTCTAATAAATGAAAGAATGAATGCAAGTATGTGTGTAAATGTATGTGTGAGTGCAACCACTACTCTAGGGTTCGCACTATACTAAACCAATATATTCTTATAATCAAAATATCATTATTACCATCAATAACCCTAAACAACACATAATAAATATTCGTGTGTATACGTATTCGTATACATCACCACGGACTGCGGGGGTGCTATACGCCATCCACCCGACTTCTCCCCGTAGATATAAATCTACTCACCTTGCTTCTCGTGTGCCAAAGCCGATGTCGCTATCTTCACCACATTTGCCTCAACATCACGCGGGGTACCTACAAGTATATCACAATGCTAAAGCACATGAAAATCACATCGGAAACCAAAATAGCACACGCTACCCGCATAGGTAAAAACCCATCGACTCGCATGTAAACACAATCAAAATCCACTTGTCGTTGACGTCCAAATGCCACCCGACAGGAATGAATCACCAAATACCAAAATCCGTGCTAAAACAAGTCCCAAATTATACACCAACATAGGAAAATCAACCCAGATTTCACCCTAGATGGAATCAGTCAAAACTAGACATACTCAGGGTCAAAACTAGAGGAAATGGGGGCATGCACAGAAAACGAGGCAATTCCTTAAAATACCTTATTTTAGAATTTTCCATAATTTTTCCCCATTTATCTGTATTTAATTATACCAGAATATTAAAATATTCATTAAAATAATATTAAATTATAAAATTTCCCAAAAATCATATTTTATTATTTTGAAGACGTTACAATCTACCCCCCTTAAAGAAATTCGGTCCCCGAATTTAAATTTAAACCCCCAAATACTAAAATATTTCAATACAAATTCCAAGTCATCGGGGCTCCGAAATCATCTATACATAAAACATCATAGCGCAATGCATGCGCATGAGTACTGAGCAGATAACTCAAAAGCAACACTCCATCAAGCATCCGCAATCATCGGAGTAATGGTAACGACATAATGTCAAATCCAATACAAAATCAATATGATATGGACCAAGACTATACATGTAGACACCCAATCCATACATGTAATTAGCTGATGCAACTGTATGCCAAATCTTTTTAAGTCGCTATGCGATGCGCGTAACACTGCACAGTGGCGGACGTTTCTCATAAGAAAATAACTATATATGTGTATATATATCCTTTGTTTAATAAGCACGTTCCACCATTTTGAAAATAATCAGAAGGGTTTCCTTGTTTTTAAAACGTTTTGTGTCATATCGGACACGTAGGTATATACTGAGACTATAGCTCGCTTTTCGGAAATCCCTTCGATAACTATCGATGCATGCAAAATATATCCAGGCACTGTCCACTGACTTGTCCTGCTCAGTATGAAAGCAAATATCCCACATCATAAAAATGTACTGCTCCAAAAGGAATAAATTCCAAAAATGCACATAACACCACGCTGTGCGTCTGACGCGCACGGAAATCAAAATCCATATATGTGCTAAACATGTGCACAAAACAACATCTAGGTGCAACGGGTGTGCACGAAGCATCTGTCATAGGAAACATGTGTGCCTGACAGCCAAAACAGGTGCATCTGACATGCACGAAGAATCTCGATTTAGTGCATCTGGTGTGCCCCAAAATCGTATCTCAAAACATGCGCCCAACATGCGCGAAAATCCAAATCGGTGCATCCATCATGCACGAATGAAAATCTAGACCCTGCGCACTCAATATGCATGGAATCACAAAATCCAATAGCAACGTCGAATATGCGTAAGTCCAGTCAAAAGCACGGAGTGCAAGAATCCACATCAATATCACAATCAAAATCGACATACCGAAAGGCATCAAATCGAAGTCAGGTGCAATCGTAATGCACAAAATATAAATCCGGTGCAACAAAGGCACGAAATATAAATCTGATTCGATAAACGCAAGAAACATAAAACTGGTGCGACAAATGCACGAAGTATAGAACTGGTGCATCCCATGCACAAATACCAAGCAATAACTCAAATACGTAAGCAGCAACACCAAGTGTATCCAGATATGAAGAAAATCATAAACGTGTGCAGCTGCGGGCACAAAACACATATCGATGCACTACAAGCACATATAAGCTATACCGAGTGCAAAATCAAAACACTAAAATTACATTAAACTCTGCTGGAAGCGTAAATCAAATCACCAGCATAAAATAGGCATGAAATCGCAATCAATAGCTCAAGAGTAATAACTATGTACAAGGTATAAATACCCAGTAGGTGCAACCATGGTGCACAAAATCAAATATCATGAAACTCAGTCATCAAGACTAAATCATGCGAATAGATCGCCCAAAATACCGAAATCCAAAGCAACGGATACGTGATAATCAAATCACAAAATCACAAATCATAATTACCGTCGTCGGTATACCCTCCTTCAGGGTCGAGAAGGTACCGGTACATCCGATGCTAGCGGCGCAAGATATCTACTTGCCTCTTGCTCGCGGCTGGCGTCCTCTGCCTCTGGTTCCTGATCTTTCCTGTAGATTACCAACTCGCAATCCATCGGCTCATCGGCCCGGTCAGGTGTGCTGACAGGAACGATTCCGTTCTTGCACTTCCCTGGTCATCTCTCGGTCAATCCTTACGACCGCTCGTAAAGCAGCACATCTCTGGCGCCGACCTCGGGTCCTCTGAATGCATATCACACATCCGATCCTGGGTGCAACTCTTATTGCAGCAGTGTACTGGAAGGAATCCTACTCAAGGTCTCTTCTGATCTTGCCTAAGCCAAACTGTAAGGAGGCTGGTACTCTGGCGTGATCTTTTCTCGCTCTCTGGACCTCTGCGTCCTTAGTACAACATCTCCTCGGAAGCTGGTCGCATCTCTGCGCCTCTGTATGCATGTCCGGCCTTTAATCTTAAAGGGGTGTAGTAACAGCTCGTCTGCCTCTCGCACGAACTTCTTGTCCCGCTTGTCTGTATCATCGACCATTCGACGTCGCGTCTTTATCTGCACACTGCAATGTCCTCGGCTACGGTCCACCCGAAGTCTCTAACTCGGACTCGAAATCACGAACTCAGTATCTTCATCACTCAGTAGAAGATATCTAGCCGAACACGTCCTCAGCGTGCATATCGCATCTCTGATGTCAGCGGAGTGGAACGTCATCTCGTCGAAATCTCGTGCAAACTCTTTACTCCACCTTGCTCCACTATCGACTGATTCGGACTCATCTCATCATGGCTACACAGACTGCGCTCCGACGGCTATGCTCGTATCTGGAGTCTCCCAAGCAGTATCCCATCACATGATATCCGAATGATGTCGAATCATCCGATCGACTCGTCAGAACTTCACAATCCCCCAAGAGCTCAACATCTCGGGTACAGTTTAATAGTATCGAGTACATGCCACAGCGTCGGTGGTCCAGCCGTAGAAAGGCAAACCCAATCCTCACTAATGGCGCCGAGGAACTGCCGCAAACCCTAAGGTTCAAAGGCTTTCACACGGTCATTAAGTCGAGTTAGGGTTTCATTCTTCTAGAGGGTCCATAGAATCACCTGCATGTCTTTCCGTATACTTTAAACTTAGAAAATAGGTTCCTGACATTCGATCGTCTCAATCGACTCTCAACGAATCTGCGTGAAGTCGTCTCTAGCTGGAAACAATCTACTGATGACCTCGCATCGGGGTAAGCGAACTCACCACACGTCCTAGTCATTCATCCTCGGTGACTAGCGACTCACTATCATATCTCCAAGAACATGCCCATGCTGCAGTAGCTCCAATCATCTGGCGATATCTCATCATTAGCAGCAGCAACTGGCTCATTCGTCGGTATGCTAAGCAGCGCCTCAATCATCATGAATAAGCGATATATTAACAGTCATCACATCCTGGCCAGCCTCTATCAGTGGCTCAATCCTCTGGTACCGTCCGGTACATCCTAGAAATCTCACAGCAGCGATCTGTCAAACGCCCATAGTGCGGAAACACAAAATACGAAGCCTCAATGCAACCGTATGTCTCTGGAATCACGTCCCGGTCAGTCCTCGTCCGCGACGAGCTCATGCTGACAACTCGAGCCGTAGCTCACTCTGCCCGTGCAATCGCGGCAGCGAAACCATAACCAGTATCGATGAAGATAGATCATAGGAAGGAATATGACACAATGCAAGGAAATGTACAACCTAAGGTTTCTTAAGCGGAGTGGCGTGTCGTAAGTATGCCGCGGAACATACCCACGGTACGTCACTCTACTTTAGTCACCTATTCCATCAACCAAGGGTCATCCTACACGACGAAAGTTCGGGTCTAATACCCCTCGACCAAGTCTAAGTTCCGTAAGGTCAAGCCTAAGTTCCGTATATAAATAACTCCCTAGACTCCACATAGTCAAACTCAGACTCGAACCAAGGTCAACCTAGCGCTCTGATACCAACTTTGTCACGACCCGAAAGAGCATGTGACTGGCCCTTGAACCATATGAAGTCTATAGGACCCCATCTGATACAAGTAAGCCAAAAGCCCAGCAATCTAAAACCATTTAAAGAGTAAATAAGGAAAACTGTTTTTGAAAAGTAAGGAAATCATGTTTGGAAATCAAAGTTTTTAAATAACTAAGCCGAATATGCATTTTTTTAAAATGTGTAACCTTTCCTGAAAATTTCGGCAGAGTTTCCTTTGTAAAAACTAGCCCCGAACGGGGTACAACAAGAATAATATATATGAAATGATAAAAGGCATCCCCAAGCGGGAGCTAGCTCTTCGTCCATCGACGGTCACAACCACGCAAGCAATAATAATATACAACGCCAAAGGGCGAGGATCAAAACCCAAAAAAAAAGAAACTCAAAACAGCCAGAAAAACGTAATACTACTAGCGCGACTCTAAGGTCGAAATAAAACAACACTGTTTTCTAAGTCTGAAACAATAAACAAGTTTTGGTTGATGGAAATTCTAGATACAATAAATGATACATGAACAAGGACGGTTCTGATACAAAAGAACCCACCTATCCAAGCAAGTCACCCATAAGGAAGCAGTGTGCCAGAAATGCAGCTATGGAATCTGTACGGCAAACCTGCAAGAACTGGGGCACAACGGGGGTGAGTTGCCAACTCGTGAATAGAAAGATATCTACAAGCAGAAATCAAATGCATGACCCATCCTAGGTCAAAACGATCAGATATACATAAACCTCAATATGAATAAAGCTGAAGCATGCTAAACTGGCAATGTAATCTCTATACATGAGTGTAGTGCCAAGTGCTCGTACTAGTGCCTCAGGTAATCGCATGTCATGAATATGAGGTATAACCAATGTAATCAAATCTGCACACTCGTGGATCCCGTCCAGTCGTCACCCACTGACAATAACCACCATGCCTGTAAATATCATGAATCATGTGCATGGGAAATAATATGAGGATATAACCACCCGTGTCCCTCGCGACACATCAGAATCATGGAACCAGGGTGCCCAGCATCGACACCCGAAAACATCATGAAAACTGTGCCCAGCATCGACACGTAAATCCTCATATATCGGGCTCCGTCAGTCCGGATCGGCCCGCGGGCTCTGTCTGCGGTATCGGCCCTCGGCCCCGGCAGTATGCCCAAAACAACTATCGACTCTGGTCGGTATCCTCCGGATAACCGTCAGGTCCAACCAATCACCGGTAGGTACTCGCCCGCCTCCAGGCTCAATCGGCAAAGCTCATCGATCATCTTGCCGAGGGGAACCATACCGGGTCTACCATGTACCCGCAATCGGCTCATCCACGCCTCGATTCGGGTTACACATGTCGCTCTCAGCACCGAGAAAACACATGGTGGACGCACTGAAATATCATATCAAGGGTAACCGGGTTTTTAAAGAAATGACATATTCTCTTTTGAAATACCCTCGGTTCCCAAATCCAGAAATATCATAGAAACAACATATCTCAATGCGTGCAGTCAAAGCATGATGTATGCGGCATGTAACAGTAATGCAAGTATATCAGTAAGTCATGCAACATGGAATAATAATGTGCACATGTCGAGGGAGACCGCTATTTTAAAAGGAATCTGTTTTTAAAGAGTATCTTGCGGTTCCCAAATCCCCAATCAAGCTAGAATCATCTATATATATGTACAGGTATAAGTGTACAATATGCCATGCCAGAATCATATCATGAATGCAATAGTACTATAGTGTAGTGACATGGCAATTATCGATGATGAGTGTGTGAGCCGGCAACAAGTGTACGTGGAACATATGCATCATCGATAATGGTGCTGGTGTCCTAGCAGCATGACTGAAATATAACCACAGTACAAGCGATGCAATGCAAATAGCATGAATATGCGGAATCGAATAATCAACGCAAAATTAAAGAATCTACACCAATCTGTACAAGTCATGCAGGGGTGCCATTTGAAATAAGACGAATCAGGGCTTTTGGAAAAACAAGGGCTACGGTGTTTTAAGAAAAGATACATCATTTGAAAATATCCGTATGACCCTTCTGTCTAACTTTAAAATTTCCCCGATTCGTTAGTTTGAAATAGGTATGACTCGGTCCAGTCTAATGTCTACTAAGTAATCTAGACTGGAGGGGTAAGAAACCACCTAATCTGAGTCAAAATATATAGATATGATAGTCGGTGATCCCGCCTCAATAACATATCGTAAGATATCCTCGAGTCATGAGTGCGGATCTATCATCAATATCGGCTCGTACGGTAGATCGTCGTACGGCATCCCAATAGCTGGGTAGGGGTCAATGTCACAGTACCTCATCACATATCAGGTATCACTATTATCAGATCGCATAATCTGGGGTACTACTCTAAGTCTAGTACAAATCGATACCATCTATAAAAATATGAATGCGGGTAAAGCACATGTCCAAAGGCCCGCTAAAACTATCATATCGCACCTCGAAGACAAGCTATGTCACATCGCCGATCACACGACCTCACATCAAGTATCATCTCAAACCACGTATCATCCTCAAATCCCGTATATAAACACATAGTCCCATACCCATGTGTAGATATACGCACCATCATATGCACTCTAATAAATGAAAGAATGAATGCAAGTATATGTGTAAATGTATGTGTGAGTGCAACCACTACTCTAGGATTCGCACTATACTAAACCAATATATTCTTATCATCAAAATATCATTATTACCATCAATAACCCTAAACAACACATAATAAATATTCGTGTGTATACGTATTCGTATACATCACCACGGACTGCGGGGGTGCTATACGCCATCCACCCGACTTCTCCCCGTAGATATAAATCTACTCACCTTGCTTCTCGTGTGCCAAAGCCGATGTCGCTATCTTCACCTCCTTTGCCTCAACATCACGCGGGGTACCTACAAGTATATCACAATGCTAAAGCACATGAAAATCACATCGGAAACCAAAATAGCACACGCTACCCGCATAGGTAAAAACCCATCGACTCGCATGTAAACACAATCAAAATCCACTTGTCGTTGACGTCCAAACGCCACCCGACAGGAATGAATCACCAAATACCAAAATCCATGCTAAAACAAGTCCCAAATTATACACCAACATAGGAAAATCAACCCAGATTTCACCCTAGATGGAATCAGTCAAAACTAGACATACTCAGGGTCAAAACTAGAGGAAATGGGGGCATGCACAGAAAACGAGGCAATTCCTTAAAATACCTTATTTTAGAATTTTCCATAATTTTTCCCCATTTATCTGTATTTAATTATACCAGAATATTAAAATATTCATTAAAATAATATTAAATTATAAAATTTCCCAAAAATCATATTTTATTATTTTGAAGACGTTACACGCATTGCATTGCATGCTTTTACGTTTTTGATTCATATTCCATTGTGCATATGATATATAGCATAGCTGTATACTTACATGCTTACACATATGCCTTAACATACTTATATGCTAGTTACCCATATATCTATATGGTATTGTACCATTAGTGATAGGTATATACACATATGAGATATAGCTACATGTTCACCTTTATATGATGTTGTATGGATTTGGAGAATTTAGGAACCACATGACATATTTTATAACTTGTTGCAGTTAAATGACGATTTTTCCTTATATGCTCATATTACTGTTTCATGTTGCATATATATTGTATTCATGGATTTCGCACTGAGATATGGTTCTCATATGATGTTTTCTGGATTGTTTTTCCCCTGTGTATATATATCAGTGGTATAGGACGCTGATATATATTTATACCCATCGTATAAATATATCAGTGGTATGGGACGCTATTATATATATACACCTACATCATATATCATCATAATGATATAAGAAAATATACTTATTCATTATATGTATTGGCCTATATGGTCGATGAGAGGGGCCTATGTGCTCGGGGCCTATGTGCTCGATGTGAGGGCCCTATATGGTCGATGTGTGGGCCTATATGGTCGATGAGAGGGGCGTATGTGCTCGGGGCCTGTTTGCTCGATGTGAGTTTCCTATATGGTCGATGAGAGGGGCCTATGTGCTCGGGGCCTATGTGCTTGATAATGGATATTGGATATATGAGATTTACTTAATATTGGGATATTGAGATATATATTTTGTGTCGATGTTTGACACTGATTTTATGACGATTTCATTGATGATACTTAAATGTTATACTGAAATATCACTATATTAAGAAAACAGTTTTCTCATTCATGATATCTTCTGTTTTCATTTTACCGCATTCATACCTCATATTTATGTTATGTTGCTACCTGAGGCACTGACACGAGCACGTAGTATTACTCTTATGTTTAGATGTTTACCCTTGCCACCTTTTCATGCATCAGACTTTATCATATTGAGGATATTTATATATTACTGATCGTTTGACCTAGGATTGAGTCATACATATGATTTCTACTCTGTGATGTTTTCTACTCACGAGGTTGCAACTCACCCCCATTGTGCCACAGTTTCTTGCAGGTTTTGCCGTACAGGTTTCGTTGTGACTTTGCTGGCACACTATTTTCTTCCAGATGATTGCTTTGGTAGGTGGGTTCACTTGTATCGTGAACACCATTGTATATTTATTTATATTCAATTGTATCTAGTAAAACTCCATCAACCAGACATGTATATGTATTTGGCTTAGAGACCAGTTGTATATTCTTTCGACCTTAGAGTCGCGCGTTGTATTATTATGGATTTTCATGTTGATTTGAGTTTTCTTTTCAGTTTTGATCCTCGCCCTTCGGCATTGTATATTATATGGCTTGTGTGGTTGTGACCATCGATTGACGAAGAAGTAGGTCCCGCTTGGGGATGCCATTTTTCATTGTGCATATATTATTCCTCTTGTACCCCGTTTGGGGCCAGTATTTACAAAAGAAACTCTGCCGAAATTTTCTGAAAAGACTTGATATTTTTAAAATGCAATACTTCGGCTTATGTTATTTAAAAACCACTTGTTTTATAACATGTTTTCTACACTTCTTCTTTAAAAATGGTTTAGATTTCTAGGCTTTTGGCTTACTAGAATTAGATGGGGTCCTATAGACTTCATATGATTCAAGGGCCAGTCACATACTACTTCGGGTCGTGACAAAGTTAATGTAATACCCCAGGTATTATCTGTTGGAGATAGTGCCCTCAGAATCAATTATTGGATCACAGGCACGTGATTGCAATGATTGAGGGAGGACCTGTCCCAGTAGGACAGTCTTACTCGAGATGATAGTATGCTATCTGGTTTATCTTTATCATCGTATACTGCTTTAGGTGACCTGACATGTCGCTATTACACGTTGATAGAGCCCCTAGGATTCTTGCTTGACTGCCAGCAGTATGAGGGCGATCATATACGTGGGAGCTGGTAGTCTATAAGTACATCCTTAAAAGGTCCCTAGTCGTAGGAGTTTCGAGATAGGGCATCGATACTCCAGAGTAGACTAGTGTATACACTCGAGACCCCGACGAGGGGCGGTGGCCGGTCTCACAAGCCACTGGTGTCAGTTGGTTCACCTAAGATGTATACAGGTGCTCATTGGGTTATGAGTACACCGGACAGGACTCGCCGGGAACATGCTAGTTGGTCTTATACCTGACGTCAGATAGCAGTTCCCTGGTGACATGTGTACAGGTTAGTTCATCGACCTGGGGATCGTCATTGTCTCATGTGAGTTCCCACTGTACTCTGATTACTACCCTACCACGCTCAAAGGAGACGTGCAAACAGATTTTAGTTGGGTACAGTCCCGAGCCACATGGAGGCAGTGAGCGGATCTTCAGGGGTTCGTCTCTCCCGGTATTGGGGTTGAGGTCGTGCTGTGTCTAGGAGAGCCATTACACAAAGCCCTCGGCCGAGGCAGGAGATTTACTGGTAGGTATTCCAGTAGTATCTCAGGGTGTTCTGGGCTACACTCCGACACGACTTGTACCGCTTTTGGGGGTCTGACTTTTACCAACCCCCTAGGCCCGCCATGCGATGCTCATAGAAGAACGGACCGGACTGTACGGATATTGTCACTGACAGGCTCAGTAGGGTGTCAGGATGAGTTCGCTCATCGACGTCCCTTTTGGTCAATACCTGGTAGCCCGTTACGTATTGGCTTATAAATCTGACGTGCTAGTGGTTAAAATCCACAACCAAGGTGTTGACGAGTCTTTAGAGTCCCCCACATTCAGTTACTCAGCTTTCGGGCGAAACGCTGTAGAGGCCGTATGGAGATATGGCAGGGTTCGATCTGATACGTGTGGTATTGCACGGATCAGGATCGGACGGATATTACTAGCCGGCTTTGGTTTAAGCCGGATCCTAGTATAGTACAGTGTAGATTTTGTCTCATTGCATTTGTATTTCGGTAGGAATACAGATGCGGGTGTGTATACACAGTATCGGGGTTTTCCTGTAATTTATTACGGGACCAGTTTTCCGGAGTTGCCAGTTTGCTTTCCGTTTCGGCCATTTTCATTTGCATCTTTCAATGGCCGAAGATTGGTGGAGGAGGGCTTATTTGCATTTGTGCAAATAAGCATTTGTGGAGGGTGTTCTTTGCATACTTTTGTGTCATGATGGTTTCATGATGGAATCCCATCCTTTGACCTTCCATTGTTCATGATTGCTTGACTTTTTGTAGCAATCATGGCTGTTGATTAGTTGGTGGTGTGTGGATTTGTTAGTGATCATTGCTTGACTTTCTTTATCATCATGGTTTTGATGATGGTTGTAGGTGGAGTATGGATTTGTTTGTGATGATTATTTCTTATCACCATTCTTTTCTCTCTTGCATTATGATAATGGTTCCCTCTCTCGTTCTCACCTTCACCAAGACTTGGCCGGCCATGATAGATGGGGGGGGGGCTGTCCTAAAATTATAGGGTGGGTTTTTGTTCATTTGGCTTTGCAAAATTCCCGCAAGTTCCATCTCAAAACTACATCTCATTCCTCCACCAAAAGGGCAACTCCCTACAACCCCAAAATGAGACATCGGTTCTACACAGATTCTACAGCAAACCATGGGAACGTCGGCTCGCCAACTTCGTGCCCGAGTTGCCTCGGTATAGAGGTGGGAGCCCGTAAAAGATGCAGGCGACGTGGTGCCCTTCCGGCGAGGAGGTGGAGACCGGAGCTTCCGCGGGAGATTGGGACGACGACGAGAAGACCGGAGGACATGGATCGGTCGGTATATCTCTCTTCCCCATCTTATAGTTAGCTAGGACTAGTTAATGGCCCGATCCGGGTTTTAGTGCGTGGTGGTGCCGGTCAAGAAAAATTAAAGTCAACCATCGCTTCCGCATTTGGCCTCGGGATGGAGGCCGGGGCGCCGCCGTGCACTTACAGTGGTATCAGAGCCTCGCCATTAACATAGTCTAGCTTTGTCTAATGTGTTTTACATTCCCGATCGAACAATTTTCCAAAAACCGTATTTTTCTTCACATCAGTTTCTGTCGAAATTTTTTTGAAGTCCAAAAATTTTTCAGGTTGATTCAGAATGATGTGTAGGAAATTCTAAGAGTTCTGTGAAAATTTGGGCTCGTGAACAGTCCAAACCACCGCGGAACCGCGGCCAAACCCATGCTTGGGCCGCGGTTCCGCCGCGACTTTAACTGTTCAGTCCCCCAAACTTTTGAAGAATGTTCCTGAGTTGAAAATATGGTTTCTGGAATGTTTTTTTTTGGGCCCAGATTTCTTGATGTGCTACAGTAGTACTTGGGGGCCCACTTGGTAAATTTGATCGATCGGATATTTCAAACACATTGTTTCACAGTATTTACATTATATCTGCGACCGTGAAAGTCACTTGATCGGTAAATCCTGTCTAACTGCTATAGCCCGGTTAGACGGATTTGCGAACGTGACTTTCACGTTGATGTTCTGTGTACTGCTGTGATGTTGCGGATTGGTCGTGGGGGATAGCCTGGATGCAATGCTAGTACAGTTTTGTTGTATTATGTACATTTGATATTGCGGGGCGAGCGTCCGACATGTGGACTGCCGTCACTGCCTGTTTGTATTATTATTTTGGGGCACGACCAGGTTGCGGTCGATGTACCCGTTTTAGGTATATTTTACTTTCTGTACTAGGATTGCCCCGCGGAGGGGTGCACGGATAGCCGGATTCTAGAGGGCAACAAGCCCGCATCTCATGGCATTGAGACGGAGGGGGCTTCACTCTAGAATTGGCGGGCTATTCGCCTCACTCGTAGGGGGTACAGGTTGACCCAGGAGGGGTGCCCAAGTTACCGGATTCCGTGAAGTGCTGGGTGGTCCATTCACGTTGCTGAAGGGGGCTGCCTCGCTTCAGGTTTTGGCAGGTAACTTGCCGCGCCCGTAGGGGTCTAGGATTTTCATTGCACAGGCTATCCACACGACCAGGGGAACGTCGGGTTTTAGCGGCTCTGTGAAACCCTGGGATCCCAGATATCTGTATTGTTCTGTGATGCTGTACATTTCTGTGATGTTGCATTTTATCACGCCTTGAGCGAATATAATATATTGGTATATATATTAGTAGATGTTGTATATGTTTTGCATCCGCGCTAGTCCAGTCCCCGCTCTGTCGTTAGTTAGCTAACCTAATGGGTAATGACGGGACCCAGTGGCGAATGCGGATGGCATATACGTACATCAGTATATTTTCGTTCTTTGTGGTGTGATCAATTGATGGGACTGCGTTGATTCGGATCAATACAAGTTAAAAACAAACCTAATCTGATGTTGTTGGAACACTTTTCAAAAAGCTGTTATTACAAGGACATTCACTTTTGTTTTGCACCGTGGTATTCAGTTGGAATATCCTGCTCCTCAGTCGACGAGGCAAGGGCCGAGACCCTTTCACAGGGAGTGACCCCTTGGACAAAAAGTTTGCGTCAGGGCAATAACTTCATTATAGCCGATTACTTTTGCTTTGCATCGTGGTATTCAGTTGGAATATCCTGCACCTCATTCTACGGGGAAAGAGCCGAGATCCCTTCACCGGGAGTGACCTCTTTAGCAAAGGTTTTCGTCACTATATTTTTCTAAAAAGCTATCCGTTCATTCAACGATATCAAGTTCATTACGTTAAAGGTTTTCGCCAGAAACCATTCATAGCCCTCCGTCGTTTCATATGGATGGTCAATTGTATTCAAGCTGTGTATGTTGGCCAAAGTCAAGACACAGTGATTGGTAGCTATTGGGGTATTCATTTGCAGCATAGATAGATGCATTGGTTTGGGACAGTCGTACTGCCATTTTGGCCAAAGTCAAGGGTAGGTACGGGTGGATTCAAATTAACCTGGAAAATGACGGGTAGAACTTGACATGTGACTTATGATATGTTGGCCAAAGTCAAGGTCATAAGAGCATGGGGCAAAAATCACATCGGGAGTTTCAAAAGAACTGAAACTTGCCAGATATGCGCATACCTTATGGAGTGTGATACCGTGAGCGGATTCCGTCACGTTGTCATGCGATGATAGTTGGATCCCGATTCCCACTGATGAGTTAGTTTACTCCTCGGGTGATCCCGACTAATTCTTCTTTCAGGTTTGGAGGAGAATTTGACGGTACAGTGGGAGGTTTCCAGATTAGATAAATTGGTAACCATTCTGATCTAGGTTAGAGTGCACGCTGAGTGTTTCTTTTCTCTCTCTCTTTGGCAGCGACCATTGACCCGACCCTAAGACTATGACTCAGTGACCAAGTTGACCGAACCTTCTTAAACACTGGCTTTTGGATTGTCAGAGTTGCAAACCTCATTGCCACTCCTACTTTTACCCTTTTTCTCCAGGACACTCCGTATCACTACGAAGATCCACAGTTTATTGGATACTCCATCGTATGGTTATATACGAACTTGAAAGAATTTATTCGAGGATGGTTTCAGGTTCTGGAGAAAACGGATAGGACTATTCAGTTGTCTTTTCCTTTTACCTTCTCTCAGGTTGCGAGTACTCCTTGGTTTAGGAGATAGTACACCTATTACGCAAATTGGATAGTCTTCTTCCATACCTTATGCTGGTGCGGACCGGTAAGGAATGAAGAAAACCAATTAGCCTAACGATGGTGTACAGAAGGTATTAAGTTAAGATAAAGCATGGGATTAGTAAGAGGGCAATGTAAATTGCGACTGATATTCACGACCAAACCAGGTATTTCATTACCACTCCCACTTCACCTTTGTATTTCTCTAGGACACTCCGTATCACTACGAAGATCCACAGTTTATTGGATACTCCATCGTATGGTTATATACGAACTCGAAAGGAACTTGTTCCAGTTCGGGGATGGATTCTGGTTCAGGAGAAATAGGAATAAGGTTTATTCCGTTGTCTTTTATCTTCACCTTCTCTCGCATTGCGAGTGCTCCTAGGATCTGGACAGTACACCCATTATGCTTATTGGATAGACTTCTTCCAAACCATAGGCTGGTGCCGAAAGGTAGGGAAGGAAGAAAACCATTTGACCTAAAGGGGTGTGCAGAAGGTAATGACTAAAGACATATAAAGGGATTTAGAAAGATGGCAAAGAATTATACGGTTACAGTCGTGAATCTGGAAGAGGCATTACTAGGAATATCAGGATACCCCATCGAAACATTTCAATGTTTCAGTTTCACTGTGTACTGTTAAACGAAAACTGATTTCCCGATTAGATACTTACTCCAGGGTATGTATTTACCAGGTATGATTCTCACATCTGTATGGTTTTACAGATGAAGAGTGGGAGTAAGTTATTGGGAATTAGGTGATCATCCTCATTATATCGGGATTCGTTGTAATCGGTGATATTTGAAGAAGTCACCTGGGTTGTTTGCCGGACGACAAATATTTGGTTTTGAATATCCGCTGTTATGCACCAATTTCAAATTGACATATCTGTATGTCCATTTTTATAGAGTGAGATGTACCTTTTTGAAATTATGTCCGTGACATTTACCTATATCAGTGGATGGTTAGGTAAGGAGCATTAAACAGCGGTGTAATTCTTCTTAACCATAAGTACAGTTTTCAACCTACGACACACAGTGAATGAGTTATCAGACTCAAGGGACTTATACAGAGTATTGTATGTTGTCCAGGGTCCATCAGGACAGAGGGGTTGGTCCTCGTACTATATTCGGGTTACTTATGACTTCTCTAGTTTTTAGACAGGTGTTTCGTGGAAACACAAGGTCCGAATTTTGAGAAGTTATAGGTATTTGAATAAAGTAGAGAACCAGGTGCAGCGAGTATCGGGATTCTTCAAAGTGATCGAAGATGTAGATACTTGTGTATGGTATTCAGTTGATAGTAATGATTAAGAGAACTTGCTTCTCTTTCAGGTTACTCATAATTGGAAGCATTCCTAAGTTGAGTAACTTTGATCGGCCTCCTTCCATTTAGTTGACATGCACTGGAGACAGCTGCATGATTTGAATCTGGTTCAATTAAATCAGTGCTTCTGGTTCTATATTGGATATAGAACAGTTCATATCTTAACGATGTTAAGGTATGGGGAGTTGTCCGGCTTATGATTAAAACCCGACACTGGACAACTCAAGGCACGTTCTGTAATGGCTGTTTGTGGGTCGACCCAGGCTATGACGAGGGTTGACTTTCTACCATCTGGAAGAACAATAGCGTTATTGTTCTAGACTCGCCACAGTTTTAAATAAAATGGATTTTTCAGAAAAACAGTAGTGGGAGTATGGTAGAACTGGAAGTGATTCCAGAACCACAAACGATTACTGAAGATTTGATAGGAACCTAAAGATTCAATCTGGTTTGACATTCCATTGGCCACTCCACAGATATGGTGGGTAACTTCAGGCACCCGAGAGGTGCTCCGGTAGCCTCACGGATGGTGACAGGGAAGTTCTTGTTTACCCAGACTTGCCATTGCTGTTGTTCCAGACTGTGAGACCCGGCAGGAGGATGAGTATAGCGTCATTCTAAACTGGTTTTAGAAGTGTACGTCTATATGACTCTGCCGGAGGGTTGTCGTGGTCAGTGGGAGCAGCAGAAGCATTGGTGGACATGTGGCCTATGTCTATTTATAGACTAAAGCAGATATAGCGGAGATAGATCATCCATTTCTGATGTGACAGTCATAGGTTTGACTTCATCAGAATAGGGGATGAATCTGTTGAGAAGGTAGCAGGGTGTGATGTCATGGTATTTGGATGACATACACAGAGTAGGAAGTGATATTCCTATGCTACAATCGGTTATACTTTGGTCGTCACACAGTGGTTTCTCCACATGGGACTTGGACATTATATCAGACATACTGGTTACTAGATTTATGGTTTTAGGTCTAGATTTGGGTGGTTTCGCAATCAGGGTACTTAGACAGCATTCTAAGAGTATTTAGAATGGACGACTCCTGGCACGGTAGTGTACCTGCAGGTGGTGGAGTCACCCTCTCTAAAGGTGTCTTACAGACTAAAGGGGAGAGGGATGTGCATGATTGGCAGATCACTTGCTTAGGCAATTGAGTCAATCATGAGATGTCAAGTACCACACCAGATGTTGTTCTTGCACTGGATGCAATAAGTTGACATTGATCCAATCCTGGAGAAACAGTCGGAAGCAGTTTTAGAACATAAATGGATGTTCTAGGGATATGATAATGACAGCCTCATTCGGGAGACAGTTATCATTCCAGGCTTCCAAGGTGACCTGGACGACAAGGAGGTAGTCAGAGTTATAGTTTTTCCTTCTGACGAGGGGCAGTATTTTGGACAGGTGGTTTAAGGAAATACTGAGGGAGGCATGGCGCAGGACACTGATTAAGTTCAGTTGACAATACAGTCTAAGAAGTTTGGATTTGGAGTTCATTTATGAGCTAGGTCCCATCAGACATCCAGACATATTCTAAGACAGGTGTTGCTCATTTCGGGAGATGGCTTTCTCCGCGAACTTGAGATATAGAGAGACATAGAAAGAAACATCAAGGCAGATCCACTCACTGAGGCTATTCCTCGAACGCAATAATTTCGCAAACTAGCTTTGTGAGACTGACTAGTAGAGGAGTTGGTTGTTCGGTATCACACGGGCTGTGAGTATGCGACATCGCAATAATTAGCCTTGAGTGCAAGTGGGAGATTGTTGGAGATAGTGCCCTCAGAGTCAATTATTGGATCACAGGCACGTGATTGCAATGATTGAGGGAGGACCTGTCCCAGTAGGACAGTCTTACTCAAGATGATAGTATGCTATCTGGTTTATCTTTATCATCGTGTACTGCTTTAGGTGACCTGACATGTCGCTATTACACGTTGATAGAGCCCCTAGGATTCTTGCTTGACTGCCAGCAGTATGAGAGCGATCATATACGTGGGAGCTGGTAGTCTACAAGAAAATCCTTAAAAGGTCCCTAGTCGTGGGAGTTTCGAGACAGGGCATCGATACTCTAGAGTAGACTAGTGTATACACTCGAGACCCCGACGAGGGGCGGTGGCCGGTCTCACAAGCCACTGGTGTCAGTTGGTTCACCTAAGATGTATACAGATGCTCATTGGGTTATGAGTACATCGGAAAGGACTCGCCGGGAACATGCTAGTTGGTCTTATACCTGACGTCAGATAGCAGTTCCATGGTGATATGTGTACAGGTTAGTTCATCGACCCGGGGATCGTCATTTGTCTCATGTGAGTTCCCACTGTACTTTGATTACTACCCTACCATGCTCAAAGGAGACGTGCAAACAGGTTTTAGTTGGGTACAGTCCCGAGCCACATGGAGGCAGTGAGCGGATCTTCAGGGGTTCGTCTCTCCCGGTATTGGGGGTGAGGTCGCGCTGTGTCTAGGAGATCCATTACACAAAGCCCTCGGCCGAGGCAGGAGATTTACTGGTAGGTATTCCAGTAGTATCTCAGGGTGTTCTGGGCTACATTCCGACACGACTTGTACCGCTTTTGGGGGTCTGACTTTTACCAACCCCTTAGGCCCGCCATGCGATGCTCATAGACGAACGGACCGGGCTGTACGGATATTGTCACTGACAGGCTCAGTAGGGTGTCAGGATGAGTTCGCTCATCGACGTCCCTTTTGGTCAATACCTGGTAGCCCGTTACGTATTGGCTTATACCTCTGACGTGCTAGTGGTTAAATCCACAACCAAGGTGTTGACGAGTCTTTAGAGTCCCCCACATTCAGTTACTCAACTTTCAGGCGAAACGCTGTAGAGGCCGTATGGAGATATAGCAGGGTTCGATCAGATACGTGCGATATTGCACGGATCAGGATCTGACGGATATTACTAGCCGGCTTTGGTTTAAGCCGGATCCTAGTATAGTACAGTGTAGATTTTGTCTCATTGCATTTGTATTTCGGTCGGAATACAGATGCGGGTGTGTATACACAGTATCGGGGTTTTCCTGTAATTTATTACGGGACCAGTTTTCTGGAGTTGCCAATTTGCTTTCCGTTTCGGCCTTTTTCATTTGCATCTTTCAATGGCCGAAGATTGGTGGAGGAGGGCTTATTTGCATTTGTGCAAATAAGCATTTGTGGAGGGTGTTCTTTGCATACTTTTGTGTCATGATGGTTTCATGATGGAACCCCATCCTTTGACCTTCCATGGTTCATGATTGCTTGACTTTTTGTAGCAATCATGGCTGTTGATTAGTTGGTGGCGTATGGATTTGTTAGTGATCATTGCTTGACTTTCTTTATCATCATGGTTTTGATGATGGTTGTAGGTGGAGTATGGATTTATTTGTGATGATTATTTCTTATCACCATTCTTTTCTCTCTTGCATTATGATAATGGTTCCCTCTCTCATTCTCACCTTCACCAAGACTTGGCCGGCCATGATAGATGGGGGGGATGTCCCAAAATTGTAGGGTGGGTTTTTGTTCATTTGGCTTTGCAAAATTCCCACAAGTTCCATCTCAAAACTACATCTCATTCCTCCACCAAAAGGGCAACTCCCTACAACCCCAAAATGAGACATCAGTTCTACACAGATTCTACAGCAAACCTTGGGCACGTCGGCTCGCCAACTTCGTGCCCGAGTTGCCTCGGTATAGAGGTGAGAGCCCGTAAAAGATGCATGCGACGCGGTGCCCTTCCGGCGAGGAGGTGGAGACTGGCGCTTCCGTGGGAGATCGGGACGACGACGAGAAGACCGGAGGACACGGATCAGTCGGTATATCTCTCTTCCCCATCTTGTAGTTAGCTAGGAATAGTTAATGGCCCGATCCGGGTTTTATTGCGCGGTGGTGCCGGTCAAGAAAAATTAAAGTCAACCATCGCTTCCGCATTTGGCCTCGGGATGGAGGCCGGGGCGCCGCCGTGCACTTACATTATCCGGTATACCCATATATACCAGATAAGCATGGGGACCCACTATAAAACAATGGGGAATTTTCGGAATACATTCCGAAAGAGGACAGTTCTGTACTATAAATGGAATGTATCACTCTTTAATACTGAGGCGCCTTTTATGTGAACTGGCACTACAGGAGTTTGAGAACTCCGTACTTAAGCATGCTTAGGCCAGGGAAGTCCTGGGATGGGTGGCCTCCTGGGAAGTGGCCCCTGGTCGGGTCTAGTTCTCCTCGAAGGAAAAAACTGTGCGGCTTCGGCCAGAGCGGACAATACTCTCTGTATTGGGGGTGGATGGTGACAGAATGGTGTCAGAGCTGGTTCCTCAATGGTAGGTCTGTGGTTTGAGGACGATCCATTGTTCTAAGTTGGGGAGAATGCAATACCCCAGGTATTATACGGTATACCCATATATACCAGATAAGCATGGGGACCCACTATAAACCAATGGGGAATTTTCGGAATACATTCCGAAAGAGGACAGATCTTTACTATAAATGGAATGATACCACTTTTTAATATAGAGGCGCCTTTTAAGTGAACTGGCACTACAGGAGTTTGAGAACTCCGTAGTTAAGCGTGCTAGGGCCAGGGAAGTCCTGGGATGGGTGACCTCCTGGGAAGTGGCCCCTGGTCGGGTCCAGTTCACCCCGAAGGACAAAACCGTGCGGCTTCGGCCAGAGCGGACAATACTCTCTGTATTGGGGGTGGGTCGTGACAAACTTACTGTACAATCTCCTTCTTGAACTACTTGCATCTGGTCTGAACAAGCTCCATTGAAAGAAGAACATCAACTTCACTGATCTCGTATCGAAGCTCCACCTTGGATTTAAAAGTCTTAACCACCCCACACTTGAATAGCTATGAATCCTCCTGATCCATCTATACTGGTAACATCGTCAAATTTTAACTTTACGAACTTTGGAAGCAACTTCTCTATAATCTCAACAAGGATTGGTACCGCTGCCTGAATAGTACACAACACCATAATCTTCGGAGAGAAGAAAACATCATTCCTCAAGTCTGTCTGATCTCTAACAATGAGTTTACCATCTGTTACGGATCCTAAAGAAACTCGCTCCACTATTGGAACTCGATCAAATATGAATAAACGACGTGTCTCTATATCATCGGAAAGTCACCCCGGTCAGTCCTTGTCCTAGACAAGTCTGCTCTGACCGTATCTCTAACTGCAGCCTTCTCGGCCCTCATAAAAATGGTGACCGAAATAATCAACATGCATTGACGAAGATAGATCAATGGAATGAATAGAAGGAAGATCTTAAGATATAAATCCTAAGGTATCTTAGGCGGAATATCATATCGTAAATATGCCGCAGAACATATGTACGGTGCGTCACTCTACTTAGTAATTACTCCATCAACAAAGGTCATCATATATAACGTAACTTCGGGTATAAAACCCCTAAAGTCAAGTCTAAGTCCTATAAGGTCAATCCCACGTAACAAAATGTATGCCCAGACTCCATATAGTCAACCTAGACTCGAACAAAGGTTAAACCAAACGCTCTGATTCCAACTTTGTCACGACCCAAATGCGGCATGCGACCAGCACTTAAAACATGTGACATCTGACGATGTCGACGCGGTTCAAGTAAGCCGAAACCTGGAATCTAAACCCTTTTTGAAATTAGTGGAGGTGAGGTTTTTAAATAATCATCCAACAAAATCAATCTTAAAAATAACCTCAAATTTTAACTAAGTATGTTGAAAAACATTTATAACGTTTTGAAACTTGACATCACCTCCTTTACATTTTTCTTTCTGTAAAACCCGATACAACATAATAATAAAATAGCATCCCAACGATAGCTAGTTTTTACGTCCAAACGATGGAGCAACCAACAATCTAAATCAGAAATCGACTCCAAAGAGTACGACAACACCACACATAAACTCTAAGTCTTGCTTCTAAGTCCACAATATACCACATTCTAAGTTGATGGAGCTTTCACTAGATACAAAAATATATATGAATAATCAAGAGTGAGTATGATACAATAATAACCCACTTACCAATCAATTCTCGAAAAGAATGTGTCCCCAAGCCGCTGATAATCCAAGCGGTAAAACCTGCAAGAAACTGTGGCACAACGGGGATGAGTTGCCAACTCAGTGAATAAAAGTACATCTAATGGTAGAAATCGAAATGCATGACGATACCTAGGTCATAAGTATAGTCCTATCATTATCTGTACCAATATACTATATGATATGCATATGTAAAATACTAACTACCATGCAATCCCAAATACAATATCTCAATATCATATTAGTCAAAATCATGAATCTATAGTTTTCGTTTGAAACACTTTTTGTATATGAATGTCCGTACAAATATATGCAGGTACTGTCCTCGGATCAGTCCTTTTTTAATCCACTAAATAATATCTAACTGTGTACCTCATTATAATGATCATATCAATATATATATATATATAGATGCCCAGCATCAACATCGAAATACGAAATCTCTCGTGTCCATCATCGACACGTAAATGCAGATACCGTCGACACTATCTCAATAGATGATCGTCACCTGATAACCTGGCTACGATCAGTATCCCCTGGATATCCGCCGTACCCAATCGAACCCCGGTCAGTATCCCCTGGATATGTGTCGTGCACATTTCTATCTCCGGTCAGTATCCCCTGGATATCTGCCGTGATCATTTCTATTTCCGGAATAGAGTATTCTCGTTAGGCTCCCCTCCTATAATGCGGCTATCCTGCCCCTCGGCTCCGACCGAGTCCCCCATGTATCCAACTGTATGCCCTCCAACTCAGTCCGAATATTTCACAAATCCAGAACCGTATAGCTACCCCACCCGGTCCGGAATCAAAATCAGGAAACAAAAAACTCATGATAGACGTTTAACTCATCACATCAAAATATCAGATAAAAAATAAGAATACTTGCATAGATTATATTGATGATATATTATATATATACATATATAACAATATCCCATACCAACGATATATATATCATCAGGGGTAAAATATCCAGAAATCCATAAGAATCAAATACAACATCTATAGTACTAATATTTGTAAATCACAACAGGGATAAAGAAAAGACTACGTAATCATATCACATAAGCATAATGGTCTCAATTCTACTGTGTCATGGCACAACTAATGATGTGTAGTGTAGCATATGCGTCTGTGCTTGTGCAACATAGCAATCATTAGTATTTGTGCAAGTGTTCTACGGTGTAACAACCTATACATTAATACCTGTATATATGCTAATTATCTAAGATAACGGTTCTACAGTGACATGGCAGTACCAATGAGGTGTAGTATAACATATATTTATGTGCTTATGCAGCATAGTACTCATTGGTATTTGTGCAGTGTTCTATCAGAGTGTGCGTAACGCAGAAACGTATAATATTGATAATAAAATGCAAACATGTAAAGTAATCTAAACGTAACTATTGTAATTACTTAATATGGGATATACCATTATCTTTAGAAATGATCGAAACGTTAAGTTTGAGATAAGAAAGCTGCCCTAGATTTAAAATAGATATTCGTTTTAGAAACTGGCACGCATCCTAATATTTTATTTAAAAGACAAACGAATCGTAGTTTTTAAAAGAATATAGCTCACACAAGTATTACATCCTAACACAGAATATAATCTAACTCTACGAGTCAAAGGATAAATTGGCCGTTATCGGCATATAAATTTCATCATTTCCAATACGTATAATTTCTTGTATAATATCACATCATATCATTGTATCTGTATCATCTCAAGTATGGCGTAATCCCTGGTACAAATCCATCAAACCATATCCATATCGTATCACTGTATCTGTATCTTCCCAAGTATGGCATGATCCCTCGTACAAATCCACCAAACCATGTTCACATCGTATTACTGTATCTCATCTAAAACCATGCATGAAACAATTTGCAATTTAAGGACATACTAGATGCGATACAATATAATTGTCTTGAATAAATAATAAGCTAACTATATATCATAATATTATTATAAGGTTGCGGGGGTGCTATACGCCATCCACCCGACTTCCCCTGTAGATGTAAATCTACTCACCAACTTAAAAGCTCGCTGAATCCACGCTGCTACATCACCAAGTTCGTCTTGGAATTCTCGAATCGTACCTATATTAGTTTTTAAATTGCATTGATGTAAATATCATATCGAAAACCACAACAACAAGCCAAACACCCGTAGGTTAGTACCTACAGTATACTTAACTCAAAAACGATAACAAAATTCTGTCGTTAACGTATAAACGTCAACGGTTCAGCTTCAACATCAAAATACGAAAACTCCGTATCGTAAATGTCTGAATTTTGATAAAATCATTTCTAAAAAGTTCCCAGATTTTACTGTATAAATATTTAAACAACACAAACAACGCAGAGACATGTAAAATACCAACTCAAAGCTACAGAAGAAAAATCAACACCAAAAGACATGAGGAGGCCGGTGTCGCCGGAATTATGGGGTGGGTCGCCAGATTTTCTAGGGAGTTTGGGGTTCATGTTTGAAGTGGTGTCTCCTAATAGTCTCAGTATAATTTTGGTCTTACTGGATTTTCTAGTGATTATACCTAGTGGTTCCAGATTCCGTTATAGTAGCTAAATTATCACAAAATCCTAGTTTGTGATACTGCACACTAATCATGCTACGTATCGTATGTTGAATTTTACCCCAATCTGATATTACCTTACAAATTTAACCTATTGACAAATTAACATATTTAAACAATACTAAACATCCTAATAGAGATATATGGAGCTACCCTAAAATTCCCAACACCCAATTCCTCTTCAAATCCGGCGAGATCGGATTTTCCTTGATGGTCGCCGGCCAAAATCCAAGCAAAGGGGCTCGTCTTCTTATGGTTTATTCTAGGTACAATTTACAAGGTTAAGGCACTGTTTGGGTTTTCTAATTTAAATCTAAATTATAGCAGATTCATAAACAGAGCCTAATCTATCAAAATACGATATATACCGATATCATACAAAAACAGTATTGAACTAAGAACTGTAGGGTTGAGCTTATACCTATTGAATGATTCACAAGAGAACACCAGCTCAAGGATGGCATGTTGGAACATCTATGGTTTGTAGTATCACAAGTTTGGAGAAGTGCACAATTGAAGAAGGAATTCATTGCTCCCTTTCTCTTAGTAGAAACACTTAGAATATTTTTGGTTTTGGGGTTGAAGAGTGTATTATTTCAGTTGGGATTTCTAAAGAATTTCTGAGTATCATAGGTAAATAGGTGAGGAGCTTTGTAGAGAAAGAATGTGGTGTGTGATGAGAGAGGGAGGTGGCATGAGAGGAAGGAGGATGTGTCTTATAATGAAGCATAATGCATTCACGCAAGGAGGAGGTAGAAAGTGATGAAGGAGGAGGTGTAAGGTTATAAGTAAGGGTGAAAATGAGGTGTTTGTATATAAATTAGCATAGAATGTTATATGCCAACCATGATAAGAATTATAACAATAAGTAAAAACCTTCATATCAAAAATCCAAATCCATATAACATAAAAAATATGAAATGATAAATCTATTACTCAAATGTCATTAGCTTAATGAAAATTCAATATCAAGTTAAAATATAATTTTTCTTAATATCACCCACTTTATTCAAAATTATCAAAATAATTATATTTTTCGGATATGATTCCGATACTCAATTTCATAAGCGATATCATTTTTCGTAAACTTATTATTTTCATTATTTTTATAATTAAATAAATATTCTTAATTTTTCAAAATGTTACAATTATATATATGATATATAATAAACGTTGCTTATGTTTTGAACCCGCTCTAGTCCAGCCCCCGCTCTGCCGGTAGTTAAGTAACCTAATGGTGTATGACGAGGCCCCGTGGCGAATGCGGATGGGATAAGCGTACGTTCTATTTTCGTTTCATTTTTTTGTAATATTTAGGAAACATTAAATGATGGGACTTCATTAATGAGATTAATGAAAAGAAAGAAACCTAAAAATGTTGTAGAATCAAATTTTCAAAAAGGGTAGCTCTAGTTTTTGCTTTGCACAGTGGTTTCCTTGATGAATATCCAGCACCTCATTCAATGAGGAAAGAGTTGAGATCCCTTCACCGGGAGTGACCTCTTTAGCGAAACTAGCAAATGTTACAACCCACTCTGTTTTTTCTTTTGACTGCTTCTCTAGTTCTTGCTTTGCATAGTGGTATTCCTGAATATCATGCACCTCATTCGATGAGGAAAGAGCCGAGATCTCTATTAGTTATATGTATGCCTTAGAGGCCATTACTGTACATACGATGTATATGGTAGTGGATGCTTGGACATATATAGGGAGGACTTTCTTGCTCGACATGATTGTATGCTATCTGGTTGCTCTTTATCTTAACATGTACACTTATTGTCTCTCTATTACATGTTGATAAAGCCCTTAGGATGAGTACTTGACTACCAGGATTATGATGCGGATCATACTAGTGGGTTAGAGATAGTTGGTAAGTACGTCCTTCAAATGTTCCTTGTCATGGGAGTATCAAGACAGGGCATCGATATTCCAGAGTAGCCTAGCGTATACGCTTCTCGACCTATATGATGGGCGATGGATGATCCTATATACATTGGTGTCTGACATCAGAGATGGTATACAGGTGCTCAGTGGAGACTGGGTACACTGAACGGACTCGCCGAGAACTCCTAGATGGTATTATACTTATTGTCAGATAGCAGTTCTCTGGTGACACCGGTACAGGTTAGTCTGTCGACCCGAGATCGTCATAAAGTCTTGTGTGATTCTCACTGTGCTTTGATTTCCACCTTACCATGCTCAAGAGATCGTTCAAAACGGTGGTTATTGGGTACAGTCCCGAGTCACATGGAGGCAATGAGCGATAAGAGGGGATTCGTCTCTCTCGGTATTGGGAGTTGATGTTACGCTATGCTCGATTGGCCATAACAGGAAATCCCTGGTCAGGGTTGCTGAGATTTACTGTAATGCCTTAGATTTCGGTTAGTGTTCATTTAGAAGTTATGCGGGTTTACTGTAAAAAGTTTACCAATTCGGGTTCCTCACATTTATAACATTTAATTAATAATTTATTATTATTTTTTATGGACATTCACGCACGTGTGCATGTTAATGTGAGGATTTGTTTGTGCTAATTTTGTTCTTAGCAACCATGACACTTAACCTAATCCCTTTGCTTTATCTAATCATTTTGCATAAACCCTAATCCTTAACCTAAACCCTAGATATTTTGTGAGAAGAGAGAAGATATTCTTTTGGAAGTGAGGAGGTGGTAATGGTGGTGTGAATGCATTAATGTGAGAATTAATGCAAGGTTATACTCACCTCTAACCTCACCCTACACTCACCTCCCACTCTCTTATCCTTACACACTCTCTCATTTCTCTATCTCTTTTATCTTTTCATTTTCTTTTCCCTCACACTCATTCCTTCTCATTCCCTAAACTGAACACTTTCATTTTTCCATCACAAATTCATCAAATCCTTCACAAATCTCACAAAAATCACTTCTTTGAACACCTTTTTCCTCTTGGATTCCTTGGACTATGCAAAGCTTGGATCTTTGAGTTCTTTTGTGTAAGTAATGATCTCTTTCTGTTGTTTATGTAGTTATTGAGTTGTTTAGACTTTTAGTTTTAGTTTAGAATGTTTAAAGTTAAGTTTTGTGCATAATATCGTTTTTTTAGTGTCAATATATGACATCAGTGATCTGCTGTGACCCGGAGATTTTATTAGAAAACCAAACAGTGTAGTGGTGTTGTACCTAGGACCCTGAGCCTTCACCTGAAGCCCGAACCACCCTGCTCGGACTCCGGCCGGCGACTAGAAGGAAAATTCCCGCGACATCGGTTTTGCTGAAGAGTTATGGTTTGGGTTTTTCTGGGTAAGTGTCTGCAGTGGTTTAGGTATACTTGGTCTTGTTTAGTTGTTGAGTTTTTGCTATATACAAAATCTGGGATCACCTAGGTAGTTTCTTGTGTTTCGTTTAAGCGTGATACGTTATACGACACGGATCGTGCACTTTGTGTGGTTTTGCTCTTGGGTTGGCTTCGTCGTGTCGCTACACACGTTAGCCACAATACGAATACGTGAGAGTATGTTTTGTGTTGTTGCGTCGGTTAAATGTAGTTTGTATGTGTTGATTGATCGTTTTCTGATGTGTAAAATAAACTTGTAAAGAAATTACAATCAAAAACTTATATTGACCGCAATCAAACTACGGTGTCGGATGTAGTTAATGAATGAGTGCGGATCGTCCACAGGGATTGCACAATTCAATTGTATTTTGATACGTTTGAAATGAAAAGTTAAGCAACAATAAAAGAAAACATGATTCAAGAATGATTTGTATTCGAGTGTCACTATTCTTTATGCAAGAATCAAGAAACTATAAACAATCAAGAATCGGTTGTTTTGATAATATTTCCAATCAACAATCAAGAATCTAAATGAGGCTCGTAGGAATCGATCGGATCGATAGACGTGATGTAATCTAAAGATATCGTGTTCTTGTCCTTCGAAGTATTGATACTAGATCGATGATCATCGACAAGAGTTAGGGTTTTCTCGTGAAACTAGGGTTTCATCTTATCCCTTGTTCTTTTGTCGATATCATTCACATTCTAGCCTCTAGCAATTTCAAGAAACGATCCTAACTCCCCCATTTTGAACGATGTCAATCAAGAAAGCATCGAAACAAAATGGGTTGTCGGTTCTTGAACTTGCTAGGGTTTACAAAACTTGTAGGAATCAAGAATCGATTAAAGCTATGTTACATCATCTTTCTATTGACCGTCTCGACTCCTCGACGAGCGGAGTTTTATTCACACATCACCACACATAAAAGATTCACAGATTGTAAAGATATCATGATGCGGAAATTAAAGAAAACAAGATAAAAGAATATCACCTTTATTGATCTCAACAATTTTGATTACATTTGCTTCAAGAACTACAAGAAGAAGAATCTGGATTGTTGATCGGGCGTCGCTCGGCTTCATGAGTCGTGGATCGGCTCGGATCGCTTGCTCTGTTGAAGATCGGCTCCGCTCCAAAAGGTTGTCGGGCTTCTTGCTTAATGGGTACTCGGGATTCTTGATTTCAATTGGAATTAGGGTTAGGGTTTCCTACAAGCCCTGTCACTAGACTTGAGGAAGAAGGAGATGAAGAAAGAGATGGATTTGGGGATAGATTCACTAATTGGATGAATAATTCCCAAGGTTGAATAATTGTGGAATAATGAGCCTAGGGTCTTATTTATAGAGCTTCCAAACCCTAGGTTTAAGTTTGAATTTCCCTTTCCCTCCAAAAGTTTGTTGAAGAGTTTCTAGAAGGAGTTTGTTAGGAGCTAGCTTAGGGTTTAAGCTAGGGTTTAGGGAAAGTTCTAGAATGATTAGGCTAGTTTAGTGTAACTCAAGGTGTTTGCTGATCTGGTAGAGATATCTGGAGTCTTCTGGAAGTTGGAGTGCATTTCTGAACTGTAGCAGATGAAACAGGAGTTGTAGTGTAAATTTGAGGAACTAAGTCCCTGGGCCCACCGCGGATCCGCGGCATTACCAAGCCCACGCCGCTGATTCGCGGCTTGTTGGTGAGCTTGGGCTCTGTGGCTTCTTCTGTGGTCTTGGGCTTCTGTTTGTGGCTTCTTCTGATATTTAGATTTGTATTATCCTTTCTGTATTGATACCAGATCTGAGCTAGTGAGTTTACGAGCGATGTAATGGTCGAGCAAGCTTCTCTTTTCCTGCACATACTTCGAAACACGGGTTGCGATATATAGAAAATATGCCATGTAATGAAATGCAGTCAATTTCCCTAGAAATGCCGGTTTTAAGGTCGAATACATGTAATCTGATATTTTGCGATCGATTTGCTAATAAGTGAAATATGAATACCGTACACTTCTATATGTATGCAAATGATGAGGAAATTGCCGGTAAAAATATACAATATTTTCGACTGATCAAATACCCCCAAACTTAATTTCGATCGTTTCGAGCGAATGTTTTATTAAAAAGAAAAAGAGAAGGAGAAAATAAAGAAAGAGAAAAACTAACTAGCACACTTTCGTAGGCAACACGATTGCACTGAGCACGTGCAACAAGCCTTTAAACCTCTAGGTGTCCCTAGTAGGAGGAGTGTTGTCTCCTGAGGGTTTTCAGCGGATTGCACCCACAAAATCCAATAATAAAAGCAAGATCATGAATATTATATTTAAAGAAGAGAATCGTAAAAGAAAAACTTTGAAAATTAGGGTTTCCAACTAAGCTAGCTTTTCGGTTGTCATGAGCCCTATCTTAATGGTCATGAAAAGATGTTAGAAATCACGTCCTCCCTCAATAAAACATCGTCTTATTCTTCATTCCTATCTTTCTTCCAAACATCGATCATATAACCCTGCGTGTGTGTAAAGACATCCCTACACCCGGAGAATTCAATTCAAGCTATCATACTCTTGCCCATCAGCCTCAGTATATATATTTTTTTTCGATGAGCTTACACACTTTCATGCGACCGTTAATACTTCTTGAGGTACTAACCGACCGATTACTCATGTGATCGCTTATTTGGTGTATTTTCCTCGTCTTGCACCACCTTAGGTATAGCAGTGACTCCCAGACCAGTTGGCCTTAGGGCACTAGATGAAGAAGCACCCTCGCTATATATTTTTTATTTCCCTCGGTGATAACAAAACCAGTGTCCATTTTTCTCACCATATTTTTTTTTTCTCATACTTTTTGGCTTTAAGACAAGAGCATTTCAGGGTATTCTCTACTATCCCAGGCTTCAAGACGTGTGTAAGTGCGAATAGCAGGGTAGCAACGTTCAAAATGTTTGGCTTCCAGAATAGAAACTATTTTTCAGACTTATTTTTATCCTCAGATTAGTGACGTCCTTCATCTTACTAACCCTTGGGACAACGGCTCATAACTACTTATTACTAGTTCGTATAAGAAAACTTCTAATTTTCTTAGTTTTCTTAAATTTTTCTAATCTCATGGATGTAATTTTTCACTATCTAAACTTTCATTATCTTATTTATGTACAAAAATATTTTTATAGTTTTGAAAAATTTTAAATTTTTATGGGTTTTCGAAAATGTTTTGTGCTTATGCAAATGATATGCAAATAATGCGTAAATAAGCACAAACCTCCCCCAAACTTGTTTTCAACAGTGTCCTCACTGTTGCCTTCTGCTAAATCTCGAAAAACCTGTAAGCTTGGGAGGAATTTATTAGTGGGGGCAAAATATTTAAGTGAAGAACCTCCCCGAAACTTATTTTTGGCTCAAAATTTTGTAAAACTTTTCTTTTTAGGAGCCAGAAAAACATACCCCCCCAAACTTGAATTATGCAATGTTAAACTTTGAAAATCACAAGTGGGGGTCAAAAATCATTGGTCGATGCCAAGCTTTGCAAAGACCGAATATCAACACTAACCACTCAAAAAATTTATCAATGTAGTGCTCGGGTTGGTGGAAGAAAAAGTGGGGAAAAGGTAAGTGGTGGAAGAGAATGTGTGTGCGTCTCATTTTGGAGAGACGATGAAGTGAATGTGATGGATAACTCGCATTCTTTTTACAGTTCAGAAGAAGGGGTGGAGGTTCAATTTCATTGAATGGGAGATGATTCATCTCAACACCCGTGTCATTAAGAATGCGAGTTCATCAGCGAAGATTTCCTCAAAAGTTCCATCTATACCCCGATGAATAATATCATCACAAAGTGCGGGGTGATCTTCAGACTCTAAAAGCAGTTCATAATCGGTGTTAATTGTTGACCCGGACATCTCGGTGGAAGAGTCCATATGTGTATGATACATAGTTGGGTCAAACAACAACGTATAAAAAGAGTCAAGATCGGTATTAGGAGGATCATCAAATTCGCTGCTGTCGACATCCATTAAGTCGACAGAACATACCTGAGCAGTAGGTTCGGAGGGTACACTTCCCAACTTGTAAATGTTCAGCTCTATTGACCTATTCCCGAAAGATAGGGTCATGGAACCGTTACGACAATTGATGATAGCAGTGGAAGTGGCCAAAAAGGGGCGACCTAAAATCACCGGAATTTGATTCCGTGAGTTCGCTACAGGTTGTGTATCAATTACAATAAAATCCACAGGGAAGATAAATTCCCCGATTTTTATTAACACATCCTCTAGTTCACCCCTAGGTCTGGTGATTGATCGGTCAGCCATCTGGAGAGTGCAAGGAGATGGTTTCAACTCTCCGATACCTAACTGCTCATAAACTGAGAAAGGAAGCAGGTTAACACTTGCCCCAAGATCTAGTAGAGCACGGTTAATGTGTTTCTCCCCAATAGAGATGGAAATCGTAGGATATCCAGGATCCTTACGTTTCCTCGGTAATTGTTGGGGGAAAGCTGTGTCAACTGTCTTAGCCATGAATATCTTCTTAGGCATTTGTTTCTTCCTCTTTCTGGTGCAAAAATCTTTAAGAACTTTAGCATATGCTGGTACTTGTTGGATAGCATCTAGAAGAGGGATATTGATGTTAACCTGTTTAAACATCTCAGTGATCTTCTCCATTTGTGGACTTGGTGTGTTAGCCCTTAACCGATTAGGATAAGGTGCTTTAGCAATAAGTGCAGGTTCCATCATAGGAGAAGAAAGTGTGTGTGGAACCGATCCCAGTATAGAAGTGGGGATCGTCCGTGGAGGGGTAAAAGAGGTGGGCTGTAGTGGCGAGCCTTTTGGGAAATGGAGAATAGGCTCGGAAGAGGGTGGTGGAGTAGAAGAAGTAGGGTCAGAAGTGTGTGTGTGTGGAAAGGTCTCAGCCGGGGTGTTGATATGATTTTCAGTATCATCAACTTCTTCCCCAACATGATTGTCAAGCACTCGTCCAGATCTCAACGTGGTGATTGCATTCACATGATGCGAATAGCCAGGTTGGGTAAGGGTTGAGCTGGAAGTTTCCCTTTCTCTCTTGCACTTAGTTCGGCTTTTAATCTTGCAATTTCTTCTTCCATCGATTTAATACTCTCGTTTTGGGACGCAGAGTTTTTCTTCATGTCATCGACGGAAGATTTCATTTCAGCCGAAACTTGCATGATATTTGTTAAGATCAAATTCATGTATTGCACAAAAGAAGAGGATTCATCAGTTCCGGTCAACTGTAAAGGACTAGACAGTGCAGGTGTGTTGACCGTATTTTGAAAATTATGTGCTTGAAAGGGGTGCTGACTTAATTGAAGTTGTGGCTGCTGTTGTGGTGGAGGGACCCTTTGGAAATTGTTTTGGTTTGGAACCGTGTTTTGTGATTGTGATTGGTTCCAAGCAAAATTAGGGTGATTCCTCCATCCCTGATTATATGTGGAAGAAAAAGGATCGTTTCTCGGTCTTTGAAATGTGGCATTGGTATGCTCACGACCTTGAAACGGACATTCTTCCGTCAAGTGAGACGGATCAGAACAGCAGCTACATACAGTTTTGGAAAGTGACATTTGATTAAGGGAGGCGGCTAAAATTTTTTTTTCCATAGTCTCGAGTTTCTTTTGTATAGCTGAAATGTCAGCTCTAACTCCTATGGAAACATCCGATTGGTTGTTGCCACTCCTAAATGATGGACTTTCCCACTGTAAAGACTTTTCAGCGAACTCTTCTAAGTATCGCCAAGCTTCCCCATCATCCTTAGACATGAAGGTACCTTGACACATGTTTTCAAGGCTCTGTTTAGTGCTAGGGTTACTGCCCTCATATATGATTCGGCAAAGCTCCCATCTCGGGATGCCGTGATGAGGACATTGAACCAATAGATCCTTGAAACGTTCAAAGTATTTTGAAAATGGTTCGGCAGGGAGCTGGGCAAATTGGTTCAGTTCGCTACGGATTCGAGCCGTCTTTTGGACTGGGTAAAATTTCTTAAGGAATGCAGCGACGAATTCTTCCCAATTCGTAATAGAATGTGCGGTGGTGTTATATAGCCACTTCTCGGCTATATCGCACAAAGTAAATGGAAGAAGTCGTAGACGTATCGCATCCACTGAAAGTTGTGACGTACCCATCATTGCGCATACGTTTTCAAATTTGGTAATGAAAACGTAAGCGTCCTCGGTCTCGAGTCCGTGGTATTTGGGTAAAAGATTGATATACTGGGACTTAATCTCAAAGTTATCCCCATTGGCTGGTGGTGTGGATAAGCAGGTCGAAAGAGGACCTCTATGTGGATAGCATCTTTCCTGGAGAGAAATGTGGGGTGGAGTAGGATTCTGCGCACCAACGGACGGTGGCAGATTAGGGTTAAAGAAGTTCGATGGATTCGGATCCATCGGTGTGGGTGTGGTAGTGGGTAAAGAAAAAGTAAATGGAGAATTATCGACTTCGGAGTCGATAAAAGGTACGCGGACTAAACGGGCACTAGAATCCCGTGTCCAGCCTATCTTGCACTAAAAAGGGTTAGTACAAGTGGCAGCGTTGACTTATAATTAGGGGTAATGAATGTGGTGCTTGCTTTTGAAAAAGGGTCGGATTTTTGAAAAAATGATGCGACAAAACAAATGCAGCACACAAACCCTAGAATCTAGTGGTCACCTAGGTCCGATCTCTAGACCGCTCCTAACTGCCAAAAGACAAGTCGCAGGATCAATCCTCCACTGCCTCTTTGTCCCCCTGTGGCCGGATAAGTGCCAGGTAAGTGGGAAGGAACCACCACTACAGTGGACCTAATTAATAACCACTAGCCTTAGACATACTCGCCTTAGGCATCACAAGAAAACGCGGATAAGCAATGAATTACCCACGACCTTCTCTTGTCCTATTGAGCGCGACAGTCCTTAGAGTCTTCTCTAGATTTCTTTTAATTAATGAGGGTAATGCGGATGCAAGTTTGTCGATTTTCGGGGCCTAGGAAGGGTAATGAAATCCCCACCTAATTTGGATTTGGCCGTGCCCCTTAAATTTCCGTATTAGAATGCAAACAACCAAGAAATCAAAATCACACACAATTTTATTTTGCTTTTGCGCGCTGCGATTTATTTGCAAAGAATCCTGCAGCAAAGGGTTAATTGGAGCTAAAAAGAGAGAGGGGAGAGAGCAAGAAATTACCTGCACTGAAAATTTTTCAGTGAATCCCCAACCTAGCCGCGGATCAGCCGCATCTACTGGCTCCTGCCGCGGAAACGCGCTCCAATCGTGGGAACACTGTACCAAACTTCTTCAGGGAGTCTCTGTTGGCTCCCTAAGCTCTGAGGTATATTCCAAAAATTTTTATCGCAGCCCAGAATGCTCCAGATCTCCTTGCAATCAATTCACAACACACATATAAGAGTTTGTACGAATTTTGATTTCAAGAAGTAAAATGTAATAATTCTTTCACTTCAAACTAAAAATGTAAATGAATTAGCGCGGTCCCCGGCAACGGCGCCATTTTGATTGATCGTTTTCTGATGTGTAAAATAAACTTGTAAAGAAATTACAATCAAAAACTTATATTGACCGCAATCAAACTACGGTGTCGGATGTAGTTAATGAATGAGTGCGGATCGTCCACAGGGATTGCACAATTCAATTGTATTTTGATACGTTTGAAATGAAAAGTTAAGCAACAATAAAAGAAAACATGATTCAAGAATGATTTGTATTCGAGTGTCACTATTCTTTATGTAAGAATCAAGAAACTATAAACAATCAAGAATCGGTTGTTTTGATAATATTTCCAATCAACAATCAAGAATCTAAATAAGGCTCGTAGGAATCGATCGGATCGATAGACGTGATGTAATCTAAAGATATCGTGTTCTTGTCCTTCGAAGTATTGATACTAGATCGATGATCATCGACAAGAGTTAGGGTTTTCTCGTGAAACTAGGGTTTCATCTTATCCTTTGTTCTGTTGTCGATATCATTCACATTCTAGCCTCTAGCAATTTCAAGAAACGATCCTAACTCCCCCATTTTGAACGATGTCAATCAAGAAAGCATCGAAACAAAATGGGTTGTCGGTTCTTGAACTTGCTAGGGATTACAAAACTTGTAGGAATCAAGAATCGATTAAAGCTATATTACATCATCTTTCTATTGACCGTCTCGACTCCTCGACGAGCGGAGTTTTATTCACACATCACCACACATAAAAGATTCACAGATTGTAAAGATATCATGATGCGGAAATTAAAGAAAACAAGATAAAAGAATATCACCTTTATTGATCTCAACAATTTTGATTACATTTGCTTCAAGAACTACAAGAAGAAGAATCTAGATTGTTGATCGGGCGTCACTCGGCTTCATGAGTCGTGGATCGGCTCGGATCGCTTGCTCTGTTGAAGATCGGCTCCGCTCCTAAAGGTTGTCGGGCTTCTTGCTTAATGGGTACTCGGGATTCTTGATTTCAATTGGAATTAGGGTTAGGGTTTCCTACAAGCCCTGTCACTAGACTTGAGGAAGAAGGAGATGAAGAAAGAGATGGATTTGGGGATAGATTCACTAATTGGATGAATAATTCCCAAGGTTGAATAATTGTGGAATAATGAGCCTAGGGTCTTATTTATAGAGCTCCCAAACCCTAGGTTTAAGTTTGAATTTCCCTTTCCCTCCAAAAGTTTGTTGAAGAGTTTCTAGAAGGAGTTTGTTATGAGCTAGCTTAGGGTTTAAGCTAGGGTTTAGGGAAAGTTCTAGAATGATTAGGCTAGTTTAGTGTAACTCAAGGTGTTTGCTGATCTGGTAGAGATATCTGGAGTCTTCTGGAAGTTGGAGTGCATTTCTGAACTGTAGCAGATGAAACAGGAGTTGTAGTGTAAATTTGAGGAACTAAGTCCCTGGGCCTACCGCGGATCCGCGGCATTACCAAGCCCACGCCGCTGATCCGCGGCTTGTTGGTGAGCTTGGGCTCTGTGGCTTCTTCTGTGGTCTTGGGCTTCTGTTTGTGGCTTCTTCTGATATTTAGATTTGTATTATCCTTTCTGTATTGATACCAGATCTGAGCTAGTGAGTTTACGAGCGATGTAATGGTCGAGCAAGCTTCTCTTTTCCTGCACAGACTTCGAAACACGGGTTGCGATATATAGAAAATATGCCATGTAATGAAATGCAGTCAATTTCCCTAGAAATGCCGGTTTTAAGGTCGAATACATGTAATCTGATATTTTGCGACCGATTTGCTAATATGTGAAATATGAATACCGTACACTTCTATATGTATGCAAATGATGAGGAAATTGCCGGTAAAAATATACAATATTTTCGACTGATCATGTGTTTTAGGTCTATTACTAATATATACTTGCTTTATTATTTTATTGTGTTAGGTTCGCAGGTGGGGACTTCAGACACTGCTACAAAGGGAATACAGGTGGTAGGCTTCACTTAGCCAGGAGCGTTGGTGAGTAGATTTAACATCTACAGGGGAATCGCTCGCATGGCGTTTTGCGTCTGTGCTAGAGATGACTTGATTTGTCGCATATTCTATTTCATATTTAGAATTGCGCAATCACCCTACTGCTTAGTTAATTGTTGTGCTTGGACTCGTATTCTTAGGACACTGCACTATTATTGACGGCTCATGTTGCACGAGCACTGATTTTATGCCGCACACACCGTCAATAATTGCCATATCATGCATAACCCACATATAGAAATTATATTGTTTGGTTAGGGATATTGAGACTGATTCATATTTCTTTATGCATATGACTTATAACATACCTGTATACCTACATGCTTACACATATGCCTTGACATACTTTCATGCTAGTTACCAGTATACCTATAGAGTATTGTACTATTAGCGATAGGTACATACACACCTAATGACATAGCTACAGGTATACCTTGCATACACATTTACACTTATACCCAGGGGGTATATTACATCATTACTTATTGGTAGATACATATACCTTGCTATACCTTTATGTTTACATATATATCTGGTTATAGCTACATGTTTACCTTTACTTGATGTTATTTAGAATTGGAGAAAATAGGAATCGCATGATATATTATATTAACTTGTTGCAGTTAATTAGCTGCTTTTCCTTTATATGCCTACATTACAGTTTTCTGTTGTGTATATTATATTCATGGATTTTCGCTTTGAGATATGGATTTTTCAAGATGTTTTCTGGATTTGGGGACCGTGGTAGTTTCATGAAATTATGCATTATTTGAAAAACCCTGTTTCCCTTGATATGATATTTCAGCATCCACCATGAGATTTATCGGTTCTGATATATATACTCCATGTGAGGAGGCGTCGAGGCCGTATGAGGTTACATGGTGGGGCCCGGAGGTACCCCGGGGCAAGACGATTGATGGACCTTGCCGATTGAGCCTGGCAGGGGAACCATACACTCCGGTGACATTACCAATGACTCGGCGGTTATCATGGGGATACCGACGGGAGTCATGTGCGTATGGATACGTCGAGAGGCGAGGGTCAGGGATAGGAACTCGATCTTTCGGTATAGCGTATGATACGTACCTATCAGGGTGCCAGTCATGGCGACAGCACCTGATAGATCAGCCATTCTGTGTCGATGCTTGACACATTATTTTCATGATAATTTACTCCTAAGTATATATAACAGTGGAATGGCACGCTGTCATATATATATATATATATATATATATATATTAGTGGAATGGGACACTAATATATATGTATACATATAAATTCATATACTTCATCATATTTATTCATGCAAATATACCTAGGATATAAGAGATTCACTTGATATTGGATTTAGGACATTTGAGATTACTTGATATTGTACATAAAGGAAATATGAGATTCACTTGATTTTGTACATTCAAGATATATAAGATTTATTCGATATTGTACATTAAGGATTTGTGAGTCTTATATGATATGGGAGCCAATTTGGGGGCTGATTTGAGGAATTGGGATTTGGATTGTCTTGATGGATTTTGATCCTACCACGATGTCAGGATTCCGTGGAAATTACATATTTCATTCCATACTTCACATTTATTGTTATGCACTGTTTCATGTATTAGTAGTACCTATTAGTGTACTTTTCATGACTGTTGCATTTACATACTTCATTTTATATGCATTGCTTCATGTGTTAGTTGTACCTGTTAGAATATCTTTCATGACGGTTGCATATATACATTTTCATATCATTATTGCATGATTATTGCATACCGATTGTCATATATTATTGCTTCATGTTTTAGTTGTACATGCTAGTGTACCTTTCATGATTATTGCATTCATATGACCTTTATTTGCTATTAATTGCATATGTTAGATTCGCGCTGTACGTGCATACTTGCGATTACCTACATATGTTATTTACTATTCACGAGTTGGTAACTCACCCCCGTTATGCCACAGTTGTTTTGCAGGTTGTTCCCCAGAGTAGTCGAGGCAAGCTATTCATCTATCTGATCATCTTTTGCTGCGGATACCGCTTCAGCTCATAGTGTGCAGTTTTGCTTAGGTATGTTTTGTGGTTATCCGTATTGTTCATTGTATATTCATTGTATCATGTACTCTCCATCTACTTTTATCTAGTTTGACTTAGAGACTTGGGGTGAGGATGATATTGTATATATTTTTGTGACTTGGTTGTCTTTTATACAGTTTCCATTTTATCGTCTTTTATTTCTTCGCTACGGCGTCGTATATTTGTTGCGGTGGTTGTTTTCCGCCTTTCGGCATGTATTTGCTCCCGTTTGGGGATGCTTTACTTAAATTTATGTTGTACCCACTTTTGGGGCTAGTTTTTACAAAGGAGGTGCTGCCAAAATTTTCATGGAAATAAAGTTGGACTTTTAAAGAATTTGGGTTGCGATTTCAAAGGTTTTAAAATTGTTCTTATTTCTTACTACTTTTAATGGTTTAGATTTCTGGGTTTTGGCTTTCTTTTACTGCATTACGCCTATAGACGTTGCGAAGTATTAAGGCCGTCACATGCCAATTTCGGGTCGTGACAAAGTAGGTATTAGAGCGCTAGGTTTTACCTTTCGGAGTGTAGGATGACCTTGGTATGATGGAGTAGGTAACTTAAGCAGAGTAACGTAGTGTGTATGTCCACGGCATACTCACATTGCAGTACTCCGCCTAAAGTGACCTAAGTACAAATTGCTTGAAATTCCTTCCTTGATAATTCATATCCTTGTGATTCGATTTTCGTGTTCGTATCAAATCCTATCTCTATTTATAGCCTTTGCCGCCTACGAATATGGGGACTCAGAGTGATGCAGCGAGGGTCGAGGTCAGAGTTGACTCGGGTGGGTCAAAGACTGACCAGGATGGCACACTCGTTGCACAGGAGCAGATGGATCCGCCTTCGACAGATAGTATCGCTAGGCTTGTGGCAGAGATGCAGGACATGCGCCAGACGATGAGTTTATTGGTTGAGGCCATTCGAGCGCAGCGACAGGAGGTTGTCACCCTTGTTACCCAGTTGTTCCTTGCGATCAGCATGCTGCATTCCGTCACCTATATAGCACCAGTGGATGCAGCCCCAGTTGATGAGGCACGCCTTCTAGAGACTTTTGGAGTTTCGGAATAGTGGAAGACTCGTACCGGTGTAACAGCTCAGAGACAGAGCCCTAGTCGTAGAGACAGATTTCGTGACCGTCGCGGGAGTAGCAGAGGCTTGGGACGAGGAGAGTCGGTTTGCTAGATCAGCCGTTTGTTGTGATAATTTCTGTCAGCGATTGTTTTGTTGCGCAACACATATTTCAGTCGTGTGCCAATCGGTTGGGAGATTCATCCGTCACTTGATCCTTCTAGAGATCCTGTATTTGACGTTCTCTTGGGCACGGACTGGTTAGCTACGTGCTAGGCGCCCGTGGACTACCGCGAGGAAACAGTCAGGTTTGTTTTCCCGGCAAGTCAGTTCTTGTTGTGCGGGAGGACAGTGGTGCCGTCTCTCACAGCTTGAATTCAGCCTTTTTCGCTAGTCGGCTTTTGAGGAGAAGATGTCGAGGATTCTTGGCGTTCATTCTTGATACCGGAGCCACAGTGGGATTGTTGGACCGGGTTCCTATCGTGCGACAGTTTTCCGACATCGTTCCAGATGAGCCGGCGAAGCTTAAGGAGCTTAAGGATCAGCTGCAGAGTTGTTTGTTGGGGGAGTTTGTGCGTCTGAGTGTTTCGCATTAGGGAGCTCCTATTTCTGTTCGTCAAGGAGAAAGACGGCAGATTGAGGTTGTGTATTGATTGATCATCAGCTGAACCGGCTTACGGTGCGAATAGGTATCTTTTACCTCGCATTGATGAGTTTTTCGATCAGCTCTAGAGTGCGGGACATTTTCTAAGTTTGTTTGGGATCATGTCATCATTGTTGCGGGTTCGGAGTGATGACATTTCGAAGACTGCCTTGTGCGTGCTACGGGCTTTGTGTGTTCTGGTAGTGTCATTGGACTCACCAATGCCCCAGCAGCATTCGTAGATATGATGAACCAGATTTCTTCAGGCCGTTCCTCGACCAGTTTGTTATTGTGTCATTGATGACATTCTGGTCTATTCTAATGTGTCGTGAGGGACAGGAGTAGCACTTGAGGATTTGTTTTGCAGACATTGGGAGAGTGCCAGCGGTTTGCTAGATTCTCAGAGTGTTCCTTCAGGCTTGTTTGTGTTGACTCCTGGGTCTTGTGGTTACGGGAGACGGTTTTCGTATGGTTCCGAGGAAGATCGAGGCCGTACAACTTTGGCCCAGGCTTGTGTGCAGGTCGGAGGTCCGTAGATTTTAGGATTAGCAGGTTTTACCGCTGTTTCGTGCAGGATTGCTAGCGTAGTGCTGCACCGTAGACTGAACTGACCGGAAAGGAGGTTCCTTTTTGTTTGGACTGAGGCATGCGTGCGGAGTTTTCAGCAGTTGAAGACTCGGTTGACAACTGCATCAGTTCTTTCTTGCTTGTTGGTTTGGGCGACTTTGTTGTTTAACTGTGATATTTCGCGAGTGGGGCTCGATTGTGTATTGAGGTGACACTATAGAGTTATCGCTTTTACTTCCCGACATTTGGAGGAAGTACGAGCAGGATATACCACTCATGATCAGGAAATGGCCGCGGTGGTCGTGCGTTGGAGATTTGGAAACACTACTTGTTCGAAGAGTCGTGTCAGATTTTCACGGACCACCAGAGCTTAATGTACATCTTCCTGCAGTGGGTTTTGATTGTTGAGATAGTCTTCTGCAGATTTATACTTCTTGTTTGATCATTGAGTACAGCTTAAGTTTGCCTCTACTGAGGGGACAGCTTGCTCATGTCCGCGCCCGACCATTTTTCCTTAATCGCTTTCGCGAGGCACTGCCCGCCGATAGTCGTTCGTCAGAGATTCATGAGCATACTCGGCTGGGTAATGATTCAGAGTCCTTGATTTGTGACCATATGTGCTACGTTTAGGGACGCGTTTGTGTGTACCTGTTGCTGATGGGCAGAGACGCGAAATCTTAGAGCAGGCACATCTGTCAACTCTCTGTACACATTCAAGTTCTACCAATTTGTAGCGTGATTTGTGAAATAGTTACGGGCGGGCAGGGATGAAGAGTGAAGTTTTGGATTTCATTTCAAAGTGTCTGTCTTGTTGTGTGCTTGGGTTGAGCATCTGAGACCGGCTGGAGAGTTGCAACCTTTAACCGTTCCGAAGTATGAATGGGAGCAGATCTCCACGAATTTCGTTATGGTGTCTACCCAGGTTTAGTCAGGGTGTGACTCCATTTGGATGTTTGTCATCCGGTTATACTCGGTTTGGTCAGTTGTCCTTTGTTAAGTTGTGTGTTGCACGGAGTTCCTTCACGGGTCGTATCCAATGAGGGCATCCTGTTCGCTTGCCGTCTTGGGCAGGAGCTTCTGGAAGCCTTGGATACTGGTTGAGCTTTAGCTCCGTTTTTCCATCCGCGGTATGATGGTTTTGTGAGAGCGGGCAATACCGACTCAGGAGGATATGCTTCTGCGTACGTATTAATTGTTGTCGACAGTTGGGATCGTCACTTGCCATTATTAGGGTTCTCCTTCAATAGCAGTTATCAGGAGACATTCCAATTGGCAACCTTTAGGTTCAGTTGTTAGGTTGTGTCGATCGCCATTCTGTTTTACTGATTCTGCGTAAATAGGATTTTTGCACCCCAGCAAGTCTAGAGACTTCGAAAATGATCCAGTTGGTTCAGGTCAGGATGATGACAGCCCAGTGCAGACAGAGGTCTTATGCCTACCATGGTGGTCGCAGACTTGAGTTCGCTGTGTGAGATCATGTATTCCTACGGTCTTTCCGATGAATGATGTGTTGAGTTTTGGGAAGCTTATCCCAGGATTATAGGTCCTTTTGAGGTCCTTAAAGCGAGTTACTTCTGTTGCCTATAACTTGGCACTTCCGCCCAGATTATTGAGTATTCACCCCGTATTCCTTGTGTCAATACTTTGCAATTACCTTCATGACTTTCTCAAATGACTCAGCTGTAAGTCTACGGTAGTGCCCCGGCCAAAAATCTGAGGCCAAACGCGGAACAAAAACTTTTACAATTGGTGCTATCGCATACTGTAACCCGGATCTAACCATTAACGCTAAACTAACAAACTGTAAAGATGAAGAAAGGCTATACCGATCGATCCGTGTCCTTCGGTCTTTAGCCATCATCCCACGCTCCTCGCTTCGACTCCGATCTTCTCGTCAAGATGGCACCACGTCATCGATTCTTTATACGGGCTCCCGCCTCTATACCGAGGCAACTCGGACATCAAGTCTGCTAAAAGAGATGACCAAGATGAAGTAGAGAAAGAGTAGAATAGTTTGTCTCATTACACCCTAGGGTTCTCATCACATTAGAGGGTTAGGATGGAAGTTGAAGAAGATGCAAAGTGATGGAAATTGTGAGCTCAAGAAACTATCAAGAGAGCAAAAAAACCCAAGCAAAAAAATTTGCCTTGGCTGCCCAAAATAAAGGTGGTGATATATATGAGGTTTTGTGATGAAATATCAAGGAAAATATCTTAACAAAATATCTCCATAAACCCTAAAAATATTTACACCCAAAACAAACTTCATTAATTCATCATGAGTCACTACATGATGAATTAGCATGAGTCATTAGTGAACATGCTCGAATTAATGAGTCACCAAAAATGAGTCACACTTTCCAAATCCAATAATCATTTAAACCAAAATGATTAACCCAAAAAGAAATGCATCTTCTAAAGTAATCTCGTAACGGATTACGAGAATACCCCTCACCTGTATATACATACCTGTATCCGTATTCCGACCGAATACGAATACGATGAGACTAAAATATTCCGACTCGATATAATACTTGGATCCGGCTTAAACCAAAGCCCACCAGGATTATCTGTCCGAACCATGACACGTGCACAAGTGCACGTGCATGTTCGAACCCTGCCATAATACCATACGGCCTCTAAAACGTTTCGCCCGAACTTGGGAAACTATCTGTGGGGGACTCTAAAGACTCGTCAGTACCCTGGCAGTGGGTTTAACCACAAGCACGTCAGAGGCACTAGCTGTGCGTAACGGCTGCCCATGTACTGACCGAAATGGAAGCCGATGAGCGAAGTCATCCTTGAACCCTACTGAGCCTATCAGTGACAATAGCCGTACAGTCTGGTCCGTTCGTTTATGAGCATCGTATATCGGGCCTAGGGGCTGCTAACGTCAGACCCCCAAAAGCTGTATAAGTCGTGTCGGAGGGTAGCCCTGAACACCCTGAGAAACTACTGGAATACCTACCAGTAATGCTCACCTGCCTTGGCCAAGAACTTGGTGTAATGGCTCTCTTAGACACAGCGCGATCTCACCCCCAATACCGGGAGAGACGAATCCCCTGTCGATCCGCTCACTGCCTCTATGTGGCTCGGGACTGTACCCAACTAAAACCTATTTGCACGACTCCTTTGAGACGTGGTAGGGTAGTAATCTAAGTACAGTGGGAACTCACACGAGACAAATGATGACCTCAGGAGGATGAACTAATCTATACAAATGCCACCAGGGAACTGCTATCTGACGCTAGGTATAATACCAACTAGCATGTTCCCGGCGAGTCCTGTTCGGTGCACTCATAACCCAATGAGCACCTGTATACATCTTAGGTGATCCTACTGACACCAATGGCTTGTGAGACCGGCCACCGCCCCTCGTTGGGGTCTCGACTGTATACACTAGTCTACTCCGGAGTATCGATGCCCTGTCTCGAAACTCCCACGACTAGGGACCACTTTTAAGGATGTGCTTATGGACTTCCCAACTCTAACGTATATGATCGCCATCATACTGCTGGTAGTCAAGCAAGAATCCTAAGGGCTCTATCTTTTGGATATATGTATGCCCTAGAGGCCATTATATGATATTGTTTGTACTGATGTGTGTGCATATATATATTCAGAGGACAGTCATGCTCGACATGATAGTATGCTATCTGGTTTCTCTCTATCATATGTTCACTTGATCATGTTTTTACTCATTTGATACATGTCGATAAAGCCCTAAGGATATTGGCTTGACTGCTGGGATTATGATGTAGATCATACTAGTGGGACACTTATAATTTATAAGCATATCCTTGAAATGTTCCTAGTCGTAGGTATATCGAGACAGGGCATCGATATTCCAGTGTAGACTAGCGTATACCATTCTTGTTCCATATGATGGGCGATGGATGATCCCATATCCATCTGGTGTGCTGACACCAAAGATTGCATACGGGTGCTCAGTGAGACTGGGTACACTGAACGGACTTACCGAGAACTCCTATGTGGTATTATATCATACGTCGGATAGCAGTTCTCAGGTGACACCGGTACAGGTTAGTCTGTAGAACCGAGATCGCCATAGAGTCTTGTGTGTCCTCCCACTCTATCTTGATCTCCACCCAACAATGGCTCTACTGAGTCGTACAAATTGTTGGATTTTGGATACAGTCCCGAGGCACATGGAGGCAATGAGCGATAGGAGGGGTTTCGTCTCTCCCAGTATTAGGGGTTGATCCTGCGCTGTGCACGATTGGCTATAATAAGAAGTCCCTGTGCAGGGCTGCTGAGATATTACTCATAAGTGTAATCAGTAGTTTCTCGATCTGTTATAGACCATATACCGGCATGGCTTATTGAGTTATTGGGGTCGACGATTCCATCCCTAGACTCAATATGCTGCATATCTGGCGAAGAGACCAGACTGTACGGTAAGTGTTGCCAGTTGGATTGACGGCAGTTTTGATAGGTTCTCTTGTTCTTCTTCTGATCGCTCAATACCTGGGTGGCCGTTACGTTTAGCTGACCGCTTGCGGCTTGTAGGTGTTTGATATGATCATCACCTACTGCTGGCGTATTGACGAGTCTTAGAGTCCCACACAGAAGTTTCCTGGCTCAGGCGAAACGATGTGGTGTGCATATGAGATATGTGCGGGAGCTCGATTAAACACTTGTATATGATACCGTATTTTAATCGGGCGTTTTATATTGGTCGGGTCGTATGAGATATGACCGGTTTATTAAATCAAGTGTTGATTTAATTTTGACTTTTATCACATTTATTTAAACCCTTTTCTTATGATGGATGCATGCATGTATATGTACATGTTGATGTGCATACATACATACATACATGCATTTGTATCATGGTTGATGATACAACAAAGATGGCAATGCAAGACTCACATGGTTCATATTTATATATATACATATTTTTGTTTTAAGTTAAAGATAAAGGAAATTAACTTAATGACTCATTTCTTTACAAATGACCCATTGTTTTTACACACTTCCTTGGTTGACCATTGACTTAACCTTGGTTAATTTCCTTTGCTCTTTAACTCATCACAAAATATCTAGATATTTATATTAACCATGGTTTGTGTTATGATATATATATATATCTCTCTCTCTCATTATCCTGATGAATTATTATTCATCCAAAAGAAAAGAATTGCCATCTTCATCTTCCTCTCTCTAGCACTCTCTTGAGTTCTAAAATTGAGTGAGGCTAAAAGAAAGAAAGGGTTTTAAGTGAGAACATAAACCACTTCATCATCCTACACATCTCTAGCTATTTTGTGTAGGCTGTTTGCTTCAAGAATTTCATAGATCAAGTGAAGCAACAAGCTTTGAGAAAAGGACTTCGGGTGGATCGTTGTAGACTTGGAAGCATTCAAGCGAGCCGTTCCAAACTTTAGGTGATCCAAGGAGTCGCCCTAGGAGGTCTACAAAGGTTGTAGTCTCTCCACTTAGTGATAGATAATCTTTTATATGTGATACTAAGAATTGTTACTCAATATTTCTAGTTTGATTCATAATTAAGTTTACTTAGCACCTCATAAAATCAAAGTTGTGGCTTGTGTGATACTTCTAAACCCTATACGAGGTGATAAGTAAGCCCTACAGTGGTATCAGAGACAAGCTAGAGCTTTAAAGTTACGTAGACGACGTTAAAAACCTCGAACGAACGAAATACGACGCCCGGGGGGTGCTCTCTGGACATTTTTCAAAAACATGGATTTTTTCAGATTAAAAATACTCAAAAAATTCAGCAGGGTATTTTATGGGCCCACAAGAAGTACGAAGCCCTAACTCCACTGAAGGACCGCGGAACCGCGGCATGAATGGTCATTCTGCAACGGTTCCGCTGCGCCGTTGGTGTAGGTAGGGCTATGCCTTCTTGCACTGGCCCGTATGTAATTGTTGCAGTTTCTGGTAAATTTTAAATCTGCTCAAGTGTTGAGTTTTCTGAGAAGTCTTTGGGTGTTCAATCGTTCGATCGAATGTTTTAACTGTGCCTAGTTTATTAGTATGTGATACAATAATTGGAATATACAATTTGTTTGTTGCGTGTAAATCTAGCAGTTCAGTTTCGGGAATAATCGGAAATCTCGTTGAATTATCCGGCTTATTTTGAAAAGGTGTTGTCATGGATGAGACCTAAATGCGAGCTTTACATTGTTAGGCATGAAATCTTGTATATGTGATATTCCGGGTTTGTGTTGTCTAAAGGCAGTTACGATTCCAATTGTTGTAGTTTTTCATTTTATTTCTCTGTGACCGTAAGTGTAGTATGTTGTGTATCGCCGGTTTTGTTGCTATACATCAATGACAATCGGGGTACGCATACTTACTTACGTTGATGATATGTGATATTATGTGTTGCTGAGATAAGATGTGCAGGATTGTCGTGATTGAATAGCCGGGGGTTTTATGTGAGATGAGAGTTTTCTTTCTTTTCATTCATGTAAAATTAAATTGTATGTAATATTCTTTTATTTGGGGCGCTTCTGGGTTGAGGTTGAGGTCACCAGTGTTGTATATTATTTACTTTTTCGCATTAGGATAGACCTAAGAAGGAGGGCACAAGTGACCGGGTTCTAGGGTTCAGTGGGAGGCCATCTCGAAGAGTCGAGACCGGGTCTCCTAAACTCCAGAATTGGTAGGGTCACTTGCCGCTCGCGTAGGGGTCTACGGGTGTGGACTTGGCTATTCATCGCAACCATGGAATCCGTATTTTCTATTGCTGGCTAAATACAAAATACGGACCTCCTAGATATCCTATATTAAATGTGCTTCTGCTGCTTTTATTATCTGATGTGATCTTTTAATATATATCTGAGACGAATGGAATATTATATATATGATATATAATAGACGTTGCTTATGTTTTGCACCCGCGCTAGCCCCGTCCCGGTATGCCGTTAGTTAAGTAACCTAACGGTGCATAACGGGACACTGTGACGAATGCGAGTGGCATAAGCGTACGTTATATTTTCGTTTCTTTCTGTGATGGCTTTAGGAATTAAATGATGGGACTACATTAATGAGATTAATGTAAAGATAAATGAACATAAAAAGATGTTGTAGAATCGGATTTGAAACACACTCGGCCTTTTTATGAAAAAGCAAGTTTGAAAATGCGGAGCTTAAGCCACTCCTTTTAAACCCATTGGATTCTACAACGATATCAAGTTCGAAGCATTAAAAGTTTTCTTAAAAACTATCCGCAGCCCTCCGTCATTTTAGGAAGTAGAGTACTTAGTATTCGTGCTGCATATTTTGACTTTAGTTAAGGCGCAGTGTACGGTAGCTAAGTGATGTTTTCCTACACTGCATATGATGCAGATTAGTTAAGACATTCATATGATTATTTTGACTTTAGTTAAGGGTCATGTGGGTAGGTCTAGTTAATCACGAAATGACGGAAAGAACTTGACTAAGTACTTATGATATGTTGACCATAGTTAAGGTCATGAGTACTAGGGGTAAAAAATAATATCGGGAATTTCAAGAGTTGAAATTTGGAATGAGATTGCATACTTTCTATATGATAGTAGGATCCCGATCACACTGTCAGCAAAAGTTGCTCCCGGGAGAGTTTTGCATTTTACAATTAGCTAACCCATTAGGTGTCAAGAAAGGTGTCAAATGGGGCTATGCCTCTGGGAAGACGAGGTTTATTTTAATTAGGTCCGTGCGAAAGCACGGGGATCCTCCCTCAAGTACCGGCACCAGTCTGGCTGAACAGTTAGCGAAGTTATAGAATGTAATTAATCCCGGGTAGTTTTCTTTTTAAATGTTTTAAAGAAAATTTGATAAAAATAGTGGGGGACATCGATTAAACACGATAATAACCAATCTAATCCTTGCAAGAGCTTTCGCTGAGTGTATTCTTTTCTCTCTCTTAACAGCAGATACAAATGTAAGAACTCAAGCTTCTATTAGATAAAAATAAACTGAATGTGACCAATTATAAAAATTGGCTGAGGAATCTCAACATTGCCTTGACTTATGATAAGGTATCATATGTCCTTACGGCTCCAACCCCGCCCATCCTAGGTCCTAAACCTTCAGTTGCGGATAGGGAAATCCGCAAGACATGAGACGCTGACTGTTCCACGGCCAAATACCTTGCACTTGCATCAATGGATAACACACATCAGAAGAAGCACGAGAATATGGACGTACAATCCATATTCCTCCATACAAAAGAGTTGTATGGAGAGCAATCTCACGTATTACGATACGAAGCATCCTGAAAGCTGTTTCAGATGTGAATGGCCCCTGGCACAGCAGTAGGGGACCATGTTCTGAAGATGATAGCTCTCATAGAAGAGCTCGAGGACTTTGGGTGGACAATGGACAATGAGCAATATGTTAGTTATATGTATGCCCTAGAGGCCATTACTATACATAGGATATATATTGTAGTGGATTTTTGGACATATATAGGGAGGACTTTCTTGCTCGACATGATAGTATGCTATCTGGTTGCTCTTTACCTTAACGTGTACACTGATTGTCTCTCTGTTACATGTTGGTAAAGCCCTTAGTATGTATTACTTGATTACCTGGAGTATGATGCGGATCATACTAGTAGGGACATGGTAGTCCATAAGTACATCCTTCAAGGTCCCTAGTCGTAGGTGTATCGAGACGGGGCATCAATATACCAGAGTAGACTAGCGTATACCTTCTCGACCCATACAGATGGGCGATGGATGATCCTATATCCATTGGTGTTTGACATCAGAGATGATATACGGTGCTCAGTGGAGACTGGGTACACTGGACGGACTCGCCGAGAACTCCCAGATGGTATTATACCTTACGTCAGATGGCAGTTCTCTGGTGACACTGGTACAGAGTAGTCTGTTGACCCGAGATCGTCATAGAGTCTTGTGTGGTTCCCACTGTGCTTTGATTTCCACCTTACCACTTCCAAGAGGGCGTGCAAAACGGTGGTTTTTGGGTACAGTCCCTAATCACATGGAGGCAATGAGCGATAGGAGGGGATTCATCTCTCCCGGTATAGGGAGTTGATGTTGCGCTGTGTTCAATTGGCTATAACCGAAAATCCCTGGTCAGGGTTGCTGAGATTTACTGGTAAGTGTTACATGTAGTTTCTCGAACTGTTATAGACTTCATATCGATAAGAATTATCGAGCTATTGGGGTCTGACGTTTACCACCCTTAGGCGAGATATGCGACATATCAGACGACGAGACCGGACTGTACGGTAAGTGTTACTGGTTGGATTCACAGAAGTATAAGCGGGCTTGCTCGTCGATCTTCTGATCGCTCAATACCCGGGTGGCCGTTACGTTTAGCTGACCGCTTGCGGCTTGTGGGTGTTTGATATGATCATCACCTGCTGCCGGCGTATTGACGAGTCTTTAGAGTCATACACAGAGGTTTCCTGGCTCAAGCGAAACGAAATAGGAGCGCATATGAGATATGTGCGGGACCGAGAATAATGCGTGTATGTGATACCGTATTCTATTCTCGTGATGGATGTATTGATTGGTTGTATGCGATATAACCTAGTTATCGAATCAAGGATTGATTCGATAGGCCGATACATTGGATATTAGTCGGTCATATGCGATGTGATCGGATCGTTAAATTAAGTGTTGATTTAATGATTTAATGTATAATTATATATTTGATATATTACTTTACATTAACTAATATTGATTCACTTAAGATTACTTTCTCACTCGAATGTCCACATTGTATATATGATATAGTTTTGTGCACTAGTTTGTATCATGTTTGATGATACATGCAAACTTGGGTGTGTATGATTAAACCATGATTAAGTTAATGGTTAGGGTTTGATTTACTGATTTATTTATTTCTTTTCATTTATATTTGGACAAGAAATGAAATGGTGGCTACTTTTGTTTTTTGTTGAAGCTTCATGAAGCTTTGAAAGCTTGATCATTTTGTTTCGTTCCTTAACCCTAACCATTCACCTAACCCTAGTTTATTCTCTACACTTAACCATGGTTGCATTATGATAACTATCACTTGGATTTTCTTTTTGTGAGAATTCTTTTTTCTTTCTTCTTCTTCATCTTCTTCATGAAGAGAAGAAACCATGGCTAGAAAATTCTAAGTGATGATTCCAAGTGAGAAATCCAAATCCAAAGTGAACCCACTTCCTATTTCTTCATCCTCTACCACTTCCCAAGTAGTATAGGGTGTTTTCTTCACAAGTTTCATGACTTGGTGAAGTTGGAGCTTGATCTTGTGTTGCCTCGACGTAGATCATCTTCGGCATCGAAGTCGACGACCTAGCCCGCCCATTTCTCCGATGAAGCCGACGCTAGAGCCCGGGATCCGATGATCGCAGCGAGGGGACAACATCACGGAGCAATGGAGGTGGAGGACCGGATCTACAAAGGTTGTATTTTCGTTCACTCTTAGTTAAGTTGTTAACTAGTTGCTTGTTTCGCCTAATCTCTAGTCAACGATCGCATTAGGGTTTCTCGGCACCGGAAATTTTTTGAATTTGGCATGGTTGATGCCTTGTGAGACCTCATTAGTGTTCCTAGGAACCCTACAGTGGTATCAGAGCCTAGCTAGAGCCTTAGGTGATGCGTAGACGGAGTTACAAACCCGATCGAACCCGAAACCCTAATCCATGATCCCTCTCTGTACATTTTTTCAAAACTGGGTTTTTTCCAGATTAAAAATGCTTAAAAAATTCAGCAGGAAGTTCTAAGAATTACGGTGCAAAAACGACCAAATGATACGCCTAAAACGCGGCGGAACGACGGTAGAAGCTTGGATTCTGTCGCGGTTCCACGACCATATGATGAGATCAGCCTTCAATTTTTGCACAGTAATTTATTTCTTCAGGTGCTGAGTTTTCTGGGAATTTTTAATTTGCACTCAAGAGTTGAGTTTTCTGGGGTGTTTTGGGGACTCGGTGTTTCGATCGGAATGTTTAACTCCGTCTATGTGTTTTCCGGATAATTTTTGAATATGTTAAAAAGTTCGACCGGATATAAATACCCACTTTTTCCTCTGCCAGGAAATTTCCAAGTGTTGGATTTTTCCGTAGTTTAATGACGTTCTAAGTAGTGCAAGTAACGCGATGGTCCCTCTAGAAGACAACAAACCTTAACTCGATTATGTGACCGTCTTGAACTGCCCTTTGAACCTTCGGGTTTGGGGCAGTACGGCGTGCCACATGTGAGGCGTTGGCTTGACCCTTCTACGGCTAGACCGTTGGTACTGAGGCATGAAGTGAATGTTTTTAAACTTGTTTCATGTGTTGAGCTGTTTCGAGAAAACTTGGGTGTTCGATTGTTCGATCGGAAAGTTTGACATTTTCTATTTATCCGGAATGTGATACTATAATTGGAATTCAGAAGTTGTTATGAGATAACTGAATGAATGTTATAAATCTAGCGGTTTAGTCTCACTTGATCGGTTGCCACGGAATTTTGATGTGATCAAAAGTCCGTCGCAATCACATAGCGTACGCGGATACTCGCCGGGTAAACTTAATAGACAGCCTCACTCCATAGCCCCGACCAAGTGACTGTAGGAGAACCCCGTCGCCGAAAGCATCCGTTCGGGTGCTCGCGGCAGTGGTGTTCCGCCTTGGTGCACTTCGTCGGCAGTATTGGGGGTGCAGCCGTCTACTGAAGTTTGCGACGAGCATTCGATCAGGATGTCGGGAATCTTATTGAATTGCCCGACTTGATATTGAAAAGAGTTTTCGATAATGAGAATAAAATGCGGGGTTTATAATTGTTAGGCATGTGATGTCTAAGGAATTCATTTGATTAGACATGCGATGTCTAAAGTGTTTGCGGATTCCAACTGTTGTAGTTTTACACTTTCTTTTCTGCGACCGTAAGTGTAATATGTGATATCACCGGTTTCGTTGCTATATGTCAACGACAATTGGGATACGCATGTTTACTTACGTTGATGACATATGATGTTATGTGTTGCTGGATATGTTATATTGGATCGTCGTGTTTGAATAGCCGGAGTTTTTTTATGTGAGATGAGTGTTTTTCTTTTTTCATTCATGTAAAAACTTGTATGTAATATTCTTTTATTGGGGCACTTCCAGGTTGTGGAAGATGTCACCTTTTGTATATTAATTACTTTTCCGTACTAGGATAGACCCAAGGAAGAGGGCACAAGTAACAGGGTTCTGGAGTCCAGTAGGAGACCAACTCGAGGAGTCGAGTCCGGGTCTCCTAACTCTAGAATTGGTAGGGTTGCTTGCCGCTCTCGTAAGGGTCTAGGGGTGTGGGATTGGATATTCATCACGACCGTGGAATCCGTGTTTTATTCTGGCTCAAAATAAAACACGGACGTCCAAGTATATCCAATATTTCATATGATATTTTCTGCTGCGTTATCTGTGATGTGATCATGAGATTAGTTCAGATAGATATTGTATATAGTATATATGATATATTATATAGACGTTGCTTATGTTTTACACCCGCGCTAGCCCTGCCTCGCTCTGCCGTTAGTTACCTAACCTAACGGTGCAGACGGGACATCGAGACGAATGCGGATGGCATAAGCGTACGTTATATTTATCTATGATGTTTATGTACTTAAATGATGGGACTTCATCAATATGATTAATGAAAGTAAAAGAAACCTAAAGATGTTGTGGAATCGAATTTCAAAAATAAAACATGTAGCTACAGTTCTTGCTTTGCACAGCGGTATATATGATATATCCTGCACCTTATTCGATGAGGAAAGTGCCGATGATCCCTTTACCGGGAGTGACCTCATTAGCAATAACTGGCAGATGCTACACACTCGGTTTGTCTTTTGATTGCTTCTATAGTTTCTTCTTTGCACAGTGATATATATGATATATCCCACACCTCATTCGACGAGGAAAGGGCCGACGATCCCTTCACCGGGAGTGACCCCTTTAGCAAAACTAGAAAAGCCTAAAAAACACTCCATTTCAAAAATCATTTGATTCTACAACGATATCAAGTTCATTACGCAATAGGTTTTCAAAAAAAACCTGCCGTAGCCCTCCGTCATTTCAGATAAGTCATACTTAGTATTCGTGCTACGTCTGTTGACCTCCGTCAAGGCGTAGTGTGCGGTAGCTAACTAGTATTTATCTGCTTATGCATATGATGTAGATTGGGTTAGGGTACTCATACGGCCTTGTTGACCTCTGTCAAGGATCGTACGGGTGTGTTTGATTCAATCAAGAAATGACGGGTTGAACTTGACTAGTAGCCTATGGTTTGTTGACCTCCGTCAAGGTCATAGGGTGCTAGGGGCAAAATTATCGGGAATTTCAAGTGTTGAAATTGGCAATGAGATTGCATACCTTCTATCAGATAGTTGGATCCCGATACCCGCTGCGAGTAAGAGTTACTCCTGGGAGAGTTTTACACATTATAATTAGCCGATCAAGTAGGTGTCTAGAAAAGTATTAACGAGGTTACGCCTCTGGAAAAACGAGGTTTACATTAATTAGGTTCGTGCGAAAGCACGGGGGACCTCCCTTAAAGTACCGACACTGGCCTGGCTGAAAGATTGGCGAACTTGTAGTGTGTAATTAATCCCGACTAGTCTTTCCTTTTAGGGATTGAAGGAAGATTTGATAAAAACAGTGGGAGCCATCCTGATTAGATAAAATAATAACCAATCTGATCTTGCAAAAGCGCACGCTGAGTGTTTTCTTCTCTCTCTCTCCAGGTAGCGACCATATCACGCCTTAATCAAGATAATAATACGGATTATTGACCGAACCCGCTTATTATACTGAGCTGGGGAACGTTGGTCCCGCTCCAACTTATAATTGTTATAAGACAGAGCAGGAAATTGGGGATTACCAGAATTCCCGTGCCGCCCAAACGAAGAAAGTGCATACTGATGTATCATCTTCGGGTGTGTTCATTATACAGAACTGTTTCTCAGTATTCTTTACGTCCTGGATATGAGATACCGGATCAGGATCCCGCATATTTAATCTGTTACATAGGACTACAGATAGGTAGAGAACTGAGAATGGGTGATAAGTTTCATGAGACAGAAAACGGCGCAAGTGTTGCAGCCAAGTCTGTTAGTCACTGTCACCCTGTATTATCAGTACATTGATTCTGAACAAAGGCTATTAGATACCGAACCTGATATACAAAATCATATCTGTCTCTTTATTAGTAAAGAAACGATAAAATTTTGTATCGTTGGATAATGTTTTGAACATTTCCTATATCAAAAGTTGATCGGTTCAGGCACGTTATCTAAAAGCATTGATGTTCTAAATCAAACTACAGTTCTTAGTATACGGAACACACACAAGGGGAAGAGTTCAGAAATGAACGGATCCTTCTTGAGGTATTGTAGACTAGGTCATATCAATGCAACCCGACTAGCTAAGTTGCATATAGATGCATATTTAAATCTGTTTGAATTTACATCTTGTGAAACTTTCTAGTCATGTCACAGAGATAAGATGACCATAGCTCAGTTTATTGGAAACAGAGCATGAGTTAGTGAACTCTTGGGATGATACATGTTGATGTATGTAGGTCCCCTGTCTACACATGCCAACACCGGTTCTTTGAACTTCATTACATTCACTGATGATCTCTTTAGATTCAGACATATGTTCCTGTTGAAACCCAAGTCCGAATCTTTTGAGATATTCACAGAATATAAGTTAGAAGTAGAGAACCAAAATACGGGTATAAGTATTATGTCCTATGATGAGATCAGGGAGGAGAATACTTGTGCATGGAATTCCTGGACTATTCTAAAGGAGAATGAGATTCTCTCTCAGCATTACTCCTCCGTATACACCATAGCACGGCGGTGTATCGGGACGGAGAAATCACTCCCTATATGATATGGTGCGCTCTATGATGAGTACTACTGAGTTTCCTATTTCCTTTTGGGAGTTATGCACTTAAGAAGCTGCATACCTATTGAATAGGGTTCAAATCAAATCAGTTGCCTACCACTTCATATGTGATATGGAAAGGGAAGAGCCCATATCTTAAGTTAGTTAAGATTTGGGGTTGTCCGGCCTATGTCTAAAAGCAAAATCTGGACAAGCTCGAGGCAAGATCTGTTATGTAGAACTGGAAAGGTTCCAGCTATACAAACTGTAGCTGATGATTTGATAGAACCAAAGGATTCAATTGTAACCAACGAACCTCAGCCTCTCCGCCGATCTAGTAGGGTTCCTCACCCACCTGAGAGTTACTTCGGTTTCTCTATGACAGTGGGAGCGAGGATTGCATCATGAGATGATGACCCAACTATTTTCGAGCTGGCCATCAGGAGTGGGACTCTGTAAGAATGGCTGGATGCTTAGTGATCTGAGATGGAATCCATGTACACCAACAAAGTATGGACTTTAGTTGCTATATCTGAAGGGTTAAATCCCCATCAGGAGCAAGTATATCTTGAGAAGATTACTTGGTTTAGATGGAAAAGTTGAAACTTTCAAAACTAGACTTGTTAAAGTTTTTTTTCATCGACCAGGTGTGGATAATGATGGAACCTTTTTCCAGTGGCTATGCTTAAGTCCATCCAGATCCTACTTGCCACGGCTACATATCATGACTACGATATCTGGCGGTTGGGTATCATGACTGCTTTTCTAAATGATGTTTTAGAAGAGAGAGTCTATAAGTACACAGTCAGAGGGCTTCGTAAACAGTGGGAGCAGCGGAAACGTGTCCAAGATGCTTTATAGGATAAAGCAGGCATCGCGGAGTTGGAACATCTATTTTGATGTGTTAGTCAAAGAGTTTGACATCATCAAAATGGTAGATGAAACTTGTATATATAAAAAGGTAGTAGGGAGTATGGCGGTGATCCTCGTAGAGTACGTGGATGACATACTCTTGATAGGGAAGGAGTTTCCTATGCTACGCTCGGTCGATCTCCGCTTATCACTAGGATTCTCCATATAGGATCAAAGTAATACCCACTAAATCCTACGTTTTGGATCTATGCAAATAGATCTAATTGGATATTAGGATACTCACTAGTTGTAGTGAGATGGTATCAATTGGTCCTGGGGAGAATCACTGGAAGGGTTCCAGGGTGATAAGGACGACTGAAAGTCAGTCACAGGCATTGTCTTTACCCTCAGTGAAGGGACGGTATGTTGGAAGAGTTCCAAGCTAGATACCGTGGCATACTAGACGATAAAGGCTGGATACATCGCTACTTAAGATGCTACCAAAGATGCAGTCTGGATGTTTATTTGTTAATGAGATGAACTTAGTTCCTTCCATTATGTGACAATGGAGTTGTGGCCTTTGCCAAGGAATGTCTGTCCCATCAGTGATCCAGACATATTCTAAGGCAGTATCACTTGATCATGGAGATAGTTGATCTCCAGGGTGATCGAGGTTAGTAGAGTAGACTCAGAGGACAACGCGGCGGATCCACTCACAAAGGCCTTTTCCCAGAGAAAGACATTTATGGGATGGTTGAGTATGAGATACTACAACCACTGCTATCAGATGGCCCTAGTGCAACTGGGAGATTGTTAGTTATATGTATGCCCTAGAGGCCATTACTATACATAGGATGTATATTGTAGTGGATGCTTGGACATATATAGGGGGGACTTTCTTGCTCGACATGATAGTATGCTATCTGGTTGCTCTTTACCTTAACGTGTACACCGATTGTCTCTCTGTTACATGTTGGTAAAGCCCTTAGGATGTGTACTTGATTACCTGGACTATGATGCGGATCATACTAGTGGGGACATGGTAGTCCATAAGTACATCCTTCAAGGTCCCTAGTCGTAGGTGCATCGAAACGGGGCATCGATATACCAGAGTAGACTAGCGTATACCTTCTCGACCCATACAGATGCGTGATGGATGATCCCATATCCATTGGTGTTTGACATCAGAGATGATATACGGGTGCACACTGGAGACTGGGTACACTGGACGGACTCGCCGAGAACTCCAAGATGGTATTATACCTTACGTCAGATGGAAGTTCTCTGGTGACACTGGTACAGAGTAGTCTGTTGACCCAAGATCATCATAGAGTCTTGTGTGGTTCCCACTGTGCTTTGATTTCCACCTTACCACGTCCAAGAAGGCATGCAAAACGGTGGTTTTTGGGTACAGTCCCGAATCACATGGAGGCAATGAGCGATAGGAGGGGATTCGTCTCTCCCGGTATAGGGAGTTGATGTTGCGCTGTGTTCGATTGGCTATAACCGGAAATCCCTAGCTAGGATTGCTGAAATTTACTGGTAAGTGTTACCTGTAGTTTCTCGAACTGTTATAGACCTCATATCGACATGACTTATCGAGCTATTGGGGTCTGACATTTACCACCCCTAGGCGAGATATGCGACATATCAGACGATGGGACCGGACTGTACGGTAAGTGTTACTGGTTGGATTCACAGGAGTATGAGCGGGCTTGCTCGTCGATCTTCTGATCGCTCAATACCCGGGTGGCCGTTACGTTTAGCAGACCACTTGCGGCTTGTGGGTGTTTGATGTGATCATCACCTGCTGCCGGCGTATTGACGAGTCTTTAGAGTCCTACACAGAGGTTTCCTGGCTCAAGTGAAACGAAATAGGAGCGCATATGAGATATGTGCGGGACCGAGAATAATGCGTGTATGTGATACCGTATTCTATTCTCGCGATGAATGTATCGATTGGTTGTATGCGATATAACCTAGTTATCGAATCAAGGATTGATTCGATAGGCCGATACATTGGATATTAGTCGGTCATATGCGATGTGACTGGATCGTTAAATCAAGTGTTGATTTAATGATTTAATGTATAATTATATATTTGATATATTACTTTACATTAACTAATATTGGTTCACTGAAGATTGCTTTCTCACTTGAATGTGCACAATGTATATATAATATAGTTTTGTGCACTAGTTTGTTTTATGTTTGATGATACATGCAAACTTGGGTGTGTATGATTATACCATGATTAATTTAATGGTTAGGGTTTGATTTACTTATTTATTTATTTCTTTTCATTTATATTTGGACAAGAAATGAAATGGTTGCTACTTTTGTTTTTTGTTGAAGCTTCATGAAGCTTTGAAAGCTTGACCATTTTGTTTCTTTCCTTAACCCTAACCATTCACCTAACCCTAGTTTATTCTCTACACTTAACCATGGTTGCATTATGATAACTATCACTTGGATTTTCTTTTTGTGAGAATTCTTTTTTCTTTCTTCTTCTTCATCTCATTCATGAAGAGAAGAAACCATGGCTAGAAAATTCTAAGTGATGTTTCCAAGTGAGAAATCCAAATCCAAAGTGAACCCACTTCCTATTTCTTCATCCTCTACCACTTGCCAAGTAGTATAGGGTGTTTTCTTCACAAGTTTCATGACTTGGTGAAGTTGGAGCTTGATCTTGTGTTGCCTCGACGTAGATCATCTTCGGCATCGAAGTCGACGACCTAGCCTGCCCATTTCTCCGATGAAGCCGACGCTAGAGCCCGGGATCCGATGATCGCAGCGAAGGGACATCATCACGGAGCTATGGAGGTGGAGGACCGGATCTACAAAGGTTGTATTTTCGTTCACTCTTAGTTAAGTTGTTAACAAGTTGCTTGTTTCGCCTAATCTCTAGTCACATTAGGGTTTCTCGGCACCGGAAATGTTTTGAATATGGCATGGTTGATGCCTTGTGAGACCTCATTAGTGTGCCTAGGAACCCTACACAATTTACGGATATTATTCTCCAGTCTCTCCCGTCCACCTTTGCTCAATTTTAGTTAACTTCAACATGCACAACATGGAGAAGGAACTACCTGAACTCCTTAATATATTAAGGAGTGCAGAGAGCACGCTGAAGTTAATGAAGACTCTCGTTTTGAGTCTTGGGCCATATTCCTCCTCTCGCCCGAAGGCTAAGGCCAAGGGAAAGATGAAGAAGAAACCAACCAAACCTATGGGTGGAGTCAAAAAGGTTAAGGGGAAAGACAAGTCCAAGGTTAGAGAATCGGGGAAAGGAGAACATTTCCACTGCAAGAAGACGGGACATTAGAAGCGGAACTGTACTGAGTACCTTAAACTCAAGAAGAAGCATGGTGATGCTTCAGCTTCAAGTGTGTTCGTGATTGAAAACTGTTTTTCTATTAACTCTGCTTCCTGGGTATTGGATACTGGTTCGGGTTCTCATATTTGCAATTCTGTGCAGGCGTTGAGAAATAGCAGAGTTTTGAAGACAAGTGATCATACTCTCCAAGTTGGAAATGGTTCCAATGGAAATGTAGTTTCAGTAGGAGAGTATCACCTAGGGTTGCCATCGGGTTGTATATTGGTTTTGAACCCATATTATTTTGTGCCAAGTATGCTTTGTTATATTATATCCGTTTCTTTGTTAGACAATGAAGGATATCATTTTGCTGTGCAACACAATGTTATGAACATTAGACTTAATACAGAGTTGATTGGTTATGGTACACTTAATAACGGGATTTATGTCCTTAATCAACACACTGTTTTCAACATTCAACACACGAGTAAAAGAAAATTTTTAGATATAAATGAAGCTTTTCTTTGGCATTGTAGACTAGGTCATATTAATGAAACAAGACTAAAGAAGCTTTATAAAGATGGATGTTTAAATTCTTTTGAGTATAAATCTTATGCAACTTGCCAGTCTTGTATCAAAGGTAAAATGACCAAAACTCCGTTTACTGGACACGGAGAAAGAGCTACTGAGCTCCTAGGCCTCATACTTAGTGATGTATATGGGCCAATGTCTACACATGCAAGAGGCGGTTTTTCCTACTTCATAACTTTTACTGATGATTTCTCACGATTTGGTCATGTGTTTATGATAAAATATAAATCTGAAGCTTTCGAGAAATTCAAGAGTACAAACTTGAAGTAGAAAATCAAACAGGAATGAGAATCAAGATACTTCGATCAGATCGAGGTGGAGAGTACTTAAGTACTGAATTCTTAGACTTCCTAAAAGAGAATAGGATTCTCTCTCAGCTCACTCCCTCTTACACACTACAGCACAACGGTGTGTCAGAGCGACGGAATCGTACCCTATTAGATATTGTACGATCCATGATGAGTGATTCTGAGTTACCCCTCTCCTTTTGGGGGCATGCATTAGAAACTTCAACTTTTCTGTTAAACAAAGTTCCAACCAAGATCGTGTCTACCACTCCATATGAGATATGGCATGGGTAGAGACTATCTCTTAAACGAGTTAAGATTTGGGGTTGTCCGGCTTTTGTCAAAAAGCAGAATCCAGACAAACTAGAGACACGATCGGTCAAATGTATATTTGTGGGATATCCAAAACATTCGTTTGGGTATCTTTTCTACCATAAGGTGGAACAAAAGGTGTTTGTTTCTCAGTATGCCACATTGTTAGAAAATGAGATTTTTCCAAATGATGCTGATGGCAATGTTGTAGATCCAGAAGAGGTTCTAGAAACACAAGTTACAAATGACGACTTGGCTGAAACTGATGTTGTAACAGAATCTAATGAACCTCAGCCACTCCGTAGATCTGGTAGGACTTCTCGCCCACCGGAGAGATACTACGGTTTTCTCATTGATGGTGATAAAGAAGATTGCATTATCGATGATGATGATCCTGCTAGTTTTCATCAAGCTATCACGAGTGGTGACTCTGTGAAATGGCTGGATGCCATGAGATCTAAAATGGAGTCCATGTACACCAACGAAGTATGGACTTTGGAGGATGTACACTCCGGGATAAAACATGTAGGCTGCAAATGGATCTTTGAAAGAAAGATCGGAGTAGATGGACAGGTGGAGACCTATAAGGCAAGGTTGGTAGCGAAAGGTTTTTGTCAAAGACCAGGTTTGGAATATGACGAGACTTTCTCTCCGGTAGCCATGCTTAAAACCATTCGGATCCTACTTGCTATTGCTGCTCACTACGACTATGAAATCTGGTAGATGGACGTTAAAACTGCATTTCTAAATGGTGATTTAGATGAATGAGTTTATATAGATCAGCCAGAGGGCTTCATTGACAGTTGGAGCAGTGGAAAAGCATGTAAGTTTCTTAAATCCATTTATGGATTGAAGCAGGCATCACGGAGTTGGAACATCTGTTTTGATGATGTTATCAAAGAGTTTGATTTCATCAAAAATCCAGATGAACCTTGTGTTTATAAGAAGACTGTAGGAAGAAATGTTGCATTCCTCGTATTGTACGTGGATGGCATACTTCTGATAGGAAATGACATTCCTATGCTACAGTCGGTCAAATCATTCTTATCACAAAGGTTCTCCATGAAGGACCTTGGTGATGCCACGTACATATTGGGCATACGAATCTATAGGGATAGATCCAAATGGTTATTGGGATTGTCCAAAACCAAGTACATCAACACCATCCTAAAAAGGTTAATATGGAAGACTCCAAGCGGGGTGCTATACCCGCTTGCCACGGGGTTGTTGGATATAGTGCCCTCAGAGTCAATTATTGGATCACAGGCACGTGATTGCAATGATTGAGGGAGGACCAATGCTGGTAGGACAGTCTTACTCGAAATGATAGTATGCTGTCTGATTTATCTTTATCATCGTATACATGCATTAGGTGACATTACAGGTCACTATTGCACGTTGATAGAGCCCATAGGATTCTTACTTGACGGCCAGCAGTATGATGACGATCATATAAGTGGGAGCTGGGGTCTATAAGCACATCCTTAAAGTGGTCCCTAGTCATGGGAGTTTCGAGACTGGGCATCGATACTCCATTAGTAGACTAGTGTATATAGTCGAGACCCCGACGAGGGGCGGTGTCTGGTCTCACAAGCCATTGCTGTCAGTTGGTTCACCTAAAATGTATACAGGTGCTCATTGGGTTATGACTACACCGGACAAGGCTCGCCGGGAACATGCTAGTTGGTATTATACCTGATGTCAGATAGCAGTTCCCTGGTGACATGTGTACAGGTGAGTTCATCGACCTAAGATCGTCATTTGTCTCGTGTGAGTTCCCACTGTGCTTTGATTACTACCCTACCACAGCTCAAAGGAGTCGTGCAAACAGGTTTTAGTTGGGTACAGTCTCGAGCCACATGGACGCAGTGAGCGGATCGGCAGGGGTTTCGCCTCTCCCGGTATTGGGGGTGAGATCGCGCTGTGTCTAGGAGAGCCATTACACGAAGTCCTTGGCCAAGGCAGTAGATTTACTGGTAGGTATTCCAGTAGTATCTCAGGGTGTTCTTGGCTACACTCCGACACGACTTGTACCGCTTTTGGGGGTCTGACTTTTACCAACCCCCTAGGCCCGACATGCGATGCTCATAGACGAATAGACCGGACTCGTACGGATATTGTCACTGACAGGATCAATAGGGTGTCAGGATGAGTTCGCTCATCGACCTCCTTTTGGTCAATACCTGGTAGCCCGTTACATACGGCTAGTACCACTGACGTGCTAGTGGTTAAATCCACAGCCAAAGTATTGACGAGTCTTTAGAGTCCCCCACAGACAGTTTCTCAAGTTTCGGGCGAAACGTTGTAGAGGCCGTATGATATATGGCAGGGTTCGATCATATACGTGCAGTAGTACACGGATCATGATCGGACGGATCATACTAGTGGGCTTTGGTTTAAGCCGGATCCTAGTATTGGATTTGTTGGATTACTTTAGTCTCATAGTATTCGCACTCAGTCGGAATGTGGATACAGGTTTGTATATACAGGTGAGGGGTATCCTTGTGATCCGTCATGAGTTTAGTTTAGATGTTGCCGTATCTTTTTATTGTTGTAAACATTTGGGTTAATGTTTACAAATGGAAATAATGAGTTAAAAGTCATGATTAGGAGCATTAATTAACACACATGCACAAGTGATGACTCATGGTCTCTTTCTTTGTGCATGTGTCACATTATTGATTGATTAGAGTGTTGAAATAAGAGGTAGAGAGAGAGGGCAGCCATATGAGTAGGATTTGCTCTTGTATTTTCATCTAAGCTCTCATTTATTCATCTCAACACAATAATAGAAAAAGCCTCATCTTCTTCTTCTTCCTCTAGATCACTATTTCCACTAATGGCATCATCTTCAACCTCCATCCATACACTCTCATGCGTTGAGAATCAATGGATGCTTGAGACAAAGTGATCACACACATTCTCTACTTCACCTTGGACACGTTGGCTAGCAAACTTCATGTCCGAGTTTTCTTGGATGAAGCGAGATCCCGTAAAAGGATTCGAAGATGTGGTGCCCTTTCCGACGAGGAGACCGGAGATCGGAGATGCCGCGAGGAGCTTGGGTTGGTCGCCAAAGACCGAAGGACATGGATCGACCGATATAGCTTTTCTAACCCTTCTCTTGTTTGCTAGTTATAGGTTAATGGTTCAATCCGGGATTAAAGTCTGCGATAGCACCGGTTTCAAGTTTAGAAAAAGTTTTCGTTTCCGCATTTTGGCCTCGCATCGACTGCCGGGGCGCTACCGTAGAGTTACATGGTATCAGAGCCATGCTATTAACCTTTACTAGCTTACTCAAACGTGTTTAAAACATCGATCGAATGAAATTTCCGAAACCGCGATTCTGTTTCATGCAGTTTCTGTCGAATTTTTTTTGTCGTCGAAAAATTATTTTGAGTATTTCAGAAAATCAGGCAGGCTTTTTAAGACATCTGTAAAAATTTGGTAGCATAATGCTACAGTGCCTCCGTAGAACCGTGGCCATACCCATGTCTTGGACGCGGTTCCGCCGCCAGCAAGTGTCATCTCTGCCCCAATTTTTCTACAGTGATCTTAATCTTGGAAATGGGGTTTCTGGAATATTTTGTTTGGCCCCAGATTTGTTACAGTGCTGGATTTGTGCTTGGGGCCCACTTCGGGAAATTTTTTCGATCGAATATTTTAAATAAGTTAGTTCCCAGTACTTACATTACTATATGTGACCGTGAATGTCATTTGATCGGTAAATCTTTTCTAATTGCTATAGCTCTTTTAGACGGATTTGCGAACGTGACATTCACGTTGATGTTCTGTGTTGTGCTGTGATGTTGCGGATTTGTCGTGGTGGATAGCCTGGAGCATTGGTAGTACAGTTTGGTATTATTTGTACATTTGATATTGCGGGGCGAGCGTCCGACATGTGGATTGCCGTCACTGCTTGTTTGTATATTATTCTTTTGGGGCACGACCGGGCTAAGGTCGATGTACCAGTTGTATATATTTTACTTTCTGTGCTAGGATTACCCCGCGGTGGGGTGCACGGATAGCTGGGTTCTAGAGGGCAACGAGCCCGCATCTCATGGCTTTGAGATGGAGGGGGCTTTACTCTAGAATTGGCGGATTATTCGCCGCACTTATAGGGGGTATAGGTTGACCTAAAGATGGGTGCTCAAGTTACCGGATTCCATGAAGTGCTGGGTGGTCCATTCACTTTGTTGAAGGGGGCTGCCTCGCTTCAGGTTTTGGTGGGAAACTTGACGCACCCGTAGGGGTCTATGATTTCATTACACAGGCTATCCACACGACCAGGGGAACGTGGGGTTTCAGTAGCGGCTCTATGAAACCCGAGGATTCCAGATTATCTGTATTGTTCTGTGATGCTTATTACATTTCTGTGATATTGCATTTATCACACCTTGAGCGATTATTATATATTGATATATATACTATTAGATGTTGTATATGTTTTGCACCCGCGCTAGTCCAGTCCCCACTCTGTCGTTAGTTAAGTAACCTAACGGGTGATGACGGGACCCAGTGGCGAATGCGGATGGCAAATACATACATCATATTTTCATTCTTTTGTGGTGTGATTAAATGATGGGACTACATTGATTCCGATCAATGCAAGCTGAACAAACCTATTCTGATTTTTTTGGAACATTTTTCAAAAGGCTCTTATTGCATGGACGTTCTCTTTTGTTCTGCACAGTGGTATTCGGTTATGAATATCCAGCACCTCAGTCGACGAGGCAAGGGCCGAGATCCCTTCACCGGGAGTGACCCCTTGGACAAAAGTTTGCGTTAGGGTAATAACTTCATTATAGCCGATTGCCTTTTTGCTTTGCATCGTGGTATTCAATTGGAATATCCTACACCTCATTCTACGGGGAAACAGCCGAGATCCCTTCATCGGGAGTGACCTCTTTAGCAAAGGTTTTCGCCACTATATTTTTATAAAAAGCTATTCGGTTCCTTCAACGATATCAAGTTCATTACGTTAAAGGTTTTTCGCCAAAAACCATTCGTAGTCCTCCGTCATTTCAGACGGGTAGCACTTAGTATTCATGCTATGTTTGTTGGCCTTCGTCATGGCATAGTGTATGGTAGTTATTTATTACTTTGTTACTGCATAGTAGATGCATTGGTTTGGGACAGTCATACTACTATTTTGGCCTTCGTCAAGGGTATGTACGGGTGGGTTCAAATTAACCTGGATAATGAAGGGTAGAACTTGACATGTGACTTATGATATATTGGCCTTCGTCAAGGTCATAAGAGCATGTGGTAAAAATCACATTGGGAGTTTCTAAAGAAACTGAAACTTGCCAGATATGCGCATACCTTCTGGAGTGTGATAACGTGAGTGGATTCCATCACGTTATCATGCGATGATAGTTGGATCCCGATACCCATTGATGAGTTGGTTTACTCCTCGGGTGATCCCGACTAATTCTTCTTTCAGGTTTGGAGGAGAATTTTACGATACAGTGGGAGGTTTCCTGATTAGATAAATTGATAACCATTCTGATCTAGGTTAGAGTGCACGCTGAGTGTTTCTTTTCTCTCTCTCTTTGGCAGTGACCGTAGGCCGACCCTAGACTATGACTCAGTGACCAAGTTAACCGTACCTTCTTAAAACACTGGCTTTTGAATTGTTTGAGTTGCATACCTCATTGCCACTCTTACTTTTACCTTTTTCTCCAGAACACCCCGTATCATTACGAACATCCACTTCCATTGGATAAAACCATCGTACGGTTATATACGAACTCGAAGGAACTTGTTCCAGATTCGAGGATGGTTTCCGGTTGTGGAGAAAATGAATAGGACTATTCGTTGTCTTTTTCTTTTACCTTCTCTCAGGTTGCGAGTGCTCCTTGGATTAGGACGGTACACCTGTTACGCTAATTGAATAGTCTTCATCCAAACCATAGGCAGGTGCCGAACAGTAAGGAATGAAGAAAACCATTTAGCCTAAAAGGTGTACAGAAGGTATTAAGTAAAGACAAATAATGGGATTAGTAAGAGGGCAAAGTAAATTGCGACTGCTATCATTCATGACCAAACCAAGTATTTCATCACCACTCCTACTTCACCTTTGTATTTCTCCGGAACACCCCGTATCACTATGAAGATCCACAGTTTCTTGGATAGTCCATCGTATGGTTATATACGAACTCGAAGGGACTTGTTCCAGTTCGTGGATGGATTCTGATTCAGGAGAAATAAGGAATGAAGTTTATTCAGTTGTGATTTATCTTTACCCACTCTTCGGTGGCGAGTACTCCTAGGATTAGGAGAGTACACCCATTATGCTTATTGGATATTCTTCTTCCAAACCATATGATGGTGCCGAACGGTAGGGAGGGAAGAAAACCATTTAGCCTAAAGGGATGTACAGAAAGCAATGACTAAAGACATATAAATGGATTTGGAGAGATAGCAAAGAAGTAAACGGTTATAGTTGTGAATCTGATAATGGAAGAGGGATTACTCGGAATACCCGGATACCCCTTCGAAACATTTATATATTTCAGTTCCCCTGTCTATTGTTAAAAGAAAACTGATTTCCCAATTAGCCCTTGCTCCAGGGTATGTATTTACCAGGTTTGATTCTCACATCTGTATGGTTTTACAGATGATGAGTAGGAGTAAGTTACTGGGAATTGGGTGATCATCCTCATTATATCGGGATTCGTTGTAATTGGTGATATTTGAGGAAATCGCCTGGGTTGTTTTGCCGGAAGGCAAATATTTGGTTTTGAATATCCGTTGTTATGCACCAATATCAAATTGATATATCTGTACGTTTATTTTTATAAAGTGAGATATAACTTTTTGAAATTATGTCTATGACATTTACCTATATAAGTGGATGGTTAGGTAAGGAGTATTAAACAGCGGTGTAATTCTTCTTAACCATAAGTACAGTTTTCAACCTACGACACACAGGGAATGAGTTATTAGACTCAGGGGACTTATACAGAGCATTGTATGTTATCTAGTGTCCATGAGGACAGAGGGGTTGGTACTCGTACTATATTCTGTTTACTTGTGACTTCTCTAGTTCTTAAACATGTTTTTCGTCGAAATATAAGATCTATGTTTTGAGAAGTTATAGTTATAAGAATAAAGTAGAGATTCAGGTGTTGCAAGTATCAGGATTCTTCAAGGTGATCGAAGATATACATACTTGTGTATGGTATTCAGTTGATAGTGTTGGTTATGAGAACTTGCTTCTCTTTCAGGTTACTCATAATTGGATGCACTGCTAAGTTGAGTAATGCTGATCGGCCTCTCTCCATTTAGTTGACATGCACTGGAGACAGCTGCATGATTTGAATCTGGTTCCAATTAAATCAGTGCCTCTGTTTCTATATTGGATATAGAATAGTTCATATCTTAACAATGTTAAGGTACGGGGAGTTGTCCGGCTTATGCTTAGAACAAAACTCTGGATAACTCAAGACGCGTTTCTGTAATGGCGGTTTATAGGTTGACCCGGGCTATGACGAGAGTTGACTTTCTACCATCTGGAAGATCAATAGTGATATTGTTCTTGACTTGCCACAGTTTTAGTAAAATGGATTTTTTCAGAAAACAGTAGTGGGAGTATGGTAGAACTGGAAGTGATTCCATAACCGCAAACGATTATTGAAAATTTAATAGGATCTAAAGATTCAATCTGGTTTGACATTCCATTAGCCACTCGGCAGATATGGTGGGTAACCTCAGGCACCCGAGAGGTACTCCGGTAGCCTCAAAGACGGTGATAGGGAGGTTCTTGTTTACCCAGACATGCCATTGTTGTTGTTCCAGACTGTGAGACCCGGCAGGAGGATGAGTATAGCGTCGTTCTAAACTAGCTTTAGAAGTGTACGTGTATATGACTCTGCCAGAGGGTTGTCGTAGTCAGTGGGAGCAGCGGAAGCATAGTGGATAAGTAGCTTATGTCTATTTATAGACTAAAGCAAATATAGCGGAGATAGATCATCTATTTTTGATGTGACAGTCATAGGTTTGACTTCATCAGAATAGGGGATGGATCTGTTAAGAAAGTAGTAGGGTGTAATGTCCTGGTATTTGGATGACATACACAGAGTAGGAAGTAAAATTCCTATACTACGATCGGTTTTACTTTGGTTGTCACACAGTGGTTTCTCCACATAGGAAATGAATATTATATCAGACATTCTGGTTACTAGATCTGTAGTTCTAGATCTAGATTTGGGTAGTTTCCCAATCTGGGTACTTAGACAGCATTCTCCAGGTATTTTAGAATGGATGACTCCTAGCACGGTAGTGTACCTGCAGGTGATGGAGTCGCCCTCTCTAAAGCTGTCTTACAGACTAAAGGGGAGAGGGATGTGCTTGATTGGCAGATCACTTGCTTAGGCAATTGAGTCAATCATGAGATGTCAAGTACCACACAAGACGTTGTTTTTGCACAAGATGCAAAAAGTTGATATTAATCCTATCCTGGAGAAACGTTCTGAAGCAGTTTTAGAACATAAGTGGATGTTCTAGGGATATGATAACAACCGCCTCTTTTAGGAGACGGTTATCATTCCAGGCTTCCAAGGTGACCTGAATCACAGAGTGACTGTCAGAGTTGTAGTTTTCCCTCTGACGAGGTGCAGTGTTTTGGACAGGTGATCCAAGCGGACACTGAGGGAGGCATGGCGCAGGATACTGATTAAGTTCAGTTGAAGATACAGTCTAAGAAGTTTGGATTTGGAGTTCATTTATGAACTGGGTCCCATCAGATTTCCAAACATATTCTAAAACAGCTATTGCTCGTTTCGGGAGATGGTTTTCTCCGTGAACTTGAGTTAAAGAGAGACATAGAAAGAAACATTAGTGCGGATCCACTCACTGAAGCTATTCCGCGAATGCAAAAGTTTCGCAAACGGGCTTTGTGAAACTGATTAGTAGAGGAGTTGGGTGTTCGGTATCATACGGGCTGTGAGTATGGAACATTGCAATAATTAGCCTTGAGTGCAAGTGGGAGATTGTTGGATATAATGCCCTCAGAGTCAATTATTGGATCACAGGCACGTCATTGCAATGATTGAGGGAGGACCTATGCCGGTAGGACAGTCTTACTCGAAATGATATTATGCTATCTGGTTTATCTTTATCATCGTGTACATGCCTTAGGTGACATTACAGGTCACTATTGCACGTTGATAGAGCCTATAGGATTCTTGCTTGACGGACAGCAGTATGATGGCGATCATATACGTAGAAGCTGGGGTCTATAAGCACATCTTTAAAGTGGTCTCTAGTCGTGGGAGTTTCGAGACTGGGCATCGATACTCCATTAGTAGACTAGTGTATACTCCATTAGTAGACTAGTGTATACAGTCGAGACCCCGACGAGGGACGGTAGCCGGTCTCATAAGCTATTGGTGTCAGTTGGTTCATCTAAGATGTATACAGGTGATCATTGGGTTATGAGTACACCGGACATGACTCACCGGGAACATACTAGTTGTTATTATACCTGACGTCAGATAGCAGTTCCCTGGTGACATGTGTACAAGTTAGTTCATCGACCTGAGATTGTCATTTGTCTCGTGTGAGTTCCCACTGTGCTTTGATTACTACTCTACCACGGCTCAAAGCAGTCATGCAAATAGGTTTTAGTTGGTTACAGTCCCGAGCCACATGGAGGCAGTGAGCGGAACGGCAGGGGTTTCGTCTCTCCCGGTATTGTTGGTGAGATCGCGCTGTGTCTAGGAGAGCCATTACACGAAGTCCTTTGCCAAGGCAGGAGATTTACTGGTAGGTATTCCAGTAGTATCTCAGGGTGTTCTGGGCTACACTCCGACATGACTTGTACCGCTTTTGGGGGTCTGACTTTTATCAACCCCCTAGGCCCCACATGCGATGCTCATAGATGAACGGACTGGACTGTACGGATATTAGCACTGACAGACTCAGTAGGGTGTCAGGATGAGTTCGCTCATCGACCTTCCTTTTGGTCAATACCTGGTAGCCCGTTACGTACGGCTAGTACCACTAACGTGCTAGTAGTTAAATCCACAGCCAAAGTATTAACGAGTCTTTAGAGTCCCCCACAGACAGTTTCTCAAGTTTCGGGCGAAACGTTGTAGAGGCCGTATGATATATGGCAGGGTTCGATCATATACGTGCAGTAGTGCACGGATCATGATCGGACGGATCATACTAGTGGGCTTTGTTTTAAGCCAGATCCTAGTATTAGATTTGTTGGATTAGTTTAGTCTCATCGTATTCGCATTCAGTCGGAATGGGGATGCAGGTATTTATATACAGATGAGGGGTATCCTTGTGATCCGTCACGAGTTTAGTTTAGATGTTACCGTATCTTTTTTTTGTTGTAAACATTTGGGTTAATGTTTATAAATGGAAATAATGAGCTAAAAGTCTTGATTAGGAGCATTAATTGTGACACATGCATAAGTGATGAATCATGGTCTCTTTCTTTGTGCATGTGTCACATTATTGATTGATTCAAGTGTTGAAATGAGAGGTAGAGAGAGAGGGGGAAGCCATATGAGTAGGGTTTGCTCTTGTATTTTCATCTAAGATCTCACTTCTTCATCTTAATACAATAATAGAAAAAGCCTCCTCTTCTTCTTCTTCCTTTAGCTCACCATTTCCACTAATGGCATCATCTTCAACCTCCATCCATACACTCTTATGCGTTGAGATTCAATGGATGCTTGAGACAAAGTGATCACACACATTCTCTACTTCACCTTGGACACGTCGGCTAGCAAACTTCATGTCCGAGTTGCTTCGGATGAAGCGGGAGCCCGTAAAAGGATTCGAAGATGTGGTGCCCTTTCCGATGAGGAGACTGAAGATCGGAGATGCCGCGAGGTGCTTTGGTTGGTGGCCAAAGACCGAAGGACACGGATCGACCGGTATAGCTTTTCTAACCCTTCTCTTGTTTGCTAGTTATAGATTAATGGTTCGATCCGGGATTAAAGTCTGCGATAGCACCGGTTTCAAGTTTAGAAAAAGTTTTCATTTCCGCATTTTGGCCTTGGATCGACGGCCGGGGCGCTACCGTAGACTTACAGGAGTCACTCTCTCCAAGGACGATTGCCCAAAGTCTGATAAAGAGAGAGCTCGCATGAGCATTATTTCCTATGCTTCGGCAGTATGAGCGATAATGTATGCGATGTTGTGTACACGCCCTGATGTAGCTTATGCACTTAGTGTAGTAAGCATGTATCAGTCAAAGCCACGGGAGAATCACTAGACTGCTGTGAAGAACATTCTTTAGTACTTGCGAAGGACTAAAGAATTGTTCTTTGGTGTATGGTAATGAGGAACTCCAAATAGAGGCCTTTACCGATTCAAGCTTCCATCGTGAAAAGGATGACAACAAATCTATCTCAGGATTTGCATTTACCCTCAATGGAGGGACAGTAAGTTGGAAGAGTTCCAAACATGATACCATTGCAGACTCGACGATGGAAGCTGAGTACATTGTTGAAAATGATGCTGCCAAGGAAGCCGTCTGGATGAGGAAGTTCATCTCGGAGCTAGGAGTAGTTCCAACCATTATTGATCCAATACCTTTGTATTATGAAAATTATGGGGCTATAGCGTTGGCCAAAGAGCCCAGGTCCCATCAGAAGTCCAGACACATCCTGAGGCGATATCATCTGATCCGGGAGATAGTTGATCGCCACGAGATCGAGATCAAGAGAGTAGAAACAAAGGATAACAATGCGGATCCATTCACCAAGGCCCTCCCTCAGCCGCAGCAGGAGCGACTTTTTGAGATGTTAGGTATGAGATACGCCAATAATTGACCTTAGTGCAAGTGGGAGATTGTTGGATATATGTATGCCCTAAAGGCCATTATATGATATTGTATGTACTGATGTGTGTGTGTGTGTGTGTGTGTGTGTGTGTATTCAGAGGACATTCTTGCTCGACATGATAGTATGCTATTTGGTTTCTCTCTATCTTATGTTCACTCGATCATGTTTTTACTCATTTGATACATGTTGATAAAGCCCTAAGGATATTGGCTTGACTGCTGGGATTATGATATGGATCATACTAGTGGGACACCTGTAGTTTATAAGCATATCCTTGAAATGTTCCTAGTCGTAGGTATATCGAGATTGGGCATCGATATTCCAGTGTAGACTAGCATATACCATTCTTGTTCCATATGATGGGCGATGGATGATCCCATATTCATCTGGTGTGCTGACACCAAAGATTGTATACGGGTGCTCAGTGAGACTGGGTACACTGAACGGTCTCACCGAGAACTCCTATGGTATTATATCATACGTCGGATAGCAGTTCTCAGGTGATACTGGTACAGGTTAGTCTGTAGACCCGAGATCGCCATAGAGTCTTGTGTGTCCTCCCACTGTATCTTGATCTCCACCCTACTACGGCTCTACTGAGTCGTACAAACAGATTGATTTTGTGTACAGTCCCGAGGCACATGGAGGCAATGAGCGATAGGAGGGGTTTCGTCTCTCCCTGTATTGGGGGTTGATGTTACGCTGTGCACGATTGGCTATAACAGGAAGTCCCTGTCCAGGGCTGCTGAGATATTACTGATAAGTGTTATCAGTAGTTTCTCGATCTGTTATAGACCATATACCAGCATGACTTATTGAGTTATTGTGGTCGACGATTCCATCCCTAGACTCAATATGCAGCATATCTGACGAAGAGACCGGACTGTACGGTAAGTGTTGCCAGTTGGATTGACGGGAGTTTTGACTTGTTCGCTTGTTCTTCTTCCGATCGCTCAATACCCAGGTGGCCGTTACGTTTAGCTGACCGCTTGCGGCTTGTAGGTGTTTGATATGATCATCACCTGCTGCTGGCATATCGACGAGTCTTAGAGTCCCATACAGAAGTTTCTTGGCTCAGGCGGAACGATGTGGTGTGCATATGAGATATGTGCGTGAGATTAATTAAACACGTGTATATGATACCGTATTTTAATCGGGCGTTTTATATTGGTTGGGTCGTATGAGATATGACCGGTTTATTAAATCAAGTGTTGATTTAATATTGACTTTTATCTCATTTATTTAAACCCTTTTCTTATGATGGATGCATGCATGTATATGTACATGTTGATGTGCATACACACATACATACATGCATTTGTATCATGGTTGATGATACAACAAAGATGGCAATGCAAGACTCACATGGTTCATATTTATATATATACATATTTTTGTTTTAAGTTAAAGATAAAGGAAATTAACTTAATGACTCATTTCTTTACAAATGACTCATTGTTTCTACACACATCCTTGGTTGACCATTGACTTAACCTTGGTTAATTTCCTTTGCTCTTTAATTCATCACAAAATATCTAGATATTTATATTAACCATGGTTTGTGTTATGATATCTCTCTCTCTCTCTCTCTCTCTCTCTCACTCATTATCCTGATGAATTATTATTCTTCCAAAAGAAAAGAATTGCCATCTTCATCTTCCTCTCTCTAGCTCTCTCTTGAGTTCTAAAATTGAGTGAGGTTAAAAGAAAGAAAGGGTTTTAAGTGAGAGCATAAACCACTTCATCATCCTACACATCTCTAGCTACTTTGTGTAGGGTGTTTGCTTCAAGGATTTCATAGATCAAGTGATGCAACAAGTTTTGAGCAAAGGACTTCGAGTGGATCGTCGTGGACTTGGAAGCATTCAAGCGAGCCGTTCTAAACCTTAGGAGATCCAAGGAGTCGCCCTAGGAGGTCTACAAAGGTTGTAGTCTCTCCACTTAGTGATAGATAATCTTTTATATGTGATACTAAGAATTGTTACTCAATATTTCTAGTTTGATTCCTAGTTAAGTTTACTTAGCGCCTCATAAAATCAAAGTTGTGGCATGTGTGATACTTCCAAACCCTATACGAGGTGATAAGTAAACCCTACACTATCAATGTGTAATAGTGATCATGTCACCTAAAGCTGTACACGATGATAAAGTTAAACCAGATAGCATACTATCATCTCGAGTAAGACTGTCCTACCGGTATATGTCCTCCTCAATCATTGCAATAACGTGCCTGCGATCCAATAATTGACTTTGAGGGCACTACATCCAACAATCTCCCACTTGGACTTAAGGCTAATTATTGCAATGTCGCATACTCACAGCCCGGGTGATACCAAACACCCAACTTCTCTACTAACCAGTTTCACAAAGCTCGTTTGTAAAACCCTTGTGTTCGTGAGATAGCCTCAGTGAGTGGATCCGCCCTGATGTTTCTTTCTATGTCTCTCTTAATCTCAAGTTCGCGGAGAAAGCAATCTCCCGAATTGAGTAATACCTATCTTAGAATGTTTCTGGATATCTGATGGGACCTAGTTCATAAATGAACTCCAAATCCAAACTTCTTAGACTGTATCGTCAACTGAACCTAATCAGTATCCTGCACCATGCCTCCCTCAGTATCCTCTTGGACCACCTGTCCAAACTACTGCCCCCTTTGTCAGTGGAAAAACTATAACTCTGACAATCCCTTTGTCATCCAGACCACCTGTCCAAACTACTGCCTCCTTTGTCAGAGGAAAAACTATAACTCTGACAATCCCTTTGTCATCCATCTCACCTTGGAAGCCTGGAATGATAACCGTCTCTAGAAGGAGGCTTCCATTATTAAATCCCTAGAACATCCACTTATGATCTAAAACTGCTTCCATATGTTTCTCCAGGATTGGATTAATATAAACTTATTGCATCTAGTGCAAAAACAACATCTGGTGTGGTACTTGACATCTGATGATCAACTCAATTGCCTAAGCAAGTGATGTGTTAATGATGCACATCCCTCTCCTCTTTAGTCTGTAAGACACCTTCGGAGAGGGTGACTCCATCACCTGCAGGTACACCACCATGCCTGGAGTCATCTATTCCAAGTACTTTTAGAATACTGTCTTAGTACCCAGATTGGGAAACTACCCAAATCTAGATCTAAAACCATAGATCTAATAACCAGAATGTCAGATATTATAACCATATCTTTTGTGGAGAAACAACTCTGTGACAACCAAAGTATAACCGATCATAGTATAGGAATTTTACTTCTTACTCTGTGTATGTCATACAAATACCAAGACATCACACTCTACTACCTTCTTAACAGATCCATACCCTATTCTGATGAAGTCAAACCCATGACTGTCACATCAAAATTAGATGATCTATCTCCTCTATATCTGCTTTGGTCTATAAATAGACATAAGCTACTTGCCCACTATGCTTCCGCTGGTCCCACTGACCCTAACAACCCTCTGGCAGAATAATATATACGTGCACGTCTAAAGCTAGTTTAGAACGACGCTATACTCATCCTCCTGCCGGGTCTTATAGCCTGGAACAATAGTAGTGTCAAGTCTGGGTAAACAAGAACCTCCCTGTCACCGTCCATGAGGCTACCGAAGTACCTCTCGGATGCCTGAGGTTATCCACCATATCTACGGAGTGGCTAATGGAATGTCAAACCTGATTGAATCTTTAGGTCCTATTAAATTTTCAGAAATTGTTTTCGGTTCTTGAATCACTTCCAGTTCTACTATACTCCCATTACTGTTTTCTGAAAAAATCCATTTTACTAAAACTGTGGCGAGTCAAGAACAATATCACTATTGATCTTTCAAATGGTAGAATATCAACCCTCGTCATAACCCAGATCAACCCATAAACTGCCATTACAGAAACATGCCTTGAGTTATCCAAAGTCTGGTTTTAAGCATATGCCGGACAACTCCCCGTACCTTGACAACGTTAAGATTTGAACCATTCTATATCCAATATAGAAACTTTGGCACTTATTTAATTGGAACCAGATTCAAATCATGCAGCTGTCTTCAGTGCATATCAACTTAATCGAGAGAGGCCGATCATCATTACTCAACTTAGGAATGCATCAAATTATGAGTAACCCGAAAGAGAAACAAGTTTCTCAAAACAATTACTATCAACTAAATGCCAATCATAAGTATCTACATCTTCGATCTCTTTGAAGAATCCCGATACTTGCGATACCTGGTTCTCTACTTTATTCTTGTACCTATAACTTCTCAAAATTTAGACCTTGTATTTCTACGAAACACTTGTCTAAAAACTAGAGAAGTAACAAGTGAACAGAACATAGTACGAGGACCAACCCCTTTGTCCTAATGGACACTGGACAACATACAATACTCTGTATAAGTCCGCTGAGTTGAATAACTCAAAACCTGTGCATCGTAGGTTGAAAAATGTACTTATGGTTAAGAACTACTCCGCTGTTCAATGCTCCTTACCCAATCGTCAACTGATATAGGTAAATGTCACGGACATAATTTCAGAAAGTTATATCTCACTTTATAAATATAAACGTACAGATATTTCAGTTTGAAATTGGTGCACAACAACGGATACTCAAAACCAAATACTTACCGTCTGGCAAAAACCTAGGCGATTTCCTCAAATATCACCAATTACAACGAATTCCGATATAATGAGGATGATCACCTAATTCCCAATAACTTACTCCCACTCACCATCTGTAAAACCATACAGATGTGAGCATCATACCTAGTAAATACATACCCTGGAGTAAGTATCTAATCGAGAAAACAGTTTTCCTTTAACAATGCACAGTGAAACTGAAATATGAAAATGTTTCGAAGGGGTATTCTGGTATTCATAGTAATGCCACGTCCATTATCCAATTCATGACTGTAACCGTATATTTCTTTGCCATCTCTCTAAATCCCTTTATTTTTCTTTAGTCGTTACCTTCTGTACACCATCGTTAGGCTAAATGGTTTTCTTCCTTCCCTACCGTTCGGCACCAGCCTATGGATCGGAAGAAGACTATCCAATAAGCGTAATAGGTGTATACTCCTATTCCTAGGAGTACTCGCAACCTGAGAGAAGGTGATGATAAAAGACAACTGAATAAACCTTATTCTATTCCTCCTCAACTGGAGAAAAGCGAAGGTGAAATAGGAGTGGCAATGATATACGCGGTTTGATCGTGAATGATACCTGTCGCATTTTACTTTGCCCTCTTTCTAATCCCTTTATTTTGTCTTTACTTATTACCTTCTGTACACCTTACTTAGGCTAATTGGTTTTCTTCATTCCCTACCTTTCGGCACCTGCCTATGGTTTGGAAGAAGACTATCCAATAAGCGTAATAGGTGTACTCTCCTGAACAAAGGAGCCCTCACAACCTTAGAGAAGGTGATGATAAAAGACAACTGAATAAACCAATTCAATTTCTCCTGAACCTGGATCCATCCTCGAAGAAGTCCCTCCGAGTTCGTATATAACCATACGATGGATTTATCCAATGGAAGTGGATGTTCGTAGTGATACGAGGTGTTCTGGAGTAATGCAAAGGGTAAAAGAAGGAGCGACAATGATGTATGCAACTCAGACAATCAAAAATCCAGTATTTTAAGAAAGTTCGGTCAACTTGGTCACTGAGTCATAGTCTAGGGTCGGTCAATGGTCACTGTCAAAGAGAGAGAGAAAAGAAATACTCTGCGTGCACTCTAACCTAGATCAGAATGGTTATCACTTTATCTAATCAGGAAACCTCCCACTGTTTCGTCAAATTCTCCCCCAAACCTGAAAGAAGAATTAGTCGGGATAACCCGAAGAGTAAACCAACTCATCAGTGGGAATCGGGATCCAACTATCATCGCATGATAACGTGAAGGAATCCACTCACATTATCACACTCCAGAAGGTATGCGCATACCTGGCAAGTTTCAGTTTCTTTAGAAATTCCCGATGTGAATTTTTGCCCCATGCTCTTATGACCTTGACGTTGGCCAAAATGCCATAAGTCACATGTCAAGTTCTACCCATCATTATCTTGTTAATTTGAACCCACCCGTACATACCCCTGACGTTGGCCAAATGGCAGAACGACTGTCCCAAACCAACTCATCTATGCAACAGATGAATACCCAGCAGCTACTAAACACTATGCCTTGGCGTTGGTCAAAATACATAGCTTGAATACTACTGAATACCCAACTAAAATGACGGAGGGCTACGGCTGGTTTTTGGCAAAAAACCTTTAACGTAACGAACTTGATATCGCTGAAGGAACCTGATAGCTTTTTATAAAAATATAGTGGTGAAAACCTTTGCTAAGGTGGTCACTCCCGGTGAAGGGATCCCGGCTCTTTTCTCATGGAATGAGGTGCAGGATATTCCAACTGAATACCGCGATGCAAAGCAACAAGTAATCGACTATAGTGAAGTTATTACCCTGACGCAAACTTCTGCCCAAGGGGTCACACCCCGTGAAGGGATCTCGGCCCTTGCCTCGTCGAATGAGGTGCAGGATATTCCAACTGAATACCACTGTGCAAAATAAAAGAAAACGTCTTTGTAATAACACCTTTTGAAAACTATTCCCACAACGTCAAACAGGTTTGTTTTTGCTTTGCATTGATCAGAATCAACGCAGTCCCATCAATTAATCACACCAGAAAGGAACGAAAATAAAATGTACGTATATGCCATCCACATTCGTCACTGGGTCCCGTCATCACCCGTTAGGTTACTTAACTAACGACAGAGCGGGGACTGGACTAGCGCGGGTGTAAAACATATACAACATCTACTAGTATATATACCAATATACAATAATCACACCAGGCGTGATAAATGCAACATTACAGAAAAGTAATAAGCATCACAGAACAATACGGATAATCTGGGATCCCCGGGTTTCACAGAGCCGCAACTGAAACCCGACGTTCCCCTGGTCGTGTGGATAGCCTGTGCAATGAAAACCTAGACATCTACGAGTGTGGCAAGTCACCCGCCAAAACCTGAAGCGAGGCAGCACCCTACAGCAATGTGAATGGATGACCCTGCACTTCACGGAATCCGGTAACTTGAACACCCCTCCTTGGGTCAACCTGTACCCCCTACGAGTGCGGCGAATAGTCTGCCAATTCTAGAGTGAGGCCCCCTGCCTCTCAAAGCCATGAGATGCGGACCCATTGCCCTCCAGAACCCGGCTATCCGTGCACTCCATCGCGGGGTAAACCTAGTACTGAAATGAAAATATATACAACGGGTACATCGACCTCAACCCAGTCGTGCCCCAAAAGAATAATATACAAAAAGCCAATGACGACAGTCCATATGTTGGACGCTCGCCCCGCAATATCAAATGTACAAATAAATCCAAATTGCACAACCATTGCACACAGCTATCCACCACGACAAATCCGCAACATTACAGCACAACACAGAACATCAACGTGAATGTCACGTTCGCAAACTCGTCTAAAAGAGCTATAGCAATTAGACACAATTTAACGCTCGATTGACATTCACGGTCGGAGATATAATGTAAGTACTGAAAACTAACACATTTAAAATTCCGATCGACAAAACTTCCCGAAGTGGGCCCCAAGTATAACTCCAGTACTCAAACAAAATCTGGGCCCAAACAAAATATTCCAGAAGCCACAATTCCACATGAAAGACTCCCAGAAGAAAAATGGTGCACTGAAGCTCCAAAACGTCGGCGGAACCGCGGCCAATACATGGATTGTGCGGCGGTTCCGCGGCGGTCTTGAAGGTTCAGTCGACCAAATTTCTTTGAGAGTCTTAGAAAAGCCTGCTCAATTTTCTGACATACTCAAAATAATTTTTAGACCAGTTTAAAAATTCGACAGAAACTTTAACATTGAAAATGCGGTTTTGGAAATTTTGTTCGATCGATATTTTAAACATGTTAGAACAAGCTAGTAAAAGTTAATGGCGTGGCTCTGATACAATTGAAGTCTACGGTAGCGCCCCGGCCAAGAATCTGAGGCCAAACGCGGAACAAAAACTTTTACAACTGGTTCTATCGCATACTATAACCCGGATCTAACCATTAACGCTAAACTAACAAACTGTAAAGAGGTAGAAAGGCTATACCGATCGATCCGTGTCCTTCGGTCTTTAGCCATCATCCCACGCTCCTCGCTGCGACTCCGATCTTCTCGTCGAGGTGGCACCACGTCATCGATTCTTTATACGGGCTCCTGCCTCTATACCGAGGCAACTCGGACATCAAGTCTTCTAAAAGAGATGACCAAGATGAAGTAGAGAAAGAGTAGAATACTTTGTCTCATTACATTCTAGGGTTCTCATCACATGAGAGTGTTAGGATGGAGGTTGAAGAAGATGCAAAGAGATGGAAATTGTGAGCTCAAGAAACTATCAAGAGAGCAAGAAACCCAAGCATCAAAAATTGCCTTGGCTGCCCAAAATAAAGGTGGTGATATATATGAGGTTTTGTGATGAAATATCAAGGAAAATATCTTAACAAAATATCTCTACAAACACTAAAAATATCTACACCAAAAACAAAGTCCATTAATTCATCATGAGTCACTACATGACTCATTAGCAAGAGTCATTAGTGAACATGCTAGAATTAATGAGTCACAAAAAATGAGCCAAACTTTCCAAATACAGTAATCATTTAAACCAAAATGATTAACCCAAAAAGAAATGCATTTTCTAAAGTAATCTCGTAACGGATTACGAGAATACCCCTCACCAGTATATACATACCTGTATCCGTATTCCAACCGAATACAAATACGATGAGACTAAAATATTCCGACTCAATATTATACTTGGATCCGGCTTAAACCAAAGCCCACCTGTATTATCTGTCTGAACCATGACACGTGCATAAGTGCACATGCATGTTGGAACCTGGCCATAATACCATACGGCCTTTACAACGTTTCGCCCGAACTTGGGAAACAATCTGTGGGGGACTCTAAACACTCGTCAGTACCCTGGCAGTGGGTTTAACCACAAGCACGTCAGATGCGCTAGCTGTGCTTAACGGCTGTCCATGTACTGACCGAAAGGGAAGCCGATGAGCGAACTCATCCTGGAACCCTGCTGAGACTATCAGTGACAATATCCGTACAGTCTGGTCCGTTCGCCTATGAGCATCGCATATCGGGCCAAGGGGCAGGTAACGTCAGACCCCCAAAAGCTGTATAAGTCGTGTCGGAGGGTAGCCCTGAACACCCTGAGAAACTACTGGAATACCTACCAGTAATTCTCACCTGCCTTGGCTAAAAACTTGGTGTAATGGCTCTCCTAGACACAGCGCGATCTTACCCCTAATACCGAGAGAGACGAATCCCCTGCCGATCCGCTCACTGCCTGTATGTGGCTCGGGACTGTACCCAACTAAAACCTGTTTGCACGACACCTTTGAGCCGTGGTAGGGTAGTAATTTAAGCATAGTCGGAACTCACACGAGACAAATGACGACCTCAGGTCGATGAACTAATCTGTACACATGCCACTAGTGAACTGCTATCTGACGCTAGGTATAATACCAACTAGCATGTTCTCGGCGAGTCCTGTCCGGTGCACTCATAACCCAATAAGCACCTGTATACATCTTAGGTGATCCAACTGACACCAATGGCTTGTGAGACCGGCCACCGCCCTTCGTCGGAGTCTCATCTGTATACACTATTCTACTCCGGAGTATCGATGCCCTGTTTCGAAACTCCCACGACTAGGGACCGCTTTTAAGGATGTGCTTATGGACTACCCAACACTCACGTATATGATCGCCATCATACTGCTGGTAGTCAAGCAATAATCCTAAGGGCTCTATCAACGTGTAAAAGTGATCATCTCACCTAAAGCTGTACGCGATGATAAAGTTAAACCAGATAGCAAACTATCATCTCGAGTAAGACTGTCCTATCGGTATAGGTCCTCCTCAATTATTACAATCACGTGCCTGCGATCCAATAATTGACTTTGAGGGCACTACATCCAACATTAGCACAAGACCATTTAGCTTGGACGCGATCTTTCCGTCCACCGGCAGCCAATTATGTTAATGGCTCGCCTCGTGGAGGAACTTCGGTCAAGGGTCTTGCCATCTGTGGAGAGTTTTCTTGGACGTAGCCGTATAGTGAGGTGGTCACTTAGGAGGCTGGGAGCGAGATATGAGAGTTTGTAATCTTCTCTTTGAAGGTACGCTTAGTGAGAATTTTAAATTCGGGGACGAAATTTTATAAGGGGAAGATTGTAACGCCTTAGATTTCTGTTAGTGTTCGTTTAGATGTTATGTGGGTTTACTGTAAAAAGTTTACCAATTCGGGTTCCTCACATTTATAACATTTAATTAATAATTTATTATTATTTTTTATGGTCATGCACGCACGTGTGCACGTTAATGTGATGATTTGTTTGTGCTAATTTTGTTCTTAGAAACCATGACACTTAACCTAATCCCTTTGCTTTATCTAATCCTTTTGCCTTAACCCTAATCCTTAACCTAAACCTTAGATATTTTGTGAGAAGAGAGAAGATATTCTTTTGGAAGTGAGGAAATGGCAATGGTGGTGTGAATGCATTAATGTGAGAATTAATACAAGATTATACTCACTTCTAACCTCACCCTACACTCACCTCCCTCTCTCTTATCCTCACACACTCTCTCATTTCTCAATCTCTTTTATCTTTTCATTTTCTTTTCCCTCACACTCATTCCTTCTCATTCTCTCATTCCCTAAACTGAACACTTTCATTTTTCCATCACAAATCTCACAAAAATCACTTCTTTGAACACCTTTTGTCTCTTGGATGCCTTGGAGCATGCAAAACTTGGATCTTTGAGTTCTTTTGTGTAGGTAATGATCTCTTTCTGTTGTTTATGTAGTTATTTTGCTGTTTAGACTTTTAGATTTAGTTTAGAATGTTTAAAGTTAAGTTTTGTGCATAATATCGTATTTTTAGTTTCAATATATGACATTTGTGATCTGATGTGACCCGAAGATTTTACTAGAAAACCAAACAGTATAGTGGTGTTGTACCTAGGACCCCGAGCCTTCACCTGAAGCCCGAACAACCCTGCTCGCACTCCGGCCGACGACTAGAGGGAAAATTCCGGCGACATCGGTTTTGGTGAGGAGTTAGGGTTTGGGTTTTTCTGGGTAGGTGTCTGTAGTGGTTTAGATGTACTTGGTCTTGTTTAGTTGTTGAGTTTTCTCTGTATACAAAATCTGGGATCACCTAGGTAGTTTCTTGTATTTCATTTAAGCGCGATACGTTATACGACACGGATCGTGCACTTTGTGTGGTTTTGCTCTTGGGTTGGTTTCGTCGTGTCGCTACGCACGTTATCCACAATACGAACATATGAGAGTATGTTTTGTGTTGTTGCGTCAGTCAAATGTAGTTTGTATGTGTTTTAGGTCTATTACTAATATATACTTGCTTTATTGTTTTATTGTGTTTGGTTCACGGGCGGGGACTTCGGACACTGCTACAAAGGGAAAGCAGGTGGTAGGCTTCACTTAGCCAGGAGCGTTGGTGAGTAGATTTAATATCTACAGGGGAATCGTCCGCATGGCGTTATGCGTCTTGGCTAGAGATGACTTGATTTGTCACATATTCTATTTCATATTTAGAATTGCGCATTCACCCTACTGCTTAGTTATTTGTTGTGCTTGGACTAGTATCCTGTGGACACTGCACTATTATTGACGGCTCATGTTGCACGAGCACTGATTTTATGCCTTACACGCCGTCAATAATTGACATGTCACGCACAACCCACATATAGAAATGATATTGTTTGGTTAGGAACATTGAGACATTGATTCATATTTCTTTTAGCGGTTTCCCTTGAAATCTTTCTCATTAACGCAACCTTCATTTTGCTAATTCATAGAGTTATAGCATATGACTCCATGAATCAATGTCTCAATGTCCCTAACCATAGTGAGGGTGGGGGTCCCCAACCGAAAGATATGATGTTATATACATATGTCTTATAGCATACCAGTATACCTACATGCTTACATATATGCCTTGACATACTTACATGCTAGTTACCTGTATACCTATAGAGTATTGTACCATTAGCGATAGGTACATACACACCTAATGACATAGCTACAGATATACCTTGCATACACATTTACACTTATACCCAGGGGGTATATTACATCATTACTTATAGGTAGATACATATACCTTGCTATACCTTTATGTTTGCACATATATCTGGTTATAGCTACATGTTTACCATTACTTGATGTTATTTAGAATTGGAGAAAATAGGAATCGCAAGATATATTATATTAACTTGTTGCAGTTAATTAGCGGCTTTTCCTTTATATGCTTACATTACAGTTTTCTGTTGCGTATATTATATTCATTGATTTTTGCATTGAGATATGGATTTTTCATGATGTTTTCTGGATTTGGGGACCGTGGTAGTTTCATGAAATTATGCATTATTTGAAAAACCCGGTTTCCCTTGATATGATATTCCAGCATCCACAATGAGATTTATCGGTTCTGATATATATACTCCATGCGAGGAGGCGTCGAGGCTATATGAGGGTACATGGTGGGGCCCGGAGGTACCTCAGGGTAAGACGATTGATGGACCTTGCCGATTAAGCCTGGCAGGGGAACCATACACTCTGATGACATTACTAATGACTCGGCGGTTATCATGAGGATACCGACGGGAGTCATGTGCGTATGGATACGTCAAGAGGCGAGGGTCAGAGGTAGGCACTCGAGCTTTCGGTATAGCGTATGATACGTACCTATCAGTGTGCCAGTCATGGAGACAGCACCTGATAGATCAGCCTTTTTGTGTCGATACTTGACACATTGTTTTCATGATATTTTACTCCTAAGTATATATAACAAGGGAATGGGATGTTGTTATATATATATATATATATATATATATATATATATATATTAGTGGAATGGGACGCTAATATATATGTATACATATAAATTCATATACTTCATCATATTTATTCATGCAAATATACCTCGGATATAAGAGATTTACTTGATATTGGATTTAGGACATTTGAGATTACTTGATATTGTACATAAAGGATATATGAGATTCACTTGATTTTGTACATTCAGGATATATGAGATTTATTCAATATTGTACATTAAGGATTTATGAGACTTATATGATATGAGAGCCAATTTGGGGGCTGATTTGAGGAATTGGGATTTGGATTGTCTTGATGGATTTTGATCCTACCACGATGTCAGGATTCCGTGGAAATGACATATTTCATTCCATACTTGACATTTATTGTTATGCATTGTTTCATGAATTAGTAGTACCTATTAGTGCGCCTTTCATGACTGTTGCATTTACATACTTCATTTTATATGCATTGCTTCATGTGTCAGTTGTACCGGTTAGAGTATCTTTCATGACTGTTGCATATATATATTTTCATATCATTATTGCATGATTATTGCATACCGATTGTCATATATTATTGCTTCATGTATTAGTTGTACCTGCTAGTGTACCTTTCATGATTATTGCATTCATATGACCTTTAATTGCTATTAATTGCATATGTTAGATTCGCGCTGTATGTGCATACTTGCGATTACCTGCATATGTTATTTACTATTCACGAGTTGGCAACTCACCCCCGTTGTGCCATAGTTGTTTTGCAGGTTGTTCCCCAGAGTAGTCGAGGTAGGCTATTCATCTATCTGATCATCTTTTGCTGCTGATACCGCTTCAGCTCATAGTGTGCAGTTTTGCTTAGCTGGGTTTTGTGGTTATCCGTATTGTTCATTATATATTCGTTGTATCCTGTACTCTCCATCTACTATTATCTTGTTTGACTTAGAGACTTGGTATGAGGATGATATTGTATTTTTTTTTGACTTGGTTGTCTTTTATACAGTTTCCATTTTATCGTCTTTTATTTCTTCGCTGCGTGGTCGTATATTTGTTGTTGTGGTTGTTTTCAGCCTTTGGGCATGTATTTGCTCCTGTTTGGGGATGCTTTACTTATATTTATGTTGTACCCATTTTTGGGGCTAGTTTTTACAAAGGAGGTACTGCCAAAATTTTCATGGAAATAAGTTGGACTTTTAAAAAATTTGTGTTACGATTTCAAAGGTTTTAAAAATGTTCTTATTTCTTACTACTTTTAATGGTTTAGATTTCTGGGTTCTGGCTTTCTTTTACTGCGTTACGCCTATAGACGTTGCGTAGTATTAGGGCGTCACGTGCCAATTTTGGGTCGTGACATTTGTAGGGTTCCTAGGCACTCTAGTGAAGTCTCACAAGTGATCAAATATGCACAAATCAAATTTTACGGGTGCCTACAAACCCGACTACGGATCGTTTGCTAGATATTTAGGCGAAACAAGCAAGCTAGTTTACAACTAAACTATAAGATAACGGAAATACAACCTTTGTAGATCCGTTTGTCCACCTCCATAGCTCCGCAACGAAGTGCCTCCGCTGTCCAAGTGAACTGCCGGGCTCTAGCGTCGGCTTCGTCGAAGAATAAGCGAGCTAGGTCGTCGATGTCCATGCCGAAGATGATCTACGTCGAGGCATCGCTAGATCAAGCTCCACCTTCACCAAACCTTGAAAATTTGTGAAGGAAACACACTCTACTACTTGGCAAGAGGTAGAGGATGAAGAAATAGGAAGTGGGTGGACTTTAGTTTTGGATTTCTCACTTGATTTGGCTAGTTGCCATTGAAGTAGAAAGCTTTTCTTCATGTTGAAGAAGATGAAGAAGAAGAAGAAGATATGATAAGTTTTTTAAAAACAATAGAAAAATCAAAACTTATCATAATGTTAACTAGAGTCAAGTGTAGAGAATGAATCATGGTTAGTGGGAATGGTTAGGGTTAAGGATGAGATAAGAATGGTTGACTTGATCAAAGATTCATGAAGCTTCAACTAAACTCCAAATTAAGCCACCATTCTTTTCTCCTCTTTTCCAAAAGGAATAAACAAATAAATAAATGAATAAATAAAGGAAATGAAACCCTAACCATCCTTTTAACCATGGTTTAATTCTTTGCACTTAACCAAGTAAACTTGTATCATCAAACATGATACAATCAAGTGCACAAAATCATATCGCATATGTAATGCGCACACCCGAGTGAGAAAATCCATTTAAAGTGAACCGATACTAGTTAATGCAAAGTAATATATCAAATATATAATTATGCATTAAATAATCAAATCAACACTTGATTCAATAATCCGGTCATGTCGCACACAACCGACTAGTATATAATGTATCGGCTTATCAAATCAACCTTTGATTCGATAACTAGGGTATATCGCATATAACCTATTCGATACATTCATCGCGAGAATGGAATATGGTATCACATACACGCATTATTCTCGGTCCCGCACATATCTCATATGCGCTCCTATTTCGTTTCGCTTGAGCTAAGAAACCTCTGTGTAGGACTCTAAAGACTCGTCAATACGCCGGCAGCAGATGATGATCATATCAAACACCTACAAGCCGCAAGCGGTCTGCTAAACGTAACGGCCACCCGGGTATTGAGCGATCAGAAGATCGACGAGCAAGCCCGCTCACACTCCTGCGAATCCAACCAGTAACACTTACCGTACGGTCCGGTCTGTTCGTCTGATATGTCGCATATCTCGCCTAGGGGTGGTAAACGTCAGACCCCAATAGCTCGATAAGTCATGCCGACGTAGGGTCCATAACATTCGTGAAACTACTGATAACACTTACCAGTATATCACTGCAACCCTGGCCAGGGATTTCCTGTTATGGCCAGTCGAGCATAGCACAACATCAACCCTCAATACCGGGAGAGACGAATCCCCTCCTATCGCTCATTGCCTCCATGTGAATCGGGACTGTACCCAAAAACCACCTGTTTGCACAACTCAGTAGAGCCGTGGTAGGGTGGAAATCAAAGCACAGTGGGAGACACACAAGACTCTATGACGATCTCGGGTCAACAGACTAAGCTGTACCAGTGTCACCAGAGAACTGCCATCTGACGTGAGGTATAATACCATCTGGGAGTTCTCGGCGAGTCCGTTCAGTGTACCCAGTCTCCACTGAGCACCCGCATACCATCTTCGATGTCAAACACCAATGGATATGGGATCATCCATCGCCCATCGCATGGGTCGAGAAGATATGCGCTAGTCTACTCTGGAATATCGATGCCCCGTCTCGATATTCCCTCGACTAGGAACATTTCAAGGATGTACTCTTGGACTACCCAGGCCCCACTAGTATGATCTACATCATAGTCCTGGAAGTCGAGTACACATCCTATGGGCTTTATCAACATGTAATCAGAGAGACAGAAAGTATACATGTTAAGATAAAGTGCAACCAGATAGCGTACTATCATGTCGAGCAAGAAAGTCCTCCCTATATATGTCCCAGCATCCACTACAATATACATTCTATGTACAGTAATGGCCTCTAGGGCATACATATAACTAACAACATTTACTGGTAAGTGTTATCAATAGTTTCTTGAACTGTTATGAGCCTCACATCGGCATAACTTATCAGGATATTGGGGTCTGATGTTATACCACCCCCAGGCTGTGATATGCGACATATCAGAGCGAAGAGACCGGACTCTACGGTAGTGTTATTGATTGGATTCGCAGGAGTATGAGCAGGCTTGCTTGTTGATCTTCTGATCGCTCAATACCCGGGTGGCCGTTACGTTTAGCAGACCGCTTGCGGCTTGTGGGTGACTGATATGATTACCACCTACTGCCTGCATATTGACGGGTCTTTAGAGTCCTACACAGGGGTTTCCTGGGTCAAGGGAAATGAAGTAGGAGCACATATGTGATATGTGTAGGACCGAAATTAATACGAGTATGTGATACCGTATTCTATTCTCGCGATATGTGATATCGGTCGGTTATATGTGATATAACCGGGCTGTCGAATCAAGTGTTGATTCGATAAGTTGATACATTTGATATTAGTCGGTTCTATGTGATATAGCCGGATTATTAAATCAAGTGTTGATTTAATAATTTAATGTAGAATTATATATTTGATATATAAACTTACATTAACTAATATTAGCACACTTAAGATTTCTTTTTCTCACTTGTGTACACTTAGTATATATGTGATATATATTAATGTACAACCTTTTGTATCATGCTTGATGCCGCATGCTACATGGGTGTATGATACACACACCATGCTTGTAATAATGTAAGGTTTTGTTTATTTAAAGTAAATCAAATTAGTTGGAAATTGTCACATGGTTGAAGCTTGTAGAAGCTTGTGGATGACCAAGTCCACTAATTTTGATTTGCTTAAAGATATTTATTAACCCAATGATTGATCGTCTCCTTCGTGTCGTATATAAAATGTTTCACAACCAAAGAAATTTATACCGTAATCAATTGACGGTGTCTATTGTAGTTTCGTCGGTGAATGCGGATCGTCCACTGAGAAAGTGTGATTTGCTCGTTGTTGTTTTAGTTGAGTCGAAAATTAAAAGATAAAAGAAGTTGCAAGAAAATTGATTCAAGATTTGTGAATTTTCATTTCAAGAACATAAAGAAAATAAAGAATCAAGAATTGTCCCAAATTATTTGAATTATTAAGATTTGTAAAGAGGCTTGTCGGAATCGATCCAATTGATAGTGATGATGGATACGAATTATTACAAATTTTTATCTATTGAAGGTTTGTTGCTAGGTCGATGACAATCAATGAGAATTAGGGATTTATTGAAGAAACTAGGGTTTCTTCATCATCCTCCCTTGTCCTTTCATTAATTATCATTCAAATTCTAGCCTCTAGCAAATTAAATCATTGATCGTTGGTCTCTAATTTGGAGCGAAGAAATCGATCACACTCAAATTAGGTTTTCGATAATTCAATTTTCTAAAGTTTACAAAACTCATAAGACTTAAGAATCGTTCAAGAATTTAATCATCATCATCTACCTATTTTCTCGAATCCGATACAAGTGGAGATTTCACTCACACATCATGTAAAAGGAAAGAATCAAGAATCGATAAATTTTCATAATGCTAGAATATAAAGAAAAGCAAGATTTACAATATTCACCATTATTAATCGACGATTAGGTACAATTCACTCAACTCGATGTTTCAAGATTTGAGGAGGTAACTAGATCCGCCGAAATTAGTTTCACATCGATCTTCTTGAGTCGCGGATCGTCATGTATCTCTTGCTCGGATGAAGGTCGGCGTTGCTTCAAAAGATCTCCATTTGCTTTCTTGATTCGCTTCTCGATGGATCTTGATTTGGCTTTGGATTTGGTTTGGGACTAGGGTTTTGAGTTGCAAGTTGTGCCACTCAACTTGCGGAATTTTGGCTCACTATTCAACAACTAATGATCAAACCTCAACAACCTTTTTAATGAAGCCCGAAGTCCCTTTTTATAGGTTGCCCCTTTAGCTTCCCCTAGAAGCTAGATCTGGCTTCCTTTGGAAGCTTGGTTGTTATGAAGCTTGCATAGGAAGCTAGGTAGTTGTAGGGAAGTTTCTAGATTAAGGTAGTTAGCTAGCTTGCAAGAGAAGCTTGGTAGGTATTAAGCTTGCACAAGAAACTTGGCTGTTAGAAAGGAAGCTTCTGGAGAATTCGAGGAACTGAAACGTCTTGAAGAAGTTTGGCCATTTAAAAGGAAGCCTTGAAAAACGTTTTTTCCACCGATGAGTCAACTCGGCCGCGAATCCGCGGCGGATCGGCCTGACTCGGCCGCGGATCCACGGCCGTTTGATGGAGTTGCTGCAAGAAATCTTCAGGGTATTTTTTTGTTGGCTTTATTGCACTTTTCTGATGTCTGGAATATTTTTATATTTTCTTGTTTACTGCCAGATTTCAAGTCTTTGACTTGACGTATTTTATCAGCACTTTTAGGAGTTCCGGCTCTTTTACCTGGTGAATTTCCTGCACACAATCTCGAGACAAGTGTTTGATATACAAAGATCATGTATGCAATAATAAACACACAATTTCACTCATAATACTGGTTATAATGTATAACACATGTTATTTTGTATTTTTGCAGACAAATTGCTAATATGTGCTATATTTATACCAAACACCTTTAGATGATTACAAATAGTAGGGAAATTGATGTGTTAAAAATGCAATATTTTCGACTGATCAAATTCCCCCAAACTTAATTTTGGTCGTCTCAACGAAACTTGTTTTATTAGAAAGAGAAGGAGAAAATAAAGAAAAAGAAAAACTAACTAGCACACTTTCGTAGGCAACATGATGCCACTGAGCACGTGTAACAATCCTGTAAACCTCTAGGTGTCCCTAGTAGGAGGAGTGTTGTCTCCTGAGGGTTTTCAGCGGATTGCATCTACAAAATCCAATAATAAAAGGATGACCGTGAAAGTTACATATAAAGATAAGAATTGTAAAAGAAATACTTTAAAAATTTAGAGTTTCCAACTATACTAGCTTTTGGGTTGTCATGAGCCCTATCTTAATAGTCATGAAAAAATATTAGAAATCACATCATCTCTCAATAAACATCGCCTTTATTCTTTATTCCTACCTTTCTTCCAAACATCGATCATATACCCCTACGTGTGTGTAAAAGACATCCCTACACTCGGAGAATTCAATTCAAGCTATCATACTTTTGTCCATCTATCTCAGTACTTTTTAATCAATGAATATTTGGATGGATTTGCTCACACATTTTTCATGCTACCGTTAATACTTCATGAGGTAATAACCGACCGATTACTCATGTGCTTGCTGATTAGGTGTATTAGTATTTTGCTCGTCTGGCAACACCTAAGGCTTAGTAGTGACTCCCAAACCAGTTGGTTTAAGGCACTAAGTGATGAAGCACCCTCGCTATATTTTTTATTGTTGCCTTGGTGATAACAAAACCAGTGTTCATTTTTCTATACCATTTATATTTTCTTTATTTATTATTTTCTTCATACTTTGGCTTTTAGACAAGAGCATTTCAAGGTATCCTCTACCATCCTGAATTTCAAGACGTGTGTACGTGCGTATAGTAGGATATCAACATTCAAATGTTTGGCTTCCAGAATAGAAACTATTTTTCAGACTTATTTTTATCCTCAGATTAGTGACTTCCTTCATCTTACTTACCCTTAGGACAATGGCTCATAACTACTTATAACTAGTTCGTTTAAGAAAACTTCTAATTTTCTTGGTTTTCTTAAATTTTTCTAATCTTTTCGATGTAATTTTTCACTATCTAATCATTTATTATCTTATTTATGTACAAATTTTTTTTCAATGTTTTGTGCTTATGCAAAATATAATGCAAAATAATGCGTAAATAAGCACAAACTTCCCCCATACTTGTTTTCAACAGTGTCCTCACTGTTGTCTTCTGCTAAATCCCAAAACCCTATAAGCTTGGGAAGAAAATTTTTTAGCGGGGACATGAAATATGATCGTGAAAATCCTCACCCAAACTTATTCTTTGGCTCACCATTTTGAGTAAAAATATTATTTTCATGAGACAGATTATACCCCCCCTAAACTTGAATTAAACAATGTTAATGTTTGAAAATCACAAGAGGGGGTCATGTTAGTGTATATTCCCTAGAGGCCATTACCGTATCATACTAGTTTGTATATTACTCAATGGAAGCTTGAAATATTCACAGTTGTATAGACAATCTTGCTCAAAATGGTAATATGATACTTGGTTTGTTTCTACTTTAATGTGTACATGTGTTTCTTTTAGTATATCACTTATACACATTAGTGGTGCCCTTAGGATATTTGCTTGATTACCAGCGTTGTGATGGCAGTCACGCTCGTAGGGGCTGGGTAATCCACAAGCACATCCTTATACAGGTCCCTAGTTGTAGGACTATCGAGACAGGGCATCGATACTCCGGAGTAGACTAGCGTATGCGCTTCTCATCCCAGCAGGGCAGACGGTCTGTCTCACAGCCGTCAGTACGTCGTACTTGAGATAGTATGCGGGTGCTCGTTAGGTTACGAGTACACTGGAAAGGACTCATCGGGAACTGATGGTTGGTATTATAGCTATCGTCAGTTATCAGTTCCCAGGTGACATGAGTACAGCTTAGTCCGCTGACTTGACACTGTCACTTCGCCTCGAGTGTGTTCCCACTGTACTTTGATTACTACCCTACCACGGCTCAAAGGAGTCGTGCAAACAGGTAGTAGTTGGGTGCAGTCTCGAAGCACTTGGAGGCAGTGATGGTTAGACAGGATTCGTCTCTCCCGGTATTGGGAGTTGATATCGCGCTGTGTCATGGAGAGCCATTACACATAGTCGTCCCTGGCCAGGGCAAGCGAGATATACTGGTAGGTTTCCAGTGTTATCTCAGGGTGTTCTAGGCTACACTCCGACATGACTTGTACCGCTATTAGGGGACTGACGTTTACCGCCCCCCGAGGCCCGCCATGCGATATTCTCAGACGAACAGACCGGACTGTACAAAGATTGTCAAATTCAGGCTCGGTAGGAGTTCAGATGGGTTTCACCTCGTCAGTCTTCTTATCGGCATCTACCTAGGGGGCCGTTACGCACAGCTAGTGCCGCTTGCGGTCTGTGGTTAAACCCACTGCCAGCGTAGTGTCGAGTCTTTAGAGTCCCACACAGAGAGCTATTGGCCTTTAGGCAAAAGGGTAGAGGTCGCATGGTTTTGCGACAGGGTTCGGTCACATCCATGCGCTTGTGCACGTTTGATGTCTGGACAGTTATTACTTGCGCGCTTTGGTTTAAGCCAAATCCTAGTATACGTTTTGAGATTGGTTTTATCTCGTTTGTATTCGTGTTCGTCGGAACGCGGATGCGGGTGTGTATGCACGGTTGACAGAGACAGAGGCAGAGGATTCTCATCAGGGTTGTTGACGGTTGACTTTTGCTAAACCCTAATGAGAATTTGAAATATGATTAATAATAATATTAATTAAGTATTATTGTGCCATGGTTGGGTTGGAAGGTTGACTTTGTTGACTTGTAGACTTCGTTAATCGGTTGACTAGGTTGGACTTGTTGACCATCATCATGACAATGGCTATCATTTCATGGCATTGACATTTGCTTGCTTGTTTTGTTCACAAATTGCATTTAATGTATGAAATGTTATTGCCATTTGATATAATAAAAACCATCACAAAATACTCAATTATTATTATTTTTTATGATTATATTAGATTATGAGAGCAAGGGTGAAAAAAGTCTTGCTCATTCTATCATTCTCATTCTCTCTCATCCTCAAGCTCTCCCTCTTCTTCTTGCTCTCTCTAGCTCAAGGAAACTCCCTCTCATGAGTTGAGAACCATTTCCTTAGAGATAAAAACCTAAAACACTTCTCTACCCATCCTAGTATACAAGGTCTAGCAAACCAAGTGTTCTAGTTTCCTCTAGATTGAGGTTGGAGCCAAAGGTAGAAGCTTTCGGGTGGATCCATCTTCGGCACAAGGAGACGACGAGGAGAGAACCATCCGACCACCATAAGGAGTTGAAGAGAAGGAGTTCAAGTCAAGGTATAACCCCCTAACCGAGTAGGTAAAACTCCTAGCTAGGTTGTTAGATAGTTAGTTTAACAAAGATCCGTTTTTGGGTCTATGTTACCCCACCGAAGAAAATCGTTTTTCACCATTTCCGCAACCCCAAAGAACCGGGGACGGGTAACGTGGAGTTACAGTGGTATCAGAGCCTAGTTAAACACTATCTAATATGTTAGCAAAGTAACTAAAAGTTCGATCGGAGAAAAAGTCACGAAACATGCCCGGAACACAAACTTTCTGTCGATTTTTAAACTGCTGTAAAAATAATAAATCATGTACTAAAAATCGGCTCAGGGTTTTTAAAGAACACGTAAGAAAAATGGTCCACTAACTCGGTCAAAGCGCCGCGGAACCGCGGAAGGAGCGTGCTCCCGCCGCGGATCCACGGCCGAGTTGACTCGGTCGTGTGCATTTTTTCCTGCGGTGTGTTCAGTGGGGTGTTTTGGGATTTTTGGAATATGATTTTTCTGCCCAGATTTTCCAGAAAGCAAAATTTATTTTTGGGGTTTAAAAATCCGTATTTTGAACGAACTTCTAAAGTCATTAGCTAACGGGTTATATCTGTGATGTGATATATGTATTGAACATCTGCTAATCGCTATACGTCGATTAGTGGGGTTATACATATCTGTGATCTATAATGTTGATGGTATGTGTATATGAATTCATTGGATTGTCGCGGATGAATAGCCGGGGGGTTGTGAGATGAGAGTTTTCTTTATCTTTCAATTCTTGTAAATTTTTAATTGATATAATATTATTTATATGGCCGCACAACCGGGATGAGCTTGTAGCCGTCATTGTATAATTTCTTTTACTGTTTTTGCTCCTAGGATAGACCCATGGAGGGGGTGCACAAACTACCGGGTACCTCAAAGTGCGGAGTGGCCTACTCATGTTGTTGAGGGAGGTTGCTTCACTTCGGTTATTTGGCGGGTAGTTTGCCGCACGCGTAGGGGTCTATGGTAGGGTATTGGCTATTCATCGCGACCGTGTAATCCGCTTTTCGTTACAGGCTCGTACAGAACGCGGATTCCTAGTATATCCAATGTGTTTATCTATGATCTGGAACGGCTATCATTGCATATGACGAATGTATATATCTATATATGATATCTATTTAGGCGTTGCTTATATTTTGCATCCGCGCTAGTCCAGCCCCCGCTCTGTCGTTAGTTAAGTAAACTAACGGGTAATGATGGAGCTCCGTGGCGAATGCGGATGGCATAAGCGTACGCCATATTTTCGTTGTTTTCTGCAATGGTAGGATTAAATGATGCGACGCATTAAAATTAATGCAACAAAATAAACCAAAGTAAAGTCGTTGGAACAATTTCAAAAACCACTCGGTTTCTTTTCAAAAACTAACTTTTAAACGCGGAGCTTAAGCCACTCCTTTTAAAATCTATCACGTTCCATCGATTATATCAAGTTCACTACGTTCACGGTTTTGCCAAAACCATTCGAAGCCCTCCGTCATTTCATATGGATAGTCAATAGTATTCAAACTATGTTTGTTAGCCAAAGTCAAGGCATAGTGATTGGTAGCTATTGGGTATTCATGTGCAGCGTAGATAGATGCGTTGGTTTGGGACAGTCGTACTTCCTTGTTGGCCAAAGTCAAGGGCAGGTACGTGTGGGTTCAAATTAACCTGGAGAATGACGGGTAGAACTTGACATGTGACTTATGATTTGTTGGCCAAAGTCAAGGTCGTAAGAGCATGGGGCAAAAATCCACATCGGGAGTTTCTAAAGAACTAGAAACTTGCTAGCGCTGCATACCATTTGGAGTGTGATGATTCTGGTAGGATTCCTTCAGTTTTGTCACGCGATGATATTTGGATCCCGATCCTACTATGAGTATATGCTACTCCTCGGGAAATTTCTCATTGAACGATCAATGCTATAAACCAAGTAGGTGTCTAGAAAGGTGTTAGCGGGGCTACGCCCCCAGGGAAAAGAGGTTATTTAATTAAGAAACTTCGCGAAAGCGTTGGAAAACCTCCCTCGAAGTACCAACACTGGCCTGGCTGAACGGTTAAGCAAGTATTGTACGGTGAAATTGATCCCGGCTAATTCTTCCTTTTTGGTTTTAGGAGGAATTCGAGAAACAGTGGGAGCCATCCTGTTTAGACAAACTAAAACCCACTCTAAACTTGCAAGAGCATCATGCTAAAGTGTTTCTTCTCTCTCTCCTAATTGCAGCGACCAATCGTCATGACCGGACTTAAGTTATTACTAGATAAAAACATACTGACAGGGCCAAACTACAAAGATTGGCTCAGGAATGTCAAAATGGCAATCACTTACGACAAGCTCGGTTACCTTCTTACCACCAAAGCTCCCCCTGTCCCAGGTCCCACCTCCAGCGTCGCAGATAAGGAAATCCGGAAGACCTGGGAGATCGACTGCGCAAAGGCCAAGTGCCTCGTGCTTGCCTCTATGGACAATGAACATCAGAGGAGGCACGAGAATATAAACCTTGAATCCATATTTCTCTATACAAAAGAACTGTATGGAAAGCAATCCTGTATCGCCAGATACGAAGTCTCGAAAAAGCTGTTCTCGGCGAGATTGGCCGTCGGATCATCGGTAGCGGAATACGTGCTTAAGATGATTGGCTATATTGAAGAGCTCGCGGACCTTGGGACCACGTTAGAGAACGAGCTCTATAGTGACTTGATTCTCCAGTCCCTTCCTTCCACTTACGCCCAGTTTATCCTAAACTTCAACTTGCAAGAAAAAGAAGTTGAACTTTCAGAACTCCTCAACCCGCTGAGGAGTGCAAAGGGCACCCTAGAGAAAGGTAGGGAAACATCCACTTTGTTTGTAGGAGGATCTTCCTTTTCTAAGTCCAAGGCGAAAGCCAAGGGAAAGAAGAAGAAAACCCCCGAACCAAGGGGCGGTGTTAGTAAAGTGGAAACGAAGGGAAAAGCAAAGGCAACAAAGATAGCGGGGCAGCTTGTGGGAAAGGAAGAGTGCTTCTATTGTCATAAGAAAGGACACTGGAAAAAGGATTGCAGGGCTTGGAAGGCCAAGAACCAGGACCCGAAGCAAGTTGCGGCTTCGGCTTCAGGTGTGTATGTCATTGAAAACTGTCTATCAATAAACTCTACTTCCTGGGTATTGGATACCGGATCAGGATCTCATATCTGTAATTTCATGCAGGCACTGAGAAAGCGTAGGGTTTTGAAGACAGGTGATACGACCCTCAGAGTTGCAAACGGAGCTGGCATGGATGCTGAGTCCGTGGGGGACTATCACCTGGGATTCTCCGATGGACAGGTTTTGGTTTTGCGTAATTGTTATTTTGTACCCAATGCAACTTGTAATATCATTTCTGTATCTTTATTATCTAAAGAAGGTTATGAATTTGCATTTGTAAGTAATGTTGTGATCATTCACCTTAATCAAGTTTTTATTAGTTCAGGTACATTAAGCAATGGTATATACGTATTAAACCAACCACAGATTTTCAATGTCCAGAATACACACAAAAGAAAGTCTCCAGAAATAAATCAGACTTTCTTATGGCATTGTAGACTGGGTCACATCAATGAGAGAAGGTTGACGCAGTTACATACAGAAGGATATTTGGATCCGTTCCAATATCAATCATATGCAACTTGTCAATCCTGTCTCAAAGGAAAGATGACAGACTCCGTTCACGGGACACGGAGTAAGAGCGAGCGAGATCTTGGGACTCGTGCACAGCGACGTGTGCGGTCCTATGTCTACACATGCGCGAAGCGGTTATTCTTACTTCATCAGTTTTACGAATGACTTTTCAAGGTACGGATATGTCTACTTAAAGAAACATAAATCCGAAGCCTTTGGAAAATTCCAGGAATATAAGAATGAAGTAGAAAAACAAACCGGCAAAAGTATCAAGACACTGAGATCTGATCGAGGTGGTGAATACTTGAGTGCCGAGTTCCTGGATTACCTAAAAGAGAATGGTATTCTCTCTCAGCTTACTCCTCCATACACTCCGCAACATAAAGGTGTATCGGAGAGACGGAACCGGACCCTATTGGATATGGTACATTCCATGATGAGTAACGCTGAGTTACCGCGATCATTCTGGGGATATGCACTAGAATCAGCTTCATATCTTTTCAACCGAGTTCCAACTAAGACTGTGCCTACCATACCATATCAGATGTGGTGTGGGAAGAAACCCTATCTTAAGCATATTAAGACATGGGGATGTCCAGCTTTTGTTAAAAAGCAGCATGCGGAAAAACTCGAGGCACGTTCAGTACAGTGCAAGTTTGTGGGATATCCAAAGAACTCCAAGGGATATTTCTTCTATTGCGAAGAGGAACAAAAAGTATTTGTTTCTCGTCATGCCTGCTTCTTGGAAACTGAGTTTTTGGAAAATCAGATAAGTGGGAGCCAATAGAATTGGAAGAAATTCCAGAACCACGAGCTATTACAGAAATCGTAGAAGAACCAGAGGGTTCGAAAGAACATGACTTTCCTACGCCACTCCGCAGGAGTAGTAGGCAGTCTCATCCGCCCGAGAGATACTACGGTTTTCTCATAGACGAGGATAGAGAGGATTGCATCATTGATAGTGATGAGCCTACTAGCTTCCAGCAGGATATTCAGAGCGTTGACTCAGTAAAATGGCTGGATGCAATGCGGACCGAAATGGAGTCCATGTACACCAACAAAGTATGGACTTTGGACATTGCTCCAGATGGGGTAAAACCCGTAGGATGCAAGTGGATCTTCAAGAAGAAGATTGGTATAGATGGACAGGTTGAGACCTATAAGGCTAGACTTGTTGCAAAGGGTATTCGTCAAAGACCTGGTTTGGACTATAACGAAACCTTTTCTCCAGTGGCTATGCTAAAATCCATTCGGATCTTTCTTGCCATTGCTGCCTTCCACGATTATGAAATTTGGCAGATGGACGTAAAGACCGCTTTTCTAAATGGAAATTTAGAGGAGTGTGTCTATATGGACCGGGCAGAGGGTTTCATTCAGAGTGGGAGCAGCAGAAAGGTGTGCAAGTTGCTCATGTCCATCTATGGACTAAAGCAGGCATCGCGGAGTTGGAACATCTGTTTTGATGAGACAGTCAAAGATTTTGGCTTAATCAAAAATCCAGATGAACCATGCATCTATAGTAGATTTGTAGCAAGGACTGTCGTATTCCTCGATTTATACGTCGATGACATTCTTTTGATAGGAAATGACATTTCTATGCTACAATCTGTCAAAGGGTTCTTGTCACACAGGTTCTCCATGAAAGACTTGGGTGATGCCACTTATATTCTGGGGATCCGGATCCATCGTGATAGATCCAAGAGGATGTTAGGACTTTCGCAGTCCAGGTACATCGACACCATACTGAAAAGATTCAGTATGGAAGATTCCAAGCGCGGTAATCTACCGGCTTGTCACGGGATCACCCTCTCCAAAGAGATGTCTCCCAAGACTGATTTGGAAAGGGATCGCATGTCTATTATACCCTACGGTTCTGCGGTAGGCTCTATAATGTAGGCGATGTTGTGTACCAGACCAGATGTAGCTTATTAACTGAGTGCGGTAAGCCGGTATCAGTCAAACCCTGGGGAGAAGCACTGGATAGCGGTAAAGAACATTCTCAAGTACCTGAGAAGGACTAAGGAGATGTTCTTGGTGTATGGCGGAAAAGACCTCCAGATCGAGGCCTTTGCTGACTCCAGCTTCCAGAGTGACAAGGATGATTCTAAGTTCATGTCGGGTTATGTCTTTACCCTTAATGGAAGGGCGGTGTGTTGGAAGAGTTCCAAACAGGAAACCGTTGCTGACTCGATGATGGAAGCGGAATATATCGCTGCTGCTGATGCCGCAAAAGAAGCCGTCTGGTTGAGGATGTTCTTAACGGAACTTCAGGTGGTTCCGTCCATTGTTGATCCAATACCTCAATATTGCGACAACAACGGGGCTATAGCTTTAGCAAAGGAACCCAGGTCCCATCAGAAGTCCAGACACATCTTGAGGCGGTATCACCTGATCTGGGAGATCGTGGGTCGCCAGGAGATCGAGGTTCGAAGAGTTGCTACGGAAGATAGCACTGCTGATCCACTCACGAAGGCCTTACCCCAGACTCAGTTCGAGCGGCTGATCGAGATGATAGGTCTTCGATACGCCAGTACATGGCCTTAGTGCAAGTGGGAGATTGTTAGTGTATACTCCCTAAAGGCATTACTGTATCATACTAGTTTGTATATTACTTAATGGATGCTTGGGATATTCACAGTTGTATAGACAATCTTGCTTAAAATGGTAGTATGCTACTTAGTTTGTTTCTACTTTAATGTGTACATGTGTTTCTTTTAGTATATCACCTACAAACATTAGTGGAGCCCTTAAGATCTTTGCTTGATTACCAGCGTTGTGATGGCAGTCACACTCATGGGGGCTGGGTAATCCATAAGCACATCCTTATACAGGTCCCTAGTCGTAGGACTATCGAGATAGGGCATCGATACTCCGGAGTAGACTAGCGTATGCGCTTCTCATCCCAGCAGGGGAGACGGTCTGTCCCACTGCCGTCAGTACGTCGTACTTGAGATAGTATGCGGGTGCTCGTTAGGTTACGAGTACACTGGACAGGACTCGTCGGGAACTAATGGTTGGTACTATACCTATCGTCAGTTATCAGTTCCCAGGTGACATGAGTACAGCTTAGTCCGCTGACTTGACACTGTCACTTCGCCTCGAGTGTGTTCCCACTGTACTTTGATTACTACCCTACCACGGCTCAAAGGAGTCATGCAAACAAGTAGTAGTTGGGTGCATTCCCGAAGCACTTGGAGGCAGTGACGGTTAGATAGGATTCGTCTCTCCCGGTATTGGGAGTTGATATCGCGCTGTGTCATGGAGAGCCATTACACATAGTCGTCCCTGGCCAGGGCAAGCGAGATATACTGGTAGGTTTCCGGTGTTATCTCAGGGTGTTCTGGGCTACACTCCGACCCGACTAGTACCGCTATTATGGGACTGATGTTTACCGCCCCCCTAGGCCCGCCATGTGATATTCTCAGACGAACAGACCGGACAGTACGGAGATTGTCATATTCAGGCTCAGTAGGAGTTCAGATAGGTTTCACCTCGTCAGTCTTCTTATTGGCATCTACCTGGGGGGCCGTTACGCACAGCTAGTGCCGCTTGCGGTTTGTGGTTAAACCCACTGCCAGCGTAGTGTCGAGTCTTTAGAGTCCCACACAGAGAGCTATTCGCCTTTAGGCAATAGGGTAGAGGTCGCATAGTTTTGCGACAGGGTTCGGTCACATCCGTGCAATTGTGCACGTTTGGTGTCCGGACAGTTATTATTAGCGGGCTTTGGTTTAAGCCAGATCCTAGTATACATTTTGGGATTGGTTTTATCTCGTTTGTATTCGTGTTTCTCGGAACGCGGATGCGGGTGTGTATGCACGGTTGACAGAGACAGAGGCAGAGGATTCTCATTAGGGTTGTTGACTGTTGGCTTTTGCTAAACCCTAATGAGAATTTGAAATATGATTAATAATAATATTAATTAAGTATTATTGTTCCATGGTTTGGTTGAAAAGTTGACTTTGTTGACTTGTAGACTTCGTTGATCGGTTGACTAGGTTGGACTTGTTGACCATCATCATGACAATGGCTATCATTTCATGGCATTGACCTTTGCTTGCTTGTTTTGTTCAAAAATTGCATTTAATGCATGAAATGATATTGCCATTTGATATGATAACAACCATCACATAATACTCAATTATTATTATTTGTTATGATTATTTTGGATTATGAGATCAAGGGTGAAAAAAGTCTTGCTCATTCTATCATTCTCATTCTCTCTCATCCTCAAGCTCTCCCTCTTCCTCTTGCTCTCTCTCTAGCTCAAGGAAACTCCCTCTCATGAGTTGAGAACCATTTCCTTAGAGATAAAAACCCAAATCACTTCTCTACTCATCCTAGTATAAAAGGTCTAGCAAACCAAGTGTTCTAGTTTCCTCTAGATTGATGTTGGAGCCAAAGGTAGAAGCTTTCGGGTGGATCCATCTTCGGCACAAGGAGACGACGAGGAGAGAACCATCCGACCACCACAAGGAGTCGAAGAAAAGGAGTTCAAGTTAAGGTATAACCCCCTAACCGAGCAGGTAAAACTCCTAGCTAGGTTGTAAGATAGTTAGTTTTACAAAGATCCGTTTTTGGGTCCATGTTACCCCACTGAAGAAAATTGTTTTTCACCATTTCCGCAACCCCAAAGAAACGGGGATGGGTAACGTGGACTTACAGGTCAAAGTCATTGGTTAATGCCAAGATTTGCAAAGATCGAAAGTCAACACCAACCATTCGAAGATTTTATCAGTATAGTGCATCGGTTGGTGGAAGAACATGTTATAAGGAGCCAGGAAGAAGTGAGGAAAAGGTAAGTGGTGGAATAGAATGTGTTTGCGTCTCATTTTGGAGAGATGACACAGTGATTGTGATGGATTACTCGCATTCTCTTTATAGTCGTGAAGAAGGGGTGGAGGTTCAATTTCTTTGTATTGAGGTGGATTCATCTCAACACCCGTGTCTTTTAAAAATGTGAGTTCATTAGCGAAAATTTCCTCAAAACTCTCATCGATACCCCGAAGAATAATGTCGTCAAAAATAACAAGGTGATCTTCAGACTGCAAAAACGGTTCATAATCAGTGTTAGTTGTTGACCCGGACAACTCGGTGAAAGAGTCCGTATGTGTATAATACATAGTTGGATCAAACAACAACATATGAAAAGAGTCTAGATCAGTATCATGAGGCTGATCAAATTCGCTGCTGTCGACATTCATTAATTCAACAGAACATGCTTGAGCAGTAGGTTCGGAGGGTACACTTCTCAACTTGTAAATGTTAAGCTCAATTGATATCTTCCCGAAGGATAGGGTCATAGAGCCGTTACGACAGTTGATTATAGCATTAGAAGTGGCCAAAAAGGGGCGACCAAGGATCACCGGAATTTGATTCCGTGGGTTCACTACAGGCTGTGTTTCAAGAACAATAAAGTCCACAGGGAATATAAATTCCCCGATTTTTATTAACACATCCCCCAGCTCACCCCTAGGTTTGGTGATTGATCGGTCGGCCATCTGGAGAGTACAGTGAGCTGGTTTCAACTCTCCGATCCCTACTGCTCATAAACTGAGAAAGGAAGCAGGTTAACACCTGTGCCAAGGTCAAGTAGAGAACGGTTAATGTGTTTACCCCCAATAGAAATAGAAATTATAGGACAGCCAGGGTCCTTACGTTTCCTAGGTAATTGTTGGGGAAAAGCTGTGTCTACAGTACTCGACATGAACACCTTTTTTAGCACTTGAGTCTTCCTCTTCCTAGTGCACAAGTCCTTGAGAATTTCCGCATAAGTCGGGAATTGTTGTATAGCATCTAGAAGAGAGATATTGATGTTAACTTTCTTAAAGATTTCAGTGATCTTCTCCATTTGCGGATTTGGTCTGTTTCCCCTTAACCGATTCGGATAAGGATCTTTAGCAATAAGAGCTGGGTCCAACATTGGAGAAGATCGTGTGGGTAGAAAAGATCCCAGAATAGGAGTAGGGATCGTTTTTGCTGGACTAGAAGAAGTTTGCTGAGGGTTCGAGCCTTGGGTAAAACGGAGAATAGGCCCGGGAGAAAATCGTGGGGTAGACAAACTAGGGTCAGAAGTAGAAGTAGAAGTGGAAGGAAAAGTCTCAGCCAGGGTATCATCGATTGATTCTTCATTATTATCAATCTCTTCACCGACATGATTGTCAAGCACTCTTCCAGATCTTAACGTGGTGATAGCGTTCACATGATGTGAATAGCCAGGATTTGGTACGGGTTGAGCTGGAAGTTTCCCTTTCTCTCTAGCACTCAATTCGGCATTTATACGGGCAATTTGTGCTTCCATCGATTTAATACTCTCACTTTGGGAGTCAGAGTTTCTTTGGATTTTATCGACGGAAGACTTCATCTCAGTCGAAACTTGCATGATATTTGTCAAAAGCAAATTCATGGTTTGTTCGAGTGAAGAGGAGTTATCAGTACCGGTCAGTTGCAAAGAATTGTTATATAGTGCATGCGTGTTGACCGGATTTTGAAAATTTTATGATTGGTAGGGGTGTTCACTTATTTGTAGTGGTTGCTGTTGTGGTGGAGGACCTCTTTGGAAATTGTTTTGATTTGGAACCGTGTTTTGAGATTGTGATTGGTTCCAAGCAAAGTAAGGGTGATTCCTCCAACCCTGATTATAAGTGGAAGAATACGGATCGTTTCTAGGTCTTTGTTGAAAAGTAGCATTGGTATGCTCTTGACCTTGAAACGAAGAATTTAATGGACATTCTTCCGTCAAATGAGATGGATCAGAACAACATCTACAGACAGTTTTGGAAAATGACATCTGATTTAGGGAGGCTACTAAAAATTTATGTTCCATAGCTTCGAGTTTCTTTTGCATTGCAGCCATTTCAGCTCTAACTCCTATGGAAACATCAGATTGGTGGTTGCCACCCTTAGACGATGATTGGTTAACACTCTTCCACTGTAAAGATTTTTCAGCAAAATTTTCTAAAAATCTCCAGGCTTCACCGTCATCTTTATTCATGAAGGTGCCTTCACACATGGATTCAAGGGTCTGTTTTGTTGGATCAATGCCCTCATATATGATTCTGCACAGATCCCATCTAGGGATTCCGTGATGAGGACATTGAACTAACAGATCCTTGAAGCGTTCAAACCACTTCGAGAATGGTTAATTTGGAAGCTGGGTAAATTGATTTATTTCACTACGGACTCGAGCTATTTTATTATTAGGGTAGAATTTCTTTAGGAAATCTGTTACGAATTCTCCCCAGTTTGAAATAGAATTTGCGGCTGTGTTAGAAAGCCACTTCTCGGCTATATCGCACAAAGTGAATGGGAGAAGTTATAATCTCATAGCATCCACAGAAAACTATGAAGTACCCATCATAGCGCAAACATTTTCAAATTTGGTAATAAAGACGTATGCATCTTCAGACTCAAGACGGTGATATTTTGGTAGAAGATTGATGTATTGTGGTTTAATTTCAAATTTGTCCCCATTGGCTGGTGGAATGGTGAGACAGGTCGAAATTGGACCTCGCATAGGGTAACACCTCTCTTGGAGAGAGATGCGGGGTGGATCTGCGCACATGCGGGCGGTGGCAGAGTAGTGTTAAAGAAGTTCAATGGAGAATTGTCCATCGAAGTGGGTGTGGTGGAGGGTAAAGAACAAGTAGACGTAGAAATACCGACTTCGTAGTTGATAGGAAGAATGCGGACAAGACGGGCACTAGAATCCCGTGTCCAGCCGAGCATGCACTTAATGCTTTAGCACAAGTGGAAGTGTTGTGATAATTAAGGAAAAGATGAGTTTGGTGTTTGGTTTGAAAAAAAAGTACAGATTTTTGAAAAATTCACACAAACAATGCACAAGCAACCCTAAATCTAGTGGTCACCTAGGTCAAGTCTCTAGACCGCTCCTAAACTTCCAAAAGACAAGTCGCAAGATAGATCCTCTACTGCCTCTTTGCCCCTCCTGTGGCCAGGTAAGTGCCAGGTAAGTGGGAAGTTCTCCACTACGTAAGTAGTGGGTCTAATTAAGTAACCACTTACCTTAGACACACTTGCCTTAGACACAATAAATGAAACGCGGATAAGCAATAGATTACCCACGACCTCCTTCTGTCCTAATTGAGCGCGACGGTCCTTAGAGTCTTGTCTAGATATTTTTTAGTTAATGAGGGTGATACGGATGCAAGTTTGTGATTTTTGGGGCTTAGGAAGGGTAATGAACTCCCCAACTAATCTGAATTCGGTCTTTGCCCCTTAATTTCCGTGTTAAAAATGTAAACAACCAAGATCAAACGCATACAATTTTTCTTTTTAGCGGCGCTGCGAATTTTTGCAAAGAAACTTGCAGAAATTGGTTAATGGACAGAGCAGGGAGGAAATAAGAAATACAGAAATAGGCCTAAGAAGTTTGGAGCAGTGAAGCTGCTGAATCACCACGGAACTGCCGCGAGATGCCTTCTTTGGCCGCGGAAGCCCGGTCTTCTGATGAGATCCCTGCACAAAAATTTCAGGAACTGTTCCAATTGGCTCTCTGGACTTTTTGAGATGTCCTAAAAAAATTTCCTCTCGCTCCACAGATTCCAGATCTCCTTGCAACAAATCACAACAAATCGTTAAGCGCTTGTGCGAATTTTGATCTAAAAATTCTGATGGAATAACAACTTTTTCAACTAAAATTACAAAAACGAACAAATCAGCACACGATTCCCTGCAACGGCGCCATTTGATTGATCGTCACCTTCGTGTCGTATATAAAATATTTCAGAACCAAAGAAATTTATACCGCAATCAATTGACGGTGTCTATTGTTGTTTCGTCGGTGAATACGGATCGTCAACTGAGAAAGTGTGATTTGCTCGTTATTGTTTTAGTTGAGTCGAAAATTAAAAGATAAAAGAAGTTGCAAGAAAATTGATTCATGATTTGTGAATTTTCATTTCAAGAACATAAAGAAAATAAAGATCTAGAATCAAGAATCAAGAATTGTCCCAAATTGTTTGAATTATCAAGATTTGTAAAGAGACTTGTCGGAATCGATCCAATTGATAGTGATGATGAATACGAATTATTACAAATTCTTATATATTGAAGATTTGTTGCTAGATCGATGACAATCAATGAGAATTAGGGATCTGTTGAAGAAACTAGGGTTTCCTCATCATCATCCCTTGTCCCTTCATTGATTATCATTCAAATTCTAGTCTCTAGCAAATTAAATCATCAATCGCTGATCTCTAATTTGGAGCGAAGAAATCGATCTCACCCAAATTAGGTTTTCGATTATTCAATTTCCTAAAGTTTACAAAACTCATAAGACTTAAGAATCGTTCAAGAATTTAATCATCATCATCTACCTATTTTCTCGAATCCGATACAAGCGGAGATTTCACTCACACATTATGAAAAAGGAAAGAATCCAGAATTGATAAATTTTCATAATGCAAGAATGTAAAAAAAGCTAGATTTACAATATTCACCTTTATTAATCGACGATTAGGTACAATTCACTCAACTCGAGATTACAAGATTTGAGAAGGTAACTAGATCCGCCGAAATTAGCTTCGCATCGATCTTCTTGAGTCGCGGTGTAAGGTTCCTTGGTACACACATGAGGTTCTACAAGGCATCAACCATGCCAAAATCAAATTTTTCTATGTACCGAGAAACCCTAATCAAGATCGTTAACTAGAGGTAAGGCGAAACTACAAGCAAGCAAACTACTTTGCTACTAAGTGAATGGGAATACAACCTTTGTAGATCCGGTCCTTCACTTCTAAAGCTCCATGTTGAAGTCCCTTCACTGCGATCATCAGGATCCCGGACCCTAGCGTTGGTTTCATCGGAGAAATGAGCGGGCTAGGTCGTTGACTTCGAGACCGAAGATGATCTACGTCGGGGAGACTCAAACTCAAGCTCCATCTTCACTTGGTCATGAACTTTGTGAAGAGAACACCCTATACTACATGGAAAGTAGTAGAGGATCAAGAAATAGGAAGTGGGTTCACTTTGGATTTGGATTTCTCACTTGATTTCTTCACTTGAAATTTTCTAACAAGCTTTCTTCACTTGAAGAAGAAGATGAAGAAGAAAAGAATATGAATGAATTGTTGAAAAAGAATAAATCAAGTGATGTCTATCATCTTGCAATCATGGGTGAGTTAACTTTTGTAGAAAGTAAACTAGAGTTTAGGTTGATGGTTAGGTTAAAGAACAAAACAAAATGGTTAGAATTTTTCAATGATGCTATGAAGCTTCATGAAGCTTTAAGCCAAAGCAAGAAAAGCCACCATTTTGTTTTACCAAAATAAATAAATAAAATAAAATAAAACCTAACCATTAACCTAAACAAGATGTAGGTCATACACACACCCAAGTTTGCATCTATCATTAATCATGATACAAACTAGTGCACAAACATATATCATATATACAACTTGTGCACATCAAGTGAGAAAATCAATCTTAAGTTAACAAATACTAGTTAATGTAAAGTAATATATCAAATATATAATTATACATTAAATCATTAAATCGATACTTGATTTAATGATCCGGTCATATCGCATATAACCGACTAATATCATGTGTATCGATGTATCGAATGAACACTTGATTCGGTAACGCGGCTATATCTCATATAACCGACCAATGATATAAATCGCGAGAATAGAATACAGTATCACATACTGGTATTATTCTCGGTCACGCATATATCTCATATGCGCTCCCATTTCGTTTCGCTTGAGCCAGGAAACCCCTGTGTAGGACTCCAAAGACTCGTCAATACGCCGGCAGTAGGTGATGATCATATCAAACACCCACAAGCCGCAAGCGGTCTGCTAAACGTAACGGCCATCCTGGTATTGAGCGATCAGAAGATCAATGAGCAAGCCTGCTCACACTCCTGTGAAACCAACCAGTAACACTTACCGCACAGTCCGGTTTGTTCGTCTGATATGTCGCATATCTCGCCTAGGGGTGGTAAACGTCATACCCCAGTAGCTTGATAAGTCATGCCGATTTAAGGTCCATAACAAGCATGAAACTACTGATAACACTTACCAGTAAATCAGTACAACCCTGGCCAGTGATTTCCAGTTATGGCCAGTCGAGCATAGCGCAACATCAACCCCCAATACCGGGAGAGACGAATCCCCTCCTATCGCTCATTGCCTCCATGTGAATCGGGACTGTACCCAAAAACCACCTGTTTGCACGACTCAGTAGAGCCGTGGTAGGGTGGAAATCAAAGCACATTGGGAGACACACAAGACTCTATGACGATCTCGGGTCAACAGACTAAGTTGTACCAGTGTCACCAGAGAACTGACATCTGACGTGAGGTGTAATACCATCTAGGAGTTCTCGGCGAGTCCGTTCAGTGTACACAGTCACCACTGAGCACCCGCATGTAAGTGCACGGCGGCGCCCCGGCCGTCAATCCGACGGCCAAATGCGGAAGCGGTGATAAACTTTAAATTTTCTTGAACTGGCAAACCGCCGCGCACTAATACCCGGATCGAACCATTAACTAGTCCTAGCTAACAACAAGAAAGGGAAGAGAGATATACCGACGATCCAAGTCCTCCGGTCTTCTCATCATCGTCCCGATCTCCTGCGGAATGTCCCGTCTCCTCCTCGTCGCCGGAAGTGCACCACATCGCCTACTTCTTTTACGGGCTCCCACCTCAATGCCGAGGCAACTCGGGCACGAAGCTGGCTAGTCGACGTGCCCAAGATATACTGTAGAATATAATGTAGAAGTCTCATTCGGGGTTGTAGGAATTGCCTTTGGTGGAGGGATTGAACTTGGAGCTTTTTGGAATGATCTTGTGGGATTTTTGCAACCTCAAATGAACCAAAATCCCACACACAAAATGTTGGACAGCCCCCCCATGAGTGTGGCCGGCCATTACAATAATGAGGAAGAAGAAGAGAGTGAGAGTGTGTGTATCAAAAGACAATGGGAGCCATTCTCATATCATGCAAGAGAGAGAAAAGAAAACTCATCATGAAAAGAAATGATCACCAAATCAAACCCATACTCCACACACTAATCATCAACAACCATGATGCTTACAAAGTCAAGCCATCATGAAGTGATCAAGTCAAAAAGGTCAAGGTATGGTGCTCATCATGAAAACCATCATGATGCAACAAGATGCAAAGAACCCCCTCCACTAATGCCTATTTGCAACAATGCAAATAAACCCTCCTCCACCAATCTTCGGCCAATGAACGGAACAATGGAAATCGGCCGAAACGGAAAGCAAATTGGCAACTCCAGAAAACTTGTTCCGTAATAAATTACAGGAAAACCCCGATACTGTGCATACACACCCGCATCTGTATTTCGACCGAAATACAAATGCAATGAGACAAAATCTACACTGTACTATACTAGGATCCGGCTTATACCAAAGCCGGCTAGTAATATCCGTTCGATCCTGATCCGTGCAATACCACACGTATCTGATCGAACCCTTCCATATAACCATACGGCCTATAGTACAAACTGTCCGATCCTGATCCGTGCAATACCGCACGTATCTGATCGGACCTTGCCATATCTCCATACGGCCTCTACAACCTTTCGCCCGAAAGCTGAGTAACTGAATGTGGGGGACTCTAAAGACTCGTCAACACCTTGGTCGTGGATTTAACCACTAGCACGTCAGAGGTATAAGCCAATACGTAACGGGCTACCAGGTATTGACTAAAAGGGACGTCTGCGAGCGAACTCAGCCTGACAACCCTACTGAGCCTGTCAGTGACAATATCCGTACAGTCCGGTCCGTTCGTCTATGAGCATCGCATGGCGGGCCTAGGGGGTTGGTAAAAGTCAGACCCCCAAAAGCGGTACAAGTCGTGTCGGAGTGTAGGCCAGAACACCCTGAGATACTACTGGAATACCTACCAGTAAATCTCCTTGCCTCGGCCGAGGGCTTCGTGTAATGTCTCTCCTAGACACAGCACGACGTCACCCCCAATACCGGGAGAGACGAACCCCTGAAGATACGCTCACTGCCTCCATGTGGCTCGGGACTGTACCCAACTAAAACCTGTTTGCACGACTCCTTTGAGCCGTGGTAGGGTAGTAATCAAAGTACAGTGGGAACTCACACGAGACAAATGACGATCCCCAGGTCGATGAACTAACCTGCACACATGTCACCAGGGAACTGCCATCTGACGTCTGGTATATGACCAACTAGCATGTTCCCGGCCAGTCCTGTCCGGTGTACTCATAACCCAATGAGCACCTGTATACATCTTAGGTGATCCAACTGACACCAGTGGCTTGTGAGACCGGCCACCGCCCCTCGTCGGGGTCTCGACTGTATACACTAGTCTACTATGGAGAATCGATGCCCTGTCTCGAAACTCTCACGACTAGGGACCTTTTAAGGATATGCTTATAGACCCCCAGCTCCCACTTATATGATCGCCCTCATACTGCTGGTGGTCAAGCAAGAATCCTAGGGGCTCTATCAACGTGTAATAGCGACGTGTCAGGTCACTTAAAGCAGTACACGATGATAAAGGTAAACCAGATAGCATACTATCATCTCGAGTAAGACTGTCCTACCGGGATAGGTCCTCCATCAATCATTACAATCACGTACCTGTGACCTAATAATTGACTCTGAGGGCACTATCTCCAACAATCTCCCACTTGCACTCAAGGCCAATTATTGCGATGTCGCATACTCACAGCCCGTGTGATACCGAACACCCAACTCCTGTACTAGTCAGTCTCACAAAGCTCGTTTGCGAAACTATTGCGTTCGAGGAATAGCCTCAGTGAGTGGATCCGCTATGTTGTTTCTTTCTATGTCTCTCTAAATCTCAAGTTCGCGGAGAAAGCCATCTCCCGAAAAGAGCAATACCTGTCTTAGAATGTGTCTGGATGTCTGATGGGACCTAGCTCATAAATGAACTCCAAATCCAAACTTCTTAGACTGTATCGTCAACTGAACTTAATCAGTATCCTGCGCCATGCCACCCTCAGTATTGCCTTGGACCACCTGTCCAAAATACTGCCCCTCATCAGAAGGAAAAACTATAACTCTGACAACCTCCTTGTCGTCCATGTCACCTTGGAAGCCTGGAATGATAACTGTTTCCCGAATGAGGCTGTCGTTATCATATCCCTAGAACATCCACTTATGTTCTAAAAGTGCTTCCGATCGTTTCTCCAGGATTGGATTAATGTCAGCTTATTGCATCTAGTGCAAGAACAATTTCTGGTGTGGTACTTGACATCTCATGATTGACTCAATTGCCTGAGCAAGTGATCTGCCAATCACGCACGTCCCTCTCCCCTTTAGTCTGTAAGACAGCTTTAAAGAGGGTGACTCCATCACCTGCAGGTACACTACCATGCCAGGAGTCGTCCATTCTAAATACTCTTAGAATGCCGTCAAAGTACCCTGATTGGGAAACCACCCAAATCTAGATCTAAAACCATAGATCTAGTAACCAGTATGTCTGATATAAAATCCATTTCCTTTGTGGAGAAAACACTGTGTGACGACCAAAGTATAACCGATTGTAGTATAGGAGTTTCTTTTCCTACTCTGTGTATGTCATCCAAATACCAGGACATCACACCCTACTACCTTCTCAACAGATCCATCCCTTATTCTGAGGAAGTCAAACCCATGACTGTCACGTCAGAAATAGATGATCTATCTCCGCTACATCTGCTTTAGTCTATAAATAGACATAAGCTACTTGTCCACCAATGCTTCCGCTGCTCCCACTGACTACGACAACCCTCTGGCAGAGTCATATAGACGTACACTTCTAAAACTAGTTTAGAACGACGCTATACTCATCCTCCCGCCGGGTCTCGCAGCCTGGAACAACAGCAATGGTAATTGTGGGTAAACAAGAACTTCCCTGTCACAGTCCTTGAGGCTACCGGAGTACCCCTCGGGTGCCTGAAGTTACCCACCGCATCTGCGGAGTGGCCAATGGAAAGTCAAACCAGATTGAATGTTTATGTTCCTATGAAATCTTCAGTAATCGTTTGTGGTTCTGGAATTACTTCCAGTTCTACCATACTCCCACTACAGTTTTCTGAAAAAATCCATTTTTAATAAAACTGTGGCGAGTCTAGAACAATATCGCTATTGTTCATCCAGATGGTAGAAAATCAACCCTCGTCATAGCCTGGGTCAACCCACAAACAGCCATTACAGAAACGTGCCTTGAGTTGTCCAGTGTCTGGTTTTAATCATAAACCGGACAACTCCCCGTACCTTAACATCGTTAAGATATGAACTGTTCTATATCCAATATAGAACCAGAGGCACTGATTTAATTGAACCAGATTCAAATCATACAGCTGTCTCCAGTGCATGTCAACTAAATGGAGAGAGGCCGATCAGCATTACTCAACTTAGGAATACTTCCAATTATGAGTAACCTGAAAGAGAAGCAAGTTCTCTTAACCATTACTATCAACAGAATACCATTCACAAGTATCTACATCTTCGATCTCCTTGAAGAATCCCGATACTTGCAACACCTGGTTCTCTACTTTATTCAAATACCTATAACTTCTCAAAATTCAGACCCTGTGTTTCCGCGAAACACCTGTCTAAAAACTAGAGAAGTCATAAGTAAACCGAATATAGTACGAGGACCAACCCCTCTGTCCTGATGGACCCTGGACAACATACAATACTCTGTATAAGTCCTTTGAGTCTGATAACTCATTCACTGTGTGTCGTAGGTTGAAAACTGTACTTATGGTTAAGAAGAATTACACCGTTGTTTAATGCTCCTTACCTAACCATCCACTGATATAGGTAAATGTTATCGACATAATATCAAAAGGTATATCTCACTCTATGAAAATAGACGTACAGATATATCAATTTGAAATTGGTGCATAACAGCGGATATTCAAAACCAAATATTTGCCGACCGGCAAACAACCCAGGTGATTTCCTCAAATATCACCGATTACAACGAATCCCGATATAATGAGGATGATCACCCAATTCCCAATAACTTACTCCCACTCATCATCTGTAAAACCATACAGATGTGAGAATCGTACCTGGTAAATACATACCCTGGAGTAAGGACTAATTGGGAAATCAGTTTTCCTTTAACTGTACACAGTGAAACTGAAACATTGAAATGTTTCGATGGGGTATCCCGGTATTCCTAGTAATGCCTCTTCCAGATTCACGACTGTAACCGTATAATCCTTTGCCACCTCTCCAAATCCCTTCATATGTCTTTAGTCATTACCTTCTGCACACCCCTTTAGGCCAAATGGTTTTCTTCCTTCCCTACCGTTCGGCACCAGCCTATGGTTTGGAAGAAGACTATCCAATAAGCATAATGGGTGTACTGTCCCAATCCTAGAAACACTCGCAATGAGAGAGGGTGAAGATAAAAGACAACCGAATAAACCTTATTCCTATTTCTCCTGGACCAGAATCCATCCCCGAACTGGAACAAGTTCCTTTCGAGTTCGTATATAACCATACGATGGAGTATCCAATAAACTGTGGATCTTCGTAGTGATACGGAGTGTCCTGGAGAAATACAAAGGTGATTTTAGGATTGGCGAAGGAATACTTGGTTTGGTCGTGAATATCTGTTGCAATTTACTTTGCCCTCTTACTAATCCCTTGCTTTGTCTTAACCTAATACCTTCTGCACACCATCGTTATGCTAATTGGTTTTCTTCATTCCCTACCGGTCGGCACCTGCCTATGGTTTGGAAGAAGACTATCCAATTTGCGTAATGGGTGTACTATCTCCTAAACCAAGGAGTACTCGCAACTCGAGAGAAGGAAAAAGGAAAAGACAACTGAATAATCCTATCCGTTTTCTCCAGAACCTGAAACCATCCTCGAATAAATTCTCTCGAGTTCGTATCTAACCATACGATGGTTTTTTCCAATGGAAGTGGACGTTCTTAGTAATACGGGGTGTCCTGGAGAAAAGGGTAAAAGTAGGAGTGGCAATGAGGTTTGCAACTCTGACAATCCAAAAGCCAGTGTTTTAAGAAGGTTCGGTCAATCTTGGTCACTGAGTCATAGTCTTAGGGTCGGGTCAATGGTCGCTGCCAAAGAGAGAGAGAAAAGAAACACTCAGCGTGCACTCTAACCTAGATCAGAATGGTTACCAATTTATCTAATCTGGAAACCTCCCACTGTACCTCAAATTCTCCTCCAAACCTGAAAGAAGAATTAGTCGGGATCACCCGAGGAGTAAACTAACTCATCAGTGGGAATCGGGATCCAACTATCATCGCATGATAACGTGACGGAATCCGCTCACATCATCATACTCCAGATGGTATGCGCATATCTGGCAAGTTTCAGTTCTTTTGAAACTCCCGATGTAATTTCTGCCCCATGCTCTTATGACCTTGACGATGGCCAACAAATCATAAGTCACATGTCAAGTTCTACCCGTCATTCTCCAGGTTGATTTGAACCCACCCGTATAAGCCCTTGACGAAGGCCAACAAGGCTATACGACTGTCCCAAACCAACGCATCTATCTATGCTGCAGAAAGGCAACAAGCAGCTACCATACACTATGCCTTGACGAAGGCCAACAAACATAGCATGAATACTACGTGCTACCCGTCTGAAACGACGGAGGGCTACGAATGGTTTCTGGCGAAAACCTTTAACATAAAGAACTTGATATCGTTGAAGGAACTGATAGCTTTTTGAAAATATAGTGACGAAAACCGTTGCTAAAAAGGTCACTCCCGGTGAAGGGATCTCGGCTTTTTCCCCGTAGAATGGGGTGCAGGATATTCCAAATGAATACCACGGTGCAAAGCAAAAGTAATCGGCTATAGTGAAGTCATTGCCCTGACGCAAACTTTTGTCCAAGGGGTCACTCCCGGTGAAGGGATCTCGGCCCTTGCCTCGTCGACTGAGGAGCAGGATATTCCAGCTGAATACCATGATGCAAAACAAAAGTGAACGTCCTTGCAATAACAGCTTTTTGAAAAGTGTTCCAACAACATCAGATTAGGTTTGTTTTTAACTTGCATTGATCCGAATCAACGCAGTCCCATCAATTGATCACACCACAAAGAACGAAAATATACTGATGTACGTATATGCCATCCGCATTCGCCACTGGGTCCCGTCATTAGCCGTTTGGTTAGCTAACTAACGACAGAGCGGGGACTGGACTAGCGCGGATGCAAAACATATACAACATCTACTAATATATATACCAATATATAGTATTCGCTCAAGGCGTGAATAAAATGCAACATCACAGAGAATGAACAGCATCACAGAAACAATACAGTTATCTGGGATCCCCGGGTTTCACAGAGCCACTACTGAAACCCGACGTTCCCCTGGTCGTGTGGATAGCCTGTGCAATGAAATCCTAGACCCCTACGGGCGCGGCAAGTCACCCGCGAAAACCTGAAGCGAGGCAGCACCGTGAATGGACCACCCAGCACTTCACGGAATCCGGCAACTTGGGCACCCCTCCTGGGTCAACCTGTACCCCCTACGAGTGCGGCGAATAGCCCGCCAATCCTAGAGTGAAGCCCCTTCCGTCTCAATGCCATTAGATGCGGGCTTGTTGCCTTCTAGAATCCGGCTATCCCTGCACACCTCCGCGGGGCAATCCTAGTACAGAGAGTAAAATATACATATACCGGGTACATCGACCGCAACCAGGTCGTGCCCCAAAATAATAATACAAACAGGCAGTGACGGCAGTCCACATGTCGGACGCTCGCCCCGCAATATCAAATGTACATAATACAACCACAACTGTACTAGCATTGCATCCAGGCTATCCCCCACGACCGATCCGCAACATCACAGCAAAAACAGAACATCAACGTGAAAGTCACGTTCGCAAATCCGTCTAACCGGGCTATAGCAGTTAGACCGGATTTACCGATCGAGTGACATTCACGGTCGCAGATATAATGTAAATACTGTGAAAAATGTGTTTAAAATATCCGATCGATCAAACTTTAACAAGTGGGCCCCCAAGTACTACTGTAGCACATCAAGAAAATCTGGGCCCAATATTAACATTCCAAAACCCCAATTTTCAGCCCAGAAAGATACTGTAGAAATTTGGTGCAGTCAACTCATCATTGTGCGGTGGAACCGCGGCCCAAAGGGGGGTTTGGCCGCGGTTCCGCGCTCCCGTAGACGAATCACTGTACCGAATTTTTACAGCACCCTTAGATATTCCAGTACATCACTATTTTACAACCTGAAAAATTTTTGGACACCAAAAAATTTCAACAGAAACTGATGCGAACTAAAATGCAGTTTTGGAACATTCGATCGATCGAAACAGAAAAACACATTACACCAAGCTAGACTATGTTAATGGCGAGGCTCTGATACCACTGTAAGTGCACGGCGGCGTCCCGGCCGTCAATCCGACGGCCAAATGCGGAAGCGGTGATAAACTTTAAATTTTCTTGAACTGGCAAACCGCCGCGCACTAATACCTGGATCGAACCATTAACTAGTCCTAGCTAACAACAAGAAAGGGAAGAGAGATATACCGACGATCCAAGTCCTCCGGTCTTCTCATCATCGTCCCGATCTCTTGCGGAATGTCTCGTCTCCTCCTCGTCGCCGGAAGTGCACCACATTGCCTACTTCTTTTACGGGCTCCCACCTCAATGCCGAGGCAACTCGGGCACGAAGCTGGCTAGTCGACGTGCCCAAGATATACTGTAGAATATAATGTAGAAGTCTCATTTCGGGGTTGTAGGAATTGCCTTTGGTGGAGGGATTGAACTTGGAGCTTTTTGGAATGATCTTGTGGGATTTTTGCAACCTTAAATGAACCAAAATCCCACACACAAAATGTTGGACAACCCCCCCATGAGTGTGGCCGGCCATTACAATAATGAGGAAGAAGAAGAGAATGAGAGTGTGTGTATCAAAAGACAATGGGATCCATTCTCATATCATGCAAGAGAGAGAAAAGAAAACTCATCATGAAAAGAAATGATCACCAAATCAAACCCATACTCCACACACTAATCATCAACAACCATGATGCTTACAAAGTCAAGCCATCATGAAGTGATCAAGTCAAAAAGGTCAAGGTATGGTGCTCATCATGAAAACCATCATGATGCAACAAGATGCAAAGAACCCCCTCCACTAATGCCTATTTGCAACAATGCAAATAAACCCTCCTCCACCAATATTTGGCCAATGAACGGAACAATGGAAATCGGCCGAAACGGAAAGCAAACTGGCAACTCCAGAAAACTGGTCCCGTAATAAATTACAGGAAAACCCCGATACTGTGCATACACACCCGCATCTGTATTTCGACCGAAATACAAATGAAATGAGACAAAATCTACACTGTACTATACTAGGATCCGGCTTATACCAAAGCCGGCTAGTAATATCCGTTCGATCCTGATCCGTGCAATACCGCACGTATCTGATCGAACCCTGCCATATAACCATACGGCCTATAGTACAAACTGTCCGATCCTGATCCGTGCAATACCGCACGTATCTGATCGGACCTTGCCATATCTCCATACGGCCTCTACAACCTTTCGCCCGAAAGCTGAGTAACTGAATGTGGGGGACTCTAAAGACTCGTCAACACCTTGGTTGTGGATTTAACCACTAGCACGTCAGAGTTATAAGCCAATACGTAACGGGCTACCAGGTATTGACTAAAAGGGACGTCTGCGAGCGAACTCAGCCTGACAACCCTACTGAGCCTGTCAGTGACAATATCCGTACAGTCCGGTCCGTTCGTCTATGAGCATCGCATGGCGGGCCTAGGGGATTGGTAAAAGTCAGACCCCCAAAAGCGGTACAAGTCGTGTCGGAGTGTAGCCCAGAACACCCTGAGATACTACTGGAATACCTACAGTAAATCTCCTTGCCTCGGCCGAGGGCTTCGTGTAATGGCTCTCCTAGACACAGCACGACCTCACCCCCAATACCGGGAGAGACGAACCCCTGAAGATACGCTCACTGCCTCCATGTGGCTCGGGACTGTACCCAACTAAAACCTGTTTGCACGACTCCTTTGAGCCGTGGTAGGGTAGTAATCAAAGTACAGTGGGAACTCACACGAGACAAATGACGATCCCCAGGTCGATGAACTAACCTGCGCACATGTCACCAGGGAACTGCCATCTGACGTCTGGTATATGACCAACTAGCATGTTCCCGGCCAGTCCTGTCCGGTGTACTCATAACCCAATGAGCACCTGTATACATCTTAGGTGATCCAACTGACACCAGTGGCTTGTGAGACCGGCCACCACCCCTCGTCGGGGTCTCGACTGTATACACTAGTCTACTATGGAGAATCGATGCCCTGTCTCGAAACTCTCACGACTAGGGACCTTTTAAGGATATGCTTATAGACCCCCAGCTCCCACTTATATGATCGCCCTCATACTGCTGGTGGTCAAGCAAGAATCCTAGGGGCTCTATCAACGTGTAATAGCGACGTGTCAGGTCACTTAAAGCAGTACACGATGATAAAGGTAAACCAGATAGCATACTATCATCTCGAGTAAGACTGTCCTACCGGGATAGGTCCTCCATCAATCATTACAATCACGTACCTGTGACCTAATAATTGACTCTGAGGGCACTATCTCCAACACCGCATACCATCTCTGATGTCAAACACCAATGGATATGGGATCATCTATCGCCCATCACATGGGTCGAGAAGATATACGCTAGTCTACTCTGGAATATCGATGCCCCGTCTCGATATTCCAAGGACTAGGAACATTGAAGGATGTACTCATGGACTACCCAGGCCCCACTACTATGATCTACATCATTGTCCTGGAAGTCGAGCACACATCCTAAGGGCTTTATCAACATGTATTAGAGAGACTACAAGTATACATGTTAAGATAAAGAGCAACCAGATAGCGTACTATCATGTCGAGCAAGAAAGTCCTACCTATATATGTCCCAGCATTCACTACAATATACAACTCATGTACAGTAATGGCCTCTAGGGCATACATATAACTAACAATCTCCCACTTGCACTAGGGCCATCTGTAGCAGTTGTTGCAGTATCTCATACTCGACTATCCCATATGAGTCTCTCTCTGGGAAAAGGCCTTTGTGAGTGGATCCGCCATGTTGTTCTCTGAGTCTACTCTCCTAACCTCGATCATCCTGGAGATCAACTATCTCCATGATCAGGTGATGCTGCCTCAGAATATGTCTTGGTCACTGATGGGACTGGGGTTCCTCGGCCAAAGCCACACTTCCAGTGTCACACAATGGTAGGAACCTAGTTCATCTCATGAACTAATATACACCCAAACTGCCTCTTTGGTAGTATCTTTGATAGCGATGTCACTAGCCTTTATCGTCTAGTTTGCTACGGTATCTCGCTTGGAACTCTTCCAACATACCGTCCCTCCACTGAGGGTAAAGACAATGCCTGCGACTGACATTCAGTCGTCCTTATCACCCTGGAATTTTTCCAGTGATTCTCCCCAAGATCGATTGATACCATCTCACTACAACTAGTGAGAATCCAAATATTCATTTAGATCTATCTCATAGATATAAAATCTAGGATTTAGGAAGTATCACACAGATTCTATATGGAGAATCCTTGTGATAAGAGGAGATTGACCGTGCATAGCTTAGGAAACTCTTTTCCTATCAAGAGTATGTTATCCACGTACTATACGAGGATGACCACCTTACTCTCTACTACTTTTTTGTATATACAAGGTTCATCTACCATTTTGATGAAGTCAAACTCTTTGACTATCACATCAAAACAGATGTTCTAACTTCGCGATGCCTGCTTTATTCTGTAAAGCAACTTACACATGTTTCCGCTGCTCCCACTGATTTACGAAGCCCTCTGGCTGTGTACTTATAGACGTTCTCTTCCAAATCAGTACTTAGAAAAATAGTCATGTCACCCAACCACCAGATATCGTAGTCATGGTATGTAGCAAAGGCATGTAGGATCCGGATGGACTTAAGCATAGCCACTGGAAAAGGTTTCATCATTATCCGCGCCTGGTCGATGAAGAAAACCATTAACAAGTCTAGCTTTGAAAGTCTCAACTTTTCCATCTACACCAAGTAATCTTCTCAAGATATACTTGCTCCTGATGGGGATTTAACCCTTCAGATATGGCAACCAAAGTCTATACTTTGTTGGTGTACATGGATTCCATCTCAGATTGCTAAGCATCCAGCCATTCTTACAGAGTCCCCACTCTTGATGGCCTACTTGAAACTAGTTGGATCATCATCTCATGATGCAATCCTCGCTCCCACTGTCATCGAGAAACCGAAGTATCTCTTAGGCGGATGAGGAACCCTACTAGATCGGCGGAGAGGCTGAGGTTCGTCGGAGACTATTGAATCCTTTGGTTCTATCAAATCATCAGCTGTAATTTGTATAGCTGGAACTCCTTCGAGTTCTACAGAACTAACCTTGCCTCGAGCTTGTCCGGATTTTGCTTTTGACATTGGCCGGACAACCATAAATCTTAACTTGCTTAAGAGACGGGCTCTTCCCATACCATATCTCATATGGAGTGGTAGGCAGTGATCTGATTCGAACCTAATTCAATAGGTATGCAGCTTCTTAAGTGCATAACCCCCAAAAGGAAACAGGTAACTCAGTAGTACTCATCATAGAGCGCACCATATCAAATAGGGTGTGATTGCTCCGCCCCGATACACCGTTGTGCTGTGGTGTATACAGAGGAGTAACACAGAGAGAGAATCTTTTTCTCTTTTAGAATAGTCCAAGAATTCCATGCATAAGTATTCTCCTCCCTGATCTCATCATAGGACCTAATACTTATACCTATATTGGTTCTCTACTTCTAACTTATATTTTTTGAATTTCTCGAAAGCTTCAGACATGTGTTTCAACAGGAACATGTGTCCGAATCTTGAGAGATCATCAATGAATGTAAGGAAGTACAGAGAACCGGTCGTGGCATATGTAGACTGGGGACCTTTACACATCACTATGTATCAGTCCCAAGAGTTCACTAACTCTTTCTCTGTTTCCAGTAAACAGAGCTATGGTCATCTTATCTTTGTGACATGATTGGAAAGTTTCATAAGATGTAAATTTAAACTGATTTAAATATGCATTTAAATATAACTCAGCTAGTCGGGTCGCATTGATATGACTTAGTCTACAATGTCTCAAGAAGAATTCATTCATTTCTGAACTCTTTCTCTTGTGTATGTTCTGTATGCTAAGAACTGCTGTTTGATTTAGAACGTATATGCTTTTAGATAATGTGCCTGAACCGATCAACTATTGATATAGGAAATGTTCAAAATATTATCCAACAATACAAAATTATATCCTCTTTAGTAAATAAAGAGACTGATATGATGTTGTATATCAGGTTCGGTATCTAATAACATTCGTTCAGAATCGGTGTATTCTGGTAATACAGGGTGATAGTGACCAACAGACTTGGCTGCAACACTTGCACCGTTTTCTGTCTCATGAAACTTATCACCCGTTCTCAGTTTTCTACCTGTCTGTAGCCCATGTAATAAATTATATATGTGGGATCCTGATCCGGTATCAAATACCCAGGACGTAGAGGATACAGAGAACCAATTCTTTGTAATGAACACACCCGAAGAAGATGCATCATTATGCACTTTCTTTGTTTGGGCGGCATGGGAATCCTGGTATTCCCCTAATTCCTGCTCTATCTTATAACAATTATAAGTTGGAGCGGGACCAATGTTCCCCAGCTCAGTATAACAAGCGGGTTCGGTCAATACATCCATATTATTATCTTGATTAAGGCGTGACATGGTCGCTACCTGGAGAGAGAGAGAAGAAAACACTCTGCGTGTGCTCTTGCAAGATTAGATTGGTTATTTATTTTATCTACTCAGGATGGCTCCCACTGTTTTTATCAAATCTTCCTTCAAACCCTAAAAGGAAAGGCTAGCCGGGATTAATTGCACTCTACAAGTTCGCCAATCTTTCAGCCAGGCCAGTGCCTGTACTTTGAGGGAGGTTCCCCGTGCTTTCGCACGGACCTAATTAAAGTAAACCTCATTTTCCCAGGGGCGTAACCCCGTTGACACCTTTGTAGACACCTACTTGATCGGCTAATTGTAAAGTGCAAAACTCTCCTAGGAGTAACATTTATTCGCAGTGGGTATCGGGATCCAACTATCTCATAGAAGGTATGCAATCTCATTGCAAATTTCAACACTTGACACTCCCGATAAATGTTTTTACCCCTAGCACTTATGACCTTAACTATGGTCAACAAATCATAAGCACTAGTCAAGTTCTACCCGTCATTTCGTGATTAATTAGACCCACCCACATGACCCTTAACTAAGGTCAACAAAGTCGTGCGACTGTCCTAACTAATCGCATCATATGCGGTGTAGGAAGACATCACTTAGCTACCGTACACTGTGCCTTGACTATGGTCAACAAACACAGCACGAATACTAAGTACTCTACTTCATAAAATGACGGAGGGTTGCGGATGGTTTTTCTGAAAACCTTTAACGCTTTGAACTTGATCTCGTTGCGGAATCAAATGGTTTTTAAATGGAGTGTTTTTGAGGCTTTTCTAGTTTTGCTAAAGGGGTCACTCCCGGTGAAGGGATCGTCGGCCCTTTCCTCATCGAATAAGGTGCAGGATATATCATATATATCGCTGTGCAAAGCAAAAACTATAAAAGCAATCAAAAGACAAACCGAGGGTTGTAGCATCTGCTAATTATTGCTAAAGAGGTCACTCCCGGTGAAGGGATCGTCGGCTCTTTCCTCATCGAATAAGGTGCTGGATGTTCTATAAGGAACACCGCTATGCAAAGCAACAACTAGAGCTACCTAATTTTTTGAAATTCGATTCCACAACATCTTTTAGGTTTATTTTCTTTCATTAATCTCATTAATGAATGTCCCATCATTTAAGTCCACCTAAACATCACAGATAAATACAACGTACACTTATACCATCCGCATTCGCCTCGATGTCCCGTCTGCACCGTTAGGTTAGGTAACTAACGACAGAGCGGGGCAGGGCTAGCGCGGGTGTAAAACATAAGCAACGTCTATATAATATATCATATATACTATATACTATATCTATCTGAACATATCACATGATCACATCACAGATAACGCAGCAAAAAATATCATATGAAATATTGGATATACTAGGACGTCCGTGTTTTATTTTGAGCTTGTATAAAACACGGATTCCACGGTCGTGATGAATAGCCAATCCCACAACCCTAGACCCCGACGAGAGCGGCAAGCAACCCTACCAATTCTAGAGTTAGGAGACCCGAATTCGACTCCTCGAGATGGACTCCCACTGGACCCTAGAACCCGGTTACTTGTGCTCCCCTCCTTGGGTCTATCCTAATGCGGAAAAGTAAATAATATACAATGGTGACATCATCCTCAACCTGGAAGTGCCCCAAATAAAAGAATATTACATACAAGTTTTTTACATGAATGAAAAATGAAAAAACACTCATCTCACATAAAAAAAAACGGCTATTTAAACACGACGATCCAATATAACATATCCAGCAACACATAACATCACATGTCATCAACGTAAGTAAATATGCCCATCCTAATTTTCGTTAACATATAGCAACGAAACCGGCGATATCACATATTACAATTACGGTCGCAGAAAAGAAAGTGGAAAACTACAACAGTTGGAATCCACAACTTCTTTAGACATCGCATGCCTAATCAAATGAATTCCTTAGACATCGCATGCCTAACAATTATAAACCCCGCATTTTAGTCTCAAAATCGAAAACTCTTTTCAATATCAAGTCGGGCAATTTAACAAGATTCCCGACATCCTGATCGAATGCTCGTCGCAAACTTTAGTAGACGGCCGCACCCCCGGATGCCGTTGTTCATATCAGATTTTTGCATTTTCATACCGCCCAATTTTTATCATATTGCATATCAGTAGATACTCTTGAGCCGTGTTTGCTAGTCAATTGCAGGATACAGGTTCTCGGTTCTAAAACGGTGGAATTCATGGAAAACACGACAAAATCCGGGTTCCTGCCAACCACAGATAAAACACGGTCTCCGCTCTTCATCCGTATGTTGCCAGATACCAGTTTAGGAAGACAAAATGGCAAATCGATTGTCACCTTCATGCACAAGGCTCAATGGCAACAACAAGTTCCAAGAAATCTACACGGAGCTCGAGGCAATCATGCCAAATCTTGACAAAAAGTCCACCTTTCCCTCAACAGAAATTCTGGAAAATTCCTGAAGAAATTATGAGAAAATACAGATATAAGAATGAAGGGGACAGAAAACCAGGGTACCACCAAAAAGCCCTAGGCCCAACTCAACCAGAAGGCAGCGGATCCGCGGCCAAAGGGGGGTATAGGCCGCGGATCCGCGGCCGTCTAGGCACCGCATGTGCAGAGATTTTGGGGGTATTTTGGTCTTTTCGTTTTTGTTCTGGTGGTTGCCCTAGGTTTCCATTCTCCAGCCTATAAATAGCCCAGAACTTTGAGAAGAAAAGGGTCCATTCTTGTATTTTCTTTTTGCTAGGTTTTAGATTACATGTTCTTCTTCTTCTCATCTCTTCTCCATTAAACTTGAGTGAGCTTTGTGAGTGAAGAATGGTGAATAAAGAAGATCATTTTATTATCATGCTTGTCTTACTTTTGCTATAATTGTTGTAATTTCAATTCGTTAAGTAGTTGTTGTTATTTTCTTGTTGTTTCTTTCTTCTCTCTTTTTCGTTATCCTTAATACGACAATGATGCTTACGCTCGATCCTCGCCAAGGTGAGGTCGCAAATAGGTAGTCGTATTCTTCTAATCTCCTTCTTTCTATCTTCCTCTTTTGTTTTATTTTTCCGTATCATGATGTATGAGTAGTTCATACTTGTTAGGGTAGGATAAGGGAAGTTTGAGAGAAGGGAATCTCTCTCACTCTTTCCTTGCCCAACAGCTTAAATCGACTCCCGTTAATTGAACCACAATCCGCTCCTTACGGCACCCTATCCTACATGATAGCGGTGATTCCGTAGTGAGACCGATTGTGGTTGAATTAACTGGAGGTTATGGCTAAGAGCCAAGAACGGACGGACAAGCACCAAAAGGAAGGACTTATGCGTTGGAAAGCCTAGCTTATACTCGCAAGTTCCTTCCTAGTCGTGCTAATCCCCGTTGTTGCCGATTACCGTAACACCGATATTAAGAGGAGCAACGAAAGATGTGGAGACTCCTAACTCAAACTAACCTAATCCTAACCCTAACATGCTCTCTTTAAAACATCAACTTAACACTTAGATAATCACAAACAACTCTGAACTCTCGGACTTAACTCGTTAACACACATAGAAAAAGATTCCCATCTCCCTGCGGACGACCCGTACTCAACCGGCTAGCTACAAGCGAAACCGTCTTGATTGCGGTATTTAAACTAAAACTTGAACACGCAGAAACTCTAACAATCAAATGGCGCCGTTGCCGGGGAGACGGTTATTTATTTCCTTGTGTAATTTCGGGTTAACTTGTGAATATAACCGAAAAACAAAAAAAAATATATATATATATATATACATTGTAAAAAAAAAACCATCTTGTTGTTTTTGATTAGCTTTTATGCAAGTGTGCAGGAAAATACGAAGTTCAAGATCGACGCCAAAGACGTTGGATAATACGGAGTTCAAGTACAGTGCCAAAGACATGGGAAGATAGACCCACATTTCGCGGCTACACCGCGACGGACAAAAATGAAGCATCCGGTCTACTGTAAAAATCTGGAGCAGATACAGTGAGCAAATCAGAATTCCAGACATCCAGACAACCAGAGGAGACACAGACCAGCACCTACAAAAATTTTCAAGGCCCAAGCCCATCACATTGCCGCGGATCCGCGGCATAACCTAGCTTAGGCCGTGGAACCGCGGCCGTTTGGTGGCCTCAGGGTGCCATTTTCTCTGTGAGTCCTCCTCTCCTCCTTCCCACTCCTCTGGACTCCAATAAACTGTGTTTTCTGCAGGTTTCTTTGCGCAAATTCTTCTCCCCCTTCCAATAAACTGTTCTTGTGCAGGATTCTTTGCGCCGCAAATAAAAATTGTTTGCAGTTGATTTGTTACCGCTTTGCATTCTTTAATACGGACTTAAGGGGCTTGAAACCAATCCAGATTGGGTGGGGATTTCATCACCCTTCCCAGGACCCCAAAAATCACTAAAGCATATGCATTGTCCATTGTAAATTAAAAAATACTAGACTTCAGCCCTAAGGACTTCGCGCTCATTAGGAGAAGATAAACCGTGTTTAGAACCTCGCTTAACGGTATATTGTTTACGGGGTGTCTAGGAAAGTGTTAAAGGCGCAACCGCCGAAAGAGAAAGGGTTATTTAATTAAGGAACTTCGCGAAAGCGTTGGACAACCTCCCCTTATCTCTGCACTTACCTGGCCTCGTGATCAGTGTATTTTTAAGCCCGTTTCTCGGCACTGTTTAACTTCGACAATCAAGTTCAGGAGCAGGTCTAGTAGACCTATGTTACCTTAGATCTAGGTGTGATTGTGCATATCTTATTTGTGATTGCTTAAGCCGTATATCCGTACATATTTCTGTAAATCTCTTCCAAAAAAAGAAAAAAGAAAAAAATCAAAAACTTTTATAAAAAAAAAACTTGCCCCTTTGTCGCCAAATCCATTTTTCACCCACTACCCATCGCCTTTCTCCATTGACGTTTTCTTACCCTCACCTTCTCCGCTTTGACTATACTAAACTCGTTTAGTGTATGTCCGCTTGGACTCGGGACACTAGCGCCCGTCTAGTCCGCGTTACGTTAGTCGCTACCGACTACGTGATCGACTTCGAAGTCGATACTCCATCCACTCCTCTTTCACCCCTTCCTTTGCCGGCCAACTCCGACGTTGACCGAAATTCTGTTCATACATCTTCACCTTCACCTTCACCAACCTCTTCTTCCGCGATGTCGGGATTTAATCCGAACATCTCTTTGACCACCGCTGGATTGGCTCCACCTCCTACGGAGACCAATCTCCCACCACCTCCGCCTGTTGTAGCGCCGCAGCGAATCGCGCTCCAGGATCGTTTCTATCCCACCCGTTCTGCACTTCCCACCTGCCTTTATCTTCCTCCGGCCAATGGGGACAACTTTGAAATTAAGCCCCATTTCATCAACATGCTTCCACGTTTTCATGGGCTTGAATCTGAAGATGCCTATATCTTCATCAATAAATTTCAAAACGTCTGTGCCATGATGAAAACCACCCAGCTGTCGGACGATGCTATACGTCTACGGGTCATTCCGTTCACTTTATGCGATCTCGCTGAAAAATGGCTGTATAGCACCGCTTCCCACTCAATCACCAGCTGGGACGAGTTTGTTAAAGCGTTTCTAAAAAAATTCTATCCGAATCATAAGACCGTAAGGATTCGAAATGAAATCAACCAATTCTCCTAGCTTCCTTCTGAACCCTTCTGGAAGTGCTTTGACCGATACAAAGACCTTCTTGTTCAGTGTCCTCACCACGATATAGAGAAATGGCAACTCTGCCAAACCTTATACGAGGGACTGAACCCAGCAACGAAGCAGTTGTTGGAAACCATCTGTCAGGGCCACTTCCTATCGAAATCTGACGAGGAAGCGTGGCAGTTCTTTGACGACCTTGCGGAGCAAACGCTACAATGGGAGAGCACCAGACCGACTTCTTCTTCTTCTACCTCCACTTCTACCGGTCAGTCTAGGGTAGGAATCCACCAACTTGATGTCTCTATTGCGATGAAAGCTGAAATGGCTGCAATAACAAGAAAGCTTGAAGTAATAGAGAGCAAATTTTCTGCTCCTGCTCCTGCCCCTGTTCTCCCCCTTCGTACCATCTGCGCTTGTTGTTCCGATCCTTCCCACTTGACCGAAGAGTGTCCTTACAATCCACCCTCGCAAGGACAGGATCAGGTTAATGCTGCCTTCCAGCAAAGACCGAGGAATGATCCATACTCTTCCACCTACAATCCCGGTTGGAGGAACCACCCCAATTTCGCCTGGAATCAGAATCAGAATCAATTCCAGGGCAACAATTTCCAAAGGGCCCTCCACCGCAACAACAAGCGCAACAACAAACTCAACATCAATATCAGCAACCCTTCCAACCCCAACCTTTCCAAAATCAGACGAACAACTTTCCACCCAACAATTCTTTTCCACCAAACAACTTTGTTCCGTCAAACAACGATAAGGTTTCCTCGCTCGAGCGAAGTCTGGAGGCGTTCGTTAAACAGTCGACTCGGTCCACCGCCAACATCCAGTCTTCCATTCAATCTTTAGTGCAACACACTGCCGCACACGGGCAATGCATCAAGACCATGGAGGCCCAGATTGCACAGCTGCACGCGGCCTTGAGCGAGCGAGAGAAGGGGAAGCTCCCGTCCCAGCCACTTCCAAATCCCGGTCACCCACATAATGCACATGTTGCTCTTGAACAACAAAACCATAATGTGAGTGCCGTGACCACACTGAGATCGGGGAGGATGCTGCAAAACATCATTGGCAAACGGATCAACGATGACACCCCGGCCGCTTCTTCTTCTTCTTCTTCTTCTTCTTCTTCTTCGTCTTCCGAGCCTATTCTCCGTTCTTCAACAGGCTCTCCTTCTTCTTCTTATGCTCTGAACGGACCCACTTCTCACTCCACGAAAACACCTATTCTGGGATCCGTTCCAACTCCACAATCTCCTCCTCCAGCATTAGACTCAACCAATTTTCAAAATGTTCCATTTCTAAACCGGTTGAGATCTAATAAACAAAATCCTCAAATGGAGAAGATTCTGGAGTTATTCAAGCAGGTTAACATTAACTTTCCTCTTTTAGATGCTGTCCAACAAGTCCCGTCCTACGCGAAAATCTTAAAGGACTTGTGCACGAAAAAGAGGAAGTCTCAGGTACCCAAGAAAGTTTTCTTGGCTAGTGCTGTGAGTGATGCCCTTACCCAATCTTTACCACAAAAACGGAAGGACCCTGGCTGTCCTACGATTTCAATTACTATTGGGGATAAGAACATCAGCCGCGCAATATTAGATCTTGGTGCCAGTGTTAACCTACTTCCATATTCAGTATACGAGCAATTAGGCGTCGGAGAGTTGAAACCCACGCACTGCACTCTCCAAATGGCCGACCGATCGATCACCCATCCTAGGGGTAAGCTAGAGGATGTGTTGATAAGAGTCGGGGACTTCATATTCCCCGTTGACTTCATTGTATTAGATACACAGCCTGTAGCTAACCCCAGGAATCAAATTCCGGTGATACTCGGTCGCCTATTTCTCACAACCTCAAATGCTGTGATCAATTGTCGCAATGGTTCTATGAACCTCTCTTTTGGAAACATGACGATTGAACTCAACATTTTTATGTTGGGGAATCAACCCGCCGAACCTAATGCTCATATACTGGACGTCTGCTCGATCCAGGAGATCACCCCAGAAGAGTGTGAATTCGAGGAGTTTCTGTTTGAACACGATAATCTTGACGCCACTAGTGCGTTTCTCTTCGAACCTGCTGCTGTTTCTGCGCCCGACAACGACTACGAGTGTTTCACATTTTCAAACGATCTTAGCCGCGCACAACCCGAGTTTGAATCCTTCGACTTTCTGGATGAGTTACCTAAACCATCCAACTCGGTTGCCTACACTCGCTTTGAACCTTTGCTGGAGTCCTTTGAGTTCGAGACCTTTGCACTAATCTTGCCTTCCATCGTTTCTCCTCCAACGCTCGAACTCAAGCCTTTGCCGTCTCACCTTAAGTACGCTTACTTAGGTGAGAACGAGACCCTCCCTGTCATCATCTCAGCTTCTCTAGCTCCTGAGCAAGAGAAAGCCCTTCTCGCGGTCTTGCACAGCAATAGGCAAGCTTTTGGCTGGTCTATGGTGGACATCAAGGGGATTAGTCCCCTGATCGTTGAGCATCACATTCATCTGATGGATGATGCCAAACCAGCCCGGGATCCACAAAGACGTCTCAATCCAGTCATGAAAGAGGCTGTGAAGAAGGAGATCGTCAAATGTCTAGATAGTGGTATCATTTACCCTATCTCTGATAGCCAGTGGGTTAGCCCCATTCATGTTGTCCCCAAGAAGTCGGGCATCACGGTCATAACCAACGAGGCGAACGAGTTAATCCCTACTCGCACCCAAACTGGGTGGCGAGTTTGAATTGATTACAGAAAACTCAACGCCGCAACACGGAAAGACCACTTTCCGCTACCTTTCATTGACCAAATGCTTGAACGATTGGCCGGACACAAGTACTACTGCTTTCTTGATGGCTACTCCGCCTATAATCAGATTCCCATCGCCGAAAAAGACCAGGACAAGACCACTTTCACTTGTCCTTTCGGCACATTTGCATATCGACGCATTCCCTTTGGGTTATGCAATGCGCCCGCTACCTTCCAGCGGTGTATGATGGGTATCTTCTCAGACATGGTGGAAAAATTTCTGGAGATTTTCATGGATGACTTCTCCATCTTCGGCGATTCCTTCAACGAGTGTTTCCTGCATCTTGACGCTGTCCTTACCCGATGTAAGGACAAGAATCTCACTTTGAACTGGGAAAAATGCCACTTCATGGTGCGCGAAGGTATTGTCTTAGGACATATCATCTCGCAAAATGGCATAGAGGTTGACAAAGCAAAGATTGAGGTCATTTCCAATCTGCCTCCTCCCCGATGCGTCAGAGATATCCGAGCCTTCCTTGGCCATGCCGGTTTCTATAGACGGTTCATCAAGGACTTTAGCAAGATTGCTAGGCCCTTGACTCTTTTGCTGGCCAAGGATACGCCTTTCGACTTCAACTCGAGCTGTGTGACTGTAAGTGCACGGCGGCCCCCCGGTCGTCAATCCGACGGCTAAATGCGGAAACGGTGATAAACTTTAATTTTGCGAACTTAGCAAACCGGCACCACCGCGCACTAAACCCCGGATCGGGCCATTAAACTAGTTCTAGCAAAGTAACAAGATAGGGAAGAGATATACCGAGTGATCCGAGTCCTCCGGTCTTCTCGTCATCGTCCCAATCTCTCACAGAAATTCCGGTCGTCGCCTCCTTGCCGGAAGGGCACCACATCGCCTGCATCTTTTACGGGCTCCCGCCTCTATACCGAGGCAACTCGGGCATGAAGCTGGCAAGTCGACATGCCCAAGATATGCTGTAGAAAGTGTAGTGTAGAGGCTATGTCTCACTTTGGGGTTATGTTGCCTTTGATGGAGGTGAAGGAAGAAGGAGCTTTGGAGGGAAATGAAGCTATCAATCTTTTTCAAAGAAAATGAGATGATCAAATATATCTCCACACAAATGAACCTCTCTCTCTACCTCATCTAAAATTGGCCGGCCCCTTTTCTTTTGTTCCAAAAAGGTGGAGGTGAACAAAAGAACAAGAGGGAGGTGATGGTAGTGTAAAGTGAAGGGGTGACCACATACAAAGACATCATGATAACAAAACCCATATCCAAATCAAATCTCATTTAAAGCAAGTGATGGAAGAAAGATGCTTAACATATCATAATAAATACATCATGGATGAAAAAGCAAAGATGCTTAACATATCAATCTTTTATGCAATAAACCCCTCCACAATGTGTTATTTGCAAACTTGCAAATAACCCCCTCCATCGGAAAAGTCCGGCCGGGAAAGAACAAAGGACAACCGGACGGAACGGAATGCAAACTGGCAACACCAGAAAACTGGTCCCGTAATAAATTACAGGAAAACCCCGATACTGTGCATACACACCCGCATCTGTATTCCGTCCGGATACAAATGCAAAGAGACAAAATCTACACTGTACTATACTAGGATCTGGCTTAAACCAAAGCCGGCTAGTAATATCCGTCCGATCCTGATCCGTGCAATACCGCACGTATCTGATCGAACCCTGCCATATATCTATACGGCCTCTAGTACAAACCGTCCGATCCTGATCCGTGCAATACCACACGTATCTGATCGGACCCTGCCATATCTCCATACGGCCTCTACAGCGTTTCGCCCGAAAGCTTGAGTAACTGAAAGTGTGGTGGACTCTAAAGACTCTTCAATACTATGGCTGTGGATTTAACCACTAGCACGTCAGAGGTATAAGCCAATACGTAACGGGCCACCAGCTATTGACCAAAAGGGACGTCGATGAGCGAACTCATCCTGACACCCTACTGAGCCTGTTAGTGACAATATCCGTACAGTCCGGTCCGTTCGTCTACGAGCATCGCATGGCGGGCCTAGGGTGTTGGTAAAAGTCAGACCCCCAAAAGCGGTACAAGTCGTGTCGGAGTGTAGCCCAGAATACCCTGAGATACTACTGGAATACCTACCAGTAAATCTCCTGCCTTGGCCAAGGACTTAGTGTAATGGCTCTCCTAGACACAGCGCGACCTCACCCCCAATACCGGGAGAGACGAACCCCTGAAGATCCGCTCACTGCCTCCATGTGGCTCGGGACTGTACCCAACTAAAACCTGTTTGCACGACTCCTTTGAGCCGTGGTAGGGTAGTAATCAAAGCACAGTGGGAACTCACACGAGACAAATGACGATCCCCAGGTCGATGAACTAACCTGTACACATGTCACCTGGGAACTGCTATCTAACGTCAGGTATAAGACCAACTAGCATGTTCCCGGCGAGTCCTGTCCGGTGTACTCATAACCCAATGAGCACCTGTATACATCTTAGGTGAACCAACTGACACCATTGGCTTGTGAGACCGGCCACCGCCCCTCGTCGGGGTCTCGACTGTATACACTAGTCTACTCTGGAGTATCGATGCCCTGCCTCGAAACTCCTATGACTAGGGACCATTTAAGGACATGCTTAAAGACTACCAGCTCCCACTTATATAATCGCCCTCATACTGCTGGTGGTCAAGCAAGAATCCTAGGGGCTCTATCAACGTGTAATAGCGACCTGTAAGGTCACCTGAAGCAGTACACGATGATAAAGGTAAACCAGATAGCATACTATCATCTCGAGTAAGACTGTCGTACCGGGATAGGTCCTCCCTCAATCATTGCAATCACGTGCCTGTGATCCAATAATTGACTCTGAGGGCACTATTTCCAACAATCTCCCACTTGCACTCAAGGCTAATTATTGCGATGTCGCATACTCACAGCCCGTGTGATACCGAACACCCAACTCCTCTACTAGTCAGTCTCACAAAGCCTGTTTGCGAAACTCTTGCGTTCGAGGAATAGCCTCAGCGAGTGGATCCGCCTTGAAGTTTCTTTCTATGTCTTTCTATATCTCAAGTTCGCAGAGAAAGCCATCTCCCGAAATGAGCAATACCTGTCTTAGAGTGTCTGGATGTCTGATGGGACCGAGCTCATAAATGAACTCCAAATCCAAACTTCTTAGACTGTATCGTCAACTGAACTTAATCAGTATCCTGCGCCATGCCACCCTCAGTATTGCCTTAGACCACCTGTCCAAAATACTGCACCTCGTCAGAAGGAAAACTATAACTCTGACAACCTCCTTGTCGTCCATGTCACCTTGGAAGCCTGGAATGATAACTGTCTCCCAAATGAGGCTGTCGTTATCATATCCCTAGAACATCTACTTATGTTCTAAAACTGCTTCCGACTGTTTCTCCAGGATTGGATCAATATCAACTTATTGCATCTTGTGCAAGAATAACATCTGGTGTGGTACTTGACATCTCATGATTGACTCAATTGCCTAAGCAAGTGATCTGCCAATCATGCACATCCCTCTCTACTTTAGTCTATAAGACACCTTTAGAGTGGGTGACTCCATCACCTGCAGGTACACTACCGTGCCAGGAGTCGTCCATTCTAAATACTCATAGAATGCTGTCAAAGTACCCTGATTGGGAAACCACCCAAATCTAGATCTAAAACCATAGATCTAGTAACCAGTATGTCTGATATAATGTCCAAGTCCCATGTGGAGAAACCACTGTGTGACGACCAAAGTATAACCGATCGTAGTATAGGAATATCACTTCCTACTACCTTCTCAGCAGATCCATCCCCTATTCTGATGACGTCAAACCTATGACTGTCACATCAGAAACAGATGATCTATCTCTTCTTTATCTGCTTTAGTCTATAAATAGACATAAGCCTGATGTCCACCAATGCTTCCGCTGCTCCCACTGACTACGACAACCCTCTGGCAGAGTCATATAGACGTGCACTTCTAAAGCTAGTTTAGAACGATGCTATATTCATCCTCCTGCCGGGTCTCGCAGCCTGGAACAACAACAATGGCAAGTGTGGGTAAACAAGAACTTCCGTGTCACTGTCCTTGAGGCTACCGGAGTACCTCTCGAGTGTCTGAAGTTACCCACCTTATCTGCGGAGTGGCCAATGGAATTTCAAATCAGATTGAATCTTTAGGTTCCTTATCAAATCTTCAGTAATCGTTTGCGGTTCTGGAATCACTTCCAGTTCTACCATACTCCCACTACTGTTTTTGAAAAAATCCATTTTTATTAAAACTGTGGCGAGTCAAGAAGAATATCACTATTGATCTTTCTTATGGTAGAAAGTCAACCCTCGTCATAGCCTGGGTCAACCCACAAACAGCCATTACAGAAACGTGCCTTGAGTTATCCAGAGTCTGGTTTTAATCATAAGCCGGACAACTCCCCGTACATTGACAATGTTAAGATATGAACTGTACTATATCAAATATAGAACTAGAGGCACTGATTTAATTGAACCAGATTCAAATCATGCAGCTGTCTCCAGTGCATGTCAACTAAATGGAGAGAGGCCGATCAGCGTTACTCAACTTAGGAATGCTTCCAATTATGAGTAACCTGAAAGAGAAGCAATTTCTCTTTGTCATTACTATCAACTGAATACCATACACAAGTATCTACATCTTCGATCACTTTGAAGAATCCCGATATTTGTTACACCTGGTTCTCTACTCTATTCAAATACCTATAACTCCTCAAAGCTTAGACCCTGTGTTTCTACGAAACACATGTCTAAGAAGTAGAGAAGTTAAAAGTATACAGAATATAGTATGAGGACCAACCCCTCTGTCCTAATGGACACTGGACAACATACAATACTCTGTATAAGTCCACTGAGTCTGACAACTCTTTCACTGTGTGTCGTAGGTTGAAAACTGTACTTATGGTTAAGAAGAATTACACCGCTGTTGAATGCTCCTTACCTAACCATCCACTGATATAGGTAAATTTCATCGACATAATATCAAAAGGTTTATCTCACTCTATGAAAATAGACGTACAGATATATCAATTTGAAATTGGTGCATAAAAGCGGATATTCAAAACCAAATATTTGCCGACCGGCGAACAGCCCAGGTGATCTCCTCAAATATCACCGATTACAACGAATCTCGATATAATGAGGATGATCAACCAATTCCCAATAACTTACTCCCACTCATCATCTGTAAAACCATACAGATATGAGAATCAAACCTGGTAAATACATACCCTGGAGTAAGTGTCTGATCGAGAAATCAGTTTTCCTTTAACAGTACACAGTTGAACTGAAACATTAAAATGTTTCGATGGGGTATCCTGGTATTCCTCGTAATGCCTCTACCATTATCCAGATTCACAACTATAACCGCATAATTCTTTGCCACCTCTCCAAATCCCTTTATATGTCTTTAGTCGTTACCTTCTGCACACCCCTTAGGCCAAATGGTTTTCTTCCTTCCCTACCGTTCGGCACCAGCCTATGGTTTGGAAGAAGACTATCCAATAAGCATAATGGGTGTACTGTCCTAATCCTAGGAGCACTCGCAATGCGAGAGAAGGTGAAGATAAAATACAACCGAATAAACCTTATTCCTATTTCTCCTGGACCAGAATCCATCCCCGAACTGGAACAAGTTCCTTTCGAGTTCGTATATAACCATACGACGGAGTATCCAAAAAACTGTGGATCTTCGTAGTGATACGGAGTGTCCTGGAGAAATACAAAGGTGATTTAGGATTGGCGAAGAAATACTTGGTTTGGTCGTGAATATCAGTCGCAATTTACTTTGCCCTCTTACTAATCCCTTGCTTTGTCTTAATCATAATACCTTCTGCATACCGTTTAGGCTAATTGGTCTTCTTCATTCCACACTATTCGGCACCAGCCTAAAGTTTGGAAGAAGACTATCCAATTTGCGTAATAGGTGTACTATCTCCTAAACTAAGGAGTACTCGCAACCTGTGAGAAGGTAAAATGGAAAAGACAACTGAATTATACTATCCGTTTTCTCCAGAACCGGAAACCATCCTCGAATTCCTTCGAGTTCGTATCTAACCATACGATGGTTTTGTCCAATGGAAGTGGACGTTCGTAGTAATACCGGGTGTCCTCGAGAAAAGGGTAAATGTAGGAGTGGCAATGAGGTCTGCAACTCTGACAATCCAAAAGCCAGTGTTAAGAAGGTCCGGTCAACTTGGTCACTGAGTCATAGTCTTAGGGTCGGGTCAATGGTCGCTGCCAGAGAGAGAGAGAGAAGAAACACTCAGCGTGCACTCAAACCTAGATCAGAATGGTTACCAATTTATCTAATCAGGAAACCTCCCACTGTACCTCAAATTCTCCTCCAAACCTGAAAGAAGAATTAGTCGGGGTCACCCGAGGAGTAAACTAACTCATCAGTGGGAATCGGGATCCAACTCTCATCGCATGATAACGTGACGTAATCCACTCACGCCATCACACTCCAGAAGGTATGCGCATATCTGGCAAGTTTCAGTTCTTTTGAAACTCCCGATGTGATTTTTACCCCATGCTCTTATGACCTTGGCGTGAGGTCAAAATATCATAAGTCACATGTCAAGTTCTACCCATCATTGTCCAGGTTAATTTGAACCCACCCGTACATACCCTTGACGTAGGCCAAAATAGTAGTACGACTGTCCCAAACCAACGCATCTATCTATGCAACAGATAAATACCCGGCAACTACCAAACACTATGCCTTGGCGTGAGGTCAAAATACATAGCTTGAATACTACCGAATATTTAACTGAAATGATGGAGGGCTACGAATGGTTTCTGGCGAAAACCTTTAACGTAATGAACTTGATATCGTTGAAGGAACGGATAGCTTTTTAGAAAATATAGTGACGAAAACCTTTACCAAAGAGGTCACTCCCGGTGAAGGGATCTCGGCTCTTTCCCCGTAGAATGGGGTGCAGGATATTCCAAATGAATACCGCGATGCAAAGCAAAAGTAATCGGCTATAGTGAAGTTAGTGCCCTGACGCAAACTTCTGTCCAAGGGGTCACTCCCGGTGAAGGGATCTCGGCCCTTGCCTCGTCGACTGAGGAGCAGGATATTCCAAATGAATACCACGATGCAAAACAAAAGTGAACGTCCTTGCAATAACAGCTTTTTAAAAGTGTTCCAACAACATCAGAATAGGTTTGTTTTAACTTGCATTGATCCGAATCAATGCAGTCCCATCAATTGATCACACCACAAAGAACGAAAATATACTGACGTACGTATATGCCATCCGCATTCGCCACTGGGTCCCGTCATCACCCGTTAGGTTAGCTAACTAACGGCAGAGCGGGGACTGGACTAGCGCGGATGAAAAACATATACAGCATCTACTAATATATATACCAATATATAGTATTTCGCTCAAGGCGTGAATAAAATGCAACATCACAGAAATGTACAGCATCACAGAACAATACAGATATCTGGGATCCCCGGGTTTCACAGAGCCACTACTGAAACCCGACGTTCCCCTGGTCGTGTGGATAGCCTGTGCAATGAAATCCTATACCCCCTACGAGTGCGGCGAATAGCCAGCCAATCCTGAAGTGAAGCCCCCTCCGTCCCAATGCCATGAGATGCGGGCTTGTTGCCTTCTAGAACCCGGCTATCCGTGCACCCCTCCGCGGGGCAATCCTAGTACAGAAAGTAAAATATACATACACCGGGTACATCGACCGCAACCTGGTCGTGCCCCAAAAGAATAATACAAACAGGCAGTGACGGCAGTCCACATGTCGGACGCTCGCCCCGCAAAAACAAATGTACATAATACAACAATACTGTACTAGCATTGCATCCAGGCTATCCCCACGACCGATCCGCAACATCACAGCAAAAACACAGAACATCAACGTGAAAGCCACGTTCGCAAATCCGTCTAACCGGGCTATAGCAGTTAGACAGGATTTACCGATCAAGTGACATTCACGGTCGCAGATATAATGTAAATACTGTGAAATAATGTGTTTAAAATATCCGATCGATCAAAAATTAACAAGTGGGCCCCCAAACAATACTGTAGCACTCACAGAATTACTGGGCCCAATTTTAATATTCCAAAACCCCTAAAATCATCCCAGAAGCCCACTGGAAAAAATTAATGCAGCGAGGACACCAATGTGCGGCGGAACCGCGGGCCAATGGGGGGTTTGGCCGCGGTTCCGCGCTTCAGTGGTCGATTCACTGTATCGAATTTTTACAGAAGTCTTATAATTTCTTGTACATCAGTTTTCTACAACCTGAAAAATTTTTAGAGCCAGAAAAAATTCGACAGAAAACTGATGTGAGTGAAAATGTGGATTTTGGAATTTTGGTCGATCGGAAATGCAAAAACACATCAAACGAACCTAGACGAAGTTAATGGCGAGGCTCTAATACCACTGTAAGTGCACGGCGGCGCCCCGGTCGTCAATCCGACGGCCAAATGCGGAAACGGTGATAAACTTTAATTTTGCGAACTTAGCAAACCGGCACCACCGCGCACTAAACCCCGGATCGGGCCATTAAACTAGTTCTAGCAAAGTAAAAAGATAGGGAAGAGATATACCGAGTGATCTGAGTCCTCCGGTCTTCTCGTCATCGTCCCGATCTCTCGCGGAAACTCCGGTCGTCGCCTCCTTGCCGGAAGGGCACCACATCGCCTGCATCTTTTACGGGCTCCCGCCTCTATACCGAGGCAACTCGGGCATGAAGCTGGCAAGTCGACATGCCCAAGATATGCTGTAGAAAGTGTAGTGTAGAGGCTATGTCTCACTTTGGGGTTATGTTGCCTTTGATGGAGGTGAAGGAAGAATGAGCTTTGGAGGGAAATGAAGCTATCAATCTTTTTCAAAGAAAATGAGATAATCAAATATATCTCCACACAAATGAACCTCTCTCTCTACCTCATCTAAAATTGTCCGGCCCCTTTTCTTTTGTTCCAAAAAGGTGGAGGTGAACAAAAGAACAAGAGGGAGGTGATGGTAGTGTAAAGTGAAGGGGTGACCACATACAAAGACATCATGATAACAAACCCATATCCAAATCAAATCCTTTCAAATCTCATTTAAAGCAAGTGATGGAAGAAAGATGCTTAACATATCATAATAAATACATCATGGATGAAAAAGCAAAGATGCTTAACATATCAATCTTTTATGCAATAAACCCCTCCACAATGTGTTATTTGCAAACTTGCAAATAACCCCCTCCATCGGAAAAGTCCGGCCGGGAAAGAACAAAGAAAAACCGGCCGGAACGGAATGCAAACTGGCAACACCAGAAAACTGGTCCCGTAATAAATTACAGGAAAACCCCGATACTGTGCATACACACCCGCATCTGTATTCCGTCCGGATACATATGCAAAGAGACAAAATCTACACTGTACTATACTAGGATCCGGCTTAAACCAAAGCCGGGTAGTAATATCCGTCCGATCCTAATCCGTGCAATACCGTACGTATCTGATCGAACCCTGCCATATATCTATACGGCCTCTAGTACAAACCGTCCGATCCTGATCCGTGCAATACCGCACGTATCTGATCGGACCCTGCCATATCTCCATACGGCCTCTACAGCGTTTCGCCCGAAAGCTTGAGTAACTGAAAGTGTGGTGGACTCTAAAGACTCGTCAATACTATGGCTGTGGATTTAACCACTAGCACGTCAGAGGTATAAGCCAATATGTAACGGGCCACCAGCTATTGACCAAAAGGGACGTCGATGAGCGAACTCATCCTGACACCCTACTGAGCCTGTCAGTGACAATATCCGTACAGTCTGGTCCGTTCGTCTACGAGCATCGCATGGCGGGCCTAGGGGGTTGGTAAAAGTCAGACCCCCAAAAGCGGTACAAGTCGTGTCGGAGTGTAGCCCAGAACACCCTGAGATACTACTGGAATACCTACCAGTAAATCTCCTGCCTTGGCCAAGGACTTCGTGTAATGGCTCTCCTAGACACAGCGCGACCTCACCCCCAATACCGGGAGAGACGAACCCCTGAAGATTCGCTCACTGCCTCCATGTGGCTCGGGACTGTACCCAACTAAAACCTGTTTGCATGACTCCTTTGAGCCGTGGTAGGGTAGTAATCAAAGCACAGTGGGAACTCACACGAGACAAATGACGATCCCCAGGTCGATGAACTAACCTGTACCCATGTCACCTGGGAACTGCTATCTGACGTCTGGTATAAGACCAACTAGCATGTTCCCGGCGAGTCCTGTCCGGTGTACTCATAACCCAATGAGCACCTGTATACATCTTAGGTGAACCAACTGACACCAGTGGCTTGTAAGACCGGCCACCGCCCCTCGTCGGGGTCTCGACTGTATACACTAGTCTACTCTGGAGTATCGATGCCCTGTCTCGAAACTCCCACGACTAGGGACCATTTAAGGATGTGCTTAAAGACTACCAGCTCCCACTTATATGATCGCCCTCATACTGCTGGTGTTCAAGCAAGAATCCTAGGGGCTCTATCAACGTGTAATAGCGACCTGTAAGGTCACCTGAAGCAGTACACGATGATAAAGGTAAACCAGATAGCATACTATCATCTCGAGTAAGACTGTCGTACCGGGATAGGTCCTCCTTCAATCATTGCAATCACGTGCCTGTGATCCAATAATTGACTCTGAGGGCACTATTTCCAACAGTGACTGCATTCGAGTCACTGAAACGCTCACTCACTTCTGCTCCCGTTCTTTCTTCACCTGACTGGACGCACCCATTCGAGATTATGTGCGATGCATCCGACTTTGCCATTGGTGCTGTCCTTGGACAACACATCAACAAAATGCCGCACGTAATCTATTACGTGAGCCGAACCCTGAACGATGCCCAACTCAACTATACAACAACTGAGAAGGAATTCTTAGCTGTTGTATTTGCTTTAGAAAAGTTCAGGCCCTACCTCATCGGCTCTCCAGTCATTGTCTACACTGACCATTCTGCTCTGCGCCATCTTTTTGCGAAGAATGATGCAAAATCTCGGTTAATACGTTGGATCCTCTTGCTTCAAGAGTTTGACCTTGTCATTAAGGACAAACGATGATGTGAAAACGTGGTTGCCGACCATCTCTCACGACTTCCTTCTTCGCCTTCGCTTCCAATTCCGATCAATGACGTTTTCCCGGATGAACAGCTCTTGACAGTATCGTGCGAACCCTGGTTCACAGATATTGTGAACTATTTGGCCACGGGATTACTACCAACCGAATGGTCAAGTCAGGACAGACTTCGCTTCTTATCCCAAGTAAAACACTTTTACTGGGACGAACCCTACTTGTTCAAGTACTGTCCCGACCAGATTATTCGTCGGTGTGTCCCTGATGAGGAATTCAAGAGTGTGCTGTCGTTTTGCCACGACCAAGCATGTGGCGGGCATTTTGGGCCCAGAAAGACAGCTGAGAAGATCTTGCAATGTGGTTTCTACTGGCCACAACTCTTTAAAGACGCTCATGACTATTGCAAGACTTGCTCCCGGTGCCAACACATGGGCCAGATATCCCGGAGGAACGAGATGCCGCTCCAACCGATCTTGGTTATGGAGATTTTCGATGTTTGGGGGATAGATTTCATGGGGCCGTTTCCCAGCTCTTTCGGGAACTTGTACATCCTTCTAGCTGTTGATTACGTCTCTAAATGGGTCGAGGCTGTGCCCAGCCGGACTAACGACAACAAGGTTGTCGTTAGGTTCCTTAAAGAAAACATTTTCTCACGGTTTGGGCACCCCCGAGGGATCATTAGCGACAATGGAAGTCATTTCTGCAATAAAACTTTCGAAGCTTTGATGCGGAAATACTCCATTAATCATAAGCTTTCTACGCCCTACCACCCCCAAACCTGCGGGCAGGCCGAAGTTTCAAATCGGCAAATCAAGCAGATACTAGAGAAGACGGTTTCCAAGAACCGTAAGGATTGGTCGCTGAAACTCACTGATGCCCTTTGGGCTTTTCGAACCGCTTATAAGACCAACCTTGGCATGTCTCCCTATCGGCTTGTGTACGGAAAAGCCTGCCACCTACCTGTCGAAATAGAGCATCGCGCATTTTGGACGATAAAGGAGCTGAATCTGTCTATCGAGGATGCGGGCAGCCATCGGAAGCTGCAGTTGAACGAACTGAGCGAGCTTAGGGATGAGGCTTACGATTACGCGGTTTTCGTTAAGAATCGAACGAAGGTGTTTCATGATAAACACCTTTTGCGCAAAACCTTCGTACCTGGTCAGCAGGTACTGCTTTACGACACCCGACTTCACTTCCATCCAGGAAAGCTCAGATCTCGCTGGAAAAGGCCGTATTTTGTGCGGAATGTGTATCCGCAGGGCACTGTGGATTTGGAAAATCCAAAGGACGGTTCATTTTTCAAAGTAAACGGACCCCGACGCAAACCGTACCTTAGCGCCGAACCAACAGAGGAGCTCCTGTTCCTACAGGAGCCGGTTTACCCTGAATGATCTTCCTCTGCCTACCTCCAAACTTCGGTTATCCAGCCAAGAACAGTGGACACTGTTCCAAATAAGTTTGGGGGTGTGTACAAACCATTTTGTATATATGTGTGTATATTCTTTTTCTTTTCTTTAAAAACAAAAACACAAAAAAAATTTGTGTATCGCTAACCGACAATTTTGACCCTTCAAATGATCTCTTCATGCAACGACAGTGAGGACACTGTCCAGTTTAAGTTTGGGGGTACGCTCGGTACGCATTTCTTACCTTCGCATTCATATGTATATTTTGCATCTGCATATTAAATCCATAAAATCCATAAAAATCTGAAAATTTTCTAAAAATATAAAAACTTTTTTGTCATGTTAGCTTGTGGAAGAACTCTGATTCAACATTCGACGGTTTTTGTTTGAAAAAAATAGGAATAACTAAATCTTATGTTTGGATTTTGAAAACCTGAAAGATAACTCTCCTTTGAAGTTAACTATAGCTGATATACGTCTTTACATCACACTACACGTGTCGTGAATTTTGGGAATTAGATGACGAGTCTTTCATGTTTAAACTTTTAAACAGATAAATGATTTTCTGAGGATCAAATAAGTTTGTTCTGAAATAAGTAATGTCAAGAATAGTTTATGAAGTAAAGCGAATATGAAGGAATGTTATTGATGCCGTAATTGGAGCTAAGTCTGAAAAAATAACCCATCTGAAACTTGATTGGAATGATTACACACCGAACCCACTAAACACGTCTTTTATCCAAAAAAATAATAATAATTGAACAGCCGGTTGTATCTCCGTTCGTATTAAATCATCTGATTTTCACGCCAAACTGTCTTTTGTTTTTGGACCTAGGTAACTTGAGTAATTAAGTCCGCTGGGGTGTTTCTACACCTAATGCCCTAAAACCAACTGGTTTGGGTGCATTGGCCCAAAGCTCGCTAAGAAGCCTAGAAAGTCCAGATTTAAAACAAAGTCAAGCAAGTGTTCTCTCCGAGTTAAAATTCCTAACGGTTCTTTGTGTGAGAATAATCTTGATAAAAGACAGGCTTTTATAAAAAAAATTTTAACGGAGATATGAAGGTTTTATTCTGTGATAAAGACTATTGCACGTTCACAGAGGTGTGTATGAAATGGAAACAAGAAAAAGGTGGAGTGAAGAATACGACTTAGTTTCCTGTTATGGAAGATAGAAATTCTGAAGTTGAAACCTTACTGGAAAACGAAACTTGAAAAATGCTTAACTCTTTATAAAACTTATGTGATCCTTTTAAAATGGTTATCTGGGCTTTATTGTGCGACATGATGACTTTATTCGACCTTTCGGGAACTTAACGACACTATTTACACTGCACGTAAAGACATATAAAATCTGTAGTTAAATAAGAAGCGAGGTGTGAAAAATAAAGGTTCGATGGTCTAGACTCAGGATTATAGAATTGTTATTTTCTAAAACAAAACTTTAGGATTTGAATCTTAGTTATTTTACAAAACCAACTTGACCGGATTTTGTGGGTAGTATCCGCTGAAAAACCCTAAGGAGACAACACTCCTCCTACTAGGGACACCTAGAGGTTTAACGGCTTGTTGCACATGCTCAGTGCAATCGCGTTCCCTGCGAAAGTGAGGTTAGGAAATTTTTTGTGAATAAATTTGCTTTGCTCGGGACGAGCAAATGATAAGTTTGGGGGTATTTGTTCATATCAGATTTTTGCATTTCATACCGCCCAATTTTTATCACATTGCATATCAGTAGATACTCTTGAGCCGTGTTTGCTAGTCAATTGCAGGATACAGGTTCTCGGTTCTAAAACGGTGGAATTCATGGAAAACACGACAAAATCCGGGTTCCTGCCAACCACAGATAAAACACGGTCTCCGCTCTTCATCCGTATGTTGCCAGATACCAGTTTAGGAAGACAAAATGGGAAATCGATTGTCACCTTCATGCACAAGGCTCAATGGCAACAACAAGTTCCAAGAAATCTACGCGGAGCTCGAGGCAATCATGCCAAATCTTGACAAAAAGTCCACCTTTCCCTCAACAGAAATTCTGGAAAATTCGTGAAGAAATTATGAGAAAATACAGATATAAGAATGAAGGGGACAGAAAACCAGGGTACCACCAAAAAGCCCTAGGCCCAACTCAACCAGAAGGCCGCGGATCCGCGGCCAAAGGGGGGTATAGGCCGCGGATCCGCGGCCGTCTAGGCGCCGCATGTGCAGAGATTTTGGGGGTATTTTGGTCTTTTCGTTTTTGTTCTGGTGGTTGCCCTAGGTTTCCATTCTCCAGCCTATAAATAGCCCAGAACTTTGAGAAGAAAAGGGTCCATTCTTGTATTTTCTTTTTGCTAGGTTTTAGATTACATGTTCTTCTTCTTCTCATCTCTTCTCCATTAAACTTGAGTGAGCTTTGTGAGTGAAGAATGGTGAATAAAGAAGATCATTTTATTATCATGCTTGTCTTACTTTTGCTATAATTGTTATAATTTCAATTCGTTAAGTAGTTGTTGTTATTTTCTTGTTGTTTCTTTCTTCTCTCTTTTTCGTTATCCTTAATACGACAATGATGCTTACGCTCGATCCTCGCCAAGGTGAGGTCGCAAATAGCTAGTCGTATTCTTCTAATCTCCTTCTTTCTATCTTCCTCTTTTGTTTTATTTTTCCGTATCATGATGTGTGAGTAGTTCATACTTGTTAGGGTAGGATAAGGGAAGTTTGAGAGAAGGAAATCTCTCTCACTCTTTCCTTGCCTAACAGCTTAAATCGACTCCCGTTAATTGAACCACAATCCATTCCTTACGGCACCCTATCCTACATGATAGCGGTGATTCCGTAGTGAGACCGGTTGTGGTTGAATTAACCGGAGGTTATGGCTAAGAGCCAAGAACGGACGGACAAGCACCAAAAGGAAGGACTTATGCCTTAGAAAGCCTAGCTTATACTCGCAAGTTCCTTCCTAGTCGTGCTAATCCCCGTTGTTGCCGATTACCGTAACACCGATATTAAGAGGGGCAACGAAAGATGTGGAGACTCCTAACTCAAACTAACCTAATCCTAACCCTAACATGCTCTCTTTAAAACATCAACTTAACACTTAGATAATCACAAACAACTCTGAACTCTCGGACTTAACTCGTTAACGCACATAGAAAAAGATTCCCATCTCCCTGCGGACGACCCGTACTCAACCGGCTAGCTACAAGCGAAACCGTCTTGATTGCGGTATTTAAACTAAAACTTGAACACGCAGAAACTCTAACAATCAGCCGTCGACGAAGTGCACTAAGGCGGAACACCGCTGCCGCGAGCACCTGAACAGATGCTTTTTGGCGACGGGGTTCTCTTACAGTCACTTGGTCGGGGCTATGGGGTGTGGCTGTCTATTAAGTTTACCCGGCGAGTATCCGCGAACGCAACGTGATTGCGACGGACTTTTGATCACATCAAAATCCCATGGCAACCGATCAAGTGAGACTAAACTGCTAGATTTATAACATTCAAATCAGTTATCTCATAACAATTTGTGGATTCCAAATATTGTATCACATTCCAGATAAATAGACAATGTTAAACTTTCCGATCAAACAATCAAACACCCAAGTTTTTTCGAAAAGCTCAACACACGAAATAAGTTTAAAAACATCTACTTCATGCCACAATACCAACGGTCCAGCCGTGGAAGGGTCAAGCCAACGCCTCACATGTGGCACGTCGTACTGCCCCAAACCCTAAGTTTCAAAGGGCAGTTCAAGACGGTCACATAATCGAGTTAAGGTTTGTTGTCTTCTAGAGGGTCCATCGCGTTACTTGCACTACATAGACGTTCTTAAACTACGGAAATATCCAACACTTGGAAATTTTCCGGTAGGGGAAAAAGTGGGTTATTTGTATTCGGTCGAACTTTTTAACACGTTCTAAAATTACCCGGAAAAACATAAACAAAGTTAAACAATCCGATCGAAACATCGTGTCCCAAAAACAACCCAGAAAACTCAACTGTTGAGTATAGATTAAAAATTTCCAGAAAACAGAGGAAACTGCTACAGGCATTACTGTAGAAAAAAGAATCCCTAAGCATTACATACGGCCGCGGAACCGCCGCCAAAAGCAGGGTAAGGCCGCGGTTCAGCGGCGCTACAGTAGAGTTAGGGCTTCGTTTTGTACAGTTAACCTTATATTTCCCTGCTCTATTTTCTGAGCATTTTAATTCACCAAAATCCACAGTTTCAAAAAATGTACAGAGAAGGGTGTAGTTTAGGGTTTCGGGGTTCGATCGGGATTCTTACTTCGTCTACACTTCGCCTAAAGCACTAGCTAGGCTCTGATACCACTGTAGGGTTCCTAGGCGCATACATGAGGTTCTAAAAGGCATCAACCTTGCCAAAATCAAATTTTTCTATGTGCCGAGAAATCCTAATCAAGATCGTTAACTAGAGGTAAGGCGAAACTACAAGAAAGCAAACTACTTTGCTACTAAGTGAATGGGAATACAACCTTTGTAGATCCGGTCCTTCACTTCAAAAGCTCCATGTTGACGTCCCTTCGCTGCGATCATCGGGATCCCGGACCCTAGCGTTGGTTTCATCGGAGAAATGAGCAGGCTAGGTCGTTGACTTCGAGGCCGAAGATGATCTACGTCGGGGAGACTCAAACTCAAGCTCCATCTTCACTTGGTCATGAACTTTGTGAAGAGAACACCCTATACTACATGGCAAGTAGTAGAGGATGAAGAAATAGGAAGTGGATTCACTTTGGATTTGGATTTCTCACTTGAAATTTTCTAGCAAGCTTTCTTCACTTGAAGAAGAAGATGAAGAAGAAAAGAATATGAATGAATTATTGAAAAAGAATAAATCAAATGAAGTCTATCATTTTGCAACCATGGATGAGTTAACTTTTGTAGAGAGTAAACTAGAGTTTAGGTTGATGGTTAGGTTAAAGAACAAAACAAAATGGTTAGACTTTTTCAAAGATGCTATGAAGCTTCATGATGCTTTAAGCCAAAACAAGCAAAGCCACCATTTTGTTTTACCAAAATAAATAAATAAAATAAATAAAATAAATAAAACCAAACAATTAACCAAAACAAGATGTAAGTCATACACACACCCAAGTTTGCATGTATCATCAATCATGATACAAACTAGTGCACAAACATATATCATATATACAACTTGTGCACATCAAGTGAGAAAATCAATCTTAAGTGAACAAATACTAGTTAATGTAAAGTAATATAACAAATATATAATTATATATTAAATCATTAAATCGATACTTGATTTAATGATCCGGTCATATCGCATATAACCGACTAATATCAAGTGTATCAATGTATCGAATCAACACTTGATTCGGTAACCCAGCTATATCTCATATAACCGACCAATGATACAAATCGCGAGAATAGAATACAGTATCACAAAATGGTATTATTCTCGGTCTCGTACATATCTCATATGCGCTCCCATTTCGTTTCGCTTGAGCCCGGAAACCCCTGTGTAGGACTCTAAAGACTTGTCAATACGCCGGCAGTAGGTGATGATCATATCAAACACCCACAAGCCGCAAGCGGTCTGCTAAACGTAACGGCCACACGGGTATTGAGCGATCAGAAGATCAACGAGCAAGCCTGCTCACACTCCTATGAATCCAACCAGTAACACTTACCGCACAGTCCTGTCAGTTCGTCCGATATGTCGCATATCTCGCCTAGGGGTGGTAAACGTCAGACCCCAGTAGCTTGATAAGTCATGCTGATGTAAGGTCCATAACAAGCATGAAACTACTGATAACACTTACCAGTAAATCAGTGCAACCCTGGCCAGGGATTTCTAGGTATGGCCAGTCGAGCATAGCGCAACATCAACCTCCAATACCGGGAGAGACGAATCCCCTCCTATCGCTCATTGCTTCCATGTGAATCGGGACTGTACCCAAAAACCACCTATTTGCACGACTCAGTAGAGCCGTGGTAGCGTGGAAATCAAAGCACAATGGGAGACACACAAGACTCTATGATGATCTCGGGTCAACAGACTAAGTTGTACCAGTGTCACCAGAGAATTGCCATCTGACGTGAGGTATAATACCATCTGGGAGTTCTCGGCGAGTCCGTTCAGTGTACCCTGTCACTACTGAGCACCCACATACCATCTCTGATGTCAAACACCAAGGGATATGGGATCATCCATCGCCCATCACATGGGTCGAGAAGATATACGCTAGTCTACTTTGGAATATCGATGCCCAGTCTCGATATTCCCACGACTAGGAACATTGAAGGATGTACTCATGGACTACCCAGGCCCCACTAGTATGATCTACATCATAGTCCTAGAAGTCGACCACACATCCTAAGGGCTCTATCAACATGTAATAGATAGACTGCAAGTATACATGTTAAGATAAAGAGCAACCAGATAGCCTACTATTATGTCGAGCAAGAAAGTCCTACCTATATATGTCCCAGCATCCCCTACAATATACAACTCATGTACAGTAATGGCCTCTAGGGCATACATATAACTAACACGCGGATCGCCTTGGATCTCTTGCTCGGATGAAGGTCGGCGTTGCTTCAAAGGATCTCCATTTGCTTGCTTGATTCGCTTCTTGATGGATCTTGATTTAGCTTTGGATTTGGTTGGGGTCTATGGTTTTGAGTTGCAGGTTGTGTCACTCAACTTGCGGAATTTTGTAAACCTACTGGATTAGCTGATTGTAAAGTGCAAAACTCTCCCGGGAGTAACTTTTACTCACAGTGGGATCAAGATCCAACAATCAAATAGAAAGTATGCAATCTCATTACAAATTTCAACTCTTGAAATTCCCGATATGATTTTTACTCCTAGTGTCTTATGACCTTAACAATGGTTAATAAATCACAAGCACTAGTCAAGTTCTACCCGCTATTTCGTTATTGATTTAGACCTACCCGCATGACCTTTAACTATGGTCAACAAAGTCATACGAATGTCCTAATCGATTGCATCAAATGCTTTATAGGAAGACATCACTTAGCTACCGTACAGCACGCCTTAATTATAGTCAACAAACGTGTCACGAATACTAAGTACTCTGCTTCCTAAAATGGCGGGGGGTAACAGATGGTTTTTATGAAAACCCTTAACGTTTTGAACTTTATATCAATGTAGAATCAAGTGAAAAGGAGTGGTCTAAGCTCCTGTTTAAAAGTCGAATGGTTTTGTAGTATCTTTCTAATTTTGCTAAAGAGGTCACTCCCGGTGAAGGGATCTCGGCTCTTTCCTCATCGAATGAGGTGCTGGATATTCATGAATACCACAATGCAAAGCAAAAGTTAGATCAACTATAAAAATAATCGAGTGCTTTGTAACATTTGCTAGTTTCGCTAAAAGGGTAACTCCCGGTGAAGGGATCTCGGCCCTTTCCTCATCGAATGAGGTACTAGATATCCATCAAGGAATACCACTTTGCAAAGCAAAAATTAGAGTCACCCATTTTAAAAAGTTTGATTCTACAACATCTTTAGGTTTCTTTTTCTTAACATTAATCACATTAATATTGTCCCATCATTTACGTTTCCTAAACATTACAGAAACGAAACGAAAATAGAACGTCCACTTATGCCATCTGCATTCGCAACGGGGCCCCATCATGCACCGTTAGGTTACTTGACTAACGGCAAAGCGGGGGCTGGACTAGCGCGGGTGCAAAACATAAGCAAAATTTATTATATATCTCATATATAAATATCCATTCGTCATACGCATTTATAAACATTCCAGATCATAGATGAATACATTGGATATACTAGGAATTCCGTATTTCATTCAAGCCCTTAATGAAAGACGGGTTCCACGGTCGTGATGAATAGCCAAACCCTACCCTAGACCCCTACGGGTGCGGCAAACTATCCTCCAAATTCCCGAAGTGAAGCAACATCCCTCAACAAAGTGAGTAGGCCACTCGGCACTTCAAGAACCCGGTAGTTTGTGCATCCACCTTGGGTCTATCTTAGGAGCAAAAACAGTAAAAAGAAATATACAACGGTGGGTACAAGCTCAACCCGGATGTGCCCCGCAAAATAATATTACATTGCTTTTTACAAATTGCATGAATGAAAGAAAAACGCTCTTCTCACATCCCCGTCCATTCATCATGATGATCCAACATATTCATATACATATACCATACATGATATCAATACAGATGTGTGCAACCGCGACTAATCATCGTATAGCAATTAGTCAACATTTCCAAACACAAATACACATTACTAAGCTTCTAAAGTAACCGTGATATTAGAATTCTGCATGAGATTAGCAAACTAGTTCAATTTTCCAACACTTGAAAAAAACAGTAAGCTAGTTTTCAAAAACCGATAGTTTTGAGCCAATCCGGGAGTCCAAACGAACTCGAAATCCACCCGAACTTCGCGGAGGCGAAGAACATAATATTAACGGTCGAATGGGAGGCCTCGGGGGGGGGAGGGTACCCACCCATAGGGGCCACCTCGAGGTTGACCCATAGGGTTGGCAGACCCAAGAACACCCAGTTTGGGTGCTCTTGGGTCACCCACCCCCAAGGCCACCTTGAGGTAATCTTGGGGTGTGGGTCCAGCCTCTAGTACCCCCGGGGTATCCCCGGGGTGCAAGCACTCCACACCGCGGATTGTCGGTTCAAACTGTGAGCCCGCGGTTTGTGCAAACATCTCAAAACTTAGATTTTCAAAACTGTTTTTTCGGCAGTTTTTGCCCGACAAAAAACGGCGGAATTCTAACGTTGATACAAGCTATTTAAGGTTTAAGATAGGCTCTAATACCATGTTAGTGGATGTTTCACACTCTCACAACACTTGTAAGGAGGCGGAAGCGATAAACAAAAAATTCTTACATGCAACGCCCACATAAACCAAGATCTTGTGCTTAAACCATAACTAGAAAAATTATTTAGAGATCTAATCTACTAAGATAGTGTTATACCTAATGAATCGGTCCTTCGGGTCTTATTTTGAATGTGACTCCTAGGCTACTTGTAGTCGCAAAGAACCCGTTCTCCAGCCACCTCAAGATCCAAGACGATCTACCCGAGAGCTATCGAACAAGCTACAAACTCTTCTCAAGAGTTTAATTAAGAGATCAAGGTTGCTAGAAGTGATCACTTAGATGATGCAGAGATCAAGTATTGGATTATAATTTTTCTCTAAGTTTTTGATTCACAACTCATGTGAAGTTAAAGAAAAGAGGAGGAAGAAGGAGAGAATGAGGAGAGAGAATGTCAAAGTGATGAATGAAAAAAACAAGCATGGAAAAATGATATGGCTCAAATGAAAATAATTGAAGCATGCATTAAAAAAATGCACCATGCTTCAATAGTAACTCCAAATGAATAAAAAATGAAAGAAACAATTCCTTCATCCATACTTAGACTTTTTCAAATTCTACCTCATTTATTTATTTTCACAAAATAAATATGTAATTATGAGGTGTCTCCTTCTAGAAGGTATTCTTGTAACAATTACAAAAATACCCCTCCACCGTACACCATATAAGTATACCCATATCCGAATTCCAAAAAATACGAATATAAATAATCCAATAATATAATATCGGTATCCGTCTTAAACCAAAGCCTACCAGTATTATCCTTCCGATCATTATTCCTGTAACAATTACACGAACATGATCGAAACCCTCTCGTAACAACTTACGGCCTCTGCATCTTTTGCCTGAACCAGGGAACCCTCTGTGTGGGACTCTAAAGACTCGACAGTATGCTGGCAGTGGGTTTAACCACAAGCACATCAGCGGCACGAGCTGTGCTGATTGAATGATTTTTGTTGTGTTTATCAAATGATCCCCGGCAACGGCGCCATTTGATTGAAACGATTTACGATTGTGTGATATGGAAAATTGTGTATAGAAATCACAACCAAAAATATTTGACCGGAATCAATAACGGTGTCGGTTGTAGCGCGTTAGTAAGTGCGGATCGTCCACAGGGAGAGTGTAATAGTTCGTCTTTCAATTTAGATGAGCTGAAATTTTAAAGGAAAGAAAAGAAAACAATTCAAGATTTGTATTTAAAGTTCAATAATTAGAAAATCTAGATCTAATAACAAGAAAAAGATAGAATCAAGAATTGATAGTTTGTTGATTTTTCCAAACCAAATATCAAGAATCGAAATGAGGCTCTAGGAATCGATCGGATCAATAGATGTGATGTAATCTTACAATGACGTACTCTTATCCTTCGATGAATTGATTCTAGATCGATGATGATCGATCAAGAATTAGGGATTTCTTATGAAACTAGGGTTTCATCTTATCCCTTGTTCTTTCGTCGATATCATTCACATTCTAGCCTTTAGTAAATTCAAGAAACGATCGTAGATCCCTAATTTCGAGTGATAACAATCAAGAAAGTATCGCAACGAAAATAGGTCATCGATTCTTGAACTTGCTAGGGTTTACAAAACTCGTAGGACTTAAGAATCGTATCAAGATTTGTTACATTATCATTCTATTGATCGTCTCGACTCCTTGACGAGCGGAGTTTTACTCGAACATCACAACAAGAACTACAATTACAAATTGAGATCGAATCATGATGCAAGAATTTAAAGAAAGCAAGATTAAAGAATTTCACCTTTTATTTATATTAACAATTTCATTACATTCCTCAAGAACTACAAGAGGAAGAACTCGATCGTCGATTTGGCTTCGCTCGTCTCCGTGAGTCGCGGATCGGCTTGGATCGCTTGCTCGGTTGAAGATCATCTCCGCTCCTAAAAGGTTTAAGGCTTCTCGCTTGATTGGTACTCGGGATCTTGAATTTGGAGTGGAATTAGGGTTAGGGTTTCGCACAAGTCGTGTCACTCAACTTGTGGAAGAAGAGGGAGAGATGAAGAATTGATCTAATGAACTATTAAAGAACAACCAAGGATTCAACTCCTTAACCCTAGGTCTAGGCTTCTATTTATAGACTTCCCCAAACCCTAGATCTAGGATTAGAATTTGAATTTCCCTCCAAAAGTTAGTTAGAGGAGATTTTGAATTTCCCTCCAAAAGTTTGTTGAGGAGAAGCTTCTAGATGTGATTAGTTAGGAGAGAGCTTCTAGAAATAGTTTTTTTGGAGCTTAATTAAGATTAGCCTTGCTTAATGATCTTTGCTGATCTGGAAGAAGCTTCGAGAGAATTCTGGAGTTTGAAGTATATGAGAGGAATGTGGGCCCTGAGAGAGGAATTTTGCAATGAAAATTAGCTGATGATGTGGCAAAAGAGCCGCGGAACCGCGGCTCAAGCTGGCTCCCGCCGAGGAACCGTGGCTCTTTGGTGGCTTCATGGCTTTTGCTCTGTGTTACATATTTAGGCTAATACTTGGGCCTTTATAAAATATGTTGAATATTGTAACTCGTTCTGTATTGCTACCACATCTGAAATCATTGAGTTGGCGTATTTTTGATCAGCTCTTTTGGCTTTGCTCCTGCAATTTTCCTGCACAAATCTCGAAACAAGTGTTGCGCAATACAGGGATGATGCAATGCCATGAAATACGGTCAATTTCCTTTATAGTGCCGGTTTTAGAGTCTAACACATGCAATCTGATATTTCAGGACTGTTTTGCTAATATGTGAAATATGAATGCCGAACTCTTCTAGATGAGTGCAAATGATAGGGAAATTGCCGGGTTAAAAATGCAGTATTTTTGACTGATCATGTGCGTAACGGCTACCCAGGTACATGACGAAAAGGTGGCCGACGAACAAACTCATCACAACCCTAATGAGCCTGTAAGCAACACTTACCGTACAGTCCGGTCTCTTCGTCTGGTACATCGTGTTAGTTATATGTATACCCTAAAGGCCATTACTGTACATACGATGTATATTGTAGTGGATGCTTGGACATATATAAGGAGGACTTTCTTGTTCGACGTGATATTATACTATCTGGTTGCATTTTATCTTAACATGTACACTGATTGTCTCTATATTACATGTTGAAAAAGCCCTTAGGATGAGTACTTGACTACAAGGATTATGATGCAGATCATACTGTTGGCTATAGTGCCCTCAAGGCAATTATCATAGTCGCAGGCATGCGATCATGATGATTGAGGGATGACCTATACCGATAAAACAGTCTTACTCGGGATGATAGTATGCTATCTGGTTTGTCTTTATCATCATGTATATGTTGATAAAGCCCTTAGGATCTGTCTTGACTACCGGCATTGTGATGGCGATCACATACGTAGGAGCTGGGGGTCTATAAGCACATCCTTAAATGTCCCTAGTCATGGGAGTATAGAGACTGGGCATCGATACTCCAGTGTAAACTGGTGTTTACTTACGTAGACCCTGACGAGGGGTGGTGGCTGGTCTCACAAGCCATTGGTGTTAGTTGTTCACCTAAGATAGTATGCAGGTGCTCATTGGGTTATGAGTATACTGGACGGACTCGCCGGGAACCTGCTAGTTGGTATTATACCTATAGTCAGATAGAAGTTCCCTGGTGACATGTGTACAGCTTAGTCTGTGGACCTGAGATCGTCATTTGTCTCATGTGAGTTCCCACTGTGCTTTGATTACTACCCTACCACGGCTTAAAGGAGTCGTACAAACAGGTTTTAGTTGGGTACATCCCGAGCCACATGGAGGCAGTGAGCGGATCGTCGGGGATTCGTCTCTCCCGGTATTGGGGTTTGATGTCACGCAGTGCACGGATAGCCATCAGTAGCAATCCTCGGCCGGGGTACGTGAGAATTACCGATCCAGGATCGATAGTTTCTCGGGTAGTGATGGGTTTCATACCGACATGAATTATCGCGTTGTTAGGGGTCTGACTTTATCCACCCCCTAGACTCGATATGCAATACTCTTAGACAAACAGACCGGACTGTATGGATATTGTCACTGACAGGCTAAGTAGGGGTTTGGATGAGTTTGCTCGTCGGTCTTCCTTTCGCTCAGTACATAGGTAGCCGTTACTTACAGCTAGTGCCGCTGACGTGCTTGTGGTTAAACCCACTGCCAGCGTATTGACGAGTCTTTAAAGTCCCACACAGAGGGTTTTCACGGTTCAGGCGATATGGTGTAGGTGACGTATGTTGATACGTACAGGTGTCCGATTAAATATATGCACAGGCTGCACAGATTTTAATCGGACGGTTGATAATACTAGCGGCTTAGGATTAAGCCAGATTGTTAAATCAAGTTTTGATTTAATAATTTACATATGTATTTATATATATGTATTCTAGTATTATTGCTCACTATTTATTTTCTCTCTTTGGCTATTCGTATTTTCGTATGAATACACGTATGTGTATTTCAATACATATACCGGGAAGTATTCCGTATTTGTACGGAATGACTTCTAGAAGATTTGCCACCTCATTATTGATTTTCCTTTTTAGAAAAATCATTTGATTCATAATGAGGTGGAAAGGTGAATGGGTCAAAGCATGGGTTGGCAATGTAGAGATTGGCATGGTCTTCAATTGTTTATTGATAATTAGACATAGTGTTTTTTGGTGCGCATTTTTTGTGGTGAATTGATGGGCGCCGGCCACTTTTTGAAGGGGCTTGCTCATTTTGTATAGCTCACTCTCTTTTCATTACACCCACACCAAAAAAAGACTTAGCCATTTTTGAGCTCATGCCATTCTTGTCTTGATCACCTCCAAATCTTCCATGGTTGCTCTATGAGCATAATATTTTGAGAGAAAGTTTTAGTGGCACTATCCTACACTCCCCACTTTTCACTACTAGCAAGTTTGATGAGTCGGTTGGTTCACTTGGCGAACCTGAAGCTTGCGCCGTTTTCCTCGGGTGGATCATCGGAGTTGACGGAAGACCGGCGACCAAAGTTGATCTGCATCACTTGGAGGTTGGAAATGGTTGAAGACCCGAAGGACTTGGTTCATTAGGTATAACCATTCTATCTCCTTTTGTTAGATTGCTAATTTTAGGGTTAATGGTTTCGATCTTGCAAATCGGGTAATGGTAGCGCCGGGTTTTATGAAATTTTTGTTCCGCATTTGGCCACGGTTCGATGGCCGGGGCGCTCCCACTACCTAACAATGGTTTCAGAGCCACCCATTAAACCCTACTAGCTAGTTTCCACAAGCTTAAAATCTCGATCGATCGAAATTTCAAAAACAATTTTCCGTTTTGCCAAGTTTCTGTCGATTTCTGAAAGTGCTAAAAAAATTATTTCCATAGGCTTAAAAATCCGTGCAGGCGTTTTTATGGGAGCAGAAAATTTTTTTGCCCCTGAAGCTTCCAAAGCGCCGCGGAACCGCAGCACTTACCCCCTATTGGCTGTGGTTCCGCGGCCGTTTAGTGGCGACGGGCCATAAATTTTTTTACTGTAGCTCAGAAGTTGGATTTGTGATTTTTTTTGATGTTTTCTTTTGTCCCAGAATATTTTGAGTACTGGATTTGCTTTTGGGGCCTTTGCGGATAAATTTAGTCGATCGAAATTTTAACTGTCCAATTTTCAGTACTTTACATTTCTATCTATGACCGTGAATGTCATTTGATCGGTAAACCTTGTCTAATCGCTATAGTCCTTTTAGACGGGTTTGCGAACGTGACATTCACGTTGATGTTCTGTGTTGTGCTGTGATGTTGCGGATTGTCATGGTGGATAGCTTCTGTGCAATGGTAGTGCAGTTCAGATTTATTTGTACATTTGATATTGCGGGGCGAGCGTCCGACATGTGGACTGCCGTCACTGCCTGTTTGTATATTATTCTTTTGGGGAACGACCGGGCTGAGGTCGATGTCACCCTTGTATATTATTTTCTTTTCTATACTAGGATTACCCCAAGGTGGGGTGCACGGATAGCCGGTTCTAGAGGGCAACGGGCCCGCATCTCATGGTGTTGAGACAGAGGGGGCTTCACTCTAGAATTGGCGGGCTATTCGCCGCACTCGTAGGTGGTATAGATTGACCCAAGGAGGGGTGCTCAAGTTACCGGATTCCGTGAAGTGTTGGGTGGTCCATTCACTTTGCTGAAGGGGGCTGCCTCGCTTCAGGTTTTGGCGAGTAACTTGCCGTGCTCGTAGGGGTCTAGGAGTATTGCACAAGCTATCCACACGACCAGGAGAACGTCGGGTTTTCATTTGTGGCTCAATGGAAACCCTGTGCTCCCAGATTATCTGTATTGTTCTGTGATGCTTATTACTTTTCTGTTATGTTGCATTTATCATGCCTGGGACGATTGTTATATATATACATATATACTAGTAGATGTTGTATATGTTTTGGACCCGCGCTAGCCCAGTCCCCGCTCTGTCGTTAGTTAAGTAACCTAACGGGTGATTACGGGACCCAGTGGAGAATGCGAATGGCATATACGTACATTTTATTTTCGTTCTTTTCTGGTGTGATTTATTGATGGGACTGTGTTGATTCTTATCAATGCAAGGAAAATAAACCTATTTATATGATGTTGTTGGAACCATGATTTTAAAACTGACATTACAGACGTACGCTTTTGCTTTGCACAGTGGTATTCAGTTTGGAATATCCTGCACTTCATTCGACGAGGCAAGGGCCGAGATCCTTTCATCGGGAGTGACCCCTTGAGTAAAAGTTTGCGTCAACGTAATAACTTCACTATAGTCGTTTACTTTTTGCTTTGCATCGTGGTATTCAGTTTGGAATATCCTGCACCTCATTCGACGGGGAAAGAGCCGAGATCCCTTCACCGGGAGTGACCTCTTTAGCAAAAGTTTTCGCCATTATACTTTTGTAAAACCACTTGGATTCCTTCAACGATATCATGTTCATTACGTTAAAGGTTTTTCGCCAAAAACCAGCAGTAGCCCTCCGTCATTTCAGATTAGTATTGCTTAGTATCGTGCTGCGTTTGTTGACATTGTCAAGACGTAGTGATCGGTAGCTCTGTAATACTTTTCTGTCGCAAGCAAATGTGGATTGGTTAGGACAGTCGTTCGACCTTGTTGACCTTGTCAAGGTTCTGTGCAGGTGGGTCTAATGCAATCAAGATAATGACGGGTCGAACTTGACTAGGACCCTTTGACTTGTTGACCTTGTTAAGGTCACTTGGATCCTAGGGGTAAAAATCATATCAGAAGTTTCAAACATACATGAAACTTTCCAGGCATGCGCATACCTTCTGGTGTGTGGTGACTTGAGTGGCTTCCATCAAGTTATCATGCGATGATAGTTGGATCTCGATTCCCACTGATGAGTAGGACTACTCCTCGGGTGATTCCGACTAATTCTCCTTTTAGGTTTGGAGGAGAATTCGAGAAAACAGTGGGAGCCATCCAGATTAGATAAAATGATTATCCATTCTGATCTAGGTTAGAGTGCACGCTGAGTGTTTCTTTTCTCTCTCTCTCTCTTTGGCATCGACCATGCCCAGACCCTAGACTATGACTCAGTGACCAAGTTAACCGAACTTTCTTATAAACACTGGCTTTTTGGATTGTCCCAGTTGCATACATCATTGCCACTCTTTCTTTTACCCTTTGCTTTTGTCCAGAACACCCCGTATCACTACGAATATCCACTTCCATTGGATAAAACCATCGTATGGTTATATACGAACTCGAAGGAACTTTTTCGAGGATGGTTTCCGATTCTTGAGAAAATGAATAGGACTATTCAGTTGTCTTTTCCTTTTACCTTCTCTCAAGTTGTGAGGGCTCCTAGGAGTAGGAGACAGTACACCTATTACGCTTATTGGATAGTCTTCTTCCAAACCATAGGCAGGTGCCGAAAGGTAAGGAATGAAGAAAACCAATTAGCCTAAGTATGGTGTGCAGAAGGTAATAAGTAAAGAAAAATAAAGGGATTAAGAAGAGGGCAAATTAAAATGCGACTGCTATGATGCATGACCAAACCACGTATTTCATCGCCACTCCTATTTCACCTTTGTATTTCTCCAGAACACCCCCTATCACTACGAACATCCAATTCCATTGGATAAATCCATCGTATGGTTATATACGAACTCGAAGAAACTTTTTCGAGGATGGATTCTGGTTCAGGAGAAATAGGAATAAGGTTTATTCAGTTGTCTTTTTTCCTTACCTTCTCTCAGGTTGTGAGTGCTCCTCGGATTAGGAGAGTATACCTATTGGATAGTCTTCTTCCAAACCATAGGCTGGTGCCGAACGGTAGGGAAGGAAGAAAACCACTTAGCCTAACGATGGTGTACAGAAGGTAATGAGTAAAGACAAATAAAGGGAATTGGAGAGATGTCAAGGAAATATACGGTTGCAATCATGAATCTGATAATGGAAGAGGCATTAATAGGAATACCCGGATACCCCTTCGAAACATATTCATGTTTCAGTTTCACTGTGTATTGTTAATAGAAAACTGATTTCCTAATTAGACCCTTGCTCAAGGGTATGTATTTACCATGTATGATTCTCACATCTGTATGGTTTTACAGATGATGAGTGGGAGTAAGTTATTTGGAATTAGATGATCATCCTCATTATATCGGAATTCATTGTAATTGGTGATATTTAAGGAAATCACCTGGGTACAGTTTTCAACCTACGACGCACAGGGTTTGAAAGATTAAACTCAGGGGACTTATACAAAGTATTGTATGTTGTCCAGTGTTCATTAGGACAAAGGGGTTGGTCCTCGTACTATATTCTGTTTACTTGTGATTTCTCAAGTTTTGGACAAGTGTTTTGTAGAAATAGAAGGTCTAAGTTTGAGAACTTATAGGTACAAGAATAAAGTAGAGAACCAGGTATTGCAAGTATCGGGATTCTTCAAGCTGATCGAAGATGTAGATACTTGTATAAGGTATTCAATTGATAGTAATGGTTTTGAGAAACTTGTTTCTCTTTCAGGTTACTCATAATTGGACGCACTCCTAAGTTGAGTAATGCTGATTGGCCTCTCTCCATTTAGTTAACATACACTGGAGATAGCTGCATGATTTGAATCTGGTTCCAATTAAATTAGTGCTTTTGTTTCTATATTAGATATATATAGAATCAATTTATATGTTAACGATGTTAAGGTATAGGGAGTCGTCCGGCTGATACTTAAAACCAGAATCCGGATAAACTCAGGGCACGTTTCAGTAATGGCTGTTTGCGGGTTATCCCGGGCTTTGACTAGGGTTAACTTTCTACCATCTGGAAGATCAATAGTGATATTGTTCTTGACTCGCCACAGTTTTAGTTAAATGGACTTTTTTCAGAAAAACAGCAGTGGGAGTATGGTAGAACTGGAAATGATTCCAGAACCACAAACGATTACTGAAGATTTAATAAGAACCTAAAGATTCAATCAGGTTTGACATTCCATTAGCCACTCCGTAGATATGGTGGGTAACCTCAGCCACCCAAGAGGTACTTCGGTAGCCTCAAGGACGGTGACAGGGAGGTTCTTGTTTACCCAGACTTGACACTACTGTATGAGACCCGGCAGGAGGATCCGTAAAGCGTCATTCTAAACTAGCTTTAGAAGTGCACGTATATATGACTCTGCCAAAGGGTTGTCATAGTCGGTGGGAGCAGCGGAAGCGTAGTAGACACTAAAGCGGATATAGCGGAGATAGATCATCTATTTTTGATGTAACAGTCATAGGTTTTTGACTTCATCAGAATAGGAGATGGATCTGTTAAGAAGGTAGTAGGGTGTATTGTCCTGGTATTTGGATAACATACACATAGTAGGAACTGAAATTCCTATACTACGATCGGTTATACTTTGGTTGTCACACAGTGTTTTCTCCACATAGGTTTTGGATATAATATCAGGCATTCTGGTTACTAGATCTATAGTTTTAGATCTAGATTTGGGTAGTTTCCCAAATCTGGGTACTTAGACAGTATTCTAAAGGTATTTTAGAATTGACGACTCCTGGCATGGTGGTAAACCTGCAAGTGATGGAGTCACCCTCTCTAAAGGTGTCTTACGGACTAAAAGGGAGATGGATATGCATGATTGGCATATCAATTGCTTAGGCAATTGAGCCAATCATGAGATGTCAAGTACTACACCAGATGTTGTTTTGTTACTAGATCCAATAAGTTGATATATTAATCCAATCTTGCAGAAAAATGAATGGAAGCAGTTTATGAACATAAGTGAATGTTCTAGGGATTTGATAACGGCAGCCTCCTTTGGGAGACGGTTATCATTCCAAGCTTCCATGGTGACCTGGATGACAGAGTGACTGTCAGAGTTATAGTTTTCCCTCTGACGAGGGACAGTAGTTTGGACAGATGGTCCAAGCGGATACTGAGGAAGGCATGGTGCAGTATGCTGATTAAGTTCAGTAGATGATACAGTCTAAGAAGTTTGCTGGATTTGGAGTTCATTTCTGAACTTGGTCCCATCAGATATCCAGAAATATTCTAAGACGGGTATTGCTCATTTCGGGAGATAGTTTTCTCAGTGAAGTTGAGAAAAAAAGAGACATAGAAAGTAACACTGGAGTGGATCCACTCACTGAGGCTATTTCTCGAACGCAATAGTTTTACATACGAGGTTTGTGAAACTGATTAGTAGAGGAGTTGGGTGTTCGGTATCACACGGGCTGTGAGTATGCGACATCACAATAATTAGCCTTAAGTGCAAGTGGGAGATTGTTGGCTATAGTGCCCTCAAGGCAATTATCATAGTCGCAAGCATGTGATCATGATGATTGAGGGTGGACCTATACCGATAAAACTGTCTTACTCGAGATGATAGTTAGCTATATGGTTTGTCTTTATCATCATGTATATGTTGATAAAGCCCTTAGGATCTTGCTTGACTACCAGCATTGTGATGGCGATCACATATGTGGGATCTGGGGGTCTATAAGCACATCCTTAAATGTCCCTAGTCGTGGGAGTATCGAGACTGGGCATCGATACTCCATTGTAGACCGGTGTATACTTATCTAGACCCTGACGAGGGGCGGTGGCTGGTCTCACAAGCCATTGGTGTTAGTTGTTCACCTAAGATAGTATGCAGGTGCTCATTGGGTTATGAGTACACTGGACGGACTCGCCGGGAACCTGCTAGTTGGTATTATACCTATAGTCAGATAGCAAATCCCTGGTGACATGTGTATAGGTTAGTCTGTCGACCTGAGATCGTCATTTGTCTCGTGTGAGTTCCCACTGTGCATTGATTACTACCCTACCACGGCTCAAAGGAGTCGTGCAAACAGGTTTTAGTTGGGTACAGTCCCGAGCCACATGGAGGCAGTGAGCGAATCGTCGGGGATTCACCTCTCCCGGTATTGGGGGTTGATGTCGCGCAGTGAACGGATGGCCATCACTAGAAATCCTCGACCGGGGTATGTCAGAATTACCGATCCATGATCGATAGTTTCTTGGGTAGAGATTGGTTTCATACCGACACTAATTATCGCGTTGTTAGGGGTCTGACTTTATCTACCCCCCTAGACTCGATATGCGATACTCATAGACGAACAGACCGGACTGTACGGATATTGTCAATGACATGCTCAGTAGGGGTTTGGATGAGTTTGCTCGTCGGCCTTCCTTTCGCACAGTACCTGGGTAGCCGTTACGTACAGCTAGTGTCGCTGACGTGCTTGTGGTTAAACCCATTGCCAGCCTATTGACGAGTCTTTAGAGTCCCACACAGAGGGTTTTCACGGTTCAGGCGATATGGTGTAGGTGACGTATGTTGATACGTACAGGTGTCCGATTAAATATGTGCACAGGCTGCACAAACTTTAATCGGACTGTTGATAATACTAGCGGCTTAGGATTAAGCCAGATTGTTAAATCAAGTTTTGATTTAATAATTTACATATGTATTTATATATATGTATTCTAGTATTATTGCTCACTATTTATTTTCTCTCTTTGGCATTTCGTATTTTCGTATGAATACGCGTATGTGTATTTCGATACATATACCGGGAAGTATTCCGTATTTGTACGGAATGACTTCTAGAAGATTTGCCACATCATTATTGATTTTCCATTTTAGAAAAATTGTTTGATTCATAATGAGGTGGAAAGGTGATTGGGTCAAAGCATGGGTTGGCAATGTAGAGATTGGCATGGTCTTCAATTGTTTATTGATAATTAGACATAGTGTTTTTTGGTGTGCATTTTTGGTGGTGAATTGATGAGGGCCGGCCACTTTTTGAAGGGGGCTTGCTCATTTTGTATAGCTCACACTCTCTTCATTACACCCACACCAAAAAAAGACTTAGCCATTTTTGAGCTCATGCCATTCTTGTCTTGATCATCCCTAAATCTTCCATGGTTGCTCTATGAGCATAATATTTTGAGAGAATGTTTTAGTGACACTATCCTACACTCCCCACTCTTCACTACTAGGAATTTTGATGAGTCGGTTGGTTCACTTGGCGAACCTGAAGCTTGCGCCGTTTCCCTCGGGTGGATCATCTGAGATGAAGGAAGACCGGCGGCCAAAGTCGATCCGCATCACTTGGAGCTTGGAAATGGTTGAAGACCCAAATGACTGGGTTCATTAGGTATAACCATTCTATCTCCTTTTGTTAGATTGCTAGTTTTAGGGTTAATGGTTTTGATCTTGCAAATCGGGTAATGGTAGCGCCGGGTTTTATGAAATTTTTGTTCCACATTTGGCCACGGTTCGATGGCCGGGGCGCTCCCACTATCCAACACATACTAGTGGGAACAGAGTAGTCGCTAAGTACATCCTTCAAATATTCCTAGTCGTGGGTATATCCAGACAGGGCATCGATATATCAGAGTAGACGAGCGTATAGCTTCTCGACCCATGTAGATAGGCGATGGATGTATTGGTGTGTAGTAGCGCCTCTAGTAAGGTTGCAACATCATAAAGTAGTGAACTATTATATTTTAGAGGGCTATTACAAACGAACTACGAATCGTAACTAGAGATTAGGGTAATAACATCATAATAAGAAGTCTAAGGTAAAGGAAAAGGAAATACAACCATTGTAGGCAACTCCTTCGGTCTTTAGGACTCCTACGGCTTTGCGCGAAGTTTGGAACGACTCCGCTCAAGATCCTTCATTGTCTACGATGATTCACCCGGAGATTTCTAGATCAAGCTCTTAGCTTCATAAAATAAAGCAAACACTCTACACTAAAGGGCTAGGGTAGTGTAGAATGGTTATGTGGTTTGTAAACTAACTTGAAAACCCTTTCTTTTTAAGTTCCTCACTTATAACAAAACTCAAGCGAGCTTGAAGAAGGAGGAAGGTGAAGATGGCAAAAGCTTTTGTGAATACAATGTAAAACTTATTATCAATAATTGAAAAGAAAAATTTATATATGAGACACTCTCAAATATAACCATGGTTGGCTAAATATCTAGATATTATTTGGATGGGTTAAAGAACAAAGGAAATATAACTATAGTTAAAGTCAATGGTCAAAGAAGAAGTGTGTACAAAAATGAGTCATTATAGCTAATTTCCTTTTCTTTAAACCATTAACAAAATCTAGATATTTATCAACCATGTAAGTCTTGTATTGCCATCTCCTTTGTATCATCAACCATGAAACATATGTATGTTTGTATGTGTGCATGCACATCATCATGTGTATGTGTGAACATACTTGCATACATCCAAAAGAAAAATAGTTAATTAAAAGTGAGCTAAAAGATAATATTAAATCAACACTTGATTTAATAATCGGTCATATCAAATATGACCCAACCATTATTGAACGCCCGATTAAAATACGGTATCACATATTCGTATTTAATCGAGCTCCTGCACATATCACATATGCACAGCACATCATTTCTCCTGAGCTAGAAAAATCCGGCGTGGGACTCTAAGAATCGTTAATACGCCGGCAGTAGGTGATGATCATATCAAAACACCTACAAGCCGCAAGTGGTCAGCTAAACGTAACGGCCACCCGGGTATTGAGCGATCAGAAGAAAAACAAGCGAACCCGTCAAAACTCCTGTCGAGCCATTGGCAACACTTACCGTACAGTCCGGTCTCTTCGTCTGATATGTTGCATATCAAGTCTAGGGATGGAATCGTCGAGCCCTAATAACTTAATAAGTCATGTCGATATGGTCTATACCCGATCGAGAAACTACTGATAACACTTATCAGTAAATCTCATCAGCCCTAGCCAGGGACTTCAAGTCAGAGCTAATCGCATATTGCACAACATCAACTCCCAATAACGGGAGAGACGAAACCCCTCCTATCGCTCACTATCTCCATGTGTCTCGGGACTATACCCAAAAGCCACCTGTTTGCATGACTCAGTAGAGCCATGGTAGGGTGGAAATCAAAGTACAGTTGGAGAACACACAAGACTCTATGACGATCTCGGGTCTACAGACTAACCTGTACCAGTGTCACCAGAGAACTGCTATCCGACGATAGATATAATACCATATAGAAATTCTCTGTGACTCCGTTTAGTGTATCCAGTCTCCACTGAGTGCCCATATACAATCTTCGATGTCACAACACCAATGGATATGGGATCATCCATCGCCCATCACATGGGTCAAGAAACGTACTCTCTAGTCTACACCGGAATATCGATGCCCTGTCTCGATATACCTACGACTAGGAATATTCAAGGATATGCTTATAGACTACACATGCCCCATTAGTATGATCTTCATCATAGCCATGGAAGTTAAGCATATATCCTCAGAGCTTTATCAACATGTATCAAATGAACAGTATCAAGTAAACATGTCAGATAAAGTAAAACCAGATAGCATACTATCATGTCGAGCAAGAAAGTCATATATAAAATATACATATATACATTTCCAAGCATCCACTATACATATAATGGCCTTTAGGGCATACATGTATCCAGCAATCTCACAGTTGCACTAAGACCAATTATTGGCGTATCTCATACCCAGCAACTCAAAAAGTCGCTCATGTTGCGGCTATGGAAGGGCCTTGGTGAGTGGATCCGCGGTGTTATTCTTTGTATCTACTCTCCGAATCTCGATCTCTTGGTGATCAACTATCGCCTGAGGATGTGTCTCGACTTTTGATGGGATCTGGGTTCTTTGGCCAACGCCATAGCTCCATTATTATCACAATACAATGGTATTGGATTAATAATGGTTGGAAATACTCCTAGCTCCGCAACGAACTTTCTCATCCAGACGGCTTTCTTGGCAGCATCATTTGCAGCAATATACTCATCTTCCATCGTGGAGTCTACAATGGTATCCTGTTTGGAACTCTTCCAACATACCGCCCCTCAATTGAGGGTAAATACAAACTCTGAGATAGATTTACTGTCATCCTTATCACTATGGAAGCTGGAATCGGTAAAGGCCTACATTTGGAGATTCCTATTAATATACACCAAGAACAATTCTTTAGTCTTTCGCAAGTACTTAAGAATGTTCTTCACAGCTATCCAGTGTTGCTCCCCTGGGTTGGATTGATACCTGCTTACTACAGCTAGTGCATAAGCTACATCAGGGCGAGTACATACCATCGCATATATTATAGATCCTATGGCTGAAGCGTAGGGTATAATGCTCATGCAAGCTCTCTCTTCATCAGTCTTCGGACAGAAGTCCTTAGAGAGAGTGATTCCATGGCAAGCAGGCAAGGCACCACACTTGGAATCTTCCATACTAAAGCTTTTTAGGATGGTATCAATGTACTTTGATTGGGACAATCCTAATAATCTATTGGATCTATCTCTATGGATCCTTATGCCCAAAATTCACAAGGCATCCCCCAGGTCCTTCATGGAGAACCTTTGTGATAAGAATAATTTGACCGATTGCAGCATATGAATGTCAATTCCTATCAAGAGAATTTCATCTACGTATAATACGAGGAAAGTGATAGTACTCCCTACAATCTTCTTATAAATGCATGGTACATCTATATTTTTGATAAAATCAAACTCTTTGATTGTATCATCAAAACAGATGTTCAAGCTCCGAGATGCCTGCTTTAACCCATAAATGGATTTAAGCAACCTACACGCTTTTTCGCTGCTCCCACTGTCTATGAAGCCCTCTGGCCGATCCATAAAAACACACTCTTCTAAATCACCAGTTAGAAATGCAGTCTTAACGTTCATCTGCCAGATTTCATAGTGGTAGTGAGCGGCAATAGCAAGTAGGATCCGAATGGATTCAAGCATTGCTACCGTAGAGAAAGTTTCATCATAGTCCAGTCCTGGTCTTTGATGAAAACCTATCGCTACAAACCTTGCTTTATAGGTCTCTACCTGTCCATCTACACCAATCTTTCTCTTAAAGATCCATTTGGACCCAACGGGTTTTATCCAAGGAGGTGCAACGTCCAAAGTCCATACTTTGTTGGTGTACATGGACTCCATTTCGGATCTCATAGCCTCCAGCCACTTCACTGAGTTACCACTCGTGATAGCTTGTTGAAAACTTGTAGGGTCATCATCATCCATGATGCAATCTTCTCTATCACCATCAATGAGAAACCTATAGTATCTCTCCGGCGGACGAGAAGTTCTACTAGATCTCCGGAGCGGCTGAGGTTCTTGAAGGTCTACTACAACATCAGTTTCAACCAATTCGTCCTGAGTGATTTGTGTCTCTACAACCTCTTCTAGTTCTACCGCATTGCCATCAGTGCTATTTGTAAAAATTTCATTTTCCAAAAATGTGGCATGTTGAGAAACAAACACCTTTTGTTCCTCCTTGTGGTAGAAAAGTTATCCATATGAATGTTTTGGATATCCCACAAATGTACACATGACCGATCGTGTCTCGAGTTTATCCGGATTCTGCTTTTTGACATAATCCGGACAACCCCATATTCTAACTCTTTTAAGAGATGGTCTCTTTCCACACCACATCTCATATGGAGTAGTAGACACGGTCTTGGTTGGAACCCTGTTCAATAGATAAATTGCTGTCTCTAATGCATACCCCCAAAATGAAAGTGGCAACGCAGCATCACTCATCATGGACCGTACCATATCTAATAGGGTAAGATTCCTCCGTTCTGACACACCGTTGTGCTGTGGTGTGTACGGAGGAGTGAGCTGAGAGAGAATCCTATTCTCTTTTAAGAAGTCTGAAAACTCAGTGCTTAAATACTCTCCACCTCGATCTGATCGATGTTTCTTGAAACTCGAGCCAGTTTGTTTTTCTACTTCAAGTTTGTACTCCTTGAATTTCTCGAAGGCTTCGGATTTATGCTTCAATAAAAACACGCGTCCGAATCTTGAGAAATCATCAGTAAAAGTGATGAAGTATGAAAAACCGCCTCTAGCATGTGTAGACATTGGTCCACATACATTACTATGTATGAGGCTTAAGAGTTCTGTAGCTCTCTCTCCGTATCCTATAAACGGAGTTTTAGTCATTTTACCATTGATACAAGACTAACAAGTTGCATAAGATTTATATTCAAAAGATTTTAAATATCCATCTTTATGTAGCTTGTTTAGTCTTGTTTCATTAATACGACCAAGTCTACAATGCCAAAGAAAAGATTCATTTATATCTGAAATCTTTCTTTTATTTGTATGTTGTATATTGAATACTGTGTGTTGGTTTAGGACGTAAATTCCGTTACTTAGTGTACCATACCCAATCAACTGTTGATTCAAATTAATGTTCATAACATTATTTTGCAACACAAAATGATATCCTTCATTGTCCAACAAAGATACGGAAATTATATTACATAGCATACCAGGTACAAAATAACAAGGGTTCAAAACCAAAATACATACTGAAAGCAACCCCAGATGATACTCTCTTACGGATACATCATGTATATTGGAACCATTCCAACCCGTAGAGTGTGGTCCCCAGTCTTCAAAACTCTACTGTTTCTCAATCCCTGCATACAATTATAGATGTGAGATCCAGAACCGGTATCTAATACCCAAGATGTAGAGTTTAATGAAAAATAGTTTTCAGTTACAAATACACCTGAAGCGGAAGCATCAACATGCTTCTTCTTCTTGAGATCTGCAAGGTGTAGGGTTGTATAACACGACAACAAGGTTTAGCAACGCATCACACATGCCATTTTATAAAAATTTGGGGTGCTATGTAACCCTAACCAAGATCTTAAATAGAGAATTAGGGTAAACAATACAAGTAAACAACTTTACTTCTAAGAGTTGGGGATTACAACCATTGTAGTCCGTTCCTTCGCTTCATAAGCTCCGTGTTGAGGTCCCTTCGCTGCGATCATCGAGTACCCGGACTCTAGAGAGGCTCCATGAAGAGAAAGATGCAAGCTTGCTTCCAATCTACAACTACTAGGATGATCTACCTTGAAGAATCTCAAACCCAAGCTCTTGCTTCACTAATCAAGTATTAGCAAAGCAAATACCCTAATCTAAGTGGCTGGAATAGATGAGGATGATGAAGTAGGAATTTTGCTCTCTTTTGTTTTCAATTTCTCGCTTTATTTCATCACATCACAAAAAGCTAGAAAGCTTTTTTCAAGAGGAAGAAGAAGAAGAATTTCATTTGTGATGAATAATGAATTGTTGTGTGAGGTTAGAATTGAAACCATGGGTTAAAGAATGATAAACTTAACCCTTGTAGAGAATAAACTAGAGGCTGAGGTTTGGGTTGGGTTAATAAATATCAACACAAACTATCTAAGCTAAAGACAAAAGAAAACTTCATGAAACTTCATGAAAAGGCCAACACAAAAGCTAACCTAAATCCAAACCCTAACTTGTTTAAACTCCACAAAGCATGTTGCATTTGTAACTCTAACTTGTTACAATATTATATATCACATATACAATATATTTTGTAACAAAAGAAAATAACACAATTAACATATATCGCATATAAATCTATGTATTATCCTGTGAGAAAATGAATCAATAAAGCGAGCTTATATTAGTTAACGTAATGTAATATATCACATATATAATTATACATTAAATTATCGAATCAACTCTTGATCCGACAATCCAGCTATATTGCATATAACCGACTAATATAACATGTACCAATTCATCGAATCAACACTTGATCCGATGACCCGGCTATATCACATATACCCGGCCGATATCTCATATCGCGAGAATATAATACGGTATCTCATATCGTATTATTCTCGGTGCCGCACATATCACATATGTGCTCCTACTCCGTTTTGCCTGAGCCAGGAAACTATTGTGTAGGACTCTGAAGAATCGTCAATATGGCGGCAGTAGGTGATGATCATATCAAAACACCAACAAGCTGCAAGCGGTCAACTAAAAGTAACAGCCACCCGTGTATTGAGCAATCAGAAGATCAACAAGCTAGCCTGTACATTCTCCTGCGAATCCAATCAGTAACACTCCCGTAAGTCTGATCCCTTCGTCTGATATTTCGCATATCCAGTCTAGGGGTAGTAAACGTCAGATCCCAGTAACCGATAAGTCGTGTCTATATGAGGTCCATAAAAGTTCGAGAAACTACTGATAACACTTACCAGTAAATCTCAGCAACCCTGGCCAGGGATTTCAAGTTATAGCCAATCGAACAAAGAGCAACATCAACTCCCTATACCGGGAGAGACGAAACCCCTCCTATCGCTCATTGCCTCCATGTGATTCGGGACTGTACCTAAAAACCACCGTTTTGCACGCCCACTTGGTCGTGGTATGGTGGAAATCAAAGTATAGTGGGAATCACACAAGACTCTATGACGATCTCGGGTCTACAGACTAACCTGTATCAGTGTCACCAGAGAACTGCCATCTGACGTGAGGTATAATACCGTCTGGGAGTTCTCGGCGAGTCCGTCCAGTGTACCCAGTCTCCACTCAGCACCCGTATACAGTCTCTGATGTCAAACACCTATGGATATGGGATCATCCATCGCCCATCTACATGGGTTAAGAAGCATACGCTAGTCTACTTTGGTATATCGATGCCCTGTCTCGATACACCTACGACTAGGAACATTTGAAGGATGTACTTAGCGACCACACAGTCCCACTAGTATGATCTGCATCATAGTCCTGGTAGTCAAGTACTCATCCTAAGGGGTTTATCAACATGTAACATAGAGACTATTAGAGTACATGTTAAGATAAAGAGCAACCAGATAGCATACTATAATGTCGAGCAAAAAAGTCCTCCATATATATGTCCAAGCATCCACTACAATATACATCGCATGTACAGTAATGGCCTCTAGGGCATACATATCACTAACAATCTCCCACTTACCCTAGGGCCATTTGTTGTAGTATCTCATACCCAACAATCAGCTGTGGTTGAAGTATCTCATACTCAACCATCCCATAAAAGTCTCTACTGGGAAATAGGCCTTTGTGAGTGGATCCGCGCTGTTGTCCTCTGTATCTACTCTCCTAACCTCGATCTCCCTGGAGATCAACATCTCCATGATCAGGTGATACTGCCTAAGAATATGTCTGGATTTCTGATGGGACGGGGGTTCCTTGGCAAAAGCCAAAACTCCATTGTCATACAATAGTAGGAACGAAGTTCATCTCATGAACTAGTGTACATCCAGACTATTTCTTTGGTAGCATCCTTGGTAGTGATTTATCCTGCCTTTATCGTCTAGTATGTCACGATATTTAGCGTGGAATTCTTCCAACATACCGTCCCTCAACTGAGGGCAAAGACAATTCCTGTGACTGACATTCAGTCGACCTTACCACCCTGGAAGCTTTCCAGTGATTCTTCCCAGGATCGATCGATAACATCTCACTACATCTAGTGAGAATCCTAACATACAATTAGATCTATCTCATAGATCCAAAACCAAGATTTATGAGGTATCACCTTTATCCAATATAAAGAATCCTTATGATAAGAGGAGATTGACCGAGCGTAGCATAGGAAACTCCTTCCATATCATGAGTATGTCATCCACATAATATATGAGGATCACCACCATACTCCTTACTATCTTTTTGTATATACTAGGTTCATCTACCATTTTGATGAAGTCAAACTCTTTGACGACCACATCAAAACAGACGTTCCAACTCCGTGATGCTTGCTTTATCCCATAAAGCAACTTCCATACGTTTCCGCTGCTCCCACTGTCTACGAAGCGCTCTGGCTGTGTACTTATAGACGTTTTCTTCTAAATCATTATTTAGAAAAGCAGTCCTGACACCCAACTGCCAGATATCGTAGTCATGGTATGTAGCAGTGGCAAGTAGGATCTGGATGGACTTAAGCATTGCTTTGAAAGTCTCAACGTTTCCATGTACACCAAGTAATCTTCTCAAGATATACTTTGCTCCTGATGGGGATTTAACCCTTCAGATAAAGCAACCAAAGTCCATACTTTGTTGGTGTATATGGATTCCATCTCAGATCGCTAAGCCTTCAGCCATTCGTACAGAGTCCCCACTCTTGATGGCCTGCTCGAAACTAGTTGGGTCATCATCTCATGATGCAATCCTCACTCCTACTGTCATAGAGAAACTGAAGTATCTCATATGTGGATGAGGAACCCTACCAGATCGGCAGAGAGGCTGAGGTTCGTTAGAAATTATTGAATCCTTCTGGTTTACCAAATCATCAGCTGCAGTTTGTATAGCTGGAACCTTTTCAAGTTCTACCTCATGACCACTAATTTCTTCATAAGAAATACCCTTTCCAAAAGGTGGCATGCTGAGAAACAAAACACCTTTTGCTCCCCAGTTTGGTAGAAGATATTCCCTTGCAAATGCTTGGGATATCCAACAAACTTCCACAGAACTGACCTTGCCTCGAGTTTGTCCGGATTTTGCTTTAGACAACCCTAAATCTTAACATCTTTAAGAGATGAGCTCTTTCCATACCATATCACATATGGAGTGGTAGGCACCTGATTTGGTTGGAACCCTATTCAATAGGTATGCATCTTCTCAAGTGCATAACCTCCAAAAGGAAATAGGTAACTTAGTAGTACTCATCATAGAGCACACCTTATCACATAGGGTGAGATTTCTCCGCCCCGATATACCAACGTACTGTGGCGTATATGGAGGAGTAATGCTGAGAGAGAATCTCATTCTCCTTTAGAATAGTCCACGAATCCCATGCTCAAGTATTCTCCTTCCTAATTACATCAAAGGACATAATACTTATACCCGTTTTGGTTCTCTACTTCTGAATTACAAAGAACCAGTCCTGGCATGTATAGACAGGGGACCTCATACATCATCATGTATCAATCCCAAGAGTTCACTAACTCTTTCTCTGTTTCTAATAAACAGAGCTATGGTCATCTTATCTTTGTGACATGACTGGAAATTTTCACAAGATGTAAATTCAAACTGATTTAAATATGTATCTTTATGTAACTTTAGCTAGTTGGGTTGCATTGATATGACCTAGTCTACAATGCCATATGAAAGATTCGTTCATTTCTGAACTCTTCCTCTTGTGTGTGTTCTGTACGTTAAGAACTGTGGTTTGATTTAGAACGTCTATGCTTTTAGATAGCGTGCCTGAACCGATCAACTCTTGATATAGGAAATGTTCAAAACATTATCCAACAATACAAAACTATATCCTTCTTTGCTTATAAAGAGACTGATATGATGTTGTATATCAGGTTCGGTATCTAATAACATTCATTCAAAATCAATGTATTTGTTTAATACAGGGTGATAACTGCCAACAGACTTGGCTTGCAACAATTGCACCGTTTTCAACTCTTGAAACATATCACCCGTTCTCAGTTCTCTGTAATGAACATACCCAAAGAAGATGCATCAGCATGCACTTTCTTCGTTTGGGCGGCACAGGAATCCTGGTAATCCCCTATTTCCTGCTCGGTCTTATAACAATTATAAGTTGGAGCGGGACCAACGTTCCCTAGCACAGTATAACAGCGGGTTCGGTCAATACATCCGTATTTTTATCTTGATTAAGGCGTGACATAGTCGCAACCAGGAGAGAGAGAGAAGAAAAACACTCAGCGTATGCTTTTGCAATATTAGATTGGTTATTGATATATCTAATCAGGATGTCTCCCACTGTTTTAGTCAAATCTTCCTTCAAGCCATAAAAGGAAAGACTACCCGGGATTAATTACACCCTACAAGTTCGCCAATCTTTCAGTCAGGCCAGTGCCGGTACTTTGAGGGAGGTTCCCCATGCTTTTGCATGGACCTAATTAAAGTAACCTCGTTTACCCAGAGGCTTAACCCCGTTAACACCTTTCTAGACACCTACTCGATAAGCTAACTGTAATGTGTAAGACTTTCCCAGGAGTAACTCTTACTCGCAGTGGGTATCGTGATCCAACTATCTCATAGAAGGTATGCAATCTCATTGCAAATTTCAACACATGAAATTTCCAATAATACTTTTACCCCTAGCGTGCTATGACCGTGACGAATGCCAAACAACCCATAGTCCGCTAGTCAAGTTCAACCCGTATATTTCATGATTGAATTAAACCCACCCGCACGACCCTTGATGAAAGCCAAACAACGCCGTACGAATACCCTAATCCAATCGCATCGTATGCAAGTAGATAAGCACTAGTTAGCTACCGTACACTACGCTTTGATGAATGCCAAACTACCGCAGCACGAATACTAAGTAGTACTTATCTGAAATGGCGGAGGGCTACGCAGGTTTTTAAGAAAACCATTAGCTTAATGAACTTGATATCGTCGTAGAATCGAGTGATTTTGAATGGAGTGTTTTTGAGGCTTTTCTAGTTTCGCTAAAGAGGTCACTCCCGGTGAAGGGATCGTCGGCTCTTTCCTTATTGAATAAGATGCAGGATATTTCACAAATACCACTATTCAAAGCAAAAAACTATAGAAGCAATCAAAAGAAAAACTGAGTGTGTAGCATATGCTAGTTTTGCTAAAGAGGTCACTCCCGGTGAAGGGATCTCGGCTCTTTCCTTATCGAATAAGGCGTTGGATATTCTACAAGGAATACCGCTATGCAAAGCAAGAACTAGAGTTACCAGTTTTTAAACAAGTTTCTACAGCATCTTTAGGTTTCTTTTATTTCATTAATCTCATTAATGAAGTTCCATTTTATTATGCTTCACAAGCATCACATTTGAAACGAAATTAACAATATAACATATATTTCATATATATAATATAAACATTTCTCTCAGGCAGTAATATGATCTCATCACAGAACATTGCAGCAGAAGAAACACATATGAAATATTGGATATTCTAGATATTCTGTGTTTTAAGTTAAGCTAGTATAAAACACGGATTCCACGGTCGCGATGAATAGACAAACCCACATCCGTAGACCCCTATGAGAGAGGCATGTAACCCTACCAATTCTTGAGTTAGGAGACCCGGTCTCGACTCCTCGAGATGATCTCCCACTGGACCCTAGAACCTGGTTACTTGTGCTCCCTGCCTTAGATCTGTCCTAATGCGGAAAAGTAAATAATATACAATGGTGACATCATCCTCAACCCGGAAGTGCGCCAGTAAAAGAATATTACATACAATTGAATTTTACATGAATGAAAATAAAAACCCTCATCTCACATAAAACCCCCGGCTATTTAAAATACGACGATCCAATATAACATATCACAGTAACACATAACACCACATTTCATCAACGTAAGTAAATATGCGTATCTCAGTTGTCGTTGACATATAGCACCGAAACCGGCGATACACCACATATTGCACTTACGGTCACAGAAAAAAAAGTGAAAAACTACAACATTTGGAATCCACAATCACTTTAGACATCTTAAATCCGAAATATCACATACTTGTCATTACATGCCTAACTATATGAATTCCACATATTATATCACATTATAGATAAATAGACAATGTTAAACTTTCCGATCGAATAAACAAACATCCAAGATTTCCCAAATAGCTAAACACTTGAACGGAGTTCAAAAAGACCCAGAACATGTCACAGCCGCTATGAACCAGCCGTAGATGGGTCAAGCCAACGCCTCACATATGGCAACGCTAAACTACCACAAACCATATGGTTCAGAGGCGGTTTTGTCGGTCACATAATCGAGTTAAGATTACGTTCTTCTAGAGGGTTCACAAATTCGCTTGCATGATTTTCTGAAAGTTTTAAACTCGGGAAAAATCCAACACTTGAAAGTTTTCCGACAGGGGAAAAAGTGAGTTATTGATATCCGTTTGAACTTTTTAACATGTTCTAAATTACTCGGAAAACTAAACGATATTAAACTTTCTGATCAAATCAACGATTACTTAAGATCTCCAGAAAACTCAATACTTGAGTAATATTAAAAATTCCCAGAAGCATGATGTAATACCTACGGATCACCTGTTGAAGTACGATCCCTCAATCCTCATGTTCTGCCGTGGAACCGCCGCCAATAGCTTGGTTTGGCCGCGGTTCCGCGGTGGCTTGATGGATTCAGGGAGTCGTACTTCTCAGATATCCATAGAATCACCTGCTTATTTATTTGAGTATTTTTAATATAGATAAAACCAACTTTCTTTAAAAATTTCCATAGAGGGGGGCAAAAATGATGTTTCGGAGTTCGACCGGACTTTTAACTTCGTCTAGACAACGCCTAATGCACTAGCTAGGCTATAATACCACTGTAGGGTTGTATAGCACGACAACAAGGTTTAGCAAGGCATCACACATGCCATTTTATAAAAATTTAGGGTGCTATGTAACCCTAAACAAGATCTTAACTAGAGAATTTGGGTAAACAATACAAGTAAACAACTTTACTTCTAAGAGTTGGGGATTACAACCATTGTAGTCCGTTCCTTCCCTTCATAAGCTCCGTGTTGAGGTCCCTTCGCTGCGATCATCGAGTACCCAGACTCTAGAGAGGCTCCATGAAGAGAAAGATGCAAGTTTGCTTCCAATCTTCAACTACTAAGATGATCTACCTTGAAGAATCTCAAACCCAACCTCTTGCTTCACTAATCAAGTATTAGCAAAGCAAACACCCTAATCTAAGTGGCTAGAATAGATGAGGATGACGAAGTAAGAATTTTTCACTTTTTTTTTTTCAATTTCTCACTTTATTTCATCACATCACAAAAAGCTAGAAAGCTTTTTTCAAGAGGAAGAAGGAGAAGAATTTCATTTGTGATGAATAATGAATTGTTGTGTGAGCTTAGAATTGCAACCATGGGTTAAAGAATGATAACGTTAACCCTTGTAGAGAATAAACTAGAGGCTAAGTTTGGGTTGGTTTAATAAATATCAACACAAAAAATCTAAGCTAAAGACAAAAGAAAGCTTCATGAAGCTTCATGAAATAGCCAACCCAAAAGCCAACCCAAATCCAACCCCTAACTTGTTTAAACTCCACAAAGCATGTTGCATTTGTAACCCTAACTTGTTACAATATTATATATCACATATACAATATATTTTGTAACAAAAGAAAATAACACAATTAACATATATCGCATATACATCAATGTATTATACAGTGAGAAAATGAATCAATAAAGCGAGCTTATATTAGTTAACGTAATGTAATATATCACATATATAATTATACATTAAATTATCGAATCAACTCTTGATCCGATAATTCGGCTATATTGCATATAACCGACTAATATAACATGTACCAATTCATCGAATCAACACTTGATCCGATGACCCGGCTATATCACATATACCCGGCCGATATCTCATATCGCGAGAATATAATACGGTATCTCATATCGTATTATTCTCTGTGCCGCACATATCACATATGTGCTCCTACTCCGTTTTGCCTGAGCCAGGAAACCTCTGTGTGAGACTCTAAAGAATCGTCAATACGCCGGCAGTTGGTGATGATCATATCAAAACACCCACAAGCTGCTAGCGGTCAGCTAAACGTAATAGCCACCTGTGTATTGAGCAATCAGAAGATCAACAAGCAATCCTGTACATTCTCTTGCGAATCCAATCAGTAATACTCCCGTACAGTCCGATCTCTTCGTCTGATATGTCGCATATCCAGTCTAAGGGTGGTAAACGTCAGACCCCAGTAACCGATAAGTCGTGTCGATATGAGGTCCATAACAGTTCAAAAAACTACTGATAACACTTACCAGTAAATCTCAGCAACCCTGGCCAGGGATTTCCAGTTATAGCCAATCGAACACAGCGCAACATCAACTCCTTATACCGGGAGAGACGAAACCCCTCTTATAGCTCATTGCCTCCATGTGATTCGGGACTGTACCCAAAAGCCACCGTTTTGCATGCCCTCTTGGACATGTTAATGGGGAAATCAAAGTACAGTGGGAATCACACAAGACTCTATGACGATCTCGGGTCTACAGACTAACCTGTACCAGTGTCACCAGAGAACTTCCATCTGACGTGAGGTGTAATACCATCTGGGAGATCTCGGCGAGTCCGTCCAGTATACCCAGTCTCCACTGAGCACCCGTATACTGTCTCTGATGTCAAACACCAATGGATATGGGATCATCCATCGCCCGTCTACATGGGTCAGGAAGCATACGCTAGTCTACTCTGGTATATCGATGCCCTGTCTCGATACACCTACGACTAGAAACATTTGAAGGATGTACTTAGCGACTACACTATCCCCACTAGTATGATCTGCATCATAGTCCAGGTAGTCAAGTACTCATCCTAAGGGCTTTATCAACATGTAGCATAGAGACTATTAGAGTACATGTTAAGATAAAGAGCAACCAGATAGCATACTATCATGTCTAGCAAGAAAGTCCACCATATATATGTCCAAGCATCCACTACAATATACATCGCATGTACAGTAATGGCCTCTAAGGCATACATATCACTAACACAAGGTACAAAGCACAATTGCGTTTTAGTGTCCCGACTTGTGGCAGTAAAAACATTCTCCTTTTACACGTCCCGCGGTCCCAGACTTGTCTTTCCCCTTCGCCTTTTCAACTCCACCTCTTGGCTTGGTGGGATTCTTCTTCTTCTTTCCCTTAGCCTTGGCTTTCGGAACTGAAGAGGAAGATGACCCATAAAGCAGAGCGGGAGTTTTCGCTATCTTAAGCGTACTCTCTGCATTTCTCAACATATTGAGAAGTTCAGGTAATGATTTCTCCAAATCGTTCATATTGAAATTCACTATGAACGTAGCAAAGGCGGGGAAGAGTGACTGTAAAACAATATCTATATATTTCTCATTATCCATAAACCATCCTAGTTCCTCAATTTCTTCTATAAGACCAATCATCTTCAGAACATGGTCTCCTACTGATGCACCGATGGCCAACCACATCTGAAACAGCTTTCGAGATGCGTTGTATCATAAAGTACGAGATTGCTCTTCATACAACTCGTTTGTATGAAGAAAGATGGATTGTACATCAATCTTCTCGTGCTGTTTCTGATGGATACTGTCCATAGAAAAAAGTGCAAGGCACGTGGCCGTGTTGCAATCAATATCCCATGTTTTTTGGATCTCCTTACCCAAAACAGATGATTCAGGTCCTGGGACGGGCGGGGCTTTGGTAGTGAGAACATATGATACTTTATCATATGTGAGTGCAATTTTCAAGTTCCTCAACCATTCTTTATAATTTGGTCCAGTCAGTTTGTTTTTCTCTAAGAGAAGCTTAAGTCCCGTCATCGGTATCTGGCATTAGAAGAGAGAAAAGAATACACTCAGTGAAATGCTCTTGCAAAGATCAGATTGGTTATTATCTTATCTAATCGATGTCTCCCACTGTTTTTATCAAATTTTCTTTCAAACCTGAAAAGAAAACTAGCCAGGATTAATTACATTCTACAGTTTCACTAACCGGTCAACCAGGCCAGTGTCGGTACTTTGAGGGAGGTTCCCCGTGCTTGCGCACGGACCTAATTAAAATAAACCTCGTTTTCCCCAGAGATCAAACCGCATTAACACCTTTCTAGACACCTACTGGATTAGCTAATTGTAAAGTGTAAAACTCTCCTGGGAGTAACTCATACTCACAGTGGGATCGGGATCCAACTATTATATAGATGGTATGCAATCTCGTTGCAAATTTCAACACTTGAAATTCCCGATACAGTTTTTACCCCTAGATGCTTATGACCTTGGCTATGGTCAACATATCATAAGCACTTGTCAAGTTCGACCCATCATTTCATGATTAACTAGACCCACCCATAAGACCCTTGACTATGATCAACATAATCACATGAATGTCCTAACTTATCGCATCATATACTTTTGTAGAAAGACGTCACTTAGCTACCGTACACTACGCCTTGACTATAATCAACATACGTAGCACGAATACTAAGTACTCTGCTTCCTAAAATGACGGAGGGCTGCAGATGGTTTTTATGAAAACCTTTAATACTTTGAACTTGATTTCATTGTAGAATCTAAATAGTTTTTAGAAAATGAGTGGCTTAAGCTCCGCATCTTTTAAAACTTACTTTTTCATTAAAAAAAAGGAGCCGAGTAGGTTTCAAATCCGATTCTACAACATCATTAGGTTTCTTTTCTTTTATATTAATCTCATTAATGTATTCCCATCATTTAAGTTCCTAAGCCATTATAGAAAAAAAATGAAAAATAGTATTACATATCACATATATAACAATATCACATTCGTCTCATATATTGAGCAATCACATCACAGAACAATCAGCAGCAAAAACATATATATGAAAATATAGGATATACTAGGAACTCCGTATTTTATATTTAGCCTACGATAGAAAATACGGATTCCGCTGTCGTGAGGAATAACCAAGCCCAAACCCTTAGACCCCAACGAGAGCGGTATGTGACCCTTCCAATTCTGGAGTTGAGGAGACCCGGTCTCGACTCCTTGAGATGGCCTCCCACTAAACTCTAGAACCCGGTCACTCGTGCTCCCCTCCTTGGGTCTATCCTAATGCGGAAAAGTAAAATATACATCAATGGAGACATTATCCTCAACCCGGATGTGCCCCAATAAAAGAATAATATATACAATTCATTTTACATGAATGAAAAGATAAACTCTCATCTCACATAAAACCCCCGGCCATTCGATCACGACGATCCTATACATCATATCACATAAATAATTGAAAAGCATAGACGACGTTAAAATATATCAATCAAAAAATCAACATACCCACTGTAGTAATAGATCTCAACACTTGAACATGCATAAAAATTCCTATAAAGCATATATGGTACCTACGGATCAACGCAAGAGCGCATGGTTCAAGCCTCACCAACGGCGCCGCGGAACCGCCGCAAATACACCTATTTGGCCGCGATTCCGCGATCGTTGTGTCGAGTTAGGCGCTCGTTTTTCTTGGGAATCCATAGAAAACCCTGCTCTATTTTCTGCATATTTTTAATTACGAAAATTCCAACTTTTGAAAAAATTTCCAGTGATCATGCAAAAATGTCATTTTTCTTGTTCGATTGAGTTTTTAAACGTCGTACGGTTTACCCCAAAGCTCTAGCTAGTCTTTGATACCATGTTGGTGTGTAGTAGAGTTTTTAGTAAAGTTGCAACATTATAAAGTAGTGAACTTTTAAATTTTAGAGGGCTATTAAAAACGAACTACGAGTCGTAACTAGAGATTAGGGTAATAACATCATAATAAGAAGTCTAAGCTAAAGGAAAAGGAAATACAACCTTTGTAGCCAACTCCTTCGGTCTTTAGGACTCCTACGGCTTTGCACGAAGTTTCGAATGACTCCGCTCAAGATCCTTCGTTGTCTACGATGATCCACCCGGTGATTTCTAAGTCAAGCTCTTAGCTTCACAAAATGAAGCAAACACTCTATACTAAAGGGCTAGGGTAGTGTAGAATGGTTATGTGGTTTGTAAACACACTTGAAAACCCTTTCTTTTTATGTTCCTCACTCAAAACAAAACTCAAGAGAGCTTGAAAAAGGAGGAAGGTGAAGATGGTAAAAGATTTTGTGAATATAATGAAAAACTTATTATCAATAATTGAAAAGAAAAGATTATATATCAGACACTCTCAAATATAACCATGGTTGGCTAAATATCTAGATATTATTTGGATGGGTTAAAGAATAAAGAAAATATAATCATAGTTAAAGTCAATGGTCAAAGAAGAAGTGTATAGAAAAATGAGTCATTATAGCAAATTTATTTTTCTTTAAATCATTAACAAAATTTAGATATTTATCAACCATGTATGTCTTGCATTGCCATCACATTTGTATCATCAACCATGACACATATGTATGTGTGTATGTGTGCATGCACATCATCATGTGTACGTGTGAACATACATGCATACATCCAAAAGAAAAAAGGGCTAATTAAAAGTGAGCTAAAAGATAATATTAAATCAACACTTGATTTAGTAAATCGGTCATATCAAATATGACCCAACAATTATTGAACGCCCGATTAAAATACGGTTATCACATATTCGTATTTAATTGAGCTCCCGCGCATATCACATATGCACACCACATCATTTCGCCTGAGCTAGAAAAATCCTGTGTGGGACTCTAAGACTCGTCAATACGCAGGCAGTAGGTGATGATCATATCAAAACACCTACAAGCCTCAAGCGACCAGCTAAACGTAACGGCCACCCGGGTATTGAGCGATCAGAAGAAAAACAAGCGAACCCGTCAAAACTCCTGTCAAGCCATTGGCAACACTTACCGTACAGTCCGGTCTCTTCGTCTGATGTGTTGCATATCAAGTTTAGGGATGGAATCGTCGAGCCCTAATAGCTCAATAAGTCATGTCGATATGGTCTATGACCGATCGAGAAACTACTGATAACATATATCAGTAAATCTCATCAGCCCTGGCCAGGGACTTCAAGTCAGAGCCAATCGCACATTGCACAACATCAACTCCTAAAACCGGGAGAGACGAAACCCCACCTATCGCTCACTGTCCCCATGTGTCTTGGGACTATACCCAAATGCCACCTGTTTGCACGACTTAGTAGAGCCGTGGTAGAGTAGAAATCAAAGTACAGTTGGAGAACACACAAGACTCTATGACGATCTCGGGTCTACAGACTAACCTGTACTAGTATCACCAGAGAACTGTTATCCGACGATAGATATAATACCATATATGAATTCTCTGTGAGTCCGTTCAGTGCACCCAGTCTCCACTGAGCACCCGTATACAATCTTCGATGTCACAACACCAATGGATATGGGATCATCCATCGCCCATCACATGGGTCAAGAAATGTACACGCTAGTCTACTCTGGAATATCGATGCCCTGTCTCGATATACCTACGACTAGGAACATTCAAGGATATGCTTATAGACTACACATGCCCCACTAGTATGATCTTCATCATAGCCATAGAAGTTAAGCATATATTCTCAGGGCTTTATCAACATGTATCAAATGAACAGTATCAAGTAAACATGTCAGATAAAGTTAAACAAGATAGCATACTATCATGTCGAGCAAGAAAGTCATATATCAAATATACATATATACATGTCCAAGCATCCACTATACATATAATGGCCTCTAGGGCATACATATATCCAACAGGATGATCCCATATCCATTGGTGTTTGACATCAGAGACATTATACGGGTGCTCAGTGGAGACTGGATACACTGAACGGACCCGCCGAGAACTCCCAGATGGTATTATACCTAACGTCAGATGGCAGTTCTCTGGTGACACTGGTACAGGTTAGTCCGTAGACCCGATATCGTCATAGTGTCTTGTGTGATTCCCACCGTGCTTTGCTTTCCACCTTACCTCGTTCAAGGGAACGTGCAAAACGGTGGCTTTTGGGTACAGTCCCGAATCATATGGAGGTAATGAGCGATAGGAGGGGTTTCGTCTCTTCCGGTATTGGGAGTTGATGTTGCGCTGTGCTCGATTGGCTATAACAGGAAGTATCTGGCCAGGGCTGCTTTAGAGATATACTGATAAGTGTTATCAGTAGTTTCTCAACCCGTTATGAGCCTCACATCGGCACGACTTATCGAGTTACTGGGGTCTGATGTTTACCACCCCTAGACGAGATATTCGACAAATCAGACGAAGAGACCAGACTGTACGATAGTGTTACTGATTGGATTCACAGGAGTATGAGCAGGCTTGCTTGTTGATCTTCTGATTGCTCAATACTCTTATGGCCGTTACGTTTACCAGACTGCTTGTGGCTTGTGGGTGTTTGATATGATCATCACCTACTGCCGGCGTATTGACGAGTCCTTAGAGTCCTACACAGGGGTTTCCTGGCTCAAGCGAAACGGAGTAGGAGCATATATGTGATATGTGCGGGACCGAAATTGATACGATATGTGATACTGTATTCTATTCTCGCGTTTTGTGACATTGGTCGATTATATGAGATATAGCCGGGTTATCGGATCAAGTGTTGATTCGATAAGTCGTTGCATATAATATTAGTCGGTTATATGTAATATAGCCGGATTATTAAATCAAGAGTTGATTTAATAATTTAATGTATAATTATATATTTGATATATTATATTACATTAACTAATATTAAGATCACTTATTCTTTTTCTCACTTTGTGCATAAGTATATATATGATATATATATATAAGTGTACATTATTTAGTATCATGCTTGATGATACATGCAACAAAGGTGTGTGTATAACTTACACCTTACTTGGTTTAATTGCTTGGGTTTTATTTATTTTGGTAATTACAAAAGGTGGCATTTTGTCAAGGATGAAAGCTTGTCGAAGCTTGTAGTCTTCATTGACCAAGGCCACTCTTTTGTTTTGGCTAAGATATTTGTTAACCCAACCAATTAAACCTAGCCATGGTTAAATCTCTACAAAGGTTAATATATGATATTAACTCACCATGCTTTCCATTATCTTATGGATAATTATTATATGAGATTTTCTTCATCTTCTTGTTCTTCCTCAAAAGCTTTCTAACTTCAATGGAGATGTGAGAAAATGAGTGAGAAAATCATTTCTAATGTGAGCAAACTTCCTACTTCATCATCCTTTACTATTTTCCATTTAGTATAGGGTGTTTGCTTCACTAATTCCGTAATTACTGAAGAGATAGCTTGGGTTAGTGTCTCCTCGACGTAGATCGTCTTCGGCCTCAAAGTCATCGGAGCAAGTATGTTCGTTTCTTCAAGGGAGCCTCTCTAGAGTCCGGAGTTCACGATCGCAGCAAAGGGACGACTACACGGAGCTAATGAAGTGAAGGACCGGTATACAAAGGTTGTATTCCTTGCTCACTTTTCATATGCGAAGTTTTTTGCATTACATTCCGTCGGATTTCTAGTAAACGATTCAATGTTTAGGGTTAGCTAGAACGGCAAAATTTGAATTTGGCATGGAAGATGCCTCCCGAAACCTTGCTGTCGTGCTGGGCAACCCTTCACATCGCATATGAAGTCTAGGGGTGGTAAATGTCAGACCCTACTAACTTTATAAGTCATGCTAATTTACGACCCATAACAGTTCGAGAAACTACTGATAACTCTTATCAGTAAATCTTGAGAACCCTGGCCAAGGATTTGCTGTTATGGCCGATCAAGCTTAGCGCAACATCAACTCCCCGGGAGAGACGAAACCCCTCCTATCGCTCACTACCTCCATATGATTCGGGACTGTACCCAAGATCCACCTGTTAGCACGCCTCAGTAGAGCCGTGGTAGGGAGGAAATCAAAGCATGATGGGAATTACACAAGACACTATGACGATCTCGGTTCTACAGACTAATCTGTACAAGTGTCACCAGAGAACAGCTATCTGACTATAGGTATATATACTATTTAGGAGTTCTCAGCGAGTCCTGTTCGGTGTACCCATTCTCTAATGAGCACTTGTGTACAATCTTTGATGTCAAACACCATTAGTTGTGGGATCAACCATCGCCCCCAGGGTCAAGAAACGTACACACTAGTCTACTCTGATAATATCGATGCCCTATCTCGATATACCCTCAACTTGGACCTATTAAAAGATATGCTTATAGACTGCCCAGGCTCCACTGGTATGATCTACATCATAATCCTGGCAGTCAAGTATAATCCTAAGGGCTTCATCAACATGTATAGAAAGATATGAAATGCAACACATCACACGTTAAGATGAAGATAAACCAGATAACATACTATCATTTCGAGCAAAAATTGTTTCTGTACATATACATGCTTAGCATCCTATACAATACAGGCCTCTAGGGCATATATATCTAACACTACAAAGGTCGTATTCCTTATTCACATAGATGTAAAGATGTTTGCATGCTAGTTTCATCAAAATCTCTAATTTAGATTCTAGCGTTAGGGTTCTTTAGCGTGCCATTTTTTTTGGAAACGGCATGGACGATGCCTCCCGAAACCCAACGGCTGCCCAAGGGAACCCTGCACCTTCACCGGGAGTGACCTCTTTAACGAAACTAGTAAAATCCTCAAAAACACTCCTTTACAAAATCATTAGATTCTACAACAATTTCAAGTTCATTACGCTCATGGTTTTAAAAGCCTGTGTAGCCCTCCGTCATTTCAGATAAGTACTATTTTAGTATTCGTGCTACGTTTGTTGTCCTGCGTCAAGGCGTAGTGTGCGGTAGCTGATTAGTGCTTATCTGCTAGCATGTGATGTGATTGGATTAGGGTAGTCGTACAACGTTGTTTGGCCTGCGTCAAGGGTCGTACGGCTGGGTTTAATTCAATCAAGAAATGAACGGGTTGAACTTGACTAGCGCCCTATGGGTTGTTTGGCCTGCGTCAAGGTTATAGGACGCTAGGGGTAAAAACATTATCGGGAATTTCAAGTGTTGAATTTTGCAATGAGATTTCATACCTTTTATATGATAGTTGGATCCCGATACCCGCTGCGAGTAAGAGTTACTCCTAGAAGAGTTTTGCACTTTACAATTAGCTAATCTAGTAAGTGTATAGAAAGGTGTCAACGGGGTTATGCCTCTAAGGAAATGAGGTTTATTTTAATTAGGTCGTACGAAAGCACATGGAACCTCCCTCGGAGTACCGATACCTACCTGGCTGAATGATTAGCGAACCTGTAAGGTGTAATTAATCTCGGCTAATCTTACCTTTTAGAGTTTGAAGGAAGATTTGATAAAAATAGTGGGAGCCATCCTGATTAGATAAAATAACTAATCTAATCTTGCAAAGAGCGCACGCAAAGTGATTATCCTTCTCTCTCTCCTGATAGCGACAAATGAAATGCCTTAATCAAGATAATAATATGGATGTATTGACCGAACCTACTTATTATACAGGGCTAGGTTCCGCTCTACCTTATGATTGCCATAAGTCTGAGCAAGGAATAGGGGAATATTCAGATTCCCAGGCCACCCAAACGAAGAATAAGCATGTTGATGCATTGTCTTCGAGTGTGTTCATAACCAAGAAATGTTTCTCAGTTACCTATACGTCCTGGGTATTGGATACCGGATCAGGATCCTGTATATGTAATTTGTTATATGGGCTAAAGACAGGTAGAGAACTGGATAAGGGTGATATGTCTCTAGCAGTAGAGATGGTGCAATTGTTGCAGTCAAAAAAATTGGCAAATATAACCCAGTGTTACCAACTGGTAATACAATGATTCTTAGCGACTGTTATTTCGTACCAATAATATTGTGAATATTTTCCTAAATCAAGGGTTGATTGGGTATGGTACGTTGTATAACAGTATACATGTTCTGAATCAAAACACAGTTCTAAACGTACAAAACACACACAAGAGGAACGGTTCAGAAATGAACGAAGTCTTCTTGTGGCATTGTAGACTAGGTCATGTCGATGAAACAAGACTAGCTAAAGTTTCATAAGCATGCATATTTGAATCCGTTCGAATTTACATCTTATGAAACTTGCCATTCATGTCTCAAAGACTAGGTGACCAAATCTCCGATTACTAGAAATGGAGAAAGAGCTACTGAACTCTTGGACAGATATATAGAGATGTATGCGGTCCTATGTCTACATATGCCAGGGATGGTTCCGCGTACTTTATTACATTCATCGATTTTCTCTCATGATACGGACATATATTCTTGTTCAAACACAAAACTGAATCTTTTGAGAATATCAAAGAAGATAAGTACGAAGTAGAGAACCAGATGGGTAAAGGTACTCAAATCGTTCGATATGATCTGGGAGAAGAATATTGGAGCACGAAATACCGAGACTATTCAAAAGTGAATGAAACTCTCTCTCAGTTTACTCCTCGGTGTACACTACAGCACAACGGTATATCGGAGTGGAGGAATCACACCTTATGAGATATGGTGCGCTCTATGATGAGTACTGCTGAGTTGCCTATTTCCTTTAAGGGACATAGACTTGAGAAGATGCATACCTATTGAATAGAGTTCCGATCAAATCCGTTTTCCTACCACTCCATATGAGATATGGAATGGGAAGAGACCGTCTCTTAAACGAGTTAAGATATGGGGTTGTCCGGCCTATGTTGAAAAGCAAAATCCGGACAAGCTCGAGGAAAGGTCAGTTTTTTCCAAGTTTGTAGGATATCCCAAACATTCGTGAGGAAATATCTTCTACCATACTAAGGAACAAAAGATGTTTTGTTTCTCGACATGCCACCTTTTTTAGAAAAGGAATTTCTTGTGGAAGAAATTAGTGGTGATGAGGTAGAACTGGAAGAAGTTCCAGCAATGCAAACTATAACTTAAGATTTGGTGGAATCGGAGGATTCAATAGTCCCTGAAGAACCGGAGCCACTCTACAGATCTAATAGGGTTCCTCATTCACCTGAGAGATACTACGTTTTTTTTATAGACGGTGGGAGCGAAGATTGCATCATGGAGATGATGACCCAACTAGTTTCGAGCAGATCATCGCAAGTGGAGACTATGTGAAATCGCTGGATGCTATGTGATCTGAGATGGAATCCATGTACACCAACAATGTATTGACTTTGGAAGTTGCTCCTGAAGGGGTAAAACCCATCAGGAGAAAGTGGATCTTTGAGAAAGATAATTTGGTGTAGATGGAAAAGTTGAGACTTTCAAAGCTAGACTTGTTGCTAAGCTTAAGTCAATACGGATCCTACTTGCCATTGCTGCATACCATGACTACGATATCTGGCAGACTGCACATCAAAACCGCTTTTCTAAATAGTGATTTAGAAGAGAGCGTGTATATGATACTGCCAGAGGGCTTCGTAGACAGTGGGAGCAGCGGAAGCATGTGCAAGCTGCTTAAATCCATCTACGGGTTAAAGCAGGCATCGCGGAGATGGAACATCTGTTTTAATGAAGCTGTCAAAAAGTTTGACTTCATCAAAAGGGTAAATGAACAATGTATAAATAAGAAAGTTGTAGAGAGTATGGTTATCTTCCTTGTATTGTACGTGGATAACATACTCTTGATAGGAAAGGGTGTTCCTATGCTACACTCGGTCAAGCAACCCTTATCACACAGGTTTTGCATGAAAGATCTAACTGATGTCTCCTACATCCTGAGGATATAGATCTATAGAGATGGATCTAAACGGATTTGGATTGTCCCAATCCAGGTACATAGACACCATACTAAAGTGGTTTAGTATGTATGATTCTAAGCGTGGTAATGTACCAGCTTGTTCAGGAATCACTCTCTTCAAAGAGATGTCTCTCGAGACTGATTTGGAAAGGGCTCACATGCATTGAATGCCCTATGCTTTGGCAGATCGGTCAATCATGTATGCGATGTTATGTACCAGACCAGATGTAGCTTACTCACTAGGTGTTATGAATAAGTATCGAAAAGAACTTTGGGAAAACCACTGGACAGCTGAAGAATATTCTTAAGTGCTTGAGAAGGACTAAAGAAATGTTCTTGGTGTATGGTAACGGTGAACTCCAGATGGAGTCCATTACCGAATCGAGCTTCCAGGGTGATAAGGACAACTAAAAGTCAGTCTTGGGTTTTGTCTTCAGTCTCATTGGAGGGACGGTATGTTTGAAGTGTTCCAAGCTATATACCGTAGCAGAATCGTTGATAGAGGCTAATTACATCGCTACCAACTATGCTGCCAAAGAGGTTGTTTGGATGAAAAAGTTCATATGATGAACTTGGTTCCTACCATTGGGCATCCAATACTTGTATATTGTGATGACTATTGAGTTGTGGCTTTGGCCTAGGAACCCCGGTCCCGTCAGCGATCTAGTCATATTCTTAGACAGTATCACCTGATCAGGGAGATAGTTGATCTTCGGGTGATCGAGGTCAGGAGAGTTGACACAGAGGATAACACGGCGGATCCACTCACCGAGGCCATCCCCCAAACTCTATTCGAGAGACTTTTGGGATGTTGGGTATGAGATACTACAACAACTGGCCATAGTGCAAGTGGGAGATTGTTAGGAATATGTATGCCCTAGAGGCCATTATTGTTGATATAGTGGATGCTTGGACATATAGATAGAGGACTTTCTTGCTCGACATGATAGTATGTTATCAGGTTACCTTTATCTTAACATGTAGACTGGTATTTATACTGTCTGTCTCTTACATGTTGATAAAGCCCTTAGGATATGTACTTGACTACCAGGACTATGATGAGATCATACTAGTAGGGCCAGGGTGGTCCAAAAGTACATCCTTTAATCAGTTCCTAGTCGAGGGAATATCGAGACCAGGGCATCGATATTCCAGAGTAGACTAGTGAGTATGTTTCTTGTCCCTTAGAGGGTGATGGTTGACCCCATAACCATTGGTGTGTGATATCAAAGATTGTATACAGGTGCTCATTGGAGAATGGGTACACTGAACAGGACTCGCTGAGGACTCCTATGTGGTAGTATACCTATCGTCAGATAGCAGTCCTTTGGTGACACTGGTACAGGTTAGTCTGTAGACCCGAGATCGTCATAGAGTCTTGTGAGGCTCCCACTGTGCTTTGATTTCCTCCTACCATGCTCAAAGGAGACATGCAAACATGTGAATTTTAGGTACATTCCCGAGTCGCATGGAGGCAATGAGCGATAGGAGGGGTTTCGTCTCTCCCGGTATTGGGGTTTGATGTTGCGCTATGCTCGATTGGCTAAAACTGGATGTCCCTGGCCAGGGCTGCTTATGAAATTTACTGATAAGTGTTATCAGTAGTTTCTCGAACCATTATAGGCCAGACATCAGCATGACTTATCACGTTACTGGGGTCTGACGTTTACTACCCATAGCCATGATATGCGACATATCAGACGAAGAGACTGGACTGTACGGTAGTGTTACTGATAGGCTTCATGGAGACTATGGACAAGCTTGCTTGTTGATCTTCATATCGCTCAATACCCGGGTAGCCGTTATCTCCAGCTAGTACAGCTGACGGCTTGTAGCTAACTGATGTGATCATCACCTACTGTTGGCATATTGACGTGTCTTTAGAGTCCCACACAGAATTTCCCTGGTTCAAGAAAAACGAAGTAGGACACATATGTGATATATGTGTTGGCCTGATTAAATACTTGTATGTGATGTCGTATTGTAATCTGGCAGTTATCTGTTATCGGTTCGGTTATATGTGATATAACCATATTGTCGAATCATGTGTTGATTTGATAATGTGTTATACAGATGAATGATATTAGTCGGTCATATGTGATATAAACTGATTATTAAATCAAGTGTTGATTTAATAATGTGATATACATTATATGTGATATAATTATATCCTAACTAATATCATTAGCTCATTAATTATTCTTCATGATATATATATTAATATATATGATATATATATACGGTAGCGCCCCGGCCGTCAATCCGAGGCCAAATGCGGAAACAAAAACTTTTTAGGAAACCAGCACTATCGTAGTCTTTCACCCGGATCGAATCATTAACACTAAACTAGCTAACTACTAAGAAGTGAGAGTGGCTATACCGATCGATCCGTATCCTTCGGTCTTTGGCCACCATCCCAAGCTCCTCGAGGCATCTTCGATCTTCGGTCTCCTCGTCAAAAGGGCACCACATCAATGAGTCTTTTTACAGGCTCCCGCTTCATCCGAAGCAACTCGAACATGAAGTTTGCGAGCGGACATGTCCAAGGTGAAGTAGAGAACGTGTGTGATAACTTTGTCTCAAGCATCCATTGATTCTCAACACATGAGAGTGTATGGATGAAGGTTGGAGATGATGCCATTAGTGAATGGTGAGCTAGAGGAAGATGAAGAAGAAGAAGAAGCTTTTTCTTTCTATTATTGTGATGAGATAAAAAATGAGAGCAAGCATTATCATCTCAAGAGCAAGCCCAAGCCTATATGTCTGCCCTCTCTCTCTCCACCTCTCATTTCATCACAACAATCAATCAATTATGCGACACTTGCACCAAAAAAGAAACCATGAGTCACCTAATTGATTGTGCCTCTTCATGATTACTTCTACTCACAATTTCCACAAGCAAACATTAATCCAAATCTTTGCAATAATAAAAAGATATGGCAACATCTAAAGTAAACTCGTGACAGATCACAAGGATACCCCTCACCTGTATATACATACCTGCATCCGCATTCCGACTGAATGCAAATGCGATGAGACTGAAGTAATCCAACAAATTTAATACTAGGATCCGGATTAAACCAAAGCCCACTAGTATGATCCGTCCGATCATGATCCATGCACTACTGCACGTATATGATCGAACCCTGCCAGAATATCATACGGCCTCTACAACGTTTCGCTCAAAACTTGAGAAACTATATGTGGGGAACTCTAAAGTCTCGTCAATACTTTGGCTGTGGATTTAACCATTAGCACGTCAGAGGTACTAGCCGTACGTAACGGGCTACCAGGTATTGACCAAAAGGGAGGTCGATGAGAGAACTCATCCTGACACCCTACTGAGACTGTCAATGACAATATCCGTACAGTTCGGTCCGTTCGTCTATGAGCATCGCATGTCGGGCCTAGGGGGTTGGTAAAAGTCAGACCCCAAAAAGCGGTACAAGTCGTGTTGGAGTATAGCCCAGAACACCCTGAGATACTACTGGAATACCTACCAGTAAATCTCCTGCCTTGGCCAAGGACTTCATGTAATGGCTCTCCTAGACACAGCACAATCTCACCTCCAATACCGGGAGAGATGAAACCTCTGCCGATCCGCTCACTGCTTCCATGTGGCTCGGGACTGTACCCAACTAAAACCTGTTTGCACGACTCCTTTGAGCCGTGGTAGGGTAGTAATCAAAGCACAGTGGAAACTCACACGAGACAAATGACGATCTCAGGTCGATGAACTAACCTGTACACATGTCACCAGGGAACTGCTATCTGACGTCAGGTATAATACCAACTAGCATGTTCCCGGCGAATCATGTCCGGTGCACTCATAACCCAATGAGCACCTGTATACATCTTAGGTGAACCAACTGACACCAATGGCTTGTGAGACCGGCCACCGCCCCTCGTCGGGTTCTCGACTGTATACACTAATCTACTAATGGAGTATCGATGCCCAGACTCGAAACTCCCACGACTAGGGACTACTTTAAGGATGTGCTTATAGACTACCCAACTCTCACGTATATGATCGCCATCATACTGCTGGTAGTCAAGTAAGAATCCTAAGGGCTCTATCAATATGTAATAGTGATCTGTAAGGTCACCTAAAGCTATACACGATGATATAGATAAACCAGATAGCATACTATCATCTTGAGTAAGACTGTCCTACCGGCATAGGTCCTCCCTCAATCATTGCAATCACGTGCCTGCAATCCAATAATTTACTTTGAGGGCACTATATCCAACAATTGAAGCATGTCATAAAATTCTATTTTGAGAAAAATAGAAATGAGGTGGAGAATGAGAGCATGGTTGCAAGCATGGGATTTATATTTGTTTGTTCATCTTGACTCACTATTCAAGCATGTTTGCAATTTTATATTGCAAAATTCCATGCTTGAATGAGTGGGGGTCAAGGGTTGCCATTCATTCTTAGCTCATTCTCAACACTTAGCCATTTTCTTGAGTTGCTCCCATGGTTGCTCTCTAGCTTCTTCTTCTTCCTCAATTGCTATAGTTCAAGCTTCAACCCGCACATGTGATGTGAACCATGAAACATGAACACAAACTTGTGAGCTTTTAACATCCCCTACTTCACCATCCTACACTTGAATAGCGATCGAGTGTAGCGTGTTTACTACGGTAAAGAGTTTAGTGTAAAGGTAGCTTAAGGTGGAGGGACTTCATGTGGATCATCTTCGGCACATGTGAAGTGAAGGACTCGAGCTACAAAGGTTGTATGCTCTTTTCTTCTCTTTAGTTCATCACATCACAAAGGCAAACCCTAATATTCTAGAAAATATCTTGTTTAATCTATCTTAGCACTACTAAAAATTAAAATTGGGCATAGGACCGGGGCCATCCACATGACCGTGGAACGTCATGTCTCATTTGCGGCTCAAATGAAACCCGGAGCTCCTAGATTATCCATTATTCTGTGTTGCTTATCGCTTTTCTATGATGTTGCTTATATCATACCTGCGATGAATGTTATATATATATATATATAGAGAGAGAGAGAGAGAGAGAGAGACACTAGTAGATGTTGCATATATTTTGCATCCGCGCTAGTCCAGTCCCCGCTCTACCTTTAGTTAAGTAACCTAACGGTGCATGACAGGGGCCCGTGGCGAATGCGGATGGCATATATATATATTGTATTTTCGTTATTTTCTGGCGTGATATGGATTAATTGATGGGACTGTGTTAATTTTGATTAATGCAAGGAAAATAAACCTAAAAGATGTTGTTGCAAACATTAAAGACGTTTCCTTTTACTTTGCATAGCGGTATTCGGTTATGAATATCAAGCACCTCATTCGACGAGGCAAGAGCCGAGATCCCTTCATGGGGAGTGTCCTCTTGAGCAAAAGTTTGCATCATTGTCATAACTTCACTATAGTCGATTCTCTTGCTTTGCATCATAATATTCAGTTAGGAATATCCTGCACCTCACTCGACGAGGAAAGAGCTTAGATCCCTCCACAGGGAGTGACCTCTTTAGCAAAAGTTTACGCCACTATATATGTGTAAAACCACTCGGTTCCTTCAACGATATCAAGTTCATTACGTTAAAGGTTTTTTGCCAAAAACTAGCCAAAGCCCTCCGTCATTTCCTACGAGTAGTACTTAGTATTCGTGCCGTGTTTGTTGATTGTGTTTAGGCGTAATGTGCGGTAGCTAAGTGGTACTTGTTTGTAGCATATAGATGCGATTGGTTAGGACAGTCGTGCGGCCTTGTTGAATGTGTCAAGGGCCCGTGCGGGTGGGTTTAATGCAAACAAGATAATGATGGGTTGAACTTAACTAGGATCCTTTGATTTGTTGACTGTGTCAAGGTCAATTGGGTCTTAGGGGTAAAAATTATATGGAGAGTTTCAAACATAAAGGAAACTTTCCAGTAATGCGCATACCTTCTGGAGTATGGTGACTTGAGTGGCTTCCGTCAGGTTATCACGCAATGATAGTTTGGTCCCGATTCCTACTGATGAGTAGGTGTTACTCCTCGGGTGATTTTCAGATGATCCCGACTAATTCTCCTTTTAGGATTTGAAGGAGAATTCGAGGAAACAGTGGGATCCATCCAGATTAGATAAACTGATTAACCAATCTAATATAGGTTAGAGTGCACGCCGAGTGTTTCTTTTCTCTCTCTCTCTCTCTTTGGCAACAACTATGACCTAACCTTAAACTAAAACTCATAAACTAAGTTAACCGAACATTCTTAAAACACTTTGGATTTTGGTTTGTCATTAAGTCACATTATCATTGCCACTCCTACATCCCCTTTGCATTTCTACAGAACACTCCGTATCACTACGAAGATCCATATTTCTTAGAACTAAAACTTGTTTCTGTTCGAGGATGGTTTCCGGTTCTGGAGAAATTGAATAGGATTATTTAGCTGTCATTTCTCTTTATCTTCTCTCAGGTTGTGAGGGCTCTTGGTATTAGGAGAGTACACCTATTAAGCTTATTGGATAGTCTTCATCTAAACCATAGGCAGGTGCCGAAAGGTAATGAAGGAAGAAAACCGATTAGCCTAAGTATGTTGTACAGAAGGTAATAAGTAAAGAAATATAAAGGGATTAGAGTGAAGGCAAAGGAAATAGCGACTACTATCATTCACGACGAAACCGCGTATATCCCTGCCACTCCTACATTCTTTTTGCATTTCTCCAGAACACTCTGTATCACTATGAAGATCAATATTACTTGGGTATACCATCGTATAGTTACATACAAACTCGAAGAAACTTATTTCTGTTCGAGGATGGTTTCCGGTTATGGAGAAATTGAATAAAATTATTTGATTGTCTTTTCTTTTTCCCTTCTCTCAGGTTGGGAGAGCTCCTAGTATTAGAAAAGTACACCTATTACGCTTATTGGATAGTCTTCTTCCAAATCTTAGGCTGGTGCCGAAGGGTAGGGAAGAAAGAAACCAATTAGCATAAGTGTGGAGTACAGAAGGTAAGAGGAAAAGACGTATAAAGGGATTGGAGTGAGGGCAAGGAAATATATGGTTACTGTCATGAATCTGGATAGTGGATGAGGCATTACTAGGAATACCAAGCCACCCCTTCGAAACATTTTCATGTTTCAGTTTTACTGTGCGATGTTAAGTGAAAACTGTTTTCCCAATTAGATTCTGACTCCAGGGTATTTATTTACCAAACTTTATTCTCACATCTGTATGGCGTTACAGATGTTGAGTGGGAGTAAGATATTAGGAATTGGGTGATTGGATCCTCAATATATCAGAATTCTTTGTAATTGGTGATATTTGAGGAAATAACCTGGGTTTTGCCTAACGGCAAATATTTGGTTTTGAATATCCGTTGTTATGCACCAATTTCAAACTGATATATATATGTTCGTTTATTTTATAAAGTGAGATATAGCTTTTTGAAATTATGTTTATGACATTTACCTATATCAATTGATGGTTAGGTAAGGTGCATTCAACAACGGTCTAATTCTTCTTAACCATAACATAGTTTACAACCTACGACGCACAGGGTTTGAGTTATTAAACTCATACGACTTATACAAAGTATTGTATGTTGTCCGATGTCCATTAGGACAAAGGGGTTGGTACTCATACTATATTCTGTTTACTTATAACTTCTATACTTTTAGACACATATTTCATTGAAATACAAGGTCCAAATTTTGAGAAGTTATCAGTATAAGAATAAAGTAGGGAATCATATACTGGAAGCATCAAGATTCTTTGGGGTGATCGAAGATGTAGATACTTATGGTAGGTATTCCGTTGTAAGTAATATATTTGAGAACTTGCTTCTCTTTCAGGTTACTCATCCGTGAGGACGCTCCTTGATGAGTAATGTTGCTTGGCCTTCTTCTATTTTGTCGATATGCACTGGAAATAGCTGCTTAATTTTTGAATCCGGTTCCAATTAAATTAGTGCATTTGTTTCTATATTGGATATAGAATGGATTCATATCTTAACTATGTAAAGGTATAAGGAGTTTTCTAGCTTATGCTTAAAACCAGAATCCAGATAAACTCAAGGAACGTTTTAGTAATGGAAGTTTGTGGGTTATCTCAGGCTTTGACGAAAGTTAACATTCTACCATTTGGAGGATCAATAATTATATTGTTCTTAACTCGCCACCTGTTTTAGTAAAATGAATTCTTTTCAGAAAACATTGGTGGGAGTATGGTAGAACTGGAAGTGATTCCAGAACCGCTAACGATTACTGAAAATTTAGTAGAACCTAAAGGTTCAATTGGATTCGATAATCCATTAGCCACTCCGCAGATTTGGTGGGAAACCTCAGCCACCTGAGAGGTACTTCGGTCTCCTCAAAGACGGTGACAGGGAGGTTTTGATGAACCAAGCTTGCCACTACTGCAGTTCTGGACTATTAGATCTGGCAGGTGGATGAGTACAACGTCATTCTAAATTAGCTTTAGAAGTGCACGTGTATATGACTCTTCCAGAGGGTTGTTGTAGTCAGTGGTAGCAGCGGAAGCATGGTTGGCAAGTAGCTTATGTCTATTTATAGACTAAAGCAAGTACAACGGGGATAGATCGTCTATTTTTGATTTTAAAGTCATAGAGTTTGACTTCATCAGAATAACGGATGGACCTAGCAAGAAGGTAGTACGGAGTGATGTCCTGGTACTTGGATGACATACTCTTGATAGGAAGTAATCTTCTTATACAATGATTGCTTATACTGTGGTTGTCACAAGATGTTTCTCCACATAACATCTGGATAAAATATCAGGGATTCTTGTCACTAGATCTATGGTTTTAGATCTAGATTTGGGAAGTGTCCTAATTCGGGTACTTTGATACTATTCTAAAGTGTTTTAGAATGGATGACTCCTGGCGTGGTGGTGTACCCGCAGATGATGGAGTCACCCTCTCTAAAGAGATGTCTTCTAGACTGATGAGGCAAGGAATTTGCATGATTGGCATATAACTTGCTTAGGCAATTGAGTTAATCATGAAATGTCAAGAACCACACCATATACTATTTTGCACTGGCTGCAATAAGCATATATTAATCCAATCCTGGAGAAAAATTGGGAAGCAGTTATGTAGAGGATGTTCTTGGTATATGGTAATGGCAGCCTCTTTAGGAAGATGGTTATCATTTCAGGCCTCCAAGGTGACCTGGATGACAGAGTGACTGTCGGAGTTAAAGTTTACCCTCTTTTTGAGGGGCAGTATTTTGGACAGGTGGTCGAAGCGGATACTGAGGAAGGCATGGTGTAGGATACTGATTAAGTTTAGTGGAAGATACGGTCTATGAAGTTTGTTGGATTTGGAGTTCATTTGTGAATTAGTTCCCATCAGATATCCAGACAAATTCTAAGACAGGTATTGCTCATTTTAGGAGATAGTATTTCTTTGCGAAGTTGAAATATAGAGAGATAAAGATAGAAACATTGGATGGGATCCACTCATTGAGGATATTTCTCGAACAAAATAGTTGCACAAACGAGCTTTGCGAGACTGATTAGTAGAGAAGTTGGGTGTTCGGTATCACATGGGCTGTAAGTATGCGACACCATAATAATTAACCTCAAGTGCAAGTGGGAAATTGTTGGATATAGTACCCTGAAGTCAATTATTTTAATCGCAGGCACACGATTGTGATGATTGAGGGAGGACCTATACGGGTAGATCAGCCTTACTCAAATGATAGTATGCAATCTGGTTTGTCTTTATCATCATGTACATGCAATATGTGGTATTGCAGATCACTATTAAATGTTGATAGAGCCCATATTATTCTTTCTTGACTATAAGCATTATGATGGCGATCATATATGTGGGAGCTGGGTGGTCCATAAGCACATCCTTAAATGTTCCTAGTTGAGGGAGTATCGAGACTGGGTATCGATACTACGGAGTAGACTAGAGTATACTTTTCGAGACCCGGACGAGGGGTGGTGGCCGGTCTTACAAGTCATTGGTATCAATTAGTCACCTAAGATAGTATACAGGTGCTCATTGCATTATGAGTTACACTGGATGGACTCGCCGGGAATATGCTAGATGGTATTATACCTATTTTCAGATAGCAGTTCTCAGGTAACATGAGTACAGGTTAGTCTGTCGACCTGAGATCATCATTTTTCTCTTGTGAGTTCCCATTGTTTTTTGATTATTATCCTACCACGGCTCAAAGGAGTCATGAGAACAGGTTTTAGTTGGGTACAGTCCCGAGCTACATGGAGGTAGTGAGTGGATCGTCGGAGATTCGTCTCTCTCGGTATTGGGGGTTGATGTCGCGCTGTGTACGGTTGGCCATCACCAGAAATCCTTGGCCAAGGTAGACGAGAATTACTGATTTGGATCAGTAGTTTCTCAGTGGGTGATGGGCTTCACACCGACATGAAATATCATGTTGTTAGGGATCTGACTTTATCCACCCGCTAGAACCGATATGCGATACTCTTAGATGAACAGACCGGACTGTATGGTGATTGTCATAGATATGCTCAGTAGGGTTCGGAGGAGTTTTCTCGTCGACCTTCTTTTTCCTCAATACCTGGGTAGCCGTTACGTACAGCTAGTGCCGCTGACGTGGTTATGGTTAAACCCACAACCAGCGTATTGACGAGTCTTTAGAGTCCCACACAGAGGGTTTCCATGGTTCAGGAGAAATGGTGTAGTAGTCGTATTACCTACGTGCAGGGTTCCGATCGAATGATTATACTAGTTACCCGGACTTTCGATCGAACGGTTGATAATACTAGCCGACTTGGGATTGAGCCGGATTATTAAATCAGGTATTGATTTAATAATTTACGTATATGTATTTTGATATGTATATTCTAGTATAATGTTCTTTGTGTTATTCTATCTCTTTGGGTATTCGTATTTTGATACGAATACGGGTATGTATATACAGTAGAGTGAAATCCGTATTTATACGGAAAACATTCTAGAAAGTAGACACCTCATTTTAGATTTATCCATTTATCTTTAAATGGAAAATGAGGTGTTAAGGTAGTGAGGGGAGTATGCTGAGAACCATACTTCAATAGTGTTGACAAATGAATATTCAATTCATTTATGCAAACTATTCAAGCATGGTTGGGATTTTTGTTGGGCTATGGCAGCACCCTGGCCGTCAATCCGAGGCCAAATGCGGAACAAAAATTTTATAACTTGGCGCTACCGCAACCAATCACCCGGATCATGCCATTAACCGTTAACTAGCAATCTACAAAGTAAGTTTAGAGATTATACTGATCGATCCGTGTTCTTCGGTCTTCAATCTCCATCCCATTCTTGTCGCGGCATCCCCGATGAAGTTCACCCTCTGGTCTCGCTTGTCGAAGTGGCCCCACATCGAGGAATCTTTATACGGGCTCCGGCTTCAAATCGAAGTAACTCGGACATGAAGTTTGTCGGCTGACATGACCAAGATTGAAGTAGACAGAGAGTAGAATACTTTGTCTCAAGGCACCTAATGAATTGGATGAAGTTAAATGAAGTTGCCATGGAAATTTGATGAAGTGAGAAAAAGGATTTTGCAATGAAAAATTTCCTCACCCCAAAAATTGGGCTCGGCCAGAACATTTGTTCTCTGGGGATTGAGTTAAATTGGTGAGGGAATGTGTGTGTCAATTAATCAAGCAAGGAAAAAATCTCCCCCAACAAAAAAATCCCAGCACACAATAATGAAACGACCTCCTCACCCCTCTTGCCCATGCTGCCCACGTTTAGCCATACCTCCCTAATTAATGTAAACCAATGATTCACCGAAACAAAAAAAACCCAAGCCCTCTCACTGTGCAGCCCACCCACGAAATTTCAAGAAAGCACAAGGAATTAAGCTTTAAAAACATTACTCACATATTCAACTTAATTAAACTTTAAACCAAAAGTTTAATCCGAGAAAAGAAATTTGGCAACTTCAAAAGTAATCCCGCAACGAATTACATTATTACCCCACAACTGTATAAACATACCTGCATCCGTATTCCGACTGAATACGAATGTAATGAGACAAAAAATATTCCAACATAATATAATACTAGGATCCGGCTAAAATCAAAGCCCACTAGTATTATCCGTCCGAAACATGACACATGCACAAGTGCACGTGTATGTTCAAACTCTGCCATAAACTATACGGCCTCTACAACGTTTCGCCCGAACTTGGGAAACTTTCTGTCGGGGACTCTAATGACTCATCAATATGATGGCAGTGGATTTAACCACAAGCACGTCAGTGGCACTAGCTGTGTGTAACGTCTGCCCATGTATTGAGCGAAAGGGAAGCCGATAAGCGAACTCATCCTGGAACCCTACTAAGCCTATCAGTGACAATATCCGTACAGTCCGGTCCGTTCGTCTATGAGTATCGCATATCGGGTCTAAGGGGTGGATAAAGTTAGACCCCTAACAACGCGATAATTCGTGTCGGTATGAAACCAATCACCAGCAGAGAAACTACCGATCCTAGATCGGTAATTCACGACTACCTTGGCCAAGGTTTTCTGGTGATGGTCACCCATGCACTATGTGACATCAACCCTCAATACCGGGAAAGACAAATCCCCGACGATCCGCTCACTACCTCCATGTGGCTCGGCACTGTACCCAACTAAAACCTGTTTGTACGACTTCTTTGAGCCGTGGTAGGATAGTAATCAAAGCATAGTAGGAAATCACACGAGACAAATGACGATCTCAGGTCGACAGACAAACCTGTACACATGTCACCTGTGAACTCCTATCTGACAATAGGTATACTACCAACTAGCAGGTTCCCGGCGAGTCCGTCCAGTGTACTCATAACCCAATGAGCACCTGTATACTATCTTAGGTGAACAAACTGACACCAATGGCTTATCAGACCTAGCCACCGTCCCTCGTTGGGGTCTCGATCAGTATACACTAGTCTACTCTGGAGTATCGATGCCCAGTCTCGAAACTCCCACGACTAGGGACATTTAGGGATGCGCTTATAGACCCCAGCTCCCACGTATCTGATCGACATCATACTGCTGGCAGTCAAGCAAGAATCCTATGGGCTCTATCAACATGTAATAGTGGTGATAAAGGTAAACCAGATATCGTACAATCATCTCGAGAAAGACTGTCCTACCGGTATAGGTCCTCCCTCAATCATTGCAATCACGTGCCGGTGATCCAATAATTGACTTCGAAAGCACTATGTCCAACAATCTCCCACTTGCACTTAAGGCTAATTATTGCGATGTCGCATACTCACAGCCAGTATGATACCGAACATCCAACTCCTCTACTAATCAGTTTCACAAAGCTCGTTTGTAAAACTATTGCGTTCGAGAAATAGCCTCAGTGAGTGGATCCGTCCTGATGTTTCTTTCTATGTCTCTCTTAATCTCAAGTTCGCGGAGAAAGCCTTCTCCCGAAATGAGCAATACCTATCTTATAATATGTCTGGATATCTGATGAGACCTAGCTCACAAGTGAACTCCAAATCCAGCAAACTTCTTAGGCTGTATCGTCAACTGATTTTAATCAGTATCCTGCACCATGCCATCCTCAGTATCCGCCTGGACCACCTGTCCAAACTACTGCCCCTCGTCGGAGGGAAAACTATAACACTGACAGTCACTCTGTCATCCAGGTCACCTTGGAAGCCTGGAATGATAACAGTCTCCTGAAGGAGGCTGCCGTTATGAAATCCCTAGAACATCCACTTATGTCCTAAAACTGCTTCCGAACGTTTCTCTAGGATTTGATTAATATATATCAACTTATTTCATCTCGTGCAAAAACAACATCTGGTGTGGTACTTGACTTCTCATGATTGACTCAATTGCCTAAGCAAGTGATATGTCAATCATGCACATCCCTCTCCCCTTTAGTCTGTAAGACACCTTTAGAGAGGGTGACTCCTTCACCTGCAGATATACCACCATGCCAGGAGCCGTCCATTCTAAAGTACTTTTAGAATATTGTCTAAGTACCCAGATTGTGACACTTCCCAAAACTAGATCTAAAACCATAGATCTAGTAACCAGAACCCCTGATAAAATATCCATATCCTTTGTGGAGATACCACTGTGTGACAACCGTAGTATAACCAATCGTAGTATAGGAATTTCACTTCCTACTATGTGTATGACATCCAAATACCAGGACATCACACCCTACTACCTTCTTAACAGATCCATCCCCTATTCTGATGATGTCAAAGCCCATCACTGTCACATGAGAAATAGATGATCTATCTCCGCTATATCTGCTTTAGTCTATAAATAGACATAAACTACTTGTCCACTACGCTTCCACTGCTCCCACTGACTACGACAACCCTTTGGCAGAGTTATTTACACGTGCACTTCTAAAGCTAGTTTAGAACGACGCTATAGTCATCCTCCTGCCGGGTCTCATAGTCTGGAACAGCAGTAATGGTAAGTCTGGGTAAACAAGAACCTCCCTGTCACCCTACTTGAGGATACCGAAGTACCTCTCGGGCGCCTGAGGTTACCCACCATATCTGCGGAGTGGCAAATGGAATGTCAAATCTGATTGAATCTTTAAGTCCTATTAAATTTTCAGTAATCCTTTGCAGTTCTGGAATCACTTCCAGTTCTACCATACTCCTACTACTGTTTTCTGAAAAAAATCCATTTTACTAAAACTGTGGCGAGTCAACAACAATATCACTATTGATCTTCCAGATGGTAGAAAGTTATCCCTCATCAAAGCCCGGGATAACCCACAAACTGCCATTATAGAAACGTGCCTTGAGTTATCCAGAGTTTGGTTTTAAGCATAAGCCGGAAAACTCCCCGTACATTAACAACGTTAAAATATGAACCATTCTATATACAATATAGAAACAAAGGCACTGAGAGGAGGTGAGATAGATACACACTTAGAACCATTCACTGCATCCTAGACACTTTAGATTAGCAATCTAAAATTTCTAGTTGCTCCACTAGACCTTTAGTATGGAGCTAGAGCCATGAGCTATATCTTTCGGGTGGATCATTTTCGAGGGAGGAAGACTGGCGGTCAAACTCGATCAAGGTGACCTCAAGAAGCTAAAGAAGATGGTAGAAGACCGAAGGACACGAATCATTCGGTAAAACAACTTCTATCTCAGTAGTTAAGCTCTCTTTGTAGTTAGTTTAGGTTTATGGTTCGATTCTGGACGGGTTTTTTTAGCGGCATTTTTTTTAAACACCAAATTTTGTTCCGCATCGGCCACGATAGATGGCCAGGGCGTTAGTAAACCACAAGAATGATGACACGGATCGATATGATAGGACATGATGTCACGAGGCTGTGTTATATGATATGATATGAAATGGAATCATATGATATGATATATTATATGATGATATGAGACGATACATATTCATGATGCGATATGAGATGATATGACATGTGACGATATATGACGCAATGTGATGATATGATGCACGTGATGATAGATATGTACTCTTGATTAGATGATTCCGTACGATGGATTATTCCGTATGTGATACTATGAGGATGGATTGCCGACATATACATATATTGACTCAAGAAAATATTGTTTAAAATCACTTAAGTAGATATTATGATATATTTAGAGCCATACCTATTATCAAAACTAACGAATCGTTATGCACTTTTAAATGACAACTGTTAGGAATATGTATACCCTAGAGGCCATTATTGTTCATTGATGTATTTTATAGTGGATGCTTGGACATATATATATATAGGACTTTCTTGCTCAACATGATAGCATGCTATCTGGTTACTCTTTATCTTAACATGTATACTAGTATTGTTATACTGTCTCTCTGATACATGGTTATAAAGCCCTTAGGATGTAGCTTGACTACCTGGACTATGATGGAGATCATACTGCTGGGACTTATGTAGTCTACAAGCACATTCTTTAATTGTTCCTAATCGAGGGAATATCGAGACAGGGCATCGATATTCCAGAGTACACTAGTATGTACGTTTCTTGACCCTGTATAGGGCGATAGTTGGTCCCATAGTCATTGGTGTTTGACATCAAAGATTGTACACAGGTGCTCATTAGAGAATGGGTACACCGAACAGGACTCGCCGAGAACTCCTAGTTGGTAGTATACCTATCGTCAGATAACAGTTCTCTGGTGATACTGGTACAGGTTAGTCTATAGACCCGAGATTGTCATAGAGTCTTGTGTGGCTCCCACTGTGCTTTGATTTCCTCCCTACCACGGCTCAAAGGAGTCATGTAAACAGGTGGATTTTGGATACATTCCTAAGTCACATGGAGGTAATGATCGATAGGAGGGGTTTCGTCTCTCCCGATATTGGTAGTTGATGTTGTGTTATGCTCGATTGGCTATAACTGGAAGTCCCTGGCCAGGGCTGCTGCAGAGATTTAATGATAATAGTTGTCAATATTTTCTCGAATCTTTATAGGCCAGACATCGGCATGACTTATCACGTTACTGGGGTCTGACGATTCTACCCCTAGACAAGATATGCGACATATCATACGAAGAGACCGGAATCTACGGTAAGTGTTACTTATAGGCTTCTTGGAGAGTATGGACAAGCTTGCTTGTTGATCTTCCAATCGCTCAATACCAGGGTAGCCGTTACGTCTAGCTAGTACCGCTGACAGCTTATGGGTGACCGATGTGATCATCACCTACTGTTGGCGTATTGACGCGTCTTTAGAGCCCCACACAGAAGTTTCCTGGTTCAAGCAAAACGAAGTAAGGCACATTTATGATATGTGCGGGGGGCCCGATTAAATACGTGTATGTGATACTATATTCTAATCTGGCAGTTATCTGATATCGCTCAGGTTATATGTGATATAACCGAATTATCGAATCAAGTGTTGATTTGATAATGTGATATACAGATAAATGATATTAGTCGGTTATATGTGATATAACCGGATTATTCAATCAAGTGTTGATTTAATAATGTGATATAAATTATATTTGATATAATTATATCTTAACTAATATTATTAGCTCACCAAATATATATATGAAGCATGGTATGATTTTCTATTTTTGGAAAATAGAAAAATAGGTGGAAAATGAGGGGCATGGGTGAAGCATGGCTTTTATCATTATTCTATTAGTCTTGACTCACTATTGAGGAATGGTTGCTTTTGTTTATTGATGAAAATTGGATGCTTCAATTATTGTGAGGATTGATAAGCCATTCTTCACTTCATTATTCATATGCTAGTTCATTTTTTCACATGAGATCCTTCTTCCTCTAGCTCCCATCATCTTCCACCTCCTCAACAATCTCATTCTTCAAGCTCTAAACAATTACATGTGTTGTGAAACATAGAGCTTGAAACCCTAGTGAGCAAAACAAAGCCCCTACGTCACCATCTTACACGTGATTAGCAATCAAGTGTAGCATGTTTTCTTCACTAAAGTGTTTAGTGAAGAGATAGCTTGGATTGTGGAGCTTCAGGTAGATCATCTTCGGCACGAAGGTCAAGGAGCATGCTCGATCCAACTTGAAGTGGAGCCTAGTGGAGTCGCGTTGACTACAACTCGGAGCTTTATAAGAGAAGGACACGATCATCAAAGGTTGTAGCCTCCATCCCTTCTATTAGTTTTGGGATATCATCATAAGAAACCCTAATTATTCTAGTTAAGATCTTATTAAGTGTTCGTTAGCACCATGAATTTTTGAAAATGGCAAGCTTGATGCCCGTTTAAACCCGTCGCGGTGCTAGCAAATACTTTCATGGTATCAGAGCCTGGCTAGAACATTTGGGTAGGTCTTTACGGTGTTAAAGTGTTCGATTGTATTTTCGAGCCTCGGTTTTCTCAAGTTTCTGTCGATTTTTCAAAAGTTGGAATTTTGGTGATTAAAAATATGCAGAAAATCATGCAAGGTTTTCTATGGAACCCTAAGAAATTTGAAGCCCCAATTCCCTTAAAGCGCCGCGGAACCGCGACCCAAACCCTAGTTTGGCTGCGGTTCCACCGCCGTTTTGGGGTATTATGGGGTCCTGTTTCTTGTGCAGCTCCATGGTTATATTTGGCACTTTCTAGGTGTTTTTAATGAATCTCAAGTTGTTGAGGACTCTGGAAATTCTGGGTATTAGATAAATCGATCAAAAAGTTTAACGTTGTATAGATCGTGATGATATGTGATACAATTGTTAGAATCCGGCATAATTAGTTTTGTGAAAACTAGTTAGTATATTGTAAATTTAGTGTTTTAGTCTCGGTTAATCGGTTGCCATGGAGTTTTGATTCAGATCAAAACTCTGTCCCAATCACATATTATACGCGAACACTCACCGGGTAACACTAGTAGACTGCCACGCCCCATAGCCCCGACCATGTGACTGTAAGAGAACCCCGTTGCCAAAAGCAACCACTCGGGTGCTTGCGGCCACGGTGTTCCGCCTTAGTGCACTTCGTCGGCCATCTACTAAAGTTTTCGACGGCCATCTTGTTGAATGACCCGACTAAATGATTGAAAAGTGTTTTCAATTTGAAACTAAAGTAGAAGGTTTATAGGTTAGGCATGAAATCCGGAATATGAGATATTCCGGATTTATGATGTCTAAGGATATGCGAATTCTAATTATTGTAGTTTTTCATTTCTATTCTATGACCGTAAGTGTAATATGTGGTGTATCCCCAATCTCGTTGCTATATGTCAACGTGATTCACGATACGCGTATTTACTTACGTTGATAATATATGATATTATGTGTTGTTGTGATATGTTTTATTGGATCGTCGTGATTGAATAGCCGGGGTTTTTTATATGAGATGAGAGTTTTACAATTTTCTTTCATGTAAAATTTGTATATAATATTCTTTTTTTGGGGTACTTCCGGGTTAAGGAGGATTTCACCATTGATGTATATTCTTTACATTTCCGCATTAGGATAGACCCAAGGCGGGGAGCACATGTAACCGGGTTCTGGAGTCCAGTAGGAGACTATCTCGAGGAGTCGAGACCGGGTCTCCTAGCTCTAGAATTGGCTGGGTTGCTTTAGGCTCTCGTAGGGATCTAGGGATGTGGGATTGGCTATTCATCACGACCGTGGAATCCATATTTTACATTACTGGCTAAATTTAAAATATGGACATCCAAGTATATCCAATATTTCATATGTTGCTTCTGCTGCTATGTTCTGTGATGTTGATCATATAACTGCGTGAGACGAATGCTATATTATATATATGATATATAATAAATGTTTTTTTTGTTTTGCACCCGCGGTAGTCCAGCCACCACTCTGTCGTTAGTTAAGCAACCTAACGGTGCATGACGGGGCCCCATGGCAAATACGGATGGCATAACCGTACGTTCTATTTTCATTTTATTTTTTATGATGTTTAGGGAAACATTAATGATGGGACTTCATTAATGAGATTAATGAAAAGAAAAGAAACCTAAAGTTGTTGTAGTATCGAAATTTTAAAAGGTAGCTCTAGTTCTTTTTTTGCATAGTGTTATTCCTTGTAGAATATCCAGCACCTCATTCGATGAGGAAAGAGCCGAGATCCCTTCACCGGGAGTGAGCTCTTTAGCGAAACTAGCAAATGCTACAACTCACTGGTTTAGTTTTGATAGCTGCTCTAGTTCTTGATTTGCATAGTGGTATTCCTTGTAGAATATTCCGCATCTTATTCGATGAGAAAAGAACCGAGATCCCTTCACCGGAAGTGACCTCTTTAACAAAACTAACAAACGCTACAAAAACTATTCGATTTTTAAAACGGAGCTTAAAACACTCCAAATCACTAGAGTCTACAACGATATCAAGTTCATTACGTTTAAGGTTTTCTTAAAAACCAGCCGTAGCTCTCCGTCGTTTCAGATAAGTGCTACTTAGTATTCGTGTTGTGTTTGTTGACCTTAGCCAAGGCGTAGTGTGCGGTAGCTAATTAGCGCTTATCTACAGCATATGATTCGATTGAGTTAGGGTAGTCGTACGACTTTGTTGACCTTAGCCAAGGGTCATACGGGTGGGTTTAATTTAATCACGAAATGATGGATTGAACTTGGCTACCGCTTATGATTTGTTGACCATAGTCAAGGTCATAAGTTGCTAGGGGTACAAACCATTATCAGGAATTTCAAGTGTTGAAATTTGCAATGAGATTGCATACCTTCTATGAGATAGTTGGAAAGAATTTGTAATGAGATTGCATAACACTTACCCACTGTGAGTAAGAGTTACTCCTGGGAGAGAATTGCACTTTATAATTAGCTAATCCAGTAAGTGTCTAGAAAGGTGTCAAAGGAGTTATGCTTATAGGAAAACGAGGTTTATTTTAATTAGGTCCGTGCGAAAGCACGGGGAACCTCCCTCGGTGTACCGACACTGGCCTGGCTGACTAGTTAGCGAACATGTAGAATGTAATTAATCCCGGATAATTTTACCATTTATGGTTTGAAGGAAGATTTGATAAAAACAGCGGGAGCCATCCTGATTAGATAAGATAATAAACAATCTAATCTTGCATAGAGCGCACGCTAATGGGTATCCTTCTCTCTCTCTCCAGGTAGCAACCAATGAAACACCTTAATCAAGATAATAATATGGAAGTTTTGACCGAACCTACTTATTATACTGGGCTAGGTTCCGCTTTATCTTATGATTGTCATAAGTCTGAGCATGAAATAGGGGAATATCAGGTTTCCCATGCCACCCGTATGATGAATAAGCATGTTGATGCATCTTCTTCAGGTGTGTTCGTTACCGAGAATTGTTTCTCAGTTTCCTCTATATCCTGGGTACTGTAGATTTTTAATATCGAAAAATCCACAATTTACAAAATTGTCCAGAGAGCATGTTTAGGGTTAGGGTTTCAGTCCGATCGGATTTCTAACTCCGTCTGTGCATCGCCTAAGGCTCTGCATCTGACGTGAGGTATAATACCATCTGGGAGTTCTCGGCGAGTCCGTTCAGTGTACCCAGTCTCCACTGAGCACCGTCATACCATCTCCGATGTCAAACACCAATGGATATGGGATCATCCATCGCCCATCGCATGGGTCGAGAAGATATACGCTAGTCTACTCTGGAATATCGATGCCCCGTCTCGATATTCCCTCGACTAGGAACATTGAAGGATGTACTCATGGACTATCCAGGCCCCACTAGTATGATCTGCATCACAGTCCTGGAAGTCGAGTACACATCCTAAGGGCTTTATCAACATGTAACAGAGAGACAGAAGTATACACGTTAAGATAAAGAGCAACCAGATAGCATACTATCATGTCGAGCAAGAAAGTCCTACCTATATATGTCCCAGCATCCACTACAATATACATCCAATGTACAGTAATGGCCTCTAGGGCATACATATAACTAACAGGTATTAGATACCGAATCAGGATCCCACGTATGTAATCTGTTACATGAGCTTAAGAGAGGTAGAGAACTGGAAAAGGGTGATAAGTCTCTACAAGTAGGGAACGGAGCAATTGTTACAACCAAAGCAGTTTGCTAGTATCACCTTGTATTACCAACTGGTAATACATTAGTTCTGAACGAATGTTACTACGTGCCAAACATGATGTGCAACATTATATTGGTTTTTGTGCTAACTAAAGAAGGATATAATCTCACATTAGAGGATAATGTTATGAACATTTTCCAAAATCAAGTGATGATTGGGTTTGGAACGTTGTGTAATGGTATATACGTTCTGAATCAAAGTACAGTTCTGAACATAAAGAACACACACAAGAGGAAGAGTTCAGAAATGAACGAAGCCTACTTGTGGCATTGTAGACTAGGTCATATCAATGCGACAATGCTAGCTAAGTTACATAAAGATGGATATTTGAATCCGTTCGAATTTACATCTTATGAAATTTGCCAGTCATGTCTCAATGGTAAAATGACCAAAACTCCGTTTACTGGACACGGAGAAAGTGCTACTGAACTCTTGGGACTCATACATAGTGATGTATGCGGTCCTATGTCTTCTCATGCCAGGAATGGTTTCTCGTACTTTATTACATTCACCAATGATCTCTCAAGATTCAGAAATGTGTTCTTGTTGAAACACAAGTCTGAAGGTTTAGAGAAATTCAAGGAATATAAGAACGAAGTAGAGAACCAGACGGGTAAATGTATTAAAATCCTTTGATCTGATCGAGGAGGAGAATACTTGAGCACGGAATTCTAGGCTACTTAAAACAGAATGGGATTCTCTCTCAGCTTACTCCTCCGTATACACAACAGCACAACAGAGTATCGGAGTGGAGGAATCGCACCCTATTAGATATGGTGCGCTCTATGATGAGTATTGTTGAGTTACCTATTTCTTTTTGGGGTTATGCACTTAAGACAGCTGCATACCTATTGAATAGTGTTTCGACCAAATCTGTGCCTACCACTTCATATGAGATATGGAATGGGAAGAGACCATCTCTTAAACGAGTTAAGAGATAGGGTTCTCCGGCCTATGTTAAAAAGCGAAATCCGGGCAAGCTCAAGGCAAGGTCTATTTTGTGTAAGTTTGTGCGATATCTAAAGGATTCCTATGGATATATCTTCTACCATACTAAGGAACAAAAAGTGTTTGTTTCTTAATATGCCACCTTTTTAGAAAAGGAATTTCTTTTGAAAGAAATTAGTGGTCAATGGTAGAGCTGGAAGAAGTTCCAGCTACACAAACTAGTGTTACTGATGATTTAGTGGAACCGGAGGATCCAATTGTACCCAACGAACCCCAGCCACTCCGCAGATCTAATAGGATTTCTAATCCATCCGAGAGATACTACGTTTTCTCGTAGATGGTGGGAGCGAGGATTGCTTCATGGAAGATGATGACCCGACAAGTTTCGAACAGGCCATCATGGGTGCAGACTCTGTGAAATGGCTGGATGCTATGCGATCCGAGATGGAATCCATGTACTCCAACAAAGTATGGACTTTGGAAGTTGCTCTTGAAGGGGTGAAACCCATCGGGAGCAAGTGGATCTTTAAGAAGAAATTGGTGTAGATTGAAAAGTTGAGACTTTCAAAGCTAGACTTGTAGCTAAAGGATTTCGTCAACGACCAGGTGTCGATTATGATGAAACCTTTTTTCCTGTCACTATGCTTAAGTCCATCAGGATCCTACTTGCCATTGCTGCGTACCATGACTACGAAATCTGTCAGATAGACGTCAAGACCGCTTTTCTAAATGGTGATTTAGAAGAGAGCTTGTACATGACACAGCCAGAGGGCTTCATAAATAGTGGGAGCAGCGGAAAGGTGTGCAAGCTGCTTAAATCCATCTACGGATTAAAGCAGGCATCGCGGAGCTGGAACATCTATTTCGATGAAGCCATCAAAGAGTTTCACTTCATCAAAAACGTAGATGAACCTTGTATATACAAGAATGTTGTAGAGAGTAAGGTTGTCTTCCTCGTATTGTACGTGGACGACATACTATTGATAGAAAACGATGTTTCCTATGCTACACTCGGTCAAGCCCTTCTTATCACACAAGTTCTCCATGAAAGATCTAGGTGATGCCTCCTACATTCTGGGGATTAAGATCTATAGAGATAGATCTAAACGGATGTTAGGATTGTCCCAATCCAGGTACATAGACACCATACTAAATAGGTTTAGTATGGAAAATTCTAAGCATGGTAATTTACCCGCTTACTCAGGAATCACTCTCTCCAAAGAGATGTCTCCCAAGACTGATTTGGAGAGGGCTCGAATGCAAAGAATACCCTATGCTTCGGCGGTAGGCTATATCATGCATGCGATGTTATGTACCAGACCAAATGTAGCTTACTCACTAGGTATAGTGAGTAGGTATCAATCAGATCCTGGAGAAAAGCACTGGACACCTGTGAAGATCATTCTTAACTACTTAAGAAGGACTAAAGAAATGTTCTTGGTGTATGGTAACGGTGAACTCCAGGTATAGTCCTTTACCGATTTGAGCTTCCAGAGTGATAAGGACGACAGTAAGTCGGTCTCGGGTTTTGTCTTTACCCTCAATGGAAGGGCGGTGTGTTGGAAGAGTTCCAAGCAAGACACTATAGCAGACTCGACGATTGAGGATGAATACATCGCTGCCAACGATGCTGCTAAAGAGGCTGTCTGGATGAAGAAGTTTATTACTGAACTCGTGTGGTTCCATCCATTGAGCATCCAATACCTGTGTATTGTTATAACAATGGAGCTGTGGCTTTGGCCAAGGAACCCCGGCCCCATCAGAAATCCGACATATTCTTAGGCGGTATCACCTGATCAGGGAGATAGTAGATCGCCGGAAAATCGATGTCGGGAGAGTTGACAAAGGACAACATAGCGGATCCACTCACGAAGGCCTTCCCCCAGACGCAGTTTGAGAGACTTTATGGGATGTTGGGTATGAAATACTACAACACATGGCCTTAATTCAAGTGGGAGATTGTTAGGAATATGTATGCCCTAGAGGCCATTATTTTACATTGATGTATATTATAGTAGATGCTTGGACATATATATAGAGGACTTTCTTGCTCGACATGATAATATGTTATCTGGTTACTCTTTATCTTAACATGTATACTAGTATTGTTATACTGTCTCTCTGATACATGTTGATAAAGCCCTTAGGATGTAGCTTGACTACCAGGACTATGATGGAGATCATACTGCTGGGATTTACTGATAAGAGTTATCAGTAGTTTCTCGAACCGTTATAGGCCAGACATCAGCATGACTTATCACGTTACTGGGGTCTGACGATTCCACCCCTAGACATGATATGAGAAATATCAGACGAAGAGACCGGACTGTACGGTAAGTGTTACTTATAGGCTTCATGGAGAGTATGGACAAGCTTGCTTGTTGATCTTCCAATCGCTCAATATCTGCGTAGCCGTTCGTCTAGTTAGTACCGCTGACGGCTTGTAGGTGACTGATGTGATCATCTCCTACTGCTGGCGTATTGATGAGTCTTTAGAGTCCCACGCAGAAGTTTTATAGTTCAAGCGAAATGAAGTAGGGCAAATATGTGATATGTGCGGGGGACCTGATTAAATACATTTATGTGATACCGTATTCTAATCTGGCAGTTATCTGATATCGCTCAGGTTATATGTGAAATAATCAGATTATTGAATCAAGTGTTGATTTGATAATGTGATATATAGATAAATGATATTAGTCGTTTATATGTGATATAACCGGATTATTAAATCAAGTGTTGATTTAATAATGTGATATATATTATATTTGATATAATTATATCTTAACTAATGTTTTTAGCACACTAAATATTTTCATATATATATATATATATATATATATATATGAAGCAAGGCATGGTTTTCTATTTTTGGAAAATAGAAAAAGAGGTGGAAAATGAGGAGCATGGGTGAGGCATGGCTTTTATCATTATTCTATTAGTCTTGACTCACTATTCAGGCATGGTTGCTTTTATTTATTGATGAAAATTGGATGCTTCAATTATTGTGAGGATTGATAAGCTATATTCTTCACGTCATTATTCATATGCTTGCTCATTTTTTCACATGAGCTCCTTCTTCCTCTAGTTCCCATCATCTTCCACCGCCTCAACAATCTCATGCTTCAAGCTCTAAACAATCACATATGTTGTGAAACATAAAGCTTAAAACCCTAGTGAGCTAAACAAAGCCCCTACTTCACCATCCTACACTTGATTAGCAATCAAGTGTAGCGTGTTTCCTTCACTAAAATGTTTAGTGAAGAGATGGCTTGGATTGCGCAGCTTCGAGTGGATCATCTTCGGCATAAAGGTCTCAGAGCAAGCTCGATTCAACTTGAAGTGGAGCCTACTGGAGTCGTGTGGACTACAACCCAGAGCTTTAGAAAAGAAAGACACGGTCATCAATGGTTGTAGCCTCCTTCCCTTCTATTAGTTTTGTCATATCATCATAGGAAACCCTAATTATTCTAGTTAAGATCTTGTTAAGCGTTCGTTAGCACCATGAATTTTTGAAAATCGCATGCTTGATGCCCATTTAAACCCCATCGCGGTGCTAGCAAATACTTTCAACAACCTCAAGGGACACTACAGATTTTCAAATGCTATCTTTTTCTCAAAAACATCGTAGCCCCCTTTTTCAAAAACTATGATTTATACTATTTTAAACTATATCTGTATGGCTCATATGCAGTTATGTATTTTATAATGTTTGCATTTATGCTTTTCTCTTTCTGTTACGCTCGTATTATTTTCATTTGTGACATACCTACTACATTCATTGTCCTTATTTTTGTATGACTTCGTCTGCTAAGACACATGCACCATTACCGATGATGCGCATGTTGCACGTACAAATACTCGCCGGCTCACACACTCATCATCGGTAATTGCCATGCCACGTACACATTAGAAATCGCTACATCACTATATCACCTTATAACCGGTAGCATTTTAGTTATTGTTTAGTACACCAGAAAACACTTACTAGTTCAATTATTGCATTTCCTTACCTAGTTAAATGCCACATTCATATAAAGACACTGATTATGCATTACAAATTTGTTCTGTGCCTGTACAAATTGTTTCATTATTTCTATATGCTTATGAGATTCGGTTTTCATGAGATTTTTAGATTTGAGAAACCGCGAAAACACTTATGATTGTTTTAAAAATGCGGTTTCTCTTGATATGATATTTGGCGTGCACCATGAATTTTCTCGATTCTGAGTTATGTGTATATCCAATTCGAGGAGAGAAGAGGCACCGTCTATGAGTACATGGTGGACCTGGTACGGTGTTGGATATAGTGCCCTCAAAGTCAATTATTGGATCGCAGGCACGTGACTGCAATGATTGAGGGAGGACCTATACCGGTAGGACAGTCTTACTCAAGATGATAGTATGCTATCTGGTTCATCTTTATCATCGTATACATGCTATAAGTGACATTACAGGTCACTATTGCACGTTGAAAGAGCCCATAGGATTCTTGCTTGACGGCCAGCAGTATGATGGCGATCATATACGTGGGAGCTGGGGTCTATAAGCACATCCTTAAAAGGTCCCTAGTCGAGGGAGTTTCGAGACAGGGCATTGATACTCCAGAGTAAACTATTGTATATGGGTTGAGACCCCGACGAGGGGCGGTGGCTGATCTCACAAGCCATTGGTGTCAGTTAGTTCACCTAAGACGTATACATGTGCTCATTGGGTTATGAGTACACCGGACAGGACTCGTCGGGAACATGCTAGTTGGTATTATACCTGACGTCAGATAGCAGTTCCCTGGTGACATGCGTACAGGTTAGTTCATCGACCTGAAATCGTCATTTGTCTCGTGTGAGTTCCCACGGTGCTTTGATTACTACCCTACCACGGCTTAATGGAGTCGTGCAAACAGGTTTTAGGTTGGTACAGTCCCGAGCCACATAAAGGCAGTGAGCGGATCGGCTGGGGTTTCATCTCTCCCGGTATTGAGGGTGAGATCGCGCTGTGTCTAGGAGAGCCATTACACGAAATCCTTGGGCAAGGCAGCAGATTTACCGGTAGGTATTCCAGTAGTATCTCAGGGTGTTCTGAGCTACACTCCGACATGACTTGTACCGCTTTTGGGGGTCTGACTTTTACCAACCCCCTAGGCCCGACATGCGATGCTCATAGACGAACGGACCAGACTGTACGGATATTGTCACTGACAGGCTCAGTAGGGTGTCAGGATGAGTTCGTCCATCGACCTCCCTTTTGGTCAATACATGGTAGCCCGTTACGTACGGCCAGTACCACTGACGTGCTAGTAGTTAAATCCACAGCCAAATTATTGACGAGTCTTTAGAGTCCCCCACAGACAGTTTCTTAAGTTTCGGGCGAAACGTTGTAGAGGCCATATGTTATTATGGTAGGGTTCGATCATATACGTGCAGTCGTGCGTAGATCATGATAGGATGGATCATACTAGTGGGATTTGGTTTAAACCGGATCCTAATATTAGATTTGTTGGATTACTTTAGTCTCATCGTATTCGCATTCAGTGGGAATGCGGATGTAGGTATGTATATACAGGTGAGGGGTATCCTTGTGATCCGTCATGAGTTTACTTTAGATGTTGCCATATCTTTTTGTTGAATTAAACATTTGGGTTAATGTTTACTTTGGTGTAAATTGTTAGCTTAATTCATGATGAGGTGCATTAAATATGACATGGACAAAGGTGGTGACTCATGGTCTTATTCTTTGAGCCATGTTATCTTTAGTGATTGATTTTAGTGGTGAAATGAAAGATAGAGAGAGAAAGGGCAGCCATGTACAGGGTGAGCTCTTGTGATTAATTTTTTCAAGCTCTCATATTTCATCTCACACAAGAAAAAGAAATGGCTCTGCTTCTTCCTCCTCCTCTAGCTCACCATTTCCACCAATGGCATCATCTTCAACCTCCATCCATACACTCTCATGTATTGAGAATCAATAGATGCTTGAGACAAAGTTATCACACACATTCTCTATATCACCTTGGACACGTCGGCTAGCAAATATCGTGTCCGAGTTACTTCGGATGAAGCGGATGCACGTAAAAAGACTAATTGATGTGGTGCCATTTCCGACGAGGAGACCGGAGATCGGAGATACTGCGAGGAGCTTGGGAAGGTGGCCAAAGACCGAAGGACACAGATCGATCGGTATTGCCTTTCTAACCCTTCTCTAGTTTGCTAGTTATAGGTTAATGGTTCGATCCGGGATTAAAGTCTGCTATAGCGCCGGTTTCAAGTTTAGAAAAAGTTTTCGTTTCCGCATTTTGGCCTCGGATCGACGGCCGGGTCGCTACCGTAGACTTACGTGGTATCAGAGCCACGCCATTAACCTTTACTAGCTTGCTCTAACGTGTTTAAAATATCGATCGAACGAAATTTCCGAAATCGCGATTGCATTTCATGAAGTTTCTGTCGAATTTTTTTTGTGGTCTAAAAATTATTTTGGCTACGTCAGAAAATCAGGCTGGCTTTTCTAAGACCACTGTAGAAATTTGGAAGTGTGACTCTACCATAGCGCCGCAGAACCGCGGCATTATCTACGTTTTGGCCGCGGTTCCACCGCGATAATGTAGCTTCAGTGCACCAATTTTTCTACTGTGGTCTTTGACATTGAATTGGGGTTTCTGGAATTTTTAGTTTTGGCCCAGATTATTTTGAGTGCTGGAATTGTACTTGGGGCCCACTTCGGGAAATTTTGTCGATCGAAATGTTAAATAAGTTAGTTCGCGGTACATACATTACTATCTGTGACCGTGAATGTCATTTGATCGGTAAATCTTATCTAATTGCTATAGCTCTTTTAGACGGATTTGCGAACGTGACATTCACGTTGATGTTCTGTGTTGTGCTGTAATATTGCGGATTTGTCGTGGTGGATAGCCTGGATGCAATGGTAGTACAGTTTGGTTATATTTGTACATTTGATATTGCGGGGCGAGCATCCGACATGTGGACTGCCGTCACTGCCTGTTTGTAAATTATTCTTTTGGGGCACGACCGGGATGAGGTCGATGTACCCGTTGTATATATTTTACTTTCTATACTAGGATTACCCCGCGGTGGGGTGCACGGATAGCCGGGTTCTAGAGGGCAACGAGCCCGCATCTCATTGCTTTGAGACGGAGAGCGCTTTACTCTAGAATTGGAGGGCTATTCGCCGCACTCGTAGGGGGTACAGGTTGACCCAAGGAGGGGTGCTCAAGTTACGGGATTCCGTGAAGTGCTGGGTGGTCCATTCACTTTACTATAGGGGGCTGCCTCGCTTCAGGTTTTGGCGGGTAACTTGCCGCGCCCGTAGGGGTCTAGGATTTCATTGCATAGGCTATCCACACGACCAGGGAAACGTCGGGTTTCACTTGCGGCTCAAAGGAAACCCGGAGATCCCAGATTATCTGTATTGTCCTGTGATGCTTATTACATTTCTGTGATGTTGCATTTGTCACGCCTGGAGCGATTATTATATATTGCTATATATATACTAGTAGATGTTGTATATATTTTACACCCGCGCTAGTCCAGTCCCCACTCTGTCGTTAGTTAAGTAACCTAACGGGTGATGACGAGACCCAGTGGCGAATGCGGATGGCATATACGTACATCATATTTTCGTTCTTTTGTGGTGTGATTAATTGATGGGACTGCATTGATTCGGATCAATGCAAGCTAAACAAACCTGTTTGATGTTGTTGGAACATTTTTCAAAAATCTGTTATTGCAAGCACTTTCTCTTTTGTTTTGCACAGTGGTATTTGGTTATGAATATCCAGCACCTTAGTCGACGATGCAAGGTCCGAGATCCCTTCACCGGGTGTGACCCCTTCGACAGAAGTTTGCATCAGGGTAATAACTTCACTATAGTCCATTACTTTTTGCTTTGCATCGTGGTATTTAGTTGGAATATCCTGCACCTCATTCTACGGGGAAAGAGCCGAGATCCCTTCACCGGGAGTGACCACTTTAGCAAAGGTTTTTGCCACTATATTTTTATAAAAAGCTATCCGGTTCCTTCAACGATATCAAGTTCATTACGTTAAAGGTTTTTCGCCAAAAACCATTCGTAGCCCTCCTTCATTTCTGACAGGTAGCACTTAGTATTCATGCTATGTTTGTTGACCTTCGTCAAGGCATACTGAATGGTAGCTGCTTGTTACCTTTCTGTTGCATAGATAGATGCGTTGGTTTAGGACAGTCGTATAGCCTTGTTGACCTTCGTCAAGGGTTTGTACGGGTGGGTTCAAATTAACCTGGACAATGACGGGTAGAACTTGACATGTGACTTATGATTTGTTGACCTATATCGTGGTCATAAGAGCATGGGTTGAAAATCAAATCGGGAGTTTCTAAAGAAACTGAAACTTGCCAGATATGCGCATACCTTCTGGAGTGTGATAACATGAGTGGATTCCATCACGTTATCATGCGATGATAGTTGGATCCCGATTCCCTCTGATGAGTTGGTTTACTCCTAGGGTGATCCCGACTAATTCTTCTTTCAGGTTTGGAGAAGAATTTGAGGTTACAGTGGGAGGTTTCCTGATTAGATAAATTGATAACCATTCTGATCTAGGTTAGAGTACACGCAGAGTGTTTCTTTTTTCTCTCTCTTTGACAGTGACCATGACCCGACCCTTGACTATGACTCAGTGACCAAGTTAACCGAACTTTCTTAAAACACTGGCTTTTAGATTGTCTGAGTTGCATACCTCATTGCCACTCCTGCTTTTACCCTTTTTCTCCAGAACATTTCCTATCACTACGAACGTCCACTTCCATTGGATAAAACCATCGTATGGTTATATACGAACTCGAAGGAACTTGTTCCAAATTCGAGGATGGTTTCCGGTTCTGGAGAAAATGAATAGTACTATTCAGTTGTCTTTTCCTTTTACCTTCTCTCAGGTTGCGAGTGCTCCTTGTATTAGGAAGGTACACCTATTATGCTAATTGGATAGTCTTCTTCCAAACCACAGGCATGTGCCGAACGGTGGGGAATGAAGAAAACCAATTAGCCTAACGATGGTGTACTGAAGGTAATAAGTAAAGACAAAATAAATGGATTAGAAAGAGGGCAAAGTAAACTGCGACTGCTATTCACGACCAAACCAAGTATTTCATCGCTACTCCTACTTCACCTTTGTATTTCTCCAGGACACTCCGTATCACTATGAAGATCCACAGTTTTTTGGATACTCCATCGTATAGTTATATACGAACTCGAAGGAACTTGTTCCAGTTCGGGGATGGATTCTGGTTCAGGAGAAATAAGAATATGGTTTTATTCAGTTGTGTTTTACCTTTACCTTCTCTTGGGTTGCGAGTGCTCATAGGATTAGGACAGTACACCTATTACGCTTATTGGATAGTCTTCTTCCAAACCATAGGCTGGTGCCGAACGGTAGGGATGGAAGAAAACCATTTAGCCTAAAAGGGTGTACAGAAGGTAATGAGTAAAGACATATAAAGGGATTTGGAGAGATGGCAAAGAAATATACGGTTACAGTTGTGAAATGGAAGAGGCTTTACTAGGAATACCCGGATACCCCTTCGAAACATTTACATGTTTCAGTTTCAATGTGTATTGTTAAAAGAAAACCGATTTCCCAATTAGTCCTTGCTCCAGGGTATGTATTTACCAGGTTTGATTCTCACATCTGTATGGTTTTACAGATGGTGAGTGGGAGTAAGTTATTGCGAATTGGGTGATCATCCTCATTATATCGGGATTCGTTGTAACTGGTGATATTTGAGGAAATCGCCTTGGTTGTTTACCGGACGGCAAATATTTGGTTTTGAATATCCGTTGTAATGCATCAATTTCAAATTGATATATCTGTACGTTTATTTTTATAAAGTGAGATATAACTTTTTGAAATTATGTCTATGACATTTACCTATATCAGTGGATGGTTAGCTAAGGAGCATTAAACAGCGGTGTAATTCTTCTTAACCATAAGTACAGTTTTCAACCTACGACACACAGGGAATGAGTTATTAGACTCAGGGGACTTATACAAAATAATGTATGTTGTCCAGTGTCCATGAGGACAGAGGGGTTGGTACTCGTACTACATTTTGTTTACTTGTGACTTCTCTAGTTCTTAGACATGTGTTACGTAGAAATGCAAGGTCCAAATTTTGAGAAGTTATAGGTATAAGAATAAAGTAGAGAACCATGTGTTGGAAGTATCAGTATTCTTCAAGGTGATCGAAGATGTAGATATTTGTGTATGGTATTCAGTTGATAGTAATGATTATGAGAACTTGCTTCTCTTTCAGGTTACTCATATCTGGATGTATTCCTAAGTTGAGTAATGTTGATAGGCCTCTCTCCATTTAGTTGACATGCACTGGAGACAGCTGCATGATTTGAATCTGGTTCCAATTAAATCAGTGCCTCTGTTTCTATATAAGGATATAGAATAGTTCATATCTTAACAATGTTAAGGTACGGGGAGTTGTCCGGCTTATGCTTAAAACCGGACTCTGGATAACTCAAGGCGCATTTCTGTAATGGCAGTTTGTGGGTTGACCCGGGCTATGACGAGGGTTGACTTTCTACCATCTGGAAGATCAATAGTGATATTGTTCTTGACTCACCACAGTTTTAGTAAAATGGATTTTTTCAGAAAAACAGTAGTGGGATTATGGTAGAACTGGAAGTGATTCCAGAACCACAAACGATTACTGGAAATTTTATAGGACCTAAAGATTCAATCTGGTTTGACATTCCATTGGCCACTCCGCAGATATGGTGGGTAACCTCAGGCACTCGAGAGGTACTTCGGTATGCTCAAAGACGGTGACAGGGAGGTTCTTGTTTACCCAGACTTTCCATTGCTGCTGTTCCAGACTATGAGACCCGGCAGGAGGATGAGTATAGCGTCGTTCTAAACTAGCTTTAGAAGTGCATGTGTATATGACTCTGCCAGAGGGTTGTCGTAGTCAGTGGGAGCAGCGGAAGCATAGTGGATAAGTAGCTTATGTTTATTTATGGACAAAAGCAGATATAGCGGAGATAGATCATCTATTTCTGATGTAACAGTCATAGGTTTGACTTCATCAGAATAGGAGATGGATCTGTTAAGAAAGTAGTAGGGTGTAATGTCCTGGTATTTGGATAACATACACAGAGTAGGAAGTGAAATTCCTATACTGCGATCGGTTATACTTTGGTTGTCACACAGTCGTTTCTCCACATAGGATATATATATAATATCAGACATTCTGGTTACTAGATCAATAGTTTTAGATCTGGATTTGGGTAGTATCCCAATCTGGGTACTTAGACAGCTTTTTAAAGGTGTTTTAGAATGGACGACTCCTGGCACGGTAGTATATCTGCAGGTGATGGAGTCACCCTTTGTAAAGGTGTCTTACAGACTAAAGGGGAGAGGGATGTGCATGATTGGCAGATCACTTGCTTAGGTAATTGAGTCAACCATGAGATGTCAAGTACCACACCAGACGTTGTTTTTTGGACTAGATGCAATAAATTGATATTAATCCTATCCTGGAGAAACTTTCGGAAGCAGTTTTAGAACATAAGTGGATGTTCCAGGGATATGACAACAGCCTCTTTTAGGAGACGGTTATCATTCCAGGCTTCCAAGGTGACCTGGATGACAGAGTGACTGTCAGAGTTATAGTTTTCCTTCTGACGAGGGGCAGTGGTTTGGACAGGTGATCCAAGCGGACACTGAGGGAAGCATGGCGCATGATACTGATTAAGTTCAATTGACGATACAGTCTAAGTAGTTTGGATTTGGAGTTCATTTATGAGCTAGGTCCTATCAGATATCCAAACATATTCTAAGACAGGTATTGCTTATTTCAGGAGATGGCTTTCTCCGCGAATTTGAGATAAAAAGAGACATAGAAAGAAAGATTAGGGCGGATCCACTCACTGAGGCTATTCCTCGAATGCAATAGTTTCGTAAACGGGCTTTGTGAAACTGATTAGTAGAGGAGTTGGGTGTTCGGTATCACACGGGCTGTGAGTATGCTGCATCGCAATAATTAGCCTTCAGTGCAAGTGGGAGATTGTTGGATATAGTGCCCTCAAAGTCAATTATTGGATCGCAGGCACGTGATTGCAATGATTGAGGAAGGACCTATACCCGTAGGACAGTCTTACTCAAGATCATAGTATGCTATCTAGTTTATCTTTATCATCATGTACATGCTTTAGGTGACATTACAGGTCACTATTGCAGGTTGATAGAGCCCATAGAATTCTTGCTTGACGGACAGCAGTATGATGGCGATCATATACGCGGGAGCTGGGGTCTATAAGCACATCATTAAAAGGTCCCTAGTCAAGAGAGTTTCTGTCACGACCCGAAAGAGCACGTGACTGGCCCTTGAACCATATGAAGTCTATAGGACCCCATCTGATCCAAGTAAGCCAAAGCCCAGCAATCTAAAACCATTTAAAGAGTAAATAAGGAAAACTGGTTTTGAAAAGTAAAGAAATCATGTTTCGAAATTCAAAGTTTTTAAATAACTAAGCCGAATGTGTATTTTTAAATGTGTAATCTTTCCTGAAAATTTCGGCAGAGTTTCCTTTGTAAAAACTGGCCCCGAACGGGGTACAACAAGAATAATATATATGAGATGATAAAAGGGATCCCCAAGCGGGAGCTAGCTCTTCGTCAATCGACAGTCACAACCACGCAAGCAATAATAATATACAACGCCAAAGGGCGAGGATCAAAACCCAAAAAGAAACTCAAAACAGCCAGAAAACCGTAATACTACAAGCGCGACTCTAAGGTCGAAATAATACAACACTGCTTTCTAAGTCTGAAACAATATACAAGTTTTGGTTGATGGAAATTCTAGATACAATAAATAATACATGAACAATGGCGGTTCTGATACAAAAGAACCCACCTATCCAAGCAAATCACCCATAAGGAAGCAATGTGCCAGAAATGCCGCTATGGAATCTGTACGGCAAACCTGCAAGAAATGGGGCACAACGGGGGTGAGTTGCCAACTCGTGAATAGAAAATATCTACAAGCAGAGATCGAATGCATGACCTATCCTAGGTCAATACGATCAGATATAAATAAACCTCAATATGAATAAAGCTGAAGCATGCTAAACTGGCAATGTAATCTCTATACATAAGTGTAGTGCCAAGTGCTCGTGCTAGTGCCTCAGGTAATAGCATGTCATGAATATGAGGTATGATCAAAGTAATCAAGTCTGCACACACGTGGATCCCGTCCACTCGTCACCCACTGACAATAACCACCATGCATGTAAATATCATAAATCATGTGCATGGGAAAAATATGAGGATATAAACCATCTGTGTCCCTCGCGACACGTCAAAATCATGGAACCGGAGTGCCCAGCATCGACACTCGAAAACATCATGAAAACTGTGCCCAGCATCGGCACGTAAATCCTCATATATCGGTTTCCGTCAGTCCGGATCGGCCCGCGGGCTCTGTCTGCGGTATCGGCCCTCGGCCCCGGCAGTATGCCCATATCCCTCTATCGACACTGGTCAGTATCCTCCGGATAACCGCCAGGTCCAACCAATCACCGGTAGGTACTCGCCCGCCTCCAGGCTCAATCGGCAAAGCTCATCGATCATCTTGCTGAGGGGAACCATACCGGGTCCACCATGTATCCGCAATCGGCTCGTCCACTCCTCGATTCGGGTTTCACATGTCGCTCTCAGCACCGAGAAAACACATGGTGGATGCACTGAAATATCATATCAAGGGTAACCGAGTTTTTAAAGCAATGACATATTCTCTTTTGAAACACCCTCGGTTCCCAAATCCAGAAATATCATAGAAACAACATATCTCAATGCGTACAATCAAAAGCATGAAGTATGCGACATGTAAAGGAAAGTATGCACATCATCATGTCATGCAAGGATCATATACTGAATGAAATAGTACTACAGTGTAGTGACATGGCAATTATCGATGATGAGTGTGTGAGCCGGCAACGAGTGTATGTGGAACATATGCATCATCGATAATGGTGCTGGTGTCCTAGCAGCATGACTGAAATATATCAACAATATAAGCGATGCAATGCAAACAGCATGAGTGCGGAATCGAGTAATCAACGCAACAGTAGAGAACCTGCCTCAATAATTATATCATGCAACCTTGCCTTTTTAAATAAGACGAACCAGGGCTTTTGGAAAAATAAGGGCTACGGTGTTTTAAGAAAAGACGCGTCGTTTGAAAATATCCGTATAAACCCTTTTTGCCTATCTTTAAAATATCCCCGATTCATTAGTTTGAAATAGGTATGACTCGGTCTAGTCTAATGTCTACTAAGTAATGTAGACAAGAGGGGTATGAAACCACCTAATCTGATTTAATATATATAGATATGATAGTCGGTGATCTCGCCTCAATAACATATCGTAAAATATCCTCGAGTCATGAGTGTGGATCTATCATCAATACCGGCTTGTACGGTAATCGTCGTACGGCATCCCAATAACTAGGTAGGGGTCAATATCACACTATCTCGTCACATAGCAGGTATCACTATCATCAGATCACATAGTCTGGGGGTACTACTCTAAGTCTAGTACAAATCGATACCATCTATCAAAATATGAATGCGGGTAAAGCACATGTCCAAAGGCCCGCTAAAACTATCAGATCGCACCTCAAAGACAAGCTATGTCACATTGCAGATCTCACGGCCTCACATCAAGTATCATCGCAAACCCACGTATCATCCTTAAATCCCGTATATAAACACATAGTCCTATACCCATGTATAGATATACGCACCATCATATGCGCACAGATATATGAAAGAATGTATGCAAGTATGTGTGTATGTGTGAGTGTGGGTGCAACCACTATCCTAGGGTTTCGCACTACTCAACCAATACATTCTCATCATCAAAATAACATTATTATCATCAATAACCCTAAACAACACATAATAAATATACGTGTGTATACGTATTCGTATACACCACCACGGACTGCGGGGGTGCTATACGCCATCCACCCGACTTCTCCCCGTAGATATAAATCTACTCACCTTGCTTCTCGTGTGCCAAAGTCGATGTCGCTATCTTCATCTCCTTTGCCTCAACATCACGCGGGGTACCTACAAGTATATCACAATGCTAAAGCACATGAAAATCACATCGAAAACCAAAACAGCACACGCTACTCGCATAGGTAAAAACCTATCGCTTCACATGTAAACACGATCAACATCCACCTGTCGTTGACGTCCAAGCGCCACCCGACAGGAACGAAACTCCAAATATCAAAATCCATGCTAAAACAAGTCTCAAATCATGCACCAACATAGGAAAATCATCCCAGATTTCACCCTAGATGGAATCAGTAAAAACTAGACATACCCAGGGTCAAAACTAGAGGAAATGGGGCCATGCACAGAAAACGAGGCAGATCCACCCTGCTCTGGCCGCAAATTGCGCCCAGAATGGGATAATTGGCTGCCTCAAAGTGGAGTGGGGATCTAGGGTTTGGGGTGGTGGTTCATTAGTGCCTGCACATCTCACTGTCAACTCAATTTCATTTTTGGGATCTCGGGGTGATAGCAGATTCCATAAAACAGTCCCAGATTTCCAGTTTTTCCCCGATATCGGTTCCGTAATTCCGTATTCTGTTTACAAGTTCAGGTTAGGGTTCAAATTAGCATCACACAAGGGATTCTAAGGTCACCTCAATCCTCAATTTCATCTTAAGTTTCAGTTTTACCCTTAACCCTAACTTGATGTTTCACAAATCCACCAAACAACACCATATCGATACAAAACTAGTATGGATACACAAAGAATTGAAATACTACTCTAAAGGTGCAGAAATTACCTTCTTTGGCAACTTAAGAATTTTCTTGAGTTGCTCAAAGTCCTCCAAATCCAAACTTGCTAGGTTCAATGCGAAGCTAGTGAGCTCGGGAACACTTTTTGTGAAGTGGGAATGAGGTTTTGGCTTGATTTCATGATGGATCTAGGGTTTTAGTGAAGAGGGTGAGAGAGTGAGGAAGAGGGCAGCAGCTCCATAGGAGAGGGAGAGAGAAATGAGAAGGGAATGGTGGGGGCATGGCTTCAAAAGGTGGGGTTGACCTATACCTACCCTCTCTCTCTCTCATCATCCCATTTCCTTTTCCTTTCCTAACACTTCTCACAAGAATAGTGAACCCAAAAGAAAACCATGGCAAAAGAAATGTGACACAAGTGTGACAAGTGTGGAAAATGATATGTGCACATTTTTGCTCAAAAGTGCTAAAAATCCAATTAGCGATCCTTAATCGCGATTAACACTAAATTAGCATATAACTAATCTTAAAAACTTTAAAATGGCATAATTCCTTAAAATACCTTATTTTAGAATTTTCCAAAATTTTTCCCCATTTATTTGTATTTAATTATACCAGAATATTAAAATATTCATTAAAATAATATTAAATTATAAAATTTCCCAAAAATCATATTTTATTATTTTGAAGACGTTACAGTTTCGAGACAGGGCATCGATACTCCAGAGTAGACTAGTGTATACGGGTCGAGACCCCGACGAGGGACGGTGGCTGGTCTCACAAGCCATTGGTGTCAGTTGGTTCATCTAAGATGTATACAGGTGCTCATTGGGTTATGAGTACACCGGACAGGGCACGCCGGGAATATGATAGTTGGTATTATACATGACGTCAGATAGCAATTCCCTGGTGACATGTGTACAGGTTAGTTCATCAACCTGAGATCGTCATTTGTCTCATGTGAGTTACCACGGTGCAGACGTATATTATTTACTTTTCTGCACTAGGATAGACCCAAGGAGGAGGGCACAAGTAACCGGGTTCTAGGGTCCAGTGGGAGACCAACTCGAGGAGTCGAGTCCGGGTCTCCTAACCCTAGAATTGGTAGGGTTGCTTGCCTCTCTCGTAGGGGTCTAAGGGTGTGGGATTGGCTATTCATCACGACCGTGGAATCCGTGTTTTATACTGGCTCGTATTGAAAACACGGACGTCCTAGTATATCCAATATTTCATATGATATTTTCTGCTGCGTTATCTGTGATGTGATCATGTGATTTGTTCAGATAGATATAGTATATAGTATATATGATATATTATATAGACGTTGCTTATGTTTTACACGCGCACTAGCCCTGCCTCGCTCTGGCGTTAGTTACCTAACCTAACGGTGCAGACGGGACATCGAGGCGAATGCGGATGGCATAAGCGTACGTTATGTTTATCTGTGATGTTTAGGTGGACTTAAATGATGGGATATTCATTAATGAGATTAATGAAAGAAAATAAACCTAATTTATGTTGTGGAATCGAATTTCAAAAAAAAAACAGGTTGCTACAGTTCTTGCTTTGCATCGCGGTGTTCCTTGTAGAACATGCTGCACCTTATTCGATAAGGAAAGGACCGGGATCCCTTCACCGGGAGTGACTCCTTTAGCGATAACTGGCAGAAGCTACACCCTCGGTTTGTCTTTTGATTGCTTCTATAGTTTCTGCTTTGCACAGTGATATATATGATATATCCCGCACCTCATTCGACGAGGAAAGGGTCGACGATCCCTTCACCGGGAGTGACCCCTTTAGCAAAACTAGAAAAGCCTAAAAAACATTCCATTTAAAAACCGTTTGATTCCGCAACGAGATCAAGTTCAAAGCGTTAAAGGTTTTATTAAAAACCATTCGCAACCCTCCGTCATTTTAGGAAGTAGAGTACTTAGTATTCGTGCTGTGTTTGTTTACCTTAGTTAAGGCACAGTGTACGGTAGCTAAGTGATGTCTTCCTACACCGCATATGATGCGATTAGTTAGGACAGTCGCGTGACTTTGTTGACCTTAGTTAAGGGTCATGTGGGTGGGTCTAATTAATCACGAAATGACGGGTAGAACTTGACTAGTACTTATAATTTGTTGACCATAGTTAAGGTCATAAGTGCTAGGAGTAAAAATCATTATCGGGAGTTTCAAGTGTTGAAATTTGCAATGAGATTGCATACCTTCTATATGATAGTTGGATCCCGATACCCACTACGAGTAATTGTTACTCGTGGGAGAGTTTTGCACTTTTCAATTAGCCGATCAAGTAGGTGTCTAGAAAGGTGTCAACGGGGTTACGCCTCTTGGAAAACGAGGTTTACTGTAATTAGGTCCGTGTCAATGAACGGGGAACTGTAAGTCCATATTGCGACCCCCGGTGCTTACGGGGAGGCGGAAACGGTATAAAAAACGAATTTTTATCGCAAGAGGCAACATGGACTAAACAAGGTCGGGATCGTTGTCTAAACTAAAACTAGTATACAAGCTAAAGAGAGTTAGCTACTATGGAAGATGGTTATACCTAAACTTGAACTCCTTCTTCTTCAAACCTTGTAGAGGTTGATGGTTCTCTTTTCGTCGCCTTCTCCCGTCGAAGATGGATCCACCTCGAAGGCTCGACCTTTGGGCTCTTCCTCGATCTTTGAGTGAACTAGGGTTTCCGGCTTGCTAAACCTTCATCCTAGAATGAGTAGAGAGTGATTAGGGTTTGCTTTTCTTTCTAAAGAGAATGATTCTCAACACATGAGAAGGTTTCTCTTTTCTAGAGGAAGAAGAAGATGAAGTGAGGAGAGAGAGAGGTTATGATAGAATGAGCTATCATTTCCTTTCTTGCAACCATAATGCAAAAAGAAAATGAATTATAAAAATAATAATAATCAAAATGAAAAGGTTGATGGAAAGTTTTAGAATGACTAATATCATTACAAGCATTAAATGAAAATGCAAGAATCAAGAGCATCTTTCTCTTGTAATGATAATGGTCAAATGTTCAACCATGGTCAACAAGTCAACCATGGTCAACAAGTCAACAAAAACTAACCATGACACAATTTCATTTTATTATATATTATTAAATGATATAATACAAATCCATTAGGGTTTGGAAAAATACAACTGTCAACTGTGCATACGCACCCGTTCCGAAACACTAATGAAAAATCATCTTCCTCCTCCTCAAAAAGAACTGTGCATACACACCTGCATTCTTGTTCCGAGGAACATGAATACTGAGAGATAAAAGCAACCCCAAATACTATACCAGTATCCGGCTCAAACCAGAGCCCGCTGGTAAAATCTGTCCGGACTCCAAACGTGCACAAGTGCGCGGATGAGAACGAACCCTGTCGCAAAACCATGCGACCTCTACTCTGTTTTGCCCAGAGGCGAATACCCTCTGTGTGGGACTCTAAAGACTCGACACTACGCTGGCAGTGGGTTTAACCACAGACCGCAAGCGGCACTAGCTGTGCGTAACGGTCCCCAGGTAGATGCCGACAAGAAGGCTGACGAGGTGAAACCCCATCTGAACTCCTACTGAGTCTGAATGTGACATTCTCCGTACAGTCCGGTCTGTTCGTCTGATACATCGCATGGCGGGCCTAGGGGGCGGTAAAACGTCAGTCCCCCAATAGCGGTACAAGTCGTGTCGGAGTGAAGCCCAAAACACCCTGAGATAACACTGGAAACCTACCAGTATATCTCGCTTGCCCTGGCCAGGGACTACTCGTGTAATGGCTCTCCTAGACACAGCGCGATGTCAACCCCCAATACCGGGAGAGACGAATCCTGTCTAACCGTCACTGCCTCCAAGTGCTTCGGGACTGCACCCAACCACCACCTGTTTGTACGACTCCTTTGAGCCGTGGTAGGGTAGTGATCAAAGTGCAGTGGGAACACACTCGAGGCGAAGTGTCAGTGTCAAGTCAGCGGACTAAGCTGTACTCATGTCACCTGGGAACTGATAACTGACGATAGGTAGAATACCAACCTGTCAGTTCCCGACGAGTCCTGTCCAGTGTACTCGTAACCCAACGAGCACCCGTATACTATCTCCAGTACGACGTACTGATGGCTGTGGAACAGACCATCTCCCACACTGGGATGAGAAGCGCATACGCTAGTCTACTCCGGAGTATCGATGCCCTGTCTCGATAGTCCTACGACTAGGGACCTGTATAAGGATGTGCCTATAGATTACCCAGCCCCCACTAGTGTGACTGCCATCACAACGCTGGTAATCAAGCAAAGATCCTAAGGGCTCCACTAATGCGTATAAGTGATATACTGAAATAAACACAAGTACACATTGAAGTAGAAACAAACCAAGTAGCATACTACTATATTGAGCAAGATTGTTTATACAAGGTGAATATCCCAAGCTTCCATCAAGTAATATACAAGCTAGTATGATACAGTAATGGCCTCTAGGGCATATACACTAACAATCTCCCACTTGCACTAAGGCCATGTACTGGCGTATCGAAGACCTATCATCTCGATCAGCCGCTCGAACTGAGTCTGGGGTAGGGCCTTGGTGAATGGATCTGCAGTGTTCTCTTCTGAAGCAACCCTCCGAACCTCGATCTCCTTGCGATCCACGATCTCCCTGATCAGGTGATACCGCCTCAAGATGTGCCTGGATCTCTGATGGGACCTGGGTTCCTTTGCTAAAGCTATAGCCCCGTTGTTGTCGCAATACAGAGGTACTGGGTCAACAATGGACGGAACCACTTGAAGTTCTTTTAAGAACTTCCTTATCCAGACAGCTTCTTTTGCGGCATCAGATGCAGCGATGTATTCCGCTTCCATAGTCGAGTCTGCAACGGTTTCCTGTTTGGAACTCTTCCAACACACCGCCCCTCCATTGAGGGTAAAGACAAAACCCGACATGGACTTGGAATCATCCTTGTCACTCTGGAAGCTGGAGTCAGCAAAGGCCTCAATCTGGAGGTCTTTTCCGCCATACACCAAGAACATCTCCTTAGTCCTCCTCAGGTACTTGAGAATGTTCTTTACCGCTATCCAATGTTTCTCCCCAGGGTTTGACTGATACCGGCTTACTACACTCAGTGCATAAGCTACATCCGGTCTGGTACACAACATCGCATACATTATAGAGCCTACCGCAGAAGTGTAGGGTATAATAGACATGCGATCCCTCTCCAAATCAGTCTTGGGAGACATCTCTTTAGAGAGGGTGATCCCGTGACAAGCCGGTAAGTTACCGCGCTTGGAATCTTCCATACTGAATCTTTTCAGTACGGTGTCGATGTACCTGGACTGTGAAAGTCCTAATATCCTCTTGGATCTATCACGATGGATCCGGATCCCCAGGATGTATGAGGCATCACCCAGGTCTTTCATGGAGAACCTTTGTGACAAGAACCCCTTGACAGATTGTAGCATAGGAATATCATTTCCTATTAAGAGAATGTCATCCACGTATAAAACGAGGAATACTACAGTTCTCGCTACAAATCTACTATAGATGCATGGTTCATCTGGATTTTTGATAAAGCCAAATTCCTTGACCGTCTCATCAAAACAGATGTTCCAACTCCGCGATGCCTGCTTTAGTCCATAGATGGACTTAAGAAACTTGCACACCTTTCCGCTGCTCCCACTCTGAATGAAACCCTCTGGCTGATCCATATAGACACACTACTCTAAATTTCCATTTAGAAAAGCGGTTTTTACGTCCATCTGCCAAATCTCATAATCGTGGAAGGCAGCAATGGCAAGAAGGATCCGAATGGATTTCAGCATGGCTACTGGAGAAAAAGTTTCGTCGCAGTCCAAGCCAGGTCTTTAACGAAAACCCTTTGCTACCAGCCTAGCTTTATAGGTCTCAACCTGTCCATCTACACCAATCTTCCTTTTGAAGATCCACTTGCATCCTACGGGTTTTACCCCGTCTGGAGCAATGTCCAACGTCCATACCTTGTTGGTGTACATGGACTCCATTTCGGTCCGCATTGCATCTAGCCATTTCACCGAGTCAATGCTCTGAACGGCCTGCTGGAAGCTAGTAGGCTCATCATAGTCTATGATGCAATCCTCTCTATCCCCGTCTATGAGAAAACCGTAGTATCTTTCGGGCGGATGAGACTGCCTACTACTTCTGCGGAGCGGCATAGGAATGTCCTGTTCATTTGAACCTTCTGGTTCCACTAAGCTTTCAGTAATAGTCCGTGGTTCTGGAATTTCTTCCAGTTCTACTGTGCTCCCACTTATCTGGTTTTCCAAAAACTCAGTTTCCAAGAAGTAGTCATGACGAGAAACAAGGACTTTTTGTTCCTCTTCACGGTAGAAGAAATATCCCTTGGAGTTCTTTGGATATCCCACGAACTTACACTGTACTGAACGCGCCTCGAGCTTGTCCGCATGCTGCTTTTTAACAAAAGCTGGACATCCCCAAGTCTTGATGTGACTGAGATGGGGTCTCTTCCCACACCACATCTCATATGGTGTAGTAGGCACAGTCTTAGTAGGAACTCGGTTCAAAAGGTACGCAGCTGATTCTAGTGCATACCCCCAGAATGATCGCGGTAACTCAGCGTTACTCATCATGGACCGAACCATATCCAATAGGGTCCGGTTCCGTCTCTCCGATACACCGTTATGTTGCGGGGTGTATGGAGGAGTAAGCTGAGAGAGAATCCCATTCTCTTTTAAATAATTCAGGAACTCGGTACTTAAGTATTCTCCACCTCGATCCGATCTTAGAATCTTGATACTTTTGCCGGTCTGTTTTTCTACTTCATTCTTAAATTCCTGGAATTTTTCAAAAGCTTCGGACTTATGTTTCATTAAGAAGACATAACCGTATCTTGAAAAATCATCCGTAAAAGTAATGAAGTAAGAATAACCGCTTCGCGCATGTGTAGACATTGGACCGCACACGTCGCTGTGTACGAGTCCCAAGAGCTCGCTCGCTCTTACTCCGTGTCCAGTGAACGGAGTCTTAGTCATCTTTCCTTTGAGACAGGATTGACAAGTGGCATATGATTGATATTCGAACGGATCCAAATATCCTTCTGTATGTAACTTAGTCAACCTTCTCTCATTGATGTGACCCAGTCTACAATGCCATAAGAAAGTCTGATTAATATCTGGTGACTTTCTTTTGTGTGTATTCTGGACATTGAAAATCTGTGGTTGGTTTAATACGTATATACCATTGCTCAATGTACCTGACCCAATCAGAACTTGATTAAGGTGAATGTTAACAACATTACTTACAAACGCAAATTCATAACCTTCTTTAGAAACCAAAGATACAGAAATGATATTACAAGTTGCGTTGGGTACAAAAAAACAATTACGCAAAACCAAAACATGTCCATCTGACATTCCTAGGTGATAGTCCCCCACGGCTTTAGCATCCATGCTAGCTCCGTTCGCAACTCTGAGGGTCATGTCACTTTCCTTCAAAAACCTACGGTTTCTCAACGCCTGCAAAGAATTACAGATATGAGATCCTGATCCGGTATCCAATACCCAGGAAGTAGAGTTTATAGAAAGACAGTTTTCAATAACATACACACCTGAAGCTGAAGCCGCAACCTGCTTCAGTTCCTGTGTCCTGGCTTTCCAAGCCCTGCAATCTTTCTTCCAGTGTCCACTCTTGTGACAATAGAAGCATTCCTCTTTACCAACAAGCTTCCCCGCTATCTTTGTTGCCTTTTCCTTTCCCTTCGCACCCACTTTACTAACACCGCCCCTTGGTTTGGCGGGGGCTTTCCTCTTCTTTCCCTTGGCTTTCGCCTTGGACCTAGAAGAAGAAGATCCTCCTACAAACAAAGTGGATGTATCCCTACCCTTCTGTAGGGTGCCCTCTGCGCTCCTCAGCAGGTTGAGGAGTTCTGAAAGTTCAACTTCCTTTTCTTGCAAGTTGAAATTCAGTATGAACTGGGCGTAAGTGGATGGAAGGGACTGGAGAATTATATCCGTGTAGAGTTCACTATCCAACGTGGTCCCAAGTTCCGCGAGCTCCTCAGTGTAGCCAATCATCTTAAGCACGTGGTCCGCTACCGATGATCCGACGGCCAACTTAGTCGAAAATAACTTCTTCGACACTTCGTATCTTGCGATACGAGACTGCTCTCCATACAGTTCTTTTGTATGAAGAAATATGGATTCCAAATCCATATTCTCGTGCCTCCTCTGATGGTCGTTGTCCATCGAGGCAAGTACGAGGCATCTGGCCTTCGCGCTGTCTATCTCCCAAGTCTTACGGATTTCCTTATCCGCGACGCTGGAGGTGGGACCTGGGACGGGGGGAGCTTTGGTGGTAAGAAGATACCCCAGCTTGTCGTAAGAGATTGCCAATTTGACATTCCTGAGCCAATCTTTGTAGTTTGGCCCTGTCAATATGTTTTTATCTAGAAGTAACTTAAGTCCAGTCATTTCGATTTGGTCGCTGCAGGGGGAGAGAAGAAAACACTTAGCACGATGCTCTTGCAAGTTTAGAATGGTTTTTAATTTGTCTAAACAGGATGGCTCCCACTGTCTCTCGAATCCCTCCTCAAACCACAAAGGAAGAATTAGCCGGGATCAATCCCACCGTACAATACTTGCTTAACCGTTCAGCCAGGCCAGTGTCGGTACTTCGAGGGAGGTTTTCCAACGCTTTCGCGAAGTTCCTTAATTTAAGAACCTCTTTTCCCTGGGGGCGTAGCCCCGCTAACACCTTTCTAGGCACCTACTAGGTTTATAGCATTGATCGTTTAGTGAGAATTTTCCCGAGGAGTAGCATATACTCACAGTAGGATCGGGATCCAAATATCATCGCGTGACGAAAATGAAGGAATCCTACCATAATCATCACACTCCAAATGGTATGCAAATCTAGCAAGTTTCAGTACTTATGAAACTCCCGATGTGGATTTTTGCCCCATGCTCTTATGACCTTGACTTTGGCCAACAAATCATAAGTCACATGTCAAGTTCTTCCCGTCGTTCTCCAGGTTAATTTGAATCCACCCGTACATACCCTTGACTTTGGCCAACAAGGCAGTACGACTGTTCCAAATCAACGCATCTATCTATGCTGCACATGAATATCCAATAGCTACCAATCACTATGCCTTGACTTTGGCCAACAAACACAGCTTGAATACTATTGACTATTTATGTGAAATGACGGAGGGCTACGAATGGTTTTGGTAAAACCGTGAACGTAGTGAACTTGATATAATCGACGGAACGAGATAGCTTTTAGAAGGAGTGGCTCAAGCTCCGCATTTAAAAGTTAGTTTTGAAAAGAACCGAGTGGTTTTTCGAAAGTGTTCCATCGACTTAAACTTGGTTTATTATCTTGCATTAGTTCTTTTAATGCGTGATATTCTTGCATTAGTTCTTTTAATGCATCCCATCATTTAGTTCCTACCATTGCAGAAAACAACCAAAATATGACGTACGCTTATGCCATTCGCATTCGCCACGGGGTCCCGTCATCACTCGTTAGGTTACTTAACTAACGACAGAGCGGGGGCTGGGCTAGCGCGGCTGTAAAACATAAGCAACGCCTAAATAGAAAGCAATGATAGACATTACAGATCACAGATGAATACATTGGATATACTAGCAATCCGCATTCCTTTCGAGCCTGAAACGAAAAGAGGATAACACGGTCGCGGTGAATAGCAAATACCCCACCCAAGACCCCTACGGGTGCGGCAAACTACCCTCTATGTTCCCGGTAGTTTGTGCACCCCACCATGGGTCTATCCTAGGAGCAAAAACAGTAAAAGGAATTATACAATGACGGCTACAACCCCGACCCGGTTGTGCGGCCAAACAAATAATATAATTACATCAATTTACATTTACAATGAATGAAAGAAAAACAAAAGCTCATCTCACATCCACCCCGGCTATTCACCCGCGACAGTCCAACACATTCATATACACATTCCAGCACATTACAGATCATGTATAACCCCGACTAATCGACTTATAGCGATTAGCCGACGTTCAATACATGCAAGCATCACAGATATAACCATCATAGTCAAAGTGCAGTGAAGTTCGGAAAAAATACGGAATTATAGGACCCCAAAAGGAAATTTCTTTTCTGGAAAATCTGGGCACATATAATATATTTTAAAAATCCCAAAACCAACACACAAACACACTGCACGAAAAACGATGCAGAGAAGACAACAACTCGCGGCGGTTCCGCGGCGGATAAGAAGGCTCACGCGGCGGAAGGGCGGCAGTTTAGACGAATCACTGTATCGTTTTTCTTGGGTGTTCACACAAAACCCTGAGGCGAATTTACAAGTATAAAGTTTTTCATTTTGACCAGAAAAAATTTCAACAGAAACTCAGGTTTTTGTAAAGTTTGGTTTTTGGATTTTTCCGGTTCCGAACTTCGTTACACTTCACTACCAAGCTAGTTTAAGTTTAGTTAGGCTCTGATACCACTGTAAGTCCATATTGCGACCCCCGGTGCTTACGGGGAGGCGGAAACGGTATAAAAAACGAATTTTTATCGCAAGAGGCAACATGGACTAAACAAGGTCGGGATCGTTGTCTAAACTAAAACTAGTATACAAGCTAAAGAGAGTTAGCTACTATGGAAGATGGTTATACCTAAACTTGAACTCCTTCTTCTTCAAACCTTGTAGAGGTTGATGGTTCTCTTTTCGTCGCCTTCTCCCGTCGAAGATGGATCCACCTCGAAGGCTCGACCTTTGGGCTCTTCCTCGATCTTTGAGTGAACTAGGGTTTCCGGCTTGCTAAACCTTCATCCTAGAATGAGTAGAGAGTGATTAGGGTTTGCTTTTCTTTCTAAAGAGAATGATTCTCAACACATGAGAAGGTTTCTCTTTTCTAGAGGAAGAAGAAGATGAAGTGAGGAGAGAGAGAGGTTATGATAGAATGAGCTATCATTTCCTTTCTTGCAACCATAATGCAAAAAGAAAATGAATTATCAAAATAATAATAATCAAAATGAAAAGGTTGATGGAAAGTTTTAGAATGACTAATATCATTACAAGCATTAAATGAAAATGCAAGAATCAAGAGCATCTTTCTCTTGTAATGATAATGGTCAAATGTTCAACCATGGTCAACAAGTCAACCATGGTCAACAAGTCAACAAAAACTAACCATGACACAATTTCATTTTATTATATATTATTAAATGATATAATACAAATCCATTAGGGTTTGGAAAAATACAACTGTCAACTGTGCATACGCACCCGTTCCGAAACACTAATGAAAAATCATCTTCCTCCTCCTCAAAAAGAACTGTGCATACACACCTGCATTCTTGTTCCGAGGAACATGAATACTGAGAGATAAAAGCAACCCCAAATACTATACCAGTATCCGGCTCAAACCAGAGCCCGCTGGTAAAATCTGTCCGGACTCCAAACGTGCACAAGTGCGCGGATGAGAACGAACCCTGTCGCAAAACCATGCGACCTCTACTCTGTTTTGCCCAGAGGCGAATACCCTCTGTGTGGGACTCTAAAGACTCGACACTACGCTGGCAGTGGGTTTAACCACAGACCGCAAGCGGCACTAGCTGTGCGTAACGGTCCCCAGGTAGATGCCGACAAGAAGGCTGACGAGGTGAAACCCCATCTGAACTCCTACTGAGTCTGAATGTGACATTCTCCGTACAGTCCGGTCTGTTCGTCTGATACATCGCATGGCGGGCCTAGGGGGAGGTAAAACGTCAGTCCCCCAATAGCGGTACAAGTCGTGTCGGAGTGAAGCCCAAAACACCCTGAGATAACACTGGAAACCTACCAGTATATCTCGCTTGCCCTGGCCAGGGACTACTCGTGTAATGGCTCTCCTAGACACAGCGCGATGTCAACCCCCAATACCGGGAGAGACGAATCCTGTCTAACCGTCACTGCCTCCAAGTGCTTCGGGACTGCACCCAACCACCACCTGTTTGCACGACTCCTTTGAGCCGTGGTAGGGTAGTGATCAAAGTGCAGTGGGAACACACTCGAGGCGAAGTGTCAGTGTCAAGTCAGCGGACTAAGCTGTACTCATGTCACCTGGGAACTGATAACTGACGATAGGTATAATACCAACCTGTCAGTTCCCGACGAGTCCTGTCCAGTGTACTCGTAACCCAACGAGCACCCGTATACTATCTCCAGTACGACGTACTGATGGCTGTGGGACAGACCATCTCCCACACTGGGATGAGAAGCGCATACGCTAGTCTACTCCGGAGTATCGATGCCCTGTCTCGATAGTCCTACGACTAGGGACCTGTATAAGGATGTGCCTATAGATTACCCAGCCCCCACTAGTGTGACTGCCATCACAACGCTGGTAATCAAGCAAAGATCCTAAGGGCTCCACTAATGCGTATAAGTGATATACTGAAATAAACACAAGTACACATTGAAGTAGAAACAAACCAAGTAGCATACTACTATATTGAGCAAGATTGTTTATACAAGGTGAATATCCCAAGCTTCCATCAAGTAATATACAAACTAGTATGATACAGTAATGGCCTCTAGGGCATATACACTAACAGGAACCTCCCTCAAAGTACCGACACTGGCCTGGCTGAAAGATTGGCGAACATGTAGACTATAATTAATCCCGGCTAGTCTTTCCTTTTAGGGTTTGAAGGAATATTTGATAAAAACAGTGGGAGCCATCCTGATTAGATAAAATATATAACCAATCTAATTTTGCAAGAGCGCACGCAGAGTGTTTTCTTCTCTCTCTCTCCAGGTAGCGACCATATCACACGTTAATCAAGATCATAATATGGATGTATTGACCGAACCCGCTTGTTATACTGAGCTGGGGAATGTTGGTCCCGCTCCAACTTATAATTGTTATAAGACAGAGCAAGAAATAGGGGAATACCGGTATTCCCTTGCTGCCCAAACGAAGAAAGTGCATGAGATGCATCTCCTTCGGGTGTGTTCGTTATAAAGAACTGTTTCTCAGTATCCTCTACATCCTAGGTATTTGATATCGGATCAGGATCCCAGATATGTAATCTGTTACATAGGGCTTCATGAAGGCAGAGAACGGAGAACGGGTGATAAGTTTCATGAGACAGAAAACGGGGCAAGTGTTGCAGCCAAGTCTGTTGGTCACTGTCACCCTGTATTACCAGTACATTGATTCTGAACGAATGTTATTAGATACCGAACCTGATATACAAAATCATATCAGTCTCTTTATAAGTAAAGAAATGATAAAATTTTGTATTGTTGGATAATGTTTTGAACATTTCCTGTATCAAAAGTTGATCGGTTCAGGCACGTTATCTAAAAGCATTGATGTTCTAAATCAAACAACAGTTCCTACTATACAGAACACACACAAGAGGAAGAGTTCAGAAATGAACGGATCCTTCTTGAGGTATTGTAGACTAGGTCATATCAATATGACCCGACTAGCTTATGTTACATTTTAGATGCATATTTAAATCAGTTTGAATTTACATCTTGTGAAACTTGCCAGTCATGTCACAAAGATTAGATGAACATAGCTCTGTTTATTAGAAACAGAGAAAGAGTTAGTAAACTCTTGGAACTAATACATGATGATGTATGTAAGGTCCCTTGTCTACACATGCCAGGACCGGTTCTTTGTACTTCATTATATTCTCTGATAATCTCTCAAGATTCAGTCATATGTTCCTGTTGAAACATAAGTCCGAAGCTTTTGAGATATTCACAGAATATAGGTGGAATGTAGAGAACCAAAATACGGGTATAAGTATTATGTCCTATGATAAGATCAGAGAGGAGAATACTTGTGCATAGAATTCCTGGGAATGAGATTCTCTCTCCGTACTACTCATCTGAATACACCACCGCACAACGGTGTATCGGGGTGGGGCAATCGCACCATTTCGGATATAGTGTGCTCTATGATGAGTACTACTGAGTTACCTATTTCTTTTTGGGGTTGTGCAATTGAGAAGATGCATACCTATTGAATAAGGTTCGAATCAGATCACCGCCTACCACTCCGTATAAGATATGGTATGGGAAGAGCCCATCTCTTAAGCAAGTTAAGATTTGGGATTGTCCGGCCTATGTCAAAAGCAAAATCCGGACAAGATCGAGGCAAGATCAGTTCTGTAGAACTGGAAAGGTTCCAGCTATACAAAACTGCAGCTGATGATTTGACAGAACCAAAGGATTCAATAGTCCCCGACGAACCTCAGCCTCTCCGCCGATCTGGTTGGGTTCCTCACCTGCCTGAGAGATACTTCGGTTTCTCGATTACAGTGGGAGCGAGGAATGCGTCATGAGATGATGACCCAACTAGTTTCGAGCAGGCCATCTAGAGTGGGGACTCCGTAAGAATGGCTGGGTGCTTAGCGATCTGAGATGGAATCTATGTACACCAGCAAAGTATGGACTTTGGCTGCTATATCTGAAGGGTTAAATCCCCATCAGGAGCAAGTATATCTTGAGAAGATTACTTGGTGTAGATGGAAAAGTTGATACTTTCAAAGCTAGACTTGTTAAAGGTTTTCGTCATCGACCAGGCGTGGATAATGATGAAACTTTTTCCACGGGGTATGCTTAAGTCCATCCGGATCCTACTTAACATTGCTACATACCATAACTACGATATCTGGTGGTTGGGTGCCATGACTGCTTTTCTAAATACTGATTTAAAAGAGAACGTCTATAAGTACACAGCCAGAGGGTTTCGTAAACAGTGGGAGCAGTGGAAACGTGTGCAAGTTGCTTTACAGGATAAAGCAGGCATTGCGGAGTTGGAACATCTGTTTTGATGTGGTAGTCAAAGAGTTTGACTTCATCAAAAATAGTAGATGAACCTTGTATATACAAAACGGTAGTAGAGAGTAAGGTAGTCATCCTCGTATTGTACGTGGACAACATACTCTTGATAGGAAAAGAGTTTCCTATACTACGATCGGTCGATCTCCTATTGTCACATGGATTCTCCAATAGGATAAAGGTGATACCTCCTCGATCCTAGGGAGAATTATTGGAAAAGTTCCAGGGTGATAAGGACGACTGAATGTCAGTCGCAGGCATTGTCATTACCCTCAGTGGAGGGACGGTATGTTGGAAGTGTTCCAAGCTAGATACCGTGGCAAACTAGACGATAAAGACTGGTAACATCGCTATTAAAAATACTACCAAAGAGGCAGTTTGGGTGTATATTGGTTCATAAGATGAACTAGGTTCCAACCATTGTATGACAATGGAAGAGTGGCTTTGGCCTAGGAACCCCGGTCCCATCAGTGACCCAGACATATTCTGAGGCAGCATCACCTGATCATGGAGATAGTTGATCTCTAGGGTGATCGAGGTTAGGAGAGTAAACTCAGAGGACAACACGGCGGATCCACTCACGAAGGCCTTTTCCCAAAGAGAGACTTTTAGGGGATGGTTGAGTATTAGATACTACAACTACTGCTATAGATGGCCCTAGTGCAAGCGGGAGATTGTTAGTTATATGTATGCCCTAGAGGCCATTACTGTGCATTGGATGTATATTGTAGTGGATGCTGGGACATATATAGGTAGGACTTTCTTGCTCGACATGATAGTACGCTATCTGGTTGCTCTTTATCTTAACATGTATACTTTCTGTCTCTCTGATTACATGTTGATAAAGCCCTTAGGATGTGTACTCGACTTCCAGGACTATGATGTAGATCATACTAGTGGGGCCTGGGTAGTCCATGAGTACATCCTTCAATGTTCCTAGTCGTGGGAATATCGAGACGGGGCATCGATATTCCAGAGTAGACTAGCGTACATCTTCTCGACCCATGTGATGGGCGATGGATGATCCCATATCCATTGGTGTTTGACATCAGAGATGGTATGCGGGTGCTCAGTGGAGACTGGGTACACTGAACGGACTCGCCAAGAACTCCTAGATGGTATTATACCTCACGTCAGATGGCAGTTCTCTGGTGACACTGGTACAGCTTAGTCTGTTGACCCGAGATCGTCATAGAGTCTTGTGTGTCTCCCACTGTGCTTTGATTTCCACCCTACCACGGCTCTACTGAGTCGTGCAAACAGGTGGTTTTTGGGTACAGTCCCGATTCACATGGAGGCAATGAGCGATAGGAGGGGATTCGCCTCTCCCGGTATTGGGGGTTGATGTTGCGCTATGCACGACTGGCCATAACAGGAAATCCTTGGCCAGGGTTGCTGTGATATACTGCTAAGAGTTATCAGTAGTTTCATGCTTTGTTATGGACCTTATATCGGCATGACTTATCGAGCTACTGGGGTCTGACATTTACCACCCCTAGGCGAGATATGCAACATATCAGACGAACAGACCGGACTATACGGTAAGTGTTAATGGTTGGATTCACAGAAGTGTGAGCGGGCTTGCTCGTCGATCTGCTGATCGCTCAATACCCGGGTGGCCGTTACGTTTAGCAGACCGCTTGCGGCTTGTGGGTGTTTGATATGATCATCACCTGCTGCCGGCGTATTGACGAGTCTTTAGAGTCCTACACAGAGGTTTCTTGGCTCAAGCAAAACGAAATAGGAGCACATATGAGATATGTGCGGGACTGAGAATAATGCGTGTACGTGATACCGTATTCCATTCTCGCGATGAATGTATCGATTGGTTGTATGCGATATAACCTAGTTATCGAATCGAGGATTGATTCGATAAGCCGATACATTGGATATTAGTCGGTTATATGCGATATTACCGTATCGTTAAATCAAGTATTGATTTAATGATTTAATGCATAAATATATATTTGATATATTAATTTGCATTAACTAGTATTGGTTCACTTAAATTGGATTTTCTCACTTGATATACACAAGTTGTATATGTGATATACTTTTGTGCACTTGTTTGTATCATATTTGATGATACATGCAAACTTGGGTTTGTGTAAGGAATTAAACCATGGTGGATTTACTTATCTTTTCATTTATTTATTTATTCTTTTTTGAAAGATAAATAAATCATGGTGGATTTCTTTGTTTGCTAGTTGAAACTTCATGAAGTTTTGAAGCTTTCACCATTTTGTCTCTTAGCCTTAACCCTAACCATTCAACCTAACTTTAGTTAATTCTCTACACCTAACTATGGTTGAGATTATGATAAGTATCATATTATTTTCTTTTTGAAAAACAACTTATCATATTCTTTCTTCTTCTTCTTCTTCTTCAACAAAGAAGAAACCTTGCCTCCATCAATGGCTACATGAGAAAAAGAGTGAGAAATCCAATTCTAAAGTGAACCCACTTCCTATTTCTTCATCCTCTACCACTTGCTAAGTAGTATAGGGTGTTTTCTTCATAATTTTCATGACTTGGTGAAGTTGGAGTTTGATCTTGAGTTGCCTCGACGTAGATCATCTTCGGCATCGAAGTCGACGACCTAGCCCGCCCATTTTTTCGATGAAGCGATGCTAGAGTCCGGGATCCGATATGGACAGCGGAGGGACGTCATCACAGAGCCTAGGAGGTGGAAGACCGGATCTACAAAGGTTGTAGTCACTTTCCTTTAGCAATAAAGTAGTTTACTTGCTTGCATCGCCTCTTTATCTAGTTAACAATCCGTATTAGGGTTTGTAGGCACATGAAATTTTTTGAATTGGCCATGTTTGATGGTTTGTAGAACCTCTAGTGTGTGCCTAGGAACCCTACACCCAAATCTAAATCTAAAACCATAGATCTAATAACCAGAATGTCTGATATTATATCCATATCCTTTGTAGAGAAACTACTGTATGACAACCATAGTATAACCGATCGTTGTATAGGAATTTTACTTCCTACTCTGTGTGTGTCATCCAAATACCAGGACATCACACCATACTACCTTCTTAACAGATCCATCCACTATTCTGATGAAGTCAAAGCCATGACTGTCACATCAAAAATAGATGATCTATCTCCGCTATATGTGCTTTAGTCTATAAATATACATAAGCAACTTGCCCACTATACTTCCGCTGCTCCTACAGACCACAACAACCCTCTGGAAGAGTCATATACACGTGCACTTCTAAAACTAGTTTAGAACGACGTTATACTCATCCTCCTTCCGGGTCTCATAGCCTCCAACAACAGTAGTGTCAAGTTTGGGTAAAAAAGAACCTCCCTGTCACCGTCCTTGAGGCTACCGGAGTACCTCTCGGGTGTCTAAGGTTACCCACAATATCTGTGGAGTGGCTAATGGAATGTCAAACCTGATTGAATCTTTAGGTCCTATTAAATTTTTCGTAATCATTTGTGGTTCTGGAATCTCATCCAGTTCTACAATACTCCCACAACTGTTTTCTGAAAAAATTCATTTTACTAAAACTTTGGCGAGTCAAGAACAATATCACAATTGATCTTCCAAATAGTAGAATATCAACCCTCGTCATAGCCCAGGTCAACCCACAAACTGCCATTACAGAAACGTGCCTTGAGTTATCCAGAGTCTGGTTTTAAGCATAAGCCGGACAACTCCCTGTACCTTAACAACGTTAAGATATGAACCATTCTATATCCAATATAGAAACTTTGGCACTTATTTAATTGGAACCAGATTCAAATCATGCATATGTCTCCAGTGCATATCAACTTAATGGAAAGAGGCTAATCAGTATTACTCAACTTAGGAATGCATCTAATTATGAGTAACCTAAAAGAGAAACAAGTTTCTTAAAACCATTACTATCAACTGAATACCAATCACAAGTATCTACATCTTCGATCACCTTGAAGAATCTCGATACTTGCGACACCTGGTTCTCTACTTTATTCCAGTACCTATAACTTCTCAAAACTTAGACCTTGTATTTCTACGAAACACTTGTCTAAAATCTAGAGAAGTCACAAGTAAACCGAACATAGTACGAGGACCAACCCCTTTATCCTAATGGACACTGGACAACATACAATACTCTGTATAAGTCCGCTAAGTTGAATAACTCAAAACATGTGCATCGTAGGTTGAAAACTGTACTTATGGTTAAGAACTACTCCGCTGTTCAATACTCCTTACCCAATCGTCAACTGATATAAGTAAATGTCATGGACATAATTTCAAAAAGTTATATCTCACTTTATAAAAATAAATGTATAGATATATCAGTTTGAGATTGGTGCACAACAACGGATACTCAAAACCAAATACTTGCCGTCCGGCAAAAACCCAGACAATTTCCGCAAATATCACCAATTACAATGAATTCCGATATAATGAGGATGATCACCTAATTCCCAATAACTTACTCCCACTCATCATCTGTAAAACCATACAGATGTGAGAATCATACCTGGTAAATACATACCCTGGAGTAAGTATCTAATCGGGAAATCAGTTTTCCTTTAATAATGCACAGTGAAACTGAAATATGAAAATGTTTCGTAGGGGTATCCTGGTATTCTTAGTAATGCCTCTTGCATAATCCAATTCTTGACTGTGACCGTATATTTCTTTGCCATCTCTCCAAATCCTTTTATTTGTCCTTAGCCGTTACCTTCTGTCCACCATCGTTAGGCTAAATGGTTTTCTTTCTTCGCTACCGTTCGGCACCAGCCTATGGTTTGGAAGTAGACTATCCAGTAAGCATAATAGGTGTACTCTCCTAATCCTAGGAGTACTCGCAAGCTGAGAGAAGGTGATGATAAAAGACAACTGAAAAAACCTTATTCTATTCCTCCTCAACTAGAGAAAAGCAAAGGTGAAATAGGAGTGGCGATGATATACGCGGTTTGGTCGTGAATGATACCTGTCGCATTTTACTTTGCCTCCTTTCTAATCCCTTTATTTTGTCTTTACTTATTACCTTCTGTACATCCTACTTAGGCTAATTGGTTTTCTTCATTCCCTACCTTTGGGCACCTGCTTATGGTTTGGAAGAAGACTATCCAATAAGCGTAATAGGTATACTCTCCTAAACCAAGGAGCCCTCGCAACCTGAGAGAAGGTGATGATAAAAGACAACTAAATAAACCAATTCAATATCTCCTGAAGCTGAATCCATCCGCGAAGAAGTCCCTTCGAGTTCGTATATAACCATACGATGGATTTATCCCATTGAAGTGGATGTTCGTAGTGATACGTGGTGTTCTGGAGAAATGCAAAGGGTAAAATAAAGAGCGGCAATGATGTATGCAACTAAGACAATCCAAAAGCCAGTATTTTAAGAAGGTTCGGTCACCTTGGTCACTGAGTCATAGTCTAGGGTCGGTCAACGGTCGCTGCCAAAGAGAGAGAAAAGAAATACTCTGCGTGCACTCTAACCTAGACCAGAATGGTTATCACTTTATCTAATCACGAAACCTCCTACTGTACCGTCAAATTCTCCCCCAAACCTGAAAGAAGAATTAGTCGGGATCACCGGAAGAGTAAACCAACTCATCAGTGGGAATCGGGATCCAACTCTCATCGCATGATAACATGAAGGAATCCACTCACGTTATCACACTCCAGAAGGTATGCGCATGCCTGGCAAGTTTCAATTTCTTTAGAAAATCCCGATGTGGATTTTTGCCCCTTGCTCTTATGACCTTGACATTGGCCAAAATGCCATAAGTCACATGTCAAGTTCTACCCATAATTATCTTATCAATTTGAACCCACCCGTATATACCCCTGACGTTGGCCAAATGGCAGAACGACTGTCCCAAACCAACTCATCTATCTATGCAACAGATGAATACCCAGCAGCTACCAAACACTATGCCTTAGTGTTGGTCAAAATACATAGCTTGAATACTACTGAATACACAACTGAAATGACGGAGGGCTGCGGCTGGTTTTTGGCGAAAAACCTTTAACGTAACGAACTTGATATCGCTGAAGGAACCTGATAGCTTTTTACAAAAATATAATGGCAAAACCTTTGCTAAAGAGGTCACTCCTGGTGAAGGGATCTCGGCTCTTTCCTCGTGAAACGAGGTGCAGGATATTCCAACTGAATACCGCGATGCAAAGCAACAAGTAATCGACTATAGTGAAGTTATTACCCTGATGCAAACTTCTGCCCAAGGGGTCACTCCCGGTGAAGGGATCTCGGCCCTTGCCTCATCGAATGAGGTGCAGGATATTCCAACTGAATACCACTGTGCAAAACAAAAGAAAAACGTCCTTGTAATAACACTTTTTGAAAACTGTTCCAACAACGTCAAACTGGTTTATTTTCCTTGCATTGATCAAAATCAACGCAGTCCCATCAATTAATCACACCAGAAAAGAACGAAAATAAAATGTACGTATATGCCATCCGCATTCGTCACTAGGTCCCGTCATCATCCATTAGGTTACTTAACTAACGACAGAGCGGGGACTGGACTAGCGCGGGTGTAAAACATATACAACATCTACTAGTATATATACCAATATACAATAATCACTCCGGCATGATAAATGCAACATTACAGAAAAGTAATAAGCATCACAGAACAATACAGATAATCTGGGATCCCCGGGTTTCTCAGAGCCGCAACATAAACCCGACGTTCCCCTGGTCGTGTGGATAGCCTGTGCAATGAAATCTAGACCCCTAAGAGTGCGGAAAGTTACCCGCCAAAACCTGAAGCGAGGCAGACCCCTACAGCAAAGTGAATGGACCACCCAGCACTTCACGGAATCCGGTAACTTGGGCACTCCATCTTGGGTTAACTTGTACCCCATACTAGTGCGGCGAATAATCTGCCAATTCTAGATTGAGGCCCCTTGCCTCTCAAAGACATGAGATGCGGACCCGTTGCCCTCCAGAACTCGGCTATCCGTGCACTCCGTCGCGGGGTAAACCTAGTACAGAAATGAAAATATATACAACGGGTACATCGACCTCAACCCGGTCATGCCCCAAAAGAACAATATACAAACAGGCAGTGACGACAGTCCACATGTTGGACGCTCGCCCCGCAATATCAAATATAAAAATAAATCCAAACTGCACTACAATTGCACACAGCTATCCACCATGACAAATCCGCAACATCACAGCACAACACTGAACATCAACGTGAATGTCACGTTCGCAAACCCGTCTAAAAGAGCTATAGCAATTAGACACGATTTACCGCTCGAATGACATTAACGGTCGGAGATATAATGTATGTACTAAAAACTAACACATTTTAAAATTCCGATCGACAAAACCACCCGAAGAGGGCCCCAAGTACAACTCCAGTACTCAAACATAATCTGGGCCCAAACAAAATATTCCAGAAACCACAATTCCACATGAAAGACACCTAGAAGAAAAATAGTGCACTGAAGCCCTAAAACGGCGGCGGAACCGCGGCCAATACAAGGCTTGTGCGGCGGTTCCGTAGCGGTCTTGAAGGATCTGTCGACCAAATTTCTACAGTAGTCTTAGAAAATTTTGCACAATTTTCTGACATACTCAAAATAATTTTTAGACGACAAAAAAAATTCTACAGAAACTTTAATTTTCGAATCGCGGTTTTCGAAATTTCGTTCGATCGATCTTTCAAACATGTTAGAACAAGCTAGTAAAGGTTAATGGCAAGGTTCTGATACCATGTAAATCTACGGTAGCGCCCCGGCTAATAATCTGAGGCCAATCGCAGAACAAAAACTTTTACAACTGGCGCTATCGCATACTATAACCCGGATCTAACCATTAACGCTAAACTAGCTAACTACAAAGATGACAGAAAGGCTATACCGATTGATCCGTGTCCTTCGGTCTTTAGCCATCATCCCATGCTCTTCGCGGCATCTCCGATCTCCTGTCTCCTCGTCGAGGTGGCTCCACATAAATGAATCATTATACAGGCTCCCGCCTCTATACCAAGGCAACTCGGACATGAAGAATGCTAAACGACATGTCCAAGATGAAGTAGAGAATGAGTGGAATACTTTGTCTCAAACACTCTTTGCTTCTCATCACATGAGAGGGTAAGAGTGGAGGTTGAAGAAGATGCAAAGAGATGAAGGGTGTGAGCTCAAGAAACTATCTCAAGAGAGAAAAAACCAACCATCAAAAAACATGTGGCTGCCCTCTCATTTTGGTGTGATATATAATGAGGTTTTTTGATGAAATATCAAGGAAAAATATCTTACCAAAATATCTCTACAAAGCCTTCATAATATCTCACCAAAAACAAACTTCATTAATTCATCATGAATGACTACATGACTCATTAGCAAGAGTCATTAGTGAACATGCTAGAATTAATGAGTCACCAAAAATCAGTCACACTTTCAAAATCCAATAATCATTTAAACCAAAACGATTAACCCAAAAAGAAATGCATCTTCTAAAGTAATCTCGTAACGGATTACGAGAATACCCCTCACCTGTATATACATACCTGTATCCGTATTCCGACCGAATACGAATACGATGGGACTAAAATATTCTTACTCAATATAATACTTGGATTCGGCTTAAACCAAAGCCCACCAGTATTATCTGTCCGAATCATGACACGTGCACAAGTTCACGTGCATGTTCGAACCCTGCCATAAAACCATACGGCCTTTACAACGTTTCGCCCGAACTTGGGAAACAATCTGTGGGAGATCTAAAGACTCGTCAATACCCCGGCAGTGGGTTTAACCACAAGTACGTCAGCGGCACTAGCTGTGCATAACGGCAGCCCATGTACTGACCGAAAGGGAAACTGATTAGCGAACTCATTCTGAAACCCTACTGAGCCTATCAGTGACAATATCCGTACAGTCCGGTCCGTTCGTCTATGAGCATCGCATAATTGGCCTAGGGGGATGGTAATGTCAGACCCCCAAAAGCTGTATAAGTCGTGTCGGCGGGTAGCCGTGAACACCCTGAGAAATTACTGGAATACCTACCAGTAATTATCACCTGCCTTAGCCAAGGACTTACTGTAATGGCTCTCCTAGACAAAGCGCGATCTCACCCCCAATATCGGGAGAGACGAATCCCGTGTCGATCCGCTCACTGCCTCTATGTGGCTCGGGACTGTACCCAACTAAAACCTGTTTGCACGACTCCTTTGAGCCATGGTAGGGTAGTAATCTAAGCATAGTAGGAACTCACACGAGACAAATGACGACCTCAGGTCGATGAACTAACCTGTACACATGTCACCAGGGAACTGCTATCTGACGCTAGGTATAAATACCAACTAGCAGGCTCCCGGCGAGTCCTGTCCGGTGCACTCATAACCCAATGAGCACATGTATACATCTTAGGTGATCCAACTGACACCAATGGCTTGTCAGACCGGCTACCGCCCCTCGTCGGGGTCTCGACTGTATATACTAGTCTGCTCCGGAGTATCGATGCCCTGTCTCGAAACTCCCACGACTAGGGACTGCCTTTAAGGATGTGCTTATGGACTACCCAACTCTCACGTATATGATCGCCGTCATACTACTGGTAGTCAAGCAAGAATCCTAAGGGCTCTGTCAATGTGTAATAGTGATCATGTCACCTAAAGCTGTACACGATGATAAAGGCAAACCAGATGGCATACTATCATCTCAAGTAAGACTGTCCTACCGGTATAGGTCCTCCTCAATCATTGCAATCACGTGCCTGCGATCCAATAATTGACTTTAAGGGCACTACGACCAACAATGTCCCACTTGCATTTAAGTCTAGTTATTGCGATGTCGCAGATTCACAGCCCGTGTGATACCGATCATCCAACTCCTCTACTAATCAGTTTCACAAAGCCCGTTTGTAAAACTATTGTGTTCGAGAAATAGCCTTAATGATTGGATCCGCTCTGATGTTTCTTTCTATGTCTCTCTTAATCTCAAGTTCACGGAGAAAACTATCTCCTGAATTGAGTAATACCTATCTTTGAATATGTCTGGATATCGGATGAGACCTAGTTCATAAATGAACTCCAAATCCAAACTTCTTAGACTGTATTGTCAACTGAACCTAATCAGTATCCTGCACCATGCCTCCCACAGTATCCTCTTGGACCACCTGTCCAAACTACTGCCCCTTCGTCAGAGGGAAAACTATAACTCTGACAATCACTCTGCCATCCATGTCACCTTGGAAGCCTGGAATGCTAACTGTTTCCGAAGGAGGCTGCCGTCATCAAATCCGAAAAACATCCACTTATGTTCTAAAACTGCTTCCGAATGTTTCTCCAGCATTGGATTAATATAAACTTACTGCAGCTAGTGCAAAAACAACATCTGGTGTGGTACTTGACATCTCATGATCAACTCAATTGCCTAAGCAAGTGATATGTTAATCATGCACATCCCTCTCCCCTTTAGTCTGTAAGACACCTTTAGAGAGGGAGACTCCATCACCATCAGGTACACCACTATAACAAGAGTCGTCCATTCTAAAATACCTTTTAGAATACTGTCTAAGTACCCAGATTGGGAAACTACCCAAATCTAGATCTAAAACCATAGATCTAGTAATCAGGATGTCTGATATTATATCCATATCCTTTGTAGAGAAACTACTGTGTGACAAATACAGTATAACCGATCGTAGTATAGGAATTTTACTTCATACTCTATGTGTGTCATCCAAATACCAGGACATCACACCCTACTACCTTCTTAACAGATCCATTCCATATTCTGATGAAGTCAAAGCCATGACTGTTACATCAAAAATAGATGATCTATCTCCGCTATATCTGCTTTAGTCTATAAATAGACATAAGCAACTTGCCCACTATACTTCCGCTGCTCCCACTGACCACAACAACCCTATGGCAGAGTCATATACACGTGCACTTCTAAAACTAGTTTAGAACAACGTTATAATCATCCTCCTGCCGAGTCTCATATCATGGAACAATAGTAGTGTCAAGTTTGGGTAAACAAGAACCTCCCTGTCACCGTTCTTGTGGCTACCGGAGTGCCACTCGGGTGTCTGAGGTTACCCACCATATCTGCGGAGTGGCTAATGGAATGTCAAACCTGATTGAATCTTTAGGTCCTTTTAAATTTTCCGTAATCGTTTGCGGTACTGGAATCTCATCCAGTTCTACCATAGTCCCACTATTGTTTTCTAAAAAAATTTATTTTACAAAACCTTGTTTTTTAAAACATGTTTTCTTCACTTGATGATTTAAAAATGGATATTTGGCTTACTTATTTAAAAACCTTGTTTTTTAAAACATGTTTTCTTCACTTTTTTAAAACTAGTTTTCCTTCATTTATTATTTAAAATGGTTTTAGATTTCTGGGCTTTTGGCTTACTTGAATTTGATGAGGTCCTATAGACTTCATATGATTCAAGGGCCAGTCACGTGCTATTTTGGGTCGTAACGAAGTTGGTAACAGAGCGCTAGGTTAACCTTGGTTCGAGTCTAAGTTTGACTATGCGGAGCCTAGAGCGTTTGTATATATTCGGAACTTAGGCTTGACCTTACGGAACGTAGACTTAGTCGAGGGGGTATTAGACCCGAACTTTCGTCGCATAGGTTGACCTTGGTTGATGGAGTAGGTGACTTAAGGAGAGTGACGTACCGTGTGTATGTTCCGCGGCATATTTACGATACGCCACTCCACTTAAGGAGCTTTAGGATGTACATTTCCTTACACAGTATTATATTCATTCCTATGATTTATCCTCATCGATTTTGGTTTTTATTTTGCTGCCACGATTACGGGCAGTGTGAGCTACGGCTAGAGTTGCGGTCAGCACGAACTCGTCACGGACGAGGACTGACAAGGGCGTGATTCCAGGGACATACGATTTGCATAGATGCACCGTGTTATTGTGTTTTCGCGCCATGAGCGTTTGACGGATCGCTTTTACGAGATTTCTTGGATGTGCAGATCAGCACCAGAGGATTGAGCCACTGATAGAAGCCAGCCAGAATGTGATGACCATTGATGTATCACTTATTCATGATGATTAAGGCACTGTTCCGCGTGCAGACGAATGAGCCAGTTGTTGCTGCGAACGACGAGATATCGCCCAGATGTTGGAGCTACTGCAGCATGCGTATATACTTAGAGATATGATGGAAGGTCGCTAGTCACCCGAGGATGAATGATTAGAACATATGGTTCATTCGTTTACCCCGATGCGAGGTCATCAGATAGATTGATTCCAGCTAGAGACGACTTCACACAGGTACTTTGAGAGTCGACGGAGACGATCGAATGTCAGGAACCCATTTTCCAAGTTTAAAGTATTCGGAAAGACATGCAAGCAATTCTATGGACCCTCTAGAAGAATGAAACCCTAACTCGACATAATGACCGTGTGAAAGCCTTTGAACCTTAGGGTTTGTAGAAGTTCTACAGCGCCATTAGTGAAGCTTGGGTTTGTATTTCTACGGCTGGTCCACCGATGCTGTGGTATGTACTCGATACTATTAAACTGTACACACGATGTTGAGCTCTTGGTGGATTATGAGGTTTTGACGAATCGATCGAAAGATTCGACATCTTTCGGATATCATGTGATGGGATGCATTGCTTGGGAGACTCTGGATACGAGTATAACTGTTGGAGCACAGTCCATGCAGGCACGATGAGACGAGTCCGAAGCAGTCGACAGCAGAGAAAAGTGGAGTAAGAGGTTCGTACGAGATCTTGACGAGATGACGTTCCACTCCGCTGACATCAAAGATGCGATACGCATACAGAGGCGTTGATTATTGATATATCTTCCAGAAGGAGTCGTGATGAGAATGCAGCCATTCCGGAACAAGAAATGGATAAAGTAAAGGGTGGTAACTTCCGGGCAATTCGGCAGAAACGAGATTTGAGAGAGATTTCAACAGGACCTTTCTGGAATATTATACGAGAAGCCTTGGACACAGGAGCGGTTATATTGCACACACCCAGCAGGCTAGAGTTCGTCATCGTCGACGAGATAGTTGGCCAGAGATCTGTAGAAGATGTGCCAGAGCGGGACTGTTTCCGTAGTCATTCCATATTGGGCCGTTGAGCCGAGGAGCTATATATCTAGCACTGCACAGTGAGAGACAAGAGCTTAAAAGCACCAGGCGCCAGACCATGAACAAGAGGCAAGTAGATATCTTGCTTTGCTAGCATTGGATGCATCAACACCTTATTGACTTGGAAAGAGGAAATATCGACGATGGTATTTATGATTTGTGATTTGGTGATTCGATTATCACATATCCGTCACCTTGGATTTCGGTATTTTGGGCGATCTATTCGCATGATTTAGTCTTGATGACTGAGTTACATGATATTTGTTTTCGTGCACTATGGTTACACTTACTGGGTATTTATATTTTGTGCCTTGGCTGCACATGTTTATGACTTCATGGACTTTATACAGTTGAGTCGATTTTGTGCATATGATACGCGCACAATTTGGTATTTGCACTCGGTATAGTTCATATATGCTTGCAGCGCATTGATACGTATTTGTGCACTACAGTTGCACTTGATTTCGGTTTGATGTCATTCGATATGTTGATTTTGATTTCATGCCTATGTTATGCATGTGATTTGACTTATGCTTTCGGCATAGTTTTTCATGCACTTTTAGTGTTTTGATTTGATTTGTGCACGCTGATGCACATGGTTGTGAGATTATATACCGCGGTATACCTGATTTAGATTGAGCTTTATTGTATACCGTCGATTTCAATTCTGATATTGATGTTGATTTCGTGCACTCTGTGCATTTGATTTGGATTCTTGCGTAAATTTGGCGCGCTTGGATTGCATTGTGCGCATATTCGGCGCTTGATATTGGATTTCGTGATTTCGTGCATGTTGGATCCACATGATTTAGATTTTATTAATGCATGATGGATGCACCTGATTTGGATTTTCGCATGTGTTGGGCGCATGTTATAAGATGCGATTTTGGTGCACACCAGATGCACTGAATTGGGATTCTTCGTGCATATCAGATGCACCTGATATTATTGTCAGGCATACCCGTTGCCTTTGACAGGTGTTTCATGCACACCCGTTGCACTTAGATTTTGTTTTGTGCCCATGTAGGGCACATTTGTTGATTTCCATTTCCGTGCAGACCAGACGCACAGGGTATTCTTATATACATTTTGGGATTTATTTCTTATGGAGCAGTACGTTTTTATGATATTTGCTATTTTTTTTCGTACTGAACATGACTAGTAAGAGGACAGTACCTGGATGTATTTTGCATGCATTGATAGTTATTGAAGGGATTTCCAAAGAGGAAGCTATAGTCTCAGTATTTACCTACGTGTCTGATATGACACGAAATGTTTAAAACAAGGAAACACTTCTAAATTGTTTTCAAAACGGCAGTACATGCATGTAAACAAAGGATATATATATATATAGAGAGAGAGAGAGTTATTTTCTTACTAGAGACGTCCGCCACCGTGCGGTGTTATGCGTATCGCACAGCGACTTAAAAAGGTTTGGCATGCATTTTCTTCAGATATTTACATGTATAGTTCTGATATATATCATATTAGTTTTCGTATTGGATTTGACATTTGTGTCTTCACTATGACTCCGATGATTGCAAGATGCTTGACGGAGTTTTGATTTTGAGTTATATGCTCATTGTTCATGCGCATGCATTGCGCTATGACGCGTTTCAAGTATTGATGATTTCGGAACCCCGACGTCTTGGACATTTTACTGAAATGTTTTAGTATTTGAGGGGTTTAAATTTAAATTCGGGGAACGAATTTCTTTAAGGGGGAAAGATTGTAACATTTCAAAAAAATAAAATATTATTTTTGGGAATTTTTATAATTAAATAATAAAATATTGAATATTTTAATATGGCGGTATAATTAAATACCGATAAATTGGAAAAAAAATTGGAAAATTGTGAAAATTACTAAAAGAGGGTGTTTTATATGAATTATGCAAATTTTAAGCTTTTATGATTAATTATACGCTATTTTAGTGCTAATCGCGATTAAAAATCGCTAATCACGGATTAAGCGTGTTTTGTGCACATAGTATACACAAAGTCCTTTTTCACACGTGTGCAATTTTCTACCATGGTTTCATTGGGTTTCCTATTCCAATATTAGAGAGAAGAAAAGAAAGGAAAATGAAAAGAAAAGAAAATAAAACAATAAAGAAAAGAAAGTCAAGAGGTATGGGGGGTAGTTAGGAGGCATGGTGCTTGACCTTGGACACTCTCTCTCTTTCCCTCACTCCCTCCCAAGACTCCAGCAGCAGCCCCTCCTTTTCCCCTTCTCCTTCTTCTTCTTCTTCTTCTTCTTCTCTTCACTCAAGCTTCAAAACTACACCAAAACATCTTCCCCACTTCACAAAAAAGATACACAAGCTCACAAGCTACACTATAGACCAAGAAAAATTTGATTTTGGCGCTGTAGAGGATTCATGGGTGCTAAATGAGGTAATCCCTACACCATTTATGTAGTTTTTCATTCACTTTGGTATTCATATGTGTTTAGTGGTGATTAAGTGGTGTTTGGGTGAACTTTGAAAATTCTAGAGAGGGCTAGGGTTTGAATTGAGTGGTGATTGTGAATTGAGGCCTAGTGGTGACCTTAAACCCCTCCCAATTTATAGAAATCCAGACCAGCCCAACTGAAACCCAAAAATACGGATTTACCGAACTTTGCAATGTCGGTTTGTGAACTTTGAGTGTGCAGAGAAATCTGGGATGACCTGGGTTGATTACGAGACTAGCAAAAAACTTCACGAGCTTAGAATTGACCCTGGGAAGACTCCCTGAGACCACGAACCCCAGAGGAGCCCCCAGGGCTGGCGAGATCGGTTTGGCATGAGAGAGGGCTCGGCCACTTGGTGAGGGTGTGGGTCCAGGTTTCTTCTATAGGTCACATACACCCTATATATCACCCTATTGTTGTTTGCTCACATGGTTTTCACCCTCATCCAAATCTGGGACCAATTTCCTACAATTTAGTATTTTGACATTGCTATGAATTAAACTTTAGATACCAAATCATGGTTTTTGTGTTAGATTGGTGGCCTACAGGGAATCTGGAGTGACCCTAGACACTGACTGGAAAAACTAGCAAGAACATTACCCTATATTGACTATCCGGAGACTACCCTACAAACATGACACCCCAACTCCCTACCAGGGCCGAGGTCACCGGAATTTTAGGGTAGGGGCCGGCCACCTTGTGGAGTCAGGGGTCCTGGTTGCTTCCATAGCTCATTTACACTTTATACATCACTCCAGTATTGTTTTGGAACATTGTTTGCACCTTAATCAAAATCTGGCACTAAATACATGTGTTGCTATTTTGATTCGAGTTATAGTTTTGCATATTTTAAATTCTGGATTTTTGTATTTGTGCTTTATCTCAATCACGTGACGTTTGTACGTCTATATCGAGTGATATCGGGTTGTTTTGCGAGGGCAAACCATAGGTTCTGACCTATATGAGTTCCGCGTGTCGTTTTGGTTTCTATTTGGTTTTTAATGCGATACGATACGTTATGATGTATAGGTACCCTCACGAAGACTTCAAGACGACAAGCAAGCGTGTGGCGACGTGGACATCGGCAAGTGAAGGTCAAGGTGAGTAGATTATATCTACGGGGGAAGTCGGGTGGATGGCGTATAGCACCCCCGCAGTTCGATGAATAGTATATAAATATATATATATATATATATATATATATGATATCTTTTATATGTGACATGGATTTTCAGGATATGATTAGGTGTTCAATGGTTAGTTTAGGGTTATTAGAAGTGAACTAGTATAGCTTCCTAGTCGCGAACCCTAGAATAGGTTTACACTCACACGCACACATATGCTTACTGTTATACTTGTGCGTATTTGGGAAGAGATATATATATACACACACATATAGGTATGGGACTGTGTATATATATATATATACTCGTATACCTACACTTAGATGATGAGGATAGTGGATGGTATTTGGAGATGAGTCGATGAGATTGGGCATGATGCCATGAGATCGGTGATATGATGTGGTTCGTATTTTGAGATACGATATGGGATTTTAGCGGGCCTTTGGACGTGTGTTTTCATACACGCACATATATATAGATGGTATCAGTTTGTACTAGACTTAGATCAGTACCCCTGTTCATGAGATATGATGATAAGGATACCAGATAATTGATAGGATAAATGTGATATTTAACCCGTACCCAAATTTGGGGATGCCGTACGACAGATTTACGTACGAGCTATATATTGATGATTGATCTGTACTCTTGACTCGAGGATGTCATATTGTATAGCGTATCGTATGTGATACTATTGAGGCGGGATCACCGACTATTATATTTATATATATATATCGACTCAGATTTAGGTGGTTTCCATACTCTTCGATTAGCTTGTTAGTTAGATCTGTAGTTTACTTGTAGATGTTAGACTAGACCCGAGTCATACCTATTTTCAAAACTAATGAATCGTGAGTATTTTAAAGGCAGGATAAGGGATTCTACGGATATTTTCAAAAGACGCATCTTTTCTTAAAAACACCGTGGCCCTTATTTTTCTAAAAACCCTGATTCGTCCGATTTCAAATGGCATAACCGTATGACATTTACATATTGATGTAGATTCTTCACTGTTGCGTTTATTGTTCGATTTCCGCATTTCTTTCTATTTGCATCGCATTGCATGTGTAAATGTGTTTATTGTTATATTAAACCCATGCTGTCAGGACACCAGCTCCATTATCGATGATGCGTATGTTCCACGTACACCTGCATGCCGACTCACACACTTCATCATCAATAATTGCCATGTCACTACACAGTAGGATTGTTGCATCAGGATATGACCCCTTGCATGAAATACTTGCGGATATACCAATTCGTACATCCATATTGGCACACATGCATATTGTACACTCATACTTGCGTGCACACATATTGTACACCAATACTTGCTTACATACATATTGCACATACATAGATGACTCTGGCTAATTTTGGAGATTTGGGGAACCGCAAGATATATTTTAAAACTGGATTCATATAAAAGAGCGGTTTTCCCTTTGATGTGTGCATATGACTGTTTTATGTTGCATGGTATACGGATATGCTTACATTTCTATCATATGTCACATATATCCTGCATTATGATTTTACTCATTGAGATATGTTGTTTCCATGATATTTCTGGATTTGGGAACCGTGGGTATTTCAAAAGAGAGTATGTAATGTTTTATAAACCCGGTTACCCTTGATATGATATTTCAATGCTGTAGGGTTGCTAGGCACACGCACAAGGGTCTACGAGGCATCAACCATGCCCGATTAAAAATTTAGCCGTGCCGAACAACCCGAATACGGAACTTTAAACTAGAGATTAGGCGAAAATAAGCATGTTAACAACTTTAACAGTAAGTGAGAGGGATTACAACCTTTGTAGATCCGGTTCTTCACTTCATATGCTCCGTGTTGTGGTCCCTTCGCAGCGATCATCGGGATCCGGACTCTCGAGAGGTTCCACGAAGAGAAAAGACGCAACCTTTGCTTCCGATCTTCGATACTAAGATGATCTACCTTGAAGTTTCTTTAACACAAGCTAACACTCATGAAATGATGTGAACACCCTCATCTAAATGGCAAGGGAAGATGAGGATGGTGAAGTAGGATTTTTGCTCTCTTTATTTATCTTTTTCTCATATTTATCCATCACAAAAATGAAAGCAAGAAACCATTTCAAGCAAAGAATAAGAAGGAAGAAGATGAACAATATTAGAATTCTTTTTGTGATGAATAGAAAATGAAATGATATGAAGAATAATGCAACCATGGTTGACTTAACCATTGTAGAGAATTGACTAGGGTTAGGGTTTGGGTTGGGTTAAAGCATGAGTCACTTACAAATATCTTTATCGTGACAAAAAGAAAAGCTTCTAGAAAGCTTAACCCTAATCCAAACCCTAATCAAGTTTAAACTCCACTAAACAAGTTGCATTAGTTATCATATCATGTTACAATATTATATATCACATATATAATATTTATCGTAACAAAATAAAATAATACATTTAACATATATCGCATATATATCAATGTATTACCCGAGTGAGAAATAGAATCTTTTAGTGAGCAAATATTAGTTAATGTAATTTAATATATCATATATATTATTATACATTAAATTATCGAATCAACACTTGATCCGACAATCCGGCTATATCGCATATAACTGACTAATATTTATCCGTACCGATTCATCGAATTAACACTTGATCCGATGACCCGGCTGATATCAAATATCGCGAGAATAGAATACGGTATCTCATATCGCATTATCCTCAGTCCCGCACATATCACATACGTGCCCCTACTCCGTTTTGCCTGAGTCAAGAAACCTCTGTGTAGGACTCTAAAGAATCGTCAATACGCCGGCAGTAGGTGATGATCATATCAAACACCCACAAGCTGCAAGCGGTCAGCTAAACGTAACAGCTACCCAGGTATTGAGCGCTCAGAAGATCAACAAGCAAGCCTGTACATTCTCCTGCGAATCCAAACAGTAACACTCCCGTACAGTCCGGTCTCGTCGTCTGATATGTCGCATATCTCGCCTAGGGGTGGTAAACGTCAGACCCCAGTAGCTCGATAAGTCGTGTCGATATGAGGTCTATAACAGTTCGAGAAACTACTAATAACACTTACCAGTAAATCTCAGCAACCCTGGCCAGGGATTTCCGGTTATAGCCAATCGAACACAGCACAACATCAACTCCCTATACCGGGAGAGACGAATCCCCTCCTATCGCTCATTGCCTCCATGTGATTCGGGACTGTACCCAAAAGCCACCTTTTTGCACGCCCTCTTGGACGTGGTATGATGGAAATCAAAGCACAGTGGGAATCACACAAGACTCTATGACGATCTCGGGTCAACAGACTACTCTGTACCAGTGTCACCGGAGAACTGCCATCTGACGTGAGGTATAATACCATCTGGGAGTTCTCGGCGAGTCCGTCCAGTGTACCCAGTCTCCACTGAGCACCCGTACACCATCCTTGATGTCAAACAACGATGGATATGGGATCATCCATCGCCCATCATATGGGTCAAGATGCGTATACGCTAGTCTACTCTGGTGTATCGATGCCCTGTCTCGATACACCGTCGACTAGGAACAGTTATAGGATGTACTCATCGACTACCGTGGCCCCACTAGTATGATCTCATCATAGTCCCAGTAGTCGAGTACATATCCTAAGGGCTTTATCAACAAGTAAAATAGAGACAATCTGAGTACATGTTAAGATAAAGTACAACCAGATAGCATACTATCATGTCGAGCAAGAAAGTCCTCCCTATATATGTCCTAGCATCCACTACAATATACATCGTATGTACAGTAATGGCCTCAAGGGCATACATATAACTAACAATCTCCCACTTGCACTAGGGCCATCTGTTGTGGTATCACATACCCAACAATTAGCTGCGGTTGAAGTATCTCATACTCAACCATCCCATAAAAGTCTTTACTGGGAAAAAGGCCTTTGTGAATGGATCCGCGCTGTCGTCCTCTGTGTCTGCTTTCCTAACCTCGATCTCCCTGGAGATCAACCATCTCCATGATCAGGTGATACTGCCTAAGAATTATATCTGGATTTCTGATGGGACGGTAGTTCCTTGGCTAAATCCACAACTCTATTGTCACACAATGGTAGGAACGAAGTTCATCTCATGAACTTATATGTATCCAGACTGCCTCTTTGGTAGCATCCTTGGTAACGATGTATCTTGCCTTTAATCGTCTAGTATGTCACGGTATCTAGCTTGGAACTCTTCCAACATACCGTCCCTCCACTGAGGGTGTAGACAATGCCTGCGACTGACATTCAGTCGTCCTTATCACTCTGAAACCTTTCCAGTGATTCTTCTCAGGATTGATTGATACCAACTCACTACAACTAGAGAGTATCCTAACATCCAATTAGATCTATCTCATAAATCCAAAACCCCGGATTTAGGAGGTATCACTTTGATCCTATATGGAGAATCCTTGTGATAAGCGGAGATTGACCGTACGTAGCATAGGAAACTTCTTCCCTATCAAGAGTATGTCATCCACGTACTCTACGAGGATCTCCACCATACTCTCTACTACCCTTTTTGTATATACAAGGTTCATCTACCATTTTGATGAAGTCAAACTCTTTGACTACCACATCAAAACAGATGTTCCAACTCCGCGATGCCTGTTTTATTATATAAAACATCTTGCACACGTTTCCGCTGCTCCCACTGTCTACGAAGCCCTCTGGCTGTGTACTTATAGACGCTATTTTCTAAAACATCATTTAGAAAAGCTGTCATGACACCCAACCACCAGATATCGTAGTCATGGTATGTAGCTGTGGCAAGTAGGATCTGGATGGACTTAAGCATAGCTTTGAAAGTCTCAACTTTTCCATTTACATCAAGTAATCTTCTCAAGATATACTCGCTCCTGATGGGGATTTAACCCTTCAGATAAAGCAACCAAAGTCCATACTTTGTTGGTGTATAAGGATTCCATCTCAAATCGATAAGCACCCAGCCATTCTTACAGAGTCCCACTCCTCATGTCCAGCTCGAAATTAGTTGGGTCATCATCTCATGATGCAATCCTCGCTCCCACTGTCATGGAGAAACTAATGTATCTCTTAGGTGGGTGAGGAACCCTACTAGATCGGCGGAGAGGCTGAGGTTCGTTGGAAACTATTGAATCCTTTGGTTCTACCAAATCATCAGCTGCATTTTGTATAGCTGGAACATTTCCAGTTCTACATAACAGACCTTGCCTCGAGCTTGTCCGGATTTTGCTTTTAGACATAGGCCGGACAACCCCAAATCTTAACAAGCTTAAGATATGGGCTCTTCCCTTTCCATATCATATATGAAGTGGTAGGCAACTGATTTGATTTGAACCCTATTCAACAGGTATGCAGCTTCTCAAGTGCAAAACTCCCAAAAGGAAATAGGAAACTCAGTAGTACTCATCATAGAGCATACCATATCAAATAGGGTATTATTGCTCCGCCCCGATATACCATCGTGCTATGGTGTATACGGAGGAGTAATGCTGAGAGAGAATCTTATTCTCCTTTAGAATAGTCCAGAAATTCCGTGCTCAAGTATTCTCCTCCTTGATCTCATTATAAGGACATAATACTTATACCCGTATTTTGGTTCTCTACTTCTAACTTATATTCTGTGAATATCTCAAAAGCTTCGGACTTGTGTTTCAATAGGAACATATGTCTGAATCTTGAGAGATCATCAGAGAATGTAATGAAGTACAAAGAACCGGTCTTGGCATATGTAGACAGGGGACTTTCATACATCAGCTTGTATCAATCCCAAAAGTTCACTAACTCTTTCTCTGTTTCCAATAAACAGAGCTGTGGTCATCTTATCTTTGTGACATGACCGGCAAGTTTCACAAGATGTAAATTCAAACTAATTTAAATATGCATCTATATGTAACTTCAGCCAGTCGGGTCGCATTGATATGACCTGGTCTACAATGCCTCAAGAAGGATTTGTTCATTTCTGAACTCTTCCTCTTGTGTGTGTTCCGTATACTAAGAAATGTAGTTTGATTTAGAACGACAATGCTTTTAGATAACGTGCCTGAGCCGATCAACTCTTGATATAGGAAATGTTCAAAACATTATCCAACAATACAAAATTATATCCTTTCTTTACTAATAAAGAGACTGATATGATTTTGTATATCAGGTTCGGAATCTAATAACATTTGTTCAGAATCAATGTATTTTAGTAATACAGGGTGACAGTGACCAACAGACTTGGCTGCAACACTTGCACCGTTTTCTGTCTCATGAAACTTATCACCCGTTCTCAGTTCTCTACCTATCTGTAGCCCATGTAACAGATTACATATACGGGATCCTGATCCGGTATCACATACCCAGGACGTAAAAGATACTGAGAAACAGTTCTCTGTAATGAACACACCCGAAGATGATGCATCAACATGCACTTTCTTCGTTTGGGCGGCACGGGAATTCTGGTAATCCCCAATTTCTTGCTCTGTCTTATAACAATTATAAGTTAGAGCGGGACCAACGTTCCCCAGCTTAGTATAACAAGTGGGTTCGGTCAATATATCCGTTTTATTATCTTGATTAAGGCGTGATATGGTCGCTATCTGGAGAGAGAGAGAAGAAAACACTCAGCGTATGCTCTTGTAAGATTAGATTGGTTATCTAATATATCTAATCAGGATGTCTCCCACTGTTTTAGTTAAATCTTCCTTCAAACCCTAAAAGGAAAGACTAGCCGGGATTAATTATACGCTACAAGTTCACCAATCTTTCAGCCAGGCCAGTGTCGGTACTTTAAGGGAGGTCCCCCGTGCTTTCGCACGAACCTAATTAAAGTAAACCTCGTTTTCCCAGAGGCGTAACCCCGTTAACACCTTTCTAGACACCTACTTGATCGGCTATTTGTAATGTGTAAAACTCTCCCAGGAGTAACTCTTACTCGCAGCGGGTATCGGGATCCAACTATCTCATAGAAGGTATGCAATCTCATTGCAAATTTCAACACTTGAAATTCCCAATAATATTTTGCCCCCAGCGTCCGATGACCTTGACGGAGGTCAACAAACCATAGGCTACTAGTCAAGTTCAACCCGTCATTTCCTGATTGAATTAAACCCACCCGCACGACCCTTGACGGAGGTCAACAAGGCCGCATGACTACCCTAATCCAATCTGCATCATATGCATAAGCAGATAAACACTAGTCAGCTACCGCACACTACGCCTTAACGGAGGTCAACAAACGTAGCACGAATACTAAGTAGGACTTATCTGAAATGACGGAGGGCTACGACAGGTTTTTAAGAAAACCCTTTGCGTAATGAACTTGATATTGTTGTAGAATCGAGTGATTTTAAATGGAGTGTTTTTGAGGCTTTTCTAGTTTTGCTAAAGGGGTCACTCCCGGTGAAGGGATCGTCGGCCCTTTCCTCATCGAATAAGGTGCAGGATAATTCACAAACATCTCTATGCAAAGCAAAAACTATAGAAGCAATCAAAAGACAGACCGAGTTTGTAGCATCTGCCAGTTATTGCTAAAGGAGTCACTCCCGGTGAAGGGATCTCGGTCCTTTCCTTATCGAATAAGGTGCTGGATGTTCTACAAGGAACACCGCTATGCAAAGTAAGAACTAAAGCTACCAGTTTTTAATTTAAACAAGTTTCTACAACATCTTAGGTTTCTTTTATTTCATTAATCTCATTAATGAAGTCCCATTTTCTTATACTTCACAAGCATCTCTTTTGAAACGAAATCTGCAATATAACATATATCTCATATATATAAAATATAAACATTCGTCTCAGGAAGTAATATGATCTCATCACAGAACATTGCTGCAGAAGAAACATATATGAAATATTGGATATACTAGGACGTCCGTATTTTCAATACGAGCCTGTATAAAACACGGATTCCACGGTCGCGATGAATAGCCAAACCCATATCCCTAGACCCCTACGAAAGCGGCAAGTAACACTGCCAATTCTAAGGTTAGGAGACCCGGTCTCGACTCCTCGAGATGGTCTCCCACTGGACCCTAGAATCCGGTTACTTGTGCTCCCCGCCTTGGGTCTACCTAATGCGGAAAAGTAAATAATATACAACGGTGACATCTTCCGCTACCTGGAAGTGTCCCAATAAAAGAATATTACATACAAATGAATTTTACATGAATGAAAAAGAAAAACTCTCATCTCACATAAAACCCCCGGCTATTCAAACGCGATGATCCAATACAACATATCACAGCAACACATAATATCTCATATCATCAACGTAAGCAAGTATGCGTATCCCGATTGTCGTTGATGTATAGCAACGAAGCCGGCGATACACCACATACTACGCTTACGGTCACAGAAAAGAAAGTGTAAAACTACAACAGTCGGAATCCGCAACCTCCTTAGACATCGCATGCCTAACCAAATGAATTCCTTAGACATCGCATGCCTAACAATTATAAACCCCGCAATTTATTCTCATTATCGAAAACTCTTTTCAATATCAAGTCGGGCAATTCAACAAGATTCCCGATATACAGATCGAATGCTCGTCGCAAACTTTAGTAGGCGGCCGCACCCCCGATACCGTCGACGAAGTGCACCAAGGCGGAACACCGCTACCGCGAGCACCCGAACGGATGCTTTCGGCGACGGGGTTCTCCTACAGTCACTTGGTCGGGGCTATGGGACATGGCTGTCTGTTAAGTTTACCCGGCGAGTATCCGCGTACACTACGTGATTGCGATGGACTTTTGATCACATCAAAATTCCGTGGCAACCGATCAATTGAGACTAAACTGCTATGTTTATAATATTCAAATTAGTTATCTTATAACTACCTGTGGATTCCAAATATTGTATCACATTCCAGATAAATAGAAAAAGTTAAACTTTCCGATCGAATCTTCAAACACCCAAGATTTCCCCAATATATCTCAACACTTGAAATCAGTTTAAAAACATCCATCACATGCCACAGTACCAATGGTCCAGCCGTAGAAGGGTCAAGCCAACGCCTCACATGTGGCACGCCGTACTGCCCCAAACCCTAAGGTTCAAAAGGCAGTTCAAGACGGTCACATAATCGAGTTAAGGTTTGTTGTCTTCTAGAGGGTCCACCGAGTTACTTGCACGACTTAGAACATTCTTAAACATGAGAAAAAAAATCCAACTTTTGTAAAATTTTCCGACAGGGGAAAAAGTGAGTTATTGATATCCGTTCGAACTTTTTAACAGTTTCTAAAAATTATCCGGAAAACACATAGACAAAATCTGATAATCCGATCGAATTATCGAATCCCTAAACAACCCCAGAAAACTCAACAGGAGAATAAATATTAAAAATTCCTAGAAAATCCAGCATAATAAAATAGGAGTTACTGTGCAAACAGAAATTGATGACGTCATTAATTTGCCGCGGAACCGCCGCAGAAGGCATGCTTCTGCCGCGGTTCCGCCGCACATTTTACTGTTCATGGGAAAAGTTTTGCACCGTAATTCTTAGAATTCCCTGCTGAATTTTTTAAGCATTTTTAATGTGGAAAAATCCCAGTTTTTAGAAAAAGTCCAGAGAGCGGGTTTTATCGGGGTTTCGGGTTTCGATCGGACTTTAAACTTCGTCTAGACTTCGCCTAAAGCTCTAGCCTGGCTCTGATACCACTGTAGGGTTGCTAGACACGCGCACAAGGGTCTACGAGGCATCAACCATGCCCGATTAAAAATTTAGCCGTGCCGAACAACCCGAATACGGAACTTTAAACTAGAGATTAGGCGAAAACAAGCATGTTAACAACTTTAACACTAAGTAAGAGGGATTACAACCTTTGTAGATCCGGTCCTTCACTTCATATGCTCCGTGTTGTAGTCCCTTCGCTGCGATCATCGGGATCCGGACTCTCGAGAGGTTCCACGAAGAGAAAAGACGCAACCTTTGCTTCCGATCTTCGATACTAAGATGATCTACCTTGAAGTTTCTTTAACACAAGCTAACACTCATGAAATGATGTGAACACCCTCATCTAAATGGCAAGGGAAGATGAGGATGATGAAGTAGGATTTTTGCTCTCTTTATTTATCTTTTTCTCATATTTATCCATCACAAAAATCAAAGCAAGAAACCATTTCAAGCAAAGAAGAAGATGGAAGAAGATGAACAATATTAGAATTCTTTTTGTGATGAATAGAAAATGAAATGATATGAAGAATAATGCAACCATGGTTGACTTAACCATTGTAGAGAATTGACTAGGGTTAGGGTTTGGGTTGGGTTAAAGTATGAGTCACTTACAAATATCTTTATCATGACAAAAATAAAAGCTTCTAGAAACATCTAGAAAGCTTAACCCTAATCCAAACCCTAATCATGTTTAAACTCCACTAAACAAGTTGCATTAGTTATCATATCATGTTACAATATTATATATCACATATATAATATTTATCGTAACAAAATAAAATAATACATTTAACATATATCGCATATATATCAATGTATTACCCGAGTGAGAAAAAGAATCTTTTAGTGAGAAAATATTAGTTAATGTAATTTAATATATCATATATATTATTATACATTAAATTATCGAATCAACACTTGATCCGACAATCCGGCTATATCGCATATAACCGACTAATATTTATCCGTACCGATTCATCGAATCAACACTTGATCCGATGACCCGGCTGATATCAAATATCGTGAGAATAGAATACGGTATCTTATATCGCATTATCCTCGGTCCCGCACATATCACATATGTGCCCCTACACCGTTTTGCCTGAGTCAAGAAACCTCTGTGTAGGACTCTAAAGAATCGTCAATACGCCGGCAGTAGGTGATGATCATATCAAACTGTAAGTGCACGGCGGCGCCCCGGCCGTCAATCCGACGCCGGAATGCGGAAACGGTGATAAACTTTAATTTTTGCGGACTTAGCAAACCGGCACCACCGCGCACTAAACCCCGGATCGTGCCATTAAGCTAGTTTAAGCTAACAAGAGGACGGGTTAGAGATATACCGAATGATCCGAGTCCTCCGGTCTTCATCTCCACTCCGATCTCCTTGCGGGATCTCCGTCCGTCTCCTCCTCGTCGGAAAGGGCACCACGAAGCCGGGTACTTTTACGGGCTCCCACCTCAATACCGAGGCAACTCGGGCACGAAGTAGGCTAGCCGACGCGTCCAAGATTTGCTGTAGGAAGTGTAGTGTAGAGGCTATGTCTCATTTGGGTTCGTTGCCATTTGAAGATGATGGAGGAAACAAGATAAGAAAAATGGTGCTTGCATTTTTCTTAACATGAAAAATGAGATCAAGAATGCTACTCTCTCAAAGATGAAGCTCTCTTCTTCTTCCCTTTTTCTTCTCTTTTTCTTCTCTCTTTTTTCATGAAAACATTCATCCTTAGAAAATGGTGGTGGAAAGATTATGAAGCATGAAGGGAGGTGATGGTAGGAGCATAAGTGGTGACCACATCCAAAACATAATCATAACCATCTCACATCAAACTCTAATCACATCTAATCCTTTCTTATCAACAAAAAGCAAGTGAAGAGAATGGAATCAAAAAGATGCTATCATAATAAATCATCTTGCAAATAAAAACCTCCACAATGTGTTATTTGCAAACTTGCAAATAACACCCTCCATCGGAAAAGTCCGGCCGGGAAAGAACAAAGGAAAACCGGCCGGAACGGAATGCAAACTGGCAACTCCAGAAAACTGGTCCCGTAATAAATTACAGGAAAACCCCGATACTGTGCATACACACCCGCATCTGTATTCCGTCCGGATACAAATGCAATGAGACAAAATCTACACTGTACTAAACTAGGACCGGCTTAAACCAAAACCGGCAAGTAAAAACTGTCCGATCCTGATCCGTGCAATACCGCACGTATCTGATCGAACCTTGCCATATATCCATACGGCCACTAGTACAAAGCTGTCCGATCCTGATCCGTGCAATACCGCACGTATCTGATCGGACCCTGCCATATCTCCATACGGCCTCTACAGCGTTTCGCCCGAAAGCTTGAGTATCTGAAAGTGTGGTGGACTCTAAAGACTCGTCAATACTATGGCTGTGGATTTAACCACTAGCACTTCAGAGGCATAAGCCAATACGTGACGGGCCACCAGCTATTGACTAAAAGGGACGTCGATGAGCGAACTCATCCTGACACCCTACTGAGCCTGTCAGTGACAATATCCGTACAGTCCGGTCCGTTCGTCTATGAGCATCGCATGTCGGGCCTAGGGGGTTGGTAAAAGTCAGACCCCCAAAAGCGGTACAAGTCGTGTCGGAGTGTAGCCCAGAACACCCTGAGATACTACTGGAATACCTACCAGTAAATCTCCTGCCTTGGCCAAGGTCTTCGTGTAATGGCTCTCCTAGACACAGCGCGACCTCACCCCCAATACCGGGAGAGACGAACCCCTGAAGATCCGCTCACTGCCTCCATGTGGCTCGGGACTGTACCCAACTAAAACCTGTTTGCACGACTCCTTTGAGCCGTGGTAGGGTAGTAATCAAAGTACAGTGGGAACTCACACGAGACAAATGACGATCCCCAGGTCGATGAACTAACCTGTACACATGTCACCAGGGAGCTGCTATCTGACGTCAGGTATAAGACCAACTAGCATGTTCCCGGCGAGTCCTGTCCGGTGTACTCATAACCCAATGAGCACCTGTATACATCTTAGGTGAACCAACTGACACCAGTGGCTTGTGAGACCGGCCACCGCCCCTCGTCGGGGTCTCGACTGTATACACTAGTCTACTCTGGAGTATCGATGCCCTATCTCGAAACTCCCACGACTAGGGACCTTTTAAGGATGTGCTTATAGACTACCAGCTCCCATGTATATGATCGCCCTCATACTGCCGGTAGTCAAGCAAGAATCCTAGGGGCTCTATCAACGTGCAATAGCGATCTGTCACATCACCTAAAGCAGTACACGATGATAAAGGTAAACCAGATAGTATACTATCATCTCGAGTAAGACTGTCCTACCGGGATAGGTCCTCCCTCAATCATTGCAATCACGTGCCTGTGATTCAATAATCGACTCTGAGGGCACTATCTCCAACAATCTCCCACTTGCACTCAAGGCTAATTATTGCAATGTCGCATACTCAAAGCCCGTGTGATACCGAACACCCAACTCCTCTAATTGTCAGTCTCACAAAACTCGTTTGTGAAACTATTGCGTTCGAGGAATAGCCTCAGCGAGTGGATCCGCTCTGATGTTTCTTTCTATGTCTCTCTATATCTCAAGTTCGCGGAGAAAACCATCTCCCGAAATGAGCAATACCTGTCTTAGAGTGTCTGGATGTCTGATGGGACCGAGCTCATAAATGAACTCCAAATCCAAACTTCTTAGACTGTATCGTCAACTGAACTTAATCAGTATCCTGCGCCATGCCACCCTCAGTATTTCCTTGGACCACCTGTCCAAAATACTGCCCCTCGTCAGAAGCAAAAACTATAACTCTGACAACCTCCTTGTCGTCCATGTCACCTTGGAAGCCTGGAGTGATAACCGTCTCCTAAAAGAGGCAGCCGTTATCATATACCTAGAACATTCACTTATGTTCTAAAACTGCTTCCGACTGTTCCTCCAGGATTGGATCAATATCAACTTATTGCATCTAGTGCAAGAACAACATCTGGTGTGGTACTTGACATCTCATGATTGACTCAATTGCCTAAGCAAGTGATCTTCCAATCATGCACATCCCTCTCTACTTTAGTCTATAAGACACCCTTAGAGAGGGTGACTCCATCACCTGCAGGTACACTACCGTGCCAGGAGTCGTCCATTCTAAATACTCTTAGAATGTTGTCAAAGTACCCTGATTGGGAAACCACCCAAATCTAGATCTAAAACCATAGATCTAGTAACCAGTATGTCTGATATAATGTCCAAGTCCCTTGTGGAGAAACCACCGTGTGACGACCAAAGTATAACCGATCGTAGTATAGGAATGTCACTTCCTATTTTGTGTATGTCATCCAAATACCAGGATATCACACCCTACTACCTTTTCAACAGATCCATCCCCTATTCTGATGAAGTCAAACCTATGACTGTTACATCAGAAATAGATGATCTATCTCCGCTATATCTGCTTTAGTCTATAAATAGACATCAGCCTGATATCCACCAATGCTTCCGCTGCTCCCACTGACTACGACAACCCTCTGGCAGAGTCATATAGACGTGCACTTCTAAAGCTAGTTTAGAACGACGCTATACTCATCCTCCTGCCGGGTCTCGCAGCCTGGAACAACAACAATGGCAAGTGTGGGTAAACAAGAACTTCCCTGTCACCGTCCTTGAGGCTACCGGAGTACCTCTCGGGTGCCTGAAGTTACCCACCTTATCTGCGGGGTGGCCAATGGAATGTCAAATCAGATTGAATCTTTAGGTTCCTTATCAAATCTTCAGTAATCGTTTGCGGTTCTGAAATCACTTCCAGTTCTACCATACTCCCACTACTGTTTTTGAAAAAATCCATTTTTAATAAAACTGTGGCGAGTCCAGAACAATATTTCTATTGATCTGCCAGATGGTAGAAAATCAACCCTCGTCATAGCCTGGGTCAACCCACAAACAGCCATTACAGAAACGTGCCTTGAGCTGTCCAGTGTCTGGTTTTAATCATAAGCCGGACAACTCCCCGTACCTTAACAACGTTAAGATATGAACTGTTCTATATCCAATATAGAACCAGAGGCACTGAATTAATTGAACCAGATTCAAATCATGCAGCTATCTCCAGTGCATGTCAACTAAATGGATGGAGGCCGATCAGCGTTACTCAACTTAGGAATGCTTCCAATTATGAGTAACCTGAAAAGAGAAGCAATTTCTCTTTATCTTTACCATCAACTGAATACCATACATAAGTATCTACATCTTCGATCACTTTGATGAATCCCGATACTTGCTACACTTGGTTCTCTACTCTATTCAAATACCTATAACTCCTCAAAACTTAGACCCTGTGTTTCTACGAAACACATGTCTAAGAACTAGAGAAGTTAAAAGTAAACAGAATATAGTATGAGGACCAACCCCTCTGTCCTAATGGACACTGGACAACATACAATACTCTGTATAAGTCCGCCGAGTCTAACAACTCTTTCACTGTGTGTTGTAGGTTGAAAACTGTACTTATGATTAAGAAGAATTACACCGCTGTTTAATGCTCCTTACCTAACCATCCACTGATATAGGTAAATGTCATCGATATAATATCAAAAGGTATATCTCACTCTATGAAAATAGACGTACAGATATATCAATTTGAAATTGGTGCACAACAGCGGATATTCAAAACCAAATATTTGCCGACCGGCAAACAGCCCAGGTGATCTCCTCAAATATCACCGATTACAACGAATCCCGATATAATGAGGATGATCACCCAATTCCCAATAACTTACTCCCACTCATCATCTGTAAAACCATACAGATGTGAGAATCATACCTGGTAAATACATACCCTGGAGTGAGTATCTAATCGGGAAATCAGTTTTCTTTTAACAGTACACAGTGAACTGAAACATTGAAATGTTTCGATGGGGTATCCTGGTATTCCTAGTAATGCCTCTACCATTATCCAGATTCACAACTATAACCGTATAATTCTTTGCTACCTCTCTAAATCCCTTTATATGTCTTTAGTCATTACCTTCTGCACACCCCTTTAGGCCAATTGGTTTTCTTCCTTCCCTATCGTTCGGCACCAGCCTATGGTTTGGAAGAAGACTATCCAATAAGCATAATGGGTGTACTGTCCTAGTCCTAGGAGCACTCGCAATGCGAGAGAAGGTGAAGATAAAAGACAACCGAATAAACCTTATTCCTATTTCTCCTGGACCAGAATCCATCCCCGAACTGGAACAAGTTCTTTTCGAGTTCGTATATAACCATACGATGGAGTATCCAATAAACTGTGGATCTTCGTAGTGATACGGAGTGTCCTGGAGAAATACAAAGGTGATTTAGGATTGGCGAAGAAATACTTGGTTTGGTCGTGAATCATTAGTCGCAATTTACTTTGCCTTCTTACTAATCCCTTGCTTTGTCTTAATCTTAATACCTTCTGCACACCGTTTAGGTTAATTGGTTTTCTTCATTCCCTACCGGTCGGCACCAGCCTAAGGTTTGGAAGAAGACTATCCAATTTGCATTATAGGTGTACTATCTCCTAAACCAAGGAGTACTCACAACTTGAGAGAAGGCAAAAAGGAAAAGACAACTGAATAAATCTTATCCGTTTTCTCCAGAACCGGAAACCATCCTCGAATTCCTTCGAGTTCGTATATAACCATACGATGGTTTTGTCCAATGGAAGTGGACGTTCGTAGTAATACGGGGTGTCCTGGAGAAAAGGGTAAAAGTAGGAGTGGCAATGAGGTCTGCAACTCTGACAATCCAAAAGCCAGTGTTAAGAAGGTTCGGTCAACTTGGTCACTGAGTCATAGTCTTAGGGTCTGGTCAATGGTCGCTGCCAGAGAGAGAGAAAAGAAACACTCAGCGTGCACTCTTACCAAGATCAGAATGGTTACCAATTTATCTAATCTGGAAACCTCCCACTGTACCTCAAATTCTCCTCCAAACCTGAAAGAAGAATTAGTCGGGGTCACCCGAGGAGTAAACCAACTCATCAGTGGGAATCAGGATCCAACTCTCATCGCATGATAACGTGACGGAATCCGCTCACGGTATCACACTCCAGAAGGTATGCGCATATCTGGCAAGTTTCAGTTCTTTTGAAACTCCCGATGTGATTTCTGCCCCATGCTCTTATGACCTTGACTAAGGCCAACAAATCATAAGTCACATGTCAAGTTCAACCCGTCATTGTCCAGGTTGATTTGAACCCACCCGTACAAGCCCTTGACTAAGGCCAACAAGGCTATACGACTGTCCCAAACCAACGCATCTATCTATGCTACATATGAATAACCAACAGCTACCAAACACTGTGCCTTGACTATGGCCAACAAACACAGCTTGAATACTATTGACTATCCATATGAAACGACGGAGGGCTACGAATGGTTTCTGGCGAAAACCTTTAACGTAATGAACTTGATATCGTTGAAGGAACAGATAGCTTTTTAGAAAATATAGTGACGAAAACCTTTACTAAAGAGGTCACTCCCGGTGAAGGGATCTCGGCTCTTTCCCCGTAGAATGGGGTGCTGGATATTCATAACCGAATATCACTGTGCAAAGCAAAAGTAATCGGCTATAGTGAAGTTAATGCCCTGACGCAAACTTCTGTCCAAGGGGTCACTCCCTGTGAAGGGATCTCGGCCCTTGCCTCGTCGACTGAGGAGCAGGATATTCTAAATGAATACCACGATGCAAAACAAAAGTGAACGTCCTTGCAATAACAGCTTTTTGAAAAGTGTTCCAACAACATCAGATTAGGTTTGTTTATCTTGCATTGATCCGAATCAACGCAGTCCCATCAATTGATCACACCACAAAGAACGAAAATATACTGACGTACGTATATGCCATCTGCATTCGCCACTGGGACCCGTCATCACCCGTTAGGTTAGCTAACTAACGGCAGAGCGGGGACTGGACTAGCGCGGATGAAAAACATATACAACATCTACTAATATATATACCAATATATAGTATTTCGCTCAAGGCGTGAAATAAATGCAACATCACAGAAATGTACAGCATCACAGAACAATACAGATATCTGGGATCCCCGGGTTTCACAGAGCCACTACTGAAACCCAACGTTCCCCTGGTCGTGTGGATAGCCTGTGCAATGAAATCCTAGACCCCTACGGGCGCAGCAAGTCACCCGCCAAAACCTGAAGCGAGGCAGCCCCCTTCAGCACCGTGAATGGACCACCCAGCACTTCACGGAATCCGGTAACTTGGGCACCCCTCCTGGGTCAACCTGTACCCCCTACGAGTGCGGCGAATAGCCCGCCAATTCCAGACTGAAGCCCCTCCGTCTCAATGCCCTGAGATGCGGGCCCGTTGCCCTCTAGAACCCGGCTATCCGTGCACCCCTCCGCGGGGTAACCCTAGTACAGAAAGTAAAATATACATACACCGGGTACATCGACCGCAACCAGGTCGTGCCCCAAAAGAATAATACAATCAGGCGGTGACGGCAGTCCACATGTCGGACGCTCGCCCCGCAATATCAAATGTACATAATACAACCACAACTGTACTAGCATTGCATCCAGGCTATCCCCCATGACCGATCCGCAACATCACAGCATAAACATAGAACATCAACGTGAAAGTCACGTTCGCAAATCCGTCTAACCGGGCTATAGCAGTTAGACAGGATTTACCGATCGAGTGACATTCACGGTCGCAGATATAATATAAATACTGTGAAATAATGTGTTTAAAATATCCGATCGATCAAACTTAACAAGTAGGCCCCCAAACAATACTGTAGCACTCACAGAAATTATGGGCCCAAAATTAACCTCCCAGAAACCACATTTTTAACTCAGGAACATTCTGCAAAGTTTTGGGGGCATGAACAGTTAACATTGCGGCGGAACCGCGGCCCAAGCAGGGGTTTGGCCGCGGTTCCGCGGTGGTATGGAGAGTTCATGCTACCAAATTTTTACAGTATGCTTATATTTCCGTGCACATCACTCTGAGACAACCTGAAAAATTTTTGGACTCAAAAAAAATTCGACAGAAACTGATGTGCTTGAAAAACGCGTTTTCGGGATTTTGTTCGATCGGAAACGTAAAACACATTAAACAAAGCTAGACGAAGTTAATGGCGAGGCTCTGATACCACTGTAAGTGCACGGCGGCGCCCCGGCCGTCAATCCGACGCCGGAATGCGGAAACGGTGATAAACTTTAATTTTTGCAGACTTAGCAAACCGGCACCACCGCGCACTAAACCCCGGATCGTGCCATTAAACTAGTCTAAGCTAACAAGAGGATGGGTTAGAGATATACCGAATGATCCGAGTCCTCCGGTCTTCATCTCCACTCCGATCTCCTCGCGGGATCTCCGTCCGTCTCCTCCTCGTCGGAAAGGGCACCACGAAGCCGGGTACTTTTACGGGCTCCCACCTCAATACCGAGGCAACTCGGGCGCGAAGTAGGCTAGCCGACGCGTCCAAGATTTGCTGTAGGAAGTGTAGTGTAGAGGCTATGTCTCATTTGGGTTCGTTGCCATTTGAAGATGATGGAGGAAACAAGATAAGAAAAATGGTGCTTGCATTTTTCTTAACATGAAAAATGAGATCAAGAATGCTACTCTCTCAAAGATGAAGCTCTCTTCTTCTTCTCTTTTTCTTCTCTTTTTATTCTCTCTTTTTTCAAGAAAACATTCATCCTTAGAAAATGGTGGTGGAAAGATTATGAAGCATGAAGGGAGGTGATGGTAGGAGCATAAGTGGTGACCACATCCAAAACATAATCATAACCATCTCACATCAAACTCTAATCACATCTAATCCTTTCTTATCAACAAAAAGCAAGTGAAGAGAATGGAATCAAAAAGATGCTATCATAATAAATCATCTTGCAAATAAAAACCTCCACAATGTGTTATTTGCAAACTTGCAAATAACACCCACCATCGGAAAAGTCCGGCCGGGAAAGAACAAAGGAAAACCGGCCGGAACGGAATGCAAACTGGCAACTCCAGAAAACTGGTCCCGTAATAAATTACAGGAAAACCCCGATACTGTGCATACACACCCGCATCTGTATTCCGTCCGGATACAAATGCAATGAGACAAAATCTACACTGTACTAAACTAGGACCGGCTTAAACCAAAACCGGCTAGTAAAAACTGTCCGATCCTGATCCGTGCAATACCACACGTATCTGATCGAACCTTGCCATATATCCATACGGCCACTAGTACAAAGCTGTCCGATCCTGATCCGTGCAATACCGCACGTATCTGATCGGACCCTGCCATATCTCCATACGGCCTCTACAGCGTTTCGCCCGAAAGCTTGAGTATCTGAAAGTGTGGTGGACTCTAAAGACTCGTCAATACTATGGCTGTGGATTTAACCACTAGCACGTCAGAGGCATAAGCCAATACGTGACGGGCCACCAGCTATTGACTAAAAGGGACGTCGATGAGCGAACTCATCCTGACACCCTACTGAGCCTGTCAGTGACAATATCCGTACAGTCCGGTCCGTTCGTCTATGAGCATCGCATGTCGGGCCTAGGGGGTTGGTAAAAGTCAGACCCCCAAAAGCGGTACAAGTCGTGTCGGAGTGTAGCCCAGAACACCCTGAGATACTACTGGAATACCTACCAGTAAATCTCCTGCCTTGGCCAAGGTCTTCGTGTAATGGCTCTCCTAGACACAGCGCGACCTCACCCCCAATACCGGGAGAGACGAACCCCTGAAGATCCGCTCACTGCCTCCATGTGGCTCGGGACTGTACCCAACTAAAACCTGTTTGCACGACTCCTTTGAGCCGTGGTAGGGTAGTAATCAAAGTACAGTGGGAACTCACACGAGACAAATGACGATCCCCAGGTCGATGAACTAACCTGTACACATGTCACCAGGGAGCTGCTATCTGACGTCAGGTATAAGACCAACTAGCATGTTCCCGACGAGTCCTGTCCGGTGTACTCATAACCCAATGAGCACCTGTATACATCTTAGGTGAACCAACTGACACCAGTGGCTTGTGAGACCGGCCACCGCCCCTCGTCGGGGTCTCGACTGTATACACTAGTCTACTCTGGAGTATCGATGCCCTATCTCGAAACTCCCACGACTAGGGACCTTTTAAGGATGTGCTTATAGACTACCAGCTCCCACGTATATGATCGCCCTCATACTGCCGGTAGTCAAGCAAGAATCCTAGGGGCTCTATCAACGTGCAATAGCGATCTGTCACGTCACCTAAAGCAGTACACGATGATAAAGGTAAACCAGATAGCATACTATCATCTCGAGTAAGACTGTCCTACCGGGATAGGTCCTCCCTCAATCATTGCAATCACGTGCCTGTGATTCAATAATCGACTCTGAGGGCACTATCTCCAACACAAACACCCACAAGCTGCAAGCGGTCAGCTAAACGTAACAGCTACCCAGGTATTGAGCGCTCAGAAGATCAACAAGCAAGCCTGTACATTCTCCTGCGAATCCAAACAGTAACACTCCCGTACAGTCCGGTCTCGTCGTCTGATATGTCGCATATCTCGCCTAGGGGTGGTAAACGTCAGACCCCAGTAGCTCGATAAGTCGTGTCGATATGAGGTCTATAACAGTTCGAGAAACTACTAATAACACTTACCAGTAAATCTCAGCAACCCTGGTCAGGGATTTCCGGTTATAGCCAATCGAACACAGCACAACATCAACTCCCTATATCGGGAGAGACGAATCCCCTCCTATCGCTCATTGCCTCTATGTGATTCGGGACTGTACCCAAAAGCCACCTTTTTGCACGCCCTCTTAGACGTGGTATGATGGAAATCAAAGCACTGTGGGAATCACACAAGACTCTATGACGATCTCGGGTCAACAGACTACTCTGTACCAGTGTCACCGGAGAACTGCCATCTGACGTGAGGTATAATACCATCTGGGAGTTCTCAGCTAGTCCGTCCAGTGTACCCAGTCTCCACTGAGCACCCGTACACCATCCTTGATGTCAAACACCGATGGATATGGGATCATCCATCGCCCATCATATGGGTCAAGATGCGTATATGCTAGTCTACTCTGGTGTATCGATGCCCTGTCTCGATACACCGTCGACTAGGAACAGTTATAGGATGTACTCATCGACTACCGTGGCCCCACTAGTATGATCTCATCATAGTCCCAGTAGTCGAGTACATATCCTAAGGGCTTTATCAACAAGTAAAATAGAGACAATCTGAGTACATGTTAAGATAAAGTACAACCAGATAGCATACTATCATGTCGAGCAAGAAAGTCCTCCCTATATATGTCCTAGCATCCACTACAATATACATCGTATGTACAGTAATGGCCTCTAGGGCATACATATAACTAACAAATGCGCCCACCATGAGTTTTATCGGTTCTGATATATATATATACCCCATGCGAGGAGGAGTCATGAGCTGTGTGCGGGTACATGGTGGGGCCCGGTATGGTACCCCCGGGAAAGAAAGGGATGCTGTGTATACAGACGGTGAGCCTGGCAGAGGGACTACTACCTACCGGTGATTGTATTTGGGCTCGGTAGATATCCGGAGGATACCGACCGCTGTTGAGAGATGATATGGGCCGATTCGGACTGACGGAGCCCGTGGGCCGATCCGGACTGACGGAGCCCGATATATGAGGATTTACGTGCTGATGCTGGGCACGGGTTTCATGATGTTTTCAAGTGTCGATGCTGGACACTCAGGTTCCATAATTTTGATGTGTCGCGAGGGACACACGTTGATTTATATCCTCCAACTCCCATGCATATGCTTTATGATATTTACCTGCATAATTTTTTATGTCATTGGGTGACACGTGGACAAGATCCATATACATACAGACATTGATTATATAGTTGGATGATATCCACATATTTAGACTTCATGATATAGTTCACACTGATTTCATGATGATTACATTGATCATACCTCGTATTTATGATATGTTGCTACCTGAGGCACCGACACGAGCACTTGGTATAGATAGTTACCCTTGCCACCTTTTCATACTTCAGACTTATTCATATTGAGGATATATTATTACTGATCGTTTGACCTAAGATTGTGTCATACATACGATTTCTGCTCTGTGATGTTTTCTATTCACGAGTTGGCAACTCACCCCGTTTTGCCACAGTTCTTGCAGGTTTTGCTGTACAGGTTTCGTTACGGCTTTGCTGGCATACTACTTCCTTTCTGTGTGATTGCTTTGGTAGGTGGGTTCACTCGTATCATGACCACCCTTGTATTTGTTTTAATCAGTTGTATTTAGTAATTTTATCAACCAAACTTGTATGTTTATTCAGACTTAGAAAACCAGTTTTGAATTATTTTGACCTTAGAGTCACGCGTTGTAGTATTATGGTTTTCATGATGATTTTGAGTTTTGATCCTCGCTCTTCAGCGTTGTATATTATATTGCTTGCATGGTTGTGACCGTCGATTGATGAAGAGCTAGCTCCCGCTTGGGGATGCCTTTTATCATTATGCATATATTATTCTTGTTGTACCTCGTTTGGGAGCAGTATTTACAAAGGAAACTCTGCCGAAATTTTCAGAAAAAGACTTGAGGATTTAAAAATGCATATTCGGCTTACTTATTTAAAAACCTTGTTTTTTAAAACATGTTTTCTTCACTACTTTAAAACTAGTTTTCCTTCATTTATTATTTAAAATGCTTTTAGATTTCGAGGCTTTTGGCTTACTTGAATTAGATGAGGTCCTATAGACTTCATATGATTCAAGGGCCAGTTACGTGCTATTTCGGGTCATGACAGAAATACATTTAAATAGACACGGACACACAACAATACAAGACAACCAACGCGCACTAGCAAGACGCGTGTGCACTTGGTACACAAAACACGTGCGACATCGCCACAAACCACAACTAGGGGTTGCTATGCGTAGCAAACACCAAGCCTAGAATCCAATCGTACTAATCATACAAGACATAACGCTAACTAATATTAGGAAAATAGTTGTAGATCATCACAACCTCAAATTTAACTTAAACCCATTTCCTTTAAAAAAAACCTAGAAATCAATAATAGGGTATATTAGTGCAAAACTAGGTGTTTTAGCAAACCTAGTAGCCACAATCACACTTAAATATCTTAATTAAGCCACACAAATATTAACTAATTTTAATCTCACCTAAACACAAAAAGCATGCAATTAAATTGCGTAAACACTTAATTTAGTCAATTTAAAAGTAAAGATTAGCAAGTTTAACAACTAGATTATATTTGATAAAGCCATTAGATGATAATTACATTTAGCTAACTTGATTAAGTGATAAAAACCTTAACTTTAACCCAAACCCTTCTCTTTAAAACTTTATCTTGCAATTAAAACTATATTAACACCTAATTAAAATTAGATTAAAGCAAATAATTAATAAAGTAACAATTAGATTAGGTTTTATACCTCAAGATGGTTTGGAAAGAGATCCAAACATACTAACCAAAATGGGGACTTGAGCCAAGAACCATGCTAGATTAGGCATTGAAATTTTAGTGATGACTTTAGCTAGAATTTAGTGTTGATTTTGTGGATTTTTGAAGAGGAAAAATGAGGGTTTTAGTAATGAGAAGAAGAAGAAATGGAGGGGGGAGGGCTGCAGATTTTTGGCCGAGAGAGAGGGGTGGGTGAGTATGGGTGAGTGAGTGAGCTCAAGTAACATGCAACCCATACCTCATTAATACACCATGCACTTTTGTTTTATTTATTTTCTTTTAATTTTATTTTCTATTTAAGCTTTCTTGAAATATCTAGAACCATGGTCAACATTTCACTTTCAAAAAAAACAAAAAAAACAAAATATTACATTTTGTGTTTAATTGTCATGGTGCACTAATATGTAGTTAACCCAAACTAATTTGTAATTATCACTAATTAGTGTGTGTGCATGGTAAAAAAATTAATATTTAAAAATAATTAATTAAGAAAAATATTTAAGTAAACTAGAAATTAAATAAGTAACTAGTTAAACACCCATACATAAGCAATTACATAATTAAAATAGGTATAATTGTGTTTATGTGAAAAAATAATTATAACTAGGTTTTACGGAAAACACGTGTTGTATTACTAATTATCGAACAATTAACCTAAACGATTTTTATAACGTTACAGTATGTATGTATATGTATGTATGTGTGTGTGTATTCTATTATTATTGATCACTATTCATTTTCTATTTCTTGGCTATTCGTAATTTTATACGGATATGCGTATATATATGTATTTCGATACGTATACCGGGTTGTATTCCGTATTTATATGGAATTTGTTCTAGAAGATAGACACTTCATTTATTGATTTTTCTTTCAAAGAAAATAAAAAATAAGGTTGAGGATGAGGTGTTTAGAAGTATGGCAGAGAAGTATGGCCTTGGTTTTAAAATTCATAAAATCATTTCTGTTTACTATTTTTCTATGGTTGCAAAAAGAGTGAGCCATTCTTTGTACTTTGATTTTTTCCTGCACAAAACACTTAGCTATTTTTGTCTTGTGATGGCTACACTTCTTCACCTCCTGCTCCTTCTTCTTGCTAGCTCTCTAGAGCTTAGAAAACAGAGAGAAAGGATAGTGGAAAATTCCTACATCCCCGCTCTCCATTTGTAGCGAACTTGGAGCGTCGGTTGCTTCACTTGGTGAAGACGGAGCTTGGATCGGTTCTCTCGGGTGGATCGTCTTTGGCAAGTGAGGTCGCCATTCGTGCTCAATCCGGATAGCATACAAGGAGCTTGGAGGGGTCTTCCATGATTGGGTGGACACATGTCGAAGGTAGTATTCCTTAACCATTGTTTGCTTGCTTGCTAGTTTTTGTGTTAGGATCGATCACAAGGTTTTCGTCTCTAGTTTCCCCACTCATTAATTTTTGTTTTTCGCTTCCACATCGGCCGCAGCCTCCGTGGCGAGGGCACTAGTGACTTACATAATCAAATGAAGCACATCCCTATATACATTCCCACAACCATACTCAAATTCCACCTCACCCTCCACCTCATATTTGATTTTCCTAAAATGAAAATCAACAAATGAGGTGTCCTTCTTCTAGAAGTATTTCGGTATAAATACGGAATACTTCCCAGTATATGTATCGAAATACATATACGCGTATCCAGCCATCACTCCTCGTCGCGGTCTAGAAATGTGTACACTAATCTACTCCGGAATATCGATGCCCAGTCTCGATACTCCTTCTACTAGGGACATTTAAGGATTATAGACTACCCAGCTCTCACGTATATGTTCGTCATCATAATGCTACTAGTCAAGCAAGAATCATATGGGATTCATCATTATGTATTAGTAACACGTAATACCAAGTAAAACGTATACACATCAATGATAAAGACAAATCAGATAATATACTACCATTTTGAGTAAGATTGTTCTACCTGCATACATTCTCCCTCAATTATCATTATTACCTACCTGTAATTACAATAATTGCCTTATGGGTTGTATATCCATCATTTAATTGGGTCCATGCAAAAGCACGGGGGGCCTCCCTCACAGTACCAACACTAGACTAGCTGAATAGTTAGAAAACTTATAAGGTGTAGATGACCCCGACTAGTTCTCCTTTTAAGATTAGAAAAAGAATTCGAGGATACAGTTGGAGCCATCCTGATTAGATAAAGTGATTAATTAATCTAATCTTGATAGAGTACATGCTAAGTGTTTCTTTTCCCTCTCTGCTTACAACAACTCATGGCTTACCTTAAACTAGAACTCAATAAAGTTAATCGAAGTTTCTTACACACTTTGGTTTTGGATTGTCATGATTCACGAAAAAGTCGCATATTTCCCTACTACTCCTACTCTCCCCTTGTTTTTCTCCAGAACTCTTCGTATCACCACGATGATCCATATTGCTTAAAAAGGCCATCGTATAGTTACATACAAACTCGAAGAAATTATTTCAGCCGAGGATGCCCACTTTTCTTGAGAAATTGAATAAGATTATTCAGTTTTCTCTTCCCTTTACCTTCTCTTAGCTTGCAAGAGCTCCTTGTATTAGGAGAGAACACCTATTATGCTTATTAGATAGTCTTCTTCCAAACCTTAGGTAAATGCCGAAAGATAGTGAAGGAAGAAAAACAATTAGTCTAAGTGTCGTATACAGAAGGTGAGATGTAGAGAGATATAAAGGGATTGAATAGAGGGCAAAAGAAATTGCGACTACTGTCGTGAATCTGGATAGTGAAAGAGGCATTATTAGAAATACCCGGCCTCCCTAGAAACATTTATGTTTCAGTTTTTCTGTGTATTTGTAATTGAAAACTGTTTTCTCAATTAATTCTGACTCCATAGTATGTATATACAAGATTAGAGTCTCACATCTAGAGTGCGTTAAAGATACTGAGAAGGAGTAGAATAATGGGAAATGGGTGATTTGATCCACAATATTGGAATTCGTAGCAATTAGTGATATTGGATTAAATCGTCGCGTTTTGCCTAACGACAAACATTTAGTTTTGAATAACTGTTGTTATACCCCAATTTTTAAAATAATATATCTGTATCTTTATATTATAAAGTGAGATATAAATTTTGAAAATTGTGTTCTAAACATTTACCTTTTTCATTTGAGAATAAGGTAAGTTGCATTAAATAATGGTGTAAGACATTCTTGACAAAATATGGTTATCAACTTACAATATACGGAATTTGACTTAGTACACTCTTAGGACTTATACATGGTAATGTATATTATCCGGTGACCTTAAGGATAAGGGGTTGGTACTCTTACTTCATTCAGGTTTACCTATGAGTTCTCTGGTTTTAGAAACGCATTCGTTGAAATATAAGGTCCAAAGATTTTGAGAAGTTTATAGGTATAAGAATAAAGCAGAGAACTATATGTTGGAAGTATCAGGATTGTTCGAAGTGATCGAAAATGTAGATACTTATGCTAGGTATTTCTTCGTAGTAATATTGAGAACTTGATTCTCTTTCAGGTTACTCATCCGCGGGTGTGCTCCTTAAAGAGTAATGTCGTATTGGCCTTTATTCATTTAGGTGATATGCACTAGAAATATATGCATACCAATTGAATTTGGTTCCATCTAAATTAGTGCCTTTGATTCTATATGGAAATAGATTGGTTGCATATCTTGAGGTTGTTAAGATATGGAGTTATTCAGTTTCTATTTAAAAGCAGAATCCAGAAAATAACAAGGCACGCTTCAGTAATGGCAGTTTATGAATTATCCCAAGCATTTGCTAGGGTTTTGCTTCTACCATTTTCAAGATCAAATTTTGGTTTGTTCTTGACTCGCCGCTTTTTTAAAAAGAAAATCTTTTTATAAAAGAAACTAATGGGAATATGGTAGAACTTGAAGTTATTCCAGAACAACAAACGGTTACTAAAAATTTAGTGCATCCTGGAGATTCAATTGGACTCAACAAACCTTAACCACTCTGCAGATTTAGTAAGTGACCTCAGTCATCCGAGAGATACTTGGGCTTCCTTGTAGACGGTGACAGGGAAGTCAGCATCATGGTGATGATGGCACTACTAGTTATCAGTATGCCATGGGAAGTGGTGACTTCCGGATGATGGCTGGATGCTTTATATCCAAGTTGGACTCCACGCACTTCAGCAAATTATGGAATTTGCTGGGTGCTCCTAAAAGGGTCAAACCCATTAGGAGCAGATAGATCTTTCGAGATTTGTGCAGGTAAAAAGCTATTAATTTAATAAAGCTAGACTTGTAGTAAACATTTTCATCAAATACCCGACATGGATTGTGATGATACTTTTGCTTCAGTGTCTGTGCTAAAATCCATACGGATTCGGCATGCCACTGTTGCTATTCATGACTGTGATATCTGGAAGGTGAATGATTATAATGTCTTTCTAAATGGGAATTTGGATGTGCGTATGTATATGACTCTGCCAGAGGGTTATCGTAGTCAGTAGGAGCAACATAAGGTGTGCAAGTTTCTTATGTCTATTCGTAGACTAAAGCATGCATAGCGAAGACGAATCATTTGTTTTGATATGATAGTCAAGGTGATTGACTTCATCAAAACAACAGATGAACCTAGTAAGAAGGATGTAAAGAGTTATGTCCTGGGATTTGGATGAAATACTCCGGATAGAAAGTGGTGTTCTTATACTATAATTGATCAAACTTTGGTTGCCACGGGTGTTTCTCTACATAGAATCTGGATAAGATATCAAGAATTATGGTTACTAAATCTATAGTTTTAGATCTAAATTTGGGAAGTGTCCTAATCCGTGTAATTAGACACCATTCTAAAAGTGTTTTAGAATGGACGACTCCTGACGTGGTGGTGTACCCGCATGTGATGGAGCCATCCTCTCTGAAGAGATGCCTTCTAGACTGATGAGGAGAGGAACTTGCATGAATGACATATCATTTGCTTAGGCAATTAAGTTCATCATGTGATGTTATGTACCAAACCAAAAGTTGCGTTTGCACTTGCCAATATATCAGGGATTTTGGTGCCTAGATCTGTATCGATAGATCTAGATTTGGGAAGTGTCCCAATTCGGGTACTTAAACACTATTCTAAAGTAGTTTAGAATGGATGGCTCCTGGCGTGGTAGCCTACCCACAGGTAATCGGGCCACCCTCTCTGAAGAGATATCTTTCAAACTGATGAGGAGAGGGATTGACATGAATTGCATATCAATTGCTTAGGCAATTGAGTCTATCTTGCAATGTCTTATAACAAACCAGATGTTGCTACTGCACTTGTCATAGTAAGAAGATTTTAATCCACACCTAGAGAAACAGAAGGAAGCAATTAAGAACATCTGAGGATGTTCTTGGTATATGGTAACGGCAGCCTCCTCCAGAAGGCGGTTATCGGTTCAGGCTTCCAATGTGACCTAGATGACATAGATACTGTCAGAGTTTTGAGTTTACCCTCTTTTGAGGAGCAGTATATTGGATAGGGTTTCAATAGGTTTACTGAGGTAGATATGGTGCAGGATGCTGGCTGTGACCCAATGGAGGATACGGCCTAAGAAGTTTGTTGGATAAAATTGTTCATTTATAAACTTGGTTCCATCAAGTATCCAGAAAAATTCTTGAGACGGGGTATCGCTCAATTCGGGAGATTGTTGATCTCCGCGAAGTTGAGATATATAGAGAGAAAGTTAGAACATTGTAGTGGATCCACTCACTGAGGCTATTTCTCGAACATGGATGTTTCACAAACATAGTTTGCGAAACTGATTAGTAGATAAATTGGGTATTCGGTAGCACACGGGATGTGGGTATGCGATACCGCAATAATTGGCCTTAAGTGCAAGTGTGAGATTGTTGGATATAGTGCCCTCAAGGCAATTATTGTTATTGTAGAAACGTAATTATGATAATTGAGGGACCTATACAAGTAGAGCAGTTTTACTCGAAATGATAGTATGCTATCTGGTTTGTCTTTATCATTGATGTGTATAAGTTTTACTTGTCATTACGTGTCGCTAATACATAATGATGAAGCCCGTAGGATTCATTCTTGACTACAAGCATTATGATGGCAATCATATACATGAGAGATTGGTAGTCCATCAGCATATCCTTAAATGTCCGTAGTCTAGGGAGTATCGAGACTGGGTATCGATATTCCAGAGTAGACAAGTATATACGTTTTGAAACCCCGATGAGGGGCGGTGGCTGGTCTTATAAGCCATTAGTGTTGCGTCACCTAAGATAGTATACAAGCGCTCAAAGGAGGTGTGTACACATGATGGACTCGTTGAGAAGTTCTAGATGGTATTATATATATCGTCAGATAGCAGTTCTCTAGTGGTATGAGGACAGGTTAGTCCTTTGACCTAAGAACGTCATTTTTCTTGTATGAGTTCTCACTGTACTTAGATTACTACCCTACCATAGCTCAAAGGAGTCATGCAAACAGGTTTTAGTTGGGTGTAGTACCGAGCCACATGGAGGCAGTGAGCGATTGTCAGGTATTCGTCTTTCCTGGTATTAGGAGTCAATACCGTGCTGTGTTTGGTTGTCCATCACCCTAAATCCGTTGCCACGGTGGATGAGATTTACTGATAGCAGTTCAGTAGTTTCTCGTTTGGTGATGAGCTTGACTCCGGCATGACTTATTGGGTTATTAAGGGTTTGACGTTATCCACTCCCTAGACCCGGTATGCGATACTCTTAGACGAAGAGACCGGACTCTACGAAGATTGTCACATTCAGGCTCAGTAGGTTATGGATGGACTTGATTGTCGACCTCCCTTTCGGTATATACCTGGGTAGCCGTTACGTACAGCTAGTGTCGCTGACGTACTTATGGTTATAGATTTATCCAATAACTCACTGCCAGCGTATTTTTGAGTCTTTAAAGTCCCACACAGAGAGTTTTTCCAGTTCATGTGATATGATGTAGATGACGTATGTAGATATATACTGGGGTCCGATTAAATACGTATACAGGCTACACGGATTTTAATCGGACGATTGATAATACCAGCCGGCTTAGGATTAAGCCGGATTATTAAATCAAATTTTGATTTAATAATATATATATTCTAGTATTATTGTTCACTATTAATTTTCTCTCTCTTGGCTATTCGTATTTTTATATGGATACGCGTATATGTATTGCGATACGTATATCGGATTGTAATCCGTATTTATACGGAATACTTCTAGAAGGAGGACACCTCATTATTTGAATTTCCTTTTAGAAATTCAATTGGAAATGAGGTGGAGATTGAGGTGGCTTTAGGAATAGTTGTGGAATATAGAGAGGGATGGACTTCATTTGTTTATGCAAAAATGGTTGTGATATTTTTATTTGAGTGTGGAAAAATATGAAGCCATTATCACCTTCATTCAAGGCTTACTTATTTTTTTTGTGATGACTACCTCTTCATCGTCCTCCTCCTTCTTCTTCATTTGCACTCTTGAGCTTGAGTTTTAAAGTGAAAATGATAGTGGAAAATTCTTACATCCCCACTCTCCATATCTAGAAAGTATGGAACATCAGTTTCTTCACTAGGTGTAGCTGGAGCTTGGATCGGCTTCCTCGGGTGGATCATCTTCGGCAAGGGTGATCGCCTCTCAAGCTTGTTCCTGACGGCCTATAAGGAGTTTGGAGGGGTCTTCCATGATTTGGTGGACACACATCAAAGTTTGTAATCTCTAAACTTTACATGCTTAGTTTTTTAGTTTAGTTTTTAGATCGATCGCTACGGATTAGTTTCTACTGCTCCTCTTGAATTTTTTTCTTTTTTCGATTCCACATAGGCCGCGGTTGTAGCGGCAAGGGCACTAGTAACTTTCACACTCGACGAAAAATGATACAAGTTTTCTGCTGAAAGTTGAGTTTTGAAGGTAACCAAAGGTTCTCTAGTTATTATGAAGGGCATGAAGAAGGGGTCCTCATATTAGTTGTAAGGTTCGAAAACTTCCAGATCAGCGGCTATTTCATTATCCAAATCTATGTCGGATTCGGATGCAACCAGATTATGGCATATGATGCTCAGGCATATAAGTCAGAAAGGTATGGCAGAGTTGTCGAAGCTGGGTCTATTATGTGGATAAAGTACATTGATTGATAAGTTTTCACCATGTCATATTTAGAAAGAATTTTGAAATTACCGCAATCAAAAAATGTTGTCGCATGTAGCGAGCCATGATGAGTACGGGTCGTCCGCAGGGAGATGGTTGGTTTTTAGGCTTGTTTTAACAAGTTAATACCGTAATTTGGTTTGTTGTTTATACTAAGTATTGTAACAATGTTATGTTTTAATAAAAGATTTGTTAATGGTGGTTTTAGGTTAGCTTGCATGAGTATGATGTTTGATGATTCCTTATAGACGCAATTTTGATATTGACACTAAGGCAATAGATAACAACGTGGATTAGGGAACTTGAAATACGGTATTTGCGGTTTTCCACTAAATCCGTATTCCTTGTCCATTGTCTTTCCGTTGTTATCTCTTGACCTTAGCCTTCGGCAAACCACTTGCAATCCGGTCACGATTAGGATTCACTGCTACCGTGGTAGGATAGGGTACCTATCGGAGCGGAATTGCGAGTGGTTTTCTCAGAGTTTCAATTGCAAAGTTAAGGTTTTTTAAGGTTTTAGCAAACATATCTCCTAACACAAACTAACCATATTCCACCCTTAACAAGTAAATCGATTACTCACACATATTCACAACAACAAAATAAAATGCAAAAGAGTAAGGAAACATAATAAGAAATATCAAGAAAAGAAAAGACAAAGAGAGAACTGATAAAACGTGCAAATTCCTTCACTTGTGCTTTAATCCTGTACAATTATGAAATCAAAATACCAAAGTTTAAGATTGCAAGCTCCCTAAAGAGCTTGCAAGATCAAAGTAAAGCAATGATTTCACAAGTTCCAAATATGTAGAAGGCAAGACATATGTAATGAAATGAGAACTTTTATTGAATTTCAAACAAAATACAACTATTCTTGAGGTTAAGAACCTAAGCCTTAAGCTTGCAAGTTCAATGGAGAAGTTGCAAGGTCAAGACAAAGGGGAAAGAGCTCAAGAGTTCAAAGAGAAAGCAAATTACAAATTACAAGAGTTGTAAAATAAAACTAGAGCAAAAAAGTATCCCCTCCCCTTGCTCACTGGTCTGCTTTTATAGGCACAAAAGAAAAATAAACAAGCAATAAAAATAAGATGACGTGGCAGCAAGAGAGGGATCACAGAAAACTGGGGCTCATTGGGTAAGGGGGGCCAGCCATCTCGGCCATATAGGGCATGTGGCCGGTACAAAACCGAAGAAGCTGGCTCGTATTTGATGTGTGGTCTTGTGTGCTTTCCCATATGACTCTGGTGCTGCTAGATTTCTCTATAGAGGCCTTGGTTGTACTCAGGGATTTGGAGGGAAATCTTGATGCTTCAAATCACATCAACTCTTTTAGCATTACACATGTTCCCTACTTGCACCATTTCATCATGTCATGTAGCCTAGGCAGCCCTACCATGGTCCATGTACACACTTTCATTGTGTTAGACAAAAACTGTGTGCACACATCTATTTGCAAAAAGAACTCTTTGGACAATGATCGGTTTTCTATTTTGTTTGCAGTGTCGGCTTCCAAACGTTATATTCGTGATTTTGAGTGAGTTTCCAGTATTTTATCACGAACACCTGTAATCTGTATTACTGAGCAGACACTGGTTAATAGTACCGATATATAAAAAAATATATAATGAATGAGCGGTATTAAAACGCAGTTTTTAGTGATGAACAAATACCCCCAAACTTAACATTTGCTCGTCCCGAGCAAAACAAAAAATCCTAACCTCACTTTCGCAGGGAACGCGATTGCACTGAACTCATGCAACAAGCCTTTAAACCTCCTGGTGTCCCTAGTTGGAGGAGTGTTATCTCCTGAGGGTTTTCAGCGGATTTTACCCACAAAATCCGGTCAAGCTAATTTTGCGGAATATCTATGATTCTAACCCTAAGGTTTTGTTTCAAAGTTAGCAATTCTATTAACCTAATGTTAGAAATATCGAACCTTTATTTTTCACACCTTACTTCATATTTAACATAAGATTCTATATGTCTTTACGTGCAGTGCAAATAGTGTCGTTAAGTTTCAAAAGGATCGATTAAAGTTTGTCATGTCACAAATAAAGCTCAGATAAAAAAGACTTAAAAAGGATCACACAAGTTTTATAAAGAGATAAGTACTTCTTAAGTTTCTTTTTCCAGTTAGGTTTCAAATTCAGAATTTCTATCTTCCTTAATAGTAAACTAGGTCTTATTTTTCACTCCACCTTTCATACACACCTTCATGAATGTGCAATAGTCTTCATCATAGGATAAAACCTTCATATCTCCGTTAAAATATTTTTATAAAAAACTTGTCTTTTGTTAAGATTATTCTCACACAAATAACCGTTAGGAATTTTAACTCGGAGAGAACACTTGCTTGAGTTTGTTTTAATTTGGACTTTCTAGGTTTCTTAGCGAGCTTTGGGCCAATGCTCCCAAACCAGTTGGTTTTAAGGCATTAGGTGTAGAGGTACCCCCGGTGGACTTAATTGCTCAGGTTACCTAGGCCCTAAAACAAAAGACCAATTTCAGCGTGAAAATCATATTTTTAGGATAAAAGACGTGTTTAGTGGATCAGGTGTGTAATCACTTCAATCAAGTTCCAGATGGGTTATTCTTCAGAATTAGTTCCTATTAAGGTATCTATAATATTCTTTCATATCCACTTCACTTTCAAAATTATTCTTGGTATTACTTATTTCAGAACAAACCTATTTGATCCTCAAAAAATTAGTTTATCAATTTAAAAGTTTTCAGACATAATATACTTGACATCTAATTTTCAAATCTCACGACACGTGTAGTGTGATGTAAAGACGTATAATAGCAGGAGGATTATCTTTCAGGCTTTCAAAATCTAATAATAGGATCTAGTTGTTCTTTTTTTATTAAACAAAAACCGTCGAAATATCGAATCTAAGTTCTTCCACTAACTAACTTGACAACAAAGTTTTTATATTTTTGCAAAAAAAATTCGATTATTTATGGGTTTTTAAATATGTATGCAAATGCAGAATATACAAATGAATGCGAAGGGAGAATGCTTACCGAGCGTACCCCTAAACTTAAACTGGACAGTTCCCTCATTATCAATGTACATCAAAAGAGCAAAATAGATGGAGGGTCAAAAGCGGTGGTTCTATTTTTTTTAATTTTTTATATTTTTTTGTATTGTATAAACAAAGACTGAGCATCACCAGTCAAGATTGCTCATCAAAAATGGATATGCACTTGACAATAATATCCACGTATATATACCAAAAATAGTATATAAATACCCCCAAACTTATTTGAAACAGTGTCTCCACTGTTTTGGCCGGATAACCGAAGTTTGGTGGTAAACAAAGGAAGATTATGCAGGGTAAACCGGCTCCAGCAAGATCAGGAGCTCCTCTGATGGTTCTGCGATAAGGTACGGTTTCAGTCTGTGTTCGTTTACTTTGAAAAATGAACCATCCTTCGGATTCTCTAAATCCACAGCGCCATGTGGGTAAACACACCGCACAAAAAAGCTCCCTTCCAGCGAGATCGAAGTTTACTGGTGTCATGACCTAAAATAGCACGTGACTGGCACTCAAATCATGTGAAATCTATAGGACCCCACCTAATTCAAGTAAACCAAAAGCCTAGAAATCTAAACCATTTTAAATAAGAAGTGAAGGAAAACTTGTTTAAAGAAAGAGGCTTAAATAAAATAAATGGCATTAAGCATTTAAAAACAACATCATATTTTCCCGAAAATTGCGGCAGAGTCTCCCTTGTAAATACTAGCCCTAAATGGGTATAAACATGAATAATATACATAATGAATAAAGGCATCCCCACGCGGGACCTAGCTCTTCGCGAATTACCGGACACAACCACGCAAGCAATATAATATACAACGACGAAGGGCGAGGATCAAAACTCAGAACAAAACCAATATCCTCCAGAAAAGCATAATAATACAAGCGCGACTCTAAGGTCGAAAGAATATACATTGGTCTTCTAAGTCTATCAATAATACAAGTTTGGTTGATGGAGTTTACTAGATGCAACTGAATATAAAAAAAAGTACAATGATGGTCACGATGCAAGTGAACCCACCTACCAAAGCAATCACCCGGAAGGAAGCAGTGTACCAGCAAAGCCGCCAAGGAAACATATACGGCAAAACCTGCAAGAAACTGTGGCACAACGGGAGTGAGTTGCCAACTCGTGAGTAGAAAATATCACCAAGAAGAAATCGCATGTATGACTCTATCCTAGGTCATACAATAGTATACCCTCAATATATAACCTGAAGCATCTAAATGATGGCAAGGGTAAACATCTATACATAAGTGTAATACCAAGTGCTCATGTCAGTGCCTAAGGTAACAACATATCATATATATATGATGTATGAATGCATGAAAACATAATACATCTAAATGAGAGAACTTTTTTCTTATCTCAGTGAGATTTCTGCATAAAAATCGAAGTATCATCAATAAAATCAACAAGGAATCCATGTCAAGCATCGACACAAAATATATACCCCAATATCTCAATATCTCGGGCTCCGGCAATCCGGACTGGCCCATATCATAAATATCAATATCTCAATGTCTCGGTCTCCGTCAATCCGGACTGGCCCATCATATCTCACGACTACGTCGATATCCTCGCGATATCCACCACGTCACAAATAACCGGTCGGTAGTGCTCCCCTGCCAGGCTCAACGCCATCATCTACGACCATCTTGACCCGAGGTACCGCACCGGGTCCACCATGCACCCGCAGACGGTTCCTTCTGCTTCTCGAATCGGGTGTATGATACTGCTCAAGAGCCGAGAAAACTCATGGTGGACGACTCTCAAAACATATCACGAGAAAACCGCAATTTTCTATCTTTAAAATGATAATAAGTTTATAATCTTTGCGGTTTCTCCAAATCCAGAAATCTCTTGGAAATCCGAAATCCCAAATCTCGAGAGTAAATAAACAGTGCATTAGCGGCATAAAGCCCCATAATATTGCATGACAAATGGATAAATACACATGCATGGATATCTAAGTAAAGAATGCAAATATCTAATTTAGCACATGAAAGCACACCTACTATTAATATGTTGAAACTACCAGCTAGCTGGTCATATCAATGAAATAATAATTCTAAAGTGTACGTGTCATGGCAGTTACCGATGATGATGTGTGTGAGCCGGCAAGCAAGTGTTCATAGACATACGCATCATCGGTAATGGTGTCGGTGTCCTGACAGCATGGGTTTATAATAAACAAAGGAAACACAAGTATAAACATGCAATGTGATATGAACAACAAGAATATACGGAAAATGAATCGTAAACGCAACATATAAGAATATACAATATATATACGAGTCATACAGTTTTGGCATTTGAAATAGCACGAATCGTGGTGTTTAGAAAATAGGGGCAATGGTGTTTTTAAGAAAATGTACATCCTTTGAAATATCCGTAGTATCCCTTGACCTGTCTTTAAAATACTCACGATTCTTTAGTTTTGTAAATAAGTATGACTCAAGCCTAAATCTAACATCTACTAAGTAAACTATAGGACAAGCTAAGAGACTAACCAAAGGGGTAAGGAAATCCACCTAAGTCCGAGTCGATATATCTAGTAGTCGGTGATTCCGCCTCAATAGCGTCACGTACGATAAAATATATAACACGACATCCTCGGGTCAAGAGTGTGCATCAATCTTCATAATTATACTTCGTACGGTAAAATCGATCGTACGGCATCCCAAAATCGGGGTACGGGTCAAATATCACATATAACTCATTATATATCTGATATCATTATCATCATATCCAGAATTAGGGGTACTGATATAAAGTCTAGTACATTCCGATACCATCATACATATATATCCGCGTGTGTATGAAAACACATTGCCCAACAATCCACTCATATATCATGTCGTATATCATAACACGACGCAATTCACAGCACCGATCTCACGCCATCATGCCCAATCACATGGACTCATCTCCAAGTATCATATACTATCCTCATCATACGTGTATACGTATATGTGTGTGTGTGTGTGTATACATATATAGAAACACATCCACATACATACATACATATATATATATATATATACCATATACACCAAAATATAACCCGTGTGTGCATGTGTGTGTGTGTATACCTAATTCTAGGGTTCGCGAATAAGAACTAACTAAAAACGATTTCTTCCAATTACACTAAAAATAACACATGCTCTTCTAAAACCTTTCTTGCTAATTATACAAGTCTCAAAATACCATACTTATAATATATATAACATATTCGTGCGCTACATTACGAAACTGCGGGGGAGCTATACGCTATCCACCTGACTTCCCCCGTAGATATATATCTACTCACCTTGATCCTTGCTTGCCGAAGTCGATGTCGCCATTCTCTTCCTCGTCATCCAAAGTCCACGTGGAGGTGCCTACATATAAAAATATAATATCGTAAACCGAAATCGTGGATAAAAACCAAAACGGTACACGAAACGCTCAAAGGTTAAACCCTATGGTCTACGCATGCAAGAATAATCAAACAACTCCCGATATCGACGTACGAACGTCAACCTACCGAGTCAAAACCCATATACCAAAACTCAAGTTAAAATGAAGTCGCAAAACGATGCAGCAATTCAAGAAAACATCTCCAGATTTTACCCTAGGTTTAATTAACCAATTTTGCATTAGTGTAGGTATAATTTACTAAAAATGGAGCTATGGACCAAGCACGAACCTAATCTGAAGTACCCAGGACGTAAATTGCGGCCAAAAGGAGATAATTAGCGTCCAGGTTGAGGGCTTTGTGTCTCGGGTCTTAAGGGTAACTTCTAGGTTGCCTGCACATCTCTCAGTCTTCGCTAAATATTTTTCAGGTGCCCCGGGTCATAGCAGATCTAAATATCATCACAATTCCCACAATCTTTTGATATCGGGGTTTTTAAGTTCATGTCTTCGCTTTAAGTCTCAGGTTTTGTCCTGAATTCTAACACTAAAGGGGTTGTATGGACTCTACTAACCTCAATTTACACTTCACAACTCATAAAATCCTCAAACCTCATCTTAGAATTTTCAAACTTCACTAAACCTCACTTAAACACATCTAAACTAGTATGGATGCTAAAATGAATCAAATACTACACTATTGGTCAAAGAATTACCTCATTTGGCAACTCAAGAAAATTCTTTAGTTGCCCCAAGTCTTCAAAATCCTAACTTTCTTGGTTCCCCATGCTTGTAGTGAGCTTGTGCACATTTTTAATGAATGCGGTGCAAAGTTTTGGTGTGGGATTGATGGCGTTGTGAGGAGGTGGAGGTGGTAGAGGGAAGAGGGCAGCCATGGAGGAGGAAGGAGGGAAAATGATGAAGGAAAATGAAGGAGGAAAAATGACCAAAGTCAATAAAGACCCCTCTCCTCTCTCTCTCTCTCTCTCTTCTCTCTCTTGACCATACCCCTCATCATACCACAATTCTTTATCTATTTCCGTTTTCTTTTCTTTATATATCTTTTCTTTTAAAACAAAAGCCATTCTATAAAAAGAAGGAATCATGGTAGAATAAAATGTAACAAGTGTAAAACATGATATGGTGCATGTCACATGCAAAATCATACTTAATGCACAATTAGTGAACAATAATCAAGTTTAGAAATAAACTTGTATATAATAAATTAGAAATAAACTTGTATATAATAAATTATATAATAATTCACAAAATGTCTAAATCTCACAATTTCTTTAAAAATCAACATTCAAGGTAATTCTCCAATATTTTTCCAATCTATTGGTATATGATCATACCGTAACATTGAAACTAATCTCCATTCATTAAAATATTAATAATATTCATTATTTTAATTATTTAAATTCCTAAAAATAATATTTTATTTTTCTGAAATGTTACAGTCTTCCCCCTTAAATAAATTCGGTCTTCAAATTTAAATTTAAACCCCTCAAATACTAAAACATTTCAGTAAAAGGATCAAGTCGTCGGGGCTCCGAAATCATACATACATAAAATATATCGTAGCGCAATACATGCACATGAATAATGAGTGTATAACTCCAAAATCAAAACTTCGTCAAGCATCCCGCAATCATCGGAGTTATGGTGAAGACACCATTGTCAAATTCCAATACGAAAACCAACATGATATACATCAAAACTATACATGTACGCCTCGTTGTAAATTCCTCAAAACATCTGAAAGAAATGCATGCCAAACTTTTTTCAAATCACTGTTCGATGCGCGTATCACGACACAAGTAGCGGACGTTCATTGTAAGAAAATAACTATATATATATATATATATATCCTTTGTTTAACATACACGTCCTGCCGTTTTTGAAAATAATTTTAGAAGGGTTTCCTTTATAAAATGTCCGTGTCATCTCGGACACACAGGAAAAATACTCAGACTATAGCTCCTTTTTGGGAATCCCTTCGGTAACTATCGATGCGTGCAAAAATATATCCAGGTATTGTCCTCGGACTAGTCCTGCTCAGCCACTATACCAAATAGTAAATATCATAAAACATACTGCTCTAAAAGAAATCAATTCCAAAATGCGTATATGAATGCCACGTGCGTCTGGTGCGCACAAAATTCGAAATCAACGAATGTGCCATACAAGTGCACAGAAACCAAAACTAAGTGCAACGGGTGTGGATGAAAACACCGGTCAAGGGCAACGAGTGTGCCTGACAACAATATCAGGTGCATCTGATATGCACGAAGAATCCCGATTTAGTGTATCTGGTGTGCACCAAAATCGCACCAAGCGCGCCAAGTATGCGCAAGAATCCAAATCACGTGCACAAGGTGCACGAAAACAAATATCGAATATCACAATCGAAATCGACGGTATACAACATACCTCAATCCAAATCAGATATACCGTGGTATATAATCTCACAACCACTTTGTAACTTTACAGAAAAATAAAATATTATTTTTGGGGATTTTAATAATTAAATAATATTATATTGAATATTTTATTAAGGCGGTATAATTAAATACCGACAAATTGGGAAAAATTTTGAAAATTATATAAATTATTAAAAAGATGGTGTTTTATGTGAATTATGCAAATAATATTTTTTTACGATTAATTATACGCTATTTAGTGCTAATCGCGATTAAATATCGCTAATCGCGCATTAAGCTTGTTTTGTGTAAAAATATGCACCATATCATTTTTACACTTATGTTACATTTTCCTACATAGCTTTCTCTTCATTTTTCATTCATAACTTTGGTTTTGTGAGAAGAGAAATGAAAAGGAAAAGAAAAGAAAAGAAAAGGGAAAAGAATAAACAATAAAGCATGGGCATCAGAGAGAAAGGTGAGGGGTTAACTTTGACTTGGCCATTCTCTCATCTCACCATCTTCATCATTTTATCTCCTCTCCCTCACTCATTGCTGCTGCTGCTGCCCTCTCTCCCTTTTCCCCTCCACCTCCTCACAATCCATCACAATAAAAACCCATTAAAAGTCCATCTCACTTTCACAAAATTTGTGCACATGCTCACAAGCTACACTATGGACCAAGAAAAATTTGATTTTGGTGCCCTAAGGAATTCATGATAGCAAAATGAGGTAATTATTCCACCATTAGTGTAGAATTTCCATTCCTTTAGCATCCATGTTAAATTAGAACCGATATTGTATGGTTTTGGGAACTTTGAAAATTTTGAGTTGAGGATTAGGGTTTTAGTTAAACCCAAAGGTGAAATTAAGGTTATTAGAGGATATACAACCCTTGTGGTGATTGATTGGAGAGCTAAACCAGAGACTAGAACCCCTATTAGAGAATTTAGAAACCTGATATCTGAAGAATTGTGGATTCTGTGAGTGTATAATGAAATCTGTTAACACCCGGGTGACCTGAAAATTATTTAGCAAACACAGAGAGATGTGCAGGTAATTTAGAGCATACCCTAAAGACCCGAGCCCCTACGCTAACAACTTGGCCGCAGAAATATTCTTTCAGGCCGTAATTTACAGCCATACCTGGGCCAATGTGTCTCGTGTTTGTTCTGTGGTTAATTCATCAATAAACTAGACTCTTGGCATATGCAAAATTGACTAATTTGACCTAGGGTAAAAATCTGGGACCATCTTCAAGAGTTGTTGTTTTGATTCGGGGTTTCGTTTTGTGTATTTTGAATTTTGGATTTTTGTAATTTGTGTGGTATTCGATCACTTGAAGTTTATACGTCGAAATCGAGTGATATTTGGTGGTTTTGAAAGCGTAGTCCATAGGTTCTAATCTATAGGCTTTTAGCGTGTCGTTTTGGTTTTGAATTGGGTTTTAATGCGACACGATACGTTATTATGTGTAGGTACCCCCACGAAGACTTCGAGATGACAAGCAAGCGTGTGGCGACGTCGGAAACGGAAAGCAAAAAGCAAAAAGCAAGGTGAGTAGATTATATCTACGGGAGAAGTCGGGTGGATGGCGTATAGCACCCCCGCAGTTCGATGTATAATATGATATATATATATATATATACTATATATATATGATATCTTTTATATGTGACATGGATATTCAAGATATGATTATGTGTTCATGGTTAGTTTAGGGTTATTAGAAGTGAACTAGTATAGCTTCTTAGTCGCGAACCCTAGAATAGGTTTACACCCACATGCACACATATGCTTACTTTGTTATACTTGTGCGTATATGGGGATATGTATATGTACACACACATAGGTATAGGACTATGCATACATATACGTACACTTATACGTGGTTGATGAGGATTGTTATGGTATTCGGAGATGAGTCGATGAGATTGGGCATGATGCCATGAGATCGGTGATATGTTTAAATCGTATTAGGAGATACGACATGAGACTTCAGCGGGCTTTTAGGCGTGTGTTTTCATACACGCATATATATGCAGATGGTATCAGTTTGTATTAGACTTAGATCACTACTCCAGATCATGATATATGATGATATGGATACCAGATAAATGATGAGATGAATGTGATATTTGACCCATACCCAGATTTGGGACGCCGTACGACAGATTTACCGTAAGAGATAACTATGATGATAGATTCGCACTCTTGACTCGAGGATGTCATATGATATATTGTATCGTACGCGGTACTATTGAGGTGAGATCACCGATTATTATATATATATATATATATCGACTCAGATTTAGGTGGTTTCCATACCCTTTCGATTAGCTGGTTAGTTAGATCTGTAGTTTACTTAGTAGATATTAGACTAGACCCGAGTCATACCTATTTCAAAATCTACCGTATCGTGAGTATTTTAAAGACATGCCATGGGATTCTACGTATATTTTCAAGATACGCATCTTTTCTTTAAAACTCCGTAGCCCTTATTTTTCTAAACGCCACGATTCTTCTTATTTCAAATGGCAAAACTGTATGACATATAAATATTGATGTAGATTCTTCACTGTTGCGTTTATTATTCGATTTCCGCATTTCTTGCTATTTGCATCGCATTGCATGTGTAAATGTGTTTATTGTTATATTAAACCCATGCTGTTAGGACACCGGCACAATTATCGATGATGCGTATATTCTACTTACACCTGCTTGCCGGCTCACTCACTTCATCATCGATAATTGCCATGTCACCACACAGTTGGATGGTTGCATTAGGATATGACTCCTTGTATGACATATCGTACACTCATACTTGCCTATATACCTACTTGTACATCCATATTGGCACACAGGCATATTATACACTCATACTTGCGTATATACCTACTTGTACATCCATATTGGCGCACAGGCATATTGTACAATCATACTTGCGTATATACTTATTTGTACATCCATATTTGTGTACAGACATATTGTACACTCATACTTGCGTACACATATATTGTACACCCATACTTACATACATACGTATTTGCACATACATAGATGATTCTGGCTTGATTTTGGAGATTTAGGAACCGCAAGATATATTTTAAAACTGGATTTATTTCAATGAGCGGTTTTCCCTCGATGTGTGCATATCACTGTTTTATGTTGCATGATATACGGATATGCTTACATTTCCATTATACGTCGCATACATCATGCTTTGTGATTATACGCATTGAGATATGCTGTTTTCATGAGATTTCTGGATTTGAGAACCGTGGCTGTTTCAAAAGAAAATATCTATTGTTTAAAAACCTGGTTTCTCTTGATAAGATATTTCAGTGCGTCCACCAAGAGTTTTATCGGTTCTGATATGAATATACCCCATGCGAGGAGGAGTCGTGGGCCGTGTGCGGGTACATGGTGGGGCCCGGTATGGTACCTCGGGGCAAGAAAGGGATGCTGTGTATACAATCGGTGAGCCTGGCAGAGGGACTACTACCTACCGGTGATCGTATTTGAGCTCGGCGGATATCCGAAGGATACCGACCGGAGTTGAGAGATGATACAGGCCGATCCGGACTGACGGAGCCCGTGGGCCGATCCGGACTGATGGAGCCCTATATATATATATATATATATATATATATGAGGATTTACCTGCCGATGCTGGGCACAGGTTTCATGATGTTTTCGAGTGTCGATGCTAGACACTCAGGTTCCATGATTTTAATGTGTCACGAGGGACACACGTTGATTTATATCCTCATACTTCCATGCATATGTTTTATGATATTTACATGCATGATGTTTTGTGTCATTGGTTGACTCATGGACGAGATCCACATGCATATAGACATTGATTACATAGTTGGATGATATCCACATACTTATAGACTTCATGATATAGTTGACATTGGTTCATGTTGATTACATTGATCATACCTCATATTTATGATATGTTGCTACCTGAGGCACTGACATGAGCACTTGGTATTACACTGATGTATAGATGTTTACCCTTGCCATCTTATCATGCTTCAGACTTTATCATTTTGAGGATATATATCACTGATCGTATTTGACCTAGGATTGAGTCATACATACGATTTCTGCTCTGTGATGTTTTCTACTCATGAGTTGGCAACTCACCCCCGTTGTGCCACAGTTCTTGCAGGTTTTGCCATACAGGTTTCGTTGCGGCTTTCTGGTACACTGCTTCCATTCTGGGTGATTGCTTTGGTAGGTGGGTTCACTCGCATCGTGACCACCATTGTACTTATTTATTTTCAGTTGTATCTAGTAAAATTCCATCAACCAGACTTGTATATTTATTTCAGACTTAGAAACCAGTTGTGTATTATTTTTGACCTTAGAGTCGCGCGTTGTAGTATTATGGTTTTCTTGATTACTTTGTGTTTTGATCCTCGCCCTTCGGCGTTGTATATTATATTGCTTGCGTGGTTGTGACCATCGATTGACGAAGAGCTAGCTCCCGCTTGGGGATGCCTTTTTTCATTGTACATATATCATTCATGTTGTACCCCGTTTGGGGCCAGTATTTACAAAGGAACCTCTGCAGAAATTTTCAGAAAAGACTTGGGATTTTTAAAATGCATATTCAGCTTATGTTATTTAAAAACACTTGTTTTAAAACTAGTTTTCTTTACTTCTTTCTTAAAATGGTTTTAGATTTTTAGGCTTTTGGCATACTCGAATTAAATGAGGCCCTATAGACTTCATATGATTCAAGGGCCAGTCACGTGCTATTTTGGGTCGTGACAAAGTTGGTATCAGAGCGCTAGGTTAACCTTGGTTCGAGTCTAAGTTTGAATATGCGGAGCCTAGAGCGTTTGTATATATTCGGAACTTAGGCTTGACCTTACGGAACTTAGACTTAGTCAAGGGGGTATTAGACCCGAACTTTCGTCGCATAAGTTGACCTTGGTTGATGAAGTAGGTGACTACAGTAGAGTGTCGTACCGTATGTATGTTCCGAGGCATACTTACGATACGCTACTCCACTTAAGGTGCCTTAGGATGTACATTTCTTTGCACATTATTATATTCATTCCTATGATCTATCCTCATCGATATTGGTTATGATTTTACTGCCATGATTGCACGGGAAGAGAGAGCTACGACTAGAGTTGCGTCAGCATAAGCTCGTCACATATGAGGACTGACCAGGGCGTGATTCCAGGGACATACGATTTGCATAGATGCGTCATTTTATTGTGTTTTCGCGCCATGAGCGTCTGATGAATTGCTTTTACGAGATTTCTCGGATGTGTAGATCAGCACCAAAGGATTGAGCCACTGTTAGAGGCAAGCCAGAATATGATGACCGTAGATGCACAGATTAATTGATGATTGAGGCACTGTTCAGCGTGCGGACAAATGAGCTAGTTGCTGCTGCGAATGACGAGATATTGCCCCAGATGCTTGGAGCTATGCCGCACGAGTTGTACTTAGAGATATGATAGAAGATCGCTAGTCACGCATGGAGGAAGGACTAGGATATGTGATTCGTTGCCTACCCCGATGCGAGGTCATCAGATTGATTGATTCCAGCTAGAGACGACTTCATGCAGGTACGTTGGAAGCCGATAGAGACGATCGAATGTTAGAAGCCCATTTTCCAAGTTTAAAGTATTCAGAGACAAATGCAAGTAATGCTATGGACCCTCTAGAAGAATGAAACCCTAACTCGACGTAATGACCATGGAACGCCTTTGAACCTTAGGGTTTGTGGCCGTTCAGCGGTGCCATTTGTGAGGCTTGGGTTTTCCCTTCTACGGTTGGTCCATAGATATTGTGGCATGTACTTGAGTACTATTAAACTGTACCTAATATGTTTAGCTCTTGGGGGAATTATGGAACCATGACATATCGATCGAAAGGCTTGACATCTTTCAGATATCATGTTGGAGATAGTGCCCTCAGAGTCAATTATTGGATCACAGGCACGTGATTGGAATGATTGAGGGAGGACCTATCCCGGTAGGACAGTCTTACTCGAGATGATAGTATGCTATCTGGTTTACCTTTATCATCATGTACTGCTTCAGGTGACCTTACAGGTCGCTATTACACGCTGATAAAGCCCCTAAGATTCTTGCTTGACTGCCAGCAGTATGAGGGCGATCATATACGTGAGAGCAGATGGTCTATAAGTACATCCTTAAAAGGTCCCTATTCGTGGGAGTTTCGAGACAGGGCATCGATTCTCCAGAGTAGACTAGTGTATACAGTCGAGACCCCGACGAGGGGCGGTGGCCGGTCTCACAAGCCACTGGTGTCAGTTGGTTCACCTAAGATGTATACAGGTGCTCATTGGGTTATGAGTACACCGGACAGGACTCGCCGGGAACCTGCTAGTTGGGATTATACCAGACGTCAGATAGCAGTTCCCTGGTGACATGTGTACAGGTTAGTTCATCGACCTGGGATCGTCATTTGTCTCGTGTGAGTTCCCACTGTACTTTGATTACTACCCTACCACGGCTCAAAGGAGTCGTGCAAACAGGTTTTAGTTGGGTACAGTCCCGAGCCACATGGAGGCAGTGAGCGGATCTGTAAGGGTTCGTCTCTCCCGGTATTGGGGGTGAGGTCGCGCTGTGTCTAGGAGAGCCATTACACAAAGCCCTCGGCCGAGGCAGGAGATTTACTGGTAGGTATTCCAGTAGTATCTCAGGGTGTTCTGGGCTACACTCCGACACGACTTGCGCCGCTTTTGGGGGTCTGACTTTTACCAACCCCCTAGGCCCGCCATGTGATACTCATAGACGAACGGACCGGACTGTACGGATATTGTCACTGACAGGCTCAGTAGGGTGTCAGGATGAGTTCGCTCATCGACGTCCCTTTTGGTCAATAGCTGGTGGCCCGTCACGTATTGGCTTATACCTCTGACGTGCTAGGGGTTAAATCCACAACCATAGTATTGACGAGTCTTTAGAGTCCACCACACTTTCAGTTACTCAAGCGTTCGGGCGAAACGCTGTAGAGGCCGTATGGAGATATGGCAGGGTCCGATCAGATACGTGCGGTATTGCACGGATCAGGATCGGACGGTTTGTACTAGAGGCCGTATAGATATATGGCAAGGTTCGATCGGATATGTGCGGTATTGCACGGATCAGGATCGAACGGATATTACTAGCCGGCTTTGGTTTAAGCCGGATCCTAGTATAGTACAGTGTAGATTTTGTCTCTTTGCATTTGTATCCGGTTGGAATACAGATGCGGGTGTGTATGCACAGTATCGGGGTTTTCCTGTAATTTATTACGGGACCAGTTTTCTGGAGTTGCCAGTTTGCATTCCGTTCTGGCCGGTTTTCTTTTGTTCTTTCCCGGCCGGACTTTTCCGATGGAGGGTGTTATTTGCAAGTTTGCAAATAACATTTGTGGAGGGGGTATCTTGCATTTTGGTGGCATCATGATAGTTTTTCATGATGAGATTCTTTTTCCTTCTTATCACTTGCTTTATGGTGATTAGAGTGGATTTGATATTGATTTGAGATGGTTATCATTTCTTTAGGGTTGTGGTCACCCCCTTGCTTTTACTACACTCACCTCCCTTCTTGTTATGGTTTGATATTCATTCCTCCACCATTCTCACTAGATGAGAGAGGTCACACTTGAGAGAAGAGAATGAGAGAGTTCATTTTGTTATGTGAGGAATTCTTCATCTCATCTTCTTCTTGCTAGAAAATTGAAAGCACCAATTTTCTTTACCTTTTCCTCCATCCATCAATGGCAACTACATAAACTCCAAGAGACAAAGTTTCTACACTACATTCTACAGCAAATCTTGGGCATGTCGACTTGCCGGCTTCATGCCCGAGTTGCCTCGGTATTGAGGCGGGAGCCCGTAAAAGACGTAGGCAATGTGGTGCCCTTCCGGCGAGGAGGCGACGATATGGAGACAGGACTTTCCGCGGGAGATCGGGACGATGACGAGAAGACCGGAGGACTCGGATCACTCGGTATATCTCTCACCCTTTCTCTTGATAGCTAGTATCGGTTAATGGTTACGATCCGGGTATATTGTCCGCGGTAGCGCCAGTTTAAAGTTAAGAAAAATTTTGATTCCGCATTTTGGCCTCGGATAGACGGCCGGGGCGCTGCCGTGGCGCAACATGGTATCAGAGCCACGCCATTAACCTAGTCTAGCTTTATTTAATGTGTTTACATTTCCGATCGAGCCAAAATTCCAAAATCCGCGTTTTTCCATAGCATCAGTTTCTGTCGAATTTTTTTGAAGTCTAAAAATTTTTCAGGTTGTTTCAGAATGATGTGTAGGACATTCTAAGAGTTCTCTAAAAATTTGGGCTCATGAACAGTTCAAAACGCCGCGGAACCGCGGCCAAAGCCATGCTTGGGCCGCGGTTCCGCCGCGACTTGGACTGTTCAGTCCCCCAAAATTTTACAGAATGCTTAAGTGTTGAAAATAGGGGTTTTGGAATATTATTTTTGGGCCCAGAATTTCTTGATGTGCTACAGTAGTACTTGGGGGCCCACTTGATAAAATTTAATCGATCGGATATTTTAAACACATTATTTCACAGTATTTACATTATATCTGCGACCGTGAATGTCACTTGATCGGTAAATCCTGTCTAACTGCTATAGCCCGGTTAGACGGATTTGCGAACGTGACTTTCACGTTGATGTTCTGTGTATTGCTGTGATGTTGCAGATCGGTCGTGGGGGATTGTCTGGATGCAATGTTAGTACAGTTTTGTTTTATATGTACATTTGATATTGCGGGGCGAGCGTCCGACATGTGGACTGCCGTCACTGCCTGTTTGTATTATTCTTTTGGGGCACGACCTGGTTGCGGTCGATGTACCCGTTGTATATATATTTTACTTTCTGTACTAGGATTACCCCGCGGAGGGGTGCACGGATAGCCGGGTTCTAGAGGGCAACGGGCCCGCATCTCATCGCATTGAGACGGAGGGGGCTTCACTCTAGGATTGGCGGGCTATTCGCCGCACTCGTAGGGGGTACAGGTTAACCCAGGAGGGGTGCCCAAGTTACCAGATTCCATGAAGTGCTGGGTGGTCCATTCACGGTGCTGAAGGGGGCTACCTCGCTTCAGGTTTTGGCGGGTGACTTGCCGCGCCCGTAGGGGTCTAGGATTTCATTGCACAGGCTATCCACACGACCAGGGGAACGTCGGGTTTCAGCAGCGGCTCTGTGAAACCCGGGGCTTCCAGATATCTGTATTGTTCTGTGATGCTGTACATTTCTGTGATGTTGCTTTTTATCACGCCTTGAGCGAAATATAATATATTGGTATATATATTAGTAGATGTTGTATATGTTTTGCATCCGCGCTAGTCCAGTCCCCGCTCTGTCGTTAGTTAGCTAACCTAACGAGTAATGACGGGACCCAGTGGCGAATGCGGATGGCATATACGTACATCAGTATATTTTCGTTCTTTGTGGTGTGATCAATTGATGGGACTGCGTTGATTTGGATCAATGCATGCTAAACAAACCTATTCTGATGTTGTTGGAACACTTTTCAAAAAGCTGTTATTGCAAGGACTTTCACTTTTGTTTTGCATCGTGGTATTCAGTTGGAATATCCTGCTCCTCAGTCAACGAGGCAAGGGCCGAGATCCCTTCACCGGGAGTGACCCCTTTGACAGAAGTTTGCGTCAGGGCAATAACTTCGCTATAGCCGATTACTTTTGCTTTGCATCGTGATATTCATTTGGAATATCCTACACCTCATTCTACGGGGAAAGAGCCGAGATCCCTTCACCGGGAGTGACCTCTTTAGCAAAGGTTTTCGTCACTATATTTTTTATAAAAGGCTATGCAGTTCCTTCAACGATATCAAGTTCATTACGTTAAAGGTTTTTCGCCAAAAAAAAAAACTAGATGTAGCCCTCCGTCATTTCTTATAAGTATTACTTAGTATTCGTGCTGCGTTTGTTGACTGTGTCAAGGCGTAGTGTGCGGTAGCTAAGTAGTGTTTATTTGTAGCATATTAATGGGATTGGTTAGGACAGTCGTGCGGCCTTGTTGACTGTGTCAAGGGCTCGTACGGGTGGGTTTAATGTAATCCAGGATAATGACGGGTTGAACTTGACTAGGACTCTTTGATTTGTTGACTGTGTCAAGGTCACTTGGGTCCTAGGGGTAAAAATCACATCGGGAGTTTCTAAAGAAACTGAAACTTGCCAGGCATGCGCATACCTTTTGGAGTGTGGTGACTTGAGTGGATTCCGTCAAGTTATCATGCGATGATAGTTGGATCCCGATTCCCACTGATGAGTTGGTTTACTCTTCGGGTGATCCCGACTAATTCTTCTTTCAGGTTTGGGGAAGAATTTGAGGTTACTGTGGGAGGTTTCCAGATTAGATAAAGTGATAACCATTCTGATCTAGGTTAGAGTGCACGCTGAGTGTTTCTTTTCTCTCTCTCTTTGGCAGCGACCAATGACCCGACCCTAGACTATGACTCAGTGACCAAGTTGACCGAACCTTCTTAACACTGGCTTTTGGATTGTCAGAATCGCTAACCTCATTGCCACTCCTACTTTTACTCTTTTCTCCAGGACACCCCGTATTACTACGAACGTCCACTTCCATTGGACAAAACCATCGTATGGTTAGATACGAACTCGAAGGATTTTATTCAAGGATGGTTTCCGGTTCTGGAGAAAACGAATAGGACTATTCAGTTGTCTTTTCCTTTTACCTTCTCTCTCAGATTGCGAGTACTCCTTGGCTTAGGAGATAGTACACCTATTACGCAAATTGGATAGTCTTCTTCCAAACCTTAGGCTGGTGCCGAACGGTGGGGAATGAAGAATACCAATTAGCCTAAACGGTGTACAGAAGGTATTAAGTAAAGACGAAGAAAGGGATTAGTAAGAGGGCAAAGTAAATTGCGACAGCTATTCACGACCATAGCAAATATTTCTTCGCCAATCCTAAATCACCTTTGTATTTCTCCAGGACACTCCGTATCACTACGAAGATCCCAAGTTTATTGGATAATCCATCGTATGGTTATATACGAACTCGAAAGGAACTTATTCCAGTTCGGGGATGGATTCTGGTTCAGGAGAAATAGGAATAAGGTTTATTCGGTTGTCTTTTATCTTCACCTTCTCTCGCATTGCGAGTGCTCCTAGGATTAGGACAGTACACCCATTATGCTTATTAGATAGTCTTCTTCCAAACCATAGGCTGGTGCCGAACGGTAGGGAAGGAAGAAAACCATTTGGCCTAAAGGGGTGTGCAGAAGGTAATGACTCAAGACATATAAAGGGATATAGAGAGATGGCAAAGAATTATACGGTTACAGTTGTGAATCTGGATAATGGAAGAAGCATTACTAGGAATACCAGAATACCCCATCGAAACATTTCAATGTTTCAGTTTCACTGTGTACTGTTAAAAGAAAACTGATTTCCCGATTAGACACTTGCTCCAGGGTATGTATTTACCAGGTTGGATTCTCACATCTGTATGGTTTTACAGATGATGAGTGGGAGTTAGTTATTGGGAATTAGGTGATCATCCTCATTATATCGGGATTCGTTGTAATTGGTGATATTTGAGGAAGTCACCTGGGTTGTTTGTCGGTCGGCAAATATTTGGTTTTGAATATCCGTTGTTATGCACCAATTTCAAATTGATATATCTGTACGTCTATTTTTATAGAGTGAGAGATACCTTTTTGAAATTATGTTTATGACATTTACCTATATCAGTAGATGGTTAGGTAAGGAGTATTGAACAGCGGTGTAATTCTTCTTAACCATAAGTACAGTTTTCAACCTACGACACACAGTGAATGAGTTGTTAGACTCAGGGACTTATACAGAGTATTGTATATTGTCCAGTGTCCATTAGGACAGTGGGGTTGGTCCTCGTACTATATTCTGTTTACTTTTAACTTCTCTAGTTCTTAGACATGTGTTTCGTAGAAACACAGGGTCTGAGTTTTGAGGAGTTATTGGTATAAGAATAGAGTAGAGAACCAGGTATTGCAAGTATCGGGATTCTTCAAGGTGATCGAAGATGTAGATACTTGTGTATGGTATTCAGTTGATAGTAATGAGAACTTCCTTCTCTTTCAGGTTACTCATAATTGGAAGTATTCCTAAGTTGGGTAACGCTGATCGGCCTCCTTCCATTTAGTTGACATGCACTGGTAACAGCTGCATGATTTGAATCTGGTTCAATTAAATCAGTGCCTCTGTTTCTGTATTGGATATAGAACAGTTCATATCTTGACATTGTTAAGGTACGGGGAGTTGTCCGGCTTATGCTTAAAACAGACTCTGGATAACTCAAGGCACGTTTCTGTAGTGGCTGTTTGTGGGTTGACCCAGGCTATGACGAGGGTTGACTTTCTACCATCTGGAAGATCAATAGTGATATTGTTCTTGACTCGCCACATTTTTAAAAGAAATGAATTTTTCAGAAAACAGTAGTGGGAGTATGGTAGAACTAGAAGTGATTCCAGAACCGCAGACGATTACTGAAGATTTTATAAGAACCTAAAGTTTCAATCTGATTTGACATTCCATTAGCTACTCCGTAGATATGGTGGGTAACCTCAGGCACCCGAGAGGTACTCCGGTATACTCAAGGACGGTGGCAGGGAGGTTCTTGATTACCCAGACTTACCATTGCTGTTGTTCCAGACTATGAGACCCGGCAGGAGGATGAATATAGCGTCGTTCTGAACTTGCTTCAGAAGTGTACGTGTATATGACTCTGCCAGAGGGTTGTCGTAGTCAGTGGGAGCAGCGGAAGCATTGGTGGATAGTTGGCTTATGTCTATTTACAGACTGAAGCAGATATAGCGGAGATAGATCATCTATTTCTGATGTGAAGTCATAGGTTTGACTTCATCAGTATAGGGGATGGATCTGCTAAGGAGGTAGTAGAGTGTAATGTCCTGGTATTTGGATGACATACACAGAGTAGGAAGTGATATTCCTATAATACGATAGGTTATACTTCGGTTGTAACACAGTGGTTTCTCCACACAGGACTTGGATATTATATCAGACATTCTGGTTACTAGATCTATGGTTTTAGATCTAGATTTGGGTGGTTTCCTAATCTGGGTACCTTGACAGCATTCTATGAGTATTTAGAATGGACGACTCCTGGCATGGTAGTGTACCTACAGGTGATGGAGTCACCCTCTCTAAAGGTGTCTTACAGACTAAAGGGGAGAGGGATGTGCATGATTGGCAGATCACTTGCTTAGGCAGTTGAGTCAATCATGAGATATCAAGTACCACACCAGATGTTGTTCTTGCAGTAGATGCAATAAGTTGATATTGATCCAATTCTGGAGAAACAGTCGGAAGCAGTTATAGAACATAAGTTGAATGTTCTAGGGATTTGATAACGGCATTCTCCTTCGGGAGACAGTTATCATTCCAGGCTTCCAAGGTGACCTGGATGGCAGATTAGCTTTCAGAGTTATAGTTTTCCCTCTGATGAGGGGCAGTATTTTGGACAGGTGGTCCAGGTGGATACTGAGGGATAGGCATGGCGCAGGATACTGATTAAGTTCAGTTGTCGATACAGTCTATGAAGTTTGGATTTGGAGTTCATTTATGAGCTAGGTCCCATCAGACATCCAGACATTCCAAGACAGGTATTGCTCATTTCGGGAGATGGTTTTCTCCGCGAACTTGAGATATAGAGAGACCTAGAAAGATACACCACAGCGGATCCACTCACTGAGGCTATTCCTCGAACGCAATATTTTCGCAAACGAGCTTTGTGAGACTGACTAGTAGAGGAGTTGGGTGTTCGGTATCACACGGGCTGTGAGTATGCGACATCGCAATAATTAGCCTTGAGTGCAAGTGGGAGATTGTTGGAGATAGTGCCCTCAGAGTCAATTATTGGATCACAGGCACGTGATTGCAATGATTGAGGGAGGACCTATCCCGGTAGGACAGTCTTACTCGAGATGATAGTATGCTATCTGGTTTACCTTTATCATCGTGTACTGCTTCAGGTGACCTTACAGGTCGCTATTACACGCTGATAGAGCCCCTAGGATTCTTGCTTGACTGCCAGCAGTATGAGGGCGATCATATACGTGAGAGCTGATGGTCTATAAGCACATCCTTAAAAGGTCCGTAGTCATGGGAGTTTCGAGACAGGGCATCGATTCTCCAGAGTAGACTAGTGTATACAGTCGAGACCCCGACGAAGGGCGATGGCCGGTCTCACAAGCCACTGGTGTCGGTTGGTTCACCTAAGATGTATACAGGTGCTCATTGGGTTATGAGTACACCGGACAGGACTCGCCGGGAACCTGCTAGTTGGGATTATACCAGACGTCAGATAGCAGTTCCCTGGTGACATGTGTACAGGTTAGTTCATCGACCTGGGATCGTCATTTGTCTCGTGTGAGTTCCCACTGTACTTTGATTACTACCCTACCACGGCTCAAAGGAGTCGTGCAAACAGGTTTTAGTTAGGTACAGTCCCGAGCCACATGGAGGCAGTGAGCGGATCTGTAGGGGTTCGTCTCTCCCGGTATTGGGGGTGAGGTCGCGCTGTGTCTAGGAGAGCCATTACACAAAGCTCTCGGCCGAGGCAGGAGATTTACTGGTAGGTATTCCAGCAGTATCTCAGGGTGTTCTGGGCTACACTCCGACATGACTTGCGCCGCTTTTGGGGGTCTGACTTTTACCAACCCCCTAGGCCCGCCATGCGATACTCATAGACGAACGGACCGGACTGTACGGATATTGTCACTGACAGGCTCAGTAGGGTGTCAGCATGAGTTCGTTCATCGACGTCCCTTTTGGTCAATAGCTGGTGGCCCGTCACGTATTGGCTTATACCTCTGACGTGCTAGGGGTTAAATCCACAACCATAGTATTGACGAGTCTTTAGAGTCCACCACACTTTCAGTTACTCAAGCTTTCGGGCGAAACGCTGTAGAGGCCGTATGGAGATATGGCAGGGTCCGATCAGATACATGCGGTATTGCACGGATCAGGATCGGACGGTTTGTACTAGAGGCCGTATAGATATATGGCAAGGTTCGATCGGATACGTGCGGTATTGCACGGATCAGGATCGAACGGATATTACTAGCCGGCTTTGGTTTAAGCCGGATCCTAGTATAGTACAGTGTAGATTTTGTCTCTTTGCATTTGTATCCGGTCGGAATACAGATGCGGGTGTGTATGCACAGTATCAGGGTTTTCCTGTAATTTATTACGGGACCAGTTTTCTGGAGTTGCCAGTTTGCATTCCGTTCCGGCCGGTTTTCCTTTGTTCTTTCCCGGCCGGACTTTTCCGATGGAGGGTGTTATTTGCAAGTTTGCAAATAACATTTGTGGAGTGGGTATCTTGCATTTTGGTGGCATCATGATAGTTTTTCATGATGAGAATCTTTTTCCTTCTTATCACTTGCTTTATGGTGATTAGAGTGGATTTGATATTGATTTGAGATGGTTATCATTTCTTTAGCGTTGTGGTTACCCCCTTGCTTTTACTTCACTCACCTCCCTTCTTGTTATGGTTTGATATTCATTCCTCCACCATTCTCACTGGATAAGAGAGGTCACACTTGAGAGAAGAGAATGAGAGAGTTCATTTTGTTATGTGAGGAATTCTTCATCTCATCTTCTTCTTGCTAGAAAATTGAAAGCACAAATTTTCTTTACCTTTTCCTCCATCCATCAATGGCAACTACATAAACTCCAAGAGACAAAGTTTCTACACTACATTCTACAGCAAATCTTGGTCATGTCGACTTGCCGGCTTCATGCCCGAGTTGCCTCGGTATTGAAGCGGGCGCCCGTAAAAGACGTAGGCGATGTGGTGCCCTTCCGGCGAGGAGGCGACGATATGGAGACAGGACTTTCCGCGGGAGATCGGGACGATGACGAGAAGACCGGAGGACTCGGATCACTCGGTATATCTCTCACCCTTTCTCTTGATAGCTAGTATCGGTTAATGGTTACGATCCGGGTATATTGTCCGCGGTAGCGCCAGTTTAAAGTTAAGAAAAATTTTGATTCCGCATTTTGGCCTCGGATAGACGGCCGGGGCGCTGCCGTGGCGCAACATATCATGTGATGGGATGCATTGCTTGGGAGACTCCAGATACGAGTATAGCCGTCGGATCACAGTCCATGCAGCTACGATGAGACGAGTCCGAAGTAGTCGACAGCAGAGAAAAGTGAAGTAAGAGGTTCGTACGAGATCTTAATGAGATGACGTTCCACTCTGCCGACATCAGAGATGTGATACGCATGCAGAGGCGTTGATTATTGATATATCTTCCAGAAGCAGTCGTGATGAGAATGCAGCTGTTCTGTAACAAGAAACAGATATAGAAAAGGGTGATAACCTCCGGACTGTTCGACAGAAACGAGATTGAGAGAGACCTCAACAGGACCTTTCTGGAATACTAAACGAGAAGATTTGGACCCAGGATCGGTCATATTTCGCACACTCAGCAGACCAGAGTTCAGAATTGTCGACGAGATAGTTGGCCAGAGATCTTTAGAGGATGTGTCAGAGCAGGATTTTTTCCGTCGTCATTCCACATTGGACCGTTGAGCCGAGGATCTATATATCTAGCAATTCACAGTGAGAGACGAGAGCCTAAGACCACCAGGCGCCAGACCATGAACAGGAGGCAAGTAGATATCTTGCTCTGCTAGCATTGGATGCACCGACACCTTCTCGACTTTGAAGGAGGAAATATCGATAACGGTATTTATAATTTGTAATTTGGTGATTCGATTTTCACGTATCCATCACCTTGAATTTCGGTATTTTGGGCGATCTATTCGCATGATTTAGTCTTGATGACTGAGTTTCATGATATTTGTTTTCGTGCACCATGGTTGCACAAACTAGGTATTCATATTTTGTGCATAGTTATTAGCCTTAAGATATGCTTTATACACCGTTGTGTTGGATTATGATTTGTGCACAGTGATTGCACTTAATATCGTTTTGTGCCTTGGTCGTACATGTTTATGATTTCATGGATTTCATACAGTTGGGTTGATTTTGTGCATATGATATGCGCACGATTAGGTTTTTACACTCGGTATAGCTTATATGTGCTTGTAGTGCATTGATATGTGATTTGTGCACATAGTTGCATACGCTTATGATTTTTACACCTTGGTACACTCGGTGTTGCTATTTACGCATTTGAGTTATTGTATTAGTATTTTGTGCACTAGATGCACTGGATTTGTATTTTGTGCACAGGATGCCCTGTATTTGTATTTCTTGCATAGGATGCACCGGATTTGTGTTCCGTGCAGTTGTCGCACTAGATTTTCGTTTCGTGCGTTTGTCACACCAGATTTATATTTCGTCCGTTTGTTGCACTGGGTTTACATTTTGTGCACCACGGTTGCACCTGACTTCGGTTTGATGTCATTCGATATGTTGATTTTGATTTCATGCCTATGTTATGCATGTGATTTGACTTATGCTTTCGGCATAGTTTTCATGCACTTTTAGTGTTTTGTTTTGATTTGTGCATGCTGATGCACATGCTTGTGAGATTATATACCGCGGTAGACCTGATCTATATTGAGCTGTATTGTATATCATCGATTTCGATTCTGATATTGATATTGGATTTCGTGATTTCGTGCATGTTAGATGCACATGATTTAGATTTTATTCGTGCATGATGGATGCACCTGATTTCGGATTTTCGCGCATGTTGGGCATATGTTATGAAATGCGATTTCGGTGCACACCAGATGTACTAAATCGAGATTCTTCGTGCATATCAGATGCACCTGATTTTGCTGTCAGGCACACACGATGTCTCTAACAGGTGTTTCGTGCACACCAGTTGCACTTAGATGTTATTTTTGTGTGCATGTATGGCACATATATGGATTTTGATTTCCGTGCGCACCAGATGCACGTAGCATTCTTATGCACATTTTGGGATTGATTTCTTATGGAGCAGTACGTTTTTATGATATTTGCTATTTGTTTTCATACTGAGCAGGACTAGTCAGAGAACAGTACCTGGATATATTTTGCATGCATTGATAGTTATCGAAAAAATTTCCAAAATTGGAGCTATAGTCTCAGTATTTACCTACGTGTCTGATAAGATATGAAACGTTTAAAACAAGGAAACCCATCTAAATTGTTTTCAAAACGGCGGGACGTACATATTAAGAAAAAGATATATACATATATAGTTATTTTCTTACAATAGACGTCAGCCACTGTGCAGTGTTGTGCGCATCGCACAGCGACTTAAAAAGGTTTGGCATGCATTTCCTTCAGATATTAACATGCATTAAAAATTTAAAGTTTACATGTATAGTTTTAATGTATATAACGTTGTGTTTCGTAGTGGATTTGATATTGGTGTCTTCACCATGACTCCGATGATTGCGGGATACTTGACGGAGTTTTAATTTTGAGTTATCTGCTCATTGTTCATGTGCATGCATTGCGCTATGATGCGTTTTATGTATTGATGATTTCGGAGCCCCGACGACTTTGACTTTTTACTGAAATGTTTTCGTATTGAGGGGTTTAAATTTAAATTCGGGGACCAAATTTCTTTAAGGGGGGAAGATTGTAACATTACAGAAAAATAAAATATTATTTTTGGGGATTTTTATAATTAAATAATATTATATTAAATATTTTATTAAGGCGATATAATTAAATACCGACAAATTGGGAAAAATTTGGAAAATTATGGAAATTACTAAAAAGATGGTGTTTTATGTGAATTATGCAAATTATAAGTTTTTATGATTAATTATACGCTATTTAGTGCTAATCGCGATTAAATATCGCTAATCGCGCATTAAGCTTGTTTTGTGCAAAACATGCACCATATCATTTTTACACTTGTGTTATATTTTCCTACATGGATTTCTCTTCATTTTTCATTCATGGATTTGGTTTTGTTAGAAGAGAAAAGAAAAGGAAAAGAAAAGAAAAGAAAAGGGAAAAGAATAAACAATAAAGCATGGGCATGAGAAAGAAAGGTAAGGAGTTAATTTTGACTTGGCCATTTTCTCATCTCACCATCTTCATCATTTTCTCTCCACTCCCTCACTCATTGCTGCTGCTGCTGCCCTCTCTCCCTTTTCCCCTCCACCTCCTCACAATCCATCACAATAAAAACCCATTAAAAGTCCATCTCACTTTCACAAAATTTGTGCACAAGCTCACAAGCTACACTATGGACAAAGGAAAATTAGATTTTGGTGCCCTAGGGGATTCATGAGAGTAAAATGAGGTAATTATTCCACCATTAGTGTAGAATTTCCATTCCTTTAGCATCCATGTTAAAGTAGAACCGATATTGTGTGGTTTTAGGAACTTTGAAAACTTTGAGTTGAGAATTAGGGTTTTAGTTGAACCCAAAGGTGAAATTAAGGTTAGTAGAGGATATATAACCCCTGTGGTGATTGATTAGAGACCTAAACCAGAGACTAGAACCCCTATTAGCGAATTTAGAAACCCGATATCGGAAGAATTATGGATTTTGTGAGTGTATAATGAAATCTGCTAACACCTGGTTGACCTGAAAATTATTTAGCAAACACAGAGAGATGTGTGGGTGATTTAGAGCATACACTAAAGACCCGAGCCCCTACCCTAACAACTTGGCCGCAGAAATATTCTTTCTGGCCGCAATTTGCGGCCAGACCTGGGCCAATGTGTCTCGTGTTTGTTCTGTGGTTAATTCATCAGTAAACTAGACCCTTGGCATATGCAAAATTGACTAATTCGACCTAGGGTAATATCTGGGACCATCTTCAAGTGTCGCTGTTTTGATTCGGGGTTTCATTTTGCATATTTTGAATTCTAGATATTTGTAATTTGTGTGGTATTCGATCATTTGACGTTTGTACTTAGAAATCGAGTGTTATTTGGTGGTTTTGAAAGCGTAGTCCATAGGTTCTAACATATAGGCTTTTAGCGTGTCATTTTGGTTTTGAATTGGGTTTTAATGCGTCATGATACGTTATGATGTGTAGGTACCCCTACGAAGACTTCAAGACGACGGCAACAGATAGTGAAAAGCATGGTGAGTAGATTATATCTACGGGGGAAGTCGGGTGGATGGCCTATAACACCCCCGCAGTTCGATGTATAATATGATATATATATATATATATACTATATATATATGATATCTTTTATGTGTGACATGGATATTCAAGATATGATTATGTGTCCATGGTTAGTTTAGGGTTATTAGAAGTGAACTAGTATAGCTTCTTAGTCGCGAACCCTAGAATAGGTTTACACCCACATGCACACACATGCTTACTTTATTATACTTGTGCGTATATGGGGATATGTATATGTTTATACACATAGGTATAGGACTATGCATACATATACGTACACTTATACGTAATTGATGAGGGTTGTTATGGTATTCGGAGATGAGTCGATGAGATTGGGCATGATGCCATGAGATCGGTGATATGTTTGATTCGTATTAGGAGATATGACATGAGATTTTAGCGGGCCTTTAGGCGTGTGTTTTCATACACGCATATATATGCAGATGGTATCAGTTTGTACTAGACTTAGATTAGTACCCCAGTTCATGAGATATGATGATATGGATACCAGATAAATGATGAGATGAATGTGATATTTGACCCGTACCCAGATTTGCGATGCCGTACGAGGGATTTACCGTACGAGATAACTATGATGATAGATCCGTACTCTTGACACGAGGATGTCATATAATATATTGTATCGTACGCGGTACTATTGAGGCGAGATCACTGACTATTATATATATATATATATATATATATATATATCGACTCAGATTTAGGTGGTTTCCATACCCTTTCGATTAGCTTGTTAGTTAAATCTATAGTTTACTTAGTAGATGTTAGACTAGACCCGAGTCATACCTATTTCAAAAACTACCGAATCGTGTGTATTTTAAAGACAGGCCTGTAAGTCTACGGTAGCGCTCCGACCGTCATTCTGACGCCAAACGCGAAACAAAAACTTTTATAACTGGCGCTATTGCATACTATAACCCGAAACTTGCCATTAACGCTAAACAAATAAACTGTAAAGAGGTGGAAAGGATATACCGATCGATCCGAGTCCTTCGGTCTTTAGCCATCATCCCACGCTCCTCGCGGAAACTCCGATATCTTGACTCCTCATCGAGATAGCACCACGTCAACGGATCTTTAAACGGGCTCCCGCCTCTATACCGAGGCAACTCGGTCATCAAGTCTGCTAAAAGAGATGACCAAGATGAAGTAGAGAATGAGTAGAATACTTTATCTCAAACACCCTAGGGTTCTCATCACGTGAGAGGGTTAGGGTGGAGGTTGAAGAAGATGCTTAGGATTGGAGATTATGAACTCAAGAAGAAACAAGTGAGCAAAAGAAAACTAAGCTCATAAACTTGTGTTCTATCCTTATTCCCTTGTGAATAGATATATGAGGTTATATAATCAAAACCATAAGCAAAATATCTTATGAAAATATCTCCTCAAAATATCCAAACCAAAAACAAAACACATTAATTCTATCATGACTCACTTAGTGACTCATTAGCATGAGTCACTAATGAACATGCTAGAAGAAATGTGTCATCCATAATGAGTCACACTATCCAAAATCCATAATCATTTAAACCAAAATAATTAATCCAAAAAGAAATGCATTTTCTAAAATATTCTCGTAACGGATTACGAAAAATACCTCTCATCTGTATATACATACCTGTATCCGTATTCCTACCGAATACAAATATGAGAGACTAAAATATTCCGACTCAATATAATACTTGGATCCGGCTTAAACCAAAGCCCACCATTATTATCTGTCTGAAATATGACACGTGCATTTTCGAACCCTACCATAAAACCATACGGCCTCTACAACGTTTCGCCCGAACTTGGGAAACTATCTGTAGGGGACTCTAAAGACTCTTCAGTACCCTGGCACTGGGTTTAATCACAAGCACGTCAGCGGAACTAGCTGTGCTTAACGGCTGCCTATGTACTGACCGAAAGGGAAGCCTAATGAGCGAACTCATCCTGGAACCCTACTGAGCCTATCAGTGACAATATACATACAGTCCGGTCCGTTCGTCTATGTGCATCGCATATCCGGCCTAGGGGGCTGGTAATGTCAGACCCCCAATAGCGGTATAAGTCGTGTCAGACGGTAGCCCTGAACACCCTGAGATACTACTGGAGTACCTACCATTAAATCTCCTGCCTCGGCCGAGGGCTATGTGTAATTGCTCTCCTAGACACAGCGCGATCTCACCGCCAATACCGGGAGAGACGAATCCCCTGCCGATCCGCTTACTTGCCTCCATGTGGCTCAGGACTGTACCCAACTAAAACCTGTTTGCACGACTCCTTTGAGCCGTGGTAGGGTAGTAATCAAAGCACAGTAGGAACTCACACGAGACAAATGACGATCTCAGGTCGATGAACTAACCTGTACACATATCACCAGGGAACTGCTATCTGACGTTAGGTATAATACCAACTAGCAGGTTCCCGGCGAGTCCTGTCCGGTGTACTCATAACCCAATGAGCATCTGTATACATCTTAGGTGATCCAACTGACACCAATGGCTTGTGAGACCGGCCACCGCCCCTCGTTGGGGTCTCGACTGTATACACTAGTCTACTCCGGAGTATCGATGCCCTGTCTCGAAACTCCCACGACTAGGGACCATTTTTAAGGATGTGCTTATAGACTACCTAACTCTCACGTATATGATCGCCATCATACTGTTGGTAGTCAAGCAGGATCCTAAGGACTCTATCAACGTGTAATAGTGAACTGTCACCTAAAGCTGTACACGATGATAAAGGCAAACCAGATAGCATACTATCATCTCGAGTAAGACTGTCCAACCGGTATAGGTCCTCCATCAATCATTGCAATCATGTACCTGCGATCCAATAATTGACTTTGAGGGTACTACATCCAACAATCTCCCACTTGCACTTAAGGCTAATTATTGCGATGTCGTATACTCACAGCCCGTGTGATACCGAACACCCAACTCCTCTACTAAACAGTTTCACAAAGCTCTTTTGTAAAAACACTTGTATTCGAGAAATAGCCTCAGTGAGTGGATCCGCCCTGATGTTTCTTTCTATGTCTCTCCTAATCTCAAGTTCACGGAGAAAACCATCTCCCGAATTGAGTAATACCTGTCATAGAATATGTCTGGATATCTGATGGGACCTAGTTCATAAATGAACTCCAAATCCAAACTTCTTAGACTGTATCGTCAACTGAACCCCTGCACCATGCCTCCCACAGTATCCACTTGGACCACCTGTCCATAATACTGCCCCCTTCGTCAGAGGGAAAACTATAACTCTGACAATCACTATGTCATCCATATCACCTTGGAAGCCTGGAATGATAACCGTCTCCGAAGGAGGCTGCCGTTATCAAATCACTAGAACATCCACTTATGTTCTAAAACTGCTTCCGTATGTTTCTCCAGGATTGGATTAATATAAACTTATTGCATCTGGTGCAAAAACAACATCTGGTGTGGTACTTGACATCTCATGATCGACTCAATTGCCTAAGCAAGTGATATGCCAATCATGCACATCCCTCTCCCCTTTAGTCTGTAAGACACCTTTAGAGAGGGAGACTCCATCACCTGTAGGTACACCACCATGCCAGGAGTCCTCCATTCTAAAATACTATTAGAATACTGTCAAAGTACCCACATTGGGAAACTACCCAAATCTAGATCTAAAACCATAGATCTAGTAACCAGAATGTCAGATATTATATCCATATCCTTTGTAGAGAAACAACTGTGTGACAACCAAAGTACAACTGATCATAATATAAGAATTTTACTTCCTACTTTGTGTATGTCATCCAAATACCAGGACATCACACCCTTCTACCTTCTTAACAGATCCATCCCCTATTCTGATGAAGTCAAACCCATGACCGTCATATCAAAATTAGATGATTTATTTCCGCTATATCTGCTTTAGTCTATAAATAGACATAAGCTCCTTGCCCACTATGCTTCCGCTGCTCCCACTGACCACAACAACCCTCTGGCAGAATAATATATACGCGCACTTCTAAAGCTAGTTTAGAACGACGCTATACTTAACCTCCTGTCGGGTCTCATAGCTTGGAACAACAGTAGTGTCAAGTCTGGGTAAACAAGAACCTCCTTGTCACCGTCCTTGAGGCTACCGGAATACCTCTCGGGTGTCTGAGGTTACCCACTATATCTGCGGAGTGGCTAATGGAATGTCAAACCTGATTGAATCTTAGGTCCTATTAAACTTTCCGTAATCGTTTGCGTTTTTGGAATCAGTTCCAGTTCTACCATACTCCCACTACTGTTTTCTGAAAAAATCCATTTTACAAAAACTGTGGCGAGTCAAGAACAATATCACCATTGATCTTCCAGACGGTAGAAAGTCAACCCTCGTCATAGCCTGGGCCAACCCAGAAACTGTCATTACAGAAACGTGCCTTGAGTTATCCGGAGTCTGGATTTATGCATAGGCCGGACAACTCCCCGTACCTTAACATCTTTAAGATATGAACCATTCTATATCCAATATAGAAACTTTGGCACTTATTTAATTGGAACCATATTCAAATCATGCAGCTGTCTCCAGTGCATATCAACTTAATGGAGAGAGGCCTGATCAGCATTACTCAACTTAGGAATGCATCCAATTATGAGTAACCAGAAAGAGAAACAAGTTTCTCAAAACTATTACTATCAACTGAATACCTATCACAAGTATCTACATCTTCGATCACCTTGAAGAATCCCGATACTTGCGATACCTGGTTCTCTACTTTATTCTTATACCTATAACTTCTCAAGACTTAGACATTGTATTTCTACAAAATACTTGTCTAAAAACTAGAGAAGTCACAAGTAAACAGAACATAGTACGAGGACCAACCCCTTTGTCTTGATGGATACTGGACAACATACAATACTCTGTATAAGTCCGCTGAGTTGAATAACTCAAAACCTGTGCATCATAGGTTGAAAACTATACTTATGGTTAAGAACTACTCCGCTGTTCAATGCTCTTTACCCAATCGTCAATTGATATAGGTAAATGTCACGGACATAATTTCAAAAAGTTATATCTCACTTTATAAAAATAAACGTACGGATATTTCAGTTTGAAATTGGTGCACAACAACGAATACTCAAAACCAAATACTTGTCGTCCGGCAAAAACTCAGGGGATTTCCTCAAATATCACCAATTACAACGAATTCCGATATAATGAGAATGATCACCTTATTCCCAATAACTTACTCACACTCATCATCTGTAAAACCATACAGATGTGAGAATCATACCTGGTAAATACATACCCTGGAGTAAGTATCTAATCGGGAAATCAGTTTCCTTTAACAACGTACAATAAAACTGAAACATGAAAATGTTTTGTAGAGGTATCCTAGTATTACTAGTAATGCCTCTTCCATAATCCAATTCATGACTGTAACCGTATATTTCTTTGCCATCTCTCCAAATCCCTTTATTTGTCTTTATTCATTACCTTCTGTACACCCCTTTAGGCTAAGTAGTTTTCTTCCTTCCCTACCGTTCGGCACCAGCCTATGGTTTGGAAGAAGACTATCTAGTAAGCATAATAGGTGTACTCTCCTAATCCTAGGAGTACTCGTAACCTGAGAGAAGGTGATGATAAAAGCCAACTGAATAATACCTTATTCTATTTCTCCTGAACTGGGGAAAAATGCAAAGGTGAAGTAGGAGTGGCGATGAAGTACGCGGTTTGGTCATGAATGATAGCAGTCGCAATTTACTTTGCCCTATTTCTAATCCCTTTATTTTGTCTTTACTTATTACCTTCTGTACACCCTACTTAGGCTAATTTGTTTTTCTTCATTCCTTACCTTTTGGCACCTGCCTATGGTTTGGAAGAAGACTATCCAATAAGCGTAATAGGTGTACTCTCCTAAACCAAGGAGCTCTCGCAACCTGAGAGAAGGTGATGATGAAAGACAACTGACTAAACCAATTCAATTTCTCCTGAACCTGGATCCATCCTCGAAGAAGTCCTTTCGAGTTCGTATATAACCATATGATGGATCTATCCAATGGAAGTGGATATTCGTAGTGATACGAAGTGTTCTAAGAAATGCAAAGGGTAAAAGAAGGAGCGGCAATGACTTATGCAATTAGGACAATCCAGAAGCCAGTATTTTAAGAAGGTTCGGTCAACTTGGTCACTGAGTCATAGTCTAGGGTCAGTCAAAGGTCGCTGCCAAAGAGAGAGAGAAAAGAAACACTCTGTGCACTCTAACCTAGATCAGAATGGTTATCACTTTATCTAATCAGGAAACCTCCCACTGTACTTTCAAATTCTCCTCCAAACCTGAAAGAAGAATCAATCGGGATCACCTAAAGAGTAAACTTACTCATCAGTGGGAATCGGGATCCAACTCTCATCGTATGATAACGTGAAGGAATCCACTCACGTTATCACACTCCAGAAGGTATGCACATGCCTTGAAAGTTTCAGTTTCTTTAGAAACTCCCGATATGATTTTTCCCCCATGCTCTTATGACCTTGACGAAGGCCAACAAATCACAAGTCACATGTCAAGTTCTACCCGTCATAATCTTGTCAATTAGAACCCACCCGTACATACCCTTGACGAAAGCCAACAAGGTAATACGACTGTCCCAAACCAACTCATCTATCTATGCAACAGAAAGGTAACAAGCTGCTATAATCCACTATGCCTTGATGAAGGCCAACAAACATAGCATGAATACTACGTGCTACCCGTCTGAAACGACGGAGGGCTACTGCTGGTTTTTGGCGAAAAACCTTTAACATAACGAACTTGATATCGCTAAAGGAACCAGATAGCTTTTTATAAAAATATAGTTGCGAAAACCTTTGCTAAAGAGGTCACTCCCGGTGAAGGGATCTCGGCTCTTTCCTCGTGGAATGAGGGGCAGGATATTCCAACTGAATACCGTGATGCAAAGCAACATGTAATCAACTATAGTGAAGTTATTACCCTGATGCAAACTTCTGCCCAAGGGGTCACTCCCGGTGAAGGGATCTCGGCCCTTGCCTCGTCGAATGATGTGCAGGATATTCCAACTGAATACCACTATGCAGAACAAAAGAAAATGTTTTTGTAATAATACTTTTTAAAACTATTCCAACAACGTCTAAACAGGTTTGTTTATGCTTTGCATTGGTCAGAATCAACGCAGTCCCATCAATTAATCACACCAGAAGAGAACGAAAATAAAATGTACGTATATGCCATCCGCATTCGTCACTGGGTCCCGTCATTACCCGTTAGGTTACTTAACTAACGACAGAGCGGGGACTGGACTAGCGCGGGTGCAAAACATATACAACATCTACTAGTATATATACCAATATACAATAATCGCTCCAGGCGTGATAATATGCAACATTACAGAAAAGTAATAAGCAGCACAGAACAATGCAGATAATCTACGATCACCGGGTTTCACAGAGCCGCTGCTGAAACCCGACGTTCCCCTGGTCGTGTGGATAGCCAGTGCAATGAAACCTAGACCCCTACGTGTGCGGCAAGTTACCCGCCAAAACCTGAAGCGAGGCAGCCCCCTACAGCATAGTGAATGGACTACGCTACACTTTACGGTATCCGGTAACTTGAGCACCCCTCCTTGGGTCAACCTGTACCCCTTACGAGTGCGGCGAATAGTCTGCCAATTTTAGAGTGATGTCCTCTGCCACTCAAAGCCATGAGATGCGGACCCGTTGCCCTCCAGAACCCGGCTATCCGTGCACTCCGTCACAGGGTAAACCTAGTACAGAAATGAAAAATATGTACAACGTGTATATCGACCTCAGCCCGGTCGTGCCCTAAAAGAATATTATACAAACAGGCAGTGACGGCAGTCCACATGTTGGACGCTCGCCCCGCAATATCAAATGTATAAATAAATCCAAATTGCACTACCATTGCACACAGCTATCCACCACGACAAATCCGCAACATCACAGCACAACAAAGAACATCAACACGAATGTCACGTTCGCAAACCCGTCTAAAAGGACTATAGCAATTAGACGCAATTTACCGCACGAATGACATTCACGGTCGGAGATATAATGTAAGTACTGTAAACTAATAAGTTTAAAATTCCGATCGACAAAACTTTCCGAAGTGGGCCCCAAGTACAACTGCAGTACTCAAACAAAATCTGGGCCTAAACAAAATATTCCAGAAACCACAATTTCGCATGAAAGACACTACTGTAGAAAAATGGTACTCTGTTGCTCCAAAACGGCGGCGGAACCGTGGCCAAACCATGGTTTGTGCGGCGGTTCCACGGAAGTACTGTGGAGACAGTGGACCAAATTTCTACAGTATTCTTAAAAAAGCCTGCTCGATTTTCTGAGATGCTCAAAATGATTTTTAGACCAGTTTTAAAAATCGACAGAAACTTTAACATGAAAAGTGCGGTTTAGGAAATTTCGTTCGATCGATATTTTAAACACGTTAGAACATGTTAGTAAAGGTTAATGGCGTGGCTCTGATACCATGTAAGTCTACGGTAGCGCCCCGGCCGTCATTCTGACGCCAAACGCGGGACAAAAACTTTTATAACTAGAGCTATCGCATACTATAACCCGGATCTTTCCATTAATGCTAAACTAAAAAACTGTAAAGAGGTAGCAAGGCTATACCGATCGATCCGAGTCCTTCGGTCTTTAGCCATCATCCCACGCTCCTCGCGGCAACTCCGATCTCTTGTCTCCTCATCGAGAGGCACCACGTCAACGGATCTTTAAACGGGCTCCCGCCTCTATACGGAGGCAACTCGGTCATCAAGTCTTTTAAAAGAGATGACCAAGATGAAGTAGAGAATGAGTAGAGTACATTGTCTCAAACATCCTAGGGTTCTCATCACATGAGAGGGTTAGGGTGGAGGTTGAAGAAGATGCTTAGGATTGGAAATTGTGAACTCAAGAAGAAACAAGTGAGCAAAAGAAAACTAAGCTCATAAACTTGTGTTCTATCCTTATTCTCTTGTGAATAGATATATGAGGTTATATAATCAAAACCATAAGCAAAATATCATATGAAAATATCTTCTCAAAATATCCAAACCCAAAACAAAACACATTAATTCTATCATGACTCACTTAGTGACTCATTAGCATGAGTCACTAATGAACATGCTAGAAGAAATGTGTCATCCATAATGAGTCACACTTTCGAAAATCCATAATCATTTAAAACAAAATGATTAATCCAAAAAGAAATGCATCTTCTAAAATATTCTCGTAACGGATTACGAAAAATACCTCTCACATGTACGTACATACCTGTATCCGTATTCCGACCGAATACGGATACGAGAGACTAAAATATTCCGACTCAATATAATACTTGGATCCGGCTTAAACCAAAGCCCACCAGTATTATCTGTTCGAAATATGACACGTGCACAAGTGCACGTGCATTTTCAAACCCTGCCATAAAAGCATACGGCCTCTACAACGTTTCGCCTGAACTTGGGAAACTATCTGTGGGGACTCTAAAGACTCGTCAGTACCCTGGCAGTGGGTTTAACCACAAGCACGTCAGCGGCACTAGCTGTGCGTAACGGCTGCCCATGTACTGACCGAAAGGGAAGCCTAATAAGCGAACTCATCCTGGAACCCTTCTGAGCCTATCAGTGACAATATACATACAGTCCGGTCCGTTCGTCTATTAGCATCGCATATCGGGCCTAGTTGGCTGGTAACGTCAGACCCCCAATAGTGGTATAAGTCGTGTCAGACGGTAGCCCTGAACACCCTGAGATAATACTGGAGTACCTACCAGTAAATCTTCTGCCTCGGCCGAGGGCTATGTGTAATGGCTCTCCTAGACACAGCGCGATCTCACCCCCAATACCGGGAGAGACGAATCCCCTGCCGATCCGCTCACTTGCCTCTATGTGGCTCAGGACTGTACCCAACTAAAACCTATTTGCATGACTCGTTTGAGCCGTGGTAGGGTAGTAATCAAAGCACAGTAGGAACTCACACGAGACAAATGACGATCTCAGGTCGATGAACTAACCCATACACATGTCACCAGGGAACTGCTATCTGACGCTAGGTATAATACCAACTAGCAGGTTCCCGGCGAGTCCTGTCTGGTGTACTCATAACCCAATGAGCACCTGTATACATCTTAGGTGATCCAACTGACACCAATGGCTTGTGAGACCGGCCACCACCCCTTGTCGGGGTCTCGACTGTATACACTAGTCTACTCCGGAGTATCGATGCCCTGTCTCGAAACTCCCACGACTAGGGACCACTTTTAAGGATGTGCTTATAGACTACCTAACTCTCACGTATATGATCGCCATCATACTGTTGGTAGTCAAGCAGGATCCTAAGGGCTCTATCAATGTGTAATAGTGAACAGTCACCTAAAGCTGTACACGATGATAATGGCAAACCAGATAGCATACTATCATTTCGAGTAAGACTGTCCTACCGATATATGTCCTTCCTCAATCATTACAATCACGTACCTGTGATCCAATAATTGACTTTGAGAGCACTACATCCAACAAGGCCAAGGGATTCTACGGATATTTTCAAAAGACAGATCTTTTCTTAAAAACACCGTAGCCCTTATTTTTCTAAACGCCACGATTCGTCTTATTTCAAATGGAAAAACCGTATGACATATACATATTGATGTAGATTCTTCCATGTTGCGTTTATTATTCGATTTCCGCATTTCTTACTATTTGCATCGCATCGCATGTGTAAATGTGTTTATTGTTATATTAAACCCAAGCTGTCGGGACACCAGCACCATTATCTATGATGCATATATTCCACGTATACCTGCTTGCCGGCTCACACACTTCATCATCGATAATTTCCATGTCACCACACAGTAGGATGGTTGCATCAGGATATTACTCCTTGTATGACATATCGTACACTCATACTTGCGTATATACCTACTTGTACATCCATATTGGCACACAGGCATATTGTACACTCATACTTGCATATATACCTACTTGTACATCCATATTGGCATACAGGCATATTGTACACTCATACTTGCATATATACCTACTTGTACATCCATATTTGCGTACAAACATATTGTACACTCATACTTTTGTACACCCATACTTGCATACATACGTATTTGCACATAAATAGATGATTCTGGCTTGATTTTGGAGATTTGGGAACCGCAAGATATATTTTAAAACTGGATTCATTTCAAAGAGCGGTTTTCCCTCGATGTGTGCATATGACTGTTTTATGTTGCATGATATACGGATATGCTAACATTTCCGTTATACGTCGCATACATCAAGCTTTGTGATTATACGCATTGAGATATGCTGTTTTCATGAGATTTCTGGATTTGAGAACCGTGGCTGTTTCAAAAGAATGTATGTATTGTTTAAAAACCTGGTTTCTCTTGATATGATATTTCAGTGCGTCCACCATGAGTTTTATTGGTTCTGATATGTATATACCCCATGCGAGGAGGAGTCGTGGGCCGTGTGCGGGTACATGGTGTGGCCCAGTATGGTACCCCTGAGCAAGAAAGGGATACTGTGTATACAGACAGTAAGCCTGGCAGAAGGACTACTACTTACCGGTGATCGTATTTGAGCTCGGCGGATATCCGATGGATACTGACCGGAGTTGAGAGATGATACAGGCAGATCTAGACTGACGGAGCCCGTGAGCCGATCCGGACTGACGGAGCCCTATATATATATGAGGATTTACGTGCCGATGCTGGGCACAGGTTTCATGATGTTTTCGAGTGTCGATGTTGGACACTCAGGTTCCATGATTTTTAAGTGTCGCGAGGGACACACGTTGATTTATATCCTCATACTTCCATGCATATGCTTTATGATATTTACATGCATGATGTTTTGTGTCATTGGTTGACTCGTGGACGAGATCCACATGCATATAGACATTGATTACATAGTTGGATGATATCTACATACTTGTAGACTTCATGATATAGTTGACATTGGTTCATGTTGATTACATTGATCATACCTCATAATTATGATATGTTGCTACGTGAGGCACTGACACGAGCACTTGGTATTACACTGATGTATAGATGTTTATCCTTGCCACCTTATCATGCTTCAGACTTTATCATTTTGAGGATATATATTACTGATCGTATTTGACCTAGGATTGAGTCATACATACGATTTCTGCTCTATGATATTTTCTACTCACGAGTTGGAAACTCACCCCCGTTGTGCCACAGTTCTTGCAGGTTTTGCCATACAGATTTCGTTGCGGCTTTCTGGCACACTGCTTTCATTCTGGGTGATTTCTTTGGTAGGTGGGTTCACTCGCATCATGACCACCATTGTACTTATTTATTTTCAGTTGTATCTAGTAAAATTCCATCAACCAGACTTGTGTATTTATTTCAGACTTAGAAACCAGTTGTGTATTATTTTCGACCTTAGAGTCGCGCGTTGTAGTATTATGGTTTTCTTGATTACTTTGAGTTTTGATCCTCGCCCTTCGGCGTTGTATATTATATTGCTTGCGTAGTTGTGACCGTCGATTGATGAAGTGCTAGCTCTCGCTTGGGGATGCCTTTTTTCATTGTACATATATCATTCATGTTGTACCCCGTTTGGGGCAAGTATTTACAAAGGAAACTCTGCCGAAATTTTCAGAAAAGACTTGGGATTTTTAAAATGCATATTCGGCTTATGTTTTTAAAACTAGTTTTCTTTACTTCTTTCTTAAAATAGTTTTAGATTTCTGGCTTTTGGCTTACTCGAATTAGATGAGGTCCTATAGACTTCATATGATTCAAGGGCCAGTCACGTGCTATTTTGGGTCGTGAACCACTTGCATCAGCGTGCACAAAATCGAATCAAACTACCAAAAGTACCTGAAAAGTACACCGAGGGAACAAGTCAAATCACATACATCCAAAGGCATGAAATCAATATCAAACATCTCGAATGACATCAAATTGAAGTCGAGTGCAACTGTGGTGCACAAAATCTTAATCATGCAAATAAATTTCCCAAAAACACCGAAATCCAAAATAACGGACACGTGATATTTGAATCACCTAATCACAAATCATAAACACTGTCGTCGATATGTCCTTCTTTCAAAGTCAAGAAGTTGTCGGTGCATCCAAAGCTAGCAGAGCAAGATATCTACTTGCCTCCTGTTCATGGTCTGGTGCCTTGTGCCTTTAGGCTCTCGTCTCTCACTGCAAATTTCCAGTTACATAACTACTCGGCTCAGCGGCCCAATATGGAAATGATGACGGAAACAGTTCCGCTCTGGCACATCCTCTAAAAATCTCTGGCCAACTATCATGGTCACTCATAACATGTTTTGTCGATGATGCCGAACTTTGGCCTACTGGGTGTGCGTAATATGACCGATCTTGGGTCTAAATCTTCTCGTGTAGTATTCTAGAAAGATCTTTTCGGCGTCTCTCCCAATCTTGTTTCTGCCGAACTTCCCGGAAGTTATCACCCTTTACTAAATCCATTTCTTATTCCGGAATGGCTGCATACTCATCACGACTTCTTCTGGAAGATACATCCATATTCAACGCCTCTGCATGCGTATCACATCTCTGATGTCAACGGAGTGGAACGTCATCTCGTCGAAATCTCGTACGAACCTCTTACTCCACTTTTCTCTAATGTCGACTGATTCGGACTCGTATCTTCATAGCTGTATGGACTGCGCTACAACGGCTATACTCATACCTAGAGTCTCCCAAGTAATGTTTCCCATCGCATGCTATCCGGACGACGACGAACTTTTCGATCGATCTGTCAAAGCCCCATAATTCCCCAAGAGCTCAACACATGAGTACAGTTTAATAATATCCAGTACATGCCACAGTACCAATGGACCAGCCGTAGAAGGGCAAACCCAAGCCTCATTAATGGCACCGCGGAACTGCCGCAAACCCTAAGGTTCAAAAGTGTTTCCATGGTCATTATATCGAGTTAGGGTTTCATTCTTCTAGAGGGTTCACAGAATTACTTGCATTTTTTCCGAATACCTTAAACTTGGAAAAATGGGTTTCTGACATTCGATCATTTTCTATCGACTCTCAACGTACTTGTGTGAAGTCTTCTCAAGCTGGAATCTATCAATCTGATGACCTCGCATCGGGGTATGCAACGATCCACATGTCCTAGTTATTCATCCTTGGGTGACTAGCGATCTTCGATCATATCTCTAAGTATAAACTCGTGCTCCAATAGATTCAAACATCTGGGGAAGTATCTTGTCAGCCGCAGCAACATTTGGCTCATTCATCCGCACGCTAAACAATGCCTCAATCATCAAGAATAAACGGTGCATTGACGGTCATCACATTCTAGCCGGCCTCTAGCAGTGGCCAAATCCTCTGGTGTTGATCTGCACGTTCGAGAAATTTTGGTAAAAGCAATCCATCAAACACTCGTGGCGCGAAAAACACAATAAAACGACACATCTATGCAATCGCGTGTCACCGGAATTACGCCCTGGTCAGTCCTCGTCCAAGACGAGCTCATGCTGACCGCAACTCTAGCTGCAGCTCTCTCTGCCTATGCAATCATGGTAAAAAACCACCAACCAATATCAATGAGGATAGATCATATGAACAAATAGAATACTGTGCAAAGAAATGTACATCCTAAGGCTTCTTAAGCGGGGTAGCGTATCGTAAGTATGCCGCAAAACATACACACGGTACGCCACTCTACTTAAGTCACTTACTCCATCAACCAAGGTCAACCTATGCGACGAAAGTTCGGGTCTAATACCCTCTCGACCGAGTCTATGTTCCGTAAGGTCAAGTCTAGGTTCCGAATATATATATATATATATATATATATATATACGCCCTAGACTCCGCATAGTCAAACCTAGACTCGAACCAAGGTTAAACCTAGTACCGTGATACCAACTTTATCACGACCTGAAATACCACCTGACTGGCACTCAAATCATGTGAAGTCTGTAGGACCACACCTAATTCAAGTAAGCCAAAAGCACAGAAAACTAAACCATTTTAAATAAGAAGTGAAGGAAAACTTATTTAAAGGAAGAGGTTTAAATAAAATAAATAGCATTAAACATTTAAAAACAACATCATATTTTCCCAAAAATTTCGGCAGAGTCTTCCTTGTAAATACTGGCCCCAAATGGGTACAAACATGAATAATATACATAATGAGTAAAGGCATCCCCATGCGGGAGCTAGCTCTTCGCCAATTGGCGGACACAACCACGGAAGCAATATAATATACAACGCCGAAAGGGCGAGGATCAAAACTCAGAAAAAAACCAATATTCTCCAGAAAACCATAATAATACAAGCGCGACTCTAAGGTCGAAAGAATATACACTGGTCTTCTAAGTATTAAGTCAAGAGTTGATTTGTAAGTCCGCGGCGGCGCCCCGGCCGTCGATCCGACGTCGGAAACGCGGAAACAAAAAGTTTGCAAACTAGCAAACCGGCACCACCGCGCACTTTTATCCCGGTTCGGGCCATTAACCAAGCTACTAGCAAACATAAAGATGGGTGAAGAGATATACCAAGCGATCCGTGTCCTTCGGTCTTCGTCTCCACTCGGATCTCCCGCGGAAACTGCGTTCATCTCCTCCACGTCGGAAAGGGCACCACGTAGCCAAGTTCTTTTACGGGCTCCCACCTCTTGACCGAGGCAACTCGGGCGCGATGTTGGCTAGCCAACGTGTCCAAGATTTGCTGTAGATATTGTGTGGTGGGTTGTCTCTTTGGGGGTTTTGAAGTTGCCTTTGGATGGAGGTAAAGAAAGAACTTTGGAGAGGTGAGAAGGGTTTTGTGAGCATGCCAAAAATGAGATGTATCAATTTCCCCTTCTTAATGAAATGAACCTCACCCTCTCTCAAAAATGGCCGGCCCCCCTTCTTCATATGGGTGGAGGAAAAAGAATAAATATCCAATTGAAGAAAAGAAAAGATAATCAAAGATTTTAGTCACTCTCAATTCCCTTTTCAATCCTTTCACCAAAACCATCACAATAAATCAAAGGATGAGACCAATATAGAATTTCATGATGAGGAAGCCACATAATGCAATAAAACCCCTCCATAAAAAGTAATTTGCACAATTGCAAATTACTCCCTCCATCGAAAGTCCGGCCGTGAAGGATCAAAGGAAAACCGGCCGGAACGGAATGCAAACTGGCAACTTCAGAAAACTGATCCCGTAATAAATTACAGGAAAACCCCGCTACTGCATATACATGCCCGTATTTGTATTCTCACTGAACACAAATGGAAAGAGACAAAATCTACACTATCCAATACTAGGATCCGGCTTAAGCCAAAGCCGGCTAGTAAAATCCGTCCGATCACGATCAGTGCAATACCGCACGTATCTGATCGAACCCTGCCATATCTCTATACGGCCTCTACAGCGTTTCGCCCGAAACCTGCGTAACTGAGTGTGGTGGACTCTAAAGACTCGTCAATACTATGGCTGTGGATTTAACCACTAGCACGTCAGAGGTATCAGCCATACGTGACGGCCCACCAGCTATTGACCAAAAGGGACGTCGATGAGCGAACTCATCCTGACACCCTACTGAGCCTGTCAGTAACAATATCCGTACAGTCCGGTCCGTTCGTCTATGAGCATCGCATGGCGGGCCTAGGGGGTTGGTAAAAGTCAGATCCCCAAAAGCGGTACAAGTCGTGTCGGAGTGTAGCCCAGAACACCCTGAGATACTACTGTAATACCTACTAGAAAATCTCCTGCCTTGGCCAAGGACTTTCCATGTTCTGGCTCTCCTACACACAGCACGACCTCACCCCCAATACCGGGTGAGACGAACCCCTGTAGATCCGCTCACTGCCTCCATGTGGCTCGGGACTGTACCCAACTAAAACCTATTTGCACGTCTCCTTTGAGCGTGGTAGGGTAGTAATCTAAGTACAGTGGGAACTCACACGAGACAAATGACGATCTCAGGTCGATGAAGTAACCTGTACACATGTCACCAGGGAACTGCTATCTGACGTCAGGTATAATACCAACCAGCAGGTTCCCGGCGAGTCCTGTCCGGTGTACTCATAACCCAATGAGCACCTGTATAGATCTTAGGTGAACCAACTGACACCAGTGGCTCGTGAGACCGGCCACCGCCCCTCGTCGGGGTCTCGACTGTATACACTAGTCTACTCTGGAGAATCGATGCCCTGTCTCGAAACTCCCACGATTAGGGACCTTTTAAGGATTTGCTTATAGACCCCAGCTCCCACTTATATGATCGCCCTCATACTTGTAACGTTTTGAAAATCGTTTCGGTGAAATTTCGAAAAAAACGGTAAAATAAGGGGGTTTTCCGTAAAAAGTCAAAATACAATTATCTTTATTACAAAATTAAATATACATATTCTAGCTATGAAATTGCTAGTATTTGGTATTTATTGAGCCACTGGTGAAATTTCAAATTTTTTGATAATTTTCCGAAATTAATTATTTTAATATTATTTTAAGCCGTCACTAATATATTTTATTAGGGAAAATTACAAACTGGAATGAGCCGAAATAAATTTTGTGCATCATAACACATTAAATAAAATTTTATCATGTGGTTTCTGAAATGAAATGGTTTGCCAAAACGGTTTGGAAAATATCGAAGAAAAAGGCTTATTTTGTGAAAATAAAAGGGTTTTGGTGCATATTGAATTGGTGTTTGGTGTTCTTTACTTCACACACACACACACACTCATCTTTCCACCATGTGGCCGGCCCCTTTTTATTTAGACAGCCCTCTCTCTCTCTCTCCAATCACTTCTTGTATGAATAGAAAAAAAGAAAGAAATTCAAAAATGAAAAGAATAGAATAAGAGGTATGGTGTTGATAAGAGGTATGGGCTTTATTTTCTTTGACTTCAAGCACCATCCCACTCTCTCCCTTCCTCCCTCTAACTTGGCCGAAACCCCCACCCCATTTCAGCCCCAAAATTTTCTCCACCACATTTCCTCTTCAAAAACCCCACAAAATTGCTTCAAAAATCCACATAAAACATCACTAATCCCTAATCTAATCTCTACCCATTTTCCCATGGCCCAAGCTAGCATGAATCAAGGAGCAAGATGATGATTTGGGAGGCTAAGATTTCATGCTAAATCTCAAGATTCTAGGAGGTATAAATCATAACCCTATAATGAAATTGTTAGTTTTTGCTTAAAGCAAATTGAATTAAGTGTTAATTATAGTTTAATTTCATGTTTTGGGAATTAAAGAGAAGGGTTTAAATACTAAGTTAGGGTTTAGGTCATTTGATCATGATCTAATTGTGTGGTTAATATCTAGTGGGCTTGCTAAAGTAAAGCTAATTACTAGGTTACTAATTGTTTTATTAAATTGTTCTAATTATGCTAATTTGCTAACTAGGTTTTAATGAAATACTTATATAATGGAGATTAAAATCTAATTAGGTTTTGCATGGTATTAATAACATTTTAAAGTGTAGTTTAATACTTTATTTCATGAAAATCCAAACTAGTTCGTTGTATGTGCATTTTGCTATAAAATGGTCGAAATTGGTTAATATTGCAAACTAGTTTTTGTAAATATTGTGTTAAATCGAGAATTAAAATATGGTTAGGGTTTCATCATATCTTAAAAATTACATTGAGTGGTTTAACCATTTAAAATATGCAAAACCAAGTTTAATTGTAAAATTATGAATTTTACATTAAAAAGTGTTAAAATTGATATTTTTGCAAACTAGGATTTTGGAAATTATGCAAATTTATGTGATTAAATTATGGAAATGGTTTTATTGACTTATTTAAGTTATTTAATAAGTATTATGGCCGTTAGAATTGTTTAAACATCGAGTTTTGTACTAAAACGGGTAATTTTGCTTGCTAGTTTTTCGGAAAAACGGCTTTTAGAGTGAATTTGGGGTTTTCGTGAGTTTTAACCTATTTTATATTAAAATTAGTGTTCGTGAATGTGCAAATGAGTGTATTTGGGTTTTTCTCGATGGTCTGGCGTTTGTACGCCGACGTTGAGGGTTTTTGGGTCGATTTGTGAAAGCAACCCTAGGTTTTGACCTATGTGGGATTCGTGCGTCGTTTTGATCATGAGTCGGATTTTAATGAGATATGGTGCGTTATGATATGTAGGTACCCCCATGTGGATTTCGAGACGACAAGCAAGCGCGTGGCAACGTCGGCACCGGCTAGCGAGGACCAGGTGAGTAGATTTATATCTACGGGGAGAGGTCGGGTGGATGGCGTATAGCACCCCCGCAGTTCGTGGTGATGTATACGAATACGTATACACACATATATACATATTTTGACTATAATTTGTTTGATATTATCGATGATATAGATATTTGGTGTTCTTGGATGATTTAGTGTCGCGAAACCCTAGAGTAGTGGTCGCACCACACATGCACATACACACCCATACTTGCATACTTTCTTCTTTCATTTGTGCTTATACGGGATTATATAGTTATGTGTTCACATGGGTATGGGACTATGTGTTCACATACGGATTGAGGATGATAGTACTTGGGATTTATGATGAGTCGATGAAATTTGATTTGAGGCCGTGAGATCGGTGATATAGCAGGGTTCGTATTTGAGATACGACATGATGTTGTAGCGGGTCCTTGACGTAGTGTTTCACATACATGCATGCATACATAGATGGTATCAATATTGTACTAGACGTAGATCAGTACCCCGATCATGATACTTGATAAAGAGGATATCAGATGAATAGTATAATGAATGTGATATTGACCGTACCCAGATTTGGGGATGCCGTACGACGGATTTACGTACGAGCTATATTTTGATGATTGATCCGCACTCTTGACTTGGGATGTCTGGTTATGGATATGATATTATTGAGGCGGGATCACCGACTGTATATATACAGGTATGTATATGTATCGACTCAGATGATAGGCGGTTTCCTTACCTGTAGATCAGCTTGTTAGTTCAGCCGTATAGTTTAGTGTAGTTGTTAGATTAGATTAGACTCCTACCTATTTCAACTAGCGGATCGTGGGTATTTTAAAAGACAGGTCAAGGGATCTACGGATATTTCAAAAGACGTATCCTTTCTTAAAAACCACCGTAGCCCTATTTTCAAAACCCCGCGGTTCGTGTTATTTCAAATGGCACCATTTGTAGGACTTATATTAGATTAATGCAGATTAGTTATAGTTGCGTCTAGTTTTTAGCTCCCGTTCATTTTGGTTGCTCGCTCCGCATCGCACATTTACATTGTTATTTCATATTGCATTGTTGACATTATGCTGTTAGGACACCAGCACCATTACCGATGACGCGTATGTACCACATACACTTACTTGCCGGCTCACACACATCTTCATCAGTAATTGCCATGTCACGTACACCTTAGAAAATATTGTCGCTTAACTTAGCTTGATAGCCAGTAGTTTGACGTAATATTAGTGTACATACCTTATATGCCAGCTTAGATATTGTAGTTATTACTTGTCGCTTCATGCATACTGTTATTCATTCTCATGCTTATATTCATGGTTCTACATGCTATTGATGATTCGGATTTCCATGATATTTTCTGGATTTGGAGGAAAACCGCAAAACATATATAAACTGATTTCTCTTTTTTTTTTTAAAATAAAAGTGCGGTTTTTCCCATGATGTATGAGTCGTCCACCATGAGTTTGCTGATGGATTTCGAGACCCGATTCGAGGAGACGGATGAACCGTTTCGGGTACATGGTGGACCCGGTAAGGTACCCCGGGGCAAGAAGCGCGTGATGATGACGATATGAGCCTGGCAGGGGAGCACTACCTACCGGTGATATTACCCGACACGTCGGATATCCGGAGGATACCGTCGTGGTCTTGAGATGGATGGTAGGGGCCGGTCTGGACTGACGGCGCCCTAGATATTGTGATTGAGACTTGAGGTACATAGATTGTGACACAGAGATATCGAGGTATTTGGACACTTGTTTTGTGTCGATGCTGGGCACTGTTTTATGCTGATTTCATATATGGTACCTCATTTCCTTTAAAATACAGAAATCTCACTGATTTATGAAACCAGTTTTATTCAGTACAAGCATTCGGTTTCATGCATTCATACATCATTCATATGATATATTGCTACCTGAGGCACTGACACGGGCACATGAGATTTCACTCGGGTTAGATATTTGCCCTAGCCTTGTTATAGGCTGCATGTTATATACATTTTTGAGGATATATTATGATCATTGACCTAGGATTGCGTTATTTATGCGATTTCTGTGCGTAGATGTTTTTCTATTCACGAGTTGGCAACTCACCCCCGTTGTGCCCCAGTTTCTTGCAGGTTTGCCGTACAGGTTTCATTACGGCTTTGCGGGCACGGTTTCTTTTCGGGTGACTTTCTAGTAGGTGGGTTTATGGTATCTTACCCATCATTATACCTTGTAAATTATATTTCAGTTGTATCTAGAAGTTCCATCAACCAAACTTGTATTTTTTTGAGATAGAGATCAGTAATGTTATTCTTTCGACCATAGAGTAGCAGTTATATTTCTTGAGTTTCTTGCTGGTTGAGTTCCATTTCTGTTGTGATCCTCGCCTTTAGGCGTTGTATATTATGTTGCATACAGGTTGATTTGATATGGTTCTTCCTATTCTCTACTACTTCTCTTGGTTTGGATTTCTGGGTTTTGGCTTACTTAGCATACGTACTCCTTGAGACGTTCGTAGTCTAAGTGCCGGTCATGTTCCGTACTTTCGGGTCGTGACAAAGTTGGCATCAGAGCGTTAGGTTTTAACTTTCGGAGCGTTGGATGACCCTTGGTTGATGGAATAGGTGACTAAAGTAGAGTGACGTACCGTGGGTATGTTCCGCGGCATATTTACGATACGCTACTCCACTTAAGAAGCCTTAGGATGTACATTTCTTTGTTCAGTATTATGTTCTTTCCGATCTAGCCTCATCGGTACCGGTTTGGTTTTGCTGCTACGGTTACGGCAGGGAGAGCTACGGCTAGAGTTGCGGTCGGCTCAAGCTCGTCACGAACGAGGACTGACCAGGGCGAAATTCCGGCGACACGATTGCAGAGATGTGTCTTCTTACTGTGTTTCCGCGCCACGAGCGTTTGGCGGATCGCCCTTATGAGGTTACTTAGAGGTGCTGGTCGACACTAGAGAATTGAGCCGATGATGGAGGCCAGCCAGATTTTGATGACCGTTGGTGTGTTGCTTACTCCTGATGATCGAGGCACTGTTCAGCGTGCAGACGAGCGAGCCAGTTATTGCTGCGAACGACGAGGTATTGCCCCAGATGTTGGAGTTAGTGCAGAACGAGTTGTACTAAGAGATGATAGAAGGTCACTAGTCATCGTGGATGAATGACTAGGACATGTGGATCGTTCGCCTAACCCGATGCGAGGTCATCAGATAGATTGATTCCAGCTAGAGACGACTTCACGTGGAGACGTTGGGAGTCGGCAGAGACGATCGAATGTCAGAAACCTATTATTCCAAGTTTAAAGTAGTCGGAAAGACATGCAGGCAATTCTATGGTCCCTCTAGAAGAATGAAACCCTAACTCGACTTAATGACCATATGAAAGCCTTTGAACCTTCCAGTTTGCGGCAGTTCTACGGCGCCATTAGTGAGGCTTGGGTTTGCCCTTCTACGGCTGGACCACCGATGCTGTGGTATGTACTCGATACTATTAAACTGTGCCCAAGAGGTTGAGCTCTTGGGGGATTATGAGGTTTTGACGACTCGATCGGATGGCTCGACTTAATTCAGATGCTAGGTGGTGAGATGCATTTCTTGGGAGACTCCAGATACGAGGATAGTCATTAGAGCTCAGTCCATGCAGCCGCGACGAGACGAGTCCAAAGCAGACGACATTAAAGAAAAGTGGAGTAAGAGGTTCGCACCAGATCTAGATGAGATGACGTTCCACTCCGTCGACATCAGAGACGTGATGCGCATGCCGAGGCATGGTACTTGGACTTACCTTCCAGAAGGAGTTGCGATGAGTATGCAGACGTTCCAGAGCAAGATGCAGATATAGGAAAAGACAATGACTTTCGGACAGTTGGCAGAGACGAGACATGGAAGAGACCGTGAGCAGGATTCCTTCCAGGAAACTGCTGCAATGATACTTGCACCCAGGATCAGAGGTGTCACATACTTTCAGAGAGCCAGAGGCCGACGCCAGTAATATGCTGTCTTACGAGTGGTCGCGATGATTGACCAAGAGATGACCAGAGAAGTGCCAGAATGGAATCGTCCCCGTTAGCACACCTGACAGGGCCGATGAGCCGATGGACCGAAAGATTGGTAATTCACAGTGAAGACCTTGACCCAGGAGTGGTCATGGTTACGCACATCAGCAGGACAGAGTTCATGATCATCGACGAGACGTCCCACTAGGGACCGTGAAAGTTGGCCGAGATTCTTAGAGGATGCGCTTGAGCGGTACTGTTCCGCCATTATTGATTTCGATGTTTTGGGCTGATTTATTCGTATGATTTGATTTTGATGATTGAGGATTTACGATCTTTGCACAGAGTTGCACTTGATATCGTTTTCGTGCTTTAGTTTCACATGTTTGTGATTTTACGATTTTAAACAGTTGAGTTGATTTTGTGCGTATGCACGCACGCGATTTGGTTCCTGCACTCTGTATAGTTATTATATGCTTGCAGTGCAGTGATACGCCTTTTGTGCACTTAGATGCACTGGACTTCGATGTTGATTGTGATACTCGATATTTGTTTTGTGCACCTTGTGCACCTGATTGATTTTGCGCACGTTCGGCGCTTGATATTGGATTTCATGATTTCGTGCACGATGGATGCACCTGATTTGGATTTTCGCGCATGTTGGGCGCATGCTTTGAAGGGTGATTTTGGTGCACACCAGAGGCACTAAATCGAGATTCTTCGTGCGTGTCAGACGCACCTGTCCTTGCTGTCAGGCACACACGTTGCCTACGACAGATGTTTCGTGCACACCCGATGCACTTAGATGTTGTTTCTGTGCGCATGTATGGCATATTCATGGATTTTGATTTCCGTGCGCACCAGGCGCACGTAGCATTCATGTGCATATTTTTGGGATTGATTTCGTATAGAGCAGTACGTTTTTATGATATTGCTATGTGTTTTCGTACTGAGCAGGACTAGTCAAAGGACAGTACCTGAATATATTTTGCATGCATTGATAGTTATTGAAGGGATTTCCAAAAAGCGAGCTATAGCCTCAGTATTTACCTACGTGTCTGATATGACACGAAATGTTTAAAACAAGGAGACCCTTCTAAATTGTTTCCAAAATGGCGGAACGTACATTTCAAAACAAAGGTATATATGTATATAGTTATTTTCTTATGATAGACGTCTGCCACTGTGCAGTGTTATACGCGTTGCACACCGACTTAAAGAGATTTGGCATGCATTTCCTTCAGATACATACATATATAGATTCGATATTTACATGTATAGTTTCGAGTTATATCATATTGGTTTTGCCTTGGATTTGGCATTGATGTCTTCCCCATGACTCCGATGATGGTGGGATGCTAGACGGAGTTGTGATTTGAGTTATATGCTCATTTTTCATGCACATGCGCTGCGCTACGAATTGTTTTATGTATTTATAATTTCGGAGCCCCGACGATTTGATGGTTTTGGTTTAGATGTTTTAGTATTTGGGGAGAGTTTTAATTTAAATTCGGGGACCGAATTTCTTTAAGGGGGGAAGATTGTAACGTTTTGAAAATCGTTTCGGTGAAATTTCGAAAAAAACGGTAAAATATGGGGGTTTTCCGTAAAAAGTCAAAATACAATTATCTTTATTACAAAATTAAATATACATATTTTAGCTATGAAATTGCTAGTATTTGGTGTTTATTGAGCCACTGGTGAAATTTCAAATTTTCTGAAAATTTTCCGAAATTAATTATTTTAATATTATTTTAAGCCGTCACTAATATATTTTATTAGGGAAAATTACAAACTGGAATGAGCCAAAATAAATTTTGTGCAACATAACACATTAAATAAAATTTTATTATGTGATTTCTGAAATGAAATGGTTTGCCAAAACGGTTTGGAAAATATCGAAGAAAAAGGCTTATTTTGTGAAAATAAAAGGGTTTTGGTGCATATTGAATTGGTGTTTGGTGTTCTTTACTTCACACACACACACACACTCATCTTTCCACCATGTGGCCGGCCCCTTTTTATTTAGACTGCCCTCTCTCTCTCTCTCCAATCACTTCTTGTATGAATAGAAAAAAAGAAAGAAATTCAAAAATGAAAAGAATAGAATAAGAGGTATGGTGTTGATAAGAGGTATGGGCTTTATTTTCTTTGACTTCAAGCACCATCCCACTCTCTCCCTTCCTCCCTCTAACTTGGCCGAAACCCCCCCCCCCCATTTCAGCCCCAAAATTTTCTCCACCACATTTCCTCTTCAAAAACCCTACAAAATTGCTTCAAAAATCCACATAAAACATCACTAATCCCTAATCTAATCTCTACCCGTTTTCCCATGGCCCAAGCTAGCATGAATCAAGGAGCAAGATGATGATTTGGGAGGCTAAGATTTCATGCTAAATCTCAAGATTCTAGGAGGTATAAATCATAACCCTATAATGAAATTGTTAGTTTTTGCTTAAAGCAAATTGAATTAAGTGTTAATTATAGTTTAATTTCATGTTTTGGGAATTAAAGAGAAGGGTTTAAATACTAAGTTAGGGTTTAGGTCATTTGATCATGATCTAATTGTGTGGTTAATATCTAGTGGGCTTGCTAAAGTAAAGCTAATTACTAGGTTACTAATTGTTTTATTAAATTGTTCTAATTATGCTAATTTGCTAACTAGGTTTTAATGAAATACTTATATAATGGAGATTAAAATCTAATTAGGTTTTGCATGGTATTAATAACATTTTAAAGTGTAGTTTAATACTTTATTTCATGAAAATCCAAACTAGTTCGTTGTATGTGCATTTTGCTATAAAATGGTCGAAATTGGTTAATATTGCAAACTAGTTTTTGTAAATATTGTGTTAAATCGAGAATTAAAATATGGTTAGGGTTTCATCATATCTTAAAAATTACATTGAGTGGTTTAACCATTTAAAATATGCAAAACCAAGTTTAATTGTAAAATTATGAATTTTACATTAAAAAGTGTTAAAATTGATATTTTTGCAAACTAGGATTTTGGAAATTATGCAAATTTATGTGATTAAATTATGGAAATGGTTTTATTGACTTATTTAAGTTATTTAATAAGTATTATGGCCGCTAGAATTGTTTAAACATCGAGTTTTGTACTAAAACGGGTAATTTTGCTTGCTAGTTTTTCGGAAAAACGGCTTTTAGAGTGAATTTGGGGTTTTCGTGAGTTTTAACCTATTTTATATTAAAATTAGTGTTCGTGAATGTGCAAATGAGTGTATTTGGGTTTTTCTCGATGGTCTGGCGTTTGTACGCCGACGTTGAGGGTTTTTGGGTCGATTTGTGAAAGCAACCCTAGGTTTTGACCTATGTGGGATTCGTGCGTCGTTTTGATCATGAGTCGGATTTTAATGAGATATGGTGCGTTATGATATGTAGGTACCCCCATGTGGATTTCGAGACGACAAGCAAGCGCGTGGCAACGTCGGCACCGGCTAGCGAGGACCAAGTGAGTAGATTTATATCTACGGGGAGAGGTCGGGTGGATGGCGTATAGCACCCCCGCAGTTCGTGGTGATGTATACGAATACGTATACACACATATATACATATTTTGACTATAATTTGTTTGATATTATCGATGATATAGATATTTGGTGTTCTTGGATGATTTAGTGTCGCGAAACCCTAGAGTAGTGGTCGCACCACACATGCACATACACACCCATACTTGCATACTTTCTTCTTTCATTTGTGCTTATACGGGATTATATAGTTATGTGTTCACATGGGTATGGGACTATGTGTTCACATACGGATTGAGGATGATAGTACTTAGGATTTATGATGAGTCGATGAAATTTGATTTGAGGCCGTGAGATCGGTGATATAGCAGGGTTCGTATTTGAGATACGACATGATGTTGTAGCGGGTCCTTGACGTAGTGTTTCACATACATGCATGCATACATAGATGGTATCAATATTGTACTAGACGTAGATCAGTACCCCGATCATGATACTTGATAAAGAGGATATCAGATGAATAGTATAATGAATGTGATATTGACCGTACCCAGATTTGGGGATGCCGTACGACGGATTTACGTACGAGCTATATTTTGATGATTGATCCGCACTCTTGACTTGGGATGTCTGGTTATGGATATGATATTATTGAGGCGGGATCACCGACTGTATATATACAGGTATGTATATGTATCGACTCAGATGATAGGCGGTTTCCTTACCTGTAGATCAGCTTGTTAGTTCAGCCGTATAGTTTAGTGTAGTTGTTAGATTAGATTAGACTCCTACCTATTTCAACTAGCGGATCGTGGGTATTTTAAAAGACAGGTCAAGGGATCTACGGATATTTCAAAAGACGTATCCTTTCTTAAAAACCACCGTAGCCCTATTTTCAAAACCCCGCGGTTCGTGTTATTTCAAATGGCACCATTTGTAGGACTTATATTAGATTAATGCAGATTAGTTATAGTTGCGTCTAGTTTTTAGCTCCCGTTCATTTTGGTTGCTCGCTCCGCATCGCACATTTACATTGTTATTTCATATTGCATTGTTGACATTATGCTGTTAGGATACCAGCACCATTACCGATGACGCGTATGTACCACATACACTTACTTGCCGGCTCACACACATCTTCATCGGTAATTGCCATGTCACGTACACCTTAGAAAATATTGTCGCTTAACTTAGCTTGATAGCCAGTAGTTTGACGTAATATTAGTGTACATACCTTATATGCCAGCTTAGATATTGTAGTTATTACTTGTCGCTTCATGCATACTGTTATTCATTCTCATGCTTATATTCATGGTTCTACATGCTATTGATGATTCAGATTTCCATGATATTTTCTGGATTTGGAGGAAAACCGCAAAACATATATAAACTGATTTCTCTTTTTTTTTTTTATAAATAAAAGTGCGGTTTTTCCCATGATGTATGAGTCGTCCACCATGAGTTTGCTGATGGATTTCGAGACCCGATTCGAGGAGACGGATGAACCGTTTCGGGTATATGGTGGACCCGGTAAGGTACCCCAGGGCAAGAAGCGCGTGATGATGACGATGTGAGCCTGGCAGGGGAGCACTACTTACCGGTGATATTACCCGACACGTCGGATATCCGGAGGATACCGTCATGGTCTTGAGATGGATGGTAGGGGCCGGTCTGGACTGACGGCGCCCTAGATATTGTGATTGAGACTTGAGGTACATAGATTATGACACAGAGATATCGAGGTATTTGGACACTTGTTTTGTGTCGATGCTGGGCACTGTTTCATGCTGATTTCATATATGGTACCTCATTTCCTTTAAAATACAGAAATCTCACTGATTTATGAAACCAGTTTTATTCAGTACAAGCATTCGGTTTCATGCATTCATACATCATTCATATGATATATTGCTACCTGAGTCACTGACACGGGCATATGAGATTTCACTCGGGTTAGATATTTACCCTAGCCTTGTTATAGGCTGCATGTTATATACATTTTTGAGGATATATTATGATCATTGACCTAGGATTGCGTTATTTATGCGATTTCTGTGCGTAGATATTTTTCTATTCACGAGTTGGCAACTCACCCCTGTTGTGCCCCAGTTTCTTGCAGGTTTGCCGTACAGGTTTCATTACGGCTTTGCGGGCACGGTTTCTTTTCGGGTGACTTGCTAGTAGGTGGGTTTATGGTATCTTACCCATCATTATACCTTGTAAATTATATTTCAGTTGTATCTAGAAGTTCCATCAACCAAACTTGTATTTTTTTGAGATAGAGATCAGTAATGTTATTCTTTCGACCATAGAGTAGCATGTTATATTTCTTGAGTTTCTTGCTGGTTGAGTTCCATTTCTGTTGTGATCCTCGCCTTTAGGCGTTGTATATTATGTTGCATACAGGTTGATTTGATATGGTTCTTCCTATTCTCTACTACTTCTCTTGGTTTGGATTTCTGGGTTTCGACTTACTTAGCATACGTACTCCTTGAGACGTTCATAGTCTAAGTGCCGGTCATGTTCCGTACTTTCGGGTCGTGACAATACTGCTGGAAGTCAAGCAAGAATCCTAGGGGCTCTATCAACGTGTAATAGCGACTCGTAAGGTCACCTAAAGCAGTACACGATGATAAAGATAAACCAGATAGCTTACTATCATCTCGAGTAAGACTGTCCTACCGGGATAGGTCCTCCCTCAATCATTGCAATCACAAGCCTGTGATCCAATAATTGACTCTGAGGGCACAATCTCCAACAATCTCCCACTTGCACTCAAGGCTAATTATTGCGATGTCGCATACTCACAGCCCGTGTGATACCGAACACCCAACTCCTCTACTAGTCAGTCTCATAAAGCTCGTTTGCGAAACTATTGCGTTCGAGAAATAGCCTCAGTGAGTGGATCCGCTATGGTGTTTCTTTCTATGTCTCTCTTTATCCCATGTTCGCGGAGAAAGCCATCTCCTGAAATGAGCAATATCTATCTTAGAATGTCTGGATGTCTGATGGGACCTAGCTCATAAATGAACTCCAAATCCAAACTTCTTAGACTGTATCGTCAACTGAACTTAATCAGTATCCTGCTCCATGCCTTCCCTCAGTATCCACCTGGACCACCTGTCCAAAATACTGCCCCTCGTTAGAGGGAAAACTATAACTCTGACAACCACTCTGCCATCCAGGTCACCTTGGAAGCCTGGAATGATAACTGTCTCCCGAAGGAGAATGCTGTTATCATATCCCTAGAACATTAACTTATGTTCTAAAACTGCTTCCGATTATTTCTCCAGGATTGGATTAATATCAACTTATTGCATCTACTGCAAGAACAACATCTGGTGTGGTACTTGACATCTCATGATCAACTCAATTGCCTAAGCAAGTGATCTGCCAATCATGCACATCCCTCTCCCCTTTAGTCTGTAAGACACCTTTAGAGAGGGTGACTCCATCACCTGCAGGTATACTACCGTGCCAGGAGTCGTCCAGTCTAAATACTCATAGAGTGTTGTCTAAGTACCCAGATTGGGAAACCACCCAAATCTAGATCTAAAACCATAGATCTAGTGACCAGAATGTCTGATATAATATCCAAGTCCTATGTGGAGAAACCACTGTGTGACGACCAAAGTATAACCGATCGTAGTATAGGAATATCACTCCCTACTCTGTGTATGTCATCCAAATACCAGGACATCACACCCTACTACCTTCTTAACAGATCCATCCCCTATTCTGATGAAGTCAAACCTATGACTGTCACATCAGAAATAGATGGTCTATCTCCGCTATACCTGCTTTAGTCTATAAATAGACATAAGCCACTTGTCCGCCAATGCTTCCGCTGCTCCCACTGACTACGACAACCCTCTGGCAGAGTCATATACACGTACACTTCTAAAGCCAGTTTAGAACGACGCTATACTCATCCTCTTGCCGGGTCTCACAGTCTGGAACAACAGCAATGGCAATTCTGGGTAAACAAGAACCTCCCTGCCACCGTCCTTGAGCATACCGAAGTACCTCTCGAGCTCCTGAGGTTACACACCTTATCTGCGGAGTGGCTAATGGAATGTCAAACCAGATTGAATCTTTAAGTTCTTATCAAATCTTCAGTAATCGTTTGCGGTTCTGGAATCACTTCCAGTTCTACCATATTCTCCCTACTGTTTTCTGAAAAAAAAACATTTTTATTAAAACTGTAGCGAGTCAAGAACAATATCGCTATTGATCTTCCAGATGGTAGAAATTCAACCCTCGTCATAGCCCGGGTCAACCTACAAACAGCCATTACAGAAACGTGCCTTGAGTTGTCCAGAGTCTGATTTTAAGCATAAGCCGGACAACTCCCCGTATCTTAACAATGTCAAGATATGAACTGTTCTATATCCAATACAGGAACAGAGGCACTGATTTAATTGAACCAGATTCAAATCATGCAGCTGTCTCCAGTGCATGTCAACTGAATGGAGAGAGGCCAATCAGCGTTACTCAACTTAGGAATGCTTCCAATTATGAGTAACCTGAAAGAGAAGCAAGTTCTCTTAAACATTACTATCAACTGAATACCATACACAAGTATCTACATCTTCGATCACCTTGAAGAATCCCGATACTTGCAATATCTGGTTCTCTACTTTATTCATATACCTATAACTTCTCAAAACTTGGACCCTGCGTTTCTACGAAACACCTGTCTAAGAACCAGAGAAGTTATAAGTAAACCGAATATAGTACGAGGACCAACCGCTCTGTCCTAATGGACACTGGACAATATACAATACTCTGTATAAGTCCCCTGAGTCTAGTAACTCATTCACTGTGTGTCGTAGGTTGAAAACTGTACTTATGGTTAAGAAGAATTACACCGCTGTTCAATACTCCTTACCTAACCATCCACTGATATAGGTAAATGTCATAGACATAATTTCAAAAAGGTATATCTCACTCTATAAAAATAGACGTACAGATATATCAATTTGAAATTGGTGCATAACAACGGATATTCAAAACCAAATATTTGTCGTCCGACAAACAACCCAGGTGACTTCCTCAAATATCACCAATTACAACGAATTCCGATATAATGAGGATGATCAACTAATTCCCAATAACTCACTCCCACTCATCATCTGTAAAACCATACAGATGTGAGAATTATACCTGGTAAATACATACCCTGGAGCAAGTGTCTAATTGGGAAATCAGTTTTCTTTTAACAGTAGACAGTGAAACTGAAACATTGAAATGTTTTGATGGGGTATCCAGATATTCCTAGTAATGCCTCTTCCATTATCCAGATTCACAACTATAACCGTATAATTCTTTGCCACCTCTCCAAATCCCTTTTTATGTCTTTAGTCATTACCTTCTGTACACCCCTTTAGGCCAAATGGTTTTCTTCCTTCCCTACCGTTCGGCACCAGCCTATGGTTTGGAAGAAGACTATCCAATAAGCATAATGGGTGTGCTGTCCTAATCCTAGGAGCACTCGCAATGCAAGAGAAGGTGAAGGTAAAAGACAACCGAACGAACCTTGTTCCTATTTCTCCTGAACCAGGATCCATCCCCGAACTGGAACAAGTTCCTTTCGAGTTCTTATATAACCATACGATGGATTATCCAATAAACTTGGGATCTTCGTAGTGATACGGAGTGTCCTGGAGAAATACAAAGGTGATTTAGGATTGGCGAAGAAATACTTGGTTTGGTCATGAATAGCAATCGCAATTTACTTTGCCCTCTTACTAATCCCTTTCTTTGTCTTAACTTAATACCTTCTGTACACCATTTAGGCTAATTGGTTTTCTTCATTCCCTACCGGTCGGCACCAGCCTAAGGTTTGGAAGAAGACTATCCAATTTGCATAATAGGTGTACTATCTCCTAAGCCAAGGAGTACTCGCAACCTGAGAGAAGGTAAAAGGAAAAGACAACTGAATAATCCTAATCGTTTTCTCCAAAACCGGAAACCATCCTTGAATAAAATCCTTCGAGTTCGTATATAGCCATACGATGGTTTTGTCCAATGGAAGTGGATGTTCGTAGTAATACGGGGTGTCCTGGAGAAAAGGGTAAAAGTAGGAGTGGCAATAAGGTCTGCAACTCTGACAATCCAAAAGCCAGTGTTATGAAGGTTCGGTCAACTTGGTCACTGAGTCATAGTCCTTGGTCGGGTCAATGGTCGCTGCCAAAGAGAGAGAGAAAAGAAACACTCAGCGTGCACTCTAACCTAGATCAGAATGGTTATCACTTTATCTAATCTGGAAACCTCCTACTGTAACGTCAAATTCTTCCCCAAACCTGAAAGAAGAATTAGCCGGGATCACCCGAGGAGTAAACCAACTCATCAGTGGGAATCGGGATCCAACTATCATCGCATGATAATGTGACGGAATCCGCTCACGTTATCACACTCCAGAAGGTATGCGCATATCTGGCAAGTTTCAGTTCTTTTGAAACTTCCGATGTGGATTTTTGCCCAATGCTCTTATGACCTTGACTAAGGCCAACAAATCATAAGTCACATGTCAAGTTCTACCCGTCATTGTCCAGGTTGATTTGAACCCACCCGTACAAGCCCTTGACTAGGGCCAACAAGGCTATACGACTGTCCCAAACCAACGCATCTATCTATGCAGCATATGAACACCCAATAGCCCACCAAACACTGTGCCTTGACTATGGCCAACAAACACAGCTTGAATACTATTGACTATCCATATGAAACGACGGAGGGCTACGAATGGTTTCTGGCGAAAACCTTTAACGTAATGAACTTGATATCGTTGAAGGAACGGATAGCTTTTTAGAAAAATATAGTAACGAAAACCTTTGCTAAAGAGGTCACTCCCGGTGAAAGGATCTCGACTCTTTCCCTATAGAATGAGGTGCAGGATATTCCAACTGAATACCACGATGCAAAGCAAAAGTAATCGGCTATAGTGAAGTTACTGCCCTGACGCAAACTTTTGTCCGAAGGGTCACTCCGGGTGAAGGGATCTCGGCCCTTGCCTCGTCGACTGAGGAGCAGGATATTCCAACTGAATACCACTGTGCAAAACAAAAGAGAACGCCCTTGCAATAACAGCTTTTTGAAAATTGTTCCAGCAACATCAGAATAGGTTTGTTTATCTTGCATTGATCCGAATCAACGCAGTCCCATCAATTGATCACACCAATAAAGAACGAAAATAATGACGTACGTATATGCCATCCGCATTCGCCACTGGGTCCCGTCATCACCTGTTAGGTTAGCTAACTAACGACAGAGCGGGGACTGGACTAGCGCGGATGCAAAACATATACAACATCTAGTGGTATATATATAATATATAATTTTCGCTAGAGGCGTGATAAAAAATACAACATCACAGAAACGTACAGCATCACAGAACAATACAGATATCTGGGATCCCCGGGTTTCATAGAGCCGCTACTGAAACCCGACGTTCCCCTGGTCCTGTGGATAGCCTGTGCAATGAAAATCCTAGACCCCTACGGGCCCGGCAAGTTACCCGCCAAAACCTGAAGCGAGGCAGCCCCCTTCAGCAACGTGAATGGACCACCCAGCACTTCACGGAATCCGGTAACTTGGGCACCCCTCCTGGGTCAACCTATACCCCCTACGAGTGCGGCGAATAGCCCGCCAATTCTAGAGTAAAGCCCCCTCCGTCTCAATGCCATGAGATGCGGGCCCGTTGCCCTCTAGAACCTGGCCATCCATGCACCCCTCCGCGGGGTAATCCTAGTATAGAAAGTAAAATATACATACAACGGGTACATCGACCGCAACCTGGTCGTGCCCAAAAAGAATATTACAAACAGGCAGTGACGGCAGTCCACATGTCGGACGCTCGCCCCGCAATATCAAATGTACATATAAAACAAAACTGTACTAATATTGCATCCAGGCTATCCCCTACGACCGATCCGCAACATCACAGCACAACACAGAACATCAACGTGAATGTCACGTTCGCAAATCCGTCTAAAAAGGCTATAGCAATTAGACAGGATTTACCGATCAAATGACATTCACGGTCGCAGATATAATGTAAATACTGTGAACTGGCATGTTTAAAATATCCGATCGAACAAATTTACCCAAGTAGGCCCCAAGCACTACTGTAGCACTTACAGAAAATCTGGGCCCAAAAATAATATCCCAAAACCCCTATTTCCAAGTCTAAAGCCCTCTGGAAAAATTTGGCACTCTGAACAGCCAAAAGCGCGGCGGAACCGTGGCCTAAGCATGGATTTGGACGCGGTTCCGCGTTGATATAGAGAGATCTCGAGACCAAATTTTCACAGATTGCTTAGATTTCCATGCACAGTATTCTGAAACAACCTGAAAAATTTTTGGAGCTGAAAAAATTTCGAGAGAGAACAGTGCACTGAAAATACGGTTTTTGCGAATTTTGTTCGATCGGGTTTAAAACACACTAGAGCAAGCTAGGCTAGGTTAATGGCGTGGCTCTGATACCAATGTAAGTCCGCGGCGGTGGCCCGACCGTCGATCCGACGACGGAAACGCGGAAACAAGAATTTTGCAAACTAGCAAACCGGCACCACCGCGCACTTTTATCCCGGATCGGGCCATTAACCTAGCTACTAGAAAACATAAAGATGGGTGAAGAGATATACCAAGCGATCCGTGTCCTTCGGTCTTCGTCTCCAATCCGATCTCCCGCGGAAACTCCGTTCATCTCCTCCTCGTCGGAAAGGGCACCACGTAGCCAAGTTCTTTTACGGGCTCCCACCTCTTGACCGAGGCAACTCGGGCGCGAAGTTGGCTAGCCGACGCGTCCAAGATTTGCTGTAGATATTGTGTGGTGGGTTGTCTTTTGGGGGTTTTGAAGTTTCCTTTGGATGGAGGTAAAGAAAGAACTTTGGAGAGGTGAGAAGGGCTTTGTGAGCATGCCAAAAATGAGATGTATCAATTTCCCTTTCTCAATGAAATGAACCTCACCCTCTCTTAAAAATGGTCGGCCCCCCTTCTTCATATGGGTGGAGGAAAAAGAATAAATATCCAATTGAAGAAAAGAAAAGATAATCAAAGATTTTAGTCACTCTCATTTTCCTTTTCAATCCTTTCACCAAAACCATCACAATAAATCAAAGGATGAGACCAATATGGAATCTCATGATGAGGAAGCCACATAATGCAATAAAACCCCTCCACAAAAAGTAATTTGCACAATTACAAATTACTCCCTCCATCGAAAGTCCGGCCGTGAAGGATCAAAGGAAAACCGGCCGGAACGGAATGCAAACTGGCAACTTCAGAAAACTGATCCCCTAATAAATTACAGGAAAACCCCGCTACTGCATATACATGCCCGCATTTGTATTCTCACTGAACACAAATGCAAAGAGACAAAATCTACACTATCCAATACTAGGATCCGGCTTAAGCCAAAGCCGGCTAGTAAAATCCGTCCGACCACGATTCGTGCAATACCGCACGTATCTGATCGAACCCTGCCATATCTCCATACGGCCTCAACAACGTTTCGCCCGAAACCTGAGTAACTGAGTGTGGTGGACTCTAAAGACTCGTCAATACTATGGCTGTGGATTTAACCACTAGCACGCCAGAGGTATCAGCCATACGTAACGGGCCACCAGCTATTGACCAAAAGGGACGTCGATGAGCGAAATCATCCTGACACCCTACTGAGCCTGTCAGTGATAATACCCGTACAGTCCGGTCCGTTCGTCTATGAGCATCGCATGGCGGGCCTAGGTGGTTGGTAAAATTCAGACCCCCAAAAGCGGTACAAGTCGTGTCGGAGTGTTGCCCAGAACACCCTGAGATACTACTGGAATACCTACCAGCAAATCTCCTGCCTTGGCAAAGGACTTTCCATGTTTCGGCTCTCCTAGACACAGCACGACCTTACCCCCAATACCGGGAGAGATGAACCCCTGCAGATCCGCTCACTGCCTCCATGTGGCTCGGGACTGTACCCAACTAAAACCTGTTTGCACGTCTCCTTTGAGTGTAGCAGGGTAGTAATCTAAGTATAGTGGGAACTCACACGAGACAAATGACGATCTCAGGTCGATGAACTAACCTGTACACATGTCACCAGGGAACTGCTATCTGACGTCAGGTATAATACCAACTAGCAGGTTCCCGGCGAGTCCTGTCCGGTGTACTCATAACCCAATAAGCACCTGTATACATTTTAGGTGAACCAATTGACACCAGTGGCTTGTGAGACCGGCCACCGCCCCTCGTCGGGGTCTCGACTGTATACACTAGTCTACTCTGGAGAATCGATGCCCTGTCTCGAAACTCCCACGACTAGGGACCTTTTAAGGATTTGCGTATAGACCCCAGCTCCCACTTATATGATCGCCCTCATACTGCTGGAAGTCAAGCAAGAATCCTAGAGGCTCTATCAACGTGTAATAGCGACTCATAAGGTCACCTAAAGCAGTACACGATGATAAAGATAAACCAGATAGCATACTATCATCTCGAGTAAGACTGTCCTACCGGGATATGTCCTCCCTCAATCATTGCAATCACGTGCCTGTGATCCAATAATTGACTATGAGGGCACTATCTCCAACATGATTAACGTGTATGTGATACTGTATTAGATTCTCGCGATATGTTATATCGGCCGGGTATATATGATATAGCCGGATCATCGGATCAAGTGTTGATTCGATGAACAGCTACATATTATATTAGTCGGTTATTTGCAAAATAGCAGGATTATCGGATCAAGTGTTGATTCGATAATTTATTGTATAATTATATATGTGATCTACTACATTACATTGAATAATATATGTTGTAACATTTTGAAAATCGTTTAGGTGAAATTCCGGATAAACGGTAAAATAACTCGTATTTTCCGTAAAATGTAACTATAATTTTTTTTTACATAGACTTGAATATGCCTATTTTAACTATATATTTGATAGTATTTTGTATTTAATTTTTCACTTATAAATTATTGGTTTACTTAAATATTTTTCCTTAATTTAATTATTTTAAATATTATTATAAGCTTTTATTTATACATTAAATAAGTGTAAATTACAAATTGGAATGGGTTAATTGGACAAAAGTGAACCATGACAGCTTAGAATTTTGTTTGTAACATGCTCTTCTCTTCTTAAATTGTCTCCAAGTTTCTAGTGATTTCTAGGATAGATTAAGTTAGAAAATAAATAGAAAACAAAATAATTAAAGAGAAAGACTTAATAGATATAAATGGGGGTTTCTTCACTTGGAAATTTCTATACACATTACACTCTCTTTTCTCCATGTGCTGCGAAGCACAGGCCCCCCCTCCTCTCTTTCTTTATCATCTTTTCTTGCAAAAAAAAAGAGAAAAGAATGGAAAGAAATTAATTAATATATGATACAAATTGGAGACTTCTACACACATTCACACTTACATATCATTCTCTTTCTTCCCCTTTACCACATGGCCAAGCCCTCCTCATGACAGCCCCCAACCCTTTATCTCATTTCCCATCTCATTTCTTCTCAAAAATTCATAAAAAAAAATTCCAAACAAAAATTCCACAAACTCCAAATTCATTCCTTACCCATTATTGCTTGGCCATTCAAGCTTGGATCTTGGAGCTTGGAAGCTAATTTGGGAGGCTAGTTTGCAAGTGGGATCAACAAATTGTTAGGAATAAATCTTAACCTTTTGGTCTTGTGTTGATAAATTCCTCTAATTTAAGTTATTGTGATGTTTAATTAGGGTTTTAAATTCAAGTTTGAAATATCTAGTGAAGGGTTGAAATCAAGTTAGGATTTTTATCAATTGTTCATGGTTTTAATGTGTAGCTTAACACATCAAGGTATGTAAAATCTAATCTAGATTGTTAAGTTACTAATTGTTAGTTTAAAATTATGCTAATTATGTTAATGTTGCAAACTAGGTTTTTAGAAATTGATTAAATAATTGAGATTAAAATCTAATTATGGTTTTCATGAAATTATTAACATTTTAATTTTTTGTTCAGCAACTTAGATTATGCAAAACATAGTTTAGTTGACGATTTGTGACTTTTTGCTTTAAAGGTGTTAAAATTGGGCAAATTTGCAAACTAGAATTTTTGTATTTATACAAATTAATATGATAAAATTATAGTAATGATTTGTATGACTTAGTTAGGATATTTAGTGAATATTATGGCCATTAGTTTCGTTAAAACATCAAGTTTCGAAGTAAAACGGTCATTTGTGGCTTTCTAGGTTTTCGGAAATATCAATATCTCATAAATATCAATATCTCAATGTCTCGGGCTCCGGCAATCCGGACTGGCCCATCATATCTCACGACTACGTCGGTATCCTCCGGATATCCACCGCATCACAAATAACATGTTGGTAGAGCTCCCCTGCCAGGCTCAACGCGATCATCTGCGACCATCTTTATCCGGTGTAACATTTCAGAAAATATAAAATATTATTTTTGGGAATTTAATATTAAAATAATATATTTCCCGAAAACTACCGATTTGCGAAATTGGGGTTTTCGAAAAAAGGTATAAATATATACCAATAATTGTGAAATAAATGGAAATTAAAATGATTTATTCATTTAATTATATAATTAAAGGATTTGGCATTTTTAAAATTTATTTTATGTTGTTTTGAAAAAAACCCGATTAGTGCACTGCTAATCGCGATAAAGCCAAATCCGCGTTTTTACAGTTTCCATGGTTAGTGCACCATGAAATGTTTCGTTTTGTTACATGTTTCATTTCATGTGGGCTTTATATTAGGGTTTATGTTGGATATAGTGCCCTCAGAGTCAATTATTGGATCACAAGCACGTGATTGCAATGATTGAGGAGGACCTATACCGGTAGGACAGTCTTACTCAAGATGATAGTATGATATCTGGTTTATCTTTATCATCGTGTACTGATTTAGGTGACCTTACGAGTCGCTATTACACGTTGATAAAGCCCCTAGGATTCTTGCTTGACTACCAGCAGTATGAGGGCGATCATATACGTGAGAGCTGGAGTCTATAAGCACATCCTTAAAAGGTCCCTAGTCGTGGGTGTTTCGAGACAGGGCATCGATTCTCTAGAGTAGACTAGTGTATACAGTCGAGACCCCGACGAGGGGCGGTGGCCGGTCTCACAAGCCACTAGTGTCAGTTGGTTCACCTAAGATGTATACAGGTGCTCATTGGGTTATGAGTACACTGGACAGGACTCGCCGGGAACCTGCTAGTTGGTATTATACCTGACGTCAGATAGCAGTTCACTGGTGACATGTGTACAGGTTAGTTCATCGACCTGAGATCGTCATTTGTCTCGTGTGAGTTCCTACTGTACTTAGATTACTACCCTACCACGCTCAAAGGAGACGTGCAAACAGGTTTTTGTTGGGTACTGTCCCGAGCCACATAGAGGCAGTGAGCGGATCTGCAGGGGTTCGTCTCTCCCGGTATTGGGGGTGAGGTCGCGCTGTATCTAGGAGAGCCAGTACATGAAAAGTCCTAGGCCAAGGCAGGAGATTTACTGGTAGGTATTCCAGTAGTATCTCAGGGTGTTCTGGGCTGCACTCCGACACGACTTGTACCGCTATTGGGGGTCTGACTTTTACCAACCCCCTAGGCCCGCCATGCGATGCTCATAGACGAACGGACCGGACTGTACGGATCTTGTCACTGACAGGCTCAGTAGGGTGTCAGGATGAGTTCGCTCATCGACGTCCCTTTTGGTCAATAGCTGGTGGCCTGTCACGTATAGCTGATACCTTTGACGTGCTAGTGGTTAAATCCACAGCCATAGTATTGACGAGTCTTTAGAGTCCACCACACACAGTTACTTAGGTTTCGGGCGAAACGCTGTAGAGGCCGTATGGAGATATGGCAGGGTTCGATCAGATACGTGCGGTATTGCACGGATCGTGATCGGACGGGTTTTTACTAGCCGGCTTTGGTTTAAGCCGAATCCTAGTATTAGACAGTGTAGTTTTGTCTCTTTGCATTTGTGTTCAGTGGGAATACAAATGCGGGCATGTATTTGCAGTAGCAGGGTTTTCCTGTAATTTATTACGGGATCGGTTTTCTGAAGTTGCCAATTTGCATTCCGTTCCGGCCGGTTTTCCTTTGTTCTTTCGTGGCCGGACTTTTCCGATGGAGGGGGTAATTTGCAATTGTGCAAATTACTTATTGTGGAGGGGTTTCTTGCATTTGTGTCTTCATCATCATGAGATTCCGTTTGAATCAATCCTTTGCATTAATGAGATGAGATTGAGTAAGGTTGAGATGAGAAATGAGTGTGACAAATTTCATTTGATTATGATACCTTTTTTCTCTTGTATAAGATTATTCCATGGTTCATTCTTTTTCCCACCCACCATTGATAAAGGGGGCCGGCCACATCTTGTGAGAAAAAGAGTGAGTTCATTTTTTATGAGGGAAAACTTTGTTCATCTCATTTTTCCTTGCTACACAATTTCATATACCTCACTCCAAAGTCCATTCTTGATTCCTCCATACATGGCAACTTCTACCCGCAACAGACAAAGCAATTCTACACTTGCCTACAGCATTCCTTGGACTCGTCGGCTAGCCAACTTCGCGCCCGAGTTGCCTCGGTCCAGAGGTGGGAGCCCATAAACGAACCCGGCTACGTGGTGCCCTTTCCGACGAGGAGGTGACGGACGAAGATTCCGCGGGAGATCGGAGTGGAGACGAAGACCGAAGGACACGGATCACTTGGTATATCTCTTCACCCATCTTTTAGTTTGCTAGTAGATAGGTTAATGGCCCGATCCGGGTTAAAAGTACGCGGTGGTGCCGGTTTGCTAGTTTGCAAAGTTTTTCGTTTCCGCATTTCGGCGTCGGATCGACGGCCGGGGCACCGCCGCGGACTTACATTGGTATCAGAGCCACGCCATTAACTTAGCCTAGCTTGCTCTAATGTGTTTAGAACTCGATCGAACAATAAAACCCCAAAAACCGTATTTTTCCTTGCATCTGGTTTCTGTCGAATTTTTTTTGGCTCCAAAAATTTTTCAGGTTGTTTCAGAATGATGTGCAGGGAATTCTATGCACTCTGTGAAAATTTGGTCGCGAGATCTCACCATATCACCGCGGAAACGCGGCCAATCCAATGCTTGGGCAGTGGTTCCGCCGCGCTTTTAACTGTTCAGCGCACCAAATTTTTACAGAGAGCTCCTGAATAGAAAATAGGGGTTTTGGGACATTCTTTTTGGGCCCAGATTTTCTGTAAGTGCTACAATACTGCTTGGGGCCCACTTCGATAAATTTGTTCGATCGGATATTTTAAACATGCTAGTTCACAGTATTTACATTATATCTGCGACCGTAAATGTCATTTGATCGGTAAATCCAGTCTATCTGCTATAGCCCTTTTAGACGGATTTGCGAACGTGACATTCACGTTGATGTTCTGTGTTGTGCTGTGATGTTGCGGATCGGTCGGTGGGGATAGCCTGGATGCAATGTTAGTACAGTTTTTTTTTATATGTACATTTGATATTGCAGGGCGAGCGTCCGACATGTGGACTGCCGTCACTGCCTGTTTGTATTATTCTTTTGGGGCACGACCGGGTCGAGGTCTATGTACCCGTTGTATGTATATTTTACTTTCTGTACTAGGATTACCCCGCGGAAGGATGCACGGATAACCGGGTTCTAGATGTTAGTTATATGTATGCCCTAGAGGCCATTACTGTACATAGGATGTATATTGTAGTGGATGCTGGGACATATATAGGGAGGACTTTCTTGCTCGACATGATAGTATGCTATCTGGTTACACTTTACCTTAACGTGTATGCTGATTGTCTCTCTGTTACATGTTGGTAAAGCCTTTAGGATCTGTACTTGACTACCTAGACTATGATGCGGATCATACTAGTGGGGACATGGTAGTCCATAAGTACATCCTTCAAAGTCCCTAGTCGTAGGTGTATCGAGACGGGGCATCGATATACCAGAGTAGACTAGCGTGTACCTTCTCGACCCATACAGATGGGCGATGGATGATCCCATATCCATCGGTGTTTGACATCAGAGATGATATACGGGTGCTCAGTAAAGACTGGGTACACTGGACGGACTCGCCGAGAACTCCCAGATGGTATTATACCTCACGTCAGATGGCAGTTCTCTGATGACACTGGTACAGAGTAGTCTGTTGACCCGAGATCGTCATAGAGTCTTGTGTGGTTCCCACTGTGCTTTGATTTCCATCTTACCACGTCCAAGAGGGCGTGCAAAACGGTGGTTTTTGGGAACAGTCCCGAGTCACATGGAGGCAATGAGCGATAGGAGGGGATTCGTCTCTCCCGGTATAGGGAGTTGATGTTGCGCTGTGTTCGATTGGCTATAACAGGAAATCCCTGGCCAGGGTTGCTGAGATTTACTGGTAAGTGTTACCAGTAGTTTCTCGAACAGTTATAGACCTCATATCGACACGACTTATTGAGCTATTGGGGTCTGACGTTTACCACCCCTAGGCGAGATATGCGACATATCAGACGATCAGACCGGACTGTACGGTAGTGTTACTGGTCGGATTCACTGGAGTGTGAGCGGGCTTGCTCGTCGATCTTCAGATCGCTCAATACCCGGGTGGCCGTTACGTTTAGCAGACCGCTTGCGGCTTGTGGATGTTTGATATGATCATCATCTGCTGCCGGCGTATTGACGAGTCTTTAGAGTCCTACACAGAGGTTTCCTGGCTCAAGCGAAACGAAATAGGAGCGCATATGATATATGTGCGGGACCGAGAATAATGCGTGTATGTGATACCGTATTCTATTCTCGCGATAAATATATCGAATGGTTGTATGCGATATAACCTAGTTATCGATTCAAGCGTTGATTCGATAAGCCGATATATTGTATACTAGTCGATTGTGTGCGACATAACCGGGTCATTGAATCAAGTGTTGATTTAATGATTTAATGCATATTTATATATTTGATATATTACTTTGCATCAACTAGTATCGGTTTACTTAAGATGGATTTTCTCACTCGGATGGGCGCATTGTATATGCGATATACTTTTGTGCACTTGATTGTATCATGTTTGATGATACAAGTCATGCTAGGGTTCAAGTGTAAAGATTAAACCTTGGTTAATGAAATGGTTTGGGTTTATTATTTATTATTCATTTATCTTATTTAATTATCCTTTTTATTTTTGATAAATGAATAAAAGAAAAGAGAAAAGAATGGTGGCTTATTTTGTTCTTTAGTTGAAGCTTCATGAAGCTTTGTTCAAGTCAACCATTCTTATCTCATCCTTAACCCTAACCATTCCCACTAACCATGATTCATTCTCTACACTTGACTCTAGTTAAAATTATGATAAGAATTCATTTTCTTTTCTTATTCTTTTAACTTATCATATATTTCTTTCTTCTTCTTCTTCCTTGCTTCAAGTGAAGAAAAGCTTACCTCATCAATGGTGATTAATGTTTTTTAGTGAGAAATCCAATTCTAAAGTTAACCCACTTCCTATTTCTTCATCCTCTACCTCTTGCCAAGTAGTAGAGTGTGTTTACTTCACAAGTTTCTTGACTTGGTGAAGTCGGAGCTTGATTTAGCGATGCCTCGACGTAGATCATCTTCGGCATGGACATCGACGACCTAGCTTGCCCATTCTCCGACGAAGCCGACTCTAGAGCCCAGATTTGATTTGGACAGCGGAGACGACCTCGTTGCGGAGCCGTGGAGGTGGAGGACCGGATCTACAAAGGTTGTATTTCCGTATTCCCAATAGTTAAGTGTTAACTAGTTCTTTTTCGCCTAGACATCTAGTTATCGATCCGTAGTTTAGGGTTTGTAGGCACCATAATTTTTGAAATTGCCATGGTTGATGGCTTGGGAGACCTCACTAGCGTGCCTAGGAACCCTACAGTGGTATCAGAGCCTAGCTAGAGCCTTAGGCGAAGTCCAGACGGAATTCGAAGTCCGAACGAACCCGAAATCCCAAACCAATCATGCTCTCTGTACATTTTTGAAAACAGTGAGTTTTTCCAAATTAAAAATATGCAGAGAACTCAGCAGGGAATTCTAAGAATTACGGCTAAAAAAATAAAAAAATTTGATGAACAGTTAAAACCGCGGCTTAAGCGCGGCATAAGACAGGTTTATGCGGCGGTTCAGCCGCACATTGATGACGTCAGCCCTAAATTTTTACACTGTAATTCATTGTTTCTGGTTCTGAGTTCTCTGGATGTTTTGAAATTTTATTCAAGAGTTGAATTTTCTGCAGTTGTTTTGGGGATTCGGTGTTTCGATCGGGGTATCAAATTTTGTCTGTGTGGCTTTCCGGATAAATTTTAGAATATGTTAAAAAGTTCGACCGGATATAAATACCCAACTTTTCCCCTGTCGGGAAATTTCCAAGTGTTGGATTTTTCCGTAATTTAACGACGTTCTAAGTAGTGCAAGTAACGCGATGGTCCCTCTAGAAGACACAAACCTTAACTCGATTATGCGACCGTCTTGAACTGCCCTTTGAACCTTCGGGTTTGGGGCAGTACGGCGTGCCACATGTGAGGCGTTGGCTTGACCCTTCTACGGCTGGACCGTTGGTACTGAGGCACGAACTGAATGTTGTTAGACTTGTTTCATGTGTTGATCTGTATCGGGAAAACTTGGGTGTTCGATTGTTCGATCGAAAAGTTTAACATTTTCTGTTTATCTGGAATGGGATACAATAATTGGAATTCACAATAGTTATGAGATAACTGAATGAATGTTATAAACGTAGCAGTTTAGTCTCAATTGATCGGTTGCCACGGAATTTTGATGTGATCAAAAGTCCGTCGCAATCACGTAGCGTACCCGGATACTCGCCGGGTAAACTTAATAGACAGCTTCACGCCATTGCCCCGACCAAGTGACTGTAGGAGAACCCCGTCGCCGAAAGCATCCGTCCGGGTGCTCGCGGTGGCGGTGTTCCGCCTTGGTGCACTTCGTCGACGGTATCGGGGGTGCGGTCGTCTACTGAAGTTTGCGACGAGCATTCGATCAGGCTGTCGGGAATCTTGTTGAATTGCCCGACTCAATATTGAAAAGTGTTTTCGATAATGAGACTAAAATGCGGGGTTTATAATTGTTAGGAATGTGATGTCTAAGGTATTCATTTGATTAGGCATGTGATGTCTATGCAGATTGCGGATTCCAACTGTTGTAGTTTTACACTTTCTTTTCTGTGACCGTAAGTGTAATATGTGATATCGCCGGTTTCGTTGCTATATGTCAACGACAATTGGGATGCGCATATTTACTTACGTTGATGACATGTGATGTTATGTGTTGCTGGATATGTTATATTGGATCGTCGTGTTTGAATAGCCGGGGTTTTTTATGTGAGATGAGTGTTTTTCATTTTCATTCATGTAAAAACTTGTATGTAATATTCTTTTATTGGGGGCTTCCAGGTTGCGGGAGTTGTCACCTGTTGTATATTATTTACTTTTCCGCACTAGGATAGACCCAAGGAGGAGGGCACAAGCAACCGGGTTCTGGAGTCCAGTGGGAGACCAACTCGAGGAGTCGAGTCCGGGTCTCCTAACTCTAGAATTGGTAGGGTTGCTTGCCGCTCTCGTAGGGGTCTAGGGGTGTGGGTTTGGCTATTCATCACGACCGTGGAATCCGTGTTTTATACTGGCTCGTATTGAAAACACGGACGTCCTAGTATATCCAATATTTCATATGTTTCTTCTGCTGCGATATCTGTGATGTGATCATGTGATGTTCTTTGATAGATACAGTATATAGTATATATGATATATTATATAGGCGTTACTTATATTTTACACCCGCGCTAGCCCTGCCCCGCTCTGTCGTTAGTTACCTAACCTAACGGTGCACGAGGGGACATCGAGGCGAATGCGGATGGCATAAGTGTACGTCGTATTTATCTGTGATGTTTAGGTACTTAAATGATGGGACTTCATTAATGTGTTTAATGAAATAAAAGAAACCTAAGATGTTGTAGAATCGAATTTCAAAATAAAACAGGTAGCTACAGTTCTTACTTTGCACAGCGGTATATGTGATATATCCTGCACCTTATTCGATGAGGAAAGGACCGAGATCCCTTCACCGGGAGTGACTCCTTTAGCAATAACTGGCAGATGCTACACACTCGGTTTGTCTTTTGATTGCTTTTAAGTGTTTTTGCTTTGCACAGTGATATATATGATATATCCCGCACCTCATTCGACGAGGAAAGGACCGACGATCCCTTCACCGGGAGTGACTCCTTTAGCAAAACTAGAAAAGCATCAAAAACACTCCATTTCAAAATTCATTCGATCCTACAACGATATCAAGTTCATTACGCAATAGGTTTTCAGAAAAACCTGTCGTAGCCCTCCGTCATTTCAGATAAGTTGTATATAGTATTCGTGCTGCATTTGTTGGCTTTCGTCAAGGTGCAGTGTGCGGTAGCTATATGCTGCTTATCTGCTAGCATACGATGCGATTGGATTAGGGTAGTCGTGCGGCTTTGTTGGCTTTCGTCAAGGGTCGTACGGGTGAGTTTAATTCGATCAAGAAATGTACGGGTTGAACTTGACTAGCGGGCTATGGTTTGTTGGCTTTCGTCAAGGTCATAGCACGTTAGGGGCAAAATATTATCGGGAATTTCAAGTGTTGAAATTTGCAATGAGATTGCATACCTTCTATGAGATAGTTGGATCCCGATACCCGCTGCGAGTAAGAGTTACTCCTGGGAGAGTTTTACATATTACAATTAGCCGATCAAGTAGGTGTCTAGAAAGGTGTTAACGAGGTTACGCCTCTGGGAAAATGAGGTTTACATTAATTAGGTTCGTGCGAAAGCACGGGGGACCTCCCTCAAAGTACCGACACTGGCCTGGCTGAAAGATTGGCGAACTTGTAGTGTGTAATTAATCCCGGCTAGTCTTTCCTTTTAGGGTTTGAAGGAAGATTTGATAAAAAGCAGTGGGAGCCATCCTGATTAGATAAAATAATAACCAATCTATTCTTGACAGAGCGCACGCTGAGTGTTTTCTTCTCTCTCTCTCCAGGTAGCGACCATATCACGCCTTAATCAAGATAATAATATGGATGAATTGACCGAACCCGCTTGTTATACTGAGCTGGGGAACGTTGGTCCCGCTCCAACTTATAATTGTTATAAGACAGAGCAGGAAATTGGGGAATACCAGATTTCCCGTGCCGCCCAAACGAAGAGAGTGCATGCTGATGCATCATCTTCGGGTGTGCTCATTATAAAGAAATGTTTCTCTGTATCCTCTACGTCCTGGGTATGTGATACCAGATCAGGATCCCAGATATGTAATTTGTTACATAGGGCTACAGAAAGGTAGAGAACTGAGAACGGGTGATAAGTTTCATGAGACAGAAAACGGGGGCAAGAGTTGCAGCCAAGTCTGTTGGTCACTGTCACCCTGTATTCTAAATTCATTGATTCTGAACGAATGTTATTAGATACCGAACCTGATATACGAAATCATATCAATCTCTTTATAAGTAAAGAAGTGATAAAATTTTGTATTGTTGGATAATGTTTTGAACATTTCCTATATCAAAAGTTGATCGGTTCAGGCACGTTATCTAAAAGCATTGATGTTCTAAATCAAACTACAGTTCTTAGTATATAGAACACACACAAGAGGAAGAGTTCAGAAATGAACGAATTCTTCTTGAGGCATTGTAGACTAGGTCAGATCAATGTGACCCGACTAGCTAGAGTTACATATAGATGCATATTTAAATCAGTTTGAATTTACATCTTGTGAAACTCGCCAGTCATGTCACAAAGATAAGATGACCATAGCTCCGTTTACTGGAAACAGAGAAAGAGTTAGTGAACTCTTGGGATGATACATGTTGATGTATGTAGGTCCCCTGTCTACACATGCCAAGACTGGTTCTTTATAATTCATTACGTTCTCTGATAATCTTTCGAGATTCAGACCTATGTTCCTGTTGAAACACAAGTCTGAACCTTTTGAGATATTCACAGAATATAAGTTAGAAGTAGAGAACCAATAAAGGTATAAGTATTATGTCCTATGATGAGATCAAGGAGGAGAATACTTGAGCACGAAAATCCTGGACTTTTCTAAAGGAGAATGAGATTCTCTCTCAGCATTACTCCTCCGTATACACCATAGAATGATGGTATATCGGGGAGGAGCAGATACACCCTATATGATAAGGTGTGCTCTATGATGAGTACTACTGAGTTACCTTTTTCTTTTTGGGAGTTATGCACTTGAGAAGCTGCATACCTATTGAATAGGGTTCGAATCAAATCAGTTGCCTACCATTTCATATGTGATATGGAGAGGGAAGAGCCCATATCTTAAGTTAGTTAAGATTTGGGGTTGTCCGGGCTATGTCTAAAAGCAAAATCCGGACAAGCTCGAGGCAAGGACTGTTATGTAGAACTGGAAATGTTCCAGCTATACAAAATGCAGCTGATGATTTGAAAGAACCAAAGGATTCGATAGTTATCAACGAACCTCAGCCTCTCCGCCGATCTAGTAGGGTTCCTCACCCACCTGAGAGATATTTCGATTTCTCTATGACAGTGGGAGCGAGGATTACATCATGAGATGATGACCCAACTAGTTTCGAGCTGGCCATCAAGAGTAAGACTCTGTAAGAATGGCTGGATGCTTAGTGATCTGAGATGGAATCCTTATACACCAACAAAGTATGGACTTTGGTTGCTATATCTGAAGGGTTAAATCCCCATCAGGAGCAAGTATATCTTGAGAAGATTACTTGGTGTAGATGGAAAAGTTGAGACTTTCAAAGCTAGACTTGTTAAAGCTTTTCGTCATCGACCAGGCGTGGATAATGATGAAACCTTTTCAAGTGACTATGCTTAAGTCCATCCAGATCCTACTTACCATGGCTACATACCATGACTACGATATCTGGTGGTTGGGTGTCATGACTGCTTTTCTAAATGAAGTTTTAGAAGAGTGCGTCTATAAGTACACAGCCAGAGGGCTTCGTAGACAGTGGGAGCAGCAGAAACGTGTGCAAGATGCTTTATAGGATAAAGCAGGCATCGCGGAGTTGGAACATCTGTTTTGATGAATTAGTCAAAGAGTTTGACATCATCAAAATGGTAGATGAACCTTGTATATACAAAAAGGTAGTAGGGAGTATGGTGACGATCCTTGTAGAGCACGTGGATGACATACTCTTGATAAGAAAGGAGTTTCTTATGCTACGCTCGATCAATCTCCTCTTATCACAAAGATTCTCCATATAGGATTAAAGTGATACCTACTAAATCCTGGATTTTGGATCTATGAGATAGATCTAAATGGATGTTAGGAAACTCACTAGATGTAGTGAGATGGTATCAACCGATCCTGGAGAATCACTGGAAGTGTTCCAGGGTGATAAAGACGACTGAATGTCAGTCACAGGCATTGTCTTTACCCTCAGTAAAGGGACGGTATGTTGGAAGAGTTCCAAGCTAGATACCGTGACACACTAGACGATAAAGGCAGGATACATCGCTACTTAAGATGCTACCAAAGAGGCTGTTTGGGTGTATATTGGTTCATGAGATGAACTATGTTCCTACCATTGTGGGACAATGGAGTTGTGGCTCATGCCGAGGAACGCCGGTCCCATCAATGATCCAGACATATTCTAAGGCAGTATCACCTGATCATGGAGATGGTTGATCTCCAGGGAGATCGAGGTTAGGAGAGTAGACTCAGAGGACAACACAGCGGATCCACTCACGAAAGGCCTTTTCCCAGAGAGAGACTTTTATGGGATGGTTGAGTATGAGATACTGCAACCACTGCTACAGATGGCCCTAGTGCAAGTGGGAGATTGTTAGTTATATGTATGCCCTAGAGGCCATTACTGTACATAGGATGTATATTGTAGTGGATGCTGGGACATATATAGGGAGGACTTTCTTGCTCGACATGATAGTATGCTATCTGGTTACACTTTACCTTAACGTGTATGCTGATTGTCTCTCTGTTACATGTTGGTAAAGCCCTTAGGATCTGTACTTGACTACCTAGACTATGATGCGGATCATACTAGTGGGGACATGGTAGTCCATAAGTACATCCTTCAATGTCCCTAGTCGTGGGTGTATCGAGACGGGGCATCGATATACCAGAGTAGACTAGCGTGTACCTTCTCGACCCATACAGATGGGCGATGGATGATCCCATATCCATCGGTGTTTGACATCAGAGATGATATACGGGTGCTCAGTAAAGACTGGGTACACTGGACGGACTCGCCGAGAACTCCCAGATGGTATTATACCTCACGTCAGATGGCAGTTCTCTGGTGACACTGGTACAGAGTAGTCTGTTGACCCGAGATCGTCATAGAGTCTTGTGTGGTTCCCACTGTGCTTTGATTTCCATCTTACCACGTCCAAGAGGGCGTGCAAAACGGTGGTTTTTGGGTACTGTCCCGAGTCACATGGAGGCAATGAGCGATAGGAGGGGATTCGTCTCTCCCGGTATAGGGAGTTGATGTTGCGCTGTGTTCGATTGGCTATAACAGGAAATCCCTGGCCAGGGTTGCTGAGATTTACTGGTAAGTGTTACCAGTAGTTTCTCGAACAGTTATAGACCTCATATCGACACGACTTATTGAGCTATTGGGGTCTGACGTTTACCACCCCTAGGCGAGATATGCGACATATCAGACGATCAGACCGGACTGTACGGTAGTGTTACTGGTCGGATTCACTGGAGTGTGAGCGGGCTTGCTCGTCGATCTTCAGATCGCTCAATACCCGGGTGGCCGTTACGTTTAGCAGACCGCTTGCGGCTTGTGGATGTTTGATATGATCATCATCTGCTGCCGGCGTATTGACGAGTCTTTAGAGTCCTACACAGAGGTTTCCTGGCTCAAGCGAAACGAAATAGGAGCGCATATGAGATATGTGCGGGACCGAGAATAATGCGTGTATGTGATACCGTATTCTATTCTCGCGATAAATATATCGAATGGTTGTATGCGATATAACCTAGTTATCGATTCAAGCGTTGATTCGATAAGCCGATATATTGTATACTAGTCGGTTGTGTGCGACATAACCGGGTCATTGAATCAAGTGTTGATTTAATGATTTAATGCATATTTATATATTTGATATATTACTTTGCATCAACTAGTATCGGTTTACTTAAGATGGATTTTCTCACTCGGATGGGCGCATTGTATATGCGATATACTTTTGTGCACTTGATTGTATCATGTTTGATGATACAAGTCATGCTAGGGTTCAAGTGTAAAGATTAAACCTTGGTTAATGAAATGGTTTGGGTTTATTATTTATTATTCATTTATCTTATTTAATTATCCTTTTTATTTTTGATAAATGAATAAAAGAAAAGAGAAAAGAATGGTGGCTTATTTTGTTCTTTAGTTGAAGCTTCATGAAGCTTTGTTCAAGTCAACCATTCTTATCTCATCCTTAACCCTAACCATTCCCACTAACCATGATTCATTCTCTACACTTGACTCTAGTTAAAATTATGATAAGAATTCATTTTCTTTTCTTATTCTTTTAACTTATCATATATTTCTTTCTTCTTCTTCTTCCTTGCTTCAACTGAAGAAAAGCTTACCTCATCAATGGTGATTGATGTTTTTTAGTGAGAAATCCAATTCTAAAGTTAACCCACTTCCTATTTCTTCATCCTCTACCTCTTGCCAAGTAGTAGAGTGTGTTTACTTCACAAGTTTCTTGACTTGGTGAAGTCGGAGCTTGATTTAGCGATGCCTCGACGTAGATCATCTTCGGCATGGACATCGACGACCTAGCTTGCCCATTCTCCGACGAAGCCGACTCTAGAGCCCGGATTTGATTTGGACAGCGGAGACGACCTCGTTGCGGAGCCGTGGAGGTGGAGGACCGGATCTACAAAGGTTGTATTTCCGTATTCCCAATAGTTAAGTGTTAACTAGTTCTTTTTCACCTAGACATCTAGTTATCGATCCGTAGTTTAGGGTTTGTAGGCACCATAATTTTTGAAATTGCCATGGTTGATGGCTTGGGAGACCTCACTAGCGTGCCTAGGAACCCTACACTAGAGGGCAACGAGCCCGCATCTCATGGCTTTGAGACGGAGGGGGCTTCACTCTAGAATTGGCAGGCTATTCTCCGCACTCGTAGGGGGTATAGGTTGACCCAGGAGGGGTGCCCAAGTTACCGGATTCCGTAAAGTGCTGGGTGGTCCATTCACGTTGCTGAAGGGGGCTGCCTCGCTTCAGGTTTTGGCGGGTAACTTGCCGCGCCCGTAGGGGTCTAAGATTTTCATTGCACAGGCTATCCACACGACCAGGGGAACGTCGGGTTTCAGTAGCGGCTCTATGAAACCCGGGGATCCCAGATATCTGTATTGTTCTGTGATGCTGTACGTTTCTGTGATGTTGCATTTTTTATCACGCCTTGAGCGAAAATTATATATTATATATATACTAGTAGATGTTGTATATGTTTTGCATCCACGCTAGTCCAGTCCCCGCTCTGTCGTTAGTTAGCTAACCTAACAGGTGATGACGGGACCCAGTGGCGAATGCGGATGGCAGATACGTACGTCATTATTTTTGTTCTTTATTGGTGTGATCAATTGATGGGACTGCGTTGATTCGGATCAATGCAAGATAAACAAACCTATTCTGATGTTGTTGGAACATTTTTCAAAAAGCTGTTATTGCAAGGGCGTTCTCTTTTGTTTTGCACAGTGGTATTCAGTTGGAATATCCTGTTCCTAAGTCGACGAGGCAAGGGCCGAGATCCCTTCACCGGGAGTGACCCCTTGGACAAAAGTTTGCGTCAGGGCAGTAACTTCACTATAGCCGATTACTTTTGCTTTGCATCGTGGTATTCAGTTGGAATATCCTGCACCCCATCCTACGGGGAAAGAGCCGAGATCCCTTCACCGAGAGTGACCTCTTTAGCAAAGGTTTTCGTTACTATTTTTTTATAAAGCTATCAGTTCCTTCAACAATATCAAGTTCATTACGTTAAAGGTTTTTGCCAGAAACCATTCGTAGCCCTCCGTCGTTTCAGCCGGCTAGCACGTAGTATTCATGCTATGTTTGTTGACCTTCGTCAAGGCATAGTGTATGGTAGCTGCTTGTTACCTTTCTGCTGCATAGATAGATGCGTTGGTTTGGGACAGTCGTATAGCATTGTTGACCTTCGTCAAGGGCTTGTACGGGTGGGTTCAAATTAACCTGGACAATGACGGGTAGAACTTGACATGTGACTTATGATTTGTTGACCTTCGCCAAGGTCATAAGAGCATGGGGCAAAAATCCACATCGGGAGTTTCTAAAGAAACTGAAACTTGCCAGATATGCGCATACCTTCTAGAGTGTGATAACGTGAGCGGATTCCGTCACGTTATCATGCGATGATAGTTGGATCCCGATTCCCACTGATGAGTTAGTTTACTCCTCGGGTGATCCCGGCTAATTCTTCTTTCAGGTTTGGGGAACAATTTGACGTTACAGTGGGAGGTTTCCAGATTAGATAAAGTGATAACCATTCTGATCTAGGTTAGAGTGCATGCTGAGTGTTTCTTTTCTCTCTCTCTTTGGCAGCGACCATTGACCCGACCATAGACTATGACTCAGTGACCAAGTTGACCGAACCTTCTTAACACTGGCTTTTGGATTGTCAGAGTTGCAAACCTCATTGCCACTCCTACTTTTAACTTTTTCTTCAGGACACCCCGTATTACTACGAACGTCCACTTCCATTGGACAAAACCATCGTATGGTTATATACGAACTTGAAGGAATTTATTCGAGGATGGTTTCTGGTTCTGGAGAAAACGGATAGGACTGTTCAGTTGTCTTTTCCTTTTACCTTCTCTCAGGTTGCGAGTACTCCTTGGTTTAGGAGATAGTACACCTATTACGCAAATTGAATAGTCTTCTTCCAAACCTTAGGCTGGTGCCGAACGGTGGGGAATGAAGAAAACTAATTAGCCTAAACGGTGTACAGAAGATATTAAGTTAAGACAAAGAAAGAGATTAGTAAGAGGGCAAAGTAAATTGCGACTGATATTCACGACCAAACCAAGTATTTCTTCGCCAATCCTAAATCACCTTTGTATTTCTCCAGGACACTCCGTATCACTACGAAGATCCCAAGTTCATTGGAAACTCCATCGTATGGTTATATACGAACTCGAAAGGAACTTGTTCCAGTTCGGTGATGGATCCTGGTTCAGGAGAAATAGGAATAAGGTTCATTCGGTTGTCTTTTATCTTCACCTTCTCTCGCATTGCGAGTGTTCCTAGGACTAGGACAGTACACCCGTTATGCTTATTGGATAGTCTTCTTCCAAACCATAGACTGGTGCCGAACGGTAGGGAAGGAAGAAAACCATTTGGCCTAAAGGGGGTGTACAGAAGGTAATGGCTAAAGACATATAAAGGGATTTGGAGAGGTGGCAAAGAGATATACGGTTACAGTTGTGAATCTGGATAATGGAAGAGGCATTACAAGGAATACCAGGATACCCCATCGAAACATTTTAATGTTTCAGTTTCACTGTGTACTGTTAAAAGAAAACTGATTTCCCAATTAGACACTTGCTCCAGGGTATGTATTTACCAGGTTTGATTCTCACATCTGTATGGTTTTACAGATGATGAGTGGGAGTAAATTATTGGGAATTAGGTGATCATCCTCATTATATCGGAATTCGTTGTAGTTGGTGATATTTGAGGAAGTCACCTGGGTTGTTTACCGGACGGCAAATATTTGGTTTTGAATATCCGTTGTTATGCACCAATTTCAAATTGATATATCTGTACGTCTATTTTTTATAGAGTGAGATATACTTTTTTGAAATTATGTCTATGACATTTGCCTATATCAGTGGATGGTTAGGTAAGGAGCATTGAACAGCGGTGTAATTCTTCTTAACCATAAGTACAGTTTTCAACCTACGACACACAGTGAATGAGTCGTTAGACTCAGAGGACTTATACAGAGTATTGTATGTTGTCCAGTGTCCATTATGACAGAGGGGTTGGTCCTCTTACTATATTCTGTTTACTTATGACTTCTCTGGTTCTTAGATAAGTGTTTCGTAGAAACACAGGGTCTAAGTTTTGAGAAGTTATAAGTATAAGATTAAAGTAGAGAACCAGGTATTGCAAGTATCGGGATTCTTCAAGGTGATCGAAGATGTAGATACTTGTGAATGGTATTCAGTTGATAGTAATGATTAAGAGAACTTGCTTCTCTTTCAGGTTACTCATAATTGGAAGTACTCCTAAGTTGAGTAACGCTGATCAGCCTCTCTTCCATTTGGTTGACAGGCACTGGACACAGCTGCATGATTTTAATCTGGTTCAATTAAATCAGTGCCTCTGTTTCTTGGATATAGAACAGTTCATATCTTGACATTGTTAAGATACGGGGAGTTGTCCGGCTTATGCTTAAAACCAGACTCCGGATAACTCAAGGCACGTTTCTGTAATGGCTGTTTGTGGGTTGACCCGGGCTATGATGAGGGTTGACTTTCTACCATCTGGAAGATTAATAGTGATATTGTTCTTGACTCGCCATAGTTTTAATAAAAATGGATTTTTTCAGAAAACAGTAGTGGGAGTATGGTAGAACTGGAAGTGATTCCAGAACCGCAAACGATTACTGATGATTTGATAAGAACTTAAAGATTCAATCTGGTTTGACATTCTATTGGCCACTCCGCAGATATGGTGGGTAACCTCAGCCACCTGAGAGGTACTTCGGTATGCTCAGGGACGGTGGCAGAGAGGTTCTTGTTTACCCAGACTTGCCATTGCTGTTGTTCCAGACATTGAGACCCGGCAGGAGGATGAGTATAGCGTCGTTCTAAACTAGCTTTAGAAGTGTACATCTATATGACTTTGTCAGAGGGTTGTCGTAGTCAGTGGGAGCAGCGGAAGCATTGGTGGACAACCGCTTATGTCTATTTATAGACTAAAGCAGATATAGCGGAGATAGATCATTATTTCTGATGTGACAGTCATAGGTTTACTTCATCAGAATAAGGGATGGATCTGTTAAGAAGGTAGTAGGGTGTGATGTCCTGGTATTTGGATAACATACACAGAGTAGGAAGTGATATTCCTATACTACGATCGGTTCTACTTTGGTTGTCACACAGTAGTTTCTCCACACAGGACTTGGATATTATATCAGACATTCTGGTTACTAGATCTATGGTTTTAGATCTAGATTTGGGTAGTTTCCCAATCTGTGTACTTAGGCAGCATTCTATGAGTATTTAGAATGGACGATTCCTGACACGGTAGTATACCTGCAGGTGATGGAGTTACCCTCTCTAAAGGTGTCTTACAGACTAAAGGGGAGAGGGATACGCATGATTGGCAGATCACTTGCTTAGGCAATTGAGTTGATCATGAGATGTCAAGTACCACACCAGATGTTGTTCTTACAGTAGATGCAATAAGTTGATATTGCTCCAATCCTGGGGAAACAGTCGGAGGCAGTTTTAGAACATAAGTGGATGTTCTAGGGATATGATAACGACAGCCACCTTTAGGAGACGGTTATCATTCTAGGCTTCCAAGGTGACATGGATGACAGAGTGGCTGTCAGAGTTATAGTTTTCCCTCTGACGAGGGGCAGTATTTTGAACAGGTGGTCCAGGCGGATACTAAGGGAAGGATGGCGCAGGATACTGATGATGTTCAGTTGACGATACAGTCTAAGAAGTTTGGATTTGGAGTTCATTTATGAGCTAGGTCCCATCAGACATCCAGACATTTTAAGACAGGTATTGCTCATTTTGGGAGATGGCTTTCTCCGCGAACATGGGATATAGAGAGACATAGAAAGAAACACCACAGCGGATCCACTCATTGAGGCTATTCCTCGAACGCAATAGTTTCGCAAACGAGCTTTGTAAGACTGACTAGTAGAGGAGTTGGATGTTTAGTATCACACGGGCTGTGAGTATGCGACATCGCAATAATTAGCCTTGAGTGCAAGTGGGGGATTGTTGGATATAGTGCCCTCAGAGTCAATTATTGGATCACAGGCACGTGATTGCAATGATTGAGGAGGACCTATACCGGTAGGACAGTCTTACTCGAGATGAAAGTATGCTATCTGGTTTATCTTTATCATCGTGTACTGCTTTAGGTGACCTCACGAGTCGCTATTACACGTTGATAAAGCCCCTAGGATTCTTGCTTGACTACCAGAAGTATGAGGGCGATCATATACGTGAGAGCTGGAGTCTATAAGCACATCCTTAAAAGGTCCCTAGTCGTGGGAGTTTCGAGACAGGGTATCGATTCTCCAGAGTAGACTAGTGTATACAGTCGAGACCCCGACGAGGGGAGGTGGCCGGTCTCACAAGCCACTGGTGTCAGTTGGTTCACCTAAGATGTATACAGGTGCTCATTGGGTTATGAGTACACCGGACAGGACTTGCCGGGAACCTGCTAGTTGGTATTATACCTGACGTTAGATAGCAGTTCCCTAGTGACATGTGTACAGGTTAGTTCATCGACCTGAGATCGTCATTTGTCTCGTGTGAGTTCCCACTGTACGTAGATTACTACCCTACCACGCTCAAAGGAGACGTGCAAACAGCTTTTATGTCACGACCCGAAAGGTACGGAACGTGACTGGCACTTAAATTACGAAACGTCTCAAGGCGTCCGTAAAATAAGTAAGCCAAAGCCCAGAAATCAAAACCAAATAAGCAGAAGAGTGAAGGAAAACCAATCAATTGAAAGCGAGTTTATCAAATGAGTCACATCAAGCCTTTTTTAAAAACAATATCAATTTTATCGAAAATTTCGGCAGAGTCTCCTTTGTAAATACTGGCCCCCAAAATTGGTACAACAAGAATATATATGAATCCAACAAATATGGCATCCCCAAGCGGGAGCTAGCTCTTCGCCACAAGGCGGTCACAAATCCCACGCAATATAAAACAACAACATGCAAAATAATCATAAAGAGCATGAGAAAAACTGCATGTCGACTCAAGTGAGCTCGACCCCAAATACAGCATAAAAGTCCACAAATCTCACAGTCTCATCTCTAGGTCAATATACAGCAATACTGGTAGATACAGTAGATGGAGTACACTAGATACAAAGAATATACAAGGGGTGCAAAAATAATAATATAACCCACCTAAGAGCAAAACCACGAGTCCAGGCAAAAGAAGCAAGTGCGCCCGCCGGTACTGTACTGACAGAGCGGACCTGAAAAAGGCTGTGGCACAACAGGGGTGAGTTTCCAACTCGTGAGTAATAAATAACATCTACACAGGCTATCGAATGCATGCACACAAGCATCCTAGCATCTCAAATACAGGTAAGGCAGGACATAATAACAGGTATGTATGCAATATGAATATACTAGCAGGTATGAATGCAATGCTAATCAACTCATGATCTGAATGTGTAAGTATAAGAATCATGTTTTTCCTTTAGGAATCTCTTTTGAAATACCAGCACAATACCAATAGAATCAACAAGAATCTGTGTCCAGCATCGACACCTCAAAACTGTCTCAAATCTCATATCAATGTATCTCTGGCCTCGGTCGTCCGGCTGACCCATCTCAAATATCAATATCTCATCATCTCGCGGCCGCGGCCACGGTAGGTATCCTCTGGATATCCGCCGTCCCAAACAGTCACCGGTAGGTAATCCGTCCCCTGCCAGGCTCAACGTCAACACCACATTCCTCTTGCCCCGGGGTACCTTACCGGGCCCACCATGTACCCGTGACGGTTCCTCCACTCCTCGACACGGATCTCGAAAAGCACAGCAAACTCATGGTGGACGACACTTTACATCACTAGAAAACCGCAATTTTGCATATTTTAAAATGGGTAATAAGTTTTAGAGATTTTGCGGCTTTCCCCCGAAATACAGAAATATCATAAATCTCAAGAAATCATCATGAATGCATACGTCAATGATAATGAATGCATATGGTATTAATGTTCAAGTTACAATGTATGATTAATAGACTAGGCATGAGCAAATAATATAATGATATACATGCACATGAATAGCAATTCTACGATGTTATTTTAAGGATTTATTGCAATAGTACAGGTTTAAGTATCAATTATAGTAAAAGGTTTCAATTTAAAGGTTATCTAGTGTGGTGGCATGGCAATTACCAGGGTGTGTGTGTAAGCATGAATAGTGCTCGTGCTGCATATAAAAACCCTGGTAATGGTGCAGGTGTCCTATAGAGTGTGTTCGTATATGTATGTCGATATAAGGCATGAATGTAGCAATTAATCATACAAGTATTACACCCCTAATTAATAACATTACTAAGAATCTTTTTAAGCTACTAAAACTATCGGGCGACTTGCGCCATCCAACGATAGTCCCCCGTAGATATTACATCTACTCACCGGAATCCCTAGCTAGTCAAGTCCAATCACCGCTTTCCCCTTTCGTGCCGCGTCTGACGTCTCCGCGACCGAACCTGGAATTTACATCAATACCAAGCATAAGGTTACATATTAAGAACGACGCAAAACCCAAACGAAGATACTAACGTTCACAAGCTAGGTACAACGTGCACCGGTGCGCGGAACGCACGCGAAAATCGCAAAAATCTACTAAAATGTCGATTGGTCGCCCGACCAAACTAAAACCCGAACACCCAAAAATCCGCACTCACACATCCTAAAAGTCGTAGGATACGCTAAAAATATAATCTAGATATCGCAATTAATTCGTCACAATATTTTAATAAAAACCTAGTAAGCCAGAAATTTGCAATTTGGTGCAAATATCGAAAATTAGCGACAAAGTTAACACAATCCAACACAACAATCCAAACTAACCCAATAGATAGCCACTACACTAATTTTAAACCATTAACTATGCTTCAAAACATATTTTCTACAACCAACCATTCTCTTGATTTTTAGTAATTAGCAAAACAAGGAAAATTTCACACAAGATTAACTTGGATTAGCATAACATCAAGCCACTTAAGCAAGGTAACCTTATAGATTGGTTAAGTAACCAACTAGATTTAATTAACTAAATAATGGTTTCCTAATCCTAACTAAAATTCAAGACATGAACTAAAAAAAAAAATAGATTAGAAATTAGCACTAAAATTAACACTAAACAACTCAATTAAAGAATTTTAACCATATGAACTTAAATGAGTAGAAATTATACCTCAAATTTTATAGATCTAGCAAGAATAATTTGCCTCAATGATGGCCTCATAGCACCATGATCCCAACAAGAGAGGCTAAGGAGAAAGGGGATGAAGAATGGGGTTTAATTTGTGAGTTTTAGCTTGAAATTTGGAGCAAACTTAATGAATTTTTGAAGAAAATGAAAAGAACAAAGATGAAGGGGGCTGCTGCAGTATTCTTGGCCAGAATGAGGGAGATGGGGATGGTGTGGGGTGTGGGAAAAGTCTTGGTCAACCCACACCAAACAAGTAAAGACCCATACCTAATAAAAAAATCCAAAATCCTTAAAAAAACACCTCTTTTCTACACAAAAATGAAGTCAAAGAGGCAAGCATTTTTTTTTCTTGGGTTGCTGGAAATGGGCCGGCCTAGGGCTGAGGGAAGAGAGAGAGGGGTTTTACAAAAGAAATTTTATGCAAAAAGACCCCCTACAAGTAAAAAATTGCAAGTTTAAGCTTAAATTCAATAAATTTCGTTTTCTATAATAAAAATTAGTAAAAACTTAAAATAAATTTCTAAAAATTTATGTTACAACTAGATTTTAATTAACATGATTTTAAAGCTTAAATTTAGCCCATTTAAATTTGTATTTATCGCTAATTTAATGTATTTTCTTACCGGCTTAAAATAATATTAAAAATTGAAAAATTAGGGAAAATTTTTAAACGATCAGAATTTCATAAGTAACTCATTAGCTACTAAAAACTAGCAATTACCTATCCAAATTAGGTATAATTAGGCCTAAACTGCAAAATAACAAAAAGGCGATTTACGGAAAAATACCAAATTTTCACCGATTTTCAGGAAAACACCAAAACGACTTTTCAAGGCGTTACAATCTTCCCCCCTTAAAGAAATTCGGTCCCCGAATTTAAAAATATAACTACGCGTACCTTCAAAGAGATGGGGATATTTCTTCCTCATCTCGCCCTCGGTCTCCTAGGTAACCTCCTCGCTGCTCGGGCCACGCCAAAGGACCTTGACGGTCGGTATAACTTTCGATCTCAACTTCTTCACCTGCCGATCCAGGATGGCCACCGGCTGCCCTGCAAAAGAAAGGTCGCGCTCTAGCTGGACTGTCGGGTGCTGAATCGCATGCGAAGGGTCGTGAAGGTACTTGCGGAGTATCGAAACATGGAAGACGGGGTGAACATCGGGAAAGCTGGGTGGAAGGGCCAAACGATAAGCATCAGCGCCGACATGCTCGAGGATTTCAAAGGGACCTACGAATCTAGGGCTAAGCTTCCCCTTTCGCCCAAAACGCATCACGCCCTTCATCGGAGAGACTCTCAGAAAAACATGGTCGTCAACTGCGAACTCTAATCTGCGACGGCGCCTGTCCGCATACGATTTCTGCCTGCTCTGAGCCGCTCTCATCCGGTCTCGGATCAACTGTATCTTCGATGTCGTCTCCTCAACAAGCTGCGGCCCCAAAATACTACTCTCGCTGAGCTCTGTCCAACAGACGGGCGATCTGCATCTCCTCCCATGCAATGCCTCGAAAGGTGCCATCTGAATATTATCCTGGAAGCTGTTGTTGTAGGAGAACTCCACTAGAGGTAAATGACGATCCCAGCTACCGCCGAAGTCTAAAACGCACGCTCTAAGCATGTCCTCGAGAGTCTGAATGGTCCGCTCTGACTGTCCATCGGTTTGCGGATGAAACGCTGTGCTGAAGCTCAAACGAGTGCCCAAAGCCTCCTGAAGTCTCTGCCAAAGTCGGCTGGTGAACTGGGTGCCTCTGTCGGACACGATACAAGTCAGGACGCCATGCACCGCACAATCTCGTCGATGTAAAGCTGGGCATACTGAGCGAAGCTGAAAGTGGTCTTCACTGGCAGGAAGTGAGCCGCTTTCGTCAATCGATCTACGATCACCCAGATGGAGTCATACCCCCGACTGGTCCTGGGTAGACCCACAACGAAATCCATCGAAATCTGCACCCATTTCCACTCCGGAATGGGTAACGGCTGTAACTCTCCTGCGGGCCTCTGGTGCTCGGCCTTGACTTGCTGACAAGTCAGGCATCTCGATACAAACTCCGTAATGTCCCTCTTCATCCCGTCCCACCAGTAGGTCTCTCTCATATCATGGTACATCTTAGTGGAACCGGGGTGGACACTATACACTGATCGGTGTGCCTCCTCAAGAATGTCGCGCCGCAATCCATCAGCATCTGGTACGCACAGTCTAGATCCATAGCGTAAAATCCCCTGATCGTCAATCACGAACTCGGAAAATCTGCCCTGTCTCATCTGCGCCATGATCTTTGAGCAACGGTCGTCACTGCACTGTGCCTCATATATACGGTCAAGCAACTGTGGGCGTGCACGAACATGCGCGAGCTGTCCCCCTGTCTGAGTGAACTCGAACTCAACTCGGCTGTCGCATAACATCTGCCAATCTGCTGACGACTGCCTCTGTACTGTGCGCAAATAGGATAGACTACTCCCGGGCCTCCTGCTCAAAGCATCTGCCACCATATTCGCCTTGCATGGGTGATATAGGATCTCGCAGTCGTAGTCTTTCACCAACTCCATCCAACGACGATGTCTGAGGTTCAGGTCTCGCAGCTGAAATATGTACTTTAAGCTCTTGTGGTCTGTGAATATTTGGCACGACTCGCCATATAGGTAATGTCGCCAAATTTTCAATGCAAAGACCACTGCAGCCATCTCCAAATCGTGAGTGGGGTAGTTCTGTTCATGCTTCTTCAACTGCCGAGAAGCATAAGCGATCACCCGGCCATGCTGCATCAGTATGCACCCTAATCCCACTCGCGAAGCATCACAGTAGACCACAAATCCGCCTGATCCCGAAGGCAAAGATAATACCGGCGCCGTAGTCAAATAAGTCCGTAGCTGCTGAAAACTGCGCTCGCACTCCTCTGTCCAAATAAAAGGAACTCCCTTCCGGGTCAAACCGGTCAAAGGTGCAGCTATACGGGAGAAGTCCTGAACAAAACGCCTGTAGTAGCCTGCCAGGCCTAGAAAACTACGGATCTCAGTAACCGATGTAGGTTGGGGCCACTGCTGAACAGCCTCAATCTTCTTCGGGTCCACACATATGCCGTCTCTCGTAACCACGTGACCCAAGAATCCGACGCTGTCCAGCCAGAATGCACACTTGGAGAACTTTGCGAACAGCTGGTGCTCCCTCAGAGTCTGTAACGTAATCTGCAAGTGCTACTCGTGCTTCTCTCTGCTCCGGGAGCACACCAAGATATCGTCGATAAACACGATGATGAACAAGTCAAGATACGGCCTGAAAGTACGGTTTATCAAATCCATGAATGCTGCTGGGGCGTTGGTGAGTCCGAACGACATCACCAAAAACTCATAATGGCCGTAGCGCGTGCGGAAAGCTGTCCTCGGTATATCCTCCTGTCGAACTTGCAGCTGATGGTATCCTTATCGCAAGTCGATCCTCGAAAAATACCCCGCACCCTGAAGCTGGTCGAACAAATCATCAATGCGTGGCAACGGATATCTGTTCCGAACGGTAACTTTGTTCAGCTGGCGGTAGTCGATGCATAAGCGCAAACTTCCATCCTTCTTCTTGACAAACAGGACCGGAGCACCCCACGGAGAAACACTAGGTCGAATAAGCCCCTTATCTAACAAATCCTGCAACTGATCCTTCAGCTCTCGAAGCTCTGCCGGGGCCATCCGAGAAGGCGGTATAGAAATAGGCCCCGATCCGGGAATCAAATCGATGCAGAACTCAACATCGCGCTCAGGCGGTAGCCCAGGTAGCTCATCAGGGAAAACATCAGGGAACTCACAAACAACCGGGACCCGGTCCAACGGAACCTCTGCAGCTCGAGTATCACAAATATACGCTAAGAATCCCTGACATCCCTTCCGCAAGAGCTGACCAGCGCGAAGAGACGAAATCAAGCTGGGAGGGTGACGCTGCGGTCTCCCTGAATAACAAGGACTGGCTCTCCCGGAAAGCTAAATATGACTGCCTTCTCACGGCAGTCCACCGAAGCATAACAAGTGGCTAGCCAATCCATGCCAAGAAGCACATCAAAGTCCAACATATCGAGGAGAATCAAATCAACTGATGAATCCCTCTCCCCGATACGAACGGAACACAAACGAAATACAAAACGAGCGATAAACGACTCGCCTACCGGGGTAACAACAACAAGAGGATGATCTAGCGCCGACGACTCACGGCCCAACATCGGTGCAAAGTGTGTAGATACGTACGAATGTGTGGAACCTGGGTCGAATAATACCCGAGCGTCGAAAGAACAAACTGGCAAGGTACCTGTCACAACGGCATTGGATGCCTGCGCATCCTGCTGTGTCAAAGCAAATACTCGGGCCTGTCCTCCACCGATAGCGGGCTGACCTCGACCTCGGCCTCTGCCTCTTTGTCCTCTCTGAACAGGACCGCCACGTCCACGGCCTCTGGGTGCACCTAACTTGCGTGGAGCATCGCCTATGGTAGGAAGTAGGGCTCTCTGAGGAGGGGGTGGTGATGGTGGTAGGGTCACATGCGGAACGGTCGCCGCTCCCTGTCGTCTCGCCGGACAGTCTCTGACAAGATGGTGCGGACTCCCGCACCCAAAACGCCCTAGCGACGGCTGCTGCCCCTGGGGATAAGAACCATATAACTGTTCCCGTCCAAATCCTCTGCCAGGCCTATCTCTCGGAAAGAATCTGGCGCGCTGCCTCTGAGACGGTACATCGGTGCGAATCCTCTTCGGCCCAGAAACGGCCGAAGTCTGTGATATGCGTGCCTCCATCCGTAATGCCGTATCCATAGCAGCTGAATAAGAGTCGTAGTGTTGGGCGCCAATGGCAAGATATAGCTGGGCATCAAGTCCCTATACGAACCTCTTCACCATCTTCTCTTCGGTATCCACCAAATACTGAGCATATCGGGATAACTGTGTAAACTGGATGTCATACTTAGACACCGTCATCCCAGGTGTCTTGACTATGGCCTCGAAGCTACGAGCTCTGGGGTCACGAACGCTCTCTGGGAGGAAACGAGCTAGAAAGACCGCTGTAAACTCGGCCCAAGTCATAGGCGGTAGACCTGCAGCTCGATCTCTCAAGACTGACTCCCACCATGTCTGCGCGAGACCCTTTAGTCGGAAACTCGCAAGCTCTACCCATTGATCATCCGAACATCTCAGCGAACGGCAGATCCTAGCTAAACTGTCAAGGAACGTCTGTGGGTCCTCCGCTGCCTCGGTGCCGGTGAATACTGGAGGTCTTAGCCTCATGAAATCCTGTAGCGAAACCGGAATGGCCATGGTGGTGGTAGTAGGAGCAGGTATCATGGTCGTCTGTGATGTAGTAGGTACGTCATCCGGCCTCGGTGTACGACTGGCTGCAACTAGGGATCCTACCATCTGACGTAGCTCCTGCATGCCCCCCATCATCTGTCGCAACTCCTCCATACCAGTCTCGAGCCTATCCATACGGCTTGGGGAAGGTGGATCGGTCTATCCCTGAGGCGTAGGTATGCCACCCTACTCGGTCCTAGTCTCGGACGAGCCAGCTCGAATCTCGTCTCGGGCGGCAGCCCTCTGTGCCCTCGTAGCCTTCGGCGGCATAGTGGTTGTTACAGGAAAACGGATAGTAAGAACAGTGCAATAGAATCATCGGATACACGGAATTGAGGAAGGAATTTCAAGAAAGTATATCCTAAAGTCACTTAGGCGGAGTACCGTATCGCAAGTATGCCGCGGACATACACACGTTATGTTACCCTACTTAAGTCACTTACTCCATCTACTAAGGGTCATCCTACACTCAAAAAGGTAAAACCTATCGCTTTGATACCAACTTTGTCACGACCCGAAAGGTACGGAACGTGACTGGCACTTAAACTACGAAACGTCTCAAGGCGTCCGTAAAATAAGTAAGCCAAAGCCCAGAAATCAAAACCAAATAAGCAGAAGAGTGAAGGAAAACCAATCAATTGAAAGCGAGTTTATCAAATGAGTCACATCAAGCCTTTTTTAAAAACAATATCAATTTTACCGAAAATTTCGGCAGAGTCTCCTTTGTAAATACTGGCCCCCAAAATGGGTACAACAAGAATATATATGAATCCAACAAATATGGCATCCCCAAGCGGGAGCTAGCTCTTCGCCACAAGGCGGTCACAAATCCCACGCAATATAAAACAACAACATGCAAAATAATCATAAAGAGCATGAGAAAAACTGCATGTCGACTCAAGTGAGCTCGACCCCAAATACAGCATAAAAGTCCACAAATCTAACAGTCTCATCTCTAGATCAATATACAACAATACTGGTAGATACAGTAGATGGAGTACACTAGATACAAAGAATATACAAGGGGTGCAAAAATAATAATATAACCCACCTAAGAGCAAAACCTCGAGTCCAGGCAAAAGAAGCAAGTGCGCCCGCCGCTACTGTACTGACGGAGCAGACCTGAAAAAGGCTGTGGCACAACGGGGGTGAGTTGCCTACTCGTGAGTAATAAATAACATCTACACAGGCTATCGAATGCATGCACACAAGCATCCTAGCATCTCAAATACAGGTAAGGCAGGACATAATAGCAGGTATGTATGCAATATGAATATACTAGCAGGTATGAATGCAATGATAATCAACTCATGATCTGTATGTGTAAGTATAAGAATCATGTTTTTCCTTTAGGAATCTCTTTTGAAATACCAGCACAATACCAATAGAATCAACAAGAATCTGTGTCCAGCATCGACACCTCAAAACTGTCTCAAATCTCATATCAATGTATCTCTGGCCTCAGCCGTCCTGCTGACCCATCTCAAATATCAATATCTCATCATCTCGCGGCCACGGTCGGTATCCTCTGGATATCCGCCGTCCCAAACAGTCACCGATAGGTAATCCGTCCCCTGCCAGGCTCAACGTCAACACCACATTCCTCTTGCCCCACGGTACCTTACCGGGCCCACCATGTATCCGTGACGGTTCCTCCACTCCTCGACACGGATCTCGAAAACCACAGCAAACTCATGGTGGACGACACTTTACATCACTAGAAAACCGCAATTTTGCATATTTTAAAAAAGGTAATAAGTTTTAGAGATTTTGCGGCTTTCCCCCGAAATACAGAAATATCATAAATCTCAAGAAATCATCATGAATGCATACATCAATGATAATGAATGCATATGGTATTAATGTTCAAGTTACAATGTATGATTAATAGACTAGGCATTAGCAAATAATATAATGATATACATGCACATGAATAGCAATTCTACGATGTTATTTTAAGGATTTATTGCAATAGTACAGGTTTAAGTATCAATTATAGTAAAAGGTTTCAATTTAAAGGTTATCTAGTGTGGTCGCATGGCAATTACCAGGGTGTGTGTGTAAGCATGAATAGTGCTCGTGCTGCATATAAAAACCCTGGCAATGGTGCAGGTGTCCTATAGAGTGGGTTCGTATATGTATGTCGATATAATGCATGAATGTAGCAATTAATCATACAAGTATTACACCCCTAATTACTAACATTACTAAGAATCTTTTTAAGCTACTAAAACTATCGGGCGACTTGCGCCATCCAACGATAGTCCCCCGTAGATATTACATCTACTCACCGGAATCCCTAACTAGTCACGTCCAATCACCGCTTTCCCCTTTCGTGCCGCGTCTGACGTCTCCGCGACCGAATCTGGAATTTACATCAATACCAAGCATAAGGTTACATATCAAGAATGACGCAAAACCCAAACGAAGATACTAACGTTCACAAGCTAGGTACAACGTGCACCGGTGCGCGGAACGCACGCGAAAATCGCAAAAATCTACTAAAATGTCGATTGGTCGCCCGACCAAACTAAAACCCGAACACCCAAAAATCCGCACTCACGCATCCTAAAAGTCGTAGGATACGCTAAAAATATAATCTAGATATCGCAATTAATTCGTCACAATATTTTAATAAAAACCTAGTAAGCCAGAAATTTGCAATTTGGTGCAAACATCGAAAATTAGCGACAAAGTTAACACAATCCAACACAACAATCCAAAGTAACCCACTAGATAGCCACTACACTAATTTTAAACCATTAACTATGCTTCAAAACATATTTTCTACAACCAACCCTTCTCTTGATTTTTAGTAATTAGCAAAACAAGGAAAATTTCACACAAGATTAACTTGGATTAGCATAACATCAAGCCACTTAAGCAAGGTAACCTTATAGATTGGTTAAGTAACCAACTAGATTAATTAAATAGATTTAATTAACTAAATAATGGTTTCCTAACCCTAACTAAAATTCAAGACATGAACTTAAAAAAAAACTAGATTAGAAATTAGCACTAAAATTAACACTAAACAACTCAATTAAAGAATTTTAACCATATGAACTTAAATGAGTAGAAATTATACCTCAAATTTTATAGATCTAGCAAGAATAATTTGCCTCAATGATGGCCTCATAGCACCATGATCCCAACAAGAGAGGCTAAGGAGAAAGGGGATGAAGAATGGGGTTTAATTTGTGAGTTTTAGCTTGAAATTTGGAGCAAACTTAATGAATTTTTGAAGAAAATGAAAAGAACAAAGATGAAGGGGGCTGCTGCAGCATTCTCGGCCAGAATGAGGGAGATGGGGATGGTGTGGGGTGTGGGAAAAGTCTTGGTCAACCCACACCAAACAAGTAAAGACCCATACCTAATAAAAAAATCCAAAATCCTTTAAAAAAACACCTCTTTTCTACACAAAAATGAAGTCAAAGAGGCAAGCAATTTTTTTTTCTTGGGTTGCTGGAAATGGGCCAGCCTAGGGCCGAGGGAAGAGAGAGAGGGGTTTTACAAAAGAAATTTTATGCAAAAAGACCGCCTACAAGTCAAAAATTGCAAGTTTAAGCTTAAATTCAATAAATTTCGTTTTCTATAATAAAAATTAGTAAAAACTTAAAATAAATTCCTAAAAATTTATGTTACAACTAGATTTTAATTAACATGATTTTAAAGCTTAAATTTAGCCCATTTAAATTTGTATTTATCGCTAATTTAATGTATTTTCTTACCGGCTTAAAATAATATTAAAAATTGAAAAATTAGGGAAAATTTTTAAACGATCAGAATTTCAGAAGTAACTCATTAGCTAGTAAAAACTAGCAATTACCTATCCAAATTAGGTATAATTAGGCCTAAACTGCAAAATAACAAAAAAGACGATTTACGGAAAAATACCAAATTATCACCGATTTTCAGGAAAACACCAAAACGACTTTTCAAGGCGTTACATTTTAGTTGGGTACAATTCCAAGCCACATGGAGGCAGTGAGCGGATCTGCAGGGGTTCGTCTCTCCCGGTATTGGGGGTAAGGTCGCGCTGTGTCTAGGAGAGCCAGTATATGAAAAGTCCTTGGCCAAGGCAGGAGATTTACTGGTAGGTATTCCAGTACAATCTTAGGGTGTTCTGGGCTGCACTCCGACACGACTTGTACCGCTTTTGGGGGTATGACTTTTACCAACCCCCTAGGCCCGCCATGCGATGCTCATAGACGAACGGACCGGACTGTGCGGATATTGTCACTGACAGGCTCAGTAGGGTGTCAGGATCAGTTCGCTCATCGACGTCCATTTTGGTCAATAGCTGGTAGCCCGTCACGTATGGCTGATACCTCTGACGTGCTAGTGGTTAAATCCACAGCCATAGTATTGACGAGTCTTTAAAGTCCACCACACACAGTTACTCAGGTTTCAGGCGAAACGCTGTAGAGGCCGTATGGAAATATGGCAGGGTTCGATCAGATGCGTGCGGTATTGCACGGATCGTGATCGGACGGGTTTTTACTAGCCGGCTTTGGTTTAAGCCGGATCCTAGTATTAGACAGTGTAGTTTTGTCTCTTTGCATTTGTGTTCAGTGGGAATACAAATGCGGACATGTATTTGCAGTAGCGGGGTTTTCCTGTAATTTATTACGGGATCGGTTTTCTGAAGTTGCCAGTTTGCATTCCGTTCCGGCCGGTTTTCCTTTGTTCTTTCACGGCCGGACTTTTCCGATGGAGGGGGTAATTTGCAATTGTGCAAATTACTTATTGTGGGGGGGGGGGTTTCTTGCAATTGTGGCTTCATCATCATAAGATTCCTTTTGAATCAATCCTTTGCATTAATGAGATGAGATTGAGTGAGGTTGAGATGAGAAATGAGTGTGACAAATTTCATTTGATTATGATACCTTTTCTTCTCTTGTATAAGATTATTCCATGGTTCATTCTTTTTCCCACCCACCATTGATAAAAGGGGCCGGCCACATCTTGTGAGAAAAAGAGTGAGTTCATTTTTGATGAGGGAAAACTTTGTTCATCTCATTTTTCCTTGCTACACAATTTCATATACCTCACAACAAAGTCCATTCTTGATTTCTCCATACATGGCAAGTTCTACCCGCAAGAGACAAAGCAATTCTACACTTGCCTACAGCATTCCTTGGACGCGTCGGCTAGCCAACTTCGCGCCCGAGTTGCCTCGGTCCAGAGGTGGTAGCCCGTAACGAACCTGGCTACGTGGTGCCCTTTCCGACGAGGAGGTGACAGACGAAGATTCCGCGGGAGATCGTAGTGGAGACGAAGACCGAAGAACACGGATCGCTTGGTATATCTCATCACCCATCTTTTAGTTTGCTAGTATCTAGGTTAATGGCCCGATCCAGGTTAAAAGTGCGCGGTGGTGCCGGTTTGCTAGTTTGCAAAGTTTTTCGTTTCCGCATTCCGGCGTCGGATCGACGGCCGGGGCACCGCCGCGGACATACAGTTTATTGGTGGAGAGAAAAGAAAAAGAAAAAGAAAAAGTGAAGGGGACATAATGATGGGGTAGGTATACTAGTGAGAGAGAGAGTGGGTGGGTGAATTATAGTGAGAGATGGAGGGGGGCAGCTGCCCTTTTTCTTACCCCATCTTCTTGTTTTTCATCTCCCTCTTCATCTCCCTCAAGCCACAACCCTCCACTAGAATCCCTAGATCCATCTCCTAACAATCCCCAAGACCCTACCCACCCTTCACAAATATTAATCCCCTCTTCAACCTCTATACATGGGACCAAGAAAAATTCAGTTTTGATGATCTTAGGGATTCATGGGTGCTATATGAGGTAATCCTTTCACTAATTGGATAGTTTTTCATTTGCTTTAGTATTCATGTGTGTTTAGAGATGAAATTGCGAAGGTTAGTGGACATTGAGGAAACCCTAGAAAAGGGTTGAGTGTTTGTTGAAATTGGTGATGTGTAGTGGCTGCCTAGAAGCCTTAGTGGTGTTTTACTGACCTGGAACGGGGGATGAAACCCAAAATATGGATTTGGGATTTGAGTTCATGTCGATTTGTGATAATAGTGATGGTATATTGGAATCTGGAGCAACCCGGGGACACTAGAAATGATTTTGGGATTACTGGGATTCGTGCAGGCACCTAGGAAGCTACTACCAAGACCTGAGCCCTATCCCCTGCACCCAGGCCGCAGATTTAATCAATCTGGCCGCAATTTGTGGCCAGAGTAGGGTAGAATTGTTCCAGATTTGGTCTATGGCTCCTTTTGCACTAAAATAGACCCCTCATATATGCAGTTTTGGCTAATTGTCACCTGGGGAATATCTGGAAGCATTTTGGTGTGTTTTAGGCTATGTTTTCTGTATTTTAAAATGCACTTTCTTGATATTTGGATTTGTATGTGGTTGTCGGGTGTTTGTACATCGACAACAGGGGTTGTTTGATTGATTTGTACGTTTAGGCCATAGGTTCGAACCTATGAGCACATCGTGCGCCGTATCGGTTTTCTGCCTCGATTTTAATACGTATTGCGATTGTTTATTATTGTAGGTACCCTCGCATGGATTCTGAGGCGAAGAAGCGCGGCTTCATCGACTTCGGCAAGAAAGAAGCAAGGTTAGTAGATCTATATCTACCGGTGAAGTCGGGTGGATGGCGTATAACACCCCCGCAAACTTTTGATGGAAAACCGATTTATAGAATATGGTTAGGAAACCTAGATTAGGAAACTAGGGTTAGAATGAGATAGCTACAAAACCATATTAGAAACTAGAGGATAGTTAGAACGATACGTTAAGACTATCGTAGGATGTCGTTTAGCGATATTACCGTTTAGAGTACTGTAGGAATAGATAGTCGATGTAGATGCGTCATCCGAACCATAACTTTTTCTAAACCGAAGAATCGTATATAACTTTTAAGTATATACCTTGAGGGATGTTACGGATTTTCAAATGATATCTCTTACTTAAAAAACACCGTAACCCTTATTTTCAAAACTACGATTTGCTTCTTTAAAAATACGATTGTATGATTCAGGTGTGTATGCTAGATTAGATACTTATAGTTATAGTAAATATAAAAGGTTTAGGTAAATTCGGCTTGATATGAGTTATAATGCAACGAAAAGAATATATGACGGATATGACGATATGATGATATGATGGTATACGGATGCTGGTCGATCGAGATGATTTATACCCTGCCGGTCCCCTGATATGAGATTATTGCAGATGTGACCTGGGACATAGGTATATAGGGTTATATATATATGTATATATATATAGAATGTTGTGAATCAGGGATGATAGGCCGTATATGATATCAGGTCGTACCCTCATTTGTCGTATAGGATGATAGGATCCCTTTTAGTACAATGCCGCCGCATGATGATATTCCATGCGTGATGAGTATGACTTGATGATTGATCCTTACCCTTGACTAGAGATTGCCGTACGATGGATTATATCGTACGCGACGTTATTGGGCTAGATGCCGATTGATAGATTCACCGACTCGGACATATGATAGTTACGTATACATTATAGCTTTTAGCTGATGATTTACCTTGTGCTGCATTCATGATATTATTGTTCCAACGCATATACCTGTGATAGTACACCTGCACCATTATCGATGATGCGTATGTCACACGTACACAGTTTATAGGCTCACACACTTCATCATCGATAATTGCCATGTCACTACACAATAGCTTTGCTGCATCATGATATGACTCTTCGCATAACTTGCTTGCACATATACATTGATACATTCATACTTGCGGATATACACATTTGTATATCCATATTCGTACATATATACATTGATACATTCATACTTGCGGATATACACATTTGTATATCCATATTCGTGCATATATACATTGATACATTCATACTTGCGGATATAAACATTCGTATATCCATATTGGTGTACATATACCTCGATACACTCATATTTGTGTACACATACATGGTACATCTATACTTGAGCATATACATATTGTACCTACATAGATAACCAGTTTTATTGTATAATTAGGAACCGCATGTTATATTTTAAAAACTGGAATCATTTTAAAAGAGCGGTTTTCCCTTAATATGTCATATCACTATTCCATGTTGCATGATACACGGATATGCTCGCATTTCATTTTACATGTCGCATACATCATGCTCTATTATTTTACGCATTGAGATACGCTGTTTTCATGAGATTTCTGGATTTGAGAACCGTAGCTATTTCAAAAGAAAGCATATATTGTTTTTAAAAAAAGCCCGGTTTCTCTTGATATGATATTTCAGTGCGTCCACCAAGTGTTTTCTTGATTCTGAGAGTGGCATGTGAAATCCGATTCGAGGAGCGGTAGGCACCGTCTGCGGGTACATTGTGGACCCGGTGAGGTACCCCGGGGCAAGAAGACTCGTATATGTTAGACGGTGAGCCCAGCAGGGGGGCACTACCTATCGGTGAAAGTATGCGGACTCGGAGGTTATCCGGAGGATACCGACCGGAGTAGCGAGATGGATATGAGGGCCGACCAGGGTGTGCGGCGCCTGAGGGCCGATCTGAGGATGCGGCGCCTGAGATATATGAGGATCTACGTGCGGATGCTGGGCACGGTTTTCATGATGTTTTCGAATGTCGATGATAGGCACTCAGGTTCCATGATTTGATGTGTCGGGAGGGACACCGTTGATATATATATCCTCATACTTTCATGCACACTCTTTTATGATATTTACATGCATGATATTGTTGCGTCAGTGGTTGACACGTGGACTAGATCCACATACATACATATACCGATTCTACTGTCGGAGATTTTGCACATGCTTATAGATATTGATTTATGAGTGGACGAGATCCACATATCTGCATACCTTGATTATGGTTAGACGATATCTATATACATGCATTGATTATTACTGTTGGATGTTATCTGCTTGCATATAGGTAGTGACTACCTTGTTGGCATATGTACGACCCGGTCACCCTAGATATCATAGTATTACCTTTTGATATAGCTGACCTAGGAGTCGTTGTTTATTCGATTTCTACTTGTAGATATATTTCTATTCACGAGTTGGCAACTCACCCCCGTTGTGCCACAGTTCTTGCAGGTTGACCACTTGGATCAGTAGCGGCTTCGCTGGCACATAGTTCCATTCGGGTATTTTGCATTGGTAGGTGGGACCTTTGTATCGTACCCACTCTTGTATTATATTTCATATTGTATCTGGTTAACTCCATCAATCAATCAAAGCTTGTAAATTGTATAAGTGATGAGACTTAGTGAGACTTGTAGTTGCGAGATTTGAGCGATAGGTTTTATTTTCACTTTTGGGGTTATATTTGCTCATTTCTTTATCTTTTTGGTGGTGAACTTCGCCGTTGGGCGTCGTATACTTATTTATATTGTATTGCGTGGTTGTGATCCGCTGTTTGGCGAAGAGCTACCTCCCGTTTAGGGATGCCATTATTCTTGTTATGTATTGTGGTTTTGGATCAAAATATACAAAGGAGGTGTTGCCCAAATTTTTAAAAGACAAAACATGTTTTCAAACTAGGAAATTTCACTTGCATTATCATATTCCTTTTCTATGCATTAAGAAAATTTGATTTCATTACCTTTATTTCAAAACTTCACCTTCTTTATTTTTCGTAAAAGGTTTAGATTTTTGGGTTTCAGCTTACTTGAATTCCGTTACGCCTTTAGACGTTGCGTGATTCAAGTGCTGGTCACGAGCTAATACTTCGGGTCGTGACAAAGTTTGTATCGGAGCGCTAGGTTTAACCTTGGATCGAGTCTATATTTGACTATGCGCAGTCTAGGGCGGTTATATATTTCGGAACCTAGGCTTGACCTTACGGAACTTAGACTTGAACGGGGGGGTTTATTAGACCCGAACTTTCGTTTCATAGGCTGACCCTGATTGATGGAGTAGGTAGCTTGAGTAGAGTGACGTACCGTACGTATGTTCCGCGGCATATTTACGATACGATACTCCACTTAAGAAAACTTAGGATGTACATATTTTTGAGACTTATGATTCTCTTTATACCCATGATTATACATCCATTGGAGATCCTTGATTCTATTAGTTCCATGATCATACTTTCATTGATGCTGTTCCTTCTTATGATTATGTATCCGTTCTGGATCTGTCGTTTTCTCTCATGCCGTTAATCTGCTTTATTCGACACTCGATTGAGGTTCCTGTCACCATAGTTTGAGCGTAGTTTGAGCTGCTGCTAGTGTTGCGGTCAGGGCGAGCTCGTTTGGTACGAGGGCCAACCATTGTGTTTTCTGGTGATATGGGAACGTCTCGAGTTAATACTGTTGTTGTGACCTCTTATGGAGGCGAGTGCTTGGTTTTACACCGGATGTTCGGGCTATTGTTAGAGCTGCCAGTTGCGAGAGGACTGTAGATGTACAGCATACTTCAAAGATTTTGATATCGCCTACCGGGCAGACAGGTGACCCAGCTGTTGCTGAGATGATGGGATGTCGCTTCCAGAGCTTACGAGCTAAGACCGCCGGAGCTTCCAGGAAGAAATGCTATAGATGATAGCTAGTCTACCCCGATTTGAGAGACAAAGGTGATTCGTCCGATTTATGCACCGGAGCAGGCCTAGTTGAGTTGAAGGTTTCCAGTGTGGAGAGTCTTGCGCAGATCTAGAGCAGACCGATCCAGAGATGATCGCCGATGTATCGCCTTTCCTGGAGGATTGAGGCATTGTTTCGCGTGCGAACAAAGGGTATTCGCATGTCGCCTAGGCGAAGTTAAAAAGTTCAAACGAGTGTCAGAAACCAATTTTCCCCATGTTTAAAGTGTTCGGAGGAACATGCAGGTAATTCTGTGGACCCTCTAGAAGAATGAAACCCTAACTCGACATGATGACCATGGAATCGCTTTGAACCTTAGGGTTTGTGGCAGTTTAGCAGTGCCATCAGTGAGGCTTGGGTTTGCCCTTCTACGGCTGGTCCAAAGGTGCTGTGGTATGTACCAGATATTTTTAGACTGCGCTCAGGTGTTGACCATTCGGGAAATTTTGGGGACCTTGATGACTCGATTGAAAAAGTTTGACGTCGTCCGGATATGATATGATAAGAGTTCAGCAAGCTGACCAGCTTTGGATAGAGGACCTCACCCAGATGCGTTGTGAGTGATCGAGGACGGACGGGTATTGAGTATTCCTCCGATGGTTGGGACGAGTTCCCAAGGACGTGTTCGGCCAGACATCTTCTATAGAGTGATGAAGATTTCGAGTCCGTGATTTCGAGTCCGTGCGAGAGACTTCGGATTGACCATGGCCGAGAACAGTTGCAGTACGCAGATAGCATGGCGTGACGTCATAGTGGACGATGATACAGGCGAATGGAACCAGAGGTTCGTGCGAGACGCTGACGAGCTATTATTACTCCCCGTCGAGATCAGAGACCTGATATGCTATAGAAGCGTTGGAATACGGCCGGTTTCCAAGGAAATGTGTGAGGCACACGCAGAGGTCCAGAAAACGAGGAAAGATTATGTAAGAATACCAGCCTCCATACAGTTCGGCATAGGCGAGATCGGAAGAGACCCTGAGCAGGATTCCTTCCGGGACACTGCAGCAATGGGATTTTCCCCCTGGATCAGAGGTGTCACGTGTATTCAGAGAGCCAAAGGCTGACGCCAGTGACGTGTTGCTTTATGAGTGGTCATGATGATTGACCGAGAGATGACCAGAGAAGTGCCAGAACGGAATCGTCCCTGTTAGCACACCTGACAGGGCCGACGAGCCGATAGATTGCGAGATTAGTAATCCGAAGAGAAGATAAGGACCCAGAGACCGAGGATGCCAGACCGTGAGCAGGAGGCAAGCGGATGTTCTTATTCTGCATGTGTTTAGGCACACCAATTTGTTTCTCAACATTGTAGAAGGAGTACCTCGATGTCCTTTGTTGCGATTTGCGTTTGGATCTGAGTATCATGCTTATATCGCTTGGATTTGAGTTTTGATGACGAGTTTCCTAATATTGATTTCGTGCACCATGGATGCACCTACTGAGTGTTTACGTTTTGCGCATAGTTATCGCACCTGATATATATTTTATACACCGTTGTGTTGATTTGCGATTTGTGCCTATCCATTGCATTTGATGTTGATTTTGTACCTTCGTAGCATGTGTTTATGATTTCATGGATTTCATACGGATGATTTGATTTTTGCACTCGGTATAGCTTTTATGTGCTTGCAGTGCATTGATATGTGTTTTTTGCACGCAGTTGCACACGATTTTTATTTATACACGTTGGTATACTCGGTGTTGCTTTTGATGCGTTCGAGTTATTGATTGTGTTTCTTGCATTTGATGCACCCGATGTTATTTCGTGCACAATAGGTGCACCAGATATTGTTGTCATGCACACCGTTGCAGTGGACAGATGCTTTCGTGTACACCCGTTTCACGTAGTTTTGGGTTTTTGTTTATATTGTGGCACCTGTATTTGGATTTGATTTCCATGCACACCAGATGCATGTGATCTTTGGATACGCCTTTTGAGGCTGAATTTGCTTTTGAGCACTTTGTTTTCATGTTGGGCACTATATTGTGTAGTAGCCAAACAGGACTGATCTGAGGACAGTACCTGAGTACTTTGCATGCATTAAAAGTTTACCAAGAGGTTTTCGAAAAAGAGGAGCTATAGTCTCGCTATTCCCTATGTGTCCGTGAGCGACACGAACGTTCATAAAAGAAAACCTTTTGGGATATTTTGAAAACGACCGAACGTGTATTTGAGAAAACATATATGGACATATATTATTATTTTAAAATGAGCGTCCGTCAGTTATGCCGTGAGTTACGCATTTCCGCGGCGATTTAGAAAAGATTTTGCATGTATTTTATTCAGATTTTGGATTTTTCAAAGATGCGTACTATACACGAATTATTGTATTTGACTAGTGTATATTGGATTTCAGTAGTTGATTTCGAGATCTGCATCTCTATTGTAACTCTGAGGATATGCATGCAAATCCGATGATTTGCATGGCGTTTGATGGAGTTCGATTTTGAGTTTTTACTCAATTTCATGCGCAATTGACGCGCCGTGTTATTTCTACGTTTTCCATGACTTCGGAGCCCCGTTGATTTGAGCTGATTATTGAAATGTTTTAGATTTTGGGGGTTTAAATTTAAATTCGGGGACCGAATTTATTTAAGGGGGGAATATTGTAACATTTCAGAAAATATAAAATATTATTTTTAGGAATTTAATATTAAAATAATATATTTCCCGAAAACTGCCGATTTGCGAAATTGGGGTTTTCGAAAAAAGGTATAAATATATACCAATAATTGTGAAATAAATGGAAATTAAAATGATTTATTCATTTAATTATATAATTAAAGGATTTGGCATTTTTAAAATTTATTTTATGCAGTTTGATAAAAACCCGATTAGTGCACTGCTAATCGCGATTAAGCCAAATCCGCGTTTTTACAGTTTCCATGGTTAGTGCACCATGACATGTTTCGTTTTGTTACATGTTACATTTCATGTGGGCTTTATATTAGGGTTTATTGGTGGAGAGAAAAGAAAAAGAAAAAGAAAAAGTGAAGGAGACATAATGATGGGGTAGGTATACTAGTTAGAGAGAGAGAGGGTGAATTATTGTGAGAGAGGGAGGGGGGCTGCTGCCCTTTTTCTTACCCCATCTTCTTGTTTTTCATCTCCCTCTTCATCTCCCTCAAGCCACAACCCTCCACTAAAATCCCTAGATCCATCTTCTAACAATCCCCAAAACCCTACACACCCTTCACAAATATTAATCCCCTCTTCAACCTCTGTACATGGGACAAGGAAAAATTCAGTTTTGATGATCTTAGGGATTCATGGGTGCTATATGAGGTAATCCCTTCACTAATTGGGTAGTTTTTCATTTGCTTTAGTATTCATGTGTGTTTAGAAGTGAAATTGCGAAGGTTAGTGGACATTGGGGAAACCCTAGAAAATGGTTGAGTGTTTGTTGAAATGGTGATGTGTAGTGGCTGCCTACAAGCCTTAGTAGTGTTTTACTGACCTGGAACGGGGGATGAAACCCAAATTATGGATTTGGGATTTGAGTTCATGTCGACTCGTGATAATAGTGATGGTATTTTGGAATCTGAAGAAACCCGGAGACATTAGAAATGATTTTGGGATTACTGGGAGTCGTGCAGGCACCTGGGAAGCTACCACCAAGACCTGAGCCCCATCCCATGCACCCAAGCCGCAGATTTAATCAATCTTGCCGCAATTTGCGGTCAGTGTTGGGTAGAATTGTTCCAGATTTGGTCCATGGCTCCTTTTGCACTAAAATAGACCCATCCTATATGCAGTTTTGGCTAATTGTCACCTGGGGAAAATCTGGAAGCATTTTGGTGTGTTTTAGGCTATGTTTTCCGTATTTTAAAATGCACTTTCTAGATATTTGGATTTGTATTTGGTTGTCGGGTGTTTGTACATCGACAACAGGGGTTGTTTGATTGATTTGCACGTTTAGGCCATAGGTTCGAACCTATGAGCACACCGTGAGCCGTATCGGTTTTCTGCCTCGATTTTAATACGTATTACGATTGTTTATTATTGTAGGTACCCTCGCATTGATTCCGAGGTGAAGAAGCGCGGCGTCCTCGACTTCGGCAAGCAAGAAGCAAGGTGAGTAGATCTATATCTACCGGGGAAGTCTGGTGGATGGCGTATAGCACCCACGCAAACTTTTGATGGAAAACCGATTTATAGAATATGGTTAGGAAACCTAGATTAGGAAACTAGGGTTAGAATGAGATAGCTACGAAACCATATTAGAAACTGGAGGATAGTTAGAACGATACATTACGACTATCATAGGATGTCGTTTAGCGATATTACTTTTTAGGGTACTGTAGGAATAGATAGTCGATGTAGATGCGTTATCCGAACCATACCTTTTTCTAAACCGATGAATCTTATGTAACTTTTAAGTATATACCTTGAGGGATGTTATGGATTTTCAAATGATATCTCTTTCTTAAAAAACACCGTAACCCCTATTTTCAAAACTACGATTCGCTTCTTTAAAAAGCCGATTGTATGGTTCAGGTGTATATGCTAGATTAGATACATATACTTATAGTAGAGATAGAAGGTTTAGGTAAATTCGGCTTGATATGAGTTATAATGCAACGAAAAGAATATATGACGGATATGACGATATGATGATATGATGGTATACGGATGCGGGTCGATCGAGATGATTTATACCCTGCCGGTCCCCTGATATGAGATTATTGCAGATGTGACCTGGGACATAGGTATATTGGGTTATATATATATATATATATATATATAGAATGTTGTGAATCAGGGATGATAGGCCGTATGAGATATCAGGCCGTACCCTCATTTGTCATATAGGATGATAGGATCCCTTTTAGTACAATGTCGCCGCACGATGATATTCCGTGTGTGATGAATTTGAATTGATGATTAATCTTTACCCTTGACTAGAGGTTGCCGTATGATGGATTATACCGTACGCGATGTTATTGGGCTAGATGCCAATTGATAGATTCACCGACTCGGACATATGATAGTTACGTATACCTTATAAATTTTAGCTGATGATTTACCATGTGCTGCATTCATGATATTATTATTGCATCGCATATACCTGTGATAGTACACCTGCACCATTATCGATGATGCGTATGTCACACGTACACAGTTTATAGGCTCACAAACTTCATCATCAATAATCGCCATGTCACTACACAGTAGGTTTGCTGCATCATGATATGACTCTTCGCATAACTTGCTTGAACATATACATTGATACATTCATACTTGCGGATATACACATTTGTATATCCATATTCTTGCACATATATATTGATACATTCATACTTGCGGATATACACATTTATATATCCATATTCGTGCACATATACATTGATACATTCATACTTGCGGATATACACATTCGTATATCCATATTGGCGTACATATACCTCGATACACTCATATTTGTGCACACATACATGGTACATCTATACTTGCGCATATACATATTATACTTATATAGATAACCAATTTTATTGTAAAATTGGAAACCGCATGTTATATTTTAAAAAATGGAATCATTTTAAAAGAGCGGTTTTCCCTTAATATGTCATATCACTATTCCATGTTGCATGATACACGGATTTGCTCGCATTTCTTTTTACATGTCGCATACATCATGCTCTATTATTTTACGCATTGAGATATGCTGCTTTCATGTGATTTCTGGATTTGAGAACCGTGGCTATTTCAAAAGAAAACATATATTATTTTAAAAAAAACCAGGTTTCTCTTGATATGATATTTCAGTGCGTCAACCATGTGTTTTCTCGATTCTGAGAGTGGCATGTGAAACCCGATTGGAGGAGCGGTAGGCACCGTCTGCGGGTACATGGTGGACTCGGTGAGGTACCCGGGGCAAGAAGACTCGTATATGTTAGACGGTGAGCCCGGCAGGGGGACCATTACCTACCGTTGATAGTAGTGGACTCGGAGGTTATCCGTAGGATACCGACCGGAGTAGCGAGATGGATATGAGGGCCAACCAGGGTGTACGGCGCCTGAGGGCCAATCTGAGGATGCGTCGCCTGAGATATATGAGGATTTACATGCCGATGCCGGGCACGGTTTTCATGATGTTTTCGAGTGTCGATGCTAGGCACTCAGGTTCCATGATTTGATGTGTCGGGAGGGACACCGTTGTTATATATATCCTCATACTTTCATGCACACTCTTTTATAATATTTTCATGCATGATATTGTTGCGTCAGTGGTTGACACGTGGACTAGATCCACATACATACATACATATACCGATTCTACTATCGGAGATTTTGCACATTCTTATAGATATTGATTTATGGGTGGACGAGATCCACATATCTGCATACCTTGATTATGGTTAGACGATATCCATATACATGCATTGATTATTACTGTTGGATGTTATCCGCATGCATATAGGTAGTGACTACTTTGTTGGCACATGTACGACCCGGTCACCCTAGGTATCATAATAGTACCTTTTGATATAGCTGACCTAGGAGTCGTTGTTTATTCGATTTCTACTTGTAGATATATTTCTATTCACGAGTTGGCAACTCACCCCCGTTGTGCCACAGTTCTTGCAGGTTGACCACTTGGATCAGTAGCGGCTTCGCTGGCACACAGTTCCATTCGGGTGTTTTGCATTGGTAGGTGGGACCTTTGTATCGTACCCACTCTTGTATTATATTTCATATTGTATCTAGTTAACTCAATCAATCAATCAAAACTTGTAAATTGTATAAGTGATGAGACTTAGTGAGACTTGTAGTTGCGAGATTTGAGCGATGGGTTTTATTTTCACTTTTGGGGTTATATTTGCTCATTTCTTTATCTTTTTGGTGGTGAACTTCGCCGTTGGGCGTCGTATACTTATTTATATTGTCTTGCATGGTTGTGATCCGTCGTTTGGCGAAGAGCTAGCTCCCGCTTGGGGATGCCATTATTCTTGTTATGTATTGTGGTTTTGGATAAAAATATACAAAGGAGGTGCTGCCCAAATTTTTAAAAGACGAAACATGTTTTCAATCTAGGAAATTTCACTTGCATTCTCATGTTCCTTTTCTATGCATTAAGAAAATTTGATTTCATTACCTTTATTTCAAAACTTCACCTCCTTTATTTTTCGTAAAAGGTTTAAATTTCTGGGTTTCAGCTTACTTGAATTCCGTTACGCCTTTAGACGTTGCGTGATTCAAGTGTTGGTCATGAGCTAATACTTCGGGTCGTGACACCCGGGGTACCGCACCGGGTCCACCATGCACCCGAAGACGGTTCATCATTCTCCTCGAATCGGGTGTACGATACCGCTCAAGAGCCGAGAAAACTCATGGTGGACACCTCTCAAATCATATCACGAGAAAACCGCAATTTTCTATCTTTAAAATGATAATAAGTTTATAAAATCTTTGTAGTTTCTCCAAATTCAGAAATCTCGTGGAAATCCGAAATCCCATAGAAATCCGTAATCCCAAATCTCGAGAGTAAATAAACAGTGCATTACCGGCATAAAGCCCTATAATATTGCATGACAAATGGATAAATACACATGCATTGATATCTAAGTTAAGAATGCAAATGTCTAATTTAGCACATGAAAGCACGCCTACTATTAATATGTTGAAACTACCAGCTAGCAGGTCATATCAATGAAGTAATAATTCTAAAGTGTACGTATCATGGCAGTTACCGATGATGATGTGTGTGAGCCGGCAAGCAAGTGTTCGTAGACATACGCGTCATCGGTAATGTTGCTGGTGTCCTGACAGCATGGGTTCATAATAAACAAATGAACCACAAGTACAAGCATGCAATGCAATATGAACAGCAAGAATATACGGAAAATGAATCGTAAACGCAACATATAAGAAAATGCAATATATATACGAGTCATACAGTTTTGGCATTTGAAATAGCATGAATCGTGGTGTTTAGAAAATAAGGGATAAGGTGTTTTTAAGAAAAGGTACGTCCTCTGAAATATCCATTGTATCCCTTGGCCTGTCTTTAAAATACTCACGTTTCGTTAGTTTTGGACTTTAAAAATCACCGATACAAATTGTAACGTTTTAAAAATAAATAAAAATCCTTTAGGCGAATTTTCTGATTTTCGGTAAAATAAACCGTATTTTTCGTAAAACTTAACCATAATTATTTTTCATCATAAATTTAAAAAGACCTATTTTAATTATATAATTGCTAGTATTTGGTATTTATTTAGTCACTTATAAATTTTTCGTGTAATTAAATATTTTTCCTAAATTAATTATTTTAAATATTAACATAAGCTTTATTTATACATTAAATTAGTGTAAATTACAAGTTTGAAATGGGTTAATTTGACAAAGTGAACCATTACATATTGGAATCAAGTGTGTATCATGCAAAATACATTTCCAAAATTTTACATGGTTATAGACTTTTCTAGGATTAACTTAGAAAAGAAAATAAACAAAAATTAATTAAATTAGTGAAAAGACTTAAAGTGAGGGTTGATTCTTGAAGTTTCTACACCATTCACCACTCATTTATCTCTCTCTATCTTTCTTTCATGTTGTGGCCGGCCACTCCCCCCATGGCAGCCCCCCCATTTTCCAAGCTCATTTTCCCTTCAAAAATCATCAAAAATTCAACAAAAAATTCCAAAAATAAACCTCAAAATCAATATTCAATCTCTACCATTTTCGTTTGACCTATTTAGCATGGATTTTAGAGTAGGAAACCATTCTTTTGGAGGCATATTTTCATGTTTGGATCTCTTGTTGTGGAGGTATAATTCTTATCCCAAAGATTAATTGAGGTTAAATGCTTTAATCTAGCATATTTAGATTTTCTTAATTGATTCTATTTGCAAGTTTAAATTTCAAGATAGGGTTTCTAAAATCAAGTTAGGGTTTTTATTAATTGAGTGGGGTTATAATAAGTAGTTTAATATTTTTAGAAAGGAAAAATCTAGCATGGTTGATGTATTGTAAATTGTTCATTCAAAATTGTTTAAATTAAACAATTTTGCTAACTAGGTTTTTATAAAATATATATATATATATTGGTGATATAAAATTCTAATTAAGGTTTTTATCATTATATTGTGGTTTTAATGAGAATATTAACATGTTAAAGGAATGAAAAACCTAATTTAGTTACTAGTTTCAAATTGTTAATGGAAAATTATGATAAATATGATATTTTTGCTAACTAGGTTTTAGAAATTTCTTAAATAATTGAGATTTAAAATCTAATTATGGTTTCCTGACATTATTAACATCATAAATTGTAGTTTAATAATTTAATTCATGCAAAATCAAGTTTGGTTTTGGAATTGGGATGTTTAGCTTACAAGGTGTTGAAATCGGATAAAATTTCAAAATAGAATTTTCGATTTAAGATAAATTAGTGTGATAAAAATATAGTAATGGTTTATATAATCTAGTTATGTTATTTAATGAATATTGTGACCATTAGTTTCATTTAAACATCAAGTTTTGAAGTAAAACGGTAAATTGATGTTTTCTAGGTTTTTGCGAAATAGGACGATTCGATCGATTTTAAGGTTTCGATGATTTAAACCATATTTTATATTATAAATAATGTGTTTTGGAACTACGAGTTGTTTGTTTGTGTGTTATCTCGATCAATCGGCGTTTGTACGCCAATATCGAGCGATATTTGGTTCTTTTGTATGAGCGGGTCATAGGTTTTGACCTATGCACATTCGTGCGCTGTTTTGGTTTTGTCCGTGATTTGGTTTACGATATTATATATGTTTGCGTATAGGTACCCCTCACGTGGACTCCGGACGATGAAGAAGTGGATGGCGGCATCGACTTCGACAGACAAGGGCCAGGCGAGTAGATGTATATCTACGGGGGAAGTCGGGTGGATGGCGTTTAGCAACCCCGCAAACGTAGAATATGAATATTACTTACTGTCATTAGGAAGTCGGACATGATCTTAGATTCTTGACTAGTATGATCCTATTAATTACTTTAGGCTGGAGCAGACCGATTTAGAAAGACTTAACCAGAGAATGAATGCCTTAGGTGGAATTCGTAGGTTTTAGGTAGACATACACAGACACACACATACAATTGACTTGATGTATATGTGTGTGTGTGTATATATATATATGTTTGTGTGTAGGTTTCTATAGGTGTGTGTATATATATATACATATAACATATACACGTGATATGGGGAGGTTATATGATATCTAGGAAGGGGTCAGTATGATTGGGCGTGATGTCGTGAGTGAAAGATATATGATCGGGTATGATATGAGATGTACTATGATATTAGCGGATCGTTGGGAAATGAGAAATGGATAGTTATACCAGAACGATAATAGGTGATGATGACATCGAGATATACAAGACTCTAGAATAGAACCCGGACTGTAATATGTGAATTAATCACGATAAAATATATGTGTGACTCGATCACGATATGATATATATGACTTAATCACGATATGATATATATGACATGATATTTCGGAGGACAATTTGACGATGTATATTTACACAGACAATGATATGAGTTGACGATATTGCGATGTATGCGATTATAGCACAGTACCCTTGATCATGATATTGTCTGATGATGATATTATACGAATAATGATGTACATAGGTGATACTTGACCCGTACCCCGATTTTGGGATGCCATACGATAGATTTTACCGTACGAGGCATGGATGTGATGATTGATCTGCACTCTTGATTCGAGAAAGTCGTACTATGTACGTGACGCTATTGAGACTGGATCGCCGACTATTAGAGATATGGACTCAGACCTTAGGTGGATTCTTATTTTCTTTCGACCAGTTTCTTTAGTTTAGTTCCTTAGGTGGTTAGACGGATACTAGTTTAGGCTTGAGTCATATAGTTGTAGTTAGATATGTATATTCCAAATGAGTGGTTAATACACATTCATCTTTACATTAAGATTGTAATCATCAAGTTGCATGTTCATACATATGTTTCTATAGTTAGTATGAAACTCTGCCTGTTAGGACACCAGCACCATTACCGATTATGCGCATATTCCACGTACACTTATTTGCCAGCTCACACACATCATCATCGGTAATTGCTATGTCATGTACACCTTAGAACATATTATTTTTTATTGATAGAATCAGCTAATGTCTAGATCAATATAATATTGTGATTACTCTCAGGTGTTAGTCTAGACATTGCATTTATTACTTAGACATTTCATACATTCACATTTTCATGTTATCATGCAGTATTGTGGGGCTTATGCCGATATTTATTATTTACTTACTTATGATTTTGGGATTTTGGATTTCTATGAGATTTCTGGATTTTGGGGAAAACCGCAAGAATATATATAAAAAGTTCTCTCTCTCCCCCTCTCTTTTTAAAATATAAGTTGTTGTTTTCTCGTGATGTATGTGTCGTCCTCCATGAGATTTTATGTTTTCTGTTGGATTTTGAGACCCGATTCGAGGAGTGGATGAACCGCCTCGGGTACATGGTGGGCCCGGTATGGTACCCCAGGGCAAGAACATCGAGTTATAGACGATGAGCCTGGCAGAGGAAGACTACCTACAGGTGATGTCTGGCGCGGCGGATATCCGGAGGATACCGACCGTTGTCGTGAGATTTGATGATATGGGCCGATCCGGACTGACGGAGCCTAACGTATTGAGACTATGAGGTATTGAGACTTGAGATTTACATGTTTTGTGTCGATGCTTGAGACGGATTTCCATGGATTTCATTGATGATGTTTCAGATTACCATACAAATTTTACTATGATAAAGGTTAAAGATTTCTTATACAGATATATCCTGATTTCATGGTTGATTGTTTTACATTCATGGTGCATGCATACTCATACACACGATATATTACTACTTGAGGTACTGACATGAACACTGAGCATTGCACATGCACATAGTTTATTACCCTGCACTACCAGATGACTAGTGATATTAAGTATATTATTATGACCTAGGACAGCGTCGTGCATTTGATTTCTTCTCGCAGATGTTTTCTACTCACGAGTTGGCAACTCACCCCCGTTGTGCCAAATTTTCTTACAGGTTTCGATGTACATGTTTCCCTGGCAGGTTACTGGCATATCATTTCATTCAGGGTGATTTGCTTGGTAGGTTGGTTCACTTGTATCAGGACCGCCGTTGTACTTTTATTATTTCATTTATATCTAGTAAGCTCCATCAAACAGACTTGTATTACTTGATAGTTTAGAGGACCGGTTGTTTATTTTGACCTTAGAGTCGCGCTTGTATTATTATGGTATCTGGTGGATTTGGTTTCTTTTGAGTTTTGAGCCTCACCCTTTGGCGTTGTATATTATAGTGCATTGTGTGGTTGTTTCCGCCTGTTGGCGTAGAGCTAGCTCCCGCTTGGCGATGCCTTTTTGTTGTTGGTATATATTATTCTTATTTGTACCCGTTTGGGGATAGTTTTTACAAAGGAGACTCTGATGAAATTTTTGAGAAAATATTTATGTTGTTTTTTTAAACTTGTTTTCTTACATGTTTTCCTTTACTTCTTCTTTGATTGGTTTAGACTCCCGGGCTTCGGCTTACATAGAATACGTCGCGCCTCTAGATGCTTCGTAATTTAAGTGCCGGTCACGTTCCGTACCTTTGGGTTGTGACAAAGTTGGTATCAGAGCGCTAGATTTATCCCTTGCCTAAGTCTAGGTTGACCTTGGTTCATGGAGTAGGTGACTTAGGTAGAGTGGCGTACCATGGGTATGAACCGCGGCATACTTACGATATGCTATTCTGCTTAAGAAGCCTTTGGATGTACATTCCTTTGCACCGTATTCTATTCGTTCCTTTGATCTATCTTCGTCGATATCTGATGGTGGTTTCTGTAACCATGGTCGCACGGGCAGAGGGAGCTGCGACTCGAATGCGATGACCGTAGGGTATCGTTTATTCTTGAGGATTGAAGCATTGTTTAGCGAGCGGACGAAGGGTATTCACATGCCGTCCAGACAAAGTTAAAAGGTTCGAATGAATGTCAGAAGCCCATTTTCCAAGTTTAAGGTATTCAGAAGAACATGCAGGTATTTCTATGGACCCTCTAGAAGAATGAAACCTTAACTCGACATAATGACCACGAGAACGCCTTTGAACCTTAGGGTTTACGGCAGTTCTGCGGTGCCATTAGTGAGGCTTTAGTTTGCCCTTCTACGGCTGGTCCGCAGATGCTGGGGCATGTACTGGATATTTTTAAACTGTACTTAAGTGTTGAGCTCTCAGGGAATTATGGGATTTTGATGAATCGATCGAAATGTTTAACATAGTCCAAATATCAGGTGAAGGGATAGATTACGTGGGAGGCTCTCGATATGAGCATAGCCGTTTGTAGCGCAGTCAGCACAACGATGAGGAGACGAGTCCGAATCGGTCGATATTAGAAAATGCACTCATTAACGATAGTGTTTATGATTGTGATTTGGTGATTTGAATTTCATATTTCCGTTGTTTGGATTTTGGTATTTTGAGGATTTTGTTCAATGATTGGTATTTCCTATGTGTACATTCATTACACTCTATTCGTGTTTCATATATCGGTGGTATTGATGTTGTTTTGTACATACCCAGTGCACTCGATCTGGTTTTATACATTTGAGATATTGATTTGATTTCGTGCATATGGGTTGCACATAATTTTGACGTATGTTTCGACATAGTTTTCATGCGTTTTTCGTACTGTGATTTCGATTTTGATATTCGGTGTATGTTTTTCGTGCACCATATGCTCTTGATTGAAATTCTTGCGCACACTTAGCGCACTTGATGCCATTTTGTGCACACCAGATGCACTAAATCAGGGTTTTGTGCAGATTAGATGCACCTGATATTATCGTCGTACACGCCCGTTGCACTTGACAGATGTTTTTGGGTGCACACCTATTGCACTCAGTTTTGTTTCTGTGCGTATTCGTGGCATCTGTATTTGGTTTCGATTTCAGTGCGCACCGAACACACATGTTATTTTTATGATGTGATTGGGAATGATTTCATTATGAGCAGTATGTTTTTATAATCGTTACCATTTGATTTAGTAACCAGGCGGGACGTGTATGTTAAATAAAAGATATATATATATATATATAGCTATTTTTTTTTAAAATAAACGTCCGCTACTTATGCCGTGACACGTGCATCGCACGGCGATTTTTAAAAGGGTTTTTGCAAGCTTCTTTATTCAGATGTTCGGACAATTTTACTACGAGGCGCACTATATATAAGTTATAGTTTTGATGTATATCATGTTGGTTTTCGTATTGGGCTTTGATATTTTATTCTCACCATAACTCCGATGATTGCGTTGTGTTTGACGGAGTTTTGAATTTGAGTTATGTATTCGTTTTTCAAGCGCATGCATTGCGCTAAGATGTGTTTTACGTATTGATGATTTCGGAACCCCGACGATTTGAGTGTTTTGGCTGAATGTTTTAGTAATTGGGGGGAGTTTTAATTTAAATTCGGGGACCGAATTTCTTAAAGGGCGAAAGATTGTAATGTTTTAAAAATAAATAAATAAATAATTAAATAAATAAAAATACTTTAGGCGAATTTTCTGATTTTTGGTAAAATAAACCGTATTTTTCGTAAAACCTGACCATAATTATTTTTCATCATAAATTTAAAAGACCTATTTTAATTATATAATTGCTAGTATTTGGTATTTATTTAGTCAATTATAAATTTTTAGTTTAATTAAATATTTTTCCTAAATTAATTATTTTAAATATTAACATAAGCTTTATTTATACATTATATTAGTGTAAATTACAAATTTGAAATGGGTTAATTTGACAAAGTGAACCATTACATATTGGAATCAAGTGTGTATCATGCAAAATTCATTTCCAAAATTTTCCATGGTACTAGACTTTTCTAGGATTAACTTAGAAAAGAAAATAAACAAAAATTATTTAAATTAGTGAAAAGACTTAAAGTGAGGGTTTATTCTTGAAGTTTCTACACCATTCACCACTCATTTCTCTCTCTCTCTTTTTCTTTCATGTTGTGGCCGGCCTCTCCCCCCATGGCAGCCCCCCCATTTTCTAAGCTCATTTTCCCTTCAAAAATCATCAAAAATTCAACAAAAAATTCCAAAAATCAATATTCAATCTCTACCATTTTCCTTTGATCTATTTAGCATGGATTTTGGAGTAGGAAACCGTTCTTTTGGAGGCATATTTTCATGTTTGGATCTCATGTTGTGGAGGTATAATTCTTATCCCAAAGATTATTTGTGGTTAAATGCTTTAATCGAGCATATTTAGATTTTCTTAATTGATTCTATTTGTAAGTTTAAAATTCAAGATAGGGTTTCTAAAATCAAGTTAGGGTTTTTATTAATTGAGTAGGGTTATAGTAATTAGTTTAACATTTTTAGAAAGGAAAAATCTAGTATGGTTGATGCATTGTAAATTGTTCATTCAAAATTGTTTAAATTAAACAATTTTGCTAACTAGGTTTTTATAAAATATATATATTGGTGATATAAAATTCTAATTAAGGTTTTCATCATTAGATTGTGGTTTTAATTAGAATATTAACATGTTAAAGGAATGAAAAACCTAATTTAGTAACTAGTTTCAAATTGATAATTGAAAATTGTGATAAATATGCTATTTTTGCTAACTAGGTTTTAGAAATTTCTTAAATAATTGAGATATAAAATATAATTATGGTTTCATAACATTATTAACATCATAAATTATAATTTAATAATTTAATTCATGCAAAATCAAGTTTAGTTGTGGAATTGGGAAGTTTTGCTTACAAGGTGTTGAAATCGGATAAAATTTCAAACTAGAATTTTCGATTTACGACAAATTAGTGTGATAAAAATATAGTAATGGTTTATATAATCTAGTTATGTTATTTAAGGAATATTATGATCATTAGTTTCATTTAAACATCATGTTTTGAAGTAAAATGATAAATTGACGTTTTCTAGGTTTTTGTGAAATAGGACGATTCGATCGATTTTAAGGTTTCGATGATTTAAACCATATTTTATATTATAAATAATGAGTTTTGGAACTACGAGTTGTTTGTTTGTGTGTTATCTCGATCAATCAGCGTTTGTACGCCAATATCGAGCGAAATTTGGTTCTTTAGCATGAGCGGGTCATAGGTTTTGACCTATGCACGTTCGTGCGCCGTTTTGGTTTTGTCCGTGATATGGTTTATGATATTATATATGTTTGCGTATAGGTTCCCCTAACGTGGACTCCGAACGATGAAGAAGAGGATGGCGGCATCGACTTCGACAGACAAGGGCCAGGTGAGTAGATGTATATCTACGGGGGAAGTCGGGTGGATGGAGTTTAGCACTCCCGCAAACGTAGAATAGGAATATTACTTACTGTCATTAGGAAGTCGGACGTGGCCTTAGATTCTTGGCTAGTAGGATCCTATTAAAGACTTTAGGCTGGAGCAGACCGATTTACAAAGACTTAACCAGAGAATGAATGCCTTAGAGGGAATTCATAAGTTTCAGGTTGACAAACACACACGCACACACATACATTTGACTTGGTGTATATGTATATATATATATATATGTTTGTGTGTAGGTTTGTATAGGTATATATATATACATATAACATATACACGTGATATGGGGGGTTATATGATATCTGGGAAGGAGTAAGTATGATTGGGCATGATGCCGTGAGTGAAAGATATACGATAGAGTATAATATGAGATGTATTATGATATTAGCGGATCGTTGGGAAATGAGAAATGGATAGTTATACCAAAACAATAATAGGTGATGATGATATCGAGATATACAAGACTGTAGAATAGAACCCGGACTGTAATATGTGAATTAATCACGATAAGATATATGTGTGACTCGATCACGATATGATATATATATGACTTAATCACGAAATGATATATGTGACATGATATTTTTGAGGACCATTTGACGATGTATATTTACACAGGCAATGATATGTGTTGATGATATTGGGATGTATGCGATTATAGCATAGTACCCTTGATCATGATATTGTCTGATGATAATATTCTACGAATAATGATGTACATAAGCGATACTTGACCCGTACCACGGGTTTGGGATGCCGTACGATGGATTTTACCGTACGAGGCATAGATGTGATGATTGATCCGCACTCTTGATTCGAGGAAGTCGTACTACGTACGTGACGCTATTGAGGCTGGATCGCCGACTATTAGAGATATGGACTCAGACCTTAGGTGGAATCTTATTTTCTTTCGACTGGTTTCTTTAGTTTAGTTCCTTAGGGGGTTAGACGGATACTAGTTTAGACTTGAGTCATATTGTTGTAGTTAGATATGTATATTCCAAATGAGTGGTTAATATACATTCATCTTTACATTCAGATTGTAATCATCAAGTTGCATGTTCATACATATGTTTCTATAGTCAGTATGAAACTCTGCCTGTTAGGACACCAGCACCATTACCGAAGATGCGCATATTCCACGTACACTTATTTGCCGGCTCACACACATCATCATCGGTAATTGCTATGTCACGTACACCTTAGAACATATTATCTTTTATTGATAGAATCAGCTAAAGGCTAGATCAATATAATATTGTTATTACTCTCAGGTGTTAGTCTAGACATTGCATTTAATACTTAGACATTTTCATGTTATCATGCAGTATTGTGGGGCTTATGCCGATACTTATTATTTACTTACTCATGATTTTGGGATTTTGGATTTCTATGAGATTTTTGGATATTGGGGAAAACCGCAAGAATATTTATAAAAACTTCTCTCTCTCTCCCCCTCTCTTTTTAAAATATAAGTTGCGGTTTTCTCGTGATATATGTGTCGTCCACCATGAGATTTCATGTTTTCTGTTGGATTTCGAGACCCGATTCGAGGAGTGGATGAACCGTCTCGGGTATATGGTGGGCCCGGTTGTCACGGCCCGAAATAGCACGTGACTGGCACTTGAATCATATGAAGTTTATAGGATTCCATTCAACTCAAGTAAGCCAAAAGCTCAGAAATCTAAAACCATTTTTAAGTGATCAATAAAGGAAAACTTGTTTTAAGAAGTGAAGAAAACATGTTTTAAAAACAAGGATTTTAAATAAGTAAGCCGAATAGGCAATTTAAAAGTCTCAATGTCTTTTCTGAAAATTTCGGTAGAGTTTCCTTTGTAAATACTGGCCCCGAACAGGGTACAACATGAATAATATTTATGTGCACAATAAAAAATTATCTCCAAGCGGGAGCTAGCTCTTCGTCAATCGACGGTCACAGCCACGCAAGCAATATAATATACAACGCCAAGGGCGAGGATCAAAACTCAAAGGAAAACTCAAATCATCTTGAAAACCATAATACTACAACGCGCGACTCTAAGGTCAAAATAATGCATAACTGGTTTTCAAAGTCTGAAACAATATACAAGTTTGGTTAATGGAATTTCCAGATACAACTGATTAATACATATACAATGGTGGTTCTGATGCAAAAGAATCCACCTACCAAAGCAAATCACCCGTAAGGGAAGCAGTGTGCCAGAAAAGCCGCAATGGAACCTGTACGGCAAAACCTGTAAGAAACTGTGGCACAACGGGGGTGAGTTGCCAACTGGTGAATAGAAAACATCACAGAGCAGAAATCGTATGTATGACACCATCCTAGATCAATACGATCGGATATATATATAAAGCTCAAATGAATAAGTCTGAAGCAAGATAAGGTGGCAATGTAACATTTATACATGAGTGTAGTGCCAAGTGCTCGTGCCAGTGCCTCAGGTAATAGCATATCATAAATATGAGGTATGATCAATGTCGACTATATCATGAAGTCTATGAATATGTGGATATCATCCAACTGTGTGATCAATATCATCTATGTCAATATATGTAGGTGGAAATCGTCCACATGTCACCCAATGACAATAAGCATCATGCATGTAAATATCATAAACATATGCATTGAAGTATGAGGATGTATATCAACATGTGTCGATCGTGACATATCAAAATCATGGAACCTGAGTATCAAGCATCGACACTCGAAAATATCATGAAACCTGTGCCTAGCATCGGTACGTAAATCCTCATATACATGGGGCTCCGTCATTCAGGATCGGCCTATCTCATCTCTCAACTCCGGTCGGTATCCACCAGATATCCGCCGAGCTCAACACAATCACCGGTAGGTAGTACTCCCCTTCCAGGCTCACCGTCTAACATATACGAGTCTTCTTGCCCCGGGGTACCTCACCGGGTCCACCATGTACCCGCAGACGGTGCCTACCGCTCCTTGAATCGGGTTTCACATGCCACTCTCAGAACCAAGAAAACATATGGTTGACACCCTGAAATATCATATTAAGGGTAACCGGGATTTTAAAACGATACATACTCTCTTTTAAAATACCCTCGGTTCCCAAATCCAGAAATATCATGGAAACAACATATCTTAATGCGTATAATAAGAAAGCATGATGTATGCGACATATAAAAGAAATGTAAGCATATCAGTATATCATGCAATATGGAATAGTAATATGCACATATTGGGGAAATCCGCTCTTTTAACATGAATCGGTTTTAAAGAGTATCTTGCGGTTCCCAAATCTCCAAATCAAGCGAGAAATCATCTATATATGTGCAAATGAGTATGTGCACAAGTATGAGTTTACAATATGTAAGTACATGAGTATGAATGAACAATAGGTATGTGCACAAGTATGAGTGTACAATATGTAAGTACACGAGTATGAATTTACAATTGGTATGTGCACAAGTATGAGTGTACAATATGTAAGTACACGAGTATGAATGTACAATAGGTATGTGCACAAGTATGAGTGTACAATATGTAAGTACACGAGTTTGAATGTACAATAGGTATGTGCACAAGTATGAGTGTACAATATGTAAGTACACGAGTATGAATGTACAATAGGTATATGCACAATTATGAGTGTACAATATGTAAGTACACGAGTATGAATGTACAATAGGCATGTGCACAAGTATGAGTGTACAATATGTAAGTACACGAGTATGCCATGCAAGGATCATATCCTGAATGCAATAGTACTACAGTGTAGTGACATGGCAATAATCGATGATGAAGTGTGTGAACCGGCAAGCTGGTGTACGTGGAACATATGCATCATCGATAATGGTGTTGGTGTCCTAACAGTATGTATTTGATATAACAATAAACATATTTAACATGAAATACGATGCCAACAGTAAGAATCTGCGGCAAATGAAAAATAAATATAACAGTGCAGAATCTACATCAATATATCAATATCATACTGTTTTGCCATTTGAAAGAAGGCGAATCGGGGTTTTTAGGAAAATAAGGGCTACGGTGTTTTTAAGAAAAGATGCGTCTTTTAAAATACCCGTAGAATCCTTTTACCCGTCTTTAAAATATTCCCGATTCGTTAGTTTTTGAAATAGGTATGACATCGGCCTAGCCTAACATATACTAGCAAAACTATAGCTCTAACTAACAACTCAATCAGGAGGGGTAATGGAAACCACCTAAATCTGAGTCGATATATATATATATAGTCGGTGATCCCGCCACAGAGGTACCGTGTACGATATAATATCATATGACATCCTTGAGTCATGAGTGTGGATCTATCATCAAATAAAGCTCATACGGTAAATCATCGTACGGCATCCCCAATAGCTGGGTGCGGGTCAATATCACATTCCTCTCATCAATTATCAGGTATCATTATCATCATATCACATGATCTGGGGTACTGATTTAAGTCTAATACAAATTGATACCATTTATATAAATATAAATGCGTGTGTGAAACACACACCCAAAGGCCCGCTACAATCTCATGTCGTATCCCAAATACGAATCACAATATATCACCGATCTCATGGCACCATGCCCAATATCATCGACTCATCTCCAAATATCATCCACTATCCTCATCATCCAGGTATAAGTATAACAGATAAGCAGGTGTGTGCGTGTGGGTGTAAGCCTATTCTACGGTTCGCAATTAGGAACTATACGAGTTTACCTCTACGCCCTAATCCAACCATAGTACACCTAATCTCATCACAAATATCCACGACACACAATAAGCTATCATATATAGTATATATATACTATACTGAACATCGAACTGCGGGGGTGCTAAACGCCATCCACCCGACTTCCCCCGTAGATATAATCTACTCACCTTGAATCCTGCGTGTCGGTGTCGGTGTCGGTGTCGCCTTCATCATTTTCATCGTCTCGAATCATCGTGGGGGTACCAACATATTACACGTATCGCATCACATTAAAATAAAATCGAAACCAAAACGATACTCTTAAAAGCTTATAGGTTAGAACCTATAGGTACGCTTCCAAAACCATCAAACAATCCTCGATATCGTCGTACAAACGCCAAGTAATCGAGGTAAAACGCAATTATACAAATCCAGAATTTAAAATACGAAATACAAAAACACGAATCAAATCAGCAACTATAGAAAAGGGTCCCAGATACTACCCTAGGTCCAATTGGTCAATTTTGCATATACCAAGGATATATTTTACTGGAGATAAGGCCCTAGAACAAAAACGAACCATTTCTAACCTGCTCTGGCCGCAAATTGCGGCCAGAAGGAATTAATTGGCGGCCTGCAATGGGAGATAGGGTCTGGGGTTTTGGGGTTAGCTTCCTGTGTGCCTGCACATCTCTCTGTGTTCACAAAATGATTTTCAAAGTCTTCTAGTGATAGCAGATTCCATTTAACCCTCACAGATTCCACAATTTCCCGATATCGGCTTTTCTAAATCCGTATTCCGATATTCTAGTCTCTGATTTATGCCTGAATTCTAGCACTAGGGGGTTTGTGTGGTCTCTACTAAGCTTAATTGCACATTACAACCCAAAGTTTCCATAAACCCTAACTAGGATTTTCCTAAGTCCACAAAACCACTCGATATCGACATGAAACAAGTATGGATGCATAAGGAATTAAAACACTACACTAATGGTGCAGAAATTACCTCCTTTGGCAACTCAAGAAAATTCTTGAGTTGCTCAAGGTCCTTAAAATCTTATTTTTCTTGGTCCATGGGGTAGCTAGTGAGCTCATGCATCTTTTTTGTGAAATGGGGTTTGGGTTTTGAGTTGTTTTCAATGGAGTATTGCGGGTTTGAAGATGGAGGAGGAGGGGGGTGCAGCAGCAGCAGCAGCAATATGACGAGGGGAGAGGAAAATGAGTGAAGGAATGGCATCATGACAAGCGTTGACCCTCACCCACTCTTTCTCTCTCTAACCCATGCTTCATGTTTTAATCTTTTCCTTTTCTTTTCTATTTTCATTCTCACATCAATAGTAACCCCAAAATAACAAGTCATGCACCTAAACATGTAGGAAAATGCAACAAGTGTAGAAAAAGATATGGTGCATGTTTTGCACAAAATACGCTTAAAGCGCGATTAGCGATTTTCAATCGCGATTAGCACTAAATTAGTGTCAAACGAATCATAAAAACTTAAAATTTGTATAATTCACATAAAACACCCTCTTTTAAGTAATTTCTATAATTTTCAAAAAATTTCCCAATTTATCGGTATTTAATTATACCGCTTTATTTAAAATATTCAATATTTTATTATTAAATTTTAAAAATTCCCCAAAAATAATATTTTACTATTTTGAAATGTTACAATCTTCCCCGCTTAAAGAAATTCGGTCCCCGAATTTAAATTTAAACCCCTCAAATACTAAAACATTTGAGTAAAACACTAAGTCGTCGGGCTCTGAAATCATCAATATATAAAACGCATCATAGCGCAATGCATGCGCATGAGTAATGAACAGATAACTCAAAAGCAAAACTCCATCAAGCATCCCCCAATCATCGGAGTTAAGGTAAAGACACAAATGTCAAATCCGAAACAAAACCAATATGATATATATCAGAATTATATATGTAGACATCAAATTTATACATGTAAATAGCTGAAGGAAAGGCATGCCAAACCCTTTTAAGTTGCTGTGCGATGCGCATAACACTGCATAGTGGCAGGCGTATATTGTATGAAAATAACCATATGTGTATATATCTTTGTTTAATATGTACGTTCCGCTATTTCGAAAACAATTTAGAAGGGTTCCTTTGTTTTAAACTTGTCGTGTCATATCAGACACGTGGGTAATTGTTAGATGTAGTGCCCTCAAAGTCAATTATTGGATCGCAGGTACGTGATTGCAATGATTGAGGGAGGACCTATACCGGTATGACAGTCTTACTCGAGATGATAGTATGCTATCTGGTTTGCCTTTATCATCATGTACAGCTTTAGGTGACTGTTCACTATTAGACGTTGATAGAGCTCTTAGGATCCTGCTTGACTACCAACAGTATGATGTTGATCATATACGTGAGAGTTGGGTAGTCCATAAGCACATCCTTATAAGTGGTCCCTAGTCGTGGGAGTTTCGAGACAGGGCGTTGATATACTCCAGAGTAGACTAGTGTATACAGTCGAGACCCCGACGAGGGGCGGTGGCTAGTCTCACAAGCCACTGGTGTCAGTTGGATCACCTAAGATGTATACAGGTGCTCATTGGGTTATGAGTACACCGGACAGGACTCGCCGGGAACCTGCTAGTAGATATTATACCTAGCGTCAGATAGCAGTTCCCTGGTGACATGTGTACAGGTTAGTTCATCGACCAGAGGTCGTCATTTGTCTCGTGTGAGTTCCCACTGTGCTTTGATTTCTACCCGACCACGGCTCAAAGGAGTCATGCAAACAGGTTTTTTTTTGGTACAGTCCCGAGCCACATGGAGGCAAGTGAGCGGATCGGTAGGGGATTCGTCTCTCCCGGTATTGGGGGTGAGACCGCTCTGTGTCTAGGAGAGTCATTACACATAGCCCTCATTCGAGGCAGGAGATTTACTGGTAGGAACTCCGGTAGTATCTCAAGGTGTTCTGGGCTACACTCTGCCACGACTTATACCGCTATTGGGGTCTGACGTTACCAGCCCCTAGGCCTGATATGTGATACTCATAGACGAACGGACCGGACTGTATGCATATTGTCACCGATAGGCTCAGTAGGGTTGCACGATGAGTTCGCTCATCAGGCTTCCCTTTCGGTCAGTACATGGGCAGCCGTTTAGCACAGCTAGTACCGCTGACGTGCTTGTGGTTAAACCCACTGTCAGGGTACTGACGAGTCTTTAGAGTCCCCCACAGATACTTTCTCAAGTTCGGGCGAAACGTTGTAGAGGCCGTATAGTTTTATGACAGGGTTCGAAATTGCACGTGCACTTATGCACGTGTCATATTTCGGACAGATAATACTGGTGGGCTTTGGTTTAAGCCGGATCCATGTATTATATTGAGTCGGAATAATTTAGTCTCTCGTATTCGTATTCGGTCGGAATACAGATACAAGTATGTATATACAGGTGAGGGATATTTTCGTAATCCGTTATGAGAATATTTTAGAAGATGGATTTCTTTTGGTTAATCATTTTGGTTTAAATGGTTAAAAGGATTTTGGAAAGGGTGACTCATTTTGGATGACACATTAACTCTAGAATGTTCACTAATGACTCATGTAATGAGTCATCTAGTGAGTCATTAAAGAGTTAATGTGTTTTGTTTTGGGTAAGATATTATGAAGGCTTTGTGGAGATATTTTGTGAGGATATTTTCCTTGATATTTCATCACAAAATCTTATATATATGATCACCATTATTTTGGGCAGCCAAGGGGTGATTTTTGTGTGCTTAGTTTTTTGCTCACTAAAGTTTCTTGAGTTCACCATTTCCAAACCCTAGCATCTTCTTCAACCTCCATCCTAACCCTCTCATGTGATGAGAACCCTAGGGTGTTTGAGACAAAGTATCCTACTCATTCTCTACTTCATCTTGGTCATCTCTTTTAGCAGACTTGATGACCGAGTTGCCTCGGTATAGAGGCGGGAGCCCGTTTAAAGATCCATAGATGTGGTGCCACCTCGACGAGGAGAAAAGAGATCGGAGTTGCCGCGAGGAGCGTGGGATGATGGCTAAAGACCGAAGGACTCGGATCGATCGGTATAGCCTTTCTACCTCTTTACAGTTTGTTAGTTTAGCGTTAATGGAAAGATCCGGGTTATAGTATGCGATAGCGGCAGTTATAAAAGTTTTTGTTCCGCGTTTGGCGTATGACTGACGGCCGGGGCGATACCGTAGACTTCCATGGTATCAGTGCCACGCCATTAACCTTTACTAACTTGTTCTAACGTGTTTAATACAACGATCGAACAAAATTTCCAAAACCGCATTTTTCAGGCTAAAGTTTCTGTCAATTTTTTAAACAGGTCTAAAAATTATTTTGAGCATCTCAGAAAATCGTGCAGGGTTTTTTAAGACCACAGTAGAAATTTAGGCCACTGTTTTAACCATACTGCCGCGGAACCGCCGCACATGCCAAGGTTTGGCCACGGTTCCGCCGCAGGCTTGGTGCTTCAGTATACCATACTTCTTCTGGGGCTCTTGCATTGGGAATTGTGGTTTCTGGTATATTTTGTTTGGGCCCAGATTTTGTTTATGTACAACAGTTGTACGTGGGGCCCACTTCGGGAAGTTTTGTCGATCGAAATTTTAAACTTGTTAGTTTATAGTACTTACATTATATCTCCGACCGTGAATGTCATTCGAGCGGTAAATTGCGTCTAATTCCTATAGTCCTTTTAGACGGGTTTGCGAACATGACATTCGCGTTGATGTTCTGTGTTGTGCTGTGATGTTGCGGATTTGTCGTGGTGGATAGCAGTGTGCTATGGTAGTGCAGTTTGTAATTATTTGTACATTTAATATTGCGGGGCGAGCGTCCAACATGTGAACTGCCGTCACTGCCTGTTTGTATAATATTCTTTTGGGGCACGACCGGGCTGAGGTCGATGTACCCGTTGTACATATTTTTCATTTGTTTACTAGGTTTACCCCGCGACGGAGTGCACGGATAGCCGGGTTCTGGAGGGCAACGGGTCCGCATCTCATGGCTTTGAGTGGAAGAGGGCCTCACTCTAGAATTGGCAGACTATTCGCCGCACTCGTAAGGGGTACATGTTGACCCAAGATGGAGTGCCTAAGTTACCGGATTCCGTGAAGTGCTGGGTGGTCCATTAACTTTACTGTAGGGGGCTGCCTCACTTCAGGTTTTGGCGGGTAACTTGCCGCACTCGTAAGGGTCTAGGTTTTCATTCCACAGGCTATCCATACGACCAGGGGAACGTCGGGTTTCAGCAGCGGCTCTGTGAAACCCGGGGATCCCAGATTATCTGTATTTTTCTGTGATGCTTATTACTTTTCTGTAATGTTGCATATTATCATGCCAGGAGAGATTACTGTATATTGGTATATATACTAGTAGATGTTGTATATGTTTTCCACCCGCGCTAGTCTAGTCCCCGCTCTGTCATTAGTTAAGTAACCTAACGGGTAATGACGGGACCCAGTGACGAATGCGGATGGCATATACGTACATTTTATTTTCGTTCTTTTCTGGTGTGATTAATTGATGGGACTGCGTTGATTCTGATCAATGCAAAGGAAAACGAAACTGTTTGACGTTGTTGGAACAGTTTTGAAAAGTGTTATTACAAAGACGTTTTCTTTTGTTTTGCACAGTGGTATTCAGTTGGAATATCCCGCACCTCATTCAACGCGGCAAGGGCCGAGATCCCTTCACCAGGAGTGACCCCTTGGGCAGTAGTTTGCGTCAGAGTAATAACTTCACTATAGTCGATTACATGTTGCTTTGCATCGCGGTATTCAGTTGGAATATCCTGCATCTCATTCCATGACGAAAGAGCCGAGATCCCTTCATCGGGAGTGATCTCTTTAGCAAAGGTTTTCGCCACTATATTTTTATAGAAATTTATCAAGTTCCTTCAACGAGATCAAGTTCATTACGTTAAAGGTTTTTCGCCAAAAACCAGCCGTAGCCCTCCGTCGTTTCAGACGGTAGCACGTAGTATTCATGCTATGTTTGTTGGCCTTCGTCAAGGTATAGTGGATGGTAGCTGCTTGTTACTTTTCTGTTGCATAGATAGATGAGTTGGTTTAGGACAATCGTATTACCTTGTTGGCTTTCGTCAAGGGTATGTATGGGTGGATTCGAATTAACAAAATAATGATGGGTAGAACTTGACATGTGACTTATGATTTGTTGGCCTTCGTCAAGGTCATAAGAACATGGGGTAAAAATCTTATCGGGAGTTTCTAAAGAAACTGAAACTTTCCAGGCTTGCGCATACCTTCTGGAGTGTAATAACATGAGTGGATTCCTTCACGTTATCATGCGATGAGAGTTGGATCCCGATTCCCACTGATGAGTTGGTTTACTCTTCGGGTGATCCCGATTGATTCTTCATTCAGGTTTGGAGGAGAATTTGACAGTACAGTGGAAGGTTTCCTGATTAGATAAAGTGATAACCATTCTGATCTAGGTTAGAGTGCACACAGAGTGTTTCTTTTTTCTCTCTCTTTAGCAGCGACCTTTGACCGACCCTAGACTATGACTCAGTGACCGAGTTAACCGAACCTTCTTAAAATACTGGCTTTTGGATTGTCCGAGTTGCATAAGTCATTGCCGCTCCTTCTTTTACCCTTTGCATTTCTCAGAACACCTCGTATTACTACGAACATCCACTTCCATTGGACAGATCCATTGTATGGTTATATACGAACTCGAAGGGACTTCTTCGAGGATGGATCCAGGTTCAGGAGAAATTGAATTGGTTTATTCAGTTGTCTTTTATCATCACCTTCTCTCAGGTTGCGAGGGCTCTTTGGTTTAGGAGAGTGCACCTATTACGCTTATTGGATAGTCTTCTTCCAAACCATTGGCAGGTGCCGAAAGGTAGGGAATGAAGAAAACCAATTAGCCTAAGTAGGGTGTACAGAAGGTAATAAGTAAAGTCAAAATAAAGGGATTAGAAAGAGGGCAAAGTAAATTGCGACTGCTATCATTCACGACCAAACCACGTACTTCATCGCCACTCCTACTTCACTTTTGATTTTTTCCCCAGTTCGGGAGAAATAGAATAATGTATTATTCAGTTGGCTTTTATCATCACCTTCTCTCAGGTTACGAGTACTCCTAGGATTAGGAGAGTACACCTGTTATGCTTACTGGATAGTTTTCTTCCAAACTATAGGCTGGTGCCGAACGGTGGGGAAGGAAGAAAACCACTTAGCTTAAAGGGGTGTACAGAAGGTAATGAATAAAGACAAATACATGGATTTGGAGAGATGGCAAAGAAATATACGGTTACAGTCATGAATTGGATTATGGAAGAGGCATTACTAGGAATACCAGGATACCCCTACGAAACATTTTCAAGTTTCAGTTTCACTGTGCATTGTTAAAGGAAAACTGATTTCCTGATTAGATACTTACTCCAGGGTATGTATTTACCAAGTATGATTCTCACATATGTATGGTTTTACAGATGATGAGTTGGAGTAAGTTATTGGGAATAAGGTGATCATCCTCATTATATTGGAATTCGTTGTAATTGGTGATATTTGAGGAAGTCGCCTGGGTTTTTGCCGGAAAGCATGTATTTGGTTTTGAGTATCCGTTGTTGTGCACCAATTTCAAAATGATATATCTGTACGTTTATTTTTATAAAGTGAGATATAACTTTTTGAAATTATGTCCATGACATTTACCTATATCAGTTGACGATTGGGTAAGGAGCATTGAACAGTGGAGTAGTTCTTAACCATAAGTACAGTTTTCAACCTTCGATACATAGGTTTTGAGTTATTCAACTCAGCGGACTTATACAGAGTATTGTATGTTGTCCAGTGTCCATCAGGACAAAGGGGTTGGTCCTCATACTATGTTCTGTTTACTTGTGACTTCTCTAATTTTTAGATAAGTGTTTCATAGAAATACAAGGTCTAAGTTTTGAGAAGTTGTGGGTATAGGAATAAAGTAGAGAACCAGATATCGCAAGTATCGGGATTCTTCAAAGAGATCGAAGATGTAGATACTTATGATTGGTATTCAGTCGATAGTAATGATTTTGAGAAACTTGTTTCTCTTTCAGGTTACTCATAATTGGATGCATTCCTAAGTTGAGTAATGCTGATCAGGCCTCTCTCCATTAAGTTGATATGCAATGGAGACAGCTGCATGATTTGAATATGGTTCCAATTTTATAAGTGCCAAAGTTTCTATATTGGATATAGAATGGTTCATATCTTAACGATGTTAAGGTACGGGGAGTTGTCCGGCTTATGCTTAAAACCAGACTCTGGATAACTCAAGGCACGTTTCTGTAATTGCAGTTTGTGGGTTTGCCCAGGCAATGACGAGGGTTGACTTTCTACAATTTGGAAGATCAATGGTGATATTGTTCTTGACTCGCCATAGTTTTAGTAAAATGGATTTTTTCAGAAAACAGTAGTAGGAATATGGTAGAACTGGAAGTGATTCCAGAATTGCAAACGATTACGGAAAATTTAATAGGACCTATAGATTCAATCAGGTTTTGACATTCCATTAGCCACTCCGCAGATATGGTGGGTAGCCTCAAGCACCCGAAAGGTACTCCGGTAGCCTCAAGGACGGTGACATGGAGGTTCTTTTTTACCCAGACTTGACACTACTGTTGTTCCAGGCTATGAGACCCGGCAGGAGGTTAAGTTTAGCGTCGTTCTAAACTAGCTTTAGAAGTGCACATATATATTATTCTGCTAGAGAGTTGTTGTGGTCAGTGGGAGCAGTGGAAGCATAGTGGGCAAGTAGCTTATGTCCATTTATAGACTTGAGCAGATATAGCGGAGATAGATCATCTAATTTTGATGTGATAGTCATGGGTTTGACTTCATTAGAATAGGGGATGGATCTGTTAAGAAGGTAGTAGGATGTGATGTCCTGGTATTTGGATGACATACACAGAGTAGGAAGTAAAATTCCTATACTACGATCGGTTATACTGTGGTCGTCACACAGTTGTTTCTCCACAAAGGATATTGATATAATATCTGACATTCTGGTTTCTAGATCTATGGTTTTAGATCTAGATTTGGGTAGTTTCCCAATGTGGGTACTTTGACAGTATTCTAATAGTATTTTAGAATAGATGACTCCTGGCATGGTGGTGTACCTGCAGGTGATGGAGTCACCCTCTCTAAATGTGTCGTACAGACTAAAGGGGAGAGGTATGTGCATGATTGGCAGATCACTTGCTTAGGAAATTGAGTCAATCATGAGATGTCAAGTACCACACTAGATGTTGTTTTTGCAATAGATGCGATAATTTTATATTAATCCAATCCTGAAGAAACATTCGGAAGCAGTTTTAGAACATAAGTGGATGTTCTACGAATTTGATAACGGCAGCCTCCTTCGGGAGACGGTTATCATTCCAGGCTTCAAAGGTGACATGGATGACAGAGTGATTGTTAGAGTTATATTTTTCCCTCTGACGAAGGGGGCAGTATTATGGACAGGTGGTCCAAGAGGATACTGTGGGAGGCATGGTGCAGGGGTTCAGTTGACGATACAGTCTAAGAAGTTTGGATTTGGAGTTCATTTATGAACCAGGCCCCATCAGATATCCATACATATTCTAAGACAGGTATTACTCAATTCGGGAGATGGTTTTCTCCGTGAACTTGAGATTAAGAGAGACATAGAAAGAAACATCAGGGCGGATCCACTCACTGAGGCTATTTCTCGAACACAAGAGTTTTACAAATGAGCTTTGTGAAACAGATTAGTAGAGGAGTTGGTTGTTCGGTATCACACGGGCTGTGAGTATGCGACATCGTAATAATTAGCCTAAGTGCAAGTGCGAGATTGTTGGATGTAGTGCCCTCAAAGTCAATTATTGGATTGCAGGTACGTGATTGCAATGATTGAGGGAGGACCTATACCGGTATGACATTCTTACTTAAGATGATAGTATGCTATCTGGTTTGCCTTTATCATCGTGTACAGCTTTAGGTGACTGTTCACTATTACACGTTGATAGAGCCCTTAGGATCCTGCTTGACTACAAAAAGTATGATGGTGATCATATACGTGAGAGTTGGGTAGTCCATAAGCACATCTTTAAAAGTGGTCCCTAGTCGTGGGAGTTTCGAGACAGGGCATCGATACTACGGAGTAGACTAGTGTATACAGTCGAGACCCCAACGAGGGGCGGTGGCCAGTCTCACAAGCTACTGGTGTCAGTTGGATCACCTAAGATGTATACAGGTGCTTATTGGGTTATGAGTACACCGGACAGGACTCGCCGGGAACCTGCTAGTTGATATTATACCTAGCGTTAGATAGCAGTTCTTTGGTGACATGTATACAGGTTAGTTCATCGACCTGAGGTCGTCATTTGTCTCGTATGAGTTTCTACTGTGCTTTGATTTCTACCCTACCACGGCTGAAAGGAGTCATGAAAAAAGTTTTTTTTTGGGTACAGTCCCGAGCAACAAGGAGGAAAGTGATCGGATCGGCAGGGAATTCGTCTCTCCCGGTATTTGGGGTGAGATCGCGCTGCGTCTAGGAGAGCCATTACACATAGCCCTCGGCCGAGGCAGGAGATTTACTTGTAGGTACTCCAGTAGTATATCAAGGTGTTCTGGGCTACACTCTGACACGACTTATGCCGCTATTGGGGGTCTGATGTTACCAGCCCCCTAGGCCCGATATGCAATACTCATACACGAACGGACCGGACTGTATGTATATTGTCACTGATAGGCTCAGTAGGGTTCCAGGATGAGCTCGCTCATCAGGCATCCCTTTCGGTCAGTACATGGGCAGCTGTTATGCACAGCTAGTGCCGCTGACGTGCTTGTGGTTAAACCCACTGCCAGGGTACTGATGAGTCTTTAGAGTCCCCCACATATAGTTTCCTAAGTTCGGGCGAAACGTTGTAGAGGCCGTATGGTTTTATGGCAGGGTTCGAAATTGCACATGCACTTGTGCACGTGTCATATTTCGGACAGATAATACTGGTGGGCTTTGGTTAAGCCGGATCCATGTATTATATTGAGTCGGAATATTTTAGTCTCTTGTATTCGTATTCGGTCGGAATACGGATACAAGTATGTATATACAAGTGAGGGGTATTTTCGTAATCCGTTACGAGAATATTTTAGAAGATGCATTTCTTTTGGTTAATCATTTTGGTTTAAATGGTTAAAAGGATTTGGAAAGGGTGACTCATTTTGGATGACACATTAACTCTAGAATGTTCACTAATGACTCACGTAATGAGTCATCTAGTGAGTCATTAAAGAGTTAATGTGTTTTGTTTTGGGTGAGATATTATGAAGGGTTTGTGGAGATATTTTGTGAGGATATTTTCCTTGATATTTCATCACAAAACCTTATATATATGATCACCATTATTTTGGGCATTCAAGGGGTGATTTTTGTGTGCTTGGTTTTTTGCTCACTAAACATTCTTGAGTTCACCATTTCCAAATCCTAGCATCTTCTTCAACCTCCACCCTAACCTTCTCATGTGATGAGAACCCTAGGGTGTTTGAGACAATGTATCCTACTCATTCTTTACTTCATCTTGGTCATCTCTTTTAGCAGACTTGATGACCGAGTTGCCTCGGTATAGAGGCGGGAGCCCGTTTAAAGATCCGTAAATGTAGTGCCACCTCGACGAGGAGCAAAGAGATCGGAGTTGCTGTGAGGAGCGTGGGATGATGGCTAAAGACCGGAGGACTCGGATCGATCGGTATAGCCTTTATACCTCTTTACAGTTTGTTAGTTTAGCGTTAATGGCAAGATCCAGGTTATAGTATGCGATAGCGCCAGTTATAAAAGTTTTTGTTCCGTGTTTGGTGTAAGATTGACGGCCGGGGCGCTACCGTAGACTTACAGTAATTACTGAGACTATAGCTCGCTCTTTGGAAATCCCTTTGATAACTTTCAATGCATGCAAAATATATCCAGGTACTGTCCTCTGACCAGTCCTGATCAGTGCGAAAATAAATAGCAAATATCATAAAAACATACTGCTCTATAAGAAATCAATCCAAAATGTATATAAGAATACTCTGTGCGTCTGGTGCGCACGAAAATCAAAATCCTTATGTGCCATACATGTGCACAGAAACAACATCTAGGTGCAACGGGTGTGCACGAAACATCTGTCATAGGCAACATGTGTGCCTGACAACAAAATCAGGTGCATTTGTTATATACGAAGAATCTCAATTTAGTGTATCTGGTGTGCACCAAAATCGTATCTCAAAACATGCGCTCAACATACGCGAAAATCCAAATCAGGTGCATCCATCATGCACGAATAAAATCTAAATCATGAGCACTCAACAAGCACGAAATCATGAAATCCAATATCAAGCGTCGAACATGCACCAAGTCCAAATCAAATGCACGGAGTACAAGAAATCAACATAAATATCAGAATCAAAATCGACGGTATACAATACGGCTCAATCAAAATCAGGTATATTGAGGTATATAATCTCAGAACCATGTGCATCAACGTGCACAAATCAAAACTATGCACAAAAGTGCATGAAAACTATGCTGAAAGTATAAGTCAAATCACATGCATAACATAGGCATGAAACCAAAATAAACATATCAAATGCCATCAAACCGAAGTTAGGTGCAACCATGGTGCATGAAATATAGATCCGGTGCAACAAAGGCACGAAATATAAATCTGGTGCGATAAACGCACGAAACATAAAACTGGTGCGACAAACGCACGAAATATAAAACTGGTGCATCCTGTGCACAAAACCCAACCAATAACTCAAATGCGTAAATAGCAACACCGAGTGTACCAAGGTGTAAAAATCATAAACGTGTGCAACTGTGTGCACAAAAAACATATCAATGCACTACAATCACATATAAGCTATACCGAGTGCAAATATCAAATAGTGTGCGTATCATATGCACAAAATCAACTCAACTGTATGAAATCCATGAAGTCATAAGCATGTGCAGCCAAGGCACGAAAACGATATCAGGTGCAATAACTGTGCACAAATCATAAATCAACACAACGGTGTATAAAGCACATCTCAAATGTAATAACTATGCATAAGATATAAATGCCCAGTAGGTGCAACCACGGTGCACGAAAACAAATATCATGGAACTCAGCCATCAAGACTAAATCATGTGAGTAAATCGCCCAACATACCGAAATCCAAGGTGACGGATACGTGCTAATCAAATCACAAAATCACAAATCATAAGTACCGTCGTCGATATTTCCTCCTTCGAAGTCGAGAAGGTGTCGGTGCATCCAACGCTAACAGCAAAATATATCTACTTGCCTCCTGCTCACGGTTTGGCGTCCTCCGTCTCTGGGCCCTTATCTTCTCTGTGGATTACCAGTCTTGCAATCCATCGGCCCCGTCAGGTGTGCTAACGGGGACGATTCTGTTCTGGCACTTCTCTGGTCATCTCTCGGTCAATCCTCACGGCCACTCATAAAGCAGCACGTCACTGGCGACGACCTCTGGTCCTCTGAATACACATTATACCTCCGATCCTGGTTGCAAATCTTATTGCATCAGTGTCCTGGAAGGAATCCTGCTCAAGGTATCTTCCGCTCTCGCCTATGCCGAACTGTACGGAGGCCGGTACTCTTGCAAAATCTTTTCTCGCTCCTTGGACATCTATGTCCTCAGCATAGCATTTCCTCAGAAGCTGTTCGTGTCCCAACGCCTCTGTAGACATATCCGACCTTTAATCTTAACGGAGAGTAATAACAGCTCGTCAGCATCTCGCACGAACTTCTTGTCCTACCTGTCTGTATCATCGTCCGCTTCGATGCCACGTCTCTATCTGCGCACTGCAAATGTTCTCGGCTACGGTCAATCCAAAGTCTCTTACACGGACTCGAAATCACGAACTCGGTATCTTCATCACTCTATGGAAGATGTCTAGCCGAACACATCCTCAGGAACTCGTCCCAATCTACGGAGGTACACTCCATACGCGCCCATTCTTGATCAATTCACAACGCATCCGGGTGAGGCCCTCTATCCGAACCTGGTCAACTATCTCGTCGACGATGCCGAACTCTGGCCTGCTGGGTGTGCGCAATATGACCACTCCTGGGTCCAAGTCTTCTCGTAGTATTCCAGAAAGGTCCTATCGAGGACTCTCTCAAATCTCGTTTCTGCCGAATTGCCCGGAAGTTATCATCTTTACTATATTTGTTTCTTGTTCCGGAATGGCTGCATACCCATCGTGACTCCTTCTGGAAGGTATATACATATACAACGCCTCTGCATGCGTATCACATGTTTGATGTTAGCGGAGTGGGACGTCATCTCTTCAAGATCTCATTCGAATCTCTTACTCCAGTTTTTTCTGCTGTCGACTGCTTCGGACTCATCTCATTGTGGCTGCATGGACTGCGTTCCAATGGCTATGCTCGTATCTGGAGTCTCTCAAGCAATGTGTCCTATCACATGATACCCGAAAGATCTCGAACCATCCGATCGATTTGTCAGAACCACATAATCCCCCAAGAGATCAACATCTTGAGTACAGTTTAATAGTCTTCCGGTATATACCACAGCATCTGTGGACCAACCGTAGAAGGGCAAACCCAAGCCTCACAAATGGCACCGCTAAACTGCCGCAAACCCTAAGGATTGGAGGCGGTCCATGGTCTTTACGTCGAATTAGGGTTTCATTCATCTACAGGGTCCATAGCATTACTTGCATTGTCTTCCGAATACTTTAAACTTAGAATGGGTTCTTAATATTCGATCGTCTCTATCGACTCTCAGCGAATCTGCGTGAAGTCATCTCTAGCTGGAATCAATCCATCTGATGACCTCGCATCGGGGTAAGCGAACGAACCATATGTCCTAGTCGTTCCTCCTTGGGTGACTAGCGACTTTCCATCATATCTCTAAGTATATACTCATGCTGCAGTAGCTCCAATCATCTGGGCGATATCTCATCATTTGCAGCAACAACTGGCTCATTCGTCTGTACGCTGAACAACGCCTCAATCATCATGAATAAGAGATATATCAATGGTCATCACATCCTGGCTGGCCTCTAGCAGTAGCCTGATCCTCTAGTGCCGATCAACACATCCGGGAAATCTCGTAAAAGCGATCTGTCAAACGCACATGGCGCGAAAACGCAATAAAGCAACGCCTCTATACAATCGTACGTCGCTGGAATCACGCCTTGGTCAGTCCTCGTCCATGACGAGCTCAAGCTGACACAACTCTAGCCGTAGCTCTCTCTGCCCGTGCAATCGCAGCAGCAAAATCATAACCATTACCGATGAGGATAGATCATAGGAATGAATATAATACTGTGCAAGGAAATGTACATCCTAAGGTTTCTTAAGCGGAGTAGTGTATCGTAAGTATGCCGCAGAACATACGTATGGTACGTCACTCTACTCAAGCTACCTACTCCATCAACCAAGGGTCATCCTATGCGACGAATGTTCGGGTATAATTCCCCCTCGACTAAGTCTAAGTTCCGTAAGGTCAAGCCTAAGTTCCGTATATATATAAAAGCTCTAGGCTCCGCATAGTCAAACTTAGACTTGAACCAAGGTTAACCTAACTCTCTGATACCAACTTTGTCACGACCCGAAATAGCACGTGCCTGGCACTTGAATCATATGAAGTCTATAGGACTCCATTCAACTCAAGTAAGCCAAAAGCCCAGAAATCTAAAACCATTTTTAAGTGATAAATAAAGGTAAACTAGTTTTAAGAAGTGAAGAAAACATGTTTTAAAAACAAGGTTTTTAAATAAGTAAGCCGAATAGGCAATTTAAAAGTCTCAATCTCTTTTCTTAAAATTTCGGCAGAGTTTCCTTTGTAAATACTGGTCCCGAACGGGGTATAACATGAATAATATATATATGCACAATAAAAAGGCATCCCCAAGCGGGAGCTAGCTCTTCGTCAATCGACGGTCACAACTACGCAAGCAATATAATATACAACGCCAAGGCGAGGATCAAAACTCAAAGGAATACTCAAATCAACTTGAAAACCATAATACTACAACGCGCGACTCTAAGGTTGAAATAATAAATAACTGGTTTTCTAAGTCTGAAACAATATATAAGTTTGGTTGATGGAATTACTAGATACAACTGAATAATATAAATACAATGGTGGTTCTGATGCAAAAGAATCCACCTACCAAAGCAAATCACACGTAAGGGAAGCAGCGTGCAAGAAAAGCCACAATGGAACCTGTATGGCAAAACCTGCAAGAAATTGTAGCACAACGGGGGTGAGTTGCCAACTCGTGAATAGAAAACATCACAGAGCAAAAATCGTATGTATGACACCATCCTAGGTCAATACGATCAGATATATATATAAACCTCAAATGAATAAGTCTGAAGTAAGATAAGGTGGCAATATAACATCTATACATGAGTGTAGTGCCAAGTGCTCGTGCCAGTGCATCAGGTAATAGCATATCATAAATATGAGGTATGATCATTGTCGACTATATCATGAAGTCTATGAATATGTGGATATCATCAAACTGTGTGATCAATATCATCAATGTCAATATATGTAGGTGGAAATCGTCCACGTGTCACCCAATGACAATAAGCATCATGCATGTAAATATCATAAACATATGCATGGAAGTATGAGGATGTAAATCAACATGTGTCGCTCGCGACATATCAAAATCATGGAACCTAAGTGTCAAGCATCGACACTCGAAAACATCATGAAACCTGTGCCTAGCATCGGCACGTAAATCTTCATATACATGGGGCTCTGTCAGTCCGGATTGGCCCATCTCATCTCTCAACTCCGGTCGGCATTCCCCAAATATCCGCCGAGCTCAACACAATCACCGGTAGGTAGTACTCCCCTGCCAGGCTCACCGTCTAACATATATGAGTCTTCTTGCCCCGGGGTACCTCACCGGGTCCACCATGTACCCGCAGACGGTGCCTACCGCTCCTCGAATCGGGTTTCACATGCCACTCTTTGAACCGAGAAAACACATGGTGGACGCACTGAAATATCATATCAAGGGTAACCGGGTTTTTAAAACGATACATACTCTCTTTTAAAATACCCACGGTTCCCAAATCCAGAAATATCATGGAAACAACATATCTCAATGCGTATAATCAGAAAGCATGATGTATGCGACATATAAAAGAAATGTAAGCATATCAGTATATCATGCAACATGGAATAGTAATATGCACATATTGGGGAAATTCGCTCTTTTAACATGAATCGGTTTTAAAGAGTATCTTGCGGATCCCAAATCACCAAATCAAGCGACAAATCATTTACGTATATGCAAATGAATACGTGCACAAGTATGAGTGTACAATATATAAGTACACGAGTATGAATGTATAATAGGTATGTGCACAAGTATGAGTGTACAATATATAAGTACACGAGTATGAATGTACAAAAGGTATGTGCATAAGTATGAGTGTACAATATGTAAGTACACGTGTATTAATGTACAATAGGCATGTGAACAAGTATGAGTGTAAAATATGTAAGTACACGTGTATTAATGTACAATAGGCATGTGAACAAGTATGAATGTAAAATATGTAAGTACACGAGCATGAATGTACAATAGGTATGTGCACAAGTATGAGTGTACAATATGTAAGTACACGAGTATGAATGTACAATAGGTTTGTACACAAGTATGAGTGTACAATATATAAGTACACGAGTATGCCATGCAAGGGTCATATCCTTAATGCAACAGTACTACAGTGTAGTGACATGGAAATTATCGATGATGAAGTGTGTGAACCGGCAAGCAGGTGTACGTGGAACGTATGCATCATCGATAATGGTGCCGGTGTCCTGACAGCATGGATTTGAGATAACAATAAACATAGTTAACATGCAATGTGATGCCAACAGTAAGAATCTGCGGCAAATGAATAATAAACACAATAGTGCAGAATCTACAACAATATTTCTATGTCATACTATTTTGCCATTTGAAAGAAGACGAATCAGGGTTTTTAGGAAAATAAGGGCTACGGTGTTTTTAAGAAAATATACGTCTTTTAAAATACCCATAGAATCCCTTTACCCGTCTTTAAAATATTCCCGATTCGTTAGTTTTTGAAATAGGTATAACATTGACCTAGCCTAACATTTACTAGCAAAACTACAGCTCTAACTAACAAGTCAATCAGGAGGGGTAATGGAAACCACCTAAATCTGAGTCGATATATATATATATATAATATATATAATAGTCGGTGATCCCGCCTCAGAGTTTTCGCGTACGATACAATATCATATGACATCCTCGAGTCATGAGTGCGGATCTATCATTAAATAGAGCTTGTACGGTAAATTATCGTACGGCATCCCCAATAGCTAGGTGCGGGTCAATATCACATTCATCTCATCAATTATCAGGTATCATTATCATCATATGACATGATCTGGGGTACTGATCTAAGTCTTGTACAAATCGATACCATCTATATAAATATAAATGCGTGTGTGAAACACATGCCCAAAGGCCAGCTATAATCTCATGTCGTATCCCAAATACAAATCACAATATATCACCGATCTCATGGCACCATACCCAATATCATCGACCCATCTCCAAATATCATCAACTATCCTTATCATCTAGGTATAAGTATAACAGATAAGCAGGTGTGTGCGTGTGGGTGTAAACCTATTCTAGAGTTCGCAACTAGGAACTATACTAGTTTACCTCTACGCCCTAATCCAACTATAGTACACCTAATCTCATCATAAATATCCATGACACACAATAAGCTATCATATATAGTATATATATACTATACTAAATATCGAACTGCGGGGGTGCTAAACGCCATCCACCCGACTTCCCCCGTAGATATAATCTACTCACCTTGAATCCTGCGTGTCGGTGTCGTCTTCATCTTCTTCATCGTCTTGAATCATTGTGGGGGAACCTACATGTCACACGTATCGCATCGCATTAAAACCAAATCGAAATCAAAACGATACGCTTAAATAGGTTAGAACCTATAGGTAAGCTCTCAAAACCATCAAACAATCCTCGATATCGTCATACAAACGCCAAGTAATCGAGGTAAAACGCAATTATATAAATCCAGAATTTAAAATACGAAATATGAAAACACGAATCCATGTTTATTTTATTATTAGTCAAAAACTAGACTTTCCTTGGTCCTCTGGGTCTTTGTAACTAGTTGCCAGCCTGAAAATGCTTTCAATTTCCCTTTTAGACGTCAACTTCATAACTTGGAACGAAATGCACTCTTTTCTTTCTGAACCCAACAGGGCGGAATGGTTCGGATCTTGACCGGGTCCGAGCTTCCTATAGAAAAGGGTCCCAGATTCTACCATAGGTCCAATTGGTCAATTTTTCATATACCAAGGGTCTATTTTACTGGAGATAAGGCCCTAGCACAAAAACGACCCATTTCTAACCTTCTCTGGCCGCAAATTGTGGCCAGAAGGAATTAATTGGCGGCCTGCAATGGGAGATAGGGTCTGGGGTTTTGGGGTTAGCTTCATGGGTGCCTGCACATCTCTCTGTGTTCACAAAATGATTTTCAGAGTCTTCTAGTGATAGCAGATTCCATTTAACCCTCACAGATTCCACAATTTCCCAATATCAGCTTTTCCAAATCCGTATTCCGATGTTCTAGTCTTTGTTTTAGGCCTGAATTCTAGCACTAGGGGGTTTGTGTGGCCTCTACTGAGCTTAATTACACATTACAATCCAAAGTTTCCATAAACCCTAACTAAGATATTCCTAATTCCACAAAACCACTCAATATCGACATGTAACAAGTATGGATGCATAAGGAATTAAAACACTACACTAATGGTGCAGAAATTACCTCCTTTGGCAACTCAAGAAAATTCTTGAGTTGCTCAAAATCCTCAAAATTTTCTCTTTCTTGGTCCATGGGGTAGCTAGTGAGCTCATGCATCTTTTTTGTGAAATGGGGTTTGGGTTTTGAGGTGTTTTTCATGGAGTATTGGGGGTTTGAAGATGGAGGAGGAGGGGGTGCAGCAGCAGCAACAACAACATGTGGAGAGGAGAGGAAAATGAGTGAAGGAAAGGATGAAGGAATGGCATCATGACAAGGGTTGACCCTCACCCACTCTTTCTCTCTCTAACCCATGCTTCATATTTTAATCTTTGCTTTTTCTTTTCTATTTTCATTCTCACATCAATAGTAACCCTAAAATAACAAGCCATGCACCTAAAACCTGTAGGAAAATGCAACAAGTGTAGAAAAAGATATGGTGCATGTTTTGCACAAAATACGCTTAAAGCGCGATTAGCGATTTTTAATCGCGATTAGCACTAAATTAGAGTCAAACGAATCATAAAAACTTAAAATTTGCATAATTCACATAAAACACCCTCTTTTAAGTAATTTCTATCATTTTCAAATATTTTCCCAATTTATCGGTATTTAATTATACCGCTTTATATAAAATATTATTTTAGTTTGAAATGTTACACCGGTATGGTACCCCGGGGCAAGAAAATCGAGTTGTAGACGATGAGCCTGGCAGGGGAAGACTACCTACCAGTGATGTCTGGCGAGGCGGATATCCGGAGGATACTGACCGTTGTCGTGAGATTTGATGATATAGGCCGATCCGGACTGACGGAGCCCGAGGTATTGAGACTATGAGGTATTGAGACTTGAGATTTACATGTTTTGTGTCGATGCTTGACACGGATTTCCATGGATTTCATTAATGATGTTTCAGATTACCATACAAATTTTACTATGATAAAGGTTAAAGATTTCTTATAAAGATATATCCAGATTTCATGGTTGATTGTTTAACATTCATGGTGCATGCATACTCATGAACACGACATGTTACTACTTGAGGTACTGACACGAGCACTGAGCATTGCACATGCGCATAGTTTATTACCCTGCACTACTAGATGACTGGTGATAAATTAAGTATATTATTATGACCTGGACAGCGTCGTGCATTCGATTTCTTCTCGCATATGTCTTCTACTCACGAGTTGGCAACTCACCCCCGTTGTGCTAAATTTTCTTACAGGTTTCGATGTACAGGTTTCCTTGGCAGTTTGCTGGCACATCATTTCATTCAGAGTGATTTGCTTAGTTGGTTGGTTCACTTGTATCAGGACCGCCGTTGTACTTTTATTATTTCATTTGTATCTAGTAAGCTCCATCAACCAGACTTGTATTACTTGATAGTTTAGAGGACCAGTTGTTTATTTCGACCTTAGAGTCGCGCTTGTATTATTATGGTATCTGGTGGATTTGGTTTCTTTTGAGTTTTGAGCCTCGCCCTTTGGCGTTGTATATTATAGTGCATTGTGTGGTTGTTTCCGCCTGTTGGCGTAGAGCTAGCTCCCGCTTGGGGATTCCTTATTGTTGTTGGTATATATTATTCTTATTTGTACCCGTTTGGGGCCATTTTTTACAAAGGAGACTCTGCCGAAATTTTTGAGAAAAATTTGATGTTGGTTTTTTTAAACTTGTTTTCCTACATGTTCTCCTTTACTTCTTCTTTGATTGGTTTAGACTCCTGGGCTTCGGCTTACTTAAAATACGTCGCGCCTCTAGACGCTTCGTAATTTAATTGTCGGTCACGTTCCGTACCTTCAGGTCGTGACACAAATTGAAAGACTCGAGCCCAAATCTAACATCTACTAAGTAAACTAAGAGACAAACCAAAGGGGTAAGGAAATCCACCTAATTCCGAGTTGATATATCTAGTAGTCGGTGATTCCACCTCAATAGCGTCACGTACAAAAAAATATATAATACGACATCCTCGGGTCAAGAGTGCGGATCAATCTTCATAATTATACTTCGTACAGTAAAATCCATCGTACGGCATCCCAAAATCGGGGTAAAGGTCAAATAACACATATAACTCATTATATATCTGGTATCATTATCATCATATCCTGAATTAGGGGTACTGATATAAAGTCTAGTACATTTCGATACCATCATACATAAATATCCGCGTGTGTATGAAAACACATCGCCCAATAATCCACTCATATATCATGTCGAATATCATAACACGACCCAATTCATATCACCGATCTCACGGCATCATGCCCAATCACATCGACTCATCTCCAAGTATCATATACTATCCTCATCAGACATGTATACGTATAAATATCTATATATATATATATAGAAACACATCCACATACATACATACATATATATATATATATATAATACATATATCATATACACCAAAACATAACCCGTGTGTGCATGTGTGTGTATACCTTATACTAGGGTTCGCGACTAAGAACTAACTAAAAACGTTTTCTTCCAATTACACTAAAAATAACACATGCTCTCCTAATACCTTTCTTGCTAATTATACAGGTCTCAAAATACCATACTTATAATATATATAACATATTCGTACACTACACTACGAAACTGCAGGGGTGCTATACGCCATCCACCTGACTTCCCCCGTAGATATATATCTACTCACCTTGATCCTTGCTTGCCGAAGTCAATGTCGCCATTCTCTTCCTCGTCATCCGAAGTCCACGTGGAGGTGCCTACATATAAACATATAATATCGTAAACTGAAATCACGGATAAAAACCAAAATGACACACGAAGCGCTTATAGGTTAAAACCTATGGTCTACGCATGCAAGAATAATCAAACAACTCCCGATATCGACGTATGAACGTCAACCTACCGAGTGAAAACCCATATACCAAAACTCAAGTTAAAACGAAGTCGCAAAACGATGCAGCAACTCAAGAAAATACCTCCAGATTTTACCCTAGGTTGAATTAGTCAATTTTGCATATAGGGTAGGTCTGATTTACAGAAAATGGAGCTATGGACCAAGCAAGAACCTAATCTGAAGTACCCAGGCCTCAAATTAAGGCCATAAGAAGATAATTGGCGGCCAGGTTGAGGGGTTTGGGTCTCGGGTCTTCAGGGTAGCTTCTAGGTTGCATGCGCATCTCTCAGTCTTCGCTAAATATTTTTTAGGTGCCCCGGGTCATAACAGATATCTAAATATCATCACAAGTCCCACAATCTTTCGATATCAGGGTTTCTAAGTTCATGTCTTGGGTTTAAGTCTCAGGTTTTTTCCTGAATTCTAACACTAGAGGGGTTGTATAGCCTCTATTAAACTCAATTTACACTTCACAACTCATAAAATCCTCAAACCTCATCTTGGAATTTTCTAACCTCACTAAACTTCACTTAAACACTTCTAAACTAATATGGATGCTAAAGTGAATCAAATACTACACTAATGGTGAAAGAATTATCTCATTTGGCAACTCATGAAAATTCGTGAGTTGCCCCAAGTCTTCAACTTTCTTGGTTCCCCATGCTTGTTGTGAGCTTGTGCAAATTTTTAATGAAGAGGATACAAGGTTTTGGTGTGGGATTGATAGTGTTGTGAGGAGGTGGAGGTAGTGGAGGGAAGAGGGCAGCCATGGAGGAGAAAGGAGGGAAAATAATGCAGGAAAATGAAGGAGGAAAAATGACCAAGGTCAATGGAGACTCCTCACCTCTCTCTCTCTCTCTCTTCTCTTTCTTGCCCATACACCTCACCATGCCACAATTCTTTATCTATTTCCTTTTTCTTTTCATTATATACCTTTTCTTTTAAAACTCATTTTAATACAAAAGCCATTATATAAAAAGAAGGAATCATGGTAGAATAAAATGTAACAAGTGTAAAACATGACAAGGTGCATGTCACTGCAAAATCATACTTAATGCATAATTAGTGAACAATAATCAAGTTTAGAAATAAACTAGTATATATTAAATTATATAAGAATTCAAAAAATGTGTAAATCTCACAATTTCTTTAAAAATCAACATTCAAGGTAATTTTCTAATATTTTTCCAGTCTATTGGTATATGATCATACCATAACATTGAAACTAAACTCCATTCATTAAAATATTCATAATATTTTTTATTTTAATTATTTAAATTCCCAAAAATAATATTTTATTTTTCAGAAATGTTACAACCGGGATGGAAATGGAGTCGGCGTCATAAAGAAGTATCTATTTTCCAGGCTTGAAGGTTTTGCGCGTAAGGTGTTTATCATGAAACACCTTCGTTTGGTTCTTTACAGCAACCGCATTGTCGTAAGCCTCATCCCGAAGCTCATTGAGTTCGTTCAGTTGCAGCTTCCGATAGCTGCCCGCGTCTTCAAGATTGAGATTCAGCTCTTTGATCGCCCAAATAGCAAGATGTTCGATTTCCACAGGGAGGTGGCAAGCCTTTCCGTAAACAAGATGATAGGGAGACATGCCAAGATCAGTCTTATATTTAGTTCGACGGTTAATTTTAAAGACCAATCTTTACGGTTCTTAGAAACCAACTTCTCCAGAATCTGCTTGATTTGACAATATGAAACTTCCGCTTGCCCATTTGTTTGGGGGTGGTAGGGTATGGATAACTTATGATTGATTGAGTATTTCCGCATTAAGGCCTCGAAAGACCTATTGCAGAAATGCGTCCCATTGTCGCTAATGATAGTGTGAGGGTGCCCAAACCTGGAAAAGATGTTTTCTTTAAGGAATTTAATGACAACCTTGTTGTCATTTGTCCGGCTCGGTACTGTCTCAACCCATTTGGAGACATAATCAACAGCCAAGAGAATGTACAGGTTCCCAAAAGAGTTGGGAAACGGGCCCATGAAGTCAATTCCCTAAACATCGAACATCTCAACAACCAAGATTGGTTGGAGCGGCATCTCATTTCGCATGGAAATCCGGCCCAAATGTTGGCACTGGGAGCAAGTCTTGTAGTATTCATGAGCGTCTTTGAAAAGTTTTGGACAGTAAAAGCCACATAGCAAGACTTTCTCAGCTGTCTTTTTTGGGCCAAAGTGCCCGCCGCATCCTTGATCGTGTCAAAAAGACAACACACTCTTGAATTCGTTTTCCGGAACACACCGGCGGATGATTTGGTCTAGACAGTACTTGAACAAGTAGGGCTCATCCCAGTCAAAGTGTTTTACTTAGGATAAAAATCTAAGTCTGTCCTGACTTGACAAATCATCAGGTATGAGTCCAGTCACCAGGTAGTTCACAATATCTGCAAACCCGTCTTCGCAAGATATCGTCAAGATTTGTTCATCAGGAAAAGTGTCGTCGATTGGGAGAGGAAGCGTCGGTGAAGAAGGAAGTCGTGAAAGATGATCGGCTACTACATTTTCACATCCTCTTTTATCCTTAATGACAAGGTCAAATTCTTGAAGTAAGTGGATCCAACGTATTAACCGAGATTTCCCATCCTTTTTCACGAAAAGATGTCGCAGAGCTGAATGATCGGTGTAGATAATAACTGGGGAGCCAATGAGATATGGCCTGAATTTCTCTAAAGCAAACACAGCAGCCAAGAACTCTTTCTTGGTTGTTGTGTAATTCATTTGGGCGTCATTCAGGGTCCGGCTCGCGTAGTAGATTATGTGTGGCATCTTATCGATGTGTTGTCCTAGGACCGTACAGATAGCAAAGTCGGATGCATCGCACATAATCTCATAAGGATGTGTCCAGTCTGGTGAAGAAACAACGGGAGCAGTGGCGAGTGAGCTTCTAAGTGATTCAAAAGAAGTCAAACACCGCGAGTCGAAGTTGAACGCGGTATCCTTGGCCAGAAGAAGAGTCAAGGGACTAGCAATCTTGCTAAAGTCCTTGATAAACCGTCTGTAGAAACCGGCATGGCCAAGGAAAGATCGGATATCTCTGACGCATTTGGGAGCAGGGAGGTTGGAAATGACATCAATCTTTGCTTTGTCAACCTCGATGCCATTTCGCGAAATGATATGTCCTAAGACAATACCTTCACGTACCATGAAGTGGCATTTTTCCCAGTTTAGAGTGAGATTTTTATCCTTACATCGGGTAAGGACAGCGTCAAGATGTTCCAGACACTCGTCGAAAGAATTGCCAAAGATGGAGAAATCATCCATAAAAATCTCAAAAAATTTCTCAACCATGTCAGAGAAAATTCCCATCATACACCGCCTGAAGGTAGTGGGAGCATTGCATAGCCCAAAGGGCATGCGGCGATATGCGAACGTGCCGAAAGGACAAGTGAAAGTGGTCTTGTCCTGGTCTTTCTCGGCGATGGGAATATGGTTGTAGCCTGAGTAACCCTCCAGAAAATAGTAATACTCATGTCCATCTAATCTTTTGAGCATTTGGTCAATGAATGGCAGCGGAAAGTGATCCGTCTGCGTTGCGGCGTTGAGTTTTCGATAATCAATGCATACTCGCCACCCGGTCTCGGTGCGAGTAGGGATCAACTCATTCACCCTGTTTGTGATGACCGTAATGCCCGACTTCTTAGGGACAACATGTATAGGACTGGCCTATTGGCTGTCTGAAATATAGTAAATGATACCACTATCCAAACATTTCACGATTTCTTTCTTCACAGCCTCCTTCATGACTGGATTTAATCTCCTCTATGGATCCCTAGCTGGTTTGTCATCATCCATCAGGTGAATGTGATGTTCAACGATCAAGGGACTAATCCCCTTGATGTCCGCCATCGTCCAGCCAAAAGCATACTGATTGGAATGCAAGACCGTGAGAAGGCCTTTTTCTTGCTCTAGAGCTAGAGAAGCCGAGATGATGACCGGGAGGGTCTCGTTCTCAACTAAGTAAACATAATTGAGGTAAGATAGCAGAGGCTTGAGTTCGAGCGTCGGGGGTGAAACGATTGATGGAAAGATCGGAGAAAATGTCTCGAACTCGAAAGATTCCAATAGAAGCTCAAAGTGAGTGTATGCGACCGAGTTGGATGGTTCAACTAACGCATCAGAAAATTCGAAAAATTCAAACTCGGGTGGTGAGAAGCCAAGATCTTTCGAAAACATGAAGCACTCGTAATCATTGTCGGGAGCGGAAGCAGCAGCAGGTTCAAAGAGGAACGCACTCGTGGCATCAAGATCACTGTGATCAAACAAGAATTCCTCAAATTCACAGTCCTCTGGGGTGATCTCCTGGATGGAACAAATATCTAGTATATGCGCACTTGGTTCAGATGGCCGATTCCCTAACCTAAAAATGTTGAGTTCAATTGTCATGTTGCCAAAAGATAGGTTCATCGAACCATTTCGGCAATTGATCACAACATTTGAGGTTGCAAGGAATAGGCAACCGAGTATCACCGGAATTTGATTTCGGGGGTTAGCTACAGGTTGTGTGTCTAAAACAATGAAGTCAACAGGGAATATGAAGTCCCCAATCTTTATTAACACATCCTCTAGCTCACCCCTAGGATGGGTGATAGATCAGTCGGCCATTTGATGAGTATAGTGTATGGGTTTCAGCTCTCTTACACCTAGTTGCTCATATATAGAACACGGAAGCAGCTTAACACTGGCACAAAGATCCAAAAGAGCGCGGTTGATGTTCTTATCCTCAATGGTTATTGAAATCGTTGGACAGCCAGGGTCCTTCCGTTTTTGTCACGACCCGAATTTAGTTAGTGAAAGGCACTTAAATCACGTAACGTCTAAAGACGTAACGTAAATTAAGTAAGACGAAACCCAGAAATCTAAATCCTTTTTTTAAAAATTTTTGGGCAGCACCTCCCTCGTATATTCTGATCCAAAACAGATATACAACAATATATAGGTATCCCCAAGCGGCAGCTAGCTCTTCGCCATACGACGGGGTCACAACCACGCAAGATAAAAAATAAGTATAAGATGCCAACGACGAAGATCCACACAAGGAATAAAGTAAAGCAAGACATCAAACCCACCTAGCGAACATAAAAGCCATCGCTCAAGTCTCGCAACTGCAAGTCTTGCTAAGTCTTACTACTTATACAAATACTAGTTTCTGATTTGATGGAGTAACTAGATACAATAGGAATAGTATTACAAGAGTGGCGCGATCTAACATGTACCACCTACCCAAAGCAAATCACCCAAAAGCAGCTGTGTGCCAGCGATGCCGCTACTGATCCAAGCGGTCAACCATCAAGAACTGTGACGCAACGGGAGTGAGTTTCCAACTTGTGAGTAGAAAACATCATCAGGTAGAAATCGAAATAAACAACGATTCCTAGGTCAACTATATCATAAAGGTAATACTATGATATCTAGGGTGACCGTATCTGCATATGTGCCAACAACATAATCAATGCCTATCAGCAAGTGGATATCATCCAACTATATAATCAAATGCATGTATGCATATGGATCTCATCTACGTGTCAACCAATGACACAACAACATCATGCATGTAAATATCATAAATGTATATGCTGGTAAATATGAGGATATAAATCAACGTGTGTCCCTTGCGACACATCAAAATCATGGAACCTGAGTGTCCAACATCGACACACGAAATATCATGAAACCCGTGTCCAACATAGACACATAAATCCTCATAACTCAGGCACCACATCCTCAGATCGGCCCTCAAATCTGTAAGTCTCATGGAACCTGAGTGTCCAACATTGATACCCGAAACATCATGAAAACATATGCCTGTGTATGTATGTGTGTGTGTGTGTGTGTGTGTGTGTGTGTGTGTAAGAGGATATCTACCTCGTGTGTCCATCAACGACACATCAAAAATCATGGAACTTGAGTGTCGAATATCGACACTCGAAACATCATGAAACCCATATCCAGCATCGACACGTAAATCATCATATCTCGGGCTCCGTCAGTCCGGATCGGCCCCCATCAATATCTCGGGCTCGGTCAGTCAGGATCGGCCCACGGTCTCCGTCATTCCGGATCGGCCCATATCATCTCACGACTCCGGTCGGTATCCACCAGATAACCGTCGAGTCCAAATACTATCACCGGTAGGTACTAGCCTTCCTTCCAGGCTCATCTTTTATACCATGAAAATCAAGTCTTGCCCCGGGAAACCATACCGGGTCCACCATGTACCCGCAGACGGTGCCAACCTCTTCTCGAATTGGGTTTTTAACACAAGTCTCAGAACTGAGAAAACTCATGGTGGACGTATTGAAATATCATATCAAGAGAAACCGGGTTTTCAAGCAATACATAAATTTCTTGAAAGACCCCCACGGTTCTCAAATCCATAATCATATGAAATCCATATCTCAATGCGTAAAAATCGTAAAGTGTGATATATATGGCATATAACAGAATGTAACCATATCCGTATATCATGCAACATGAAACAGTAATATGGGCATATCAAGGGAAAACCACTATTTAAATGCATCAAGTTATTAAATATATCATGCGGTTCTCAATTCTCCAAAATCCCAAAGAAACATCATATAAAGGTGAACATGTGGCTATAGCAAGATATAAGGGTGTACATGTAAGTATGTATGCATATGATATACATGTAACTAAAGTAAGATATGTGCATATACCTGTCAATAATGATGCAATACCATGTAGGTATATGTGTAAGCTGTAGCGAGGTATGTGTATATACATGTCAATAATGATGTAATACCATGTAGGTATATGTGTAGCATGTAGGAATAGCAAGGCATATGTGTAAGCATGTAGGTATACAGGTATGCTATATTTCATATGAACAATGGAATAGGAATCAATGTCTCAATGTCAAATGACAATACAATACCACTTAGGGGTATATGTAGCTATAGCCAGATATGTGGGTATACATGTAAACATGTATGCAGCAATTCTACTATGTAGTTACATAGCAATTATCGATGATGAAGGTGTGTGAGCCGGCCAATCTGTGTAAGTGTAATATACGCATTATCGATAATGGTGTAGGTGTACTAGCATATGTATATGTAATGAAATAAGAATGACAAGAACGTAGCATAAAGTACATCATCAGCTAAATGCTAAAAGGTATACGTGTCAACAATATATCCGAGTCGGTGAATCTATCAATCGACATCCAGCCTCACAACATCACGTACGGTATAATCCATCGTACGATAGCATTAAACCAATAGGGATCCTACCAACCGATATGACAATGAGGGTACGGACCAACGTTTCGTACGGCATATCACTCATGATTCACAATATTATATATGTCTATATACCTATATCCCAGGTCATATCTGTATCAATCTCATATCGTGGACCGACAAAGGTATCAACTATCTCATATCGACTCGCATCCATAAAACGACATATCACACTAAGTCATCATATACAATTGTATACTCGTTCTCTTTCAATTCGTAGCTATCACGATTCACTTCTTATTTCATACTCTCACTATGTTCATTAGTGTCAACTTTTATCATATTATCGTTATTAAATCCTATAATCATTTCCGCCGCATATCATTTATCAGGATATAATAATCAAACGATATTCCATATCAATGTTTGTGGGGGTGCTATACGCCATCCACCCGACTTCCCCCATAGATATAAATCTACTCACCTGCTAAACTCCTCGCTTAGCCGTAGTCGATGTGCTTCGTCATCTCGGAATCCACGTGAAGGTACCTATACTATCAACACTTATCACAATACCATCAAAATCAATGTCCGAAAACGATACGGCACACGGTGCTCTCATAGGTTAGAACCTATAACCTACGCATGTAAAACCAACCAAACAACCCTTATTGTTGACGAACAAACGCCCAACAATCAAATACAATACCAAATACTAAAACCAAGAATTCTAAAATATGGAAAACCATAACCAAAACAACTCACAATAGCTCCCAGATTTTGGTTCAGGTCAACTGGAATTAAACAAACAAGTATAGGGTGTTGTATATGAAGTGTATGAGCTACTGGACCAATTCAAGCACCAACCACCACCAAGTGGCCGGCCCACTTGCACCCAAATTCCGGCGAGCTCGGCCCGTTAAGCTCCATTGGTGTTCGTCTTCTAAGGGTGGTCTCCTAGTGTGTTAAATAGGTCTCTGGAGTTGTTTGTTTTTCATATAAACATCCCAGGTCATCCCAGATTCCCTATAGGCCTTAAGGTTTCACAAAACCGACACGGAACAATTCCAACTTCGTGTATCGGGTTCTAAACTCAATTCCAGGTCAATAGAACACTGTCTAAGATCTTGTAAATACTCCCTACACCTCAATTGGCCACTTGACAGCAACATATAATTTTCCAAGGTCACAAACCTATTTAACTCAATTTCTAACTAGAAATACGATATTTAACACCAAAAAGTAAACTAAAGTGTATGAATTACCTTATTTGCAACCTGATCAGTCAAAAATAATGTATTTTTAACACGTCAATTTCCCTATATTTTGCATTCATCTAGAGGTGTTCGGTATTCAGATTACACATATTAGCTAAACACCTGTAAAATACTGAATTACCTATACTATGTACTAAAACCGGCTTTTTAGGGAAATTGACTGTTTATCAAGGCATTGCATCATTCTTGTGTAGCGCAATATTTGTTTCGGAGTCTGTGCAGGAAATTCCAGGAGAATGGCCAAATTTGTTAAACAGTGCTGTTAAAAAGACACCAACTCAAGGATTTGAAATCTGGCAATGATCTAGAAGGCATTTAGGGAATAAACATATCAGAAAGTACATATGAAGACAGAGGAAGACAGAACATGAAGTTTCAAGCCCTGAGGCTCCCATTGGACCGCGGATCCGCGGCAGGAGCCAGCTTGCGCCGCGGATCCGCGGTGAACAAGCTATGTCATCACCTTTGCTTCACTACAGAACTTTTAACTCAAGTCCTACAACTCATTCCAGCCACTGAATTTCCAGAGAACTCCAGAACCTACTGCTAGATCAGCAAGCCTTGGGTTCAAAGCTAAACACTCTTAAGCTTCCAAAGCAAGCTTCACCTTAACTACCTTAAGAGCCTAGAACCTTCTCCCTAACCTCCTAGCTTAAGGTGGAAGCTAAACCCTAACTAACTAGTTCTAGAGGCTTCTACCTAACTAACTAGCTTACAAGGGAAGCTAACCTAATCCAAGCTTCTTAAGGAAGCTAATCATTCCTAAGCTTATAAAAGGGACCCTAGGCCTCACTTGAAAGGTTGTTGATTGTTGTTGAAATTCTATCATCTCTTCAACCCAACACTTGCCACCTCCAAACCCTAACCCAAATCCAATCAAGAAAGTCAAAGTTCAAGATCTTTGAGTTCAAGCAAAGCAAGCCTTCAACCATCCTTTAGAAACGAAGGCAGACTTCATGGGGGCATGAGATCTAAGCCGATCCACGACTCAAGGAGCCGATGCAACGCTAAATTTGACTATTTTGTTCCCTTCTCAAAATTCTTGTAGTTCTTTGAGTAAAGTGTAACAAATTGTTGAATAAATAAAGGTGAGATTCTTTTAACTTGCTTATCTTTCAATTCAAGCATTATGATTCAATTTCGATTCTTGAATGTATTCTTTGTGATGATGCTTGAGTAAAACTCCGCTCGTGGAGGAGTCGAGACGATCGGTAGAATGATGATGTTGACGAATCTTTAAACATTTTCTTAAGTCCTATAACGATTGTAAATTCTTGAAAATTGAATGATCGATGATCTAGTTTCGATGTGAAATGAGTTCTTGATTAATTTTGCACGGAACTAGAGATCATTCGATTTTCTAGAAGCTATCTTGTGAATGTGATTCATCAAAAGGACAAAGGATAAGATGAGGAAACCCTAATTCTTCGCAAGATCCTTAATACTCGATAAATCGACATCGATTTAGCATCAATTCGTTAATGGATAAGAAAAAGTAATTTCTAGTCTTCTTCATATCTACGATCTAATCGACTCCTACGAGCTACATTTCAATTCTTGAAACTTAAATCGATTGGAATTCTATCACTTCTTGATTCTCGATTTTTAATACTTTCTTGATTCTGGATTAGATCTAGTTGATTCTTGAAATTCATTGATATAAATCTTGAATCATTTTCTTTTCTTTTCTATTAAATTTTCAATTAAAACAAAACAAATACGAACGAATCTCACAATCCCTATGGACGATCCGCACTTACTAACGCGCTACATTCGACACCGTTATTGATTGCGGTCAAATAATTTTTGGTTGTGATTTCTTTACAATTTCATATTACACATCCGAAATCGATTTCAATCAAATGGCGCCGTTGCCGGGGATCGTGCGCTAATTCGTTCTTTATTAAAATTTGAATTGAAAGATTTATTCCAATATAATTTTGAGATCAAAATTCACGCGAAATCTAAACGTGTTGTTGTGATTTGTTGCGAGGAAATCTGGAAGCTGTGGAGCAATTGAAAAATTATTCAGAATATTCCAGAGGACTTAGGGGCTACACAGAAGCTCTCTGTAAAATTCTTGTGCAAAGAACTATTCATCTCACCGCGCATCCGCGGTGTAAGGGAGCTATTGCGGCGGAACCGCGGCTTTGTGGAGTCTTCTCTGTACAGATTTCACTCAGGTCCTCTAAAACTTTCTTATCTCCTTCCTCATCTGCTCCAATTAACAATTTTCTGTAGGCTTCTTTGCAAAAATCGCAGCGCCGCAAAAAGCAATAAAAATTGTGCATGTTTTTTTTTAGTTTTTAGTTGTTTGCATATTAATACGGAAATTAAGGGGCAAAGACCAAATTCAGATTAGGTGGGGAGTTCATTGCCCTTCCTAAGCCCCAAAAATCACAAACTTGCATCCGCATTTACCCTCATTAACTAAAAAATATCTAGAGATGACTCTAAGGACCGCCGCGCTCACTTAGAAAAAGAGAAGGCCGTGGGTAATTCATTGCTTATCCGCGTTTCTTTTGTGGTGTCTAAGGCAAGTGTGTCTAAGGCCAGTGGTTTTTAATTAGGCCCACTACTTACGTAGTGGAGTACCTTCCCACTTACCTGGCACTTACCTGGCCATAGGGGAGACAAAGAGGCAGTGGAGGATTTATCCTGCGACTTGTCTTTTGGAAGTTAGGAGCAGTCTAGAGCTTTGACCTCGGTGACCACTAGAATTAGGGTTTTGCTTGTTGCATTTGTTGTGATCGCATCATTTTTTTCAAAAGCCCGTATATTTTTCAAAACAAACACCAATCACAATCATTTCCCCTAATTATATCTACGCTGCCACTTGTACTAACCCTTTTTATTGCAAGATAGGCTGGACACGGGATTCTAGTGCCCGTTTAGTCCGCGTCCCCACGATCGACTCCGAAGTCGGTATTTCTACATTTACTTCTCCTTTACCTATAACCACACCTACATCGATGGATCCGTCTCCATCGAACTTCTTTACCACTAATCTGCCGCTGTCCATTGGTGCGCAGAATCCACCCCGCATCTCTCTCCAAAAGAGGTGCTATCCTATGCGAGGTGCTCTTTCGACCTGCTTATCCATTCCACCAGCCAACGGGGATAATTTTGAGATTAAACCCTAATACATCAACCTTCTACCCAAATTCCACGGTCTCGAGACTGAAGACGCATACGTCTTTATCACCAAATTTGAAAATGTATGCGCAATGATGGGTACGTCATAACTTTCTGTGGATGCTATGCGTCTACGTCTTCTTCCATTTACTTTGTGCGATATAGCCAAGAAGTGGCTATATAACACTACCGCACATTCCATTATGAATTGGGAAGAATTCATTGCGGCATTCCTTAAGAAATTCTACCCTATGCAAAAGACAGCTCGAATCCGTAGCGAACTTAATCAATTCACCCAGCTTCCGAATGAACTGTTCTCGAAGTGCTTTGAACGCTTCAAGGATCTTTTGGTTCAATGTCCACATCACGACATCACGAGATGGGATCCCTGCCGAATCATATATGAGGGCATTAACCGTACCACTAAACAGAACCTTGAAAACATGTGTCAAGGCACCTTTATGACCAAGGATGATGGGGAATCTTGGAAATTTTTAGAAGAGTTCGCTGAAAAGTCTTTACAGTGGGAGAGTGGAAACATGTCATCGTCTAGGGGTGGCGTACACCAAATTGATGTGTCCATAGGTGTTCGAGCTGAGATGGCAGCAATGCAAAAGAAGCTCGAGGCTATGGAACATAAATTTTTAGCAGCCTTCCTAAACCCGATGTCGCTCCCAAAAACTGTATGTGGATGCTGTTCTGATCCTTCTCACTTAACGGAAGAATGTCCATTAAATTCTCCGTTTCAAGGTCACAAGCATACCAATGCCGCATTTCAAAGACCTAGAAACGATCCATATTCTTCCACATATAATCAGGGTTGGAGGAATCACCCGAACTTTGCTTGGAACCTATCCCAATCTCAAAACACGGTTCCAAATCCAAATCATTTCCAAAGGGTCCTTCCACCACAACAGCAACCACTTCAACTCACTCAGCACCCTTACCAGTCACAAAATTTTCAAAACAAGGTCAACGCTCCTGCACCGTCTAATCCTATGCAGTCGACCTGTTCTGACGAGTTCTCTTAATTCACTCAAACCATGAAATCACTCTTGTCAAATTTCATAGAGGTGTCGGCTGAGGTTAGATCTTCCGTCGGTGAGATAAAGAAAAACTCAGCGTCCCAAGCTGAGAGTATCAGAGCGATGGAAGCTGAAATTGCACGACTTAAAGCCGAAATGAGTGCGAGAGAAAAAGGGAAACTTCCATCTCAACCCCTACCGAATCCTGGGCATTACAATGTAAATGCCATCACAACGTTGAGATCACGAAGAGTGCTGAATAACCATGTTGGGGAAGAAATTGATGATATTGAAAATCCTATCAATAACACCACGGCTGAGACCTTTCCTCACACACACACTTCTACTTCTGATCCTTGTTCTTCTACCCCACCGCCTTCTCACGAGCCTATTTTCCATTTTCCTCTAGGCTCGACTACTCAGCAACCCTCTTCTAGTTCTTCACAGACGATCCCCACTCCTTTTTTGGGATCACGTCTACCCCCACTTCCTTCTCCTATGATGGACCCAGCGCTTATTGCTAAAGCTCCTTACCCGAATCGGTTAGGGGGTAACAAATCGAGTCCACATATGGAGAAAATTATGGAAATGTTCAAACAGGTTAACATCAACATCCCTCTCCTAGATGCTATTCAACAAGTCCCCGCTTATGCGAAAATTCTTAAAGACTTGTGCACTAGGAAGAGGAAAACTTAAGTGCCAAAGAAGGTCTTCATGTTTAATAACATTAGCACTGCTTTTATCCCACAGCTACCAAAGAAACGTGAGGACCCAGGATGTCCTACGATATCGATTTCTATTGGGGGTAAAAACATCAACCGTGCTCTTTTAGACCTTGGCGCAAGTGTTAACCTACTTCCATATTCTGTCTATGAGCAGCTAGGGATTGGAGAGTTGAAACCAGCTCACTGCACTCTCCAAATGGTAGACCGTTCGATCACCAAACCTAGGGGTGAACTAGAGGATGTGTTGATAAAAGTCGGGGAATTTGTATTCCCTGTGGACTTCATTGTTCTCGATACACAACCTGTAGCAAACCCCCGGAGTCAAATTCCGGTGATTTTGGGTCGACCGTTCCTTGCCACTTCCAATGCTGTCATTAACTGTAGAAACGGTTCAATGAACTTATCTTTTGGAAATATGACCATTGAACTGAACATCTACAAAGTTAGAAGTCAGCCATCAGAACCCTCTGCTCATATTCTTGATGTGTGCTCTGTCCACGAGATTGCTCCCAAAAGTTCCAGAGTTGATGAACTTTACTTTATAGATCTCGACGACACTACCACATCACTATTTGATCTTGCACATGATCTTAGTGAGGACACCTTTCGCACGCTTGAGTCCGACACTCCTGACTTATCACCACCCGAGTCTGTATCTTTCACAGGCTATGAGCTTCTTTGTGACTCCAAAAATCAGTCGATGATCCCACCTTCTATTATTTCTCCGCCAGAATTAGATCTCAAAATTTTACCTTCTTATCTTAAATATGCATATTTAGGTGAGAATGAGTCTTTACCGGTTATCATATCCGCTTCTCTAGCATCAAAGCAAGAGAATGCACTTTTGTCGGTATTGAGATCTAATAGGGAGGCGTTTGGTTGGACCATGGCGGACATCAAAGGGATTAGTCCCTTGATTGTAGAACATCATATACACTTGATGGATGATGCCAGACCAACCCGAGAACCACAGAGACGGTTGAACCCCGTCATGAAGGAAGCGGTGATGAAAGAGATCGTCAAATGCCTTGATAATGGTATTATTTACCCAATCTCCGATAGCCATTGGGTGAGTCCAATACATGTCGTCCCTAAGAAATCTGGCATCACTGTTATTACCAATGAGGCAAATGAGTTGATTCAGACATGCGCCCAAACTGGGTGGCGTGTATGTATTGATTACAGAAAACTCAATGTCGCTACGAGGAAAGACCACTTTCCTCTACCTTTCATTGATCAGATGCTGGAACGCTTAGTTGGACGTGAGTATTATTGCTTTATGGACGGATACTCTGGCTATAATCAGGTCCCCATTGCCAAAAAGGATCAAGATAAAACCATTTTTACTTGTCCTTTTAGTACCTTTGCTTATAGACGCATGCCCTTTGGGTTATACAATGCTCCCGCTACATTTCAGCGGTGTATGATGGGGATATTCTCTGACATGGTCGAGAATTTTTTGGAGATTTTCATGGACGATTTCTCGATTTTCGGAGACTCTTTTTCTGACTGCCTATCGAATCTTGACGCAGTTCTTACTCGTTGCAAAAAGAAGAACTTAACCTTGAATTGGGAAAAATGCCATTTCATGGTCCACGAGGGAATTGTGCTTGGACATGTTATTTCGAGAAAAGGCATTGAGGTTGATAGAGCTAAGATAGATGTCATTCAAAACCTTCCTCATCCCAAAATCGTCAAGGATATCTGATCATTTCTTAGCCATGCGGGATTTTATAGGAGATTCATTAAGGATTTTAGCAAAATTGCTAGACCTTTAACTCTTCTCTTGGCCAAGGATACGACCTTCCACTTTGACTCGGATTGTGAGGTAGCATTCGACTCACTTAAACACTCTCTCACTACAGCCCCCGTTCTATCATCTCCATATTGTGACTACCCCTTTGAGCTTATGTGTGATGCATCAGATTTTGCAGTTGGTGCAGTCTTAGGACAGCACATTGAAAAGATGCTACACGTGATCTATTATGCAAGTAAGACCCTGAATGATGTTCAAATTAACTATACAACTACCGAAAAGAACTTTTGGCGGTTGTATTTGCATTAAAAAAATTCAGGCCTTACTTGATTGGCTCACCAATAGTTTTGTACACTGACCATTCCGTCTTGAAACATCTTTTGGCGAAGAAAAATGCAAAAGGTAGGCTAATACGTAGGATACTTCTATTACAAGAATTTGATCTTGTTATCAAAGATAAGAAGGAATGTGAAAACGTTGTAGCCGACCATCTTTCACGCATCTCTTCTTCACCTGTGACCCTACCGATCAATGATTCTTTTCCTGACGAACAACTCTTGAATGTATCCGAGGAACCTTGGTTCAGGGATATTGTGAACTATCTTGCCACGGGACTGATGCCCACCGATCGGTCAAAACAGGACTAATATCATTTTCTGTACCAAGTAAAATACTTTTACGGGGATGAACCATATCTGTTTAAGTATTGTCCTGACCAGATCATTCGCCGGTGTGTCCCGAATAAGGAGTTCAAGAGTGTTCTATCTTTTAGTCATGATCAGGCCTGTGGGGGTCACTTCAGTCCTAAAAAGACGGCGGAGAAGGTTTTGCAATGCGGTTTTGATTGGGCGACCTTGTTCAAGGATGCATTTGATTATTGCAAAACCTGTACACGGTGTCAACACACGGGTAGGATTTCCCGGAGAAATGAAATGCCACAGCAACCCATCTTAGAGGTTGAAATTTTCGATGTTTAGGGCATTGACTTTATGGGTCCTTTTCCCAACTCCTTTGGAAATTTGTGCATACTGCTTGCGGTTTATTACGTCTCAAAGTGGGTTGAAGCCATTCCATGTCGCACTAATGACAAAAAAGTTGTCATTAAGTTCTTAAAAGAAAGCATCTTTTCGCGATTTGGACACCCACGCGCTATCATTAGCGATAATGGGACACAATTCTACAACGGGTCTTTCGAGACTCTGATGCGGAAATACGCAATCAACCACAGACTTTCTACACCCTATCATCCCCAAACGAGCGGGTAGGCTAAGATTTCGAATAGACAGATCAAACAAATCCTGGAGAAAACTGTTGCGAAGAATAGAAAAGATTGGTCGACCAAACTGACGGATGCTCTTTGGGCATTCAGAACTGCATTTAAAACCGATCTAGGGATGTCTCCATATAGGTTAGTGTTTGGGAAGGCTTGTCACTTGTCAGTCGAGATTGAGCATAAAGCATTGTGGGCGATTAAGGAAATCAACTTTGACTTATACCAAGCCTGCAACTTTCGGAAGCTGCAATTAAATGAGCTAAGCGAACTCCGCGATGAAGCTTATGATAACGCTGTAATTGTACAGAATAGGACTAAGGTATTTGACGATAAAAACATTTTGAGGAAAACATATACACCTGGTCAGCAAGTCCTTCTTTATGATTCACGACTACACCTTCACGCGGGTAAGCTACGATCTCGGTGGAAGGGACCTTTTATTGTGCGGTCTGTATACCCGAACGGGGCAGTAGAGGTAGAAAATGTTAAAAACGGCACATTTTTCAAAGTGAATGGACATAGACTAAAGTCGTATTTTTCCACTGACCCCACGGAGGAGCTCCTGTTCTTACAGGAGCCATTTTATTTGGATTAAAATTCCTCCGTCTCACCTCCATGTCCTGTATATTACTGCATCATCTTTTGAATGGAGGTGAGTGAAAAGAATAAGTTTGGGGGAAGTTCTTCACTTATATATTTTGCCCCCACTAATAAATTCCTACCAGGCTTACAGTTTTTTTGTAGATAAAGCGGTTGGCAACAGTGAGGACACTGTTGAAAACAAGTTTGGGGGAGGTTTGTGCTTATTTTTGCATCATTTGCATATCATTTGCATAAGCACAAAGAATTTCTTTAAAAAACTATAAAAATTTAAAAAATTTCAAAACCCATAAAAAATTTTTAAAAAATCAAAATTTCAAAATATTTTATTATTTAACATTTTTGTACATAAATAAGATAATAAAAGATTAGATAGTAAAAAATTACATCCATGAGACTAGAAAAATTTAAGAAAACCAAGAAAATTAGAAGTTTTCTTATACGAACTAGTAATAAGTAGTTATGAGCCGTTGTCCCAAGGGTCAGTAAGATGAAGGAAGTCACTAATCTGAGGATAAAAATAAGTCTGAAAAATAGCTCCTATTCTGGAAGCTAAATATTTTGAACGTTGATACCCTGCTATTCGCACTTACACACGTCTTGAAGCCCGGGATAGTAGAGGATACCTTGAAATGCTCTTGTCTAAAAGCCGATGTATGAAGGAAATAAAAAAATGAAAAATGAAGAAAATATAAAGTGGTGAGAAAAATGAACACTGGTTTTGTTATCGCCAAGGCAGCAATAAAAAAATATAGCGAGGGTGCCTTTTCACCTAGTGCCCTAAGGCCAACTGGTCTGGGAGTCACTGCTAAGCCTTAGGTGGTGCAAGACGAGGAAAATACACCAAATAAGCAAGCATATGAGTAATCGGTCGATTAGTACCTCAAGAAGTATTAACGGTCGCATGAAAGTGTGTGAGCAATCTCATCTAAATATTCATTAATTAAAAAGTACTGAGGCTGATGGGCAAGAGTATGATAGCTTCAATTGAATTCTCCGGGTGTAGGGATGTCTTTACACACAAATACGGTTATATGATCGATGTTTGGAAGAAAGATAGGAATGAAGAATAAGACGATGTTTTATTGAGGGAGGACGTGATTTCTGACATCTTTTCATGACTATTAAGATAGGGCTCATGACAACCGAAAAGCTAGCATAGTTGGAAACCCTAATTTTCAAGGCATTCTTTTACGATTCTTAACTTTAAATGTAATATTCATGATCTTCCTTTCATTATTGGATTTTTTGGGTGCAATCCGCTGAAAACCCTCAGGAGACAACATTCCTCCTAGAGGTTTAAAGGCTTGTTGCACGTGCTCAGTGCAATCGTGTTGCCTACGAAAGTGTGCTAGTTAGTTTTTCTCTTTCTTTATTTTCTCCTTCTCTTTTTAATAAAACAGTTCGCTCGAGACGATCGAAAATAAGTTTGGGGGAATTTGATCAGTCGAAAATAATGTATTTTTAACACGTCAATTTCCCTATCTTTTGCATTCATCTAGAGGTGTTCGGTATTCAGATTACACATATTAGCCAAACACCTGTAAAATACTGAATTACCTGTACTGTGTACTAAAACCGGCATTTTTAGGGAAATTGATTGTTTATCATGGCATTGCATCATTCTTGTGTAGCGCAATATTTATTTCGGAGTCTGTTCAGGAAATTCCAGGAGAATGGCCAAATTTGTGAAATAGTGCTGTTAAAAAGACACCAACTCAAGGATTTGAAATCTGGCAATGATCTAGAAGGCATTTAGGGAATAAACATATCAGAATGTACATCTGAAGACAGAGGAAGACAGAACATGAAGTTTCAAGCCCTGAGGCTCCCATTGGACAGCGGATCCGCGACAGGAGCCAGCTTGCGCCGCGGATCCGCGGTCAACAAGCCACGTCATCACCTCTACTTCACTACAGAACTCTTAACTCAAGTCCTACAACTCTTTCCAGCCACTGAATTTCCAGAGAACTCCAGAACCTTCTGCCAGATCAGCAAGCCTTGGGTTCAAAGCTAAACACTCTTAAGCTTCCAAAGCAAGCTTCACCTTAACTACCTTAAGAGCTTAGAACCTTCTCCCTAACCTTCTAGCTTAAGGTGGAAGCTAAACCCTAACTAACTAGTTCTAGAGGCTTCTACCTAACTAACTAGCTTACAAGGGAAGCTAACATAATCCAAGCTTCTTAAGGAAGCTAATCATTCCTTAGCCTACAAAAGGGACCCTAGGCCTCACTTGAAAGGTTGTTGATTGTTGTTGAAATTCTATCATCTCTTCAACCCAACACTTGCCACCCCCAAACCCTAACCCTAATCCAATCAAGAAAGCCGAAGTTCAAGATCTTTGAGTTCAAGCAAAGCAAGCCTTCAACCATCCTTTAGAAGCGAAGCCGGACTTCATCGGAGCATGAGATCCAAGCCGATCCGCGACTCAAGGAGCCGACGCAACGCTAAATTTGACGATTTTGTTCCCTTCTCAAAATTCTTGTAGTTCTTTGAGCAAAGTGTAACAAATTGTTGAATAAATAAAGGTGAGATTCTTTTAACTTGCTTATCTTTCAATTCAAGCATTATGATTCAATTTCGATTCTTGAATGTATTCTTTATGATGATGCTTGAGTAAAACTCCGCTCGTGGAGGAGTCGAGACGATCGGTAGAATGATGATGTTGACGAATCTTTAAACATTTTCTTAAGTCCTATAACGATTGTAAATTCTTGAAAATTGAATGATCGATGATCTAGTTTTGATGCGAAATGAGTTCTTGATTATTTTCGCACGGAACTAGAGATCAACGATCGATCATTCGATTTCCTAGAAGCTATCTTGTGAATGTGATTCATCGAAAGGACAAAGGATAAGATGAGGAAACCCTAATTCTTCGCAAGATCCTTAATCCTCGCTAAATCGACATCGATTTAGCATCAATTCGTTAATGGATAAGAAAAAGTAATTTCTAGTCTTCTTCACATCTACGATCTAATTGACTCCTACGAGCTACATTTCAATTCTTGAAACTTAAATCGATTGGAATTCTATCACTTCTTGATTCTTGATTTTTAATACTTTCTTGATTCTTGATTAGATCTAGTTGATTCTTGAAATTCATTGATATAAATCTTGAATCATTTTCTTTTCTTTTCTATTAAATTTTCAATTCAAACAAAACAAATACGAACGAATCTCACAATCCCTGCGGACGATCCGCACTTACTAACGCGCTACATTCGACACCGTTATTGATTGCGGTCAAATAATTTTTTGTTGTGATTTCTTTACAATTTCATATTACACATCCGAAATCGATATCAATAAAACCATAGAACTTTCTTGAGTTGTCCAAGTCTTCAAAATCCAAACTTGGTTGGTCCAATGTGTTTAGAATGGATGTGTGCATGTTTTAAATGATGGGGGTATAGGATTTCGGTGAAGGATTGAAGATGGTGCTTGAGGTACTGGAGGTTGAGGAAGAAGAAGAAAAGAGATGAAGAAACAATGGTGGAGATGAAAGAATGGCAGCTTCCCCCCCTCTCCTACCCCCACTCTCTCTTATTCTCAATCTCTCACAAACAAATATCTATTTTGTTTTACTCACAAATATCTCATGGCATCTAAAACTCTTCCATTCACACTCAAACTCTTTATTCATTGCTTTCTCTCTTCCTTTTCATTTCCTTTCTCACAAAACTCACAACACACACATGCACAGACATGGTGAAAAATCATGAAAAGGTAAAAACATGGATTTTATCCCAAAATCTGATAAATATCATTAAAATAATTAAATCATTCTATTCTCCGATAAATTTCCAAATATTGGTATACACTAATACAACTTTACGAAAATCCCAATTTCGCAAATCGGGTAGGTTTCGTGAAATATATTATTTTAATATTAAATTTCCAAAAATAATATTTTATATTTCTGAAATGTTACAATCTTCCCCCCTTAAATAAATTCGGTCCCCGAATTTAAATTTAACTCCCCACATATCAAAATATTTCAATAATCAACTCAAATCAACGGGGCTCCGAAATCACGGAAGATACAGAAATACCACAGCGCATCCTGTGCGCCGGAAAATGAGTATGAAACTCAAAACCGAACTCCGTCAAGCGTCACGCAAATCATCGGACTTGCACGCATATCATCGAAGTCACAATGGGGATACAGATATCGAAATCCACTACCGAAATCCCATATGCACTAATCGAATACTATAGTACATATATAGTACGCATCCTTGAAGAACCATTTTAAAAACTGAATAACTCATGCCAAATCATTCTCAAATCGCCGTGCTATGTGTAGCTCACGGTTCAAGTGACGGACGCTCAAATATATGTTCCGCTGTTTTAAAATATCCCATAAGGTTTTTCCTTGTAAAATTTTGTATCACTCGCGGACACGTAGAAAAATAGTGATGCTATGGCTTTTTTTTTGAAAACCTCTTGTTAAACTTTTTATGCATGCAAATTACTCATGTACTGTCCTCAGATCAGTCTTGTTCGGCTACTATATAATATAGTACCCATTATGAAAACAAAGTTCTCAAGAGCAAAATCAGCCCCAAAAAGCGTATCCAATAATCACGTACGTCTCGTGCGCACGGAAATCAAATCCAATACAAGTGCCACAGTATGCACAAAAGCAAAATTAAGTGCAACGGTGCGTATGAAAACATCTGTCCAGTGCAACAGGTGTGCACGACAACAACATCTAGTGCATCTATAATGCATGAAAATCTCAATCCAGTGCAACTAATATGCACGAATGAAAGTCCTAATCGAGTGCATCCGGTGTGCACAAAATCACATCTCACATCATGCGCCTAACATGCACAAAAATCCAAATCAAGTGCATCTGTCATGCACGAATAAAACCTAAGTCAGGTGCGTCGAACGTGCACGAATAAAATCTCACTCAAGTACAGCCGATGCGCACAAAATCCAGTACCAAGAGCCTAATACGCGCAAAAATCCAACCCAAGCGCATCAGGTTCGTAAAACATCGGGTGCGGTAGCATGCACAAATACAAACATCAAGTGAAAACGTGCACAAAAACACAAATCTGGTAACACAAATGCTCAAGATATAAATCGGGTGCAACCAAGGCACGGAGTATAAATTTAGTGCAACCAGTGCACGAAATAACAATCCAGTGCAACAAATGCACGAAATACGAATCTAGTGCAACAAATGCACGAAATACGAATCTGGTGCATCAAGTGCACGAAATACAAATCTACAAAATACAAATCGGGTGCATCCAGTGCACGAAATACAAATCCAGTGTATCCAGTGCACGAAATATAAATCCAGTTCATCCAGTGCACGAAATACCCATTCCGGTGCAACAAATGCACGGGAATTCATCAATAACTCAAATGCGTATAAAAGAAACACCGAGTGTACCAAGGTGTATAAAAATCATAAACATGCGCAACTGCATGCACCAAAACACGTATCAATGCACTGCAAGCATATATGAGCTATACCGAGTGCAAAAATCAAATTGAGTGCGTACCACATGCACAAAATCAAATCAACCGTACAAAATCCACGAAATCATAACCACGTGCTGCCAAGGCACAAAACCGATATCAAGTGCAATAAATATGCACAAATCATAAACCAACACAATGGTGTGTAAAACGTATCTCAAGTGCAATAACTATGCACGAAATGTAAATACCCAGTAGGTTCAGCCAACGTGCATGAAAACCATATCATCAAAACTCAAATCCAAGCGATAAAAGCGTGATACTCGGATCACAACGCAAATCGCAAGAAATGACAATGAGGTACACCTCCTACAATGTCGAAAAGTGTCGGTGCGCCCAAAACTAGCAGAGCAAGAACATCTGCTTGCCTCCTGCTCACGGTCTGGCGTCCTCTATCTCTGAGTCCTCATTTCTCTGCGATTTACCAACCTCGCAATCTATCGGCTCATCGGCCCAGTCAGGTGTGCTAACGGAAACGATTCCACTTTGTCACTCCTCTGGTCATCTCTCGGCCAATTAGTAAGATCACTCGTAAAGCAGCACGTCACTGGCGTCGGCTTCCGGCCCTCTGAATACATGTAACACCACCGATCCTCGGTGCAAAACTCATCGCAGCATTTTCCTGGAAAGAACCTGCTTAAGGTCTCTTCCGATCTCGCCTATGCCGAACTATACAGAGGCTGGTAATCTTATAAATCTTTTCTCGCTTTCTGGACATCTGCGTTCTCAGCAAATCTTTTCCTTGGGAATTGGCCGTATCCCAACGCCTCTGTATACATATCCGATCTATAATCTCAATGGGGGGTAACAACAGCTCGTTAATATCTCGCACGAACCTCTTGCTCCACTCGTCTTTATTATCGTCCACTTCGACGTCATGTCATGCTATTTGCATACTGCAAATGTCTTCGGCTACAGTCAATCCGGAATCTCTCACACGGACTCGAATCATGAACTTAGTATCTTCATCACTCTGTAGAAGATATCCAGCCGAACACGTTCTCGGGAACTCATCCCAATCATCGGAGTAATACTCCATATTCGCCCGTTCTCGTTCAACTCACAACGCATCTGGGTGAGGTCCTCTATCTGAAGCAGGTCCACTTACTGATCTCCTATCGGATCATCCAACGAACAACGTCATCTATGGATCGATCTACTCTAGATCTGAGTAAGATTCTCCACTCTGGAAATCTTTAACTCGACAGGGCCTGCGTCAGCGCATCAAATCTGACGAATCACTTCGTCTCTCAACTCAAGATAGACTAGCTATCTCATGTCGCATCTCTACCAGAAAGCTCCAGTGATCTCAGCTCGTAATCTCTGGAAGCGATATCACATCAATCTCAGCAACAGCTGGGTCATCTGTCTGCACGGTAGATGACATCACAATCTCTGAGGTATGCTGTACATCAACAGTCCTCTCATAACAGGTAGCCTCTAACAATGGCCCGATCATCCGGTACAAAACTGCACACTGATCTCAAACGAGAGGTCACAACACAACACAACATCGATACGTCCCCATGTCACCAGAAAATACGATGGTCAGTCCTCGTCCACGACGAGCTCTCCCTGACCGCATCACTAGCAGCCGCTCAAACTGCGCTCAAATCATGGTGACAGGAACCTCAATCATGTATCGACGAAAATAGACTAAAGGGATGAATCAACAGATCCAGAACGAAAACATGATCATAAGGAGGAACAGAATCAGTGAGAGTATGATTATGGAAACAAATAGAATCAAGGATCTCAAATGGATGTATAATCAATGGAACGAAGAGAATCACCGGTCTCAAGATATGTACATCCTAAGGTTACTTAAGTGGAGTATCGTATCATAGATATGCTGTGGAACATACGTACGGTATGTCACTCTACTCAAGCTACCTACTCCATCAATCAGGGTCAGCCTATGTAACGAAAGTTCGGGTCTACTAAACCCCTGTTCAAGTCTAAGATCCGTAAGGTCAAGCCTAGGTTCCGAAATAGATTACGCCCCAGACTCCACATAATCAAACATAAACTCGAACTAAGGTTAAACCTGGCGCTCTGATACCAACTTTGTCACGACCCGAATTTAGTTCGTGACCGGCACTTAAATCATGTAACGTCTAAAGGCGCAACGTATATTAACTAAGCCGAAACCCAAAATTCTAAACCTTTTTTTTAAAATTTTTGGGCAGCACCTGCCTCGTATATCCTGATCCAAAACAGATATACAACAATATATAGGAATCCCCAAGCAGGAGCTGGCTCTTCGCCAAACGCGGGGTGACAACCACAGAAGACAGAAAATAAGTATACGATGCCCAACGGCGAAGATCCACACAAGGAATAAAGTAAAGGAAGACATCAAACCCACCAAGCGAACATGAAACCCATCGCACAAGTCTCGCAACTACAAGTCTTACTACTTATACAAATACTAGTTTCTGATTTGATGGAGTAACTAGATATAATAGGAATAATATTACAAGAGTGGCACGATCTGACATGTACCACCTACCCAAAGCAAATCACCCGAAAGCAGCTGTGTACCAGCGATGCCGCTACTGATCCAAGCGGTCAACCTATAAGAACTGTGGCGCAACGGGGAGTGAATTGCCAACTCGTGAGTAGAAAATATCATCAAGTAGAAATCGAAATAAACAACGATTCCTAGGTCAACTATATCATAAAGGTAATACTATAATATCTAGGGTGACCGTATCTGCATATGTGCCAACAACATAATCAATGCCAATGAGCAAGTGGATATCATCCAACCATATAATCAAATGCATGTATGCATGTGGATCTCATCTATGTGTCAACCAATGACACAACAACATCATGCATGTAAATATCATAAAAGCAGATGCAGGTAAATATTAGGATATAGATCAAAGTGTGTCCCTGGCGACACATCAGAATCATGGAACCTGAGTGTCCAACATCGACACTCGAAATATCATTAAACCTGTGTCCAACATAGACACGTAAATCCTCATAACTCAGGCACCACATCCTCAGATCGGCCCTCAAATCTATAAGTCTCATGGAACCTGAGTGCCCAATATCGACAACTTAAACATCATGAAAACATATGCCTGTGTGTGTGTGTGTGTATGTGTGTGTATGAGGATATCTACCTCGTGTGTCCATTAACGACACATCAAAAATCATGGAACCTGAGTGTCCAACATCGACACTCGAAACATCATGAAACCCGTATCGAGCATCGACACGTAAATCCTCATATCTCGGGCTCCGTCAGTCCAGATCGGCCCTCATCAATATCTCAGGCTCCGTTATTCCGGATCGGCCTACGGGCTCCGTCAGTCCAGATCGGCCCGTATCATCTCACGACTCCGGTCGGTATCCACCGGGTAACCGCCGAGTCCAAATACTATCACCGGTACGTACTAGCCCTCCTGCCAAGCTCATCGTCTATACCACGAAAATCACCCCTTGCCCCGGGGAACCATACCGGGTCCACTAAGTACCCGCAGACGGTGCCTACCTCTCCTCAAATCGGGTTTCTAACACAAGTCTCAGAACCGAGAAAACTCATGGTGGACGCACTGAAATATCATATCAAGAGAAACCAGGTTTTCAAACAATACATAAATTTCTTGAAATACCCCCACGGTTCTCAAATCAATAATCACATTAAATCCATATCTCAATGCGTAAAAATCGTAAAGCATGATGTATGCGGCATATAACAGAATGTAAGCATATCCGTTTATCATGCAACATGAAATAGTAATATGGGCATATCAAGGGAAAACTGCTATTTAAATGCATCATGTTATTAAATATATCATGCTGTAACGTTTTAAAAATAAATAAATAAATAATTAAATAAATAAAATCCTTTAGGTGAATTTTCCGATTATCGGCAAAATAAACCGTATTTTCCGTAAAAGTTAACTATAATTATTTTTCATCATTAATTTAAAAAGACTTATTTTAACTAAATAATTGCTAGTATTTAGTATTTATTTAGTCACTTATAAATTGTTAGTTTAATTAAATATTTTTCCTAAATTAATTATTTTTAATATTAACATAAGCTTTTAATTATACATTAAATAGGTGCAAATTATAAATTGCAATGGATTTATTTTTCAAAAGTGAACCATGACATATTAGAATTAGGTTTGTAGCATGCTATTCTCTTCTTGAATTGTCTTTAAAATTCTAGAGTTTTCTAGGTTGGAAAATGAAATAAAATAAAATAATTAAAGAAAAGGCTAAAAAAGAGACATTAATTTATGAAGTTTCTACACACCCCCACACATTTATTTTTCTATCTCTCCTCTCACAAAATTCTGGCCGAAACTAGGGGGGTGCAATTCTCCATTTTCCCCACTTCATTTCCTCTCCAAAATTCTTCAAAAATTCAGCCAAAATCAAACAAAAACCTCACAAATTGCTAATCCAATCTCTACCCATTTTCCATTGACCTATCAAGATTGGATCTTGGAACAAGTTAGCACTTTGGAGACTAGGTTGCATGTTGGGTTTCTTGTTGTGGAAGTATAATCCTAATCCAAGTGTTTAATTGTTGTTATAATACTTCAAATTAAGCAAAGTGTAATTATGGTTTTAATCTTTGTGATTCAAAATTCAAGAATGGGTTATTAAATCAAATTAGGGTTTTCATCATTGGATATTGATATTAAGGTGTAGTTTAACATGTTGAGATATGGAAAACTTAATCTAATTGTTAATTTGTTAGGTGTTACTTTAAAATTTTGCTAAATATGCCCTTGTTTGCAAACTAGGTTTTTATAATTTATATAAATTGGTGAGATAACATTCTAGTGATGATGTTTATCAATGATTCATGGTTTTAATGGGTAGACTAATATGTTAATTGAATGCAAAACCTAATTTGGTTACTAGTTGTTAATGGTTAGTTAAAAATTGTGATAATTAAGCTAAATTGCTAACTAGGTTTTTCGAAATAAACCGATTTGATTTATTTTTAGTTTTCGATGAGTTTTGGAACAACGATTTGTACGTTTGTGTTATATTGACGCAATCAATTGTATGTTATAATTAGTAAGCTTTGAAACTACGATTTGTACGTTTGTGTTTTCTCTCGATCAATCGGCGTTTGTACGCCGATGTCGAGGGTTATTTGGTCATTTTAGCATGAGCAGGTCATAGGTTTTAACCTATGCGCATTTCGTGCGCTGTTCTGGTTCTGTCTGCGATTTCAGTTTACGATATTATATAAGTTTGCGTATATGTACCCCTCACGTGAACTTCGGACGATGAAGAAGAGGATGGCGATATCGACTTCGGCAGATAAAGACCAGGTGAGTAGATGTATATCTACGGGGGAAGTCGGGTGGATGGCGTTTAGCCCCCCCTCCCCGCAAACGTAGAATAAGGATATTACATATTATTATTAAGAAGTCGGACGTGACCTTAGATTCTTGGCGAGTAGGGTACCATTGAAGACGTTAAGGTGGATTAGACTGATCTAGAAAGACTTAACCAGAGGATGGTTGCCCTAGATGGAATTCGTAGGCTTCATGTAGACACACACACACGCACACACACATACACTTGACTTGGGGTATATGTGTGTGTGTGTGTATGTGTATATATATATATATATATATGAATGTGTGTAGGTTTCTATATGTAGATATATATATATATATATATAACATATACACGTGATATGAGGAGGTTATATAATATCTGGGGAGGAGTCGGTATGACTGGGCGTGATGCCGTGAGTTAAAGATATACGATCGAGTATGATATGAAATGTACTATGATATTAGCGGATCGTTAGGAAATGAGAAAATGGATATTTATACATAAACGATAATAGGTGATGATGACATTGAAATGTACGAGATTCTAAAATAGAACCCGGATTGTAATATGTGACTTAATCACGATATGATATATATGACATGATATTTCTGAGGATCGTTTGACGATGTATATTTACTCAGACAATGATATATGTTTTTGACGATATTGGGATGTATGCGATTATAGCACAGTACCCTTGATCATGATATTGTTTGATGATGGTATTATACGAATGATGATGTACTTATGTGATAGTTGACCCGTATCCCGATTTTAGGAAGCCGTACGATGGATTTTACCGTACGAGGCAAAGATGTGATAATTTATCTGCACTCTTGACTCGAGAAAGTCATACTATGTACGTGACTCTATTAAGGCTGGGTCGCCGACTACTAAAGATATCGACTCAGACTTTAGGAGGATTCTACTTACCTTTTGACTAGTGTCCTTAGTTGGTTAGGTAGATCTTAGTTTAGGCTAGAGTCATACTTATTTTCAAAACTATCGGATCATGCTTTTTTTCAAACAACAAGTTGTATGACTCGTAATTATTATATATTCTCTAATTGTGCGTTTACTACACATTCACTGTTATATTCATGTTGCATTTATCGCATTGCATATTCATACGTAAGTTTCTTTAGCCAATAGGAAACTCTGCCTGTTAGGACACTAGCACCATTACTGATGATGCGCTTGTTCCACATACCCTTATTTGCCGGCTTACACACATCAACATCGGTAGTTGCCATGTCACGTAAATTTTAGAACATATTATCTTTTATTGATAGAATCAGCTAAAGGCTAGATCAATATAATAGTGTATGATTACTCTCATGTGCTAGTTAGACATTGCATTTATTACATAGACACTTCATGCATTCACATTTTCATACTATCATGCAATATTGTGGGGCTTATGCCGATACTCATTATTACTTACCCATGATTTTGGGATTTCGGATTTCTATGAGTTTTCTGGATTTTGGGGAAAACCGCAAGAATATATATAAAAACTTCTTTCTCTCTAACTCTCTTTTTAAAATACAAATTGCGGTTTTCTCGTGATGTATGTGTCGTCGACCATGAGATTTCATGTTTTCTGTTGGATTTCGAGACCCGATTCGAGGAGTGGATGAACCGTCTCGGGTACATAGTGGGTCCGCTATGGTACCTAGGGGTAAGAAGCTCGAGTTGTAGACGATGAGCCTGGTAGGGGAAGACTATCTACCGGTGATGTCTGGCGCAGCGGATATCCGGTGGATACCGACCGTTGTCGTGAGATTTGATGATATGGGCCGATCCGGACTGACGGAGCCCGAGATATTGAGACTATGAGGTATTGAGACTTTGAGATTTACATGTTTTGTGTCGATGCTTGACACGGATTTCCAGGGATTTTATTGATGATGTTTCAGATTACCATACAAATTTTACTATGATAAAGTTAAAGATTTCTTATACAGATATATCCAGATTTCATGGTTGATTGTTTTACATTCATGGAGCATGCATACTCATACACATGACATGTTACTACTTGAGGCGCTGACACGAACACTGAGCATTGCACATACGCATAGATTATTACCCTGCCACTACTAGATGACTAGTGTTACATTAGGTATATTATTACGACCTAAGAAAGTGACGTGCATGCGATTTCTACTCACAGATGTCTTCTACTCACGAGTTGGCAAGTCACCCCCGTTGTGCCAAATTTTCTTACAGGTTTCGATGTACAGGTTTCCTTGGCAGCTTACAGGCACATCATTTCATTCTGGGTGATTTGCTTGGTAGGTTGGTTCACTTGTATCAGGACCGCCGTTGTACCTTTATTATTTCATTTGTATTTAGTAAGCTCCATCAACCAGACATGTATTATTTTATAGATTTAGAAGACCAGTTGTTATTTCGACCTTAGAGTCGCGCTTGTATTATTATGGTTTCTGGTGGATTTGGTTTTCTTTTGAGTTTTGAGTCTCGCCCTTCGGCGTTGTATATTATAGTGCATTGTGTGGTTGTTTCCGCCTTTTTGGCGTAGAGCTAGCTCCCGCTTGGGGATGCCTTTTTAATGCTTGTATATATTATTCTTGTTGTACCCGTTTGGAGCCAGTTTTTACAAAGAAGACTCTGCCGAAATTTTTGAGAAATTTGATGTTTTTAAAACTTGTTTTCCTACACTTCTTCTTTAAAAGGGTTTAGATTTCTTTGCTTCGGCTTTCTTAGATTACGTTACGCCTCTAGACGTTTCGTAATTTATGTGCCGGTCACGTTCCGTAGCTTCGGGTCGTGACAAAGTTGGTATCAGAGCGCTAGGTTTAACCTTTGTCTAAGTCTAGGTTAACCTTGGTTGATGGAGTAGGTGACTTAGGTAGAGTGACGTACCGTGGGTATGATCCGCGGCATACTTACGATACGCTACTCTGCTTAAAAATCCTTAGGATGTACATTTCATTGCACCATATTCTATTCGTTCCTTTAATATATCTTCGTCGATATCGAATGGTGGTTTCTGTTACCGCGGTCGCACGGGCAGAGAGAGCTGCGGCTTGAATGCGACGACCATTAGGGTATCGTTTATTCTTGAGGATTGAAGCATTGTTTAGCGTGCGGACGAAGGGTATTCACATGTCGTCCAGATGAAGTTAAAAGGTTCGAACGAATGTCAGAAACCTATTTTCCCAAGTTTAAGGTATTCGGATGAACATGCAGGTATTTCTATGGACCCTTTAGAAGAATGAAACCCTAACTCGACATAATGACCATGTGAACGCTGGTGAACCTTAGGGTTTGCGGCAGTTCCGTGGTGCCATTAGTGAGGCTTGGGTTTGCCCTTCTACGGATGGTCCGCAGATGCTTGGGCATGTACTGGATATTTTTAAACTGTACTTGAGTGTTGAGCTCTTGGGGAATTATGGGATTTTGATGAATCGATCGAAAATTTTAACGTAGTCTGGATATCAGGTGAAGGGATAGATTACGTGGGAGACTCTAGATATGAGCATAGCCGTTTGTAGCGCAGTCAGCACAGCTATGAGGAGGCGAGTCCGAATCAGTCGACATTAGAAAAGGCACACATTGATGATAGTGTTTACGATCGCGATTTAGTGATTTGAATTTCATATTTTCGTTGTTTGGATTTTGGTATTTTGAGGATTATGTTCTATGATTGGTATTTCCTTTGTGTACGTTCATTACACTCTCTTTGTGTTTCATATATCAGTTGTACTGATATTGTTTTGTGAATACCCAGTGCACTCGATTTGGTTTTATAAATTTTGAGATATTGATTTGAGTTCGTGCATATAGGTTGCACATGATTTTGACGTATACTTCGACATAGTTTTCATTCACTTTTCGTACTGTGATTTCGATTTTGATATTCAGTGTATGTTTTCGTGCACCATGTGCACTTAATTGTGATTTTTGCGCACACTTGGCACACTTGATACGATTTTGTGCACACCAGATGCACTAAATCGGGGTTTTGTGCAGATTTGATGCACATGATATTATTGTCGTGCACTCCCGTTGCACCCGACATATGTTTTTGGTGCACACACATTGCACTCAGTTTTGTTTCTGTGCGTATTCATGGCATCTGTATTTGATTTCGATTTTCGTGCGCACCGGACGCACGGGGTACCTCCTATACTGTATTTGAGATTGATTTCATTTTGAGCAGTACGTTTTTATGATATTTACTAATTGGTTTGATAATCGAGCAGGACTGTCCTGAGATCAGTACCTAGGTGTTTTTGCATGCTTCTCTATTCAGGTGTTTTTGCATGCTTCTCTACGATATTTTACTACTACGATGCGCACTATATACAAGTTATAGTTTTGTTGAATTTCATGTTGGTTTTCGTAGTGTACTTTGACAAGGTATTTTCACCATAACTCCGATGATTGCGGTATGCTTGACGGAGTTGATTTTTAGTTATGTTTTGATAATTTCGGAGCCCCGATAATTTGAGTGTTTTGCTAAATGTTTTAGTATTTGGGAGGAGTTTTAATTTAAATTCGGGGACCGAATTTCTTTAAGGGTGAAGATTGTAACGTTTTTAAAATAAATAAAAAAATAAAATCCATTAGGTGAATTTTCTGATTATCGGTAAAATAAACCGTATTTTCCGTAAAACTTAACTATAATTATTTTTCATCATAAATTTAAAAAGACCTATTTTAACTATATAATTGCTAGTAATTGGTATTTAATTAGTCACTTATAAATTGTTAGTTTAATTAAATATTTTTCCTAAATTAATTATTTTTAATATTAACATAAGCTTTTAATTATACATTAAATGGGTGCAAATTATAAATTGCAATGGGTTTATTTTTCAAAAGTGAACCATGACATAATAGAATTAGGTTAGTAGCATGTTATTCTCTTCTTGAATTGTCTTTAAAATTCTAGATTTTTCTAGGTTGGAAAATGAAATAAAATAAAATAATTAAAGAAAAGGCTAAAAAAGAGACATTAATTTATGAAGTTTCTACACACCCCCATACATTTCTTTTTCTCTCTCCTCTCACAAAATTCTGGCCGAAACAAGCGGGGTGCAATTCTCCATTTTCCCCACTTCATTTCCTCTCTAAAATTCTTCAAAAATTCATCCAAAATCAAACAAAAACCTCACAAATTGCTAATCCAATCTCTACCCATTTTCCATTGACCTATCAAGCTTGGATCTTGGAACAAGTTAGCACTTTGGAGACTAGGTTGCATGTTGGGTTTCTTGTTGTGGAGGTATAATCCTAAACCAAGTGTTTAATTGTTGTTATAATACTTCAAATTAAGCTAACAAGAAGTGTAATTATGGTTTTAATCTTTGTGATTCAAAATTCAACAATGGGTTATTAAATCAAATTAGGGTTTTCATTATTGGATATTGATCTTATGGTGTAGTTTAACATGTTGAGACATGGAAAACTTAATCTAATTGTTAATTTGTTAGGTGTTACTTTAAAATTTTGCTAAATATGCCCTTTTTTGCAAACTAGGTTTTTATAATTTATATAAATTGGTGAGATAAAATTCTAGTGATGATGTTAATCAATGATTCATGGTTTTAATGGGTAGACTAACATGTTAATTGAATGCTAAACCTAATTTGGTTACTAGTTGTTAATGGTTAGTTAAAAATTGTGATAATTATGCTAAATTGCTAAATAGGTTTTTAGAAATAAACCGATTTGATTTATTTTGTATATTCGATGAGTTTTGGAACTACGATTTTTACATTTATGTTTTATTGATGCAATCTATTGTATATTATAATTAGTGAGTTTTGGAACTACGATTTGTACGTTTGTGTTTTATCTCGATCAATCGGCATTTGTACGTCGAGGTCGAGCGTTATTTGGTCATTTTTGCGAGAGCGGGACATAGGTTTTAACCTATGCGCGTTTCGTGCGATGTTTTGGTTCTGTCTGCGATTTCAATTTATGATATTATATATGTTTGGGTATAGGTACCCCTCACGTGGACTTTGGACGATGAAGAAGAGAATGGCGGTATCGACTTCGGAAGATAAGTACCAGGTGAGTAAATGTATATCTACGAGGGAAGTCGGGTGGATAGCGTTTAGCACCCCCGCTAACGTAGAATAAGGATATTACATATTATTATTTGGAAGTTGGACCTGACCTTAGATTCTTGGCCAGTAGGGTACCATTGAAGACGTTACGGTGGATTAAACTGATCTAGAAAGACTTAACCAGAGGATGGTTGCCCTAGAGGGAATTCGTAGGCTTCATGTAGACACACACACGCACACACACATACACTTGACTTGGAGTATATGTATATATATATATATATCTGTGTGTGTGTGTGTAGGTTTCTAAATCTCTGTGTGTGTGTGTGTGTGTGTGTGTGTATATAACATATACACGTGATATGAGGAGGTTATATGATATCTGGGGAGGAGTCGGTATGACTGGGCGTGATGCCGTGAGTTAAAGATATACGACCGAGTATGATATGAGATGTATTATGATATAAGCGGATCGTTGGGAAATGAGAAAATGGATATTTATACATAAACGATAATAGGTGATGAAGACATTGAAATGTACGAGACTCTAAAATAGAACCCGGATTGTAATATGTGACTTAATCACGATATGATATATGTGACATGATATTTCTGAGGTTCGTTTGACAATGTGTATTTACTCAGACAATGATATATGTTTTTGATGATATTGGGATGTATACGATTATTGCATAGTACCCTTGATCCTGATATTGTTTGATGATGATATTATACGAATGATGATGTACTTATGTGATAGTTGATCCGTACACCGATTTTGGGAAGTCGTACAATGGATTTTACCGTACGAGGCATAGATGTGATGATTGATCCGCATTCTTGACTCGAGAAAGTCGTACTATGTACGTGACGCTATTAAGGCTGGGTCGCCGACTACTAGAGATATCGACTCAGACCTTATGAGGATTCTTCTTACCTTTCGACTAGTGTCCTTAGTTAATCCTTAGTTGGTTAGGTAGATCTTAGTTTAGGCTGGGGTAATACTTATTTTCAAAACTATCGGATCATGCTTTTTTTTTCAAACAACAAGCTGTGTGACTCGTAATTAGTATATATTCTCTAGTTGTGTGTTTACTACACATTCACTGTTATATTCATGTTGCATTTATCGCATTGCATATTCATACGTAAGTATCTTTAGCCAATAGGAAACTCTGCCTGTTAAGACACCGGCACCAATACCGATGATGTGCATGTTCCACATACACTTATTTGCCGGCTCACACACATCATCATCGGTAGTTGCCATGTCACGTACACTTTAGAACATATTATCTTTCATTGATAGAATCAGCTAAAGTCTAGATCAATATAATAGTGTATGATTACTCTCATGTGCTAGTTAGACATTGCATTTATTACATAGACACTTCATGCATTCACATTTTCATACTATCATGCAGTATTGTGGGGCTTATGCCGATACTCATTATTACTTACTCATGATTTTGGGATTTTGGATTTCTATGAGATTTCTGGATTTTGTGGAAAACCGCAAGAATATATATAAAAACTTCTCTCTCACTCTCCCTCTCTTTTAAAATACAAGTTGTTGTTTTCTCGTGATGTATGTGTCGTCCAGCATGAGATTTCATGTTTTCTGTTCGATTTCGAGACCCGATTCGAGGAGTGGATGAACCTTCTCAGGTACATAGTGGGCCCGCTATGGTACCCCGGGGCAAGAAGCTCGAGTTGTAGACGATGAGCCTTGCAGGGGAAGACTATCTACCGGTAATGTCCGGCGCGGCGGATATCCGGAGGATATCGACCGTTGTCATCAGATTTGATGATATTGGCCGATCCGGACTGACGGAGCCCGAGATATTGAGACTATGAGATATTGAGACTATGAGGTATTGAGACTTTGAGATTTACATATTTTGTGTCGATGCTTGACACGTATTTCCATGGATTTTATTGATGATGTTTCAGATTACCATACAAATTTTACTATGATAAAGTTAAAGATTTCTTATACAGATATATCCAGATTTCATGGTTGATTGTTTTACATTCATGGTGCATGCATACTCATACACATGACATGTTACTGCTTGAGGCAATAACACAAGCACTGAGCATTGCACTTACGCATAGATTATTATCCTGCCACTTCTAGATGACTAGTGTTACATTAGGTATATTATTATGACCTAGGAAAGCGTCATGCATGCGATTTCTACTCGCAGATGTCTTCTACTCACGTGTTGGCAAGTCACCCCCGTTGTGCCAAATTTTTTTACAGGTTTCGATGTGCAGGTTTCCTTGGTAGCTTACTGGCACATCATTTCATTCAGGATGATTTGCTTGGTAGGTTGGTTCACTTGTATCAGGACCGCCGTTGTATTTTTATTATTTCATTTGTATTTAGTAAGCTCCATCAAACAGACATGTATTACTTGATAGATTTAGAAGACCGGTTGTTGTTATTTCGACCTTAGAGTCGCGCTTGTATTATTATGGTTTCTGGTAGATTTGGTTTTCTTTTGAGTTTTGAGTCTCGCCCATCGGCGTTGTATATTATAGTGCATTGTGTGGTTGTTTCCGCCTTTTTGGCGTAGAGCTAGCTCCCGCTTGGGGATGCCTTTTTATTGCTTGTATATATTATTCTTGTTGTACCCGTTTGGAGCCAGTTTTTACAAAGGAGACTCTGCCGAAATTTTTGAGAAATTTGATGTTTTTAAAACTTGTTTTCTTACACTTCTTCTTTTAAAGGGTTTAGATTTCTTGGCTTCGGCTTGCTTAGATTACGTTACGCCTCTAGAAGTTTCGTAATTTAAGTGCCGGTCACGTTCCGTATCTTCGGGTCATGACAAAGTTGGTATCAGAGCACTAGGTTTAACCATTGTCTAAGTCTAGGTTGACCTTGGTTGATGGAGTAGGTGACTTAGGTAGAGTGACGTACCGTGGGTATGATCCGCGGCATACTTACGATACGCTACTCTGCTTAAGAAGCCTTAGGATGTACATTTCATTGCACCATATTCTATTCGTTATTTTGATCTATCTTGGTCGATATCGAATGGTGGTTTCTGTTACCACGGTCGCACGGGCAGAGGGAGCTGTGGCTTGAATGCGACGACCATTAGGGTATCGTTTATTCTTGAGGATTGAAGCATTGTTTAGCGTGCGGACGAAGGTTATTCACATGTAGTTCAGACGAAGTTAAAAGGTTCGAACGAATGTCAGAAATCCATTTTCCCAAGTTTAAGGTATTCGGAAGAACATGCAGGTATTTCTATGGACCCTATAGAAGAATGAAACCCTAACTCGATATAATGACCATGAGAACGCTGGTGAACCTTAGGGTTTGCGGCAGTTCCGTGGTGCAATTAGTGAGGCTTGTGTTTGCCCTTCTACGGATGGTTCGCAGATGCTGGGGCATGTACTGGATATTTTTAAACTGTACTTGAGTGTTGAGCTCTTGGGAAATTATGGGATTTTGATGAATCGATCAAAAAGTTTAACGTAGTCCGGATATCAGGTGAAGGGAGAGATTACGTGGGAGACTCTAGATATGAGCATAGCCGTTTGTAGCGCAGTCAGCACAGCTATGAGGAGGCGAGTCCGAATCAGTCGACATTAGAAAAGGCACACATTGACGATAGTGTTTACGATTGCGATTTAGTGATTTGAATTTCATATTTCCGTTGTTTGGATTTTGGTATTTTGAGGATTATGTTCTATGATTGGTATTTCCTTTGTGTACATTCATTACACTCTGTTCGCGTTTCATATATCAGTTGTATTGATATTGTTTTGTGAATACCCAGTGCACTCGATTTGGTTTTATACATTTTGAGATATTGATTTGAGTTCGTGCATATGGGTTGCACATGATTTTGACGTATACTTCAACATAGTTTTCATTCACTTTTCGTACTGTGATTTCGATTTTGATATTCAGTGTATGTTTTCGTGCACCATGTGCACTTGATTGAGATTTTTGCGCACACTTGGCGCACTTGATGCGATTTTGTGCACACCAGATGCACTAAATCGGGGTTTTGTGCAGATTAGATGCACCTGATATTATTGCCGTGCACGCCCGTTGCACTCGACATATGTTTTTGTTGCACACCCATTGCACTCAGTTTTGTTTCTGTGCGTATTCATGGCATCTGTATTTTATTTCGATTTTCGTGTGCACCGGACGCACGGGGTACCTCCTATACTGTATTTGAGATTGATTTCATTTTGAACAGTACATTTTTATGATATTTACTAATTGGTATGATAATCGAGCAGGACTGTCCTGAGATCAGTACCTAGGAGTTTTTGCATGCTTCTCTATTCAGGTGTTTTTGCATGCTTCTCTATGATATTTTACTACTACGATGCGCACTACATACAAGTTATAGTTTTGATGAATTTCATGTTGGTTTTCGTATTGTACTTTGACATGGTATTTTCACCATGACTCCGATGATTGCGGTATGCTTGACGGAGTTGATTTTTAGTTATGTATTGATGATTTCGGAGCCCCGATAATTTGAGTGTTTTGCTAAATGTTTTAGTATTTGGGGGGAGTTTTAATTTAAATTCGGGGACCAAATTTCTTTAAGGGGGAAGATTGTAACGTTTTTAAAATAAATAAATAAATAAATAAATAAATAAAATCCATTAGGTGAATTTTCTGATTATCGGTAAAATAAACCGTATTATCTGTAAAACTTAACTATAATTATTTTTCATCATAAATTTAAAAAGACCTATTTTAACTATATAATTGCTAGTATTTGGTATTTAATTAGTCAGTTATAAATTGTTAGTTTAATTAAATATTTTTCCTAAATTAATTATTTTTAATATTAACATAAGCTTTTAATTATACATTAAATGGGTGCAAATTATAAATTGCAATGGGTTTATTTTTCAAAAGTGAACCATGACATATTAGAATTAGGTTTGTAGCATGCTATTCTCTTCTTGAATTGTCTTTAAAATTCTAGAGTTTTCTAGGTTGGAAAATGAAATAAAATAAAATAATTAAAGAAAAGGCTAAAAAAGAGACATTAATTTATGAAGTTTCTACGCACCCCCACACATTTCTTTTTCTCTCTCCTCTCACAAAATTCTGGCCGAAACTAGGGGGTGCAATTCTCTATTTTCCCCACTTCATTTCCTCTCTAAAATTCTTCAAAAATTCATCCAAAATCAAACAAAACCCTCACAAATTGCTAATCCAATCTCTACCCATTTTCCATTGACCGATCAAGCTTGGATCTTGGAACAAGTTAGCACTTTGGAGACTAGGTTGCATGTTGGGTTCCTTGTTGTGGAGGTATAATCCTAATCCAAGTGTTTAATTGTTGTTATAATACTTCAAATTAAGCTAACTAGAAGTGTAATTATGGTTTTAATCTTTGTGATTCAAAATTCAACAATGGGTTATTAAATCAAATTAGGGTTTTCATCATTGGATATTGATCTTAAGGTGTAGTTTAACATGTTGAGACATGGAAAACTTAACCTAATTGTTAATTTGTTATGTGTTACTTTAAAATTTTGCTAAATATGCCCTTGTTTGCAAACTAGGTTTTTATAATTTATATAAATTGGTGAGATAAAATTCTAGTGATGATGTTTATCAATGATTCATGGTTTTAATGGGTAGACTAACATATTAATTGAATGCAAAACCTAATTTGGTTACTAGTTGTTAATGGTTAGTTAAAAATTGTGATAATTATGCGAAATTGCTAACTTGGTTTTTAGAAATAAACCGATTTGATTTATTTTGTATTTTCGACGAGTTTTGGAACTACGATTTTTACATTTATGTTTTATTGATGCAACCTATTGTATATTATAATTAGTGAGTTTTGGAACTACGATTTGTACGTTTGTGTTTTATCTCGATCAATCGGCATTTGTACGTCGAGGTCGAGCGTTATTTATTCATTTTTGCAAGAGCGGGTCATCGGTTTTAAACTATGCGCGTTTCGTGCGCTGTTTTGGTTCTGTCTGCGATTTCAGTTTATGATATTATATATGTTTGCGTATAGGTACCCCTCACGTGGACTTTGGACGATGAAGAAGAGAATGGTGGTATCGACTTCGGCCGATAAGGACCAGGTGAGTAGATGTATATCTACGGGGGAAGTCGGGTGGATAGCGTTTTGCACCCCCGCTAACGTAGAATAAGGATATTACATATTATTATTAGGAAGTTGGACGTGACCTTAGATTCTTGGCCAGTAGGGTACAATTGAAGACTTTAAGGTGGATTAAGCTGATCAAGAAAGACTTAACCAGAGGATGGTTTCCCTAGAGGGAACTCGTAGGCTTCATGTAGACACACACACGCACACATACATACACTTGACTTGGTGTATATGTATATATATGTGTGTGTGTGTGTGCGCGTGTGTGTAGGTGTGTGTGTGTGTATATATATATATAACATATACACGTGATATGAGGAGGTTATATGATATCTGGGGAGGAGTCGGTATGACTGGGCGTGATGCCTTGAGTTAAAGATATACAATCGAGTATGATATGAGATGTACTATGTTATTAGCGGATCGTTGGGAAATGAGAAAATGGATATTTATACATAAACGATAATAGGTGATGAGGACATTGAAATGTACGAGACTCTAAAATAGAACCCGGATTGTAATATGTGACTTAATCACGATATGATATATGTGACATGATATTTCTGAGGTTCGTTTGACGATGTATATTTACTCAGACAACGATATATGTTTTTGATGATATTGGGATGTATACGATTATAGTATAGTACCCTTGATCATGATATTGTTTGATGATGATATTATACGAATGATGATGTACTTATGTGATAGTTGACCCGTACCCCAATTTTGGGAAGCCGTACAATGGATTTTACCATACGAGGCATAGATGTGATGATTGATCCGCACTCTTGACTCGAGAAAGTCGTACTATGTATGTGACGCTATTAAGGCTGGGTCACCGATAACTTGAGATATCGACTTAGACTTTAGGAGGATTCTTCTTACCTTTCGACTAGTGTCCTTAGTTAGTTCCTTAGTTGGTTAGGTAGATCTTAATTTAGGCTCGAGTAATACTTATTTTCAAAACTATCGGATCATGCTTTTTTTTTCAAACAACAAGCTGTATGACTCGTAATTAGTATATATTCTCTAGTTGTGCGTTTGTTACACATTCACTGTTATTTTCATGTTGCATTTATCGCATTGCATATTCATACGTATGTTTCTTTAGCCAATAGGAAACTCTGCCTGTTAGGACACCGGCACCATTAACGATGATACGCATGTTCCACGTACACTTATTTGCCGGCTCACACACATCATCATCGGTAGTTGCTATGTCATGTACACTTTAGAACATATTATCTTTTATTTATAGAATCAGCTAAAGTCTAGATCAATATAATAGTGTATGATTACTCTCATGTGCTAGTTAGACATTGCATTTATTACATAGACACTTCATGCATTCACATTTTCATACTATCATGCAGTATTGTGGGGCTTATGCCTATACTCATTATTACTTACTCATGATTTTGGGATTTTGGATTTCTATAAGATTTCTGGATTTTGTGGAAAACCGCAAGAATATATATAAAAAATTCTCTCTCTCTCTCCCTCTCTTTTAAAATACAAGTTGTGGTTTTCTCGTGATGTATGTGTCGTACACCATGAGATTTCATGTTTTCTGTTGAATTTCGAGACCCGATTCGAGGAGTGGTTGAACCGTCTCGGGTACATGGTAGGCCCGGTATGGTACCCCGGAGCATGAAGCTCGAGTTGTAGACGATGAGCCAGGCAGGGGAAGACTACCTACCGGAGATGTCTGGTGCGGCGGATATCCGGAGGATACCGACCGTTGTCATGAGATTTGATGATATGGGCCGATCCGGACTGACGGAGCACGAGATATTGAGACTATGAGATATTGAGACTATGGGGTATTGAAACTTTGAGATTTACGTTTTGTGTCGATGCTTGACACGGATTTCCATGGATTTTATCTATGATGTTTCAGATTACCATACAATTTTACTATGATAAAGTTAAAGATTTCTTATACAGATATATCCAGATTTCATGGTTGATTGTTTTACTTCATGGTGCATGCATACTCATACACATGACATGTTACTACTTGAGGCACTGACACGAGTACTGGGCATTGCACTTACGGATAGATTATTACCCTGCCACTACTAGATGACTAGTGTTATATTAGGTATATTATTATGAGCTAGGAAAGCGTCGTGCATATGATTTCTACTCGCAGATGTCTTTTACTCACGAGTTGGCAACTCACCCCCGTTGTGAAATTTTTTTTTACAGGTTTCGATGTACAGGTTTCCATGGCAGCTTGCTGGCACATCATTTCATTCAGGGTGATTTGCTTTGTAGGTTGGCTCATTTGTAATAGGACCGTTGTTGTACCTTTTTTATTTCATTTGTATCTAGTAAGCTCCATCAACCAGATGTGCATTACTTGATAGATTTAGAAGACCAGTTGTTGTTATTTCGACCTTAGAGTCGCGCTTGTATTATTATGGTTTCTGATGGATTTGGTTTTCTTTTGAGTTTTGAGCCTCGCCCTTCGGCGTTGTATATTATAGTGCATTGTGTGGTTGTTTCCGCCTTTTTGGCGTAGAGCTAGCTCCCGCTTAGGGATGCCTTTTTATTGCTTGTATATATTATTCTTGTTGTACCCGTTTAGAGCCAACTTTTACAAAGGAGACTCTGCCAAATTTTTTGAGAAATTTGATGTTTTTAAAACTTGTTTCCCTACACTTCTTCTTTTAAAGGGTTTAGATTTCTGGGTTTCGGCTTGCTTAGTTTACATTACGCCTCTAGACGTTTCGTAATTTAAGTGTCGGTCATGATCCGTACCTTCGGGTCGTGACACATGCGGTTCCCAATTCTCCAAAATCCCAAAGAAACATCATATAAAGGTGATCATGTGGCTATAGCAAGGTATAAGGGTGTACATGTAAGTATGTATGCATGATATACATGTAGCTATAGTAAGATATGTGCATATACCTGACAATAATGATGCAATACCATATAGGTATATGTGTAAGCTGTAGCGAGGTATGTATATATACATGTTATTAATGATGCAATACCATATAGGTATATGTGTAGCATGTAGGAATAGCAAGGAATACGTGTAAGCATATAGATATACAGGTATGCTATATTTCATATGCACAATGGAATAAGAATCAATGTCTCAATGTCAAATGACAATACAATACCACTTAAGGGTATATGTTGCTATAGCCAGATATGTGGGTATACATGTAAGAATGTATGCGGCAATTCTACTGTGTAGTGACATAGCAATTATCGATGATGAAGGTATGTGAGCCGGCCAATCTGTGTAAGTATAACATACGCATTATCGATAATGGTGTCGGTGTACTAGCATGGGTATATGTAATGAAATGAGAATGACATGAACGTAGCATAAAGTACATCATCAGCTAAATGATACATGGTATACGTGTCTACAATATATCCGAGTCGGTGAATCTATCATTCGGCATCCAGCCTCACAACATCACATACGGTATAATCTATCATACGACAACATTAAACCAATAGGGATCCTATCAACTTATATGACAATGAGGGTACGGACCAACGTCTTGTACGGCATATCACTCATGATTCACAACATTATATATGTCGATATACCTATATCCCAGGTCACATCTGTATCAATCTCATTTCGTGGACCGACAAAGGTATTAACTATCTCATATCGACTCGCATCCATATAACGACATATCATACTAAGTCATCATATCACATCGTATACTCATTCTCCTTCAATCCGTACCTATCATGATTCACTTCTCATTTCATACTCTCATATGTCACTATGTTCATTAGTGTCAACTTTTATCATATTATCGTTTTTGAATCCTATAATCATGTCCGTCCAATATCATTTATCAGGATATAATAATCAAACGATATTCCATATCAATGTTTGCGGGGGTGCTAAACGCCATCCACCCGATTTACCCCGTAGATATAAATCTACTCACCTGCTAAACTCCTCGCTTAGCCGTAGTCGATGTGCTTTGTCATCTCGGAATCCACATGAAGGTACCTACAATATCAACACATATCGCAATACCATCAAAATCAATGTCCGAAAACCGATACGGCACACGGTGCTCTCATAGGTTAGAACCCCTACGCATGCAAAACCAACCAATGAACCCTTGTTGTTGACGTACAAACGCCCAACAACCAAATACAATACCCAAGAATTCCAAAATACGGAAAACCATAACCAAAACAACTCACAATAGCTCCCAGATTTTGGTTCAGGTCAACTGGAATTAAACAAACAAGTATAAGGTGTTGTATATGAAGTGTATGAGCTACTGGACCAATTCAAGCACCAACCACCACCAAGTGGACGGCCACTTGCACCCAAATTCCGGCGAGCTCGGCCCGTTATGCTCCGTTGGTGTTCGTCTTCTCAGGGTGGTCTCCTAGTGTCTTAAATAGGTTTCTGGAGTTGTTTGTTTTTCTCATAAACATCTCAGGTCATCCCAGATTCCCTGCAGGCCTTAAGGTTTCACAAAATCGACACGGAACAATTCCAACTTCGTGTATCGGGTTCTAAACTCAATTCCAGGTCAATAAAACACTCTCTAAGGTCTTGTAAACACTCCCTACACCTCAATTGGCCACTTGACAGCAACATATAATATTCCAAGATCACAAACCTATTTAACTCAATTTCTATCTAGAAATACGATATTTAACACCAAAAAGTAAACTAAAGTGTATGGATTACCTTATTTGCAACCATAGAACTTTCTTGAGTTGCCCAAGTCTTCAAAATCCAAACATGGTTGGTCCAATGTGTTTAGAAAGGATGTATGCATGTTTTAAATGATGGGGGTATAGGATTTTGGTGAAGGATTGAAGATGACGCTTGAGGTACTGGTGGTTGAGGAAGAAGAAGAAAAGAGATGAAGAAATAATGGGGGAGATGAAAGAATGGCAGCCCCATCCCTTTCCTACCCTCAGTCTCTTTTATTCTCACTCTCTCACAAACAAATATCCTTTTTGTTTTACTCACAAATATCTCATGGCATCTAAAACTGTTCCATTCAAACTCAAACTCTTTATTTCCTTGCTTTCTCTTTTCCTTTTCATTTCCTTTCTCATTTCCTTTCTCATTTCCTTTCTCACAAAACTCATAAGACACATGCACACATGCACATGACATGGTGAAAAATCATGAAAAGGTAAAAACACGGATTTTATCCCAAAATCCGATAAATATCATTAAAATAATTAAATCATTTTATTCTTTGATAAATTTCCAAATATTGGTATGCACTTATACCATTTTACGAAAATCCCAATTTCGCAAATCGGGTAGGTTTCGCAAAATATATTATTTTAATGTTAAATTTCCAAAAATAATATTTTATATTTCTTAAATGTTACAGTTTTTAAGGTAAAGCTTAGGTAAGAGCATCACTCACGGTACTAACTAGGAAAACCTTCTTGGGTACATGAGATATCCTCTTCTTAGTGCACAAGTCCTTCATGATTTTTGCATATGATGGGACTTGTTGGACTGCATGTAAAAGGAGAATATTGATGTTAACCTGTTTGAACATCTCTAGAATCTTTCCATTTGTGGATTTTGTTTATTGGATTTCAACCGATTTGGAAATGGAACATTTTTGAAATTGGTTGAGCCCAATGCTTTTAGAGGAGATTGTGGAGTTGGAATCGAACCCAAAACTGGAGTTTGAGTGCAGTGAGATGTGGATCCGTTCGGAGCAGCGATTGAAGAAGAAGAGCCTTTTGAAGAATGGAGAATAGGCTCAGAAGAAGAAGAAGGAGTAGAAGAAACGGCCGGGGTGTCATCATCAATCCGTGTGCCAAAGTTGTTGTGCAGTATCCTTCTAGATCTCAAAGTAGTTACGACACTCACATTATTGTTCTGTTGTTCAAGTGTAACATGTACATTATGTGGGTGACCAGGATTTGGGAGTGGTTGAGATGGAAGCTTCCCTTTCTCTCGCTCGCTTAAAGCCGTGTCCAGCTGTGCAATCTGGGCTTCGATGGTCTTGATGCTTTGCCCTTGTGCAGCATTGTTTTGTACCAAAGACTGTATAGAAGACTGGATGTTGGCGGTGGATTGAGTCGATTTCTTTACAAACGCTTCCAGACTCCGTTCTAGCGAGGAAACCTTATCGTTATTTGACGGAACAAAGTTGTTTTGAGGAAAAGAATTGTTGCAGGGTGCAAAGCTGTTCGTCAGATTTTGAAAAGGTTAGGGTTCGAAGGGCTGCTGAAATTTTTGTTGAGTTTGCTGCTGAGCTTGTTGTTGATGAGGACGGGGCCTCTGGAAGTTGTTGTGGCCTTGGAATTGATGCCGGTTCTGTTTCTAAGCGAAATTGGGATGGTTCCTCCAACCCGGATTGTATGACGAAGAGTATGGATCGTTTCTCGGTCTTTACTGAAATTCAGCATTAACCTGATCCAAAAAGGTTAGTGATAAGGGCACTGAAAAAGAAGGTCTTTGTATCGGTCAAAGCACTTCCAAAAATGTTCGGTAGGAAGATGGGAAAATTGGTTACTTTCATTTTGAATCCTCGCGATCTTATGATTTGGGTAAAATTTCTTAAGAAACACTTTCACAAACTCATCCCAACTGGTTATCGAGTGGGATGTGGTGCTATACAGCCGCTTTTCAGCAAGGTCGCACAAAGTGAAAGAAATAACTCGTAGCCGTATAGCATCGTCAGACAGTTAGGTCATCTTCGTCATCGTACAAACGTTCTGGAATTTATTGGTTAAGATGTAGGCATCTTCGGATTCAAGCCCATGAAATTTGGGCAACATGTTGATGAATTGGGGCATAATTTCAAAATTATCCCCACTGGCCGATGGAAGTGAAAGATAGGTAGGGAGTGCGACGCGGGCCGGATAGAATCGATCTTGGAGCGCAATTTGCTGTGGTGCTTGAACAAGAGGTGGTCACGGATTATTCGCACCTAATGTCTTAGTTATATGTATGCCCTAGAGGCCATTACTATAAATAGGATGTATATTGTAAGGGATGGTTGGACATATATAGGGAGAACTTTCTTGCTCGACATGATAGTATGCTATCTGGTTGCTCCTTACCTTAACGTGTACGCTGATTGTCTCTCTGTTACATGGTGGTAAAGCCCTTAGGATGTGTACTTGACTACCTGGACTATGATGCGGATCATACTAGTGGGGACATGGTAGTCCATAAGTACATCCTTCAAGGTCCCTAGTCGTGGGTGTATCGAGACGGGGCATCGATATACCAGAGTAGACAAGCGTATACCTTCTCGACCCATACAGATGGACGATGGATGATCCCATATCCACTGGTGTTTGACATCAGAGATGATATACGGGTGCTCAGTGGAGACTGGGTACACTGGACGGACTCGCCGAGAACTCCCAGATGGTATTATACCTTACGTCAGATGGCAGTTCTCTGGTGACACTGGTACAGAGTAGTCTGTTGACCCGAGATCGTCATAGAGTCTTGTGTGGTTCCTACTGTGCTTTGATTTGCACCTTACCACGTCCAAGTGGCCGTGCAAAACGGTGGTTTTTGGGTACAGTCCCGAATCACATGGAGGCAATGAGCGATAGGAGGGGATTCGTCTCTCCCGGTATAGGGAGTTGATGTTGCGCTGTGTTCGATTGGTTATAACCGGAAATCCCTGGCCAGGGTTGCTGAGATTTACCGGTAAGTGTTACCTGTAGTTTCTCAAACTGTTATAGACCTCATATCGACACGACTTATCGAGCTATTGGGTTCTGACGTTTACCACCCCTAGGCGAGATATGCGACATATCACACGACGAGACCGGACTGTACGGTAAGTGTTACTGGTTGGATTCACAGGAGTGTGAGCGGGCTTGCTCGTCGATCTTCTGATCGCTCAATACCCGGGTGGCCGTTACGTTTAGCAGACCGCTTGCGGCTTGTGGGTGTTTGATATGATCATCACCTGCTGCTGGCGTATTGACAAGTCTTTAGAGTCCTACACAGAGGTTTCCTGGCTCAAGCGAAACGAAATAGGAGCGCATATGAGATATGTGCGGGACCGAGAATAATACCAGTATGTGATACTGTATTCGATTCTCGCGATTTGTGACATTGATCGGTTATATGCGATATAGCCGGGTTATCGGATCAAGTGTTGATTCGATAAGTTGTTACTATCATAGTCACAAATTCATCATTCGGGAATAATTCGGCGAGGTCGAAAATTCGGATTCGGAGAATTATTCGGAAAAAATCGGCAGGTATTCGGGAAAGATTCGGTAAGTGTTCGGGAAATGTTCGGGAAGGATTTCGAGCAATAAATTAATATATGAGACGCTAGGTTTTGATTTTGTGAATTATTTGCTGTTTTTTGAATTATTCGGTGTTTTATCACATAATTCGGGAATAATTCGCGAATTATTCGCGAATAATTCGCGAATTATTCGGCCAATTCGGCAATGGCGATTAATTCGGAGATTAATTCGTCTGATCAAGAATTCGTGAATTATTCACGAATTCGGCGAATAATTCGCGAATTATTCACGAATTCGGCGAATAATTCGCGAATTATGTGACTATGGTTACTATTGATATTAGTTGGTTATATGTGATATGACCGGATCATTAAGTCAAGTGTTGATTTAATGATTTAATGTATAATTATATATTTGATATATCACTTTACATTAACTAATATTGGTTCACTTAAGATATTTTTCTCACTTGTTTGTGCACATTGTATATGTGATATATTTTTGTGCACAAGTTTGTATCATGTTTGATGATACATGCAAACTTGGGTGTATGTTTGTATTAAACCATGGTTAGTTAATGGTTAGGGTTTCATTTGATTTATTTGCTTATTTATTTATTTATTTATTCATTTGATAAAGAAATAAAATGGTGGCTAGTTTTGGATTTTCTTTTGAAGCTTCATGAAGCTTTGAATAGTTTGACCATTTTGTTTCTTTCCTTAACCCTAACCATTCACTTGAACCATAGTTTATTCTCTACACTTGTTATCTTAACCATGGTTGCTAATATGATAAGAATGACTTATTTTCTTTTTTCCAAGAATTCTTATCATATTCTTTTTCTTCTTCTTCTTCTTCTTCAAGAAGAAAGAAGCTTGCTAGCATCAATGGTGATTTGAGAAAAAGAGTGAGAAATCCAATTCTAAAGTAAACCCACTTCCTATTTCTTCATCCTCTACCACTTGCCAAGTAGTATAGGGTGTTTTCTTCATAAGTTTCATGGCTTGGTGAAATTGGAGCTTGATCTTGTGTTGCCTCGACGTAGATCATCTTCGGCATCGAAGTCGACGACCTAGCCCGCCCATTTCTCCGATGAAGCCGACGCTAGAGCTCGGGATCCGATGATCACAGCGAGGGGACATCATCATGGAGCTATGGAGGTGGAGGACCGGATCTACAAAGGTTGTATTTTCGTTCACTTAGCACTAAAGTAGTTTAGTAGCATTTCGTTTCGCCTAATCTCTAGTTAACGATCCGTATTAGGGTTTGTAGGCACCGGAAATTTTTGAAATTGGCATGGTTGATGCCTTGTGAGACCTCATAAGTGTGCCTAGGAACCTTACAGTGGTATCAGAGCCTAGCTAGAGGCTTAGGCGATGCGTAGACGAAGTTAGAAACCCGATCGAACACCTAAACCCTAGATTTCACCCTTCTCCGTACAATTTTTGAAAACTGGGATTTTTCCAAATTAAAAATATGCAGAAAAATCAGTAGGGATTTATAAGAAATACTGTGAAAAACGAGCGGCTAACTCCATCAAACCGCCGCGGAACCGCGGCACGAGCATGGCTCGTGCGGCGGTTCCGCGGCCGTACGGAAGCATCTTTCATTGCAATTTGTACAGTAATTCCTATATTGTTGTGCTGTATTTTCTGGGAATTTTTAACTTCTACTCAAGAGTTGAGTTTTCTTGGTTGTTTTGGGGAATCGATGATTCGATCGGATTGTTTAGCTTTGTCTTTGTGTTTTCCGGATAATTATTGAATATGTTAAAAAATTCGACCGGATATAAATACCCACCTTTTCCCCGGTCGGGAAATTTCCAAGTGTTGGATCTTTCCTTGGTTTAATAACGTTCTAAGTAGTGCAAGTAACGTGATGGTCCCTCTAGAAGACAATAAACCTTAACTCGATTATGTGACCGTCTTGAACTGCCCTTTGAACCTTCGGGTTTAGGGCAGTACGGCGGCCACATATGAGGCGTTGGCTTGACCCTTCTACGGCTGGACCGTTGGTACTGAGGCATGAACTGGATGTTTTTAAACTTATTTCATGTGTTGAGCTGTTTCGGGAAAACTTGGGTGTTTGAATGTTCGATCGGAAAGTTTAACATTTTCTATTTATCTGGAATGTGATACAATACTTGGAATCCACAAGTAGTTATGAGATAACTAACATGAATGTTATAAACATAGCACTTTAGTCTCAATTGATCGGTTACCACGGGATTTTGATGTGATCAAAAGTCCGTCGTAATCACGTAGCGTACGCGGATACTCGCCGGATAAACTTAATAGACAGCTACACCCCTTAGCCCCGACCAAGTGACTGTAGGAGAACCCCATCGCCGAAAGCATCCGTCTGGTTGCTCACGGTAGCGGTGTTCCGCATTGGTGCACTTCGTCGACGGTATCGGGGGTGCGGCCGCCTACTAAAGTTTGCGACGAGCATTTGATCAGGATGTCGGGATCTTGTTGAATTGCCCGACTTGATATTGAAAAGAGTTTTCGATAATGAGACTAAAATGCGGGGTTTATAATTGTTAGGCATGCGATGTCTAAGAAATTCATTTGTTTAGGAATGTGATGTCTAAAGAGGTTGCGGATTCTAACTGTTGTAGTTTTACACTTTCTTTTCTGTGACCGTAAGTGTAATATGTGATATCGCCGGTTTCGTTGCTATATGTCAACGACAATTGGGATGCGCATATTTACTTACGTTGATTACATGTGATGTTATGTGTTGCTGGATATGTTATATTAGATCGTCGTGTTTGAATAGCCGGGTTTTTTTTATGTGAGATGAGTGTTTTTCATTTTCATTCATGTAAAAACTTGTATGTAATATTCTTTTATTGGGGCACTTCCAGGTTGAGGAAGCTGTCACCGTTTGTATATTATTTACTTTTCTGCATTAGGATAGACCCAAGGAGGAGGGCACAAGTAACCGGGTTCTGGAGTCCAGTGGGAGACCAACTCGAGGAGTCGAGTCCGGGTCTCCTAACTCTAGAATTGGTAGGGTTGCTTGCCGCTCTCGTAGGGGTCTAGGGGTGTGGGTTTGGCTATTCATCGCGACCGTGGAATCCGTGTTTTATACTGGCTCGTATTGAAAACACGGACGTCCTAGTATATCCAATGTTTCATATGTTTCTTCTGCTGCGATATCTGTTATGTGATCATGTGATATGTTCTGTAATGGATACTTTATATAGTATATATGATATATTATATATACGTTACTTATGTTTTACACCCGCGGTAGCCCTGCCCCGCTCTGCCGTTAGTCACCTAACCTAACGGTGCACGAGGGGACATCGTGGCGAACACGGATGGCATAAGTGTACGTCGTATTTATCTGTGATGTTTAGGTACTTTAAATGATGGGACTTCATTAATATGATTAATGAAAGTAAAAAGAAACCTAAAGATGTTGTGGAATCGAATTTCAAAATTAAAACAGGTAGCTACAGTTCTTGCTTTGCACAGAGGTATATATGATATATCCTGCACCTTATTCAATGAGGAAAGGGCCGACGATCCCTTCACCGGGAGTGACCCCTTTAGCAATAACTGGCAGATGCTACACACTCGGTTTGTCTTTTGATAGCTTCTATAGTTTCTGCTTTGCACAGTGATATATATGATATATCCCGCACCTCATTCGAGGAGAAAAAGGCCGACGATCCCTTCACCGGGAGTGACCCCTTTAGCAAAACTAGAAAAGCCTAAAAAACACTCCATTTTAAAATCATTTGATTCTACAACGATATCAAGTTCATTACGCAACAGGTTTTCAGAAAAACCTGTCGTAGCCCTCCGTCATTTCAGATAAGTGGTAGTTAGTATTCGTGCTACGTTTGTTGGCCTGCGTCAAGGCATAGTGTGCGATAGCTAACTGGTATTTATCTGCTTATGCATATGATGCAGATTGGATTAGGGTAGTCATGCGACTTTGTTGGCCTGCATCAAGGGTCGTGCGGGTTGGTTTAATTCAATCAGGAAATGACGGGTTGAACTTGACTAGCGCACTATGGTTTGTTGGCCTGCGTCAAGGTCATAGGACGCTAGGGGCAAAATTATCGGGAATTTCAAGTGTTGAAATTTGCAATGAGATTGCATACCTTCTATGAGATAGTTGGATCCCGATACCTGCTACGAGTAAGAGTTACTCCTGGGAGTGTCTTACACATTACAATTAGCCGATCAAGTATGTGTCTAGAAAGGTGTTAACGAGGTTACGCCTCTGGGAAAACGAGGTTTACATTAATTAGGTTCGTGTGAAAGCACGGGGGACCTCCCTTAAAGTACCGACACTGGCCTGGCTGAAAGATTGGCGAACTTGTAGCGTGTAATTAATCCCGGCTAGTCTTTCCTTTTAGGGTTTGAAGGAAGATTTGATAAAAACAGTGGGAGCCATCCTGATTAGATAAAATAATAACCAATCTATTCTTGCAAGAGTGCACGCTGAGTGTTTTCTTCTCTCTCTCTCCAGGTAGCGACCATATCACGCCTTAATCAAGATAATAAAACGGATATATTGACCGAACCCGCTTGTTATACTGAGCTGGGGAACGTTGGTCCCGCTCCAACTTATAATTGTTATAAGACGGAGCAGGAAATTGGGGAATACCAGAATTCCTATACCGCCCAAACGAAGAAAGTGCATATGATGCATCTCCTTCGGGTGTGTTCATTACAAAGAACTGTTTCTCTGTATCCTCTACGTCCTGGGTATTAGATACCGGATCAGGATCTCAGATATGTAGTCTTATACATAGGGCTACAGAAAGGTAGAGAACTGAGAACGGGTGATAAGTTTCATGAGACAGAAAACGGTGCAAGTGTTGCAGCCAAGTCTGTTGGTCACTGTCACCCTGTATCCCAAATACATTGATTCTGAACGAATGTTATTAGATACTGAACCTGATATACAAAATCATATCAGTCTCTTTATTTGTAAAGAAAGGATATAATTTTGTTTTGTTGGATAATGTTTTGAACATTTCATATATCAAAAGTTGATCTGTTCAGGCACGTTATCTGAAAGCATTGATGTTCTAAATCAAACTACAGTTCTTAGTATACGGAACACACACAAGAGGAAGAGTTCAGAAATGAACGGATCCTTCTTGAGGTATTGTAGACTAGGTCATATCAATGCGACCCGACTAGCTAAGTTGCACATAGATGCATATTTAAATCTTTTTGAATTTACATCTTGTGAAACTTGCCAGTCATGTCACAGAGATAAGATGACCATAGCTCTGTTTATCGGAAGCAGAGAAAGAGTTAGTGAACTCTTGGGACTGATACCTGATGATGTATGCAAGGTCCCCTGTCTACACATGCCAGGACTGGTTCTTTATACTTCATTACATTCTCTGATGATCTTTCGAGATTCAGACCTATGTTCCTGTTGAAACACAAGTCCGAACCTTTTGAGATATTCACAGAATATAAGTTAGAAGTAGAGAACCAAAATACGGGTATAAGTATTATGTCTTATGATGAGATCAGGGAGGAGAATACTTGTGCATGGAATTCTTGGACTATTCTAAAGGAGAATGAGATTCTCTCTCAGCATTACTCCTCCGAATACACCACAACACAATGTTGTATCGGGGTGGAGCAATTACACCCTATATGATATGGTGCACTCTATGATGAGTACTACTGAGTTTCCTATTTCCTTTTGGGAGTTATGCACTTATGAAGTTGCATACCTATTGAATAGGGTTCCGATCAAATCAGTTGCCTATAACTTCATATGTGATATGGAAAGGGAAGAGCCCATATCTTAAGTTAGTTAAGATTTGGGGTTGTCCGGCCAATGTCTAAAAGCAAAATCCGGACAAGCTCGAGGCAAGGTCTGTTATGTAGAACTGGAAATGTTCCAGCTATACAAACTGCAGCTGATGATTTGAAAGAACCAAAGGATTCAATAGTTACCGACGAACCTCAGCCTCTCCGCCGATCTGGTAGGGTTCCTCATCCGCCAGAGAGATACTTCGGTTTCTCGATAACAGTGGGAGCGAGGATTGCATCATGAGATGATGACCCAACTAGTTTCGACCAGGCCATCGAGAGTAGGGACTCTGTAAGAATGGCTGGATGCTTAGCGATCTGAGATGGAATCCTTTTACACCAACAAAGTAAGGACTTTGGTTGCTATATCTGAAGGGTTAAATCCCCATCAGGAGAAAGTATATCTTGAGAAGATTACTTGGTGTAGATGGAAAAGTTGAGACTTTCAAAGCTAGACTTGTTAAAGGTTTTCGTCATCGACCAGGCGTGGATAATGATGAAACCTTTTCCAGTGGCTATGCTTAAGTCCATCCGGATCCTACTTGCCACGGCTACATACCATGACTACGATATCTGGCGGTTGGGTGTCATGACTGCTTTTCTAAAATGATGTTTTAGAAGAGAGCGTCTGTAAGTACACAGGCAGAGGGCTTCGTAGACAGTGGGAGCAGCAGAAATGTGTACAAGATGCTTTATAGGATAAAGCAGGCATCGCGGAGTTGGAACATCTGTTTTGATGTAGTGGTCAAATAGTTTGACTTCATCAAATTGGTAGATGAACCTTGTATATACAAAAAGGTAGTATGGAGTATTGTGGCGATCCTCGTAGAGTACGTGGATGACATAATCTTGATAGCGAAGGAGTTTCCTATGCTACGCTCGATCAATCTCCACTTATCACAATGATTATCCATATAGGATCAAAGTGATACCTTCTAAATCCTGGATTTTGGATCTATTAGATAGATCTAATTGGATGTTAGGAGACTCACTAGTTGTAGTGAGATGGTATCAGTTGATCCTGGGGAGAATCACTGGAAAGGTTCTAGCGTGATAAGGACGACTAAGAGTCAGTCACAGGCATTGTCTTTACCCTCAGTAAAGGGACGGTATGTTGGAAGAGTTCCAAGCTAGATACCGTGGCAAACTAGACGATAAAGGCTGGATACATCGCTACTTAAGATGCTACCAAAGAGGAAGTCTGGGTGTATATTTGTTCATGAGATGAACTTTGTTCCTCCTATTGTGTGACAATGGGGTTGTGGCTTATGCCAAGGAACGTCCGTCCTATCAGTGATCCATACATATTCTAAGGCTGTATCACCTGATCATGGAGAAGGTTGATCTCCAAGGGATCGAGGTTAGGAGAGTAGACTCAGAGGACAACACGGAGGATCCACTCACAAAGGCCTTTTCCCAGAGAGAGACTTTTATGGGATGGTTGAGTATGAGATACTACAACCACTGCTATCAGATGGCCCTAGTACAAGTGGGAGATTGTTAGTTATATGTATGCCCTAGAGGCCATTACTAAACATAGGATGTATATTGTAGTGGATGGTTGGACATATATAGGGAGGACTTTCTTGCTCGACATGATAGTATGCTATCTGGTTGCTCTTTACCTTAACGTGTACGCTGATTGTCTCTCTGTTACATGTTGGTAAAGCCCTTAGGATGTGTACTTGACTACCTGGACTATGATGCGGATCATACTAGTGGAGACATGGTAGTCCATAAGTACATCCTTCAAGGTCCCTAGTCGTGGGTGTATCGAGATGGGGCATCGATATACCAGAGTAGACTAGCGTATACCTTCTCGACCCATACAGATGGGCGATGGATGATCCCATATCCATTGGTGTTTGACATCAGAGATGATATACGGGTGCTCAGTGGAGACTGGGTACACTGTACGGACTCGCCGAGAACTCCCTGATGGTATTATATCTTACGTCAGATGGCAGTTCTCTGGTGACACTGGTACAGAGTAGTCTGTTGATCCGAGATCGTCATAGAGTCTTGTGTGGTTCCCACTGTGCTTTGATTTCCACCTTACCACGTCCAAGAGGGCGTGCAAAACGGTGGTTTTTGGGTACAGTCCCGAATCACATTGAGGCATTGAGCAATAGGAGGGGATTCGTCTCTCCCGGTATAGGGAGTTGATGTTGCGCTGTGTTCGATTGGCTATAACCGGAAATCCCTGGCCAGGGTTGCTGAGATTTACTGGTAAGTGTTACCTGTAGTTTCTCGAACTGTTATAGACCTCATATCGACACGACTTATCGAGCTATTGGGGTCTGACGTTTACCACCCCTAGGAGAGATATGCGACATATCAGACGACGAGACCGGACTGTACGGTAAGTGTTACTGGTTGGATTCACCGGAGTGTGAGCGGGCTTGCTCGTCGATCTTCTGATCGCTCAATACCTGGGTGGCCGTTACGTTTAGCAGACCGCTTGCGGCTTGTGGGTGTTTGATATGATCATCACCTGCTGCCGGCGTATTGACAAGTCTTTAGAGTCCTACACAGAGGTTTCCTGGCTCAAGCGAAACGAAATAGAAGCGCATATGAGATATGTGCTGGACCGAGAATAATACCAGTATGTGATACTGTATTCGATTCTCGCGATTTGTGACATTGATCGTTTATATGCGATATAGCCGAGTTATCGGATCTTGTGTTGATTCGATAAGTTGTTACTATTGATATTAGTCGGTTATATGTGATATGACCGGATCATTAAGTCAAGCGTTGATTTAATAATTTAATGTATAATTATATATTTGATATACCACATTACATTAACTAATATTGGTTCCCTTAAGATATTTTTCTCACTTGTTTGTGCACATTGTATATGTGATATATTTTTGTGCACAAGTTTGTATCATGTTTGATGATACATGCAAATTTGGGTGTATATTTGTATTAAACCATGGTTAGTTAATGGTTAGGGTTTCATTTGATTTATTTGCTTATTTATTTATTTATTTATTCATTTGATAAAGAAATAAAATGGTGGCTAGTTTTGGATTTTCTTTTGAAGCTTCATGAAGCTTTGAATAGTTTGACCATTTTGTTTCTTTCCTTAACCCTAACCATTCACTTGAACCGTAGTTTATTCTCTACACTTGTTATCTTAACCATGGTTGCTAATATGATAAGAATGACTTATTTTCTTTTTTCCAAGAATTCTTATCATATTCTTTTTCTTCTTCTTCTTCTTCAAGAAGAAAGAAGCTTGCTAGCTTCAATGGTGATTTGAGAAAAAGAGTGAGAAATCAAATTCTAAAGTGAACCCACTTCCTATTTCTTCATCCTCTACCACTTGCCAAGTAGTATAGGGTGTTTTCTTCACAAGTTTCATGGCTTGGTGAAGTTGGAGCTTGATCTTGTGTTGCCTCGACGTAGATCATCTTCGGCATCGAAGTCGACGACCTAGCCCGCCCATTTCTCCGATGAAGCTGACGCTAGAGCCCGGGATTCGATGATCGCAGCGAGGGGACATCATCATGGAGCTATGGAGATGGAGGACCGGATATACAAAGGTTGTATTTTCGTTCACTTAGCACTAAAGTAGTTTAGTAGCATTTCGTTTCACCTAATCTCTAGTTAACGATCCGTATTAGGGTTTGTAGGCACCGGAAATTTTTGAAATTGGTATGGTTGATGCCTTATGAGACCTCATAAGTGTGCCTAGGAACCCTACATAATGGAGGTGGAATAAATCCCGGGGGAGGTAAAGGGATGTTAGGGGGAAATCCCGACATCTCGGAAGAAGAGTCTAGTGAAAGTGCAGGTGAAGAAGTATGGACAGAATCACGGTCAACGTTGGAGTTGGCCGGCAAGGGTAAAGGTGAAAGAGGCGTGGAAGGAGTTTCGACTGCGGTGTCGATCGCGTAGTCCGTAGCGACAAACGAAACGCGGACTAAACAGGCACTAGAGTCCCTAGTCCAAGCGGACATACACTAAACGAGTTTAATGTAGTCAAAGCGTAGAATGTGAGGGTAAGAAAGCGTAAATGGAGAAAAATTGGGTGAAGGGTGTAAAAAGTAGCGAACTTGTGTTTGTTTCGTAAGAATGGGAAAATGAAATGACATTTCAACAAACACAATTACAAATGCATAGTCACAAATGCAAAATCAACACCTAGACTGGGGTCCTCTAAGTCCACTAGACCTGCTCCTAATTTTTCCAAAGTGACAAATTGTCAGATAATCCCTCAAATCGCCTCTTCACAGCCAGTTGTGACCAGGTAAGAACAAGTGAGGTAAGGAGGGTTCCGCTCACGAATCACCGCGAGAAGAGCGTTTTAAAATTACGTCCTTACTTGTCTAGCCTAGGTACCACAAAAGTCATGTTTAGATAAACGACCGAATGTCCACAATCTTCCTTTGTCCTATCGAGCGCGACAAGTCCTTAATTGGTTGAGTCTAGATATTTTTTATTTAGCTTGATGTGACACTTATGAAATTAGTGATTTCCGGGGTCTTAAGAAGGGTGATTAAATCCTCACCCAATCTGGATTGGTTTTAGAGCCCCTTAAGTCCGTATTAAATGATGCAATGCGCTAATCAACAAGGTTTTGTTTTCAAAAAATCAATCAATTTATTTTTTACTTTAAATGTGGCGGTGCAACAAATACGGTTAGTTTTTCTTTGGCTTTTTGCGGCGAATTTGCAAAGAATCCAACAAAGATAGTATATTGGAAGCGTCAGATTTTAGAAGAAAGGTGTTAAAGAAATACATACGGATAAGTTTTCGGGTTAAGAAACCCATGTTGAAATGAATCCAAGTAGCTTGAAAAGTTCGCTTGCGCAAGTCAAACTACCTGGATGTTTCGCACTGTACTTCGTAATCACCTTAGCTTTGAATGTATACTTTGCTCCCCACGATTGCAGTTCGCAAATCAGTAAAATCTGAAAATGTTGGAAAAACGGATTATTAGTGCGAAAAAGCGATATGAATGCCTAAATACTTGCACACTAAAAATTAAAAAAACAAGCAATAAAATTAGGACAATATCAGGACACTGGAGCACATAGAATAAATTGGGAGCAGAAGGAGGAGCTTGGGCCGGCGAGACTGGATTATTTGGGGAAGTCGCCGGTTTTACTTTTGAGTTTGGGTTCCAAATTTCTTCAGGTGTCTCAGTATTCTACTAGTGTTTCAATGTTCTTGCTTATTTTTTCTGCTGAGATCCAGAGTGCTAGCAGGTCAAAAATCCAAAGAACAAAAATTGTCGTTAGTTTCTGTGATGGTTTAAAAAGAATGGTTTTATCCGTTGAATGTGTTAGAAAGTTAGTTTTATACAAAATATGCACAAATTAACTCGAGACTACAAGTGTAAAAGTGTTACCGTCTCCTTGGCAATGGCGTCATTTAATTAATAAGTTTTCACCGTATCGTATTTAGAAAGAATTTTGAAATTACCACAATCAAAAAATGGTGTCGCGTGTAGCGAGCCATGATGAGTACAGGTCATCCGCAGGGAGACGGTAGGTTTTTAGGCTTGTTTTAACAAGTTAATACTGTAATTTGGTTTGTTGTTTATACTAAGTGTTGTAACAATGTTATGTTTTAATAAAAAGACTTGTTAAAGATAGTTTTTGGTTAGCTTGCATGAGGATGATGTTTGCCGATTCCTTATAGACCCAATTTTCATATTGACACTAAGGCAATAGGCAACAATGTGGATTAGGGAACTTGAAATACGGTATTTGTGGTTTTCCACTAAATTCGTATTCCTTGTCCCTTGTCCTTCCGTTGTTATCTCTTGACCTTAGCCTTCGGCAAAACACTTGCAATCCGGTCACGATTAGGATTCACCGCTACGATGGTAGGATAGGGTGCCTATCGGAGCGGAATTGCGAGTGGTTTGCTCGGAGTTTCAATTGCAAAGTTAAGGTTTTTAAGGTTTTAGCAAACATATCTCCTAACACAAACTAACCATATTCCACCCTTAACAAGTAAATCGATTACTCACACATATTCACAATAACAAAATAAAAAGGAAAAGAGTAAGGCAACATAATAAGAAATAGCAAGAAAAGAAAAGACAAAGAGAGAACCGATAAAACGTGCAAATTCCATCACTTGTAGTTTAATCCCGTACAATTGTGAAATCAAAATACCAAACTTAAGGTTGCAAGCTCACTAAAGAGGTTGCAAGATCAAAGTAAAACAATGATTTCACAAGTTCCAAATATGTAGAAGGCAAGACATATGTAATGAAATGAGAACTTTTATTGAATTTCAAACAAGATACAACTATTCTTGAAGCCAAGAACCTAAGCCTTAAGCTTGCAAGTTCAATGGAGAAGTGGCAAGGTCAAGACAAAGGGGCAAGAGCTCAAGAGTTCAAAGAGAAAGCAAATTACAAATTACAAGAGTTCTAAAATAAAACTAGAGCAAAAAAGTATCCCCTCCCCTTGCGCACTGGTCTGCTTTTATAAGCACAAAAGAAAAATAAACAAGCAATAAAAATAAGGTGACGTGGCAGCAAGGGAGGGACCACAAAAAACTGGGGCTCATTAGGTAAGGGGGCCGGCCAACTCGGCCAAATAGGACATATGGCCGGTCCAAAACCAAGGAAGCTGGCTTGTATTTGATGTGTAGTCTTGTGTGCTTTCCCATATGATTCTGGTGCAGCTAGATTTCTCTATAGAGGTCTTGGTTATACTCAGGGATTTGGAGGGAAATCTTGATGCTTCAAATCACATCAACTCTTTTAGCATTTAATGCACATGTTCCCTACTTGCACCATTTCATCATGTCATGTAGTCTAGGCATCACCAACATGTTCCATGTGCACACTTGCATTGTGTTGGACAAAAACCGCGAGCACACATCTATTTGCAAAAAAAAACTCTTTGGACAATGATCGGTTTTCTGTTCTGTTTGCAGTGTCGGCTTCCAAACGATATATTTGTGATTTTGAGTGAGTTTCTAGTATTTTATCACGAACACCTGTAATCTGTATTACTGAGCAGACACTGGTTAATACTACCGATATATAACAAAATAGATAATGAATGAGCGGTATAAAAATGTAGTTTTTAGCGATGAACAAATACCCCCAAACTTATCATTTGCTCGTCCCGAGCAAAATAAAAAATCCTAACTTCACTTTCGTAGGGATAGCTATAATTCTAACCCTAAGGTTTCGTTTCAAAGTTAGCAATTCTATTATCCTAAGGTTAGAAATATCGAACCTTTATTTTTCACACCTCGCTTCTTATTTAACATAAGATTCTATATATCTTTACGTGCGGTGAAAATAGCGTCGTTAAGTTTCAAAAGGATCGATTAAACTTTGCCATGTCACAAAATAAAGCCCAGATAAAAACTTAAAAAGGATCACACAAGTTTTATAAAGAGATAAGTAATTCTAAAGTTTCGTTTTCCAGTTAGGTTTCAAATTAAGAATTTCTATCTTCCTTAATAGGAAACTAGGTCTTATTTTTCACTCCACCTTTTACTTGTTTTCGTTTCATACACACCTTCGAGAACGTGCAATAGTCTTCATCATAGGATAGAACCTTCATATCTCCGTAAAAATATTTTTATAAAAAACTTGTCTTTTGTCAAGATTATTCACACACAAAGAACCATTAGGAATTTTAACTCGGAGAAAACACTTTCTTGACTTTGTTTTAATTTGGACTTTCTAGGCTTCTTAGCGAGCTTTGGGCCAATGCTCCCAAACCAGTTAGTTTTAAGGCATTAGGTGTAGAGACACCCCGGCGGCCTTAATTGCTCAAATTACCTAGGCCCTAAAACAAAAGATCAGTTTTAGCGTGAAAATCATAACGATTTAATACGAACGGAGATATAACCAGTTGTTCAATTATTTTTTAGGATAAAAGACGTGTTTAATGGATCAGGTGTGTAATCACTTCAATCAAGTTCCGGATGGGTTATTCTTCAGAATTAGTTCCTATTAAGGTATCTATAATATCCCTTCATATCCACATCACTTTCAAAATTATTCTTGGTATTACTTATTTCAAAACAAACCTATTTGATCCTCAAAAAATTAGTTTATCAATTAAAAAGTTTTCAGACATAATCACTACTACAATATGGGGTTACCCCTACTGATAAAGGAATCCGTAGGGGCAACTTTTTATCACCCCTACGGATTAATCCGTAGGTCCCGATGATTGTCCCTAAGGTTCTTTATGTTTTAATTTAAAAATATTTAATCGTAATTTGATGTTTGGCCCTACGGAGCCGCAAACAAAGGACCTATGGGTTAGTCCGTAGGGGCATGTATATGGGTTAATAATAATAAAAAGGAATAGAAAAGACCTCACCGTTCCCAAAAATTCTTTCTCTCATTCTCCCGCTCCTCGCGATCGATCGTTCCAGCGCCTCGATCCTGAGCCTCGTCGTCGATTGCGTCCTCATCCGCCCGCCACCACCCTCGATCGTAGGTCATAACTTCCTTGTCAACTTCCTCGTCGCGACCGTGCTTGACTCGTCGCCGATTGCGTCGTCGACTACCGGCCTCCTCCATCGTCTCCTCCACCGCCTTACAGTTTAGTAAATCTCCAATTTTTACTTATAATTTAATGCTTTTATTTCCCTCTTTTGATGATGTTAAGGCTAGGGTTAGGGCTAGGGTTCGGGTAGGGGTGAGGGTTAGGGTTAGGCATCGGGTCAGTTTAGGTTAGGGTTAAGATTAGGGTTGTAGGGTTCCTAGGCACTCTCAAGAGGTCTCACAAGACATCAACCATGCCAATTTAAAAAATTACGGTGCCGAGAAACCCTAGACTAGATCGTTAACTAGATATTTTAGGCGAAAGATGCAACTAGTTAACAACTTAACTAAAAGTACGGAAATACAACCTTTGTAGATCCGGTCCTCCACCTCCATAGTTCCGCAATGAAGTCTCCTCGCTGTCCAAATTGAATCCCGGGCTCTAGCGTCGGCTTCATCGGAGAAATGGGCGGGCAAGGTCGTCGGCTTCGTGCCGAAGATGATCTACGTCGAGGCATCACAAGATCAAGCTCCAACTTCACTAAGCCATTAAACTTGTGAAGAAAACACCCTATACTACATGGCAAGAGGTAGAGGATGAAGAAATAGGAGGTGGTTTCACTTTTGAATTGGATTTCTCACTCATTTGCTCAAGTTGCCATTGAAGTAGAAAGCTTTTTTTCTTGCTCATGAAGAAGAAGAAGAAAGAAAATGAATATGATAAGTTAATTAAATCCAAAACAAAAATGAATACTTATCATATTCAAACCATGGATAAGTGTAGAGAATGAATCATGGTTATGTGGAATGGTTTGGGTTAAGCATGAGACAAAATGGTGACTTAGTCAAAGCTTCATGAAGCTTCAACATGCATCCAAAGTTAGCCACCATTTTCTCTTTATGCTTATCATTTTCCAAAATGAATAAACAATTAAATAAATGAATAAGAATATGAAAAACCCTAACCATTACACAACCATGGTTTAATCTTTACACAAACCCAAGTAAGCATGCATCATCAAACATGATACAAACTTGTGCACAAAAATATATCACATATACAATGTGCACAAACAAGTGAGAAAAACCATTTAAAGTGAACCAATACTAGTTAATGCAAATTAATATATCAAATATATAATTATACATTAAATCATTAAATCAACACTTGATTTAATGATCCGGTCATATCGCATACAACCGACTAATATCCAATGTATCGGCTTATCGAATAAACCCTTGATTCGATAACTAGGTTATATCGCATACAACCAATCAATACATTCATCGCGAGAATAGAATACGGTATCACATACACGCATTATTCTTGGTCCCGCACATATCTCATATGCGCTCCTATTTCGTTTCGCTTGAGCCAGGAAACCTCTGTGTAGGACTCTAAAGACTCGTCAATACGCCGGCAGCAGGTGATGATCATATCAAACACCCACAAGCCGCAAGCGGTCTGCTAAACGTAACGGCCACCCGGGTATTGAGCGATCAGAAGATCGATGAGCAAGCCCGCTCACACTCCTGTGAATCCAACCAGTAACACTTACCGTACAGTCCGGTCTGATCGTCTGATATGTCGCATATCTTGCCTAGGGGTGGTGAACGTCAGACCCCAATAGCTCGATAAGTCGTGTCGATATGAGGTCTATAACAATTCGAGAAACTACTGATAACACTTACCAGTAAATCTCAGCAACCCTGGCCAGGTATTTCCGGTTATAGCCAATCGAACACAGCGCAACATCAACTCCCTGTACTGGGAGAGACGAATCCCCTCCTATCGCTCATTGCCTCCATGTGATTCGGGACTGTACCCAAAAAACACCGTTTTGCACGCCCTCTTGGACGTGGTAAGATGGAAATCAAAGCACAGTGGGAACCACACAAGACTCTATGACGATCTCGGGTCAACAGACTACTCTGTACCAGTGTCACCAGAGAACTCCCATCTGACGTAAGGTATAATACCATCTGGGAGTTCTCGGCGAGTCCGTCCAGTGTACCCAGTCTTTACTGAGCACCCGTATATCATCTCTGATGTCAAACACCAATGGATATGGGATCATCCATCGCCCATCTGTATGGGTCGAGAAGGTATACGCTAGTCTACTCTGGTATATCGATGCCCCGTCTCGATACACCCACGACTAGGGACCTTGAAGGATGTACTTATGGACTACCCTGTCCCCACTAGTATGATCCGCATCATAGTCCAAGTAGTCAAGTACACATCCTAAGGGTTTTACCAACATGTAACAGAGAGACAAACAGTATACACGTTAAGGTAAAGAGCAACCAGATAGTATACTATCATGTCGAGCAAGAAAGTCCTCCCTATATATGTCCAAGCATCCACTACAATATATATCCTATGTATAGTAATGGCCTCTAGGGCATACATATAACTAACAATCTCCCACTTGCACTAGGGCCATCTGATAGCAGTGGTTGCAGTATCTCATACTCAACCATCCCATATTAGTCTCTCTCTGGGAAAAGGCCTTTGTGAGTGGATCCGCCGTGTTGTCCTCTGAATCTACTCTCCTAACCTCGATCAACTTGGAGATTAACCATTTCCATGATCAGGTGATACTGCCTTAGAATATGTCTGGATCACTGATGGGACGAGTGTTCCTTGGCACAAGCCACAACTCCATTGTCACACAATGGGAGGAACTTAGTTCATCTCATGAACCAATAAACACCCAAAAATCCTCTTTGGTAGCATCTTAAGTAGCGATGTGTCCTGCCTTTATCGTCTAGTATGTCACGGTATCTAGCTTGGAACTCTTCCAACATACCGTCCCTCGATTGAGGGTAAAGACAATGCCTGTGACTGACACTCAGTCGTCATTATCACCCTGGAACACTTCCAGTGATTCTTCCCAGGATCAATTGATACCATCTCTCTACAGCTAGTGAGTATTCTAACATCCATTTAGATCTATCTCATAGGTCCAAAACCCAGGATTTAGTAGGTATCATTTTGATCCTATATGGAGAATTTATGTGATAAGAGGAGATCGACCGAGCGTAGTATGGGAAATCCTATTCCTATCAAGAGTATGTTGTCCACGTACAATACGAGAATGACCACCTCACTCTCTATTACCGTTTTGTATATACAAGGTTCATCTACCATTTTGATGATGTCAAATTGTTTGACTAACTCATCAAAACAGATGTTCCAACTCCACGATGCCTGCTTCATCACATAAAACATCTTGCACACGTTTCCGCTGCTCCCACTGTTTACGTAGCCCTCTGGCTGTGTTCTTATAGACGTTCTCTTCTAAATCATTATTTTGAAAAGTAGTCATGGCACCCAACCACCAGATATCGTAGTCATGGTATGTAGCCGTGGTAAGTAGGATCGGGATGGACTTAAGCATAGTCCCTGGAAAAGGTTTCATCATTATCCATGCCTAGTCGATGATGAAAACCTTTAACAAGTCTAGCTTTGAAAGTCTCAACTTTTCCATCTACACCAAGTAATCTTCTCAAGATATACTTGCTCCTGATGGGGATTTAACCCTTCAGATATCGCAATCAAAGTACATACTTTGTTGGTGTATATGGATTCCATCTCAGATCGCTAAGCATCCAGCCATTCTTACAGAGTCCCACTCTTGATGGCCAGCTCGAAACTAGTTGGGTCATCATCTCATGATGCATTCCTCGCTCCCACTGTCATCGAGAAACCGAGGTTTCTCTTAGGTGGATGAGGAACCCTACCAGATCGGCGGAGAGGCTGAGGTTCGTCGGAGACTATTGAATCCTTTGGTTTTCTCAAATCATCATCTGCAGCTGGAACCATTCCAGTTCTACAGAACAGACCTTGCTTTGATCTTGTCCGGATTTTGCTTTTGATATATGCCGGACAATCCCAAATCTTAACGTATTTAAGAGATAGGCTCTTCCCATACCATATCTTATATGGAGTGGTAGGCACTGATTTGATTCGAACCTAATTCAATAGGTATGCAACTTCATAAGTGCATAACTCCCTAAAAGGAAATAGGAAACTCAGTAGTACTCATCATGGAGCACACCATATCTAATATTGTGCGATTGCTCCACCCCGATACACCGTTGTGCTGTGGTGTATTCAGAGGAGTAACACTGAGAGAGAATCTCATTCTCCTTTAGAATAGTCCAGGAATTCCATGCACAAGTATTCTCCTCCATGATCTTATCATAGGACATAATACTTATACCCGGTTTTTGGTTCTCCACTTCTAACTTATATTTTGTGAATATCTCAAAAGGTTCGGACTTGTGTTTCAACAAGAACATATGACTGAATCTTGAGAGATTATCAGAGAATATAATGAAGTATAAAGAACCAGTCCTGGCATGTGTAGACAGGAAACCTTACATACATCATAATGTATCAGTCCCAAGAGTTTACTAACTCTTTCTCTGTTTCCAACAAACAGAGCTATGGTCATCTTATCTCTGTGACATGACTCGCATGTTTCATAAGATGTAAATTCAAACTTATTTAAATATGCATCTACATGTAACTCAGCTAGTCGGGTCACATTGATATGACCTAGTCTACAATGCCTCAAGAAGGATTCGTTCATTTCTGAACTCCTCCTCTTGTGTGTGTTCCGTATACTAAAGAACTGTAGTTTGATTTAGAACATTAATGCTTTTAGATAACGTGCCTGAACCGATCAACTTTGGATATAGGAAATGTTCAAAACATTATCCAACAATACAAAATTTTATCATTTCTTTACTATTAAAGAGAGTGATATGATTTTGTATATCAGGTTCGGTATCTAATAACATTCGTTCAGAATCAATGTATTTGGAATACAGGGTGACAGTGACCAACAGACTTGGCTGCAACACTTGCCCCGTTTTCTGTCTCATGAAACTTATCACCCTTTCTCAGTTTTTCTACCCTTTTGTAGCCCTATGTAACAGATTACATATCTGGGATCCTGATCCGGTATCGAATACCCAGGATGCAGAGGATACTGAGAAACAGTTCTTTGTAATGAACACACCCGAAGGAGATGCATCATATGCACTTTCTTCGTTTGGGCGGCATAGGAATTCTGGTATTCCCCTTATTTCCTGCTCTGTCTTATAACAATTATAAGTTGGAGCGGGACCAACGTTCCCCAGCTCAGTATAACAAGCGGGTTCGGTCAATACATCCGTATTATTATCTTGATTAAGGCGTGATACGGTCGCTACCAGGAGAGAGAGAGAAGAAAACACTCAGCGTGCGCTCTTGCAAGATTAGATTGGTTATATATTTTATCTAATCAGGATGGCTCCTACTGTTTTTATCAAATCTTCCTTCAAACTCTAAAAGGAAAGATTAGCCAGGATTAATTGCACACTACAAGTTCGCCAATCTTTCAGCCAGGCCAGTGTCGGTACTTTGAGGGAGGTCCCCCGTGCTTTCGCACGAACCTAATTACAGTAAACCTCGTTTTCCCAGAGGTGTAACCCCGTTAACACCTTTCTAGACACCTACTTGATCGGCTAATTGTAATGTGTAAAACTCTCGCAGGAGTAACAATTACTCGCAGTGGGTATTGGGATGCAACTATCTCATAGAAGGTATGCAATCTCATTGCAAATTTCAACACTTGAAACTCCCGATAATGGTTTTTACCCCTAGCACCTATGACCTTGGCTAAGGTCAACAAATCATAGGTACTAGTCAAGTTCTACCCGTCATTTCGTGATTAATTAGACCTACCCACAAGACCCTTGGCTAAGGTCAACAAAGCCACATGACTGTCCTAACTAATCGCATCATATGCTGTGTAGGAAGACATCACTTAGCTACCGCACACTACGCCTCGGCTATGGTCGACAAACGTTGCACGAATACTAAGTACTCTACTTCCTAAAATGACGGAGGGTTGCGAATGGTTTTTATGAAAACCTTTAACGCTTTGAACTTGATCTCGTTGCGGAATCAAATGGTTTTTAAATGGAATGTTTTCGAGGCTTTTCTAGTTTTGCTAAAGGGGTCACTCCCGGTGAAGGGATCGTCGGCCATTTCCTCGTCGAATGAGGTGCGGGATATATCATATATATCACTGTGCAAAGCGGAAACTATAGAAGCGATCAAAGACAAACCGAGGGTTGTAGCATCTGCCAGTTATTTCTAAAGGAGTCACTCCCGGTGAAGGGATCTCGGTCCTTTCCATATCGAATAAGGTGCAGGATGTTCTATAATGAACACCGCGATGCAAAGCAAGAACTGTAGCTACCTGTTTTTATTTTGAAATTCGATTCCACAACATCAATTAGGTTTATTTTCTTTCATTAATCTCATTAATGAAGTCCCATCATTTAAGTACCTAAACATCACAGATAAATACGACGTACACTTATGCCATCCGCATTCGCCTCGATGTCCCCTCATGCACCGTTAGGTTAGGTAAGTAACGGCAGAGCGGGGCAGGGCTAGCGCGGGTGTAAAACATAAGTAACGCCTATATAATATATCATATATACTATATAATGTATTCATCACAGAACATATCACATGATCACAACACAGATATCGCAGCAGAAGAAACATATGAAACATTGGATATACTAGGACGTCCGTGTTTTCAATACGAGCCAGTATAAAACACGGATTCCACGGTCGTGATGAATAGCCAAACCCACACCTTTAGACCCCTACGAGAGCGGCAAGCAACCCTACCAATTCTGGAGTTAGGAGACCCGGACTCGACTCTTCGGGTTGGTCTCCCACTGGACTCCAGAACCCGGTTACTTGTGCTCCCCTCCTTGGGTCTATCCTAGTGCGGAAAAGTAAATAATATACAAACGGTGACAACTTCCGCAACCTGGAAGTGCCCCAAATAAAAGAATATTACATACAAGTTTTTACATGAATGAAAATGAAAAACACACATCTCACATAAAAACCCCCGGCTATTCAAACACGATGATCCAATATAACATATCCAGCAACACATAACATCACATGTCATCAATGTAAGTAAATATGCCAATCCCAATTGTCGTTGAAATATAGCAACGAAACCGGCGATATCACATATTACACTTACGGTCACAAAAAACAAAGTGTAAAACTACAACAGTTGGAATCCGCAACCTTTTTAGACATCGCATGCCTGATCAAATGAATTCCTTAGACATCGCATGCCTAACAATTATAAACCCCGCATTTTAGTCTCAAAATCGAAAACTCTTTTCAATATCAAGTCGGGCAATTCAACAAGATTCCCGACATCCTGATCGAATGCTCGTCGCAAACTTTAGTAGGCGGCCGCACCCCCGACGCCGTCGACGAAGTGCACCAAGGCGGAACACCGCTGCCGTGAGCACCCAGATGGATACTTTCGGCGACGGGGTTCTCCTACAGTCACTTGGTCGGGGCTATGGAGTGAGGCTGTCTATTAAGTTTACCCGGCGAGTGTCCGCGTACGCTACGTGATTGCGACGGACTTTTGATCACATCAAAATTCCGTGGCAACCGATCAAGTGAGACTAAACTGCTAGATTTATAACATTCATTCAGTTATCACATAACTTTTGTGAATTCCAATTATTGTATCACATTCCGGATAAATAGAAAATGTTAAACTTTCCGATCGAACAATCGAACACCCAAGTTTTCCCGAAATGGATCAACACATGAAACAAGTCTAAAAACATTCAGTTCGTGCCTCAGTACCAACGGTCCAGCCATAGAAGGGTCAAGCCAACGCCTCACATGTGGCACGCCGTACTGCCCCAAACCCTAAGGTTCAAAGGGCAGTTCAAGACGGTCACATAATCGAGTTAAGGTTTGTTGTCTTCTAGAGGGACCATCGCGTTACTTGCACTACTTAGAACGTCTTTAAACCACGGAAAAATCCAACACTTGGAAATTTCCCTACAGGGGAAAAATTGGGTATTTATATCCGGTCGAACTTTTTAACATATTCAAAAATTATCCGGAATCCACATAGACAAAATATGATAATCCGATCGAATAATCGAATCCCCAAAACAACCCCAGAATACTCAACTCTTGAGTAAATTTTTAAAAATTTCCAGGAAAACCAGCACTATCAATTAGGAGTTACTGTGTACAATTTATTGAATAAGGAGGCCGTACGGCCGCGGAACCGCCGCACGAGCCATGCTCGTGCCGCGGAACCGCGGCAGTTTGATGGAGTTAGGCACACGAATTTTACAGTAACTCTTAAAATCACCTGCTGATTTTTCTGCATATTTTTAATCTGGAAAAAACCCAGTTTTTGAAAAAAGTACAGAGAGGGCTATTGCATTAGGGTTTCGGGTTCGTATGGACTTCAAACTTCGTCTACACATCGCCTAAGGCTCTAGTTAGGCTCTGATACCACTGTAGGGTTCCTAGGCACTCTCAAGAGGTCTCACAAGGCATCAACCATGCCAATTTAAAAAATTACGGTGCCGAGAAACTCTAGACTAGATCGTTAACTAGATATTTTAGGCGAAAGATGCAACTAGTTAACAACTTAACTAAAAGTACGGAAATACAACCTTTGTAGATCCGGTCCTCCACCTCCATAGCTCCGCAATGAAGTCTCCTCGCTGTCCAAATCGAATCCCGGGCTCTAGCATCGGCTTCATCGGAGAAATGGGCGGGCAAGGTCGTCGGCTTCGTGCCGAAGATGATCTACGTCGAGGCATCACAAGATCAAGCTCCAACTTCACTAAGCCATTAAACTTGTGAAGAAAACACCCTATACTACTTGGCAAGAGGTAAAGGATGAAGAAATAGGAGGTGGGTTCACTTTTGAATTGGATTTCTCACTCATTTGCTCAAGTTGCTATTGAAGTAGAAAGCTTTTCTTTCTTGCTCATGAAGAAGAACAAGAAAGAAAATGAATATGATAAGTTAATTAAATCCAAAAGAAAAATGAATACTTATCATATTCAAACCATGGTTAAGTGTAGAGAATGAATCATGGTTAAGTGGAATTGTTAGGGTTAAGCATGAGACAAAATGGTGACTTAGTCAAAGCTTCATGAAGCTTCAACATGCATCCAAAGTTAGTCACCATTTTCTCTTTATGCTTATCATTTTCCAAAATGAATAAACAAATAAATAAATGAATAACAAAATGAAAAACCCTAACCATTACACAACCATGGTTTAATCTTTACACAAACCTAAGTAAGCATGCATCATCAAACATGATACAAACTTGTGCACAAAAATATATCACATATACAATGTGCACAAACAAGTGAGAAAAACCATTTAAAGTGAACCAATACTAGTTAATGCAAAGTAATATATCAAATATATAATTATACATTAAATCATTAAATCAACACTTGATTTAACGATCCGGTCATATCGCAAACAACCGACTAATATCCAATGTATCGGCTTATCGAATCAACCCTTGATTCGATAACTAGGTTATATCGCATACAACCAATCGATACATTCATCGCGAGAATAGAATACGGTATCACATACACGCATTATTCTCGGTCCCGCACATATCTCATATGCGCACCTATTTCGTTTCGCTTGAGCCAGGAACCTCTTTGTAGGACTCTAAAGACTCGTCAATACGCCGGCAGCAGGTGATGATCATATCAAACACCCACAAGCCGCAAGCGGTCTGCTAAACGTAACGGCCACCCGGGTATTGAGCGATTAGAAGATCGACGAGCAAGCCCGCTCACACTCCTGTGAATCCAACCAGTAACACTTACCGTACAGTCCGGTCTGATCGTCTGATATGTCGCATATCTTGCCTAGGGGTGGTGAACGTCAGACCCCAACAGCTCGATAAGTCGTGTCGATATGAGGTCTATAACAATTCGAGAAACTACTGATAACACTTACCAGTAAATCTCAGCAACCCTGGCCAGGGATTTCCGGTTATAGCCAATCGAACATAGCGCAACATCAACTCCCTATACCGGGAGAGACGAATCCCCTCCTATCGCTCAATGCCTCCATGTGATTCGGGACTGTACCCAAAAACCACCGTTTTGCACGCCCTCTTGGACGTGGTAAGATGGAAATCAAAGCACAGTGGGAACCACACAAGACTCTATGACGATCTCGGGTCAACAGACTACTCCGTACCAGTGTCACCAGAGAACTGCCATCTGATGTAAGGTATAATTGTAGGGTTCCTAGGCATACTAAAGAAGTCTCACAAGTGATCAAACATGCACAAATCAAATTTTACGGGTGCCTACAAACCCTAATACGGATCGTCAACTAGATATATAGGCGATGCAAGCAAGTAAACGGAAATATAGCTAAAGGGAAGGGGCTACAACCTTTGTAGATCCGGTCCTCCATCTCCTAGGCTCCGTGATGAAGTCCTCTCCGCTGTCCAAATCGAACCATGGCTCTAGCGTCGGCTTCATCGGAGAAAAAACGGGCTAGGTCATCGACGACGATGCCGAAGATGATCTACGTCGAGGCATCGCTAGATCAAGCTCCAACTTCACCAAGTCAAGAAAACTTGTGAAGGAAACACCCTATACTACTTGGCAAGAGGTAGAGGATGAAGAAATAGGAAGTGGGTAGACTTTAGATTTGGTTTTCTCACACTTTTTCATCAATCACCATTGACGTAGCAAGCTTTCTTCTCATGGAAAAAGAAGATGAAGAAGAAGAAGAAGATATGATAAGTTAATTTAAAAAGGAAAATAAATGAATACTTATCATTTCTTCAACCATGGTTTAGTGTAGAGATTTAACTAAGGTTAGATGAGTGGTTAGAGTTAGGCATGAGATAAGAATGGTGACTAAGTCAATGCTTCATGAATCTTCAACTAGAAACAAACATAGCCACCATCCATTATCTCTTTATCATTTTCTTTTTCCAAAATAAACAAAAAGAATAAATAAATGATTAAGTAAATAAAATGATACCCTAACCACTAACTAACCATGGTTTAATACTTTACACAAAACCAAGCTAGAATGTATCATCAAACATGATACAATCATGTGCACAAAAAATATATCACATATACAATGTGCAATACAAGTGAGTAAATCCATTTAAAGTGAACCAATACCAGTTAATGCAAAGTAATATATCAAATATAAAATTATACATTAAATCATTAAATCAACACTTGATTCAATGATCCGGTCATGTCGCATATAACCGGCTAGTATCCAACGTATCGGCTTATCGAATCAATCCTTGATTCGATAACTAGGTTATATCGCATACAACCAATCGATACATTCATCGCGAGAATGGAATACGGTATCACATACACGCATTATTCTCGGTCCCGCACATATCCCATATGTGCTCCTATTTCGTTTCGCTTGAGCCAGGAAACCTCTGTGTAGGACTCTAAAGACTCGTCAATACGCCGGCAGCAGATGATGATCATATCAAACACCCACAAGCCGCAAGCGGTCTGCTAAACGTAACGGCCACCCGGGTATTGAGCGATCAGAAGATCGACGAGCAAGCCCGCTCACACTCCTGTGAATCCAACCAGTAACACTTACCGTACAGTCCGGTCTGTTCGTCTGATATGTCGCATATCTCGCCTAGGGGTGGTAAACGTCAGACCCCAATAGCTTGATAAGTCATGCCGACGTAAGGTCCATAACTTTCGTGAAACTACTGATAACTCTTACCAGTATATCACAGCAACCCTGGCCAGGAATTTCCTGTTATGGCCAGTCGTGCATTGCGCAACATCAACCCCCAATACCGGGAGAGACGAATCCCCTACTATCGCTCATTGCCTCCATGTGAATCGGGACTGTACCCAAAAACCACCTGTTTACACGACTCAGCAGAGCCGTGGTAGGGTGGAAATCAAAACACAGTGGGAGACACACAAGACTCTATGACGATCTCGGGTCAACAGACTAAGCTGTACCAGTGTTACCAGAGAACTGCCATCTGACGTGAGGTATAATACCATCTGGGAGTTCTCGGCGAGTCCGTTCAGTATACCCAGTCTCCACTGAGCATCCGTATATCATCTCTGATGTCAAACACCAATGGATATGGGATCATCCTGTAGGGTTCCGAGGCATACACTAGAGGTCTCACAAGGCATCAACCATGCCAATTTCAAATTTTAACGGTGCCGAGAAACCCTAATACGGATCGTTGGCTAGATGTCTAGGCGAGATGCAACTAGTAAACTACTTTACTAAGAGAATACAGAAATACAACCTTTGTAGATCCGGTGCTCCACCTCCATAGCTCCGCAATGAAGTCCTCTTGCTGTCCAAAACAAATTCCGGGCTCTAGCGTCGGCTTCATCGGAGAATAGGTGAGCTAGGTCGTCGATGTCCATGCCGAAGATGATCTACGTCGAAGCATCGCTAGATCAAGCTCCAACTTCACCAAGTCAAGAAAACTTGTGAAGGAAACACACTCTACTACTTGGCAAGAGGTAGAGGATGAAGAAATAGGAAGTGGGTAGACTTTAGAATTGGATTTCTCACTCATTTCATCAATCCACCATTGATGAAGTGAAGTTTCTTCATCTTCAAGAAGAAAAAGAAGAAGATGAATAAGTTATGATAAGTTAATAAGAATAGAAAAGAAAATCAATACTTATCATAATATTAACTATAGTTATGTGTAGAGAATTGACCAAGGTTAAAGGAATGGTTAGGGTTAAGCATGAAGACAAGAATGGTTACAAAGTCAAAGCTTCATGAAGCTTCAACTAAACTACAAAACTAGCAACCATTCTTTTCTCATCTATTCAAAATAAATAAATAAATAAATAAATAAGAAAAGAAAACCCTAATCATTAGTTTAACCATGGCTTAATTCATTACACTTAACTATAGTTAAACATGTATCATCAAACATGATACAATCAAGTGCACAAAAGTATATCACATATACAATGTGCACAACCGAGTGAGAAAATCCATTTAAAGTGAACCGATACTAGTTAATGCAAAGTAATATATCAAATATATAATTATGCATTAAATCATTAAATCAACACTTGATTTAATGAACCGGTCATATCGCATATAACCGACTAATATCTACAGTAACAACTTATCGAATCAACACTTGATCCGATAACCCGGCTATATCGCATATAACCGATCAATGTCCCAAATCGTGAGAATCGAATACAGTATCACATACTGGTATCATTCTCGGTCCCGCACATATCTCATATGCGCTCCTATTCCGTTTCGCTTGAGCCAGGAAACCTCTGTATAGGACTCTAAAGACTCGTCAATACGCCAGCAGCAGATGATGATCATATCAAACATCCACAAGCCGCAAGCGGTCTGCTAAACGTAACGGCCACCCGGGTATTGAGCGATCTGAAGATCGACAAGCAAGCCAGCTCACACTCCAGTGAATCCAACCAGTAACACTACCGCACAGTCCGGTCTGATCGACTGATTTGTCGCATATCTCGCCTAGGGGTGGTAAACGTCAGACCCCAATAGCTCGATAAGTCGTGTCGATATAAGGTCTATAACAATTCGAGAAACTACAGGTAACACTTACCAGTAAATCTCAGCAACCCTGGCCAGGGATTTCCGGTTATAGCCAATCGAACACAGCGCAACATCAACTCCCTATACCGGGAGAGACGAATCCCCTCCTATCGCTCATTGCCTCCATATGACACGGGACTGTACCCAAAAACCGCCGTTTTGCACGCCCTCTTGGACGTGGTAAGATGGAAATCAAAGCATTGGGGAACCACACAAGACTCTATGACGATCTCGGGTCAACAGACTACTCTGTACCAGTGTCACCAGAGAACTGCCATCTGACGTAAGGTATAATACCATCTGGGAGTTCTCGGCGAGTCCGTCCAGTGTACCCAGTCTCTACTGAGCACCCGTATATCATCTCTGATGTCAAACACCGATGGATATGGGATCATCCATCGCCCATCTGTATGGGTCGAGAAGGTACACGCTAGTCTACTCTGGTATATCGATGCCCCATCTCGATACACCCACGACTAGGGATTTTCAAGGATGTACTTATGGACTACCTTGTCCCCACTAGTATGATCCGCATCATAGTCCAGGTAGTCAAGTACACATCCTAAGGGCTTTACCAACATGTAACAGAGAGACAATCAGTATACACGTTAAGGTAAAGAGCAACCAGATAGCATACTATCATGTCGAGCAAGAAAGTCCTCCCTATATATGTCCCAGCATCCACTACAATGTACATCCAATGTACAGTAATGGCCTCTAGGGCATATATATAACTAACAATCTCCCACTTGCACTAGGGCCATCTGTAGCAGTGGTTGCAGTATCTCATACTCAACCATCCCATAAAAATCTCTCTTTGGGAACAGGCCTTTGTGAGTGGATCCGCTGTGTTGTCCTCAGAATCTACTCTCCTTACCTCGATCACCCTGGAGATCAACTATCCCCATGATCAGGTGATGCTGCCTCAGAATACGCCTGGGTCACTGATGGGACGGGTGTTCCTTGGCATAAGCCACAACTCCAATGTCACACAATGGGAGGAACTAAGTTCATCTCATGAACAATATACACCCAGACAGCCTCTTTGGTAGCATCTTAAGTAGCGACATATTCAGCCTTTAATCGTCTAGTTTGCCTCGGTATCTAGCTTGGAACTCTTCTAACATACCGTCCTTTTGCTGAGGGTAAAGACAATGCCTGCGACTGACATTCAATCGTCTTTATCACCCTGGAACCCTTCCAGTGATTCTCCTCAGGATCAATTGATACCATCTAACTACATCTAGTGAGAGTCCTAACATCCAATTATATCTATCTCATAGATCCAAAACCCAGGATTTAGGAGGTATCACTTTGATCCTTTATGGAGAATTCTGGTGATAAGCGGAGATTGACCGAGCGTAGCATAGGAAACCCCTTCCCTATCAAGAGTATGTCATCCACGTACTCTACGAGGATCGTCACCACACTCTCTACTACCTTTTTGTTTATACAAGGTTCATCTACCATTTTGATGATGTCAAACTCTTTGACTAATCCAGCAAAACAGATGTTCCAACTCCGCGATGCCTGCTTTATCCTATAAAGCCTCTTGCACACGTTTCCGCTGCTCCCACTGTTTATGAAGCCCTCTGGCTGTGTACTTATAGACGCTCTCTTCTAAAACATCATTTAGAAAAGCTGTCATGACACCCAACCGCCAGATATCGTAGTCATGGTATGTAGCCGTGGCAAGTAGGATCTGGATGGACTTAAGCATAGCCACTTGAAAAGGTTTCATCATTATCCACGCCTGGTTGATGACGAAAAACCTTCCACAAGTCTAGCTTTGAAAGTCTCAACTTTTCCATCTACACCAAGTAATCTTCTCAAGATATACTTGCTCCTGATGGGGATTTAACCCTTCAGATATAGCAACCAAAGTCCATACTTTGTTGGTGTATATGGATTCCATCTCAGATCATTAAGCATCCAGCCATTCTTACAGAGTCCCACTCCTGATGGCCAGCTCGAAACTAGTTGGGTCATCATCTCATGATGCAATTTTCGCTCCCACTGTCATAGAGAAACCAAAGTATCTCTCAGGTGGGTGAGGAACCCTACTAGATCGGCGGAGAGGCTGAGGTTCGTCGGGGACTATTGAATCCTTTGGTTCTGTCAAATCATATGCTTTAGTTTGTACAGCTGGAACCTTTCCAGTTGCACAGACCTTGCCTCGAGCTTGTCCGGATTATGCTTTTTAGACATAAGCCGGTCAACCCCAAATCTTAACTAACTTAAGATATGGGCTCTTCCCTTTCCATATCACATATGAAATGGTAGGCAACTGATTTGATCCGAACCCTATTCCATAGGTATGCAACTTCATAAGTGCATAACTCCCAAAAAGGAAATAGGTAACTCAGTAGTACTCATCATAGAGCACACCTTATCATATAGGGTGTGATTGCTCCGCCCCGATATACCATCGTGCTATGGTGTATGCGGAGGAGTAATGCTGAGAGAGAATCTCATTCTTCTTTAGAATAATCCAGGATTTCCATGCTCAAGTATTCTCCTCCTTGATCACATCAAAGGACATAATACTTATACCCGTATTTTGGTTCTCTACTTCTAACATATTCTGTGAATATCTCAAAAGGTTCGGACTTGTGTTTCAACAGGAACATATGACTGAATCTTGAGAGATTGTCAGAGAACGTAATGAAGTATAAAAAACCAGTCCTGGCATTTGTAGACTGGGGACCTACATACATCAACATGTATCATCCCAAGAGTTCACTAACTCTTTCTCTGTTTCCAATAAACAGAGCTGTGGTCATCTTATCTTTGTGACATGACTGGCGAGTTTCACAAGATGTAAATTCAAACTGATTTAAATATGCATCTAAATGTAACTCAGCCAGTCGGGTCGCATTGATATGACCTAGTCTACAATACCTCAAGAAGGATTCGTTCATTTCTGAACTCTTCCTCTTGTGTGTGATTCATATACTAAGAACTGTAGTTTGATTTAGAACATCAACGCTTTTAGATAACGTGCCTGAACCGATCAACTTTTGATATAGGAAATGTTCAAAACATTATCCAACAATATAAAATTTTATCATTTCTTTACTAATAAAGAGAGTGATATGATTTTGTATATCAGGTTCGGTATCTAATAACATTCGTTCAGAATCAATGTATTGGTAATACAGGGTGACAGTGACCAACAGACTTGGCTGCAACACTTGCCCCGTTTTCTGTCTCATGAAACTGATCACCCGTTCTCAGTTTTCTACCCTTTTGTAGCCCTATGTAACAGATTACTTATCTGGGATCCTGATCCGGTATTACATACCCAGGATGCGGAGGATAATGAGAAACAGTTCTGTATAATGAACACACCCGAAGATGATGCATCAGCATGCACTCTCTTCGTTTGGGCGGCACGGGAAATTTGGTATTCCCCAAATTCCTGCTCTGTCTTATAACAATTATAAGTTGGAGCGGGACCAACGTTCCCCAGCTCAGTATAACAAGCGGGTTCGGTCAAAAATCCGTATTATTATCTTGATTAAGGCGTGATATGGTCGCTACCTGGAGAGAGAGAGAAGAAAACACTCAGCGTGCGCTCTTGCAAGAATAGATTGGTTATTATTTTATCTAATCAGGATGGCTCCCACTGCTTTTTATCAAATCTTCCTTCAAACCCTAAAAGGAAAGACTAGCCGGGATTAATTACAAACTACAAGTTCGCCAATCTTTCAGCCAGGCCAGTGTCGGTACTTTGAGGGAGGTCCCCCGTGCTTTCGCACGAACCTAATTAATGTAAACCTCGTTTTCCCAGAGGCGTAACCTCGTTAACACCTTTCTAGACACCTACTTGATCGGCTAATTGTAATGTGTAAAACTCTCCCAGGAGTAACTCTTACTCGCAGCGGGTATCGGGATCCAACTATCTCATAGAAGGTATGCAATCTCATTGCAAATTTCAACACTTGAAATTCCCGATAATATTTTGCCCCTAACGTGCTATGATCTTGACGAAAGCCAACAAACCATAGCCCGCTAGTCAAGTTCAACCCGTACATTTCTTGATCGAATTAAACCCACCCGCACGACCCTTGACGAAAGCCAACAAAGCCGCACGACTACCCTAATCCAATCGCATCGTATGCAGCAGATAAGCAGCATATAGCTACCGCACACTGCACCTTGACGAAAGCCAACAAATGCAGCACGAATACTATATACAACTTATCTGAAATGACGGAGGGCTACGTCAGGTTTTTCTGAAAACCTATTGCGTAATGAACTTGATATCGTTGTAGGATCAAATGATTTTAAAATGGAGTGTTTTTTAGGCTTTTCTAGTTTTGCTAAAGGAGTCACTCCCGGTGAAGGGATCGTCGGTCCTTTCCTCGTCGAATGAGGTGCGGGATATATCATATATATCACTGTGCAAAGCAAAAACTCTTAAAAGCAATCAAAAGACAAACCGAGTGTGTAGCATCTGCCAGTTCTTGCTAAAGGAGTCACTCCCGGTGAAGGGATCTCGGTCCTTTCCTTATCGAATAAGGTGCAGGATATATCACATATACCATTGTGCAAAGCAAGAACTGTAGCTACCTGTTTTATTTTGAAATTCGATTCTACAACATCTTAGGTTTCTTTTATTTCATTAATCACATTAACGAAGTCCCATCATTTAAGTACCTAAACATCACAGATAAATACGACGTACACTTATGCCATCCGAATTCGCCTCGATGTCCCCTCGTGCACCGTTAGGTTAGGTAACTAACGGCAGAGCGGGGCAAGGCTAGCGCGGGTGTAAAACATAAGTAACGTCTATATAATATATCATATATACTATATACAGTATCCATCACAGAACATATCACATGATCACATCACAGATATCGCAGCAGAAGAATCATATGAAATATTGGATATACTAGGACGTCCGTGTTTTCAATACGAGCCAGTATAAAACACGGATTCCGCGGTCGCGATGAATAGCCAAACCCACACCCCAAGACCCCTACGAGAGCGGAAAGCAACCCTACCAATTCTAGAGTTAGGAGACCCGGACTCGACTCCTCGAGTTGGTCTCCCACTGGACTCCAGAACCCGGTTACTTGTGCTCCCCTCCTTGGGTCTATCCTAGTGCAGAAAAGTAAATAATATACAAACGGTGACTACTTCCGCAACCTGGAAGCGCCCCAATAAAAGAATATTACATACAAGTTTTTACATGAATGAAAATGAAAAACACTCATCTCACATAAAAAAACCCGTATTTCACAGTAATTCATATAATACCTTGCTTAATTTTCTGCATATTTTTAATGTTGAAAAAAGTACAGTTTTGAAAAAAGTACAGAGAGCATGGGAAAAATGGGGTTTCGGGTTCGATCGGGATTCAAATGTCGTCTAGACTTCGCCTAAGGCTCTAGCTAGGCTCTGATACCACTTTAGGGTTCCCAGGCACACACTAGAGGTCTCACAAGGCATCAACCATGCCAATTTCAAATTTTAACGGTGCCGAGAAACCCTAATACGGATCGTTGGCTAGATGTCTAGGCGAAAAGCAACTAGTAAACTACTTTACTAAGAGAATACGGAAATACAACCTTTGTAGATCCGGTGCTCCACCTCCATAGCTCCGCAATGAAGTCTTCTTGCTGTCCAAAACAAATTCCGGGCTCTAGCGTCGGCTTCATCGGAGAATAGGTGAGCTAGGTCGTCGATGTCCATGCCGAAGATGATCTACGTCGAAGCATCGCTAGATCAAGCTCCAACTTCACCAAGTCAAGAAAACTTGTGAAGGAAACACACTCTACTACTTGGCAAGAGGTAGAGGATGAAGAAATAGGAAGTGGGTAGACTTTAGAATTGGATTTCTCACTCATTTCATCAATCCACCATTGATGAAGTGAAGCTTCTTCATCTTCAAGAAGAAGAAGAAGAAGATGAATAAGTTAGGATAAGTTAATAAGAATAGAAAAGAAAATCAATACTTATCATAATATTAACTATAGTTATGTGTAGAGAATTTGTAAGTCCATGCTACCTCTCCCGGTACTTTCGGGAATGCGGAATATGGTAAAAAACGATTTTTACGGAGGTGGTAACATGGACCTAAAACCTGGATCTTGGTTAAAAATCTATCTAACATCCTAACTATGAGTTTCTAGCTACTCGGTTAGGGGGTTATACCTTGCTTGTCTTGAACTCCTTCGTCTTCAAACTCCGATGGTGGTGCGATTGGCTTCTTCTCGTCGTCTCCGTACGCCGAAGATAGATCCACCTGAAAGCTCCAACCTTTAGCTCCTTCTTCGTTCTTTGAAGAAACTAGTTCACTTGGTTTGCTAAACCTAGTGAACTAGAATGAGTAGAGAAGAATTAGAATGGGATTTTATCTATGGTTCTCAACTCATGAGACAAGAGAACCATAGAATCAAGAGAGGGAGGAAGAGGTTGAGGGTGAGAGCAAAAACAAGAGAGCTCAAGAACAAGAGAGAGAATGAGCAAGAAAGAATGAGGCTCACTTTTGTCTTTCACCCTCTCATAATCCAAAGCAATCATAACTCATCATACTAACAAAAGTCTTATGTGATGGTTGAAGCAACCATAACCATATCATTTCATGCACTCATTTTACACAAATGAGCAAGCAAGTAAAAGTCTTTGCCATAAAATGATGGCTATGGTTATCATGATGGTCAACTAGTCAACCCTAGTCAACCGGTCAACAAAGTCAACAAGTCAACAAAAGTCAACAAGTCAAAAAGTCAACAAAAGTCAACAACCAAGTCACCATAATACTTAATTAATATAATAGTTAATCACATATCATATTCTCATTAGGGTTGAGCAAAAAGTCAAATAGTCAACGGTCAACTGCCAACAACCCTAATGAGAATCCGCTGCCTCTGTCTCCCTGTCAACTGTGCATACACACCCGCATCCGCGTTCCGAGGAACACGAATGCAAACTGGATAAATCCAATCCCATAAGGTACACTAGGATCTGGCTTAAACCAAAGCCCGCTAGTGTAAACTGTCCGGACACTGTACGCGCACAAGTGCACGGATGTGACCGAACCCTGTCGTAAAAACCATGCGACCTGTCGCAATACCATGCGACCTCTACTCTTTTGCCTAAAGGAGAAAAGCTTTCTGTGTGGGGCTCTAAAGACTCGACACTACGCTGGCAGTGGGTTTAACCACAGACCTCAAGCGGCACTAGCTGTGCGTAACGGTCCCCAGGTAATGCCGACAAGAAGACCGACGAGGCAAAACCCATCTGAACTCCTACTGAGCCTGAGTGTGACATTCTCCATACAGTCTGGTCTGTTCGTCTGATACATCGCATGGCGGGCCTAGGGGGCGGTAAACGTCAGTCCCCCAATAGCGGTACAAGTCGTGCCGGAGCGAAGCCCAAAACACCCTGAGATAACACTGGAAACCTACCAGTATATCTCGTTTGCCCTGGCCAGGGACTACTCGTGTAATGGCTCTCCTAGACACAGCGCGATGTCAATCCCCAATACCGGGAGAGATGAATCCTGTCTAACCGTCACTGCCTCCAAGTGCTTCGGGACTGCACCCAACCACTACCTGTTTGCACGACTCCTTTGAGCCGTGGTAGGGTAGTGATCAAAGTACAGTGGGAACACACTCGAGGTGGAGTGACAGTGTCAAGTCAGCGGACTAAGCTGTACTCATGTCACCTGGGAACTGATAACTGACGATAGGTATAATACCAACTAGTCAGTTCCGACGAGTCCTGTCTAGTGTACCCGTAACCTAACGAGCACCCGCATACTATCTCAAGTACGACGTACTGACGGCTGTGGGACAGACCGTCTCCCACACTGGGATGAGAAGCGCATGCGCTGGTCTACTCCGGAGTATCGATGCCCTGTCTCGATAGTCCTGCGACCAGGGACCTGCATAAGGATGTGCTTATAGATTACCCAGCCCCACTAGTGTGACGGCCATCACACCGCTGGTAATCAAGCAAAGATCCTAAGGGCTCTACTAATGTGTATAGGCGATATATAAAAATAAACACATGTACACATTGAAGCAGAAACAAACCAAGTAGCATACTACTATTTTGAGCAAGATTGTATATACAAGGTGAATATCCCAAGCTTCCATTAAGTAATATACAAACCAGTATGATACAGTAATGGACTCTAGGGCATATACACTAACAATCTCCCACTTGCACTAAGGCCATGTACTGGCATATCGAAGACCTATCATCTCGATCAGCCGCTCGAACTGAGTCTGGGGCAGGACCTTGGTGAATGGATCTGCAGTGTTATCTTCTGAAGCGACTCTCCGAACCTCGATCTCCTGGCGATCTACGATCTCCCTGATCAGGTGGTACCGCCTCAAGATGTGCCTGGATCTCTGATGGGACCTGGGTTCCTTCGCTAAAGCTATAGCCCCGTTGTTGTCGCAATACAGAGGTATTGGATCAACAATGGACGGAACCACCTGAAGTTCTTTCAAGAACTTCCTCATCCAGACAGCTTCTTTTGCGGCATCAGATGCAGCGATGTATTCCGCTTCCATCGTCGAGTCTGCAACGGTTTCTTGTTTGGAACTCTTCCAACACACCGCCCCTCCATTGAGGGTAAAGACAAAACCCGACATGGACTTGGAATCATCCTTGTCACTCTGGAAGCTGGAGTCAGCAAAGGCCTCGATCTGGAGGTCTTTTCCGCCATACACCAAGAACATCTCCTTAGTCCTTCTCAGGTACTTGAGAATGTTCTTTACCGCTATCCAGTGTTTCTCCCCAGGGTTTGACTGATACCGGCTTACCACACTCGGTGCATAAGCTACATCCGGTCTGGTACACAACATCGCATACATTATAGAGCCTACCGCAGAAGCGTAGGGTATAATAGACATGCGATCCCTCTCCAAATCAGTCTTGGGAGACATCTCTTTAGAGAGGGTGATCCCGTGACAAGCCGGTAGGTTACCGTGCTTGGAATCTTCCATACTGAATCTCTTCAGTATGGTGTCGATGTACCTGGACTTAGAAAGTCCTAATATCCTCTTGGATCTGTCACGGTAGATCCGGATACCCAGAATGTACGAGGCATCACCCAGGTCTTTCATGGAGAACCTGTGCGACAAGAACCCCTTGACAGATTGTAGCATAGGAATATCATTTCCTATTAAGAGAATGTCATCCACGTATAAAACGAGGAATACTACAGTTCTCGCTACAAATCTACTATAGATGCATGGTTCATCTGGATTTTTGATAAAGCCAAATTCTTTGACTGTCTCATCAAAGCAGATGTTCCAACTCCGCGATGCCTGCTTTAGTCCATAGATGGACTTAAGCAACTTGCATACCTTTCCGCTGCTCCCACTCTGAATGAAACCCTCTGGTTGGTCCATATAGACACACTCTTCTAAATTTCCATTTAGAAAAGCTGTCTTTACGTCCATTTGCCAGATCTCATAATCGTGGAAGGCAGCAATGGCAAGAAGGATCCGAATGGATTTCAGCATGGCTACTGGAGAAAAGGTTTCGTCATAGTCCAAGCCAGGTCTTTGACGAAAACCCTTTGCTACAAGCCTAGCTTTATAGGTCTCAACCTGTCCATCTACACCAATCTTCCTTTTGAAGATCCACTTGCATCCTACGGGTTTTACCCCGTCTGGAGCAATGTCCAACGTCCATACCTTGTTGGTGTACATGGACTCCATTTCGGTCCGCATTGCATCCAGCCATTTCACTGAGTCAACGCTCTGAACGGCCTGCTGGAAGCTAGTAGGCTCATCATAATCTATGATGCAATCCTCTCTATCCCCGTCTATGAGAAAACCGTAGTATCTCTCGGGCGGATGAGACTGCCTACTACTCCTGCGGAGCGGCGTAAGAATGTCCTGTTCTTCCGAACCCTCTGGTTCCACTAAACTTTCTGTAATAGTCCGTGGTTCTGGAATTTCTTCCAGTTCTACTGCGCTCCCACTTATTTCCTTTTCTATGAACTGGTGTTCTAGAAAGTGAGCATGACGAGAAACAAGAACTTTTTGTTCCTCTTCGCAGTAAAAGAAATATCCCTTGGAATTCTTTGGATATCCCACAAACTTGCACAGTACTGAGCGTGCCTCGAGCTTGTCCGCATGCTGCTTTTTGACAAAAGCTGGACTTCCCCATGTCTTAATGTGATTAAGATGGGGTCTCTTCCCACACCACATCTCAAATGGCGTAGTAGGCACAGTCTTAGTGGGAACTCGGTTCAAAAGGTATGCGACTGATTCTAGCGCATATCCCCAGAATGATCGCGGCAACTCAGCGTTACTCATCATGGACCGCACCATATCCAATAAGGTGCGGTTCCGTCTCTCCGATATACCGTTATGTTGCGGGGTGTATGGAGGAGTAAGATGAGAGAGAATTCCGTTCTCTTTTGAATAGTCCAGGAACTCGGCACTTAAGTATTCTCCACCTCGATCCGATCTTAGAATCTTGATACTTTTGCCGGTCTGTTTCTCTACTTCATTCTTATACTCCTGGAATTTTCCAAAGGCTTCGGACTTATGTTTCATTAAGAAGACATAACCGTACCTTGATAAGTCATCCGTAAAAGTAATGAAGTAAGAATGGCCGCTTCGCGCATGTGTAGACATTGGACCGCACACGTCACTGTGTACGAGTCCCAAGAGCTCGCTCGCTCTTACTCCATGTCCAGTAAACGGAGTCTTTGTCATCTTTACTTTGAGACAAGATTGACAAGTGGCATACGATTGATATTCGAACGCATTCAAATATCCCTCTGTGTGTAACTTAGTCAACCTTCTCTCATTGATGTGACCCAGTCTACAATGCCACAAGAAAGTCTGATTTATTTCTGGAGACTTTCTTTTGTGTGTATTCTGGACATTGAAAATCTGTGGTTGGTTCAATACGTATATACCATTACTCAATGTACCTGACCCAATCAAAACTTGATTAAGGTGAATGTTTACAACATTACTTACAAACGCAAATTCATAACCTTCTTTAGAAACTAAAGATACAGAAATGATATTACAAGTTGCGTTGGGTACAAAAAAGCAATTACGCAAAACCAAAACATGTCCATCTGACATTCCCAGGTGATAGTCCCCCACGGCTTTAGCATCCAAGCTAGCTCCGTTCGCAACTCTGAGGGTCATGTCACCTGCCTTCAAAACCCTACGGTTTCTCAACGCCTGCAAAGAATTACAGATATGAGATCCTGATCCGGTATCCAATACCCAGGAAGTAGAGTTTATTGAAAGACAGTTTTCAATAACATACACACCTGAAGCTGAAGCTGCAACCTGCTTCAATTCCTGTGTTCTGGCCTTCCAGGCCCTGCAATCATTCTTCCAGTGTCCTTTCTTATGACAATAGAAGCATTCTTCCTTATCCACAAGCTTCCCCGCTATCTTTGTTGCTTTACCTTTTCCCTTCGTATCCACTTTACTAACACCTCCCCTTGGTTTGGCGGGGGCCTTCTTCTTCTTTCCCTTGGCTTTCGCCTTGGACCTAGAAGAAGATGATCCTCCTACAAACAAAGTGGATGTATCCCTACCTTTCTGTAGGGTGCCCTCTGCGCTCTTCAGCATGTTGAGGAGCTCTGAAAGTTCAACCTCTTTTTCTTGTAAGTTGAAGTTCAGTATGAACTGGGCGTAAGTGGAAGGAAGGGACTGGAGAACTATATCCGTATATAGCTCACTCTCCAATGTGATCCCTAGGTCCGCGAGCTCCTCAATGTAGCCGATCATCTTTAGCATGTGCTCGGCTACTGATGATCCGACGGCCATTCTTGTCGAAAATAACTTTTTCGACGCTTCGTATCTTGCGATACGAGATTGCTCTCCATACAGTTCTTTTGTATGAAGCAATATGGATTCCATGTCCATATTCTCGTGCCTCCTCTGATGTTCGTTGTCCATCGAGGCAAGCAGGAGGCATTTGGCCTTCGCGCTATCAATCTCCCAAGTCTTGCGGATTTCCTTATCCGCGACGCTGGAAGTTGGACCAGGGACAGGGAGAGCTTTGGTGGTAAGAAGATACCCCAGCTTGTCGTAAGTGATTGCTATCTTGACATTCCTGAGCCAATCTTTGTAGTTTGGCCCTGTCAGTTTGTTTTTATCTAGGAGTAACTTAAGTCCAGTCATGTTGATTTGGTCGCTGCAATTAGGAGAGAGAAGAAGAAACACTCAGCATGATGCTCTTGCAAGTTTAGAGTGGTTTTTAGTTTGTCTAAACAGGATGGCTCCCACTGTTTCTCGAATCCCTCCTCAAACCATAAAGGAAGAATTAGCCGGGATCAATCCCACCGTACAATACTTGCTTAACCGTTCAGCCAGGCCGGTGTCGGTACTTCGAGGGAGGTTTTCCAACGCTTTCGCGAAGTTCCTTAATTAGAGAACCTCTTTTCCCTGGGGGCGTAGCCCCGCTAACACCTTTCTAGGCACCTACTAGGTTTATAGCATTGATCGTTTAGTGTGAAATTTCCCGAGGAGTAGCATATACTCACAGTAGGATCGGGATCCAAATATCATTGCGTGACGAAACTGAAGGTATCCAACCAGAATCATCACACTCCAAATGGTATGCAAATCTAGCAAGTTTCAGTACTTATGAAACTCCCGATGTGGATTTTTGCCCCATGCTCTTATGACCTTGACTTTGGCCAAAATATCATAAGTCACATGTCAAGTTCTACCCGTCATTATCCAGGTTAATTTGGATCCATCCGTACCTACCCTTGACTTTAGCCAAAATGGCAGTACGACTGTCCTAAACCAACGCATCTATCTATGCTACACATGAACACCCAATAGCTACCAATCACTGTGCCTTGACTTTGGCCAACATACACAGCTTGAATACTATTGACTATTCATGTGAAACGACGGAGGGCTACGGATGGTTTTGGCAAAACCGTGAACGTAGTGAACTTGATATAGTCGATGGAACGAGATAGCTTTTAAAAGGAGTGGCTCAAGCTCCGTATTTAAAAGTTGTTTTTGAAAAGAACCGAGTGGTTTTTCGAAAGTGTTCCAACGACTTTAACTTGGTTTATTATCTTGCATTAGTTCTTTTAATGCGTGATATTCTTGCATTAGTTCTTTTAATGCGTCCCATCATTTAATCCTACCATTGCAGAAAACAACCAAAATATGACGTACGCTTATGCCATTCGCATTCGCCACGGGGCCCCGTCATTACCCGTTAGGTTACTTAACTAACGACAGAGCGGGGGCTGGGCTAGCGCGGCTGTAAAACATAAGCAACGCCTAAATAATATCATATATAGATATACTGCAATGATAAACATTTCAGATCACAGATGAATACATTGGATATACTAGGAATCTGTAATTCGCACGAGCCTGTAACGACAAACAGATTACACGGTCGCGGTGAATAGCCAAATACCCCACCCAAGACCCCTACGGGTGCGGCAAACTACCCGCCAAGTACCCGAAGCGTAGTAACCTCCCTCATCTCCTATGAGTAGGCCACTCGACACTTCGGCATACCTGGCAGTTTGTGCACCCCCTCCATGGGTCTATCCTAGGAGCAAAAACAGTAAAAAGAAATTATACAATGACGGCTACAACCCCGACCCGGTTGTGCGGCCATACAAATAATTATTACATCAATTTACAAATTTACATGAATTGAAAGAAAAGAAAACTCTCGTCTCACAACCCCCGGCTATTCACTCGCGACAATCCAACATATTCATATACACATTCCAGCAACAATACAGATCACAGATTTGTATAACCCCCACTAATCGACATATAGCGATTAGTAGACGTTCAATACAAATATCACATTACAGAAAAAACCCGTTAGCTAAAGTCTTTTAGAAGTTCGATCAAAAATACGGATTTTCGGGACCCCAAAATAAAATTTTCGTTCTGGAAAATCTGGGTTGAAAATATATATTCCAAAAATCCCAAAATACCCCAATGAGTAAACTGCAAAAAGGAAAATCCTTGACCGAGTCAACTCGGCCGCGGTTCCGCGGCGGGAGCGTGCTCCCGCCGCGGAAACGCGGCACTTTGATCGAGTCAGGGGCCCAAATTTTTGCAGTTTCTTTAAAAAAGCCTGAGTCGATTTTAGGTGTATTTCAAAAAAGTTTTCCAGCACTTTTAAAATCGACAGAAAGTTTAAAATTCCAGGGTTCGTTTCGGGACTTTTTCTTTGATCGATCTTCTAGTTACTTGCTAACTTGTTAGATAGAGTTTAACTAGGCTCTGATACCACTGTAAGTCCATGCTACCTCTCCCGATACTTTCGGGAATGCGGAATATGGTAAAAAACGATTTTTGCGGAGGTGGTAACATGGACCTAAAACCCGGATCTTGGTTAAACATCTATCTAACATCCTAACTATGAGTTTCTAGTTACTCGGTTAGGGGGTTATACCTTGCTTGTCTTGAACTCCTTCGTCTTCAAACTCCGATGGTGGTCCGATTGGCTTCTTCTCGCCGTCTCCGTACGCCGAAGATAGATCCACCTGAAAGCTCTAACCTTTAGCTCCTTCTTCGTTCTTTGAAGAAACTAGTTCACTTGGTTTGCTAAACCTAGTGAACTAGAATGAGTAGAGAAGAATTAGAATGGGATTTTATCTATGGTTCTTGATTCTCAACTCATGAGACAAGAGAACCATAGAATCAAGAGAGGGAGGAAGAGGTTGAGGGTGAGAGCAAAAACAAGAGAGCTCAAGAACAAGAGAGAGAATGAGCAAGAAAGAATGAGGCTCACTTTTGTCTTTCACCCTCTCATAATCCAAAGCAATCATAACTCATCATACTAACAAAAGTCTTATGTGACGGTTGAAGCAACCATAACCATATCATTTCATGCACTCATTTTACACAAATGAGCAAGCAAGTAAAAGTCTTTGCCATGAAATGATGGCTATGGTTATCATGATGGTCAACTAGTCAAGCCTAGTCAACCGGTCAACAAAGTCAACAAGTCAACAAAGTCAACAAAAGTCAACAACCAAGTCACCATAATACTTAATTAATATAATAGTTAATCACATATCATATTCTCATTAGGGTTGAGCAAAAAGTCAAATAGTCAACGGTCAACTGTCAACAACCCTAATGAGAATCCGCTGCCTCTGTCTCCCTGTCAACTATGCATACACACCCGCATCCGCGTTCCGAGGAACACGAATGCAAACTGGATAAATCCAATCCCATAAGGTACACTAGGATCTGGCTTAAACCAAAGCCCGCTAGTGTAAACTGTCCGGACACTGTACGCGCACAAGTGCACGGATGTGACCGAACCCTGTCGCAAAAACCATGCGACCTGTCGCAATACCATGCAACCTCTACTCTTTTGCCTAAAGGAGAAAAGCTTTCTGTGTGGGACTCTAAAGACTCGACACTACGCTGGTAGTGGGTTTAACCATAGACCGCAAGCGGCACTAGCTGTGCGTAACGGTCCCCAGGTAATGCCGACAAGAAGACCGACGAGGCGAAACCCATCTGAACTCCTACTGAGCCTAAGTGTGACATTCTCCATACAGTCCGGTCTGTTCGTCTGATACATCGCAAGGCGGGCCTAGGGGGCGGTAAACGTCAGTCCCCCAATAGCGGTACAAGTCGTGCCGGAGCGAAGCCCAAAACACCCTGAGATAACACTGGAAACCTACCAGTATATCTCGTTTGCCCTGGCCAGGGACTACTCGTGTAATGGCTCTCCTAGACACAGCGCGATGTCAACCCCCAATACCGGGAGAGACGAATCCTGTCTAACCGTCACTGCCTCCAAGTGCTTCGAGACTGCACCCAACCACTACCTGTTTGCACGACTCCTTTGAGCCGTGGTAGGGTAGTGATCAAAGTACAGTGGGAACACACTCGAGGCGGAGTGACAGTGTCAAGTCAGCGGACTAAGCTGTACTCATGTCACCTGCGAACTGATAACTGACGATAGGTATAATACCAACTAGTCAGTTCCCGACGAGTCCTGTCCAGTGTACCCGTAACCTAACGAGCACCCGCATACTATCTCAAGTACGACGTACTGACGGCTGTGGGACAGACCGTCTCCCACACTGGGATGAGAAGCGCATGCGCTGGTCTACTCCGGAGTATCGATGCCCTGTCTCGATAGTCCTGCGACCAGGGACCTGCATAAGGATGTGCTTATAGATTACCCAGCCCCACTAGTGTGACGGCCATCACACCGCTGGTAATCAAGCAAAGATCCTAAGGGCTCTACTAATGTGTATAGGCGATATATAAAAATAAACACATGTACACATTGAAGCAGAAACAAACCAAGTAGCATACTACTATTTTGAGCAAGATTGTATATACAAGGTGAATATCCCAAGCTTCCATTAAGTAATATACAAACCAGTATGATACAGTAATGGCCTCTAGGGCATATACACTAACAGAATTGACCAAGGTTAAAGGAATGGTTAGGGTTAAGCATGAAGACAAGAATGGTTATAAAGTCAAAGCTTCATGAAGCTTCAACTAAACTACAAAACTAGCAACCATTCTTTTCTCATCTATTCAAAATAAATAAATAAATAAGTAAGTAAGAAAAGAAAACCCTAATCATTAGTTTAACCATGGCTTAATTCATTACACTTAACTATAGTTAAACATGTATCATCAAACATGATACAATCAAGTGCACAAAAGTATATCACATATACAATGTGCACAACCGAGTGAGAAAATCCATTTAAAGTGAACCGATACTAGTTAATGCAAAGTAATATATCAAATATATAATTATGCATTAAATCATTAAATCAACACTTGATTTAATGATCCGGTCATATCGCATATAACCGACTAATATCTACAGTAACAACTTATCGAATCAACACTTGATCCGATAACCCGGCTATATCGCATATAACCGATCAATGTCACAAATCGCGAGAATCGAATACAGTATCACATACTGGTATCATTCTCGGTCCCGCACATATCTCATATGCGCACCTATTCCGTTTCGATTGAGCCAGGAAACCTCTGTGTAGGACTCTAAAGACTCGTCAATACGCCGGCAGTAGATGATGATCATATCAAACACCCACAAGCCGCAAGCGGTCTGCTAAACGTAACGGCCACCCGGGTATTGAGCGATCTGAAGATCGACGAGCAAGCCCGCTCACACTCCAGTGAATCCAACCAGTAACACTACCGCACAGTCTGGTCTGATCGTCTGATATGTCGCATATCTCGCCTAGGGGTGGTAAACGTCAGACCCCAATAGCTCGATAAGTCGTGTCGATATGAGGTCTATAACAATTCGAGAAACTACAGGTAACACTTAACAGTAAATCTCAGCAACCCTGGCCAGGGATTTCCGGTTATAGCCAATCGAACACAGCGCAACATCAACTCCCTATACCGGGAGAGACGAATCCCCTCCTATCGCTCATTGCCTCCATGTGACTCGGGACTGTACCCAAAAACCACCGTTTTGCACGCCCTCTTGGACGTGGTAAGATGGAAATCAAAGCACAGTGGGAACCACACAAGACTCTTTGATGATCTCGGGTCAACAGACTACTCTGTACCAGTGTCACCAGAGAACTGCCATCTGACGTAAGGTATAATACCATCTGGGAGTTCTCGGCGAGTCCGTCCAGTGTACCCAGTCTCTACTGAGCACCCGTATATCATCTCTGATGTCAAACACCGATGGATATGGGATCATCCATCGCCCATCTGTATGGGTCGAGAAGGTACACGCTAGTCTACTCTGGTATATCGATGCCCCATCTCGATACACCCACGACTAGGGATTTTCAAGGATGTACTTATGGATTACCTTGTCCCCACTAGCATGATCCGCATCATAGTCCAGGTAATCAAGTACACATCCTAAGGGCTTTACCAACATGTAACAGAGAGACAATCAGTATACACGTTAAGGTAAAGAGCAACCAGATAGCATACTATCATGTCGAGCAAGAAAGTCCTCCCTATATATGTCCCAGCATCCACTACAATGTACATCCAATGTACAGTAATGGCCTCTAGGGCATACATATAACTAACACATCCATCGCCCATCGCATGGGTCGAGAAGATATACGCTAGTCTACTCTGGAATATCGATGCCCCGTCTCGATATTCCCTCGACTAGGAACATTGAAGGATGTACTCATGGACTATCCAGGCCCCACTAGTATGATCTGCATCACAGTCCTGGAAGTCGAGTACACATCCTAAGGGCTTTATCAACATGTAACAGAGAGACAGAAAGTATACACGTTAAGATAAAGAGCAACCAGATTGCGTACTATCATATCGAGCAAGAAAGTCCTACCTATATATGTCCCAGTATCCACTACAATATACATCCAATGTACAGTAATGGCCTCTAGGGCATACATATAACTAACAATCTCCCACTTGCACTAGGGCCATCTGTAGCAGTGGTTGTAGTATCACATACTCAACCATCCCATAAAAGTCTCTCTCTGGGAATAGGACTTCGTGAGTGGATCCGCCGTGTTGTCCTCTGAGTTTACTATCCTAACCTCGATCATCCTGGAGATCAACTATCTCCATGATCAGGTGATGATGCCACAGAATATGTCTGGGTCACAGATGGGACCAGGGTTCCAGGGCCAAAACCACACTTCCATTGTCATACAATGGCAGGAACCTAGTTCATCTTATGAACCAATATACACCCAAACTGCCTCTTTGGTAGTATCTTTAATAGCGATGTTACCAGCCTTTATCGTCTAGTTTTCCACGGTATCTAGCTTGGAACTCTTCCAACATACCATCCCTTTACTTAGGGTAAAGACAATGCCTGTGACTGACATTCAGTCGTCTTTATCACTCTGGAACCCTTCCAGTGATTCTCAACAGGATCAATTGATACCATCTCACTACAACTAGTGAGTATCCTAACATCCAATTAGATCTATCTCATAGATCCAAAGCTTAGGATTTAGTAGGTATCACTTTGATCCTATATGGAAAATCTTTGTGATAAGCGGAGATTGATCGAGCGTAGCATAGGAAACTCCTTCCCTAACAAGAGTATGTCATCCACGTACTCTACGAGGATCGTCACCATACTCCCTACTACCTTTTTGTTAATACAAGGTTCATCTACCATTTTGATGATGTCAACTTCTTTGACTAATCCATCAAAACAGATGTTCCAACTCCGCGATGCCTGCTTTATCCTATAAAGCATCTTGCACACGTTTCCGCTGCTCCCACTGTCTACGAGGCCCTCTGGCTGTGTTCTTATAGACGTTCTCTTTTAAATCATTATTTAGAAAAGTTGTCATGGCACCCAACCACCAGATATCGTAGTCATGGTATGTAGCCGTGGCAAGTAGGATCTGGATGGACTTAAGCATAGTCCCTGGAAAAGGTTTCATCATTATCCGTGCTTGGTTGATGACGAAAACCTTTAACAAGTCTAGCTTTGAAAGTCTTAACTTGTCCATCTATACCAAGTAATCTTCTCAAGATATACTTGCTCCTGATGGGGATTTAACCCTTCAGATATCGCAACCAAAGTCCATACTTTGTTGGTGTATATGGATTCCATCTCAGATGGCTAAGCATCCAGCCATTCTTATAGAGTCCCTACTCTTGATGGCCTGCTCGAATCTAGTTGGGTCATCATCTCATGATGCAATCCTTGCTCCCACTGTCATCGAGAAACCGAAGTATCTCTCAAGTAGGTGAGGAACCCTGCTAGATCGGCGGAGAGGCTGAAGTTCGTCGGGAACTATAAAATCCTTTGGTTCTGTCAAATCTTCAGCTGTAGTTTCGAATAGCTGGAACCTTTCCAGTTCTACAGAACTGACCTTGCCTCGATCTTGTCCGGATTTTGCTTTTGACATAGGCCGGACAATCCCAAATCTTAACTCACTTATGATATGGGCTCTTCCCTTTCCATATCACATATGAAGTGGTAGGCAGTGATTTGATTCGAACCCTATTCAATAGGTATGCAGCTTCTCAAGCGCATAACTCCAAAAAGGAAACAGGTAACTCAGTAGTACTCATCATAGAGCACACCTTATCATATAGGGTGTGATTGCTCCGCCCCGATACACCAATGTGCTATGGTTATTCGGAGGAGTAATGCTGAGAGAGAATCTCATTCTCCTTTAGAATAATCCAGGAATTCCATGCACAAGTATTCTCCTCCTTGATCTCATCAAAGGACATAATACTTATACCCGGTTATTGGTTCTCTACTTTTAACTTATATTCTGTGAATACCTCAAAAGGTTCGGACTTATGTTTCAACAGGAACATATGACTGAATCTTGAGAGATTATCAGAGAATATAATGAAGTATAAAGAACCAGTCCTGGCATGTGTAGACAGGAGACCTTACATACATCATCATGTATCAGTCCCAAGAGTTTACCAACTCTTCCTCAGTTTCCAATAAACAGAGCTATGGTCATCTTATCTTTGTGACATGACTGGCAAGTTTCACAAGATGTAAATTCAAACTGATTTAAATATACATCTAAATGTAACTTCAGCCAGTCGGGTCGCATTGATATGACCTAGTCTACAATGCCTCAAGAAGAATTCGTTCATTTCTGAACTCTTCCTCTTGTCTGTGTTCTGAATACAAAGAACTGTAGTTTAATTTAGAACGTTAATGCTTTTAGATAACGTGCCTAAACCGATCAACTTTTGATATAGGAAATGTTCAAAACATTATCCAACAATACAAAATTTTATCATTTCTTTACTAATAAAGAGACTGATATGATTTTGTATATCAGGTTCGGTATCTAATAGCATTTGTTCAGAATCAATGTATTCGTAATACAGGGTGACAGTGACCAACAGACTTGGCTGCAACACTTGCCCCGTTTTCTGTCTCATGAAACTTATCACCCGTTCTCAGTTTTTCTACCTTTTTGTAGCCCTATGTAACATATTACATATCTGGGATCCTGATCCGGTATCAGATACCCAGGATGCAGAGGATACTGAGAAACAGTTCTGCATAATGAACACACCAGAAGGAGATGCATCATATGCACTTTCTTCGTTTCGGCGGCATAGGAATTCTGGTATTCCCCTATTTCCTGCTCTGTCTTATAACAATTATAAGTTGGAGCGGGACCAACGTTCCCCAGCTCAGTATAACAAGCGGGTTCGGTCAATAATCCATATTATTATCTTGATTAGGGCGTGATATAGTCGCTACCTGGAGAGAGAGAGAAGAAAACACTCAGCGTGCGCTCTTGCAAGATTAGATTGGTTATGTATTTTATCTAATGAGGATGGTTCCCACTGCTTTTTATCAAATCTTCCTTCAAACCCTAAAAGGAAAGACAAGCCGGGATTAATTACACTCTATAAGTTCGCCAATCTTTTAGCCAGGCCAGTGTCGGTACTTTGAGGGAGGTTACCCGTGCTTTCGCACGGACCTAATTACAGTAAACCTCGTTTTCCCAGAGGCGTAACCCCGTTGACACCTTTTTAGACACCTACTTGATCGGCTAATTGCAAAGTGCAAAACTCTCCCAGGAGTAACAATTACTCGTAGTGGGTATCGGGATCCAACTATCATATAGAAGGTATGCAATCTCATTGCAAATTTCAACACTTGAAACTCCCGATAAAGGTTTTTACCCCTGGCACCTATGACCTTAACTAAGGTCAACAAATCATAAGTACTAGTCAAGTTCTACCCGTCATTTCGTGATTAATTAGACCCACCCACATGACCCTTAACTAAGGTCAACAAAGTCACGCGACTGTCCTAACTAATCGCATCATATGCGGTGTAGGAAGACATCACTTAGCTACCGTACACTGTGCCTTGACTATGGTCAACAAACACAGCACGAATACTAAGTACTCTACTTCCTAAAATGACGGAGGGTTGCGAATGGTTTTTGTGAAAACCTTTAACGCTTTGAACTTGATCTCGTTGCGGAATCAAATGGTTTTTTTTAAATGGAATGTTTTCGAGGCTTTTCTAGTTTTGCTAAAGGGGTCACTCCCGGTGAAGGGATCGTCGGCCCTTTCCTCGTCCAATGAGGTGCGGGATATATCATATATATCACTGTGCAAAGCAGAAAATATAGAAGCAATCAAAGGACAAACCGAGTGTGTAGCATCTGCCAGTTATTGCTAAAGGAGTCACTCCCGGTGAAGGGATCTCGTCCTTTCCTCATCGAATAAGGTGCAGGATGTTCTATAATGAACACCGCGATGCAAAGCAAGAACTGTAGCTACCTGTTTTTATTTTGAAATTCGATTCCACAACATCAATTAGGTTTATTTTCTTTCATTAATCTCATTAATGAATATCCCATCATTTAAGTCCACCTAAACATCACAGATAAATATAACGTACGCTTATGCCATCCGCATTCGCCTCGATGTCCCGTCTGCACCGTTAGGTTAGGTAACTAACGGCAGAGCTGGGCAGGGCTAGCGCGGGTGTAAAACATAAGCAACGTCTATATAATATATCATATATACTATATATAATATCTGTCACAGAACATCACATGATCACATCACAGATAAATCACAGCAGAAGAAACATATGAAATATTGGATATACTAGGACGTCCGTGTTTTCAATACGAGCCAGTATAAAACACGGATTCCACGGTCGTGATGAATAGCCAATCCCACACCCCTAGACCCCTACGAGAGCGGCAAGCAACCCTACCAATTCTAGGGTTAGGAGACCCGGACTCAACTCCTCGAGATGGTCTCGCACTGGACCCCAGAACCCGGTTACTTCTGCTCCCCTCCTTGGGTCTATCCTAGTGCAGAAAAGTAAATAATATACAAATGGTGACAACATCCGCAACCTGGAAGTGCCCCAATAAAAGAATATTACATACAAGTTTTTACATGAATGAAAATGAAAAACACTCATCTCACATAAAAACCCCCCGGCTATTCAAACACGACGATCCAATATAACATATCCAGCAACACATAACATCACATGTCATCAACGTAAGTTAATATGCGCATCCTAATTGTCGTTGACATACAGCAACGAAACCGGCGACATCACATATTACACTTACGGTCACAGAAAAGAAAGTGTAAAACTACAACAGTTGGAATCCGCAACCACCTCTGACATCGCATGCCTGATCAAATGAATTACTTAGACATCGCATGCCTAACAATTATAAACCTCGCATTTTAGTCTCAAAATCGAAAACACTTTTCAATATCAAGTCGGGCAATTCAACAGGATTCCCGACATTTTGATCGAATGCTCATCGCAAACTTTAGTAGACGGCCGCACCCCCGACGCCGTCGACGAAGTGAACCAAGGAGGAACACCGCTACCGCGAGCACCCGAACGGATGCTTTCGGCGACGGGGTTCTCGTACAGTCACTTGGTCGGGGCTATGGAGTGAGGCTGTCTATTAAGTTTACCCGGCGAGTATCCGCGTACGCTACGTGATTGCGACGGACTTTTGATCACATCAAAATTCCATGGCAACCGATCAAGTGAGACTAAACTGCTATGTTTATAACATTCATTCAGTTATCTCATAACTACTTGTGAATTCCAAATGTTGTATCACATTCCGGATAAATAGAAAATGCTAAACTTTTCGATCGAACAATCGAACACACAAGTTTTCCCGATACAGCTCAACACATGAAATAAGTCTAACATCATTCAGTTCGTGCCTCAGTACCAACGGTCCAGCCGTAGAAGGGTCAAGCCAACGCCTCACATGTGGCACGCCGTACTGCCCTAAACCCGAAGGTTCAAAGGGCAGTTCAAGACGGTCACATAATCGAGTTAAGTTTTGTTGTCTTCTAGCGGGACCATCGCGTTACTTGCACTACTTAGAACGTCGTTAAACTACAGAAAATCCAACAATTGGAAATTTCCCGGTAGGGGAAAAAGTGGGTATTTATATCCGGTCGAACTTTTTAACATATTCTAAAAAATACCCGGAAAAACACACTGATAAAATTAGACAATCCGATCGAAACACCGAGTCCCTAATACAACCCAGAAAATTCAATTCTTTAAAAAAATATTAAAAATTCCCAGAAACACCAACAATAAACTATAAGAATTACTGTGCAGAAAAATGTGCCAGAGGAGACCAAATTGCCGCGGAACCGCCGCATTAGGCATGCATATGCGGCGGTTCCGCCGCACTATGAACGATTCAGAGCCCCCGTTTTAAACAGTAATTCTTATAATATTGCACTGAGGTTTCTGCATATTTTTAATCTGGAGAAAACCCAGTTTTTCAAAATTGTCCAGAGAGCATTTTAAAGTCGGGGTTTTGGGTCGATCGGACTTCTAACTCCGTCTACGCATCGCCTAAAGCTCTAGCTAGGCTCTGATACCACTGTAGGGTTCCTAGGCACACTAAATGTTAGTTGTATGTATGCCCTAGAGGCCAGTATTGTACAGATGATGTATATTATATTGGATGCTTGGACATATATAGAGATGACTTTCTTGCTCGATATGATAGTATGCTATCTGGTTACTCTTTATCTTAACATGTACACTAGTCTCTTTATACTGTCTTATAGTTACATGTTGGTAAAGCCCTTAGGATGTGTACTTGACTACCTGGACTATGATGCAGATCATACTAGTGGGGACATGGTAGTCCATAAGTACATCCTTCAAGGTCCCTAGTCGTGGGTGTATCGAGACGGGGCATCGATATACCAGTGTAGACTAGCGTATACGCTTCTCGACCCATGTGATGGGCGATGGATGATCCCATATCCATTGGTGTTTGACATCAGAGATGGTATACGGGTGCTCAGTGGAGACTGGGTACACTGGACGGACTCACCGAGAACTCCGAGATTGTATTATACCTCACGTCAGATGGCAGTTCTCAGGTGACACTGTTAGTTATATGTATGCCCTAGAGGCCATTACTGTACATTGGATGTATATTGTAGTGGATGCTGGGACATATATAGGGAGGACTTTCTTGCTCGACATGATAGTATGCTATCTGGTTGACCTTTACCTTAACGTGTACACTGATTGTCTCTCTGTTACATGTTGGTAAAGCCCTTAGGATGTGTACTTGACTACCTGGACTGTGATGCGGATCATACTAGTGGGGACATGGTAGTCCATAAGTACATCCGTCAAAGTCCCTAGTCGTGGGTGTATCGAGACGGGGCATCGATATACCAGAGTAGACTAGCGTGTACCTTCTCGACCCATACAGATGGGCGATGGATGATCCCATATCCATTGGTGTTTGACATCAGAGATGATATACGGGTGCTCAGTAGAGACTGGGTACACTGGACGGACTCGCCGAGAACTCCCAGATGGTATTATACCTCACGTCAGATGGCAGTTCTCTGGTGACACTGGTACAGAGTAGTCTGTTGACCCGAGATCGTCATAGAGTCTTGTGTGGTTCCCACTGTGCTTTGATTTCCATCTTACCACGTCCAAGAGGGCGTGCAAAACGGTGGTTTTTGGGTACAGTCCCGAGTCACATGGAGGCAATGAGCGATAGGAGGGGATTCGTCTCTCCCGGTATACGGGGTTGATGTTGCGCTGTGTTCGATTGGCTATAACAGGAAATCCCTGGCCAGGGTTGCTGAGATTTACTGGTAAGTGTTACCAGTAGTTTCTCGAATTGTTATAGACCTCATATCAACACGACTTATCGAGCTATTGCGGTCTGACGTTTACCACCCCTAGGCGAGATATGCGACATATCAGACGATCAGACCGGACTGTACGGTAGTGTTACTGGTTGGATTCACTGGAGTGTGAGCGGGCTTTCTCTTCGATCTTCAGATCGCTCAATACCCGGGTGGCCGTTAACTTTTAGCAGACCGCTTGCGGCTTGTAGGTGTTTGATATGATCATCGCCTGCTGCCGGCGTATTGACGAGTCTTTAGAGTCCTACACAGAGGTTTCCTGGCTCAAGCGAAACGAAATAGGAGCGCATATGAGATATGTGCAGGACCGAGAATAATACGTGTATGTGATACCGTATTCCATTCTCGCGATGAATGTATCGATTGGTTATATTCGATATAACCTAGATATCGAATCAAGGATTGATTCGATAAGCCGATACATTGGATACTGGTCGGTTATGTGCGACATGACCGGATCATTGAATCAAGTGTTGATTTAATGATTTAATGTATAATTATGTATTTGATATATTACTTTGCATTAACTAGTATTGGTTCACTTTATATGGATTTTCTCACTTGGATGTACAAGTTGTATATGTGATATACTTTTTGTGCATATTATTGTATCATGTTTGATGATACATGTTTACTTGGTTAAGTGTAAAGAATTAAACCATGGTTAAACTCATGATTAGGGTTTTATTTCCTTTTCTTATTTATTTATCTATTTATTCATTTTGGAAATAATTAGAAAAGGCATAAAGAGAAAATGGTGGCTAATTTTGTTTCATATTGAAGCTTCTTGAAGACTTTGACCTAGTGACCATTTTGTTCTTATCCTTAACCCTAACCATTCCATTAACCATGGTCTTTTCTCTACACTTAACTAAGGTTGAAAGTATGATAAGTATGCTTTTTATTTTTCTTTTTAAATAACTTATCATAAGATTTATCTTCTTCTTCTTCATCTTCTTCACTTGAAGAAGCTTACTTCATCAATGGTGATTGATGAAAACAAGTGAGAAATCCAATTCTAAAGTCTACCCACTTCCTATTTCTTCATCCTCTACCTCTTGCCAAGTAGTAGAGTGTGTTTCCTTCACAAGTTTTCATGGCTTGGTGAAGGTGGAGCTTGATCTAGCGATGCTTCGACGTAGATCATCTTCGGCACGTCGTCGATGACCTAGCCCGTCTATTCTCCGATGAAGCCGACGCTAGAGCCCGGGATTTGTTTTGGACAGCGAGAGGACTTCATTGCGGAGCTATGGAGGTGGAGCACCGGATCTACAAAGGTTGTATTTCCGTATCTCTTAGTTAAGTGTCAACTAGTTTACTTTTTCGCCTAGAAATATAGCCAACGATCCGTTCTAGGGTTTTTCGGCACCGTTTAAATTTGAAATTGGCATGGTTGATGCCTTGTGAGACCTCATTAGAGTGCCTAGGAACCCTACAGTGGTATCAAAGCCTAGCTAGAGCCTTAGGCGAAGTCTAGACGGAGTTTGAAGTCCGAACGACCCGAAAACCCAAACCCAAAATAGCTCTCTGTCCTTTTTCCAAAAACTGGGATTTTTCCAGATTAAAAATTGCTAAAAAATTCAGCAGGGAAATATAAGAATTACGGCGCAAAAATATTTTCATGAACAGTATAAATGGCGGCGGAACCGCGGCAGAAGCCTTGCTTCTGCGGCGGTTCCGCGGCAACAAGGTGACGTCATCCTCCCCTTTCTGCACAGTAATTCATGTTTTTAGATGCTGATTTTTCTGGAAATTTTTAATATTTATTCAAGAGTTGAATTTTCTGGAGTTGTTTTGGGGATCCGGTGTTCGATCGGATTATCAAATTTTTGTCTGTGTGGCTTTCCGGATAAATTTTAGAATATGTTAAAAAGTTCGACCGGATATAAATACCCAATTTTTCCCCTGTCGGGAAATTTCCAAGTGTTGGATTTTTCCGTAGTTTGACGACGTTCTAAGTAGTGCAAGTAACGCGATGGACTCTATAGAAGACAACAAACCTTAACTCGATTATGTGACCGTCTTGAACTGCCCTTTGAACCTTCGGGTTTGGGGCAGTACGGCGTGCCACATGTGAGGCGTTGGCTTGACCCTTCTACGGCTGGACCGTTGGTACTGAGGCACGAACTGAATGTTGTTAGACTTATTTCATGTGTTGAGCTGTATCGGGAAAAATTGGGTGTTCGATTGTTCGATCGGAAAGTTTAACATTTTCTATTTATCTGGAATGTTATACAATAATTGGAATTCACAATAAGTTATGAGATAACTGAATGAATGTTATAAACATAGCAGTTTAGTCTCAATTGATCTGTTGCCACGGAATTTTGATGTGATCAAAAGTCCGTCGCAATCACGTAGCGTACGCGTACTCGCCGGGTAAACTTAATAGACAGCCTCACCCCATAGCCCCGACCAAGTGACTGTAGGAGAACCCCGTCGCCGAAAGCATCCGTCCGGGTGCTCGCGGTAGCGGTGTTGCGCCTTGGTGCACATCGTCGACGGTATCGGGGGTGCGGCCGCCTACTGAAGTTTGCGACGAGTATTCGATCAGGATGTCGGGAATCTTGTTGAATTGCCCGACTTGATATTGAAAAGAGTTTTCGATTTTGAGACTAAGATGCGGGGTTTATAATTGTTAGGCATGCGATGTCTAAGTAATTCATTTGGTCAGGCATGCGATGTCTGAGGAGGTTGCGGATTCCAACTGTTGTAGTTTTACACTTTCTTTTCTGTGACCGTAAGTGTAATATATGATATCGCCGGTTTCGTTGCTATATGTCAACGACAATTGGGATGGACATATTTACTTACGTTGATGACATGTGATGTTATGTGTTGCTGGATATGTTATATTGGATCGTCGTGTTTGAATAGCCGGGGGTTTTTTATGTGAGATGAGTGTTTTTCATTTTCATTCATGTAAAAACTTGTATGTAATATTCTTTTATTGGGGCGCTTCCAGGTTGCGGAAGTTGTCACCCTTTGTATATTATTTACTTTTCCGCACTAGGATAGACCCAAGGAGGAGAGCACAAGTAACCGGGTTCTGGAGTCCAGTGGGAGACCAACTCGAGGAGTCGAGTCCGGGTCTCCTAACTCCAGAATTGGTAGGGTTGCTTGCCGCTCTCGTAGGGGTCTATGGGTGTGGGTTTGGCTATTCATCGCGACCGTGGAATCCGTGTTTTATACTGGCTCGTACTGAAAACACGGACGTCCTAGTATATCCAATATTTCATATGTTTCTTCTGCTGCGATATCTGTGATGTGATCATGTGATGTTCTGTGATAGATACAGTATATAGTATATATGATATATTATATAGACGTTACTTATGTTTTACACCCGCGCTAGCCCTGCCCCGCTCTGCCGTTAGTTACCTAACCTAACGGTGCACGAGGGGACATCGAGGCGAATGCGGATGGCATAAGTGTGTAGGGTTCCTAGGCACCCTAATGAGGTCTCACAAGGCATCGAACATGCCAATTTTAAAAAAAATGGTGCCGAGAAACCCTAGACTACGGATCGTTGCTAGAATTCTAGGCGAAATATAAATCTAGTTAACAAATTAACTAAAGGTCGGAAAATACAACCTTTGTAGATTCGGATATCCACTTACTTAGCTCTATGTGGTCGTCCCCTCACTGTCCATCACGAACCTCGGACTCTCGCGACGGCTTCATCGGAGAAGTGAGCGGAATAGTTCGACGGCTTCGTGTCAAAGACGATCTACGTCGAGGCATCGCAAGTTCAAACTCCGACTTCACAAACTTGTGAAACTTGTGAAGTAAACACCCAAAACAACTTGGCAAGAGGTAGAGGGTGAAGAAATAGGAGGTGGGTTCTCTTTAGATTTGGATTTCTGTCACTAAAACTCAAGTTGCCATTGGAGTAGCAAGCTTGAAGAAGAAGAAGAAGATGATGGTTATGATAAGTTCTAAATAAAAAAGAAAATAGAAAACCAATACTTATCATAACATAAACTAGGGTTAAGTGTAGAGAATTAACCATGGTCATTTGGATGGGTTAGGGTTAAGCATGAAGACAAGAATGGTTAGCAAAGTCAAAGCTTCATGAAGCTTCAACATAAAACAAATAAAGCCACCATTCTTATCTTAAACTTATCCAAATAAATGAATAAACAAATAAATGAATAACTAAATATGCAAAACCCTAATTATCATAATAACCATGGTTTAATTCTATTCACTTAACCATATGATCAAGTATCATCAAACATGATACAAAAAGGTGCACAAAAGTATATCACATATACAATGTGCAATCCAAGTGAGAAAAATCCGTTTAAAGTGAACCAATACTAGTTAATGCAAAGTAATATATCAAATATATAATTATACATTAAATCATTAAATCAACATTTGATTCAATGATCCGGTCATGTCGCACATAACCGACTAGTATTCAATGTATCGATTTATCGAATCAATGATTCGATAACTAGGTCATATCAAATATAACCAATCGAAACATTTATCGCGAGAATGAAATGCGGTATCACATACACGCATTATTCTCGGTCCTGCACATATCTCATATGCGCTCCTATTTCGTTTCGCTTGAACCAGGAAACCTCTGTGTAGGACTCTAAAGACTCGTCAATACGCCGGTAGCAGATGATGATCATATCAAACATCCACAAGCCGCAAGCGGTCTGCTAAACGTAACGGCCACCCGGGTATTGAGCGATCAGAAGATCGACGAGCTAGCCCGCTCACACTCCTGCGAATCCGACCAGTAACACTTACCATACAGTCCGGTCTCTTCGTCTGATACGTCGCATATCAAGTCTAGGGGTGGTATACGTCAGACCCCAATAACCCGATAAGTCGTGCCGATGTGAGGCTCGTAACGGGTCGAGAAACTACTGGTAACACTTACCAGTAAATCTCTGATCAGCCCTGGCCAGGGACTTCCCTGCTACGGCCAATCGAGCACAGCGCAACATCAACTCCCAATACCGGGAGAGACGAAACCCCTCCTATCGCTCATTGCCTCTATGTGACTCGGGACTGTACCCAAAGACCACCGTTTTGCACGCCCTCATGGACGTGGTAAGGTGGAGATCAAAGCACAGTGGGAATCACACAAGACTCTATGACGATCTCGGGTCTATAGACTAACCTGTACAAGTGTCACCTGAGAACTGCCATCTGACGTGAGGTATAATACCATCTGGGAGTTCTCGGCGAGTCCGTCCAGTGTACCCAGTCTCCACTGAGCACCCGTATACCATCTCTGATGTCAAACACCAATGGATATGGGATCATCCATCGCCCATCACATGGGTCGAGAAACGTATACGCTAGTCTACTCTGGTATATCGATGCCCCGTCTCGATACACCCACGACTAGGGACCTTGAAGGATGTACTTATGGACTACCATGTCCCCACTAGTATGATCTGCATCATAGTCCAGGTAGTCAAGTACACATCCTAAGGGCTTTACCAACATGTAACTATAAGACAGTATAAAGAGACTAGTGTACATGTTAAGATAAATAGCAACCAGATAGCATACTATCATGTCGAGCAAGAAAGTCATCTCTATATATGTCCAAGCATCCAATATAATATACATCATCTGTACAATACTGGCCTCTAGGGCATACATACAACTAACAATCTCCCACTTGCACTAGGGCCAGCTGCTGTAGTATCGCATACCGAGCATCCCGAAGAGTCTCTCAAACTGTATCTGGGGAATGGCCTTCGTGAGTGGATCCGCCGTGTTGTTCTTCGTGTCAACTCTCCTGACCTCGATCTCCCGGCGATCAACTATCTCCCGGATCAGGTGATACCGCCTCAGAATATGCCTGGATCGCTGGTGGGACCTGGGTTCCTTGGCCAAAGCCACCGCTCCATTGTTATCGCAATACAAAGGTATTGGATGCTCAATGGATGGAACCACACCAAGTTCAGTAATGAACTTCTTGATCCAGACAGCCTCTTTAGCAGCATCGTTGGCAGCGATGTATTCAGCCTCCATCGTCGAGTCTGCCACGGTTTCCTACTTGGAACTCTTCCAGCTAACCGCCCCTCCGTAAAGGGTAAAGACAAAGCCCGACTGCGTCTTAGAGTCGTCCTTATCACTCTGGAAGCTCGAATCGGTAAAGGACTCCACTTGGAGTTCTCCGTTACCATACACCAAGAACATATCTCTAGTCCTTCGCAAGTACGTGAGAATGCTCTTCACAGCTGTCCAGTGACTCTCTCCAGGATCAGCTTGATACCTGCTCACTACACTTAGTGAGTATGCTACATCGGGTCTGGTACATAGCATCGCATACATGATAGAGCCTACTGCCGAAGCATAGGGTATACCTTGCATGCAAGCTCTCTCCAAATCAGTCTTGGGAGACATCTCTTTGGAGAGAGTGACTCCAGAGATCGTGGGCAAGTTCCCACGCTTGGACTCTTCCATACTAAACCTCTTTAGTATGGTGTCAATGTACCTGGATTGGGACAATCCCAAAATCCTTTTGGATCGATCTCTATAGATCCTGATTCCCAATATGCAGGAGGCATCACCAAGATCTTTCATTGAGAATCTTTGTGATAAGAAGAGCTTGACCGCTTGCAGCATAGGAATATCATTTCCTATCAAGAGTATGTCATCCACGTACAATACGAGGAAGACAACCTTACTCTCTGCCACCTTCTTGTAGATAAAAGGTTCATCTGGATTTTTGACGAAATCAAACTCTTTGATAACGACGTCAAAGCAGATGTTCCAACTCCGCGATACTTGCTTTAATCCATAAATGGATTTAAGCAGCTTGCACACCTTCCCGCTGCTCCCACTGTCTATGAAGCCCTCTGGCTGAGTCATGTACACGCACTCTTCTAAATCACCATTTAGAAAGGCGGTCTTAACATCCATTTGCCAGATTTCGTAGTCATGAAAGGCAGCAATGGCAAGCATGATTCGGATGGATTTAAGCATAGCCACTGGAGAAAAGGTTTCGTCATAGTCCACACCTGGTCTTTGACGAAAACCCTTTGCTACAAGTCTAGCTTTAAAAGTCTCCACTTTCCCATCTACACCAAGTTTCTTCTTGAAGATCCACTTGCTCCCAATGGGTTTTACCCCTTCAGGAGCAACTTCCAAAGTCCATACTTTGTTGGTGTACATGGAATCCATCTCGGACCGCATAGCATCCAGCCATTTCACTGAGTCCCTACTCGTGATGGCCTGCTCGAAGCTAGTTGGGTCATCATCCTCCATGATGCAATCCTCGCTTCCACCGTCAATGAGAAAACCGTAGTATCTCTCTGGTGGACGAGAAACCCTACTAGATCGGCAGAGAGGCTGGGGTTCATCGGGAACTACGGAATCCTCTGGTTCTACCAGATCTTCTGTTGTAGCTTCTGCAGCTGGAACCTCTTCCAGTTCTACCTCATGACCACTAATCTCTTTTTCAAGAAATTCCTTTTCTAAAAAGGTGGCATGCCGAGAAACAAACACTCTTTGTTCCTCAGGGTGGTAGAAGATATACCCTTGAGAATTCTTGGGATATCCTACAAATTTGCATAGAACAGACCGTGCCTCGAGTTTGTCCGGATTTTTTCGTTTGACATAGGCTGGACAACCCCATATCTTAACATAGTTAAGACATGGTCTCTTCCCTTTCCATATCTCATATGGAGTGATAGGCACAGATTTGGTGGGGACCATATTCAATAGATGTATGGCTGTCTCAAGCGCATACCCCCAGAAGGAAATCGGTAACTCAGCTGTGCTCATCATAGAGCGCACCATATCTAATAAGGTGCGGTTCCTCCGTTCTGATACACCGTTGTGCTGTGCTGTATATGGAGGAGTCAGCTGAGAGAGAATCCCATTCTCTTTTAGGAAGTTCAGGAATTCATTGCTCAAGTATTCACCTCCTCGATCAGATCGAAGGATTTTAATACTTTTTCCGGTTTGGTTTTCGACTTCTTGTTTATATTCTCTAAATTTCTCAAAAGCTTCAGACTTGTGTCTTATCAAGTACACATGTCCGTATCTTGAGAGATCGTCAGTGAATGTAATGAAGTACGAAGAACCATCCCTGGCATGTGTAGACATGGGCCACATACATCACTATGTATTAGTCCCAAGAGTTCGGTAACTCTTTCTCCGTGTCCCGTAAATGGAGTTTTGGTCACCTTGCCTTTGAGACATGACTGGCAAGTGTCATAAGATGAAAATTCAAAAGGTTTCAAATATCCATCCTTATGCAACTTAGCCAGTCGTGTCACATTGATGTGACCCAGTCTACAATGCCACAAGAAGGATTCGTTGAGTTCAGAACTCTTCCTCTTGTGTGTGTTTGTTATGCTCAGAACTGTTGATTGATTTAGAACATAAATGCCATTGCATAACGTGCCTGATCCAACTAACTTTTGGTTAAGGAAAATGTTCATAACATTGTCCTGTAATACAAAATTATATCCCTCTTTACTTAATAAAGAAACCGATATAATGTTGCATATCAGGTTCGGCATGTAATAGCATTCGTTCAGAACCAATGTATTACCAGTTGGTAATACAAGGTGATATTCCCCGACAGTCTTAGCTGCAACAATTGCACCATTTCCAACTCTAATGTCTTTATCACCTTCTCCAAGTTCTCTACCTTTCCTTAGCCCATGTAACTGATTACATATGTGGGATCCCGACCAGGTATCCAATACCCAGGACATAGAGCAAATAGAGAAACAGTTCTCAGTAACGAACACACCCGAAGAAAATGCATCAACATGTACTTTCTTCATTCGGGTGGCATGGGAATCCTGGTATTCCCCTATATCCTGTTCATTCCTATAACTCTTATAAGAAAGAACGGAACCAACGTTCCCCAGCACAGTATAACATGCGGGTTCGGTCAATACATCCATATTATTATCTTGATTAAGGCATGAACTGGTCGCTACCTGGAGAGAGAGAGAAGAAAACACTTTAGCGTATGCTCGTGCAAGATCAGATTGGTTATTATCTTATCTAATCAGGATGGCTCCCACTGCTTTTTATCAAATCTTCCTCCAAACCTTAAAAGGAAAGACTAGCCGGGATTAATTACACACTACAAGTTCGCCAATCTTTCAGCCAGGCCAGTGTCGGTACTTTGAGGGAGGTCCCCCGTGCTTTCGCACGAACCTAATTAATGTAAACCTCGTTTTCCCAGAGGCGTAACCTCGTTAACACCTTTCTAGACACCTACTTGATCGGCTAATTGCACTGTGTAAAACTCTCCCAGGAGTAACTCTTACTCGCAGTGGGTATCGGGATCCAACTATCTCATAGAAGGTATGCAATCTCATTGCAAATTTCAACACTTGAAATTCCCGATAATGCTTTTGCCCCTAGCGTGCTATGACCTTGACGAAAGCCAACAAACCACAGCCCGCTAGTCAAGTTCAACCCGTACATTTCTTGACTGAATTAAACCCACCCGCACGACCCTTGACGAAAGCCAACAAAGCCGTACGACTACCCTAATCCAGTCGCATCATATGCAGCAGATAAACAGCACATAGCTACCGCACACTACACCTTGACGAAAGCCAACAAATGTAGCACGAATACTATATGTAACCTATCTGAAATGACGGAGGGCTACGCAGGTTTTTCTGAAAACCATGAGCGTAATGAACTTGATATCGTTGTAGAATCAAATGAAGTTTTAAAATGGAGTGATTTTGAGGCTTTTCTAGTTTTGCTAAAGGGGTCACTCCCGATGAAGGGATCGTCGGCACTTTCCTCGTCGAATGAGGTGCGGGATATATCATATATATCACTGTGCAAAGAAAAAACCCAAAAGCAGTCAAAAGCAAACCGAGTGTGTAGCATCTGCCAGTTATTGCTAAAGGAGTCACTCCCGGTGAAGGGATCTCGGTCCTTTCCTCATCGAATAAGGTGCAGGGTATATCATATATACCGCTGTGCAAAGCAAGAACTGTAACTACCTGTTTTATTTTAAAATCTGATTCTACAACATCTTAGGTTTCTTATCTTTCATTAATCACATTAATGAAGTCCCATCATTTAAATACCTAAACATCACAGATAGATATGACGTACACTTATGCCATCCGCATTCGCCTCGATGTCCCCTCGTGCACCGTTAGGTTAGGTAACTAACGACAGAGCAGGGCAGGGCTAGCGCGGGTGTAAAACATACGTAACGTCTATATAATATATCATATATACTATATACTATATCCATTACAGAAAATCACATGATCACATCATAGATATCGCAGCAGAAGAAACATATGAAACATTGGATATACTAGGACGTCCGTGTTTTCAATACGAGCCAGTATAAAACACGGATTCCACGGTCGTGATGAATAGCCAATCCCACACCCCTAGACCCCTACGAGAGCGGCAAGCAACCCTGCCAATTCTAGGGTTAGGAGACCCGGACTCGACTCCTCGGGTTGGTCTCCCACTGGACCCCAGAACCCGGTTACTTGTGCTCCCCTCCTTGGGTCTATCCTAATGCGGAAAAGTAAATAATATACAAAGGGTGACAACTTCCGCTACCTGGAAGTGCCCCAAATAAAAGAATATTACATACAAATTTTTACATGAATGAAAATGAAAAACACTCATCTCACATAAAAAAACCCCGGCTATTCGAATACGACGATCCAATATAACATATACAGCAACACATAACATCACATGTCATCAACGTAAGTAAGTATGCATACCCCAATTGTCGTTGACGTATAGCAACGAAACCGGCGATACGAACATACTACACTTACGGTCACAGAAAAGAAAGTGTAAAACTACAACAGTTGGAATCCGCAACTTCTTTAGACATCGCATGCCTAACAGATATAAATCCCGCATTTTAGTCTCATTATCGAAAACTCTTTTCAATAAAATATGGGACTAAATTGCTAGATTTATAACATTCATTCAGTTATCTCATAACTACTTGTGAATTCCAATTATTGTATCACATTCCAGATAAACAGAAAATGTTAAACTTTCCGATCGAACAGTCGAATATCCAAGTTTTCCCGATACAGCTCAACACATGAAATAAGTCTAACAACATTCAGTTCGTGCCTCAGTACCGGCGGTCCAGCCGTAGAAGGGTCAAGCCAATGCCTCACATGTGGCACGCCGTACTGCCCCAAACCCGAAGGTTCAAAGGGCAGTTCAAGACGGTCACATAATCGAGTTAAGGTTTGTTGTCTTCTAGAGGGTCCATCGCGTTACTTGCACTACTTAGAATATCGTTAAACTACGGAAAAATCCAACACTTGGAAATTTCCCGACAGGGGAAAATTGGGTATTTATATCCGGTCGAACTTTTTAACATATTCTAAAATTTATCCGGAAAGCCACAAAGACGAAATTTGATACCCCGATCGAAACACCGAATCCCCAAATATCCAGGAAAACCAACTCTTGAAGGACTATTAAAAATATCCAGGAAAACCAACACAGAAAAATGAGAGTTACTGTGAATTCTAAAGTGCACAAATGAACAGTAAGGCCGCGGAACCGCCGCACCATGCATAGCATGTGCCGCGGTTCCGCGCTGGAAATTTTGAATTAGGACCTCGGATTTCACAGTAATTCATATAAAACCCTGCTTGATTTTCTGAATATTTTTAATGTTGAAAAACTCACTGTTTTCAAAAATGTACAGAGAGCATGGAAATTTTGGACTTTCGGGTTCGATCGGACTTCAAAATCCGTCTAGACTTCGCCTAAGGCTCTAGCTAGGCTCTGATACCACTGTAGGGTTCCTAGGCACCCTAGTGAGGTCTCACAAGGCATCGAACATGCCAATTTTAAAAAAAATGGTGCCGAGAAACCCTAGACTACGGATCGTTGCTAGAATTCTAGGCGAAATATAAATCTAGTTAACAAATTAACTAAAGGTCGGAAACTACAACCTTTGTAGATCCGGATATCCACTTGCTTAGCTCTATGTGGTCGTCCCCTCGCTGTCCATCACGAACCTCGGACTCTCGCGACGGCTTCATCGGAGAAGTGAGCGGAATAGTTCGACGGCTTCGTGTCAAAGACGATCTACGTCGAGGCATCGCAAGTTCAAACTCCGACTTCACAAACTTGTGAAACTTGTGAAGTAAACACCCAAAACAACTTGGCAAGAGGTAGAGGGTGAAGAAAAAGGAGGTGGGTTCTCTTTAGATTTGGATTTCTGTCACTAAAACTCAAGTTGCCATTGGAGTAGCAAGCTTGAAGAAGAAGAAGAAGATGATGGTTATGATAAGTTCTAAATAAAAAAGAAAATAGAAAACCAATACTTATCATAACATAAACTAGGGTTAAGTGTAGAGAAATAACCATGGTCATTTGGATGGGTTAGGGTTAAGCATGAAGACAAGAATGGTTAGCAAAGTCAAAGCTTCATGAAGCTTCAACATAAAACAAATAAAGCCACCATTCTTATCTTAAACTTATCCAAATAAATGAATAAACAAATAAATGAATAACTAAATATGCAAAACCCTAATTATCATAATAACCATGGTTTAATTCTATTCACTTAACCATATGATCAAGTATCATCAAACATGATACAAAAAGGTGCACAAAAGTATATCACATATACAATGTGCAATCCAAGTGAGAAAAATCCGTTTAAAGTGAACCAATACTAGTTAATGCAAAGTAATATATCAAATATATAATTATACATTAAATCATTAAATCAACATTTGATTCAATGATCCGGTCATGTCGCACATAACCGACTAGTATTCAATGTATCGATTTATCGAATCAATGATTCGATAACTAGGTCATATCATATATAACCAATCGAAACATTTATCGCGAGAATGAAATGCGGTATCACATACACGCATTATTCTCGGTCCTGCACATATCTCCTATGCGCTCCTATTTCGTTTCGCTTTAACCAGGAAACCTCTGTGTAGGACTCTAAAGACTCGTCAATACGCCGGTAGCAGATGATGATCAAATCAAACATCCACAAGCCGCAAGCGGTCTGCTAAACGTAACGGCCACCCGGGTATTGAGCGATCAGAAGATCGACGAGCTAGCCCGCTCACACTCCTGCGAATCCGACCAGTAACACTTACCATACAGTCCGGTCTCTTCGTCTGATACGTCGCATATCAAGTCTAGGGGTGGTATACGTCAGACCCCAATAACCCGATAAGTCGTGCCGATGTGAGGCTCGTAACCGGTCGAGAAACTACTGGTAACACTTACCAGTAAATCTCTGATCAGCCCTGGCCAGGGACTTCCCTGCTACGGCCAATCGAGCACAGCGCAACATCAACTCCCAATACCGGGAGAGACGAAACCCCTCCTATCGCTCATTGCCTCCATGTGACTCGGGACTGTACCCAAAGACCACCGTTTTGCACGCCCTCATGGACGTGGTAAGGTGGAGATCAAAGCACAGTGGGAATCCCACAAGACTCTATGACGATCTCGGGTCTACAGACTAACCTGTACAAGTGTCACCTGAGAACTGCCATCTGACGTGAGGTATAATACCATCTGGGAGTTCTCGGCGAGTCCGTCCAGTGTACCCAGTCTCCACTGAGCACCCGTATACCATCTCTGATGTCAAACACCAATGGATATGGGATCATCCATCGCCCATCACATGGGTCGAGAAGCGTATACGCTAGTCTACTCTGGTATATCGATGCCCCGTCTCGATACACCCACGACTAGGGACCTTGAAGGATGTACTTATGGACTACCATGTCCCCACTAGTATGATCTGCATCATAGTCCAGGTAGTCAAGTACACATCCTAAGGGCTTTACCAACATGTAACTATAAGACAGTATAAAGAGACTAGTGTACATGTTAAGATAAATAGCAACCAGATAGCATACTATCATGTCGAGCAAGAAAGTCATCTCTATATATGTCCAAGCATCCAATATAATATACATCATCTGTACAATACTGGCCTCTAGGGCATACATACAACTAACAAAGTGTACGTCGTATTTATCTATGATGTTTAGGTACTTAAATGATGGGACTTCATTAATGTGATTAATGAAATAAAAGAAACATAAGATGTTGTAGAATCGAATTTCAAAATTAAAACAGGTAGCTACAGTTCTTGCTTTGCACAGCGGTATATGTGATATATCCTGCACCTTATTCGATGAGGAAAGGACCGAGATCCCTTCACCGGGAGTGACTCCTTTAGCAATAACCGGCAGATGCTACACACTCGGTTTGTATTTTGATTGCTTTTAAGTGTTTTTGCTTTGCACAGCGATATATATGATATATCCCGCACCTCATTCGACGAGGAAAGGACCGACGATCCCTTCACCGGGAGTGACTCCTTTAGCAAAACTAGAAAAGCCTCAAAAGCACTCCCTTTTTAAAATCATTTGATTCTACAGCGATATCAAGTTCATTACGCAATAGGTTTTCAGAAAAACCTGTCGTAGCCCTCCGTCATTTCAGATACGTACTAGTTAGTATTCGTGCTGCGGTTGTTTGGCCTCCGTCAAGGCGTAGTGTACGGTAGCTAACTAGTGCTTATCTGCAAGCATATGATGCGATTGGATTAGGGTATTCGTACGGAGTTGTTTGGCCTCCGTCAAGGGTCGTGCGGGTGGGTTTAATTCAATCAGGAAATGACGGGTTGAACTTGACTAGCGGACTATGGGTTGTTTGGCCTCCGTCAAGGTCATAGGGAGCTAGGGGCAAAATATTATCGGGAATTTCAAGTGTTGAAATTTGCAATGCTATTGCATACCTTCTATGAGATAGTTGGATCCCGATACCCGCTGCGAGTAAGAGTTACTCCTGGGAGAGTTTTATACATTACAATTAGCCGATCAAGTAGGTGTCTAGAAAGGTGTCAACGAGGTTACGCCTCTGGGAAAACGAGATTTACATTAATTTGGTTCGTGCGAAAGCACGGGGGACCTCCCTCAAAGTACCGACACTGGCCTGGCTGAAAGATTGGCGAACTTGTAGTGTGTAATTAATCCCGGCTAGTCTTTCCTTTTAGGGTTTGAAGGAAGATTTGATAAAAAGCAGTGGGAGCCATCCTGATTAGATAAAATAATAACCAATCTATTCTTGAAAGAGCGCACGCTGAGTGTTTTCTTCTCTCTCTCTCCAGGTAGCGACCATATCACGCCTTAATCAAGATAATAATTCGGATTATTGACCGAACCCGCTTGTTATACTGAGCTGGGGAACGTTGGTCCCGCTCCAACTTATAATTGTTATAAGACAGAGCAGGAAATTGGGGAATACCAGATTTCCCATACCGCCCAAACGAGGAGAGTGCATGATGATGCATCATCTTCGGGTGTGTTCATTACAGAGAACTGTTTCTCAGTATCCTTTACGTCCTGGGTATGTGATACCAGATCAGGATCCCAGATATGTAATCTGTTACATAGGGCTACAGAAAGGTAGAAAACTGAGAACGGGTGATAAGTTTCATGAGGCAGAAAACGGGGCAAGAGTTGCAGCCAAGTCTGTTGGTCACTGTCACCCTGTATTACAATACATTGATTCTGAACGAATGTTATTAGATACCGAACCTGATATACAAAATCATATCAGTCTCTTTATTAGTAAAGAAACGATAAAATTTTGTATTGTTGGATAATGTTTTGAACATTTCCTATATCAAAAGTTGATCGGTTCAGGCACGTAATCTAAAAGCGTTGATGTTCTAAATCAAACTACAGTTCTTAGTATATGGAACACACACAAGAGGAAGAGTTCAGAAATGAACGAATCCTTCTTGATGCATTGTAGACTAGGTCATATCAATGTGACCCGACTAGCTGAAGTTACATGTAGATGCATATTTAAATCTGTTTGAATTTACATCTTATGAAACTTGCCAGTCATGTCACAAAGATAAGATGACCATAGGGCTGTTTACTGGAAACAGAGAAAGAGTTAGTGAACTCTTGGGATGATACATGTTGATGTATGTAAGGTCCCCTGTCTATACATGCCAAGACCGGCTCTTTATACTTCATTATATTCTCTGATAATCTCTCAAGATTCAGTCATATGTTCCTGTTGAAACATGTGTCCGAACTTTTTGAGATATTCACAGAATATAAGCTAGAAGTAGAGAACCAATACGGGTATAAGTATTATGTCCTTTGATGAGATCAAGGAGGAGAATACTTGAGAACGAAAATCCTGGATTATTCTAAAGGAGAATGAGATTCTCTCTCAGCTTTACTCGTCTGTATACACCATAGCACGATGGTATATCGGGACGGAGCAATCACACCGTATATGATATGGTATGCTCTATGATGAGTACTACTGAGTTACCTTTTTCCTATTGGGTGTTATGCACTTGAGAAGTTGCATACCTATTGAATAGAGTTCGAATCAAATCAGTTGCCTACCACTTCATATATGATATGGAAAGGGAAGAGCCCATGTCTTAAGTTAGTTAAGATTTGGGGTTGTCCGGCCTATGTCTAAAAGCAAAATCCGGACAATCTCGAGGCAAGGTAAGTTATGTAGAACTGGAAATGTTCCAGCTATACAGACTGCAGCTGATGACTTGATAGAACCAAAGGATTCAGTAGATTCCAACGAACCTCAGCCTCTCCACCGATCTAGTAGGGTTCCTCACCTACCTGAGAGATACTTCGGTTTCTCTATGACGGTGGGAGCGAGGATTGCATCATGAGATGATGACCCAACTAGTTTCGAGCTGGCCATCGAGAGTAAGACTCTGTAAGAATGGCTAGATGCTTAGTGATCTGAGATGGAATCCATATACACCAACAAAGTATGGACTTTGGTTGCTATATCTGAAGGGTTAAATCCCCATCAGGAGCAGGTATATCTTGAGAAGATTACTTGGTGTATATGGAAAAGTTGAAACTTTCAAAGCTAGACTTGTTAAAAGTTTGCATCATTGGCCAGGTGTGGATAATGATGAAACCTTTTCAAGTAGCTATGCTTAAGTCCATCCAGATCCTACTTGTTACGGCTACATACCATGACTGCGATATCTGGTGGTTGGGTGTCTTGACTGCTTTTCTAAATGATGATTTAGAAGAGAGCGTCTATAAGTACACAGCTAGAGGGCTTCGTAGACAGTGGGAGCAGCGGAAACATGTGCAAGATGCTTTATAGGATTAAAGCAGGCATCGCGGAGTTGGAACATCTGTTTTGATGGATTAGTCAAAGAGTTTGACATCATCAAAATGGTAGATGAACCTTGTATAAACAAAAAGGTAGTAGGGAGTATGGTAGTGATCCTCGTAGAGTACGTGGATGACATACTCTTGATAAGAAAGGAGTTTCTTATGCTACGCTCGATCAATCTCCGTTTATCACAAAGATTCTCCGCATAGGATCAAAGTGATACCTACTAAATCCTGGATTTTGGATCTATGAGATAGATCTAATTGGATGTTAGCATTCTTACTAGTTGTAGTGAGATAGTATCAATTGATCCTGGGGAGAATCACTGGAAGTGTTCCAGGGTGATAAAGACGACTGAATGTCAGTCACAGGCATAGTCTTTACCCTAAGTAAAGGGACGGTATGTTGGAAGAGTTCCAAGCTAGATACCGTGGCATACTAGACGATAAAGGCAGGATACATCGCTACTTAAGATGCTACCAAAGAGGCTGTTTGGGTGTATATTGGTTCATGAGATGTACTACGTTCCTACCATTGTGAGACAATGGAGTTGTGGCTTATGCCAAGGAACGCAGGTCCCATCAGTGATCCAGACATATTCTAAGGAAGTATCGCCTGATCATGGAGATGGTTGATCTCCAGGGTGATCGAGGTTTGGAGAGTAGAATCAGAGGACAACAAAGCGGATCCACTCACAAAGGCCTGTTCCCAGAGAGAGACTTTTATGGGATGGTTGAGTATGAGATACTACAACCACTGCTACAGATGGCCCTAGTGCAAGTGGGAGATTGTTAGTTATATGTATGCCCTAGAGGCCATTACTGTACATTGGATGTATATTGTAGTGGATGCTTGGACATATATAGGGAGGACTTTCTTGCTCGACATGATAGTATGCTATCTGGTTGACCTTTACCTTAACGTGTACACTAATTGTCTCTCTGTTACATGTTGGTAAAGCCCTTAGGATGTGTACTTGACTACCTGGACTGTGATGCGGATCATACTAGTGGGGACATCGTAGTCCATAAGTACATCCTTCAAAGTCCCTAGTCGTGGGTGTATCGAGACGGGGCATCGATATACCAGAGTAGACTAGCGTGTACCTTCTCGACCCATACAGATGGGCGATGGATGATCCCATATCCATTGGTGTTTGACATCAGAGATGATATACGGGTGCTCAGTAGAGACTGGGTACACTGGACGGACGCGCCGAGAACTCCCAGATGGTATTATACCTCACGTCAGATGGCAGTTTTCTGGTGACACTGGTACAGAGTAGTCTGTTGACCCGTGATCGTCATAGAGTCTTGTGTGGTTCCCACTGTGCTTTGATTTCCATCTTACCATGTCCAAGAGGGCGTGCAAAACGGTGGTTTTTGGGTACAGTCCCGAGTCACAAGGAGGCAATGAGCGATAGGAGAGGATTCGTCTCTCCCGGTATAGGGGGTTGATGTTGCGCTGTGTTCGATTGGCTATAACAGGAAATCCCTGGCCAGGGTTGCTGAGATTTACTGGTAAGTGTTACCAGTAGTTTCTCGAATTGTTATAGACCTCATATCAACACGACTTATCGAGCTATTGCGGTCTGACGTTTACCACCCCTAGGCGAGATATGCGACATATCAGACGATCAGACCGGACTGTACGGTAGTGTTACTGGTTGGATTCACTGGAGTGTTAGCGGGCTTGCTCGTCGATCTTCAGATCGCTCAATACCTGGGTGGCCGTTACGTTTAGCAAACCGCTTGCGGCTTGTGGGTGTTTGATATGATCATCGCCTGCTGCCGGCGTATTGACGAGTCTTTAGAATCCTACACAGAGGTTTCCTGGCTCAAGCGAAACGAAATAGGAGCGCATATGAGATATGTGCAGGACCGAGAATAATACGTGTATGTGATACCGTATTCCATTCTCGCGATGAATGTATCGATTGGTTATATTCGATATAACCTAGATATCGAATCAAGGATTGATTCGATAAGCCGATACATTGGATACTGGTCGGTTATGTGCGACATGACCGGATCATTGAATCAAGTGTTGATTTAATGATTTAATGTATAATTATGTATTTGATATATTACTTTGCATTAACTAGTATTGGTTCACTTTATATGGATTTTCTCACTTGGATGTACAAGTTGTATATGTGATATACTTTTTGTGCATATTATTGTATCATGTTTGATGATACATGTTTACTTGGTTAAGTGTAAAGAATTAAACCATGGTTAAACTTATGATTAGGGTTTTATTTCCTTTTCTTATTTATTTATCTATTTATTCATTTTGGAAATAATTAGAAAAGGCATAAAGAGAAAATGGTGGCTAATTTTGTTTCATATTGAAGCTTCTTGAAGACTTTGACCTAGTGACCATTTTGTTCTTATCCTTAACCCTAACCATTCCATTAACCATGGTCTTTTCTCTACACTTAACTAAGGTTGAAAGTATGATAAGTATGCTTTTTATTTTTCTTTTTAAATAACTTATCATAAGATTTATCTTCTTCTTCTTCATCTTCTTCACTTGAAGAAGCTTACTTCATCAATGGTGATTGATGAAAACAAGTGAGAAATCCAATTCTAAAGTCTACCCACTTCCTATTTCTTCATCCTCTACCTCTTGCCAAGTAGTAGAGTGTGTTTCCTTCACAAGTTTTCATGGCTTGGTGAAGGTGGAGCTTGATCTAGCGATGCTTCGACGTAGATCATCTTCGGCACGTCGTCGATGACCTGGCCCGTCTATTCTCCGATGAAGCCGACGCTAGAGCCCGGGATTTGTTTTGGACAGCGAGAGGACTTCATTGCGGAGCTATGGAGGTGGAGCACCGGATCTACAAAGGTTGTATTTCCGTATCTCTTAGTTAAGTGTTAACTAGTTTACTTTTTCGCCTAGAAATCTAGCCAACGATCCGTTCTAGGGTTTCTCGGCACCGTTTAAATTTGAAATTGGCATGGTTGATGCCTTGTGAGACCTCATTAGAGTGCCTAGGAACCCTACAGACACTTGTACAGGTTAGTCTGTAGACCCGAGATCGTCATAGAGTCTTGTGTGATTCCCACTGTGCTTTGATCTCTACCTTACCACGTCCATGAGGGCGTGCAAAACGGTAGTCTTTGGGTACCGTCCCGAGTCACATGGAGGCAATGAGTGATAGGAGGGGTTTCGTCTCTCCCGGTATTGGGGGTTGATGTTGCGCTGTGCTCGATTGGCCATGACAGGGAAGTCCCTGGCCAGGGCTGATCAGAGATTTGCTGGTAAGTGTTACCAGTAGTTTCTCGACCCGTTATGAGCCTCATATCAGCACGACTTATCGGTTATTGGGGTCTGACGTATACCACCCCTAGACTTGATATGCGACATACCAGACGAACAGACCGGACTGTACGGTAAGTGTTACTGGTTGGATTCACAGGAGTGTGAGCGGGCTACCTCGTCGATCTTCTGATCGCTCAATACCTGGATGGACGTTACGTTTAGCAGACCGCTTGCGGCTTGTGGATGCTTGATATGATCATCATCTGCTACCGGCGTATTGACGAGTCTTTAGAGTCCTACACAGAGGTTTCCTGGCTCAAACGAAACGAAATAGGAGCGCATATGAGATATATGAAGGACCGAGAATAATGCGTGTATGTGATACCGTATTTCATTCTCGCGATGGATGTATCGATTGGTTATATTCGATATAACCTAGATATCGAATCAAGGATTGATTCGATAAGCCGATACATAGGATACTAGTCGGTTGTATGCGATATGACCGGATCGTTAAATCAAGTGTTGATTTAATGATTTAATGTATAATTATATATTTGATATATTACTTTGCATTAACTAGTATTGGTTCACTTTATATGGATTTTCTCACTTGATGTGCAAGAAGTATATGTGATATACTTTTGTGCACATTCTTGTATCATGTTTGATGATACTTGATAATGTGGTTAAGTGTAAAGGATTAAACCATGGTTAAATGATGATTAGGGTTTTGGTTTTTCATTTATTTATTTGTTTATTTATTTGGAAAGGATTTAGTTAAGAATGGTGGCTTATTTTGTTTCTATGTTGAAGCTTCTTGAAGCTTTGACAAAGTCCACCATCCTTATCTCATCCTTAACCCTAACCATTCCAACTAACCTTAGTTTAATCTCTACACTTGACCATGGTCAAGATATGATAAGTATTCATATTAGTTTCATTTTTAAAATGGAAGACTTATCATATTCTTTCTTCTTCTCCTTCTTCTTCTTCAAGAAAAGCTTAAGGTCCATCAATGGCAACTTGAGCTAAAGTGAGAGAAATCCAATTCTAAAGTGAACCCACCTCCTATTTCTTCACCCTCTACCTCTTGCCAAGTTGTTTTGGGTGTTTTCTTCACAAGTTTCACAACTTTGTGAAGTCGGAGCTTGAACTTGTGATGCCTCGACGTAGATCGTCTTTGACACGAAGCCAACGACCTAGCTCGCCCGTTTCTCCGATGAAGCCGACGATTGAGTTCGGGATTCATGATGGAAAGCGAGAGGACACCCACGTGGAGTTAAGGAAGTAGAGAACCGGATCTACAAAGGTTGTAGCATCTAACTTTTAGTTAAGTAGTTAACTAGATTATCTTTTCGCCTAGATTTCTAGCCAACGATCCGTAGTTTAGGGTTTCTCGGCACCGTAAATTTTGAAATTGGCATGGTTGATGCCTTGTGAGACTTCATTAGAGTGCCTAGGAACCCTACAGTGGTATCAGAGCCTAGCTAGAGCCTTAGGCGAAGTCTAGACGGAATTTGAAGTCCGATCGAACCCGAAACCGCATTTTTCCACGCTCTCTGGACTTTTTCTAAAAACTGGGATTTTACCAAATTAAAAATACGTAGAAAACTCAGCAAGAAATTCTAAGAATTACGGCATAAAATTCAAGTCATGAACAGTGCAACCTGCGGCGGAACCGCGGCATAAGCCTCCTTAGGCGGCGGTTCCGCGGCAGGATGATGACGTCAGCACTTCTACTTTGCGCAGTAATTAATTATTTCAGAAGCTGAGTTTTATGGGTATTTTTAATATTTATTCCAGTGTTTTATTTTCTGGGGTGTTTTGGGGTTTTGATGTTTCGACCGGATTATCAAATTTCGTCTTTGTGTATTTCTGGATGACTTTAGAATATGTTAAAAAGTTCGACCGGATATAAATACCCAACTTTTCCCCTGTCGGGAAATTTCCAAGTGTTGGATTTTTCCGTAGTTTAACGACGTTCTAAGTAGTGCAAGTAACGCGATGGACCCTCTAGAAGACAACAAACCTTAACTCGATTATGTGACCGTCTTGAACTGCTCTTTGAACCTTCGGGTTTGGGGCAGTACGGCGTGCCACATGTTGGGCGTTGGCTTGACCCTTCTACGGCTGGACCGTTGGTACTGAGGCACGAACTGAATGTTGTTAGACTTATTTCATGTGTTGAGCTGTATCGGGAAAACTTGGGTATTCAACTGTTCGATCGGAAAATTTAACATTTTCTGTTTATCTGGAATGTGATACAATAATTGGAATTCACAAACAGTTATGAGATAACTGAATGAATGTTATAAATCTAGCAATTTAGTCCCACATGATATTGAAAAGAGTTTTCGATAATGAGACTAAAATGCGGGATTTATATCTGTTAGGCATGTGATGTCTAAGTATTTCATTTGATTAGGCATGCGATGTCTAAAGAAGTTGCGGATTCCAACTGTTGTAGTTTTACACTTTCTTTTCTGTGACCGTAAGTGTAGTATGTTCATATCGCCGGTTTCGTTGCTATACGTCAACGAAAATTGGGATATGCATACTTACTTACGTTGATGACATGTGATGTTATGTGTTGCTGGATATGTTATATTGGATCGTCGTGTTTGAATAGCCGGGTTTTTTTTATGTGAGATGAGTGTTTTTCATTTTCATTCATGTAAAAACTTGTATGTAATATTCTTTTTATTTAGGGCACTTCCAGGTTGCGGAAGTTGTCACCTTTTGTATATTATTTACTTTTCCGCATTAGGATAGACCCAAAGAGGGGAGCACAAGTAACCGGGTTCTGGGGTCCAGTGGGAGACCAACTCGAGGAGTCGAGTCCGGGTCTCCTAACCCTAGAATTGGCAGGGTTGCTTGCCGCTCTCGTAGGGGTCTAGGGGTGTGGGATTGGCTATTCATCACGACCGTGGAATCCGTGTTTTATACTGGCTCGTATTGAAAACACGGACGTCCTAGTATATCCAATGTTTCATATGTTTCTTCTGCAGCGATATCTGTGATGCGATCATGTGATGTTCTTTGATAGATACTTTATATAGTATATATGATATATTATATAGAAGTTACTTATGTTTTGCACCCGCACTAGCCCTGCCCTGCTCTGTCGTTAGTTACCTAACCTAACGGTGCACGAGGGGACATTGAGGCGAATGCGGATGGCATAAGTGTACGTGATATCTATCTGTGATGTTTAGGTATTTAAATGATGGGACTTCATTAATGTGATTAATGAAAGAAAAGAAACTTAAGATGTTGTAGAATCAAATTTTAAACAAAACAAGTAGCTACAGTTCTTGCTTTGCATAGCGGTATATATGATATACCCTGCACCTTATTCGATGAGGAAAGGACCGAGATCCCTTCACCGGGAGTGACTCCTTTAGCAGTAACTCGCAGATGCTACACACTCGGTTTGCTTTTGATTGTTTTTGAGTTTTGCTTTGCACAGTGATATATATGATATATCCCGCACCTCATTCGACGAGGAAAGGGCCGACGATCCCTTCACCGGGAGTGACCCCTTTAGCAAAACTAGAAAAGCCTCAAAATCACTCCATTTTAAAAACTTCATTTGATTCTACGACGATATCAAGTTCATTACGCTCATGGTTTTCAGAAAAACCTGCGTAGCCCTCCGTCATTTCAGATAAGTACTAATTAGTATTCGTGCTACGGTAGTTTGGCCTCCGTCAAGGCGTAGTGTACGGTAGCTAACTAGTACTTATCTGCTAGCATATGATGCGATTGGATTAGGGTATTCGTACGGCGTTGTTTGGCCTCCGTCAAGGGTCGTGCGGGTGGGTTTAATTCAATCAGGAAATGACGGGTTGAACTTGACTAGCGGACTATGGGTTGTTTGGCCTCCGTCAAGGTCATAGGACGCTAGGGGCAAAATATTATCGGGAATTTCAAGTGTTGAAATTTGCAATGAGATTGCATACCTTCTATGAGATAGTTGGATCCCGATACCCACTGCGAGTAAGAGTTACTCCTGGGAGAGTTTTACACATTGCAATTAGCTGATCAAGTAGGTGTCTAGAAAGGTATCAACGGGGTTACGCCTCTGGGAAAACGAGGTTTACATTAATTAGGTTCGTGCGAAAGCACGGGGGACCTCCCTCAAAGTACCGACACTGGCCTGGCTGAAAGATTGGCGAACTTGTAGTGTGTAATTAATCCCGGCTAATCTTTCCTTTTAGGGTTTGAAGGAAGATTTGATAAAAAGCAGTGGGAGCCATCCTGATTAGATAAGATAATAACCAATCTGATCTTGCACGAGCATACGCTAAAGTGTTTTCTTCTCTCTCTCTCCAGGTAGCGACCATTTCATGCCCTAATGAAGATAATAATTTAGATGTATTGACAGAACCCGCATGTTATACTGTGCAGGGGAACGTTGAACCCGTTCTATCTTATAAGAGTTATAAGAATGAACAGGAAACAGGAGAATATCTGGATTCTCACACCGCCCAAAAGGAGAACATGCATGTTGATGCATCATCTTCGGGTGTGTTTGTCATTGAGAACTGTTTCTCAGTTCACCCTACGTCCTGGGTATTGGATACCGGATCAGGATCCCACATATGTAAGATGTTACATGGGCTGCGAAAAGGTAGAGAACTGGGAAAAGGTGATCATTCCGTTCAAGCAGAGAATGGTGCAAATGTTGCAGCCAAAGCAGTTGGCGAATATCACCTAGTATTACTAAGTGGTGATACAATAATTCTGAATGAGTGCTATTATATACCAAACATGATGTGCAACATTATATCAGTTTCTTTATTGAGTAAAGAAGGATATAATTTTGTAGTAAAGGATAATGTTATGAACATATTCCTAGATCAAAAGTTGATTGCATCAGGCTCGTTACATAATGGCATATTCATTCTAAATCAAAATACAGTCCTCAATATACAAAACACAAACAAGAGGAAAAGTTCAGAAATGAACGAATCCTACTTATGGTATTGTAGACTGGGTCACATCAATGCGACACGACTAGCTAAGTTGCATAAGGATGGATATTTAAATCCGTTTGAATTTTCATCTTATGACACTTGCCAGTCATGTCTCAAAGGAAAAATGACGAAAGCTCCGTTTAGTGGACACGGAGAAAAAGTTACTGAACTCTTAGGACTGGTACATAGTGATGTTTGCGGTCCCATGTCTACACATGCCAGGGATGGTTCTTCGTACTTCATTACATTCACTGACGATCTCTCTAGATTCGGATATGTGTTCCTGATGAAACACAAATCAGAAGCTTTTGAGAAATTTAGAGAATATAAACAAGAAGTAGAGAACCAAACGGGCAAAAGTATTAAGATCCTTCGATCTGATCGAGGAGGAGAATACTTAAGTAACGAATTCAGAGATTATCTAAAAGAGAATGGGATTCTCTCTCAGCTTACTCCTCCTTATACACCACAGCATAACGGTGTATCGGAGCGGAGAAATCGCACCCTATTAGATATGGTGCGCTCTATGATGAGTACAGCTGAGTTACCTATTTCCTTCTGGGGATATGCACTGGAGACTGCTGCATACCTACTGAATAGAGTTCCGACCAAATCAGTGCCTACCACTCCATATGAGATATGGAATTGCAAGAGACCATGTCTTAATTTTATTCAGATATGGGGTTGTCCGGCCTATGTTAAAACACAAAATCCGGAAAAGCTCGAGGCAAGGTCTGTTCTATGTAAGTTTGTTGGATATCCCAAACATTCGCGAGGGTATATCTTCTACCACTCCGAGGAACAAAAAGTGTTTGTTTCTCGACATGCCACTTTCCTAGAAAAAAGTTTTCTTATGAAACAGACAAGTGGCATTGAGGTAGAACTGGACGAGGTTCCAGCGACACAAACTATAACAGAAGAGTTGGTAGAACCAGAGAATTCAGTAGAACTCGACGAACCCCAGCCTCTCCGCAGATCTAGTAGGGTTTCTCGTCCACCTGAGAGATACTACGGTTTTCTCATTGACGGTGGAAGCGAGGATTGCATCATGGAGGATGATGACCCAACTAGCTTCGAGCAGGCCATCACGAGTAGGGACTCAGTGAAATGGATGGATGCTATGCGGTCCGAGATGGATTCCATATACACCAACAAAGTATGGACTTTGGAAATTGCTCCTGAAGGGGTAAAACCCATTAGGAGCAAGTGGATCTTCAAGAAAAAACTTGGTGTAGATGGGAAAGTGGAGACTTTCAAAGCTAGACTTGTAGCAAAGGGTTTTCGTCAAAGACCAGGTGTGGACTATGACGAGACCTTTTCTCCAGTGGCTATGCTCAAATCCATCCGGATCATGCTTGCCATCGCTGCATATCATGACTATGAAATCTGGCAAATGGATGTTAAGACCGTCTTTCTAAATGGTGATTTAGAAGAGTGCGTGTACATGACTCAGCCAGAGGGCTTCGTAGATAGTGGGAGCAGCGGGAAGGTGTGCAAGCTGCTTAAATCCATTTATGGATTAAAGCAAGCATCGCGGAGTTGGAACATCTGCTTTGACGTCGTTATCAAAGAGTTTGATTTCGTCAAAAATCCAGATGAACCTTGTATCTACAAGAAGGTGGCAGAGAGTAAGGTTGTCTTCCTCGTATTGTACGTGGACGACATACTCTTGATAGGAAATGATATTCCTATGCTGCAATCGGTCAAGCTCTTCTTATCACAAAGATTCTCCATGAAAGATCTTGGTGATGCCTCCTGCATATTGGGAATTAGGATCTATAGAGATAGATCCAAACGGATATTGGGATTGTCCCAATCCAGGTACATTGACACCATACTAAAGAGGTTTAGTATGGAAGAATCCAAGCGTGGGAATTTGCCCACGATCTCTGGACTCACTCTCTCCAAAGAGATGTCTCCCAAGACTGATTTGGAGAGAGCTCGCATGCAAGGGATACCCTATGCTTCGGCAGTAGGCTCTATCATGTATCCGATGCTATGTACCAGACCCGATGTTGCATACTCACTAAGTATAGTGAGTCGGTATCAAGCAGATCCTGGAGAGAGTCACTGGACAGCTGTGAAGAACATTCTCAAGTATTTGCGAAGGACTAGAGATATGTTCTTGGTGTATGGTAACGGAGAACTCCAAGTAGAGTCCTTTACCGATTCGAGCTTCCAGAGTGATAAGGACGACTCTAAGTCGCAGTCGGGTTTTGTCTTTACCCTTTACGGAGGGGAGGATAGCTGGAAGAGTTCCAAGCAGTAAACCGTGGCAGACTCGATGATGGAGGCTGAATACATCGCTGCCAACGATGCTGCCAAAGAGGCTGTCTGGATCAAGAAGTTCATTACAGAACTTGGAGTGGTTCTATCCATTGAGCATCCAATACCTTTGTATTGCGATAACAATGGAGCGGTGGCTTTGGCCAAGGAACCCAGGTCCCATCAGCGATCCAGGCATATTCTGAGGCGGTATCACCTGATCCGGGAGATAGTTGATCGCCGGAAGATCGAGGTCAGGAGGGTTGACACGAAGAACAACACGGCGGATCCACTTACGAAGGCCATTCCCCAGATACAGTTTGAGAGACTCTTCGGGATGCTCGGTATGCGATAGTACAGCAGTTGGCCCTAGTGCAAGTGGGAGATTGTTAGTTGTATGTATGCCCTAGAGGCCAGTATTGTACAGATGATGTATATTATATTGGATGCTTGGACATATATAGAGATGACTTTCTTGCTCGATATGATAGTTTGCTATCTGGTTACTCTTTATCTTAACATGTACACTAGTCTCTTTATACTGTCTTATAGTTACATGTTGGTAAAGCCCTTAGGATGTGTACTTGACTACCTGGACTATGATGCAGATCATACTAGTGGGGACATGGTAGTCCATAAGTACATCCTTCACGGTCCCTAGTCGTGGGTGTATCGAGACGGGGCATCGATATACCAGTGTAGACTAGCGTATACGCTTCTCGACCCATGTGATGGGCGATGGATGATCCCATATCCATTGGTGTTTGACATCAGAGATGGTATACGGGTGCTCAGTGGCGACTGGGTACACTGGACGGACTCGCCGAGAACTCCCAGATGGTATTATACCTCACATCAGATGGCAGTTCTCAGGTGACACTTGTACAGGTTAGTCTGTAGACCCGAGATCGTCAAAGAGTCTTGTGTGATTCCCACTGTGCTTTGATCTCTACCTTACCACGTCCATGAGGGCGTGCAAAACGGTGGTCTTTGGGTACAGTCCCGAGTCACATGGAGGCAATGAGCGATAGGAGGGGTTTCGTCTCTCCCGGTATTGGGGGTTGATGTTGCGCTGTGCTCGATTGGCCGTGACAGGGAAGTCCCTGGCCAGGGCTGATCAGAGATTTGCTGGTAAGTGTTACCAGTAGTTTCTCGACCCGTTATGAGCCTCATATCGGCACGACTTATCGGTTATTGGGGTCTGACGTATACCAACCCTAGACTTGATATGCGACATACCAGACGAACAGACCGGCCTGTACGGTAAGTGTTACTGGTTGGATTCACAGGAGTGTGAGCGGGCTAGCTCGTCGATCTTCTGATCGCTCAATACCCGGATGGCCGTTACGTTTAGCAGACTGCTTGCGGCTTGTGGATGCTTGATATGATCATCATCTGCTACCGGCGTATTGACGAGTCTTTAGAGTCCTACACAGAGGTATCCTGGCTCAAGCGAAACGAAATAGGAGCGCATATGAGATATGTGCAGGACCGAGAATAATGCGTGTATGTGATACCGTATTTCATTCTCGCGATGGATGTATCGATTGGTTATATTCGATATAACCTAGATATCGAATCAATGATTGATTCGATAAGCCGATACATAGGATACTAGTCGGTTATATGCGATATGACTGGATCGTTAAATCAAGTGTTGATTTAATGATTTAATGTATAATTATATATTTGATATATTACTTTGCATTAACTAGTATTGGTTCACTTTATATGGATTTTCTCACTTGATGTGCAAGAAGTATATGTGATATACTTTTGTGCACATTCTTGTATCATGTTTGATGATACTTGATAATGTGGTTAAGTGCAAAGGATTAAACCATGGTTAAATGATGATTAGGGTTTTGGTTTTTCATTTATTTATTTATTTGGAAAGGATTTAGTTAAGAATGGTGGCTTATTTTGTTTCTATGTTGAAGTTTCTTGAAGCTTTGACAAAGTCCACCATCCTTATCTCATCCTTAACCCTAACCATTCCAACTAACCTTAGTTTAATCTCTACACTTGACCATGGTCAAGATATGATAAGTATTCATATTAGTTTCATTTTTAAAATGGAAGACTTATCATATTCTTTCTTCTTCTCCTTCTTCTTCTTCAAGAAAAGCTTAAGGTCCATCAATGGCAACTTGAGCTAAAGTGAGAGAAATCCAATTCTAAAGTGAACGCACCTCCTATTTCTTCACCCTCTACCTCTTGCCAAGTTGTTTTGGGTGTTTTCTTCACAAGTTTCACAACTTTGTGAAGTCGGAGCTTGAACTTGTGATGCCTCGACGTAGATCGTCTTTGACACGAAGCCAACGACCTAGCTCGCCCGTTTCTCCGATGAAGCCGACGATTGAGTTCGGGATTCATGATGGACAGCGAGAGGACACCCACGTAGAGCTAAGGAAGTAGAGAACCGGATCTACAAAGGTTGTAGCATCTAACTTTTAGTTAAGTAGTTAACTAGATTATCTTTTCGCCTAGATTTCTAGCCAACGATCCGTAGTTTAGGGTTTCTCGGCACCGTAAATTTTGAAATTGGCATGGTTGACGCCTTGTGAGACTTCATTAGAGTGCCTAGGAACCCTACACTAAAGAAGTCTCACAAGTGATCAAACATGCACAAATCAAATTTTACGGGTGCCTACAAACCCTAATACGGATCGTCAACTAGATATATAGGCGATGCAAGCAAGTAAACGGAAATATAGCTAAAGGGAAGGGGCTACAACCTTTGTAGATCCGGTCCTCCACCTCCTAGGCTCCGTGATGAAGTCCTCTCCGCTGTCCAAATCGAACCATGGCTCTAGCGTCGGCTTCATCGGAGAAAAAACGGGCTAGGTCATCGACGACGATGCCGAAGATGATCTACGTCGAGGCATCGCTAGATCAAGCTCCAACTTCACCAAGTCAAGAAAACTTGTGAAGGAAACACCCTATAATACTTGGCAAGAGGTAGAGGATGAAGAAATAGGAAGTGGGTAGACTTTAGATTTGGATTTCTCACACTTTTTCATCAATCACCATTGATGTAGCAAGCTTTCTTCTCATGGAAAAAGAAGATGAAGAAGAAGAAGAAGATATGATAAGTTAATTTAAAAAGGAAAATAAATGAATACTTATCATTTCTTCAACTATGGTTTAGTGTAGAGATTTAACTAAGGTTAGATGAGTGGTTAGGGTTAGGCATGAGATAAGAATGGTGACTAAGTCAATGCTTCATGAATTTTCAACTAAAAACAAACATAGCCACCATCCATTATATCTTTATCATTTTCTTTTTCCAAAATAAACAAAAAGAATAAATAAATGATTAAGTAAATAAAATGATACCCTAACCACTAACTAACCATGGTTTAATACTTTACACAAAACCAAGCTAGAATGTATCATCAAACATGATACAATCATGTGCACAAAAAATATATCACATATACAATGTGCAATACAAGTGAGTAAATCCATTTAAAGTGAACCAGTACCAGTTAATGCAAAGTAATATATCAAATATATAATTATACATTAAATCATTAAATCAACACTTGATTCAATGATCCGGTCATGTCGCATATAACCGGCTAGTATCCAACGTATCGGCTTATCGAATCAATCCTTGATTCGATAACTAGGTTATATCGCATACAACCAATCGATACATTCATCGCGAGAATGGAATACGGTATCACATACACGCATTATTCTCGGTCCCGCACATATCCCATATGTGCTCCTATTTCGTTTCGCTTGAGCCAGGAAACCTCTGTGTAGGACTCTAAAGACTCGTCAATACGCCGGCAGCAGATGATGATCATATCAAACACCCACAAGCCGCAAGCGGTCTGCTAAACGTAACGGCCACCCGGGTATTGAGCGATCAGAAGATCGACGAGCAAGCCCACTCACACTCCTGTGAATCCAACCAGTAACACTTACCGTACAGTCCGGTCTGTTCGTCTGATATGTCGCATATCTCGCCTAGGGGTGGTAAACGTCAGACCCCAATAGCTTGATAAGTCATGCCGACGTAAGGTCCATAACTTTCGTGAAACTACTGATAACTCTTACCAGTATATCACAGCAACCCTGGCTAGGGATTTCCTGTTATGGCCAGTCGTGCATTGCGCAACATCAACCCCCAATACCGGGAGAGACGAATCCCCTCCTATCGCTCATTGCCTCCATGTGAATCGGGACTGTACCCAAAAACCACCTGTTTGCACAACTCAGTAGAGCCGTGGTAGGGTGGAAATCAAAACATAGTGGGAGACATACAAGACTCTATGTCGATCTCGGGTCAACAGACTAAGCTGTACCAGTGTCACCAGAGAACTGCCATCTGACGTGAGGTATAATACCATCTGGGAGTTCTCGGCGAGTCCGTTCAGTGTTCCCAGTCTCCACTGATCACCCGTATACCATCTCTGATGTCAAACACCAATGGATATGGGATCATCCATCGCCCATCGCATGGGTCGAGAAGATATACGCTAGTCTACTCTGGAATATCGATGCCCCGTCTCGATATTCCCTCGACTTGGAACATTGAAGGATGTACTCATGGACTATCCAGGCCCCACTAGTATGATCTGCATCACAGTCCTGGAAGTCGAGTACACATCCTAAGGGCTTTATCAACATGTAACAGAGAGACAGAAAGTATACACGTTAAGATAAAGAGCTACCAGATAGCGTACTATCATGTCGAGCAAGAAAGTCCTACCTATATATGTCCCAGTATCCACTACAATATACATCCAATGTACAGTAATGGCCTCTAGGGTATACATATAACTAACAATAATACCATCTGGGAGTTCTCGGCGAGTCCGTCCAGTGTACCCAGTCTCTACTGAGCACCCGTATATCATCTCTGATGTCAAACACCAATGGATATGGGATCATCCATCGCCCATCTGTATGGGTCGAGAAGGTATACGCTAGTCTACTCTGGTATATCGATGCCCCGTCTCGATACACCCACGACTAGGGACCTTGAAAGATGTACTTATGGACTACCCTGTCCCCACTAGTATGATCCGCATCATACTCCAGGTAGTCAAGTACACATCCTAAGGGTTTTACTAACATGTAACAGAGAGACAAACAGTATACACGTTAAAGTAAAGAGCAACCAGATAGCATACTATCATGTCGAGCAAGAAAGTCCTCCCTATATATGTCCAAGCATCCACTACAATATACATCCTATGTATAGTAATGGCCTTTAGGGCATACATATAACTAACAAGGGTTAGTGTTCAGTTAGGGTTGGGGTTGGGGTTGGGGTTCGGTTGGGGTTGGGGTTGGGGTTCGGTTGGGGTTAGGGTTGGGGTTGGGGTTGGTGTTCAGTTCGGGTTGGGGTTGGGGTTGGGGTTAGGGTTCGGTTGGGGTTGAGGTTGGGGTTAGGGTTCGGTTGGGGTTGGGGTTAGGGTTAATTAGTTGGGCTTAGGGTTATGGTAATTAGGGTTAGGGTTAGGGTCTGGTTTAGGGTTAGAGGCTAGGGTTAATTTGGGATAATTAGAGGGTAGGGTTAATTTGGGTTAATTTGGGTTAATTAGTGATAATTTGAAAGGGTTAGGGTGTTGATTAGGGTTAATTTGGTTAATTTGGGTAAATTTGGTTAAGTTTGGGTTAATTAGGGTTAATTAGGTTAATTTAAGTAAATTAGGTTAAGTTTGGGTTGATTAGGGATAATTTGTGTTAGGGTAACGATTATGGTTAATTGTGGTTAATTAGTTTAATTTGGGTTATTCAGGTTTATGATGCACTAGTTTATTTAGTAGGATACACTAGTTCATTGTAGTAGAATACTCGATGATAACGTAAACGTACAACTTTACCGTAAACGCAAGAAAAATTTACCCTAAACTTGAAATTTCGAACACTTAATAACGAAACGTAAACGTCAAACCTATTCATGTTAAATGTTTAAGTTAAAACCAATATATGATACTCGATGATAATATGAAACTTTCATATTCTCATCGATACTCATATATAAAACTCAAAGTGCCACTTAGTCCCCGTCTATCGGTTAACATACGTTCGATGTTCGTCGTGACATAGAACTATACGAAGCTTGTTAAATATTGAACGGTATAGCTCGGTACTAACAACCTTCGTGTAGTATATGTGACGAGAAGATTCAATCGTATGATAACCGATAGATTTGTCTCGTCTGGAAGTTAGGAATGTATAAAGCAAACACCTTCATTCACTTGTGTTTTCATCTGTTTCGAGATATTTAATCGATACTTTTCCGTTGGTTCTCCGTGTAGAAAGATAGATTAGATGTTCATTTCAACGTTGTTTCACAGCTTTGAAATGATTATCTATTCTATTAAAGTATACTCGGAGAACAGCGGGGAGGTGCTGCTGAAATTTACTCGAAACGGTTGAAAGCACAAGAGAATAGATGTCCGCTCTATACATTCTTAATGGGATAGAAGCCTTACCCCGACAGCCGAAATACACACATACAACACGAATACATAATAAACGCACACACAGTACATACACACTAACAACTCTACACTTAAGCGAAATCATAAATTGAAACATACATATATAGAATACAACTCATACATGAGTATCCTCAAATCTAATTTTGATTATCGTTAATTTATTCTTTTCAACGACAAACGCACACACAAAGTATATACACGGATTTTCTCATTTGTCAGTAACCATCTCGTTCTTAGATTTCTTAATATAGTCATCATAACCTACAATTTATATGTTATACAGTCTAACATGGCCCATGAGTACGTTAGAGTTAAGGACTGGATGTATGTGGATTGGCAACAACGTATGCAACCTAAGTTTGTCACAGGAGTTGCTGCTTTTATTGAATTTGCACGCACACATAATAAGATCGTGATAGAGAAGATTCTCTGCCCGTGTGATAGATGTGGGAATAAGTACCGGCAGAAGGTAGAATTGGCAGAGTTTCATATCATAAAAAATGGTTATACTAGACTTTATACAACTTGGCTATATCATGGGGAAGGAGAACACAGTAATGCGGCAGAAGAAGAAGGAGAAGATGATAATGTGGCAGGAGAAGGAGAAGACGGTAATGCGGCAGAAGAAGAAGACGGTAATTTCTTTCCATCAGAAGAAATGGAGGATATGGTAGAGGCTGCCCTAGGTGAATCTATTCGTACCGAAGATGACATTCCTTCCGGTCAAGGACTGCGTGCGGATAAATATGAAAATTTCATGAATGATGCTAGAAAACCAATTTATGAGAATGCAAAGTATTCCACTCTCTCTTGGTTCATCCAACTTTTCCAGATTAAGTACCTAAATGGATGGAGCAACAAGTCATTCATAATGCTTCTTTCGTTCTTAAAAGATTCTATGCCCCCGGGAAATAACGTGCCCGACAGCTGGTACGGAGCCCAGAAGATGATGTCTGATTTGAGTCTGAAGTGTGAGAAGATTCAAGCATGTCCTAAAAATTGCATAATGTACCGGAAAGAGAATTCAGATTTGAAAGAGTGTCCAACATAGGCTGATAAGAAGCTCGATATATCTGTTAAGATAGCACGATACTTTCCCATAACACAGAGGCTGCAGAGGCTATTCAGGTGCAAGAAAACAACCGAGGCAATGATTTGGCATCACTGTGCTCCTCCAAGTGAAGATGGAAAAATAAGTCATCCAAGAGATTCACCGGCATAGAAGGATTTCGATAGGAGGCACGCAATATTCAGCAGTGATCCTCGCAACATCAGGTTCGGACTGGCTAGTGATGGCTTCTGTCCATTCAACTATATGGCTGGAAGCCACAGCATATGGCCCGTTGTAATGATAATTTATATTCTGTCGCCTTGGTTGGCTATGGACCAATCATACTTTATGATGCCTCTTCTTATCGACGAACTAAACTCTCCGGGAAACAATATCGACGTCTATCTCCGACCTCTGATCGAAGAGTTAAAATCTTTGTTCATTGATAGTGTAGAGACTTACGATGCAAACACAAATACAAGCTACATACTGCGTGCGGCTTTAATGTGGACAATTAATGACTTTCCTGCGTATGGAATGCTATCAGGTTGGTCCGTACATGGTCACAAAGCATGTCCTCATTGCCATCAACATACAACATCGAAATTCTTTAATTTTAGCAGGAAGGTTTGTTATTGCGGCCATCGACATTTCCTGCCTCTAGACCACCCCTACAGGTTAGACGCTGTTCACTTTGATGTTCATCAGGAGCTTCTTGGACCTCTAGCCCCATTGTCCGGAGAGGACGTGATTGCTCAGTGGGATGGTTACAATAATGTGACATTCGGGATGGATCCGACAAAATAGGTCAAACCACCATTCTGGAACAAGTTAAGCATTTTCTTCAAGCTTCCGTACTGGTCAACAAATTTAGTGCGTCATTGTCTGGACGCCATGCATATAGAGAAGGGAGTATCCGAGCACATACTCAACTTGCTTCATTGTAAAGACGAGAAATCGAAAGACTACCTCAATGCTCTGATGGATCTACAGGACTGGGAAATTAGAAGTGAATTGCATCCTAAACCGGTAGTGGGTAAACCAGGAAAGTTAGTACTTCCCAATGCCTCTTATCATATGTCACAACCGGAGAAGAAAAGATTCCTGCAGGTGTTGCATGATTTGAAAGTTCCTATAGGTTTCTCGGGATCATTCGGCAAGAAGATAAAAATTGTGAAAGGCAAGATCGATAGGATGAAAAGTCATGATCACCATGTTATCATGGAGCACCTTCTCCCATCAGCCCTCAAGACTTCCCTCATCAAATCAGTTGGTCTAGTAATCAACGACCTATGTTGTTTTTTCAGAGAGTTATGCGCTAAAACATTGGATGTTGTGACGCTAGAGAAACTAGAAAATTCTATTGCGTTGGGACTTTGCAAGTTTGAGCGTATTTTCCCATCGTCATTCTTCGATATCATATTACACCTGACGGTTCATCTTGCAACTGAGGCTAAGTTAGCTGGACTGGTACAATATCGATGGATGTATCCCGTCGAGAGGGACGAAGAATTTTTCGTTTCGCGTAATTTTTAAAATTATTGTTGTCATGTATGCCCGTATTTATTTATTCAACATATTTTCTTTAGGTACCTCTACACTCTTAAAAAGTATATACACAATAGAAATCGACCAGAGGGTTCTATCATGCAAGATTATCTTCTAGATGAAGCAACCACATTTTGTTCCCGCTATCTGGACGAGAACATTGAGACGAGACTTAACCAGTCTCGAAGAATTCAAGAAAGGCCATATGGTAAAGCCGATTATAAGAGGGTAGACACTATGTTTATCTACAGGATATACCGGTTTATCTTGCTCAACAGCGCATGTCCTGAAAAAATTAGAGAGTAAGTTTTTTTGGATTAATTGTTATATTTGTGTTTGTGAGTGTATGGAATGATATAATATTAATGTCAAAATTTATTGTCGAGAACAGAATTCATTTTAACGAGGTACGTGAGGGGCATCCTGATTGGAATAATGAACGATTGGAAAAATATCATTAGGATAATTTTTGCGATTGGGTTGCAGATGATGTAAGTTATTCGAATAACATGTTATTGCTATCAGTTTTAATCTAAACTTATATCGTTATGTATTTGTCATAAAATTTATTTTTTTAGATCCACGATCCGAACTTGTCTGCATCATTAGGGAGTGATTCAAGATGTTTAGCTCAATTTCCTAGTATGGAGGTTGCATATTATAAAGGATTCGGTGTCCTTGGATACAAATTCGAAGTTAAGGACATAGAAACATCTAGAACCACTCAGAATAGTGGGATTGCGACGGTAGGATCGGATGGTGTGATTTATTATGGATACTTAAATTGTATACTCGGAATCCAATATCCCGGACGATCAGAACCCTTTTATATATTTCAGTGTACTTGGTACGATACGCGAACCGATACAGATAAGTGGAGAAGCAATCTCGGGACTTGGAAAGATAAATATGGATTGACCAGTGTGAACACGCTTCGATTTTACAGTCAGAAAGATCCGTTTATCTTTCCGAACAAAGCGTTCCAAGTATACTACTTACAGTGTTTGATGCATCCAGATGGAGTGCCGTATGCCGTTGGAAACCCAGGGATTTCTACGATGTCCGAGAATTCAAGGACAGCGATGAGGATGAAGAAGAGAGAAGACTTAGAGTGCTCCGACCGTCTGTTTCGAAAGACGGGTTGTCTTCGGCTAATCATGAAGTTACGTGGGTTAGAAATGATATCGATGATGAAATCCAAGTAGATATGTCTAATGCGCCTACGAAACGAAAAAGATTATTAGTAATGTTATATTATTACTTCACATTTTACGATCTATACGTGTATAGTCAATGCTTGTAATGATTATCTAATGTGTCCACGAACCGTTTTATCTAGATTTGATGACGATGATGGGAGCAATGTGGGGCGGCAGGAGCTCCAGCCGCGGCACCGGCAAAGGCAGAGGCAGAGCGGTTCTGCCACCCGGAGAGCTGCGTCGGAAGCTTCAGAGGGCCGGTCTTGCACCCCGATCGGAGACCCCTTCGGATGCCTCCTTCCGTGTGGACTTTGCCACACCTCCAGCTATATTGCACGCATATTCATTTTGAATGTAATATTATATATACATGCATGTTCATGTCAAAATTACTTACATTGTCAATGTTTGATTGTCTTGCTGTTGGTGATGCGTCCACATAGGGACAGAGGCCACTCCCGTATCTCCAGGTATGTTTATATATCACATAGTGCATGTATATTGATTTAGAATGCTATATCATAAATATACATATATTCTTTTTGCTCTTACGTACTTACATCTCGGGCTGTAGGAGGTGCCTTCACATCTCCGGCAGAGCCCACCACCGCACCTGCGGGTATGTTTATATATCCTATAGTGTATACATGTTGATTTAGAATGTTATATTATTGATATATGCATTCTTTTTGTAATTACTCATATAGATGATACTTGATTGCCTGATTATAGGTGGTGCGTCCTCGTCTGGTGCAGAGGCCACTCCCGTCACTTCCATACCCTCCGCTTAGTCTGCAGGTTTGTATGGATAAATATAAAATATTTATTCATTTTACATATCCTTTAAGAATAAACATGAACTTTATGTAATTTTATCGATGTTTATTTTCCAGTTGGAGATGCGTCCGCGTCCGGGTCATCGGCTGTTCCTCACCGGAGGAACTATCGTCCCGTTCGTGCTGCTGCCCGGGCCCAGGCTCGTGCTTTAGTTGTCGGAGGTATATATCACACTTCAATTTTCGTTAAACCTTGATTTCTTAATACCACTTTCTCTTAATATTGATTGTCTTGATATTTCTTGTAGACGCAGGGCCTCCCCATCCCGAGAGAGGGACTCGAGGCCCGAATCAGTCCTACAGGCTGAGGCCCGACAGAGCTAGGGGGGAGGCAGCATTCCCCCTCTTTTTTACCCCTGATTATCGCTATACCAGCGATTATGCCGAGAGGTTCGGCCGGTATATGGGGGATGAGAGCCGCCTCATGAAGAACTATCCACTTCACGTTAAGTGGGGCGACCAGCACTGGCGCTCATTCGCCCTCTTCTGGGATCAGGCTCGGGTATTAATATATATTTTCATTTGATTTATGCAAAATATTTATTATTAACACTTGCAATTTAATATCATTGTTTTTTTTTGTATTTTCAGTTGGATTACGTTTTTCAGCCTGTATCCGACCCTGATCACCCTAGGAGGGTGCTCGATCTTCACGCTCTGTACCATGGCCTGATGAAGAACATGCAATCGAAGGTCCGATACAATAGGAATGAGTTGAAGATCGATTGCCATTCCCTATGGATGGCGACCCCCGAGGCAGAGAGAGCGGCCCTCCTACATACTCCGGCCTTTGTGAGAGTTGACGTAGATTCATGGCCTCTATTTTGCCAATATTTCGACTCTGAGCGCGAACAGGTATGTATTTTAAATGTAATTCATTGTTTAGTATATAATTTATATTCTTGTGTTGCTTAATTAGCAAACTAAATCTGAATGTGTTGTGCAGAAACGGGCCGATCAAAATAATGAGAATAGGAAGTCGGCGAAGAGGGGTCTCCCCACCTATACAGGTGGCTCGAGGAATATTACTCATGCCATGGAGTTATCGGTAAATTACAATAGATCGGCCTTTGTGATATAATGTAATATTAAGAGTTATTTTCTAATATATGTAAATTTTTGGCGAATTGCAGAGAGCTCAGACCCTGGCGCAGGGTGGTGCACCGAGCGTGCTGTCCGCGTATCTTGCCATCCACGACACCTCGGCAGATCTCGCCACGGGCGAGCTTCGATACCTCGACACCGCTACCCAAGAGTATTGCGTAAGTGTTAATATTTATTCAACCTCTATTTGAAATTTTTGTTTTGGAAGGTTCAAATTTAAATGATATAATTATATTTTAATGGTTAATATGGGTGTAGGAGCGGGTGGTTGAGCAGGCGGAGGCATCGGGGATCGATTTTACTGGACAGAACGATCCGATGCTGCTGACCCTAGTTCTAGAAGCCGCACACGGAGGGCACCATGGAGGTTGGGAGAGAGGCCGAGGACCGGGTCCTAGCAGGGACTATATGAGGTTGGACTCCACTCCGGTGGTTACTTCCTCTATTTCCCGTGAGCGACATTTCGAGCAAGAACTGGACACCTTAAAGGCCACCGTTCAGGGGTTGAAAGAGATGTTGGTATGTATAATACTTAATAGTAAAATATTATGTCATATTATAGATAGCAACATATCCAATATTAGTACGTAGCCTGAGCTTATTTGGTTATAGACTTAGCTTTGATTAATCATACATACATAGAACTTTCTAATTAAAATAAACTATGGTTTTCCAAACTAGATATCCAAACGAGGCCTAAGTCCATAAGTATACATAGATTTGGGTTTTGCAATAACCTGATAATGATATGAATTCAAATAATACACAGTTCTTACTCGTTTATTACACACAAAATTGAACAGACGCGACAGGGTACATCGGCCGAGCCTCCACATGCATCTCCTTCGGCTGCGGCTCTGCAAACCACTCCTCGGCCGCAGTTGCGCAGATAACTCCTATAGTTCCACAGCCCGCTCAGACTCCCGCAGCAGCAGCTCCGCAAGCCACTAACTCGGCGGCGGTTGCGCAGACCACTCTACAGCTCCAAAGCCCGCTCAGATTCCTGCATACTCCGCAGTGCTCGAGATATTGACTCAGGGTATATCCGAGGAGCAGGCGCGCCAGATTACGGCATTTATTAGAGGTGGAGCTGGACCGAGCTAAGGTAGCTTTTTGATTCTTATATTTTAAACATGTATTTACTTATATGATACATATTGTATATATTTTGGACGATATTGATATTGGTGGTGTTTGCGTGTTCATATTGATTTAGATTGATATCGTATTCTGCTTGTTAATTTCTTTTATATATTATGCGTGAGATGTTGATTATGAATACTGCGGTATATATTCTGTGTGTTGATTACTTTTATATATGATGTATATATTATTGTGCACAAGGCGAGGAAAAAATAGGTAGCCCTTTTTTTAAAAAAACCTGATAATATGTCCCTACGGATTAAACCGTAGGACCAAAGGTTGCACCCATGAATTACTCTGTAGGGTACTACTTTGCCCCAACACATTTATCCGTAGGGGAAAAATATCAGGATACTATGATCTCAGTAAGAGGGGTTATACTTGTCCTTACGGATTGGACCGTAGGGGCATAAACATGCCCCTACACAGGTATCCGTAGGGACAAAATATCAGGAAACCTGATATTTTTCCCCTACACATCTGGACCTACGCATGTATCGTAGGGGCAGCAATTTGGCCCTACGAAGTTATCCGTAGGGAGAACTATTTTATTTTATAAACCGATAAATTAAATAACTTTTTTGTCCCTACAGTCTTATCCGTAGGGACATATGGACCTATGCATTAAGCCGTAGGGGCAAGTATTTAACCGTAGGGGCATGTTTAAGGCTAAGACTTGCTCCTGCGGCGTTTGCACCTACGGCGTAATTTCATGCCTCTACGGCTATAGCCGTAGGGGCAGGGGTTTGCTCCTATGGATTTATCCGTAGGGGCAACCCCTATTTGTAGTAATGAATATACTTGTCATCTAATTTTCAAATCTCACGACACGTGTAGTGTGATGTAAAGACGTATAATAGCTATGTTAAATTCAAAGGAGGGTTATCTTTCAAGCTTTCAAAATCTAATAATAGGATCTAGTTGTTCTTTTCTTATTAAACAAAAATTATCGAAATATCGAATCTAAGTTCTTCTACGACGACAAAGTTTTTATATTTTTGCAAAAAAAATTTCAATTTTTTTATGGGTTTTTAAATATGTATACAAATGCAGAATATACAAATGAATGCGAAGAGAGAATGCTTACCGAGCGTACCCCCAAACTTAAACTGGACAGTGCCCTCACTGTCAATGTACATTAAGAGGGCAAAATAGATGGAGGGTCAAAAGCGGGGGTTCTATTTTTTTTTGTATTGTATAAACAAAGACTGAGCATCACCAGACAAGATTGCTCATCAAAAATGGATATGCACCGGACAAGAATATCCACATATATATACCAAAAATAGTATATACATACCCCCAAACTTATTTGAAACAGTGTCTCCGCTGGTTTTGGCTGGAAAACCGAAGTTTGGTGGTAAACAGAGGAAGATTATGCAGGGTAAACTGGCTTCTGCAAGATCAGGAGCTTCTCTGATGGTTCTGCGCTAAGGTACGGTATCAGTTTGTGTCCGTTTATTTTGAAAAACGAACCGTCCTTCTACTTTGAAAAACGAACCGTCCTTCGGATTCTCCAAATCCACAGTGCCGTGCAGGTACACACACCGCACAAGAAAATGTCCCTTCCAACATGATCGAAGTTTACCGGGATGGAAATGGAGTCGGGTGTCATAAAGAAGTACTTGTTGTCCAGGCGTGAAGGTTTTGCATGTAAGGTGTTTATCATGAAACACCTTCATTTGGTTCTTTACAACAACCGCGTTGTCGTAAGCCTCATCCCGAAGCTCATTGAGTTCGTTCAGTTGCAGCTTCCGATAGTTTCCCGTGTGTTCAAGATTGAGATTCAGCTCTTTGATCGTCCAAATAGCATGATGTTCGATTTCCACAGGGAGGTGGCAAGCCTTTCCGTAAACAAGCAGATAGCGAGACATGCCAAGATTAGTCTTATATGCAGTTCGAAATACCCAAAGGGCATCGGTTAATTTTAAAGACCAATCTTTACGGTTCTTGGAAACCGTCTTCTCCAAAATATTCTTGACTTGACGATTTGAAATTTCGGCTTGCCCACTTGTTTGGGGGTGGTAGGGCATGGATAGCTTATGATTGATTGAGTATTTCCGCATTAAGGCCTCGAAAGACCTATTGCAGAAATGCATCCCATTGTCGCTAATGATAGCGCGAGGGTGCCCGAACCGGGAAAAGATGTTTTCTTTAAGGAATTTAATGACAACATGTTGTCATTAGTCCGGCTCGGTACTGCCTCGACCTCTTTGGAGACATAATCAACAGCCAAGAGAATGTACAGGTTCCTAAAAGAGTTGGGAAACGGGCCCATGAAGTCAATTCCCCAAACATCGAGCATTTCAACAACCGAGATTGGTTGTAGCGGCAACTCATTTCGCATGAAAATCCGGCCCAAATGTTGGCACCAAGAGCAAGTCTTGCAGTATTTGAAAAGTTTTGGCCAGTAAAAGCCACATTGCAAAACTTTCTCAGCTGTCTTTCTTGGGCCAAAGTGCCCGCCACATGCTTGATCGTGGCAAAAAGACAACACACTCTTGACTTCATTTTCCAGAACACCCCGGCTGATGATTTGGTCTGGACAGTACTTGAACAAGTAGGGCTCGTCCCAGTAAAAGTGTTTTACTTGGGATAAAAATCTAAGTCTATCCTGACTTGACCAATCGTCAGGTATGAGTCCAGTCGCCAGGTAGTTCACAATATCTGCGAACCAGGGTTAGCAAGATATCGTCAAGAGTTGTTCATCAGGGAAAGTGTCGTCGATTGGGAGAGAAAGTGTCGACGAAGAAGGAAGTCGTTAAAGATGATCGGCTACTACATTTTCACATTCTCTTTTGTCCTTAATGACAAGGTCAAATTCTTGAAGTAAGAGGATCCAACGTATTAACCGAGATTTCGCATCCTATTCCGCGAAAAGATGCCGCAGAGCTGAATGATCGGTGTAGACAACAACTGGGGATCCAATGAGATAGGGTTTGAATTTCTCTAAAGCAGACACAACCGCCAAGAACTCTTTCTCGGTTGTTATGTAATTCATTTGGGCGTCATTCAGGGTCCGGCTCGCGTAGTAGATTACGTACGGCATCTTATCGATGTGTTGTCCTAGGGCCACACCGATAGAAAAGTCGGATGCATCGCACATAATCTCAAAAGGATGCGTCCAGTCAGGTGAATAAAGAACGGGAGCAGTGGTGAGTGAGCTTCTAAGAGATTCAAAAGAAGTAAAACAGCGTGATTCGAAGTTGAACGTGGTATCCTTGGCCAGAAGAAGAGTCAAGAGTCTAGCAATCTTGCTAAAGTCCTTGATAAACCGTCTGTAGAAACCGGCATGGCCAAGGAAAGATCGGATATCTCTGACGCATTTGGGAGTAGGGAGGTTGGAAATGACATCAATATTTGCTTTGTCAACCTCGATGACATTTCGCGAAATGATATGTCCTAAGACAATACCTTCACGTACTATGAAGTGGCATTTTTCCAAGTTTAGAGTAAGATTTTTATCCTTACATTGGGTAAGGACAGCGTCAAGATGTTGAAGACACTCGTCGAAAGAATCGCCAAAGATGGAGAAATCATCCATAAATATCTCCAAAAATTTCTCAACCATGTCAGAGAAAATTCCTATCATACACCGCTGGAAGGTAGCAGGAGCATTGCATAGCCCAAAGGGCATGCGATAATATGCGAACATGCCGAAAGGACAAGTGAAAGTGGTATTGTCTTGGTTTTTCTCGGCGATGGGAATCTTGTTATAGCCTGAGTAACCGTCCAGAAAATAGTAATACTCATGTCCAGCAAATCTTTCGAGCATTTGGTCAATGAATGGCAGCGGAAAGTTATCCTTCCGTGTTGCGGTGTTGAGTTTTCGATAATCAATGCATACTTGCCATCCGGTCTGGGTGCGAGTAGGGATCAACTCATTCAGCTCATTTGTGATGACCGTAATGCCCGACTTCTTAGGGACAACGTGTAGAGGACTGACCCACTGGTTGTCTGAAATAGGGTAAATGATACCACTATCCAGACATTTGACGATTTCTTTCTTCACAGCCTCCTTCATGACTGGATTTAATTGCCTCTTTGGATCCCTAGATGGTTTGGCATCATTCATCAGGTGAATGTGATGTTCAATGATCAGGGGACTAATCCCTTTGATGTCCCCCATCGTCCAGCCAAAAGCTTGCCGATTGGATTGCAAGACCATGAGAAGAGCTTTTTCTTGCTCTAGAGCTAGAGAAGCCGAGATGATGACTGGGAGGGTCTCGTTCTCACCTAAGAAACCATACTTGAGGTGAGATGGCATAGGCTTGAGTTCGAGCATCGGGGGTGAAACGATTGATGGGAGGATTGGAGAAAATGTCTCGAACTCGAATGATTCCAACAGAGACTCAAAGTGAGTGTATGCGACCGAGTTGGATGGTTCAACTAACGCATCCGAAAATTCGAAAGATTCAAACTCGAGTGGTGACAAAGCAAGATCGTTCGAAAACGTGAAGCACTCGTAATCATTGTCGGGACCGGAAGCAGTAGCAGGTTCAAAGAGGAACGCACTAATGGCGTCAAGATCACTGTGATCAAACAAAAATTCCTCAAATTCACAGTCCTCTGGGGTGATCTCCTGGATGGAACAAACATCTAGTATATGCACACTTGGTTTAGATGGCTGATTCCCTAACCTAAAAATGTTGAGTTCAATTGTCATGTTTTTAAAAGATAGGTTCATCGAACCATTTCGACAATTGATCACAGCATTTGAGGTTGCAAGGAATGGGCGACCGAGTATCGCCGGAATTTGATTTCGGGGGTTAGCTACAGATTGTGTGTCTAAAACAATGAAGTCAACAGGGAATATGAAGTCCCCAACCTTTATTAACACATCCTCTAGCTCACCCCTAGGATGGGTGATAGATCGGTCGGCCTTTTGAAGTGTTCAGTGTGTGGGTTTCAGCTCTCCTACACCTAGTTGCTCATATACAGAATATGGAAGCAGGTTAACACTGGCACCAAGATCCAAAAGCGCGCGGTTGATGTTCTTATCCCCAATGGTTATTGAAATCGTAAGACAGCCAGAGTCCTTCCATTTTTGAGGTAAAGCTTAGGTAAGAGCATCACTCACGGTACTAGCTAGGAAAACCTTCTTGGATACCTGAGATTTCCACTTCTTAGTACACAAGTCCTTCAAGATTTTTGCATATGAGGGGACTTGTTGGACTACATCTAAAAGGGGAATGTTGATGTTAACCTGTTTGAACATCTCCGAAATCTTCTCCATTTGTGGATTTTGTTTATTAGACCTCAACCGGTTTGGAAATAGAACATTTTTGAAATTGGTTGAGCCCAATGCTTGTGGAGCAGATTGTGGAGTTGGAACGGAACCCAAAACTGGAGTTTGTGTGGAGTAGGATGTGGATCAGTTCGTAGCAGCGATTGAAGAAGAAGAGCCTTTTGAAGAATGGAGAATAGGCTCAAAGAAGAAGAAGGAGTAGAAGAAATGGCCGGGGTGTCATCATCTATCCGTGTGCCAATGTTGTTGTGCAGCATCCTTCCAGATCTCAAAGTAGTCACGGCACTCACATTATGGCTCTGTTGTTCAAGAGCAACATGTACATTATGTGGGTGACCAGGATTTGGGAGTGGTTGAGATGGAAGCATCCCTTTCTCTCGCTCGCTTAAAGCCGCGTTCAGCTATGCAATCTGGGCTTCGATGGTCTTGATGCTTTTCCCGTGTGCAATAGTATGTTGTACCAAAGACTGAATAGAAGACTGGATGTTGGCGGTGGCTTGAGTCGATTACTTTACAAACGCCTCCAGACTCTGTTCTAGCGAGGAAACCTTATCGTTATTTGATGGAACAAAGTTGTTTTGAGGAAAAGAATTGTTGCAGGGTGCTAAGTTGTTTGTCGGATTTTGAAAAGGTTGGGGTTGGAAGGGCTGTTGAAATTTTTGTTGAGTTTGCTGCTGAGCTTATTGTTGATGAGGACGGGGCCTCTAGAAGTTGTTGTGGCCTTAGAATTGATGCTGGTTCTTATTCCAAGCGAAATTGGGATGGTTCCTCCCAGCCAGATTGTATGAGGAAGAGTATGGATCGTTTCTCGGTCTTTGCTAAAATGCAGCATTAAACTGATCCTGTCCTTAAGATGGTGGATTATAAGGACACTCTTCAGTCAAATGAGATGGATCCGAATAACAAGCGCAGATGGTATGAGTGGGAGGAACAGGGGAACGAGAAGGAGATGAAATCTTGCTCTCAATTGCTTCCAGTTTTCGCCTGATTGCACCCATCTCATCATTCGTTGCAATTGAGATATCAAGTTGATGAATGCCTGCCCTAGACTGACCGGAAGATGTAGAAGAAGAAGAAGAAGAAGAAGTGCTCGGTCTGGTGCTCTCCAAATGAAGCGTTTGTTCCACAAGATCATCGAAGAATAGCCAAGCCTCCTCGTCAGATTTGGATAGGAAATGGCCTTGAAAAATGGTTTCCAACAATTGCTTAGTTGCTGGATTGAGGCCCTCATATAGGGTTTGGCGAAGTTGCCATCTCTCAATACCATGATGAGGGCACTGAACAAGAAGGTCTTTGTATCGGTCAAAGCACTTCCAAAAAGGTTCGGTAAGAAGCTGGGAAAATTGGTTAATTTCAATTCGAATCCTCGTGGTCTTATGATTATGGTAGAATTTCTTAAGAAACGCTTTCACAAGCTCGTCCCAACTGGTTATCGAGTGGGATGCGGTGCTATACAGCCACTTTTCAGCAAGATCGCACAAAGTGAAAAGGAATAACTCGTAGCCGTATAGCATCATCAGACAGTTGGGTCATCTTCATCATCGCACAAATGTTCTGGAATTTATTAATGAAGATATAGGCATCTTCAGATTCAAGCCTATGAAATTTGGGCAACATGTTGATGAAGTGGGGCTTAATTTCAAAATTATCCTCATTGGCCGGTGGAAGTGAAAGACAGTTAGGGAGTGCGGTGCGGGTCGGATAGGATCGATCTTGGAGCGCAATTCGCTGTGGCGCTTCAACAAGAGCTTCAACAAGAGGTGGTCACGGGTTATTCACACCTAATGGAGGTGGAATAATTCCCGGGAGAGGTAATGGGATGTTAGGGGGAAAATCCCGACATCTCGGAAGAAGAGTCTGGTGAAAATGCAGGTGAAAAAGTATGGACAGAATCACGGCCAATGTTGGAGTTGGCCGGCAAAGGTAAAGGAGAAAGAGACGTAGAAGGAGTTTCGACTGCGGTGTCGATCGCGTAATCCGTAGCGACTAATGAAACGCGGACTAAACGGGCACTAGGGTCCCTAGTCCAAGCGGACATACACTAAACGAGTTTAGTATAGTCAAAGCGTAGAATGTGAGGGTAAGAAAGCATAAATGGAGAAAAATTGGTTGAAGGGTGTAAAAAGTGGCGAACTTGTGTTTGTTTTGTAAGAATGTGAAAATGAAATGACAGTTCAACAAACACAATCACAAATGCATAGTCACAAATGCACAATCAACACCTAGACTAGGGTCCTCTAAGTCCACTAGACCTGCTCCTAACTGTTCCAAAGTGACAAATTGTCAGATAATCCCTCAAATCGCCTCTTCACAGCCAGTTGTCGCCAGGTAAGCACAAGTAAGGTAAGGAGGGTTCCGCTCACGAATCACCGTCAGACGGGCCTTTTAAAATTACGTCCTCACCTGTCTAGCCTAGGCACCATAAAAGTCATGTTTAGATAAACGACCGAATGCCCACAATCTTCCTTGTCCTATCGAGTGCGACAAGTCCTTAATTGGCCGAGGATAGATATTTTTTATTTAGCTTGAGGTGACACTTATGCAATTAGTGATTTCCGGGGTCTTAGGAAGGGTGATGAAATCCCCACCCAATCTGGATTGGTGTTAGAGCCCCATAAGTCTGTAATAAATGATGCAATGCGCAAATCAACAAGGTTTTGTTTTTAAACAATCAATCAATTTATTTTTTACTTTAAATGTGGCGCTGCAACAAATACTGTTAGTTTTTCTTTGGCTTTTTGCGGCGAATTTTCAAAGAATCCTGCAAAGATATTATATTGGAAACGTCGGATTTGAGAAGGAAAGTGTTAAAGAAATACGTACCGATAAGTTTTCGGGTTAAGAAACCCCCATTGAAATGAATCCAAGTAGCTTGAAAAGTTCGCTTGCGCGGGTCAAACTACCCAGATCTTTGGCACTGTACTTCGTAATCACCTTAGCTTTGAATGTACACTTTACTCCCCACGATCGCAGTTCGCAAATCTGTAAAATCTAAAAATGTCGGATAAACGGATTATTAGTGCGAAAAAGCGATATGAATGCCTAAATACCTGCACACTAGAAATTAAAAAAAACAAGCAATAAGATTGGGACAAATCAGGACACTGGAGCACAGAGAAAAAATTAGGAGCAGAAGGAGGAGCATGGGCCGGCGAGACCGGATTAATTTGGAAGTCGCCGGTTTTACTTTAGAGTTTGGGCTCCAAATTTCTTCAGGTGTCTCAGTATTCTACTAGTGTTTCAATGTTCTTGCTTATTTTTTCTGTTGAGATCCAGAGTGCTAGCAGGTAAAAAATCCAGAGAACAAAAATTGTTGTTAGTTTTTGTGATGGTTTAAAAAGAATGGTTTTATCCGTTGAATGTGTTAGAAAGTTAGTTTTATACAAAATATGTACAAATTAACCCTAGACTACAAGTGTAAAAGCGTTACCGTCTCCCCGGCAACGGTGCCATTTAATTGATAAGTTTTCACCTTGTTGTATTTAGAAAGAATTTTGAAATTTCCGCAATCAAAAAACGGTGTCGCGTGTAGTGAGCCATGATGAGTACGGGTCGTCCGCAGGGAGATGGTAGGTTTTTAGGCTTATTTTAACGAGTTAATACCGTAATTTGGTTTTTTGTTTATACTAAGTGTTGTAACAATGTTATGTTTAAATAAAAAGACTTGTTAAGGGTAGTTTTAGGTCAGCTTACATGAGGATGATGTTTGCCGATTCCTTATAGACCCAATTTTGATATTGACACTAAGGTAATAGGCAACAACGTGGATTAGGGAACTTGAAATACAGTATTTGCAGTTTCCCACTAAATCTGTATTCCTTGTCCCTTGTCCTTCCGTTGTTAGCTCTTGACCTTAGCCTTCGGAAAACCACTTGCAATCCAGTCACGATTAGGATTCACCGCTACCGTGGTAGGATAGGGTGCCTATCGGAGCGGAATTGGGAGTGGTTTGCTCGGAGTTTCAATTGCAAAGATAAGGTTTTTTAAGGTTTTATCAAACATATCTCCTAACACAAACTAACCATATTCCACCCTTAACAAGTAAATCGATTGCTCACACATATTCACAATAACAAAATAAAATGGAAAAGAGTAAGGCAACATAATAAGAAATAGCAAGAAAAGAAAAGACAAAGAAAGAACCGATAAAACGTGCAAATTCCTTCACTTGTGCTTTAATCCCGTACATTTGTGAAATCAAAATACCAAACTTTAAGATGCAAGATCAAAGTAAAGCAATGATTTCACAAGTTCCAAATATGTAGAAGGCAAGACATATGTAATGAAATGAGAATTTTTATTGAATTTCAAACAAGATACAACTATTCTTGAAGTCAAGAACCTAAGCCTTAAGCTTGCAAGTGCAATGGAGAAGTTGCAAGGTCAAGACAAAGGGGCAAGAGCTCAAGAGTTCAAAGAGAAAGCAAATTACAAATTACAATAGTTATAAAATTAAACTAGAGCTAAAAAGTATCCCCTCTCCTTTCTCACTGGTCTGCTTTTATAGGCACAAAAGCAAAATAAACAAGCAATAAAAATTAGATGACGTGGCAGCAAGGGAGGGACCACAGAAAACTGGGGCTCATTGGGTAAGGTGGGCCGGCCAGCTCGGCCAAATAGGGCATGTGGCTGGTCCAAAACCAAGGAAACTGGCTCATATTTGATGTGTGGTCTTATGTGCTTTCCCATACGACTTTGGTGTTGCTAGATTTCCCTATAGAGGCCTTGGTTGTACTTAAGGATTTGGATGGAAACCATGATGCTTCAAATCACATCAACTCTTTTAGCTTTTAATGCACATGTTCCCTACTTGCACCATTTCATCATGTCATGTAGCCTAGGAAGCCCCACCATGGTCCATGTGCACACTTGCATTGTGTTGGACCAAAATTGCATGCACACATCTATTTGCAAAAAGAACTCTTTGGACAATGATCGGTTTTGTGTTCTGTTTGCAGTTTAGGCTTCCAAACGTTATATTCATGATTTTGAGTGAATTTCCAGTATTTTATCACGAACACATGTAATCTGTATTACTGAGCAGACACTGGTTAATAGTACCGATATATAAATAGATAATGAATGAGCTGTATTAAAATGCAGTTTTTAGTGATGAGCATAGCCGGTCCAAAACCGAGAAAGCTGGCTCGTATTTGATGTGTGGTCTTGTGTGCTTTCCCAAATGACACTGTTGCTGCTAGATTTCTCTATAAAGGCCTTGGTTGTACTCAGGGATTTGGAGGGAAACCTTGATGCTTCAAATCATATAAACTCTTTTAGCATTTAATGCACATGTTCCCTACTTGCACCATTTCATCATGTCATGTAGCCTAGGCAGCCCTACCATGGTCCATGTGCACACTTGCATTGTGTTGGACAAAAATTGTGTGCACACATCTATTTGCAAAACGAACTCTTTGGACAATGATCGGTTTTCTGTCCTGTTTGCAGTGTCGGCTTCCAAACGTTATATTCGTGATTTTGAGTGAGTTTCCAGTATTTTATCATGAACACCAGTAATCTGTATTACTGAGCAGACACTGGTTAATAGTACCGATATATAACAAAATAGATAATGAATGAGCGGTATTAAAATGCAGTTTTTAGTGATGAACATACATCAAAGATGGAGTTTTGTGAGCATTAAGTTTTTAGGAAGTAGAAACGAGTCAGTTCAGTTCAGCGGTGCACAAGAAAAAAGATATTCTTTATTATATCCATTCGGATCTTTAGGGACCCGCTCAAGTTGCTTCTAAAAGAAGAAGTGACAATTATCTGATGAATTTCCAGCACCGTCGCCTCTAATCCGCGGCCTATGCGGAATGAAAAACTTAAAATTTTATAAAAATGGAGCTAGAAACATAAACACTAGAATATATCCAAACATTAAACTAGCTAACTACAAGGTTTTATACTACTCGGTTGAATCCTTCATCTTCAAATCCTCTTCCATATCTCCTCGAAACTCCGAGATCGAGCTTGTAAGACGGTCCTCCTTTGTCAAAGATTATCCACCCGAGAGTTATGGTTCAAGCTCTAGCTTCACCATGTGAAGCAACTAAAGACCTTAGCTTACTAAACTAAGGTGCTTAGAGATGTAGTGATGTGTTCTAGTATTTTTCTAGCTCTTTTTTCCTTTGATTATCAACATATGAGAGATTAAGGAATAAGAAGGAGGGGCTCTAGAAATGAGAGAGTAAGAAAGTGTGAGAATGAAAATAAAGTGAGAGATGAAGAATGGCGAGCATAGTTTTTGTTAACTCATTTTTCCAATAGAAAAATAGCAACCATGCTTGAATAGTTAAAGAAAATGTAATAAATAATTAACAAAACCATTCTCAAGTCATTCCTCTCTCTATTCTCTTGCCACCTCACCCCTCCACCTCATTTCCAAATTTCTATAAAAGAAATTCTAATTAAATGATGTGTCCTTCTTCTAGAATGTATCATGTATAAATATAAAAATACGTCCCCGTAAATACTTGCCCGTATTCATATAAATACGAATACCCAAGGGATAGAAAATATACAATGAATATAATACTAGAATATACATATCGAAATATATATATATATATATATATATATATCTATATATATATAAATTATTAAATACTTACTTGATTTAATTATCCAGCTTAATTCTAAGCCGGATAGTATTATTATCCATCCGATTAAAGTCCGTGTAACTAGTAGACGTATTTAATCAGAACCTTGCACGTATAAAAATACGGCCACTACATCATTTCACTTGAACAAGGGAAACCCTTTGTGTGGGACTCTAATGACTCGACAGTATGCTGGCAGTGAGTTACTGGATAAATCTATAACCACAAGCACGTCAGTGGCACTAGCTGTACATAACGGCTACCCATGTATCTGTCGAAAAGAAAGGCCGACTGTAACGTTTTGGAAATTCGTTTAGGTTAATTTCATGTAAATTAGCGATAATGCGTAAAAAAATTTCATAAAATCCCGTTAACAATTATTTTTCACATAAACTGAAATAAATCAAAATTTTATTGTGAAATTAGGTATATATATATAAAATTGTATTTCATTAATAATTATTTAAATTATGGTTCACATATTTATCGAATTTCCTAAACTATGTTTTCTATGCAAAAAAAAAACATTTTTCTTGTTTAGCATGCACAACCTAAATCACCATGGGTTAATGTTACAACTTTTCTTTCTTTTCTTTTCCTCATGGTTTGCAATTCCTTCATATCCCTTTTAAAAATAAAAATAGACAAAACAATAATGCAACTTAAGAAAATAAGATAAAGTATGAGATAAGGAAGCATGGGGGGTATTAGGTGAGGCATGGGCTTTGACTTTCAAACTCTCTTTCTCTTTCCCTCTCATTCCATCAGAGCAGCAGTAGCAGCAGAAGCAGCAGCCCCTCTCCTTCTTCTTCTCCTTCTTGCATCCAAGCTTATCTCATTACCAAAAGTTCACCTTTTATTCATTAAAACCTTGCAAAACATCTCCTTTGTTGGTCTTGATGGCAAGTCTTTGCCTTTAAGGCAAGGTTAGCAAGTTGAGCCACCACTTAACCAATTGGAGGTATATAACTCACCCTAATCCTCTTTATCTGAACTTATAGTTTTTTTAGCTTAAATTTAGTGTTTAAGTTGATTTTAGTGCTAGTTTTGTGGTTTAAGTGGGGTTCTGGTCAAGTTATGGTTTTTATGGCTTAATTAACTCAATTAGGTGTTATTTGTGCTGTTTAAACCAAGTCCTTGCTGCTGGTTACACAAAAATACCATATTGTAGTAAATTATTGTTAATTAGCATTTTAATTTAGATTTGGGTTCATTTTGGGATCTGCTTTTGACCCGGGTGTTTCAGGCAAAAATTGAGTTTACTGGAGCATGTTCACCAGACCTAGACCACACACACGAAGCACAGGACACCCATTATTCTCTGAGGCCGCAAAAAAAATGGTTCTGGGTGCAAATTGCGGCCAGAGGGTTGATTCATGTGTCGAGGCTTTTTCTGTAGGTGTCTGCTAGGTTTTGTAGGTGTTTGGTATATACAACTTTTCCTATTTCCACTCTAGTAAAAATCTGGAACCAAATACCTTATTTTCAAGACATTTAAGCTTGTGCGATACGTGCGTTATGTCAGTGGGTTTAGTGTTTGCCGCGTATCACAGCGTGTCGGGGTGGTCTCAGGCGATGCATGCACGTTTGGGTGTTTCGGATGCACACGCGTTTAACTTGCGACGCTAGTTTCTCGTGTGATCTTGTTATCACGTTTTTGCAGGATTTTAGCCTTATGAATGTTGCTTGTATAATTTCTAGGTTCGCAGGCGGATACTTCGGACGCCGCAAATAAGGGGAAGCAGGTAGTTGGCTACACTTAGCACGAGATCACGGTGAGTAGATTTAACATCTACGCGGAAATCGCCCGTATGGCGTTATGCGTCAGGGCTTGCTAGGATGTTGTAGCCACATGTATATATAGGTTGTGCATATGTATCATTGTTGCATACCCCTATCTTGTTGCATATGGACATAGTAGTTACGAGACACCGCACTGTTACTAACGGTTCAAGTGCACTCGCACTAATTGTATGCTACACACAAACCATTAGTAATTGCCATGGCACTCGCACTATAGAATTACTATGAACCATACATCGTTTTGATTATCTTATCATTGATGATTAGACATGATTATTCCTTTGTATGCATACATTTTGGCGTATCTACATACTTACATTTCCACACTTGCTTATGCATATCCCTGCGTACACCCATACTTGTTATAGCTGCATCCTTAGATGACGTGGAATTGATTTGGAGATTTGGGAACCGCCTGACGTATTTTTAAAACTGTATTTATTTAAAGGAGCGGTTTTCCATTGATATGCACATGTTACAGCTTTATGTTGCATACTTCACATTATATGGATTTACGCATTGAGTTTGGATTTCATTTGATTTCTGGATTTGAGAACCGTGGTATTATTTTAAGAATTCATGCACTGTTTTGAAAACCCAGTTTCTCTTGATATGATATTTTAGTGCGTCCACCATGAGTTTTCTCGGTTCTGAGAGCTTGTATACCCGATTCGAAGAGTGGTAAACACTGTCTGCTGGTACATGGTGGACCCGGTACGGTACCCCGGAGCAAGAAGACTCGTATAGATAGACAGTGAGCCCAGCGGAGGGACTACTACATACCGGTGATAGTATGGAGCCCGACGGATATCCGGAGGATACCGCCTAGGGGTTATGACATGAGATATATATTGAGGCCCGATCTGGTATGCGACGCCTGAGAGATGAGGATTTGCATGTCGATGCTAGACACGAGTATTTCATGATATTTTTGAGTGCCGATGTTGGGCACTCCTGCCCCATGAGATTTACAGGATATGAGGGCCGGATAGAGTGACAGCGTTTGAATTATTGGGATTTTTGGGGTGTTTTTGGTAGACACCGGGGGGTTCCACGATGATGATTTGTGTAGATGATATTTTATCCCATGCTCAGCATTCATTGTTATGCATTGCATTATATAATCGTAGTACCTGATGGAGTACTTTGCATGATTATTGCATATCCAGTTACCATATTGATATTATCAGTTTCCACATGTTAGAGCATCGCAGTGCGTGCATACTTGCGATTACCTTTATATGTTATTTACTATTCACGAGTTGGCAATTCACCCTCGTTGTGCCACATTGTTTGCAGGTAGACCCTCAGAGTAGTCGCGGCAGGACTTCATCATTGTATCCTTTTGTTGCGGATACCGCTACAGTTGGCGTGCGAGCCATTTTGCTTATTGGTGGGTTCTGCGGTTATTCGTTTACATTTCATTGTACACTTCATTGTATCTACTACTCTCCATCTACAAGTTATGTATTTGACTTAGAGACCAGTTGTGAGGATGATGTTGTATATATTTTTGTGACTCTGGGTGTCGAGCTCGTGTGAGCCGACTTTTTTTTATGCAGTCTTATCTTTTATGTTATCTTCATTTATATTGCTCATTTCTTCGCTACGGCGTCGTATATTATTCTTGTGGTGGTTGTTTCCGCCGTTGGGTATGATTGCTCTCGTTTGGGATGCTTTATTCTTATTATCAGTCATTTTACTTATATCATGTTGTACCCGTTTCGGGGCTAGTTTTTACAAAGGAGGTGCTGCCGAAATTTTTAAGAAAATAACTTAAAATTTAAAGATTTTTTCTCAAGGTTTTCTAAATATTTTAAGCCAATGTTTTCATGACTCACTACTTTTAAGGGTTTTGATTTCTAGGTTTCGGCTTACTTAATCGCGTTACGCCTGTAGATGTTACGTGGTTAAGTGCCGGTCATGGGCCGAACTCTGGGTCATGTCACTGACGAGCAAGCTCATACAAACCCTACTGAGCTTATCTATGAAATCTCTGTACAGTCCGGTCTCTTCGTCTGAGAGTATCGCATACCGAGTCTAAGGGTGATATACGCAACACAAATTTATTTATTACACATCTTTATACAAAAATAAATTCTACACATCTATTATTGTTGTGTCACAAGTTTACACAAAATTTACAGCAAATCCATACATTTTGATCAAAAAAACGTACATCTCTCAGAAGCTGTTCAGCAAGATTTATTACATTTTAATACCACTCATTTTCTATCATTTTGTCAATAAATAGTGCTATTTAATCTGTGTCTGTTCATTAATACAGATTATAGGTACACAGGCAAAAACACTGGAGACGGTACACAACATGCACAAAACTGACAGTTTTTAGCTGGAACCGCAAACGGGACAGAATACAGATCGGATCGAATGGGTTTGCAACAAATAAGAGTTGTGTACAAATAAATATTTTGTTTTGGTCCAACATGATACAATATCAAAGTCAAGTGTGAGCCATCATCATGTGGATGCACCATCATGATACATCAAGTGGGCAAACACCATCATGATGTTTTATAAGTAGGCTTGGGCAAGTGGATACATCAAGTGGGCATAGTATATGTATTCAGGAAAAGTGTTGATGTGAGGTGTGAAACACAAGGCCACTCGATCACTTCCCTCTATGTACATTACTCCAGATTTCACCCATGTATCAATTAAAATAAATTGCAACTACAGAGAGATGCACACATGACCAGAAGACCATAGACCAAAGGTGGGCCTCGGACTCCAACTTGAGGCCGCAAATTTAATCATTTTGGCCGCAATTTGCGGCCATGTCATGGTCAAATTGGCTCGTTCTCTTTTGGTGGGTCCCTTGTTGTCATGTCAGTACATTGCTATAAGAAACTTTTGATTTTGGGTTGCCTATATTGTTGGGTTACACTAACACCCTGGCCATCTTCCGTGGCCGTTTGCGGAACAAAAAATTTTCTACGATTAAAAACTAGCGCTAGAATAAACCATTAACCGGATCTACCATAAACCTAACTAGCTAAACTAAAGGAGCTATCTACTATAATAGAGAATCTCACGAAAAGATCCATGTCCTTCGGTCTTCGTTCCTCTTCATTAGCTCCTAGTGGCCACCATGATCGAGCTTGATCGTCCATCTTTCTCTATCCAAGATAATCCACCCGAGCGATGTATTCCATGACTCTAGCTCCAATCTAAGTATCAAATGGAGCAACTAGAGAACTTGGATTGCTAGTCTAAGAACTCTAGAATGTAGTCTGGGGTTTTAAGTGTGCTCTCTTAATTCTCGACTCATAAGAAGGTAGAGAGGAGGTTGAACTTGAAGGTGGAGGAGCTCAAGAACAAAGGAGAGGGAGAGCAAAGCAAATGGTGAGCTATCAAATTAAGCCTCCAAGTAGGAGAAATAATTCACACAATGGTTTTTTAAAATGATTTTTACAATAAAAAAGTATCAACCATGCTTCAGTAGTTGCCATAAATGAATAATGAATTTATTTGTCAACTATTGTGGCATGGTTCTCACCATACTCCCCTTAACTTTATTTTACACCTCATTTCCATTTAAAGAATAAATTGAAAAAGCCATGATGAGGTGTCCACCTTCTAGAATGTTTTCCGTAATGAAATACAGATTACAATCTATTGTATATACATACCCGCATTAGCACAAAAACACGAATGCCCGATGAGATAGAATAACACAAAGAACATGATAGTAGAATATACATATCGAAATATATATATGTAAATTATTAAATCAATACCTGATTTAATAATCCGGCTCAAAAGCCTAGCCGGCTAGTATTATCAACTGTCCGATCGAAAGTCCGGGTACATAGTACCATCAATCAATCGGAACCCTGCACGTATACAATACGGCTATTACATCATTTCTCCTGAACCAGGGAAACCCTATGTATGGGACTCTAAAGACTCAACAGCACGCCGACAGTGAGTTACTGGATAAATACATAACCACAAGCACGCCAGCGGCACTAGCTGTACGTAACAGCCACCCGGGTACTTGTCAAGAAGGAAGGCTGACGAGCAAACTTATCCGGATCCCCACTGAGCCTATCAGTGACAATCTCCATACCGTCCGGTCTCTTTGTCTAAGAGTATCGCATACCGGGTCTAGGGGGTGGTAAACGTCAAACCCTAATAACCAGATAATTCGTGCTAATGCGGCTCAGGACCAATATGGGAAACTACTGATCAACTTATCAGTATATCCCAACTGCCTTGGCCAAGGTCTTATGGTCCTAACCAATCGAACACGGTGCAATATCGACTCCTTATACCGGGAGAGACAAATCCTCAACAATCACTCACTGCCTCCATGTGGCTTGAGACTGTACCTAACCAAAACCTGTTTGCACGACTCAGTAGAGCCATGGTAGGATAGTGATCAAAGTACAGTGGGAACTCACATAAGACAAATGATGATCTCAGGTCCAAAGACTAACCTGTACTCATGTCACCTGAGTACTGCTATCGGACAATAGGTATAGTACCACCTAGAAGTTTTCGGTGAGTCCGTCCAGTGTACTCACACCCAGTGAACACCTCCATACGATCTTAGGTGCGAAAAACCAATGGATGCGGGACCAACCATTGCCCCTCATCGGGGTCTAGAAACATACACCAGTCTACTCCGGGATATCGATGCCCAGTCTCGATACTCACACGACTAGGGACCTTTTAAGAATGTGCTTATGGACTACCTATCTCCCACAAGTATGATCACCATCATAACGCTGGTAGTCAAGCAAGATCCTATGGGATTTATCAACATGTAACCGCCATATGTTATATCGAGTATAACATATCCACATGTTAGGATAAAGTCAAACCATAATAGTATACTACTGTATCGAGTCTTTATCAATATATACAAGCAGCATAAAGCATCAATAGAAAGAAATACACATATATCAAGATAAAGACAATTCAAATAATATACTATATATAACTGAGCAAGATTGTCCTCTACATACATATCCCAGAATCCTATACAATACAGGCCTCTAGGGCATACATATCCAATAATCTCCCACTTGCACTAAGGCATGTAATTGGCGTACCGAATACCTAACGTCTGCTCTAAGGCCAGTTGTTGGCGTACATCATACCCAACATCTCAAAATGTCACTCGAACTGCGCTTGAGGGAGGCCATTTGTAAATGGATCCGCCGTGTTGTCTTTTGTATCTACTCTCCGGGCTTCAATCTCCCTGCGCTCAACGATCTCCCTGATGAGGTGATACTGCCTCAAGACGTGTCTAGATTTCTGATGGGACCGTGGTTCCTTCACTAAAGCTATATCCCCATTATTATCACAATACAAAGGTATCGGATCAACAATGGACGGAACTACCTGAAGTTCGGAAATGAATTTCTTTATCTAGACCACTTCTTTTGCGGCATCGTTCGCAGCAATGTATTAAGCCTCCATCGTCGAGTCTGCGATGGTGCCCTGCTTGGAGCTCTTCCAACACACCATCCCTCCATTAAGGGTAAACACAAAACCCGAGACAGACTTGCTTTCATCCTTGTCACTCTGGAATCTTGAATCGGTAAAAGACTCAACCTTAAGGTCTCCATTACCGTACACCAAGAACATCTCTTTAGTCTTTTTCAGGTACTTGAGAATGTTCTTCACAGCTGTCCAATGATTCTCACCTAGGTCTGACTGATACCGGCTCACTATGCTAAGCTCGTATGCTACATCTGGTCTGGTACACAGCATCGCATACATTATAGATCCTACCGCCAAATTGTTGGTTATAGTGCTCATGCGAACCCTCTCCTCATCAGTCTTGGGAGACATCTCTTTGTAGAGGGTTATTCCGTGCAATGCGGGTATATTACCGCGCTTGGAATCTTCCATAATAAATCTCTTTAGTACGGTCTCTATGTACCTGGACTGCGAAAGTCCCAATAATCTCTTAAATCTATCTCTATAGATCTTAACCCCTAGAATGTACGATGTACCACCCAGGTCTTTCATGGAGAACCTTTGCGACAAGAACAGCTTGACCGATTGTAGCATAGGAATATCATTTCCTATCAAAAGAATGTCGTCCACGTACAGGACTAGGAATACGACAGTTCGCCCTACAATCTTCTTATATATACAAGGCTCATCCTCATTCTTGATGAAGTCAAATTCCTTGACTGTTTCATCAAAACAGATGTTCCAGCTCCACGACGCGTGCTTTAATCCATAAATGGATTTAAGCAACTTGCAAACTTTCCCGCTACTCCCACTGTTTACAAAACTTTCCGGCTGATCCATATAAACGCACTCTTCCAAACTTCCGTTTAGAAAATACATTTTTACGTCCATCTGCCAGATTTCATAGTCATAGAAGGCAGCAATGGCAAGTAGGATCCGAATGGAGTTGAGCATAACCACTGGAGAAAAGGTTTCGTCATAGTCCACACCTGGTCTTTGACGAAAACCTTTTGCAACAAGTCTATCCTTAAGGGTTTCCACCTGCTCATCTACACAAAATTTCTTTTTTGTAGATCAATTTGCATCCAACGGGTTTTACCCCGGGTGGAGCAATATCCAAGGTCCATACTTTATTGGCGTATATGGACTCCATTTCGGATGACATAGCATCAAGCCATTTATCAGAGTTCCTATTGATAATGGCATGCCTGAAACTACTAGGATCGTCTTCTTCAAAGATGCAATCCTCTCGATCCCCGTATATGAGAAAACCGTAGTTTCTCTCGGACGGATGAGAAATCGTACTTTATGTGCGGAGTGGCTGAGGTTCGTCGGGTATTATTGAATCTAGCGGTTCCACCAAATCTTCAGTTATAGTTTGTGTTTCTGGAACTTCATCCAGTTCTACCACGCTGTCACTAATACTTTGTCACGCCCCGCTTCCCAAAATACGGAATACGAGGGGTAGACAAGGCCAGCCATGCTCCTACGGTCAAGGAAATGTCCTGCCGTAGTCACACTTCGGCTTCTAGTTTATCATGGTAAACAGTAAATAATGCGCAGGTAATGAGAAATGCAGTAACTGAAAGGAACAAAGTAAAGAACTGACCTGAAGTGGAACAAACGAATGCAACTCGGAATGGCGAGTCAAGAAGACTGTGGTGCACTGGTCCAGACTAAATCTTCACCTAACACCGAGCATGCATACTCAGGTCGTCAGAGCGACACAATAGCAATATAATATGTATAAAATCAAGTGACAGTTCTAATAGTGATAATAGGTATGTGAAGCAGTAAATAAATGACATCATGAATACGCATGTGCAGTAATCAATGCAGCGGAATAGTAAAGCAGTATAACAATATGTCACGCATGCCAACACAGTACAAAAGGAATATAAATGCCAGTATCCATATCAGTCTCTAAGTCTCACTGTACAGGTCAATAAGCCTATCGTCAGTCTAAGTGTGAGAGTCAACCACTCGCGAGTGTCCTCCACCCAAGGGTAGAACCCAAGGGTAAGGGACCACGGGCCCAACATGTAACGAATGTATCACGGTGTATATATCACGTACCCTGTAAATCTCCATATAACTCCCTAAATATATAAGCCGGCATGGGACTCCCGAGATTCTGTTGAACTCACACTTAAACTACCCCACACCCCGAGGTCTACATCAAACACTAACCATCACCCTAAATACTAATCGGTCCGTGTCAAGTCTGCGGGAGAACTGGAGGCAGGACCCCCATCAAGCACGTCCCGACTAATACCTAAGAAAATGGCAGTGTCAGATGCCCTATCTGTGACACCCGTGCAAACGCTTCCATAAATATCCCATTCCACTTATTAGTCACACGTGCACGCATCCCACAGACGTCGACAATGCAATAGAATAATAGGGTCACTGATTGTGCATAAGTACGTATCACTTTCATTTAATCACGGATACACGAACACTTACGTACTTGCCACAATCATCACTAAAATCTAACACTGGGTAAATGCACGACATCACTAGGTAATCACTGCGGTGATATGGGTATGATATGATGCATGAACAGTATATGAAGCATGGTTAATGTGTCATAAAACAGTATTCTATCACTTGCACAATTTATCATGAAACGTACGTATATAATTCAGTGAAACGATAAACAGGTAGTAATTAGTATGTTCAGTCAGCTATCCATCAAATTTGGTTTCAAGCCAATCGGGTTCCAGGATCATTAGTTATAACCATCTCATTTTAAGCGCTCGCGGCTGGAAATCCAATTTCAGAATCAGAAGTCCGTTTCGCAACGCATTTTAATCCCAGTGGGGATCAGATTTTAGCGACGTTACAGTTGGATGAATTCTAGGGTTTTCAGTAAGGTTTTCAATGCAATAGACGGATCTTCGATCGCGTTTGTACGTTAAGAGATATACAATGTTTAACACTACTATGTCGGTTCTGATTCTGCTGGGACTGTTATGTGTCCCGATCTATTAAATTACAGATTAAATATCAAACGGTAACGAAACAGTATGGAATCAATTGTGTTGTCTAGCTAACAGTTTTGTCTATAACAAACAGCGGAGTTCCGCAATCTACGAGTTAAGTAATTCCTGTGGTACCCATTATGGAACAGCAACCAATAACTGGAGTCGCTCTGGACTGCAGTCCAGAGTCGCACTCTGATCAAATTTCATCACGGTTTGAGTACAGGAATGTCTGGAGACCAGTATAGGGTTAAAGTTCGTCGAGTTGGCTTCGATTTGAGCCCTCGAACGCACCATTCTAGTTTGTATATGATTTATGGTGAATTTAACGGTTTTCAGGTACAATATAATTTCAGTTTTGCAATTAAACTTGGGGGTAGTCGTTTTAATCTTTAACGATCACATTATGCAGCGAAATTCATACACTAAGTTCACAGTTATACGGGCCAACCAATACCGTTTAGTTCCGCCAAATTAGAGAAAGACTTTCTTTGGGAACACACGTCGAACAGGCATAACACATAATCGACTTAAATTTTTATCTTTATAAACTAAGCATTTAGTAATTGTACCATAAGTAAAATAGCATGTAAGCAAGTAAAAACTTGCCTGGATCAGTCCCGGGGATGCACGGTGATTGTAACGTCACGAACGCACGACACACGCACGGCACGGCAACTAGACTTGTCTCGAATCCGAGTCTCGGCAACGACGGCTCGCAGTTTTGGTGGAGTTGGCTGTTGCGGCCTTGGCAATGCCGGGGCTAGGGATCGCTGATGCTGTCGGGGCGATGGAAAGATTGCAGAGGAAGAGAGGGAGAATTTAGAGAGAGAAAATGACTAAAGATAACAAGAATGACTTCAAAATAAAAACAGCAGCAACAAAAATATATGTTTCAAATAAAAAGTTCACCAGGAATTGAGGGATCTAACATGAGACTCCTCTCAAAAACCAAGCAACAATCAATCCCAAAATCCCAATTAAAACCAAAATAAAAGCAACAGCTCCAACAAAATAAAAGGTTGCCACCATCAACAGCAACAACAAAACATCATAAAAAGATAGAAAAGAAAAAATACCTCATCGTTCTCAAGAAGTACTCATGTGAGAAATTGAGAAATTGAGAAAAAGCGAGATCCACAGAGAGAGACCAGGCGGGTCGAGAGGGAAAGAGGGAGGTGAGGACGGGACATCGACAGAGGAGGAAGGGCTGAGAAAGTCGAGTGGGCAGAGATCGGAGGAGGGCTGAGTGAGTCGAGATTGGAGGAGCCGAGGAGGACTTGAGGGATCCGACATGGGAGAAGGGCACCGAGGGCGGCGCTGCAACTGAGGAGGGAGGGAGACTTGAGAGGGCGAGATCGAGAAGGTTGATGTGGTAACGAGTGCGCGGAGGCGGCGGGGTTGAAGCTTCGGTAAGGCGAGGGTATGCAGGCGGGGTTCGTGCAGGGTCGGGGATGAGAAGATGATGGTGGTGGTATGTAAGAGGGTGAGGAGGTGAAGGCGACGTCGAGGTTGAGGTCGACGAGAGTGCCGGCGAACCTGGCGACGGCGACGAGGCGAGCAGGGGACACGGGCGTGGGTGTGGGTTTGGGTTTGGGTGAGGGAGTAGGAGGGGGAAGAGATGGGGAGACGAGGGGATTGAGCGTCATGGGTGTAACGCTCGCGAGCGTGGCACGCGACGAGCGGCGACGTGGGCGAAGGAGGCGGCGGAGAAGATGGATCGCGTGGGCGGGAAAGAGGGAAGGAGCCGTTGGAGGAAGACGTCACTGTAGGGAGTGGGTTTTGATCGCGGGCCGCAGGGAGTTTTGGGGAAATAATTTGGGAATAAATGGAGTGGGCCGGGCCGACAGAATAAGGGAAAAATTAATTGGAGAATTAGTGTGGTGGGCTGGTTCTGTGGGCTGAAGAAAGGAGAAATCGAATAAATAATAATGAAGGGGAGAATGGGGCCGGGCTGAGTGAGTGTGGGCCGGGGATTGAGTGAAAGAACAGAAAACAAATTAGAGAAGGATGGGCTGAGGAACTGAGTGGGTTGGGTTAAGAGATTGGGCCAAGTAAAATAAAAATGAATAAGAAGGAAAAGGCCGGCTTGAGAAAAATAAACGAAACAAAATAATTAATATGGGGGACCGGGCTTTGCTGGGCTACTGGCTCAAATAGAATAAGTGAATTATAGGGAATTGATTTGAATGGAAAGAAACGGACTAGGAAAGTTTTAAAAGCCATTAATTTATAACTGAAAATAGCTTGGGCTGTGAGGGAACGTGGGCCAGAAATAAATAGGAAAAGAAATTGGGAAAAAGGGAAATAGGCCACAGAAAATGAAGTGGGCTTGGAGAAAAGTAATTATAGTTTGGATTTGGGTTTAAAAGGAGTTTTAAAATAAATAAATTAATAAATAATTATAAGTAAAATTCTAAATAAATCTTACAAGTGAAATAGGAGTACAGATATTGGTATAAAAAGAGCTGGGGGTTACATCATACCACCCTTATAAAAATTTCGTCCTCGAAATTTAAAATAAACGATAAGTTATACCAACAAAACGAAGCTATTAGATCGCACACTAACACCAAAGATTTATTAGTAGTACAGGGACGAAGAAATTTGAAAATTTATATCTAAGTAAGAACAACATACGAAAGGTAGGTCTAAATAGGTATAAAGCAAAAATAACTATAAGAGCAACTACGAGTATACGAGAACATAAGTATCAATAGCGAACAATAATAATCAAAGTGTGTTCGATAAAAGTTGAATCCTACATATGTGCATATCTAAGTAAATCAAAATAGCAAACAGAAATAATAAGTATAAGGCTCAACCACTCATAATAGTAAGCATAGGTACGACACTCGAAAATAAAACAACGACAATAAGACAATGAGGAAATTTTATTTTTTATTTTTGTCGGTAGGTCAAAACATTTTAGGAACTTGCATCGGTAACATAAGTTTAAAATAATTTGGGAAACTTATATAGTGAAAATAAGAAACATGGAACAAAATATGCGCGGTGTAAGGTCGCGCTACTAAAAAAGGGAAATAATAATAATGCACTTAAAATACATAAAACGGAGAAATCAATAACACGTACTCTTTGATAAATTTAAAATAATGAGAACTAAATTTTGAATAATAATGTCTCTAAATATATTCGGGGTACTAGAGGAATCACCAATATGAATAGGGCTAGCTAGGGTAGTGATTACAAGAAGGTGTGGCTTAATCAGAAGGTCGGAGTGTGGCGGCTTTGGGCTGAATGTTAAAGAGATTGGGATAGGGTCAGCACAGGAAGGAAGGATGAGCAACAAAGGAATACAAAAGGAAAAGTGTGGGGAAAACAACAGTCGGTACAACACACGAATCAGAGTTTGAAGAGTTAGTGAACTCGGAAGTTTCACAAAAATTGTTCTCCTCCCGGAAGGATCTCAAACGAGGCACAGACGAGGGATGGAGGATGGCTCATTCCAAGGATCAGGGTGCGGTACTTTCTAATCGAAACGAGGGCGAAAACTATACAACGAGTAGGGGTGGACAGTTAGGAACTCAACAGAAGAATAAATAGACATGGGCAATAAACAAGTATCAAGCGAACCAATAATCAAAAGGTTTATGAATTTAGAAGGTTTATTTCATTCAAGAAAATTTGAAACAAGGCACTCCCAAAGACGAAAAGTGGCCCCAACTATACACATTTTATATGGCCAGAAAGACAACATCTAAATGAAATTCCGTCGGTCGCGGTTGTGGAGATTTAGCAGGTTACGGTAGGCTCGCGCACTCAGGTAGGGGCGTCCATTCCCATAGCGTCTCGCGGGGACTGCCAAAAGGAGTTCTTCCACGGCAGGGTCTTGATCTTCTGGTCCTTCATCCTCGGATAAAGCTTCTTCATCGAGATCCGATTCCATGTGATTCTCTTCTTCTGGATTTTCTTCCATGTGATTTTCCTCCACTGGGTTTTCTTCCATCGGTTCTTCCTCGGGGTCTTCCTCTATCGGGTTCTCTTCGGGATCTCCTTCTTCTTCGTCAGAATCAACCATCATGTCGAACTCTAGGGCGGCTGCTCCTTCGTCCTCTGAATCGTTGTTTCCGAAGTTGACCTGGGGACCATTGACCTCATCATCGGAACTCGTCAGTGTATAATCTAAGGAAACGCATGACTGTGCATCCTCGTCTAGATGCGGCGCTGCTCCAGGATGGGCCATGATCTGAAAAGAAAAGTCATGATTAGATAGTGGGATACATCAAGGAAGAAGCTCAAGGTACGAAGTATAGGTATATATGCGGTTGCAGGAATTGAAAATCAGGATAGAAACGCTGTGATAACGAATAATATGAATAAGGAGAAAACAAGAGAATAATGCGTATATTATGATTCAACTTTTATTGCATTCAATTAAAGTTCAGCGGATACAACATTTCAAATGGAAAGAAATATTCATAAAAAGATGACAATATTATACTGAAATTGGAAGACATGAAATTCTTCTTTGATTGTCAGAACGCTGCATCATCGTCATGCGAGTTGAATCTTGGGTTGGGTCCGCTTTATCCTCGAAGAGCGAACTACGCAATAATCCTCACTTGGCAGAAATGGGGAGTGTGGACGAGCTTCCTCCTTGTAATTCTTTCCTTTCTGGGCAACCGTTGATGAGATGTTCACCGGATCCACAAATCAAACATTTCCCTTGGGCGCGGCGACAATCCTCCTGAAGATGTCCTGGCCTCTTACAGTACCCACAACAAGGGTTCTTCTGATGCTTCTGTTGACGCTTCATCTTCTTCTTCTTTCCTCGTCCAATAGGGATCCCTTTATGATAGGGGACTCCCGCTGGTGCCTGATTCACCTGTCTTCTCAGTCCTTCAGCCAACAAGTCGTTTGTTCGCTCTTGGGCTTCCTTTAGACCTCTCAGTGCACTCAGAATCTCAACGGTCCGATTTTGGGGAGCGGAAACAGATGAAGAGTTATTGGAAGACATGATCCTGGGTCAACAAATTTGAGAATGATATAAGTCACACGCTAAATGAATCAAAATATGATATGGATAGAACAAAGATTCAAGAATATCAGAGATGATGAATATCATCACAAGTGGGGAATCAACTGTATAACTTTAAGTCACTTGAATAGAGTACGGTGGTGCAATTGTCACCACGTACCCTTGTCAAGTCAGCCGAAACCATAGTGAATGGATATCTGAACGCACGATGTGAATATGAATCAAGAATGACAGTTTACAACCTAGACCGAAGGATGTCTTAGATTGCCAAACTGTACACGGAAAACTGCAATCCCAAACGATGCAAAACCTGGCTCTGATACCAACTAAACCATGTCACGCCCCGCTTCCCAAAATACGGAATAGGAGGGGTAGACAAGGCCAGCCATGCTCCTACGGTCAAGGAAATGTCCTGCCGTAGTCACACTTCGGCTTCTAGTTTATCATGGTAAACAGTAAATAATGCGCAGGTAATGAGAAATGCAGTAACTGAAAGGAACAAAGTAAAGAACCGACCTGAAGTGGAACAAACGAATGCAACTCGGAATGGCGAGTCAAGAAGACTGTGGTGCACTGGTCCAGACTAAATCTTCTCCTCACACTGAGCATGCATACTCAGGTCGTCAGAGCGACACAATAGCAATATAATATGTATAAAATCAAGTGACAGTTCTAATAGTGATAATAGGTATGTGAAGCAGTAAATAAATGACATCATGAATACGCATGTGCAGTAATCAATGCAGCAGAATAGTAAAGCAGTATAACAATATGTCACGCATGCCAACACAGTACAAAAGGAATATAAATGCCAGTATCCCTATCAGTCTCTAAGTCTCACTGTACAGGTCAATAAGCCTATCGTCAGTCCAAGTGTGAGAGTCAACCACTCGCGAGTGTCCTCCACCCAAGGGTAGAACCCAAGGGCAAAGGACTACGGGCCCAACATGTAACGAATGTATCACGGTGTATATATCACGTACCCTGTAAATCTCCATATAACTCCCTAAATATATAAGCCGGCATGGGACTCCCGAGATTCTGTTGAACTCACACTTAAACTACCCAACACCCCGAGCTCTACATCAAACGCTAACCATCACCCTAAATACTAATCGGTCCGTGTCAAGTCTGCGCGAGAACTGGAGGCAGGACCCCCATCAAGCACGTCCCGACTAATACCTAAGAAAATAGCAGTGTCGGATGCCCTATCTGTGACACCCGTGCAAACGCTTCCATAAATGTCCCATTCCACTTATTAGTCACACGTGCACGCATCCCACAGACGTCGACAATGCAATAGAATAATAGGGTCACTGATTGTGCACAAGTACGTATCACTTTCACTTAATCACGGATACACAAACACTGACGTACTTGCCATAATCATCACTAAAATCTAACACTGGGTAAATGCACGACATCACTAGGTAATCACTGCGGTGATATGGGTATGATATGATGCATGAACAGTATATGAAGCATGGTTAATGTGTCATAAAACAGTATTCTATCACTTGCACAATTTATCATGAAACGTACGTATATAATTCAGTGAAACGATAAACAGGTAGTAATTAGTATGTTCAGTCAGCTATCCATCAAATTTGGTTTCAAGCCAATCGGGTTCCAGGATCATTAGTTATAACCATCTCATTTTAAGCGCTCGCGGCTGGAAATCCAATTTCAGAATCAGAAGTCCGTTTCGCAACGCATTTTAATCCCAGTGGGGATCAGATTTTAGCGATGTTACAGTTGGATGAATTCTAGGGTTTTCAGTAAGGTTTTCAATGAAATAGACGGATCTTCGATCGCGTTTGTACGTTAAGAGATATACAATGTTTAACACTACTATGTCGGTTCTGATTCTGCTGGGACTGTTATGTGTCCCGATCTATTAAATTACAGATTAAATATCAAACGGTAACGAAACAGTATGGAATCAATTGTGTTGTCTAGCTAACAGTTTTGTCTATAACAAACAGTGGAGTTCCGCAATCTACGAGTTAAGTAATTCCTGTGGTACCCATTATGGAACAGCAACCAATAACTGGAGTCGCTCTGGACTGCAGTCCAGAGTCGCACTCCGATCAAATTTCATCACGGTTTAAGTACAGGAATGTCTGGAGACCAGTATAGGGTTAAAGTTCGTCGAGTTGGCTTCGATTTGAGCCCTCGAACGCACCATTCTAGTTTGTATATGATTTATGGTGAATTTAACGGTTTTCAGGTACAATATAATTTCAGTTTTGCAATTAAACTTGGGGGTAGTCGTTTTAATCTTTAACGATCACATTATGCAGCGAAATTCATACACTAAGTTCACAGTTATACGGGCCAACCGATACCGTTTAGTTCCGCCAAATTAGAGAAAGACTTTCTTTGGGAACACACGTCGAACAGGCATAACACATAATCGACTTAAATTTTTAACTTTATAAACTAAGCATTTAGTAATTGTACCATAAGTAAAATAGCATGTAAGCAAGTAAAAACTTGCCTGGATCAGTCCCGGGGATGTACGGTGATTGTAACGTCACGAACGCGCGACACACGCGCGGCACGGCAACTAGACTTGTCTCGAATCCGAGTCTCGGCAACGACGGCTCGCAGTTTTGGTGGAGTTGGCTGTTGCGGCCTTGGCAATGCCGGGGCTAGGGATCGCTGATGCTGTCGGGGCGATGGAGAGATTGCAGAGGAAGAGAGGGAGAATTTAGAGAGAGAAAATGACTAAAGATAACAAGAATGACTTCAAAATAAAAACAGCAGCAACAAAAATATATGTTTCAAATAAAAAGTTCACCAGGAATTGAGGGATCTAACATGAGACTCCTCTCAAAAACCAAGCAACAATCAATCCCAAAAACCCAATTAAAACCAAAATAAAAGCAACAGCACCAACAAAATAAAAGGTTGCCACCATCAACAGCAACAACAAAACATCATAAAAAGATAGAAAAGAAAAAATACCTCATCGTTCACAAGAAGTACTCATGTGAGAAATTGAGAAATTGAGAAAAAGCGAGATCCACAGAGAGAGACCAGGCGGGTCGAGAGGAAAAGAGGGAGGTGAGGACGGGATATCGACAGGGGAGGAAGGGCTGAGAAAGTCGAGTGGGCAGAGATCGGAGGAGGGCTGAGTGAGTCGAGATTGGAGGAGCCGAGGAGGACTTGAGGGAGCCGACATGGGAGAAGGGCACCGAGGGCGGCGCTGCAACTGAGGAGGGAGGGAGACTTGAGAGGGCGAGATCGAGAGGGTTGATGTGGTAACGAGTGCGCGGAGGCGGCGGGGTTGAAGCTTCGGTAAGGCGAGGGTATGCAGGCGGGGTTCGTGCAGGGTCGGGGATGAGAAGATGATGGTGGTGGTATGTAAGAGGGTGAGGAGGTGAAGGCGACGTCGAGGTTGAGGTCGACGAGAGTGCCGGCGAACCTGGCGACGGCGACGAGGCGAGCAGGGGGCACGGGCGTGGGTGTGGGTTTGGGTTTGGGTGAGGGAGTAGGAGGGGGAAGAGATGGGGAGACGAGGGGATTGAGCGTCGTGGGTGTAACGCTCGCGAGCGTGGCGCGCGACGAGCGGCGACGTGGGCGAAGGAGGCGGAGGAGAAGACGGATCGCGTGGGCGGGAAAGAAGGAAGGAGCCGTTGGAGGAAGACGTCACTGTAGGGAGTGGGTTTTGATCGCGGGCCGCAGGGAGTTTTGGGGAAATAATTTGGGAATAAATGGAGTGGGCCGGGCCGACAGAATAAGGGAAAAATTAATTGGAGAATTAGTGTGGTGGGCTGGTTCTGTGGGCTGAAGAAAGGAGAAATCAAATAAATAATAATGAAGGGGAGAATGGGGCCGGGCTGAGTGAGTGTGGGCCGGGGATTGAGTGAAAGAACAGAAAACAAATTAGAGAACGATGGGCTGAGGAAATGAGTGGGTTGGGTTAAGAGATTGGGCCAAGTAAAATAAAAATGAATAAGAAGGAAAAGGCCGTCTTGAGAAAAATAAACGAAACAAAATAATTAATATGGGGGACCGGGCTTTGCTGGGCTGCTGGCTCAAATAGAATAAGTGAATTATAGGGAATTGATTTGAATGGAAAGAAACGGACTAGGAAAGTTTTAAAATCCATTAATTTATAACTGAAAATATCTTGGGCTGTGAGGGAACGTGGGCCAGAAATAAATAGGAAAAGAAATTGGGAAAAAGGGAAATAGGCCACAGAAAATGAAGTGGGCTTGGAGAAAAGTAATTATAGTTTGGATTTGGGTTTAAAAGGAGTTTTAAAATAAATAATTATAAGTAAAATTCTAAATAAATCTTACAAGTGAAATAGGAGTACAGATATTGGTATAAAAAGAGCTGGGGGTTACATACTTTATGCAAGAAATTCTTTTTACAAAAATGTGGCCTTCCGAAAAAAAATAATCCTTTGTTCCTCTGCGTGGTTGAAAAGATAACCATTAGAATTCCTTGGGTATCCTACAAAGTTACACAAAAATGATCGTGCCTCGAGTTTGTCTGGGTTTTGATTGTTAACATAAGTGTTGGAGTTCCTTAGCACGACTACTAGGTTTCAGAAGGCATCAAGCATGTAATTTCAAAAAATTTAGTGTGCTAAGAAATCTGAACCAAGAATCTAACTAGAGAATTAGGGTTTTATAGCAAGTAATCAAACATTACTCTTAGTGAACAAGGAATACAACCTTTGTAGACCGGTCCTTCACTTCTAAAGCTCCGTGTAGTAGTCCCTTCGCTCCAAGTAGTGGTGTCCCGGACTCTCTTTAGGCTCCACTAGGGGAAAGAAACGAGCTTGCTCAAAGATCTTCGAGGCTGAAAATGATCTACGTCGATGAGACTCTAACTCAAGCTACCTCTTCACTAATTGTTGAATTAGTGAAGCAAAAAACCTATACTAAATGGCTAGTTTGGTATAGATTGATGAAGTAGGAATTTTTCTCACTTTAGAATATTTTTCCTCTTTTTCTTTCTTCACCTCAAGAAAACCAAGAGAAGAAAATGAGATGAAGAGGATGAACTAATGGTGAACCATGGGTGAAAGAATATCTTATATCCTTTTGTAGAGAGTTAACCATGGCTAAAGATAATGGTTAGGTTAATAAATATCTAGGATAAAAACAAAATTAGTTGAATTAGGTCAAGACTTCTGCAAGCTTCTCAAGCCTTCATTAGCCATGCTAATTTCCACCTAATTTTGGTTTTTCCCTAAATAAATAAATCCCAACATTATCTTTAATATGGTATGAGTCTCATACACCTAAGTTCTATGTATCATCTAGCATGACACATAAATAAAATAAATACATTTATATATATCTCGTATATTTTAAATGTATTTGTTGAAAAGAAATTCTTAAGTGAGCTTATATTAGTTAATATATATTAATATATCAAATACATAATTATATATTAAATTATTAAATCAACACTTGAATTAATAATCCGGCTGTATCTGTAACACCGTGGTTTACGATTAGTGTAAATTGTGCATTAATGCGGGTTTTAAGGAAAAGTTTACTAAATCGGGTTTCTCACATTTTATATCAATTAATTAATATTTTATTTATTTGATATGGCTTGCACACACACGTGAATGTTAATGTGGGGGTATTTTTTGTGTTAACCTTGTTTAGCAACCATAATACCTTAAGCTAAACCTTGCCCAATTAACCCTTCCCTTAACCTTTTCCTAGATCTTTTGGGTGTGAGAAATATCTTGTTGGAGAGAAGGAGAGGTGGATAGTGAGTCATAGAAACATTAATGGTGGCATTAATGAGGTGAGGGGAGGAGAGTAAGCATAAGGAATTTGTTCACTCTACACATCCTCTCACCCTTTTCTCTCCTCACACTCTTATTTTCTCTCACTCTTAATCATTTCTCATTTTCCTCAACCTTAAACTGAACCCTTACCATCTCTTCACAAATCCTTGCTAAAACTTCACAAAATTCAATGAAAAATACTTCAAATGTCTTGTTTTACCACTAGATTGCCTTGGAGCTTGGAAAGCAAGGATATTTTAGAAAGAGTGGCTAGGTAATGATCTCTAAACTGCTAAATAGGTGTTTTAATATTGCATAGCTTGTTGGTTGCTGTTTAAAACAGTTAAGATATTGTTTCGTGCAAAAACCGTATCTTTAGTGTCAACTTTGAGTCTCTGAGATCTGCTGTAAAACCAGGTATTTTTTGGAAAATTTCCCATCACAGTGACATAGTGTTGAGGTATAGAACCCACCATAAAAACCAGATACCACCCCTTTAAAGACAGGCCACAGATTTATTAGTTCTGGCCGAAAATTGCGGCCAGAGTGGGGGCTGGGGTGTTGGGGTTTGGGCGTAGGGTCTCTGTGGTTGTTTGTGGTCTCGTGGTACTTGTAACTTTTACCAATTATTTGTGTATCAAAATATGGGACCACTTTGCTATATTCTAGTGTTTTGTGTACGCGTGTTACGTTATCCGAAACGGTTCGTAATATGGTGTGCTGCTACACTTGGGCTGGTTTTGGTGTGTCGTTACGCACGTTAGCCGTTAGACGAACACTTGTGGGTCGGATTGGAGTTGGTGCGTTGGTCAAACGTCTTGTGTACGTGATATTGATTGCTTTCTGAGATTTGCACCGGTTAAGTTTTGTATTAATAGGATCGCAGGCGGGGAGTTTCGACGCTGCGAAGAAAGGGAAGCAGGTGATTGCGTTTACCTAGCCCGCGATTGCCGGTGAGTAGATTTAACATCTACGAGGAATTCGCTCACATGGCGTTATTCGTCAGGGCTAGATATGATATGATATTAGCCGCAGGTTTATACTGCACATATAGAGTTGTGTATAAACTTCATTACATATTATTACTTGTTGTGCTTGGACTTGTACCCATTGGACACTGTACTATTATTGACGGTTCATGTTGCACGAGCACTGATTGTATGCCGCTCACACCGTCAATAATTGCCATGCCACGCACAACACCAATACATACATGATATTGTATGGTTAGGGACATTGAGACATTGATTCATATTCCATTGTCCATATGACATATAGCATACCTGTATATCTACATGCTTACACATATGCCTTACCATACCTAGCTTGATATAGCTACATATATACCTGGAGGGTATTGTATCATTATTGACATGTATATACATATACCTAGCTTGATATAGTTACACACATACCTGGAGAGTATTACATCATTATTAATAAGTAGATACACATATCTTGCTATACATACATGGTTATGCATACCGGGCTATAGCTACATGTTCACCTTTATATGATGTTGCGTTAGATTTCGGAGAAATTAGGAACCGCAAGATATATTTATTAACATGTTGGAGTTAAATAGCGGTTTTTCCTATATATGCTTATATTACTGTTTCATGTTGCATATATTAGATTTCATGGATTTCGCATTGATATATGGATTTCATATGATGTTCTGGATGTTTTACTCCTGTGTATATATATCAGTGGTATGGGACACTGATATATATACATGTATATATATATCAGTGGTATGGGACGCTGTTATATATGTACACCTATAATATATATATATATCGGTGGTATGGGACGCTGTTATATATGTATACTAATAATATATATCATCATAATGATCTGTGCATGTATTCTTATTCATTGCGATATGAGGGACTGATATGCCCTATATGAGGGTCTGATGTGCCCGATATGAGGGGATGATTTGCTCGATGTGAGGGGCCGATGTGCCCGATATGAGGGGCCGATGTGCCCGATATGAGGGCCGATATGGGGGCCGTTTGAGGAGGGAATTTGGGGATTTAGATTGTCTTGATGGACACTGGTTCGCTACGATGAGGATTCCGTGAGGATAACATGTTTTATCCCGTATTCCGCATTTATTGATGTGTACTTGCTTCATGTATTAGTAGTACCTGATAGAGTACCTTTCATGACTGTTGCATATTCATATTGTCATAGTTATGCTATCACATTACATGTGGTAGATTATCGCTGCTAGTATATACTTGCGATTACTGTATGATATTATTTACTATTCATGAGTTGGCAACTCACTCCCGTTGTGCCGCAGGGTTTTTCAGGTCTGACCATCATAGTGGTCGCGACAGAGCGCCTTATTATCTCTACTTTTGCGGATACCGCTATGGTTGGCTGTGAGCCGTTTGCTATAGATGGGTTGTTGTTATTTGATGATGTACATTGTATATTTCTTATATCTAGTACTCTCCATCTACCACTTTCATGTATTGACTTAGAGGAGAGTTGTGAGGATCGATATTGTATATTCTTATAACTCTGGTTGTCGTGCTCATGTGAGCCGGCCTTTTATATATGTGGTTTATTTTTTCATCGCTACGGCGTCGTATATCTGTTGTGGTGGTTGTTCTGCCGTTGGGCGAGATTTTCTCCCATTTGGGGATGCTTTACTTTTATCTTATGTTTGTACCCGTTTCAGGGCTAATTTTTATAAAGGAGGTGCTGCCGAAATTTTTATGAAAACAAACTAAAGTTGAAAAGTATTTGCATTAAGATTTTTTTTAAAAGTGATCTATCTTTCTTTCTTGTAATGGTTTGGATTGCTGGATTTTTTGTATTACTTAATTGTGTTACGCCTGTTGATGTTACGTAGTTTAAGTGCCGGTCATGTGCCCACTTTTTGGTCGTGACGAAGTTGGTATCAGAGCGCTAGGTTTTACCTTTCGCAGTGTAGCATGACCTTGGTATGATGGAGTAGGTAGCTTAAGAAGAGTAACATAGCGTGCATATGTTCCACGGCATACTTACGACACGGTACTCCGCCTAAGTGACCTTAGGACTTATTGCTTGAAATTCCTTCCGTGTTTGCATATCCTTTTGATTCGATTTCGGTGTTATTATCAAATCCTGTTTCCTTTTCCAGCCTTTATGCCGCCGAAGACTATGAGGGCGCGGAGAGCGGCCTTGAAGGCCAAGGTCAGAGTTGACTCGTCTGAGACGACTAACCAGGGCAGTATGCCCGTTGTGCAGGAGCTGATTGTTCTACCTTCGACAGAACATATGGCTATGCTAGGGGCTGGTATGCAGGATTTGCGCCAGCTGATGGGGTCGTTAGTAGAGGCCATTCGAGCGCAGGGGCAGGCAGTTGTACCACCCGTTATGGGGACCGTGTCGGTGCCTATTGTTCAGGCGGTTGTACCTGCAGCTACGGTGGTGATCACCGTATCGTTATCTGAGTTTATGAGGCTAAGGCCTCCGGTTTTCACTGGCACCGATGCAGCTGAGGATCCGCAGTCGTTTATCGACCGGATAGCCAGGATATTTCGTTCACTTAGACGCTCCGACGCGAGATGGGTTGAGTTGGCGAGCTTTCGTTTGGAGGGTCTGGCCTAAAAGTCGTGCGAGTCCTTAGAGAAGGGCTGGGCCGCAGGTCTTTCTAATATGACCCGGGCTGAGTTTGTGACGGTCTTTCTTGCGCGTTTTCTTCCGCTGAGCGTCAGGGATGCTCGAGCGCGCAGATTCGAGTTGTAAAGCCAGACTCAGGGTATGACGGTGGCCGAGTATGATGTGCTGTTTACCGAGCTGTCTGTGTATGCTCCGTTTTTGGTGGCTACGGAGGAGATGCGGGTCAAGAGGTTTGTTCGAGGCCTGCTTACCCATTTGTTCCTCGCTATCAGCATTCAGCACTATGACACCTATGCAGCAGCGGTGGATGCAACCCTGTTGGTTGAGGAGCGTCTTTCTGAGACGTCGGTTGCTCCGGAACCAAAGAGGGTTCGTACTGGTGATTCAGCATGGAGGCGGGCGTTTAGACATCGTGACTGTTCCCGTTCAGATACTGGGGGTAGTGGAGGTCCAGGATGAGGACAGCTTTTTAGCTCTTATTCTCAGGGTAGTGAGCAGTTTTTATCTGGATATTACCGGTACGGGAGTTTGGGTCATCGGGTTCGCGATTGTACTGGGCCACGTAAGCGCGAGGCAGCTGTACCATAGGTTACCTTACCACCTTCTCCACCGCAGAGGGCATTGCCCTTTATGCCTGTTGTTGCTCCGCGTCAGACTCTTGCGCAGAGAGGTTGGGGACGCAGTGGTTTTGTGCCGAGAGGGCCGGGTGGTAGAGGCAGAGGTCAGCCAGTCGCCGGTAGAGGACAGGCTCGGGTGTTTTCCTTGACTCATCAGGACGCGCAGGCGTCTAATCCAGTGGTTTCAGGTACTCTTTCTGTATGTTCTTTTGAGGCACATGTTTTGTTTGATCCGGGATCTACGCATTCGTATATTTCTACACACTTCGTGCCGAGTTTGGGCCGAGAGTCGTGTTTGCTAGATTAGCCACTTGTCGTGATTACACGTGTTGGCGATTCTTTTGTCATGCGTTATGTGTTTCGGTTGTGTGCCGTTCAGATTAGAGATAGAGAGTCTTCCGTCGATTTGATCATTCTGGATATGTTGGACTTTGACGTTCTCCTTATCATGGACTGGTTGGCAGCTTGTTATGCGTCGGTGGAATATCGTGAGAAGACGGTCAGTTTTAGTTTTCCGAGCGAGTCTGTTAGGGTTGCGCAGGGGGACCGTGGTGCTGCCCCTCACAGTCTGATTTTTACCCTTTGCACTAGTCGGCTTTTGAGGAGGGGATGTCGGGGATTCTTGGCTTTCATTTGTGATGCTGGGGCCACAGTAGGGTCGTTGGACCGGGCTCTTATCATACAAGAGTTTCCCGACGTTTTTCCCGATGAGTTACCTGGTTTGCTGCCAGAGCGCGATATTGAGTTTTGCATTGATCTGAATCCTGGCACGGGGCCTATTTCTATACCGCCTTACCGGATGGCTCCGGCGGAGCTTAGAGAGCTTAAAGATCAATTGCAAGAGTTGCTTGATAAGGGACTTGTGCGTCCGAGTGTTTCGCCGTGGGGAGCTCCTGTGCTATTCGTCAAGAAGAAGGAGGGCAGTTTGAGGTTGTGTATTGATTATCGTCAATTGAACCGAGTTACGGTTCGGAATAGGTATCCTTTCCCTCGCATTGATGATTTGTTTGATCAGCTCCAGGGTGCGAAACATTTTTCCAAGATTGATTTGCGTTTGGGTTATCATCAGTTGCGGGTTTGGAATGTTGACATTCCGAAGACTTCTTTTTGTACACGCTACGGGCATTATGAGTTTCTAGTGATGTCGTTCGGACTCACCATTGCCACAGTAGCGTTCATGGATCTGATGAACCAGATTTTCAGGCCGTTCCTCGACCAGTTCATTATTGTGTTTATTGATGACATTCTGGTCTACTCTAGGAGTCGAAAGGAGCACGAGCAGCCCTTGAGGATTGCTTTGTAGATATTGAGAGAGCACCAGCTGTATACTAAATTCTTAAAGTGCGCATTTTGGCTTGATAGAGTTGACTTCCTGGGTCATGTGGTGATGGGAGACGGTATTCTTGTGGACCCGAGGAAGATCGAGGCTGTGCAGCTTTAGCCCAGACCTATATCCGTGACAGAGGTCCGCAGGTTTTTGGGCTTAGCTGGTTATTACCGCCGTTTCGTGCAGGATTTTTTGAGTATCGCTGCACCACTGACCGGACTGACCCGGAAGGGGGTTCCTTTTCTTTGGACTGATGCATGTGAGCAAAGTTTTCAGCAGTTGAAGACTCAGTTGACGACTGCACCCGTTCTATCTTTGCCTTCTGGATCTGGTGGCTTTGTAGCTTACTATGATGCGTTTCGAGTGGGGCTCGGGTGTGTGCTGATGCAGCATGATAGAGTCATTGCTTATGCTTCTAGGCAGCTGAAGAAGCACGAGCAGAATTACCTCACTCATGATCTTGAGATGGTTGCGGTGGTCTTTGTGATGAAAATTTGGAGACACTACTTGTATGGGGAGTCATGTAAGATTTTCACGGACCACAAAAGCTTGAAGTACATCTTCCAACAGTGGGATCTGAATCTGACACAGCGCCGGTGGATGGAGCTTGTGAAGGATTATGATTGTGATTCCTTTATCACTCGAGCAAGGCGAATATGGTAGCTGACGCTTTGAGTCATAGGCCTGAGGGTAACTTGTCCCAGTTGAGCGCAGTTCATAGACAGTCTTCTACGGATTGGCAAACCTTGTGCGAGACGGTAGAGTATAGTTTGAGTTCACTTCCATTGTGGGACAACTTGCTCATGTCCGTGCCCATCCATTTCTTTTGGATCGTATCCGTGAGGCACAGCCTAGTGATACCCGTTTGGTTGAGATTCTTGAGCTTGTTCGACAGGGTAAAGTTTCGGAGTACATAATTGATGACCAGAGTGTGCTACTTTGTGGGACTCGCTTGTGTGTAACCGATATTGATGGGTTGAGATGCGAGATCCAAGAGCAGGCACATCGGTCTGCCTTTAGTGTTCAATCAGGTTCCACCAAGATGTATCGAGACTTGAGAGACTTTTACTGGTGCGAAGGGATGAAGCGTGATGTTTCTGACTTCGTGCCGAGGTGCCTGACTTGTCAGCAAGTCAAGGCTGAGCATCAGATACCGGCTGAAGAGTTGCAGTCTTTACCCATTCCTGAGTGGAAATGGGAGCAGATTTCCATAGACTTTGTTGTAGGTCTATCCAGGACCAGTCGGGGGTATGACTCCATTTGGGTGATTGTTGACCGGTTGATAAAAGCGGCTCACTTCCTTCCAGTGAGGACCACTTTCGGTTATGCTCAGTATGCGCAGTTGTATATAGATGAGATTGTGCGTTTCCACGGCATTCTACATGCATTGTATCCGACAGGAGCACCCAGTTTTCTAGCCGTCTTTGGCAGAAGCTTCAGGAAGTTTTGGGTACCCGGTTGAGTTTTAGCACCGCTTTCCATCCGCAGACCGATGGTCAGTCAGAGCGGACGATACAAACTCTAGAGGATATGCTTCGGGCGTGCGTGCTTGATTTCGGTGGCAGTTGGGATCGTCACTTGCCATTGATTGAGTTCTCCTACAACAACAGCTTTCAGGAGACTATTCAAATGGCACCTTTTGAGGCCTTGTATGGTAGGAAGTGTCGATCGCCGGTCTGTTGCACCAAACTTTATGAAAGTAGGGTTTTGGGACCCCAGCTAGTTCAGGAGACTATGGAGATGATCCAGCTGATTCAGGACAGGATGAGAGCAGCCCAGAGCAGACAGAAGTCATATGCTGACCGTCGTCGTCGCCGACTTGAGTTTGCAGTGGGGGATCATGTATTCCTGCGGATTTCTCCGATGAAAGGCTTTATGAGATTTGCGAGGAAGGGGAAGCTTAGTCCCCTATTTGTAGGTCCCTTCGAGATCCTTGAGCGTATGGGTTCCCTTTGCTTATCGTTTGGCACTTCCGCCCAATTTTCCGGATATTCACCCCGTATTCCATGTGTCGATGCTTCGTAGATACCTTCATGACCCTTCTCACACGATTCAGCACGAGACCGTTCAGCTTGAGCGCGATCTTTCGTTCACCGAGCAGCCGGTAGTTATATTGGATCGGAAGGTGAAGAATCTTCGGTCAAAGGTCTTGCAATCTGTGAAGGTTCTTTGGCGTAGCCCGACTAGTGAGGAGATCACTTGGGAAGCCGAGAGCGAGATGCGGAAGAAATTCCCCCATCTCTTTGAAGGTACGCTTGTATGAAATTTTAATTCGGGGACGAATTTTCTTTAAGGGGGGATTGTAACACCGTGGTTTACGATTAGTGTAAATTGTGCATTAATGCGGGTTTTTAAAGAAAAGTTTACCTAATCGGGTTCCTCACATTTTATATCAATTAATTAATATTTTATTATTATTAGATATGGCTTGCACACACACGTGCATGTTAATGTGAGGGTATTTTTTAGTGTTAACCTTATTTAGCATCCATAACACCTTAAGCTAAACCTTGCCTTAAGCTTTTCCTAGATCTTTTGGGTGTGAGAAATATCTTGTTGGAGAGAGAGAGAGAGAGGTGGCTAGTGAGTCATAGAAACATTAATGGTGGCATTAATGAGGTGAGGGGAGAAGAGTAAGCATAATGAATTTTTTCACCCTACACCCACCCTCTCACCCTTTTCTCTCCTCACTCTCTCATTTTCTCTCACTCTTAATGATTTCTCATTTTCCTCAACCCCAAACTGAACCTTTACCCTCTCTTCACAAATCCTTGCTAAAACTTCACAAAATTCAATGGAAAATACTTCAAATGTCTTGTTTTTCCACTAGATTGCCTTGGAGCTTGGAAAGCTAGGATTTTTGAGAAAGAGTGGCTAGGTAATGATCTCTAAACTATTAAATAGGTGTTTTAATGTTGCATAGCTTGTTGGTTGCTGTTTAAAACACATAAAGTATCGTTTCATGCAAAAACCGTATTTTTAGTGTCAACTTTGAGTCTCTAAGATATGCTGTAGAACCAGATATTTTCTGGAAAAGTTCCCATCACAGTGACATAGTGTTGAGGTATAGAACCCACAATAAAAACCTGAGACCACCCCTCTAAAGACAGGCTGCAGGTTTATTAGTTCTGGTCGAATATTGCGGCCAGAGTGGGTGCTGGGTGTTGGGGTTTGGGCGTAGGGTCTCTGTGGTTGTTTATGGTCTCGTGGTACTTGCAACTTTTACCAATTATTTGTGTATCAAAATCTGGGACCACTTTGCTATATTCTAGTGTTTTTTATACGCGTGTTATTTTATCCGACACGGTTCGTGATATGGTGTGATGCTACACTTAGGCCAGTGTTGGTGTGTCGTTACACACGTTAGCTGTTAGACGAACACTTGTGGGTCGGATTAGAGTTGGTGCGTTGGTCAAACGTCTTGTGTACGTGATATTGATCGCTTTCTGAGATTTGCACTGGTTATGTTTTATGATAATAGGATCGCAGGCGGGGACTTCGGACGCTGCGAAGAAAGTGAAGCAGGTGATTGGGTTTACCTAGCCCGCGATTGTCGGTGAGTAGATTTAACATCTATAAGGAATTCGCCCGCATGGCGTTATGCGTCAGGGCTAGATATGATATGATATTAGCTACACGTTTATATTGCACATATAGAGTAGTGTATAAACTGTAACTCCACGTTGCGACCCCCGGTTCTTGCGGGGAGGCGGAAACGGTATAAAAATCAAATTTTTAGCGCATGGGGCAACATGGACTAACAAAGTCGGGATCTTTTCCTAAACTATAACTAGCAAACAAGCTAAAGAGAGTTATCTACTCGGAAAGATGGTTATACCTAAACTTGAACTCCTTCTTCTTCAAACTTTGTAGAGGTTGATGGTTCTTTCCTCGTCGCCTTCTTCCGTCGAAGATGGATCCACCTGAGGGTTCAACCTTCGGGCTCTTCCTCGAACTTTGAGTGAACTAGAATCTCCGGCTTGCTAAACCCTTGATCCTAGAGTGAGTAGAGAGTGTCTAGGGGTTGTTTTCTTTTCAAGGTGAGGGATTCTCAACACATGAGAAGGAATCACCTTGAGCTTGAGGAAGAAGAAGATGAAGTGAGGAGAGAGAATGATTATGATAGAATGAGCTCTTTTCTTTTGCAACCATAACTAAAAGAAAAGGAATTATCAAATTAATAATAATAAATCAAAAATGAAATAGTTGATGGTTGTATTTGGAATGACCACTATCATAACTTTCAATAAATGAGTGTAAGCATGAATCAAGGAGAATCCTTTCAAAGCATGATGGTGGTCAACATTCAACCATGTTCAACAAGTCAACCATGGTCAACAAGTCAACAAAATCAACCATAACAATATTTCATTTAATTACTATTATTAATTGATATTTCATAAATCTATTAGGGTTTGGAAAATGACGACTGTCAACTGTGCAAACGCACCCGTTCCGAAACCCTAATGAAATACCTCATCCTCCACCTCAAGCAACTGTGCATACACACCTGCATTCTCATTCCGAGGAACAAGAATACCGAGATATAAAAGCAACCCCAAAACATATACCAGTATCTGGCTCAAACCAGAGCCTGCCAGTATAATCCGTCCGGACTCCAAAACGTGCACAAGTGCGCGGATGAGAACGAACCCTGTCGCAAAACCATGCGACCTCTACTCTGTTTTGCCCAGAGGCGAATACCCTCTGTGTGGGACTCTAAAGACTCGACACTACGCTGGCAGTGGGTTTAACCACAGACCGCAAGCGGCACTAGCTGTGCGTAACGGTCCCCAGGTAGATGCCGACAAGAAGGCTGACGAGGTGAACCCCATCTGAACTCCTACTGAGTCTGAATGTGACATTCTCCGTACAGTCCGGTCTGTTCGTCTGATACATCGCATGTCGGGCCTAGGGGGCGGTAAAACGTCAGTCCACCAATAGCGGTACAAGTTGTGTCGGAGTGAAGCCCAAAACACCCTGAGATAACACTGGAAGCCTACCAGTATATCTCGCTTGCCCTGGCCAGGGACTACTCGTGTAATGGCTCTCCTAGACACAGCGCGATGTCAACCCCCAATACCGGGAGAGACGAATCCTGTCTAACCGTCACTGGCTCCAAGTGCTTCGGGACTGCACCCAACTACTACCTGTTTGCACGACTCCTTTGAGCCGTGGTAGGGTAGTGATCAAAGTGCAGTGGGAACACACTCGAGGCGAAGTGCCAGTGTCAAGTCAGCGGACTAAGCTGTACTCATGTCACCTGGGAACTGATAACTGACGATAGGTATAATACCAACCTTTCAGTTCCCGACGAGTCCTGTCCAGTGTACCCGTAACCTAACGAGCACCCATATACTATCTCCAGTACGATGTACTGATGGCTGTGGGACAGACCATCTCCCACACTGGGATGAGAAGCGGATACGCTAGTCTACTCCGGAGTATCGATGCCCTGTCTCGATAGTCCTGCGACTAGGGACCTGTATAAGGATGTGCTTATAGATTACCCAGCCCCCACGAGTGTGACTGCCATCACAACGCTGGTAATCAAGCAAAAATCCTAAGGGCTCCACTAATGCGTATAGGTGATATCGCAAAATAAACACATGTACACATTGAAGTAGAAACAAACTAAGTAGCATACTACTATATTGAGCAAGATTGTTTATACAAGGTGAATATCCCAAGCTTCCATTAAGTAATATACAAACTAGTATGATACAGTAATGGCCTCTAGGGCATATACACTAACAATCTCCCACTTGCACTAAAGCCATGTACTGGCGTATCGAAAACCTATCATCTCGATCAGCCGCTCGAACTGAGTCTGGGGTAGAGCCTTGGTGAATGGATCTGCAGTGTTTTCTTCTGAAGCAACCCTCCGAACCTCGATCTCCTTACGATCCACGATCTCCCTGATCAGGTGATACCGCCTCAAGATGTGCCTGGATCTCTGATGGGACCTGGGTTCCTTCGCTAAAGCTATAGCCCCGTTGTTGTCGCAATACAGAGGTATTGGGTCAACAATGGACGGAACCACCTGAAGTTCTTTCAAGAACTTCTTCATCCAGACAGCTTCTTTTGTGGCATCAGATGCAGCGATGTATTCCGCTTCCATAGTCGAGTCTGCAACGGTTTCCTGTTTGGAACTCTTCCAACTCACCACCCCTCCATTGAGGGTAAAGACAAAACCCGACATGGACTTGGAATCATCCTTGTCACTCTGGAAGCTGGAGTCAGCAAAGGCCTCGATCTGGAGGTCTTTTCCGCCATACACCAAGAACATCTCCTTAGTCCTTCTCAGGTACTTGAGAATGTTCTTTACTGCTATCCAGTGTTTCTCCCCAGGGTTTGACTGATACCGGCTTACTACACTCAGTGCATAAGCTACTTCCGGTCTGGTACACAACATCGCATACATTATAGAGCCTACCGTAGAAGCGTAGGGTATAATAGACATGCGATCCCTCTCCAAATCAGTCTTGGGAGACATCTCTTTAGAGAGGGTGATCCCGTGACAAGCCGGTAGGTTACCGCGCTTGGAATCTTCCATACTGAATCTTTTCAGCACGGTGTCGATGTACCTGGACTGTGAAAGTCCTAATATCCTCTTGGATCTATCACGATGGATCCGGATCCCCAGGATGTAAGAGGCATCACCCAGGTCTTTCATGGAGAACCTGTGTGACAAGAAACCCTTGACAGATTGTAGCATAGGAATGTCATTTCCTATTAAGAGAATGTCATCCACGTATAAAACAAGGAATACTACAGTTCTCGCTACAAATCTACTATAGATGCATGGTTCATCTGGATTTTTGACAAAGTCAAATTCCTTGACCGTCTCATCAAAACAGATGTTCCAACTCCGCGATGCCTGCTTTAGTCCATAGATGGACTTAAGCAACTTGCACACCTTTTCGCTGCTCCCACTCTGAATGAAACCCTCTGGCTGATCCATATAGGCACACTCCTCTAAATTTCCATTTAGAAAAGCGGTTTTTACGTCCATCTGCCAAATCTCATAATCGTGGAAGGCAGCAATTGCAAGAAGGATCCGAATGGATTTCAGCATATCCACTGGAGAAAAGGTTTCGTCATAGTCCAAGCCAGGTCTTTGACGGAAACCCTTTGCTACAAGTCTAGCTTTATAGATCTCAACCTGTCCATCTACACCAATCTTCCTTTTGAAGATCCACTTGCATCCTACGGGTTTTACCCCGTCCGGAGCAATGTCCAACGTCCATACTTTGTTGGTGTACATGGACTCCATTTCGGTCCGCATTGCATCCAGCCATTTTACCGAGTCAACGCTCTGAACGGCCTGCTGGAAGCTAGTAGGCTCATCATAGTCTATGATGCAATCCTCTCTATCCCCGTCTATGAGAAAACCGTAGTATCTCTCGGGCGGATGAGACTGCCTACTACTTCTGCGGAGCGGCGTAGGAATGTCCTGTTCATTTGAACCCTCTGGTTCCACTAAGCTTTCAGTAATAGTCTGTGGTTCTAGAATTTCTTCCAGTTTTACTGCGCTCCCACTTAATTCTTTTTCTAAGAACTGATGTTCTAGAAAGTGGGCATGACGAGAAACAAGAACTTTTTGTTCCTCTTCGTAGTAGAAGAGATATCCCTTGGAATTCTTTGGATATCCCACAAACTTACACAGTACTGAGCGCGCCTCGAGCTTGTCCGCATGCTGCTTTTTAACAAAAGCTGGACTTCCCCAAGTCTTAATGTGACTGAGATGGGGTCTCATCCCACACCACATCTCATATGGTGTAGTAGGCACAGTCTTAGTAGGAACTCGGTTCAAAAGGTACGCAGCTGATTCTAGCGCATACCCCGAGAATGATCGCGGTAACTCAGCGTTACTCATCATGGACCGTACCATATCCAATAGGGTTCGGTTCCGTCTCTCCGATACACCGTTGTGCTGCGGAGTGTATGGAGGAGTGAGCTGAGAGAGAATCCCGTTCTCTTTTAAATAATTCAGGAACTCGGCACTTAAGTATTCTCCACCTCGATCCGATCTTAAAATCTTGATACTTTTGCCGGTTTGTTTTTCTATTTCATTCTTAAATTCCTGGAATTTTTCAAAAGCTTCGGACTTATGTTTCATTAAGAAGACATAACCGTATCTTGAAAAATCATCCGTAAAAGTAATGAAGTAAGAATAACCGCTTCGCGCATGTGTAGACATTGGACCGCACACGTCACTGTGTACGAGTCCCAAGAGCTCGCTCGCTCTTACTCCGTGTCCAGTGAACGGAGTCTTTGTCATCTTTCCTTTGAGACAGGATTGACAAGTGGCATATGATTGATATTCGAACGGATCCAAATATCCTTCAGTATGTAACTTAGTCAACCTTCTCTCATTGATGTGACCCAGTCTACAATGCCATAAGAAAGTCTGATTGATATCTGGAGACTTTCTTTTGTGTGTATTCTGGACATTGAAAATCTGTGGTTGGTTTAATACGTATATACCTTTGCTCAGTGTACCTAACCCAATCAGAACTTGATTAAGGTGAATGTTTACAACATTACTTACAAACGCAAATTCATAACCTTCTTTAGAAACCAAAGATACAGAAATGATATTACAAGTTGCGTTGGGTACAAAAAAAGCAATTACGCAAAACCAAAACATGCCCATCTGACATTCCCAGGTGATAGTCCCCCACGGCTTTAGCATCCATGCTAGCTCCGTTCGCAACTCTGAGGGTCATGTCACCTGCCTTCAAAACCCTACGGTTTCTCAACGCCTGCAAAGAATTACAGATATAAGATCCTGATCCGGTATCCAATCCCCAGGAAGTAGAGTTTATAGAAAGACAGTTTTCAATAACATACACACCTGAAGCTGAAGCCGCAACCTGCTTCAGTTCCTGTGTCCTGGCTTTCCAAGCCCTGCAATCTTTCTTCCAGTGTCCACTCTTATGACAATAGAAGCACTCTTCCTTTCCAACAAGCTTCCCCGCAATCTTTGTTGCCTTTTCCTTTCCCTTCGTACCCACTTTACTAACACCGCCTCTTGGTTTGGCGGGGGCTTTCTTTCTCTTTCCCTTGGCTTTCGCCTTGGACCTAGAGGAAGAAGATCCTCCTACAAACAAAGCGGGTGTTTCCCTACCCTTCTGTAGGGTGCCCTCTGCGCTCCTCAGCAGGTTGAGGAGTTCTGAAAGATCAACTTCGTTTTCTTGTAAGTTAAAGTTCAGTATAAATTGGGCGTAAGTGGATGGAAGGGACTGGAGAATTAAATCTGTATAGAGTTCACTGTCCAACGTGGTCCCAAGTTCCGTGAGCTCCTCAGTGTAGCCAATCATCTTAAGCACGTGGTCCGCTACCGATGATCCGACGGCCAACTTTGTCGAAAATAACTTCTTCGACACTTCGTATCTTGCGATACGAGACTGCTCTCCATACAGTTCTTTTGTATGGAGAAATATGGACTCGAGGTCCATATTCTCATGCCTCCTCTGATGTTCGTTGTCCATAGAGGCAAGCACGAGGCACCTGGCCTTCGCGCAATCAATCTCCCAAGTCTTACGGATTTCCTTATCCGCGACGCTGGAGGTGGGACCTGGGACGGGGGGAGCTTTGGTGGTAAGAAGATACCCCAGCTTGTCGTAAGTGATTGCCAATTTGACATTCCTGAGCCAATCTTTGTAGTTTGGCCCTGTCAGTATGTTTTTATCTAGAAGTAACTTAAGTCCAGTCATTTCGAATTTGGTCGCTGCAGGGGGGAGAGAAGAAACACTTTAGCACGATGCTCTTGCAAGTTTAGAATGGTTTTTAATTTGTCTAAACAGGATGGCTCCCACTGTCTCTCGAATCCCTCCTCAAACCATAAAGGAAGAATTAGCCGGGATCAATCCCACCATACAATACTTGCTTAACCGTTCAGCCAGGCCAGTGTCGGTACTTCGAGGGAGGTTTTCCAACGCTTTCGCGAAGTTCCTTAATTTAAGAACCTCTTTTCCCTGGGGGCGTAGCCCCGCTAACACCTTTCTAGGCACCTACTAGGTTTATAGCATTGATCGTTTAGTGAGAAATTTCCCGAGGAGTAGCATATACTCACAGTAGGATCGGGATCTAAATATCATCGCGTGACGAAAATGAAGGAATCCTACCATAATCATCACACTCCAAATGGTATGCAAATCTAGCAAGTTTCAGTACTTATGAAACTCCCGATGTGGTTTTTTGCCCCATGCTCTTATGACCTTGACTTTGGCCAAAATATCGTAAGTCACATGTCAAGTTCTACCCGTCACTTTCCAGGTTAATTTGGATCCATCCGTACATACCCTTGACTTTGGCCAAAATGGCAGCACGACTGTCCCAAACCAACGCATCTATCTATGCTACACATGAACACCCAATAGCTACCAATCACTGTGCCTTGACTTTGGCCAAAATACACAGCTTGAATACTATTGCCTATTCATGCGAAACGACGGAGGGCTACGAATGGTTTTGGTAAAACCGTGAACGTAGTGAACTCGATATAATCGATGGAACGAGATAGCTTTTATAAGGAGTGGCTCAAGCTCCGCATTTTAAAAGTTAGTTTTGAAAAGAACCGAGTGGTTTTTCGAAAGTGTTCCAACGACTTTAACTTGGTTTATTATCTTGCATTAGTTCTTTTAATGCATGATATTCTTGCATTAGTTCTTTTAATGCGTCCCATCATTTAATCCTACCATTGCAGACAACAACCAAAATATGACGTACGTTTATGCCATTCGCATTCGCCACGGGGTCCCGTCATCACTCGTTAGTTTACTTAACTAACGACAGAGCGGGGGCTAGGCTAGCGCGGCTGTAAAACATAAGCAACGCCTAAATATAAAGCAATGATAGACATTACAGATCACAGATGAATACATTGGATATACTAGCAATCCGCAATCCGTTCGAGCCTGCAACGAAAAGCAGATTACACGGTCGCGGTGAATAGCAAATACCCCACCCAAGACCCCTACGGGTGAGGCAAACTACCCGCCAAGTACTCGGCAGTTTGTGCACCCCTCCATGGGTTTATCCTAGGAGCAAAAACAGTAAAAAGAATTATACAATGACGGCTACAACCCCGACCCGGTTGTGCGGCCATACAAATAATAATATTACATCAATTTACATTTACAAATGAATGAAAGAAAAATAAAAGCTCATCTCACATCCACCCCGGCTATTCACCCGCGACAGTCCAACAGATTCATATACACATTCCAATATCTAACACAGATCACAGAGATGTATAACCCCGACTAATCGACTTATAGCGATTAGCCGACGTTCAATACATACAAACATCACAGATATAACCATCATAGTCAAAGTGCAATGAAGTTCGGAAAAAAAAATACGGAATTATAGGACCCCAAAAGTAAATTTCTGTTCTGGAAAATCTGGGCACATATAATATATCTTAAAAATCCCAAAATCCTACCAGAAGAACACTGCACTAAAAACGATCACAAGAGGAAACAAAACGGCGGCGGTTCCGCGGCCTAAGCCACCTATTGCCGCGGAACCGCGGCGCTTTAAGGGAATCATGGGATCGTTTTTCTTGGGTGTTCTCACAAAACCCTGAGCCGATTTTAGGTGTATAACAAAACTTGTTTTGACCAGAAAATTTTTTAACAGAAACTAGGGTTTTGTAAAAGTTTGGATTTTGGATTTTTCGGTTCCGAACTTCGTTACACTTCACTACCAAGCTAGTTTAAGTTTAGTTAGGCTCTGATACCACTGTAAGTCCACGTTGCGACCCCCGGTTCTTGCGGGGAGGCGGAAACGGTATAAAAATTAAATTTTTAGCGCATGGGGCAACATGGACTAACAAAGTCGGGATCTTTTCCTAAACTATAACTAGCAAACAAGCTAAAGAGAGTTAGCTACTCGGAAAGATGGTTATACCTAAACTTGAACTCCTTCTTCTTCAAACTTTGTAGAGGTTGATGGTTTTTTCCTCGTCGCCTTCTTCCGTCGAAGATGGATCCACCTGAGGGTTCAACCTTCGGGCTCTTCCTCGAACTTTGAGTGAACTAGAATCTCCGGCTTGCTAAACCCTTGATCCTAGAGTGAGTAGAGAGTGTCTAGGGGTTGTTTTCTTTTCAAGGTGAGGGATTCTCAACACATGAGAAGGAATCACCTTGAGCTTGAGGAAGAAGAAGATGAAGTGAGGAGAGAGAATGATTATGATAGAATGAGCTCTTTTCTTTTGCAACCATAACTAAAAGAAAAGGAATTATCAAATTAATAATAATAAATCAAAAATGAAATAGTTGATGGTTGTATTTGGAATGACCACTATCATAACTTTCAATAAATGAGTGTAAGCATGAATCAAGGAGAATCCTTTCAAAGCATGATGGTGGTCAACATTCAACCATGGTCAACAAGTCAACCATGGTCAACAAGTCAACAAAATCAACCATAACAATATTTCATTTAATTACTATTATTAATTGATATTTCATAAATCTATTAGGGTTTGGAAAATGACGACTGTCAACTGTGCAAACGCACCCGTTCCGAAACCCTAATGAAATACCTCATCCTCCGCCTCAAGCAACTGTGCATACACACCTGCATTCTCATTCCGAGGAACAAGAATAACGAGATATAAAAGCAACCCCAAAACATATACCAGTATCTGGCTCAAACCAGAGCCTGCCAGTATAATCCGTCCGGACTCCAAAACGTGCACAAGTGCGTGGATGAGAACGAACCCTGTCGCAAAACCATGCGACCTCTACTCTGTTTTGCCCATAGGCGAATACCCTCTGTGTGGGACTCTAAAGACTCGACACTATGCTGGCAGTGGGTTTAACCACAGACCGCAAGCGGCACTAGCTGTGTGTAACGGTCCCCAGGTAGATGCCGACAAGAAGGCTGACGAGGTGAACCCCATCTGAACTCCTACTGAGTCTGAATGTGACATTCTCCGTACAGTCCGGTCTGTTCGTTTGATACATCGCATGTCGGGCCTAAGGGGCGGTAAAACGTCAGTCCCCCAATAGCGGTACAAGTCGTGTCGGAGTGAAGCCCAAAACACCCTGAGATAACACTGGATGCCTACCAGTATATCTCGCTTGCCCTGGCCAGGGACTACTCGTGTAATGGCTCTCCTAGACACAGCGCGATGTCAACCCCCAATACCGGGAGAGACGAATCCTGTCTAACCGTCACTGCCTCCAAGTGCTTCGGGACTGCACCCAACCACTACCTGTTTGCACGACTCCTTTGAGCCGTGGTAGGGTAGTGATCAAAGTGCAGTGGGAACACACTCGAGGCGAAGTGCCAGTGTCAAGTCAGCGGACTAAGCTGTACTCATGTCACCTGGGAACTGATAACTGACGATAGGTATAATACCAACCTTTCAGTTCCCGACGAGTCCTGTCCAGTGTCCCCGTAACCTAACGAGCACCCGTATACTATCTCCAGTACGACGTACTGATGGCTGTGGGACAGACCATCTCCCACACTGGGATGAGAAGCGCATACGCTAGTCTACTCCGGAGTATCGATGCCTTGTCTCGATAGTCCTGCGACTAGGGACCTGTATAAGGATGTGCTTATAGATTACCCAGCCCCCACTAGTGTGACTGCCATCACAACGCTGGTAATCAAGCAAAAATCCTAAGGGCTCCACTAATGCGTATAGGTGATATCGCAAAATAAACACATGTACACATTGAAGTAGAAACAAACCAAGTAGCATACTACTATATTGAGCAAGATTATTTATACAAGGTGAATATCCCAAGCTTCCATTAAGTAAAATACAAACTAGTATGATACAGTAATGGCCTCTAGGGCATATACACTAACATAAACTTCATTGCATATTATTACTTGTTGTGCTTGGACTTGTATCGTTTGGACACTGCACTATTATTGACGGTTCATGTTGCACGAGCACTGATTGTATGCAACTCACACCGTCAATAATTGCCATGACATGCACAACACCTATACATACGTGATATTGTATGGTTAGGGACATTGAGACATTGATTTATATTCCATTGTTCATACGATATATAACATACCTGTATATCTACATACTTACACATATGCCTTGCCATACCTAACTTGATATAACTATACATATACCTGGAGGGTATTGTATCATTATTGACATGTATATACATATACCTGGCTTGATATAGCTACACACATATCTGGAGGGTATTACATCATTATTTATAGGTAGATACACATATTATGCTATACCGACAAGGTTACGCATACCTGGCTATAGCTACATGTTCACATTTATATGATGGTACGTTGGATTTCGGAAAAATTAGGAACCGTATAATATATTTATTAACATGTTGCAGTTAAATAGCCGTTTTTCCTATATATGCTCATATTACTGTTTCATGTTGCATATATTAGATTTCATGGATTTCACATTGATATATGGATTTCATATGATGTTCTAGATGTTTTACTCCTGTGTATATATATCAGTGGTATGGGACGCTGATATATATACATGTATATATATATCAGTGGTATGGGACGTTGTTATATATGTACACCTATAATATAGATATATATATATATCAGTGGTATGGGACGCTGTTATATATGTATACCAATAATATATATCATCATGATGATCTGTGCATGTATTCTAATTCATTGCGATATGAGTGGCCGATGTGCCCGATATGAGGGGCCGATGTGCCCGATATGAGGGCCGATATGGGGGCCGTTTAAGGAGGGAATTTGGGGATTTAGATTGTCTTGATGGACACTAGTTCGCCACGATGAGGATTCCGTGAGGATGACATATTTTATCCCGTACTCCGCATTTATTGATATGCTCTTACTTCATGTCTTAGAAGTACCTGATAGAGTACCTTTAATAACTGTTGCATATTCATATTGTCATACTTATGCTATCAGATTACATGTGATAGATTATCGCTGCTAGTATATACTTGCGATTACTGTATGATGTTATTTACTATTCACGAGTTCGCAACTCACCCCCGTTGTGCCGTAGGGTTTTTCAGGTCTGATCATCAGAGTGGTCGCGGCAGAGCGCCTTATTATCTCTACTTTTGCGGATACCGCTATGGTTGGCTGTGAAGCCGTTTGCTATAGGTGGGTTGCGGTTATTCTATGATATACATTGTATATTTCTTGTATCTAGTACTCTCCATCTACCACCTTCATGTATTGACTTAGAGACGAGTTGTGAAGATCGATGTTGTATATTCTTATGACTCTGGTTCGTGCGCTTGTGAGCCGGCCTTTTATATATATGGTTTATATTTTATTCGCTACGGCGTCGTATATCTGTTGTGGTGGTTGTTCTACCGTTGGGTGAGATTTGCTCCCGTTTGGGGATGCTTTACGTTTATCTTATGTTTGTACCCGTTTCGGGGCTAGTTTTTATGAAGGAGGTGTTGCCGAAATTTTTATGAAAACAAACTTAAGTTGAAAAGTTTTTGCATCGAGATTTTTTTTAAAAGTGATCTATATTTATTTCTTGTAATGGTTTAGATTGCTAGGTTTTTCGGCTTACTTAATTGCGTTACGCCTTTGTCGTTACGTAGTTTAAGTGCCAGTCATGGGCCCACTTTTGGGTTATGACAGTATTGCATACAACCGACTAATATCATATAACGAATTATTGAATCAACACTTGATTCAATAATCCGGTTATATCACATATAACCAATATCGCGAGTTAAAATACTATATCACATATAAGTATCAATCTCGGTCCCGCACATATCACATATGTGCCCTACTTCATTTCGCTTGAGCCAGGAAACCTCTGTGTAGGACTCTAAAGACTCGTCAATTTGCAGGCTGTAGGTAATGATCATATCAGTTACCCACAAGCCGTCAGCGGTACTAGCTGGACGTAACGACTACCCGAGTATTGAGCGATCAGAAGATCAACAACCAAGCTTGTTCATACTTCCGTGAATCCAATAAGTAACACTACCGTTAAATCTGGTCTCTTCGTCTTATATGTCGCATATCTAGTCTGGGGGTGGTAAATGTCAGACCCCAATAACTTGATAAGTCATGCCAATGTGAGGCTCATAACGGGTCGAGAAACTACTGATAACACTTATCAGTAATTCTCAGTATCTGCCCGGGCCAGGGACTTCCTGTTATTGCCAATCGAGCACAGCGCAACATCAACCCCCAATATCGGGAGAGACGAAATCCTTTCCTATCGCTCATTGCCTCCATGTGACTCGGGACTATACCTAAAAACCACCGTTTTGCACGCTCTCTTGAACGTGGTAAAGTGGAAATTAAAGCACAGTGGGAATCACACAAGACTCTATGACGATCTTGGGTCTACAGACTAACCTGTACCAGTGACACCAGAGAACTGCTATTTGACATTAGGTATAATACCATCTAGGAGTTCTCGGCGAGTCCAGTTCGGTGTACCCATTCTCCAATGAGCACCATTGCACACTCTCTGATGTCAAACACCAATGGTTGTGGGATCAACCATCGCCCCATACAGGGTCAAGAATCGTACACACTAGTCTACTCTAGAATATCTATGCCCTGTCTCGATACTCCCTCGACTAGCAACAATTAAAGGATGTACTTGTAGACTACCCTGACCCCACTAGTTTGATCTCCATCATAATCCTGGTAGTCAAGTCCACATCCTAAGTGCTTTATCAACATGTAACAGAGAGACAGTATAAAGATACAAGTATGCATGTTAAGATAAAGAGCAATCAGATATCATACTATCATGCCGAGCAAGAAAGTCCTCTCTATATATGTCCAAGCATCCACTATAATATACAATCATGTACAATAATAGCCTCTAGGGCATACATACAACTAACAATAAGCAGGGCAACTGCAAATCTTAACACGTTTAAGATACAAACTCTTATCACTCCATATTTCATCCTGAGTTTTAGGCACGGATTTGAATGGAACTTGATTCAGAAGATGTTCCGATGTTTGAAGCGTATATCCCTAGAATGAAATAGGCAACTCAGCACTACTCATCATGGAGCGAACCATATACAAAAGGGTATGATTCCTCCACTCCGATACACCGTTGTGCTGTGGTGTATACGGAGGAGTAAGCAGAGAGACAATTCCATTCTCTTTTAGGTATTCTAGGAATTCCGTGCTTAAGTACTCCCCTCCTCTATCAGATCGGAGGATCTTGAGAATATTGCCAATCTGGTTCTCTACTTCGTTTCTGAATTCTTTGAATTTCTTAAAAGCTTCAGATTTGTGTTTCGAAAGATACACATATCCTAATCCAGAGAGAATGTCAGTGAATGTGATGAAGTACGAGAACTCACCCCTTCCATGTATAGATATTGGACCATAAACATCAGTGTGTATGTGTCCCAAGAGCTCTGCTGCTTTTTCTCCGTGTCTGGTGAACGGAGATTTGGTCATCTTTCCCTTGAGACAAGACTGACAAGTTTCATAAGATGAAAATTCGAACGCATTCAAATATCCATCTTTATGCAACTTACTTAGTCTTTTCTCCCCGATATGACTAAGTATATAATGCCACATGTAGGTTTCGTTCACTTCTGAACTCTTCCTCTTGTCTGTGTTTTGTATATTGAAAAATGCATTTTGATTTAGAATATAGATGCCGTTACACAGTGTACCTTCTAAAAACAATAACTGATTAAGGTAAATGTTCATGATATTTTAATCAAGAACAAACTTATATCCATTTTTATCAAGTAAAGAAACTGATATGATGTTGCAAACTATGGAAGGTACATAGTAGCAATTGTTCAAAATCATAGTATTGCCATTAGGCAACACTAGGTGATATTCAACGACGGCAGTAGCATCAACTTGTGCTCCGTTCCTTACTCTGAAGGACATATCACCAGGTCCAACTATTCTACTTTTTCTTAGTCCCTGCAATAAATTATAGATATGAGATCCTGATCCGGTATCTAGTACCCAGGAGGTAGGACTGACCGAAAAACAGTTCTCAATAACAAGAACACCTGAAGGAGACACAATAATAAGCTTCTTCTTCATTGGGGTCATCAAGGAATTCATGCCATCCTCTTTCCCTTGCTCATACTCATGACTTCTATCATAAGTTAGAGCTGAACCGACGTTTTCCAGCCCTGAATTTGAATTCAGATCGGTCAAGCGATATATTTTATTATCTTGATTAAGACGTGAAATGGTTCCTACCTGGAAAGAGAGAAAAGAAACAATCAGTGTGTGCTCTTGAAAGATTAGATTGGTTATTAGTTTATCTAATCAGGATGGCTCCTACTGTTTCATCGAATTTTCCTTCAAACCTTTAAAAGGAAAACTAGTCGGGATCATTTGCACTTCATAAGTTCGCTAACCGTTCATCCAGGTGAGTGTTGGTACTCCGATGGAGGTTTCCCATGCTCTCATATGGACCTAATTAAAATAAACCTCGTTTCCGCAGAGGCATAGCCCCGTTAACACTTTTCTAGACACCTGATAGGTTAGCTAATTGTGAAGTGAAAAATATCTCCCAAGAGCAATCCTACTCATCAGTGAGATCGGGATCCAACTATCATTGCGTGATAACCTAAATGGAAGCCACTCTAGTTACCACACTTCAGAAGGTATGCAACGCTAGCAAGTTTCCTGTATATTTGAGACTCCCGATGTTGTTTTATTCCCCTAGGACCCTAGTGACCTTGACACAGTCAACAAATCAAAGAGTCCTAGTCAAGTTCAACCCGTCATTATCTTGATTGCATTAAACCCACCTGCATAAGCCTTGACACAGTCAACAAGGTTATACGACTGTCCTAACCAATCGCATCGAATGCTACAAATAAGTAGTACTCAGCTACCATTCACTACGTCTTGACACAGTCAACAAACGCAGCATGAATACTAAGTATTACTTATAAGAAATGACGGAGGGCTACGGCTAGGTTTTTGGCAAAAAACCTTTTAACGTAATGAACCTGATATTGTTGAAAGAACCAAATAGTTTTGAAAAGTAGTGTTTTAGGCTCTACTTTTGAAAACTAGTGGTTTTGAAGAAAACCGAGTAATCTACAGTATAAACTTTTGCTCAAGAGGCCACTCCGTGCGAAGAAATCTCGGCTCTTGCCTCGTCGAATGAGGTGCTGTATATTCATGACCGAATACCACTATGCAAAGCGAAAGAATATGACTATAGTTTTTCGAAATTTGTTCCAACAACATCTTTTAGGTTTCTTTTCTTGCATTAATCAAAATATGCGGTCCCATCAATTAATCCTACCACACCAAAAAAGAACGAAAATAAAATATACGTGTATGCCATCCGCATTCGCCACGGGGCCCCTTCGTACACCGTTAAGTTACTTAACTACCGGCAGAGCGGGGACTAGACTAGCGCGAGTGCAAAACATATACAACATCTACTAATATATAAATATATATATATATAACATTCTTCCCAGGCATGATAATAAGAAACATCACAGAATATCAACAAGCAACACAAAATGGTGGATAATCTTGGAGCCTCGGGTTTTATTTGAGCTGCAAATGAGACTCGACGTTCCCGGTCGTGTGGATATCCCGTGTAATGAAAACCTGGACCCCTACGAGCGCGGAAAGTTACCCGCCAATCCCAGAAGTAAGGTTACCCCAATCAACAAAGTGAATGGGCAACCCAGCACTTTAGGAGATCTGGTAACTTGAGCACACCTCCGTGGGTCATACTATACCCCCTACGAATGCGGCGAATAGCCCGCCAATTCTAGAGTGAAGCCCCCTCCATCTCAACGCCATGAGATGCGGGCTCGTTACCCTCTAGAACCCGGCTATTCGAGCACTCCACCGCGGGATAATCCTAGTACAGAAAATGAAAATATATGTACAATGCTGACATCAACCTCAACACAGTTGTGCCCCAATTAAATAATATACAACACGGCAGAAATGGCTGTCCACATGTCGGATGCTCGCCCCGCAATAACAAATGTACAAATGAATTTTAACTATACTACTACTATTGCACTGCAAGTTATCCACCACGACAATCCAACGATAATATCAGCACAAGCATAGAACGTTGATTGATCATTTCTCGATGTGTTGAAAAAGTGTTATCATAATCAAAGAATTTATAGCCACAATCAATAACGATGTCGATGTAGTTCGTTAATGAGTACGGATCGTCCATTGAAATTCATGTATTTATTCGTTCTTGCTTTAGTTGAGTCAAAAGAAAATAGTAAAAAAAATTCAAGAAGATGAATCAAGATTTAGTTGATGAAATATTTTCAAGAAACATCATGAAAGAATTTAAGATTTAGTAATCAACAAAATGTCCAAATTCAATTTTAGTTATCAAGAAAATATAGAATAGCTTGTAGGATTAGATAGGAATTAGTAGCAATGATGAATACTAAGAATGACTTATCTTATCTATTGATGAATTATTGCTAGAACGATAGAAATGAATGAAGATTAGGGATCTTTTGGAGAAACTAAGGTTTCTTCGTTCACTATCCCTTGTCTTTTCATTGATCACCATTCAAATCTAGCTTTTTGCAAAGAGAATCATCACCCATTTAATCCCAAATTGCAACGAAATTATCAAGACTGGTGATCTCGCTCCAAATTTGGTCGTTGATGATTGTTTTTCCTAAAGTTCATAATTCTCATAAGACTTAAGAAGAGTTTAGGATTTCATCACCATTTGATCTACTAACTCCTTCGAATCCTTAACAAGCAGAGATTTCACTCACGCATCATGAAAATAAAAGAATCAAGAATTAGAAATTTCATATTGGAAAAATTTAAAGAAAGCGAGAATTAACAATTTATCACCTTTATTAATCAACTTCAAATTACACATTCCTTCAATCCGAGATTACAAGAATTGCTCTTGATCGCTCTCTTGAAGAGGTAACTATTCCGTCGAATTTCGCTTTGCTCGGTCTCCGTGAGACTTGGACCTGTCGAGGATCTCGCGCTCTAGATGGCGATCGGCTTCGTTAAAGGATTTTGAATGTCGTCGCTTGATATTGTTCTCAACGATTCTTGATTTGGATCTTAATTGGGATTTGAATTGGATTGAATTGGCTCTCAAATTCTCTCCCAAATTGTGTCACCCCCGAAATGAAAGCTTAGGTCCATTATTTAGCCCTTCCCCAATCTTCCACTGGAATCGAGGTTAATCTTCCCCAAGAAGGTAGGTAGTTGTAGGGAAACTTCTAGAATAAGGTAGTTATCAAGCTTCCTCAAGAAGCTAGGTTGTTGTAAGGAAGTTTCTAGAGCAAGTTTGTTACAATGGAGCATCTTCAACAAGCTAGGACGTTGAATTGAAGCTTCTGGAGAAATATCGTCACCGGATGCCCTAACTCGGCCGCGGACCCGCGGCGGATCGGCCTGACTCGGCCGCGGTTCCGCGGCCGTTTTGTGAGTTTGTGGCTTCATTTCTCTGTGGTAGTCTTGTGTTGGTCTATGGGTATTCAGGTCATATCTGGAATCTTCTTATCTCTTCTGAATCTCTGCCAGATTTTATCTCTTTGATTTCCTGTATTTTGTCGGCAAATTTGCGATTCCGATATCTGTCCTGAAATAATTTTCTGCACAAAATCTCACTGAAGACTGTTGAGATCTACAATATCATGCGTGAAATAATAAACACACAATTTCCTCCAGAATGTTGATTATAATGTATAACAAGTGATAATTGATATTTTCCACCCGAACTGATAATACGTGTTATATTTATAACAAACATTTTTAGATAAATAGAAAAGTGAGGAAATTGTTATGTTAAAGATTGCAATATTTTCGACTGAACAAATTTCCCCATACTTGATTTTGATCTTCTCGAGCAAACTTCTTTTATTCAAAAAAGGAGATAATAGAAAGAAAAAGAAAAACTAACTAGCACACTTTCGTAGGCAAACACGATAGCACTGAGCATGTGCAACAAGCCTTTAAACCTCTAGGTGTCCCTAGTAGGAGGAGTGTTGTCTCCTGAGGGTTTTCAGCGGATTGCACCCATAAAATCCCATAATAAAAGGAAGACAATGAAAGTTACATATAAAGATAAGAACTATAAAAGAAAGACTTTGAAAATCAGAGTTTTCAACTACACTAGCTTTTCGGTTGACTTGAGCCCTATCTTAATAGTCATGAAAAGATATTAGAAATCACATCATCCTTCAATAAAACATCGCCTTTATTCTTCATTCCTATCTTTCTTCCAAACACAGATCATATACCCCTACGTGTGTGTAAAAGACATCCCTACACTAGGAGAATTCAATTCAAGCTATCATACTCTTGTCCATCTATCTCGGTACTTTTTAGTTGGTGAATATTTTAGATGGAATTGCTCACACATTTTTCATGCAACTGTTAATATTTCTTGAGGTAATAACCGACCGAATACTCAATGTGCTCATATATTAGGCGTAATTAGCAATTTCCTCGTCTTGCAACACCTAAGGCTTAGCAGTGACTCCAAAACCAGTTGGTCTAAGGTGTAGGGTTCCTAACAACGGCAGCAAGGTTTCGGGAGGCATCGTCCATGCCATTTTCAAAATTTTGCCGTTTCAAAGAACCCTAAACAAGAATCGTTAACTAGAGAATCATATGAAATACAAAGTAAACTACTTTATATCTAAGTGTTTGTGGAATACAGCCTTTGTAAACCGTTCCTTCACTTCTAAAGCTCCGAGTTGAAGTCCCTTCACTGTGATCCATGTCCCGGACTCTTGCATGGCTTCTCATGATGAAAAGAACGATCTTGCTTGGAGTCTTCGAGGCCGAAGATGATCTACGTCGAGGAGACACTAACTCAAGCTACTACTTCACTAATTGAAAGATTAGTAAAGCTAACACCCTATACTAAAGTGCTAATCTAGTAGAGGATGGTGAAGTAGGAAGTAGGCTCACTTTAGTTTTATTTTTCTCACAATATTTTCTCACTTGAACAAAACATAGAGAGCTCTTTTTCTTTGAGGAAGAAGATGAAGAAAGATAATGTTGTGTGAGAGAATGGCAACAATGGGTGGGAAAATATCTAATATTACCCTTATAAAGACTTAACCATGAGTTTAGATAATGGTTGGGTTAACAAATATATAGTGTGAGACAAAACTAGTGAACTAAGTCAATTGATCTCAAAGCTTCATGAAGCTTCATGCCATGTGATAAATTTCCAACTAATAAATGAATTACAATAAATAAATAAACCCTAAATTATCTTTATCATGGTGTAAGTCTCATACACCCATGTTGCATGTATCATCAACCATGACACAAAACAAAAACATAATTAATATATATCACATATATATTAAGTGTGCACATGTGAGAATAATAAATTCTTAAGTGAGCTAATATTAGTTAATGTAAATTAGTATATCACATATACAATTATAGATTAAATTATTAAATCAACACTTGATTTAATAATTCGTCTATATCACATATAACCGATTAATATAATTTGTATCAACTTATCGAATCAACACTTGATTCGATAACCCGGCTATATCACATATAACTGACCGATAGGAATAAATTGCGAGAATACAATAAGGTATCACATACTCGTATTATTCTCGGTCCCGCACATATCACATATATGCTCCTACTTCGTTTTCCTGAGCCAGTAAAACCTCCATGTAGGACTCTAAAGACTCGTCAATACGCCGGGAGTAGGTGATGATCACATCAAGCACCGACAAGCCGTCAGCGGTACTAGCTGGACGTAACGGCTACCTGGGTATTGAACGATTAGAAGATCAGCAAGCAAGTCCGCTCTAACTCCTGCAAAAGCCTGACAGTAATACTACCGTACAGTCCGGTCTCCTCGCCTGATATGTCGCATATCAAGTCTAGGGGTGGTAAATGTCAGACCCCAATAACCGATAAGTTATGCCGATATGAGGCTCATAACGGGTCGAGAAACTACTGATAACACTTACCAGTAAATTTATAAACCATCCCTGGCCAGGGACTTCCCTGTTATGGCCAATCGAGCACAGCGCAACAACAACCCCCAATACCGGGAGAGACGAAACCCCTCCTATCGCTCATTGCCTCTATGTGACTCGGGACTGTACCCAAAAACCACCGTTTTGCATGTCTTCTTGAACGTGGTAAGGTGGAAATCAAAGCACATTGGGAATCACACAAGACTCTATGACGATCTCGGGTCTATAGACTAACCTGTACCGGTGTCACTAGAGAACTGCTATCTGACGATAGTTATAATATCAACTAAGAGTTCTCGGCGAGTTCGTCCAGTGTACTCAGTCTCCACTAAGCACCCGTATACCATCACTAATGTCAAACACCAATGGATATAGGATCATCCATCGCCCATCTCATGGGTCGAGAAGCGTATACGGTAGTTTACTTTGGTATATCGATACACCCACGACTAGGAACATTAAAGGATGAACTTATGGACTACCATGGCCCCACTAGTATGATATGCATCATAATCCTGGTAGTCAAGTACACATCCTAAAGGGGTTTACTAACATGTAACCATAAGACAGTATCATGAGACAAGTATACATGTTAAGATAAAGAGCAACCAGATAGCATACTATTATGTCGAGTAAGAAAGTCCTCTCTATATATGTCCAAGCATCCAATATAATATACATCACATGTACAATAATGGCCTCTAGGGCATACATACAAGTAACAATCTCCCACTTGCACTAGGGTCAGCTGTTGTAGTATCGCATACCCAGCATCCCGAAGAGTCCCTCATACTATATCTGGGGAATGGCCTTCGTGAGTGGATCCACATTGTTATTCTTCGTGTCAACTCTCCTGACCTCGATCTCCCGGCGATCAACTATCTCCCGGATCAGGTGATACCACCTCAGAATATTCCTGGATCACTGATGGGACTGGGTTCCTTGGCCAAAACCACCGCTCCATTGTTATCGCAATACAAAGGTATTGGATACTCAATGGATGTAACCACTCAAAGTTCAGTTATGAACTTTTTTATCCAGTCAAACTCTTTGGCAGCATCGTTGGCAGCGATGTATTTAGCCTCCATCATCGAGTCTGCCACGGTTTCCTGCTAGGAACTCTTCCAGCATACCGCCCCTCCGTTGAGGGTAAAGTCAAATCCCGAGTGCGACTTCGAGTCATCCTTATCACTCTGGAAGCTCGAATCGGTAAAGGACTCCACTTGGAGTTCTCCGTTACCATACACAAAGAACGTCTCTTTAGTCCTTCTCAAGTACTTGAGAATTTTCTTCACAGCTGTCCAGTGACTCTCTCCAGGATCTGCTTGATATCTGCTCACTACACTTAGTGAGTATGCTACATCGGGTCTGGTACATAGCATCGCGTACATGATAGAGCCTACTGCTGAAACATAGGGTATCCCTTGCATGTGAGCTCTCTCCAAATCAGTCTTGGGAGACATCTCTTTAGAGAGAGTGAGTCCTGAGATCGTGGGTAAAAACCCACGCTTGGATTCTTCCATACTAAACCGCTTTAGTATGGTGTCAATGTACTTGGATTGGGACAATCCCAATATCCGTTTAAATCTATCTCTATAGATCTTAATCCCCAAGATGTAGGAGGCATCCTCTAGATCTTTCATTGAGAATCTTTGTGATAAGAAGAGCTTGACCGATTACAGCATAGGAATGTCATTTCCTGTCAAGAGTATGTCATCCACGTACAATACGAGGAAGACAACCTTACTCTCTGCCACCTTCTTGTATATACAAGGTTCATCTACATTTTTGACGAAATCAAACTCTTTGATAACGACATCAAAATAGATGTTCCAACTCCACGATACTTGCTTTAACCCATAGATGGATTTAAGCAGCTTGCACACCTTTCCGCTGCTCCCACTGTCTACGAAGCCCTCTAGATGAGTCATGTACACGGACTCTTCCAAATCACCATTCAGAAAGGCGGTCTTAACATCCATTTGCCAGATTTCGTAGTCATGGTATGCAGCAATGGCAAGCATGATCCGGATGGATTTAAGCATAGCCACTGGAGAAAAGGTTTCATCATAATCCACACCTGGTCGTTGACGAAAACCCTTTGCAACAAGTCTATCTTTGAAAGTCTCCACTTTCCCATCTACACCAAGTTTTTTCTAGAAGATCCACTTGCTCCCAATAGGTTTTACCCATTCAGGAGCATCTTCCAAAGTCCATACTTTGTTGGTGTACATGGATTCCATCTCGGACCGCATTGCATCCAGCCATTTCACAGAGTCCCCACTCGTGATGGCCTGCTCGAAGCTAGTTGGGTCATCATCCACCATGATGCAATCCTCGCTTCCACCATCAACGAGAAAACCGTAGTATCTCTCAGGTGGATGAGGAACCTTACTAGATCGGCGGAGAAGCTGGGGTTCCTTGGGCACTACCGAATCCTCTGGTTCCATCAAATCTTCTGTCGTAATTTGTATAGCTGGAACTTCTTCTAGTTCTACCTCCTTGCCATTAAGTTTTTCATAAGGAAAACCTTTTCCAAAAAGGTGGCATGTCGAGAAACAAACACCTTTTGTTCCTCGAAATGGTAGAAGATATACCCTCGCGAATGTTTGGGATATCCTATAAACTTACACAGAACTGATCTTGCCTCGAGTTTGTCCGGATTTTGTGTTTTCATATAGGCCGGACAACCCCATATCTGAATAAAATTAAGATATGGCCTCTTCCCATTCCATATCTCATATGGAGTGGTAGGCACTGATTTGGTGGGAACTCGATTCAATAGATATGCTGCTGTCTCAAGCGCATACCCCCAAAAGGAAATAGGTAACTCAGTAGTGCTCATCATAGAGCGCACCATATCTAATAGGGTGCGATTCCTCCGTTCCGATACACCGTTGTTCTGTGGTGTATACGGAGGAGTAAGCTAAGAAAGAATCCCATTCTCTTTTAGAAAATCCAGGAACTCCGTGCTCAAGTATTCACCTCCTCGATCAGATCGCAGGATTTTAATACTTTTACCCGTTTGGTTCTCGACTTCGGATTTATATTCCTTCAATTTCTCAAAAGCTTCAGACTTGTGTTTCATCAGGAACACATGTCCGAATTTTGAGAGATCATCAGTGAATGTAATGAAGTATGAGGAACCATTCCTGGCATGTGTAGACATACGACCACATACATCACTATGTATCAGTCCCAAAAGCTCATTAGCTCTTTCTCCGTGTCCTGTAAACGGAGTTTTGGTCATGTTGCCTTTGAGACATGACTGGAAAGTGTCATAAGATGAAAATTAGAACGAATTCAAATATCCATCTCTATGCAACTTAGCTAGTCGTGTCGCATTGATATGACCTAGTCTGCAATGCCACAAGAAGGATTCGTTCATTTATGAACTCTTCCTCTTGTGTGTGTTTTGTACATTAAGAACTGTAGTTTGATTTAGAATGTATATGCCATTATTTAACGAGCCTGATCCAATCAACTTTTGATTCAGGAAGATGTTCCCTCTTTACTTAATAAAGAAACTGATATAAGGTTGCGTATCAGGGTCGGAATGTAATAGCATTCGTTCAGAATCAATGTATTACCATTTGGTAATATAAGGTGATATTCGCCAACTGTTTTGGCTGTAACATTTTCCCCATTCTCGACTCTTATGGAATGATCACCCATTCCCAGTTCTCTACCTTTCTTTAGCCTATGTAATATATTATATATGTAGGATCCCGATCCGGTATCTAATACCCAGGACGTAGAGTGAACTGAGAAACAATTCTCAATAACTAACACACCCGAAGAAGATGCATCATCATGCTTATCCTTTGTTTGGGTGGCATGGGAATCCGGATATGTCTCTATTCCCTATTCAGTCTTGTAACAATTATAAGAAAGAATGGAACCAACGTTCCCCAGCACAGTATAACATGCGGGTTCGGTCAATACATCCATATTATTATCTTGATTAAGGCGTGACGTGGTCGCTACCTGGAGAGAGAGAGAAGAAAACACTTTAACGTATACTCTTGCAAGATCAGATTGTTTATTATTTTATCTAATCAGGATGGCTCCCACTGTTTTTATCAAATCTTCCTTCAAACCCTAAAAGGAAAGACTAACCGGGATTAATTACACCCTACAATTTTGCCAATCTTTTAGCCAGGCCAGTGCCGGTACTTTGAGGGAGGTTCCTCATGCTTTCGCACGGACCCCGTTGACACCTTTCTAGACACCCACTTGATCGGCTAATTGTCTTGTGTAAAACTCTCCCAGGAGTAACTCTTACTCGCAGTGGGTATCGGGATCCAACTATCTCATAGAAGCTATGCAATCTCATTGCAAATTTCAACACTTGAAATTCCCGATAATATTTTACCCCTAACGTCCTATGACCTTGACGAAGGCCTAACTACCCATAGTCCGCTAGTCAAGTTTAACCCGTCATTTGCTGATTGTATTAGACCCACCCACATGACCCTTGACGAAAGCCAAACTACGTCATATGAATACCCTAATACAATCGCATCGTATGCTGCAGATAAGCACTAATTTAGCTACCGTACACCACACCATGACAAAGGCCAAACTACCGTAGCACGAATACTAAAATAACACTTATCTGAAATGATGGAAGGCTACGACAGGTTTTTGCAAAAATCTTTTGCGTAATGAACTTGATATCATTGTAGAATCGAGTGATTTTGAAAAGGAGTGTTTTTGAGGCTTTTACTAGTTTTGCTAAAGAGGACATTCCCGGTGAAGGGATCTCGGCTCTTTCCTCATCGAATAAGGTGCGGGATATATCACATATATCACTATACAAAGAAAAAAACTTTAAAAGCAATCACGAGACAAACCGAGTGTTGTAGCATCTGCCAATTATTGCTAAAGAGGTCACTCCCGGTGAAGGGATATCGGCTCTATCCTTATGGAATAAGGTACGGGATATATCACATATATCACTATGCAAAACAATAATTGTAGCTACCCTTTTTGAAAATTTGATTCTATAACATCTTTTAGGTTTCTTTTCTTTCATTAATCATATTAATGAAGTCCCATCATTTAAGCTTCCTAAGCATCACAGAAAATGAAACGAAAATACAACGTACGCTTATGCCATCCTCATTCGCCACAGTGTCCCGTTATGCACCGTTAGGTTACTTAACTAATGGCATACCGTGACGGGACTAGCGCGGGTGCAAAACATAAGCAACGTCTACTATATATCTCATATATAATGTATATCCATTTGTATCAGAATCCATAGTGATCACATCACAGAGCAGCAGAAGAAACATATGAAATATTGGATATACTAGGAGGTCCGTGTTTTATTTTCAGCCTTTATAAAACACGGATTCCACGGTCGCGATGAATAGCCAAACCCACATCCCTAGACCCTTACGAGAGCGGCAAGCAACCCTACTAATTCTAGAGTTAGGAGACCCGGACTCGACTCCTCGAGTTTGTCTCCCACTAGACTCTAGAACCCGGTTACTTATGCTCCCATCCTTGGTTCTATCATAATACGGAAAAGTAAATAATATACAACAATGGTGACATCATCCTCAACCTGGAAGTTCCCCAATAAAAGAATATTACATACATTGAATTTTACATGAATGAAAATAAAAACTCTCATCTCACATAAAACACCCCGGCTATTCAAAACACAACGATCCAATATAACATATACAGCAACACATAATATCACATGTCATCAACGTAAGTAAATATGCGTATCCCAATTGTCGTTGACATATAGAAACGAAACCGGCGATACACAACAAATTACACTTACTGTCGTAGAAAAACTAGACGGTGTTAAACATTCCAATCGAATCAACAAACACCCACAATTACCTAAAAAGCTCAACACTTGAGCGTAGTTTAAAATTATTCAGCACATGCCACAGTACCAATGGGCCAGCCGTAGAAGGGTCAACTAACGCCTCACATGTGGCACCGCTGAACCACCACAAACCCGAGGGTTTACTGGCGGTTCTGACGGTCACATAATCGAGTTAAGGTTTTGTTCTTCGGGAGGGTCCATCGCATAACTTGCATGATATTTGAATGCTCTTCAACTACGGAAAAATCCAACACTTGGAAAATTTTCCGGCAAGGGTCAAACCGGGTATTTGATATCTGATCGAACTTTTTAACACCATCTAATGTAACTCGAAAAAAGTTAGAATTACGACTACGAAACACACTGAGTTGCCTTTATAGTAAATTAACATCTCATACAAATTCAACAAACACAAACAACACCTAAAGCACATAAACACATGCAATAGAACACTGGAAAAATTTGGAGGGGGGCTCGGATTTGGCCGATATGGGGGGGGGGTCTCACCGGCCAAAAATTACCAAAATGACCTCAAATTTCACTGGTGTTCATGTTATCACACATATATAATTATGCACTTGTTTGAAAAATTTTTAGAGCTCATTTAAAATTCGACAGAAAATTGGTTTTGAAGCGTCAGGTTTCGGAGTTGTTTCGGTTTCGTAATCTAACACAATCCATCTAATTCTCTAGCTAGGCTCTGATACCACTGTAGGGTTCCTAACAACGGCAGCAAGATTTCAGGAGGTATCGTCCACGCCATTTTCAAAATTTTGTCGTTTCAAAGATCCCTAAACTAGAATCGTTAACTAGAGAATCGTACGAAACACAAAGTAAACTACTTTATATCTAAGTGTTTGCGGAATACAACCTTTGTAGACCGGTCCTTCGCTTCTAAAGCTCCGAGTTGAAGTCCCTTCGCCGCGATCCAAGTCCCGGACTCTTGCATGGCTTCTCAAGATGAAAAGAACAATCTTGCTTGAAGTCTTCAAGGCCGAAGATGATCTACGTCGAGGAGACACTAACTCAAGCTACTACTTCACTAATTGAAAGATTAGTGAAGCTAACACCTTATACTAAAGTGATAATCTAGTAGAAGATGGTGAAGCAGGAAGTGGCTCACTTTAGCTTTATTTTTCTTACAATATTTTCTCACTTGAATAAAACCTAGAGAGCTCTTTTTCTTTGAGGAAGAAGATGAAGAGAGATAATGTTGTGTGAGAGAATGGCAACCATGGGTGGGAAAATATCTAATATTACCCTTGCAGTGACTTAACCATGAGTTTAAATAATGGTTGGGTTAACAAATATCTAGTGTGAGACAAAACTAGTGGACTAAGTCAATGGATCTCCAAGCTTCATGAAGCTTCATGCCATGTGACAAATTTCCAACTAATAAATGAATTACAATAAATAAATAAGCCCTACATTATCTTTATCATGGTGTAAGTCTCATACACCCATGTTGCTTGTATCATCAACCATGACACAAAACAAAAACACAATTGATATATATCACATATATATTAAGTGTGCACATGTGAGAATAATAAATACTTAAGTGAGCTAATATTATTTAATGTAAATTAGTATATCATATATACAATTATACATTAAATTATCAAATTAACACTCGATTTAATAATCCGGCTATATCACATATAACCGACTAATATAATTTGTATCAACTTATTGAATCAACGCTTGATTCGATAATCTGGCTATATCACATATAACAGACCGATACGAATAGATCACGAGAATACAATAAGGTATCACGTACTCGTATTATTCTCGGTCCCGCACATATCACATATATGATCCTACATCATTTTGCCTGAACCAGTAAAACCTCTATGTAGGACGCTAAAGACTCGTCAATACGCCGGCAGTAGGTAATGATCACATCAAGCACCCACAAGCCGTCAGCGGTACTAGCTGGACGTAACGACTACCTGGGTATTGAACGATCAGAAGATCAGCAAGCAAGCCCGCTCTCACTCCTGCAAAAGCTAGACAGTAACACTACCGTACAGTCCGGTCTCCTCATCTGATATGTCGCATATCAAGTCTAGGGGTGGTAAATGTCAGACCCCAATAACTGATATGTCACGCCGATATGAGGCTCATAACGGGTCGAGAAACTACTGATAACACTTACCAGTAAATCTTTAAATCAGCCCTGGCCAGGGACTTCCCTGTTATGGCCAATCGAGCACAGCGCAACATCAACCCCCAATACCGGGAGAGACGAAACCCCTCCGATAACTCATTGCCTCCATGTGACTCGGGACTGTACCCAAAAACCACCGTTTTGCATGTCTTCTATAACATGGTAAGGTGGAAATCAAAGCACAGTGTGAATCACACAAGACTCTATGACGATCTCGGGTCTACAGACTAACCTGTACCCGTGTCACCAGAGAACTGCTATCTGACGATATGTATAATACAAACTAGGAGTTCTCGGGGAGTCCGTCCAGTGTACTCATTCTCCACTGAGCACCCATATACCATCTCTGATGTCAAACACCAATGGATATGGGATCATCCATCGCCTATCTCATGGGTCGAGAAGCGTGTACGCTATTTTACTTTGGTATATCTATGCCCCGTCTTGATACACCCACGACTAGGAACATTAAAGGATGAACTTATGGACTACCATGGCCCTACTAGTATGATCTGCATGATAATCCTGATAGTCAAGTACACATCCTAAGGGCTTTACCAACATGTAAGCATAAGACAGTATCAAGAGACAAGTATAAATGTTAACATAAAGAGAAAGCAGATAGCATACTATCATGTTGAGCAAGAAAGTCCTCTCTATATATGTCCAAACATCCAATATAATATACATCACATGTACAATAATGGCCTCTAGGGCATACATACAACTAACATAAGGTACCAGGTGATGAAGCACCCTCGCTATATTTTTTATGCTTCTTTGTGATTACAAAACCAGTGTTCATTTTTATTCACCATTTTATTCTTTTATGCTTCATTTATATTTATTCGTACTTTGGCTTTTAGACAAGAGAATTTCAAGGTATCCTCTACTATCCCGAGTTTCAAGACGTGTGTAAGTGCGTATGGTAGGTGATCAACGTTCAGATGTTTGGCTTCCAGAATAGGAACTATTTTTCAGACTTATTTTTATCCGTAGATTAGTGACTTCCTTCATCTTACTAACCCTTGGGACAACGGCTATAAACTACTTATTACTAGTTTGGTTTAAGAAAACATCTAACTTTCTTGGTTTTCTTAAACTTTTCCAATCTTTTAAATGTAATTTTTTTCACTTTCTAATCTTCTATTATAAAAAATTTTGAAAATTTTGTGCTTATACAAAGTGTATGCAAAGTGATGCGTAAATAAGGACAAATCTCCCCTAAACCTGTTTACAGCAGTGTCCTCACTGTTGTCTCTTTTAAATCTCAAAAACATGTAGGCTTAGGAGGAAAAGTTATTAACGGTGTACAAGAATAAATGGACGTGAAAATTTCCCCCAAATTTATCTTTGGCTCACAATTTTGTGTAAAATTTTTATTTTCAAGAGCCAAAAATATACCCCCTCCCCCAAATTTGAGTTAAACAATATTACGCTTTTAAAATCATAAGAGGGGGGTAAAGCTATTGGTCAATGCAAAGCCTTACAAAGACCGAAAGTCAACACCAACCATTTGAAGATTTTATCGATGAAACATACCGGTTGGTGGAAGAACATGTTATATAGAGCCAGGAAGAAGTGAGGAAGAGATAAGTGGTGTAATAGAAAAGGTTTGTGTCTCGATTTGGAGAGACGGCACAATGGTTATGATGATGGATTACTCGAATTCTCGTGATTATCAAGAAGAAGGGGTGGTGGTTCAACATCTTTAGGTGGAGGTTGATTAATCGTAAAATCCGTGTTAGCTAAGAATGCGAGTTCATCAGCGAAGCTTTCATCGATATCATGAAGAATAATGTTATCGGAAAAAACTGGATGATACTCAGACACCATGAAAGGTTCAGAATAAGCGTTAGATGTTGGCCCGGACAGATCGATAGAAGGGTCCGTATGTGTATAAGACATGGTGGGGTCAAGCAACAACATACAAAAGGAGTCTAGATCAGTATCGTGAAGCTGTTCAGATTCGCTGTTGTCGTCATCCATCATGTTGACAGAACATACATGAGCATAGGGTTCGGAGGGTTCACTTACCAAGTTGAAAATTTTAAGTTCAATTGGCCTATTCCCGAAGGATAGGGTCATAGAACCATTTCGAAAATTGATTATAGCGTTGGAAGTCACAAGAAAAGGTCGACCTAGAATCACCGGAATTTGGTTTCGTGGGTTCGCTACAGGTTGTGTATCTAGAACAATAAAGTCCACAGGGAAGATAAACTCCCCGACTTTTATCAACACGTCCTCTAACATACCCCTTGGTTGGGTGATAGATCGATCTGCTATCTGTAATGTGCATTGCGATGGTTTTAATTCTCCGATACCCAATTGCTCATACACAGAATATGGAAGCAGGTTAACACTAGCACCTAAATCGAGTAGATCAGGATTGATATTTTTACCCCTAATAGAAAGAGAAATTGTAGGACAGCTGTTCACATCATAATATTGCAATTCATACGCCCCACTTTTATGCATTTTATAAGTAAACAGGTACTTTTGACGCTCGTTTGTTGCATGATACAAGATACAGGCTCTTGGAACAAATACAGTGAAAAAGACGAAAGATGCTACAGAAAAGGGACTTTTGACCAACAAGCAGACGGATCTTACTCAAGCCGAGACGAAGAACAGTGCAAGATCCAAAAGACGAAAGTGAAACGGTCAAAAGATCCTTACAAGTTTTCACTGAGGATCTGGAGAAGACTATGAAGCCCAACAGAGAAAAGAACTATGAAAATAGGAAGCCCAAGAAAAGATAAACATAGACCAGAATAATGGTGAGCCATGCCCACCAAAAGGCCGCGGAACCGCGGCCCAAGCGCTCCATTGCCGCGGTTCCGCGGCCATATTAGGCCCGTGTCGGTGCAATCTTTCTGTGTCGGTGTGTCGGTGCATATGTTGGGATTTTTAGGGGGCAAATCTGTAATTTCATGTCTACGAGAGTCTGTAACCCTAGCTTCACTGGTTGCTTATAAATTGTACCCAAAATCTGTAAAATGTGATGCCTCTTATCAATCAATGAAATATCAGATCTGTTGAGAGATCAAGAGCATCATCTTGTAAGTTTTCTTTATTTTATGCTTTAGTGTTTAGTTCTTTTCTTACCCTAGCTAATGTACTTCTTGCAGTAGAGTAATCTTAATACTTGCCGTAGTTAACTAGTCTAGCGTCTTTTAAATTGCAGTAAATAATAATTCAAGATCAGAACAAAACATTTAAAACATAACAACAAAAATGTCTTTTTGCAAAAATTCCCTAATGAGCGAGTAAAACCCTCGCTTGTTAGGGTTAGGAATAAGGTAAGGAGTGAGAGATGAATATCTCTCACCTCCTTCAATGCCAACACATTTTAAAAATAGAACTTCATGCACGCATGCATGATCCGCCCCCTACGGCACCCTACCTACGAGGTAACGGTGAACCGTAGTCTAAAAGGTCGGACATACATGACGTCCATGAAGATCGTAGCAATTAATAGGAAAGGACGGACAAGGATCTAGAGAAAGAAACTTCGTTTCTTCCCAATCATCCTAATCTCCTTTGCTAATAATTGCTGTGATTTTCTAAAAATGCTTTAATCAAACGGCATTGAAAGAGGTGACAATATGAATCTCATCAACCCTACCTTAGACCTAACACTAATGAGTTCTTTTATATCATATAAATTAGTTTTTAGATCAATCGACAAAAAACAAACAACAATCTGAATCAACTCGTTAGAACACAAAAACAAGAAATTACACATCTCTGCGGATCGACCCGTACTCACCGGCTAGCTGCAAAGCGACGTCGTTTCTGATTACGGTAAAACACAATTTTTTGGATTAATCAAATGGCGCTGTTGCCGGGGATGGCGTAAATTTTTTTGTTTTGTATGATTTCGGGTTGATATAAATTTTGAAAAATCATAAAAATCTGAAAATACAAAAAATACAAAAACATTTTAGAGATTTTTATCTGTTTGAAGGGTTTCTCGTTTGAATCTTGCAGGAACAACAAAGCATCGCGGATCTAGAGTTTTACAGAAGGTCAAAACAGAAAAAGGAGCATAAGAACAGAGAGCAATTTTAAGCACAGAACAGTACAAAAAGTTTCAGAGCCTGATTCCCTTAAAGAATCGCGCTTCCGCGGCATATTGGTACCCTAGACCGCGGAACCGCCGCTAGTCGGCCACGTCAGCGCATAAAAATTACATGGTTTGCTCTCTCTCTCTCCCCTCTGCAACCTCCATATTTCCACTGTAAAAGTTTCTGCAGGAATTCTTTGCGCTAAAACAAAAATTCTCTCCCCCTTCTAAATAACAGATTTTCTGCAGGGTTCTTTGTGCCGCGTTAAAAACTTGATTGCAAGTGAATTTAACTATTTTGCATAATTTAATCGGACTCTAAGGGGCTAATTGACCAAACTCAGATTGGGTGGGGATTTCATCACCCTTCCCAGGACCCCAGAAAACACCTAAAGCATGTGCATTGACCACAGTTAATTAAAAAAGACAAGACTCAGACCTAAGGACATCGAGCTCAATAGGAAAAGGACTAGTATAGGCATCAGCCGTTTATCCTAACCGACATTGCGGTGTCTAGGCTAGTGGTTATTAATTAGGCCTACTGTAGTGGTGGTTCCTTCCCACTTACCTGGCCGTACTTATCCGTGAAAAGGCGGTTTGAGGTCCTATTTCTAGCCCTAGTTAGGAGCTGTCTAGCAGACCTAGGCGACCCTAGATCTAGGCCTGATTGTGCATGTGTGGTTGATTTGTGTCACGAGTCCCTTTTGAAAAACCTTTTTGCAAAACTCTCACATAAAAAAAAAAGGAAAATCCTTTCAAAAACTTGCAACTTGCCGCTAAGAAAACGTGCAACTCACTTCCACCACTTTCCCTCACTGACGTTATCTTACCTCCACATTCTGTCTTTTTCTTTTTTTTCTGACTGCACTACCCTTTAGTGTATGTCACTTTGGACTAGGGATACTGACGCCCGATTAGTCCGTGTTTCGTTGGTACCGACCGACGAACATTTCGACACTAAAGTCGACACTCCGTCCACTTCCTTACCCTCAACTTCAATTTCTTTCACCGAATGTATGTCGGGATTCAACCCTAACAATACCTTACCGATGGGAAGGATTCCACCTCCGTTAGGTGCGAATGACCCGAACCAGCCGCCTGTTGAAGCGCCCGCACGAGTTGCGCTCCAGGATCTCTTTTACCCCATCCGCACTTCTTTACCCACCTGTCTTTCACCCCCACCAGCAAATGGGGACAATTTTGAGATAAAACAACATTTCATCAATATGCTGCCAAAATTTCATGGTTTGGAATCTGAAGACGCATATATCTTTATTAATAAATTCCAAAATGTGTGCGCTATGATGAAAACAACCCAATTGAGTGATGACGCTATAAGGCTAAGGGTCATTCCTTTCACCTTATGTGACCTAGCCGAGAAGTGGCTATATAGCACCGCATCACATTCCATAAGAAATTAGGACGAGTTTGTGAAGGCTTTTCTGAAAAAGTTCTATCCTCATCACAAAACTGCCAGAATCTGCAATGAAATAATTCAATTCTCACAACTTCCTTCCGAACCATTTTGGAAGTGTTTCGAGAGATTTAAGGACCTACTAGTTCAATGCCCTCATCATGGGATCGAAAGTTGGCAACTTTGCCAAACATTATACGAGGGATTGAACTCGGCAACGAAGCAGTTGCTAGAAACCATATGTCAAGGTCATTTTCTCTCTAAGTCTAGTGATGAAGCATGGCAGTTTCTTGAGGATCTTAGTGAGCAAACAATACAGTGGGAGAGTACCAAGACCACGTCATCTTCTAGTGGTCAATCTAGGGCAGGCATACATCAAGTCGAGATGTCGATTGCCATGAAGGCCGAGGTGGCCGCTCTTACGAAAAAGCTAGAAGCGATTGAGACCAAAATCTCATCGCCTTCTCCTGCCCCTGCTATGCCCCTACGAACTGTCTGTGCTTGTTGTGCGGATCCATCGCACCTAACTGAAGAGTGTCCTTATAATGCATCCACTGAAGGACAGGATCAAGTCAATGCTGCATTTCAGCAACGACAAAGGAACGATCCGTACTCTTCGACATATAATCCGGGGTGGAGGAGTCACCCAAATTTCGCTTGGAACCAAAATCAACAATTCCAAGGAAATAACAATTTTCAAAGACCTCCTCCTCCACAACAACAACAACAAGCACCCTCACAAACTCAATTTCAACCGCAACAATTTCAACAACAACCTTACCCTAATCAGGCGAACAATTTTGTGCCTAACAATGCTTACCAGCCAAATAATTATGTTCAACCTAATAATGATAATGTTAGATCGCTCGAAAGAAGTCTAGATGCGTTCCTTAATTAATCTACACAGTCTACAGCAAGACTTGAGACTTCTATTCAAACTTTAGTGCAAAATAGTACCTCACACGATCAAAGCATCAAATCTATGGAGGCACAAATTGCACAACTCAATGCAGCTTTGAGCGAGCGCAAAAAAGGAAAACTCCCGTCTAAACCACTGCCCAACCCCGGTCACGCACACGCTGCATATCAACAGCAGAATCATAACGTAAATGCCGTGACCACGTTGAGATCGGGAAAAGTGTTGCAGAAAAATGTGGGCATGAACAATGACACCCCTGCCGGTGGGATTTCTTCATCTTCATCTTCTTCTTCTTCTTCTTCTTCTTCAGAGTCTATTCTCCACCCTTCACATGGCTCTACCTCTTCTAGCTCGAACGGACCCATTTCTAACAACACGAACACATCTACACGGGGTGCCGTTCCAACTCGACAATATGATCCACAAAAGTTGGACTCAACCACCTTTCAAAATGTTCCTTTTCCTAATAGGTTGAGATCCAATAAACCCACTCCACAGATGGAGAAGATTGTTGAGTTGTTCAAACAGGTTAGCATAAATATCCCTCTTTTTGATGCAATCCAACAAGTTCCTTCATATGCAAAAATTTTAAAGGACTTATGCACCAAAAAGAGGAAGTCGCAAGTGCCAAAGAAAGTTTTTGTGGCTAGTGCTATTAGTGATGCTCTTGTAAATTCCCTTCCCCCAAAGCAAACGGACCCCTGGTGTCCTACCATTTCGATAACAATTGGGGACAAGAACATCAATAGAGCACTATTAGATCTTGGCGCGAGTGTCAATTTGCTACCCTATTCTGTGTACGAGCAATTGGGCGTTGGAGATCTTAAGCCCACTCACTGTACTCTCCAAATGGCCGACCGGTCAATAACCCATCCTAGGGGAGAGCTGGAGGATGTGTTAATTAGAGTAGGGGATTTCATTTTCCCCGTTGACTTTATAGTGATGGATACACAACCTGTTGCTAACCCCCGGAACCAAATTCCGGTAATACTTGGTCGACCATTTCTGGCTACTTCCAACGCAGTGATCAATTGTCGTAACGGTTCAATGAACCTATCTTTCGGCAATATGACAATTGAGCTCAATATTTTCAAGTTGGAAAGTCAGCCTGCTGAGCCTAATGCTAGCGTACTCGATGTTTGCTCGATCAATGAGATCGCGGAGGAGGACTGTGAATTCGAGAATTTTTTGTTCGATCACAGCAATGTTAACACCACTAGTGCGTTCCTCCTAAAATCCGACGCAGCTTTCACAACGGATAATGATTTTGAGTGCTTTACCTTTGTTGACGACTTTGAAGACTCATCATCTGAATTGGAGTCTTAAAGATTCTTTTTCTCACTTGTCCCTTTGGCACGTTTGCTTATCGTCGCATGCCCTTTGGGTTATGCAATGCACCCGCGACATTTCAGCGGTGTATGATGGGGATCTTTTTAGACATGGTCGAAAAGTTCTTGGAGATCTTTATGGATGATTTCTCCATCTTTGGTGACTCCTTCGACGAGTGTTTACGCTATCTTGACGCTGTTCTTATCCGCTGCAGGGATAAGAACCTAACATTGAATTGGGAGAAGTGCTATTTGTAGGGTTCCTAGGCACACTAGTGAGTACTCACAAGGCATCAACCATGCCAATTTCAAATTTTAACGTGCCGAGAAACCCTAAACTACGGATCGTTTGCTAGATGTCTAGGCGAAAATGAAACTAGTTAACACTTAACTAAGAGAATACGGAAATACAACCTTTGTAGATCCGGTCATCCACCTCCACGGCTCCGAGATGAGGTCCTCTCCGCTGTCCAAATCAAATCCGGGCTCTAGCGTCGGCTTCATCGGAGAATAGGCGAGCTAGGTCGTCGATGTCCATGCCGAAGATGATCTACGTCGAAGCATCGCTAGATCAAGCTCTCACTTCACCAAGTCAAGAAACTTGTGAAGAAAACACACTCTACTACTTGGCAAGAGGTAGAGGATGAAGAAATAGGAAGTGGGTTCAATTTAGAATTGGATTTCTCACTCTTTATCATCAATCACCATTGATGACCTCAAGGTTTTCTTCTTGAGTTCAAGGAAGAAGAAGAAGAAAATGATATATGATAAGTTCATTATTATTGGAATAGAAAATGAATACTTATAATATTAGAACCATGGTCAAGTGTAGAGAATTAACTAAGGTTAGATTAATGGTTAGGGTTAAAGATGAAGTCAAGAATGGTTACAAAGTCAAAGCTTCATGAAGCTTCAACTAAACTCCAAAATTAGCAACCATTCTTTTCTTATCTATTCAACATAAATAAATAAATAAATAAGTAAGAAAAGAAAACCCTAATCATTAGTTTAACCATGGCTTAATCCATTACACTTAACTATAGCTAAACATGTATCATCAAACATGATACAATCAAGTGCACGAAAATATATCGAATATACAATGTGCACAACCGAGCGAGAAAATCCATTCAAAGTGAACCGATACTAGTTAATGCAAAGTAATATATCAAATATATATAATTATACATTAAATCATTAAATCAACACTTGATTCAATGATCCGGTCATGTCGCACATAACCGACTGGTATCAATAGTAACAACTTATCGAATCAACACTTGATCCGATAACCCGGCTATATCGCATATAACTGATCAATGTCACATCGCGAGAATCGAATACAGTATCACATACTGGTATTATTCTCGGTCCCGCACATATCTCATATGCGCTCCTATTTCGTTTCGCTTGAGCCAGGAAACCTCTGTGTAGGACTCTAAAGACTCGTCAATACGCCGGCAGCGGATGATGATCATATCAAACATCCACAAGCCGCAAGCGGTCTGCTAAACGTAACGGCCATCCGGGTATTGAGCGATCTGAAGATCGACGAGCAAGCCCGCTCACACTCCAGTGAATCCGACCAGTAACACTACCGTACAGTCCGGTCTGATCGTCTGATATGTCGCATATCTCGCCTAGAGGTGGTAAACGTCAGACCCCAATAGCTCGATAAGTCGTGTCGATATGAGGTCTATAACTATTCGAGAAACTACAGGTAACACTTACCAGTAAATCTCAGCAACCCTGGCCAGGGATTTCCTGTTATAGCCAATCGAACACAGCACAACATCAACTCCCTATACCGGGAGAGACGAATCCCCTCCTATCGCTCATTGCCTCCATGTGACTCGGGACTGTACCCAAAAACCACCGTTTTGCACGCCCTCTTGGACGTGGTAAGATGGAAATCAAAGCACAGTGGGAACCACACAAGACTCTATGACGATCTCGGGTCAACAGACTACTCTGTACCAGTGTCACCAGAGAACTGCCATCTGACGTGAGGTATAATACCATCTGGGAGTTCTCGGCGAGTCCGTCCAGTATACCCAGTCTCTACTGAGCACCCGTATATCATCTCTGATGTCAAACACCAATGGATATGGGATCATCCATCGCCCATCTGAATGGGTCGAGAAGGTATACGCTAGTCTACTCTAGTATATCGATGCCCCGTCTCGATACACCCACGACTAGGGACTTTGAAGGATGTACTTATAGACTACCATGTCCCCACTAGTATGATCCGCATCACAGTCCAGGTAGTCAAGTACACATCCTAAGGGCTTTACCAACATGTAACAGAGAGACACCCAGTATACACGTTAAGGTAAAGTTCAACCAGATAGCATACTATCATGTCGAGCAAGAAAGTCCTCCCTATATATGTCCCAGCATCCACTACAATATACATCCCATGTACAGTAATGGCCTCTAGGGCATACATATAACTAACAATCTCCCACTTGCACTAGGGCCATCTGTAGCAGTGGTTGTAGTATCTCATACTCAACCATCCCATAAAAGTGTCTCTCTCTGGGAACAGGCCTTTGTAAGTGGATCCGCTGTGTTGTCCTCTGAGTCTACTCTCCTTACCTCGATCACCCTGGAGATCAACCATCTCCATGATCAGGTGACACTGCCTTAGAATATGTCTGGATCACTGATGGGACCGGTGTTCCTTGGCATAAGCCACAACTCCATTGTCTCACAATGGTTGGAACGTAGTTCATCTCATGAACCAGTATACACCCAAACAGCCTCTTTGGTAGCATCTTAAGTAGCGATGTATCCTGCCTTTATCGTCTAGTATGTCACGGTATCTTGCTTGGAACTCTTCCAACATACCGCCCCTCTACTGAGGGTAAAGACAATGCCTGTGACTGACACTCAGTCGTCTTTATCACCCTGGAACCCTTCCAGTGATTCTCCCCAGGATCGATTGATACCATCTCACTGCAACTAGTGAGAGTCCTAACATCCAATTAGATCTATCTCATAGATCCAAAATCCAGGATTTAGGGGGTATCACTTTGATCCTATATGGAGAATCATTGCGATAAGCGGAGATTGATCGAGCGTAGCATAGGAAACTCCTTCCCTATCAAGAGTATGTCATCCACGTACTCTACGAGGATTGTCACCATACTCCCTACTACCTTCTTGTTTATACAAGGTTCATCTACCATTTTGATGATGTCAAACTCTTTGACTTATCCATCAAAACAGATGTTCCAACTCCGCGATGCCTGCTTTATCCTATAAAAAATCTTGTACACGTTTCCGCTGCTCCCACTGTCTACGAAGCCCTCTGGCTGTGTACTTATAGACGCTCTCTTCCAAATCATCATTTAGAAAAGCAGTCAAGACACCCAACCACCAGAGATCGTAGTCATGGTATGCAGCCGTGGCAAGTAGGATCTGGATGGACTTAAGCATAGATACTGGAAAAAGGTTTCATCATTATCCACGCCTGGTCAATGACGAAAACCTTTAACAAGTCTAGCTTTGAAAGTCTCAACCTTTCCATCTACACCAAGTAATCTTCTCAAGATATACTTGCTCCTGATAGGGATTTAACCCTTCAGATATAGCAACCAAAGTCCATACTTTGCTGGTGTATAAGGATTCCATCTCAGATCGCTAAGCATCCAGCCATTCTTACAGAGTCACTACTCTCGATGGCCTGCTCGAAACTAGTTGGGTCATCATCTCATGATGCAATCCTCGCTCCCACTGTCATAGAGAAACCGAAATATCTCTCAGGTGGGTGAGGAACCCTACTAGATCGGCGGAGAGGCTGAGGTTCGTTGGAATCTACTGAATCCTTTGGTTCTATCAAATCATCAGCTGCAGTTTGTATAGCTGGAACATTTCCAGTTCTACATAACATACCTTGCCTCGAGCTTGTCCGGATTTTTCTTTTAGACATAGGCCGGACAACCCCAAATCTTAACCAACTTAAGATATGGGCTCTTCCCTTTCCATATCACATATGAAGCGGTAGGCATTGATTTGATTTGAACCCTATTCAAGGTATGCAGCTTTTCAAGTGCATAACTCCCAATAGGAAAAAGGATACTCAGTAGTACTCATCATAGAGCACACCATATCACATAGGGTGCTTTTGCTCCGCCCCGATATACTATCGTGCTATGGTGTATACGGAGGAGTAATTCTGAGAGAGAATCTCATTCTCCTTTAGAAAAGTCCAAGAATTTCCGTGCTCAAGTATTCTCCTCCTCGATCACATCAAAGGACATAATACTTATACCCTCTATTGGTTCTCTACTTCTATCTTATATTCTGTGAATATCTCAAAAGGTTCGGACTTGTGTTTCAACAGGAACATAGGTCTGAATCTCGAAAGATCATCAGAGAACGTAATGAAGTATAAAGAACCGGTCTTGGCATTTGTAGACAGGGGACCTACATACATCATCATGTATCATCCCAAGAGTACATTAACACTTTCTCTGTTTCCAATAAACGGAGCTATGGTCATCTTATCTTTGTGACATGACTGGCGAGTTTCACAAGATGTAAATTCAAACTAATTTAAATATGCATCTTTATGTAACTCTAGCGAGTCGGGTCATATTGATATGACCTAGTCTACAATACCTCAAGAAGGATTCGTTCATTTCTGAACTCTTCCTCTTGTGTGTGTTCTGTATACTAAAGAACTGTAGTTTGATTTAGAGCATTAATGCTTTTAGATAACGTGCCTGAACCGATCAACTTTTGATATAGGAAATGTTCAAAACATTATCCAACAATACAAAATTTTATCATTTCTTTACTTATAAAGAGACTGATATGATTTTGTATATCAGGTTCGGTATCTAACAACATTCGTTCAGAATCAATGTATTGGTAATACAGGGTGACAGTGACCGACAGACTTGGCTGCAACACTTGCCCCGTTTTCTGCCTCATGAAACTTATCACCCGTTCTCAGTTCTTCTACCTTTCTGTAGCCCTATGTAACAGTTTACATATCTGGGATCCTGATCTGGTATCACATACCCAGGACGTAGAGGATACTGAATAACAGTTCTTTGTAATGAACACACCCGAAGATGATGCATCAGCATGCACTCTCTTCGTTTGGGCGGCACGGGAATTCTGGTATTTCCCAATTTCCTGCTCTGTCTTATAACAATTATAAGTTGGAGCGGGACCAACGTTCCCCAGCTCAGTATAACAAGCGAGTTCGGTCAATATTCCGTATTATTATCTTGATTAAGGCGTGATATGGTCGCTACCAGGAGAGAGAGAGAAGAAAACACTCAGCGTGCGCTCTGTCAAGAATAGATTGGTTTTTATTTTATCTAATCAGGATGGTTCCCACTGCTTTTTATCAAATCTTCCTTCAAACCTTAAAAGGAAAGACTAGCCGGGATTAATTACACACAACAAGTTCGCCAATCTTTCAGCCAGGCCAGTGTCGGTACTTTGAGGGAGGTCCCCGTGCTTTCGCACGAACCTAATTAATGTAAACCTCGCTTTCCCAGAGGCGTAACTCGTTGACACCTTTCTAGACACCTACTTGATCGGCTAATTGTAATGTATAAAACTCTCCCAGGAGTAACAATACTCGCAGCAGGTATCGGGATCCAACTATCTCATAGAAGGTATGCAATCTCATTGCAAATTTCAACACTTGAAATTCCCGATAATATTTTGCCCCTAGCGTCCTATGACCTTGACAGAGGTCAACAAACCATAGGCTGCTAGTCAAGTTCAACCCGTCATTTCCTGATTGAAGTAAACCCACCCGCACGACCCTTGACAGAGGTCAACAAGGTCGCACGACTACCCTAAATCAATCACATCATATGCTTATGCAGATAAGCACTAATCAGCTACCGCACACTACGCCTTGACAGAGGTCAACAAACGCAGCACGAATACTAACCAGTACATATCTGAAATGACGGAGGGCTACGACAGGTTTTTCTGAAAACCTATTGCGTAATGAACTTGATATCGTTGTAGAATCAAATGATTTTAAAATGGAGTGATTTTGAAGCTTTTCTAGTTCTGCTAAAGGAGTCACTCCCGGTGAAGGGATCGTCGGTCCTTTCCTCGTCGAATGAGGTGCGGGATATATCATATATATCACTGTGCAAAGCAAAAAACAGTTAAAAGCAATCAAAAGTCAAACCGAGTGTGTAGCATCTGCCAGTTATTGCTAAAGGAGTCACTCCCGGTGAAGGGGATCTCGGTCCTTTCCTTATCGAATAAGGTGCAGGATAAATCATATATACCTCTGTGCAAAGCAAGAACTGTAGCTACCTGTTTTATTTTGAAATTCGATCTACAACATCTTAGGTTTCTTTTTCTTTCATTAATCACATTAATGAAGTCCCATCATTTAAGTACCTAAACATCACAGATAAATACGATGTACACTTATGCCATCCGCATTCGCCTCGATGTCCCCTCGTGCACCGTTAGGTTAGGTAACTAACGGCAGAGCAGGGCAGGGCTAGTACGGGTGTAAAACATAAGTAACTTCTATATAATATATCATATATACTATATACTGTATCTATCATAGAACATCACATGATCACATCACAGATATCGCAGCAGAAGAATCATATGAAATATTGGATATACTAGGACGTCCGTGTTTTCAATACGAGCCAGTATAAAACACGGATTCCACGGTCGTGATGAATAGCCAAACCCACACCCCTAGACCCTACGAGAGCGGCAAGCAACCCTACAATTCTAGAGTTAGGAGACCCGGACTCGACTTCTCGAGTTGGTCTCCCACTGGACTCCAGAACCCGGTTACTGTGCTCCCCTCCTTGGGTCTATCCTAGTGCGGAAAAGTAAATAATATACATCAACGGTGACAACTTCCGCAACCAGGAAGTGCCCAATAAAAGAATATTACATACAAGTTTTTACATGAATGAAAATGAAAAACACTCATCTAACATAAAAACCCCCCGGCTATTCAAACACGACGATCCAATATAACATATCCAGCAACACATAACATCACATGTCATCAACGTAAGTAAATATGCGCATCCCAATTGTCGTTGACATATAGCAACGAAACCGGCGATATCACATATTACACTTACGGTCACAGAAAAGAAAGTGTAAAACTACAACAGTTGGAATCCGCAACCATTTCAGACATCGCATGCCTGACCAAATGAATTTCTTAGACATCGTATGCCTAATAATTATAAACCCCGCATTTTAGTCTCTTTATCGAAAACACTTTTCAATACCAAGTCGGGCAATTCAACAGGATTCCGACATTTTGATCGAATGCTCGTCGCAAACTTCAGTAGACGGCCGCACCCCCGATACCGTCGACGAAGTGCACCAAGGCGGAACACCGTTACCCGGGAGCACCCGAACGGATGCTTTCGGCGACGGGGTTCTCCTACAGTCACTTGGTCGGGGCTATGGAGTGAAGCTGTCTATTAAGTTTATCCGGCGAGTATCCGTGTACGCTACGTGATTGCGACGGACTTTTGATCACATCAAAATTCCGTGGCAACCGATCAAGGTGAGACTAAACTGCTATGTTATAACATTCATTCAGTTATCTCATAACTATTTGTGAATTCCAATTATTGTATCACATTCCAGATAAACAGAAATGTTAAACTTTCCGATCGAACAATCGAACACCCAAGTTTTCCCGATACAGATCAACACATGAAACAAGTCTAAAAACATTCAGTTCGTGCCTCAGTACCAACGGTCCAGCCGTAGAAGGGTCAAGCCAACGCCTCACATGTGGCACGCCGTACTGCCCCAAACCCGAAGGTTCAAAGGGCAGTTCAAGACGGTCACATAATCGAGTTAAGGTTTGTTGTCTTCTAGAGGGACCATCGCGTTACTTGCACTACTTAGAACGTCGTTAAACTACGGAAAAATCCAACACTTGGAAATTTCCTGACAGAGGAAAAATTGGGTATTTATATCCGGTCGAACTTTTTAACATATTCTAAAATTTATCCGGAAAGCCACACAGACAAAATTTGAAACCCCGATCGAATCTTTGATTCCCAATACAACCCAAAAATGCTCAACTGTTTACTGCATATTAAAAATTCCCATGAAAACCAGCACTGAAAAATAGGAGTTACTGTGCAAAATTCAATGGCAGATAAGACAAAAGGGCCGCGGAAGGGCCGCATTATCACGCTAATGCCGCGGTTCCGCCGCACTTTAGAAAGATCATTAGGTAATTTTTGCTTCGTAATTCTTAGATTTACCTGCTGATTTTTCTGCATATTTTTAATTTGCAAAAATCCACATTTTACAAAATTGTCCAGAGAGCATTTTAAAGTCGGGGTTTCGGGTCGATCGGACTTCTAACTCCGTCTACGCATCGCCTAAGGCTCTAGCTAGGCTCTGATACCACTGTAGGGTTCCTAGGCACACTAGTGAGGTCTCACAAGGCATCAACCATGCCAATTTCAAATTTTAACGTGCCGAGAAATCCTAAACTACGGATCGTTTGCTAGATGTCTAGGCGAAAATGAAACTAGTTAACACTTAACTAAGAGAATACGGAAATACAACCTTTGTAGATCCGGTCATCCACCTCCACGGCTCCGAGATGAGGTCCTCTCCGCTGTCCAAATCAAATCCGGGCTCTAGCGTCGGCTTCATCGGAGAATAGGCGAGCTAGGTCGTCGATGTCCATGCCGAAGATGATCTACGTCGAAGCATCGCTAGATCAAGCTCTCACTTCACCAAGTCAAGAAACTTTTGAAGAAAACACACTCTACTACTTGGCAAGAGGTAGAGGATGAAGAAATAGGAAGTGGGTTCAATTTAGAATTGGATTTCTCACTCTTTATCATCAATCACCATTGATGACCTCAAGGTTTTCTTCTTGAGTTCAAGGAAGAAGAAGAAGAAAATGATATATGATAAGTTCATTATTATTGGAAAAGAAAATGAATACTTATCATATTAGAACCATGGTCAAGTGTAGAGAATTAACTAAGGTTAGATTAATGGTTAGGGTTAAAGATGAAGACAAGAATGGTTACAAAGTCAAAGCTTCATGAAGCTTCAACTAAACTCCAAAATTAGCAACCATTCTTTTCTTATCTATTCAACATAAAAAAATAAGTAAGAAAAGAAAACCCTAATCATTAGTTTAACCATGGCTTAATCCATTACACTTAACTATAGCTAAACATGTATCATCAAACATGATACAATCAAGTGCACGAAAATATATCGAATATACAATGTGCACAACCGAGCGAGAAAATCCATTCAAAGTGAACCGATACTAGTTAATGCAAAGTAATATATCAAATATATATAATTATACATTAAATCATTAAATCAACACTTGATTCAATGATCCGGTCATGTTGCACATAACCGACTGGTATCAATAGTAACAACTTATCGAATCAACACTTGATCTGATAACCCGGCTATATCGCATATAACTGATCAATGTCACATCGCGAGAATCAAATACAGTATCACATACTGGTATTATTCTCAGTCCCGCACATATCTCATATGCGCTCCTATTTCGTTTCGCTTGAGCCAGGAAACCTCTGTATAGGACTCTAAAGACTCGTCAATACGCCGGCAGCGGATGATGATCATATCAAACATCCACAAGCCGCAAGCGGTCTGCTAAACGTAACGGCCACCCGGGTATTGAGCGATCTGAAGATCGACGAGCAAGCCCGCTCACACTCCAGTGAATCCGGCCAGTAACACTACCGTACAGTCCGGTCTGATCGTCTGATATGTCGCATATCTCGCCTAGAGGTGGTAAACGTCAGACCCCAATTGCTCGATAAGTCGTGTCGATATGAGGTCTATAACTATTCGAGAAACTACAGGTAACACTTACCAGTAAATCTCAGCAACCCTGGCCAGGGATTTCCTGTTATAGCCAATCGAACACAGCACAACATCAACTCCCTATACCGGGAGAGACGAATCCCCTCCTATCGCTCATTGCCTCCATGTGACTCAGGACTGTACCCAAAAACCACCGTTTTGCACGCCCTCTTGGACGTGGTAAGATGGAAATCAAAGCACAGTGGGAACCACACAAGACTCTATGACGATCTCGGGTCAACAGACTACTCTGTACCAGTGTCACCAGAGAACTGCCATCTGACGTGAGGTATAATACCATCTGGGAGTTCTCGGCGAGTCCGTCCAGTATACCCAGTCTCTACTGAGCACCCGTATATCATCTCTGATGTCAAACACCAATGGATATGGGATCATCCATCGCCCATCTGAATGGGTCGAGAAGGTATACGCTAGTCTACTCTGGTATATCGATGCCCCGTCTCGATACACCCACGACTAGGGACTTTGAAGGATGTACTTATAGACTACCATGTCCCCACTAGTATGATCCGCATCACAGTCCAGGTAGTCAAGTACACATCCTAAGGGCTTTACCAACATGTAACAGAGAGACAACCCAGTATACACGTTAAGGTAAAGTTCAACCAGATAGCATAATATAATGTCGAGCAAGAAAGTCCTCCCTATATATGTCCCAGCATCCACAACAATATACATCCCATGTACAATAATGGCCCTCTAGGGCATACATATAACTAACACCATTTCATGGTGCGAGAGGGCATTGTCTTAGGACATGTCATCTCGCAAAATGGCATCGATGTAGATAGAGCAAAAATCGAAGTGATCTCCAACCTCCCTCCCCCAAAATGCGTCAAAGATATTAGAGCCTTCCTTGGCCACGCCAGTTTCTACAGACGGTTCATCAAGGACTTTAGCAAGATTGCTAGACCCTTGACTCTCTTACTAGCCAAGGACACAACTTTTGCAGTCGACTCCACTTGCATTGAAGCATTCGAGTCTTTGAAGCATTCCCTCATCACTGCACCCATCCTCTCATCTCCCGACTGGATGCACCCGTTTGAAATCATGTACGACGCATCAGACTTTGCTATTGGCGCTGTTCTTGGACAGCATATTAATAAGATGCCGCACGTGATTTATTATGCTAGCCGAACACTAAATGAGGCCCAACTCAACTACACAACAACAGAGAAAGAGTTTTTAGCTGTTGTGTTTGCACTCGAAAAATTTCGGCCTTATTTAATCGGCTCTCCAGTCGTTGTATATACTGATCATTCAGCTCTTCGCCACCTTTTTGCGAAGAAAGATGCTAAGTCAAGGCTAATACGTTGGATCCTTTTATTACAAGAGTTTGACCTTGTCATTAAGGACAAAAAGGGATGTGAAAACGTAGTAGCTGATCACCTATCACGACTTCCTTCTTCCCCCCACGCTCGATCTTCCAATCACCGATGTTTTTCCCGACGAGCAACTCTTGACCGTTTCTTGCGAACCATGGTTCGCCGATATTGTGAATTACTTAACTACCGGCCTGATACCCAATGATTGGTCAAAACAGGATAAATTTCGATTTTTATCCCAAGTAAAGCATTTTTACTGGGATGAGCCCTATCTTTTTAAATACTGTTCCGACCAAATCATTCGTCGGTGTGTACCCGAAAGTGAGGTCAAGAGTGTGCTGTCTTTTTGCCACGATCAAGCATGTGGCGGGCACTTTGGCCCAAAGAAGACAGCCGAAAAAGTTTTGCTGTGTGGTTTCTATTGGCCACGACTCTTCAAGGATGCATTTGAATACTGTAAAACTTGCTCCCCGGTGCCAACACTTGGGCCGGATTTCGCGGAGAAACGAAATGCCGCTCCAACCTATTTTGGTTGTGGACATTTTTGATGTTTGGGGCATAGATTTCATGGGACCATTTCCTAACTCTTTTAGAAATGTGTATATTCTGTTGGCGGTTGACTATTTTTCTAAGTGGGTCGAGGCTGTGCCCAGCCGAACGAACGATAATAAAGTTGTCGTTCGGTTTCTTAAAGAACACATATTTTCTCGATTTGGGCACCCTCGGACGATAATAAGTGATAATGGTTCTCACTTCTGCAATAGGACTTTCGAGTCCTTAATGCGCAAATACTCTATCACCCATAAATTGTCAACGCCATATCACCCTCAAACATGTGGGCAAGCCGAGGTTTCGAATCGGCAAATAAAGCAAATCTTGGAGAAAACGGTTTCCAAAAACCGTAAGGATTGGTCACTTAAACTGATAGATGCACTATGGGCTTTCCGTACTGCATATAAGACCGATCTTGGTATGTCTCCATACTGGCTTGTGTACGGAAAGGCTTGCCACCTCCCAGTGGAGATCGAGCATAAAGCATTTTGGGGTATCAAAGAGCTGAATTTGTCTTTAGGAGATGCGGGCAGCAATCGAAAGCTGCAATTGAATGAGTTGGAGGAGCTGAGGGATGAGGCATATGATAATGCCATAAACTGCTAAAAACCGAGCCAAGGTGTTCCACGATAAACACCTTTTGCGAAAAACTTTCGAACCTGGTCAACAGGTTCTACTTTATGACACTCGGTTACACTTTCATCCCGGCATGCTCCGGTCCAGATGGAGAGGACCTTTTGTAGTCCGCACCGTTTATCCGCACGGTGCGGTTGATCTTGAGAACCCTGAAGACGGTACCTTATTCAAGGTGAATGGGCATCGACTGAAACCGTTCTTCACAGCGGACCCTACGGAGGAGCTCCTGTTTTTGCAGGTGCCAATTTACACTGATTGATCTTCCTCCACTTTCACCCCCAAAATTTCTTTTCCCAAAACATTATTTCAAACAAGTTTGGGGGTGTGTATATTGTTTGTATATATAAAAAAAATATAATAAAAAAATTAAAAAATTTTAATAAAAAATATAATAAAAAATAATAATTTTTGGACCTAATTGCAAATTTGCAGATTAAGAGCTGATTTTACAAATGAAACCTTCGTTTTAGAGGGTGTTTTCCGCAAATCACCTTCTCTCCCCTCTATTTAAAGGAAACCGAGCCTCTGTTCTTTTACCCTAAATTCTTTCCTCTTCATAAAACCCTAGCCGCCGCCTCCTACCCTCTCCAGAAAAATCTCGCAGCAACTCCACCAAGCCGCCGTGTTTCCGCCGCCGTTGCCCCCCTCCCCGCCGCGCAACCGCCGCCTTCTGGTCTCTTCACCCCCTGAAATTTTCAGGGGAGGTAACTCTGTCTAAATCCTCTCTGTTACCGCATATCATTTTACTGTAAACATCTAAATGGCACATAAAATGCAGTATGAAAGAGATTTTTCCCCTGTTTTCGAACACGAGGTTTACGGTAGATATTTCGCGCATGAAATCGCACAAAGGGGATGGAATTTCCTGCTTTATAATAATGCATCTGCCTTTGCCCTACCTAACCTAGTTGCCCTATTTTACGAATCCATGGAAGATAATAGCCTTGACAACTTAGGGTACATTAAACTAAATGAGGGAAATCGTGAAATTCACATCGATAGGAACTTGATACACGAGGTTACACTCATACCACGTGTACCTGCACATGAACACCCTTTGTGCTTTGAAGATTATATGCCCTTGATGGGTAATGACTGTGCATGAGAACCGCGTAAGGGCATCCAAGCACGGACCCTTTTCGCGAACGTTTTAACTGTGTGCCGGTGGGCACAAAACAATATTTTTGGAAGTTCCCACAACACGATCTTTTTCACCCCTTCGTTACATGTCGTACACACGCTGATGATGAAAAATCCTAGGTTCGACATGTGCACAGTTTTGCTCCAATCTATAGGTACGGGGAAATGAGGTTCCGTATACCCATGTCCCATGCTTGTTACTTAACTCTGCCGATATTTCCTCTCCATCGAGGAATTTGACGCATACATGATAGACGGTGTCCCGGTTCGACCATTTGTAGAGGGCGTCTCGTCGTCCTACTCTAGACTCACGGATATTTGGACACGAACCGAACCGGCAGAAAATGTACCTGCACACACCCCTAGTTCGAGCTCGACTTCGAGCGGGGAAGAACTAACTCCCCAGGAGCATGCGCGACTGATGCGAAGAACAGTGAGAAGAATCGACTCTTTGAGGGATGAGTTTCGGGCAACTGCACGAGATCACGACCGTCGGTTGACGGAAATTGAGAGGGGAATCCAAACACTTTTGGCTAGAGGGGAATGATCACGTTCACGCTCACGAGCGCGACGTGGGGCCGGGCAGTGAGGGCACTGATTTTCTCAAGTTTGGGGGGGAGGGTAATGTATATAGTTATCTTTTGCATTGCATATTGTATATATTTTCTTTCCCTTTTGCATATTTAATTTCTGCATTGCATCTTTATATAAAAATTCATAAAAATTTGAAAATTTTTGAAAAATAAAAAAAATTAGGAAACTAAAAAACACATAAAAATTGAGAAAATTTCAAAAAATTATAAAAATTATTGTATTCAATTTTAGTTAATTGACTTGAGTTGATAAAAATGTTAACTAGCTAGGAAAACTAGATCTTAGACTTAGTAAATTAAAAACCCTAAAAATAACCTTGCTTAAAGTTTAACGGTAGAAAGTGTATGTCTTTGTAGGTTATTTAGGAATAGGCAAATTTTGGGTTCACTTCGTGGGTTAAGCCAAAACGAGGGAAGAGTACTAATGTTCTTATTAAAGTATAAGTTCGGAAGATAGTTCCTAGCTTGAGTTTAGATTCTGAAAATATGTACCCTACAAAATGCACAATCACGCACCTTGAAACTTGGATTAGTAGAAGAGACCTTGAATTACTCTTGTCTAAAGTCCTTAGCACAATGAAAATAAAAAGAAAAAATAAGTGAATAAAAAAATGGACACTGGTTTTTGTGATTACTTAGGGCTAGAAAATTAATTAGCGAGGGTGCTTCATCACCTAGTGCCTTAGACCAACTGGTTTGGGAGTCACTGCTAAAAGCCTTGGGTGTTGCAAAACTAGGAAATACGCTTAAAAGGGATAACGCATCTTGTAATCGGCTGTTGGTACCTCAAGAAGTATTAACGGTCGCATGAAAGATGTGTAAACGAAAATTAAGTGCTTTGGACAATGGACGAGAGTACGATTGCTTGATTTGAATTTCCAAGTGTAGGGGTGAAAATTACACACACGTAGGGATATGTGATTAGAGTTTAGATAAGAGAAAAGAATGAAAAATAAAACTTGTATCTTTAATAGAGTTGATAGAAATTCCTAAGTGGAGATGAAATTCCAGAAGAAAAACTTAAGAAATGCTGAATTCTAAGTAATTTTATAGAACATGTACAATCTTAAGTTACATAATAAGGAAGTGTGAAGAATATGGGTGGATAATTTGCGGGGCGACGATAATAGAATTCCTTGTTAGAAAACCTAATTGGAAAACAAAAGTCGAAAAACCAAGTTGATAGGATTTTGTGGGTGTAATCCGCTGAAAACCCTCAGGAGACAACACTCTTCCTACTAGGGACACCTAGAGGTTTAACGGCTTGTTGCACGTGCTCAGTGCAATCGCGTTTCCCTGCGAAAGTGCGGCTAGGATAGAATAAATTAATAAGTTTGCTCGAGGACGAGCAAAAGATAAGTTTGGGGGTATTTGTTCACATCATAATATTTCAATTCATACGCCCCACTTTTATGCATTTTATAAGTAAACAGGTACTTTTGACGCTCGTTTGTTGCATAATACAGGATACAGGCTCTTGGAACAAATACAGTGAAAAAGTCGAAAGATGCTACAGAAAAGGGACTTTTGACCAACAAGCAGACGGATCTTACTCAAGCCGAGACGAAGAACAGTGCAAGATCCAAAAGACGAAAGTGAAACGGTCAAAAGATCCTTACAAGTTTTCACTGAGGATCTGGAGAAGACTAAGAAGCCCAACAGAGAAAAGAACTATGAAAATAGGAAGCCCAAGAAAAGACAAACATAGACCAGAATAATGGTGAGCCATGCCCACCAAAGGGCCGCGGAACCGCGGCCCAAGCGCTCCATTGACGCGGTTCCACGGCCATATTAGGCCCGTGTCGGTGCAGTCTTTCTGTGTCGGTGTGTCGGTGCATATGTTGGGATTTTTAGGGGGCAAATCTGTAATTTCATGTCTACGAGAGTCTGTAACCCTAGCTTCACTGGTTGCTTATAAATTGTACTCAAAATCTGTAAAATGTGATGCTTCTTATCAATCAATAAAATTTCAGATCTGTTGAGAGATCAAGAGCATCATCTTGTAAGTTTTCTTTATTTTATGCTTTAGTGTTTAGTTCTTTTCTTGCCCTAGCGAATGTACTTCTTGCAGTAGAGTAATCTTAATACTTGCCGTAGTTAACTAGTCTAGCGTCTTTTAAATTGCAGTAAATAATAATTCAAGATCAGAACAAAACATTTAAAACATAACAACAAAAATGTCTTTTTGCGAAAATTCCCTAATGAGCGAGTAAAACCCTCGCTTGTTAGGGTTAGGAATAAGGTAAGGAGTGAGAGATGAATATCTCTCACCTCCTTCAATACCAACACATTTTCAAAAATAGAACTTCATGCACGTATGCATGATCCGCCCCCTACGGCACCCTACCTACGAGGTAACGGTGAACCGTAGTCTAAAAGGCCGGACATACATGACGTCCATGAAGATTGTAGCAATTAATAGGAAAGGACGGACAAGGATCTAGAGGAAGAAACTTCGTTTCTTCCCAATCATCCTAATCCCCTTTGCTAATAATTGCTGTGATTTTCTAAAAATGCTTTAATCAAACGGCATTGAAAGAGGTGACAATATGAATCTCATCAACCCTACCTTAGACCTAACCCTAATGAGTTCTTTTATATCATATAAATTAGTTTTTAGATCAATCGACAAAAACCAAACAACAATCTGAATCAACTCGTTATAACACAAAAACAAGAAATTACACATCACTGCGGATCGACCCGTACTCACCGGCTAGCTGCAAAGCGACGCCGTTTCTGATTACGGTAAAACACAATTTTTTGGATTAATCAACAGCCGGGGTCCTTACGTTTCTTAGGTAATTGTTGGGAAAAAGCTGCATTTACGTTACTCGACATGAAAACTTCTTTCGGCACTTAAGTTTTTCTCTTCCTAGCACACAAGTTCTTAAGTATTTTCGCGTAAGCCGGAACTTGTTTAATCGCATCTAGGAGAGGGATGTTTACGTTAACCTGTTTAAACATATCCACAATCTTCTCCATTTGTGTGTTAGATTTGTTGGCCCTCAATCTATTTGGAAATGGAACTTTAGCAATAAGGGTGGGGTCCAACATATATGAAGAAGTTTGTGGGGGTGGAAAGGATCAGGTGGGTAGAGGGTTCGTGCCCAGGGGAAAACAGAGAATAGGCTTGGAAGAAGAAGGTAGATTAGACGTAATAGGATAAGAAGAAGAAGATGCTGGGGTATCATTTATTGATTCCTCAATATCATTATCAACCTGTTCACCGACTTGGTTATTTAGCACTCTTCCAGATCTCAACGTGGTAAGTGCATTCATATTATACTGTGAGTACCCTAGATTCGGTAAGGATTGAGATGGAAGTTTCCTTTTCTCTGTAGCACTCATCGCGACATTCAACTGTGCAATTTGTGCTTCTATCGATTTAATACTCTCACCGTGGGAGATAGTGTTTTGAAGTAACGTTTAGATAGAAGATGTTAAAGTTTCATTCGTTTGCATGGAATGTTTAATGAACATGTCGAGTGCAGAGGGTTTATCGATATCGGCAGAAGAAGGATCAAAGTTGTTGGCCGGTTTTATAAACGTTGCGGTTGAAAGGGGTGCCAACTCAGTTGTGGTGGTTGCTGTTGTTGTAGAGAAAGTCTTTGATAATTACTTCGGAACTTGTTTTGATTTTGGTTTTGGTTCCAAGAAAAATTAGGGTGATTCCTCCAATCCTAATTATAAGTGGAAGAATAAGGATCATTTCTAGGTCGCTGTTGAAAAGCAACATTAGTGTGTTCTTGACCTTGAAACGGAGAATTTAAAGGACATTCTTCCGTCAAATGTGAAGGATCGGAAGAGCAACCACACACGGTTTTAGGGAACGTGAATTGGTTTAGGGAGGCTGAAGAGAATTTGTTTTCTATAGCATCGAGTTTCCTTTGTATCGCAGCCATTTCGGCTCTCAATGCGATGGAAACATCGAGCTGATGGTTACCTTCCCTAGATGATGGTGGTCTAATGCTTTCACATTGCATAGTTTTTTCAGCAAAATCTTCTAAGAATTTCCAAGCTTCACCATCGTCTTTATTCATAAACTTGCCTTGACACATGGTTTCAAGTGTCTGCTTTGTCGAAGGAGTAAAGCCATCATATATAATGCGGCAAAGATCCCATCTACTGATTCCGTGATGAGGACATTGGATAAGAAGTTCCTTAAATCGTTCAAAGCATTTCCAAAATGGTTCATTGGAAAGTTGGATAAATTGGTAGATCTCGCTTCGAATGTGGGTTGTCTTATGATTGGGATAAAATTTCTTAAGGAATGCTATAACGAATTCATCTTATTTTGAAATAGAATGTGCGGTTGTGTTATTAAGCCACTTCTTGGCTAAATCGCACAAAGTAAAAGGATGAAAACGTAACCGCATAGCATCCACAGAAAGTTGTGAAGTGCCCATCATAACACATACGTTTTAAAATTTGTTTATAAAAACGTATGTGTCTTCGGATTCAAGCCCGTGAAATTTTGGCAACAGTTTGATGAATTGAGGTTTGATTTCGAAATTATCCCCATTCGCTGGTGGAACAGAAAGACAAGTGGGAAGGGGACCACGAATAGGATAGCATCTCTCTTGGAGAGTGATGTGTGGTGGATTCAGCGCACCTGCAGGCGGTGGCAGAGTGGTGTAATTGAAATTCGATGGATAACCGTCCATCTCGGTCGATGATGTGGGTGGTGGGAAAAAAGAAGATGAAGAAATACCGACTTTAGCGTCGATAAAAGAAACGCAGACAAGATAGGCAATAGAATCCCATGTCCAACCTAACATGTGCTAAACGGTTGTAGCACAAGTGGTAGCGTTTGTGATAATTAGAGAAAGTGATTTGGTTTGTTTTTGGTTTGTTTTGAAAAAGATGGATCTAAAAAAAATCACAACAAAAATGCACAATCAATCCTAAATCTACGGTCACCTAGGTCAAGTCATTAGACCGCTCCTACACTTCTAGAAGACAAATCGCAGGATAAATCCTCTACTACCTCTTTATCCTTCCTGTGGCCAGGTATGTGCCAACTAAGTGGGAGGTATCCGCTACGTAAGTAGAGGGCCTAATTAAGTAACCATTTTCCTTAGACACACTTGGCTTAGACACCACAAAAGAAATGGGGATAAGAAATAGATTACCCACGACCTTCTTCTGTCCTAATTGAGCGCGACGGTCCTTAGAGTTTTGTCTAGATATTTTTTAGTTAATAAAGGGTGATGCGGATGCTAGTTTTGTGATTTTTAGGGCTTAGGAAGGGTAATGAAATCCTCACCTAATCTGAATTTAGTCTTTACCCCTTAATTTCCGTATTAAAATATGCAAAACAACCAATATCAAAACACGCAAAAAAAATTTATTTTCTGAGCGGCGAATTTTTGCAAAGAATCCTGCGGCAAATTTGTTATTGGACAAGATCAGAGAAGAGAGAAGAGGGAAAAGATTATACCACAAAATTTTTAGGCACTGAATCACCTAAACGGCGGCGGAACCGCCGCAAAAACCCTGACGCCACCGTGGTTCCGCGGTGGAATGGAGGAGTTAGGCGATTTACTATTTACCGTAGCTTCCTTTGCTCCTCTGGAGTCTTCAGAGAGTCTCTGAATCTTGATCTCCCTTCTACAGTGATGCCAGATTCCCTCGCAAAAATTCAAATACTAATCGTTAAGCACACGATGCAATTTTGATTTAAAATTTTATGGAATAATAATTTTTCAACTCAAATAGCAAGAACGAACAAATTACGCATGCATCCCCGGCAACGGCGCCATTTAATTGATCGTTTCTCGATGTGTTGAAAAAGTATTATCACAATCAAAGAATTTATAGCCGCAATCAATAATGGTGTCGATGTAGTTCGTTAATGAGTACGGATTGTCCACTGAGATTCGTGTATTTATTCGTTCTTGCTTTAATTGAGTCAAAAGAAATTAGTAAAGAAAATTCAAGAAGATGAATCAAGATTTAGTGGATGAAATATTTTCAAGAAACATCATGAAAGAATTTAAGATTTAGTAATCAAGAAAGTGTCCAGATTCAAATTTAGTTATCAAGAAAATGTAGAATAGCTTGTAGGATTCGATAGGAATTAGTAGCAATGATGAATACCAATAATGACTTATTTTATCTATTGATGAATTATAGCTAGAATGATAGCAATGAATGAAGATTAGGGATCTTTTGGAAAAACTAGGGTTTCACCTTTACTATCCTTTGTCTTTTCATTGATCGCCATTTAGATCTACCCTTTTGCAAAGAGAATCATCACTCATTTAATCATAAATTGCAACGAAATTATAAAGAACGGTGATCTTGCACCAAATTTGGTCGTTGATGATTCTTTTTCCAAAAGTTCATAATTCTCATAAGACTTAAGACGAGTTTGGGATTTCATTAACATTTGATCTACCGACTCCTTCAAATGCTTAACAAGCGGAGATTTCACTCACGCATCATTAAAATAAAAGAATCAAGAATTAGAAATTTCATAATGCAAGAATTTAAAGAAAGCTAGAATTAACAATTTATCACCTTTATTAATCAACTTCTAATTACACATTCCTTCAATCCGAGGTTAGAAGAATTTCTCTCGATCGCTCCCTTGAAGAGGTAACTATTCCGTCGAATTTCGCTTTGCTCGATCTCCATGAGACTTGGACATGTCGAGGATCTCACGCTTTTGATGACGATCGGCTTCGCGTAAAGGATCTTGAATGTCGTCGCTTGATGTTGTTATCAATGATTCTTGATTTGGATCTTGATTAGGAATTGAATTGGAATGAATTAGCTATCAAATTGTCTCCCAAATTGTGTCACCCCTGAAATGAAGGCTTAAGTCGTTTATATAGCCCTTCCCCAATCTTCCACTAGAATCTAGGTTAATCTTCCCCAAGAAACTAGGTAGTTGTAGGGAAACTTCTAGAATAAGGTAGTTATCAAGCTTCCTCAAGAAGCTAGGTTGTTGTAGGGAAGTTTCCAGAACAAGTTTGTTATAATGGAGCATCTTTAACAAGCTAGGACGTTGAATTGAAGTTTCTAGAGAAATATCGTCACCGGATGCCCTAACTCGGCTGCGGATCCGCGGCAGATCGGCCTGACTCGGCCGCGGTTCCGCAACCGTTTGGTGTGTTTGTGGCTTCATTTCTCTGTGGTAGTCATGTGTTTGTTAGTTATATGTATGCCCTAGAGGCCATTACTGTACATAGGATGTATATTGTAGTGGATGCTGGGACATATATAGGGAGGACTTTCTTGCTCGACATGATAGTATGCTATCTGGTTGAACTTTACCTTAACGTGTATACTGATTGTCTCTCTGTTACATGTTGGTAAAGCCCTTAGGATGTGTGCTTGACTACCTGGACTATGATGCGGATCATACTAGTGGGGACATGGTAGTCCATAAGTACATCCTTCAAAGTCCCTAGTCGAGGGTGTATCGAGACGGGGCATCGATATACCAGAGTAGACTAGCGTGTACCTTCTCGACCTATACAGATGGGCGATGGATGATCCCATATCCATCGGTGTTTGACATCAGAGATGGTATACGGGTGCTCAGTAGAGACTGGGTACACTGGACGGACTCGCCGAGAACTCCCAGATGGTATTATACCTCACGTCAGATGGCAGTTCTCTGGTGACACTGGTACAGAGTAGTCTGTTGACCCGAGATCGTCATAGAGTCTTGTGTGGTTCCCACTGTGCTTTGATTTCCATCTTACCACGTCCAAGAGGGCGTGCAAAACGGTGGTTTTTGGGTACAGTCCCGAGTCACATGGAGGCAATGAGCGATAGGAGGGGATTCGTCTCTCCCGGTATAGGGGGTTGATGTTGTGCTGTGTTCGATTGGCTATAACAGGAAATCCCTGGCCAGGGTTGCTGAGATTTACTGGTAAGTGTTACCAGTAGTTTCTCGAACAGTTATAGACCTCATATCGACACGACTTATTGAGCTATTGGGGTCTGACGTTTACCACCCCTAGGCGAGATATGCGACATATCAGACGATCAGACCGGACTGTACGGTAGTGTTACTGGTTGGATTCACTGGAGTGTGAGCGGGCTTGCTCGTCGATCTTCAGATCGCTCAATACCCGGGTGGCCGTTACGTTTAGCAGACAGCTTGCGGCTTATGGGTGTTTGATATGATCATCATCTGCTGCCGGCGTATTGACGAGTCTTTAGAGTCCTACACAGAGGTTTCCTGGCTCAAGCGAAACGAAATAGGAGCGCATATGAGATATGTGCGGGACCGAGAATAATGCGTGTATATGATACCGTATTCTATTCTCGCGATGATTGTATCGAATGGTTGTATGCGATATAACCTAGGTATCGAATCAAGTATTGATTCGATAAGCCGATACATTGAATACTAGTCGGTCGTGTGCGACATGACCGGATCATTGAATCAAGTGTTGATTTAACGATTTAATGCATAATTATATATTTGATATATTACTTTGCACTAACTAGTATTGGTTCACTTTAAACGGATTTTCTCACTTGGTTTGTGCACATTGTATATGTGATATACTTTTGTACACTTGATTGCATCATGTTTGATGATACATGTTTAACTATAGTTAAGTGTAATGAATTAAGCCATGGTTAAACTAATGATTAGGGTTTTCTTTTTATTACTTACTTATTTATTTATTTATTTAGAAAAGATAAGAAAAGAATGGTTGCTAATTTTGGAGTTTAGTTGAAGCTTCATGAAGCTTTGACTTTGTAACCATTCTTGTCTTCATCTTTAACCCTAACCATTAATCTAACCTTAGTTAATTCTCTACACTTGACCATGGTTCTAATATGATAAGTATTCATTTTCTTTTCCAATTATAATTAACTTATCATAACAATTCTTCTTCTTCTTCATCTTCTTTCATGAAGAAAAAGCTTTCTTCATCAATGGTGATTGATGATAAAGAGTGAGAAATCCAATTCTAAATTGAACCCACTTCCTATTTCTTCATCCTCTACCTCTTGCCAAGTAGTGGAGTGTGTTTCCTTCACAAGTTTCTTGACTTGGTGAAGTGAGAGCTTGATCTTGCGATGCTTCGACGTAGATCATCTTCGGCATGGACATCGACGACCTAGCTCGCCTATTCTCCGATGAAGTCGACGCTAGAGCCCGGATTTGATTTGGACAGCGGAGACGACTTCGTTGCGGAGCTATGGAGGTGGAGCACCGGATCTACAAAGGTTGTATTTCCGTATCTCTTAGTTAATTGTTAACTAGTTAGCTTTTTCGCCTAGAATTCTAGCCAACGATCCGTAGTTTAGGGTTTCTCGGCACGTTAAAATTTGAAATTGGCATGGTTGATGCCTTGTGAGACCTCCTTGGGGTGCCTAGGAACCCTACAGTGGTATCAGAGCCTAGCTAGAGCCTTAGGCGAAGTCCAGACGGAATTTGAAGTCCGAACGAACCCGAAACACCAAATCAATCTTGCTCTCTGTACTTTTTTGAAAACAGTGAGTTTTTCCAAATTAAATATTGCTAAAAAATTCAGCAGGAAAAAATAAGAATTACGGTGCAAAAAGTTTCTGGTGAACAGTATTTTTCGCGGCGGATCAGCGGCAGAAGCATGGCTTCTGCGGCTGATCAGCGGCCCCTTGGTGACGTCAGCCCACTTTATTTGCACAGTAACTCCTGATAAATTCTGCTGAGTTTTCTGGGAATTTTTAAAATTTATTCAAGAGTTGAATTTTCGGCTGTTGTTTTGGGGATTCGGTGTTTCGATCGAGGCATCAAATTTTGTCTGTTTGGTTTTCCGGATAAATTCTAGAATATGTTAGAATGTTCGATCGGAAAGCTTAACATTTTCTAATTTTCTGGAATGTGATACAATAATTCGAATTCACAAGAAGTTATGAGATAACTGAATGAATATTATAAACATAGCAGTTTAGTCTCACTTGATCGGTTGCCACGGAATTTTGATGTGATCAAAAGTCCGTCGCAATCACGTAGCGTACGCGGATACTCGCCGGGTAAACTTAATAGACAGCCTCACTCCATAGCCCCGACCAAGTGACTGTAGGAGAACCCCGTCGCCGAAAGCATCCGTTCGGGTGCTTGCGGCAGCGGTGTTCCGCCTTGGTGCACTTCGTCGACGGTATCGGGGGGTGCGGCCGCCTACTGAAGTTTGTGACGAGCATTCGACCAGGATGTCGGGAATCCTGTTGAATTGCCCGACTTGGTATTGAAAAGTGTTTTCGATAATGAGACTAAAATGCGGGGTTTATAATTGTTAGGTATGCGATGTCTAAGTATTTCATTTGGTTAGGCATGCGATGTCTGAGGAGGTTGCGGATTCCAACTGTTGTAGTTTTACACTTTCTTTTCTGTGACCGTAAGTGTAATATGTGATATCGCCGGTTTCGTTGCAATATGTCAACGACAATTGGGATGCACATATTTACTTACGTTGATGACATGTGATGTTATGTGTTGCTGGATATGTTATATTGGATCGTCGTGTTTGAATAGCCGGGGGTTTTTATGTGAGATGAGTGTTTTTCATTTTCATTCATGTAAAAATCTGTATGTAATATTCTTTTATTGGGGCGCTTCCAGGTTGCGGAAGTTGTCACCGTTGTTGTATATTATTTACTTTTCCGCACTAGGATAGACCCAAGGAGGGGAGCATAAGTTACCGGGTTCTGGAGTCCAGTGGGAGACCAACTCGAGGAGTCGAGTCCGGGTCTCCTAACTCTAGAATTGGCAGGGTTGCTTGCTGCTCTTGTAGGGGTCTAGGGGTGTGGGTTTGGCTATTCATCACGACCGTGGAATCCGTGTTTTATACTGGCTCGTATTGAAAACACGGACGTCCTAGTATATCCAATATTTCATATGATTCTTCTGCTGCGATATCTGTGATGTGATCATGTGATGTTCTGTGATAGATACAGTATATAGTATATATGATATATTATATAGACGTTACTTATGTTTTACACCCGCGCTAGCCCTGCCCCGCTCTGTCGTTAGTTACCTAACCAAACGGTGCATGAGGGGACATCGAGGCGAATGTGGATGGCATAAGTGTACGTCATATCTATCTGTGATGATTAGGTACTTAAATGATGGGACTTCATTAATGTGATTAATGAAAATAAAAGAAACCTAAGATGTTGTAGAATCGAATTTCAAAACAAAACAGGTAGCTACAGTTCTTGCTTTGCACAGCGGTATATATGATATATCCTGCACCTTATTCGATGGGGAAAGGACCGAGATCCCTTCACCGGGAGTGACTCCTTTAGCGATAACTGGCGGATGCTACACACTCGGTTTGTCTTTTGATTGCTTTTAAGTGTTTTTGCTTTGCACAGTGATATATATGATATATCCCGCACCTCATTCGACGAGGAAAGGACCGACGATCCCTTCACCGGGAGTGACTCCTTTAGCAAAACTAGAAAAGCCTCAAAAGCACTCCATTTCAAAATTCATTCGATCCTACAACGATATCAAGTTCATTACGCAATAGGTTTTCATAAAAACCTGTCGTAGCCCTCCGTCATTTCAGATAAGTAGTAGTTAGTATTCGTGCTGCGTTTGTTGGCCTTTGTCAAGGCGCAGTGTGCGGTAGCTAACTGGTGCTTATCTGCTTATGCATATGATGCAGATTGAGTTAGGGTAGTCGTGCGACCTTGTTGGCCTTTGTCAAGGGCCGTGCGGGTGGGTTTAATTCAATCAGGAAATGACGGGTTGAACTTGACTAGCATCCTATGGTTTGTTGGCCTTTGTCAAGGTCATAGGAGGTTAGGGGCAAAATGTTATCGGGAATTTCAAGTGTTGAAATTTGCAATGAGATTGCATACCTTCTATGAGATAGTTGGATCCCGATACCCGCTGCGAGTAAGAGTTACTCCTGGGAGAGTTTGATACATTACAATTAGCCGATCAAGTAGGTGTCTAGAAAGGTGTCAACGGGGTTACGCCTCTGGGAAAACGAGGTTTACATTAATTAGGTTCGTGCGAAAGCACGGGGGACCTCCCTCAAAGTACCGACACTGGCCTGGCTGAAAGATTGGCGAACTTGTAGTGTGTAATTAATCCCGGCTAGTCTTTCCTTTTAGGGTTTGAAGGAAGATTTGATAAAAAGCAGTGGGAGCCATCCTGATTAGATAAAATAATAACCAATCTATTCTTGACAGAGCGCACGCTGAGTGTTTTCTTCTCTCTCTCTCCAGGTAGCGACCATATCACGCCTTAATCAAGATAATAATACGGAATATTGACCGAACCCGCTTGTTATACTGAGCTGGGGAACGTTGGTCCCGCTCCAACTTATAATTGTTATAAGACAGAGCAGGAAATTGGGGAATACCAGATTTCCCGTGCCGCCCAACCGAAGAGAGTGCATGCTGATGCATCATCTTCGGGTGTGTTCATTACAAAGAACTGTTTCTCTGTATCCTCTACGTCCTGGGTATGTGATACCAGATCAGGATCCCAGATATGTAATCTGTTACATAGGGCTACAGATAGGTAGAGAACTGAGAACGGGTGATAAGTTTCATGAGGCAGAAAACGGGGCAAGAGTTGCAGCCAAGTCTGTCGGTCACTGTCACCCTGTATTACAATACATTGATTCTGAACGAATGTTATTAGATACCGAACCTGATATACAAAATCATATCACTCTCTTTATCAGTAAAGAAATGATAAAATTTTGTATAGATGGACAATGTTTTGAACATTTCCTATATCAAAAGTTGATCGGTTCAGGCACGTTATTAAAAGCATTGATGTTCTAAATCAAACTGCAGTTCTTAGTATATGGAACACACACAAGAGGAAGAGTTCAGAATTGAACGATTCCTTCTTGAGGTATTGTAGACTAGGTCAGATCAATGTGACCCGACTAGCTAGAGTTACATAAAGATGCATATTTAAATTAGTTTGAATTTACATCTTGTGAAACTTGCCAGTCATGTCACAAAGATATAAAAACACCAGCTCTGTTTATTGGAAACAGAGAAAGAGTTAGTAAACTCTTGGGATGATACATGTTGATGTATGTAGGTCCCTAGTCTACAAATGCCAGGACCGATTCTTTGTACTTCATTACATTCTCTGATGATCTTTCGAGATTCAGACCTATGTTCTTGTTTAAACATAAGTCCGAACCTTCTGAGATATTCACAGAATATAAGTTAGAAGTAAAGAACCAAAATATGGGTATAAGTATTATGTCCTTTGATGTGATCAAGGAGGAGAATACTTGAGCACGGAAATCCTGGACTATTCTAAAGGAGAATGAGATTCTCTCTCAGCATTACTCCTCCGTATACACCATAGCACGATGGTATATCGGGGCAGAGCAGATACACCCTATTTGATAAGGTGTGCTCTATGATGAGTAATACTGAGCTACCTATTTCCTTTTGGGTGTTATGCACTTGAGAAGCTGCATACCTATTGAATAGGGTTCTAATCAAATCAGTTGCCTACCGCTTCATATGTGATATGGAATGGGAAGAACCCATGTCTTAAGTTAGTTAAGATTTGGGGTTGTCCGGCCTATGTCTAAAAATCAAATCCGGACAAGCTCGAGGCAAGGTTAGTTATGTAGAACTGGAAAGGTTCCAGCTATGCAAACTACAGAAGATGATTTGACAGAACCAAAGGATTCAATAGATACCAACGAACCTCAGCCTCTCCGCCGATCTAGTAGGGTTCCTCACCCACCTGAGAGACACTTCGGTTTCTCTATGACAGTAGGAGCGAGGATTGCATCATGAGATGATGACCCAACTAGCTTCGAGCTGGCCATCGAGAGTAAGACTCTGTAAGAATGGCTGGATGTTTAGCGATCTGAGATGGAATCCACGTACACCAACAAAGTATGGACTTTGGTTGCAATATCTGAAGGGTTAAATCCCCATCAAGAGCAAGTATATCTTGAGAAGATTACTTGGTGTAGATGGAAAAGTTGAGACTTTCAAAGCTAGACTTGTTAAAGGTTTTCGTCATCGACCAGGCATGGATAATGATGAAACCTTTTCCAGTGGCTATGCTTAAGTCCATCCAGATCCTACTTGCCACAGCTACATACCATGACTACGATATCTGGCGGTTGGGTGTCATGACTGCTTTTCTAAATGATGTTTTAGAAGAGTGCGTCTTTAAGTACACAGCCAGAGGGCTTCGTAGACAGTGGGAGCAGCGGAAACGTATGCAAGATGCTTTATAGGATAAAGCAGGCATCGCGGAGTTGGAACATCTGTTTTGATGAAGTAGTCAAAGAGTTTGACATCATCAAAATGGTAGATGAACCTTGTATATACAAAAAGGTAGTAGGGAGTATAGTGATGATCCTCGTAGAGTACGTGGATGACATACTCTTGATAGGGAAAGAGTTTCCTATGCTACGCTCAATCAATCTCCGCTTATCACAATGATTCTCCATATAGGATCAAAGTGATACCTCCTAAATCCTGGGTTTTTAGATCTATGAGATAGATCTAATTGGATGTTAGGACTCTCACTAGTTGTAGTGAGACGGTATCAATCGACCCTGGGGAGAATCACTGGAAGTGTTCCAGGGTGATAAAGACGACTGAATGTCAGTCACAGTCATTGTCTTTACCCTCAGTAAAGGGACGGTATGTTGGAAGAGTTCCAAGTTAGATACCGTGACATACTAGACGATAAAGGCAGGATACATCGCTACTTAAGATGCTACCAAAGAGGCTGTTTGGGTGTATATTGGTTCATGAGATGAACTACGTTCCTACCATTGTGTGACAATGGAGTTGTGGCTTATGCCAAGGAACGCCGGTCCCATCAGTGATCCAGGCATATTCTAAGGCAGTATCACTTGATCATGGAGATAGTTGATCTCCTGGGAGATCGAGGTTTGGAGAGTAGACTCAGAGGACAACACAGCGGATCCACTCACAAAGGCCTGTTCCCAGAGAGAGACTTTTATGGGATGGTTGAGTATGAGATACTGCAACCACTGCTATCAGATGGCCCTAGTGCAAGTGGGAGATTGTTAGTTATATGTATGCCCTAGAGGCCATTACTGTACATAGGATGTATATTGTAGTGGATGCTGGGACATATATAGGGAGGACTTTCTTGCTCGACATGATAGTATGCTATCTGGTTGAACTTTACCTTAACGTGTATACTGATTGTCTCTCTGTTACATGTTGGTAAAGCCCTTAGGATGTGTGCTTGACTACCTGGACTATGATGCGGATCATACTAGTGGGGACATGGTAGTCCATAAGTACATCCTTCAAAGTCCCTAGTCGAGGGTGTATCGAGACGGGGCATCGATATACCAGAGTAGACTAGCGTGTACCTTCTCGACCCATACAGATGGGCGATGGATGATCCCATATCCATTGGTGTTTGACATCAGAGATGGTATACGGGTGCTGAGTAGAGACTGGGTACACTGGACGGACTCGCCGAGAACTCCCAGATGGTATTATACCTCACGTCAGATGGCAGTTCTCTGGTGACACTGGTACAGAGTAGTCTGTTGACCCGAGATCGTCATAGAGACTTGTGTGGTTCCCACTGTGCTTTGATTTCCATCTTACCGCGTCCAAGAGGTCGTGCAAAACGGTGGTTTTTGGGTACAGTCCCGAGTCACATGGAGGCAATGAGCGATAGGAGGGGATTCGTCTCTCCCGGTATAGGGGGTTGATGTTGTGCTGTGTTCGATTGGCTATAACAGGAAATCCCTGGCCAGGGTTGCTGAGATTTACTGGTAAGTGTTACCAGTAGTTTCTCGAACAGTTATAGACCTCATATCGACACGACTTATTGAGCTATTGGGGTCTGACGTTTACCACCCCTAGGCGAGATATGCGACATATCAGACGATCAGACCGGACTGTACGGTAGTGTTACTGGTTGGATTCACTGGAGTGTGAGCGGGCTTGCTCGTCGATCTTCAGATCGCTCAATACCCGGGTGGCCGTTACGTTTAGCAGACCGCTTGCGGCTTGTGGGTGTTTGATATGATCATCATCTGCTGCCGGCGTATTGACGAGTCTTTAAAGTCCTACACAGAGGTTTCCTGGCTCAAGCGAAACGAAATAGGAGCGCATATGAGATATGTGCGGGACCGAGAATAATGCGTGTATGTGAAACCGTATTCTATTCTCGCGATGATTGTATCGAATGGTTGTATGCGATATAACCTAGGTATCGAATCAAGTATTGATTCGATAAGCCGATACATTGAATACTAGTCGGTCGTGTGCGACATGACCGGATCATTGAATCAAGTGTTGATTTAACGATTTAATGCATAATTATATATTTGATATATTACTTTGCACTAACTAGTATTGGTTCACTTTAAACGGATTTTCTCACTTGGTTTGTGCACATTGTATATGTGATATACTTTTGTACACTTGATTGCATCATGTTTGATGATACATGTTTAACTATAGTTAAGTGTAATGAATTAAGCCATGGTTAAACTAATGATTAGGGTTTTCTTTTTATTACTTACTTATTTATTTATTTATTTAGAAAAGATAAGAAAAGAATGGTTGCTAATTTTGGAGTTTAGTTGAAGCTTCATGAAGTTTTGACTTTGTAACCATTCTTGTCTTCATCTTTAACCCTAACCATTAATCTAACCTTAGTTAATTCTCTACACTTGACCATGGTTCTAATATGATAAGTATTCATTTTCTTTTCCAATTATAATTAACTTATCATAACAATTCTTCTTCTTCTTCATCTTCTTTCATGAAGAAAAAGCTTTCTTCATCAATGGTGATTGATGATAAAGAGTGAGAAATCCAATTCTAAATTGAACCCACTTCCTATTTCTTCATCCTCTACCTCTTGCCAAGTAGTGGAGTGTGTTTCCTTCACAAGTTTCTTGACTTGGTGAAGTGAGAGCTTGATCTTGCGATGCTTCGACGTAGATCATCTTCGGCATGGACATCGACGACCTAGCTCGCCTATTCTCCGATGAAGTCGACGCTAGAGCCCGGATTTGATTTGGACAGCGGAGACGACTTCGTTGCGGAGCTATGGAGGTGGAGCACCGGATCTACAAAGGTTGTATTTCCGTATCTCTTAGTTAATTGTTAACTAGTTAGCTTTTTCGCCTAGAATTCTAGCCAACGATCCGTAGTTTAGGGTTTCTCGGCACGTTAAAATTTGAAATTGGCATGGTTGATGCCTTGTGAGACCTCCTTGGGGTGCCTAGGAACCCTACAGTGTTTGTCTATGGGTATTCAGATGATATCTGGAATCTTCTTATCTCTGCCATATTTTATCTCTTTGATTTCCTGTATTTTGTCGGCAAATTTGCGATTCCGATATCTGTCCTGAAATAATTTTCTGCATAAAATCTTACTGAAGACTGTTGAGATCTACAATATCATGCGTGAAATAATAAACACACAATTTCCTCCAGAATGTTGATTATAATGTATAACACGTGATAATTGATATTTTCCAGACGAACTGATAATACGTGTTATATTTATAAAAAACATCCTTAGATGAATAGAAAAGTGAGGAAATTGTTATGTTAAAGATTGCAATATTTTCGACTGAACAAATATCAACGTGACTGTCATGTTCGCTAACCCGCCTAATAGAACATATAGCAATTAAACGGGTTATACCACTCAAATGACATTCACGGTCGCAGATACTAATGTATGAACTGAAACTTTTAAACAGTGTTAAAAATAGCGACATCGAACTACACCGTATTGCCCGAAAACTTAAGATAACAAAATATTCAATCTGGGCAAAATCAAACATATCCTGAAACCCTAAATCCAAGTGCTATAGAATACCAAACAAAAACGAGCACCCATCTCTACAGTAAAACCGACGAGGCCAGTCTATAAGGAGTTTTCGCCGACCAAGTTTAAAACTATGGGCTCGTTTTTCTCTGGTGTTGTAGTTGTAGCAAAAATAGCACTCTGCAGTTGTTTAAAAAAAATTTAGCGGCTCTACAAAATTTAACACAAACTTGGAATTCGATTTCGTATTTCGGAGTTGTTTCGGTTTCGATACTTTAAATATCGTTTAAAACTGCTAGTTAAGGGTTTATGGGCTGACTCTGATACCATGTTAGGTTACACTAACACCCTGGCCATCTTCCGTGGACATTTGCAGAACAAAAATATTTCTACGATTAAAAATTGGCGCTAGAATAACCCATTAACCGGATCTACCATAAACCTAACTAGCTAAACTAGAGGAGCTATCTACTATGATAGAGATTCTCACCAAAATATCCATGTCTTTCGGTCTTCGTTCCTCTTCATTAGCTCCTAGTGGCCTCTATGATCGAGCTTGATCGTTCGTCTTCCTCCGTCGAAGATGATTCGCCAGAAGGATGTAGTCCATGGCTCTATCTCCAAACTAAGTATTAAATGGAGCAACCAGAGAACTTGGATTGTTTGTCTAAGAACTCTAGGATATATTCTAGGGTTCGAAGTGTGTTTCTACCTTACTTTCTCACTTGATTCTCAACTCATGAGAAAGTGGAGAGGAGGTTGAACTTGAAGGTGGAGGAGCTCAAGAACAAAGGAGAGGGAGAGCAAAGCAAATGGTGAGCTATCAAATGAAGCATCCAAGTGAGAGAAATAATTCACACAATGGTTTTGTAAAATGATTTTTACAATAAAAAAGTATCAACCATGCTTTAATAGTTGGCACAAATGAATTAAGAATTCATTTGTCAACTATTGAGGCATGGTTCTCACCATACTCCCCTTACCTTATTTGACACCTCATTTCTATTTAAAGGATAAATGGAAAAAGCCATGATGAATTGTCCACCTTCTAGAATATTTTCCGTATGGAAATACGGATTACATTCTACTGTATATACATACCTGCATTGACGCAAAAAACACGAATGCCCGACGAGATAGAATAACACAAAGAACATATTACTATAATATATATATCGATATATATATATATATATGTAAATTATTAAATCAATACCAGATTTAATAATCCGGCTCAAAACCCTAGCCGTCGAGTGTTATCAACTGTCCTATCGAAAGTCTGGTTACATAGTACCATCAATCAATCGGAACCCCGCACGTATCCAATACGGCTATTACATCATTTCTCCTGAACCAGGGAAACCCTCTGTGTGGGACTCTAAAGACTCGACAGTACGCCGGCGGTGAGTTACTAGATAAATCCATAACCACAAGCACGTCAGCGGCACTAGCTGTACGTAACGGCTACCTGGGTACCTGTCGAAAAGGAAGGTCGACGAGCAAACTCATCCGGATCTCCACTGAGCCCATCCATGACAATCTCCATACAGCCCGGTCTTTTCGTCTGAAAGTATCGCTTACCGGGTCTAGGGGTGGCAAACGTCAGACCCTAATAACCCGATAATTCGTGCTGATGCGGCTCAGGACCAATCCGGGTACCTACTGATCAACCTATCAATAAATCCCAACTGCTTCAGCTAAGGTCTTATGGTCCTGACTAATCGAACACAGTGCGATATCGACTACTAATAACGGGAGAGACGAATCCCCAACAATTACTCACTGCCACCATGTAGCTCGGGATAATACCCAACCAAAACCTATTTGCACGACTCAATAGCGCCATGGTAGGGTAGTTATCATAGTACAGTGGAAACTCACACAAGGAAAATGATGATATCAGGTCCAAAGACTAACCTGTATTCATGTCACCTGAGAACTGCTATCTGACGATAGGTATAGTACCATCTAGATGTTCTTGGCGAGTCCGTCCAGTGTACTCACACCCAGTGAGCACTTGTAGACAATATTAGGTGCGAAAGATCAATGGCTACGGGACCAACCATCGCCCCTAGTCGGCGTCTAGAAACGTATACACCAGTCTACTCCGGAATATCGATGCCCAGTCTCAATACTCAAACGACTAGGGACCTTTTAAGGATGTGCTTATAGACTACCTAGCTCCCACAAGTATGATCGCCATCATAACGCTGGTAGTCAAGCAAGATCCTACGGGCTTTATCAACATGTAACCGCCATATGTTATATCGAGTATAACATATGCATATGTTAAGATAAAGTCAAACCATAATAGTATACTACTGTATCGAGTCTTTATCAATATGTGCAACTTGGATGAAGTATCAATAGAAAGAAATACACATATCAAGATAAAGACAACTTAAATAATATATTATATATAACAGAGCATGATTGTCCTGTACATATATATCCCCAGCATCCTATACAATATAGGCCTCTAGGGCATACATATCCAACATATATATAGCAGATATTAGATTAAGTTCTGGGGGTGGGCTTTTGGAGTGAGAAAACGGTTTGTAACTCTTGATAGCTTCTTCTTCTTCCCTCTTTGAGCTCTCACATGAGTGATCCATTTAGAAGGTTGAAGTTGCTATCTACCTTAGCTCTAATCTTTCCATTTTGTTAATAAAGAATTGCACTTGTTTTTATCTTCTTTACTTGTTTCATGTTCTTCATTTCTCTTGTGTTTTGTTTTCACTTTTAAATGATGTTTTGCGTGATCTTTGTGGTTGTGGTGATGGTGAGGATGTGGGATGAGTGGCTTTGCCTTCCTCCTCCTCTTGTGAATGTTTAAAGTGATTAATTATGATGGTAATCTTAACATTACTAAATGGATATGTTTGATATGGCATGCTTATTTTGATGGTTACTTTTAACCTTTATCACATATCCTACTCTCTTATGATCACCATTTGCAATGTTAAGGTTAGAATCGATTTTGTGTTCAACTTGCTAGGAAGTTGAGATATAGTATGTTGCTTATATTTCTTGACAACTTTCATCAAGCATATACCATATACTCTCAACCACCTACTTAACAAGAATAATACAAATTTTTACTTCTTACTTGCAAATTGATGTGTGTTGATGTTGTATGCTTGCTAACCTTTATGCTTAGTGTTGATATATCATGCACGGACATAAAAATGGTAAGTAAGAACATAACGGAATCATTTCATATCTTGTGTCGAATAATTGCAGCTTGATGGTTTGTGCTTCGCAAACGCCTTGACAAGCCATGCCTCATGTCGGAATCAATACAAGGACAAAACAACTCATAATTAAGAGAGCGTCGAATAATTCGCCACTATTCAACCATCTGATCCGGAGCCACTGCCATTTCCCGTCTTTCTTAACTTGTTCTATATTTTCGAATTTTTCTTTATTTCGTGACAAACCCAAATTCTTTCTCCTTAAACTTATAACGGCAACTCTTAATCACCAATTCCCTATGGATCGACCCGTACTTCCCGGCTTGCTACAACACGTCAAGCACTTGCGGTTTACAAATTTTAAAACGAGACCGAGCTCGCATGCGCACTATTTCTAAAAACCATTTCTTTCAAAACCACAAAGGCGTGCGCGGGTGAAGTCTCAATAACTTTTTAGCGCCGTTGTCGGGGAAGCGGTAGTCATTAGGAGTTGTTATTGTTAGGAATATGTATGCCCTAGAGGCCATTATTGTACATTGATGTATATTATAATGGATATTTGGACATATATATAAAGGAATTTCTTGCTCGACATCATAGTATGCTATCTGGTTACTCTTTATCTTAATATGTTGACTTGTATTCTTATACTGTCTTTCTCTAACATACTGATAAAGCCCTTAGGATATGTATTTGAATACCAGGATTATGATGAGATCATACTAGTGGGGGTGGTCCAAAAGTACATCTTTTAACAGTTCTTAGTTAAGAGGATATCGAGACAAGGGCATCAATATTCCAGAGTAGACTAATGTGTACGTTTCTTGTCCATTAGAGGGCGATGGTTGATCCCACAACCATTGGTGTGTGACATCAAAGATTGTACACAGGTGCTCATTGGAGAATGGGTACACCGAACAGGACTCGCCGAGGACTCCAAGTTGGTAGTATACCTATCGTCAGATAGCAGTCCAGTGGTGAAACTGGTACATGTTAGCTGTACACCCGAGATCGTCATAAAGTCTTGTGTGGCTCCCACTATACTTTGATTTTCTCCATACCATGCTCAAAGGAGACGTGCAAGCAGATGTATTTTGGGTACAGTCCTGAGTCACTTGGAGGCAATGAGCGATAGGAGGGGTTTCGTCTCTCCCTGTATTTGGGGTTGATGTTGCACTATGCTCGATTGGCTATAACTAGAAGTCCCTGGCCGGGGATGTATCTGAGATTTACTGATAAGACTTATCAGTAGTTTCTAGAACCGTTATAGGCCAGACATCGGCATGACTTATCACGTTACTTGGGTCTGACGTTTACCACACCTAGACATGATATGCGACATATCAGATGAAGAGACCGGACTGTACAGTAGTATTATTGATAGGCTTCATGGAGAGTATAGACAAACTTGCTTGTTGATCTTCATATCGCTCAATACCCGGATAGCCTTGTGTCCAGCTAGTACCACTGATGACTTGTAGGTGACTGATGTGATCATCACCTACTGCAGGCATATTGACGAGTCTTTAGAGTCCCACACAGAAATTTCCTCGTTCAAGCGAAATGAAGTAGGGCACATATGTGATATGTGCGTGGGCCTGATTAAATACGTGTATGTGATACCGTATTGTTATCTGGCAGTTATCTGTTATCAAGTTAGGTTATATGTGATATAACTAAATTATCGAATCAATTATTGATTTGATAATGTGATACACAAATAAATGATATTTGTCTGTCATATGTGATATAACCGGATTATTAAATCAAGTGTTGATTTAATAATATGATATATATTATATTTGTTATAATTATATCTCAACTAATATCATTTGCACACTAATTATTCTTCATAATATATATATATATATATATATATATATATATATATATGTTTTATGAAGCATGGCATGTTTTTCTATTTTATGGAAAATGGAAAAATGAGGTGGAAAGTGAAGAGATATGGAGGGCATGGGTGAAGGATGGCTTTTTATGTTTGTTTATTCATCTTACTTCATTATTGAAGCATGGCTTCATTTTATTATTGAAAAATATAGCATGCTTCAATACTTGAGGAATACATTATAAGCCATTCTTCATTCTTGACCACACTTAGTTATTTTTCTCTAGTTGAGCTCATTCTTGAGTTGCTCTCTAGCTTTCTCTCTTCTTCATCTTCCTCTTGTTCATGTCTCAAAACTCCAACCCCTCATATATGATGTGAACCATGGAGTTTTGAACCAACTAGTGAGCCTCAAATTCCCCACTTCATTATCCTACACTTGACTAGCAATCAAGTACAGCGTGTTTCCTTCATTAAAAGATTGTTTAGTGAAGAGGTAGCTTGAGCTAGAGGGACTTCGGGTGGATCGTCTTTAGCGTGAAGATCACAGAGGAGGTTCGTTCAACTCGAAACGGAGGCTAGTGGAGTCGCGTGGACCACAACCCAGAGCTAGTGAAGTCAAGGACTCGATCTACGAGGGTATAGCCATCTTCACTTCTTTAGTTTAGTTCATATCATCATAGTAAAGCCTAATTATTCTAGTTAGTATCTTGGTTAGTCTAGCTTAGCACCTAAAAAATTGTAAATTTGGCATGTTTGATGCTATTAAAACCTTGTTGTGGTGCTAGGGTAGACTTTCATGGTATCAGAGCTAGCCTAGAACATTTAGGTAGGTCTTTACGACGTTAAACTGTTCGATCGGTTTCGAAACAGCAAATTTTTCAAGTTTCTGTCGAATTTTTCAAAAGTTGGAATTTTTGTGATTAAAAATTTACAAAAAATCGTGCAGGGTTTCCTAAGGAGCCCCAAGAAATTTGGAGCCCCAAATCCTCTAAAGAGCCGCGGAACCCCCTCCAAAACCCTTATTTTGCCGCGGTTCTGCCACCATTTTGGGGAGTTGTGAGTCTATTTTTCTTGTGCTGCTCTGTGGTTTCATTTAGCACTTTCTGGTTATTTTTAATACTTACAAAGTTGTTGAGGTCTCTGAAATTTGTGGAAGTTTGATAAACCAATTGAAATGTTTATTGTTGTACAGATCTTGATGGTATGTGATACAATATTTAGAATCCAGATAAATAGTTTTGTGAAAACTAGTTATTATATTGTAAATCTAATATTTTAGTCTCGGTTAATCGGTTGCCACGGAATTTTAATTCCAATCAAAACTCCGTCGCAATCGCGTATTGTACGCGAACACTCGCCGGGTAACTCTAGTAGACAGCTACACCCCATAGCCACGACCAAGTAACTGTAGGAGAACCCAGTTGCCAAAAGCACCCACTCGGATGCTTGCGGCCACGGTGTTCCGCCTTAGGACACTTCGTCTACGGTATCAGGGGTGCGGCCATCTGCTAAAGTTTCCGACAAGTATTCGATAATGTAGTCGGGAATCCTATTGAATTACCCGACTAAAGTCATTAAAAAGTGTTTTCAATTTGAAAATAAAATACAAAGTTTATAGGTTAGGCATGAAATCCGGAATATGAGATATTCCAGGTTTATGATGTCTAATGATATACGGATTCTAATTATTGTAGTTTTCCATATCATTTCTGCGGTCATAAGTGTAATATGTGGGGGTATCGCGATCTCGTTGCTATATGTCAACGAATTTCGGAATACGCATATTTTCTTACGTTGATAACATGAGATGTTATGTGTTGCTGGTGATATGTTTTATTGGATCGTCGTGAATGAATAGCCGGGGGGTTTTATATAAGATGAGAGTTTTTATTTTCATTCATGTAAAATCTGTATGTAATATTCTTTTATTGGGGCACTTACGGGTTGAGGATGATATCACCATTGATGTATATTATTTATTTTTCCGCATTAGGATAGACCCAAGGCGGGGAGCACAAGTAACCGGGTTCTAGAGTCCAGTGGAAGACCATCTCAAAGAGTTGAGACCTGGTCTCCTAACTTTAGAATTGGTAGGGTTACTTGCCGCTCCCGTAGTGGTCTAAGGATGTGGGTTTGGCTATTCTTCACGACCGTGGAATCCGTGTTTTCCATTACTGGCTAAATTTAAAACACGGAAATCCTAGTATATCCAAAATTTCATATCTTGCTTCTGCTGCTTGGTTCTGTGATATGATTATATAACTGCATGAGACGAATGTTATATTATATATATGATATATAATAAACGTTGCTTATGTCTTGTACCTGCGCTAGTCCAGCCCCTGCTCTGCCGGTAGTTAAGTAACCTAACGGTGCATGACGGGGCCCCGTGGCGAATGCAGATGGCATAAGCATTTGTTCTATTTTCGTTTCATTTTTCTGTGATGTTTAGGAAACATTAAATGATGGGACTTCATTAATGAGATTAATGAAAAGAAAAGAAACTTAAAGATGCTGTAGAATCAAATTTTCAAAAAGGATAGCTCTAGTTCTTGCTTTGCATAGTGGTATTCCTTGATGAATATCCAGCACCTCATTCGATGAGGAAAGATCCGAGATCCCTTCATCGGGAGTGAGCTCTTGTAAGTGCACGGCGGCGCCCCGGCCGTCAATCCGACGCCGGAATGCGGAAGCGGTGATTTACAATAACTTTTCAAACCGGCACAACCACGCACTATATACCCGGATCGGGCCATTAAACTAGTCCTAGCTAACTACAGAGCGGGTAGAGAAGCTATACCATACGATCCGTGTCCTCCGATCTTCTCGTCGTCGTCCCGATCTCTCGCGGAGTGTCCAGTCTCTACCTCCTCGTCGGAAGGGCACCACGTCGCCGGCTTCTTTTACGGGCTCCCACCTCTATACCGAGGCAACTCGGGCACGAAGTTGGCGAGCCGACGTGCCCAAGGTTTGTTGTAGAATAGTGTAGTGATCTTTGTCTCTTGGGGTTACTAGGAGTTGCCAGATGGTGGAGGAAAATAGATCAAAGCCTTTTTTGGATGAACTTGGGAATTTTATAGCATGAAAGGAGCAAAAATTCCCACATCAAAAATGGGCAGCCCCTCCCTCTATGATGGCTGACCATGAGATGAGGGAGAGAGAGAGTGGAGAGAAAAGCAAGAGGGAGCATCTCTCAAGAATAATGCAAAAAAGAGATCAAAAAGTTATCATGTAAAGAAATGATCACACACTCAAAACCACACTCAACCAACCATCATCATTACTCAAAAGTCAAGCAATGATCAACAACCTAATCATCAACAACCATGATGAAAAGAAGAAGAAGTCAAATGGTGGAGGAATTATCATGAAACATCAATATGCAAAAACCACCTCCCACAAAGCTTATTTGCACAATTGCGAATAAGCCCTCCTCCACCAAACTTCGGCCAATGAAAGATACAAAGAAATATGGCCGAAACGGAAAGCAATTTGGCAACTCCAAAAACTGATCACGTAATAAATTACAGGAAAAACCCGCTACTGTGTATACACACCCGCATTTGTATTCCGACCGAAATACAAATCCAATGAGACAAAATCTATACTCTACAATACTAGGATCAGGCTTAAACCAAAGCCTGCTAGTATTAACCGCCCGATCCTGATCCGTGCAATGCCGCACGTATCTGATCGAACCCTGCCATATCTCCATACGGCCTCTATAGCGTTTCGCCCGAAACTTGAGCAACTGGTCTGTTGGGGAGTCTAAAGACTCGTCAATACTATGGCTGTGGATTTAACCACTAGCACGTCAGAGGTATTAGCCATACATGACGGGCTACCAGCTATTGACCATAAGGGACGTCTGTGAGTGAACTCATCCTGACACCCTACTCAGCCTGTCAGTGACAATATCCGTACAGTCCGGTCCGTTCGTCTATAAGCATCGCATGGCGGGCCTAGGGGGTTGGTAAAAGTCAGACCCCCAAAAGCGGTACAAGTCGTGTCGGAGTGTAGCCCAGAACACCCTGAGATACTACTGGAATACCTACGAGTAAATCTCCTGCCTCGGCCGAGGGCTTCGTGTTATGGCTCTCCTAGACACAGCGCGACCTCACCCCCATTACTGGGAGAGACGAACCCCTGAAGATCCGCTCACTGCCTCCATGTGGCTCGGGACTGTACCCAACTAAAACCTGTTTGCACGTCTCCTTTGAGCGTGGTAGGGTAGTAATCAAAGTACAGTGGGAACTCACACGACACAAATGACGATCCTCAGGTCGATGAACTAACCTGTACACATGTCACCAGGGAACTGCTATCTGACGTCTGGTATAATCCCAACTAGCAGGTTCCCGGCGAGTCCTGTCCGGTGTACTCATAAACCAATGAGCACCTGTATACATCTTAGGTGAACCAACTGACACCAGTAGCTTGTGAGACCGGACACCGCCCCTCGTCGGGGTCTCGACTGTATACAATAGTCTACTCTGGAGTATCGATGCCCTGTCTCGAAATTCCAACGACTAGGGACCTTTTAATGATGTGCTAATAGACTACCGGCTCTCACGTATATGATCGCCCTCATACTGCAGACAGTCAAGCAAGAATCCTAGGTGCTCTATTAACGTGTAATAGCAACCTGTCAGGTCACCTAAAGCAGTACACGATGATAAAGGTAAACCAGATAGCATACTATCATCTTGAGTAAGACTGTCCTACCGGGATAGGTCCTCCCTCAATCATTGCAATTACGTGCGTGTGATCCAATAATTGACTCTGAGGGCACTATCTCCAACAATCTCCCACTTGCACTCAAGGCTAATTATTGCGATGTCGCATACTCACAGCCTGTATGATACCGAACACCCAACTCCTCTACTAGTCAGTCTCACAAAGCCTGTTTGCGAAACTATTGCGTTCGAGGAATAGCCTCAGTGAGTGGATCCGCTTTGATGTTTCTTTCTATGTCACTCTATATCTCAAGTTCGCGGAGAAAGCCATCTCCCGAAATGAGCAATACCTTTCTTAGAATGTGTCTGGATGTCTGATGGGACCTAGCTCATAAATGAACTCCAAATCCAAACTCCTTAGACTGTATCGTCAACTGAACTTAATCAGTATCTTGCGCCATGCCTCCCTCAGTATTTGCTTGGATCACCTGCCCAAAATACTGCCCCTCGTCAGAGGGAAAACTATAACTCTGACAACCTCCCTGTCGTCCAAGTCACCTTGGAAGCCTGGAATGATAACTGTCTCCCTAATGAGGCTGTCGTTATCATATCCCTAGAACATCTACTTATGTTCTAAAACTGCTTCCGACTGTTTCTCCAGGATTGGATCAATATCAACTTATTGCGTGTACTGCAAAAAACAACATCTGGTGTGGTACTTGACATCTCATGATTGACTCAATTGCCTAAGCAAGTGATCTGCCAATCATGTACATCCCTCTCCCCTTTAGTCTGTAAGACACCTTTAGAGAGGTTGACTCCATCACCTGCAGGTACACTACCGTGCCAGGAGTCGTTCATTCTAAATACTCTTAGAATGCTGTCTAATTACCCTTAATTGGGAAACCACCCAAATCTAGATCTAAAACCATATATCCAGTAACCAGAATGTTTTATAGAATGTCCAAGTCCCATGTGGAGAAACCACTGTGTGACGACCAAAGTATAACCGATTATAGTATAGGAATATCACTTCCTACTTTGAGTATGTCATCCAAATACCATGACATCACACCCTGCTACCTTCTCAACAGATCCATCCCCTATTCTGATGAAGTCAAACCTATGACTGTCACATCAGAAATTGATGATCTATCTCCGCTATATCTGCTTTAGTCTATAAACAGACATAAGCCACTTGTCCACCAATGCTTCCGCTGCTCCCACTGACCACGACAACCCTCTGGCAGAGTCATATAGACGTACACTTCTAAAGCTAGTTTAGAACGACGCTATACCCATCCTCCTGCCGGGTCTCACGGTCTGGAACAATAGCATTGGCAAATCTGGGTAAACAAGAACCACCCTGCCACCGTCCTTAAGGCTACCGGAGTACCTCTCGGGTGCCTGAGGTTACTCACCGTATCTACGGAGTGGCCAATGGAATGTCAAACCAGATTGAATCTTTAGGTTCCTATCAAAATCTTCAGTAATCGTTTGTGGTTCTGGAATCACTTCCAGTTCTACCATACTCCCACTTCTGTTTTCTGAAAAAATCCATTTTTTATTAAAACTGTGGCGAGTCTAGAACAATATCACTATTGATCTTCCAGATGGTAGAAAGTCAACCCTCGTCATAACCTGGGTCAACCCACAAACAGCCATTACAGAAACGTGCCTTGAGTTATCCAGAGTCTGGTTTTAAGCATAGGCCGGACAACTCCCCGTACCTTAACATCGTTAAGATATGAACTGTTCTATATCCAATATAGAAACAGAGGCACTGATTTAATTGAACCAGATTCAAATCATGCAGCTGTCTCCAGTGCATGTCAAGTAAATGGAGTGAGGCTGATCAGTATTACTCAACTTAGGAGTACTTCTAATTATGAGTAACCTGAAAGAGAAGCAAGTTCTCTTAATCAATACTATCAACTGAATACCATACACAAATATCTACATCTTCTATTACCTTGAAGAATCCCGATACTTGCAACACCTGGATCTCTACTTTATTCATATACCTATAACTTCTCAAAATTCGGACCCTGTGTTTCCACGAAACACCTGTCTAAAAACTAGAGAAGTCATAAGTAAACTGATTATAGTACGACGACCATTCCCTCTGTCTTAATGGACACTGGACAATATACAATACTCTGTACAAGTCCCTTGGGTCTAATAACTCACTCCCTGTGTGTCGTAGGTTGAAAACTGTACTTATGGTTAAGAAGAATTACACCGCTGTTTAATGCTCCTTACCTAACCATCAACTGATATAGCTAAATGTCATCGACATAATTTCAAAAAGGTATATCTCACTCTATAAAAATAGACGTACAGATATATCAATTTGAAAATTGTGCATTATAACGGATATTCAAAACCAAATATTCGCCGTCCGGCAAAGAACCCAGGTGACTTCCTCAAATATCACCAATTACAACGAATTCCGATATAATGAGGATGATCACCTAATTCCCAATAACTTACTCCCACTCATCATCTGTAAAACCATACAGATGTGAGAATCATACCTGGTAAATACATACCCTGGAGTAAGTATCTAATCGGGAAATCAGTTTTCCTTTAACAGTATACAGTGAAGCTGAAACATTGAAATGTTTCTTAGGGGTATCCTGGTATTCCTAGTAATGCCTCTTCCAGATTCACAACTGTAACCGTATAAATCTCTGCCACCTCTCCAAATCTCTTCATATGTCTTTAGTCATTACCTTCTGTACACCCCTTTAGGCCAAATGGTTTTCTTCCTTCCCTACCGTTCGGCACCAGCCTATGGTTTGGAAGAAGATAATCCAATAAGCATAATGGGTGTACTGTCCCAATCCTAGGAACACTCACAATGCGAGAGAAGGTGAAGATAAAAGACACCTGAATAACCCTTATTCCTATTTCTCCTGAACCAGAATCCATCCCCAAACTGGAACAAGTTCCTTTCGAGTTCGTATATAACCATACGATGGAATATCCAATAAACTGTGGATCTTCGTAGTGATACGGAGTGTTCTGGAGAAATACAAAGGTGGAGTGGGAGTGGTAATGAAATACTTGGTTTGGTCGTGAATAGCAGTCGCAATTTACTTTGCCCTCATTCTAATCCCTTTCTTTGTCTTTACATAATACCTTCTGTACACCGTTTAGGCTAATTGGTTTTCTTCATTCCCTACCGTTCGGCAACTACCTATGTGTTAGTTATATGTATGCCCTAGAGGCCATTACTGTACATTGGATGTATATTGTAGTGGATGCTGGGACATATATAGGGAGGACTTTCTTGCTCGACATGATAGTATGCTATCTCGTTGCTCTTTACCTTAACGTGTACACTGATTGTTTCTCTGTTACATGTTGGTAAAGCCCTTAGGATGTGTACTTGATTACCTGGACTATGATGCGGATCATACTAGTGGGGATATTGTAGTCCATAAGTACATCCTTCAAGGTCCCTAGTCGTGGGTGTATCGAGACGGGGCATCGATATACCAGTGTAGACTAGCGTATACCTTCTCGACCCATACAGATAGGCGATGGATGATCCCATATCCATTGGTGTTTGACATCAGAGATGATATACGGGTGCTCAGTGGAGACTGGGTACATTGGACGGACTCGCCGAGAACTCTCAGATGGTATTATACCTTACGTCAGATGGCAGTTCTCTGGTGACACTGGTACAGAGTAGTCTGTTGACCCGAGATTGTCATAGAGTCTTGTGTGGTTCCCACTGTGCTTTAATTTCCACCTTACCACGTCCAAGAGGGCGTGCAAAACGGTGGCTTTTGGGTACAGTCCTGAATCACATGGAGGCAATGAGCGATAGGAGGGGATTCGTCTCTCCCGGTATAGGGGGTTGATGTTGCGCTGTGTTCGATTGGCTATAACCGGAAATCCCTGGTCAGGGTTGCTGAGATTTACTGGTAAGTGTTATCAGTAGTTTCTCGAACTGTTATAGACCTCATATCTACACGACTTATCGAGCTATTGGGGTCTGACGTTTACCACCCCTAGGCGAGATATGCGACATATCAGACGACGAGACCGGACTGTACGGTAAGTGTTACTGGTTGGATTCACAGGAGTGTGAGCGGGCTTGCTCGTCGATCTTCTGATCGCTCAATACCCGGGTGGACGTTACGTTTAGCAGACCGCTTACGGCTTGTGGGTGTTTGATATGATCATCACCTGCTGCCGGCGTATTGACGAGTCTTTAGAGTCCTACACAGAGGTTTCCTGGCTCAAGCGAAACGAAATAGGAGCGCATATGAGATATGTGCGGGACCGAGAATAATGCGTGTATGTGATACCGTATTTCATTCTCGCGATGAATGTATCGAATGGTTGTATACGATATAACCTAGTTATCGAATCAAGGATTGATTCGATAAGTCGATACATTGGATATTAGTCGGTTATATGCGATATGACCGGATCGTTAAATCAAGAGTTGATTTAATCATTTAATGCATAATTATATATTTGATATATTACTTTGCATTAACTAGTATTGGTTCACTTTAAATGGATTTTCTCACTTGCTTTGTGCAAGTTGTATATGTGATATACTTCTGTGCACTTGATTGTATCCTGTTTGATGATACATGCTTATTTGGTTAAGTGTAAAGAATTAAACCATGGTTAAGTTGATGATTAGGGTTATGCTTATTCCTTTATTTATTTGTTTATTCATTTTGGAAAAGATAAGAAAAGAATGGTGGCTTTATTTGTAGTTTTGTTGAAGCTTCATGAAGCTTTGACCTAGTCCACCATTCTTGTCTCTTGCTTAACCCTAACCATCATATCTAACCATGTTCTATTCTCTACACTTAACTAAGGTTAGAATATGATAAGAATCAATTCTTTGTCAATTATTCTTTAACACTTTATCATATTTTTTCTATCTTCTTCTTCTTCTTCAAGATGAAGAAGCTTGCTACCAACAATGGCAACTTGAGAAAAAGAGTGAGAAATCCAATTCTAAAGTGAACCCACTTCCTATTTCTTCATCCTCTACCTCTTGCCAAGTAGTATAGGGTGTTTTCTTCATAAGTTTCATGACTTGGTGAAGTGGGAGCTTGATCTTGTGTTGCCTCGACGTAGATCATCTTCGGCATCGTTGTCGATGACCTAGCCCGCCCTTTTCTCCGATGAAGCCGACGCTAAAGCCCGGGATTCGATTTGGACAGGAAGGAGACTTCATCATGGAGCTATGGAGGTGGAGAACCGGATCTACAAAGGTTGTATTTCCGTTCACTTAGTTAAGTTGTTAACTAGTTGCTTGTTTCGCCTAAAATTCTAGTTAACGATCCGTATTAGGGTTTCTCGACACCGGAAAAATTTGAAATTGGCATGGTTGATACCTTGTGAGACCTCATTTGAGTGCCTAGGAACCCTACAGTGGTATCAGAGCCTAGCTTGAGCCTTAGGCGAAGTCTAGACGACGTTTGAAATCCGAACGAACCGAAACCCTAACCCAAAAATTGCTCTCTGTACATTTTTGAAAATTGTGGATTTTTGAGAATTAAAAATATGCAGAAAAATCAACAGGAATATCTAAGAGTTACTGTAAAATTCGATGCCCTAATTCCATCAAGCCGCCGCGGTTCCGCGGCACGAGCATGGCTCATGCGGCGGTTCCGCGGCCTATTTGTCTTATCATGCATTGAATTTTGCACAGTAACTCCTACTTTGCAGTGCTGGTTTTCCTGGGAATTTTTAATATTTATTCAAGAGTTGAATTTTCTGGGTTGTATTGGGAGTTCGTAGATTTGATCGGATTATCAAACTTTGTCTATGTGTTTTCCGGATAATTTTAGAATATGTTAAAAAGTTCGACCGGATATAAATACCTAATTTTTCCCCTGCCGGAAAATTTCCAAGTGTTGGATTTTTCTGAGGTTTAAAGACGTTCTAAGTAGTGCAAGTAACGCGATGGTCCCTCTAGAAGACAACAAACCTTAACTCGATTATGTGACCGTCTTGAACTGCCCTTTGAACCTTAGGGTTTGGGACAGTACGGCGTGCCACATGTGAGGCGTTGGCTTGACCCTTCTACGGCTGGACCGTTAGTACTGAGGCACGAAGTGAATGTTTTTGAACTTATTTCATGTGATGAGCTGTTTCGGGAAAACTTGGGTGCTCGACTGTTCGATCGGAAAGTTTAACATTTTCTGTTTATCCGGAATGTGATACAATAATTGGAATTCACAAGTAGTTATGAGATAACTGAATGAATGTTATAAATCTAGCGGTTTAGTCTCACTTGATCGGTTGCCATGGAATTTTAATGTGATCAAAAGTCCGTCGCAATCACGTAGCGTACGCGGATACTCGCCGGATAAACTTATTAGACAGCTACATCCCTTAACCCCGACGAAGTGACTGTAGGAGAACCCCGTCGCCGAAAGCATCCGTTCGGGTGCTTGCGGTAGCGGTGTTCCGCCTTGGTGCACTTCGTCGACGGTATCGGGGGTGCGGCCGTCTACTGAAGTTTGCGACGAGCATTCGATCAGGATGTCGGGAATCTTGCTGAATTGCCCGACTTGATATTGAAAAGTGTTTTCGATAATGAGACTAAAATGCGGGGTTTATAATTGTTAGGCATGCGATGTCTAAGGAATTCATTTAGTCAGGCATGCGATGTCTGAGAATGTTACGGATTCCAACTGTTGTAGTTTTACACTTTCTTTTCTGTGACCGTAAGTGTAATATGTGATATTGCCGGTTTCGTTGCTATATGTCAACGACAATTGGGATGCGCATATTTACTTACGTTGATGACATGCGATGTTATGTGTTGCTGGATATGTTATATTGGATCGTCGTGATTGAATAGCCGGGGGTTTTTATGTGAGATGAATGTTTTTCATTTTCATTCATGTAAAAACTTGTATGTAATATTCTTTTATTTGGGGCACTTCCAGGTTGCAGAAGATGTCACCCTCTGTATATTATTTACTCTTCCGCACTAGGATAGACCCAAGGAGGGGAGTACAAGTAACCGGGTTCTGGAGTCCAGTGGGAGACCAACCCGAGGAGTCGAGTCCGGGTCTCCTAACTCCAGAATTGGTAGGGTTGGTTGCCGCTCTCGTAGGGGTCTAGGGGTGTGGGTTTGGCTATTCATCACGACCGTGGAATCCGTGTTTTATACTGGCTCGCATTGAAAACACGGACGTCCTAGTATATCCAATATTTCATATGATTCTTCTGCTGCGATATCTGTGATGTGATCATGTGATATGTTCTGTGATGGATACAGTATATAGTATATATGATATATTATATAGGCGTTACTTATGTTTTAAACCCGCGCTAGCCCTGCCCCGATCTGTCGTTAGTTACCTAACCTAACGGTGCACGAGGGGACATCGAGGCGAATGCGGATGGCATAAGTGTACGTCGTATTTATCTGTGATGTTTAGGTACTTAAATGATGGGACATCATTAATGTGATTAATGAAATAAAAGAAACCTAAGATGTTGTGGAATCGAATTTCAAAAATAAAACAGGTAGCTACAGTTCTTGCTTTGCACAGCGGTATATATGATATATCCTGCACCTTATTCGATAAGGAAAGGACCGAGATCCCTTCGCCGGGAGTGACTCCTTTAGCAATAACTGGCAGATGCTACACACTCGGTTTGTCTTTTGATTGCTTCTACAGTTTCTGCTTTGCACAGCGATATATATGATATATCCCGCACCTCATTCGACGAGGAAAGGACTGACGATCCCTTCACCGGGAGTGACTCCTTTAGCAAAACTAGAAAAGCCTCAAAAACACTCCATTTCAAAATTCATTCGATCCTACAACGATATCAAGTTCATTACGCATTAGGTTTTCAGAAAAACCTCCGTCATTTCAGATAAGTTGTATATAGTATTCGTGCTACATTTGTTGGCTTTCGTTAAGGTGTAGTGTGCGGTAGCTATATGCTGCTTATCTGCTGCATACGATGAGATTGGATTAGGGTAGTCGTGCGGCTTTGTTGGCTTTCGTCAAGGGTCGTGCGGGTGGGTTTAATTCAATCAAGAAATGTACGGGTTGAACTTTACTAGCGGGCTATGGTTTGTTGGCTTTCGTCAAGGTCATAGCACGTTAGGGGCAAAATATTATCGGGAATTTCAAGTGTTGAAATTTGCAATGAGATTGCATACCTTCTATGAGATAGTTGGATCCCGATACCCGCTGCGAATAATTGTTACTCCTGGGAAAGTTTTACACATTACAATTAGCCGATCAAGTAGGTGTCTAGAAAGGTGTCAACGGGGTTACGCCTCTGGGAAAACGAGGTTTACTGTAATTAGGTTCGTGCGAAAGCACGGGGGACCTCCCTCAATGTACCGACACTGGCCTGGCTGAAAGATTGGCGAACTTATAGTGTGTAATGAATCCCGGCTAGTCTTTCCTTTTAGGGTTTGAAGGAAGATTTGATAAAAAGCAGTGGGAGCCATCCTGATTAGATAATATAATAACCAATCTGATCTTGCAAGAGCTCACGCTGAGTGTTTTCTTCTCTCTCTCTCCAGGTAGCGACCATATCACGCCTTAATCAAGATAATAATACGGAAGTATTGACCGAACCCGCTTGTTATACTGAGCTGGGGAACGTTGGTCCCGCTCCAACTTATAATTGTTATAAGACAGAGCAGGAAATAGGGGATTACCAGAATTCCCGTGCCGCCCAAACGAAGTAAGTGCATTCTGATGCATCATCTTCGGGTGTGTTCATTATATAGAACTGTTTCTCAGTGTCCTTTACGTCCTGGGTATTTGATACCGGATCAGGATCCCAGATATGTAATATGTTACATAGGGCTACAGAAAGGTAGAAAACTGAGAACGGGTGATAAGTTTCATGAGGCAGAAAACGGGGCAAGTGTTGCAGCCAAGTCTGTTGGTCACTGTCACCCTGTATTACCAATACATTGATTCTGAACGAATGTTATTAGATACCGAACCTGATATACAAAATCATATCAGTCTCTTTATCAGTAAAGAAATGATAAAATTTTGTATTGATGGATAATGTTTTGAACATTTCCTATATCAAAAGTTGATCGGTTCAGGCACGTTATCTAAAAGCATTAATGTTCTAAATCAAACTACAGTTCTTTAGTATACGGAACACACACAAGAGGAAGAGTTCAGAAATGAACGAATCCTTCTTGAGGCATTGTAGACTAGGTCATATCAATGCGACCCGACTAGCTGAAATTACTTATAGATGCATATTTAAATCTGTTTGAATTTACATCTTATGAAACTTGCCAGTCATGTCACAGAGATAAGATGACCATAGCTCCATTTACTGGAAACAGATAAAGAGTTAGTGAACTCTTGGGATGATACATGTTGATGTATGTAGGTCCCCTGTCTACACTTGGCAAGACCGGTTCTTTATACTTCATTACATTCTCTGATGATCTTTCGAGATTCAGACCTATGTTCCTGTTAAAACACAAGTCCGAACCTTTTGAGATATTCACAGAATATAAGCTAGAAGTAGAGAACCAATAGAGGGTATAAGTATTATGTCCTTTGATGTGATCAGCGAGGAGAATACTTGAGCACGGAATTCCTGGACTATTCTAAAGGAGAATGAGATTCTCTCTCAGCATTACTCCTCCGTATACACCATAGCACGATGGTATATCGGGGCGGAGCAATAGCACCCTATGTGATATGGTGTGCTCTATGATGAGTACTACTGTGTTTCCTATTTCCTTTTGGGAGTTATGCACTTGAGAAGCTGCATACCAATTGAATTGGGTTCCAATCAAATCAGTTGCCTACCGCTTCATATGTGATATGGAAAGGGAAGATCCCATGTCTTAAGTTGGTTAAGATTTGGGGTTGTCCGGGCTATGTCTAAAAGCATAATTCGGACAAGCTCGAAGCAAGATCTGTTATGTAGAACTGGAAAGGTTCCAGCTATGCAAAACTGCAGCTGACGATTTGACAGCACCATAGGATTCAATAGTTACCAAGGAACCCCAGCCTCTCCGCCGATCTAGTAGGGTTCCTCACCCACCTGAGAGATATTTCGGTTTCTCTATGACAGTGGGAGCGAGGATGGCATCATGAGATGATGACCCAACTAGTTTCGAGCAGGCCATCGAGAGTAGGGACTCTGTAAGAATGGCTGGATGCTTAGTGATCTGAGATGGGATCCATGTACACCAACAAAGTATGGACTTTGGTTGCTATATCTGAAGGGTTAAATCCCCATCAGGAGCAAGTATATCTTTAGAAGATTACTTGGTGTAAATGGAAAAGTTAAGACTTTCAAAGCTAGACTTGTTAAAGGTTTGCATCATTGACCAGATATGGATCATAATGAAACCTTTTCTAAGGATTTATGCTTAAGTTCATCTAGATCCTACTTACCACGGCTACATACCATGACTATGATATCTGGTGGTTGGGTGTCATGACTGCTTTTCTAAATGATGTTTTGGAAGAGAGCGTATATAAGTACACAGCCAGAGGGCTTCGTAGACAGTGGGAGCAGCGAAAACGTGTGCAAGATGCTTTATAGGATAAAGCAGACATCGCGGAGTTGGAACGTCTGTTTTGATGTAGTTGTCAAAAAGTTTGACTTCATCAAAATGGTAGATGAACCTTGTATATACAAAAAGGTAGTAGGGAGTATGGTAATGATCCTCGTAGAGTACGTGGATGACATACTCTTGATAGGGAAGGAGTTTCCTATGGTACGCTCGGTCAATCTCCGCTTATCACAATGATTCTCCATATAGGATCAAAGTGATGCCTCCTAAATCCTGGGTTTTGGATCTATGAGATTGATCTAATTAGATGTTAGGATTCTCACTAGCTGTAGTGAGATGGTATCAACCGATCCTGGGGAGAATCACTGGAAGTGTTCCAGGGTGATAAGGACGACTGAAAGTCAGTCACAGGCATTGTCTTTACCCTCAGTAAAGGGACGGTATGTTGGAAGAGTTCCAAGCTAGATACCGTGGCATACTAGATGATAAAGGCTCGATACATCGCTACTTAAGATGCTACCATAGAGGCAGTCTGGATGTATATTTGTTCATGAGATGAACTTAGTTCCTCCCATTATGTGACAATGGAGTTGTGGCTTATGCTAAGGAACGTCCGTCTCATCAGTGATCCAGACATATTCTAAGGCAGTATCACCTGATCATGGAGATGGTTGATCTCCAGGGTGATCGAGGTTAGGAGAGTAGACTCAGAGGACAACACGGCGGATCCACTCACAAAGGCCTTTTCCCAGAGAGAGACTTTTTATGGGATGGTTGAGTATGAGATACTACAACCACTGCTATCAGATGGCCCTAGTGCAAGTGGGAGATTGTTAGTTATATGTACGCCCTAGAGGCCATTACTGTACATTGGATGCATATTGTAGTGGATGCTGGGACATATATAGGGAGGACTTTCTTGCTCGACATGATAGTATGCTATCTGGTTGCTCTTTACCTTAACGTGTACACTGGTTGTCTCTCTGTTACATGTTGGTAAAGCCCTTAGGATGTGTACTTGATTACCTGGACTATGATGCGGATCATACTAGTGGGGACATGGTAGTCCATAAGTACATCCTTCAAGGTCCCTAGTCATGGGTGTATCGAGACGGGGCATCGATATACCAGTGTAGACTAGCGTATACCTTCTCGACCCATACAGATGGGCGATGGATGATCCCATATCCATTGGTGTTTGACATCAGAGATGATATACGGGTGCTCAGTGGAGACTGGGTACACTGGACGGACTCACCGAGAACTCCCAGATGGTATTATACCTTACGTCAGATGGCAGTTCTCTGGTGACACTGGTATAGAGTAGTCTGTTGACCCGAGATCGTCATAGAGTCTTGTGTGGTTCCCACTGTGCTTTGATTTCCACCTTACCATTTCCAAGAGGGCGTGCAAAATGGTGGCTTTTGGGTACAGTCCCGAATCACATGGAGGCAATGAGCGATAGGAGGGGATTCGTCTCTCCCGGTATAGGGGGTTGATGTTGCGCAGTGTTCGATTGGCTATAACCGGAAATCCCTGGCCAGGGTTGCTGAGATTTACTGGTAAGTGTTATCAGTAGTTTCTCGAACTGTTATAGACCTCATATTGACACGACTTATCGAGCTATTGGGGTCTGACGTTTACCACGCCTAGGCGAGATATGCAACATATCAGACGACGAGACCGGACTGTACGGTAAGTGTTACTGGTTGGATTCACAGGGATGTGAGCGGGCTTGCTCGTCGATCTTATGATCGCTCAATACCCGGGTGGCCGTTACGTTTAGCAGACCGCTTGCGGCTTGTGGGTGTTTGATATGATCATCACCTGCTGCCGGCGTATTGACGAGTTTTTAGAGTCCTACACAGAGGTTTCCTGGCTCAAGCGAAACGAAATAGGAGCGCATATGAGATATGTGCGGGACCGAGAATAATGCGTGTATGTGATACCGTATTTCATTCTCGCGATGAATATATCGAATGGTTGTATGCGATATAACCTAGTTATCGAATCAAGGATTGATTCGATAAGTCGATACATTGGATATTAGTCGGTTATATGCGATATGACCGGATCGTTAAATCAAGTGTTGATTTAATGATTTAATGCATAATTATATATTTGATATATTACTTTGCATTAACTAGTATTGGTTCACTTTAAATGGATTTTCTCACTTGCTTTGTGCAAGTTGTATATGTGATATACTTTTGTGCACTTGATTGTATCCTGTTTGATGATACATGCTTATTTGGTTAAGTGTAATGAATTAAACCATGGTTAAGTTGATGATTAGGGTTTTGCTTATTCCTTTATTTATTTGTTTATTCATTTTGGAAAGGATAAGAAAAGAATGGTGGCTTTATTTGTAGTTTTGTTGAAGCTTCATGAAGCTTTGACCTAGTCCACCATTCTTGTCTCTTGCTTAACCCTAACCATCATATCTAACCATGGTCTATTCTCTACACTTAACTAAGATTAGAATATGATAAGAATCAATTATTTTTCAATTATTCTTTAACACTTTATCATATTTTTTCTATTTTCTTCTTCTTCTTCTTCAAGATGAAGAAGCTTGCTACCAACAATGGCAACTTAAGAAAAAGAGTGAGAAATCCAATTCTAAAGTGAACCCACTTCCTATTTCTTCATCCTCTACCTCTTGCCAAGTAGTATAGGGTGTTTTCTTCATAAGTTTCATGACTTGGTGAAGTGGGAGCTTGATCTTGTGTTGCCTCGACGTAGATCATCTTCGGCATCGTTGTCGATGACCTAGCCCGCCCTTTTCTCCGATGAAACCGACGCTAGAGCCCGGGATTCGATTTGGACAGCAAGGAGACTTCATCATGGAGCTATGGAGGTGGAGAACCGGATCTACAAAGGTTGTATTTCCGTTCACTTAGTTAAGTTGTTAACTAGTTGCTTGTTTCGACTAAAATTCTAGTTAACGATCCGTATTAGGGTTTCTCGGCACCGGAAAAATTTGAAATTGGCATGGTTGATGCCTTGTGAGACCTCATTTGAGTGCCTAGGAACCCTACAGTGGTATCAGAGCCGGAAACCATCCTCGAATAAATTCCTTCGAGGTCGTATATAACCATACGATGGTTTTGTCCAATGGAAGTGGACGTTCGTAGTAATATGGGGTGTCCTGGAGAAAAGGGTAAAAGTAGGAGTGGCAATGAGGTTTGCAACTCTGACAATCCAAAAGCCAGTGTTTAAGAAGGTTCGGTCAACTTGGTCACTGAGTCATAGTCTAGGGTCGGTTCAATGGTCGCTGCCAAAGAGAGAGAGAAAAGAAACACTCAGCGTGCACTCTAACCTAGATCAGAATGGTTACCAATTTATTTAATCTGGAAACCTCCCACTGTACCGTCAAATTCTCCTCCAAACCTGAAAGAAGAATTAGTGGGGATCACCCGAGGAGTAAACCAACTCATCAGTGGGAATCAGGATCCAACTATCACTGCATGATAACGTGACGGAATCCGCTCACGTTATGACACTCCAGAAGGTATGCGCATATCTGGCAAGTTTCAGTTTCTGTAGAAACTCCCGATGTGATTTTTGCCCCATGCTCTTATGACCTTGACGAAGGTCAACAAATCATAAGTCACATGGCAAGTTCTACCCGTCATTGTCCAGGTTAATTTGAACCCACCCGTACAGGCCCTTGACGAAGGTCAACAAGGCTATACGACTGTCCCAAACCAACGCATCTATCTATGCAACAGAAAGGCAACAAGCAGCTACCATACACTATACCTTGATGAAAGTCAACAAACATAGCATGAATACTACGTGCTACCCGTCTGAAACGACGGAGGGCTACGAATGGTTTCTGGCGAAAACCTTTAACGTAATGAACTTGATATCATTGAAGGAACTAATAGCTTTAAAAAATATAGTGACGAAAACCTTTGCTAAAGAGGTCACTCCCGGTGAAGGGATCTCGGCTCTTTCCTCGTAGAATGAGGTGCAGGATATTCCAACTGAATACCACGATGCAAAGCAAAAGTAATCGGCTATAGTGAAGTTATTGCCCGGACGCAAAATTTTGTCTAAGGGGTCACTCCCGGTGAAGGGATCTCGGCCTTTGCCTCGTCGACTGAGGAGCAGGATATTCCAACTGAATACCACTGTGCTAAAAAAAAGTGAATGTCCTTGCAATAACAGCTTTTTGAAAAATGTTCCAACAACATCAGATTAGGTTTGTTTAACTTGCATTGATCCGAATCAACGCAGTCCCATCAATTGATCACACCACAAAGAACGAAAATATACTGATGTACGTATATGCCATCCGCATTCGCCACTGGGTCCCGTCATTACCCGTTAGGTTAGCTAACTAACGACAGAGCGGGGACTGAACTTGCGCGGATGCAAAACATATACAACATCTACTTGTATATATATATCAATATATAATATTCGCTCAAGGCGTGATAAAATGCAACATCACAGAAATGTACAGCATCACAGAACAATACAGATATCTGGGATCCTCGGGTTTCACAGAGCCGCTGAAACCCGATGTTCCCCTGGTCGTGTGGATAGCCTGTGCAATGAAAATCCTAGACTCCTACGGGCGCGGCAAGTTACCCGCCAAAACCTGAAGCGAGGCAGCCCCTTCAGCAACGTGAATGGACCACCCAGCACTTCACGGAATCCGGTAACTTGGTCACCCCTCCTGGGTCAACCTGTACCCCCTACGAGTGCGGCGAATAGCCCGCTAATTCTAGAGTGAAGCCCCCCCGTCTCAATGCCATGAGATGCGGGCTTGTTGCCCTCTAGAACCCGGCTATCCGTGCACCCCTCCGTGGGGCAATCCTAGTACAGAAAGTAAAATATACATACAACGGGTACATCGACCGCAACCTGGCCATGCACCAAAAGAATAATACAAATAGGCAGTGACGGCAGTCCACATGTCGGACGCTCTCCCCGCAATATCAAATGTACATAATACAACAAAAACTGTACTAGCATTGCATTCAGGCTATCCCCACGACCAATCCGCAACATCACAGCATAACACAGAACATCAACGTGAAGGTCACGTTCGCAAATCCGTCTAACCAGGCTATAGTAGTTAGACAGGATTTACCGATCAAGTGACATTCACGGTCGCAGATATAATGTAAATACTGTGAAAAAATGTGTTTAACATATCCGACCGATAAAATTTTACCAAGTAGGCCCCCAAGAAATACTGTAGCACTCACAAAAATTCTGGGCCCAAACAAAGTATACCAAAACCCTTATTTTCAGCCCGAAAGCCCACTGCAAAAAAACTGGTGGAATGAAACCAAATTCCTACGGCGGAACCGTGGCCAAAGAGGGGTTATGGCCGCGGTTCCGTGGTCGTATGGAAAGATCATATCACCAAATTTTTACAGTGTTCTTAGGATTCTCTGCACATCATTCTGCAACATACTGAAAAAAATTTCGAGCCAGAAAAAAAACTACAGAAACTGATGCTAGGAAAAATACGTGTTTTGGAATTTTGTTCGATCGGAAACGTAAAACACATTAGACAAAGCTAGACTATCTTAATGGCGAGGCTCTGATACCACTGTAAGTGCACGGCGGCGTCCCGACCGTCAATTCGACGCCGGAATGCGGAAGCGGTGATTTACAATAACTTTTCAAACCGGCACCACCGCGCACTATAAATCCAGATCGGGCCATTAAACTAGTCCTAGCTAACTACAGAGCGGGTAGAGAAGCTATACCATGCGATCCGTGTCCTCCGGTCTTCTCGTCGTCGTTCCGATCTCTCGCGGAGTGTCCGGTCTCCACCTCCTCGCCGGAATGGCACCACGTTGCCGGCTACTTTTACGGGCCCCTACCTCTATACCGAGGCAACTCAGGCACGAAGTTGGCGAGCCGACGTGCCCAAGGTTTGTTGTAGAATAGAGTAGTGCTCTTTGTCTCTTGGGGTTACTAGGAGTTGCCAGATGGTGGAGGAAAATAGATCAAAGCCTTTTTTGGATGAACTTGGGAATTTTGTAGCATGAAAGGAGCAAAAATTCCCACATCAAAAATGGGCAGCCCCTCCCTCTATGATGGCCGGCCATGACAAGATGAGGGAGAGAGAGAGTGGAGAGAAAAGCAAAAGGGAGGATCTCTCAAGAATAATGGAAAAAAGAGATCAAAAAGTTATCATGTAAAGAAATGATCACACACTCAAAACCACACTCAACCAACCATCATCATTACTCCAAAGTCAAGCAATGATCAACAACATAATCATCAACAACCATGATGAAAAGAAGAAGAAGTCAAATGGTGGAGGAATTATCATGAAACATCAATATGCAAAAACCACCTCCCACAAAGCTTATTTGCACAATTGCAAATAATCTCTCCTCCACCAAACTTCGGCCAATGAAAGATACAAAAAAATATGGCCGAAACAGAAAGCAAACTGGTAACTCCAAACACTGATCCCGTAATAAATTACAGGAAAAACCCGATACTGTGTATACACACCCGCATTTGTATTCCGACCGAAATACAAATGCAATGAGACAAAATCTACACGGTACAATACTAGGATCCGGCTTAAACCAAAGCCTGCTAGTATTAACCGCCCGATCCTGATCCGTACAATGCCGCACGTATCTGATCGAACCCTGCCATATCTCCATACGGCCTCTACAGCGTTTCGCCCGAAACTTGAGCAACTGGTCTGTGGGGGACTCTAAAGACTCGTCAATACTATGGCTGTGGATTTAACCACTAGCACGTCAGAGGTATTAGCCATACGTGACAGGCCACCAGCTATTGACCATAAGGGACGTCTGTGAGTGAACTCATCCTGACACCCTACTGAGCCTGTCAGTGACAATATCCGTACAGTCCGGTCCGTTCGTCTATGAGCATCGCATGGCGGGCCTAGGGGGTTGGTAAAAGTCAGACCCCCAAAAGCGGTACAAGTCGTGTCGGAGTGTAGCCCAGAACACCCTGAGATACTACTGGCATACCTACCAGTAAATCTCCTTCCTCGGCCGAGGGCTTCGTGTAATGGCTCTCCTAGACACAGCGTGACCTCACCCCCAATAACGGGTGAGACGAACCCCTGAAGATCCGCTCACTGCCTCCATGTGGCTCGGGACTGTACCCAACTAAAACCTGTTTGCACGTCTCCTTTGAGCGTGGTAGGGTAGTAATCAAAGTACAGTGGGAACTCACACAAGACAAATGACGATCCTCAGGTCGATGAACTAACCTGTACACATGTCACCAGGGAACTACTATTTGACGTCTGGTATAATCCTAATTAGCAGGTTCCTGGCGAGTCCTGTCCGGTGTACTCATAACCCAATGAGCACCTGTATACATCTTAGGTGAACCAACTGACACCAGTGGCTTGTGAGACCGGCCACCGCCCTTCGTCGGGGTCTCGACTGTATACACTAGTCTACTCTGGAGTATCGATGCCCTGTCTCGAAACTCCCATGACTAGGGACCTTTTAAGGATGTGCTTATTGACTACCAGCTCTCACGTATATGATCGCCCTCATACTGCTGGCAGTCAAGAAAGAATCCTAGGGGCTCTATCAACATGTAATAGCGACCTGTCAGGTCACCTAAAGCAGTACACGATGATAAAGGTAAACCAGATAGCATACTATCATCTTAAGTAAGACTGTCCTACCGGGATAGGTCCTCCCTCAATCATTGCAATCACGTGCCTGTGATCCAATAATTGACACTGAGGGCACTATCTCCAACACCTTTTTAGCGAAACTAGCAAATTCTACAACCCACTCGGTTTTGTTTTTGATAGCTTCTCTAGTTATTGCTTTGCGTAGTGTTATTCCTTGATGAATATCCAGCACCTCATTCAATGAAGAAAGAGCCGAGATCCCTTCACCGGTGTAGGGTTCCTAGGCACCCTAATGAGGTCTCACAAGGCATCAACCATGCCAATTTCAAATTTAAACGGTGCCGAGAAACCCTAGAACGGATCGTTGGCTAGAAAACTAGGCGAAAAGATAACTAGTTAACAACTTTAACTATAAGGAAACGGAAATACAACCTTTGTAGATCCGGTGCTCTACCTCCACAGCTCCGCAACGAAGTCACCTCGCTGTCCAAATGAGTTCCCGGGCTCTAGCGTCGGCTTCGTCGGAGAATGGGCAAGCTAGGTCGTCGATGTCCATGCCGAAGATGATCTACGTCGAGGCATCGCTAGATCAAGCTCCAACTTCACCAAGTCATGAAAACTTGTGAAGGAAACACACTCTACTACTTGGCAAGAGGTAGAGGATGAGAAAATAGGAAGTGGGTTCAATTTAGAATTGAATTTCTCACTCTTTATCATCAATCACCATTGATGACCTCAAGCTTCTTCAAAGAAGAAGATGAAGAAGAAGAAGAAGAAGAAGAAGAAAGTTATGATATGTTATTTTCAATAAGGAAAAGAAATCAATTCTTATCATAACATGACCATGGTTAAGTGTAGAGAACTAATTAGGGTTAAATGAAGTGGTTAGGTTTAAGCATGAGACAAAAGGGTTACAAAGTCAAAGTGTTCAAGAAACTTCATGAACAAAACAAAAATGCCACCATTTTATCATGCTCTTTTTCTTTTCCAAAAAGAATAAACAAATGAATAAAAATGAATAATCAAAGAGTAAACCCTAACCATTCCATTAACCAAGGTTTAATTCTATACACTTAACAAATAAGGCATGTATTATCAAACATGATACAAACAAGTGCACAAAATCATATCGCATATGCAATGCGCACACCCGAGTGAGAAAATCCATTTTAAATGAACCAATACTAGTTAATGCAAAGTAATATATCAAATATATAATTATGCATTAAATCATTAAATCAACACTTGATTTAACGATCCGGTCATATCGCATATAACCGGCTAGTATCCTATGTATCGGCTTATCGAATCAATCCTTTATTCGATAACTAGGTTATATCGCATATAACCAATCGATACATCCATCGCGAGAATAGAATACGGTATCACATACACGCATTATTCTCGGTCCCGCACATATCTCATATGCGCTCCTATTTCGTTTCTCTTGAGCCAGGAAATCTCTGTGTAGGACTCTAAAGACTCGTCAATACGCCGGCAGCAGGTGATGATCATATCAAACACCCACAAGCCGCAAGCGGTCTGCTAAATGTAACGGCCACCCGGGTATTGAGCGATCTGAAGATCGACGAGCAAGCCCGCTCACACTCTAGTGAATCCAACCAGTAACACTACCGTACAGTCCGGTCTGATCGTCTGATATGTCGCATATCTCGCCTAGGGGTGGTAAACGTCAGACCCCAATAGCTCGATAAGTCGTGTTGATATGAGGTCTATAACAATTCGAGAAACTACTGGTAACACTTACCAGTAAATCTCAGCAACCCTGGCCAGGGATTTCCTGTTATAGCCAATCGAACACAGCGCAACATCAGCCCCCTATACCGGAAGAGACGAATCCCCACCTATCGCTCATTGCCTCCATGTGACTCGGGACTGTACCCAAAAACCACCGTTTTGCACGCCCTCTTGGACGTGGTAAGATGGAAATCAAAGCACAGTAGGAACCACACAAGACTCTATGACGATCTCGGGTCAACAGACTACTCTGTACCAGTGTCACCAGAGAACTGCCATCTGACGTGAGGTATAATACCATCTGGGAGTTCTCGGCGAGTCCGTCCGGTGTACCCAGTCTCTACTGAGCACCCGTATATCATCTCTGATGTCAAACACCAATGGATATGGGATCATCCATCGCCCATCTGTATGGGTCGAGAAGGTACACGCTAGTCTACTCTGGTATATCGATGCCCCGTCTCGATACACCCTCGACTAGGGACTTTGAAGGATGTACTTATGGACTACCATGTCCCCACTAGTATGATCCGCATCATAGTCCAGGTAGTTAAGTACACATCCTAAGGGCTTTACCAACATGTAATAGAGAGAGAATCAGTGTACACGTTAAGGTAAAGATCAACCAGATAGCATACTATCATGTCGAGCAAGAAAGTCCTCACTATATATGTCCCAGCATCCACTACAATATACATCCTATGTATAGTAATGGCCTCTAGGGCATACATATAACTAACAATCTCCCACTTGCACTAGGGCCATCTGTAGCAGTGGTTTGAAGTATCTCATACTCAACCATCCCATAAAAGTCTCTCTCTGGGAACAGGCCTTTGTGAGTGGATCCGCTGTGATGTCCTCTGAGTCTACTCACCTGACCTCGATCCCCTGGAGATCAACCATCTCCATGATCAGGTGATACCGCCTTAGAACATGTCTGGATCACTGATGGGACCGGCGTTCCTCGGCATAAGCCACAACTCCATTGTCTCACAATGGTAGGAACGTAGTTCATCTCATGAACCAATATACACCCAAACATCTTCTTCGGTAGCATCTTAAGTAGCGATGTATCCTGCCTTTATCGTCTAGTATGCCACGGTATCTAGCTTGGAACTCTTCCAACATACCGTCCCTTTACTGAGGGAAAAGACAATGCCTGTGACTGACATTCAGTCGTCATTATCACCCTGGAACCCTTCCAGTGATTCTCCCCAGGATCGATTGATACCATCTCGCTACAACTAGTGAGAATCCTAACATCCAATTAGATCTATCTCATAGATCCAAAACCCAGGATTTAGGAGGTATCACTTTGATCCTATGTGGAGAATTAGTGTGATAAGCGGAGATTGATCGAGCGTAGCATAGGAAACTCCTTCCCTATCAATAGTATGTCATCCATGTACTCTACGAGGATTACCACCATACTCCCTACTACCTTTTTGTATATACAAGGTTCATCTACCATTTTGATGATGTCAACTTCTTTGACTACTTCATCAAAACAGATGTTCCAACTCCGCGATGCCTGCTTTAATCCTATAAAGCATCTTGCACACGTTTCCGCTGCTCCCACTGTTTACGAAGCCCTCTGGCTGTGTACTTATAGACGCACTCTTCTAAAACATCATTTAGAAAAGCAGTCATGACACCCAACCGCCAGATATCGTAGTCATGGTATGTAGCCGTGGCAAGTAGGATCTGGATGGACTTAAGCATAGCCACTTGAAAAGGTTTCATCATCATACACAGCTGGTCAATGATGCAAACTTTTAACAAGTCTAGCTTTGAAAGTCTCAACTTTTCGATGTACACCAAGTAATCTTCTCAAGATATACTTGCTCCTGATGGGGATTTAACCCTTCAGATATAGCAACCAAAGTCCATACTTTGTTGGTGCACATGGATTCCATCTCAGATCACTAAGCATCCAGCCATTCTTACAGAGTCTTACTCCTGATGGCCAGCTCGAAACTAGTTGGGTCATCATCTCATGATGCAATCCTCGCTCCCACTGTCATAGAGAAACCGAAGTATCTCTCAGGTGGGTGAGGAACCCTACTAGATCGGCGGAGAGGCTGAGGTTCGTTAGAATCTACTGAATCCTTTGGTTCTATCAAATCATCTTCTGTAGTCTGTATAGCTGAAACACTTCCAGTTCTACATAACTGACTTTGCCTCGAGCTTGTCCAGATTTTGCTTTTAGACATAAGCCGGACAACCCCAAATCTTAACTAACTTAAGACATAGGCTCTTCCCTTTCCATATCACATACGAAGTGGTAGGCAACTGATTTGATTTGAACCCTTTTCAATAGGTATACAGCTTCTCAAGTGCATAACTCCCAAAAGGAAATAGGTAACTCAGTAGTACTCATCATAGAGCACACCTTATCATATAGGGTGAGATAGCTCCGCCCCGATATACCATCGTGCTATGGTGTATACGGAGGAGTAATGCTGAGAGAGAATCTCATTCTCCTTTGGAATAATCCAGGATTTTCGTGCTCAAGTATTCTTCTTCTCGATCACATCAAAGGACATAATACTTATACCCGTGTTTTGGTTCTCTACTTCTAAATCATATTCTGTGAATATCTCAAAAGGTTCGGACTTGTGTCTCAACAGGAACATATGTCTGAATCTTGCGAGATTATCAGAGAATGTAATAAAGTACAAAGAACCGGTCTTGGCATGTGTAGACAGGGGACCTTTATACATCAACATGTAGCATCCCAAGAGTTCACTAACTCTTTCTCTGTTTCCATTAAACGGAGCTATGGTCATCCTATCTTTGTGACATGACTGGCGAGTTTCACAAGATGTAAGTTCAAACTAATTTAAATATGCATCTTTATGTAACTCTAGCTAGTCGGGTCGCATTGATATGACCTAGTCTACAATACCTCAAGAAGGATTTGTTCATTTCTGATCTTTTCCTCTTGTGTGTGTTCCGTATACTAAGAACTGTAGTTTGATTTAGAACATTAATGCTTTTAGATAACGTGCCTGAACCGATCAATTTTTGATATAGGAAATGTTCAAAACATTGTCCAACAATACAAAATTTTATCGTTTCTTTACTAATAAAGAGACAGATATGATTTTGCATAACAGGTTCGGTATCTAATAACATTCGTTCAGAATCAATGTATTGTAATACAGGGTGACAGTGACCAACAGACTTGGCTGCAACACTTGCCCGGTTTTCTGCCTAATGAAACTTATCACCCGTTCTCAGTTCTCTACCTTTCTGCAGCCCTATGTAACAGATTACATATCTGGGATCCTGATCTGGTATCACATACCTAGGACGTAAAGGATACTGAGAAACGGTTCTCTGTAATGAACACACCCGAAGATGATGCATCAGCATGCACTCTCTTCGTTTGGGCGGCATAGGAATTTTGGTATTCCCCAATTTCCTGCTCTGTCTTATAACAATTATTAGTTGGAGCGGGACCAACGTTCCCCAGCTCAGTATAACAAGCGGGTTCGGTCAATATTCCGTATTATTATCTTGATTAAGGCGTGACATGGTCGCTACCAGGAGAGAGAGAGAAGAAAACACTCAGCGTGCGCTCTTTCAAGAATATATTGGTTATTCTTTTATCTAATCAGGATGGCTCCCACTGTTTTTTATCAAATCTTCCTTCAAACCCTAAAAGGAAAAACTAGCCGGGATTAATTACACACTACAAGTTCGCCAATCTTTCAGCCAGGCCAGTGTCGGTACTTTGAGGGAGGTCCCCCGTGCTTTCGCACGAATCTAATTAATGTAAACCCCGTTTTCCCAGAGGCGTAACCCCGTTGACACCTTTCTAGATACCTACTTGATCGGCTAATTGTAATGTATAAAACTCTCCCAGGAGTAACACTTACTCGCAGCGGGTATCGGGATCCAACTATCTCATAGAAGGTATGCAATCTCATTGCAAATTTCAACACTTGAAATTCCCGATAATTTTTTGCCCCTAACGTGCAATGACCTTGACGAAAGCCAACAAACCATAGCCCGCTAGTCAAGTTCAACCCGTGCATTTCTTGATTGAATTAAACCCACCCGCACGACCCTTGACGAAAGCCAACAAAGCAGCACGACTACCCTAATCCAATCGCATCGTATGCTAACAGATAAGCAGCATATAGCTACCGCACACTGCACCTTGACGAAAGCCAACAAATGCAGCACGAATACTATATATAACTTATCTGAAATGACGGAGGGCTACGACGGGTTTTTCTGAAAACCTATTGCGTAATGAACTTGATATCGTTGTAGGATCGAATGAATTTTGAAATGGAGTGTTTTTGAGGCTTTTCTAGTTTTGCTAAAGGAGTCACTCCCGGTGAAGGGATCGTCGGTCCTTTCCTCATCGAATATGGTGCGGGATATATCACATATATCACTGTGCAAAGCAAAAACTCTTAAAAGCAATCAAAAGACAAACCGAGTGTGTAGCATCTGCCAGTTATTGCTAAAGGAGTCACTCCCGGTGAAGGGATCTCGGTCCTTTTCTTATCGAATAAGGTGCAGGATATATCATATATACCGCTGTGCAAAGCAAGAACTGTAGCTACCTGTTTTATTTTGAAATTCGATTCTACAACATCTTAGGTTTCTTTTATTTCATTAATCACATTAATGAAGTCCCATCATTTAATTTACCTAAACATCACAGATAAATACGACGTACACTTATGCCATCCGCATTCGCCTCGATGTCCCCTCGTGCACCGTTAGGTTAGGTAACTAACGGCAGAGCAGGGCAGGGCTAGCGCGGGTGTAAAACATAAGTAACGCCTATATAATATATCATATATACTATATACTGTATCTATCACAGAACATCACATGATCACATCACAGATATCGCAGCAGAAGAAACATATGAAATATTGGATATACTAGGACGTCCGGGTTTTCAATACGAGCCAGTATAAAACACGGATTCCACGGTCATGATGAATAGCCAAACCCACACCCCTAGACCCCTACGAGAGCGGCAAGCAACCCTACCAATTCTAGAGTTAGGAGACCCGGACTCGACTCCTCGAGTTGGTCTCCCACTGGACTCCAGAACCCGGTTACTTGTGCCCTCCTCCTTGGGTCTATCCTAGTGCGGAAATGTAAATAATATACAAACGGTGACAACTTCCGCAACCTGGAAGTGCCCCAATAAAAGAATATTACATACAAGTTTTTACATGAATGAAAATGAAAAACACCCATCTCACATAAAAACCCTCGGCTATTCAAACACGACGATCCAATATAACATATACAGCAACACATAACATCACATGTCATCAACGTAAGTAAATATGCGCATCCCAATTGTCGTTGACATATAGCAACGAAACCGGCGATATCACATATTACACTTACGGTCACAGAAAAGAAAGTGTAAAACTACAACAGTTGGAATCCGCAACCTCCTCAGACATCGCATGCCTGACCAAATGAATTACTTAGACATCGCATGCCTAACAATTATAAACCCCGCATTTTAGTCTCATCATCGAAAAAACTTTTCAATATCAAGTCGGGCAATTCAACAGGATTCCCGACATCCTGATCGAATGCTCGTCGCAAACTTCAGTAGGCGGCCGCACCCCTGATACCGTCGACGAAGTGCACTAAGGCGGAACACCGCTACTGCGAGCACCCGAACGGATGCTTTCGGCGACGGGGTTCTCCTACAGTCACTTGGTCGGGGCTATGGAGTGAGGCTGTCTATTAAGTTTACCGGGCGAGTATCCGCGTACGCTACGTGATTGCGACGGACTTTTGATCACATCAAAATTCCGTAGCAACCGATCAAGTGAGACTAAACCGCTAGATTTATAACATTCATTCAGTTATCACATAACTTTTGTGAATTCCAATTATTGTATCCCATTCCAGATAATTAGAAAATGTTAAACTTTCCGATCGAACATTCAAACACCCAAGTTTTCCCGATACAGATCAACACATGAAACAGGTCTAACAACATTCAGTTCGTGCCTCAGTACCAACGGTCCATCCGTAGAAGGGTCAAGCCAACGCCTCACATGTGGCACGCCGTACTGCCCCAAACCCGAAGGTTCAAAGGGCAGTTCAAGACGGTCACATAATCGAGTTAAGGTTTGTTGTCTTTTAGAGGGTCCATCGCGTTACTTGCACTACTTAGAACGTCTTTAGACTACGGAAAAATCCAACACTTAGAAATTTCCCGACAGGGGAAAAATTGGGTATTTATATCCGGTCGAACTTTTTAACATATTCTAATATTTATCCGGAAAGCCACATAGACAAAATCTGACACTCCGATCGAAATACCGAATCCCCAAAACAAACCCAGAAAATTCAACTCTTGAATAAATATTAAAAATTCCCAGAAAATCTAGCTTCAGAAAATAGGAATTACTATGCAAACAAGGGAAGCTGACGTCATCAATGTGTCGCGGAACCGCCGCAGAAGCTAGGATTCTGCCGCGGTTCCGCCGCAGTTTTGACTGTTCATGAGAAAATTTTTGCGCCGTAATTCTTATATTTCCCTGCGGAATTTTTTAGCAATTTTTAATTTGGAAAAATCCCAGTTTTTGAAAAAAGGACAGAGAGCAATTTTGAAATGGGTTTTCGGGTTCGTTCGGACTTCAAACTCCGTCTACACTTCGCCTAAGGCTCTAGCTAGGCTCTGATACCACTGTAGTGTTCTTAGGCACCCTAATGAGGTCTCACAAGGCATCAACCATGCCAATTTCAAATTTAAACGGTGCCGAGAAACCCTAGAACGGATCGTTGGCTAGAAAACTAGGCGAAAAGATAACTAGTTAACAACTTTAACTATAAGGAAACGGAAATACAACCTTTGTAGATCCGGTGCTCCACCTCCATAGCTCCACAACGAAGTTCCCTCGCTGTCCAAATGAGTTCCCGGGCTCTAGCGTCGGCTTCGTCGGAGAATGGGCAAGCTAGGTCGTCGATGTCCATGCCGAAGATGATCTACGTCGAGGCATCGCTAGATCAAGCTCCAACTTCACCAAGTCTTGAAAACTTGTGAAGGAAACACACTCTACTACTTGGCAAGAGGTAGAGGATGAGAAAATAGGAAGTGGGTTCAATTTAGAATTGAATTTCTCACTCTTTATCATCAATCACCATTGATGACCTCAAGCTTCTTCAAAGAAGAAGATGAAGAAGAAGAAGAAAGTTATGATATGTTATTTTCAATAAGAAAAAGAAATCAATTCTTATCATAACATGACCATGGTTAAGTGTAGAGAACTAATTAGGGTTAAATGAAGTGGTTAGGTTTAAGCATGAGACAAAAGGGTTACAAAGTCAAAGTGTTCAAGAAACTTCATGAACAAAACAAAAATGCTATCATTTTATCATGCTCTTTTTCTTTTCCAAAAAGAATAAACAAATGAATAAAATTGAATAATCAAAGAGTAAACCCTAACCATTCCATTAACCAAGGTTTAATTCTATACACTTAACAAATAAGGCATGTATCATCAAACATGATACAAACAAGTGTACAAAATCATATCGCATATGCAATGCGCACACCCGAGTGAGAAAATCCATTTTAAATGAACCAATACTAGTTAATGCAAAGTAATATATCAAATATATAATTATGCATTAAATCATTAAATCAACACTTGATTTAACGATCCGGTCATATCGCATATAACCGGCCAGTATTCTATGTATCGGCTTATCGAATCAATCCTTGATTCGATAACTAGGTTATATCGCATATAACCAATCGATACATCCATCGCGAGAATAGAATGCGGTATCACATACAAGCATTATTCTCGGTCCCGCACATATCTCATATGCGCTCCAATTTCGTTTCGCTTGAGCCAGGAAACCTCTGTGTAGGACTCTAAAGACTCGTCAATACGCCGGCAGCAGGTGATGATCATATCAAACACCCACAAGCCGCAAGCGGTCTGCTAAACGTAACGGCCACCCGGGTATTGAGCGATCTGAAGATCGACGAGCAAGCCCGCTCACACTCCAGTGAATCCAACCAGTAACACTACCGTACAGTCCGGTCTGATCGTCTGATATGTCGCATATCTCGCCTAGGGGTGGTAAACGTCAGACCCCAATAGCTCGATAAGTCGTGTTGATATGAGGTCTATAACAATTCGAGAAACTACTGGTAACACTTACCAGTAAATCTCAGCAACCCTGGCCAGGGATTTCCTGTTATAGCCAATCGAACACAGCGCAACATCAACCCCCTATACCGGAAGAGACGAATCCCCTCCTATCGCTCATTGCCTTAATGTGACTCGGGACTGTACCCAAAAACCACCATTTTGCACGCCCTCTTGGACGTGGTAAGATGGAAATCAAAGCACAGTGGGAACCACACAAGACTCTATGACGATCTCGGGTCAACAGACTACTCTGTACCAGTGTCACCAGAGAACTGCCATCTGACGTGAGGTATAATACCATCTGGGAGTTCTCGGCGAGTCCGTCCAATGTACCCAGTCTCTACTGAGCACCCGTATATCATCTCTGATGTCAAACTCCAATGGATATGGGATCATCCATCGCCCATCTGTATGGGTCGAGAAGGTACACGCTAGTCTACTCTGGTATATCGATGCCCCGTCTCGATACACCCTCGACTAGGGACTTTGAAGGATGTACTTATGGACTACCATGTCCCCACTAGTATGATCCGCATCATAGTCCAGGTAGTTAAGTACACATCCTAAGGGCTTTACCAACATGTAATAGAGAGACAATCAGTGTACACGTTAAGGTAAAGATCAACCAGATAGCATACTATCATGTCGAGCAAGAAAGTCCTCACTATATATGTCCCAGCATCCACTACAATATACATCCTATGTATAGTAATGGCCTCTAGGCCATACATATAACTAACAACCGGGAGTGACCACTTTAGCAAAACTAGCAAAAGCCTAAAAAACACTCCTTTTCAAAAAATCACTAGATTCTACAGTGATATCAAGTTCATTACGTTAAAGTTTTTCTTCAAAACCAACCGTAGCCCTCCGTCATTTCAGATAAATACTATTTAGTATTCGTGCTGTATTTGTTGACCTTGTCAAGGCGTAGTGTGTGGTAGCTGATTAATGCTATCTGCTAGCATGTGATGCGATTGGATTAGGGTAATCGTGTGGTCTTGTTGACCTTGTCATGGGTCGTGCGGGTGGAACTAATTCAATCAAGAAATGACGGGTAGAACTTGACTAGTGCTTATGATTTGTTGACCTTGTCAAGATCATAAGTGGCTAGGGGTAAAAACCATTATCTGGAATTTCAAGTGTTAAAATTTGCAATGAGATTGCATACCTTCTATATGATTGTTGGATCCCGATACCCACTGCGAGTAAGAGATACTCCTAGGAGAGTTTTGCACTTTACAATTAGCTAATCCATTAGGTGTATAGAAAGGTGTCAACGGGGTTATGCCTTTAGGGAAACGAGGTTTATTTTAATTAGGTCCATGTGTAACAACCCTAAACTTTCTATACATTTTTTCAGAAAGGGGTACTTGAGCCTGAGCACAAGTTAAAAGTTTGTTTTGTTTTTGAACAGCAAGAAGGAGCTTGTAGCTCATTGGTAAGACCTTGCACTGCTGAACCAAAGCACCAGAGTTCAAATCCAATTAGCCACATATTATTTTTATTTTAAATTCTTTTAATCTTTTAGAATCCCGAGAGTCTAAACTTTCACTACACGTAATCGGGTAAGTTAAAGAATAAACAAACGAGTCAACGATTCAAGACGAAGCATCGAGGACACGTGGCAAGAAGATGGACCCTGACTCGGCCTACTCGGGCCGGTGGAACGGATGAATCGGCCCGGCGCCGCCGGTTCCAGTGAGTCAAAACGCGATTTTTCTTAACTCCTCTGCAACCTTTGGCCTTCCCCATAACCCCTGTACTATTTAATTTCCCTGCACATTTACAGAGCAAATTAAAACCCCATTTAGTCCATTTTTAATACAAAATTTTAATACACCCCTTCATTACCCTAAACCTAATTTTTCCTATAAATACCACACCTCAAATCAACCCCCTCACTCACAAATCTCTGCCCAAACACTCAAGAAAATTCCCTAGACTTTTTTGTGTGCAAGTGGAGTTAGCAAAGGGCGAAGCTCCGACGAACTTCCGACGACGGTCCGAGGAGTTTCCGGCGACGAAACGACGCACCGGTGCTTCCCCAATCTTTCTCTTCTTCCTTTCTTGACCCTAATCCAGTAAGTCCCCCTTCTCTCTCTCTTTTATTATTCTCAAATTCTTAATTCTTAATTCTTAAAACGTGTCGGAAGCGGAGTTATCCGGATTCCGATTCTCTTTTCTTTCAAAAATACAATATTTTCTTAATAACAAACCTACAAATTTTTATATATTGTTTAATACTCATTAACTAAGACAATAGATCAAGTTTGACATTAAAATGATAACCATAGCCAGTTTTATTTCAATTTTACATTAAAATACCTTTATGTTTCATATCGACATGTTTATACCTTTTAACCATGCTAGCTTTAGAAAACTCATGAGGTAATGACCTACCTCCGCACAACACTCATATGTAATATAGAACGATGGAATTTGGGAACATAGATTTTGGAAAATACGATTTTACACATAACTACCTCCGACTTATAAAAACCTTTTTCTACAAGAAATATATTTTTAACAAATCTTTGCAATTGCGCCTCTACAACCCATTTCGGGGAACCCGTTCGGTATGGTGCGGATTATCGCACATTCTCGGGCCTAGTAGAGTGAGATGCAGACGTCCACAAGGAGCATACGTTCTCGAAAGATTTAAAATACAATTTTCTTTAGAAAATGTGATTTCTATAATAAATAAAACTTATATTTTTATTAAATAAAGATATATGTAATTAATATCAAAATATCTATTTTTAATAGTTATAATATTCTACATTTCCTAAATTCAAGAAAAACATTCCATTTACAAGAAAGTAACATACAACTCCAATATTACAAATAAATACCATATAGTATGAAATTAGGTTTTGTTCACTAGAAATATCACATTGATAAAATATACATCCATGAAAACTCTAAAGACGTTAATAAAATGCTTGAGGTGTATTTTGAAAATTATACAAAATTATTTTTACATAAAACTTCCTAATGTTATACTAATTTACAATAAGAACCCTAGTAAACATAGGTTTAAGTGAGACCAGTCTCTTGAGCCTCAGGGAGCCGGAGATATGGGTGCTTGCCTATTTAAGGTAGACAACTTAACAAACGGTGTTATCAACACGGTAATTGTCTTTGAAAAAGACACAAATCCTGCCGTCCATGTGCAGCAATTACCGATAGCACCAAAACATAATTCAGGATTCACTTTCTTTTCTAATTGTCTGACTCAAACTGAGTCTCAATATAATCAATCTGACTTCAATATGATTCATGTAAGAAATTACAAAACTACAATTCAATATGAATCCATATATTCAATCTGTTCAATCTATTCAATCTATGTTGACTAAACCAAACCATGGATATACATCCATCTACATGATTCTCCAGTTACATCCATTTACTGATATCATGGTTCCGGCAAGTCATCCATCTATATAAATCAAGACAATACAATTGTCATGACCCGAGAATATTGTTCGAGACCGGTAATTAAATCACGCCACGTCTAAAGGCGTAACGTAATTCAAGTAAGCCAAAACCCAGAAATCTAAACTTTTTTAAGAAAATAAAAGAGGTGAACTTTTTGGAATAAAAGTATGGTGAAATCAAATATTTTCTTAGTGCATAAATAATGGAACATGAAAAATGCAAGTGGAATTTGATATATGCAACCGGAATTTATTAGTTCAAAACATGTTTCGTGTTTTAAAAATTTGGGCAGCACCTCCTTTGTATATTTTGATCCAAAACCACATTTACATAATAATAATAAAGGCATCCCCAAGCGGGAGCTAGCTCTTCGCCAATCGGCGGAATCACAACCACGCAAGACAAAAATATATGTATACGACACCCAACGGCGAAGATCAACACAAAGAATTATGTAAAGGAAGACATCAAACCCACCAAGCGAACATATAACCCATCGCTCATGTTTTGCAACTACAAGTCTTGCTAAGTCTTACTACACACAAATACTAGTTTCTGATTGATGGAGTTAACTAGATACAACAGGAAAAGTAAATACAAGAGGGGTACGATCCAACATGTACCACCTACCAAAGCAAATCACCCGAATACAAGCTGTGTACCAGCGATGCCGCTACTGATCCATGCGGTCAACCTGCAAGAACTGTAGCACAACGGGGGTGAGTTGCCAACTCGTGAGTAGAAAACATCATCAGGTAGAAATCGAATAAAACAATGATTTCCTAGGTTAACTATATCATAAAGGTAATACTATGATATCTAGGTTGACCGTGTCTACATATATGCCAACAATAATCAAAGCCTGCATGCATATGGAAATCATCCAATAATATAATCAATGCCTGTATGTATGTGGATCTCGACCATTCGAAACATCATAAAAGCATATGCATGTAAATATATGAGGATATCAAAGAACGTATGTCCATCAATGACACATCAAATCATGGAACCTGAGTGTCTAACACCGACACTCGAAACATCATGAAACACATGTCCAGCATTGACACGTAAATCCTCATATCTCAGGCGCCGAATCCTCAGATCGGTCCTCAGGCGCCGCATACTCTGGTCGGCCCTCATATCCATCTCATGACTCCGGTCGGTATCCTTTGGATAACCACCAGGTCTAAATACTATCACCGGTAGGTAGTACTCCCTCTGCCAGGTTCATCGTCTACACTATGAAAATCATTTCTTGCCCCGGGATACCATACTGGGTCCACCATTTACCCGCAAACGGTGCCTACCGCTCGTCGAATCGGGTTTCACATGCCAATCTCAGAACCGAGAAAACACATGGTGGATGTCTCAAAATATCATATCACGAGAAACCAGGTTTTTAAAACAATATATATTCTTTCTTTTGAAATAACCATGGTTCTTAAATCCAGAAAACTCATGAAAACAACATCTCAATGCATGTAATCGTAAAGCATGATGTATGCAATCATATAACAGAAATGTGAGCATATCCATATATAATGCAACATGGAACAGTGATGTGACATATCAGTATATCATGAGACATATCATAATGATGTGAGCATAGCAAGTATATCATGCAACATAGAATAATGATGTGGCAATTCTTCTGTGTAAGTGACAGCAATTATCAATGATGAAGTGTGTGAGCCGGCCAATCTGTGTATGTGTAACATACGCATCATCGATAATGGTGTAGGTGTACTAGGATAGGTATATATACTGCAATGAGAATGACATGAACGTAGCATAAGGTATATCATAAGCGAAATGCTATAAGCAGATGTATCTAATCTAACATCTACACATGAAACATACGGTCAGTTTTAAAAGATGTGAATCGTAGTTTTGAAAGTAGGGCTACGGTGTTTTTAAGGAAAAGACATCATTTGAAAATCCGTAACTGTAAGTCTACGGTAGCGCCCCGGCCGTCTATCTGAGGTCAAAATGCGGAAATGAAAACTTTTTCTAAACTAGAAACCGGCGCTATCGCAGACTTTAATCCCGAATCGAACCATTAACCTCTAACTAGCAACTAAACAAAGGTTAGAAAAGCTATACTGATCGATCCGTGTCCTTCAGTCTTTAGCCACCATCCCTAGCTCCTTGCGGCATCTCCGATCTCCGGTCTCCTCGTCGGAAAGGGCACCACATCTTCGAGTCTTTTTACGGGCTCCCACTTCGTCCGAAGAAACTCGTACACGAAGTTTTCTAGCCGACGTGTCCAAGGCGATGTAGGGAATGTGTGTGATCACTTTGTCTCAAGCATCCATTGATTCTCAACACATGAGAGTGTATGGATGGAGGTTAGAGATGATGCCATCAATAGAGGTTGTGAGCTAGAGCAAGAAGAAGAAGAAGAACTTTCTTTTGTTTGTTGTTGCAATGATAAAATGAGAGAGTGTGATATCAAAAATACAAGACCTAGCCTCCATATGTCTGCCCTTCTCTCTCTCCTTATCATTTCAACTCACAAATCCATCAAATATTGTGACATTTGCACAAGAAATGAGACCATGAGTCACCTATAAAGTACATGTCTCATTTAATGCACAAAATGATGACTTAAGCTCACAATTTCCATTTGTAAACATTAATCCAAATGTTTACAACAACAAAAAGATACGGCAACATCTAAAGTAAACTCGTGACGGATCACAAGAATACCCCTCACCTGTATATACATACATGCACCCGCATTCCGACTGAATGCAAATACGATGAGACTAAAGTAATCCCACAAATCTAATACTAGGATCCAGCTTAAACTAAAGCCCACTAGTATGATCCGCCCGATTATGATACATGCACTACTGCACGTATATGATCGAACCCTGCCATATATCATACGGCCACTACAACGTTTCGCCCGAAACTTGAGAAACTGTCTATGGGGGACTCTAAAGACTCGTCAATACTTTGGCTGTGGATTTAACCACTTGCACGTCAGTGGTATTAGCTGTACGTAACGGGCTACCAGGTATTGAACAAAAGGGAGGTCGATGAGCGAACTCATCCTGACACCCTATTGAGCCTGTCAGTGATAATATCCGTACAGTCCCGTCCGTTCGTCTATGAGGATCGCATGTCGGTCCTAGGGGGTTGTTAAAATTCAGACCCCTAAAAGCGGTACAAGTCGTGTCGGAGTGTAGCCCAGAACACCGTGAGATACTACTGGAATACCTACCAGTAAATCTCCTGCCTTGGCCAAGGACTTCTTGTAATGGCTCTCCCTAGACACAGCGCGATCTCACCCCCAATATCGGGAGAGACGAAACACATGCCGATCCGCTCACTGCCTCCATGTGGCTCGGGACTGTACCCAACTAAATCCTCTTTGCATGACGCCTTTGAGCCGTGGTAGGGTAGTAATCAAATCACATTGGGAACTCACACGAGAAAAATGACGATCTCAGGTCGATGAACTAACATGTACACATGTCACCAGGGAACTGCTATCTGACGTCAGGTATAATACCAACTAGCATATTCCCGGCGAGTCCTATCCGGTGTACTCATAACCCAATGAGCACCTGTATACATCTTAGGTGATCCAACTGACACCAATAGCTTGTGAGACCGGCCACCGCCCCTCGTCGGGGTCTCGACTGTATACACTAGTTTACTAATGGAGTATCAATGCCCAGTCTCGAAACTCTCATGACTAAGGACCTTTTAAGGATGTGCTTATATACCCCAGCTCCCACGTATATGATAGCCATCATACTGCTGGTAGTCAAGCAAGAATCCTAAGGGCTCTATCAATGTGTAATAGTGATCTGTAAGGTCTCCTAAAGCTGTACACGATGATAAAGATAAACCAGATAGCATACTATCATCTTTAGTAAGACTGTCCTACCGGTATAGGTCCTCCCTCAATCATTGCAATCACGTGCCAACGATCCAATAATTGACTTTGAGGGCACTATATCCAACAGTAACATCCCTCAAGGTATTTATTTAAAAAATGCATACGATTCTTCAGTTTGGAAATATGTATGGTTCGGATGACACATTTACGTCGGCTATCCAGTCTTATAGTATCCGATACGGCAATATCATCGAACATCATTCTCAAATCACGAGCACGGATCATCCATCCGGTAACTCACATCGCATACGGTACTCCTTCGTACGGTGACATTTAACAAAAATAGGGATCTATCGACCTAAACAACAATGAGGGTACGAATCTCAAGTCTCGTACGGCATATCAATCATTATTATCATAAATATGGATATATCTCGAGCCACATCCGTATCAAATCTCATATCCTGTTATTTTGCATAAATGTCATATCTTATTGTATATAATGTTCTCACAACATGCCACTATAAATCTTATATCAATTGTATCCGCTCGTATCATCTTATCTCATCATATTGATTTCTCAAATCTCGTCATCACGTATTAATCATATCATATCACTTTTAACTATCCTTTTAACCATATCACTAGTTTCCTAATATAGGTTTCCTTAACCATATCCTATATATCGGTTTCTATCAAAATTTACGGGGTGCTATACGCCATCCACCCGACTTCCCCCGTAGATATAAATCTACTGACCTGCGGAACTCCTTGTTCAGTCGTAGTCGATGCGCTTCGTCATCTCGGAATCCACACGAAGGTACCAACAACAATACACAATCGCAAATGCTATTAACATCAAATCCGGAGAACCAATACGGCACACGGTGCGCTCATAGGTTAGAACCTATAGCCTACGTATGCAAAAACAACCAAACAACCTTTGTCGTTGATGTATAAACATCCAACGACCCAATACAATATCAAATACTAAAACCAAGAACTCCAAAATATGGAAAACATAGCCAAAAACACCCCAATGTGCTCCCAGATTATGGTTCAAGTCAATTGGAACAAAACTAGCAAGTACAGGGAGTTGTATAGGGGGCATGTGAGCTATAGACGAAACCTAGACACAATCACCATCAAATAGGCCGGCCACATGCCCACCAAAACCGGCCTACTCGGCCAAAGGTGCTCCGTTGGAGTTCGTCTTCTCAGGGTGGTCTCCTATTGGTCTAACTAGGTCTCTGCAGTTGCTAGTTTTTCTCAGAAACTCCCTGGGTTGCTCAAGATTCCCTGTAGGCCACTAAAATGTCACAAAACCGACATGGGACCATTTCTAAGTTCGTATTTTGGGTTCTATATTCATTTCCAGGTCTTGAAGTAAATCCCAAAGGTCTTAAAACACTCACTACACCTCATGATTCCACACAAACGCCCAAACCCTTCTCTTGAATTTTCCAAACATCACATACCCTAACCAAAACTCATTCTAAACTAAACTAGGGTGCAAGAAACTAAAACTAAAGTAAATGAAAGAAGATATGCCTCATTTAGGCAACTCAAGAAAAACCCTAGCTTCCCAAAGTCTTCAAAATCTAACTTTGATTGGTTCAAAGTGTTGAGGATGAGATGGGGATCAACTTTAATGAAGAGGCTGTGGGGGTATTGGTGAAGAAATGGAGATGATTCTTTGAGGTGGAGATGGAGGGAGATGAGGAGGAAGAAAATGAAGGAACCATGAAAGAAAATGAATGAGGGCAGCCCCTCTCTCTCCTACCCTCACTCTCTCTTATTCTCACCCTCTCAACTTATATCTCACACTCTCTCTCTCCAATAATTGTCTCTTTTTTCCCTTTTCTCCTTTATTTTTCCCCCACTCATTAAAACCAAACACATAACACAAATAAATTGAAACAACAAGCAACATGTCATGGTGCACTGTAACATTTCAGAAAAATAAAATATTATTTTTGGGAATTTATATAATTGAATAATAAATATTATGATTATTTTAATAATGCGGTATAATTAAATACCGATAAAGTGGAAAATATTTGGAAAACTATAGGAATTACTGAAATGAGGGTGTTTTATATGATTTAAGCAAATTATAAATTTTTTATGATTAATTATATTTCATTTTAATGCTAATCGCGATTAAATATCGCTAATCGTGCATTAAGCTTGATTTGTGTACATGACATGCATCATGTTATATTACACATTTGTTAGATTTCCTACATGGCTTTTTCTTTAATTTTTCATGCATGGCTTTTTTTAAATAAGAAGATTAGAAAAGAAAAAGGAAATAGAATAAATTAAGGAGGTATGAGCAAAAGAGAGAAGAGAGAGAGAGGTGAGGGGTTCGTTGACCCTTGGCTCATTATCCATTCCCTTCATCTTTCTTCATTCCTCTCCTCTTTCTTCTACCATGGCCGCCCTCTCTCCCACCTCCACTAAACCCTCACAAACACCCTCAATCCCTTATCAAAACATCATCCCCCTTTCACTAAAAACATACACAAGCTCACTACAAACACTTTGGACCAAGAAAAATTGGATTTTGAAAACTTGGGGCAACTCAAGAAATTTCTTGAGTTGCCAAATGAGGTAATCCTTGTACCATTAGAGTAGTATTACATTTACTTTAGCTTCCATGCAAGTTTAGAAGTGTTTTAGTGTTGTTTTGTGAACTTAGAAATTTCCTATAAGTGGGTTGTGGGAATCCTTAATTGAGAAAGAGTAATTGAGGTTAATAGAACCCATACAACCCCTGTAGTGATTGTATACTGGACTAAACCTAAGAGCAAACCCCCAATTCCCAAACTTAGAAACCCCGATATCGTATTTCGTAGACTTTTGTGATGGGAAATCTGAATATGCTACAACCCAGGGACCTTTGAAATTATATAGCGATTACAGTGAGACAAGCAGGCAACATAGGATCTAACCCCAAGACCCGAGACCCCAATTACCACCCATGGCCGCGGATTTATCCATTCTGGTCGCAAATTGTGGCCAGAGCAGTGATGTAGGGCTTCGTGTTTGGTTCATGGCTCCAGTTTCAGTGAATTAGACCCTCCACATGTGCAAAATTGACTAATTTCAGCTAGGGTAAAATCTGGGACCATTTTCATGAGTTGTTGCCTTGTATTTCGTGATGTTTATGAACTGAAGTTTTGATATTCGTGTTTTTATCGGTCGATTCACGTTTATACGTCAATCGTCGAGAGTTGTTGGTTATTCTTACATGCGTAGACATAGGTTTTAACCTACGCACGATTCATGTGCCATTTTGGTTTTCGTGCGTGATTTTTGTTTACGATGCTATATGTGTACGTATGTAGGTACCCTCGAGTGGACATGAACGACAAGGATGAGCGTGGCGTCATCAAACTTGGCAAACAAGGATCAAGGTGAGTAGATATATATCTACGGGGGAAGTCGGGTGGATGGCGTATAGCACCCCCGCAATTTCGTAGTGCAGTATGCAAATGTGTTATATCTAGATATTTATATGTTATTATAAGATGTGTATACTTAGCTAAAAATGCTTTAGAGGACTTTAGGTTAGTGTAAGCATATTTGGTAGTTAATGCTATAGTTTAGTGTTAGTCGCGAAACCCTAGAATAAGGTTTACACTTACGCACACGCATACGCATACACTTGTTTACTTATGCGTATATGGGTATATATATATATATACATACATATATGTTTGTGAGTATGTATATATATATATATGTATACATATATATGGGTAATGAGGATAGTACATGGTACTTGGAGATGAGTCGATGAGATTGGGCATGATGCCACGAGATCGGTGATGTGATTTGGTTCGTATTATGAGATACGACATGATATTATAGCGGGTCTTTAGGCGATGTGTTTTCATACACACGTATATTGTATGTTGATGGTATCAATATGTACTTGACTTTAGATCTGTACCCCTAATTCAGGAAATGATGATAAGGATACCAGGTGAATTATAAGATAAACGTGATATTCGACCCGTACCCAGATTTGGGATGTCGTACGATGGATTTACCGCACGAGATATAATTATGATGATAGATCCGCACTCTTGACTCGAGGATGTCATATTATATATTGTATCATATGTAATACTATTGAGGTGGGATCACCGACTATATATATATATATATATATATATATATATATCGACTCAGACTTAGGTGGTTTCCTTACCCTTTCGATTAGCCTGTTAGTTTAGTCCTGCAGTTTACTTGTAGATGTTAGACTAGACTCGAGTCTTACTTATTTCAAAACTAACGAATCGTGAGTATTTTAAAGACTGGCCAAAGGATTCTATAGATATTTCAATGGACGTACCTTTTCTTTAAAACACCGTAGTCCTTATTTCTAAACACCACGATTCGCATTATTTCGAATGCCAAAACTGTATGACTCATATATAAGTGTATATTCATATATGTTGCGTTATTATTCATGTTCCGTATATTCTTGATGTTCGCATCGCATTGCATGCTTTTAATGTGTTTTCATTAGTTATTATAAAATCATGCTGTCAAGACACAACACCTTAACCGATGATGCGTATGCTCCACGTACACCGGCTTGCCGGCTCACACACATTATCATCAGTAATGTTCATGTCACGTACATATTAGAAAATACTACTTCATTAGTATAAAATGTTAGCTGATAGTTTCGACATGGTACTAGGGAGCTTGCTTTTATATGATATCTTAGACATTGTATTTATTACTGTGATATCTCATGCATATGTATTTTCATTCGTCATGCAATATTATGAGGTTTTATGCCAGTATTCACTGTTTATTGACTTTCGATTATGAGTTTCGGATTTTCCATGTGATTTATGGATTTGGAGAAACCGCAAGACTTTATAAACTCATTTTATTTGAAAAGATAAAAAGTGTGTTTTTCTCATTTTATGATGTGAGATATGTCCACTATGAGTTTTCTCGGCTCTTGAGCGATATCATACACCCAATTCGAGGAGGAGGAGGAACCGTCTGTGGGTGCATGGTGTACCTGGTGCGGTACCCAGGGCCAGATGGTCACAGATGATGGCGTTGAGCCTTGCAAGGGAGCACTACCGACCGGTGATTTTTTGTGACTCGACGGATATCCAGAGGATACCGATCGGAGTATAGGCCAGTCTAGATTGACGGAGCCTGAGGTTTTGAGATTTGATGTTATGGGCCAGTCCGGATTGCCGGATCCCTAAATATTGAGATTCGAGGATACATGCCAGTCCGGATTGCCGGAGCCTGAGATATTGAGACAGTAAGATATATATATATTTTTTTTGTCGATGCTAGACACTGATTTCTGTTGATTTCATTGATGATACTGCGATTTTTATACATAAATCTCACTGAGATAAGAAAACAGTTTTCTCATTTAGATATATTCTGTTTTCATGCATTCACACATCATATATATGACATGTTGCTACCTGAGGCACTAACATGTGCACTTGGTATTACACTTATGTATAGATATTTACCCTTGCCATTTTATCATGTTTCAGGCCATATTATCTGAGGATATTACTGATCGTATGACCTAGGATTGAGTCATACATGCGATTTCTGCTCTGTGATGTTTTCTACTCACGAGTTGGCAACTCAATCTCGTTGTGCCACAGTTTCTTGCAGCTTTTGCTGTACAGGTTTTTCTTAGCGGCTTTGCTGGCACACTGCTTCTTTCCGGGTGATTGCTTTGGTAGGTGGGTTCACTCGCATCGTGACCACCCTTGTATTTATTTATATATTCAATTGTATCTAGTAACTCCATCAACCAGACGTGTATTATTTATAGACTTAGAAGACCAGTGTATATTATTTCGACCTTAGAGTAGCATTTGTATTATTATGGTTTTCTTGATGATTTTTGGTTTCCTTTTGAGTTTTGATCCTTGCCCTTCGGCGTTGTATATTATATTGCTTGCGTGGTTGTGACCGCCAATTGGTGAAGAGCTAGCTCCCGCTTGGGGATGCCCTTATTCATATTATGCATGTTTGTACCCGTTTGGGGCCAGTATTTACAAAGGAAACTCTGCCGAAATTTTCGGAAAAGATATGATATTTTAAAAATATTTACTACGACTTTTCAAAGTGATCATATGCAAACTTTAAAACAAGTTTTCCTTCTTTCCTCTTTCAAATGGTTTAGATTTCTAGGATTTTGGCTTACTTGAATTAAATGGGGTCTTATAGATTTCATATGATTCAAGTGCCAGTCGCGTGCCATTCCGGGTCGTGACATGCACTATCCATGGAAAACTGTAGTAACACGGATTTGGCTTAATCGCGATTAGTAGTACACTAATCAATTTTTATTCAAACTGCATATAATTAATTATAAAAGTGCCAGATCCGATAAATATATTTTTAAATGAATAAATCATTTTAATCTCCAATTATTTCACAAATATTGGTATATATTTATACCATTTTATGAAAATCCCAATTTCGCAAATCGGGTAGTTTTCGCGAAATATATTATTTTAATATTAAATTCAAAAAATAATATTTTATATTTTCTGAAATGTTACAACAATACAAATAATACAATCAAGACGGCAACCGGGTATCGCGGGGTTTATAAGGGGTAGATTGGTACGGAAGGTGTTAGAAGTGGCACGAGACTGCAACCATAATACACCTAACCTGAATTCAATTGTCGTTGTACCATGGCTAAACGGTTCCTTGTAATCCTGACACCTTAGTCTCCGGGGAAAGTGAGACTCCTCTCATATACACTGGCCTCTTCTGTACCAAGCTACAAATAACAGCGTTAACAATATAATACAACTTTAAAAGCTACATTCTCTCTCTGTCTATTCCACTTCTCTCTTATCTTTGGGACTTACCGAGCTATTGTTCGCTAACGAAATTCCTTCTCTTACTTCTTTGGAATGTTGTCAGGTGGATCGGACCTTCAGGAGATCGAGCTCACCAGTGAGGATTTGGACCAACTAGCTTTTGACCCAGAGCTTTCGATTCCTTGTACACATTTAAATTCTGTATTTTCCATTTCTGTTATGTCACTGTTTAGGCATTGCTTTCCATTCTATGTATTTACTTTTCAGATGTATTGTAAAAGGAATGTTTAATAAATAAAGTTGTTGTTCATTTACATCTTGTTTCTTGTATACATTTTTCTTATATTGCTTAGATACGCTTAGCGTGTTTACTTAAGAGTAAATAAGTAGCGGCCAGTCACATCCCCTTCGCCGTACACCGAGAAGCGGGGCATGAAACCGTGCGAAAGCACGGGAAACCTCCTTCGGAGTACCGACACTAGCCTGGCTGACCGATTGGCGAACTTGTAGAATGTAATTAATCCCGGCTAATCTTACCTTTTATAATTTGAAGGAAGATTTGATAAAAACAGTCGGAGCTATCCTGATTAGATAAGATAATAACCAATCTAACCTTGCAAAGAGCGCACGCTAATGTGTTTCCTTCTCTCTCTCTCCAGGAAGCAACCAATGTCACGCCTTAATCAAGATAATAATATGGATGTATTGACCAAACCCGCTTATTATACTGAGCTGGGGAACATTGGTTCTGTAGGAATAGGGGAATATCAGGATTCCCGGGACACCCGTACGAAGAAACAGCATGTTGATGCGTCTTCTTCGGGGGTGTTCGTTACTGAGAACTGTTTTTCAGTTTGTTGTACGTCCTGGGTATTAGATACCGGATCTGGATCCTACGTATGTAATTTGTTACATGGGCTAAAGAAAGGTAGAGAACTGGGGAAAAGTGATAAATCTCTAACAGTGGGTAATGGTGCAATTGTTGCAGCCAAGGCAGTTAGCGAATATCACCATTTATTACCAACTGGTAATACATTGATTCTGAACGATTGTTACTACGTACTAAAAATGATGTGCAACATTATATCGGTTTCTTTGCTAACTAAAGAAGGATGTAATCTCACATTAGAGGATAATGTTACGAACATTTTCCAAAATCAAGTGTTGATTGGATTTGGTACGTTATGTAATGGTATATACGTTCTGAATCAAAGTACAATTCTTAATGTACAAAACACAAACAAGAGAAAATGTTCAGAAATGAACGAAGCCTTCTTGTGGCACTGTAGACTAGGTCATATCAAGTCGAAAAGACTGGCTAAGCTGCATAAAGATGGATATTTGAATCCGTTCGAATTTTTATCTTATGACACTTGCGAGTCATGTCTCAAAGGTAAGATGACCAAAACTCCGTTTACTGGACACGGAGAAAGATCTACTGAACTCTTGGGACTGATACATAGTGATGTATGCAGTCCTATGTCTACACATACCAGGAATGGTTCCTCGTACTTTATTACATTCACCGATGATCTCTCAAGATTTGGACATGTGTTCTTGTTGAAACACAAGTTTGAAACTTTTGAGAAATTCAAGGAATATAAGTACGAAGTAGAGAACCAGACGGGTAAGAGTATTAAAATCCTTTGATCTGATCGAGGAGGAGAATATTTAAGCATGGAATTCCGTGATTATCTAAAAAAGAATGGGATTCTCTCTCAGCTTACTCCTCCGTATACGCCACAGCACAACTGTGTATCGGAGCGGAAAAATCGCACCCTATTAGATATGGTGTGCTCTATGATGAGTACTGCTTAGTTGCCTATTTCTTTTTTGGGTTATGCACTTGAGACAGCCGCATACCTATTGAATTAAGTTCTATCAAAATCTGTGCCTAAGACGCCATATGAGATATGGAGTGGAAAGCGACCATATCTTAAACGAGTTAAGATATATGGTTGTCCGGCCTATTTCAAAAGGCAAAATTCGTACGAACTCGAAGCAATATCAGTTCTATGTAAGTTTGTAGGATATCCAATGAATTCGCATGGATATCTTTTCTACCAAAGTGAGGAACAAAAGGTGTTTGTTGCTCAATATGCCACCTTTGTAGAAAAGGAATTTCTTGTAAAAGAAATTAGTTGCAATGATGTTGAACTGGAAGAAGTTCCAACAGCACAAACTACAACTGACGATTTGGTGGAACCAGAGGCTCCAATGGTACCCAACGAACCCCAGCTACTACGCAGATCTAGTAGGGTTCATCATCCACCTAAGAGATACTATGGTATTCTCGTAGACGGTGGGAAATAGGATTACGTCATGGAAGATGATGACCCGACTAGTTTCGAGCAGGCCATCACAAGTGGAGACTCTGTGAAATGGCTGGATGCTATGCGATCCGAGATGGAATCCATGTACACTAACAAAGTATGGACTTTGGAATTTGCTCCTGAAGGGGTAAAACCCATTGAGAGCAAGTGGATCTTCAAAAAGAAGATTGGTGTAGATGGAAAAGTTGAGGCTTTCAAAGCTAGACTTGTAGCAAAAGGTTTTCATCAACGACCTGGTGTTGACTATGATGAAACCTTTTCTCCTGTCACTATACTTAAGTCCATAAGGATCCTACTTGCCATTGCTGCATACCATGACTACGAAATCTGGCAGATGGACGTCAAGACCGCTTTTCTAAATGGTGATTTTGAAGAGAGCGTGAATATAACACAGCCAGAGGGCTTCGTAGATGGTGGGAGCAGCAGAAAGGCGCGCAAGCTGCTTCAATCCATCTATGGATTGAAGCAGGCATCGCGGAGCTGGACATCTGTTTTGATGAAGCTGTCAAAAGGTTTGACTTCATCAAAAATGTAGATGAACCTTGTATATATAAAAAGGCTATAGAGAGTAAGATGGTCTTCCTCGTATTGTACGTGGATGACATACTCTTGATAGGAAACGATATTCCTATGCTACACTCGGTCAAGCTCTTCTTTTCACATAAGTTCTCCATGAAAGATCTAGGTGATGCCCCTTATATCCTGGGGATAAAGATCTATAGAGATAGATCTAAACGGATATTAGGATTGTCCTAATCCAGGTACATAGACACTATACTAAAGAGGTTTAGTATGGAAGATTCCAGGCGAGGTAATTTACCCGCTTGTTCAGGAATCACTCTCTCCAAAGAGATGTCTCCCAAGATTGATTTGGAAAGGGCTCGCATGCAAGGGATACCATATGCTTCGGCAGTCGGGTCAATCATGTATGCGATGTTGTGTACCAGACCGGATGTAGCTTACTCTCGAGGTGTAGTGAGCAGGTACCAATCAGATCCTGGGGAGAAACACTGGACAGCTGTGAAAAACATTCTTAAGTACTTAAGAAGGACTAAAGAAATGTTCTTGGTGTATGGTAACGGTGAACTCCAGGTGCTGTCCTTTACCGATTTGAGCTTCCAGAGTGATAAGGACGACAGTAAATCGGTCTCGGGTTTTGTCTTTACCCTCAACGGAGGGGCGGTGTGTTGGAAGAGTTCCAAGCAAGACACCGTAGCAGACTTGACGGTGGAGGCTGAATACATCGCTACCAATGATACTGCCAAAGAGGTTGTCTGGATGTAGAAGTTCATTGCTGAGTTTAGTGTGGTTCCATCTATTGAGCATCCAATACCTATGTATTGTGATAAAAATGGAGCTGTAGCTTTGTCCAAGGAACCTAGGTCCCATCAGAAATCCAGACATATTCTTAAGTGGCATCACCTGATCAGGGAGATAGTAGATCGCCGGGAGATCGAGGTCAGGAGAGTTGACACGAAGGAAAACGTAGCGGATCCACTCACGAAGGCCCTCCCCCAGATGCAGTTTGAGAGACTTTTTCGGATGTTGGGTATGAGATACTTTAACACATGGCTTTAGTGAAAGTAGGAGATTGTTAGGAATATGTATGCCCTATAGGCCGTTATTGTGCATTGATGTATATTATAATGGATGCTTCGACATATATATAGAGGACTTTCTTGCTAGACATGATAGTATGCTATCTGGTTACTCTTTATCTTAACATGTTGACTTGTATTCTTATACTATATCGTTTTAGAAATCGTTGTGCGAATTTTTCCGTTTTAGGGTTAAATTGTCGGTATTTTCCGTTTTGACCCGACTGTGATCAAACGGCCATATAGACTTGCCAGCACCTAGTTTAGCTAAAATAAAGCTAGTGTGCAAGTTTTGGGGGTATATGGGACGTTTTGGTTCAATTAGTTTTTTTTCCCAATTTTAATATTATTTTAATGCGGTATTCGCTTTTTGGGAAATTTCACTTTTGTAATCTTTTCCATAAATCAAACTTGAGTAAACTAAAACCTTCCCACAATATCTAGATCTTTGTGTTGACTAGGATTAAAAGTTAAAGAAAAGAATCAAATAGGTGGCATGTGCATGCATGTTCATTTAATTGCATTTATGTGCATTTATCACTAGAAATGGCTAGAAAATTCTACACAAAACTCCATTCTCCTCCCTTGGCCGAAATCCTTCCTTCCCCTTCTGCTCTTGATCAATTCTTTCTCCTTTTACATCAATCCTAGCACAATAAATCCCCAAAATTCCCAAACAAATCACAAAAATACCTCAAGTCTTGCTTCTTGCTCTTTGATCACTTGGAAACTAGGAAACCTTGGATCTTGTGAGCTAAAGTTGATAGGTATAATCTCTTCACTGATAAATAGGAGTTTTTATGTTGTATAGCTCGTTGAATATGGTTTAGAACACTTTCAAAATCGAATAGTGCAATATCGTGTTTTTTGTGTCGTTTTAGAGCCTCTGTACCTGCTGTGATCTGGAAATTTTAGTAAGTGACCAAACAAAATTTTAGTGATATACTAGTGACCCTGGAGCACCACCTGAGACATGAGGACCACCCCACCGGCCGGGGCCGGCGACCCCTTTGGCTAATTCCGGCAACGCCGGCTTTGTAGGGAAGTGTTGGGGTTTGGTTTTTGTGTGTAGTTGTCTGCTGTTGGTTAGGGGTGTTTGGTACTGTTTACTTTTTTAGTAATTCCAGTATGAAAAATCTGGAATCTTTTACCTATAATATAGTGTTTTGAATCCGCGTGTTATGTAATCCGACACGAATCGTGATCTGATGCAGCTGTTGTACTCAGTTTGGTTTTGTAGTGTCGCAACGCACGTTAGCCACTATATGGACACTCCTGAGTTACTTTAGTGTTGGTGCGTCATTTAAAACGTATTTTTAAGTTATATTGGTCGATTCTGAGTTTTTCTCTGTTTATGTGTTTGTGAAATTATGGCATCGCAAGCGGGGTCTTCTGACGCTGCGAACAAGGGGAAGCAAGTGGTCGGATTTTCATAGCTGGAGACCATTGGTGAGTAGTTTTAACATCTACGAGGAAATCGCCCGTATGGCGTTATGTGTCGGGGCTGATATGATAGGATAGCTGCATGTTATTGCATATTGGTTAATTTCATACGAATGTCATTGCATAATAGTATCTGTTGTATTTTTAGAAATAACACATTACTGACGGTTCATGTTGCACGAGCACTAAATTGTATGCTACACCCACATCGTCAGTAATTGCTATGACACGTACAAACCACCTATATACGTGATATGGTAGTGGATAAGGATAGAGGAGGTAGTAATTCCTATTCCTTTATCTATAGGAGATATTGTTGACACCTACATACATGTTATTGTGTTCGACAAGGATAGTTAAGATAGTAACTCTCAATCCATTTCACGTATACCTTACTATAGCTACTTGTACATCTTGCATACATATTGACATGTACACCCACATAGTCTATTACAGCTACATGTACATCATGCACACATATTGACATGTACACCCGCATAATTTCGCTATAGTTGTATGTACCCTATGTGGTATTGTTTTGATATGTGATATTGAGTTGTTGATCATTGCGCTTATGAAATGCATCATACATACTTGCTTACATGTAGATACTTAAACCTTGCTACACTTACATGTACTCTTCATATGATGTGCACTTGTTTTTCGGAGGATTTTGGGAACCGCAAGATATATTTTTAAAGGAAGATTCATTTAAAATAGCGGCTTTCCCTTGATATATTCATATTGTTGTTTTATGATGCATATATCAGTTTTCATGGATTTACGCATTGAGATATGGATTTCATATGATTTATGTATTTGAGAACCGTAGGGGTATTTCAAGAAAACTATGTATTATTTAAAAACCCGGTTTCTCTTGATATGATATTTCAGTGCGTCCACTATGTGATTTCTCGGTTCTGAGATTTCGCTTGTGATACCCGATTCGAAGAGCGGGAGGCACCGTCTGTGGGTATATGGTGGACCCGGTATGGTATCCCGGGGCAAGTGGTGATTTCGTGGTGTAGACGATAAGCCTGGCGGTAGGACCACTACCTACCGGTGATTGTATTTGGACTCGGCGGTTATCATGGAGATACCGACCGGAGTGAGGTATGACATATCGTCAGGGCCAGTCATGATGACAGCGCCTGAATTATGAGGATTTACGTGTCGATGCTAGACACGGGTTTCATGACATTTCGAGTGTCGGTGTTTGACACTCAGGTTTCCATGATTTTGACGTATCGTCGGTAGACATATGTGGTTGATATCCTCATTTATATATAAATATACTTATAGGTATATGCTTTCATGATGTTTCGGGTATCGAGGTTGGACACTCAGGTTCCATGAGATTTACAGGATGTGAGGGCCGATCTGAGGATGCGGTGCCTGAGGATTTGGGATTTGATGTGTCAGTGAGGGACACTGGTGTTTTTCCATGCTGATGATTTTGCATGAGATTTTATATTATATCATCCGACACTCAGGATTTTGTTGTTATGCAATGCTCCATGTAGTTGTAGTACCCTGATGATGTACCTTTACATGATTGTTGCATATTCACTTATCATACTTATGCTATCGGATTACATGTGATAGATAAATCGCTATTCGTGCATACTTGCGATTACAGTATGATGTTATTTACTATTCACGAGTTGGCAACTCACCCCCGTTGTGCCAAAGTGTTTTGGAGGACATACCCTCAGATTAGCCGGGGCAGGGCGTCTTATCATCTCCACTTTTGCGGATACCGCTACGTTAGGCAGTGAGGCATTTGGTTTTAGGTGGGTTTGCGGTTATTTGTTTGTATATTGTATATCTTTTTGTTGGATCTAGTATTCTCCATCTACCACTGTTTGTATATGACTTAGAGACGACTTGTGAGGATTCGGTGTTGTATTATTTTGGTGACTTTGGGTGCTGTGCTCGTGGGAGCCGGTTTTGTTGAAAAGTTTACTTCTTTATGCAGTTTTCTTTTATATTCTTCGCTTCGGCGTCGTATTTATATCTTGTGGTGGTTGTCTCCACCGTTGGGCGTGATTTGCTCCCGTTTGGGATGCTTTATATATTATCTGTGTTGTACCCGTTTTTGGGGCTAGTTTTTACAAAGGAGGTGCTTCCGAAATTTTTAAGAAAGAAAACTAGATTTAGAGGTTTTACTTGTGATTTTCAAAACGTTTAAAATCTATTTTTTTCTCCGTTGATCCAGTTTTGGGTGGTTTAGATTTCTGGGTTTCGGCTTATTTAAGCTGTGTACGACTGTAGACGTTACGTAGTTTAAGTGCCAGTTACGGGCCAAATTTTGGGTCGTGACAAAGTTTGTATCAGAGCGCTAGGTTTTACCTTTCGGAGAGTAGGATGACCTTGGTATGATGGAGCAGGTAGCTTAAGTAGAGTGACGTAGCGTGTGTATGTTCTGCGGCATACTTACGACACGGTTCTCCGCCTAAGTGACCTTAGGACTTATTGATTGATATTCCTCCATGATGATATACATCTTTGTGATTCGATTCCTGTTTCCTGATCGAATCTTGTTTCAATTTCCAGCCTATATGCCGCCGAAGACTACGAGGGTACAGAGAGCGGCTGCGAGGGCCGAGGTCAGAGTTGACTCGTCTGAGGCGAGGACCGACCAGTGCGGTACGCCTATTGTAGGGTTCCTAGGCACTCTAATGAAGTCTCACAAGGCATCAACCATGCCAATTTCAAAAATTATGGGTGCCGAGAAACCTAATACGGATCGTTGACTAGAAGTTTAGGTGAAAAGATAATCTAGTTAACTACTTAACTAAAAGTTAGATAGGCTACAACCTTTGTAGATCCGGTTATCCACTTCCTTAGCTCCACGTGGTCATCCCCTCGCTGTCCATCTCGAATCTCGTACTCTCGTGACGGCTTCATCGGAGAAGTGAGCGGAATAGGTCGTCGGCTTCGTGCCGAAGATGATCTACGTCGAGGTTGCACAAGTTCAAGCTCCGACTTCACCAAGTTGTGAAACTTGTGAAGAAAACACCCAAAACAACTTGGCAAGAGGTAGAGGGTGAAGAAATAGGAGGTGGGTTCACTTTAGAATTGGATTTCACTCACTTTTGCTCAAGTTGCCATTGATGGCATCAAGCTTTTCTCTTGAAGATGAAGATGAAGAAGCAAATAGAATATGATAAGTATTGTGTAAAAGAATAATAAAATCCAATACTTATCGTGTTCTAACCTAGGTTAAGTGTAGAGAATAAACCATGGTCACTTGGATGGGTTAGGGTTAAGCATGATGACAAGAATGGTTACAAAAGTCAAAGCTTCATGAAGCTTCAACTTAAAACAAAAAAGGCCACCATTCTCATCTTAATCCTTTTCAAATAAATTAATAAATAAATAAATGAAAATGCAAAACCCTAATCAACACTTAACCATGGTTTAATTCTTTATACTTAACTACAAGATCATGTATCATCAAACATGATACAAATATGTGCACAAAAGTATATCACATATACATCTTGCACATCAAGTGAGAAAATCCATATAAAGTGAACCAATACTAGTTAATGCAATGTAGTATATCAAATATATAATTATACATTAAATCATTAAATCAACACTTGATTTAACGATCTGGTCATATCGCATATAACCGACTAGTATCCAATGTATCGGCTTATCGAATCAATGATTCGATAACTAGGTCATATCGAATATAACCAATCGAAACATTTATCGCGAGAATGAAATGCGGTATCACATACACGCATTATTCTCGGTCCCGCACATATCTCATATGCGCTCCTATTTCGTTTCACTTGAGCCAGGAAACCTCTGTGTAGGACTCTAAAGACTCGTCAATACGCCGGTAGCAGATGATGATCATATCAAGCACCCACAAGCCGCAAGCGGTCTGCTAAATGTAACGGCCATCCGGGTATTGAGCGATCAGAAGATCGACGAGCTAGCCCGCTCACACTCCTGTGAATCCAACCTGTAACACTTACCGTACAGTCCGGTCTGTTCGTCTGATACGTCGCATATCAAGTCTAGGAGTGGTATACGTCAGACCCCAATAACCGATAAGTCGTGCCGATGTGAGGCTCATAACGGGTCGAGAAACTACTGGTAACACTTACCAGCAAATCTCTGATCAGCCCTGGCCAGGGACTTCCCTGTTACGGCCAATCGAGCACAGCGCAACATCAACCCCCAATACCGGGAGAGACGAAACCCCTCCTATCGCTCATTGTCTCCATGTGACTCGGGACTGTACCTAAAGACCACCATTTTGCACGCCCTCATGGACGTGGTAAGGTGGAGATCAAAGCACAGTGGGAATCACACAAGACTCTATGACGATCTCGGGTCTACAGACTAATCTGCACAAGTGTCACCTGAGAACTGCCATCTGACGTGAGGTATAATACCATCTGGGAGTTCTCGGCGAGTCCGTCCAGTGTACCCAGTCTCCACTGAGCACCCGTATACCATCTTTGATGTCAAACACCAATGGATATGGGATCATCCATCGCCCATCTCATGGGTCGAGAAGCGTATATGCTAGTCTACTCTGGTATATCGATGCCCTGTCTCGATACACCTACGACTAGGGACCATGAAGGATGTACTTATGGACTACCATATCCCCACTAGTATGATCTGCATCATAGTCCAGGTAGTCAAGTACATATCCTAAGGGCTTTATCAACATGTAACTATAAGACAGTTTAAAGAGACAAGTGTACATGTTAAGACAAAGAGTAACCAGATAGCATACTATCATATCGAGCAAGAAAGTCATCTCTATATATGTCCAAGCATCCAATATAATATACATCATCTGTACAATACTGGCCTCTAGGGCATACATACAACTAACAATCTCCCACTTGCACTAGGGCTAGCTGCTGTAGTATCGCATACCGAGCATCCCGAAGAGTCTCTCAAACTGTATCTGGGGAATGGCCTTCGTGAGTGGATCCGCCGTGTTGTTCTTCGTGTCAACCCTCCTGACCTCGATCTCCCGGCGATCAACTATCTCCCGGATCAGGTGATACCGCCTCAGAATATGCCTGGATCGCTGATGGGACCTGGGTTCCTTGGCCAAAGCCACCGCTCCATTGTTATCGCAATACAAAGGTATTGGATGCTCAATGGATGGAACCACTCAAAGTTCAGTAATGAACTTCTTGATCCAGACAGCCTCTTTGGCAGCATCGTTGGCAGCGATGTATTCAGCCTCCATCGTCGAGTCTGCCACGGTTTCCTGCTTGGAACTCTTCCAGCTAACCGCCCCTCCGTAAAGGGTAAAGACAAAACCCGACTGCGACTTAGAGTCGTCCTTATCACTCTGGAAGCTCGAATCGGTAAAGGACTCCACTTGGAGCTCTCCGTTACCATACACCAAGAACATATCTCTAGTCCTTCGTAAGTACTTGAGAATGCTCTTCACAGCTGTCCAGTGACTCTCTCCAGGATCAGCTTGATACCTGCTCACTACACTTAGTGAGTATGCTACATCGGGTCTGGTACATAGCATCGCATACATGATAGAGCCTACTGCCGAAGCATAGGGTATCCCTTGCATGCGAGCTCTCTCCAAATCAGTCTTGGGAGACATCTCTTTGGAGAGAGTGACTCCAGAGATCGTGGGCAAGTTCCCACGCTTGGACTCTTCCATACTAAACCTCTTTAGTATGGTGTCAATGTACCTGGATTGGGAAAATCCCAATATCCTTTTGGATCTATCTCTATAGATCCTGATTCCAAATATGCAGGAGGCATCACCAAGATCTTTCATTGAGAATCTTTGTGATAAGAAGAGCTTGACCGCTTGCAGCATAGGAATATCATTTCCTATCAAGAGTATGTCGTCCACGTACAATACGAGGAAGACAACCTTACTCTCTGCCACCTTCTTGTAAATACAAGGTTCATCTTGGTTTTTGACGAAATCAAACTCTTTGATAACGACATCAAAGCAGATGTTCCAACTCCGCGATGCTTGCTTTAATCCATAAATGGATTTAAGCAGCTTGCACACCTTCCCGCTACTCCCACTGTCTACGAAGCCCTCTGGCTGAGTCATGTACACGCACTCTTCTAAATCACCATTCAGAAAGGCGGTCTTAACATCCATTTGCCAGATTTCGTAATCATGATAAGCAGCGATGGCAAGCATGATCCGGATGGATTTAAGCATAGCCACTGGAGAAAAGGTCTCGTCATAGTCCACACCTGGTCTTTGACGAAAACCCTTTGCTACAAGTCTAGCTTTGAAAGTCTCCACTTTCCCGTCTACACCAAGTTTCTTCTTGAAGATCCACTTGCTCCCAATGGGTTTTACCCCTTCGGGAGCAACGTCCAAAGTCCATACTTTGTTGGTGTACATGGATTCCATCTCGGACCGCATAGCGTCCAGCCATTTCACTGAGTCTCCACTCGTGATGGCCTGCTCGAAGCTAGTTGGGTCATCATCCTCCATGATGCAATCTTCACTTCCACCGTCAATGAGAAAACCGTAGTATCTCTCAGGTGGACGAGTAGCCCTGCTAGATCGGCGGAGAGGCTGGGGTTCGTCGGGTACTACTGAATCCTCTGGTTCTACTAAATCTTCAGTTATTGTTTGTGTTGCTGGAACCTCTTCCAGTTCTACCTCAACGCCACTAATCTGTTTCATAAGAAAACCTTTTTCTAAGAAAGTGGCATGTCGAGAAACAAACACCTTTTGTTGCTCGGGGTGGTAGAAGATATACCTTTGTGAATTTTTGGGATATCCTACAAACTTACATAAGACTGATCTCGCCTCGAGTTTGTCCAGATTTTGTCTTTTGACATAGGCTGGACAACCCCATATCTTAACATACTTAAGAGATGGTCTCTTCCCTTTCCATATCTCATATGGAGTGGTAGGCACTGATTTGGTAAGAACCATATTCAATAGGTGTATGGCTGTCTCAAGCGCATACCCCTAGAAGGAAATAGGTAACTCAGCTGTACTCATCATTGAACGCACCATATCTAATAGGGTGCGATTCCTACGTTCCGATACACCATTGTGCTATGGTGTATAAGGTGGAGTAAGCTGAGAGAGAATCCCATTCTCTTTTAGATAATCTTGGAACTCATAGCTCAAGTATTCTCCTCCTCGATCAGATCGAAGGATCTTAATACTTTTGCCCGTTTGGTTCTCTACTTCTTGCTTATATTCTCTAAATTTCTCAAAAGCTTCAGACTTGTGTTTCAAAAGGAACACATGCCCGTATCTAGAGAGATCGTCAGTGAATGTAATGAAGTAGGAAGAACCGTTCCTGGCATGTGTAGACATGGGACCGCATACATCACTATGTATTAGTCCCAAGAGTTCGGTAACTCTTTCTCCATGTCCTGTAAACGGAGTTTTGGTCATCTTGCCTTTGAGACATGACTGGCAAGTGTCATAAGATGAAAATTCAAACGGATTTAAATATCCATCCTTATGCAACTTAGCTAGTCGTGTCGCATTGATGTGACCCAGTCTATAATGCCACAAGAAGGATTCGTTCAGTTCAGAACTCTTCCTCTTGTGTGTGTTTTGTAAATTGAGGACTGTATTTTGATTTAGAATGAATATGCCATTATGTAACGAGCCTGATGCAATCAACTTTTGATCCAGGAATATGTTCATAACATTATCCTTTACTACAAAATTATATCCTTCTTTACTCAATAAAGAAACTGATATAATGTTGCACATCATGTTTGGTATATAATAGCATTCATTCAGAATTATTGTATCACCACTTTGTAATACTAGGTGATATTCGCCAACTGCTTTGGCTGCAACATTTGCCCCATTCCCTACTTGAACGGAATGATCACCTTTTCCCAGTTCTCTACCTTTCCTCAGCCCATGTAACATCTTACATATGTAGGATCCTGATCCGGTATCTAATACCCAGGACGTAGGGTGAACTGAGAAACAGTTCTCAATGACAAACACACCCGAAGATGATGCATCAACATGCATGTTCTCCTTTTGGGCGGTGTGAGAATCCAGATATTCTCCTGTTTCCTGTTCATTCTTATAACTCTTATAAGATAGAACGGGTTCAACGTTCCCCTGCACAGTATAACATGCGGGTTCGGTCAATACATCCATATTATTATCTTTATTAGGGCATGAAATGGTCGCTACCTGGAGAGAGAGAGAAGAAAACACTTTAGCATATGCTCGTGCAAGATCAGATTGGTTATTATCTTATCTAATCAGGATGGCTCCCACTGCTTTTTATCAAATCTTCCTTCAAATCCTAAAAGGAAAGACTAGCCGGGATTAATTACACACTACAAGTTCGCCAATCTTTCAGCCAGGCCAGTGTCGGTACTTTGAGGGAGGTCCCCCCGTGCTTTCGCACGAACCTAATTAATGTAAACCTCGTTTTCCCAGAGGCGTAACCTCGTTGACACCTTTCTGGACACCTACTTGATCAGCTAATTGCAATGTGTAAAACTCTCCCAGGAGTAACTCTTACTCGCAGTGGGTATCGGGATCCAACTATCTCATAGAAGGTATGCAATCTCATTGCAAATTTCAACACTTGAAATTCCCGATAATATTTTACCCCTAGTGTTCTATGACCTTGACGAATGCCAAACAACCCATAGTCCACTAGTCAAGTTCAACCCGTATATTTCTTGATTGAATTAAACCCACTCGCACGACCCTTGACGAATGCCAAACAACACCGTATGAATACCCTAATCCAATCTGCATCATATGGATAAGCAGATAAATACTAGTTAGCTACCGTACACTACGCCTTGACGAATGCCAAACTACCGCAGCATGAATACTAATTAGTACTTATCTGAAATGACGGAGGGCTACGCAGGTTTTCAGAAAACCTATTGCGTAATGAACTTGATATCGTTGTAGGATCAAATATAGTTTTGAAATGGAGTGATTTTGAGGCTTTTCTAGTTTTGCTAAAGGAGTCACTCCCGGCGAAGGGATCTCGGTCCTTTCCTCGTCGAATGAGGTGCGGGATATATCATATATATCGCTGTGCAAAGCAAAAACCCAAAAGCAGTCAAAAGCAAACCGAGTGTGCAGCATCTGCCAGTTATTGCTAAAGGAGTCACTCCCGGTGAAGGGATCTCGGTCCTTTCTTCATCGAATAAGGTGCAGGGTATATCATATATACCGCTATGCAAAGCAAGAACTGTAGCTACCTGTTTTGTTTAAAATTTGATTCTACAACATCTTAGGATTCTTTTCTTTCATTAATCACATTAATGAAGTCCCATCATTTAAATACCTAAACATCACAGATAGATATGACGTACACTTATGCCATCCGCATTCGTCTCGATGTCCCCTCGTGCACCGTTAGGTTAGGTAACGAACGACAGAGCAGGGCAGGGATAGTGCGGGTGCAAAACATAAGTAACGTCTATATAATATATCATATATACTATATAAGTATCTATCAAAAACATCACATGATCGCATCACAGATATCGCTGCAGAAGAAACATATGAAACATTGGATATACTAGGACGTCCGTGTTTTCAATACGAGCCAGTATAAAACACGGATTCCACGGTCGTGATGAATAGCCAATCCCACACCCCTAGACCCCTACGAGAGCGGCAAGCAACCCTACCAATTCTAGGGTTAGGAGATCCAGACTCGACTCCTCGAGTTGGTCTCCCACTGGACCCCAGAACCCGGTTACTTGTGCTCCCCTCCTTGGGTCTATCCTAATGCGGAAAAGTAAATAATATACAAGAGGTGACAACTTCCGCTACCTGGAAGTGCCCTAAATAAAAGAATATTACATACAAGTTTTTACATGAATGAAAATGAAAAACACTCATCTCACATATAAAACCCCCGGCTATTTAAACACGACGATCCAATATAACATATCCAGCAACACATAACATCACATGTCATCAACGTAAGTAAGTATGCATACCCCAATTGTCGTTGACGTATAGCAACGAAACCGGCGATATGAACATACTACACTTACGGTCACAGAAAAGAAAGTGTAAAACTACAACAATTGGAATCCGCAACTTCTTTAGACATCGCATGCCTAATCAAATGAATTACTTAGACATCACATGCCTAACAGTTATAAACCCCGCATTTTAGTCTCATTATCGAAAACTCTTTTCAATATCAAGTGAAACCAAACTGCTAGATTTATAACATTCATTCAGTTATCACATAACTGTTTGTGAATTCCAATTATTGTATCACATTCCAGATAAACAGAAAATGTTAAACTTTCCGATCGAACAGTCGAATACCCAAGTTTTCCCGATACAACTCAACACATGAAATAAGTTTAGCAACATTCAGTTCGTGCCTCAGTACCAACGGTCCAGCCGTAGAAGGGTCAAGCCAACGCCTCACATGTGGCACGCCGTACTGCCCCAAACCCGAAGGTTCAAAGGGCAGTTCAAGACGGTCACATAATCGAGTTAAGGTTTGTTGTCTTCTAGAGGGTCCATCGCGTTACTTGCACTACTTAGAACGTCGTTAAACTACGGAAAAATCCAACACTTGGAAATTTCCCGACAGGGGAAAAGTTGGGTATTTATATTCGGTCGAACTTTTTAACATATTCTAAAAATTATCCGGAAAAACACAAAGACGAAATTTGATAATCCGATCGAAACTTTGAAGCTCTAAAACACCCCAGAAAATTCAACTCTTGAAAAAATATTAAAAACACCCAGAGAACTCAGCACTTTTAAATAAGAATTACTGTGCAAAAAGATAGGGATGACGTCATCAATTCGCCGCGGAACCGCCGCCTAAGCTGGCTTAGGCCGCGGTTCTGCCGCACTTTTCACTGTTCATTGAATAAAAATTGCACCGTAATTCTTAGAATTCCCTGCTGAATTTTTTAAGCATTTTTAATATTGAAAAATCCCAGATTTTAGAAAAAGTCCAGAGAGCTCATGGGTTTTAGGGTTTCGGGTTCGTTCGGACTTCAAACTCCTTCTAGACTTCGCCTAAGGCTCTAGCTAGGCTCTGATACCACTGTAGGGTTCCTAGGCACTCTAATGAAGTCTCATAAGGCATCAACCATGCCAATTTCAAAAATTATGGGTGCCGAGAAACCCTAATACGGATCGTTGACTAGAAGTATAGGCGAAAAGATAATCTAGTTAACTACTTAACTAAAAGTTAGATAGGCTACAACCTTTGTTGATCCGGTTATCCACTTCCTTAGCTCCACGTGGTCATCCCCTCGCTGTCCATCTCGAATCTCGCACTCTCGCGACGGCTTCATCGGAGAAGTGAGCGGAATAGGTCGTCGGCTTCGTGCCGAAGATGATCTACGTCGAGGTTGCACAAGTTCAAGCTCCGACTTCACCAAGTTGTGAAACTTGTGAAGAAAACACCCAAAACAACTTGGCAAGTGGTAGAGGGTGAAGAAATAGGAGGTGGGTTCACTTTAGAATTGGATTTCACTCACTTTTGCTCAAGTTGCCATTGATGGCATCAAGCTTTTCTCTTGAAGATGAAGATGAAGAAGCAAATAGAATATGATAAGTATTGTGTAAAAGAATAATAAAATCAAATACTTATCATGTTCTAACCTAGGTTAAGTGTAGAGAATAAACCATGGTCACTTGGATGGGTTAGGGTTAAGCATGATGACAAGAATGGTTACAAAAGTCAAAGCTTCATGAAGCTTCAACTTAAAACAAAAAAGGACACCATTCTCATCTTAATCCTTTTCAAATAAATTAATAAATAAATAAATGAAAATGCAAAACCCTAATCAACACTTAACCATGGTTTAATTCTTTATACTTAACAACAAGATCATGTATCATCAAACATGATACAAATATGTGCACAAAAGTACATCACATATACATCTTGCACATCAAGTGAGAAAATCCATATAAAATGAATCAATACTAGTTAATGCAATGTAGTATATCAAATATATAATTATACATTAAATCATTAAATCAACACTTGATTTAACGATCCGGTCATATCGCATATAACCGACTAGTATCCAATGTATCGGCTTATCGAATCAATGATTCGATAACTAGGTCATATCGAATATAACCAATCGAAACATTTATCGCGAGAATGAAATGCGGTATCACATACACGCATTATTCTTGGTCCCGCACATATCTCATATGCGCTCCTATTTCGTTTCGCTTGAGCCAGGAAACCTCTGTGTAGGACTCTAAAGACTCGTCAATACGCCGGTAGCAGATGATGATCATATCAAGCACCCACAAGCCGCAAGCGGTCTGCTAAACGTAACGGCCATCCGGGTATTGAGCGATCAGAAGATCGACGAGCTAGCCCGCTCACACTCCTGTGAATCCAACCAGTAACACTTACCGTACAGTCCGGTCTGTTCGTCTGATACGTCGCATATCAAGTCTAGGGGTGGTATACGTCAGACCCCAATAACCGATAAGTCGTGCCGATGTGAGGCTCATAACGGGTCAAGAAACTAATGGTAACACTTACCAGCAAATCTCTGATCAGCCCTGGCCAGGGACTTCCCTGTTACGGCCAATCGAGCACAGCGCAACATCAACCCCCAATACCGGGAGTAACGAAACCCCTCCTATCGCTCATTGCCTCCATGTGACTCGGGACTGTACCCAAAGACCACCGTTTTGCACGCCCTCATGGATGTGGTAAGGTGGAGATCAAAGCACAGTGGGAATCACACAAGACTCTATGACGATCTCGGGTCTACAGACTAACCTGCACAAGTGTCACCTGAGAACTGCCATCTGACGTGAGGTATAATACCATCTGGGAGTTCTCGGCGAGTCCGTCCAGTGTACCCAGTCTCCACTGAGCACCCGTATACCATCTCTAATGTCAAACACCAATGGATATGGGATCATCCATCGCCCATCTCATGGGTCGAGAAGCGTATACACTAGTCTACTCTGGTATATCGATGCCCTGTCTCAATACACCCACGACTAGGGACCATGAAGGATGTACTTATGGACTACCATGTCCCCACTAGTATGATCTGCATCATAGTCCAGGTAGTCAAGTACATATCCTAAGGGCTTTATCAACATGTAACTATAAGACAGTTTAAAGAGACAAGTGTACATGTTAAGACAAAGAGTAACCAGATAGCATACTATCATATCGAGCAAGAAAGTCATCTCTATATATGTCCAAGCATCCAATATAATATACATCATCTGTACAATACTGGCCTCTAGGGCATACATACAACTAACACCTATTGTACCGGAGTATATTGCTATGATTGGGGCTGGTATGCAGGACCTGCGCCAGATGATGGGGACTTTAGTAGAGGCCATTCGAGCATAGGGGCAAGCAGTTGTTCCAACCGTTGCAGGGACCACGATGGTACCTACAGTTCCGGCAGTCGCAGTTACAGCTTCGGAGGTTATTACCGTGTCACTGACAGATTTTATGAGGCTGATGTAAGTCAACGTTGCCCACCCCGGTACTTGCGGGGAGGCGGAAAACGGAATAAAAATCGAATTTTTATGAGCTTAGGCAACATGGACAAGACAAAGAAGGATCTTTGCTAAACAAAAACAAGCTAAAGCTAACTAGAAACTAGCTAAGTGCTAGAAAGGTTATACCTTGGGCTTTATGTCCTTCTCTCCTTGCTCCTTGGAGTGGTGGAAGGAGGTCACCTTAGTCGTCTTCTCACGTCGAAGAAAGAGCCACCCGAAAGCCTCGACCTTTGGCTTCAACTCCAAGCTAGAAGTAACTAGGGTCAAGAAGTGCTAATACTTTAACCCTAGATGAGAGTAGAGATATTCAAGAAAGGGTTTTTCTCAAGCTCAAGTGTTTCTCAACACATGAGAGGGGAGAGCTTGAGGGAGAGGAAGAACAAGAGAGAGAAAGTAAATGATAGAATGAGAATAAAATAAACCATTCTCACATATATGTGTGAATTATTGTAATTAGATAATTAGCTAGATAATTGTCATGGTTAATCAAGATATGACCATTATCATTTCATTTTTAATGCAAATTGCAAGGATCAAAGAGCATCTTCCAAATGAAATGATGATGGTCAAAGTGTCAACAAGGTCAACAAGTCAAGGTGGGTCAAATGGTCAACAACCATAACCATGCACAATTATTAAACTAATATCAATTAACCATAACACACATATAATCATTAGGGTTAATACAAATGACAATAGTCATTAACCCTAATCAAAGTCCTCTCCCTCTGTCTCAAGCAACTGTGCATACCCACCCGTATTCGTGATCCGAGGAACACGAATACAATGAGAAAAACCAATCCCAAATCATATACTAGGATCCGGCTTAAACCAAAGCCCGCTAGTATAAGCTGTCCGGACAGCATACGTGCACAAGTGCGCGGATGTGAACGAACCCTGTCGCAAAACCATGCGACCTCTACTCATTTTGCCTAAAGGCGAATAGCTCTCTGTGTGGGACTATAAAGACTCGACACTACGCTGGCAGTGGGTTTAACCACAGACCGCAAGCGGCACTAGCTGTACGTAATGGTCCCCAGGTAGATGTCGACAAGAAGACTGACGAGGTGAACCCCATCTGAACTCCTGCTGAGCCTGTATGTGACAATCTCCGTACATTCCGGTCTGTTCGTCTGATACATCGCATGGCGGGCCTAGGGGGGCGGTGAACGTCATCCCCCTAATAGCGGTACAAGTCGTGTCGGAGTGTAGCCCAGAACACCCTGAGATAACACTATTAACCTACCAGTATATCTCGCTTGCCCTGGCCAGGGACTACTCGTGTAATGGCTCTCCTTGACACAGCGTGATGTCAACCCCCAATACCGGGAGAGACGAATCCTGTTTAACCGTCACTGCCTCCAAGTGCTTCGGGACTGCACCCAAAAACTACCTGTTTGCACGACTCCTTTGAGCCGTGGTAAGGTAGTAATCAAAGTGCAGTGGGAACACACTCGAGGCAAAGTGACAGTGTCAAGTCAGCGGACTAAGCTGTACTCATGTCACCTGGGAACTGATAACTGACGATAGGTATAATACCAACCAACAGTTCCCGACGAGTCCTGTCTAGTGTACTCGTAACCTAACGAGCACCCGCATACTATCTCAAGTACGACGTACTGACGGCTGTGGGACAGACCGTCTCCCACGCTGGGATGAGAAGCGCATACGCTAGTCTACTCCGGAGTATCGATGTCCTGTCTCGATAGTCCAACGACTAGGGACCTGTATAAGGATGTGCTTATAGATCACCCAGCTCCCACGAGTGTGAGCGCCATCACAACGCTGGTAATCAAGCAAAGATCCTAAGGGCTCTACTAATATGTATATCAGCGATATGCTAAAAGAAACACATGCACATATTAAAGCAGAGACAAACCAAGTAGCATACTACCATTTCGAGCAAGATTGTATATACAACTGTGAATATCCCAAGCTTCCATCAAGTAATATACAAACTAGTATGATACAGTAATGGCCTCTAGGGCATATACACTAACAATCTCCCACTTGCACTAAGGCCATGTACTGGCGTATCGAAGACCTATCATCTCGATCAGCTGCTCGAACTGAGTCTGGGGCAAGGCCTTGGTGAATGGATCTGCTGTGTTATCTTCTGAAGCAACCCTCCGAACCTCGATCTCCTGGCGATCCACGATCTCCCTGATCAGGTGATACCGTCTTAAGATGTGTCTGGATTTCTGATGGGACCTGGGTTCTTTCGCTAAAGCTATAACCCCGTTGTTGTTGCAATACAGAGGTATTGGGTCAACAATGGACGGAACCACCTGAAGTTCTCTCAAGAACTTTCTCATCCAGACAGCTTCTTTTGCGGCATCAGATGCAGCGATGTATTCCGCTTCCATAGTCGAGTCAGCAACGGTTTCCTTTTTGGAGCTCTTCCAACACACCGCCCCTCCATTAAGGGTGAAGACAAAACCCGACATGGACTTAGAACCATCCTTGTCACTCTGGAAGCTGGAGTCAGCAAAGGCCTCAATCTGGAGGTCTTTTCCGCCATACACCAAGAACATCTCCTTAGTCCTTCTCAGGTACTTGAGAATGTTCTTTACTGCTATCCAATGTTTCTCCCCAGGGTTTGACTGATACCTGCTTACCACACTCAGTGCATAAGCCACATCCGGTCTGGTACACAACATCGCATACATTATAGAGCCTACCGCAGAAGCGTAGGGTATAATAGACATGCGATCCCTCTCCAAATCAGTCTTGGGAGACATCTCTTTTGAGAGGGTGATCCCGTGACAAGCCGGTAGATTACCATGCTTGGAACCTTCCATACTGAATCTCTTCAGTATGGTGTCGATGTACCTGGACTGTGAAAGTCTTAATATCCTCTTGGATCTGTCACGGTAGATCCGGATACCCAGAATGTATGAGGCATCACCCAGGTCTTTCATGGAGAACCTGTGTGATAAGAACCCCTTGACAGATTGTAGCATAGGAATGTCATTTCCTATTAAGAGAATGTCATCCACGTATAAAACGAGGAATACTACAGTTCACGCTACAAATCTACAATAGAAGCATGGTTCATCTGGATTTTTGATAAAGCCAAATTCCTTGATCGTCTCATCAAAACAGATGTTCCAACTCCGCGATGCCTGCTTTAGTCCATAAATGGACTTAAGCAACTTGCACACCTTTCCGCTGCTCCCACTCTGAATGAAACCCTCTGGCTGGTCCATATAGACACACTCCTCTAAATGTCCATTTAGAAAAGCTTTCTTTACGTCCATTTGCCAAATCTCATAATCTTGGAAGACAGCAATGGCAAGAAGGATCCGAATGGATTTCAGCATAGCTACTGGAGAAAAGGTTTCGTCATAGTCCAAACCAGGTCTTTGACGAAAACCCTTTGCAACCAGTCTAGCTTTATAGGTCTCAACCTGTCCATCTACACCAATCTTCCTTTTGAAGATCCACTTGCATCCTACGGGTTTTACCCCATCTGGAGCAATGTCCATACTTTGTTGGTGTACATGGACTCCATCTCGGTCCGCATTGCATCCAGCCATTTTACCGAGTCGACGCTCTGAATGGCTTGCTGGAAGCTAGTAGGCTCATCAAGGTCTATGATGCAATCCTCTCTATCCCCGTCAATGAGAAAACCATAGTATCTCTCGGGTGGATGAGACTGCCTACTACTCCTGCGGAGTGGCGTGGGAATGTCTTGATCTTTCGAACCCTCTGGTTCTACTAAGCTTTCAGTAATAGCTTGTGGTTCTGGAATTTCTTCCAGTTCTATTGCGCTCCCACTTATTTCTTTTTCTAAGAACTGATGTTCCAGAAAATGGGCATTATGAGAAACAAGGACTTTTTGTTCCTCTGCGTAATAGAAAAGATACCCCCTGGAGTTCTTTGTGTATCCCACAAACTTGCACAGTACTGAGTGTGCCTCGAGCTTGTCCGTATACTGCTTTTTGACATAAGCTGGACATCCCCAAATCTTCAGGTATTGAAGATAGGGTTTCTTCCCACTCCATAACTCATATGGTGTGGTAGGCACAGTCTTAGTGGGAACTCGGTTCAAAAGGTATGCAGCTGATTCTAGCGCATATCCCCAGAACGATCGCGGCAACTCGGTGTTACTCATCACGGACCGTACCATATCCAATAGGGTTCGGTTCCGTCTCTCCGATACACCGTTATGTTGCGGAGTGTATGGAGGAGTAAGCTGAGAGAGAATTCCATTCTCTTTTAAGTAACCCAGGAACTCGGCACTCAAGTATTCACCACCTCGATCAGATCTCAGTGCCTTGATACTTTTGCCTGTTTGTTTTTCTACTTCATTCTTATATTCCTGGAACTTTTCAAAAGCTTCGGATTTATGTTTCATCAAGAAGACATGTCCGAACCTTGAGAAATCATCCGTAAAAGTAATGAAGTAAGAATAACCGCTTTGCGCATTTGTAGATATTGGACCGCACACGTCGCTGTGTACGAGTCCCAAGAGCTCGCTCGCTCTTACTCCGTGTCCAGTGAACGGAGTCTTTGTCATCTTTCCTTTGAGACAGGATTGACAAGTTGCATACGATTGATATTCGAACGAATCCAAATATCCTTCTGCATGTAACTTAGTCATCCTTCTCTCATTGATGTGACCCAGTCTACAATGCCATAAGAAAGTTTTATCGATTTCTGGAGACTTTCTTTTGTGTGTATTCTGGACATTGAAAATTTGTGGCTGGTTTAATACGTATATACCATTGTTCAATGTAACTGACCCAATCAAAACTTGATTAAGGTGAATGTTCACTACATTACTTACAAATGCAAATTCATAACCTTCTTTAGATAATAAAGATACAGAAATGATATTACAGGTTGCATTTGGTACATAATAACAACTACGTAAAACCAAAAAGTGTCCATCCGACAATCCCAGGTGATAGTCCCCCACGGCCTCAGCATCCATGCTAGCACCGTTTGCAACTCTGAGGGTCATGTCACCTGCCTTCAAAACTCTACGCTTTCTCAATGCCTGCAAAGAATTACAGATATGAGATCCTGATCCGGTATCCAATACCCAGGATGTAGAGTTTATTGATAGACAGTTTTCAATAACATACACACCTGAAGCTGAAGCTGCAACTCGCTTCAAATCCTTTGTTCTGGCCTTCCAAGCCTTGCAATCCTATTTCCAGTGACCACTTTTGTGACAATAGAAGCATTCTTCCTTCCCCACCAGCTTTCCCGCTATCTTTGTTGCTTTTCCTTTTCCCTTCGTATCCACTTTACCGACACCGCCTCTTGGTTTGGCGGGGGCTTTCTTCTTCTTGCCCTTGGCTTTCGCCCTGGACCGAGAAGAGGAAGATCCTCCTACAAACAAAGTGGATGTCTCCCTACCCTTCTGTAGGGTGCCCTCAGCACTCCTCAACATGTTCAGAAGTTCGGAAAGTTCAACATCCTTTCCTTGCATGTTGAAGTTAAGAATAAACTGGGCGTAAGTGGAAGGAAGGGACTGGAGAATCAAATCAGTATAGAGTTCATTCTCCAACGTGGTCCCAAGGTCCGTGAGCTCCTCTATGTAGCCAATCATCTTAAGCACGTGTTCCGCTACCGATGATCCAACGGCCAACCTTGCCGAAAATAACTTCTTCGACACTTCATATCTTGCGATACGAGACTGCTCTCCATACAGTTCTTTTGTATGAAGAAATATGGACTCTAGGTCCATATTCTCGTGCCTCGTCTGATGTTCGTTGTCCATCGAGGCTAGTACGAGGCATTTGGCCCTCGCGCAATCTATTTCCCAGGTCTTGTAGATTTCCTTATCTACGATACTGGTTTTGGGACCTGGGACAGGGGGTGCTTTGGTGGTAAGGACATACACCAACTTGTCGTAAGTGATTGCCATCATGACATTCCTGAGCCAATCTTTGTAGTTTGGCCCTGTCAATATGTTTTTATCTAGTAATAACTTAAGTCCGGTCATGTTGAATGGTCGCTGCAATTAGGAGAGAGAAAAGAAACACTTTAGCATGATGCTCTTGCAAGTTTAGAGCGGTTTTTAATTTGTCTAAACTGGATGGCTCCTACTGTCACTCGAATCCCTTCTCAAACCGTAAAGAAAGGATTAGTCAGGATCAATCTCACCGTACAATACTTGCTTAACCGTTCAGCCAGGACAGTGTCGGTACTTCGAGGGAGGTTTTCCAACGCTTTCGCGAAGTTCCTTAATTAAGTAACCTCTTTTCCCTGGGGGCATAGCCCCGCTAACACCTTTCTAGACACCTACTAAGTTTATAGCATTGATCGTTAAGTGAGAGTTTTCCCGAGGAGTAGCATATACTCACAGTAGGATCGGGATCCAAATATCATCGCGTGATAAAACCGAAGGAATCCTACCAGAATTATCACACTCCAAATGGTATGCAGCGCTAGCAAGTTTCAGTACTTATGAAACTCCCGATGTGGATTTTTGCTCCATGCTCTTATGACCTTGGCGTGAGGTCAAAATGTCATAGGTCACATGTCAAGTTCTTCCCATCATTATCCCGGTTAATTTGAACCCACCCGTACCTACCCTTGACGTAGGCCAAAATGGCAGTACGACTGTCTCAAACCAACGCATTCTATCTATGCAACAGATAAATATCCGGCAGCTACCAATCACTATGCCTTTGCGTGAGGTCAAAATACATAGCTTGAATACTACCGAATATTTAACTGAAATGATGGAAGGCTACGGATGGTTTTGGCGAAACCGTGAACGTAGTGAACTTGATATAATCGATGGAACGAGATAGCTTTTAAAAGGAGTGGTTCAAGCTCCGCGTTTAAAAGTTTAGTTTTGAAAAGAACCGAGTGGTTTTCAAAGTGTTCCAATCGACTTTTAATTGGTTTATTTTCTTGCATTAGTTCTTTTAATGCGTCCCATCATTTAACCCTACCATTGCAGAAAACAACCAAAATATGACGTACACTTATGCCATTCGCATTCGCCACGGGGCCCCGTCATCACCCGTTAGGTTACTTAACTAACGACAGAGCGGGGGCTGGGCTAGCGCGGCTGTAAAACATAAGCAACGTTTAAATAGTTATCATATATAAATATATAGCAATGATAGACATTACAGATCACAGATGAATACATTGGATATACTAGGAATCCGCAACCCGTTCGAGCCTGCAATGAAAAGCGGATTACACGGTCGCGGTGAATAGCCAATACCCCACCTAAGACCCCTACGGGTGCAGCAAACTACCCGCCAAGTACCCGAAGCGAAGCAACCTCCCTCACCACCGTGAGTAGGGCACTCGGCACTTCGAGATACCCGGTAGTTTGTGCACCCCCTCCATGGGTCTATCCTAGGAGCAAAAACAGTAAAAAGAATTATACAATGACGGCTACAACCCCGACCCGGTTGTGCGGCCAAACAAATAATAATATTACATCAATTTACATGTTACAATGAATGAAATAAAAAGCAACACTCATCTCACATCCACCCCGGCTATTCATCCGCGACAATCCAACCCATTCATATACACATACCATCATTAATCACAGATCACAGATATGTATAACCCCGATTAATCGACATATAGCGATTAGACGACGTTCAATACATATAAACATCACAGATATAACCTTTTAGTCAAAGTGTATTGAAGTTCGGAAAAAAATACGGATTTATAGACCCCCAAAAATAAATTTCTATTCCGGAAAATCTGGGCATATATAAACCATCTTAAAAATCCTAAAACCAAGCCAGAAATACACTGCACCAAACTCGACCCAGTGAAGAGCCAAGATGGCCGTGGTTGCGCGGCAATAGCTTGCTATTGCCGTGGAACCGCGGCTTTTTGGTCGAATCACTGGATCGTTTTTGGTGGCTTTCTTTTAAAAACCCTGAGATGATTTTTGGAATATGGCAAATTTTATTTTGAACAGAAAAAAAATTAACAGAAACTTAGGGTTTTGAAAACTCGGTTTTTCGATTTTTCCGATTCGAACTTCGATACACTCTACTACCTAGCTAGTTTATGTTTAGTTAGGCTCTGATACCACTGTAAGTCCACGTTGCCCACCCCGGTACTTGCGGGGAGGCGGAAAACGGAATAAAAATCGAATTTTTATGAGCTTAGGCAACATGGACAAGACAAAGATGGATCTTTGCTAAACAAAAACAAGCTAAAGCTAACTAGAAACAAGCTAAGTGCTAGAAAGGTTATACCTTGGGCTTTATGTCCTTCTCTCCTTGCTCCTTGGAGTGGTGGAAGGAGGTCACCTTAGTCGTCTTCTCACGTCGAAGAAAGATCCACCCGAAAGCCTCGACCTTTGGCTTCAACTCCAAGCTAGAAGTAACTAGGGTGCAAGAAGTGCTAATACTTGAACCCTAGATGAGAGTAGAGATTATCAAGAAAGGGTTTTTCTCAAGCTCAAGTGTTTCTCAACACATGAGAGGGGAGAGCTTGAGGGAGAGGAAGAACAAGAGAGAGAAAGTAAATGATAGAATGAGAATAAAATAAACCATTCTCACATATATGTGTGAATTATTGTAATTAGATAATTAGCTAGATAATTGTCATGGTTAATCAAGACATGACCATTATCATTTCATTTTTAATGCAAATTGCAAGGATCAAAGAGCATCTTCCAAATGAAATGATGATGGTCAAAGTGTCAACAAGTTCAACAAGTCAAGGTGGGTCAAATGGTCAACAACCATAAACATGCACAATTATTAAACTAATATCAATTAACCATAATACACACATAATCATTAGGGTTAATACAAATGACAATAGTCATTAACCCTAGTCAAAGTCCTCTCCCTCTGTCTCAAGCAACTGTGCATACGCACCCGTATTCATGATCCGAGGAACACGAATACAATGAGAAAAACCAATCCCAAATCATATACTAGGATCCAGCTTAAACCAAAGCCCGCTAGTATAAGCTGTCCGGACAGCATACGTGCACAAGTGCGCGGATGTGAACGAACCCTGTCGCAAAACCATGCGACCTCTACTCATTTTGCCTAAAGGCGAATAGCTCTCTGTGTGGGACTCTAAAGACTCGACACTACGCTGGCAGTGGGTTTAACTACAGACCGCAAGCGGCACTAGCTGTACGTAACGGTCCCCAGGTAGATGTCGACAAGAAGACTGACGAGGTGAACCCCATCTGAACTCCTACTGAGCCTGTATGTGACAATATCCGTACATTCCGGTCTGTTCGTCTGATACATCGCATGGCGGGCCTAGGGGGGCGGTGAACGTCAGTCCCCTAATAGCGGTACAAGTCGTGTCGGAGTGTAACCCAGAACACCCTAAGATAACACTGGAAACCTACCAGTATATCTCGCTTGCCCTGGCCAGGGACTACTCGTGTAACGGCTCTCCTTGACACAGCGCGATGTCAACCCCCAATACCGGGAGAGACGAATCCTGTCTAACCGTCACTGCCTCCAAGTGCTTCGGGACTGCACCCAAAAACTACCTGTTTGCTCGACTCCTTTGAGCCATGGTAGGGTAGTAATCAAAGTGCAGTGGGAACACACTCGAGGCGAAGTGACAGTGTCAAGTCAGCGGACTAAGCTGTACTCATGTCACCTGGGAACTGATAACTGACGAAAGGTATAATACCAACCAACAGTTCCCGACGAGTCCTGTCCAGTGTACTCGTAACCTAACGAGCACCCGCATACTATCTCAAGTACGACGTACTGACGGCTGTGGGACAGACCGTCTCCCACGCTGGGATGAGAAGCGCATACGCTAGTCTACTCCGGAGTATTGATGCCCTGTCTCGATAGTCCAACGACTAAGGACCTGTATAAGGATGTGCTTATAGATCACCCAGCTCCTACGAGTGTGAGCGCCATCACAACGCTGGTAATCAAACAAAGATCCTAAGGGCTCTACTAATATGTATATCAGCGATATGCTAAAAGAAACACATGCACATATTAAAGCAGAGACAAACAAAGTAGCATACTACCATTTCGAGCAAGATTGTATATACAACTGTGAATATCCCAAGCTTCCATCAAGTAATATACAAACTAGTATGATACAGTAATGGCCTGTAGGGCATATACACTAACAGCTGAGGCCTCCGGTGTTTACTGGCACAGATGTTACTGAGGATCCGCAGTCGTTTATCGACCGGATGGCCAGGATTTGTCGTTCGCTCCGATGCTACGACGAGAGATGGGTAGAGTTTGCGAGTTTCTGGCTGGAGGTTCTGGCCCAGAAGTGGTGTGAGTTGTTGGAGAGGGGCAGAGCCGCTGGTCTTGCTCCTATGACCTGGGCTGAGTTTGTGACTGTGTTTCTCACTCGTTTTCTTCCACCGAGCAACAGGGATGCGCGAGCGTGCAAATTTGAGTTGCTACGTCAGACTCCGGGGATGACGGTGTCTGAGTATGATGTACTGTTTACCGAGCTGTCTGTGTATGCTCCGTACCTGGTGGTGACTGAGGAGATGAGGGTGAAGAGGTTTGTTCGAGGCCTACTTACCCAGTTGTTCCTAGCCATCAGCATTCAGCATTGAGACACGTATGCGGCAGCTGTGGATACAGCCCTATTGGTGGAGGAGCGTCTTGCTGAGTCATTGGTTGTTCCGGAACCGAAGAAGACTCGTACGGATGTACCAGCACGGAGGCAGAGGTTTGCACGCCGAGGCAGAGTTCCTTCAGACTCGGGGAGTAGCAGAGACATGGGACGGGACCAGTTCTTCAGTTCTTACTCCTAGGAGGGACAGCGACCGTCTTATGGGTGCTTTGGGCATGGCAGTTTACATCACCTTGTTCGGGATTGCACCGTGGTGCATCAGAGAGGGCCAGCAGTACCCCAGGTTACCTTACCACCTTCTCCGCCTCAGAGAGCGTTGCCTCTTATTCCTGTTGTTGCGCCGCGTCAGACTTTTGTTCAGAGGGGTCGTGGTCGCGGTGGTTTTATGCAGAGAGGACAAGGTGGCAGAGGCAGAGGACAGCCAGTAGCCGGTAGAGTGCAGGCACGGGTTTTTGCCTTGACTCACCAGGATGCTCAGGCGTCCAATGCTGTGGTTTTAGGTATCCTTTCTGTATGTTCTTATGATGCACATGTTATTTTTGATCCGGGATCTACGCATTCGTATGTTTCTACGCACTTCGTTCCGAGGATAGGCCGAGAGTCGTGTTTGCTAGATCAGCCGCTTGTCATGACCACTCCTGTGGAAGAGTCATTTGTTGCACGACACGTGTTCCGGTCGTGTGTTGTCCGTTTAGGTGATAGAGATCTGTCCGTCGACTTGATCCTTCTTGAGATGTTGGACTTCAACGTTCTATTGGGCATGGACTGGGTAGCTACTTTCTACGCGTCTGTGGACTGCGGAGAGAGGACAGTTAGGTTTTGTTTTCCCGGCGAGTCAGTGTTTGTGGTGCAGGAAGACCGTGGTGCCGCCCCTCACAGTTTGATTTCTGTCTTGTGCGCTAGTCGGCTTTTGAGGAAGGGATGTCGAGGATTCTTGGCTTTTATTCATGACACTAGAGCCACAGTGGAGTCATTGGACCAGGTTCCTACCGTGCGAGAGTTTTGCGATGTCTTTCCCGATGACTTACCTGGGATGCCGCCAGAGCGCGATTTTGAGGTCTGCATTGATCTGATTCCTGGCACGGAGCCTATTTCTATACCACCTTATCGGATGGCTCTGGCAGAGCTTAGAGAGTTTAAAGATCAATTGCAAGAGTTTCTCGATTTGGGACTTATACGTCCGAGTGTTTCACCTTGGGGAGCTCCTGTTCTGTTCGTCAAGAAAAAGGACGGCAGTTTGAGGCTATGTGTGGATTATCGTCAGTTGAACCGAGTTACGGTGCGGAAAAGGTATCCTTTACCTCGCATTGATGATTTATTTGATCAGCTCCAGGGTGCGAAACATTTTTCTAAGATTGATTTACGTTCGGGTTATCATCAGTTGCGGGTTCGAAATGATGACATTCCAAAGACCGCTTTTCGTACGTGTTATGGGCACTATGAGTTTTTGGTGATATCGTTCGGACTCACCAATGCGCCAGCAGCATTCATGGATCTGATGAACCGGATTTTCAGGCCGTTCCTCGACCAGTTTATTATAGTGTTTATTGATGACATATTGGTCTACTCTAGGAGTCGTGAGGAGCATGAGCAATACTTGATGATTACTTTACAGATTTTGAGAGAGCACTAACTGTATGCTAAATTCTCAAAGTGCGAGTTTTGTCTTGATAGAGTTGACTTCCTGGGTCCTGTGGTGACTGGTGATGGTATTCTGGTGGACCAGAGGAAGATCGAGGCTGTACAGCTTTGGCCCAGACCTGTATCGGTGACTGAGGTCCGCAGCGTTTTGGGCTTAGCTGGTTATTATCGCCGTTTTGTACAGGATTTCTCGAGTATCGCTGCACCGCTGACTGGACTGACCCCGAAGGGAGTTCCTTTTCTTTGGACTGATGCGTGCGAGCAGAGTTTTCAGCAGTTGAAGACTCGGTTGACGACAGCACCAGTTCTTTCTTTACCTTCTGGATCAGGCGGCTATGTTGTTTATTGTGATGCTTCTCAAGTGGGGCTTAGCTGTGTATTGATGCAGCATGACAGAGTGATTGCTTACGCTTCTAGGCAGCTGAAGAAGCACGAGCAGAATTACCCCACTCACGATCTTGAAATGGCCGCGGTGGTCTTTGCGTTGAAGATTTAGAGACACTGCTTGTACGGAGAGTTGTGTCAGATCTTCATGGATCATAAGAGCTTGAAGTATATCTTCCAGCAGCGGGATCTGAATTTGAGACAGCGCCGATAGATGGAGCTAGTGAAGGATTATGATTGTGAGATCCTTTATCACCCGGGCAAGGCGAATGTGGTAGCTGATGCTTTGAGTCATAGGCCCGGGGGTATCTTATCCCAGTTGAGCGTAGTTCAGCATTAGTCTTCTGCAGATTGGCAGCTCTTGTGTGACGGTAGAGTGCAGTTCGAGTTCACTTCCGCTGGGGGACAGTTTGCTCATGTCCGCGCCCGTACACTACAATTTGATCGAATCCGTGAGGCACAACCCAGTGATGCCCGTTTGTCCGAGATTCTTGAGCTTGTTCGACAAGGTACAGTTTCGGAGTTCATGACTGATGACCAGGGTGTGCTACGATGCGGGACACTCTTGTATGTACCAGATGCTGATGGGTTGAGACGCGAGATCTTAGAGCAGGCACATCAGTCGGCCTTTAGCGTTCAACCAGGTTCTACCAAGATGTACCGTGACTTGAGAGACTTTTACTGGTGGGAAGGGATAAAACGCGATATTTCGGACTTCGTTTCGAGGTGCCTGACTTGTCAGCAAGTCAAGGCTGAGCACCAAAGACCGGCTGGAGAGTTCCAACATTTACCCGTTCCGGAGTAGAAATGGGAGCAGATTTCCATGGACTTCATTGTGGGTATACCCAGGACCAGTAGAGGGTATGACTCCATTTGGCTGATTGTTGATCGTTTGACGAAAGCGGCTCACTTCCTTCCAGTGAAGGCCACTTTCGGGTATGCTCAGTATGCGCAGCTGTATATAGATAAGATTGTGCGTTTGCACGGTGTCCCCACATGCGCAGTATCCGACAGAGGCACCCAGTTTACTATCCGTCTTTGGCAGAAGCTTCAGGAAGCTTAGGTACCCAGTTGAGTTTTAGCACCGCTTTTCATCCACAGACCGATGGTCAGTCGGAGCGGACTATACAGACTCTGGAGGATATGCTCCGTGCATGTGTGCTGGATTTTGGTGGCAGTTGGGATCGTCACTTGCCGTTGATTGAGTTCTCCTACAACAACAGCTTCCAGGAGTCTATTCAAATGGCACCTTTTGAGGCTTTATATGGTAAGAAGTGTCGATCGCCAGTCTGTTGGACCGAGCTTAGTGAGAGTCTGGTGTTGGGACCTAAGCTAGTTCAAGAGACTATGGAGAAGATCTAGTTGATTCAGGAAAGGATGAGAGCAGCCCAGTGCAGGAAGAATTCTTATGCCGACCGTTGTCGTCGCAGACTTGAGTTCGCAGTGGGGGATCATGTATTCCTGAGTATTTCTCCGATGAAGGGCGTTATGCGATTTGGGAAGAGGGGGAAACTCAGTCCCATATTTGTTGGACCCTTCGAGATCCTTGAGCGAGTGGGTTCTGTTGCTTATCGTTTGGCGCTCCCGCCCAGTTTTCCGAATTTTCACCCTGTTTTCCATGTGTCGATGCTTCGTAGATAACTTCATGATCCTTCTCACATGATTCAGCACGAGACCGTTCAGATTGAGCGCGATCTTTCGTTCACCGAGCAGCCAGTAGTTATTTTGGATCGGCAGGTGAAGAAACTTCGGTCAAAGGTCTTGCCGTCTGTGAAGATTCTATGGCGTAGCCCTACTAGTGAGGAGATCACTTGGGAGGCCGAGAGTGAGATGCGGAAGAAATTCCCTCATCTCTTTGAAGGTACGCTTAATATGAAATTTTAATTCGTGGACCGAATTTCTATAGGGGGAGATTGTAACGTTTAAGAAATCGTTATGCGAATTTTTCCATTTTAGGGTTAAATTGTCGGTATTTTCTGTTTTAACCCGACTATGATCAAACGGCCATAGACTTGCCAGCACCTAGTTTAGCTAAAATAAAGCTAGTGCGCAAGCTTTGGGGGTATATGGGATGTTTTGGTTCAATTAGTTTTTTCCCAATTTTAATATTATTTTAATGCGGTATTCGCTTTTTGGGAAATTTCTCTTATGTAATCTTTTCCATAAATCAAACTTGAGTAAACCAAAACCTTCCCAAAATATCTAGATCTTTGTGTTGACTAGGATTAAAAGTTAAAGAAAAGAATCAAATAGGTGGCCTGTGCATGCATGTTCATTTAATAGCACTTATGTGCATTTATCACTAGAAATGGCTAGGAAATTCCACACAAAACTCCATTCTCCACCCTTGGCCGAAATCCTTCCTCCCTCTTCTGCTCTTCATCAATTCTTTCTCCTTTTTCATCAATCCTAGCATAATAAATCTCCAAAATTCCCAAACAAATCACAAAAATACCTCAAGTCTTGCTTCTTGCTCTTTGATCACTTGGAAAATAGGACAGCTTGGATCTTGTGAGCTAAAATTGATAGGTATAATCCCTACACTGATAAATAGGAATTTTTATATTGTTTAGCTCGTTGAATATGGTTTAGAACACTTTCAATATCGATTAGTGCAATATCGTGTTTTTAGTGTCGTTTTAGAGCCTCTGTACCTGCTGTGATCTGGAAATTTTAGTGAGTGACCAAACAAAATTTTAGTGATGTATTAGTGACCCTAGAGCACTACCTGAGACACGAGGACCACCCCACCGACCGGGGCCGGCGACCCCTTTGGCTAATTCCGGCGACGCCGGCTTTGTAGGGAAGTTTTGGGGTTTGGCTTTTGTGTGTAGTTGTCTGCTGTTGGTTAGGGGTGTTTGGTACTGTTTACTTTTTTAGTAATTGCAGTATGAAAAATCTGTAATCGTTTACCTATAATATAGTGTTTTGAATCCGCGTGTTACGTAATCCGACACGAATCATGATCTGATGCAGCTGCTGTACTCAGTTTAGTTTAGTAGTGTCGTAACGCACGTTAGCCACTATACGGACACTCGTGAGTTAGTTTAGTGTTGGTGCGTCGTTTAAAACGTAATTTTAAGTTATATTGGTCGATTATGAGTTTCTCTCTGTTTATGTGTTTGTGAAATTATAGCATCGCAAGCGGGGACTTCTGACGCTGCGAACAAGGGGAAGCAGGTGGTCGGATTTTTATAGCTAGAGACCATTGGTGAGTAGATTTAACATCTATAGGGAAATCGCCCGTATGTCGTTATGCGTCGGGGCTGATATAATAAGATAGCTGCATGTTATTGCATATTGGTTAATTTCATACGAATGTCATTACATAGTAGTATCTGTTGTATCTTTAGATATAACACATTACTGACGGTTCATGTTGTACAAGCACTAAATTGTATGCTACACCAACATCGTCGTTAATTGCCATAACACGTACAAACCACCTATATACGTGATATGGTAGTGGATAGGGATAGTGGAGGTAGTAATTCTTATTCCTTTATGCATAGGAGATATTGTTGATACCTACATACGTGTTATTGTGTTTGACATGGATAGTTAAGATAGTAACTCTTAATCCATTTCACGTATACCTTACTATAGCTACTTGTACATCTTGCATACATATTGACATGTACACCCACATAGTCTATTACACCTACATGTACATCATGCACACCTATTGACATGTACACCCGCATAATTTCGCTATAGTTGTATGTACCCTAAGTGGTATTGTTTTGATATGTGATATTGAGTTGTTGATCATTGCGCTTATGAAATGCATCATACATAATTTCTTACATGTAGATACATAAACCTTGCTACACTTACATGTACTCTTCATATGATGCTGCACTTGTTTTTCGGAGGATTTTGGGAAGCACAAGATATATTTTTAAAGGAAAATTCATTTAAAAGGGCGGCTTTCCCTTGATATACTCATATTGTTGTTTTATGATGCATATATCAGTTTTCATGGATTTACGCATTGAGATATGGATTTCATATGATTTATGGATTTGAGAACCGTGGGGGTATTTCAAGAAAACTATGTATTATTTGAAAACCCGGTTTCTTTTGATATGATATTTCAGTGTGTCCACCATGTGATTTCTCGGTTCTGAGATTTAGCTTGTGATACCCGATTCGAGGAGTGGGAGGCACCGTCTGCGGGTACATGGTGGACCCGGTATGGTAACCCAGGGCGAGTGGTGATTTCGTGGTGTAGACGATAAGCCTGGCGGTGGGACCACTACCTACCGGTGATTGTATTTGGACTCGGCGGTTATCATGGGGAAACCGACCGGAGTGAGGTACAACATATCGTCAGGGCAAGTCGTGATGACAGCGCCTGAGTTATGAGGATTTACGTGTCGATGCTAGACACGGGTTTCATGACATTTCGAGTGTCAGTGTTTGACACAAGGTTTCCATGATTTTTACGTATCGTCGGTCGACATATGTGGTTGATATCCTCATTTATATACACATACACACACACACACATACACACACACACTTATAGGTATATGTTTTCATGATGTTTCGGGTGTCGAGGATGGACACTCAGGTTCCTTGAGACTTGCAGGATGTGAGGGCCGATCTGAGGATGCGGTGCCCGAGGATTTGGGATTTGATATGTCAGTGAGGGATACTGTTGTTTTTCCATGCTGATGATTTTACATGAGATTTTATATTATATCATCCCACACTCAGGATTTTGTTGTTATGCATTGCTCAATGTAGTTGTAGTACCCTGATGATGTACCTTTACATGATTGTTGCATATTCACTTATCATACTTATGCTATCGGATTACATGTAATAGATAAATCGCTATTCGTGCATACTTGCGATTACAGTATGATGTTTTTTACTATTCACGAGTTAGTAACTCACCCCGTTGTGCCATAGTGTTTTGCAGGACTTACCCTCAGATTAGTCACGGTAGGGCGTCTTATCATCTCTACTTTTGCGGATACCGCTATGTCAGGCAGTGAGGCCTTTGCTTTTAGGTGGGTTTGCGGTTATCTATTTGTACATTGTATACCTTTTTGTTGGATCTAGTATTCTCCATCTACCACTGTTTGTATTTGACTTAGAGACGACTTGTGAGGATTCGGTGTTGTATTATTTTGGTGACTTTGATTGCTGTGCTCGTGGGAGCCGGTTTTGTTGAAAAGTTTACTTCTTTATACAGTTTTCTTTTATATTCTTCGCTTCGACGTCGTATTTATATCTTGTGGTGGTTGTCTCCGCCGTTGGGCGTGATTTGCTCCCGTTTGGGATGCTTTATATATTATTTGTGTTGTACCCATTTTCGGGGCTAGTTTTTACAAAGGAGGTGCTGCTGAAATTTTTCAGAAAGAAAACTAGAGTTAGAGATTTTACTTGTGATTTTCAAAACGTTTAAAAACTATGTTTTTTCTCCGTTGATCCAGTTTTGGGTGGTTTAGATTTCTGGGTTTCGGTTTATTTAAGCTGCGTACGCCTGTAGACGTTACGTAGTTTAAGTGCCGGTTACAGGCCAAATTTTGGGTCATGACATATACAGTCTTTCTCTCACATGTTGAAAAAGCCCTTATGATATGTACTTGAGTACCAGGATTATGATGAGATCATATTAGTGGGGCTAGGGTAGTCCAAAAGTACATCCTTTAACAGTTCCTTGTCAAGGGGATATCGAGACAAGGGAATCGATATTCCAGAGTAGACTAGTATGTATGTTTCTTATCCCTTAGAGGGCGATGGTTGATCCCTCAACCATTGGTGTATGACATCAAAGATTGTACACAGGTGCTCATTAGAGAATGGGTACACTCAACAGGACTCACCGAGGACTCCTAGTTGGTAGTATGCCTATCGTCAGATAGCAGTCCTCTGGTGACACTGGTACAGGTTAATCTGTAGACCCGAGATCGCCATAGAGTCTTGTGTGGCTCCTACTGTGCTTTGATTTCCTCCCTACCACGCTCAAAAGAGACGTGCAAACATGTGGATTTTGGGTACAGTCTCGAGGAATATGGAGGCAATGAGCGATAGGAGGGGTTTCGTCTTTCCGGTTTTGGGGGTTGATGTTGCGCTATGCTTGATTGCCTATAACTGGAAGTCTTTGGCCAGGGCTGCAGCTGAGATTTACTGATAAGAGTTATTAGTAGTTTCTCGAACCGTTATAGGCCAAACATCGGCATGACTTATCATGTTACTGGGCTGTGACGTTTACTACCCCTATACTTGATATGCGACATATCAGACGAAGAGACCGGACTGTACGGTAGTGTTACTGATAGGCTTCATGGAGAGTATGGACAAGATTGCTTGTCGATCTTCATATCGCTGAATACCCGGGTAGCCGTTACGTCCAGCTAGTTCCGCTGACGGCTTGTAGGTGACTGATGTGATCATCACCTACTGCTGGCCTATTGACGAGTCTTTAGAGTCCCACAGAGAAGTTTCCTGGTTCAAGCGAAATGAAGTAGTGCACATATGTGATATGTGCGTGGGCCAGATTAAATACGTATATGTGATACCGTATTTTAATCTGGCAGTTATCTGTTATCAAGTTAGGTTATATGTGATATAACCAAATTATCGAATCAAGTGTTGATTTGATAATGTGATACACAGATAAATAATATTAGTCGGTCATATGTGATATAACCGGATTATTAAATCAAGTGTGTATTTAATAATGTGATATATATTATTTTGATATAATTATATCTTAACTAATATCATTTGCTCATTAATTATTCTTCATAATATATATATATATATATGTGTTTTATGAAGCATGGCACGTTTTTCTATTTTATGGAAAATGGAAAAATGAGGTGGAAAGTGAAGAGATATGGAGGGCATGGGTGAGGCATGGCTTTTTATGTTTGTTTATTCATCTTACTTCACTATTGAAGCATGGCTTCATTTTATTATTGAAAAATATAGCATGCTTGAATGTGTGAGGAATACATTATGAGCTATTCTTCATTCTTGACCACACTTAGTTATTTTTCTCTTGTTGAGCTCATTCTTGAGTTGCCCTCTAGCTTGCTCTCATCTTCATCTTCCTCTTGTTCCTGTCTCAAAACTCCAACCCCTCACATGTTATGTGCACCATGGAGTTTTGAACCAACTAGTGAGCCTCAAATTCCCCACTTCATCATTCTACACTTACTAGTAATCAAGTGTAGCGTGTTTCCTTCGCTAAAATATTCTTTAGTGAAGAGGTAGCTTGAGCTAGAGAGACTTTGGATGGATCGTCTTTGGCGCGAAGATCACGGAGGAGGTTCGTCCAACTCGAAGCGGAGCCTATTGGAGTCGCGTGGACCACAACCCAAAGCTAGTGAAGTGAAGGACTCGATCTACGAGGGTATAGCCATCTTCACTTCTTTAGTTTAGTTCATATCATCATAGTAATCCCTAATTATTCTAGTTAATATCTTGGTTAGTCTAGCTTAGCACCTAGAAAAATTTAAATTTGGCATGTTTGATGCTACTAAAACCTTGTTGTGGTGCTAGGATAGACTTTCAGTTATTTCTAGTTCAATTGTATATACAAAACTAACTTTAACTAAAAAATTAAAACTTAACAAAACTAACTTTTCTAACTTTTGTTCTCTGTCTTTTTGATCTGCTGTCACTCTGAGTTTAATTATAAAATTTTGCTTATAACATTCGGACACTAATAGGACTAGAAGAACACAGCAAAAAGTTGGAGCACTAACTGAAAGAGTTGGCCACCAATAAATTCCCTCTGGCCACCAATTAATTCCCTCTGGCCACAATTTGCTTCCCCATTTGCTCCAACATTTTGGTGTTTCATTCTTTGACCTATTTTTTATCTATTCTTATATGCAAAATTCCACAGTTGTGCGTGTGCAGCTAATTGGCCATATATATCACTTTTTTCACTAAATATCATATTTTCCGACATTTGCAGATTTTAATGGAATTACGAGCAGCGGTCGTGCGGAGTAATGTTCACTTTCAATAACGAGGCATTAATGAAGTACGGTGCCAAAGATCCGGATAGTTTGATCCGCGTAAGCGAACACTCAAGTGTTAGTGATATATGCCCTAGAGGCCATTATTGTATCATACTGGATTGTATATTACATATTGGAAGCTTGGGATATTCACAGTTATAATAACAGTCTTGCTCAAAATGGTAGTATGCTACCTGGTTTGATTCTACCTCAATATGTGCATGTGTTTCTTTTAGCATATCACTTATACATATTGGTAGAGCCCTTAAGATCTTTACTTGACTACCAGCGTTGTGATGGCAGTCACACTAGTGGGGGTTGGGTAGTCTATAAGCACATCATTATACAGGTCCTTAGCCGTAGGATTATCAAGACAGGGCATCGATACTCCAAAGTAGACTAGCGTATACGCTTCTCATCCCAGCAGGGAAGATGGTCTGTCCTATAGCCATTCGTACGTCGTACCAGAGATAGTATACAGGTGCTCATTAGATTATGAGTTACACTGGATGGACTCGATGGGAACTGCTGGTTGGTATTATACCTATCGTCGGGTAGTAGTTCCTGGGTGGCATGAGTACAGGTTAGTCCGTTGACTTGACATCGCTATTCATCTTGAGTGTGTTCCTACTGCACATAGATTACCATCCTACCACGGCTCAAAGGAGTCATGCAAACAGGTAGTGGTTGGGTGCAATCCCGAAGCACTTAGAGGCAATAGCGGTTAGATAGGATTCGTCTCTCCTGGTATTGGGGGTTGATATCGTGCTGTGTTCGGAAAGCCATTAAACAAAGTCCCTGGCCAGGGCAAGCGAGAATTACTGGTAGGTACTCCAATAGTTTCTCAGGGTGTATTGGGCTCTACTCTAGCACGACTTATTGCGCTGTTAGGGGTTTGACGTTTACCATCCCCCTAGGCTCAATATGCAAGTATCTTAGACGAACAGACTGGACTGTACGGAGATTGTCACAGATATGCTCAGTAGGAGTTCAGATGAGTTTGCTCATCGGTCTTCTTATTGACAGATACATGGGTAGCCATTACGTGCAGCTAGTACCGCTGACGGACTTGTGGTTAAACCCACTGCCAGCGTACTGTCGAGTCTTTAGAGTCCCACACAGAGGGTTTCCCTGCTTCGGGCGTAACAATATAGAGGCCGTATGGTTTTACGGCAGGGTTTCGATCACATACATGTACTGGCTACATGGATACTGTTCAGGCGGTTAATACTAGTGGGCTTTTGTATAAGCCGAATCCTAGTATTATATTATTGAATTGTTATCATCTCATTGTATTCGTATTTTTTGGAAAACGAATACGGGTATGTATATACGGTAAGGGCATTCTTGTAATTTTTCAAGAGATGCATCTAGAAGGGGACACCTTATTATTGGATTATCTATTTTGAGAAAATAGATTAATGTGGTGTAAATGGAGATATTTGCGGCATGGGTGTAAAGCATAGATTAGTATTTGTGTATTAGTTTGCATTCACTATTGAAGCATGGTAGGATTTCTCTATCTAAAAATAATCCATGCTTCAATGAGTAAAGGTTAAAAACCATTCTCCACACTTTGCTATGAACCTTAGCTCATTTGAAAACTCTCACTCTCTCTCCATTTTCTCCTCCTTCTTCTGTCACGACCCAAAAGTGTAGAATGTGACTGGCACTTAAATCACGCAACGTCTAGAGACGTAGCGTAATCCAAATAAGCCAAAGCCCAGAAGATCTAAACCGCTTAAATAAATAGAGTGAAGAAATACTTATTTTAAAAAGGTGAATTTAACAAAATAACGTCACATTAAAACATTTTTAAAAGATCAAGTTTTCCCCTAAAATTTCGGCAGAGTTTTCTTCGTAAAACTGGTCCCAAACGGGTACAAAAAATGGATACATGTAAGAAATGAATAAATGCATCCCCGAGCGGGAGCTATCTCTTCGCCGAATGGTAGAACACAACCACACACAAGATACATCAAAATAGTGTGAAATAAGCATCTAAAAGCAAGAAATAAGAAAGCACCACCTCGGCTCACATGAGCTCGACACCAAAGAATAAATATACAAATCTCACTATCCAGTCTCTAGGTCACATATACATATAGTCGATGGAGTGTACTTGATACAAAATAAATATACATGGTGGGAACAAAAGAATATCCTCCTAAAAACCCACCTATGCGCAAAGTCCTCGAGTCGAAGCAAAAGGTAACAGAAGAAGAAGTATGCCCGCCGCTACTATGCTGACGGGTCGGTCCTGCAAGACACTGTGGCACAACGGGTGTGAGTTGTTAGCTCGTGAGTAGTAAATAACATCGTACAGGTAATCGCAAGTATGCACGGAAACGACCATCCTATATATGCAATCATGGTAGCATATGCACAGTAATATGAGATGCAACATGAATCCAAATCAAGTACTATCTCAGGGCACAACAACTACATGTCCAAAGTATGTCATAAAAGTCGGGAGTGTGGGATAAAACAAAGCCATCCTCAAAATAAACATCATAGAAAAATCTGGTTTCCAACAACGACACCCCAAAATCCTAAAACTCAGGCGCTGTCTCTCGGATCGGCCCTCATATCCATCTCGTCTCATAACACCGGACGGTATCCAACAGATATCCGCTGAGTTTCCATACAATCACCGGTAAGTAGTGCTCCCTCCAGACAGGCTCATCGTCCTCCACACGAATTTCTCGTCCCGGGGTACCTTACCGGGTCCACCATGTACCCGTAGACGGATCATCCAACTCCTCGAATCGGGTCTCAAAAACAATAACTCAGAACCGAGAAAACTCATGGTGGACATAAAATATCATATCAAGGAAAACCTCATTTTTCTTTTATATGAAAAGAAGCATAAGTTTTAAATTTTATAACATGTTTTCAAACATACTTTGCGGTTTCCCAAATCCAGAAATCTCAAGAAATACCGAGGTCTCATAATCATGAATCAGCAAGAGAACAATGAACTTCGGCATAACGCCCCTCAATAGTGTATAAACAGCATAAATATATGAATGCATGCGACATCTAGTAAGGAATGCAATATCTAAACTAGCATATAAGAGCAAGCATACTATAATATATAATAACTATCAGCTAGCAGATTATACCATTGAAGTAACATTTTCTAATGTGTACATGACATGGTAATTACCGATGATGATGTGTGTGAGCCGACCAGTAAGTATACGTGTGACATACGCATCATCGGTAATGGTGCAGTGTCCTAATAATGATATGACAATGAACAACAGATAATAGGATGTGCAAATGGTAATCATGCAATATCAATATGTTGCATATAAGAATATGCTTATTTTAATGAATCAATCCCCCGGCGCTTAATGCCATATAGGAGATCCCCCTGTAGATATTAGATCTACTCACAGGAATGCCTCGTTTAGTCGAATCCAATCACCGCCTTGCCCTTCCTTGCCGCATCCAACGTCTCCGCGATCGATCTTATCATCGCACAAATAGTATATAAGAGGACAAACATTTAAACAGATGCGGACACACAATGATACAAGACAACCAACGCACACTAGCTAGACGTACGTGCACTTGGTGCACAAAACGCACGTGACATTGCCACAAACCACAACTAAGGGTTGCTATGCATAGCAAACACCAATCCTAGAATCCAATCGTACTAATCGCACAAGACATAACGCTAACTAATCTTAGGAAAATAGCTGTAGATCATCACAGCCTCAAATTTAACTTAAACCAGTTTCCTTTAAAAACCTAGTACGCAACAATAGGGTATTTTAGTGAAAAACTAGGTGTTTTAGCAAACCAAGTAGCCACAATCACACTTAAATATCTTAATTAAGCCACAAAACACTAATTAAATCAAATCTCATATAAACACACACTAAAAATTAAGTTAATTGCATGAACTCCTAATTAAGATAATTAAAAGCCATATTAGCAAAGTAATCAACTAGATTATATTTAATGAAGCTATTAGATGTTAACCACACTTAGCTAACCTAATTAAGTGATAAAAATCTTAATCTAACCCACAAACCCTTCTCTTTAAAATCAAATCTTGCAATTAAACTATGTTAACGCCTAATTAAATTTAGATTAAAGCAAATATTAACAAAACAAACTAGGATTTGGTTTCATACCTCAAAAAGATTTCGGAAAAAATTTCACATGCAGCTTTTGCCACCCAAAATGCCAACTTGCCTCAAGAACCAAGCTTAGTTTAGAAAACGAAATTTGTGTGATGATTTTACAAGAAATTAGTTGTTGATTTGTGGATTTTTTTTTTTTAGTGAGGTAGTGAAGATTTTTGTAATGAAAATGAGGTTGAAGAGAGGGGGGAACTGTTGCCGAATTAGGAGAGGGAAAGAGTGAGATGGGAGGTAAGTTTACCTCCACCAACACGCACACACCATGCTCATTTAAACATGCACCATACCTCATTATTGTTTCATTTTCTTTTTTCTTTTATTTTCACATTTAAGCTTTTCTTTGCAATTCTAGAACCATTTTGGTCAAACCTTTTGTTAAAACCACATGTTACATTTGTGTTTAATAATGTCATGGTGCACAAATATTTATTAACCCATATAAATTTGTAATTAACACAAATTTAGTGTGTAAGTTCATGATTAAAATAACATTTAAAATAAATAATTAAGGAAAATAATTAAGTAAACTAGCAATTAAATAAGTAAATAATAAAACACCCATACATAAGCCATTACATAATTCAAATAGGTATAATTATGTTTATGTAGAAAAATAATTATAACTAGGTTTTACGGAAAACACAAGTTGTATTACTAATTATCATACAATTAACCTAAATGATTTTTAAAGCGTTACAATCTTCCCCCTTAAAGAAATTCGGTCCCCGACTTTAAAATCAAATTACGCGTACTATTGAAGAGATGGGGATATTTCTTCCTAACCTCATCCTCGGCTACCCGGGTGGCCTCCTCACTGCTCGGGCCATGCCAAAAAACCTTTATGGACGGTAGGACCTTTTACCTCAGTTTCTTCACCTGCCGATCCAGAATAACTATTGGTTGCTCGATAAAAGAAAGATCACGCTCCAAGGGGTCATGAAGGTACATGCAGAGTATCGACACATGAAAAACGGGGTGAACATCTAGGAAACTGGATGGAAGAGCCAAACGATAAGCAACAGTGCCGACACACTCGAGAATCTCGAAGGGACCCACATATCTGGAACTAAGCTTCCCTTTCTTTCTGAATCTCATTACGCCCTTCATTAGAGAAACCCTCAAGAAAACATGATCACCCACAGCAAATTCCAGTCTACGAAGACGTCTATTCGCATAAGATTTCTGACTGCTCTGGGCCACTCTCATCCTATCGCTGTTGGATATGTTAGTTATATGTATGCCCTAGAGGCCATTACTATACATAGGATGTATATTGTAGTGGTTACTGGGACATATATAGGGAGGACTTTCTTGCTCGACATGATAGTATGCTATCTGGTTGATCTTTACCTTAACGTGTACACTGATTGTCTCTCCGATACATGTTGGTAAAGCCTTTAGGATGTGTACTTGACTACCTGGACTATGATGCGGATCATACTAGTGGGGACATGGTAGTCCATAAGTACATCCTTAAAGGTCCCTAGTCGAGGGTGTATCGAGACGGGGCATCGATATACCAGAGTAGACTAGAGTATACCTTCTCGACTCATACAGATGGGCGATGGATGATCCTATATCCATTGGTGTTTGACATCAGAGATGATATACGGGTGCTCAGTAGAGACTGGGTACACTGGACGGACTCACTGAGAACTCCCAGATGGTATTATACCTTACGTCAGATGGAAGTTCTCTGGTGACACTGGTATAGAGTAGTCTGTTGACCCGAGATCGTCATAGAGTCTTGTGTGGTTCCCACTGTGCTTTGATTTCCACCTTACCACGTCCAAGAAGGCGTGCAAAACAGTGGTTTTTGGGTACAGTCCCGAATCACATGGAGGCAATGAGCGATAGGAGGGGATTCGTCTCTCCCGGTATAGGGAGTTGATGTTGTGCTGTGTTCGATTGGCTATAACCGGAAATCCCTGGCCAGGGTTGCTGAGATTTACTGGTAAGTGTTACCGGTAGTTTCTCGAACTGTTATAGACCTCATATCGACACGACTTATCGAGCTATTGGGGTCTGACGTTTACCACCCCTAGGCGAGATATGCGACATATCAGACGATCAGACCGGACTGTATGGTAGTGTTACTGGTTGGATTCACTGGAGTGTGAGCGGGCTTGCTCGTCGATCTTCTGATCGCTCAATACCCGGGTGGCCGTTACGTTTAGCAGACCGCTTGCGGCTTGTGGGTGTTTGATATGATCATCACCTGCTGCCGGCGTATTGACGAGTCTTTAGAGTCCTACACAGAGGTTTCCTGGCTCAAGCGAAACGAAATAGGAGCGCATATGAGATATGTGCGGGACCGAGTATAATGCGTGTATGTGATACCGTATTCTATTCTCGCGATGATTGTATCGAATGGTTGTATGCGATATAACCTAGTTATCAAATCGAGGAATGATTCGATAAGCCGATACATTGTATATTAGTCGGTTATATGCGATATGACCGGATCGTTAAATCAAGTGTTGATTTAATGATTTAATACATAATTATATATTTGATATATTACTTTGCATTAACTAGTATTGGTTCATTTTAAATGGATTTTCTCACTTTTTGTGCACATTGTATATGTGATATACATATGTACACAAGTTTGTATCATGTTTGATGATGCATGCTAACTTGGGTTTGTGTAAAGACTAAACCGTGGTTATATGAATGGTTAGGGTTTTGTTTTCTTTTTCTTTTATCTTATTTAGTTATTCATTTTGAAAATGATAAGCATAAAGAGAAAGAATGGTGGCTTCATTTGTAGTTTAGTTGAAGCTTCATGAATCTTTGACCTAGTCCACCACTCTTGTCTCTTGCTTAACCCTAACCATCATATCTAACCATGGTCTATTCTCTACACTAAACTAAGGTTAGTATTATGATAAGTATTGATTTTCCTTATCATTTTAATAACTTATCATAATATTATCTTCTTCTTCTTCATCTTCTTCTTGAAGAAAAAGCTTGCCTCATCAATGGCAACTTGATGAAAAGAGTGAGAAATCCAATTCTAAAGTGAACCCACCTCCTATTTCTTCATCCTCTACCTCTTGCCAAATAGTATAGGGTGTTTCCTTCACAAGTTTTGTTGACTTGGTGAAGTTGGAGCTTGATCTAGCGATGCCTCGACGTAGATCATCTTCGGCATCGTCGTCGATGACCTAGCCCGCTTTTTCTCCGATGAAGCCGACGCTAGAGCCCAAGATTTAATTTGTATAGCGAGGAGACTTCATCGCGGAGCCATGGAGGTGGAGAACTGGATCTAGAAAGGTTGTATTTCCGTTTACCATTTAGTTAAGTTGTTAACTAGTTTCTTTTTCGCCTAAATATCTAGTTAACGATCCGTATTAGGGTTTCTCGGCACCCGTAAAATTTGAAATTGGCATGGTTGATGCCTTGTGAGACCTCTTGAGAGTGCCTAGGAACCCTACAGTGGTATCAGAGACTAGCTAGAGCCTTAGGCGAAGCGTAGACGACGTTTGAAATCCGAACGAACCGAAACCCTAAGCCAAAAATTGCTCTCTGTACTTTTTTGAAAATTGTGGATTTTTGAGAATTAAAAATATGCAGAAAAATCAGCAGGTATTTCTAAGAATTACTGTGAAGTTCGAGCACCTAAGTCTTTAGAAGAGCGGCGGAACCGCGGCAATAGCATGCCTATTGCGGCGGTTCCGCGGCAACATAGTGCACTCATTCAATTATTTTTTCACAGTAATTCCTAGTTTTCAGTGCTGTTTTTTCTGGGAATTTTTAATATTTATTATAGAGTTGAAATTTCTGGGTTGTATTGGGAGTTCATAGATTCGATCGGAATGTCAAACTTTGTCTAGGTGTTTTCCGGATAATTTTTGAATATGTTAAAAAGTTCGACCGGATATAAATACCCAATTTTTCCCCTGTCGGGAAATTTCCAAGTGTTGGATTTTTCCGTAGTTTAATGACGTTCTAAGTAGTGCAAGTAACGCGATGGTCCCTCTAGAAGACAACAAACCTTAACTCGATTATGTGACCGTCTTGAACTGCCTTTTGAACCTTCGGGTTTGGGGCAGTACGGCGTGCCACATGTGAGGCGTTGGCTTGACCTTTCTACGGCTGGACCGTTGGTACTGAGGCACGAAATGAATGTTGTTAGACTTATTTCATGTGTTGATCTATATCGGGAAAACTTGGGTGTTCGACTGTTTGATCGAAAAGTTTAACATTTTCTATTTATCCGGAATGTGATACAATAATTGGAATTCACAAGTAGTTATGAGATAACTGAATGAATGTTATAAACATAGCAGTTTAGTCTCACTTGATCGGTTGCCACGGAATTTTGATGTGATCAAAAGTCCGTCGCAATCACGTAGCGTACACGGATACTCGCCGGGTAAACTTAATAGACAGCCTCACTGCATAGCCCCGACCAAGTGACTGTAGGAGAACCCCGTCGTCGAAAGCATCCGTCCGGGTGCTCGCGGTAACGTTGTTCCGCCTTGGTGCACTTCGTCGACGGCGTCAGGGGTGCGGCCGCCTACTAAAGTTTGCGACGAGCATTCGATCAAAATGCGGGAATCTCGTTGAATTGCCCGACTTGATATTGAAAAGTGTTTTCGATAATGGGACTAAAATACGGGGTTTATAATTGTTAGGCATGCGATATCTAAGAAATTCATTTGGCCAAGCATGTGATGTCTGAGGTGGTTGCGGATTCCAACTGTTGTAGTTTTACACTTTCTTTTCTGTGGCCGTAAGTGTAATATGTGATATCGCCGGTTTCATTGCTATATGTCAACGACAATTAGGATGGACATATTTACTTACGTTGATGACATGTGATGTTATGTGTTGCTGGATATGTTATATTGGATCGTCGTGTTTGAATAGCCGGGGGTTTTTATGTGAGATGAGTGTTTTTCATTTTCATTCATGTAAAAACTTGTATGTAATATTCTTTTATTTGGGGCACTTCCAGGTTGCGGAAGATATCACCGTTTGTATATTATTTACTTTTCCGCACTAGGATAGACCCAAGGAGGGGAGCACAAGTAACCGGGTTCTGGAGTCCAGTGGGAGACCAACTCGAGAAGTCGAGTCCGGGTCTCCTAACTCTAGAATTGGTAGGGTTGCTTGCCGCTCTCGTAGGGGTCTAGGGGTGTGGGTTTGGCAATTCATCACGACTGTGGAATCCGTGTTTTATACTGGCTAGTATTGAAAACACGGACGTCCTAGTATATCCAATATTTCATATGTTTCTTCTGCTGCGATATCTGTGATGTGATCATGTGATGTTCTATGATAGATACAGTATATAGTATATATGATATATTATATAGACGTTACTTATGTTTTACACCCGCGCTAGCCCTGCCCCGCTCTGCCGTTAGTTACCTAACCTAACGGTGTACGAGGGGACATCGAGGCGAATGCGGATGGCATAAGTGTACGTCGTATTTATCTGTGATGTTTAGGTACTTAAATGATGGGACTTCATTAATATGATTAATGAATGAAAAGAAACCTAAGATGTTGTAGAATCGAATTTCAAAATAAAACAGGTAGCTACAGTTCTTGCTTTGCACAGCGGTATATATGATATACCCTGCACCTTATTCGATGAGGAAAGGACCGAGATCCCTTCACCGGGAGTGACTCCTTTCGCAATAACTGGCAGATGCTACACACTCGGTTTGTCTTTTGATTGCTTTTAAGAGTTTTTGTTTTGCACAGTGATACATATGATATATCCCGCACCTCATTCGACGAGGAAAGGACCGACGATCCCTTCACCGGGAGTGACTCCTTTAGCAAAACTAGAAAAGCCTCAAAAACACTCCATTTTAAAATCATTCGATCCTACAACGATATCAAGTTCATTACGCAATAGGTTTTCAGAAAAACCTGTCGTAGCCCTCCGTCATTTCAGATATGTACTGGTTAATATTCGTGCTGCGTTTGTTGACCTCTGTCAAGGCGTAGTGTGCGGTAGCTGATTAGTGCTTATCTGTATAAGCATATGATGTGATTGATTTAGGGTAGTCGTGCGACCTTGTTGACCTCTGTCAAGGGTCGTGTGGGTGGGTTTACTTCAATCAGGAAATGACGGGTTGAACTTGACTAGCAGCCTGTGGTTTGTTGACCTCTGTCAAGGTCACAGGACGCTAGGGGCAAAATATTATCGGGAATTTCAAGTGTTGAAATTTGTAATGAGATTGCATACCTTTTATGAGATAGTTGGATACCGAAACCCGCTGCGAGTAATTGTTACTCCTGGGAGAGTTTTACACATTACAATTAGCCGATCAAGTAGGTGTCTAGAAAGGTGTCAACGGGGTTACGCCTCTGGGAAAACGAGGTTTACATTAATTAGGTTCGTGCGAAAGCACGGGGGACCTCCCTCAAAGTACCGACACTGGCCTGACTGAAAGATTGGCGAATTTGTAGTGTCTAATTAATCCCGGCTTGTCTTTCCTTTTAGGGTTTGAAGGAAGATTCGATAAAAAGCAGTGGGAGCCATCCTGATTAGATAAAATAATAACCAATCTATTCTTGCAAGAGCATACGCTGAGTGTTTTCTTCCCTCTCTCTCCAGGTAGCGACCATATCACGCCTTAATCAAGATAATAATACGGATATTTGACCGAACCCGCTTGTTATACTGAGCTGGGGAACGTTGGTCCCGCTCCAACTTATAATTGTTATAAGACAGAGCAAGAAATTGGGGAATACCAGATTTCCCGTGCCGCCCAAACGAAGAGAGTGCATGCTGATGCATCATCTTCGGGTGTGTTCATTACAAAGAACTGTTTCTCTGTATCCTCTACGTCTTGGGTATGTGATACCAGATCAGGATCCCAGATATGTAATCTGTTATATAGGGCTACAGAAAGGTAGAGAGCCGAGAACGGGTGATAAGTTTCATGAGGCAGAAAACGGAGCAAGAGTTGCAGCCAAATCTGTTGGTCACTGTCACCCTGTATTACCAATACATTGATTCTGAATGAATGTTATTAGATACCGAACCTGATATACAAAATCATATCAGTCTCTTTATCAGTAAAGAAATGATAAAATTTTGTATTGTTGGATAATGTTTTGAACATTTCCTATATCAAAAGTTGATCGGTTCAGGCACGTTATCTAAAAGCATTGATGTTCTAAATCAAACTACAGTTCTTTAGTATACGGAACACACACAAGAGAAAGAGTTCAGAAATGAACGAATCCTTCTTGAGGCATTGTAGACTAGGTCATATCAATGTGACTCGACTAGCTGAAGTTACATGTAGATGCATATTTAAATCAGTTTGAATATACATCTTGTGAAACTTGCCAGTCATGTCACAAAGATATAATGACACCAGCTCTGTTTATTGGAAACAGAGAAAGAGTTAGCAAACTCTTGGGATGATACATGTTGATGTATGTAAGGTCCCCTGTCTACACATGCCAAGACCGGTTTTTTGTACTTCATTACATTCTCTGATGATCTCTCAAGATTCAGACATATGTTCCTGTTGAAACACAAGTCCGAACCTTTTGAGATATTCACAGAATATAAGTTAGAAGTAGAGAACCAAATACGGGTATAAGTATTATGTCCTATGATGAGATCAGGGAGGAGAATACTTGTGCATGGAATTCCTGGACTATTCTAAAGGAGAATGAGATTCTCTCTCAGAGCAATCACACCTTATATGATAAGGTGTGCTCTATGATGAGTACTACTGAGTTTCCTATTTCCTTTTGGGAGTTATGCACTTATGAAGTTGCATACCTATTGAATAGGGTTCAAATCAAATCAGTCGCCTACCATTTCATATGTGATATGGAAAGGGAAGAGCCCATATCTTAAGTTGGTTAAGATTTGGGGTTGTCCGGCCTATGTCTGAAAGCAAAATCCGGACAAGCTCGAGGCAATGTCTGTAATGTAGAACTGGAAAGGTTCCAGCTATACAAACTACAGCAGATGATTTGAAAGAACCAAAGGATTCAATAGTTACCAACGAACCTCAGCCTCTCCGCCGATCAAGTAGGGTTCCTCACCCACCTGAGAGATACTTATGTTTCTCTATGACAGTGGGAGCGAGGATTGCGTCATGAGATGATGACCCAACTAGTTTCGAGCTGGCCATCAAGAGTAAGACTCTGTAAGAATGGCTGGATGTTTATCGATCTGAGATGGAATCCTTATACACCAACAAAGTATGGACTTTGGTAGCTATATCTGAAGGGTTAAATCCCCATCAGGAGCAAGTAAATCTTGAGAAGATTACTTGGTGTAGATGGAAAAGTTGAGACTTTCAAAGCTAGACTTGTTAAAGGTTTTCGTCATCAACCAGGCGTGGATAATGATGAAACCTTTTCAAGTATCTATGCTTAAGTCCATCCAGATCCTACTTACCACGGCTACATACCATGACTACGATATCTGGTGGTTGGGTGTCATGACTGCTTTTCTAAATGATATTTTGGAAGAGAGCGTCTATAAGTACACAGCCAGAAGGCTTCGTAGACAGTGGGAGCAGCGGAAACGTGTGCAAGATGCTTTATAGGATAAAGCAGGCATCGCGGAGTTGGAACGTCTGTTTTGATGAATTAGTCAAAGAGTTTGACATCATCAAAATGGTAGATGAACCTTGTATATACAAAAAGGTAGTAGGGAGTATAGTGATGATCCTCGTAGAGTACGTGGATGACATACTCTTGATAAGAAAGAAGTTTCCTATGCTACGCTCGGTCAGTCTCCGCTTATCACAATGATTCTCCATAAAGGATCATAATGATACCTCCTAAATCTTGGGTTTTGGATCTATGAGATAGATCTAATTGGATGTTAGTATTCTCACTAGTTGTAATGAGATGGTATCAACCGATCCTGGGGAGAATCACTGGAAGGGTTCCAGACTGATAAGGACGACTGAAAGTCAGTCACAGGCATTGTCTTTACCCTCGGTAAAGGGACGGTATGTTGGAAAAGTTCCAAGCTAGATACCGTGGCATACTAGACGATAAAGGCTGGATATATCACTACTTAAGATGCTACCAAAGATGCTGTTTGGGTGTATAGTGGTTCATGAGATGAACTAGGTTCCAACCATTGTGAGACAATGGAGTTGTGGCTTATGCCAAGGAACGCCGGTCCCATCAGTGATCCAGACATATTCTAAGGTAGTGTCACCTGATCATGGAGATGGTTGATCTCCAAGGAGATCGAGGTTAGGAGAGTAGACTCAGAGGACAACACAGCGGATCCACTCACAAAGGCCTGTTCCTAGAGAGAGTTTTTTATGGGATGGTTGAGTATGAGATACTTCAACCACTGCTATCAGATGGCCCTAGTGGAAGTGGGAGATTGTTAGTTATATGTATGCCCTAGAGGCCATTACTATACATAGGATGTATATTGTAGTGGATACTGGGACATATATAGGGAGGACTTTCTTGCTCGACATGATAGTATGCTATCTGGTTGATCTTTACCTTAACGTGTACACTGATTGTCTCTCCGATACATGTTGGTAAAGCCCTTAGGATGTGTACTTGACTACCTGGACTATGATGCGGATCATACTAGTGGGGACATGGTAGTCCATAAGTACATCCTTCAAGGTCCCTAGTCGAGGGTGTATCGATACGGGGCATCGATATACCAGAGTAGACTAGCGTATACCTTCTCGACCCATACAGATGGGCGATGGATGATCCCATATCCATTGGTGTTTGACATCAGAGATGATATACGGGTGCTCAGTGGAGACTGGGTACACTGGACGGACTGGCCGAGAACTCCCAGATGGTATTATACCTTACGTCAGATGGCAGTTCTCTGGTGACACTGGTACAGAGTAGTCTGTTGACCCGAGATCGTCATAGAGTCTTGTGTGGTTCCCACTGTGCTTTGATTTCCACCATACCACGTCCAAGAGGGCGTGCAAAACGGTGGTTTTTGGGTACAGTCCCGAATCACATGGAGGCAATGAGCGATAGGAGGGGATTCGTCTCTCCCGGTATAGGGAGTTGATGTTGCGCTGTGTTCGATTGCCTATAACCGGAAATCCCTGGCCAGGGTTGCTGAGATTTACTGGTAAGTGTTACCGGTAGTTTCTCGAACTGTTATAGACCTCATATCGACACGACTTATCGAGCTATTGGGGTCTGACGTTTACCACCCCTAGGCGAGATATGCGACATATCAGACGATCAGACCGGACTGTACGGTAGTGTTACTGGTTGGATTCACTGGAGTGTGAGCGGTCTTGCTCGTCGATTTTCTGATCGCTCAATACCGGGGTGGCCGTTACGTTTAGCAGACCGCTTGCGGCTTGTGGGTGTTTGATATGATCATCACCTGCTGCCGGCGTATTGACGAGTCTTTAGAGTCCTACACAGAGGTTTCCTGGCTCAAGCGAAACGAAATAGGAGCGCATATGAGATATGTGCGGGACCGAGAATAATGCGTGTATTTGATACCGTATTCTATTCTTGCGATGATTGTATCGAATGGTTGTATGCGATATAACCTAGTTATCGAATCGAGGAATGATTCGATAAGCCGATACATTGTATATTAGTCGGTTATATGCGATATGACCGGATCGTTAAATCAAGTGTTGATTTAATGATTTAATGCATAATTATATATTTGATATATTACTTTGCATTAACTAGTATTGGTTCATTTTAAATGGATTTTCTCACTTTTTGTGCACATTGTATATGTGATATACATATGCACACAAGTTTGTATCATGTTTGATGATGCATGCTAACTTGGGTTTGTGTAAAGACTAAACCATGGTTATATGAATGGTTAGGGTTTTGTTTTCTTTTTCTTTTATCTTATTTAGTTATTCATTTTGAAAATGATATGCATAAAGAGAAAGAGTGGTGGCTTCATTTGTAGTTTAGTTGAAGCTTCATGAATCTTTGACCTAGTCCACCATTCTTGTCTCTTGCTTAACCCTAACCATCATATCTAACCATGGTCTATTCTCTACACTAAACTAAGGTTAGTATTATGATCAGTATTGATTTTCCTTTTCATTTTAATAACTTATCATAATATTATCTTCTTCTTCTTCATCTTCTTCTTGAAGAAAAAGCTTGCCTCATCAATGGCAACTTGATGAAAAGAGTGAGAAATCCAATTCTAAAGTGAACCCACCTCCTATTTCTTCATCCTCTACCTCTTGCCAAGTAGTATAGGGTGTTTCCTTCACAAGTTTTCTTGACTTGGTGAAGTTGGAGCTTGATCTAGCGATGCCTCGACGTAGATCATCTTCGGCATCGTCGTCGATGACCTAGCCCGCTTTTTCTCCGATGAAGCCGACGCTAGAGCCCAAGATTCGATTTGTACAGCGAGGGGACTTCATCGCGGAGCCATGGAGGTGGAGAACCGGATCTGCAAAGGTTGTATTTCCGTTTACCATTTAGTTAAGTTGTTAACTAGTTTCTTTTTCGCCTAAATATCTAGTTAACGATCCGTATTAGGGTTTCTCGGCACCCGTAAAATTTGAAATTGGCATGGTTGATGCCTTGTGAGACCTCTTGAGTGCCTAGGAACCCTACAGGATATATGTATGCCATAGAAGCCATTATATGATTGTGAATGTATTTATACATATATTCAGTGTACATCCTTTCTCGACATGATAGTATGCTATCTGGTTCTTCTTTATCTGACATGTTGACTTGATCATGCTTTTATTCATTTGTACATGTTGATAATGCCCTGAGGATATTTGCTTGACTACTGTGATTATGATGGAGATCATAGTAGTGGGACGTCTATAGTTTATAAGCATATCCTGAAATGTCCCTTGTCGTAGGTGTATCGAGATGGGGCATCGATATACCAGAGTAGACTAGCGTATATGATACTAGACCCATATGATGGCGATGGATGTTCCCACATCCATTGATGTTTGACATCAAGATCGTATACGGGTGCTCAGTGGTGACTGGGTACACTGGACGGACTCGCCGAGAACTCCTATATGGTATTATATCTATCGTCGGATAGCAGTTCTCAGGTGACACTGGTACAGGTTAGTCTGTAGACCCATGATCATCAGGGAGTCTTGTGTGTTCTCCCACTGTATTTTGATTACCTCCCTACCACGGCTCTACTGAGTCGTGCAAACAACTGGCTTTTGGGTACAGTCCCAAGATACACGTAGACGATGAGCGATAGGAGGGGTTTCGTCTCTCCCGGTATTAGGAGTTGATGCTGTGCTGTGCACGATTGGCTATATCAGTAAGTCCCTGGGCAGGACTGTTGGGATTAACTGATAAGAGTAATCAGTAGTTTCTCGATCTGTTATAGACCATTCATCGGCATGACTTATTGAGTTATTGGGGTCGACGTTACCATCCCTAAACACGATATGCAACATATCTGACGAAGAGACTGGACTGTATGATAGTGTTGCCGGTTGGCTCGACGGGAGTTGTGACAGGTTTGCATGTTTTCTTCTGATCGCTCAATACTCGCGTGGCCGTTATGTTAGATATGTAAGCCCTAGAGGCCTGTATTGTATAGGATGCTAGGCATGTATATGTACAGAAACAATCTTTGCTCGAAATGATTGTATGCTATCTGGTTTATCTTCATCTTAACATGTGATGTGTTGTGTTATATTTCATATCTTTATATGCATGTTGATGAAGCCCTTAGGATTATGCTTGACTTCCAGGATTATGATGAGATCATACTAGTGGGGCATGGGTAGTCTATAAGCATATCCTTTAATAGTTCCTAGTTGAGGGGTTGTGCGCCAGGGTTGTCCGTTAAAGAACAGTTCGCTTCGCTCTCTGATCCGGCTTGGAAAACTCAAAAAGAGAGTCTTTATCTATTGGAGACTGATTCGCACAGGCGAGAATAGTCAAGTTAAACCATCAGGTATATCGAGACAGGGCATCTGTATTACCATATTAGACTAGTGTGTACGTTTCTTGACCCTGGGGGAAATGGTTGATTCCACAACCGTTGGTATTTGACATCAAAGATTGTACACATGTGCTCATTGGAGAATGGGTACACCGAACAGGACTCGCCGAGAACTCCTAGATGGTATATAGACCTATTGTCAGATAGCAGTTCTCTAGTGACACTTGTACAGGTTATTCTGTAGACCCGAGATCATCATGGTGTCTTGTGTGATTCCCAGTGTGCTTTGATTTCCACCCTACCACGGCTCTATTGAGTTGTGCAAGCAGGTGGACTTTGGGTATAGTCCCGAATCACATGGAGACAGTGAGCGATAGGAGGGGTTTCGTCCCTCGCGGTATAGGGAGTTGATGTCGCTCTATGTTTGATCGGCTATAACACCTAAATCCCTGGCCACAGTTCTCGAGCTTTACTGATAAGTGTTATCAGTAGTTCCTCTAACTGTTATGAGCCGTAAATCACCATGACTTATATTCACTGGGGTCTGACATTTACCACCCCTAGACTTCATATGCGACGTATCAGACGAAAAGACCGGAATGTACGGTATGTGTTGCTTACAGGCTCGTTAGGGTTGTCATAAGTTCCCTCGTCGGCCACTTTTTCGTCATGTACCTGGGTAGCCGTTACGCACAGCTAGTGCCGCTGACGTGCTTGTGGTTAAACCCATTGCCGGCGTACTTTTGAGTCTTTAGAGTGCCACATAGAGAGTTCCCTCGTTCAGGTGAAAGATATAGAGGCCGTAAGTTGTTACGGCAGCCGTAAGGTGTTACGACTGGGATTCAATTATGTTCGTGTAATTGTTACAGGAATAATAATCGGAACGATGATACTGGTAGGCTTTGGTTTAAGCCGGATACCGGTATTATATTATTGTATTACTAGTATTCGTATTTTTTTCGGAATTCGGATACGGGTATACGGTATACAGTATACGGTATACGGAGGAGGGGTATTCTTGTAATTGTTACAATAATACCTTGTAGAAGGTACCACCTCATAATGGCATTATTTATTTTATGAAAATAAATAAATGAGGTGGAAATAGAAAGTCCAAGCATGGTTGAAAGAATGGGTTGTTTAATTTTATATTGTTTTGGAATTACTATTGAAGCATGGTGCTAATTTTATATTATATGCTTCATTTATTTCATTTGTAATATATCATTTTTCTCATGCTTGAACTCTCTCATTATCAAAAACACTTTCTCTCTCCTTCTTCTCTCCTCATCCTTCTTCCTAGCTTTAACCCTCACATGAGATGTGAATTCAAAGCTTAGGACCTTAAGTTAATCCAATACACTAATCTTTACATAATCCTAGTGACCTCTTCTAGCAAACTTGGTCTCTAGGTTAAACTCTTGTGAAGAGTTTCTAGCTTGCACGACAACTCTCGCGTGGTTCATCTAGGTCATGGGGTGGCCGGAGATCGAGTTCATCGGCAACGTCCAAGGAGCCAAGGAGTTCATCAAAGAACACCTGAAGGACCGGATCATCAAGGTATAATACCTAACATAGTAGATAACATCTCTAGTTAGGGGTTTTGTAGTTGTGATTTAGATAAGATCTAATGGAAAGTGCGTGTTGTATGCAAAGAAAATTTTTGATTATCACTTCCGCTGCCTCACAAGAGTTGTGGGCGCATGCATCATGCACCAATATGGTATCAGAGCCTAACTAAACCACAACTAGATGATTAGACGATGTTTAAAGTTTCGAACACGAAACAACTCCAAAAATCGTATTTTTAAACCCTGCTCTCTGGAAATTTTTCAAAAGTGTTCTGGAAATTTTTTAAACATGTGCAGAATACTTGTTATATGATAACTAGAAACCCCTAGAAAACCGAACCCCAACCACCGGCCTTTGGCCGGCGACGAGACCATCATTTCTGGCGTCGCCGGATTTCCTACTTGGTTTAGGCTTAGGTTGTTTTAGGGTTATTTGTACACTAGGTTTGGGGATTTATGGTATTGTTTGATTATTTTCAGATTACATGTGATGTAAACTAAGTGTTAGGGAAATATGGAGTGTTTCAAATTCGAACTTTTAATATCGTTTATCCGTTCTTTTTATAGTTGTGTTTGAAACGTCAACTAATTTCTATAAATTGATTAGTCGGGGTTGCACACTTCTTTGATGGTATGTGTAAATGAATATGTTAGATCGTCGTGATGAATGGGCGGGGGTGTGATAAGAGCGTTTATTCCTTTTCTTTCAATCAATGTAATTTGTAAAAAGTAATGTAATATTATTTTGCGGGGAACATCCGGGTTGAGGTTGTAGCTATCGTTGTATAATTTCTTTTTACTATTTTTGCTCTTAGGATAGACCCAAGGTGGGGTTCACAAACTACCGGGTTTTCGAAGTGCCGAGTGCCCTACTCACTTTGTTGAGGGAGGTTGCTTCACTTCGGGAATTTGGCGGGTAGTTTCCCGCACCCATAGGGGTCTAGGGTGGGGTTTTGGCTATTCATCACGACCGTGGAACCCGTCTTTCATTAAGGGCTTGAATGAAATATGGAATTCCTAGTATATCCAATGTATTCATCTGTGATCTAAAATGGCTATATTTATATATGAGATATATAATAAACGTTGCTTATGTTTTGCACTCGCGCTAGTCCAGACCCGCTGTGCCATTAGTTAAGTAACCTAACGGTGCATGACAGGGCCCCGTGGCGAATGCGGATGGCATAAGCGTACGTTCTATTTTCATTTCTTTCATGTGATGTTTAGGAAACATAAATGATGGGATAGCATTAATGTGATTAATGTTAAGAAAAAGAAACCTAAAGATGTTGTAGAAACAAATTTTTTTAAAAAAATGGGTAACTCTAGCTTTTGCTTTGCATAGTGGTATTCTTGAATATCCTGCACCTCATTCGATGAGGAAAAGGCCGAGATCCCTTCACCAGGAGTGACCCCTTTAGCGAAACTGGGAAATGTTACAAAGAACTCGATTTGATTTTATAGTTGATCTAATTTTGCTTTGCATCGTGGTATTTACATATCCAGCAGCTTATTCGATAAGGAAAGAGCCGAGATCTCTTCACCGGGAATGACCTCTTTAGCAAGATTAGAAAAATGCTGTAAAACCATTCGATTTTTTTAAAAAAAAACTGGAGCTTAAACCACTCCTTCTCACTCGATTCTATAAGGATATCAAGTTCAAAATGTTAAAGGTTTTCATAAAAACCATCCGTAGCCCTCCGCCATTTTAGGAAGCAGAGTACTTAGTATTTGTGCCACGTTTGTTGACTATAGTTAAGGCGTGGTGTACGGTAGCTAAGTGATGTCTTCCTACAAAGCATTTGATGCGATCGATTAGGACATTCGCATGACTTTGTTGACCATAGTTAAGGGCCATATGGGTGGGTCTAAATCAATCCCGAAATGGCGGGTAGAACTTGACTAGTGCTTATGATATGTTGACCATAGTTAAGGTCATAAGACACTAGGGGTAAAAATCAGGAATTTCAATAGTTAAAATTTGCAATGAGATTGCGTACCTTCTATATGATAGTTGGATCCCGATCCCACTGTGAGTAAAGGTTATTCCCGGGGGAGTTTTGCACTTTACAATTAGCTAATCCAGTAGATGTCTAGAAAGGTGTCAACGGGGTTACGCCTCTAGGAAAACGAGGTTTATTTTAATTAGGTCCGTGCGAAAGCGCGAGGAACCTCCCTCAAAGTATCGACACTGGCCTGGCTGACCGGTTAGCGAACTTGTTGATTGCAATTAATCCTGGATAGTTTTCCTTTTAAATGGTTTGAAGGAAAATTTGATAAAAAGTAGTGGGAGACATCAATTAGATAAGATTAATAACCAATCTAATTATGCAAGAGCAATCGCTGAGTGTCTTCGTTTCTCTCTCGTAATGGCAGATACGTATGACGGGACTTAAGCTTTTATTAGACAAAAATAAACTCATAGGACCGAATTACAAAGATTGGATAAGGAACGTGAATATTGCCCTGACCTATGATAAGGTCGGATACGTCCTGACTACTCCAGCCCCTCCTAGCCCAGGCCCTGATTCTTCAGTTGCGGATAAAGAAATCCGCAAGACATGAGATATAGACTGCGCAATAGCCAAGTGTCTCGCGCTTGCTTCTATGAATAATGAACATCAGAAGCAGCACGAGAAGATGGATGTTCAATCCATCTTTCTCCATACAAAGGAGTTGTATAGAGAGCAATCTCGTACTCTCCAATACGAGGCATCTCCAAAGTTGTTTCAGATGCGGATGGCTGCTGGCACGTCTGTAGGTAACCATGTATTGAAGATGATTGGACTTATCGAAGAACTTGAGGACATGGGTTGGACCATGGAGAACGAGCAGTATGTTGATATTGTTCTGCAGTCCCTTCCCCCGTCTTTTGCTCAATTCATTGTAAACTTCAACATGCACAACATGGAGAAGTCTTTACCTGAACTCCTCAATATGTTGAGGAGTGCAGAGAGCACACTAAAGGTAGTGAAAACTCCCGCTCTTATTACTGGGCCATCTTCTTCCTCCGTCCCGAAGCCAAGGCCAAGAGAAAGAAGAAGAAGAATCCCATCAAGCAGAGAGGCGGAGTGAAAAAGGCATCGGGAAGGGATAAGAAAGGGGCTGCTACGACAGGACGAGGGGAATGTTTCCACTGCCACCAGATTGGGCACTGGAAGAGAAACTGCGTTGGATACCTGGCCGACCTAAAGAAGAAGAAGCATGGTGATGCTTCCACTTCAGTTGTGTTTGTAATGGAAAACTATTTTTCAATTAACTCTGCTTCCAGGGTATTAGATAGTAGGTCAGGATCTCACATCTGCAATTCTGTGCAGCGGCTGAGAAATAGCAGGTTTTTGGAGAAAGGTGATCACACTCTCTGGGTTGGGAATGGTTCCTCGATACATGCTACTGCAGTAGGAGAGTATCATCTTGGTTCGCCGTCGGGTTGTATATTGGTTTTGAACCCATGTTATTTTGTACCTTCGATGTTATGTAATATTATATCTGTATCGTTGTTGGACAATGCTGGATATAATTTTGTATTGCAATCTAATGTTATGAATTTTAACCTTAATCAAGAGTTGATTGGGTATGGTACATTAAATAACGGGATATACGTCCTAAATCAGCATACAGTTTGTCATATACAACACGCAAACAAAAGAAAGGTTTCAGACATAAATGAAGCTTTCATTTGGCTTTGTAGACTTGGTCATATTAACGAAACAAGACTAACCAAGCTACATAAAGATGGATATTTGAACCCGTTTGAATATAAATCTTATGCGACTTGCCAGTCTTGTATCAATGGTAAAATGACCAAAACACCATTTACTTGACACGGAGAGAGAGCTACTGAACTCTTAGGCCTCATACATAGTGGTCTATGTCGACCAATGTCTACACATGCGAGAGGTGGTTTTTTGTACTTCACAACCTTCACTAATGATTTATCGAGATTTGGGCACGTGTTCTTGTTGAAACATAAGTCGGAAGCCTTCGAAAAATTCAAGGAGTATAAATCTGAAGTAGAAAAACAAACAGGCTTAAGTATCAAGAAACTTTGATCAGATCGAGGAGGTGAGTATCTAAGCTCAGAGTTTCTAGATTTCCTAAAAGAGATTGGGATTCTCTCTCAGCTCACTCCTCCGTACACACCACAGCACAACGGTGTATCGGAAAGGAGGAATCGTACCTTATTAGATATGGTACGATCTATGATGAGTGATGCTGAGTTACCAATATCATTCTGGGGCGCGCATTGGAGACTGCGATTTATCTATTGAATAGGATTTCGACCAAAACCGTGTCTACCACTCCATATGAGATATGGTATAGGAAGAGACCATCTCCTAAAAGATTTAAGATATGTGGTTGTCCGGTTTATATGAAAAAGCAGAATCCGGAAAAACTTGAGACACGGTCGGTTTTGTGTAGATTTGTGGGATATCCAAAACACTCGTATGGATATTTTTTCTACCACAAGGTGGAACAAAGGGTATTTGTTTCTCAGTATGCCACATTTTTAGAAAATGAATTTTTTACAAATGATATTTTTGGCAATGCGGTAGAACTGGAAGAAATACCAAATACACAAACAATTACCGAGGATTTGGTTGAACCTGAGGTTTCAATAGAATTTGGTGAACCTCAGCCACTCAGTAAATCTAGTAGGACTTCTCGCGCACCTGATAGATACTACGGTTTTCTAATTGATTGTGATATAGAAGATTGCATCATGGATGATGATGACCCTACTAGTTTTCAGCAAGCTATCATGAGTGGTGACTCAGTGAAGTGGCTGGATGCAATGAGATCCGAAATAGAATCCATGCACACCAACAAAGTATGGACTTTGGAGGTTGCACCTTCTGGTGTAAAACCCATAGGGTGCAAATGGATCTTTAAAAGAAAGATCGATGTAGATGGTTAGGTGAAGACCTATAAAGCTAGGCTGGTAGCAAAAGGATTTCGTCAGAGACCAGGCTTGGACTATGATGAAACTTTTTCACCAGTCGCGATGCTCAAATCCATTCGGATCCTACTTGCTATAGCTGCTCAATATGATTATGAGATCTGGCAGATGGATGTTAAAACGGCATTTCTAAATGGTGATTTAGAAGAATGCTTTTTTATGGATCAGCCAGAAAGCTTCATTGATAATGGGAGCAGCGGAAAGGCATGTAGGCTGCTTAAATCCATCTATGGATTAAAGCAGGCATCACAGAGTTGGAACATCTTCTTTGATGATACAATCAAAGAGTTTGGTTTTATCTAAAATGTGGATGAACCATGTATTTATAAACGTATTGTAGAGAGTATTGTTACATTCCTCGTATTGTACGTGGATGACATTCTCTTGATAGAAAATGATATTCCTATGCTACAATCGGTCAAACTATTCTTATCGCAGAGGTTCTCCATGAAAGACCTGGGCGATGCTTCGTACATTCTGGGGATTAAGATCTAAGAATTTATTAGGGTTGTCCCAATCGAGATACATTGATGCCATACTAAAGAGGTTTAGTATGGAAGATTCTAAGATGGGAAATTTACCCGCTTGTCACAGGATCACCCTTTCCAAAGAGATGTCTCCAAAGACTGATGAGGAGAGGGCTCGCATGAGCATTATACCCTACGCTTCGGCAGTAGGATCTATAATGTATGCGATGTTATGTACTCGCCTAGATGTAGCTTATGCACTGAGTGCAGTAAGCAGGTATCAATCTTACCCAGGGGAGAAACACTAGACTGCTGTGAAGAACATTCTGAAGTACTTGAGAAGAACTAAAGAAATGTTCTTGGTGCATGGTAATGGAGATCTCCAAATGGAAGGATTTACCGACTCTAGCTTCCAGAGCGACAAGGATGACAATAAGTCCATCTCAGGGTTTGTATTTACCCTAAATGGAGGGGCACTATGTTGGAAGAGTTACAAGTAAGATACCGTCGCTGACTCCATGATGGAAGATGAGTATATTGCTGCTAATGATGCCGCAAAAAAGGCAGTCTGGATGAGGAAGTTCATTTCTGAACTTCAGGTCTTTCCATCCATTGCTAATCCAATACCTCTGTATTGCGATAACTATGGAGCCATGGCTATGGCAAAGGAACCGAGGTCCCATCAGAAATCCAGACATAACTTGAGGCGGTATCACCTCATCAGGGAGATAGTGGATCGCCAGGATATCGAGGTACGGAGAGTAGACACGAAAGACAACACAGCAGATCCATTCACCAAGGCCATCCTTCAATTCCAGTTTGAGAAACTGTTCGAGCTGTTGGGCATGCGGTACGCCGGCAACTGGTTCTAGTGCAGACAGTGGGTACTTATTGCATCAACTACAGGCCTCAGTGGAAGTGGGAGATTGTTAGATATGTATTCCCTAGAGGCCTGTATTGTATAAGATGCTAGGCATGTATATGTACAGAAACAATCTTTGCTCGAAATGATAGTATGCTATCTGGTTTATCTTCATCTTAACATGTGATGTGTTTTGTTATATTTCATATCTTTATATGCGTGTTGATGAAGCCCTTAGGATTATGCTTAACTACCAGGATTATGATGAGATCATACTAGTGGGGCCTGGGCAGTCTATAAGCATATCCTTTAATAGTTCCTAGTCGAGGGTATATAGAGACATGGCATCGGTATTACCAGATTAGACTAGTGTGTACGTTTCTTGACCCTGGGGGCGATGGTTGATTCCACAACCATTGGTGTTTGACATTAAAGATTGTACACAGATGCTCATTGGAGAATGGGTACACCGAACATGACTCGCCGAGACTCCTAGATGGTATATATACCTATTGTCAGATAGCAGTTCTCTGGTGACACTTGTACGGGTTAGTCTGTAGACCCGAGATCGTCATGGTGTCTTGTGTGATTTATACTGTGCTTTGATTTCCACCCTACCACTGCTCTATTGAGTCGTGCAAGCAGGTGGACTTTGGGTACAGTTCCGAATCACATGGAGACAGTGAGCGATAGGAGGGGTTTCATCTCACGCGGTATAGGGAGTTATTGTCGCGCTATATTTGATCGGCTATAACACCTAAATCCCTGGACAGGGTTCTCGAGGTTTACTGATAAGTTTTATCAGTAGTTCCTCGAACTGTTATGATCCGTAAATCAGCATGACTTATAAAGTTACTGGGGTCTGACATTTACCACCCCTATACTTCATATGCGACGTATCAGACGAAGAGACCGGACTGTACGGTATATGTTGCTTACAGGCTCGTTAGGGTTGTCATGAGTTCGCTCGTCGGCCACTTTTTCGTCATGCACCTGGGTAGCCGTTACGCACAGCTAGTGGCGCTTACGTGCTTGTGGTTAAACCCACTGACAGTGTATTGTCGAGTCTTTAGAGTCCCACACAGAGAGTTCCCTCGTTCAGGCGAAAGATGTAGAGGCCGTAAGATGTTACGGCAGCCGTAAGGTGTTACGACAGGGTTTCGATTATGTTCGTGTAATTGTTACAGGAATAATAATCGGAACGATAATACTGGTAGGCTTTGGTTTAAGCCGGATACCGGTATTATATTATTGGATTAATAATATTCGTATTTTTTTCAGAATTTGGATACCGGTATACGGTATACAGTATACGGTATATGGAGGAGGGGTATTCTTGTAATTGTTACAAGAATACCTTCTAGAAGGTGTCACCTCATAATGGCATTATTTATTTTATGAAAATAAATAAATGAGGTGGAAATAAGAAAGTCCAAGCATGGTTGAAAGAATGGGTTGTTTAATTTTATATTGTTTTGGAATTACTATTGAAGCATGGTGCTAATTTTATATTATATGCTTCAATTATTTCATTTGTAATATATCATTTTTCTCATGCTTGAACTCTCTCATTATCTAAAACACTTTCTCTCTCCTTCTTCTCTCCTCCTTGTTCTTCCTAGGTTTAACCCTCACATGAGATGTGAATCCAAAGCTTAGGACCTCAATTAATCCAATACACTAATCTTTACATAATCCTAGTGACCTCTTCTCGCAAACTTAGTCTCTAGGTTAAACTCTTTTGAAGAGTTTCTAGCTTGCACAATAACACTCGCGTGGATCATCTAAGTCTTGGGGTGGCCGGAGATCGAGTTCATCGGCAACGTCCAAAGAGCCAAGGAGTTCATCAAAGAAGACCCGAAGGAGCGGATCATCAAGGTATAATCCCTAACATAGTAGATAACATCTCTAGTTAGGGTTTCCTAGTTGTGGTTTAGACAAGATCTAATGGAATGTGCGTGTTGTATGCAAAGAAAATTTTTTATTATCACATCCGCTGCCTCACAAGAGTTGTGGGAGCATGCATCATGCACCAACATGGTATCAGAGCCTAACTAAACCACAACTAGATGATTAGACGATGTTTAAAGCATCGAACACGAAACAACTCCAAAAATCGTATTTTTAAACCATGCTCTCTGGAAATTTTTCAAAAGTGTTCTGAAATTTTTTTAAACATGTGCAGAATACTTGTTATATGATAACTAGAAAACCCTAGAAAACCGAGCACCAACCACCGGCCTTTGGCCGGCGATGGGACCATCATTTCCGGCCTCGCCGGATTTCCTACTTGGTTTGGGCTTAGGTTTTTTAGGGTTATCTGTACATTGGGTTTAGAGATTTATGGTATTGTTTGATTATTTCCAGATTACATGTGATGTAAACTAAGTGTTAGGGAAATATAGAGTGTTTCGAATTCAAACTTTTAATATCGTTTATCCGTTCTTTTTATATGTGTGTTTGAAATGTCGACTAATTGCTATAAATTGATTAGTCGGTGTTGCACACTTCTTTGATGGTATGTGTATATGAATATGTTGGATCGTCGTGATGAATGGCCGGGGGGTGTGAGAAGAGCATTTTTTCCTTGTCTTTCATTCAATATAATTTGTAAAAAGCAATGTAATATTATTTCGCGGGGCACATCCGGGTTGAGGTTGTAGCCACCATTGTATAATTTCTTTTTACTGTTTTTGCTCCTAGGATAGACCCAAGGTGAGGTGCACAAACTACCGGGTTTTCGAAGTGTCGAGTGGCCTACTCACTTTCTTGAGGGAGGTTGCTTCACTTCTGGAATTTGGCGGGTAGTTTGCCGCACCTGTAGGGGTCTAGGGTGGGGTTTTGGCTATTCATCACGACCGTGGAACCCGTCTTTCATTAAGGGCTTGAATGAAATACGGAATTCCTAGTATATCCAATATATTCATCTGTGATCTGAAATGGCTATATTTATATATGAGATATATAATAGATGTTGCTTATGTTTTGCACCCATGCTAGTCCAGCCTCCGCTCTGCCGTTAGTTAAGTAACCTAACGGTGCATGAAGGGGCCCCGTGGCGAATGCGGATGGCATAACCATACGTTCTATTTTCATTTCTTTTCTGTGATGTTTAGGAAACATAAATGATGGGACATCATTAATGTGATTAATGTTAAGAAAAAGAAACCTAAAGATGTTGTAGAATCAAAATTTTTTAAAAAATGGGTAACTCTAGCTTTTGCTTTGCATAGTGGTATTCATGAATATTCTGCAACTCATTCGATGAGGAAAGGGCCGAGATCCTTTCACCGGGAGTGACCCCTTTAGGAAAACTGGCAAATGTTACAAAGAACTCGATTTGATTTTATAGTTGATCTAATTTTTCTTTGCATCGGGGTATTCACATATCCAGCAACTTATTCGATAAAGAAAGAGCCGAGATCTCTTCACCGGGAATGACCTCTTTAGCAAGATTCGAAAAATGCTATAAAACCATTCGATTTAAAAAAAAAATGGAGCTTGAGCCACTCCTTCTCACTCGATTCTACAACGATATCAAGTTCAAAATGTTAAAGGTTTTTATAAAAACCATCTGTAGCCCTCCGCTATTTTAGGAAGCCGAGTACTTAGTATTCGTGCCACGTTTGTTGACTATAGTTAAGGCGTGGTGTACGTTAGCTAAGTGATGTCTTCCTACAAAGCATTTGATGCGATCGATTAGGACATTCACAAGACTTTGTTGACCATAGTTAAGGGCCATGCGGGTGGGTCTAAATCAATAGCGAAATGGCGGGTAGAACTTGTCTAGTGCTTATGATTTGTTGACCATAGTTAAGGTCATAAGTCACTAGGGGTAAAAATCATATCGGGAATTTCAAGGGTTGAAATTTGCAATGAGATTGCATACCTTCTATATGATAGTTGGATCTCGATCCCACTGTGAGTAAAGGTTACTTCGGGGATAGTTTTGCACTTTACAATTAGCTAATCCAGTAGGTGTCTAGAAAGGTGTCAACGGGGTTACGCCTCTAGGAAAACGAGGTTTATTTTAATTAGGTCCGTATGAAAGCACGGGGAACCTCCCTCGGAGTACCGACACTGGCCTGGCTGCCCGGTTAGCAAACTTGTAGATTGCAATTAATCCTGGATAGTTTTCCTTTTAAAGGTTTGAAGGAAAATTTGATAAAAAGCAGTGGGAGACATGAATTAGATAAAATTAATAACCAGTCTAATTATGCAAGAGCAATCGCTGAGTGCCTTCTTTTCTCTCTCCTAATGGCAGATACCTATGACGGGACTTAAGCTTTTATTAGACAAAAATAAACTCACGGGACCGAATTACAAAGATTGGCTAAGGAACGTGAATATTGCCTTGACCTATGATAAGGTCGGATATGTCCTGACTACTCCAGCCCCTCCTAGCCCAGGCCCTGATTCTTCAGTTGTGGATAAAAAAATCCGCAAGACATGGGATATAGACTGCGCAATAGCTAAGTGCCTCCGCTTGCTTGTATGAACAATGAACATCAGAAGTAGCACGAGAAGATGGATGTTCAATCCATCTTTCTCCATACAAAGGAATTGTATAGAGAGCAATCTCGTACTCTCCAATACGAGGCATCTCGAAAGTTTTTTCAGATGCGGATGGCTGCTGGCACGTCTGTAGGTGACAATGTATTGAAGATGATTGGACTTATCGAAGAACTTGAGGACCTGGGTTGGACCATGGAGATCGAGTAGTATGTTGATATTGTTCTGCAGTCCCTTCCCCCTGCCTGTGCACAATTCATTATAAACTTCAACATTCAAAACATGGAGAAGTCTTTATGTGAACTTCTCAATATGTTGATGAGTGCAGAGCGCACACTAAAGGTAGAGAAAACTCTCGCTCTTATTGCTGGGCCATCTTCTTCCTCCGTCCCGAAAGCCAAGGCCAAGGGAAAGAAGAAGAAGAATCCCATCAAGCAGAGAAGCGGAATGAAAAAGACACCGGGAAGGGACAAGAAAGGGGCTGCTAGGACAGGACGATGGGAATGTTTCCACTGCCACCAGACTGGGCACTGGAAGAGAAACTGCGTTGGATACCTGGCCGACCTCAAGAAGAAGAAGCATGGTGATGCTTCCACTTCAGGTGTGTTTGTAATGGAAAATTATTTTTCAATTAACTCTGCTTCCTCGGTATTAGATACTGGGTCAGGATCTCACATCTGCAATTATGTGCAGGGGCTGAGAAATAGCAAGTTTTTGAAGAAAGGTAATCACACTCTCTGGGTTGGGAATGGTTCCTCGGTACATGCTACTGCAGTGGGAGAGTATCATCTTAGTTTGTTGTCGGGTTGTATATTGGTTTTGAACCCATGTTATTTTGTACCTTCGATGTTATGTAATATTATATCTGTATCGTTGTTGGACAATGCTGGATATAATTTTGTATTGCAATCTAATGTTATGTACATTAACCTTAATCAAGAGTTTATTGGGTATGGTACATTAAATAACGGGATATACGTCCTAAATCAGCATACAGTTTTTCATATACAACACGCAAACAAAAGAAAGGTTTCAGACATAAATGAAACTTTCATTTGGCATTGTAGACTTGGTCATATTAACGAAACAAGACTAACCAAGCTACATAAAGATGGATATTTGAACACGTTTGAATATAAATCTTATGTGGCTTGCCAGTCTTGTATCAAGGGTAAAATGACCAAAACTCCGTTTACTCGACACGGAGAGAGAGCTACTGAACTCTTAGGCCTCATACATAGTGATGTATGTTGACCAATGTCTACACATGCGAGAGGTGGTTTTTCGTACTTCATAACCTTCACTAATGATTTATCGAGATTCGGTCACGTGTTCTTGTTGAAACATAAGTCTGAAGCCTTCGAAAAATTCAAGGAGTATAAATCTGAAGTAGAAAAACAAACAGGCTTAAGTATCAAGAAACTTCGATCAGATCGAGGAGGTGAGTATCTAAGCTCAGATTTTCTAGATTTCCTAAAAGAGAATGGGATTCTCTTTCAGCTCACACCTCCGTACACACCACAGCACAAAGGTGTATCAGAAAGGTGGAATCGTACCTTATTAGATATGGTACGATCTATGATGAGTGATGCTGAGTTACCAATATCATTCTGGGGGCACGCATTGGAGACTGCGATTTATCTATTGAACAGGGTTCCGACCAAAACCGTGTCTACCACTCCATATGAGATATGGTATGGAAAGAGACCATCTCTTAAAAGAGTTAAGATATGGGGTTGTCCGGCTTATGTGAAAAAGCAGAATCCGGAAAAACTTGAGACACGGTCGGTTTTGTGTAGATTTGTGGGATATCTAAAACACTCGTATGGATATTTTTTCTACCACAAGGAGGAACAAAGGGTGTTTGTTTCTCAGTTTGCCACATTTTTAGAAAATGAATTTTTTACAAATGATATTTTTGGCAATGCGGTAGAACTGGAAGAAATACCAAATACACAAACAATTACCGAGGATTTGGTTGAACCTGAGGTTTCAATAGAATTTGGTGAACCTCAGCCACTCAGTAAATCTAGTAGGACTTCTCGCGCACCTGATAGATACTACGGTTTTCTAATTGATGGTGATAGAGAAGATTGCATCATGGATGATGATGACCCTTCTAGTTTTCAGCAAGCAATCACGAGTGGTGACTCAGTGAAGTGGCTGGATGCCATAAGATCCGAAATGGAATCCATGCACACCAACAAAGTATGGACTTTAGAGGTTGCACCTTCTGGAGTAAAACCCATAGGGTGCAAATGGATCTTTAAAAGAAAGATCGGTGTGGATGGTCAGGTGGATATTGGTACGAAAAAAGTGTTTTTCTAGTTAAAGTAACCGCAATCAATAACGGTGTTGCGTGTAACTAGACCGAGATGAGTACGGGTCGTCCTCAGGGAAACGTTGAATCTTTTACTCTTACTTTAGACGTGTTGAAAAAGAGAGGAGGGATAAAAAATTTTATGGAATGGTTTCTAGATCTACGTTAAGCACTAATGCAAAATATAGATCTAGATTATTTATGGATGTAGTTAATATAATAAGGGGGCTTGTAGGGTTCGTTAGGATTTAATAGTTATGGACGATTAATTAAAAGTTACCCTTTTTATCCTTTAATAGATTTAAAACTTGAACGACGTTGATGCGTGTAGATTAGGGCTTCTGGAGGGAAAAGGAAACCCACTCTTAACCCTTATCTCGACACGGAACTCCGTTCATATCTAGCCTTTACCAAAACAATCATTTATCTAATCTCTAATCGCGGTCGGCACTAACAATGAATTGGTAGCGCGCCCGATTAGGATGTTAATGATTCTTTTGATAAAATTTATAAACTTTATAGGACGTAAAAAGAGTTTAGGTATTTTCATCATCCATTAGCCTACCCTAATCCTACGAACCCTAACAAGCGGAGAATTACTCGCGCATGTTGGGAGAAAGAGAGATGGAGAGAAAATGCATAATTAAACTACGAAGAAATAGAATAAGAAAAACAAAGCTACCTTTATTAATCAACAATATTCATTACACTTTGATTCCTTAGAAAATGATTACAAATCCTAGTTTTGCTTCTCGATCTCTTCTAAGGAGGTAGACGAACAGTTGATGATCAGCCTGGATGCATGAGCCGTCTTGGATTTCGTGATCGCGTCGACTTGATGATTTTTCCAAGAGGCTCTCGGTTTTTATTTGTAGTCCCAAAGCCAGAAATCTAGCTTCCTAATTTGGAAGCAAGTAGTTACGATCCAACAGAAGAAATTCCAGTCCTTGATTCATCTGGCCCGCGGCGGATCCACGGCCAATAGGGGGGTTTGGCCGCGGATCCATGGCCAAGTAGAGGGATCGTTGGATCATTTTTCTGTGGCTTGATCATTGTGACATGTGGCAATCTCTTGAACCTTTGGAACTTGGAAATCTTCTCGTAGTTGCTGCCAGACTTGATTTCTAAGTTTTGCTTTCTTAATTAGGCAGGTTTGCTTTAACAACTTGATTTCCTTGATTTTAGTCCTGAAAATTCTGCACAACAACTCAAATGATATTTAGTAGAGTTTGTTTTATTGAGATATTAATTTCACCACTAAGATTTGGTCAATGGTATCTTTTGCATACATTTTCCTAACAAATGTTAATTATAATATATCAACAAATGAAAAATAGTATTTTTACAGATAAACCCTCATATGTATCATATATTATAATAAACACCTTTTCTAGTATAGAAATAGTAGGAAAAATGTAATAACAAATGTGCAGTTTTATCAACTGAACAAATACCCCCAAACTTATCTTTGATCGTCCCGAGCAAACTAGTTTATTCAAGAGAAGGAGAAAAATAAAGGAGAAAACTAAGCACACTTTCGTAGGCAAAAACGATTGCATCGAGCACGTGCAACAAGCCGTTAAACCTTTAGGTGTCCCTAGTAGTAGGAGTGTTGTCTCCTGAGGGTTTTCAGCGGATTACACCTACAAAATCCTATAATAAAAGAGAGATGGTGAAATTTACATATAAAGATAAGAACCATAAAAGAAATACTTTGAAAATTTAGAGTTTTCAACTACACTAGCTTTTCAGTTGTCATGAGCCCTATCTTAATAGTCATGAAAGATATTAGAAATCACATTATCCATCAATAAAACATCGTCTTTATTCTTCATTCCTACCTTTCATCCAAACATCGATAATATAACCCTACGTGTGTGTAATGGACATCCCTACACTCGAAGAATTCAATTCAAGCTATCATACTCTTGTCTATCTACCTCAGTACTTTTTATTTTGATGAATATTTAAGGATTTGCTCACACATTTTCATGCGACCGTTAATACTTCTTGAAGTACTAACCGACCAATTACTTATATGCTTGCTGATTAGGTGATAGTACTTTCGTTGTCTTGCACCACCTAAGGCTTAGCAGTGACTCCCACACCAGTTGGTCTAAGGCACTAGGTGATGAAGCACCCTCGCTATATTTTTTTATTGCTGCCTTGGCGATAAAAAAACAAGTGTTCGTTTTTTTCTTTTCACCATTTTATATTTTATTCATTTTTTTATTTCCTTCATACTTTGGCTTTTAGACAAGACCATTTCAAGGTATCCTCTACTATCCCGAGTTTCAAGACGTGTGAAAGTGCATATAGTAGGGTATCAACATTCAAATGTTTGGCTTCCAGAATAGAAACTATCTTTCAGACTTATTTTTATTCTCAGATTAGTGACTTCCTTCATCTTACTAACCCTTGGGACAACAGCTCATAACTACTTATTACCAGTTCGTTTAAGAAAACTTCTAATTTTCTTGGTTTTCTTAAACTATTCCTATCTTTTGGATGTAATTTTTCACTTTCTACTGTATTGTTATAAAAGAAAAATTTAAAATTTTTGAAAATGTTGTGCTTATGCAAAATATGATGCAAATTGATGTGTAAATAAGCACAAACCTCCCCCAAACCTGTTTACAGCAGTGTCCTCACTGATGTCATCCGTTAAGCTCAAAAACCTGTAGACTTGGAAGAAAATTATTAATGGGGCAAGAATATATGAAAGTGAAAATCCTCCCCCAAACTTATTTTTGGCTCACAATTTTGTAAAAATCATTTTCTTTCAAGAGCCAAAATATTCCCCCCTCCCCAAACTTGAGTTAAACTATGTTAATCTTTTAAAATCACACGAGGGGGTCAAGGTTATTGGTCAATGCCAAGTTTTGCAAAGATCGAAGGTCAACACCAACCATTCAAAAGTTTTATCGATGAAGTACCAAGGTTGGTGGAAGAACATGCCACCTTTCGATAAGAAGAAGTGGGGAGGTGATAAGAGGTGTAATAGAAAAGGATTGCGTCTCAATTTGGAGAGACGACACAGTGATAGTAATGATGGATTACTCGCATTATCATGATTGTCCAGAAGAAGGGGTGGAGGTTCAATTTCTTTATCTTGGATTTGATTCATCTCAACACCCATATCTTCTAAAATTGCGAGTTCATGAGCGAAAATTTCCTCAAAGCTTTCGTCGATACCCCGAAGAATAATGTCATCAGAAAAAATGGGGTGATCGTCAGACTCTATAAAAAGTTCCTCATCAGCGTTAGATGTTGACCCGGATAACTCGGTGGAAGAGTACATGATTGGGTCAAACAACAACATATGAAAAGAGTCAGTATCATGAGATTGATCAAATTCGCTGCTGTCGACATCCATTAATTCGACAGAACACACATGAGCATAGGGTTCGGAGGGTTCACTTCCCAACTTGTAAATGTTAAGCTCAATTGACTTCTTTCCAAAGGATAGGGTCATAGAGCCGTTTCTACAATTGATTACTGCGTTGGAAGTGGCTAAAAAGGGTCGACCGAGTATCACCGGGATTTGATTGCGTGGGTTTGCCACAGGTTGTGTATCTATAACGATAAAGTCCACAGGGAATATGAATTCCCCGACTTTGATTAACACATCCTCTAGCTCACCCCTTTGTTGGGTGATAGATCGATCGGCCATCTGAAGGGTGCAATGTACAGGTTTTAACTCTCCGATCCCTAATTGACTTCTGTCCACAACCAGATATCTCTTGTTTTCATAATCCCTTCGGTATACCGTCCGGCTCTTCCATATCCTTAAGAGATCATATAGAACAAGCAGGAAGAAACAGTTTGCCACCTCAGTCTAGGTCTTATCAACCGTATCCTAATCCTACACCTGTTTCAGTTGATACCCAGAGTGAGGAAGCCCCTAGACGAATGTCCATTGTTGAGCTTATAGCTAGGGCTAGAGGCCAAAGTTTCAACCCGGACCAATATCAACCATCACCACCACTGTCCAGAGAAGAGTTTGATAGGCGGTTTGTGGCATATAAGATGTCTATTGAAAATAGCCAACCAACCAACCCATATCAATATTCTTCTTATCATAATATTGATCCTACACCTACCCAAGTTCCGCAACCATTCTATTCCTATCAATCCAATCCGACTTTTCCACCTTCTCTAGACAGTCCTTCTAATCAGTCATTTGGGAGTTTTAATCGTCCAGAAGAATTTCAATCTTATCCTGAAACCCCTTATCGATCCAAGTCTAGTCTTGAGCAGGCATTAGAAAATTTTTTGGAAATGTCGAACCAAATGACTGAGTGGATGCAAGCAAATAATTTCAAACCTGCCCAAATTTTTTTAGTATATGATTCGGGCATAGGACAAAATGAGAATTTGGGTAGTGAGACAGAACTGTACACCCTTCCTAATCAAACCTCCCCATTCCAAACTGAAATCCACAACTCCAGTTTTATAGATTCATCAAGTACACCAAATAGAATGTCTGATAAGTTGTGTGACTTTGTAGTGTTTGATTTATCCGACTGTGAAGGGTCCGTTTCAAGTGAAACAATACCCAACCCTCGTGATCTATACACCTCCACTCTTGAACCAAAACTGATTGAAAACCATACTTTTGATGAGGTGTTTGAGAATTCTAACCTTCACTTGAATGAGGTGATTGACGTTGGGGATATATTGATTGATGAACCCGAAATTTTGGATGATTTTGTCCCACCAATTCATCAAATCCTTTCACTTCCTTGTGGTCATCATCTTGAGCCTTTAATTCTTCCCGAACCCGAAATATGTCTTGAAGTTGATGATAATGGTATACCCGAAGATCAAACCGAAATACAGCCTCCATCTTCCACATCTGGTATAGCAACACTCGACACACCAATTTGTTTACCCATTTCACCTTCTACTTTCTCCGGTTCTTCTTCTATTCCTATAGTTTCAGTGAGTTTTGATGAATCACAATCCGTTATTTCAAGTTCAATAATACCAGAAATTCAACTTGATATGGATATTTTAGAAAATGAGGTAGATGAGTTTTTCGAGTCCTCTACCTCAATATTTTTTGAATTAAGTAGGATAAATTCTGGCACAAAACTCTTTGACAGCAAAATATTCAATCACACCATTAATAAAAGTTTTGAAGAACTTTTTGCTGACAAACTTGAATTTTTAAACAATACGGATTTTGTGATTAATCAATCTCCACTTATAGAGGTTGAACCGTCACCATTCTTTCTTCCTAATCATTCACATTCATCCTCATTCTTTCTTTTCTCTAATTTCAAACCCTTTCCAGACCACCTCTTATCCCTTCCCCATTTTTTCTTGACTCGATACAACACATTCTTCCACCAACCTATACGCTATACTGATAAATTATTTGAATGGTTGGTGTTAACTTTTGGTCTTTGTAAAGTCTTACTTTGACCAAATGACTCACCCCCTCTTAAAATGCTTTATATTGTCTAACTCATGTTTGAGGGGGGTATATTTTTGGCTCTTGATCATAACTTTTGTCCTCAAATTTGTGAACCAAAAATAAGTTTGGGGGAGGATTTTCACTTTCATACATTCTTGCCCCTATTAATAATGTCCTCCCAAGCTTACAGGTTTTTGTGATCCAGCAGATAGCAACAGTGAGGACACTGTTGAAAACAAGTTTGGGGGAGGTTCGTACTTATTTACACATCAATTTGCATCATATTTTGCATAAGCACAACATTTTCAAAATAAATTAAAAATAAAAAATTCTTTTATAACAAAAGAGTAGAAAGTGAAAAATTACATCCAAAAGATAGAAAAAGTTTAAGAAAACCAAGAAAATTATAAGTTTTCTTAAACGAACTGGTAATAAGTAGTTATGAGCTGTTGTCTCAAGGGTTAGTAAGATGAAGGAAGTCAATAATCTGAGGATAAAAATAAGTCTGAAAAATAGTTTCTATTCTGAAAGCCAAACATTAGAATGTTGATACCCTACATATGCACTTACACATGTCTTGAAACTCGGGATAGTAGAGGATACCTTGAAATGCTCTTGTCTAAAAGCCAAAGTATGAAGGAAACAAAAAAATGATGAAAATATAAAAAGGGTGAAAAGAAAAATGAACACTGGTTTTGTTATCGCCAAGGCAACAATAAAAAAATATAGCGAGGGTGCTTCATCACATAGTGCCCTAAGGCCAACTGGTGTGGGAGTCACTGCTAAGCCTTAGGTGGTGCAAGACGAGGAAAATATTATCACCTAATCAGCAAGCACATGAGTAATCGGTAGGTTAGTACCTCAAGAAGTATTAACGGTCACATGAAAATGTGTGAGCAAATCTAAATATTCATCAAGTCAAAAAGTACTGAGGTAGATGGACAAGAGTATGGTAGCTTGAATTGAATTCTCCGAGTGTAGGGATGTCCATTACACACACGTAGGGTTATATGATCGATGTTTGGATGAAAGGTAGGAATGAAGAATAAAGACGATATTTTTTTGAGGGATAATGTGATTTCTAACATCTTTTCATGACTACTAAGATAGGGCTCATAACAACTAAAAACCTAGTATAGTTGGAAACTCTTATTTTCAAAATCTTTCTTTTATGGTTCTTATCTTTATATGTAAATTTCACCATCTCTCTTTTATTATAGGATTTTGTGGGTGTAATCCGCTGAAAACCCTCAGGAGACAACACTCCTCTTACTAGGGACACCTAGAGGTTTAACGGCTTATTGCACGTGCTCAGTGCAATCGTGTTTGCCTACGAAAGTGTGCTTAGTTTTCTTCTTTCTTTTTTTTCCTTCTCTTGAATAAACTAGTTTGCTCGGGACGATCAAAGATAAGTTTGGGGGTATTTGTTCAGTTGATAAAACTGTACATTTGTTATTATATTTTTCCTACCATTTCCATATTAAAAAAGGTCTTTATTATAATATATCATACATATGAGGGTTTATGTGTAAAAATAATATTTTCCGTGTGTTGATATATTATTTGGTAGGAAAATGTATATAATATTATTGACTTAATCCTAGTAGAACTAAGTGTACTAAATATTATTTAAGTTGTTGTGCAGAATTTTTCTAAGACTAAAATCAAGGAAATCAAGTTGTTGAAGAAAACTTGCCTAATTAAGAAAGCAAAACTTGGAAACCAAGTCTGGCAGCAACCACGAAAAGATTTTCATGTTACAAAGGTTCCAAAGATCGCCAAATGTCACAACGAGCCAGCCCCAGAAATTTGATCAACGGACCTGATCATCAGGCCGCGGATCCGCGGCCCGAGCCCCTTGATGCCGCGGATCCACCGCGTGGAAGTTGAATTAGGGGCTGGCATTTTTCTGATAGGATTTTAATTACCATTCCCTAATTTAGGCATCTAAATTTCTGGCTTTGGGACTATAAATAAAGACCAAGAGCCTCTTGGAAAAATCATCAAGCCGACGAGATCACGAAGTCCAAGACGGCTCACGCATCCAGGCTGATCATCAACGATTCATCTACCTCTTTAAAAGAGATCGAGAAGCAAACTAGGTTTTTGTAATCGTTTTCTAAGGAATTAAAGTGTACTTGATCTTGTTGATTAATAAAGGTAGTTCTTATTCTTATTCTATTTCTTCGTAGTTTAATTATGCATTTTCTCTCCATCTCTTTTTCTCCCAACATGCACGAGTAATTCTCCACTTGTTAGGGTTCGTAGGATTAGGGTAGGTTAATGGATGATGAAGATCCTTAAACTCTTTTTAAGTCCTATAAAGTTTATAAATTTTATCAAAAGAATCATTAACATCCTAATCGGGCACGCTACCAATTCATTGTTAGTCTCTACCGCGATTAGAGATTAGATTAATGATTGCTTTGCTAAAGGCTAGATATGAACGGAGTTCCGTGTCGAGATAGGGGTTAAGAGTGGGAACCCTTTTCCCTCAAGAAACCCTAATCTGCATGCATCACTGTCCTTCTAGTTTTGAATCTATTAATGGATAAAAAGGGTAATTTTTAATTAATCACCCATAACTACTAAATCCTAATGAACCCTACAAGCCCCTTTTCATATAGACTTACCTTCGTGGTTAATCTAGATCTATATTTTGCATCAGTGTTTAACGTAGATCTAGATCCTACAACCATTCTTCAACATTCTTATTTCTTCCTCTTCTTTTCTTCAACACATCTAAAGTAAGAATAAAAGATTCCACGTTTCCCAGAGGACGACCCGTACTCATCTTGGTCTAGCTACACGCGACACTGTTATTGATTGCGGTTAAACTACAAACAAACTTTTTCGAACCAATCAGGGATCGGAGATCTAGATATCTCTTGGTTGGGATATATCATAAATAAACTAGCTTGAATCGAAAAACTGTTTGTAGTCAACCGCAATCAATAACGGTGATCCCTCAATACTTTTTAAATTGATGAATATTTATGGATTTACCCCCAAACTTATCTTTGATCGTCCCGAGCAAACTAGTTTATTCCAGAGAAGGAGAGAAAAAAAAAAGAAAAAAAAGAGGAGAAAACTAAGCACACTTTCGTAGGAAAACACAATTGTAATGAGCACGTGCAACAAGCCGTTAAAGCTCTAGGTGTCCCTAGTAGGAGGAGTGTTGTCTCCTGAGGGTTTTCAGCGGATTACACCCACAAAATCCTATAACAAAAGAGAGATGGTGAAATTTACATATAAAGATAAGAACCATAAAAGAAAGACTTTGAAAATAAGAGTTTCCAACTACACTAGCTTTTCAGTTGGCATGAGCCCTATCTTAATAGTCGTGAAAAGATGTTAGAAATCACATTATCCCTCAATAAAACATCGTCTTTATTCTTCATTCCTACCTTTCATCCAAAAATCGATCATATACCCCTACATGTGTGTAATGGACATCCCTACACTCGGAGAATTCAATTCAAGCTATCATACTCTTGTCCATCTACCTCGGTACTTTTTAACTTGATGAATATTTATGGATTTGCTCACACATTTTCATGCAACCGTTAATACTTCTTGAGGTACTAACCGACCGATTACTCTTGTGCTTGCTGATTAGGTGATAGTATTTTCCTCGTCTTACACCACCTAAGGCTTAGCAGTGACTCCCAGACCAGTTGGCCTTAGGGCACTAGGTGAAGAGGCACCCTCGCTATATATTTTTATTGCTGCCTTGGCGATAACAAAACCAGTTTTCATTTTTCTTTTCACAATTTTTATATTTTCTTCATTTTTTTCATTTCCTTCATACTTTGGCTTTTAGACAAGAACATTTCAAGGTATCCTCTACTATCCCGAGTTTCAAGATGTGTGTAAGTGCGTATAACAGGGTATCAAAATTCAAATGTTCGGCTTCCAGAATAGAAACTATTTTTCAGACATATTTTTATCCTCAGATTAGTAGCTTCCTTCATCTTACTAACCCATGGGACAACGGCTCATAACTACTTATTACCAGTTCGTTTAAGAAAACTTCTAATTTTCTTGGTTTTCTTAAACTATTCCTATCTTTTGGATGCAAATTTTCACTTTCTACTCTTTTGTTATAAAAGAAAAAATTTTAAAATTTTTGAAAATGTTGTGCTTATGCAAAGTATGATGCAAATTGATGTGTAAATAAGCACAAAACTCCCCCAAACTTGTTTTCAACAGTGTCCTCACTGTTGCTATCTGCTGGATCACAAAAACCTGTAAGTTTGGGAGGATATTATTAATGGGGGAAAGAATATATGAAAGTGAAATTCTCCACCAAACTTATTTTTGGCTCACAAATTTGAGGACAAAAGTTATGTTCAAGAGCCAAAAATATAACCCCCCCAAACATGAGTTAGACAATACAAAGCATTTTAAGAGGGGGTGAGTCATTTGGTCAAAGTAAGACTTTACAAAGACCAAAAGTTAACACCAACCAATCAAAATTTTTATCAGTATAGCGTATAGGTTGGGGGAAGAATGTGTTGTATCGAGTCAAGAAAAAATGAGAAAGGGATAAGAGGTGGTCTGGAAAGGGTTTGAAATTAGAGTAAAGAAAGAATGGGGATGAATGTGAATGATTAGGAAGAAAGAATGGTGACGGTTCAACCTCTATAGGTGGAGATTAATCAATCAGAAAATCCGTACTGTTTAAAAATTCAAGTTCGTCAGCAAAAAGTTCATCAAAACTTTTATCAATGGTGTGATTGAACATTTTGCTGTCAAAGAGTTTTGTGCCAGAATTTATCCTACTTGATTCAAAAACTATTGAGGTAGAGGACTCGAAAAACTCATCTACCTCATTTTCAAAAATATCCAAATCAAGTTGAATTTCTGGTATAATTGAACTTGAATTAATAGATTGTGATTCATCAAAACTCACTGAAACTATTGGAACAGAAGAAGAACCGGAGAAAGTAGATGGTGAAATGGGTAAACAAATTGGTGTGTCGAGTATTGCTGAACCAGATGTGGAAGATGGAGGCTGTATTTCGGTCTGATCTTCTGGTATACCATTATCATCAACTTCAAGACATATTTGGGGTTCGGGAAGAATTAAAGGGTCAAGATGATGACCACAAGGAAGTGAAAGGATTTGATGAATTGGTGGGACAAAATCATCCAAAATTTCGGGTTCATTAATCAATATATCCCCAACGTCAATCACCTCATTCAAGTGAAGGTTGAAATTCTCAAACACCTCATCAAAAGTATGGTTTTCAATCAGTTTTGGTTTAAGTGTGGAGGTGTAGAGGTTACAAGGATTGGGTATGGTTTCACTTGAAATGGACCCTTCACAGTCGGGTAAATTAAACACTACAAAGTCACACAACTTATCAGATATTCTATTTGGTGTACTTGATGAATCTATGAAACTGGAGTTGTGGATTTCAGTTTGGAATGGGTAGGTTTGATTAGGAAGGGTGTACAGTTCTGTCTTACTACCCAAATCCTTCCTAATTTGGTTCGAAAGTTCCAGAAATTTTTCTAATGTCTGCTCCAGACTAGTCTTGGGTTGATAAGGGGTTTCAGTATAAGATTGAAATTCCTGTGGATAATTAAAACTCCTAAATGGCTGATTAGAAGAACTGTCTAGAGTAGGTGGAAAAGTCGGATTGGATTGATAGGAATAGAATGGTTGAGAAAGTTGGATAGGAGTAGGATCAATATTATGATAAGAAGAATATTGATATGGGTTGGTTGGTTGGCTATTTCCAGTAGGCATCTTATATCCCACAAACCGCATATCAAACTCTTCTTTGAACAGTGGTGATGATGGTTGATATTGGTCCGGGTTGAAACTTTGGCCTCTAGACCTAGCTATGTGCTCAGCAATGGACATTCGTCTAGGGGATTCTTCACTCTGGGTATGAACTGAAACATGTGTAGGATTAGGATACGGTTGATAAGACCTAGACTGAGGTGGCCAACTGTTTCTTCCTGTTTGTTCTATATGATCTCTTAAGGACATGGAAGAGCCGGACGGTATACCGAAGGGATTACGAAAATAAGAGATATCTGGTTGTGGACAGCAAAGCTCGGAAAGAGATCGTCTGTTTGGGTCACCCATTATAAGAAGAGAAGAAGGGGGAAGGGGTAAGAACGGGAGAAAATAATTGGTTTATTTTGAAAAATGACGGATTTAGACAGATCACACAAAAATGCACAGACAACCCTAGAACTATGGTTACCTAGGCCCAGTTTCTAGACCGCTCCTAGACTTCCAAAGGACAAGCCGTAGGATCAATCCTCTACCGCCTCTTCACTACCCTTTTATCCAGGTAAGTGCCAGGTAAGTGGGAAGGTACCACAGTAGTGGGCCTAATTAATAACCACTAGCCTTTGACACAGTTGCCTAGACACTACAAAAGTAATGCGGATAAGCGATAGATTACCCACGACTTTCCTCTGTCCTTAATAAGCGCGACAGTCCTTAGAGTCTGGTCTAGATATTTTTTAAATTAATAAAGGGTTGATGCAGATGCTCGGTTTGTGATTTATGGGGCTTAGGAAGGGTGATGAAATCCCCACCTAATCTGGATTTGGTCTTTGCCCCTTAAAAATCCGTATTAAAATATGCAAAAACAAACCGCAAAACAGAACTTGCAAAAAGATTTTTGAGCGGCGATATTTTGCAAAGAATCCTGCAGAAAAGATATTTTATTGGATTTCAGAGGAGAGAGAAAGATATAGAAAATATACCAGAGAAGTTTGCAGCCCTAAATCCCCTAACTGGCCGCGCTTCCGCCGCCGATGTGCACTTCCGGCCGCGGTTCCGCCGCAAGGAAGAGGGATCAGGTGTTATTTTTGCTACATGGCCTCCTGCACTCCTCTGGATCTTGATGAATGTCTCTGTCACTCTGTATCCTCAAGTCTGTGACTCCAGATTCCCTCGCAAAATTAACACAATAATCGTTAAATATACAATTTGCAATTTTGTTTTATTTATGATATGGATCGTATAAGAATTCAACACAAATAGTAAGACTAAAAAATTACGCACGTATCTCCGGCAACAGCGCCATTTAATTGAATGAACATTCTGGTGTGTGTGGTTGGAAAATTGTGTAGAAATGACAACCAAAAATTATTTGACCGCAATCAATAACGGTGTCGAATTGTAGCGCGTTAGTAAGTGCGGATCGTCCACAGGGAAAGTGTAATCGTTCGTATTTCGATTTAGATGAGTTGAAACTTTAAAGAAAAAAAACAAATAATTCATGATTTATAAATTGAAGTTCAAGAATTAGGAAAATCTAGTCTAAATCAAGAAACATTAAAAATCAAGAATTGAGAATTTGTGATGATTTCCAAATCAAATATCAAGAATCGAAGTGAGGCTCGTAGGAATCGTTCGGATCTATAGATGTGATGAAATCTAGCAATTACGTATTCTTATCCATCGATGAATTGATACTAGATCGATGATGATCAACGAGAATTAGGGATTTCGTGTGAAACTAGGGTTTCATCATCTATCCCTTGTTCCTTCGTCAATATCATTCACATTCTAGCCTCTAGTAAATTCAAGAATCGATCGTGGATCCCTAATTTCGAGCGAACACAATCAAGAAAGTATCACAACGAAACTAGGTCGTCGATTCTTCAATTTGCTCGGGTTTACAAAACTCGTCGGACTTAAGAATCGTTTCAAGATTTGTTACATCATCATTCTATTGATCGTCTCGACTCCTTTACGAGCGGAGTTTTACTCAAACATCACCAAAAGAACCACAATTACAAATTGAGATTGAATCATGATGCAAGAATTTAAAGAAAGCGAGATTAAAGAATTTCACCTTTTATTTATCAACAATTTCGTTACAATTCGCTCAAGAACTACAAGAGGAAGAACTCGATCATCGATTTGGCTTTGCTCGTCTCCTTGAGTCGCGGATCGGCTTGGATCACTTGCTCGATTGAAGATCGGCTCCGCTCCTAAATGGTTGAAGGCTTCTTGCTTGATTTGGTACTCGGGATCTTGAATTTGGCTTTGGAATTTGAATTAGGGTTTACAAGTTGTGTCACTCAACTTGTATTGAATTTGAATTAACGGTTGCATGAAAATGTGTGAGCAAATCCATAAATATTCATCAAGTTAAAAAGTACTGAGGTAGATGGACAAGAGTATGATAGCTTGAATTGAATTCAGTTGATAAAACTGCACATTTTTTATTACATTTTTCCTACCATTTCCATATTTAAAAAGGTCTTTATTGTAATATATCATACATATGAGGGTTTATATGTAAAAATACTATTTTCCATGTGTTGATATATTATAATTAGCATTTGGTAGGAAAATGTATGCAAATAATATCATTGACCTAATCCTAGTAGAACTAAGTCTACTAAATATTATTTAAGTTGTTGTGCAGAATTTTCAGGTCTTAAATCAAGGAAATCAAGTTGTTAAAGCTAACCTGTCTAATTAAGAAATCAAAATTAAGAAATCAATTCTGGCAGAAGAAAAGAAAAGATTTCAAAATTCTGAAGGTTCCAAGGATCGCCAAATGTCACTACGAGCCAGCCCCTAAAAATTGATCAATGGATATGATCATCAGGCCGCGTATCCGCGGCATGAGTCCCTTGATGCCGCGGATCTGCCGCGTTATAGTAGAGTTAAGAGATGGAACTTTTCTGGTGGGATTGTAACCTCTATTCCCCAATTTAGGCATCTAACTTTCTGGTTTTGGGACTATAAATAAAGACCGAGAGCCTCTTGTAAAAATCATCAAGCCGACGAGATCACGAAGTCCAAGACGGCTCACGCATCCAGGCTGATCATCAACGATTCGTCTACCTCCTTGGAAGAGATCGAGAAGCAAACTAGTCTTTGTAATCATTTTCTAAGGAATCAAAGTGTAATGAATATTGTTGATTAATAAAGGTAGCTTTCTTTTTCTTATTCTATTTCTTCGTAGTTTAATTATGCAATTTCTTTCCATCTCTTTTTCTCCCAACATGCGCGAGTAATTCTCCGCTTGTTAGGGTTCGTAGGATTAGGGTAGGCTAATGGATGATGAAGATCCTTAAACTCTTTTTACGTCCTACAAAGTTTATAAACTTTATCAAAACAATCATTAACATCCTAATCGGGCGCGCTACCAATTCATTATTAGTCTCGACCGCGATTAGAGATTAGATTAATGATTATTTTGGTAAAGGCTACATATGAACGGAGTTCCGTGTCGAAATAAGAGTTAAGAGTGGGATTCCTTTTCCTCCAGAAACCCTAATCTACATGCATCACTATCGTTCTAGTTTTAAATCTATTAAAGGATAAAAAGGGTAATTTTTATTTAATCATCCATAACTACAAAATCCTAACGAACCCTACAAGCCCCCTTATTATATTAGCTACATCCATAAATAATCTAGATCTATATTCTGCATTAGTGCTTAACGTAGATCTAGAAACAATTCCAAAAAAATTCTTTATCCCTCCTCTCCTTCAACACATCTAAAGTAAGAGTATAAGATTCCACGTTTCCCTGCGGACGACCCGTACTCATCTCGGTCTAGCTACGCGCGACACCGTTATTGATTGCGGTTATTCTACAAAACACAATTTTTCGAACCAATCAAATGGCGCCGTTGCCGGGGATACGTGCGTAATTTTTTAGTCTTACTATTTGTGCTGAATTCTTATAAGATCTATATCATAAATAAACTAGTTTTACTATTTGTGTAACCGTGATAAATTGGTATTTGTGTTGATTGCGGTTAACTACAAACAATTTTTCGAACCAATCACCGTTATTGATTGCGGTTACACCACAAAATCTAATTTTCTCGGTTATCTTAAACTATTCCTATCTTTTGGATGTAATTTTTCACTTTCTACTCTTTTGTTATAAAAAATTTTTTAATGCCCAGTGTCAAAGATAATTCAGTGAATACAAACCTCCCCTCCAAACCTGTTTTCAGCAGTGTCCTCACTGATGTAGCCTTTTGAGAGTATGGACCTGTATACTAGGGGAGAGATACAAGGGGTAAAATAATAATTAAATGAAAAATTCCCCCAAACTTGTTCTTTGACATGCACAGATATTCAATTAAATCCATTTTTACTCACCTCCAATCTTGAAATGAGAAAATGTTATCAAAACATGGAGGTGAGGCGGAGGAATTTTAGTTTTGATAAAGCGGCTCCTGTAAAAACAGGAGCTCCTCCGCGGGGTCAGCAGAAAAATACGGTTTTAATCTATGCCCATTCACTTTAAAAATCGAACCGTTTTTCAAGTTTTCAACTTCAACTGCCCCGTGCGGGTGTACATACCGCACCACAAAATGTCCTTTCCAACGAGATTTAAGCTTGCCCGGATGAAGATGGAGACGAGAATCGTAAAGAAGGACTTGTTGCCCCGATGTGAAGGTTTTTCTAAAAAGATTTTTATCGTGGAACACTTTAGTCCTGTTCTTTACTATCACCGCATTATCGTAAGCTTCATCGACGAGTTCGCTTAGCTCATTCAATTGCAGCTTCCGATAGCTGCCAGCATGATCAAGATACAAATTAAGCTCTTTAATAGCCCACATTGCTTTATGTTCGATCTCGACAGGAAGGTGGCATGCCTTCCCAAACACAAAGCGGTATGGAGACAAACTAAGATCGGTCTTATAAGCGGTGCGGAATGCCCAAAGAGCATCCGTCAATTTGGTTGAGCAATCTTTACGGTTTTTCGAAACCGTCTTCTCCAATATTTGTTTGATCTACCTATTTGAGATCTCAGCCTGCCTGCTTGTTTGGGGATGACAGGGCGTAGAAAGCTTGTGAGTGATTGAATATTTCCGCATGAAGGCCTCGAAAGACCGATTGCAGAAATGTGTCCCGTTGTCGCTAATTATAGCGCGAGGCTGTCCGAATCGCGAAAAGATATTTTCTTTAAGGAACTTAATGACAACTTTGTTGTCATTAGTGCGACACGGTATAACTTCCACCCATTTCGAGACATAATCAACCGCTAACAAGATATATAGATTCCCAAAGGAGTTGGGAAAAGGGCCCATAAAATCAATACCCCATACATCAAATATTTCCACAACCAATATAGGTTGGAGCGGCATCTCGTTTCTTCGTGAAATCCGACCCAAATGCTGACATCGCGGACAAGTTTTGCAATGTTCATATGCATCTTTAAATAATATTGGCCAATAAAAGCCACATTGCAAAACTTTCTCCGCCGTTTTTCGTGGTCCAAAATGACCGCCGCATGCCTGATCATGACAAAATGATAACACGCTCTTGAATTCATCGTTAGGGACACACCTACGAATGATTTGATCGGAACAACACTTGAATAGATAAGGTTCATCCCAGTAAAAATATTTTACTTGGGATAGAAATCGAAGTTTGTCTTGTTTCGACCAATCACTAGGAATAAGTCCCGTTGCAAGATAGTTCACGATATCTACGAACCAAGGTTCGTAGGATACAGTCAAGAGCTGTTCGTCAGGAAATGAGTCATTTATCGGCACGGTCAAAGTTGGTGAAGAAGTGATGCGTGAATGATGGTCGGCTACAACGTTTTCACATCCACTCTTGTTTTTGATGACAAGATTAAATTCTTGTAACAATAGGATCCAACGTATTAGCCTAGCCTTTGCATCCTTCTTCGATAAAAGATGTCGTAGGGCGGAGTGATCTGTGTAAACTACAATAGGCGAGCCAATCAAGTAGGGCCAGAATTTCTCTAATGCAAATACAACAGCCAAGAGTTCTTTCTCGGTAGTTGTGTAATTTATTTGTGCATCATTCAAGGTCCTACTTGCATAGTAAATTACATGTTGTTAGTTGTATGTATGCCCTAGAGGCCAGTATTGTACAGATGATGTATATTATATTGGATGCTTGGACATATATAGAGATGACTTTCTTGCTCGATATGATAGTATGCTATCTGGTTGCTCTTTATCTTAACATGTACACTTGTCTCTTTAAACTGTCTTATAGTTACATGTTGGTAAAGTCCTTAGGATGTGTACTTGACCACCTGGACTATGATGCAAATCATACTAGTGGGGACATGGTAGTCCATAGGTACATCCTTCAAGGTCCCTAGTCATGGGTGCATCGAGACGGGGCATCGATATACCAGAGTAGACTAGCGTATACGTTTCTCGACCCATGAGATGGGCGATGGATGATCCCATATCCATTGGTGTTTGACATCAGAGATGATATACGGGTGCTCAGTGGAGACTGGGTACACTGGACGGACTCGCTGAGAACTACCAGATGGTATTATACCTCACGTCAGATGGCAGTTCTCAGGTGACACTTGTGCAGGTTAGTCTGTAGAACCGAGATCGTCATAGAGTCTTGTGTGATTCCCACTGTGCTTTGATCTCCACCTTACCACGTTCATGAGGGCGTGCAAAACGGTGGTTTTTGGGCACAGTCCCGAGTCACATGGAGGCAATGAGCGATAGGAGGGGTTTCGTCTCTCCCGGTATTGGGGGTTGATGTTGCGCTGTGCTCGATTGGCCGTAACAGGGAAGTCCTTGGCCAGGGCTGATCAGAGATTTGCTGGTAAGTGTTACCAGTAGTTTCTCGACCCGTTATGAGCCTCACATCGGCACGACTTATCGGTTACTGGGGTCTGACGTTTACCACCCCTAGACTTGATATGCGACATATCAGACGAACAGAGCGGACTGTACGGTAAGCGTTACTGGTTGGATTCACAGGAGTGTGCGCGGGCTTGCTCGTCGATCTTCTGATCGCTCAATACCCGGGTGGCCGTTACGTTTAGCAGACCGCTTGCGGCTTGTGGGTGCTTGATATGATCATCATCTACTGCCGGCGTATTGATAAGTCTTTAGAGTCCTACGTAGAGGTTTCCTGGCTCAAGCGAAACGAAATAGGAGCGCATATGAGATATGTGCGGGAGCGAGAATAATGCATGTATGTGATACCGTATTTCATTCTCGCGATGAATGTATCGATTGGTTATATGCGATATAACCTAGATATCGAATCAAGGATTGATTTGATAAGCCGATACATAGGATACTAGTCGGTTATATGCGATATGACCGGATCGTTAAATCAAGTGTTGATTTAATGATTTAATGTATAATAATATATTTGATATATTACTTTGCATTAACTAGTATTGGTTCATTTTAAAAGGATTTTCTCACTTGATGCACATTGTATATGTGATATATTTTTGTGCACTTGTTTGTATCATGTTTGATGATACTTGCTCATTTGGGTTTGTGTAAAGATTAAACCATGGTTATATGAATGGTTAGGGCTTTGTTTATTTACTTATTTATTTATTTATTTATTCATTTTGGAAAATAAAAGAGAATGGTGGCTTATTTTGTTTGTATGTTGAAGCTTCTTGAATCTTTGAACAAGTCCACCATTCTTATCTCATCCTTAACCCTTACCATTCTAACTAACCCTAGTTTACTCTCTACACTTGACTATGGTTAGGATATGATAAGTATTCATATTAGTTTCTTTTTAAAGAAGAGACATATCATATTCTTCATCTTCTCCTTCTTCTTCTTCAAGAAAAACCTTGCCTTCATCAATGGCAACTTGAGCAAATGAGTGAGAAATCCAATTCTAAAGTGAACCCACCTCCTATTTCTTCATCCTCTACCTTTTGCCAAGAAGTATAGGGTGTTTACTTCACAAGTTTCACAACTTGGTGAAGTTGGAGCTTGATCTTGTGTAACCTCGACATAGATCATCTTCGGCACGAAGCCGACGACCTTGCCCGCCCATTTCTCCGATGAAGCCGATGCTTGAGTCTGGGATTCGAGACGGACAGCGAGAGGACGTCTACGTGGAGCTAAGGAAGTGGAGAACCGGATCTACAAAGGTTGTAGCATCTTTCTTTTAGTTAAGTAGTTAACTAGTTTCACTTTGTCGCCTAAAATTCTAGTTAACGATCTAGTCTAGGGTTTCTCGGTATCGTAAAATTTGAAATTGGCATGGTTGATACCTTATGAGACCTCTTGAGAGTGCCTAGGAACCCTTCAGTGGTATCAGAGCCTAGCTATAGCCTTAGGCGAAGTGTAGACGACGTTTGAAACCCGATCGAACCGAAACCCTTAAAACCAAAATGCTCTCTGGACTTTTTCTAAAAACTGGGTTTTTTCCAGATTAAAAATGCTTGAAAAATTCAGCAGGGAAATCTAAGAATTACGGTGCAAAATTTTCCGAACGAAGAGTCTAAAGTGCGGCGGAACCGCGGCAGAAGCCTAGCTTCTGTGGCGGTTCCGCGGCCATCTTCTAACGTCAGGCTTCCAAATTTGCACAGTAATTCCTATTTTATTATGCTGAGTTTTCTGGGAATTTTTAATTTGACTCAAGAGTTGAGTGTTCTGGGGTTGCATTGAAAATCGTCGTTTCGATCGGATTATCAAGTTTTGTCTATGTGGTTTTTCGGGATATTTTAGAATATGTTAAAAAGTTCGACCGGATGTAAATACCCAATCTTTCCCCTGCCGGGAAATTTCCAATTGTTGGACTTTTCTGTAGTTTAATGACGTTCTAAGTAGTGCAAGTAACGCGATGGTCCCTCTAGAAGAAAATAAACCTTAACTCGATTATGTGACCGTCTTGAACTGCCCTTTGAACCTTTGGGTTTGGGGCAGTACGGCGTGCCACATGTGAGGCGTTGGCTTGACCCTTCTATGGCTGGACCGTTGGTACTGAGGCATGAAGTGAATGTCTTTGAACTTATTTCATGTGTTGATCGGTTTCGGGAAAACTTGGGTGTTCGAATGTTCGATCGGAAAGTTTAATATTCTCTATTTATCCGGAATGGGATACAATAATTGGAATTCACAAACAGTTATGAGATAACTGAATGAATGTTATAAATCTAGCAGTTTAGTCTCACTTGATATTGAAAAGAGTTTTCGATAATGAGACTAAAATGCGGGGTTTATAATTGTTAGGCATGTGATGTCTAAGTATTTCATTTGATTAGGCATGCGATGTCTAATGAGGTTGCGGATTCCAACTGTTGTAGTTTTACACTTTCTTTTCTGTGACCGTAAGTGTAATATGTGATATCGCCGGTTTCGTTGCTATATGTCAACGACAATTGGGATGCGCATATTTACTTACGTTGATGACATGTGATGTTATGTGTTGCTGGATATGTTATATTGGATTGTCGTGTTTGAATAGCCGGGGTTTTTTATGTGAGATGAGTGTTTTTCATTTTCATTCATGTAAAAAAACTTGTATGTAATATTCTTTTATTGGGGCACTTCCAGGTTGCGGAAGTTGTCACCCTTTATATATTATTTACTTTTCTGCACTAGGAGACCCAAGGAGGGGAGCACAAGTAACCGGGTTCTAGGGTCCAGTGGGAGACCATCTCGAGGAGTCGAGTCCGGGTCTCCTAACCCTAGAATTGGTAGGATTGCTTGCCGCTCTCGTAGGGGTCTAGGGGTGTGGGATTGGCTATTCATCACGACCGTGAAATCCGTGTTTTATACTGGCTCGTATTGAAAACACGGACGTCCTAGTATATGCAATGTTTCATATGTTTCTTCTGCTGCGATATCTGTGATGTGATCATGTGATGTTCTGTGATAGATACAGTATATAGTATATATGATATATTATATAGACGTTACTTATGTTTTGCATCCGCACCAGCCCTGCCCTGCTCTGTCGTTAGTTACCTAACCTAACGGTGCACGAGGGGACATCCAGGCGAATGCGGATGGCATAAGTGTACGTCGTATTTATCTGTGATGTTTAGGTGACTTAAATGATGGGACTTCATTAATGTGATTAATGAAAGAAAAGAAACCTAAGATGTTGTAGAATCAAATTTTAAACAAAACAGGTAACTACAGTTCTTGCTTTGCATAGCGGTATATATGATATACCCTGCACCTTATTCGATGAGGAAAGGACCGAGATCCCTTCACCGGGAGTGACTCCTTTAGCAATAACTGGCAGATGCTACACACTCGGTTTGTTTTTGATTGCTTCTATAGTTTCTGCTTTGCACAGCGATATATATGATATATCCCGCACCTCATTCGACGAGGAAAGGGCCGACGATCCCTTCACCGGGAGTGACCTCTTTAGCAAAACTAGAAAAGCCTCAAAATCACTCCATTTCAAAACTTCATTTGATTCTACAACGATATCAAGTTCATTACGCAATAGGTTTTCAGAAAAACCTGACGTAGCCCTCCGTCATTTCAGATAAGGACTATTTAGTATTCGTGCTGCGTTTGTTGACCTCTGTCAAGGCGTAGTGTGCGGTAGCTAACTAGTAATTATCTGTAAAGCATGTGATGTGATTGGATTAGGGTAGTCGTATGACCTTGTTGACCTCTGTCAAGGGTCGTGCGAGTGGGTTTGATTCAATCAAGAAATGACGGGTTGAACTTGACTAGTGCACTATGGTTTGTTGACCACTGTCAAGGTCATGGCACACTAGGGGCAAAATATTATCGGGAATTTCAAGTATTGAAATCTGCAATGAGATTGCATACCTTCTATGAGATAGTTGGATCCCGATACCCGCTGCGAGTAAGAGTTACTCCTGGGAGAGTTTTACACATTACAATTAGCCGATCAAGTAGGTGTCTAGAAAGGTGTCAACGGGGTTACGCCTCTAGGAAAACGAGGTTTACAGTAATTAGGTTCGTGCGAAAGCACGGGGGACCTCCCTCAAAGTACCGACACTGGCCTGGCTGAAAGATTGGCGAACTTGTAGTGTGTAATTAATCCCGGCTAGTCTTTCCTTTTAGGGTTTGAAGGAAGATTTGATAAAAACAAGTGGGAGCCATCCTGATTAGATAAGATAATAACCAATCTGGTCTTGCACGAGCATACGCTAAAGTGTTTTCTTCTCTCTCTCTCCAGGTAGCGACCATGTCATGCCCTAATAAAGATAATAATATGGATGTATTGACTGAACCCGCTTATTATATTGAGCAGGGGAACGTTGGACCCGTTCTTTCTTATAAGATTTATAAGACTGAACAGGAAACAGGAGAATATCTGGATACTCACGCCGCCCAAAAGAACATTCATGTTGATGCATCTTCTTTAGGTGTGTTAGTTATTGAGAACTGTTTCTCAGTTCACCCTACGTCCTGGGTATTGGATACCGGATCAGGATCCCATATATGTAAATTGTTACATGGGCTACCTAAAGGTAGAGAACTGGGAAAAGGTGATCATTCCGTTCAAGTAGGGAACGGTGCAAGTATTGCAGCCAAAGCTGTTGGCGAATATCACCTTGTATTGCCAAGTCGTAATACACTGATTCTAAATGAGTGCTATTATATACCGAACATGATGTGCAACATTATATCAGTTTCTTTATTAAGTAAAGAAGGATACAATTTTGTAGTAAAGGATAATGTTATGAACATATTCCAAAATCAAAAGCTGATTGCATCAGGCTCGTTACATAATGGCATATTCATTCTAAATAAGAATACAGTCCTCAATATACAAAACACACACAAGAGGAAAAGTTCAGAAATGAACGAATCCTACTTGTGGCACTGTAGACTTGGTCATATCAATACGACACGACTGGCTAAGTTACATAAGGATGGTTATCTAAATTCATTTGAATTATCATCTTATGATACTTTCCATTCATGTCTCAAAGGAAAAATGACCAAAGCTCCGTTTAGTGGACACGGAAAAAGAGTTAATGAACTCTTAGGACTGATACATAGTGATGTATGCGGTCCCATGTCTACGCATGCCAGGAACGGTTCTTCCTACTTCATTACATTCACTGACGATCTCTCTAGATTCGGACACGTGTTCCTGATGAATCACAAGTCTGAAGCTTTTGAGAAATTCAGAGAATATAAGCACGAAGTAGAAAAACAAACAGGCAAAAGTATTAAGATCCTTCGATCTGATCGAGGAGGAGAATACTTAAGCAATGAGTTCCTAGATTATCTAAGAGAGAATGGGATTCACTCTCAGCTTACTCCTCCTTATACACCACAGCACAACGGTGTATCGGAGCGGAGGAATCGCACCCTATTAGTTATGGTGCGCTCTATGATGAGTACAGCTGAGTTACCTATTTCCTTCTGGGGGTATGCGATTGAGACATCAGCATACCTATTGAATCAAGTTCCAACTAAATCTGTACCCACCACACCATATGAGATATGGAGTGGGAAGAGACCATGTCTTAAACGAGTTAAGATATGGTGTTGTATGGCCTATGTCAAAAGGCAAAATCCAGACAAACTCGAGGCACGGTCAGTTCTATGTAAGTTTGTGGGATATCCTAAACATTCAAATGGATATTTATTCTACCACAGTGAACAACAAAAAGTGTTTATTGCTCAACATGCCACCTTTTTAGAAAAGGAATTTCTTGCAAAAGAGATTAGTGGCTCTGAGGTAGAACTGGAAGAAGTTCCAGAAACACAAATTATAACTGAAGATTTAGTGGAACCAGAAGATTCGGTAGTACCCGACGAACCCCAGCCTCTCCGCCGATCTAGTAGGGTTTCTCGTCCACCTGAGAGATACTACGGTTTTCTCATTGATGGTGGAAGCGAGGATTGCATCATGGAAGATGATGACCCGACTAGTTTCGAGCAGGCCATCACGAGTGGTGACTCTGTGAAATGGCTGGATGCAATGCAGTCCGAGATGGAATCCATGTACACCAACAAAGTATGGACTTTGGAAGTTGCCCCTGAAGGGGTAAAACCCATTGGGAGCAAGTGGATCTTCAAGAAAAAACTTGGTGTAGATGGGAAAGTGGAGACTTTCAAAGCTAGACTTGTTCCAAAAGGTTTTCGTCAAAGACCAGGTGTGGACTATGACGAAACCTTTTCTCCAGTGGCTATGCTTAAATCCATCCAGATCATTCTTGCCATCGCTGCATATCATGACTACGAAATCTGGCAAATGGATGTGAAGACCGCCTTTCTAAATGGTGATTTAGAAGAGTGCGTGTACATGATTCAGCCAGAGGGCTTCGTAGACAGTGGGAGCAGCGGGAAGGTAAGCAAGCTGCTTCAATCCATTTATGGATTAAAGCAAGCATCGCGGAGTTGGAACATCTGCTTTGACGTCGTTATCAAAGCGTTTGATTTCGTCAAAAACCCAGATGAACCTTGTATTTACAAAAAGGTGGCAGAGAGTAAGATAGTCTTCCTCGTATTGTACGTGGACGACATACTCTTGATAGGAAATGATATTCCTATGCTGCAATCAGTCAAGCTCTACTTATCATAAAGATTCTCAATGAAAGACCTAGGTGATGCCTCATGCATATTGGGGATTATGATCTATAGAGATAGATCCAAACGGATACTGGGATTGTCCCAATCCAGGTACATTGACACCATACTAAAAAGGTTTGGTATGGAAGAATCCAAGCGTGGGAACCAACCCATGATCTCTGGACTCACTCTCTCCAAAGAGATGTCTCCCAAGACTGATTTGGAGAGAGCTTGCATGCAAGGGATACCCTATGCTTCGGCAGTAGGCTCTATCTTGTATGCGATGCTATATACCAGACCCGATGTTGCATACTCACTAAGTGTAGTGAGTCGGTATCAAGCAGATCCTAGAGAGAGTCACTGGACAGCTGTGAAGAACATTCTCGAGTACTTGCGAAGGACTAGAGAAATGTTCTTGGTGTATGGTAACGGAGAACTCCAAGTGGAGTCCTTTACCGATTCGAGCTTCAAGAGTGATAAGGACGACTCTAAGTCGCAGTCGGGATTTGTCTTTACCCTTTACGGAGGGGCGGTTAGCTGGAAGAGTTCCAAGCAGGAAACCGTGGCAGACTCGACGATGGAGGCTGAATACATCGCTGCCAACGATGCTGCCAAAGAGGCTGTCTGGATCAAGAAGTTCATTACTGAACTTGGAGTGGTTCCATCCATTGAGCATCCAATACCTTTGTATTGTGATAACAATGGAGCGGTGGCTTTGGCCACGGAACCCAGGTCCCATCAGCGATCCAGGCATATTCTGAGGCGGTATCACCTGATCCGGGAGATAGTTGATCGCAGGGAGATCGAGGTCAGGAGAGTTGACACGAAGAACAACACGGCGGATCCACTCACGAAGGCCATTCCCCAGATACAGTTTGAGAGACTCTTCGGGATGCTCGGTATGCGATACTACAGCAGCTGGCCCTAGTGCAAGTGGGAGATTGTTAGTTGTATGTATGCCCTAGAGGCCAGTATTGTACAGATGATGTATATTATATTGGAAGCTTGGACATATATAGAGATGACTTTCTTGCTCGATATGATAGTATGCTATCTGGTTGCTCTTTATCTTAACATGTACACTTGTCTCTTTAAACTGTCTTATAGTTACATGTTGGTAAAGCCCTTAGGATGTGTACTTGACCATCTGGACTATGATGCAGATCATACTAGTGGGGACATGGTAGTCCATAGGTACATCCTTCAAGGTCCCTAGTCGTGGGTGTATCGAGACGGGGCATCGATATACCAGAGTAGACTAGCATATACGCTTCTCGACCCATGAGATGGGCGATGGATGATCCCATATCCATTGGTGTTTGACATTAGAGATGATATACGGGTGCTCAGTGGAGATAGGATACACAGGACGGACTCGCCGAGAACTCCCAGATGGTATTATACCTCACGTCAGATGGCAGTTCTCAGGTGACACTTGTGCAGGTTAGTCTGTAGACCCGAGATCCTCATAGAGTCTTGTGTGATTCCCACTGTGTTTTGATCTCCACCTTACCACGTCCATGAGGGCGTGCAAAACGGTGGTTTTTGGGCACAGTCCCGAGTCACATGGAGGCAATGAGCGATAGGAGGGGTTTCGTCTCTCCCGGTATTAGGGGTTGATGTTGCGCTGTGCTCGATTGGCCGTAACAGGGAAGTCCCTGGCCAGGGCTGATCAGAGATTTGCTGGTATGTGTTACCAGTAGTTTCTCGACCCGTTATGAGCCTCACATCGGCACGACTTATCAGTTACTGGGGTCTGACGTTTACCACCCCTAGACTTGATATGCGACATATCAGACGAACAGACCGGACTGTACGGTAAGTGTTACTGGTTGGATTCACAGGAGTGTGAGCGGGCTTGCTCGTCGATCTTCTGATCGCTCAAAACCCGGGTGGCCGTTACGTTTAGCAGACCGCTTGCGGCTTGTGGGTGCTTGATATGATCATCATCTACTGCCGGCGTATTGACGAGTCTTTAGAGTCCTACGCAGAGGTTTCCTTGCTCAAGCGAAACGAAATAGGAGCGCATATGAGATATGTGCGGGAGCGAGAATAATGCGTGTATGTGATACCGTATTTCATTCTCGCGATGAATGTATCGATTGGTTATATGCTATATAACCTAGATATCGAATCAAGGATTGATTCGATAAGCCGATACATAGGATACTAGTCGGTTATATGCGATATGACCGGATCGTTAAATCAAGTGTTGATTTAATGATTTAATGTATAATAATATATTTGATATATTACTTTGCATTAACTAGTATTGGTTCATTTTAAAAGGATTTTCTCACTTGATGCACATTGTATATGTGATATATTTTTGTGCACTTGTTTGTATCATGTTTGATGATACTTGCTCACTTGGGTTTGTGTAAAGATTAAACCCTGATTATATGAATGGTTAGGGCTTTGTTTATTTACTTATTTATTTATTTATTTATTCATTTTGGAAAATAAAAGAGAATGGTGGCTTATTTTGTTTGAATGTTGAAGCTTCTTGAAGCTTTGAACAAGTCCACCATTCTTATCTCATCCTTAACCCTAACCATTCCAACTAACCCTAGTTTACTCTCTACACTTGACTATGGTTAGGATTTGATAAGTATTCATATTAGTTTCTTTTTAAAGAAGAGACTTATCATATTCTTCAACTTCTCCTTCTTCTTCAAGAAAAACCTTGCCTTCATCAATGGCAACTTGAGCAAATGAGTGAGAAATCCAATTCTAAAGTGAACCCACCTCCTATTTCTTCATCCTCTACCTCTTGACAAGAAGTATAGGGTGTTTACTTCACAAGTTTCACAACTTGGTGAAGTTGGAGCTTGATCTTGTGTAACCTCGACGTAGATCATCTTCGGCACGAAGCCGACGACCTTGCCCGCCCATTTCTCCGATGAAGCAGATGCTTGAGTCAGGGATTCGAGACGGACAGCGAGAGGACGTCTACGTGGTGCTAAGGAAGTGGAGAACCGGATCTACAAAGGTTGTAGCATCTTTCTTTTAGTTAAGCAGTTAACTAGTTTCACTTTGTCGCCTAAAATTCTAGTTAACGATCTAGTCTAGGGTTTCTCGGCACCGTAAAATTTGAAATTGGCATGGTTGATGCCTTGTGAGACCTCTTGAGAGTGCCTAGGAACCCTTCACATGTGGCATCTTATCAATGTGCTGTCCTAAGACCGCACCAATAGCAAAATCTGATGCATCACACATAAGCTCGAACGGGTGGTTCCAATCCGGAGATGATAGAATGGGGGCTGTAGTGGGTGATTCTTTAAGCGATTCAAAAGTAGCCTCACAGTCTGAATCGCAGAGAAAAGTAGTGTCCTTAGCCAATAGAAGAGTTAAGGGTCTAGCAATTTTGCTAAAGTCCTTAATAAATCTCCTATAAAATCCTGCATGACCAAGGAAGGATCGTATATCTTTGACGTAGTTGGGACGAAGGAGGTTTTGAATGACATCTATTTTAGCTCTGTCAACCTCAATGCCTTTTCGTGAAATTATATGTCCAAGTACAATACCTTCTTGAACCATAAAATGGCATTTTTCCTAATTCAAAGTCAACTTCTTATCCTTACAGCGGGTAAGAACCGCGTCAAGATTACGAAGGCAGTCCTCAAAGGAGTCCCCAAAAATGGAGAAATCGTCCATAAAAATTTCTAAAATTTTTTCCACCATATATGAAAATATCCCCATCATGCACCGCTGAAATGTAGCGGGAGCGTTGCATAACCCAAAGGGCATGCGTCTATAAGCAAAAGTTCCGAAAGGACAAGTAAAAGTGGTTTTATCTTGATCCTTTTCGGCGATGGGGACCTGGTTATAGCCAGAATATCCGTCCAAGAAACAGTAGTATTCGTGTCCCGCTAATCGTTCTAACATCTAGTCAATGAAAGGTAGAGGGAAGTGATCTCTCCTCGTCGCGGCATTGAGTTTCCTGTAATCAATACATACGCGCCACCCAGTTTGGGTGCGTGTTTGGATTAACTCATTAGCCTCATTAGTGATGACCGTGATGCCATACTTTTTAGGGACCACATGAATTGGACTTACCCATTGGCTATCAGATATGGGGTAAATTATTCCACTATCAAGGCACTTGACGATTTCTTTCTTTACCGCCTCCTTCATAACGGGATTTAACCGTCTTTGTGGATCTCGGGTTAGTTTGGCTTCATCCATCAAATGTATGTAATGTTCAACAATTAAGGGACTAATCCCTTTGATGTCGGCCATTGTCTAACCAAATGCTTGCCGATTCGATCTCAACACTGCCAAAAGTGCATTCTCTTGCTCTAAGGCTAGAGAAGCAGAAATAATCACTGGCAAAGTCTCATTCTCTCATAAATATGCATATTTAAGATGAGAAGGTAGTGGTTTGAGATCAAGAATTGGCGGAGAGACAATAGAAGGTGGGGTAAAGGAATGATATTCGGACTCCCTAAGAGCTTCAAAACTTGCATAAGATATTGACTCGGAAAGTGCTGCTGACTTTTGCAACGAGTCAACAGGTTCAATCTCAAGGTCGGACTCATTGAACATATCCTCACTATGAAGTGGTGCAAGATCAAACGATGTCTCATTAGTGTTGTCGAGAACATCAAAGCAAAGTTCCTCATCCATAGAGCTTTCGGAAGCTATCTCGTGGATGGAACAAACATCCAGCAAATGAGCAGAAGGTTCTGATGGCTGACTTCCTAGCTTGTAAATATTAAGTTCAATTGTCATTTTTCCGAAGGATAAGTTCATAGAACCGTTACGACAATTAATTACAGCGTTAGAAGTTGCTAGGAAAGGTCGACCAAGTATCACCGGGATTTGATTACATGGGTTTGCCACAGTTGTGTATCTAAAACAATAAAGTCCACGGGAAATATGAATTCCCCGACTTTAATTAACACATCCTCTAGTTCGCCCCGAGGTTTGGTGATCGATTGGTCAGCCATCTGGAGAGTACAATAGGAGTTTTAACTCTCCAATTCCTAACTGCTCGTATACTGAATAAGGAAGCAAGTTAACGCTAGCGCCTAGATCGAGTAAAGCACGATTAATGTTTTTACCCCCAATAGAAATAGAGATTGTCGGACAGCCGGGGTCTTTACGTTTCTTCGGTATTTGTTGGGTAAAAGCTGTGCTAACATTACTCGTCATGAAAACCTTCTTAGGCACTTGAGTTTCTCTCTTCCTAGTGCCCAAGTCTTTAAGGATTCTTGCATAAGATGGGACTTGTTGAATAGCATCTAGGAGAGGAATATTCACGCTAACTTGCTTAAACATTTCTACAATCTTCTCCATTTGCGGGTTAGGTCTGTTGGCCCTTAATCTGTTTGGAAATGGAGCTTGATCAATAAGTTTTGGGTCCAACATTTGTGGAGAAGACTGTGGGGACTGATTCGATCCCAAAATTGGAGTGGGAATCGACTTAGATAGATTTGGTGAAATGTTCGAGCCTTGGGGAAAACGGAGAATAGGCTCGGATGAAGGTGGGAGACTAAACGAATTAGGGGAAGAAGAAGAAGAAGCTGGGGTATCAATGGTGTCACTAACATCAAATTGCTCACCCACTCGGTTATTCAGCACTCTTCCCGATCTCAACGTAGTAATGGCATTCACATTATGATTTTGCGAATGGCCAGGATTCGGTAGGGGTTGAGATGGGAGTTTCCCTTTCTCTCTCGCACTCATTGCGGCATTTAACAGTGCAAGTTGGTTTTCTATTGATTTATTACTCTCACTATGGGAGGTGGAGTCTTTCTTTATGGTATCAATAGAAGACTTCATCTCAGCCGACAATTGCATGGAATGTTTCATGAACATATCCAAAGTTTGTGCAAGTGAAGAGTTGTCAGTACCGGCCAATTGTGGTGTAGAATTGTTGGCAGGATTTTGGAAATTTTGAGACTGAAATGGGGGCTGATTATGTGGTTGTGGTTGCTGTGGAGAAGGTCTTTGATAATTGCTTTGTTGGTTTTGATTCCAAGAAAAGTTAGGATGATTCCTCCATCCTTGATTGTATGTGGAAGAATAAGGGTCGTTTCTAGGTCGCTGCTGAAAAGAAGCATTAGCTTGAAACGATGCATTCATAGGACATTCTTCCGTTAAGTGTGAAGGATCCGAACAGCAACCACAGACGGTCTTAGGAAGCGTGACCTGATTTAGGGAGAATGATGAGAATTTGTTCTCAATAGCGTCGAGTTTTTTTTGTATCGCTGCGATTTCAGCTTTTACTGCGATAGAAACATCGAGCTGGTGAATACTTTCCTTAGTTGAAGGTGGTCTTACGCTTTCCTACTGCAAAGTGTTTTCTGCGAGATCTTCCAGATATTTCCATGCTTCACCGTCATCTTTAGACATGAAATTGCATTGACAGATTGTTTCAAGCATCTGCTTTGTCGCTGGATTAATGCCCTCATATATAATCCGACATAAATCCAATCTTTGTATTCCATGATGAGGACATTAGACAAGCAGATCCTTGAAACGTTCAAAGCACTTCCAAAATGGTTCATTGGGAAGCTCGGTGAACTGGTTGATCTCTCTCCTAATATGGGCAGTCTTATGGTTTGGGTAAAACTTCTTAAGAAATGCTATGACGAATTCATCCCAATTTGTGATAGAGTGTGCGGCAGTATTATAAAGCCATTTTTTGCCAAGTCGCACAGTGTGAATGGGAGAAGACGCAAGCGCATAGTATCGACAGTCAACTGTAAAGTACCTATCATTGCGCATACGTTCTCGAATTTGGTGATGAAAACGTACGCGTCTTCCGACTCAAGCCCTTGAAATTTGGGCAGCAGATTGATGTAGTGGGGTTTAATTTCAAAATTATCCCCGTTAGGTGGTGGAAGTGATAGACAAGTAGGAAGAGGACCACGGATAGGATAGCATCTCTCTTGGAGAGAGATGCGCGGTGGATTCTGCGCACCTACGGGCGGTGGCAGCGTGGTGTTATATTCTGATGGAGTGTCGTCAATCTCGGTTGTGGTGTGCGGTGGGGGGAAAAGAGGATGAAGAAGTACCGACTTCGGCGTCGATAGCAGGAACGCGGACAAGGCGGGCACTAGGATCCCGTGTCCAGCCGAGCATGCACTAAGCGGGTTTAGTGCAAGTCCCAGCGTTTGTGTGATTTTAAAATTAGTTTGTTTTTGAAAAAGTGGGACTCAAGACAAATCACTCTAAAATGCACAAGCAACCCTAGAACTAAGGTCACCTAGGTCCAGTCTCTGGACCGCTCCTAGACTTCCAAAGGACATGCCGCAGGATCAATTCTCTACCGCCTCTGTACTACCCTTGTAGCCAGGTAAGTGCCAGGTAAGTGGGAAGGAACCACAGTAGTGGGCCTAATTAAAAACCACTAGCCTTTGACACACTTGCCTAGACACTACAAAAGTAATGCGGATAAGCGATAGATTACCCACAACCTTCCTCTGTCCTTATTGAGCGCGACAGTCCTTAGAGTTTGGTCTAGATATTTTTTAAATTAATATAGGGTTGATCTAGATGCTCGGTTTGTGATTTGTGGAGCTTAGGAAGGGTGATGAAATCCCCACCTAATCTTGATTTGGTCTTTGCCCCTTAAAGTCCGTATTAAAATATGCAAAACAAAACCAATCACAAAATTTTTGCAAAAAGATTTTTGCGCGGCGCTATTTTGCAAAGAATGCTACAGAAAATAGATTTTATTGGATTTGAAAGGAGAGAGAAGGAGTTAAGAAAGATACCAGAGAAGTTTAAACCCTTGATCTCCTGTTTCCTCAAGTCTGTGATTCCAGATCTCCTTGCAAAAATTCACGCACAAATCGTTAAATATGCAATTTGCAGTTTTGTTTTAATAATGATATGAATCGTCTATGAATTCAACACAAATAGTAAGAATAAAAAAATTACGAACGTATCCCCGGCAACGGCGCCACTTGATTGATGTGAAAAATTGTGTTTGTAGTGTAACCGCAATCAATAAGGATGTCGCGTGTAACTAGACCGAGATAAGTACGGGTCGTCCTCTGGGAAACGTTGAATCTTTTATTCTTACTTTAGATGTGTTGATAAAGAGAAGAGGGATAAAAAATATTTAAGAATGGTTGTAGGATCCAGATCTAAGTTAAACCGGATGCCAAATATAGATCTAGATTAACTACGGATATAAGTTTATATAAGAAGAGGGCTTGTAGGGTTCATTAGGATTTAGTAGTTATGGATAATTAATTAAAAATTACCTTTTTTATTCTTTAATAGATTTAAAACGAGAACGACAGTGATGCATGTAGATTAGGGTTTCTGGAGGGAAAAGGAATCCCACTCTTAACCCTTATCTCGACACGGAACTCCGTTCATATCTAGCCTTTACCAAAACAATCATTAATCTAATCTCTAATCGCGGTCGAGACTAACAATGAATTGGTAGCACGCCCGATTAGGATGTTAATGATTGTTTTGATAAAGTTTATAATCTTTATAAGACGTAAAGAGAGTTTAGGTATTTTCATCATCCATTAACCTACCATAATCCTACGAATCCAAACAAGCGGAGAATTACTCGTGCATGTTGGGAGAAAAAGAGATGGAGAGAAAATGCGTAATTAAACTACGAAGAAATAGAATAAGAAAAAGAAAGCTACCTTTATTAATCAACAATATTCATTACACTTTGATTCCTTAGAAAATGATTACAAATACTAGTTTGCTTCTCGATCTCTTCTAAGGAGGTAGATGAACCGTTGATGATCAGCCTGGATGCGTGAGCCGTCTTGGACTTCGTGATCTCGTCGGCTTGATGATTTTTCCAAGAGGCTCTCGGTCTTTATTTATATTCTCAAAGCCAGAAGTCTAGCTTCCAAATTTGGAAGCGAACGGTTTAGATTCTCCCCAAAAAATCTCAGCTTCCAACCTCTCAGATCCGCGGCGGATCCGCAGTCAAAGGGTAGGTTGGACCGCGGATCCACGGTCTTGTATAGTGATCGTTGAATTTTCTCTTCTGCGTTTTTATTCTTGTGACACTTGGAGTGTTAGTTATATGTATGCCCTAGAGGCCATTACTATACATAGGATGTATATTGTAGTGGATGCTTGGACATATATAGAGAGGACTTTCTTGCTCGACATGATAGTATGCTGTCTGGTTGATCTTTACCTTAACGTGTACACAGATTGTCTCTCTATTACATGTTGGTAAAGCCCTTAGGATGTGTACTTGACTACGTGGACTGTGATGCGGATCATACTAGTGGGGACATGGTAGTCCATAAGTACATCCTTCAAAGTCCCTAGTCGTGGGTGTATCGAGACGGGGCATCGATATACCAGAGTAGACTAGCGTGTACCTTCTCGACCCATACAGATGGGCGATGGATGATCCCATATCCATTGGTGTTTGACATCAGAGATGATATACGGGGTGCTCAGTAGTGACTGGGTACACTGGACGGACTCGCCGAGAACTCCCAGATGGTATTATACCTCACGTCAGATGGCAGTTCTCTGGTGACACTGGTACAGAGTAGTCTGTTGACCCGAGATCGTCATAGTGTCTCGTGTGGTTCCCACTGTGCTTTGATTTCCATCTTACCACGTCCAAGAGGGCGTGCAAAACGGTGGTTTTTGGGTACAGTCCCGAGTCACATGGAGGCAATGAGCGATAGGAGGGGATTCGTCTCTCCCGGTATAGGGGGTTGATGTTGCGCTGTGTTCGATTGGCTATAACAGGAATTCCCTGGCCAGGGTTGCTGAGATTTACTGGTAAGTGTTGCCAGTAGTTTCTCGAAGTGTTATAGACCTCATATCGACACGACTTATCGAGCTATTGGGGTCTGACGTTTACCACCCCTAGGCGAGATATGCGACATATCACACGATCAGACCGGACTGTACGGTAGTGTTACTGGTTGGATTCACTGGAGTGTGAGCGGGCTTGCTCGTCGATCTTCAGATCGCTCAATACCCGGGTGGCCGTTACGTTTAGCAGACCGCTTGCGGCTTGTGGGTGCTTGATATGATCATCACCTGCTGCCGGCGTATTGACGAGTCTTTAGAGTCCTACACAGAGGTTTCCTGGCTCAAGCGAAACGAAATAGGAGCGCATATGAGATATGTGCGGGATCGAGAATGATGCGTGTATGTGATATCGTATTTCATTCTCGCGATGTAACATTGATCGGTTATATGCGATATAGCCGGGTTATCGGATCAAGTGTTGATTCGATAAGTTGTTACTGATGATACCAGTCGGTTATGTGCGACATGACCGGATCATTGAATCAAGTGTTGATTTAGTGATTTAATGCATAATTATATATTTGATATATTACTTTGCATTAACTAGTATCGGTTCACTTTGAATAGATTTTCTCACTCGGGAGTGCGCATTCCATATGCGATATGATTTTGTGCACTTGATTATATCATGTTTGATGATACATGCTTTTTGGTTAAGTGTAAAGTATCAAACTATAGTTAAGTGGATGATTAGGGTTTTTGATTTCCTTATTTATATATTAATCTTTTTCTTTTTGGAAAAAGAATAAGCATATGAGAAAATGGTGGCAAATTTTGTTTTGTTCATGAAGTTTCATGAACACTTTGACTTTGTCACCATTTTGTCTCATGCTTAACCCTAACCACTCCACTAACCCTAGTTCACTCTCTACAACTAACCATGGTTCACTTATGATAAGAATGGATTATTCTTTTCATTTAAATTAATTCTTATGATAATAATCATTCTTTATCATCTTCTTCTTCTTCTTCTTCAAGAAGCAAAAAAGCAAGCTCCATCAATGGTGATTGATGGAAATGAGTGAGAAATCCAATTCTAAAGTCTACCCACTTCCTATTTCTTCATCCTTTACCTATTGCCAAGTAGTAGAGTGTGTTTCCTTCACAAGTTTTCATGACTTGGTGAAGGTGGAGCTTGATTTAGCGATGCCTCGACGTAGATCATCTTCGGCATGGACATCGACGACCTAGCTCGCCTATTCTCCGATGAAGCGGACGCTAGAGCCCGGGAATTCATTTGGACAGCGAGGGTACTTCGTTGTGGAGCTATGGAGGTGGAGCACCGGATCTACAAAGGTTGTATTTCCGTATTCTCTTAGTTAGGTGTTAACTAGTTTGCTTTTCGCCTAGATTTCTAGCCAACGATCCGTACACTAGGGTTTCTCGGCACCATAATTTTTGAAATTGGCATGGTTGATGCCTTGTGAGACCTCTTGAGAGTGCCTAGAAACCCTACAGTGGTATCAGAGCCTAACTAGAGCCTTAGGCGAAGTCTAGACGGAATTTGAAACCCGATCGAACCGAAACCCAACCCCAATATTGCTCTCTGTACTTTTTCTAAAATTGTGGATTTTTCAAGATTAAAAATTGCTAAAAAATTCAGCTGGGAAATCTAAGAATTACGATGCAAAAATTATTTCATGAACAGTAAATTTAGCGGCGGAACCGGGGCAGAAGCATGGCTTATGCGGCGGTTCCGCGGTCCCTTGATGACGTCAGCCCTGTTCCTTTGCACAGTAATTCTTAGTTCACTGTACTGAGTTTTATGGGAATTTTTAATTTTTTTTTTCCAGAGTTGAATTTTCTGGGGTTGTTTTGGGATTCGGTGTTTCGATTGAAGTATCAAATTTTGTCTGTGTGGCTTAAATTTCAGAATATGTTAAAAAGTTCGACCAGATATAAATACCCAATTTTTCCCCTGTCGGAAATTTCCAAGTGTTGGATTTTTCCGTAGTCTAAAGACGTTCTAAGTAGTGCACGTAACGCGATGGACCCTCTAGAAGACAACAAACCTTAACTCGATTATGTGACCATCTTGAACTGCCCTTTGAACCTTAGGGTTTGGGCAGTACGGCGTGCACATGTGAGGCGTTGGCTTGACCCTTCTACGGCTGGACCGTTGGTACTGAGGCACGAACTGAATGTTGTTAGACTTATTTCATGTGTTGATCTGTATCGGGAAAACTTGGTGTTCGAATATTCAATCGAAAGTTAAACATTTTCTGTTATCTGGAATGGGATACAATAATTGGAATTCACAAAAGTTATGTGATAACTGAATGAATGTTATAAACATAGCAGTTTAGTCTCACTTGATCGGTTGCCACGGAATTTTGATGTGATCAAAGTCCGTCGCAATCACGTAGTGTATGCGGATACTCGCCGGGTAAACTTAATAGACAGCCTCACTCCATAACCCCGACCAAGTGACTGTAGGAGACCCCGTCGCCGAAAGCATCCGTTCGGGTGCTCGCTGGTAGCGGTGTTCCGTCTTGGTGCACTTCGTCGACGGTATCAGGGTGCGGCCGCCTACTAAAGTTTGCGACGAGCATTCGATCAGTTTTTCGGAATCTTGTTGAATTGCCCGACTTGATATGAAAAGAGTTTTCGATAATGAGACTAAATGCGGGGTTTATAATTGTTAGGCATGCGATGTCTAAGTAATTCATTTGGTCAGGCATGCGATGTCTGAGGTGGTTGCGGATTCCAACTATTGTAGTTTTACACTTTCTTTTCTGTGACCGTAAGTGTATATGTGATATCGCCGGTTTCGTTGCTATATGTCAACGACAATTGGGATGCGCATATTTACTTACGTTGATGACATGTGATGTTATGTGTTGCTGGATATGTTATATTGGATCGTCGTGTTTGAATAGCCGGGGGGTTTTTTATGTGAGATGAGTGTTTTTCATTTTCATTCATGTAAAAACTTGTATGTAATATTCTTTTATTGGGGCGCTTCCAGGTTGCGGAAGTTGTCACCATTTGTATTTATTTACTTTTCCGCACTAGGATAGACCCAAGGAGGAGAGCACAAGTAACCGGGTTCTGGGGTCCAGTGGGAGACCAATTCGAGGAGTCGAGTCCGGGTCTCCTAACTCCAGGAATTGGTAGGGTTGCTAGCCGCTCTCGTAGGGGTCTAGGGTGTGGGTTTGGCTATTCATAACGACCGTGGAATCCGGGTTTTATACTGGCTCGTATTGAAAACACGGACGTCCTAGTATATCCAATATTCATATGTTTCTTCTGCTGCGATATCTGTGATGTGATCATGTGATGTTCTGTGATAGATACAGTATATAGTATATATGATATATTATATAGGCGTTACTTATGTTTTACACCCGTGCTAGCCCTGCCCAGCTCTGCCGTTAGTTACCTAACCTAACGGTGCACGAGGGGACATCGAGACGAATGCGGATGGCATAAGTGTACGTCGTATTTATCTGTGATGATTAGGTACTTAAATGATGGGACTTCATTAATGTGATTAATGAAATAAAAGAAACCTAAGATGTTGTAGAATCGAATTTCAAAATAAACAGGTAGCTACAGTTCTTGCTTTGCACAGAGGTATATGTGATATATCCTGCACTTATTCGATAAGAAAGGACCGAGATCCCTTCACCGGGAGTGACTCCTTTAGCAATAAACTGGCAGATGCTACACACTCGGTTTGTATTTTGATTGCTTTTAAGAGTTTTTGCTTTGCACAGTGATATATTATGATATATCCCACACCTCATTCGATGAGGAAAGGACCGACGATCCCTTCACCGGAGTGACTCCTTAGCAAAACTAGAAAAGCCTCAAAAACACTCCATTTCAAAATTTATCGATCCTACAACGATATCAAGTTCATTACGCAATATGTTTTCAGAAAAACCTGTCGTAGCCCTCCGTCATTTCAGATATGTACTAGTTAGTATTCGTGCTTGCGGTAGTTTGGCATTCGTCAAGGGTAGTGTATGGTAGCCTAGTGTATGGTAGCTAACTAGTATTTATCTGCTTGAGCATATGATGCGATTGGATTAGGGTATTCGTACGGCGTTGTTTGGCATTCGTCAAGGGTCGTGCGGGTGGTTTTAATTCGATCAAGAAATGTACGGGTTGGACTTGACTAGTGGACTATGGGTTGTTGGGCATTCGTCAAGGTCATAGAACACTAGGGGCAAAATATTATCGGGAATTTCAAGTGTTGAAATTTGCAATGAGATTGCATACCTTCTATGAGATAGTTGGATCCCGATACCCGCTGCGAGTAAGAGTTACTCCTGGGAGAGTTTTATACATTACAATTAGCCGATCAAGTAGGTGTCTAGAAAGGTGTCAACGGGGTTACGTCTCTGGGAAAACGAAGTTTACATTAATTAGGTTCGTGCGAAAGCACGGGGGACCTCCCTCAAAGTATCGACACTGGCCGGGCTGAAAGATTGGCGAACTTGTAGTGTGTAATTAATCCCGGCTAGTCTTTCCTTTTAGGGTTTGAAGGAAGATTTGATAAAAAGCAGTGAGAGCCATCCTGATTAGATAAAATAATAACCAATCTATTCTTGACAGAGCGCACGCTGAGTGTTTTCTTCTCTCTCTCTCCAGGTAGCGACCATATCATGCCTTAATCAAGATAATAATACAGAATTTTGACCGAACCCGCTTGTTATACTGAGCTGGGGAACGTTGGTCCCGCTCCAACTTATAATTGTTATAAGACAGAGCTGGAAATTGGGGATTACCAGAATTCCCGTGCCGCCCAAACGAGGAGAGTGCATGATGATGCATCATCTTCGGGTGTGTTCCTTACAGAGAACTGTTTCTCAGTATCCTTTACGTCCTGGGTATGTGATACAAGATCAGGATCCCAGATATGTAATCTGTTACATAGGGCTACAGAAAGGTAGAGAACTGAGAACGGGTGATAAGTTTCATGAGACAGAAAACGGGGCAAGTGTTGCAGCCAAGTCTGTTGGTCACTGTCACCCTGTATTACAAATACATTGATTCTGAACGAATGTTATTAGATACCGAACCTGATATACAAAATCATATCAGTCTCTTTATTAGTAAAGAAATGATAAAATTTTGTATTGTTGGATAATGTTTTGAACATTTCCTATATCAAAAGTTGATCGGTTCAGGCACGTTATCTAAAAGCATTGATATTCTAAATCAAACTACAGTTCTTAGTATATGGAACACACATAAGAGGAAGAGTTCAGAAATGAACGGATCCTTCTTGAGATATTGTAGACTAGGTCAGATCAATGTGACCCGACTAGCTGAAGTTACATGAAGATGCATATTTAAATCACTTTGAATTTACATCTTGTGAAACTTGCCAGTCATGTCACAAAGATAAGATGACCATAAGCTCCGTTTACTGGAAACAGAGAAAGAGTTAGTGAACTCTTGGGATTGATACATATTGATGTATGTAAGGTCCCCTGTCTACACATGCCAAGACTGGTTCTTTGTACTTCATTACATTCTCTGATAATCTCTCAAGATTCAGACCTATAAACACAAGTCCGAACCTTTTGAGATATTCACAGAATATAAGTTAGAAGTAGAGAGCCAAAACGGGTATAAGTATTATGTCCTGGATTATTCTAAAGGAGAATGAGATTCTCTCTCGGCATTACTCCTCCGAATACACCATAGCACGATGGTATATCGGGGCGGAGCAATCACACCCTATATGATAAGGTGTGCTCTATGATGAGTACTACTGAGTTACCTGTTTTCTTTTTAGGAGTTATGCGCTTGAGAAGCTGCATACCTATTGAATAGGGTTCGAATCAAATCAGTTGCCTACCACTTCATATGTGATATGGAAAAGGAAGAGCCCATATCTTAAGTTAGTTAAGATTTGGGGTTGTCCTGCCTATGTCTAAAGACAAAATCTGGACAAGCTCGAGGCAAAGTCTGTTATGTAGAACTGGAAATGTTCCAGTTATACAATCTGCAGCAGATGATTTGATAAAACCAAAGGATTCAATAGTTACCAACGAACCTCAGCCTCTCCGCCGATCTAGTAGGGTTCCTCACCCACCTGAGAGATACTTCGGTTACTCTATGACAGTGGGAGCGAGGATTGCATCATGAGATGATGACCCAACTAGCTTCGAGCTGGCCATCAGGAGTAAGACTCTGTAAGAATGGCTGGATGCTTAGCGATCTGAGATGGAATCCATATACACCAACAAAGTATGGACTTTGGTTACTATATCTGTAGGGTTAAATCCCCATCAGGAGCAAGTATATCTTGAGAAGATTACTTGGTGTATATGGAAAGGTTGAGACTTTCAAAGCTAGACTTGGTAAAGGTTTTCGTCATCAACCAAGCGTGGATAATGATGAAACTTTTTCAAGCAACTATGCTTAAGTCCATCCAGATCCTACTTGTCACGGCTACATACCATGACTACGATATCTGATGGTTGGGTGTCATGACTGCTTTTCTAAATGATGTTTTAGAAGAGTACGTCTATAAGTACACAGCCAGAGGGCTTCATAGACAGTGGGAGCAGCGGAAACGTGTGCAAGATGCTTTATAGGATAAAGCAGGCATCGCGGAGTTGGATCATCTGTTTTGATGAAGTAGTCAAAGAGTTTGACATCATCAAAATGGTAGATGAACCTTGTATAAACAAAAAGGTAGTAGGGAGTATGGTGGTGATCCTCGTAGAGTACGTGGATGACATACTCGTGATAAGAAAGGAGTTTCTTATGCTACGCTCGATCAATCTCCGTTTATCACGATGATTCTCCATAAAGGATCAAGATGATACCTCCTAAATCCTGGGTTTTGGATCTATGAGATAGATTTAATTGGATGTTAGGATTCTCACTAGTTGTAGTGAGATGCTATCAATCGATCCAGGGGAGAATCACTGGAAGGGTTACAGGGTGATAAAAACGACTGAGTGTCAGTCACAGGCATTGTCTTTACCCTCAGTACAGGGACGGTATGTTGGAAGAGTTCCAAGCTAGATACCGTGGCATACTAAACGATAAAGGCAGGATACATCGCTACTTAAGATGCTACCAAAGAGGCTGTCTGGGTGTATATTAGTTCATAAGATGAACTTTGTTCCTCCCATTGTGTGACAATGGAGTTGTGGCTTATGCCAAGGAACGCCGGTCCCATCAGTGATCCAGACATATTCTAAGGCAGTATCACTTGATCATGGAGATGGTTGATCTATGTATGCCCTAGAGGCCATTACTGTACATAGGATGTATATTGTAATGGATGCTGGGACATATATAGGAAGGACTTTCTTGCTCGACATGATAGTATGCTATCTGATTACCCTTTACCTTAACGTGTATGCTGATTGTCTCTCTATTACATGTTGGTAAAGCCCTTAGGATCTGTACTTGGCTACCTGGACTATGATGCGGATCATACTAGTGGGGACATGGTAGTCCATAAGTACATCCTTCAAAGTCCCTAGTCGTGGTTGTATCGAGACGGGGCATCGATATACCAGAGTAGACTAGCGTATACCTTCTCGACCCATACAGATGGGCGATGGATGATCCCATATCCATCGGTGTTTGACATCAGAGATGATATACGGGTGCTCAGTAGAGACTGGGTACACTGGATGGACTCGCCGAGAACTCCCAGATGGTATTATACCTCACGTCAGATGGCAGTTCTCTGGTGACACTGGTACAGAGTAGTCTGTTGACCCGAGTTCGTCATAGAGTCTTGTGTGGTTCCCACTGTGCTTTGATTTCCATCTTACCACGTCCAAGAGGGCGTGCAAAACGATGGTTTTTGGGTACAGTCCCGAGTCACATGGAGGCAATGAGCGATATGAGGGGATTCGTCTCTCCCGGTATAGGGGGTTGATGTTGCGCTGTGTTCGATTGGCTATAACAGGAAATCCCTGGCCAGGGTTGCTGAGATTTACTGGTAAGTGTTACCAGTAGTTTCTCGAATTGTTATAGACCTCATATCGACACGACTTATCGAGTTATTGGGGTCTGACATTTACCACCCCTAGGCGAGATATGCGACATATCAGACGATCAGACCGGACTGTACGGTAGTGTTACTGGTCGGATTCACTGGAGTGTGAGCGGGCTTGCTCGTCGATCTTCAGATCGATCAATACCCGGGTGGACGTTACGTTTAGCAGACCGCTTGCGGCTTGTGGGTGTTTAATATGATCATCACCTGCTGCCGGCGTATTGACGAGTCTTTAGAGTCCTACACAGAGGTTTCCTGGCTCAAGCGAAACGAAATAGGAGCGCATATGAGATATGTGCGGGACCGAGAATAATGCGTGTATGTGATACCGTATTCTATTCTCGCGATAAATGTATCGAATGGTTGTATGCGATATAACCTAGTTATCGATTCAAGCGTTGATTCGATAAGCCGATATATTGTATACTAGTCGGTTGTGTGCGACATAACCGGATCATTGAATCAAGTGTTGATTTAATGATTTAATGCATATTTATATATTTGATATATTACTTTGCATCAACTAGTATCGGTTTACTTAAGATGGATTTTCTCACTCGGATGTGCACATTGTATATTCGATATAGTTTTGTGCACTTGATTGTATCATGTTTGATGATACATGTTTGCTTGTGTTTGTGTAAAGATTGAACCATGGTTATTTAAATGATTAGGGTTTATATTTTCATATTTATTTATTTATTTATTATGGAAATGATAATGAGAAGAATGGTTGCTAGTTTTGTTTTATTCTTTGAACCTTCATGAAGCATTGACTTTAGTCAACCATTCTTATCTCATTCTTAACCCTAACCATTCAATCTAACCTTGGTTTAATCTCTACACCTAACCATGGTTTGCTTATGATAAGAATGGATTTTCTTTTCTTTTTTTATATTATTCTTATCATAACAATTTCCTTCTTCTTCTTCATTTTTCTTCAAGTGAAGAAAGCTTGCCTCGATCAATGGCAAGTGATGAAAAAGAGTGAGAAACCCAAATCTAAAGTCTACCCACTTCCTATTTCTTCATCCTCTACCTCTTGCCAAGTAGTAGAGTGTGTTTCCTTCACAAGTTTTTAGGGCTTGGTGAAGGTGGAGCTTGATCTAGTGATGCCTCGACGTAGATCATCATCGGCATGGACATCGACGACCTAGCTTGCCCATTCTCCGACGAAGCTGACGCTAGAGCCCGGATTTGATTTGGACAGCGGAGAGGACCTCATCTCGGAGCCATGGAGGTGGAGGACCGGATCTACAAAGGTTGTATTTCCGTATCTCTTAGTTAATTGTTAACTAGTTAGCTTTTTCGCCTAGTTTTCTAGCAAACGATCCGTAGTCGGGTCTCTCGGCACCTAGAGTTAGTGAAAATGGCATGTTCGACACCTTGTGAGACCTCACTAGAGTGCCTAGGAACCCTACAGTGGTATCAGAGCCTAGCTAGAGCCTTAGGCGAAGTCCAGACGGAATTTGAAACCCGAACGAACCGAAACCCGACCCAAAAATAGCTCTCTGGACATTTTCTGTTTTTCTGGATTTTTGTGAATTAAAATTGCTAAAAAATTCAGTAAGAAAAAATAAGAATTACGATGCAAAAATTATTGGATGAACAGTAACTTAGGCGGCGGAACCGCGGCATAAGCCCTGCTTATGCGGCGGTTCCGCGGCTCAATCATGACGTCATCCCTTACTGTTTGCACAGTAATACATGATAAATTCTTCTGGATTTTCTGGGAATTTTTAAAATTTATTCAAGAGTTGAATTTTCTGGGTTGTTTTGGGGATTCGTATGTTCGTTCGGATTATCAAATTTTGTCTGTGTGGCTTTCCGGATAAATTTTAGAATATGTTAAAAAGTTCGACCGGATATAAATGCGCAATTTTTCCCCTGTCGGGAAATTTCCAAGTGTTGGATTTTTCCGTAGTTTAACGACGTTCTAAGTAGTGCAAGTAACACGATGGTCCCTCTAGAAGACAACAAACCTTAACTCGATTATGTGACCGTCTTGAACTGCCCTTTGAACCTTCGGGTTTGGGGCAGTACGGCGTGCCACATGTGAGGCGTTGGCTTGACCCTTCTACGGCTGGACCGTTGGTACTGAGGCACGAACGGAATGTTGTTAGACTTGTTTCATGTGTTGATCTGTATCGGGAAAACTTGGGTGTTCGAATGTTCAATCGGAAAGTTTAACATTTTCTAATTATCTGGAATGGGATACAATAATTGGAATTCACAAATAGTTATGAGATAACTGAATGAATGATATAAACATAGCAGTTTAGTCTCACTTGATCGGTTGCCATGGAATTTTGATGTGATCAAAATTCCGTCGCAATCACGTAGCGTACGCGGATACTCGCCGGGTAAACTTAATAGACAGCCTCACTCCATAGCCCCGACCAAGTGACTGTAGGAGAACCCCGTCGCCGAAAGCATCCCTCCGGGTGCTCGCGGTAGCGGTGTTCCGCCTTGGTGCACTTCGTCGACGGTATCGGGGGTGCAGCCGCCTACTGAAGTTTGCGATGAGCATTCGATCAAAATGTCGGGAATCCTGTTGAATTGCCCGACTTGGTATTGAAAAGTGTTTTCGATAAAGAGACTAAAATGCGGGGTTTATAATTGTTAGGCATGCGATGTCTAAGAAATTCATTTGGTCAGGCATGCGATGTCTGAGGTGGTTGCGGATTCCAACTGTTGTAGTTTTACACTTTCTTTTCTGTGACCGTAAGTGTAATATGTGATATCGCCGGTTTCGTTGCTATATGTCAACGACAATTGGGATGCGCATATTTACTTACGTTGATGACATGTGATGTTATGTGTTGCTGGATATGTTATATTGGATCGTCGTGTTTGAATAGCCGGGGGTTTTTATGTGAGATGAGTGTTTTTCATTTTCATTCATGTAAAAACTTGTATGTAATATTCTTTTATTGGGGCGCTTCCAGGTTGCGGAAGTTGTCACCGTTTGTATATTATTTACTTTTCCGCACTAGGATAGACCCAAGGAGGGGAGCACGAGTAACCGGGTTCTGGAGTCCAGTGGGAGACCAACTCGAGGAGTCGAGTCCGGGTCTCCTAACTCTAGAATTGGCAGGGTTGCTTGCCGCTCTCGTAGGGGTCTAGGGGTGTGGGTTTGGCTATTCATCACGACCGTGGAATCCGTGTTTTATACTGGCTCGTATTGAAAACACGGACGTCCTAGTATATCCAATATTTCATATGATTCTTCTGCTGCGATATCTGTGATGTGATCATGTGATGTTCTGTAATAGATACTTTATATAGTATATATGATATATTATATAGACGTTACTTATGTTTTACACCCGCGCTGGCCCTGCCCTGCCCTGCCGTTAGTTACCTAACCTAACGGTGCACGAGGGGACATCGAGGAGAATGCGGATGGCATAAGTGTACGTCGTATTTATCTGTGATGTTTAGGTACTTAAATGATGGGACTTCATTAATGTGATTAGTGAAATAAAAGAAACCTAAGATGTTGTAGAATCGAATTTCAAAATAAAACAGGTAGCTACAGTTCTTGCTTTGCACAGTGGTATATATGATATATCCTGCACCTTATTCGATGAGGAAAGGACCGAGATCCCTTCACCGGGAGTGACTCCTTTAGCAATAACTGGCAGTTGCTACACACTCGGTTTGTCTTTTGATTCTTTTAAGAGTTTTTGCTTTGCACAGTGATATATGTGATATATCCCGCACCTCATTCGACAAGGAAAGGACCGACGATCCCTTCACCGGGAGTGACTCCTTTAGCAAAACTAGAAAAGCCTCAAAAACACTCCATTTAAAAAATTCATTCGATCCTGCAACGATATCAAGTTCATTACGCAATAGGTTTTCAGAAAAACCTGTCGTAGCCCTCCGTCATTTCAGATAAGTACTAGTTAGTATTCGTGCTACGTTTGTTGACTATGTTAAGGCGTAGTGTGCGGTATCTAATTAGTGCTTATCTGCATAAGCATATGATGCGATTGAATTAGGGTAGTCGTGCGACTTTGTTGACTATGTTAAGGGTCGTGCGGGTGGGTTTAATTCAATCGGGAAATGACGGGTTGAACTTGACTAGCACTTATGATTTGTTGACTATGTTAAGGTCATATAGCTGCTAGGAGTAAAATATTATCGGGAATTTCAAGTTTTGAAATTTGCAATGAGATTGCATACCTTCTATGAGATAGTTGGATCCCGATACCCGCTGCGAGTAAGAGTTACTCCTTGAAGAGTTTTATACATTACAATTAGCCGATCAAGTAGGTGTCTAGAAAGGTGTCAACGGGGTTACGCCTCTGGGAAAACGAGGTTTACATTAATTAGGTTCATGCGAAAGCACGGGGGACCTCCCTCAAAGTACCGACACTGGCCGGGCTGAAAGATTGGCGAACTTGTAGTGTGTAATTAATCCCGACTAGTCTTTCCTTTTAGGGTTTGAAGGAAGATTTGATAAAAAGCAGTGGGAGCCATCCTGATTAGATAAAATTATAACCAATCTATTCTTGCAAGAGCGCACGCTGAGTGTTTTCTTCTCTCTCTCTCCAGGTAGCGACCATATCACGCCTTAATCAAGATAATAATACGGAATATTGACCGAACCAGCTTGTTATACTGAGCTGGGGAACGTTGGTCCCGCTCGAACTTATAATTGTTATAAGACAGAGAAGGAAATTGGGGATTACCAGAATTCCCGTGCCGCCCAAACGAAGAGAGTGCATGCTGATGCATCATCTTCAGGTGTGTTCATTACAAGAATTGTTTCTCAGTATTCTTTACGTCCTGGGTATGTGATACCAGATCAGGATCCCAGATATGTAATCTGTTACATAGGGCTACAGAAAGGTAGAAAACTGAGAACGGGTGATAAGTTTCATGAGGCAGAAAACGGGGCAAGTGTTGCAGCCAAGTCTGTTGGTCACTGTCACCCTGTATTACAAATACATTGATTCTGAACGAATGTTATTAGATACCGAACCTGATATACAAAATCGTATTTATCTCTTTATTAGTAAAGAAATGATAAAATTTTGTATTGTTGGATAATGTTTTGAACATTTCCTATATCAAAAGTTGATCGTATCAGGCGCGTTATCTAAAAGCATTGATGTTCTAAATCAAACTACAGTTCTTAGTATATGGAACACACACAAGAGGAAGAATTCAGAAATGAACGAATCCTTCTTGAGGCATTGTAGACTAGGTCATATCAATGTGACCGGACTAGCTAGAGTTACATAAAGATGCATATTTAAATTAGTTTGAATTTACATCTTGTGAAACTCGCCAGTCATGTCACAAAGATAAAATGACCATAGCTCTGTTTATTTGAAACAGAGAAAGAGTTAGTGAACTCTTGGGATGATACATGTTGATGTATGTAGGTCCCCTGTCTACACATGCCAGGACCGGTTCTTTGTACTTCATTACATTCTCTGATGATCTTTCGAGATTCAGACCTATGTTCCTGTTGAAACACAAGTCCGAACCTTTTGAGATATTCACAGAATATAAGTTAGAAGTAGAGAACCAATACGGGTAAATAGTATTATGTCCTTTGATGTGATCAAGGAGGAGATTACTTGAGCACGGAAATCCTGGTCTATTCTAAAGGAGAATGAGATTCTCTCTCAGCATTACTCCTCCGTATACACCATAACACGATGGTATATCGGGGCGGAGCAATAGCACCCTAAGTGATATGGTGTGCTCTATGATGACTACTACTGAGTTACCTATTTCCTTTATGGGAGTTATGCACTTGAGAAGCTGCATACCTATTGAATAGGGTTCAAATCAAATCCGTTGTCTACCACTTCATATTTGATATGATAAGGGAAGAGCCCATATCTTAAGTTAGTTAAGATTTGTGGTTGTCCGGGCTATGTTTAAAACCATAATCCGGACAAGTTCGAGGCAAGGTCTTTTATGTAGAACTGGAATAGTTCCAGCTATACAAGCTACAGCAGATGATTTGGTACAACTAAAGGATTCAGTAGATACCAACGAACCTCAGCCTCTCCGCCGATCTAGTAGGGTTCCTCACCCACCTGAGAGATACTTCGGTTTCTCCATGACAGTGGGAGCGAGGATTGCATCATGAGATGATGACCCAACTAGTTTCGAGCTGGCCATCAGGAGTAAGGCTCTGTAAGAATGGCTGGATGCTTAGTAATCTGAGATGGAATCCATGTACACCAACAAAGTATGGACTTTGGTTGCTATATCTGAAGGGTTAAATCCCCATCAGGAGCAAGTAAATCTTAAGAAGATTACTTGGTGTAGATGGAAAAGTTGAGACTTTCAAAGCCAGACTTGTTAAAGGTTTTCGTCATCAACCAGGCGTGGATAATGATGAAACCTTTTCCAGTACCTATGCTTAAGTCCATCCAGATACTACTTGCCACGGCTACATACCATGACTACGATATCTGGCGGTTGGGTGTCATGACAGCTTTTCTAAATGATGTTTTGGAAGAGAGCGCCTATAAGTACACAGCCAGAGGGCTTCATAGACAGTGGGAGCAGCGGAAACGTGTGTAAGATGATTTATTGGATAAAACAGGCATCGCGGAGTTGGAACATCTGTTTTGATGTGTTAGTCAAAGAGTTTGACATCATCAAAATGGTAGATAAACCTTGTATAAACAAAAAGGTGGTAGGGAGTATGGTGACGATCCTCGTAGAGTACGTGGATGACATACTCTTGATAGGGAAGGAATTTCCTATGCTACGCTCGGTCAATCTCCGTTTATCACATTGATTCTCCATATAGGATCATAATGATACCTACTAACTCCTGGATTTTGGATCTATGAGATAGATCTAAATGGATGTTAGGATTCTCACTAGTTGTAGTGAGATGGTATCAATCAATCCTGGGGAGAATCACTGGAAGGGTTCCAGGGTGATAAAGACGACTGAATGTCAGTCGCAGGCATTGTCTTTACCCTCAGTAAAGGGACGGTATGTTGGAAGAGTTTCAAGCTAGATACCGTGGCATACTAGACGATAAAGGCAGGATACATCGCTACTTAAGATGCTACCAAAGAGGCTGTTTGGGTGTATATTGGTTCATGAGATGAACTACGTTCCTACCATTGTGAGACAATGGAGTCATGGCTCATGCCGAGGAACGCCGGTCCCATCAGTGATCCAGACATATTCTAAGGAAGTATCACTTGATCATGGTGATGGTTGATCTCCAGGGAGATCGAGGTTAGGAGAGTAGACTCAGAGGACAACACAGCGGATCCACTCACAAAGGCCTGTTCCCAGAGAGAGACTTTTATGGGATGGTTGAGTATGAGATACTACAACCACTGCTACAGATGGCCCTAGTGCAAGTGGGAGATTGTTAGTTATATGTATGCCCTAGAGGCCATTACTGTACATAGGATGTATATTGTAGTGGATGCTGGGACATATATAGGGAGGACTTTCTTGCTCGACATGATAGTATGCTATCTGATTACCCTTTACCTTAACGTGTATGCTGATTGTCTCTCTGTTACATGTTAGTAAAGCCCTTAGGATCTGTACTTGGCTACCTGGACTATGATGCGGATCATACTAGTGGGGACATGGTAGTCCATAAGTACATCCTTCAAAGTCCCTAGTCGTGGGTGTATCGAGACGGGGCATCGATATACCAGAGTAGACTAGCGTATACCTTCTCGACCCAAACAGATTGGCGATGGATGATCCCATATCCATCGGTGTTTGACATCAGAGATGATATACGGGTGCTCAGTAGAGACTGGGTACACTGGACTGACTCGCCGAGAACTCCCCGATGGTATTATACCTCACGTCAGATGGCAGTTCTCTGGTGACACTGGTACAGAGTAGTCTGTTGACCCGAGATCGTCATAGAGTCTTGTGTGGTTCCCACTGTGCTTTGATTTCCATATTACCATGTCCAAGAGGGCGTGCAAAACGGTGGTATTTGGGTACAGTCCCGAGTCACATGGAGGAAATGAGCGATAGGAGGGGATTCGTCTCTCCCGGTATAGGGGTTGATGTTGCGCTGTGTTCGATTGGCTATAACAGGAAATCCCTGGCCAGGGTTGCTGAGATTTACTGGTAAGTGTTACCAGTAGTTTCTCGAATTGTTATAGACTTCATATCGACACGACTTATCGAGTTATTGGGGTCTGACGTTTACCACCCCTAGGCTAGATATGCGACATATCAGACGATCAGACCGGACTGTACGGTAGTGTTACTGGTCGGATTCACTGGAGTGTGAGCGGGCTTGCTCGTCGATCTTCAGATCGATCAATACCCGGGTGGCCGTTACGTTTAGTAGACCGCTTGCGGCTTGTGGGTGTTTGATATGATCATCACCTGCTGCCGGCGTATTGACGAGTCTTTAGAGTCCTACACAGAGGTTTCCTGGCTCAAGCGAAACGAAATAGGAGCGCATATGAGATATGTGCGGGACCGAGAATAATGCGTGTATGTGATACCGTATTCTATTCTCACGATAAATGTATCGAATGGTTGTATGCGATATAACCTAGTTATCGATTCAAGCGTTGATTCGATAAGCCGATATATTGTATACTAGTCGGTTGTGTCCGACATAACCGGATCATTGAATCGAGTGTTGATTTAATGATTTAATGCATATTTATATATTTGATATATTACTTTGCATCAACTAGTATCGGTTTACTTAAGATGGATTTTCTCACTCGGATGTGCACATTGTATATTCGATATAGTTTTGTGCACTTGATTGTATCATGTTTGATGATACATGTTTGCTTGTGTTTGTGTAAAGATTGAACCATGGTTATTTAAATGATTAGGGTTTACATTTTCATATTTATTTATTTATTTATTATGGAAATGATAATGAGAAGAATGGTTGCTAGTTTTGTTTTATTCTTTGAACCTTCATGAAGCATTGACTTTAGTCAACCATTCTTATCTCATTCTTAACCCTAACCATTCAAACTAACCTTGGTTTAATCTCTACACCTAACCATGGTTTGCTTATGATAAGAATGGATTTTCTTTTCTTTTTTTATATTATTCTTATCATAACAATTTCCTTCTTCTTCTTCATTTTTCTTCAAGTGAAGAAAGCTTGCCTCGATCAATGGCAAGTGATGAAAAAGAGTGAGAAACCCAAATCTAAAGTCTACCCACTTCCTATTTCTTCATCCTCTACCTCTTGCCAAGTAGTAGAGTGTGTTTCCTTCACAAGTTTTTAGGGCTTGGTGAAGGTGGAGCTTGATCTAGCGATGCCTCGACGTAGATCATCTTCGGCATGGACATCGACGACCTAGCTTGCCCATTCTCCGACGAAGCTGACGCTAGAGCCCGGATTTGATTTGGACAGCGGAGAGGACCTCATCTCGGAGCCGTGGAGGTGGAGGACCGGATCTACAAAGGTTGTATTTCCGTATCTCTTAGTTAATTGTTAACTAGTTAGCTTTTTCGCCTAGTTTTCTAGCAAACGATCCGTAGTCGGGTCTCTCGGCACCTAGAGTTAGTGAAAATGGCATGTTCGACACCTTGTGAGACCTCACTAGAGTGCCTAGGAACCATACAACGACTTATCGAGCTATTGGGGTCTGACGTTTACCACCCCTAGGCGAGATATGCGACATATCAGACGATCAGACCGGACTGTACGGTAGTGTTACTGGTTGGATTCACTGGAGTGTGAGAGGGCTTGCTCGTCGATCTTCAGATCGCTCAATACCCGGGTGGCCGTTACGTTTAGAAGACCGCTTGCGGCTTGTAGGTGCTTGATATGATCATCACCTGCTACCGGCGTATTGACGAGTCTTTAGAGTCCTACACAGAGGTTTCCTGGCTCAAGTGAAACGAAATAGGAGCGCATATGAGATATGTGCGAGACCGAGAATGATGCGTGTATGTGATACCGTATTTCATTCTCGTGATGTGACATTGATCGGTTATATGCGATATAGCCGGGTTATCGGATCAAGTGTTGATTCGATAAGTTGTTACTGATGATACCAGTCGGTTATGTGCGACATGACCGGATCATTGAATCAAGTGTTGATTTAGTGATTTAATGCATAATTATATATTTGATATATTACTTTGCATTAACTAGTATCGGTTCACTTTGAATGGATTTTCTCACTCGGGAGTGCGCATTCCATATGCGATATGATTTTGTGCACTTGATTATATCATGTTTGATGATACATGCTTTTTGGTTAAGTGTAAAGTATCAAACTATAGTTAAGTGGATGATTATGGTTTTTGATTTCCTTATTTATATATTAATCTTTTTCTTTTTGGAAAAAGAATAAGCATATGAGAAAATGGTGGCAAATTTTGTTTTGTTCATGAAGTTTCTTGAACACTTTGACTTTGTCACCATTTCGTCTCATGCTTAACCCTAACCACTCCACTAACCCTAGTTCACTCTCTACAGCTAACCATGGTTCACTTATGATAAGAATGGATTATTCTTTTCATTTTAAATTAATTCTTATGATAATAATCATTCTTTATCATCTTCTTCTTCTTCCTCTTCAAGAAGCAAAAAAGCAAGCTCCATCAATGGTGATTGATGGAAATGAGTGAGAAATCCAATTCTAAAGTCTACCCACTTCCTATTTCTTCATCCTCTACCTCTTGCCAAGTAGTAGAGTGTGTTTCCTTCACAAGTTTTCATGACTTGGTGAAGGTGGAGCTTGATTTAGCGATGCCTCGACGTAGATCATCTTCGGCATGGACATCGACGACCTAGCTCGCCTATTCTCCGATGAAGCCGACACTAGAGCCCGGGAATTCATTTGGACAGCGAGGGGACTTCGTTGTGGAGCTATGGAGGTGGAGCACCGGATCTACAAAGGTTGTATTTCCGTATTCTCTTAGTTAAGTGTTAACTAGTTTGCTTTTCGCCTAGATTTCTAGCCAACGATCCGTACACTAGGGTTTCTCGGCACCATAATTTTTTAAATTGGCATGGTTGATGCCTCGTGAGACCTCTTGAGAGTGCCTAGGAACCCTACATGGAGATCTCTGGAACTTTTGAAAATTGGAAATCTTTTCTTTACTTCTGCCAGACTTGATTTCTTAGTTTGCTTTCTTAATTAGGCAGGTTTGCTTAAACAACTTTGATTTCCTTGATTTTAGAACTGAATAATTCTGCACAATCTCAACAAATAATATTTAGTAGACTTTGTTCTACTAGGATTTGGTCAATGACATTATTTGCATACAATTTCCTACCAAATTCTAATTATAATATATCAACACATGGAAAATAGTATTTTTACACATAAACCCTCATATGTATGATATATTATAATAAAGACTTTTTTTTTATTATGGAAATAGTAGGAAAAATGTAATAATAAATGTGCAGTTTTATCAACTGAACAAATAACCCCAAACTTAACTTTGATCATCCCGAGCAAACTAGTTTATTCAAGAGAAGGAGACAAAGAAAACTAAGCACACTTTCGTAGGCAAACACGATTGCACCGAGCACGTGCAACAAGCCGTTAAACCTCTAGGTGTCCCTAGTAGGAGGAGTGTTGTCTCCTGAGGGTTTTCAGCGGATTACATCCACAAAATCCAATAACAAAAGAGAGATGGTGAAATTTACCTATAAAGATAAGGACCATAAAAGAAAGACTTTGAAAATAAGAGTTTCCAACTACACTAGCATTTCAGTTGTCATGAGCTCTATCTTAACAGTCGTGAAAAAATGTTAGAAATCACATCATCCCTCAATAAAACATCGTCTTTATTCTTCATTCCTACCTTTCATCCAAACATCGATCATATACCCCTACGTGTGTGTAATGGACATCCCTACACTCGGAGAATTCAAATTCAAGCTATCATACTCTTGTCCATCTACCTCGGTACTTTTTAACTTGATGAATATTTAGATTTGCTCACACATTTTCATGCGACCGTTAATACTACTTGAGGTACTAACCGACCGATTACTTATGTGCTTGCTGATTAGATGATAATATTTTCCTCGTCTTGCACCACCTGAGGCATAGCAGTGACTCCCAGACCAGTTGGCCTTAGGGAACTAGGTGAAGAGGCACCCTCGCTATATTTTTTATTGCTGTCTTGGCGATAACAAAACCAGTGTTCATTTTTCTTCTCACCAATTTTATATTTTATTCATTTTTTTTCATACTTTGGCTTTTAGACAAGAGCATTTCAAGGTATCCTCTACTATCCCGAGTTTCAAGACGTGTGTAAATGCATATAGTACGATATCAACATTCAAATGTTTGGCTTCCAAAATAGAAACTATTTTTCAGACTTATTTTTATCCTCAGATTAGTGACTTCCTTCATCTTACTAACCCTTGGGATAATGGCTCATAACTACTTATTACCAGTTCGTTTAAGAAAACTTCTAATTTTCTTGGTTTTCTTAAACTATTCCTATCTTTTGGATGTAATTTTTCACTTTCTACTCTTTTGTTATAAAAAATATTTTAATGCCCAGTGTCAAAGATAATTCAGTGAATACAAACCTCCCCCCCCCCAAACCTGTTTTCAACAGTGTCCTCACTGATGTAGCCTTTTGAGAGCATGGACCTGTATACTAGGGGAGAGATACAAGGGGTAAAATAATAGTTAAATGAAAAAATCCCCCAAACTTGTTCTTTGACACGCACAGATATTCAATTAAATCCATCTTTACTCACCTCCAATCTGAAAATGAGAAAATGTTATCAAAACATGGAGGTGAGGCGGAGGAATTTTAGTTTTGATAAAGCGGCTCCTGTAAAAACTTGAGCTCCTCCGTGGGGTCAGCAGAAAAATACGGTTTTAATCTATACCCATTCACTTTAAAAATCGAACCGCTTTTTATGTTTTCAACTTCAACTGCCCCGTGCAGGTATACATACCGCACCACAAAAGGTCCTTTCCAACGAGATTTAAGCTTGCCCGGATGAAGATGGAAACGAGAATCGTAAAGAAGGACTTGTTGCCCCGATGTGAAGGTTTTTCTAAAAAGATTTTTATCGTGGAACACTTTAGTCCTGTTCTTTACTATCACCACATTATCGTAAGCTTCATCGCGGAGTTCGCTTAGCTTATTCAATTGCAGCTTCTGATAGCTGCCTACATGATCAAGATCAAAATTAAGCTCTTTAATAGCCCACATTGCTTTATGTTCGATCTCGACAGGAAGGTGGCATGCCTTCCCAAAGACAAGGTGGTATGGAGACATACCAAGATCGGTCTTATAAGCGGTACGGAATGCCCAAAGTGCATCAGTCAATTTGGTTGACCAATCTTTACGGTTTTTCAAAACCGTCTTCTCCAATATTTGTTTGATCTGCCTATTTGAGATCTCAGCCTGCCCACTTGTTTGGGGATGATAGGGCGTAGAAAGCTTGTGAGTGATTGAATATTTCCGCATCAAGGCCTCGAAAGACCGATTGCAGAAATGTGTCCCATTGTCTCTAATTATAGCGCGAGGGTGTCCGAATCGCGAAAAGATATTTTCTTTAAGGAACTTAATGACAACTTTATTGTCATTAGTGCGACAATGTATAGCTTCCACCCATTTCGAGACATAATCAACCGCTAACAAGATATATAGATTCCCAAAGACGTTGGGAAAAGGGCCCATAAAATCAATACCCCATACATCAAATATTTCTACAACCAATATAGGTTGGAGCGGCATCTCGTTTCTTCGTGAAATCCGACCCAAATGCTGACATCGTGGACAAGTTTTGCAAGGTTCATATGCATTTTTAAATAATGTTGGCCAATAAAAGCCACATTGCAAAACTATCTCCGCCGTTTTTCGTGGTCCAAAATGACCGCCGCATGCCTGATCATGACAAAATGATAACACGCACTTGAATTCATCGTTAGGGACACACCTGCGAATGATTTGATCGGAACAATACTTGAATAGATAAGGTTCATCCCAGTAAAAATATTTTACTTGGGATAGAAATCGAAGTTTGTCTTGTTTCGACCAATCACTAGGAATAAGTCCCGTTGCAAGATAGTTCACGATATCCACGAACCAAGGTTCGTAGGATACAGTCAAGAGCTGTTTGTCAGGAAATGAGTCATTTATCGGCACGGTCAAAGTTGATGAAGAAGTGATGCGTGAAAGATGGTCGGCTACAACGTTTTCACATCAACTCTTGTCTTTGATGACAGGATCAAATTCTCGTAACAATAGGATCCAACGTATTAGCCTGGCCTTTGCATCCTTCTTCGATAAAAGATGTCGTAGGGCGGAGTGATCTGTGTAAACCACAATAGGCGAGCCAGTCAAGTAGGGCCTGAATTTCTCTAATGCAAATACAACTGCCAAGAGTTCTTTCTCGGTAGTTATGTATTTTATTTGTGCATCATTCATGGTCTTACTTGCATAGTAAATTACATGTGGTATCTTATCAATGTGTTGTCCTAAGACCGCACCAATAGCAAAATCTGATGCATCACACATAAGCTCGAACGGGTGGTTCCAATCCGGAGATGATAGAACGGGGGTTGTAGTGAGTGATTCTTTAAGCGATTCAAAAGCAGCCTCACAATCCGAATCGAAGTGAAAAGTAGTGTCCTTGGCCAATAGAATGATTAAGGGTCTAGCAATTTTGCTAAAGTCCTTAATAAATCTCCGATAAAATCCTGCATGACCAAGGAAAGATCGTATATCTTTGACGCAGTTGGGACGAGGGAGGTTTTGAATGACATCTATTTTAGCTCTGTCAACCTCAATGCCTTTTCGTGAAATTATATGTCCAAGTACAATACCTTCTTGGACCATAAAATGGCATTTTTCCCAATTCAAAGTCAAGTTCTTATCCTTGCAGCGGGTAAGAACCGCGTTAAGATTACGAAGGCAGTCCTCAATGGAGTCCCCGAAAATGGAGAAATCATCCATAAAAATTTCTAGAAAATTTTCCACCATATCTGAAAATATCCCTATCATGCACCGCTGAAATGTAGCGGGAGCGTTCCATAACCCAAATGGCAAGCGTCTGTAAGCAAAAGTTCTGAAAGGACAAAGAAAAGTGGTTTTATCTTGATCTTTTTCGGCGATGGGGTCCTGGTTATAGCCAGAGTATCCGTCCAAGAAACAGTAGTATTCATATCCCGCTAATCGTTCTAACATCTGGTCAATGAAAGGTAGAGGGAAGTGATCTTTCCTCGTCGCGGCATTGAGTTTCCTGTAATCAATACATACGCGCCACCCAGTTTGGGTGCGTGTTTGGATTAACTCATTAGCCTCATTAGTGATGACCGTGATGCCAGACTTTTTAGGGACCACATGAATTGGACTTACCCATTGGCTATCAGATATAGGGTAAATTATTCACTATCAAGGCACTTGACGATTTCTTTCTTTACCGCCATCTTCATAACGGGATTTAACCGTCTTTGTGGGTCTCGGGTTGGTTTGGCTTCATCCATCAGATATATATAATGTTCAACAATTAAGGGACTAATCCCTTTGATGTCGGCCATTGTCCAACCAAATGCTTGCCGATTCGATCTCAACACTGCCAAAAGTACATTCTCTTGCTCCATGACTAGAGAAGCGGAAATAATCACTGGCAAAGTCTCATTCTCTCATAAATATGCATATTTAAGATGAGAAGGTAGTGGTTTGAGATCAAGAATTGGCGGAGAGACAATAGAAGGTGGGGTAAGGGAATGATATTCGGACTCCCTAAGAGGTTCAAAACTTGCATAAGATATTGACTCGGAAAGTGCTGCTGACTTTTGCAACGTGTCAACAGGTTCAATCTCAAAGTCAGACTCATTGAACATATCCTCACTATGAAGTGGTGCAAGATCAAATGATGTCTCATTAGTGTTGGCGAGAACATCAAAGCAAAGTTCCTCATCCATGCAGCTTTCGGAAGCTATCTCGTGGATGGAACAAACATCCAGCAAATGAGCAGAAGGTTCTGATGGCTGACTTCCTATCTTGCAAATATTAAGCTCAATTGTCATTTTCCCGAAGGATAAGTTCATAGAACCGTTACGACAATTAATTACAGCGTTAGAAGTTGCTAGGAAGGGTCGACCAAGTATCACCGGGATTTGATTGCGTGGGTTTGCCACAGATTGTGTATCTAAAACAATAAAGTCCACAGGAAATATGAATTCCCCGACTTTAATTAACACATCCTCTAGTTCGCCCCGAGGTATGGTGATCGATCGATCTGCCATCTGGAGAGTACAATGGGCGGGTTTTAACTCTCCAATTCCTAACTGCTCGTATACTGAATAAGGAAGCAAATTAACGCTAGCGCCTAGATCGAGTAAAGCACGATTAATATTTTTACCCCCAATAGAAATAGAGATTGTAGGACAGCCGGGGTCCTTACGTTTCAGTATTTGTTGGGTAAAAGATGTGCTAACATTACTCGTCATGAAAACCTTCTTAGGCACTTGAGTTTTTCTCTTCCTAGTGCACAAGTCTTTAAGGATTCTTGCATAAGATGGGACTTGTTGAATAGCATCTAGGAGAGGAATATTCACGCTAACTTGCTTAAACATTTCCACAATCTTCTCCATTTGCGGGTTAGGTCTGTTGGCCCTTAATCTGTTTGGAAATGGAGCTTGATCAATAAGTTTTGGGTCCAACGTTTGTGGAGAAGACTGTAGGGACGGATTCGATCCTAAAATTGGAGGGGGAATCGACTTAGATAGATTTGGCGAAATGTTCGAGCCTTAGGAAAAACGGAGAATAGGCTCCGATGAAGGTGGGAGACTAGACGAATTAGGGGAAGAAGAAGAAGAAGCTGGGGTATCAATGGTGTCACTAACATCAAATTGCTCACCCACTCGGTTATTTAGCACTCTTCCCGATCTCAACGTAGTAATGGCTTTCACATTATGATTTTGTGAATGGCCAGGATTCGGTAAGGGTTAAGATTAAGAGTGGGATTCCTTTTCCCTCCAGAAACCTTAATCTACACGCATCACCGTCGTCCTAATTATAAATCTATTAAAGGATAAAAAGGGTAACTTTTAATTAATCGTCCATAACTACTAAATCTTAACGAACCCTACAAGCCCTCTTATTATATCATCTACATCCCTAAAATAATCTAGATCTATATATTTTGCATTCTTGCTTAACATAGATCTAGAAACCTTTCCACAAAATTCTTTATCCCTCCTCTCTTTTTCAACACGTCTAAAGTAAAAGTAAAAGGTTCAACTTTTCCCTGAGGACGACCCGTACTCATCTCGATCTAGCTACACGCGACACCGTTATTGATTGCGATTAACTACAAACAATTTTTCGAACCAATCAAATGTTTATTTATCGCGGTTACACCACAAAATCTAATTTTCTTGATAGATCGTATAAGAATTCAATAAAAAATCTAATTTTCTTGATTGATGTGAAATTATGTGTTTGTAGTTAACCGCAATCAATAACGGTGTCGCTTGTAGCTAGACCGAGATGAGTACAGGTCGTCCTCTGGGAAACGTTGAACCTTTCACTCTTACTTTAGATGTGTTAAAAAAGAGAGGAGGGATAAAGACTTTTGTGGAAAGATTTCTAGATCTATGATAAGCAAGAATGCAAAATATATAGATCTAGATTATTTTAGGGATGTAGTTAATATAATAAGAGGGCTTGTAGGGTTCGTTAGGATTTAGTAGTTATGGACGATTAATTAAAAATTACCCTTTTTATCCTTTAATAGATTTAAAACTAGAATGACAGTGATGCGTGTAGATTAGGGTTTCTGGAGGGAAAAGGAATCCCACTATTAACCCTTATCTCGACACGGAACTCCGTTCATATCAAGCCTTTACCAAAACAATCATTAATCTAATTTCTAATCGCGGTCAGGACTATCAAAGAATTGTTAGCGCGCCCGATTAGAATGTTAATGATTCTTTTGATAAAGTTTATAAACTTTATAGGACGTAAAAAGGGTTTAGAGATCTTCATCATCCATTAATCTACCCTAATCCTACGAACCCTAACAAGCGGAGAATTACTCGCGCATGTTGGGAGAAAAAGAGATGGAGAGAAAATGTATAATTAAACTACGAAGAAATAGAATAAGAAAAAGAAAGCTACCTTTATTAATCAACAATATTCATTACACTTGAATCCTTAGAAAATGATTACAATTTCTAGTTGTTTCTCGATCTCTTCTAAGGAGGTAGACGAATAGTTGATGATCAGCCTGGATGATTGAGCCGTCTTGGACTTCGTGATCTCGTCGGCTTGATGATTTTTCCAAGAGGCTCTCGGTCTTTATTTATAATCCCAAAGCCAGAAAATTAGCTTCCAAATTAGGAAGATAACAGTATAGATTCACCCCCAAAAATTGCAAACCCTAACTCATCTAACATGCGGCGGATCCACGGCCAGAAAGAGGGTATGGCCGCGGATCCGCGGCCAAGGGTGGGGATCACTTCATCAAATTTTTGGGGCTTTCACCTTGTGACATGTGGCTATCTCTGGTATCTTTGGATCTTTGAAATCTTCTCGTAGTTGCTGCCAGACTTGATATCTTCATTTTGATTTCTTAATTAGGCAGGTTTACTCTAACAACTTGATTTCCTTGATTTTAGACCAGCAAATTCTGCACAACATCTTAATAAATAATATTTAGTAGACTTTGTTCTACTAGGATTTGGTCAATAATATTATTTGCATACAATTTTCTACCAAATGCTAATTATAATATATCAACACATGGAAAATAGTATTTTTATAGATAAACCCTCATATGTATGATATATTATAATAAAGACATTTTTAATATAGAAATAGTTGGAAAAATGTAATAGCAAATGTGCAGTTTTATCAACTGAACAAATACCTCCAAACTTATCTTCGATCGTCCCGAGCAAACTAGTTTATTAAAGAGAAGAAAAGAGAAAACTAAGCACACTTTCGTAGGCAGACACGATTGCACTGAGCACGTGCAACAAGCCGTTAAAACTCTAGGTGTCCCTAGTAGGAGGAGTGTTGTCTCATGAGGGTTTTCAGCGGATTACACCCACAAAATCGTATAACAAAAGAGAGATGGTGAAATTTACATATAAAGATAAGAACCAAAAAAGAAAGACTTTGAAAATAAGAGTTTCCAACTACACTAGCTTTTCAGTTGTTGTGAGTGTTAGGGTATATGCCCTAGAGGCCATTACTGTATCATACTAGCTTGTATATTACTTAATGGAAGCTTGGGATATTCACAGTTTTATTGACAGTCTTTCTCAAAATGGTAGTATGCTACTTGGTTTGTCTCTACTTCAATATGTGCATGTGTTTCTTTTAGCATATCGCTTATATACATATTAGTGGAGCCCTTAGGATGTTTGCTTGATTACCAACGTTGTGATGGCAGTCACACTTGTGGGGGCTGGGTAATCTATAAGCACATCCTTATACAGGTCCCTAGTCGTTGGACTATCGAGACAGGGCATCGATACTCCGGACTAGACTAGCGTATGCGCTTCTCATCCCAGCATGGGAGATGGTCTGTCCCACAGCCATCAGTACGTCGTACTGGAGATAGTATGCGGGTGCTCGCTAGGTTACGAGTACACTGGACAGGACTCGTCGGGAACTGTTGGTTGGTATTATACCTATCGTCAGTTATCAGTTCCTAGGTGACATGAGTACAGCTTAGTCTGCTGACTTGACACTGTCACTTCGCCTCGAGTGTGTTCCCACTGTACTTAGATTACTACCCAACCACGGCTTAAAGGAGTCGTGCAAACAGGTAGTAGTTGGGTGCAGTCCCGAAGTGTTAGTTATATGTATGCCCTAGAGGCCATTACTGTACATAGGATGTATATTGTAGTGGATGCTGGGACATATATAGGGAGGACTTTCTTGCTCGACATGATAGTATGCTATCTGGTTACCCTTTACCTTAACGTGTATGCTGATTGTCTCTCTGTTACATGTTGGTAAAGCCCTTAGGATCTGTACTTGACTACCTGGACTATGATGCGGATCATACTAGTGGGGACATGGTAGTCCATAAGTACATCCTTCACAGTCCCTAGTCGAGGGTGTATCGAGACGGGGCATCGATATACCAGAGTAGACTAGCGTGTACCTTCTCGACCCATACAGATGGGCGATGGATGATCCCATATCCATCGGTGTTTGACATCAGAGGAGATATACGGGTGCTCAGTAGAGACTGGGTACACTGGACGGACTCGCCGAGAACTCCCAGATGGTATTATACCTCACGTCAGATGGCAGTTCTCTGGTGACACTGGTACAGAGTAGTCTGTTGACCCGAGATCGTCATAGAGTCTTGTGTGGTTCCCACTGTGCTTTGATTTCCATCTTACCACGTCCAAGAGGGCGTGCAAAACGGTGGTTTTTGGGTACAGTCCCGAGTCACATGGAGGCAATGAGCGATAGGAGGGGATTCGTCTCTCCCGGTATATGGGGGTTGATGTTGCGCTGTGTTCGATTGGCTATAACAGGAAATCCCTGGCCAGGGTTGCTGAGATTTACTGGTAAGTGTTACCAGTAGTTTCTCGAACAGTTATAGACCTCATATCGACACGACTTATTGAGCTATTGGGGTCTGACGTTTACCACCCCTAGGCGAGATATGCGACATATCAGACGATCAGACCGGACTGTACGGTAGTGTTACTGGTCGGATTCACTGGAGTGTGAGCGGGCTTGCTCGTCGATCTTCAGATCGCTCAATACCCGGGTGGCCGTTACGTTTAGCAGACCGCTTGCGGCTTGTGGGTGTTTGATATGATCATCACCTGCTGCCGGCGTATTGACGAGTCTTTAGAGTCCTACACAGAGGTTTCCTGGCTCAAGCGAAACGAAATAGGAGCGCATATGAGATATGTGCAGGACCGAGAATAATGCGTGTATGTGATACCGTATTCTATTCTCGCGATAAATATATCGAATGGTTGTATGCGATATAACCTAGTTATCGATTCAAGCGTTGATTCGATAAGCCGATATATTGTATACTAGTCGGTTGTGTGCGACATAACCGGGTCATTGAATCAAGTGTTGATTTAATGATTTAATGCATATTTATATATTTGATATATTACTTTGCATCAACTAGTATCGGTTTACTTAAGATGGATTTTCTCACTCGGATGGGCGCATTGTATATGCGTTATACTTTTGTGCATTTGCTTGTATCATGTTTGATGATACATGATTGTTTAAGTGTAAGTTAAGAATAAACCATGGTTATTATTATGATTAGGGTTTTATTTCCTTTTATTGTTTATTTATCTATTTATTTATTTTGGAAATAATTAGAAAAGGAATAAGAAGAAAATGGTGGCTATTTTTGTTTCATATTGAAGCTTCTTGAAGACTTTGACCTAGTGACCATTTTGTTCTTATCCTTAACCCTAACCATTCCATTAACCATGGTCTTTTCTCTACACTTAACTAGGGTTCAAGTTATGATAAGAATTGTTTTTCTTTTCATTATTCTTAAAAAACTTATCATAACCTTTTTCCTTCTTCTTCTTCATGCTTCAAGTGAAGAAGCTTGAAGTCCATCAATGGTGATTGATGCATATGAGTGAGAAATCCAATTCTAAAGTCTACCCACTTCCTATTTCTTCATCCTCTACCTCTTGCCAAGTAGTAGAGTGTGTTTCCTTCACAAGTTTCATGACTTGTTGAAGGTGGAGCTTGATTCATCGATGCTTCGACGTAGATCATCTTCGGCATGGACATCGACGACCTAGCTTGCCCATTCTCCGACGAAGCCGATCCTAGAGCCCAGATTCGTTTTGGACAGCGGAGAGGACCTCGTTGCGGAGCTATGGAGGTGGAGCACCGGATCTACAAAGGTTGTATTTCCGTATTTTATATAGTTAACTGTTAACTAGTTCTTGTTCGCCTAGAAATCTAGTATACGATCCGTTGTTTAGGGTTTGTAGGCACCATAATTTTTGAAATTGCCATGGTTGATGGCTTGGGAGACCTCACTAGAGTGCCTAGGAACCCTGCAGTAGTATCAGAGCCTAGCTAGAGCCTTAGGCGAAGTCCAGACGGAAATTGAAGTCCGATCGAACCCGAAAGTCCAAAACAAACATGCTCTCTGTCCAATTTTTAAAATCTGGGATTTTTCAACATTAAAAATATTCATAAAAATCAGCAGGCAATTATATGAGAAACTGTAAAATTCGGTTGAGTAATTCAAACAGTGCGCCGCGCTTCCGCGGCACGAGCATGGCTCGTGCGGCGGAAGAGCGGCCAATTTGTCGTTTTTCGAATCCAAATTTCTACAGTAATTCATATTCTTCTTTGCTGGTTTTCTTGGGTATTTTTGATATTTTTTCAAGAGTTGATTTTTCTGCAGTTGTTTTGGGGATTCGTATGTTCGATCGGAGTATCAAATTTTGTCTGTGTGGCTTTCCGGATAAATTTTACAATATGTTAAAAAGTTCGACCGGATATAAATACCCAATTTTTCCCCTGTTGGGAAATTTCCAAGTGTTGGATTTTTCCGTAGTTTGACGACGTTCTAAGTAGTGCAAGTAACGCGATGGTCCCTCTAGAAGACAAAACCTTAACTCGATTATGTGACCGTCTTGAACTGCCCTTTGAACCTTCGGGTTTGGGGTAGTACGGCGTGCCACATGTGAGGCGTTGGCTTGACCCTTCTACGGCTGGATCGTTGGTACTGAGGCACGAACGGAATGTTGTTAGACTTGTTTCATGTGTTGATCCGTATCGGGAAAACTTGGGTGTTCGATTGTTCGATCGAAAAGTTTAACATTTTCTGTTTATCTGGAATGGGATACAATAATTGGAATTCACAATGAGTTATATGATAACTAAATGAATGTTATAAACGTAGCAATTTAGTCTCACTTGATCGGTTGCCACGGAATTTTGATGTGATCAAAAGTCCGTCGCAATCACGTAGCGTACGCGGATACTCGCCGGGTAAACTTAATAGACAGCCTCACTCCATAGCCCCGACCAAGTGACTGTAGGAGAACCCCGTCGCCGAAAGCATCTGTCCGGGTGCTCGCGGTAGCGGTGTTCCGCCTTGGTGCACTTCGTCGCCGGTATCGGGGGTGCAGCCGTCTACTGAAGTTTGCGACGAGCATTCGATCAGGATGTCGGGAATCTTGTTGAATTGCCCGACTTGATATTGAAAAGAGTTTTCGATTTTGAGACTAAAATGCGGGGTTTATAATTGTTAGGCATGCGATGTCTATGTAATTCATTTGGTCAGGCATGCGATGTCTGAGGTGGTTGCGGATTCCAACTGTTGTAGTTTTACACTTTCTTTTCTGTGACCGTAAGTGTAATATATGATATCGCCGGTTTCGTTGCTATATGTCAACGACAATTGGGATACGCATATTTACTTACGTTGATGACATGTGATGTTATGTGTTGCTGGATATGTTATATTGGATCGTCGTGTTTGAATAGCCGGGGGTTTTTATGTGAGATGAGTATTTTTCATTTTCATTCATGTAAAAACTTGTATGTAATATTCTTTTATTGGGGCGCTTCCAGGTTGCGGGAGTTGTCACCTGTTGTATATTATTTACTTTTCCGCACTAGGATAGACCCAAGGAGGAGGGCACAAGTAACCGGGTTCTGGAGTCCAGTGGGAGACCAACTCGAGGAGTCGAGTCCGGGTCTCCTAACTCCAGAATTGGTAGGGTTGCTTGCCGCTCTCGTAGGGGTCTAGGGGTATGGGTTTGGCTATTCATCACGACCGTGGAATCCGTGTTTTATACTGGCTCGTATTGAAAACACGGACGTCCTAGTATATCCAATATTTCATATGTTTATTCTGCTGCGATATCTGTGATGAGATCATCTGATGTTTCTGTGATGGATATAGTATATAGTATATATGATATATTATATAGACGTTACTTATGTTTTACACCCGTGCTAGCCCTGCCCTGCTCTGCCGTTAGTTACCTAACCTAACGGTGCACGAGGGGACATCGAGGCGAATGCGGATGGCATAAGTGTACGTCATATCTATCTGTGATGTTTAGGTACTTAAATGATGGGACTTCATTAATGTGATTAATGAAATTAAAAGAAACCTAAGATGTTGTAGAATCGAATTTCAAAATAAAACAGGTAGCTACAGTTCTTGCTTTGCATAGCGGTATATATGATATATCCTGCACCTTATTCGATAAGGAAAGGACCGAGATCCCTTCACCGGGAGTGACTCCTTCAGCAATAACTGGCAGATGCTACACACTCGGTTTGGTTTTTGATTGCTTTTAAGAGTTCTGCTTTGCACAGCGATATATATGATATATCCCGCACCTCATTCGACGAGGAAAGGACCGACGATCCCTTCACCGGGAGTGACTCCTTTAGCAAAACTAGAAAAGCCTCAAAAGCACTCCATTTTAAAATCATTTGATTCTATAACGATATCAAGTTCATTACGCAATAGGTTTTCAGAAAAACCTGTCGTAGCCCTCCGTCATTTCAGATAAGTTGTATATAGTATTCGTGCTGCATTTGTTGGCTTTCGTCAAAGTGCAGTGTGCGGTAGCTATATGCTGCTTATCTGCTAGCATACGATGCGATTGGATTAGGGTAGTCGTGCGGCTTTGTTGGCTTTCGTCAAGGGTCGTGCGGGTGGGTTTAATTCGATCAAGAAATGTACGGGTTGAACTTGACTAGCGGGCTATGGTTTGTTGGCTTTCGTCAAGGTCATAGCACGTTAGGGGCAAAATATTATCGGGAATTTCAAGTGTTGAAATTTGCAATGAGATTGCATACCTTCTATGAGATAGTTGGATCCCGATACCCGCTGCGAGTAAGAGTTACTCCTGGGAGAGTTTTATACATTACAATTAGCCGATCAAGTAGGTGTCTAGAAAGGTGTTAACGAGGTTACGCCTCTGGGAAAACGAGGTTTACATTAATTAGGTTCGTGCGAAAGCACGGGGGACCTCCCTCAAAGTACCGACACTGGCCTGGCTGAAAGATTGGCAAACTTGTAGTGTGTAATTAATCCCGGCTAGTCTTTCCTTTTAGGGTTTGAAGGAAGATTTGATAAAAAGCAGTGGGAGCCATCCTGATTAGATAAAATAATAACCAATCTATTCTTGACAGAGCGCACGCTGAGTGTTTTCTTCTCTCTCTCTCCTGGTAGCGACCATATCACGCCTTAATCAAGATAATAATACGGATTATTGACCGAACCCGCTTGTTATACTGAGCTGGGGAACGTTGGTCCCGCTCCAACTTATAATTGTTATAAGACAGAGCAGGAAATTGGGGAATACCAGAATTCCCGTGCCGCCCAAACGAGGAGAGTGCATGATGATGCATCATCTTCGGGTTTGTTCATTATACAGAACTGTTTCTCAGTATCCTTTACGTCCTGGGTATGTGATACCAGATCAGGATCCCAGATATGTAATCTGTTACATAGGGCTACAGAAAGGTAGAGAACTGAGAACGGGTGATAAGTTTCATGAGGCAGAAAACGGGGCAAGTGTTGCAGCCAAGTCTGTCGGTCACTGTCACCCTGTATTACCAATACATTGATTCTGAACGAATGTTGTTAGATACCGAACCTGATATACCAAATCATATCACTCTCTTTGTTAGAAAAGAAAGGATATAATTTTGTATTGTTGGATAATGTTTTGAACATTTCCTATATCAAAAGTTGATCGGTTCAGGCACGTTATCTAAAAGCATTAATGTTCTAAATCAAACTACAGTTCTTAGTATACGGAACACACACAAGAGGAAGAGTTCAGAAATGAACGAATTCTTCTTGAAGCATTGTAGACTAGGTCAGATCAATGTGACACGACTAGCTAGAGTTACTTATAGATGCATATTTAAATAAGTTTGAATTTACATCTTGTGAAACTCGCCAGTCATGTCACAAAGATAAGATGACCATAGCTCCGTTTATTGGAAACAGAGAAAGAGTTAGTGAACTCTTGGGATGATACATGTTGATGTATGTTAGGTCCCCTGTCTACAAATGCCAGGACTGGTTCTTTGTACTTCATTACGTTCTCTGATGATCTTTCGAGTTTCAGACCTATGTTCCTGTTGAAACACAAGTCCGAACCTTTTGAGATATTCACAGAATATAAGTTAGATGTAGAGAACCAAAATACGGGTATAAGTATTATGTCCTTTGATGTGATCAAGGAGGAGAATACTTGAGCACGGAATTCCTGGATTATTCTAAAGGAGAATGAGATTCTCTCTCAGCATTACTCCTCCGAATACACCATAGCACGATGGTATATCGGGGCGGAGCAATCACACCCTATGTGATAAGGTGTGTTCTATGATGAGTAATTCTGAGTTACCTTTTTCCTTTTCGGGAGTTATGCACTTACGAAGATGCATACCTATTGAATAGGGTTCGAATCAAATCAGTTGCCTACCACTTCATATGTGATATGGAAAGGGAAGAGCCCATATCTTAAGTTAGTTAAGATTTGGGGTTGTCTGGCCTATGTCTAAAAGCAAAATCCGGACAAGCTCGAGGCAAGGTCTGTTATGTAGAACTGGAAAGGTTCCAGCTATACTAAATACAGCAGATGATTTGATAAAACCAAAGGATTCAGTAGAAACCAACGAACCTCAGCCTCTCCGCCGATCTAGTAGGGTTCCTCACCCACCTGAGAGATACTTCAGTTTCTCTATGACAGTGGGAGCGAGGAATGCATCATGAGATGATGACCCAACTAGTTTCGAGCAGGCCATCAGGAGTAAGACACTGTAAGAATGGCTGGATGTTTAGCGATCTGAGATGGAATCCTTATACACCAGCAAAGTATGGACTTTAGCTGCAAGATCTGAAGGGTTAAATCCCCATCAGAAGCAAGTATATCTTGAGAAGATTACTTGGTGTAGATGGAAAAGTTGAGACTTTCAAAGCTAGACTTGTTAAAGCTTTTCGTCATCGACCAGGCATGGATCATGATGATACCTTTTCAAGTGACTATGCTTAAGTCCATCCAGATCCTACTTGCCACGGCTGCATACCCTGACTACGATATCTGGTGGTTGGGTGTCTTGACTGCTTTTCTAAATGATGATTTGGAAGAGAGCGTCTATAAGTACACAGCCAGAGGGCTTCGTAGACAGTGGGAGCAGCGGAAACGTGTGCAAGATGCTTTATAGGATAAAGCAGGCATCGCGGAGTTGGAACATCTGTTTTGATGAAGCAGTCAAAGAGTTTGACATCATCAAAATGGTAGATGAACCTTGTATAAACAAGAAGGTAGTAGGGAGTATGGTGACGATCCTCGTAGAGTACGTGGATGACATACTCTTGATAAGAAAGGAGTTTCTTATGCTACGCTCGATCAATCTCCGCTTATCACCATGATTCTCCATATAGGATCAAAGTGATACCTCCTAAATCCAGGGTTTTGGATCTATGAGATAGATCTAAATGGATGTTGGGATTCTCACTAGTTGTAGTGAGATGGTATCAATCGATCCTGGGGAGAATCACTGGAAGGGTTCCAGGGTGATAAAGACGACTGAATGTCAGTCGCAGGCATTGTCTTTACCCTCAGTAGAGGGACGGTATGTTGGAAGAGTTCCAAACTAGATACCGTGACATACTAGACGATAAAGGCAGGATACATCGCTACTTAAGATGCTACCAAAGAGGTTGTTTGGATGTATAATGGTTCATGAGATGAACTATGTTCCTCCCATTGTGTGACAATGGAGTTGTGGCTTATCCCGAGGAACGCTGGTCCCATCAGTGATCCAGACTTATTCTAAGGCAGCATCGCCTGATCATGGAGATGGTTGATCTCCAGGGTGATCGAGGTTTGGAGAGTAGATTCAGAGGACAACACAGCGGATCCACTCACAAAGGCCTGTTCCCAGAGAGAGACTTTTATGGGATGGTTGAGTATGAGATACTGCAACCACTGCTACAGATGGCCCTAGTGCAAGTGGGAGATTGTTAGTTATATGTATGCCCTAGAGGCCATTACTGTACATAGAATGTATATTGTAGTGGATGCTGGGACATATATAGGGAGGACTTTCTTGCTCGACATGATAGTATGCTATCTGGTTACCCTTTACCTTAACGTGTATGCTGATTGTCTCTCTGTTACATGTTGGTAAAGCCCTTAGGATCTGTACTTGACTACCTGGACTATGATGCGGATCATACTAGTGGGGACATGGTAGTCCATAAGTACATCCTTCACAGTCCCTAGTCGAGGGTGTATCGAGACGGGGCATCGATATACCAGAGTAGACTAGCGTGTACCTTCTCGACCCATACAGATGGGCGATGGATGATCCCATATCCATCGGTGTTTGACATCAGAGGAGATATACGGGTGCTCAGTAGAGACTGGGTACACTGGACGGACTCGCCGAGAACTCCCAGATGGTATTATACCTCACGTCAGATGGCAGTTCTCTGGTGACACTGGTACAGAGTAGTCTGTTGACCCGAGATCGTCATAGAGTCTTGTGTGGTTCCCACTGTGCTTTGATTTCCATCTTACCACGTCCAAGAGGGCGTGCAAAACGGTGGTTTTTGGGTACAGTCCCGAGTCACATGGAGGCAATGAGCGATAGGAGGGGATTCGTCTCTCCCGGTATATGGGGGTTGATGTTGCGCTGTGTTCGATTGGCTATAACAGGAAATCCCTGGCCAGGGTTGCTGAGATTTACTGGTAAGTGTTACCAGTAGTTTCTCGAACAGTTATAGACCTCATATCGACACGACTTATTGAGCTATTGGGGTCTGACGTTTACCACCCCTAGGCGAGATATGCGACATATCAGACGATCAGACCGGACTGTACGGTAGTGTTACTGGTCGGATTCACTGGAGTGTGAGCGGGCTTGCTCGTCGATCTTCAGATCGCTCAATACCCGGGTGGCCGTTACGTTTAGCAGACCGCTTGCGGCTTGTGGGTGTTTGATATGATCATCACCTGCTGCCGGCGTATTGACGAGTCTTTAGAGTCCTACACAGAGGTTTCCTGGCTCAAGCGAAACGAAATAGGAGCGCATATGAGATATGTGCAGGACCGAGAATAATGCGTGTATGTGATACCGTATTCTATTCTCGCGATAAATATATCGAATGGTTGTATGCGATATAACCTAGTTATCGATTCAAGCGTTGATTCGATAAGCCGATATATTGTATACTAGTCGGTTGTGTGCGACATAACCGGGTCATTGAATCAAGTGTTGATTTAATGATTTAATGCATATTTATATATTTGATATATTACTTTGCATCAACTAGTATCGGTTTACTTAAGATGGATTTTCACACTCGGATGGGCGCATTGTATATGCGTTATACTTTTGTGCATTTGCTTGTATCATGTTTGATGATACATGATTGTTTAAGTGTAAGTTAAGAATAAACCATGGTTATTATTATGATTAGGGTTTTATTTCCTTTTATTGTTTATTTATCTATTTATTTATTTTGGAAATAATTAGAAAAGGAATAAGAAGAAAATGGTGGCTATTTTTGTTTCATATTGAAGCTTCTTGAAGACTTTGACCTAGTGACCATTTTGTTCTTATCCTTAACCCTAACCATTCCATTAACCATGGTCTTTTCTCTACACTTAACTAGGGTTCAAGTTATGATAAGAATTGTTTTTCTTTTCATTATTCTTAAAAAACTTATCATAACCTTTTTCCTTCTTCTTCTTCATGCTTCAAGTGAAGAAGCTTGAAGTCCATCAATGGTGATTGATGCATATGAGTGAGAAATCCAATTCTAAAGTCTACCCACTTCCTATTTCTTCATCCTCTACCTCTTGCCAAGTAGTAGAGTGTGTTTCCTTCACAAGTTTCATGACTTGTTGAAGGTGGAGCTTGATTCATCGATGCTTCGACGTAGATCATCTTCGGCATGGACATCGACGACCTAGCTTGCCCATTCTCCGACGAAGCCGATCCTAGAGCCCAGATTCGTTTTGGACAGCGGAGAGGACCTCGTTGCGGAGCTATGGAGGTGGAGCACCGGATCTACAAAGGTTGTATTTCCGTATTTTATATAGTTAACTGTTAACTAGTTCTTGTTCGCCTAGAAATCTAGTATACGATCCGTTGTTTAGGGTTTGTAGGCACCATAATTTTTGAAATTGCCATGGTTGATGGCTTGGGAGACCTCACTAGAGTGCCTAGGAACCCTGCACGAAGCACTTGGAGCCAGTGACGGTTAGACAGGATTCGTCTCTCCCGGTATTGGAGGTTATCATCGCGCTGTCTCTAGGAGAGCCATTACACGAGTAGTCCCTGGCCAGGGCAAGTGAGATATTCTGGTCGGTTTCGAGTGTTATCTCAGGGTGTTATGAGCTACACTGCGACACGACTTGTACCGTTAATAGGGGACTGACGTTCACCACCCCCTAGGCCTGCCATGAAATGTATCAGACGAACAGACCGGACTGTACGGAGATTGTCACATACAGGCTCAGTAGGAGGTCGGATGGGTTTATCTCATCGGCCTTCTTATCGACATCTACCTGGGGACCTTTACGTACAGCTAGTGCCGCGTGCGGTCTGTGGTTAAACCCACTGCCGGCGTAGTGTCGAGTCTTTAGAGTCCCACACAGAAAGTTTCCCTGCACTGAGAGAAACGTGTAGAGGCCGTATGGTTTTACGGCAGGGCTGCGATCACTTGCGTACACTTGTGTACGAATGATGTTTGGGCAGGCAATACTAGTGGGCTTTGGTTTAAGCCGGATCCTAGTATTGCACGGATGGATTTGTTTTTGTCTTCAGTGCATTCGCATTCTACGGAATGCGGATGCGGGTATGTATGCACAGTTTTGAGGAGTGATGTAGGAGGACGTGCCTCATTAGGGTTTCGGCAGTTGGTTCGGCTAAAACCATTATGTGGCAGGCTCATTAGGGTTTTGGCAATTTGTTCGGTCAAAACCATTATGAGTCGGAGACATTGTTTACTAATCCTATTAGTGATAATTATATGATGGCTAATTGCTTTGACCATTTGACCTTCCATGACCTCTCTTGACTTTGTTGACCGGTTGACCGGGGTTGACCATTGACCTTCATGAGAGGTCTACACTCTTCTTTTGATTTTCTTTTTCTTTTGATTAAGAAAATGGTCATTTCAATGTAGCCATCAACTTTATCTTGATGGGATTAGTAATGATAATGTTTTTGCATTATTGAACCATGGTTCATTTTTCTTTAGATCATAATTCATTTCTCATTCTCTCTCTTGCTCTTTCTCATGAGAAGAAAAGAAAATGAGCTCTCATGGTTGCTAAGTTCTCCTCCTTCTTCCTCCTCTTGATTCTATCTTTTGATCTCATGTGTTGAGAGAAAAAGATCCCACTAAGACAAACACATCCATACATCTCCTCTATATATCCTAGGGCTTCTTGACTAGCAATCTCTTTGCCCTAGTTGCCTCGGCTCGAGGTGGAGCTCGGTGTACATCTCTCGGGTGGATCGTCTTCGACTCAAGAAGGCCGCGGAGGTGCCCAAGTTCCGGATCGCCACTTGGAGTTTGGATGGACGAGCGGGACAGCGGAATGAAGACCCGAAGGACCGGTTTCGTGAGGTATTATTTCTACGGCATAGTAGTTAAAGCCTCTAGTAGTTTGCTAGTTTCTAGTTTAGCAAAGATCCGGCTTTTAGTCCATGTTGCCTTTGCGCTAAATATTTGTTTTTCGCCGTTTGCGCCTCCCCTTAAGAACCGGGGTGAGCAACGTGGACTTACAGTGGTATCAGAGCCTAGCTAAACATAAACTAGTAAGTTAGCAAAGTGTTTAGAATATCGATCGAAAAAAAGTCGCAAAACACGTCTGCAAAACCTCAAGTTTCTGTCGATTTTTATACTGCTCAAAAAGTGATTTAAAATATATGAAAAATCATCTCAGGGTTTTGTAAAAACACTGCAAAAAAACGATCCAGTGATTTGATCAATCCGTCGCGGTTCCGCGGCAATGACATGCTTATTGCCGCGGTTCCGCGGCCGATTTAACTCGGCAGTGGATCGGGTTTTGTGCAGTGTTTTAGTTTGGCTGTTTTGGGATTTTAAGACATGTTTTTTCTACCCAGATTTTCCAAAGAGCAAATAGACTTTTGGGGTGGTTAAAAATCCGTATTTTGATCGATATTCCGTGGACTTTGGCTAATGGATATTATTTATGATGTGATATATATATTGAACGTCCGCTAATCGCTATATGTCGATTAGTGGGGGTTATACATATCTGTGATCTGTAATGTTGATGGTTTGTGGATATGAACTCGGTTGATTGTCGCGGATGAATAGCCGGGGTGGATGTGAGATGAGAGTTTCTTTTTCTTTCATTCATGTAAAATTTGTAAATTGATGTAATATTATTTATATGGCCGCACAACCGAGTCGAGGTTGTAGCTGTCATTGTATAATTTCTTTTTACTGTTTTTGCTCCTAGGATAGACCCAAGGTGGGGTGCACAAACTACCGGGTATCTCGAAGTGCCGAGTGGCCTACTCACGGGTTGAGGGAGGTTGCTTCGCTTCGGGTACTTGGCGGGTAGTTTGCCGCACCCGTAGGGGTCTAGTGTGGGGTTTGGCTATTCATCGCGACCGTGTAATCCGCTTTTCGTTGCAGGCTCGAACGAATCGCGGATTCCTAGTATATCCAAAGTGTTCATCTGTGATCTGTAATGGCTATCATTGCTATATATCTATATATGATATCTATTTAGGTGTTGCTTATGTTTTGCATCCGCGCTAGTCCAGCCCCCGCTCTTTCGTTAGTTAAGTAACCTAACGGGTGATGTCGGGGCCCCGTGGCGAATGCGGATGGCATAAGCGTACACCATATTTTGGTTGTTTTCTGCAATGGTAGGATTAAATGATGGGACGCATTGGAATTAATGCAAGAAAATAAACCAAGTAAAAGTCATTGGAACACATTCAAAACCACTCGGTTCTTTTCAAAAAACCTGTTTTTTAAACGCGGAGCTTGAACCACTCCATTTAAAAGCTATCTCGTTCCATCGATTATATCAAGTTCACTACGTTCACGGTTTCGCCAAAACCATTCGTAGCCCTCCGTCATTTCGTATGGATATTCAATAGTATTCAAGCTATGTTTGTTGACCTTCGTCAAGGCATAGTGATTGGTAGCTGTTGGGTGTTCATATGTAGCATAGATAGATGCGTTGGTTTGGGACAGTCGTATTACCTTGTTGACCTTCTTCAAGGGTATGTACGGGTGGGTTCAAATTAACCTGGACAATGACGGGTAGAACTTGACATGTGACTTATGATTTGTTGACCTTCGTCAAGGTCATAAGAGCATGGGGCAAAAATCCATATCGGGAGTTTCAAAATTACTGAAACTTGCTAGCGCTGCATACCATTTGGAGTGTGATGATTCTGGTAGGATTCTTTCAGTTTTGTCACGCGATGATATTTGGATCCCGATCCTACTGTGAGTATATGCTACTCCTCGGGAACTTTCTCACTTAACGATCAATGCTATAAACCTAGTAGGTGTCTAGAAAGGTGTTAGCGGGGCTACGCCCAGAGGGAAAAGAGGTTACTTAATTAAGGAACTTCGTGAAAGCGTTGGAAAACCTCCCTCAAAGTACCGACACTGGCCTGGCTGAACGGTTAAGCAAGTATTGTACTGTGAGATTGATCCCGGCTAATTCTTCCTTTATGGTTTGAGGAGGGATTCGAGAGACAGTGGGAGCCATCCTGTTTAGATAAATTAAAAACCAATCTAAACTTGCAAGAGCATCATGCTAAGTGTTTTCTTCTCTCTCTCCTAATTGCAGCGACCCAGTGACCGCACCTAGGTTACATCTAGATAATAAAATGACTGAATCGGACTGTTATGACTGGCAAAGGTCTGTCCAGATGTCCATTGCCCATGACATGCTGGGATAGCCCTTAACTAATCCAACCCCTGCCGTCTCAGGTCCAGCTTCCCCTGTCACGGATATTCATATCCATAGGACATCGGAAAAAGACTGTGCGAAAGCCAAGTGCCTCGTGTTAGCCTCAGATGATGGTGCACACCAGAGACAACACGAGAAGATGGACTCAGTTTCTATCTTCCTCCATAACAAAGATTTATATGGAGAGTAATCTCGTATTGCAATATATGAGACCTCGAACGAATTGCTTCCAGTGAGGTTGGCTATCGGGTCATCTATAGGGGGCAACGTCCTTACAGAGACCAGCTCTTTTGAGCTCACGGACCTGAAGACCACGTTGAAGAACGGGTCAGATGCTGACTTAGTTCAACAGTCTCTACCTACTACCCTTTAGGAAACCAGGGAAGTAGAAAGAAAGGGAAGGGCAAAAGTTTCGAGACTGGATGTAGTAAAAACAGGACATTCCTATTGTTACGGGAATGAACATGGGCAGAAGGATTGCAGGGCTTGCAAAGCCAGTAGCCAGAATTCGAAGCATGTTGTGGCTTCGGCTTCGGGTGTGTTTGAAATTAAGAACTGTATGTCAGTTAACCCTACTTCCTGGGTATTGGATACCGGATCAGGATCTAATATCTGTAATTCGTTACAAGCTCTGAGAAACCGTAGGGTTATCAGGAAAGGTGATATGACTCTCAGGGTTGCTAACGGAACGAGCATGTATGCTGAATCCGTAGGGGAATATCATCTAGGACTGACAACTGGGCAGATATTGATTCTGCGTAACTGTTTTTATGTACCAGGTGCGACTTGTAATATCATATCAGTATCCTTAATTTCTAAGGAAGGATATGATTTTACTTTTGTAAGCGATGTAGTCAACATCCACCTAAATCAAGTTCTGATTCGGTCAGGTACATTACAAAACGGAATATACGTATTGAATCAAGCTCAGATCTTCAGTGTCCAGAACACACTTAAAAGAAAGTCTCCAGAAACAAATCAGGCTTTCTTATGGCATTGTAGACTGGGTCACATTAATGAGACACGGTTAACAAAGTTACATAAAGAGGGATACTTGAATCCGTTCGAGTATCAGTCTTATGCCACTTGTGAATCTTGTCTCATGGGAAAGATGACAAAAACTCCGTTCACTAGACACGGAGAAAGAGCGAGCGAGCTCTTGTGACTCATACATAGTGATGTGTGTGGTCCAATGTCTACACATGCGCGAAATGGTTATTCATACTTTATTACTTTCACAGATGATTTCTCTAGGTATTGGCATGTCTTCTTGATGAAGCACAAATCCGAGGCCTTTGAGAAATTTCGGGAATACAAAAATGAAGTTGAAAAACAAACAGGCAAAAGTATCAAGACACTGAGATCTGATCGAGGTGGTGAATATTTGAGTGCCGAGTTTCTGGGCTACTTAAAAGAGAATGGAATTCTCTCTCAGCTTACTCCTCCATACACACCACAACAAAACGGTGTATCGGAAAGGCGGAATCGAACCCTATTGGATATGGTTCGTTCCATGATGAGTAAGGCTGAGTTGCCGCGATCTTTCTGGGGTTATGCGCTAGAAACAGCTGCATATCTCTTGAACAAGGCTCCAACCAAGACTGTGCCTACCACCCCATATCAGATGTGGAGTGGGAAGAAACCCTGTCTCAAGTACCTTAAGACATGGGGATGTCCAGCTTTTGTAAAAAAGCAGCATGCGGACAAGCTCGAGGCATGCTCAGTACTGTGTAAGTTTGTGGGATACCCAAAGAACTCCAGGGGGTATCTTTTCTATTCCGCAGAGGAATAAAAGGTTTTTGTTTCTCAGCATGCCCACTTCTTGGAAACTAAATTTTTAGAAAATCAGATAAGTGGGAGCGCAATAGAACTGGAAGAAATTCCAGAACCACAAACTATTACTGAAAGCTTGAAGGAACCAGAAGTTTCAAGAGAACCGGACATCCCAGCGCCACTCCGCAGGAGTAGTAGGCAATCTCATCCGCCCGAGAGATACTACGGTTTTCTCATAGACGGGGATAGAGAGGATTGCACTATGGATTATGGTGAGCCTACTAGCTTCCAGCAAGCCATTCAGAGCGGCGACTCGGTAAAATGGCTGGATGCAATGCGGGCCGAGATGGAGTCCATGTACACCAACAAAGTTTGGACTTTGGACTTTGCCCCAGAAGGGGTAAAACCCGTAGGCTTCAAATGGATCTTTAGAAAGAAGATTAGTGTAGATGGGCAGGTTGAGACCTATAAAGCTAGACTTGTTGCAAAGGGTTTTCGTCAAAGACCTGGTTTGGACTATGACGAGACCTTTTCTCCAGTGGCTATTCTGAAATCCATTCAGATCCTTCTTGCCATTGCTGCCTTCCACAATTATGAAATCTGGCAGATGGACGTAAAGACGGCTTTCCTAAATGGAAATTTGGAAGAGTGCGTCTATATGGATCAGCCAGAGGGATTCATTCAGAGTGGGAGCAGCGGTAAAGTGTGCAAGTTGCTAAAGTCCATCTATGGACTTAAGCAGGCATCGCGGAGTTGGAACATCTGCTTTGATGATACTGTCAAGGAATCGACTTTATCAAAAACCCAGATGAACCATGCATTTACAGTAAGATTGTAAGGAGAACTGTGGTATTCCTCGTCTTGTAAGTGGATGACATTCTCCTAATAGGAAATGATATTCCTATGCTATATTCAGTCAAAGGATTCTTGTCGCAGAGGTTCTCTATGAAGGACCTGGGCGATGCCAACTACATTCTGGGGATCCAGATCTATCGTGATAGATCTAAGAGGATGTTGGGACTTTCACAGTCAAGGTACATCGACACCATACTCAAAAGGTTCAGTATGGAAGATTCCAAGCGCGGTAATTTACCGGCTTGTCACGGGATCACCCTCTCCAAAGAGATGTCTCCCAAGACTGATTTGGAAAGGGATCGCATGTCTATTATACCCTACGCTTCTGCGGTAGGCTCTATAATGTATGCGATGTTATGTACCAGACCAGATGTAGCATACGCATTGAGCGTTGTAAGCCGGTATCGGTCGAACCCAGGAGAGAAACACTGGATAGCGGTAAAGACCATTCTCAAGTACCTGAGAAGGACTAAGGAGATGTTCTTGGTGTATGGCGGAAAAGACCTCCAGTTCGAGGCCTTTGCTGACTCCAGCTTCCAGAGTGACAAGGATGACTCCAAGTCCATGTCGGGTTATGTCTTTACCCTCAATGGAAGGGCGGTTTGCTGGAAGAGTTCAAAGCAGGAGACCGTTGCAGACTCAACTATGGAAGCGGGGTACATAGCTGCTTGCGATTCCGCAAAGGAAGCTGTCTGGATGAAGAAGTTCCTCACAGAGCTTCAGGTGGTTCCTACTATTGTTGATCCAATACCGCTGTATTGCGACAACAACGGAGCTATAGCTTTAGCGAAGGAACCCAAGTCCCATCAGAAGTCCAGGCATATTTTGAGGCGGTACCACCTGATCAGGGAAATTGTAGATCGCTGGGAGATCAAGGTGAAGAGAGTAAATTCGGAGAATAACACTGTAGATCCACTCACGAAGGCCCTACCCCAGACTCAGTTCGAGCGGTTGATCGAGATGATAGGTCTTCGATACGCCAGTACATGGCCTTAGTGCAAGTGGGAGATTGTTAGTGTATATGCCCTAGAAGCCATTACTGTATCATACTAGCTTGTATATTACTTAATGGAAGCTTGGGATATTCACAGTTGTATTGACAGTCTTGCTCAAAATGGTAGTATGCTACTTGGTTTGTCTCTACTTCAATATGTGCATGTGTTTCTTTTAGCATATCGCTTATATACATATTAGTGGAGCCCTTAGGATCTTTGCTTGATTACCAGCGTTGTGATGGAAGTCACACTTGTGGGGGCTGGGTAATCTATAAGCACATCCTTATACAGGTCCCTAGTCGTTGGACTATCGAGACAGGGCATCGATACTCCGGAGTAGACTAGCGTATGCGCTTCTCATCCCAGCAGGGGAGATGGTCTGTCCCACAGCCATCAGTACGTCGTACCGGAGATAGTATGCAGGTGCTCGTTAGGTTACGAGTACACTGGACAGGATTCGTCGGGGACTGTTGGTTGGTATTATACCTATCGTCAACTATCAGTTCCCAGGTGACATGAGTACAGCTTAGTCCGCTGACTTAACACTGTCACTTCGCCTCGAGTGTGTTCCCACTGTACTTAGATTACTACCCAACCATGGCTCAAAGGAGTCGTGCAAACAGGTAGTAGCTGGATGCAGTCCCGAAGCACTTGGAGGCAGTGACGGTTAGACAGGATTCGTCTCTCCCGGTATTGGGGGTTGACATCGCGCTGTGTCTAGGAGAGCCATTATACGAGTAGTCCCTGGCCAGGGCAAGCGAGATATACTGGTAGGTTTCCAGTGTTATCTCAAGGTGTTATGGGCTACACTCCGACACGACTTGTACCGCTATTAGGGGACTGACGTTCACCACCCCTTAGGCCCGCCATGCGATGTATCAGACGAACAGACCGGACTGTATGGAGATTGTCACATACAGGTTCAGTAGGAGTTCGGATGGGTTTATCTCATCCGCCTTCTTATCGACATCTACCTGGGGACCGTTACGTACAGCAAGTGCCGCTTGCGGTCTGTGGTTAAACCCACTGCCAGCGTAGTGTCGAGTCTTTAGAGTCCCACACAGAGAGTTTCCCTGCACTGAGCGAAACGTGTAGAGGCTGTATGGTTTTACGGCAGTGCTGCGATCACTTGTGTACACTTGTGTGCGTATGATGTTTGGGCAGGCAATACTAGTGGGCTTTGGTTTAAGCCGGATCCTAGTATTGCACGGATGGATTTTTTTTTGTCTTCAGTGCATTCGCATTCTACGGAATGCGGATGCGGGTGTGTATGCACAGTTTTGAGGAGTGATGAAGGAGGACGTGCCTCATTAGGGTTTCGGCAATTGGTTCGGCCAAAACCATTATGTGGCAGGCTCATTTGGGTTTTGGCAATTTGTTCGGTCAAAACCATTATGAGTCGGAGACATTGTTTACTAATCCTATTAGTGATAATTATATGATGGCTAATTGCTTTGACCATTTGACCTTCCATGACCTCTCTTGACTTTGTTGACCGGTTGACCGAGGTTAACCATTGACCTTCATGAGAGGTCTACACTCTTCTTTTGATTTTCTTTTTCTTTTGATTAAGAAAATGGTCATTTCAATGTAGCCATCAACTTTATCTTGATGGGATTAGTAATGATAATGTTTTTGCATTATTGAACCATGGTTCATTTTTCTTTAGCTCATAATTCATTTCTCATTCTCGCTTTTGCTCTTTCTCATGAGAAGAAAAGAAAATGAGCTCTCATGGTTGCTAAGTTCTCCTCCTTCTTCCTCCTCTTGATTCTATCTTTTGATCTCATGTGTTGAGAGAAAAAGATCCCACTAAGACAAACACATCCATACATCTCCTCTACATATCCTAGGGCTTCTTGACTAGCAATCTCTTTGCCCTAGTTGCCTCGGCTCGAGGTGGAGCTCGGTGTACATCTCTCGGGTGGATCGTCTTCGACTCAAGAAGGCCGCGGAGGTGCCCAAGTTCCGGATCGCCACTTGGAGTTTGGATGGACGAGCCGGACAGCGGAATGAAGACCCGAAGGACCGGTTTCGTGAGGTATTATTTCTACGGCATAGTAGTTAAAACCTCTAGTAGTTTTCTAGTTTCTAGTTTAGCAAAGATCCGGCTTTTAGTCCATGTTGCCTTTGGGCTAAATAATTGTTTTTCGCCGTTTCCGCCTCTCCGTAAGAACCGGGGTGAGCAACGTGGACTTACAATGAGCCCTATCTTAATAGTCATGAAAAAATGTTAGAAATCACATCATCCCTCAATAAACATCATTTTTATTCTTCATTCCTACCTTTCATCCAAACATCGATCATATACCCCTACGTGTGTGAAATGGACATCACTACACTCGGAGAATTCAATTCAAGCTATCATACTCTTATCCATCTACCTCAGTACTTTTTAACTTGATGAATATTTAGATTTGCTCACACATTTTCATGCGACCGTTAATACTTCTTGAGGTACTAACCGACCGATTACTCATATGCTTGCTGATTAGGTGATAATATTTTCCTCGTCTTGCACCACCTAAGGCTTAGCAGTGACTCCCAGACCAGTTGGCCTTAGGGCACTAGGTGAAGAGGCACCCTCGCTATATTTTTTATTGCTGCCTTGGCGATAACAAAACCAATGTTCGTTTATCTTTTCACCATTTTATATTTTCTTCATTTTTTTTTACTTTGGCTTTCAGACAAGAGCATTTCAAGGTATCCTCTACTATCCCGAGTTTTAAGACGTGTGTAAGTGCATATAGTAGGGTATCAACATTCAAATGTTTGGCTTCCAGAATAGAAACTATTTTTCAGACTTATTTTTATCCTCAGATTAGTGACTTCCTTCATCTTACTAACCCTTGGGACAACAGCTCATAATACTTATTACTAGTTTGTTTAAGAAAACTTCTAATTTTCTTGGTTTTCTTAAACTATTCCTATCTTTTGGATGTAATTTTTCACTTTCTACTCATTTGTTATAAAATTTTTTTTTTAAAAAAATTTTTGAAAATGTTGTGCTTATGCAAAGTATGATGCAAATTGATGTGTAAATAAGCGCAAACCTCCCCCAAACCTGTTTACAGCAGTGTCCTCACTGATGTCATCCGTTAAGCTCAAAAACCTGTAGACTTGGGAGGAAATTATTAAGGTGGGCAAGAATATATGAATGTGAAAATCCTCTCCCAAACTTATTTTAGGCTTACAATTTTGTAAAAGTCATTTTCTTTCAAGAGCCAAAATATACCACGCCCCCAAACTTGAGTTAAACAATTTTAATCTTTTAAAATACCACGAGGGGGTCAAGGTTATTGGTCAATGACAAGCTTTGCAAAGACCGAAGGTCAACACCAACCATTCAAAAAATTTATCGATGAAGTACCAAGTTTGGTGGAAGAACATGTCACCTTTTGACAAGAAGAAGTAGGGAGGTGATAAGATGTGTAATGGAAAAGGATTGCGTCTCAATTTGGAGAGACGACACGGTGATAGTAATGATGGATTACTCGCATTATCATGATTTTCCAAAAGAAGGGGTGGAGGTCCAATTTCTTCATCTTGGAGTTGATTTATCTCAACACCCGTATCTTTTAAAAATGCGAGTTCATCAGCGAAAATTTCCTCAAAGGTTTCATCGATGCCCCGAAGAATAATGTCATCAGAAAAAATGGGGTGATCGTCAGACTCTATAAAACGTTCCTCATCAGCGTTAGATGTTGACCCGGACAAGTCGGTGGAAGAGTAAATGGTTTGGTCAAACAATAACATATGAAAAGAGTCAGTATCATGAGGTTGTTCAAATTCGCTGCTATCAACATCCATTAATTCGATAGAACACACTTGAGCATAGGGTTTGGAGGGTTCACTTCCCAACTTGTAAATGTTAAGCTCAATTGACTTCTTTCCAAAGGATAGGGTCATAGAGCCGTTTCTACAATTGATTACTGCGTTGGAAGTGGCCAAAAAAGGTCGACTGAGTATCACCGGGATTTGATTGTGTGGGTTTGCCACAGGTTGTGTATCTATAACGATAAAGTCCATAGGGAATATGAATTCCCCGACTTTGATTAACACATCCTCTAGCTCACCCTTTGGTTATGTGATAGATCGATCGGCCATCTGAAGAGTGCAATGCGCAGGTTTTAACTCTCCGATCCCTAATTGCTCATAAACAAAATACGGAAGCAAGTTAACACTAGCACCTAAATCGAGTAGAGCACGATTGATATTTTTACCCCCAATAGAAATAGAAATTGTAGGACTTCCGGGGTCCTTTCGTTTCTTGGGTAGTTGTTGCGTAAAAGCAGTGCTCACATTACTCGCAAGAAAAACTTTTTTAGGTACTTGAACTTTTCTCTTCCTAGTGCACAAGTCCTTTAGGATTTTCGCATATGACGGAACTTGTTGAATAGCATCTAGGAGAGGAATGTTTATGTTAACTTGCTTAAAAATTTCCACAATCTTCTCCATTTGTGGACTTGGTCTGTTGCCCCTTAACCTATTTGGATAAGGTGCTTTACCAATAAGGGTTTGGTCCAACATTGGAGAAGTTTGTGGGGATAGAATGGATCCCAGAATTGGAGTGGGGATCGTTTTTGGTAGATTCGACGAAATGGGCGAAGGGTTCGAGCCTTGGGGAAAACGGAGAATAGGCTCTGGTGAAGGTGGGAGACTAGACGAATTAGGGGAAGAAGAAGAAGCTCGGGTATCATTGGTGTCACTAACATCATCACATTGCTCACCCAATCGGTTATTCAGCACTTTTCCCGATCTCAACGTAGTAACGGAACTCACATTATAACTTTGTGAGTGGCCAGGATTAGGTATCGGTTGAGATGGGAGTTTCCCTTTATCTCTCGCACTCATTGCGGCGTTTAACTGTGCAAGTTGGTTTTCTATTGATTTAATACTCTCGCCGTAGGAGGCGGAGTCTTTCTTTATGGTATCAATAGAAGACTTCATCTCGGCCGACAATTGCATGGAATATTTCATGAACATATCCAAAGTTTGTGCAAGTGAAGAGTTGTCAGTACCGGCCACTTGTGGTGTAGAAATGTTGGCCGGATTTTGGAAATTTTGTGACTGAAAGGGGGACTGATCTGTGGTTGTGGTTGCTGTGGAGGAGGTCTTTGATAATTTCTTTGTTGGTTTTGATTCTAAGCAAAGTTAGTATGATTCCTCCATCCTTGATTGTATGTGGAAGAATAAGGATCGTTTCTAGGTCGCTGCTGAAAAGCAGCATTAGTTTGAAATGATGCATTCATAGGACATTCTTCCGTTAAGTGTGAAGGATCTGAACAGCAACCACAGACGGTCTTGGGAAGCGTGAACTAATTTAGGAAGACTAATGAAAGTTTGTTCTCAATAGCATCGAGTTTCTTCTGCATCGCAGCCATTTCGGCTTTCACTGCGATAGAAACATCGAGCTGGTGAATACCTTCTTTAGTTGAAGGTGGTCTTACGCTTTCCCACTGCAAAGTGTTTTCTGCGAGATCTTCCAGATATTTCCATGCTTCACCGTCATCTTTAGACATGAAATTGCATCGACACATTGTTTCAAGCATCTGCTTTGTCGCTGGATTAATGCCCTCATATATAATTCGACATAAATTCCATCTTTGTATTCCATGATGAGGACATTAGACAAGCAGATCCTTGAAACGTTCAAAGCACTTCCAAAATGGTTTATTGGGAAGCTGGGTGAACTGGTTGATCTCGCTCCTAATATGGGCAGTCTTATGGTTTGGGTAAAACTTCTTAAGAAATGCTATGACGAATTCATCCCAATTAGTGATAGAGTGTGCGGCAGTATTATAAAGCCATTTTTCTGCCAAGTCGCACAGTGTGAATGGGAGAAGACGCAAGCGCATAGCATCGACAGTCAACTGTGAAGTACCCATCATTGCGCATACGTTTTCAAATTTGGTGATGAAAACATACGCGTCTTCCGACTCAAGCCTGTGAAATTTGGGCAGCAGATTGATGTAGTGGGGTTTAATTTCGAAATTATCCCCGTTAGCTGGTGGAAGACATAAACAAGTGGGAAGAGGACCACGGATAGGATAGCATCTCTCTTGGAGAGAGATGCGCGGTGGATTCTGCGCACCTACGGGCGGTGGTAGCGTGGTGTTATATTCTGATGGAGTGCCGTCCATCTCGGTCGTTGTGTGTGGTCGGGGAAAAGAAGATGAAGAAGTACCGACTTCGGCGTCTATAGATGGAACGCGGACAAGACGGGCACTAGGATCCTGTGTCCAGCCGAGCATGCACTAAGCGGGTTTAGTGCAAGTGGCAGCGTGTGTGTGATTTAAAATTGGTTTGTTTTGAAAACAGTGGGACTCAAGACAAATCACTCTAAAATGCACAAGCAACCCTAGAACTAAGGTCACCTAGGTCCAGTCTCTAGACCGCTCCTATACTTCCAAAGGACAAGCCGCAGGATCAATCCTCTACCGCCTCTGTACTACCCTTGTAGCCAGGTAAGTGCCAGGTAAGTGGGAAGAAACCACAATAGTGGGCCTAATTAATAACCACTAGCCTTTGACACACTTGCCTAGGCACTACAAAAGTAATGCGGATAAACGATAGATTACCCACGCCCTTCCTCTGTCCTTATTGAGCGCGACTGTCCTTAGAGTCTGGTCTAGATATTTTTTAAATTAATGAAGAGTTAATCTAGATGCTTGGTTTGTGATTTGTGGGGCTTAGGAAGGGTGATGAAATCCCCACCTAATCTTGATTTGGTTTTTGCCCCTTAAAGTCCATATTAAAATATTCAAAACAAAACAAATCACAAAACTTTTGCAAAAAGATTTTTTAGCGGCGCTATTTTGCAAAGAATCCTGCAGAAAATAGATTTTATTGGATTTGAGAGGAGAGAGAAGGAGTTAAGAAAGATACCATAGAAGTTTAACCTAAGATCCCTTAGTTAAGCCGCGTTTCAGCCGCCTAAAGTCCCTTCTTGCCGCGGTTCCGCCGCGGGGTGGAGGGATCAGGTGATGAAAATTTTTCTTTGGCCTCCTGTACTCTTCTGGATCTCTAAGAATGTCTCTGTCTTCTATTTTCCTCAAGTCTGTGACTCCATATCTCCTTGCAAAATTCACGCACAGATCGTTAAATATGCAATTTGCAGTTTTGTGTTAATTATGATATGGATCAAGTAAGAATTCAACACAAATAGTAAGAATAAACAAATTACGCACGTATCCCCGGCAACGGCGCCATTTGATTGGTGTGAAAAAGTTGTGTTTATAGTTAACCGCAATCAATAACGGTGTCGCTTGTAGCTAGACCAAGATTAGTACGGGTCGTCCTCTGGAAAACGTTGAACCTTTTACTCTTACTTTAAATGTGTTGAAAAAGAGAGGAGGGATAAAGAATTTTGTGGAAAGGTTTCTAGATCTATGTTAAGCGAGAATGCAAAATATATAGATCTAGATTATTTTAGGGATATAATTAATATAATAAGAGGGCTTGTAGGGTTCGTTAGGATTTAGTAGTTATGGATGATTAATTAAAAATTAACATTTTTATCCTTTAAAAGATTTAAAGCTAGAATGACAGTGATGCGTGTAGATTAGGGTTTCTCGAGGGAAAAGGAATCCCACTCTTAACCCTTATCTCGACACGGAACTCCGTTTATATCTAGCCTTTACCAAAACAATCATTAATCTAATCTCTAATCGCGGTCGGGACTAACAAAGAATTGTTAGCGCGCCCGATTAGAATGTTAATGATTCTGTTGATAAAGTTTATAAACTTTATAGGACGTAAAAAGGGTTTAGGGATCTTCATCATCCATTAACCTACCCTAATCCTACGAACCCTAACAAGCGGAGAATTACTCGCGCATGTTGGGAGAAAAAGAGATGGAGAGAAAATGCATAATTAAATTACGAAGAAATAGAACAGGAAAAAGAAAGCTACCTTTATTAATCAACAATATTCATTACACTTGAATCCTTAGAAATGATTACAATTTCTAGTTGCTTCTCGATCTCTTCTAAGGAGGTAGACGAACAGTTAATGATCAGCCTGAATGCGTGAGCCGTCTTGGACTTCGTGATCTCGTAGGCTTGATATTTTTCCAAGAGGCTTTCGGTCTTTATTTATAGTCCCAAAGCCAGAAAATTAGCTTCCAAATTAGGAAGATAACAGCATAGATTCACCCCTAAAAATTGCAAACCCTAACTCATCTAACATGCGGCGGATCCGCGGCCAGAAGGGGGTATGGCCGCGGATCCGCGGCCAAGGGTGGGGATCACTTCATCAAATTTTTGGGGCTTTCTCCTTGTGACATGTGGCTATCTCTGGTATCTTTGGATCGTTGAAATCTTCTCGTAGTTGCTGCCAGACTTGATTTCTTCATTTTGATTTCTTAATTAGGCAGGTTTACTTTAACAACTTGATTTCCCTGATTTTAGACCTGCAAATTCTGCACAACATCTTAACAAATAATATTTTGTAGACTTTGTTCTAATAGGATTTGGTCAATGATATTATTTGCATACATTTTTCTACCAAATGCTAATTATAATATATCAACACATGGAAAATAGTATTTTTACAGATAAACCCTCATATGTATGATATATTATAATAAAGACCTTTTTAATATAGAAATAGTAGGAAAAATGTAATAACAAATGTGCAGTTTTATCAACTGAACAGAGACCTATAAAGCTATGCTGGTAGCAAAAGGATTTCGTCAGAGACTAGGCTTGGACTATGATGAAACTTTTTCACCAGTCGCCATGCTCAAATCCATTCGGATCCTGCTTGCTATAGCTGCTCACTATGATTATGAGATCGAGCAGATGGATGTTAAAACGGTATTTCTAAATGGTGATTTAAAAAATGCGTTTTTATGGATCAACCAGTAGGCTTCATTGATAGTGGGAGCAGCGGAATGGCATGCAGGCTGCTTAATCCATCTATGTATTAAAGCAGGTATCACGGAGTTAGAACATCTGCTTTCATGGTACAATCAAAGAGTTTGGTTTTATCAAAAATGTGAATGAACCATGTATTTATAAAGGTATTGTAGAGAGTACTGTTACATTCCTCATATTATACGTGGACGACATTCACTTGATAGGAAATGATATTCCTATGCTACAATCGGTCAAACTATTCTTATCGCAAAGGTCCTCCATGAAAAACCTGGGCGATGCCTCGTACATTCTGGGGATTATGATCTAAAGAGATAGATCTAAGAAATTATTGGGATTGTCCCAATCTAGATACATTGACACCATACTAAAGAGGTTTAGTATGGAAGATTCCAAGAGGAGTAATTTACCCGCTTGTTACGGGATCACCCTCTCTAAAGAGATGTCTCCAAAGACTGATGAGGAGAGGGCTTGCATGAGCATTATACCTTATGATTCGACAGTAGGATCTATAATGTATGCGATGTTATGTACTCGTCCAGATGTAGCTTATGCACTGAGTGCAATAAGCAGTTATCAATCTAACCCAGGGGAGAAACACTGGACTGCTGTGAAGAACATTCTGAAGTACTTGAGAAGAACTAAAGAAATGTTCTTGGTGTATGGTAATGGAGATCTCCAAATGGAGGGATTTACCGACTCCAGCTTCCAGAGCGACAAGGATGATAGTAAGTCCATCTCAGGGTTTGTATTCACCCTAAATGTTGGGGCAGTATGTTGGAAGAGTTCCAAGCAAGATACCGTCGCTGACACCACGATGGAAGCTGAGTATATTGCTGCTAATGATGCCACAAAAGAGACAGTCTGGATGAGAAAGTTCATTTCTGAACTTCAGGTGGTTCCATCGATTGCTAATCCAATACCTCTGTATTGAGATAACAATGGAGCCATGGCTTTGGCAAAGGAACCGAGGTCCTAGCAGAAATCCAGACATATCTTGAGGCGGTATCACCTCATCAGGGAGATAGCGGATCGCCAGGATATCGAGGTACGGAGAGTAGACATGAAAGGCCACACAGCAGATCCATTCACCAAGGCCATCTCTCAAGTCCAGTTTGAGAAACTGTTCGAGCTGTTGGGCATGCGGTACACCGGCGACTGGTTCTAGTGCAGACAGTGGGTACTTATTGCATCAACTACTAGCCTTAGTGCAAGTAGGAGATTGTTAGATATGTATGCCCTAGAGGCCCGTATTATATAGGATGCTAGGCATGTATTTGTACAGAAACAATGTTTGCTCGAAATAATAGTATGCTATCTGGTTTATCTTCATCTTAACATATGATATGTTGTTTTATATTTCATATCTTTATATGCATGTTGATGAAGCCCTTAGGATTATGCTTGATTACCAGAATTATGATGAGATCATACTAGTGGGGCCTGGGCAGTCTATAAGTATATCCATTAATAGTTTCTAGTCGAGGGTATATCGAGACAGGGCATCGGTATTACCAGATTAGACTAGTGTGTATGTTTCTTGACCCTGGGGGTGATGGTTGATTCCCCAACCATTGGTGTTTGACATCAAAGATTGTACACAGGTGCTCATTGGAGAATGGGTACACCGAACAGGACTCGCCGAGAACTCCTATATGGTATATATACCTATTGTCAGATAGCAGTTCTCTGGTGACACTTGTACAGGTTAGTCTGTAGACCCGAGATCATCATGGTGTCGTGTGTGATTCCCACTGCGCTTTGATTTTCACCCTACCATGGCTCTATTGAGTCATGCAAGCAGGTGGACTTTGGGTACAGTCCCGAATCACATGGAGACAATGAGCGATAGGAGGGGTTTCGTCTCTCGCGGTATAGGGAGTTGATGTCGCTTTATGTTTGATCGGCTATAACTCCTAAATCTCTGGCCAGGGTTCTCGAGGTTTATTGATAAGTGTTATCAGTAGTTCCTCGAACTGTTATGAGCCGTAAATCAGCATGACTTATAAAGTTACCGGGGTCTGACATTTACCACCCCAGACTTCATATGCGACGTATCAGACGAAGAGACCGGACTGTACGGTATGTGTTGCTTACAGGCTCGTTAGGGCTGTCATGAGTTCGCTCGTCGGCCACTTTTTCGTCATGTACCTGGGTAGCCGTTATGCACAGCTAGTGCCGCCGACGTGCCTGTGGTTAAACCCACTGCCAGCGTACAGTCGAGTCTTTAGAGTCCTACACAGAGGGTTCTTTCGTTCAGGCGAAAGATGTAGAGGCCGTAAGTTGTTAAGGCATCCGTAAGGTGTTAAGACTGGGTTTCGATTATATTCGTGTAATTGTTACGGGAATAATAATCGGAACGATAATACTGGTAGGCTTTTGTTTAAGCCGGATACCGGTATTATATTATTGGATTAATAGTATTCGTATTTTTTTCGGAATTCGGATACAGGTATACGGTATACAGTATGCGGTATACGGAGGAGGGGTATTCTTGTAATTGTTACAAGAATACCTTCTAGATGGTGCCACCTCATAATGGCATTATTTATTTTATGAAAATAAATAAAAGAGGTGGAAATAAAAAAGTCCAAGCATTGTTGAAAGAATGGGTTGTTTAATTTTATATTGTTTTGGAATTACTAATGAAGCATGGTGCTAATTTTATATTATATGCTTCAATTATTTCATTTGTAATATATCATTTTTCTCATGCATGAACTCTCTCATTATCAAAAACACTTTCTCTTTCCTTATTCTCTCATCCTTCTTCTTCCTAGCTTTAACCCTCAGATGAGATATGAATCCAAAGCTTAGGACCTTAAGTTAATCCAATACACTGATCTCTATATAATTCTAGTGACCTCTTCTAGCAAACTTGGTCTCTAGGTTAAACTTTTGTGAAGAGTTTCTAGCTTGCACGATAACTCTTGCGTGGATCATCTAGGTCTTGGGGTGGCCGGAGATCGAGTTCATCGGCAACGTTCAAAGAGCCAAGGAGTTCATCAAAGAAGGCCCGAAGGACCGGATCATCAAGATGTAATCCCTAACATAGTAGATAACATCTCTAGTTAGGGTTTTCTAGTTGTGGTTTAGATAAGATCTAATGGAAAGTGTGTGTTGTATGCAAAGAAATTTTTTTATTATCACTTCCGCTACCTCACAAGAGTTATGGGAGCATGCATCATGCACCAACACGTTACGTTTAGCTGACCTCTTGCGGCTTGGGGGTGCTTGATATGATCATCACCCATTGCCGGCGTATTGACGAGTCTTACAGTCCCACAATGGAGTTACCTAGTCCTGGAGAAACGATGTGGTGTGCATATAAGATATGCGTGGGGACCCCATTAAATGCGTGTATGTGATGCCGTATATTAATCGGGCGGTTTGCTATTGGTCGGGTCGTATGTGATATGACCGGTTTGCTAAATCAATTGTTGATTTATCATTGACCATAAGCTTTTTCACTTTAAACCCTTCTTGTCTTTTTTTGTATGCATGCATATATGAATTTATTCTCATTGATGCATATATAGATGTCCATGCACACATACATGCATACACTCTTGTATCATGGTTGTTGATACAATGGATGGTGGCAATATAAGACTTACATGTTAGTAAATATATACATATTTATTTTTGAGTGGAAACAAATAGAATAATTCATGGTTGATTTTTCTTCTCTCCATTAACCTTTCCACTAAACATGAGTTAACATTCTATGCTTGTTTTGTGCTCCAAAATAAATATCTAGATATTTATTGACCTATGGACAAAAAGGACTCCGGGTGGATCGTCGTGGATCTAGAGGATCTCAAGTGAGCTTCTTTCAACTTTCAAGTGGTCAAGGAGTCTAGCGTAGGGAGCTACAAAGTTGTATTCTTAAACCCTAGCCTTTTACCACTTGTGTTTGTGTTAAAGTTTTGTTACCCTAGCTTTTCTAGTGTGATCCCTGGGTTAGTTTCTTTAGCACCCTATAAATTTTTTAATATGGCATGTGTGATGCTACCAAACCCTAGTAGTGGTTCTGGAGAAACCCCTTCATGTTATCAGAGCCTAACTAGAAGCCTAGCCGATGTTACGACAATACCAAAATGAAAAACCCCACAAAATACGATTTTGGAAACCCCTTTAAAATGCTCTCTATAAATTTTTTAAAAAGTGTTGAAAGAATTATTTTAGAAACTGCAGAGTGGCATTTAGGATGATACAATAACACAGGAGGAATATGAAGGGGGTGCTCGGTTCTAGGCCAGTGACAAGGCCAAAAATTTCGGCGTCGCCGACCCCTTTGCTCCCCCCCTCGTATTTCACGTGTGATCTATTACTCATATTCTGGGGTTTCTGGTATTGTTTTGAAGTCCAAATTTGCATGTGATGTTGGTTTGGAAATGGCCTCTTTGCGGAGTATTTCGTATGCGTATTTTATAGCATTGTATTTGGTAACTTTGGTGACGTTAAACAAGTCGAACGAATTATCAAACACTGGTATTTTCGAGGTTGAACGTACTCGATATATAATGCAGGTATTCTTATGGACCCTCTAGAAGAATGTAACCCTAACTCGAGATGTGATCTCCAAACTGCAACTAAACCTTCGGGTTTGCCGTAGTTAGTGGCGCCACAAATGAGGCTTGGGTCTGCCTTTCTACGGCTGATCCATTAAATACTGTGGCATAGATTTTGGGTATTGTTTAACAGTACTCAAGTGTTGAGCTTGCTAGGGAATATGGGTGTTCGTTGATTCGATCGAAGAGTTTAACATCGCATAGTAGTATATGATACTTGTTTCTGCGACCTTAAGCGTAGTATGTGTATCGCCGGTTTCGTTGCTATATGTCAACGGCAATTGGGGTACGCATACTTGCTTACGTTGATGACATGTGATGTTATGTGTTGCTGTGTTGTGATGTATAGGATTGTCGTGATCGAATAGCCGGGGTTTTTTATTTGAGATGAGAGTTTTACTTTTCATTCATGTAAAATTCATATGTAATGTAGTATTCTTTTATTTGGGGCACTTCCGGGTTGAGGATGATGTCACCGTTGTTGTATATTATTTTCTTTTCCGCATTAGGATAGACCTAAGGAGGAGAGCACAAGTGACCAGGTTCTGGGGTCCAGTGGGAGACAATCTCGAGGCGTTGAGACCGGGTTTCCTAACTCCAGAATTGGCGGGGTTACTTGCCGCTCTCGTAGGGGTCTAGGGTGTAGGATTGGCTATTCATCACGACCGTGGAATCCGTATTTTCTATTGTTGGCTAAATACTAAATACGGACATACTGATATATCCTATATTATCATATCTGTGTTTCTGCTGCTTATATTTTATGATATGATCGCTTAATATATCTGAGACGAATGCTATGTTATATATGAGATATATAATAGACGTTGCTTATGTTTTACACCCGCGCTAGTCCCGTCCCGGTATGCCGTTAGTTAAGTAACCTAACGGTGCATAACGGAACATTGTGGTGAATGCGGATAGCATAAGCATACGTTGTATTTTCGTTTCTTTTCTGTGATTGGCTTAAGGACTTAAATGATGGGACTACATTAATATGATTAATGTAAAGAAAATAAACCTAAAAGATGTTGTAGAATCAGATTAGAAAACCACTCGGCTTTTCACGAAAAAGCTACATTTCAAAACTGCGGAGCTTAAGCCACTCCTTTTGAAAACCATTTGATTCTACGATGATATCAAGTTCAAAGCGTTAAAGATTTTCTTAAAAATCATCCGCAACCCTCCGTCATTTTAGGAAGTAGAGTACTTAGTATTCGTTCTATGTTTGTTGACCTTAGCCAAGGCGTAGTGTATGGTAGCTAAGTGATGTCTTCCTACAATGCATATGATGCAGATTAATTGGGACGGGCATGTGACTTTGTTGACCTTAGCCAAGGGTCATGTGAACGGGTCTAATTAATCAAGAAATGACGGGTTGAACTTGACTAGTGCTTATGATTTGTTGACCATAGCCAAGGTCATGAGTGCTAGGGGTAAAAACCACATCAGGAGTTTCAAGAGTTGAAATTTGCAATGAGATTGCATACCTTCCATATAATGGTTGGATCCTGATCCCACTATGGGCAATAGTTGCTCCCAGGAGAGTTTTGCAGTTTACAATTAGCTAACCTATTAGTTGTCTAGAAAGGTGTTAACGAGGCTACTCATCTGGGAAGACGAGGTTTATATTAATTAGGTCCGTGTGAAAGCACGGGGAACCTCCCTCAAGTACCGACACTGGCCTGGCGGAACGGTTAACGAAGTTGTAGACTGTAATAAATCCTTGCTAGTTTTCTTTTTAAGGTTTGAAAGAAAAACTTGATTAAAGCAGTGGGAGACATCGATTAGATAAGCTAATAACCAATCTGATCTTTGCAAGAGCTTTCGCTCAATGTATTCTTTTCTCTCTCTTAATGGCAGATACCAATGACAGGACTCAAGCTTCTACTAGATAAAAATAAACTGAATAGGACTAATTATAAAGACTGGCTGAGGAATCTTAACAATGCCTTAACTTATGATAAGGTATCATATGTCCTCACGGCTCCAGCCCCGCCCGTCCCAGGTCCTAAATCCTCAGTTGCGGATATTGAAGTCCGCAAGACATGGGATGCTGACTGTGCCACGGCCATGTGCCTCGCACTAGCATCGATGGATAACAGACATCAGAAGCAGCATGAGAATATGGACGTCCAAGCCATATTTCTCCATATAAAGGAGTTGTATGGAGAGCAATCTCGCATATTACGATACGAAACATCCAAAAGGCTGTTTCAGATGCGAATGGCCCCTGGCACACCAATAGGAGACCATGTTATGAAGATGATAGCTCTTATAGAAGAGCTTGAGGACCTTGGGTGGACAATGGACAATGAGCAATATACAGATATTATTATGCAGTCTCTCCCCTCCACCTTTGCTCAATTTATAGTTAACTTCAACATGCATAACATGGAGAAAGAACTACCTGAACTCCTTAATATGTTAAGGAGTGCAGAAAGCACGCTGAAATAAGTGAAAACTCCCGTTTTGAGTGTTGGGCCATCTTTCTCTTCTCGCCCGAAGGCTAAGGTCAAGGGAAAGATGAAGAAGAAACCCACCAAACCTAAGGTTGGAGTCAAAAAGGCTAAGGGGAAAGACAAGTCCAAGGCTGGGGAATCGGGGAAAGGGGAATGTTATCACAGCCACAAAACAGGACACTGGAAGTGCAACTGTACGGAGTACTTTGATCTCAAGAAGAAGCATGGGGATGCTTCCGCTTCAGGTGTGTTTGTGACAGAAAACTGTGTTTCAATAAACTCTGCATCCTGGGTCTTAGAAACCGGTTCAGGTTCTCACATTTGCAATTCTATGCAGGGGCTGAGAAATAGCAAGGTTTTGAAGACAGGTGACCATACTCTCCGCGTTGGAAATGGTTCCAATGTACATACAGTTGCAGTGGGAGAGTATCACTTGGGGTTGCTGTCTGGATGTATATTGGTTTTGAACCCATGTTATTATGTACCTAGTATGCTTTGTAATATAATATCCGTTTCTTTGTTGGACAATGAAGGATATAATTTTCTAATGCAGAACAATGTTATGAATATTCACCTGAATCAAATATTAGTTGGGTATGGTACGCTTAATAACGGGATATACGTCCTAAATCAACACACAATTTCAGCATACAACACACTAATAAAAGAAATTTTTCAGAAATAAATGAAGCTTTTCTTTGGCACTGTAGACTTGATCATATTAACGAAACAAGACTAAACAAGCTACATAAAGATGGATATTTAAACCCTTTTGAATATAAATCTTATGCGACTTGCCATTCTTGTATCAAGGGTAAATGACTAAAACTCCATTTTCCGGACACGGAGAAAGAGCTACTGAACTCTTAGGCCTCATACATAGTGATGTATGCGGGACAATGTCTACACAGGCTAGAGGCGGTTTTTCATACTTCATTACTTTCACTGATGATTTCTCAAGATTCGGTCATGTATTTTTTTTAAAACACAAATCTGAAGCTTTCGAGAAATTCACTGAATATAAACTCGAAGTAGAAAACAAACCGGCTTGAGCATCAAAATGCTTCGATCAAATCGAGGTGGGGAGTATCTCAGTACAGAGTTTGCAAACTTCCTAAAAGAGAATGGGATTCTCTCTCAGCTCACTCCTTTTTACACATCACAGCACAACGGTGTGTCAGAAACACGGAATCAGACCCTATTAGATATGGTCCGTTCCATGATGAGTGATGCTGAGTTACCCGTCTCATTTTGGGGGCATGTGTAGGGTTCCTAGGCACCCTAATGAAGTCTCACAAGGCATAAACCATGCCAATTTCAAATTTAAACGGTGCCGAGAAACCCTAGAACGGATCGTTGGCTAGATTTCTAAGCGAAACAATAAACTAGTTAACACTTAACTACAAGTAAACGGAAATACAACCTTTGTAGATCCGGTCCTCCACCTCCACGGCTCCGAGATGAGGTCCTCTCCGCTGTCCAAATCAAATCCGGGCTCTAGCGTCGGCTTCATCGGAGAACGAGCGGGCAAGGTCGTCGGCTTCGTGCCGAAGATGATCTACGTCGAGGCATCGCTAGATCAAGCTCCACCTTCACCGAACCATGATAACTTGTGAAGGAAACACACTCTACTACTTGGCAAGAGGTAGAGGATGAAGAAATAGGAAGTGGGTAGACTTTAGAATTGGATTTCTCACTTGTTTTCATCAATCACCATTGATGAAGTAAGCTTCTTCATGTGTAGAAGATGAAGAAGAAGAAGATAATTGTTATGATAAGTTAATTAAAAAAAAGAAAAGAAAATCCATTCTTATCATAACACTTACCATGGTTAAGTGTAGAGAGAGAACTATAGTTATGTGGAGTGGTTAGGTTTTAACATGAGACAAAATGGTGACTTAATGAAGCTTCATATACAAACAAAGAAAAGCCACCATTTTCTCACTCATTTTGTTTTTCCAAATGAATAACTAAATAAAATAAATGAGTAAGAAAATTGTAAACCCTAACCATGGTTCAATCTTTACACAAACCCAAGTTTGCATGCATCATCAAACATGATACAAGCAAGTGCACAAAATCATATCGCATATGCAATGCGCACATCCGAGCGAGAAAATCCATTTAAAGTGAACCGATACTAGTTAATGCAAAGTAATATATCATATATATAATTATACATTAAATCATTAAATCAACACTTGATTTAACGATCCGGTCATATCGCATATAACCGACTAATATCCAATGTATCGATTTATCGAATCAATCCTTGATTCGATAACTAGGTTATATCGCATACAACCATTCGACACATACATTGCGAGAATGAAATACGGTATCACATACACGCATTATTCTCGGTCCTGCACATACCTCATATGCGCTCCTATTTCGTTTCGCTTGAGCCAGGAAACCTCTGTGTAGGACTCTAAAGACTCATCAATACGCCGGCAGTAGATGATGATCATATCAAGCACCTACAAGCCGCAAGCGGTCTGCTAAACGTAACGGCCACCCGGGTATTGAGCGATCTGAAGATCGAAGAGCAAGCCCGCTCACACTCCAGTGAATCCAACCAGTAACACTACCGTACAGTCCGGTCTGATCGTCTGATATGTCGCATATCTCGCCTAGGGGTGGTAAACGTCAGACCCCAATAGGTCGATAAGTCGTGTCGATATGAGGTCTATAACAGTTCGAGAAACTACTGGTAACACTTACCAGTAAATCTCAGCAACCCTGGCCAGGGATTTCCGGTTATAGCCAATCGAACACAGCGCAACATCAACCCCTTATACCGGGAGAGACGAATCCCCTCCTATCGCTCATTGCCTCCATGTGATTCGGGACTGTACCCAAAAACCACCGTTTTGCACGCCCACTTGGACGTGGTAAGATGGAAATCAAAGCACAGTGGGAACCACACAGGACTCTATGACGATCTCGGGTCAACAGACTACTCTGTACCAGTGTCACCAGAGAACTGCCATCTGACGTGAGGTATAATACCATCTGGGAGTTCTCGGCGAGTCCGTCCAGTGTACCCAGTCTCTACTGAGCACCCGTATATCATCTCTGATGTCAAACACCAATGGATATGGGATCATCCATCGCCCATCTTCATGGGTCGAGAAGGTATACGCTAGTCTACTCTGGTATATCGATGCCCCGTCTTGATACACCCACGACTAGGGACTTTGAAGGATGTACTTATGGACTACCATGTCCCCACTAGTATGATCCGCATCATAGTCCAGGTAGTCAAGTACACATCCTAAGGGCTTTACCAACATGTAACAGAGAGACAATCAGTATACACGTTAAGGTAAAGTTCAACCAGATAGCATACTATCATGTCGAGCAAGAAAGTCCTCCCTATATACGTCCCAGCATCCACTACAATATACATCCTATGTACAGTAATGGCCTCTAGGGCATACATATAACTAACAATCTCCCACTTGCACTAGGGCCATCTGATAGCAGTGGTTGCAGTATCTCATACTCAACCATCCCATAAAAGTCTCTTTCTGGGAACAGGCCTTTGTGAGCGGATCCGCTGTGTTGTCCTCTGAGTCTACTCTCCTATCCTCGATCTCCCTGGAGATCAACCATCTCCATGATCAGGTGACACTGCCTTAGAATATGTCTGGATCACTGATGGGACCGACGTTCCTTGGCATAAGCCACAACTCCATTGTCTCACAATGGTTGGAACGTAGTTCATCTCATGAACCAATATATACCCAGACAGCCTCTTTGGTAGCATCTTAAGTAGCGATGTATCCAGCCTTAATCGTCTAGTATGCCACGGTATTTAGCTTGGAACCCTTCCAACATACCGTCCCTTTACTGAGGGTAAAGACAATGCCTGCGACTGACATTCAGTCGTCTTTATCACCCTGGAACCTTTCCAGTGATTCTCCCCAGAATCAATTGATACCATCTCACTACTTCTAGTGAGATTCCTAACATCCAATTAGATCTATCTCATAGATCTAAAAACCCAGGATTTAGGAGGTATCACTTTGATCCTATATGGAGAATCATTGTGATAAGCGGAGATTGATCGAGCGTAGCATAGGAAACTCTTTCCCTATCAAGAGTATGTCATCCACGTACTCTACGAGGATCGTCACCATACTCCCTACTACCTTCTTGTTTATACAAGGTTCATCTACCATTTTGATGATGTCAAACTCTTTGACTTATCCATCAAAACAGATGTTCCAACTCCGCGATGCCTGCTTTATCCTATAAAACATCTTGCACACGTTTCCGCTGCTCCCACTGTCTACGAAGCCCTTTGGCTGTGTACTTATAAACACTCTTTTCCAAATTATCATTTAGAAAAGCAGTCAAGACACCCAACCACCAGAGATCGTAGTCATGGTATGTAGCCGTGGCAAGTAGGATCTGGATGGACTTAAGCATAGCTCCTTAGAAAAAGTTTCATCATTATACACTCCTGGTCAATGACGAAAAGCTTTAACAAGTCTAACTTTGAAAGTCTCAACTTTTCCAAGTACACCAAGTAATCTTCTCAAGATATAGTTGCTCCTGATGGGCATTTAACCCTTCAGATATAGCAACCAAAGTCCATACTTTGTTGGTGTATAAGGATTCCATCTCAGATCACTAAGCATCCAGCCATTCTTACAGAGTCACACTCCTGATGGCCAGCTCGAAACTAGTTGGGTCATCATCTCATGATGCAATCATCGCTCCCACTGTCATAGAGAAACCGAAGTATCTCTCAGGTGGGTGAGGAACCCTACTAGATCGGCGGAGAGGCTGAGGTTCGTTGGTAACTATTGAATCCTTTGGTTCTGTCAAATCTTCAGCTGCAGTTTTGTATAGCTGGAACCTTTCCAGTTCTACATTACAGACCTTGCCTCGAGCTTGTCCGGATTTTGCTTTTCAGACATAGGCTGGACAACCCCAAATCTTAACTAACTTAAGATATGGGCTCTTCCCTTTCCATATCACATATGAAGTGGTAGGCAATGATTTGATTCGAACCCTATTCAATAGGTATGCATCTTCTCAAGTGCATAACTCCCAAAAAGGAAATAGGCAACTCAGTAGTACTCATCATAGAGCACACCTTATCATATAGGGTGTGATTGCTCCACCCCGATATACTATTGTGCAATGGTGTATACGGAGGAGTAATGCTGAGAGAGAATCTCATTCTCCTTTAGAATAATCCAGGAATTTCGTGCTCAAGTATTCTCCTCCCTGATCTCATCATAGGACATAATACATATACCCGTATTGGTTCTCTACTTCTATCTTATATTCTGTGAATATCTCAAAAGGTTCTGACTGGTGTTTCAACAGGAACATATATCTGAATCTTGAGAGATCATCAGAGAATGTAATGAAGTATAAAGAACCGGTCTTGGCATGTGTAGACAGGGGACCTTACATACATCAACATGTATCATCCCAAGAGTTCACTAACTCTTTCTCTGTTTCGAGTAAACGGAGCTATGGTCATCTTATCTTTATGACATGACTGGCAAGTTTCACAAGATGTAAATTCAAACTGATTTAAATATGCATCTCTATGTAACTCTAGCTAGTCGGGTCACATTGATCTGACCTAGTCTACAATACCTCAAGAAGAATCCGTTCATTTCTGAACTCTTCCTCTTGTGTGTGTTCTGTATACTAAGAACTGTAGTTTGATTTAGAACATTAATGCTTTTAGATAACGTGCCTGAATCGATCAACTTTTGATATAGGAAATGTTCAAAACATTATCCAACATTACAAAATTTCATCGTTTCTTTACTAATAAAGAGACAGATATGATTTTGTATATCAGGTTCGGTATCTAATAACATTCGTTCAGAATCAATGTATTGTAATACAGGGTGACAGTGACCAACAGACTTGGCTGCAACATTTGCCCCGTTTTCTGCCTCATGAAACTTATCACCCGTTCTCAGTCCTCTACCTTTCTGTAGCCCTATGTAACAGATTACATATCTGGGATCCTGATCTGGTATCACATACCCAGGACGTAAAGGATACTGAGAAATAGTTCTCTGTAATGGACACACCCGAAGATGATGCATCAGCATGCACTCTCTTCGTTTGGGCGGCACGGGAAATCTGGTATTCCCCAATTTCCTGCTCTGTCTTATAACAATTATAAGTTGGAGCGGGACCAACGTTCCCCAGCTCAGTATAACAAGCGGGTTCGGTCAATATTCCGTATTATTATCTTGATTAAGGCGTGATATGGTCGCTACCAGGAGAGAGAGAGAAGAAAACACTCAGCGTGCGCTCTTGCAAGAATAGATTGGTTATTATTTTATCTAATCAGGATGGCTCCCACTGCTTTTTATCAAATCTTCCTTCAAACCCTAAAAGGAAAGACTAGCCGGGATTAATTACACACTACAAGTTCGCCAATCTTTCAGCCAGGCCAGTGTCGGTACTTTGAGGGAGGTCCCCCGTGCTTTCGCACGAATCTAATTAATGTAAACCTCGTTTTCCCAGAGGCATAACCCCGTTGACACCTTTCTAGACACCTACTTGATCGGCTAATTGTAATGTATAAAACTCTCCCAGGAGTAACTCTTACTCGCAGCGGGTATCGGGATCCAACTATCTCATAGAAGGTATGCAATCTCATTGCAAATTTCAACACTTGAAATTCCCGATAATATTTTGCCCCTAGCGTCCTATGACCTTGACAGAGGTCAACAAACCATAGGCTGCTAGTCAAGTTCAACCCGTCATTTCCTGATTGAAGTAAACCCACCCGCACGACCCTTGACAGAGGTCAACAAGGTCGCACGACTACCCTAAATCAATCACATCATATGCTTATGCAGATAAGCACTAATCAGCTACCGCACACTACGCCTTGACAGAGGTCAACAAACGCAGCACGAATACTAACCAGTACATATCTGAAATGACGGAGGGCTACGACAGGTTTTTCTGAAAACCTATTGCGTAATGAACTTGATATCGTTGTAGAATCAAATGATTTTAAAATGGAGTGCTTTTGAGGCTTTTCTAGTTTTGCTAAAGGAGTCACTCCCGGTGAAGGGATCGTCGGTCCTTTCCTCGTCGAATGAGGTGCGGGATATATCATATATATCACTGTGCAAAGCAAAACACTTAAAAGCAATCAAAAGACAAACCGAGTGTGTAGCATCTGCCAGTTATTGCTAAAGGAGTCACTCCCGGTGAAGGGATCTCGGTCCTTTCCTCATCGAATAAGGTGCAGGATATATCATATATACCGCTGTGCAAAGCAAGAACTGTAGCTACCTGTTTTATTTTGAAATTCGATTTTATAACATCTTAGGTTTCTTTTATTTCATTAATCACATTAATGAAGTCCCATCATTTATGTACCTAAACATCACAGATAAATACGACGTACACTTATGCCATCCGAATTCGCCTCGATGTCCCCTCGTGCACCGTTAGGTTAGGTAACTAACGGCAGAGCGGGGCAGGGCTAGCGCGGGTGTAAAACATAAGTAACGTCTATATAATATATCATATATACTATATAATGTATCTATCACAGAACCTCACATGATCACATCACAGATATCGCAGCAGAAGAAACATATGAAATATTGGATATACTAGGACGTCCGTGTTTTCAATACGAGCCAATATAAAACGCGGATTCCACGGTCGTGATGAATAGCCAAACCCACACCCCTAGACCCCTACGAGAGAGGCAAGCAACCCTACGAATTCTGGAGTTAGGAGACCCGGACTCGACTCCTCGAGTTGGTCTCCCACTGGACTCCAGAACCCGGTTACTTGTGCTCCCCTCCTTGGGTCTATCCTAGTGCGGAAAAGTAAATAATATACAAACGGTGACAACTTCCGCAACCTGGAAGCGCCCCAATAAAAGAATATTACATACAAGTTTTTACATGAATGAAAATGAAAAACACTCATCTCACATAAAAACCCCCGTCTATTCAAACACGACGATCCAATATAACATATCCAGCAACACATAACATCACATGTCATCAACGTAAGTAAATATGTCCATCCCAATTGTCGTTGACATATAGCAACGAAACCGGCGATATCACATATTACACTTACGGTCACAGAAAAGAAAGTGTAAAACTACAATAGTTGGAATCCGCAACCACCTCAGACATCGCATGCCTGACCAAATGAATTACTTAGACATCGCATGCCTAACAATTATAAACCCCGCATTTTAGTCTCATTATTGAAAACACTTTTCAATATCAAGTCGGGCAATTCAACAAGATTCCCGAAAAACTGATCGAATGCTCGTCGCAAACTTCAGTAGACGGCTGCACCCCTGATACTGTCGACGAAGTGCACCAAGGCGGAACACCGCTACCGCGAGCACCCTAACGGATGCTTTCGGCGGCGGGGTTCTCCTACAGTCACTTGGTCGGGGCTATGGAGTGAGGCTGTCTATTAAGTTTACCGGCGAGTATCCGCGTACGCTACGTGATTGCGACGGACTTTTGATCACATCAAAATTCCGTGGCAACCGATCAAGTGAGACTAAACTGCTATGTTTATAACATTCATTCAGTTATCTCATAACTTATTGTGAATTCCAATTATTGTATCACATTCCGAATAAAATAGAAAATGTTAAACTTTCCGATCGAACATCCAAACACCCAAGTTTTCCCGATACAGATCAACACATGAAATAAGTCTAACAATATTCAGTTCATGCCTCGGTACCAACGGTCCAGCCGTAGAAGGGTCAAGCCAACGCCTCACATGTGGCACGCCGTACTGCCCCAAACCCGAAGGTTCAAAGGGCAGTTCAAGACGGTCACATAATCGAGTTAAGGTTTGTTGTCTTCTAGAGGGTCCATCGCGTTACTTGCACTACTTAGAACGCCGTTAAACTACGGAAAAATCCAACACTTGGAAATTTCCCGACTGGGGAAAAAGTGGGTATTTAGATCCGGTCGAACTTTTTAACATATTCTAAAATTTACCCGGAAAGCCATACAGACAAAATTTGATAATCCGATCGAATATACGAATCTCCAAAATAACCCTAGAAAATTCAACTTTTGAATTAATTATTAAAAATTCCCAGGAAAACCAGAACCACTAAATAGGAGTTACCGTGCAAATAAAATGGGGCAATGAAACAATTAGGCCGCGGAACCGCCGCACGAGCCATGCTCGTGCCGCGAATCCGCGGCTGTTTAATGGAATTGGCTCATCAAACTTCACCGTAACTCTTAGATATCCCTGCTGGTTTTTCTGCATATTTTTAATCTTGAAAAAACCACGTTTTTAGAAAATGTCCAGAGAGCATGAAAATTTTGGGGTTTCGGTTCGTTCGGACTTCAAATTCCGTCTAGACTTCGTCTAAGGCTCTAGCTAGGCTCTCATACCACTGTAGGGTTCCTAGGCACCCTAATGAAGTCTCACAAGGCATCAACCATGCCAATTTCAAATTTAAACGGTGCCGAGAAACCCTAGAACGGATCGTTGGCTAGATTTCTAGGCGAAACAATAAACTAGTTAACACTTAACTACAAGTAAACGGAAATACAACCTTTGTAGATCCGGTCCTCCACCTCCACTGCTCCGAGATGAGGTCCTCTCCGCTGTCCAAATCAAATCCGGGCTCTAGCGTCGGCTTCATCGGAGAACGAGCGAGCAAGGTCGTCGGCTTCGTGCCGAAGATGATCTACGTCGAGGCATCGCTAGATCAAGCTCCACCTTCACCGAACCATGATAACTTGTGAAGGAAACACACTCTACTACTTGGCAAGAGGTAGAGGATGAAGAAATAGGAAATGGGTAGACTTTAGAATTGGATTTCTCACTTGTTTTCATCAATCACCATTGATGAAGTAAGCTTCTTCATGTGTAGAAGATGAAGAAGAAGATAATTGTTATGATAAGTTAATTAAAAAAAAAAAATCCATTCTTATCATAACACTTACCATGGTTAAGTGTAGAGAGAGAACTATAGTTAAGTGGAGTGGTTAGGTTTTAACATGAGACAAAATGGTGACTTAATGAAAGCTTCATGAAGCTTCATATACAAACAAAGAAAAGCCACCATTTTCTCACTCATTTTCTTTTTCCAAATGAATAACTAAATAAAATAAATGAATAAGAAAATTGTAAACCCTAACCACTCATAAAACCATGGTTCAATCTTTACACAAACCCAAGTTTGCATGCATCATCAAACATGATACAAGCAAGTGCACAAAATCATATCGCATATGCAATGCGCACATCCGAGCGAGAAAAATCCATTTAAAGTGAACCGATACTAGTTAATGCAAAGTAATATATCATATATATAATTATACATTAAATCATTAAATCAACACTTGATTTAACGATCCGATCATATCGCATATAACCGACTAATATCCAATATATCGATTTATCGAATCAATCCTTGATTCGATAACTAGGTTATATCGCATACAACCATTCGACACATACATCGTGAGAATGAAATACGGTATCACATACACGCATTATTCTCGGTCCCGCACATATCTCATATGCGCTCCTATTTCGTTTCGCTTGAGCCAGGAAACCTCTGTGTAGGACTCTAAAGACTCGTCAATACGCCGGCAGTAGATGATGATCATATCAAGCACCCACAAGCCGCAAGCGGTCTGCTAAACGTAACGGCCACCCGGGTATTGAGCGATCTGAAGATCGACGAGCAAGCCCGCTCACACTCCAGTGAATCCAACCAGTAACACTACCGTACAGTCCGGTCTGAACGTCTGATATGTCGCATATCTCGCCTAGGGGTGGTAAACGTCAGACCCCAATAGCTCGATAAGTCGTGTCGATATGAGGTCTATAATAGTTCGAGAAACTACTGGTAACACTTACCAGTAAATCTCAGCAACCCTGGCCAGGGATTTCCGGTTATAGCCAATCGAACACAGCGCAACATCAACCCCCTATACCGGGAGAGACGAATCCCCTCCTATCGCTCATTGCCTCCATGTGATTCGGGACTGTACCCAAAAACCACCGTTTTGCACGCCCTCTTAGACGTGGTAAGATGGAAATCAAAGCACAGTGGGAACCACACAAGACTCTATGACGATCTCGGGTCAACAGACTACTCTGTACCAGTGTCACTAGAGAACTGCCATCTGACGTGAGGTATAATACCATCTGGGAGTTCTCGGCGAGTCCGTCCAGTGTACCCAGTCTCTACTGAGCACCCGTATATAATCTCTGATGTCAAACACCAATGGATATGGGATCATCCATCGCCCATCTTCATGGGTCGAGAAGGTATACGCTAGTCTACTCTGGTATATCGATGCCCCGTCTCGATACACCCACGACTAGGGACTTTGAAAGATGTACTTATGGACTACCATGTCCCCACTAGTATGATCCGCATCATAGTCCAGGTAGTCAAGTACACATCCTAAGGGCTTTACCAACATGTAACAGAGAGACAATCAGTATACACGTTAAGGTAAAATTCAACCAGATAGCATACTATCATGTCGAGCAAGAAAGTCCTCCCTATATACGTCCCAGCATCCACTACAATATACATCCTATGTACAGTAATGGCCTCTAGGGCATACATATAACTAACAGTATGCAGTGGAGACTGCAGCGTTTCTATTAAACAGGGTCCCAACCAAAACCATGTCTACCACGCCATATGAGATATGGCATGGAAAGAGACCATCTCTTAAACGAATTAAGATTTGGGGTTGCCCGGCCTATGTTAAAAAGCAGAATCCGGTCAAATTCGAGACATGGTCAGTCATGTGTAATTTTATAGGATATCCAAAGAATTCTTATAGATATCTATTCTACCACAAGTAGGAACAAAAGGTGTTTGTTTCTCAGCATGCCACAATTTTAGAAAAAGAATTTTTTACAAATGATACAGATGTCAGTGTAGTAGACCTAGAAGAAGTTCTAGAAACACAAATTACAAATGATGACTTTGTTGAACTGGCTGTTGCAATTGAAACTGAAGAACCTCAGCCACTCCGTAGGTCTGGTAGGACTTCTCTCCCACCAGAGAGGTACTATGGTTTCCTCATTGATGGTGATAAAGAAGACTGCATCATGGAAGATGATGATCCTACCAGCTTTCATCAAGCTATCATGAGTGGAGACTCTATGAAGTGGCTGGATGCCATGAGATCTGAAATGGAGTCTATGTACACCAACAGAGTATGGACTTTGGACGTTGTACCCCATAGGGTAAAATCTGTGGGGTGCAAATGGATCTTTAAAAGAAAGATTGGTGTAGATGGGCAGGTAGAGACCTATAAGGCAAGACTTGTGGCGAAGGGTATTCGTCAAAGACCAGGTTTGGACTATGACAAAACTTTTTCTCCCGTAACCATGCTTAAATCCTTTCGGATCCTACTTGCTATTGCTGCACACTACGACTATGAAATCTAGCAGATGGACGTTAAAACAACATTTCTAAATGGAGATTTAGAAGAATGCGTTTATATGGATCAGCCAGAGGGCTTCATTGACAGTGGGAGCAGCGGGAAAGCATGTAGATTGCTTAAATCCATTTATGGATTAAAGCAGGCATCACGGAGTTGGAACATCTATTTCGATGATGTTATCAAAGAGTTTGATTTCATCAAAAATCCAGATGAACCTTGTGTTTATAAAAAGGCTGTAGGGAAAGCTGTCACATTCCTCGTATCGTACGTGGATGACATTCTTCTGATAGGAAATGATATTCCTGTGCTACAGTCGGTCAAATCTTTCTTATCACTAAGGTTCTCCATGAAGGACCTGGGTGATGCCACATACATTCTGGGCATTCGGATCTATAGGGATAGATCCAAGAGATTATTAGGATTGTCCCAAACAAGGTACATTGACACCGTCCTAAAAAGGTTTAGTATGGAAGACTCCAAGCGGGGTGCCTTACTCGCTTGCCATGGGGTCACTCGCTATAAGGACTTTTGCCTAAAGACCGATGAAGAGAGAGCTCGCATGAGCATTATACCCTATGCTTCTGCAATAGGATCTATAATGTATGCGATGTTATGTACACGCCCAGATGTAGCTTATGCACTTAGTGTAGTAAGCAGGTATCAATCCAACCTAGGGGAGAATCACTGGATAGCTGTGAAGAACATTTTTAAGTACTTACGAAGGACTAAAGAATTGTTCTTGGTGTATGGTAATGGAAATCTCCAGATGGAGGCCTTTACCGATTCGAGCTTCCATAGTGATCAGGACGACATCAAATCTATCTCTGGGTTTGTATTTACCCTGAATGGAGGGGCGGTAAGTTGGAAGAGTTCCAAACAGGATACCGTTGCAGACTCTACGATGGAGGCCGAGTACATTGCTGTGAATGATGCCGCCCAGGATGCCGTCTGGATGAGAAAGTTCGTCTCGGAGCTAAGAGTAGTTCCAACCATTATTGATCCAATACCATTGTATTGTGATAATAATGGGGTTATGGCGTTAGCCAAGGAGACCAGGTCCCATCAGCAGTCCAGACACATCCTGAGGCGCTTTCATTTGATCTGGGAGATTGTAGATCGCCGCGAGATCGAGATTAGGAAAGTAGACACAAAGAATAACACCGCGGATCCACTCACCAAAGCCCTCCCTCAGCCGCGGCATGAGCGACTTTTTGAGATGTTGGGTCTGAGATACGCCAATAACTGGCATTAGTGCAAGTGGGAGATTGTTGGATATATGTATACCCTAGAGGCCAATATATGATAGTGGATGTATTTATACATATATTCAGTGTACATCCTTGCTCGACATGATAGTATTCTATCTGGTTCTTCTTTATCTGACATGTTGACTTGATCATGCTTTTATTCATTTGCACATGTTGATAAAGCCCTGAGGATATTTTCTTGACTAATGCGATTATGATGGAGATCATACTAGTGGGACGTCTGTAGTTTATAAGCATATCCTGAAATGTCCTTAGTCGTAGGTGTATCGAGATGGGGCATCGATATACCAGAGTAGACAAGCCATATAGTAGAACCATATGATGGGCGATGGATGTTCCCACATCCATTGATGTTTGACATCAAGATCGTATACAGGTGCTCAGTGGTGACTGGGTACACTGGACGGACTGGCCGAGAACTCCTATATGGTATTATATCTATCGTCGGATAGCAGTTCTCAGGTGACACTGGTACAGGTTAGTCCGTAGAACTAAGATCGTCATGGAATCTTGTGTGTTCTCCCACTGTATTTTGATTACCTCCCTACCACGGCTCTACTAAGTCATGCAAACAGGTGGCTTTTGGGTACAGTCCCGAGACACAAGAAGACGATGAGCGATAGGAGGGGTTTCGTCTCTCCCGGTATTGGGAGTTGATGTTGTGCTGTGCATGATTGGCTATATCAGTAAGTCCCTGGCCAGGGCTGTTGGGATTTACTGATAAGAGTTATCAGTAGTTTCTCGATATGTTATAGACCATTCATCAGCATGACTTATTGAGTTATTGGGGTCGACATTACCATCCCTAGACTCGATATGCATCATATCTGACGGAGAGACCGGACTCTACGGTAGTGTTGCCGGTTGGCTCGACAGGAGTTGTGACAGGTTCGCTTGTTTTCTTCTGATCGCTCAATACCAGGGTGGCCCTTATGTTTAGCTGACCTCTTGCGGCTTGGGCGTGATTGATATGATCATCATCCACTGTCGGCGTATTGACGAGTCTTAGAGTCCCAAAATGGAGTTACTTAGTCCAGGAGAAACGATTTGTTGTGCATATGAGATATGCACGGGGACCCGATTAAATGCTTGTATGTGATGCCGTATATTAATCGAGCAGTTTGCTATTGGTCGGGTCGTATGTGATATTACCGGTGTGCTAAATCAAGTGTTGATTTATCATTGACCATAAGCTTTTTCACTTTAAACCCTTCTTGTCTTTTGTTGTATGCATGCATGTATGCATTTATTCTCATTGATGCACATATGGATGTGCATGCACACATACATGCATACACTCTTGTATCATGGTTGTTGATACAATGGATGGTGGCAATATAAGCCTTACATGTTAGTAAATATATACATATTTATTTTTGAGTGGAAACAAATAGAATAATTCATGGTTGATTTTTCTTCTCTCCATTAACCTTTCCACTAACCATGAGTTAACATTCTATGCTTGTTTTGTGCTCCAAAATAAATATCTAGATATTTATTAACCTATGGTTAAAGATGAGAAGGAAATTATATATATATATATATATATATATATATATGTTTTTCTTTCTCATTTTTAATCATCTTGATCATTATCTCTTGAGATCTTCATCTTGCCATCTTCTCCCTCCTCACTCTTTTGCTCTCTAGCTTTTAGTAGTGAACAAAAGAGTGATCAAGTTTGGGTTTTGAAGTGAGAAAACAAACCAGATCACCATTCTACACTACTCTTGCCCATTAGTTTAGAGTGTTGGCTTCAACTTTATCTCTTGATCTAGTGAAGCATCTAGCTTGGAAAAAGAGGACTTTGTGTAGATCGTCGTGGACCTAGAGAATCTCAAGCGAGCTTCTTTCAACTTTCAAGTGGTCAAGAAGTCTAGCGTAGGGAGCTACAAAGGTTGTATTCTCAAACCCTAGCCTTTTACCACTTGTGTTTGTGTTAAAGTTTTGTTACCCTAGCTTTTCTAGTGTGATCCCTAGGTTAGTTTCTTTAGCACCCTTTAAATTTTTTAATATGGCATGTGTGATGCTACCAAACCCTAGTAGTGGTGCTGGAGAAACCCCTTCAATCTCGAATCAACTAGATCTTCTTTGTCCTCTCCAGCATAAGCTGCGGTCCCAAAATACTGATCTCAATGAGCTCTGTCCAACAAACTGGTAATCGACATCTCCTCCCATATAGCGCCTCGAAAGGTGCTATCTGAATCGTCTCCTGGAAGCTGTTATTATTGGAAAACTCTATCTTGGGCAAGTGGCGATCCCAGCTGCCACCAAAATCTAAAACGTAAGCTCGGGGCATGTCCTCATGAGTCTGTATGATCCACTCTGACTTACCGTCGGTCTGCGGATGGAAAGCTGTACTGAAACTCAATCAAGTGCACAACGCCTCCTGAAGTTTCTTCCATAATCGGCTGGTGAACAGGGTGCCTCTGTCGGGAACAATGCAAGTCGGAACGTCGTGTAGTCGCACAATCTCATCAACATAAATCTGAGCATACTGAGCGAATCCGAAAGTGGTCTTCACTGGCAAAAAGTGAGCCGCTTTCGTCTACCGGTCTACGATCACCCAAATAGAGTCATAACCTCGACTAGTCCTCGGTAGACCCATGATAAAATCCATAGAGATATGCTCCCACTTCCACTCCAGAATAGGCAAAGGCTGTAACTCTCCTGCTGGCCTTTGATGCTCGGCCTTGATTTGCTGGCAAGTCAGGCATCTCGAAACAAAATCTATGACATTTATCTTCGTCCCTTTCTACTAGTAGACATCTCTCAAGTCATGGTACATCTTGGTGGAACCCGGATGAGCACTATATGCTGTGACGCACCTCCTCTAAAATCTTGTGTCTCAGGCCTTTGGAATCTGGCACACACAGTCGAGTCCTAAATTGTAGCACTCCCTGATCATCGATCTCGAACTCTAAATCTCTGCCCTATCAAACCTACTCCGTGATCTCTGACAAACGAACGTCATCGGACTGTGCCCCACGGATACGATCAAGTAACTGTGGACGTGCACGGACATGGGCAAGCTGTCCCCCGGTTGAAGTAAACTTGAACTGTACTCAGCTGTCATATAGAATCTGCCAATCTGCCGTTGACTGTCTCTAAAGTATGCTCAAACAAGACAAGCTACCTCCAGGCCTCCGACTCAAAGCATCTGCCACAACATTCACCTTGCCTGGATGATAAAGAATCTCGCATTCATTGTCTTTCACTAGCTCCATCCAACGGCGTTGTCTCAAATTTAGATCTCGCTGCTGAAAATATACTTTAAGCTCTTGTGGTCCGTAAATATCTGGTATGAGTGGCCGTATAAGTAATGCCTCCAAATCTTGAGTGCAAGGACCACCGCGGCCATCTCTATGTCGTGAGTGGAAAAATTTTGCTTGTGCTTCTTCAGCTGCTGAAAACTCTGCTCGCATGCCTCGGTCCAAAGAAAAGGAACTCCCTTCCGGGTCAACCCGGTCAGCGGTGCAGCAATACGAGAAAAATTCTGAACAAAGCGTCGGTAGTATCCGGCCAAACCCAAAAAGCATGCGGACCTCCGTCACTGATATACGTCTAGGCCTGTGTTGAACGGACTCGATCTTCTTCGGGTCCACACGTATGCCATCTCTCGTAACCACGTGACCTATGAAATCAACACTATCCAGCCAGAAGGCGCAATTGGGGAATTTAGCGAACAGCTGATGCTCCTTCAAAGTCTGCAATGCGATCCTCAAATGCTGCTCATGATCCTCTCGACTCCGGCAGTATACTAAGATGTCATCAATGAACACGATGATAAATTGATCAAAGAACGGCCTGAAAATGTGGTTCATCAAATCCATAACACCGCTGGGGCATTGGTGAGCCCGAACGACATCACCAAGAACTCATAATGCCCGCAGCGCGTACGAAAAGCACTCTTCAAAATTGGCATCCTTCTGAACCCTCAACTGATGATAACCTGACCGCAAGTCAATCTTCGAGAAATGTCCCACACCCTGGAGCTGATCAAATAAATCGGCAATGCGAGGTGGGGGTATCTATTCCGCACAGTAACCCGATTCAACTAACGATAATCGATGCACAAACGCATACTGTCGTCTTTCTTCTTAACGAACAGGACAGGAGCTCCCCAAGGTGACACACTCGGACGAATAAGCATTTTATCCAACAATTCCTGCAACTGATCCTAAGCTCTTAAAGCTCCGCTGGGTCTATCCGATATGGCGGTATAGAAATAGGCCGCGTGCTGGGAATCATGTCAATGCAAAACTCGATATCACGCTCTGGCGGCAATCCAAGAAACTCGTCAGGAAAGACATCGGAAAAACTTGTCACAATCGGAACCTGGACCAACAGGACCTCTGCGGCTCCAGCATCATGTACATGCAGGGTTACCTAAGACAGAAGCAAGGTTTCGGGTGGCATCGTCCATGCCAAATTCAAATTTTTGCCGTTTTAGCTAACCCTAACTGTAAGTCCACGTTGCGACCCCCGGTTCTTACGGGGAGGCGGAAACGGTATAAAATCAAAATTTTAACGCAAGAGGCAACATGGACTAAGCTAGGTCGGGATCTTTACCTAAACTAAAACTAGCAAACTAAGCTAAAGATATTTAGCTACTCGGATGAAGATGGTTATACCTAAACTTGAACTCCTTCTCTTCAAGCTCCGATGGTGGTTCGATGGCTCCTTCTCGTTGTCTCCGTACGCCGAAGATAGATCCACTTGGAAGCTCCAACCTTTAGCTCCTTTTTCGTTCTTTGAAGAAACTAGTTCACTTGGTTTGCTAAACCTAGTGAACTAGAATGAGTAGAGATGATTTATAATGGGATTTTATCTATGGTTCTTGATTCTCAACTCATGAGACAAGAGAACCATAGATCAAGAGAGGGAGCAAGAGGTTGAGGGTGAGAGCAAGAGGAGAGCTCAAGAACAAGAGAGAGAATGAGCAAGAAAGAATGAGCAACTCTTTTGTCTTTCACCCTCTCATAATCCAAAGTGATCATAACTCATCATATCAAAAAAGTCTTATGTGATGGTTTGAAGCAACCTTAACCTTATCATGTCATGCACTCATTTTACTCAAATGAGCAAGCAAGTAAAAGTCTTTGGCATGAAATGATAACCATGGTTATCATGATGGTCAACTAGTCAAGCCTAGTCATCCGGTCAACAAAAGTCAACAAGTCAACAAAGTCAACAAGTCAACAAAAGTCAACAAGTCAACAACCATATCACCATAATACTTAATTAATATAATAGTTAATCACATATCATATTCTCATTAGGGTTGAGCATAAAGTCAAATAGTTAACGGTCAACAGTCAACAACCCTAATGAGAATCCGCCGCCTCTGCCTCCCTGTCAACTGTGCATACACACCCGCATCCGCGTTCCGAGGAACACGAATGCAAACTGGATAAATCCAATCCCATAAGGTACACTAGGATCTGGCTTAAACCAAAGCCCGCTAGTGTAAACTGTCCGGACACTGTACGTGCACAAGTGCACGGATGTGACCGAACGCTGTCGCAAAACCATGCGACCTGTCGCAATACCATGCGACCTCTACTCTTTTGCCTAAAGGCGAAAAGCTTTCTGTGTGGGACTCTAAAGACTCGACACTACGCTGGCAGTGGGTTTAACCACAGACCGCAAGCGGCACTAGCTGTGCGTAACGGTCCCCAGGTAATGCCGACAAGAAGACCGACGAGGCGAAACCCATCTGAACTCCTACTGAGCCTGAGTGTGACATTCTCCGTACAGTCCGGTCTGTTCGTCCGATACATCGCATGGCGGGCCTAGGGGGCGGTAAACGTCAGTCCCCCAATAGCGGTACAAGTCGAGCCGGAGCGAAGCCCAAAACACCCTGAGATAACACTGGAAACCTACCAGTATATCTCGTTTGCCCTGGCCAGGGACTAATCGTGTAATGGCTCTCCTAGACACAGCGCGATGTCAACCCCCAATACCGGGAGAGACGAATCCTGTCTAACCGTCACTGCCTCCAAGTGCTTCGGGACTGCACCCAACCACCACCTGTTTGCACGACTCCTTTGAGCCGTGGTAGGGTAGTGATCAAAGTACAGTGGGAACACACCCGAGGCGAAGTGACAATGTCAAGTCAGCGGACTAAGCTGTACTCATGTCACCTGGGAACTGATAACTGACGATAGGTATAATACCAACTAGTCAGTTCCCGACGAGTCCTGTCCAGTGTACCCGTAACCTAACGAGCACCCGCATACTATCTCAAGTACGACGTACTGACGGCTGTGGGACAGACCGTCTCCCACACTGGGATGAGAAGCGCATGCGCTGGTCTACTCCGGAGTATCGATGCCCTGTCTCGATAGTCCTGCGACCAGGGACCAGCATAAGGATGTGCTTATAGATTACCCAGCCCCACTAGTGTGACGGCCATCACATCGCTGGTAATCAAGCAAAGATCCTAAGGGCTCCACTAATGTGTATAGGTGATATACTAAAATAAACACATGTACACATTGAAGCAGAAACAAACTAAGTTGCATACTACTATTTTGAGCAAGATTGTCAATACAAGGTGAATATCCCAAGCTTCCATTAAGTAATATACATACTAGTATGATACAGTAATGGCCTCTAGGGCATATACACTAACAATCTCCCACTTGCACTAAGGCCATGTACTGGCGTATCGTAGACCTATCATCTCGATCAGCCGCTCGAACTGAGTCTGGGGCAAGGCCTTGGTGAATGGATCTGCCGTGTTATCTTCTGATTTTACTTTCTTTACCTCGATCTCCTGGCGATCAATGATCTCCCTGATCAGGTGGAACCGCCTCAAAATGTGCCTGGACTTCTGATGGGACCTTGGTTCCTTCGCTAAAGCTATAGCGCCGTTGTTGTCACAATACAGCGGTATTGGATCAACACTGGTAGGAACCACCTGAAGTTCCGTGAGGAACTTCTTCATCCAGACAGCTTCCTTTGCGGCATCGCAAGCAGCTATGTACTCCGCTTCCATGGTTGAGTCAGCAACGGTTTCCTGCTTGGAACTCTTCCAGCAAACCGCCCCTCCATTGAGGGTAAAGACATAACCCGACATGGACTTGGAGTCATCCTTGTCACTCTGGAAGCTGGAGTCAGCAAAGGCCTCAATCTGGAGGACTTTTCCGCCATACACCAAGAACATCTCCTTAGTCCTTCTCAGGTAGTTGAGAATGTTCTTTACTGCTATCCAGTGTTTCTCCCCTGGGTCCGACTGATACCGGCTTACAACGCTCAATGCGTATGCTACATCTGGTCTGGTACATAACATCGCATACATAATAGAGCCTACCGCAGATGCGTAGGGTATTGATGACATGCGAGCCCTTTCCAAATCAGTCTTGGGAGACATCTCTTTGGAGAGGGTGATTCCGTGACAAGCCGGTAGATTACCGCGCTTGGAATCCTCCATACTGAATCGTTTCAGTATGGTGTCGATGTACCTTGACTGTGAAAGTCCCAACATCCTTTTAGATCTATCACGATAGATCTGGATCCCCAGAATGTAGTTGGCATCGCCCAGGTCCTTCATGGAGAACCTCTGTGACAAGAATCCTTTGACTGACTGTAGCATAAGAATATCATTTCCTATTAGGAGAATGTCATCGACGTACAAGACGAGGAATACCATATTTCTCCCTACAATCTTACTGTAAATGCATGGTTCATCTGGGTTTTTGACAAAGTCGAATTCTTTGACAGTATCATCAAAGCAGATGTTCCAACTCCGCGATGCCTGCTTAAGTCCATAGATGGACTTGAGCAACTTGCATACTTTACCGCTGCTCCCACTCTGATTGAAACCCTCTGGCTGATCCATATAGACGCACTCTTCTAAATTTCCATTTAGGAAAGCCGTCTTAACGTCCATCTGCCAGATCTCATAATCGTGGAAGGCAGCAATGGCAAGAAGGATCCGAATGGATTTAAGCATGGCTACCGGAGAAAAAGTCTCGTCATAGTCCAAACCAGGTCTTTGACGAAAACCCTTTGCAACGAGCCTAGCTTTATAGGTTTCAACCTGCCCATCTACACCAATCTTCTTTCTGAAGATCCATTTGCAGCCTACGGGTTTTACCCCTTCTGGAGCAAAGTCCAAAGTCCAAACTTTGTTGCTGTACATGGACTCCATCTCGGTCCGCATTGCATCCAGCCATTTTACCGAGTCACCGCTCTGAATGGCTTGCTGGAAGCTGGTAGGCTCATCATAATCTATGATGCAATCCTCTCTATCCCCGTCTATGAGAAAACCGTAGTATCTCTCGGGCGGATGAGACTGCCTACTACTCCTGCGGAGCGGCGTAGGAATGCCCGGTTCCCCTGAACCTTCTGGTTCTACTAAGGTTTCAGTAATAGCTTGTGGTTCTGGAATTTCTTCCAGTTCTATTGCGCTCCCACTTATCTGATTTTCTAAAAACTCAGTTTCCAAGAAGCGGGCATGACGAGAAACAAGGACTTTTTGCTACTCTACGTAATAGAAAAGATACCCCTTGGAGTTCTTTGGGTATCCCACAAACTTGCACTGTACTGAGCGTGCCTCGAGATTGTCCGCATGCTGCTTTTTTACAAAAGCCGGACATCCCCATGTCTTAAAGGATTTAAGACAGGGTCTCTTCCCACTCCACATCTGGTATGGTGTGGTAGGCACTGTCTTAGTAGGAACTTGGTTCAAGAGATGTGCAGCTGTTTCCAGTGCATAACCCCAGAAAGATCGCGGTAACTCAGCCTTACTCATCATGGAACGAACCATATCTAATAGGGTTCGATTCCTTCTTTCCGATACACCGTTGTGTTGTGGTGTGTATGGAGGAGTACGCTGAGAGAGAATTCCATTCTCTTTTAAGTAGTCCAGAAACTCGGCACTTAAGTATTCACCACCTCGATCCGATCTTAGGATCTTGATACTTTTGCCTGTTTGTTTTTCTACTTCATTCTTATATTCTCGAAATTTCTCAAAGGCCTCGGATTTGTGCTTCATTAAGAAGACATGTCCAAACCTAGAGAAATCATCTGTGAAAGTAATGAAGTATGAATAACCGCTTCGCGCATGTGTAGACATTGGACCACACACGTCACTGTGTATAAGTCCCAAGAGCTCGCTCGCTCTTACTCCGTGTCCAGTGAACGGAGTCTTTGTCATCTTTCCCATGAGACAAGATTCACAAGTGGCATAAGACTGGTACTCGAACGGATCCAAGTATCCTTCTTTATGTAACTTAGTCAACCGTGTCTCATTGATGTGACCCAGTCTACAATGCCATAAGAAAGCCTGATTTAATTCTGGAGACTTTCTTTTAAGTGTGTTCTGGACACTGAATATCTGAGCTTGATTCAATACGTATATACCATTATTTAATGTACCTGACCCAATCAGTGCTTGATTTAGGTGGATGTTTACTACATCGCTTACAAAAGCAAAATCATATCCTTCCTTAGAAAGTAAGGATACAGATATGATATTGCAAGTCGCACCTGGTACATACAAACAGTCACGCAGAATCAATATCTGCCCAGTTGTCAGTCCTAGGTGATATTCCCCTACGGATACAGCATCCATGCTCATTCCGTTAGCAACCCTGAGAGTCATATCACCTTTCCTGATAACCCTACGGTTTCTCAGACCCTGTAACGAATTACAGATATGAGATCCTGATCCGGTATCCAATACCCAGGAAGTAGGGTTAACTGACAAACAGTTCTCAATTACAAACACACTCGAAGCCGAAGCCACAACATGCTTCGAATTGTGGCTACTGGCTTTACAAGCCCTGCAATCTTTCTGCCATAGTTCATTCCCGTTACAATAGGAACGTCCCTCTTTTACTATATCCAGTCCTGAAACTTTTGCCCTTGTTTTTCCTTTTTCTTCCCTGGTTTCTTTCAGGGTATAAGCAGAGGGCAGGGACTGTTGAATTAGGTCAGTACCTGACCCATTCGCCAACGTGGTCTCCAGGTCCTTGAGCTCAATATAGCTGGTCTCTGTAAGGACGTTGCCCCTTACAGATGACCCGACTGCCAACCTCGCTTGAAGCAATTCGTTCGAGGTCTCATATCTTGCGATACGAGATTGCTCTCCATATAAAACTTTGTTATGGAGGAAGATAGAAACTGAGTCCATCTTCTCGTGCTGCCTCTGGTTTGTACCATCAACTGAGGCTAACACGAGGCACTTGGCTTTCGCACAATCATTTTCCGATGTCCTGCGGATGTGAACATCCGTGACAGGGGAAACTGGACCTGAGACAGCAGGGTTTTGATTAGTTAAGAGGTGTCCCAGCTTGTCATGGGCAATGGACATCTGGACAGACCTTTGCCAATCATAACAGTCAGGTTCAGTCATATTTTTTATCTAGATGTAACCTAAGCGTGGTCACAGGGTCGCTGCAATTAAGAGAGAGAAGAAGAAACACTCAGCATGATGCTCTTGCAAGTTTAGAGTGGTTTTTAGTTTGTCTAAACAGGATGGCTCCCACTGTTTCTCGAATCCCTCCTCAAACCATAAAGGAAGAATTAGTCAGGATCAATCCCACCGTACAATACTTGCTTAACCGTTCAGCCAGGCCGGTGTCGGTACTTCGAGGGAGGTTTTCCAACGCTTTCGCAAAGTTCCTTAATTAAAGAACCTCTTTTCCCTGGGGGCGTAGCCCCGCTAACACCTTTCTAGGCACCAACTAGGTTTATAGCATTGATCGATTAGTGAGAAATTTCCCGAGGAGTAGCATATACTCACAGTAGGATCGGGATCCAAATATCATCGCGTGACGAAACTGAAGGAATCCTACCAGAATCATCACACTCCAAATGGTATGCAAATCTAGCAAGTTTCAGTACTTTTGAAACTCCCGATGTGGATTTTTGCCCCATGCTCTTATGACCTTGACTAAGGCCAACAAATCATAAGTCACATGTCAAGTTCTACCCGTCGTTGTCCAGGTTAATTTGAATCCATCCGTATATACCCTTGACTAAGGCCAACAAAGTAATACGACTGTCCCAAACCAACGCATCTATCTATGCAACATATGAATGTCCACCAGCTACCAATCACTGTGCCTTGACTAAGGCCAACAAACACAGCTTGAATACCGTTGAATATTCATATGAAACGACGGAGGGCTACGAATGGTTTTGGCGAAACCGTGAACGTAGTGAACTTGATTTAGTCGATGGAACGAGATAGCTTTTAAATGGAGTGGCTCAAACTCCGCATTTTAAAAGTTTGTTTTTGAAAAGAACCGAGTGGGTTTTCGAAAGTGTTCCAACGACTTATACTTGGTTTATTTTCTTGCATTAGTTCTTTTAATGCATGTTTTGCTTGCATTAGTTCTTTTAATGCGTCCCATCAATTAATCCTACCATTGCAGAAAACAACCAAAATATGACGTACGCTTATGCCATTCGCATTCGCCACGGGGCCCCGTCATTACCCGTTAGGTTACTTAACTAACGACAGAGCGGGGGCTGGGCTAGCGCGTCTGTAAAACATAAGCAACGCCTAAATAATATCATATATAGATATACTGCAATGATAAACATTTCAGATCACAGATAAATACATTGGATATACTAGCAATCTGTAATTTGTACGGGCCTGTAACAAAAACAGATAACACGGTCGCGGTGAATAGCCAAAACCCCACCCAAGACCCCTACGGGTGCGGCAAACTACCCGCCAAGTACCCGAAGCGTAGCAACCTCCCTCATCTCCATGAGTAGGCCACTCGACACTTCGGCATACCTGGTAGTTTGTGCACCCCTCCATGGGTCTATCCTAGGAGCAAAAACAGTAAAAAGAAATTATACAATGACGGCTATAACCCCGACCCGGTTGTGCGGCCATACAAATAATTATTACATCAATTTACAAATTTACATGAATTGTAAGAAAAGAAAACTCTCGTCTCACAACCCCCGGCTATTCACCTGCGACAATCCAACATATTTATATACACATTCCAGCACATTACAGATCATGTATAACCCCGACCAATCGACTTATAGCTATTAGCCGACGTTCAATACATGCAAACATCACAGATATAACCATCATAGTCAAAGTGCAGTGAAGTTCGGAAAAAATACGGAATTATAGGACCCCAAAAGGAAATTTCTTTTCTGGAAAATCTGGGCACATATAATATATTTCAAAAATCCCAAAACCAACACAGACACACACTGCACGAAAAACGATGCACAGAAGACGACAAAGCGCGGCGCTTCCGCGGCGGATGCCTAGCTCACGCGGCGGAAGGGCGGCGGTTTGGACGAATTACTGTATCGTTTTTCTTGGGTGTTCACACAAAACCCTGAGCCGAATTTACAAGTGTAAAGTTTTTCATTTTGAGCCAAAAAAATTTCAACAGAAACTCAGTTTTTGTAAAAGTTTGGTTTTTGGATTTTTCCGGTTCCGAACTTCGTTACACTTCACTACCAAGCTAGTTTAAGTTTAGTTAGGCTCTGATACCACTGTAAGTCCACGTTGCGACCCCCGGTTCTTACGGGGAGGCGGAAACGGTATAAAATCAAAATTTTAACGCAAGAGGCAACATGGACTAAGCTAGGTCGGGATCTTTACCTAAACTAAAACTAGCAAACTAAGCTAAAGATATTTAGCTACTCGGATGAAGATGGTTATACCTAAACTTGAACTCCTTCTCTTCAAGTTCTGATGGTGGTTCGATGGCTCCTTCTCGTTGTCTCCGTACGCCGAAGATAGATCCACTTGAAAGCTCCAACCTTTAGCTCCTTCTTCGTTCTTTGAAGAAACTAGTTCACTTGGTTTGCTAAACCTAGTGAACTAGAATGAGTAGAGATGATTTAGAATGAGATTTTATCTATGGTTCTTGATTCTCAACTCATGAGACAAGAGAACCATAGATCAAGAGAGGGAGCAAGAGGTTGAGGGTGAGAGCAAGAGGAGAGCTCAAGAACAAGAGAGAGAATGAGCAAGAAAGAATGAGCAACTCTTTTGTCTTTCACCCTCTCATAATCCAAAGTGATCATAACTCATCATATCAAAAAAGTCTTATGTGATGGTTTGAAGCAACCTTAACCTTATCATGTCATGCACTCATTTTACTCAAATGAGCAAGCAAGTAAAAGTCTTTGGCATGAAATGATAACCATGGTTATCATGATGGTCAACTAGTCAAGCCTAGTCAACCGGTCAACAAGTCAACAAAAGTCAACAAGTCAACAAAGTCAACAAGTCAACAAAAGTCAACAAGTCAACAACCATATCACCATAATACTTAATTAATATAATAGTTAATCACATATCATATTCTCATTAGGGTTGAGCATAAAGTCAAATAGTCAACGGTCAACAGTCAACAACCCTAATGAGAATCCGCCGCCTCTGCCTCCCTGTCAACTGTGCATACACACCCGCATCCGCGTTCCGAGGAACACGAATGCAAATTGGATAAATCCAATCCCATAAGGTACACTAGGATCTGGCTTAAACCAAAGCCCGCTAGTGTAAACTGTCCGGATACTGTACGGGCACAAGTGCACGGATGTGACCGAACCCTGTCGCAAAACCATGCGACCTGTCGCAATACCATGCGACCTCTACTCTTTTGCCTAAAGGCGAAAAGCTTTCTGTGTGGGACTCTAAAGACTCGACACTACGCTGGCAGTAGGTTTAACCACAGACCGCAAGCGGCACTAGCTGTGCGTAACGGTCCCCAGGTAATGCCGACAAGAAGACCGACGAGGCGAAACCCATCTGAACTCCTACTGAGCCTGAGTGTGACATTCTCCGTACAGTCCGGTCTGTTCGTCTGATACATCGCATGGCGGGCCTATGGGGCGGTAAACGTCAGTCCCCCAATAGCGGTACAAGTCGTGCCGGAGCGAAGCCCAAAACACCCTGAGATAACACTGGAAACCTACCAGTATATCTCGTTTGCCCTGGCCAGGGACTACTCATGTAATGGCTCTCCTAGACACAGCGCGATGTCAACCCCCAATACCGGGAGAGACGAATCCTGTCTAACCGTCACTGCCTCCAAGTGATTCGGGACTGCACCCAACCACCACCTGTTTGCACGACTCCTTTGAGCCGTGGTAGGGTAGTGATCAAAGTACAGTGGGAACACACCCGAGGCGAAGTGACAGTGTCAAGTCAGCGGACTAAGCTGTACTCATGTCACCTGGGAACTGATAACTGACGATAGGTATAATACCAACTAGTCAGTTCCCGACGAGTCCTGTCCAGTGTACCCGTAACCTAACGAGCACCCGCATACTATCTCTAGTACGACGTACTGACGGCTGTGGGACAGACCGTCTCCCACACTGGGATGAGAAGCGCATGCGCTGGTCTACTCCGGAGTATCGATGCCCTGTCTCGATAGTCCTGCGACCAGGGACCAGCATAAGGATGTGCTTATAGATTACCCAGCCCCACTAGTGTGACGGCCATCACATCGCTGGTAATCAAGCAAAGATCCTAAGGGCTCCACTAATGTGTATAGGTGATATACTAAAATAAACACATGTACACATTGAAGCAGAAACAAACCAAGTAGCATACTACTATTTTGAGAAAGATTGTCAATACAAGGTGAATATCCCAAGCTTCCATTAAGTAATATACATACTAGTATGATACAGTAATGGCCTCTAGGGCATATACACTAACACTAACTTTGAATCGTTAACTAGAAATCGACGGAAAAGTAAATGCAAACAATTTGCAAACTAAGTAAGCAAGGAATACAACCTTTGTAGACCGGTCTTTCACTTCAATAGCTCCATGTAGTAGTCTCTTTCGCTGTCGTGAACTCCGGACTCCTGAGAGGATCCCATGAAGAAACAAACATGCTTTCTTCGATGTCCTCGAGGCCGAAGATGATCTACATCGAGGAGACACTAACCCAAGCTATCTCTTCACCAATTATGGAGTTAGTGAAGCAAACACCCTATACTAAATGGAAAGTAGTAGAGGATGATGAAGTAGGAAGTGGGATCACTTTAGATTTGATTTTCTCACATTTTATCTCATATCTCCATTGAAGCTAGAAAGCTTTTGAGGAGGAAGTAGAAGAAGTGAACTCACCTCATGAATTCAATATCCAAATGAATTATTGCAACCATGGGTGAGTTAAGCCCTCATGCCTAACTCATGTAGAGAATTAACCAAGGGCTAAGCTTAAGGGTTGGGTTAACTATTATCCTAAGAAATGACAAAAGATTGGACTTTGTCAATGTTTCTACAAGCTTCATCCAAGCTTATCAACATTGACCAAGTCTTCTCTCTTTTGTTATATCTTAAGAAATAAATAAAACCCTAACTTAACCCTAGCATGGTATTAATCTCATACACCCATCTTGCATGTATCATCAAGAATGACACAAAATAATATACACTTGCATATATCACATATATACAATATGCACAAAGTGAGAGAAAAGAATCATAAGTGAGCTAATACTAGTTAATGTAATGTAATATATCTAATATATAATTATAAATTAGATTATCAAATCAACTCTTGATTTAATAATCCGGTTATATCATATATAACCGACTAATATTATGTGTAACACCTTATCGAATCAACACTTGATCCGATAACCCGGCTATATCACATATAACCGACCGATGTTACAAATCGCGAGAATAGAATATGGTATCACATATCGTATTAATCTCGGTCCCGCACATATCACATATGTGCTCCAACTCCATTTCGCTTGAGCCAGGAAACCCCTGTGTAGGACTCTAAAGACTCTTCAATACGTCGGCAGTAAGTGATGATCATATCAAACACCCACAAGCCGCAAGCGGTCTGCTAAACGTAACGGCCACCCGGGTATTGAGCGATCAGAAAATCAACAAGAAAGCTTGCTCACACTCCTGCGAATCCAATCAGTAACACTATCGTACAGTCCGGCCTATTCGTCTGATATGTCGCATATCTCGTCTAGGGGTGGTAAACGTCAGTCCCCAGTAACTCGATAAGTCATGTCGATATGAGGCTCATAACGGGTCGAGAAACTACTGATAACACTTACCAGTATATCTCTGAAGCAGCCTTAGCCAAGGACTTCCTGTTATAGCCTATCGAGCACAGCGCAACATCAACTCCCAATACGAAGAGAGACGAAACCCCTCCTATAGCTCATTGCCTCCATGTGATTCGGGACTGTACCCAAAAGCCACCATTTTGCACGTTCTCTTGAACATGGTAAGATGGAAATCAAAGCACAGTAGCAATCACACAAGACTCTATGACGATCTCGAGTCTACAGACTAACCTGTACCAGTGTCACCAGAGAACTGTCATCTAACGAGAGGTATAATACCATCTGGGAGTTCTCGACGAGTCCGTCCAGTGTACCAAGTCTCCACTGAGCACCCGTATACTATCTCTGATGTCAAACACCAATGGATATTGGATCATCCATCGCCCATCTACATGGGTCGAGAAGCTATACGCTAGTCTACTCTGGTATATCGATGCCCTGTCTCGATACACCTACGACTAGGAACATTTGAAGAATGTACTTAACGACTACTCTATCCCAACTAGTATGATCTACATCATAGTCCTGATAGTCAAGTACTCATCCTAAGGGCTTTATCAACATATAACACAGAGACAATCAGAGTACATGTTAAGATAAAGAGCAACCAGATAGCATACTATCATGTCGAGCAAGAAAGTCCTCCATATATATGTCCAAGCATCCAGTACAATATACATCGTATGTACAGTAATGGCCTCTACGGCATACATATAACTAACAGTACATACGCTAAGAATCCCTGACATCCTTTCCTCAAAAGGTGACTAGCGCGAAGAGAAGAAATCAAATTGGGAAGGGTGACGCTACGGTCTCCCTGAATAACAAGAACTGGCTCACCCGGAAAACTAATTTTGACTGCCTTCTCACAGCAGTCTATTGACGCATATCAAGTGGCTAGCCAGTCCATGCCAAGAAGAACATCGAAGTCTAACATATCGAGGAGAATCAAATTGATAGAAGAATCCCTATCTCCGGTACGAACAAAACAAACACGAACGAAGAACATGTCGAGCGACAAAAGACTCGCCTACGGGAGAAATCACAACAAGCGGCTGATTTTGCAAGGACTACTTTCGGCTAAACCTAGGTACAAAAGTGTGGATGCAAAAGAATGCGTAGATGCTGGGTCAAACAAAGGTACGCAACAAAAGGATACACCGAGAGAATACCTGTCACTATGGCATTGGATGCCTGCGCATCCTGATGAGTCAAAGTAAACACTCGGGCCTGTCCTCCACCAGTAACCGACTGTCTTCTGCCTCTGCCACCTCGTCCTCTCTGAAAAAGACCACCACGACCACAGCTCATCTGAGCATAGGTCTGTCGTGGAGAGATAACGGGCATGGGAGGCAAAGCCCTCTGAGGTGGTGAAAGTGGTAAGGTAACATGTGAAACAACTATCTCGCTCTGGCGCCTCACGGTGTAATCCCTGATGCGGTGATACCGACTTCCACACCACAAACATTCTGACGACGGCTGCAGACCCTGTGGAAAAAATCTATATAACTGGCTTAATCTCAAGCTTCTGCTATCACCACAGTCTGGAGGGGGTCTGCCGCGGCATCTACCTAACATCCTCTGAGCTGGGACACCAGCATGAATCCGATTTGGTCCCAGAATGACCGAAGTCTCGGAAATACGCTCCTCTATCAGTAGGGCTGCGTCCATTGCTGCTGCATACGTATCAAAATGCTGGGTGCCAATGGAGAGGAACAGCTGGGTATTAAGGCCTCGCACGAACGTCTTGACGCGCTTCCCTTCAGTATCCACCAAATATGGAGCATATACGGATAGCTGGGTAAACTGAATGTCATACTTTGCCACTGTCATACCAGGAGTCTGGCGCAACGACTCAAATTTGCGAGCTCGGGCATCCCTGACGCTCTTTCGAAGAAAACGGGAAAGAAAAAGCGTCGCGAACTCATCCCAGGTCATGGGAGGAAGACCTGCGGCTCGACCTCTCTCTATAAACTCGCACCATGTCTGGGCAAGACTCTCCAAACGAAAACTAGCCAACTCCACCGATCTCGCATCGGAGCATCTCAAAGAACGACAGATCCTGACCATCCGGTCGAGGAACGACTGTGGATCCTCAGCCGCATCGGTGCCAGTAAAAACCAGAGGCTTCATCCTCATAAACTCTGATAAGGATACAGCAAAAGTCTCTATAGCGGTAGGTATGACTGGCTGAGCAGTAGGTACAATCACGGTCCCCGTAGTTGGTGGAACAACCTTTGATCTCTGTGCTCGACTGGCCTCAACGAAGAATCCCACCATCTATCTCAAATCTACATACTGGCCTCTAGCCTAGTAATACGGCCTAGAGAAGGTGGAATAGCCTGCTCCTGAAGAATAGGCGTACCACCCTAGTCAGTCTTAGTCTCCAATGAGCCCGCCCTAGCCTCGTCTCTGACGGCAGCTCTCTGTGCCCTCATAGTCTTTGGCAACATTGTGGCTGGAGCAAGAAACAGAATTTGATGAGAATATCGCAATCGAATCAAAGGATATCCGGAATCAAGGAAGAAAGTACAAGCAATCATATATCCTAAAGTCACTTAGGCGGAGTACAGTATCGTAAGTTTGTCGCGGAACAAACACACACTACGTCACTCTGCTTAAGTCACCTATTCCATCTACCAAGGGTCATCCTATACTCAGAAAGGTAAAACCTATCGCTCTGATACCTACTTTGTCATGACCCAAAAGTGTAGAACGTGACTGACACTTAAATCACGCAATGTCTAGAGACATAGCGTAATCCAAGTATGCCAAAGCCCAGAAGATCTAAACCGTTTAAATAAATAGAGTGAAGAAATACTTATTTTAAAAAGGTTATTTTAACCAAAGAACATCACATTAAAACATTTTTAAAACATCAAGTTTTCCCCAAAAATTTCGGCTGAGTTTTCTTTGTAAAACTGGTCCCAAAGGGTACAAAACATGGATACATGTAAGAAATGAATAAAGGCATCCCCAAGCGGGAGCTAGCACTTCGCCGAATGGCGGAACACAACCACACACAAGATACATCAAAATAGTGTGAAATCAGTGTTAGTGTATATACCCTAGAGGCCATTACTGTATCATACTAGTTTGTATATTACTTAATGGAAGCTTGGAATATTCAACTTGTATATACAATCTTGCTCAAGATAGTAGTATGCTACTTGGTTTGTTTCTACTTCAATGTGTACATGTGTTTATTTTAGTATATCGCCTATACACATTAGTGGAGCCCTTAGGATCTTTGCTTGATTACCAGCGTTGTGATGGCAGTCACACTAGTGGGGCTGGGTAATCTATAAGCACATCCTTATGCAGGTCCCTGGTCGCAGGACTATCGAGATAGGGCATCGATACTCCGGAGTAGACTAGCGCATGCGCTTCTCATCCCAGTGTGGGAGACGGTCTGTCCCACAGCCGTCGGTACGTCGTACTTGAGAGAGTATGCGGGTGCTCGTTGGGTTACGAGTACACTGGACAGGACTCGTCGGGAACTGACTAGTTGGTATTATGCCTATCGTCAGTTATCAGTTCCCAGGTGACATGAGTACAGCTTAGTCCGCTGACTTGACACTGTCACTTCGCCTCGAGTGTGTTCCCACTGTATTTGATTACTACCCTACCATGGCTCAAAGGAGTCGTGCAAACAGATGGTAGTTGGGTGCAGTCCAGAAGCACTTGGTGGCAGTGACGGTTAGACAGGATTCGTCTCTCCCGGTATTGGGGGTTGACATCGCGCTGTGTCTAGGAGAGCCATTACACGAGTAGTCCCTGGCCAGGGCAAACGAGATATACTGGTAGGATTCCAGTGTTATCTCAGGGTGTTTTGGGCATCACTCCGACACGACTTGTACCGCTATTGGGGGACTGATGTTTACCGCCCCCTAGGCCCGCCATGCGATGTATCAGACGAACAGACCGGACTGTACGGAGAATGTCACATTCAGGCTCAGTAGGAGTTCAGATGGGTTTCGCCTCGTCAGTCTTCTTGTCGGCATCTACCTGGGGACCGTTACGCACAGCTAGTGCCGCTTGCGGTCTGTGGTTAAACCCACTGCCAACGTAGTGTCGAGTCTTTAGAGTCCCACACAGAAAGCTATTCGCCTTTAGGCAAAAGAGTAGAGGTCGCATGGTTTTGCGACAGGTCGCATGGTTTTGCGACAGGGTTCGGTCTTATCCGTGCACTTGTGCACGTACAGTGTCCGGACAGTTTACACTAGCGGGCTTTGGTTTAAACCAGATCCTAGTGTACCTTTTGGGATTGGATTTATCCAGTATGCACTCGTGTTCCTCGGAACGCGGATGCGGGTGTGTATGCACAGTTGACGGAGAGACAGAGGCAGAGGATTCTCATTAGGGTTGTTGACCGTTGACAGTTGACTATTGACTTTTTGCTCGACCCTAATGAGAATATGATATGTGATTAACAATTATATTAATTAAGTATTGTGGTGACATGGTTGTTGAGGGGTTGACTTTGTTGACTTGTTGACTTTGTTGACCGGTTGACTAGGTTGGACTAGTTGACCATCATGATGACTATGGCTATCATTTCATGGCAAAGACTTTTTACTTGCTTGTTTCTTTTGTGAGAAATGAGTGCATGAAATGATTTAGCCATTTTGACTTGAACCATTTTTACACAATACTTGATTATTATTTTTGTGATGATGGTTTTGGATTATGAGAGCCAAATGAGAAAAGTCTTCTCTCATTCTTTCATGCTCATTCTCTCTCTTGTTCTTGAGCTCTCATCTTCCTCCTCTTGCTCTCCCTCTCTTGATTCTATGGTTCACTTGTCTCATGAGTTGAGAACCAAGAACCATAGATAAAATCCTATACAAACTCTTCTCTACTCACTCTAGTTCACAAGGTTTAGCAAACCGAGTGAGCTAGTTTCTTCAAAGTTCGAAGAAGGAGCCAAAGGTTGAAGCTTTCAGGTGGATCTATCTTCGGCGCAAGGAGACGACGGGGAGAAGCCGGTTCGGACGACCATCGAAGCTTGAAGACGAAGGAGTTCGAGAAATAGAAAGGTATAACCCCCTAACCGAGTAGTTAGCAACTCGTAGTTAGGTTGTTAGTTAGATGTTTAACAAAGATCCGAGTTTTAGGTCCATGTTACCACATCTAAGAAAATCGTTTTTCATCAAATTCCGCAAGCCCGAAAGTACCGGGAGAGGTAGCATGGAGTTACAGTGGTATCAGAGCCTAGTTAAACTCTATCTAACATGTTAGCAAAGTAGCTGGAAGATCGATCAAAGAAAAAGTCCCGAAATGAACCCCGTTTTCAAAGTTGCTGTCGATTTTTTATGTTCTGTAAAAATAATATATCATGCATCAAAAATCGACTCAGGGTTTTTAGCGTGCACTGTAGAAAGACGGTCCCCTGATCTCATCATTGCGCCGCGGAAACGCGGCAATAGCTTGCTATTGCCGCGGTTCCGCTACCGTCTTGGCTCCTCTCTGGTTGTTCTTTGCTACAGTGTGCTTATGGGGGTATTTTAGGAATTTTAGTATATGTATTTTCAGCCCAGATTTTCTAGAACGAAAATTTTATTTTTGGGGTCCTGAAAATCCGTATTTTTGATCGAACTTCTAAAAGACTTTAGCTGACGGGTTTTTCTGTAATGTGATATTTGGATTGAACGTCTGCTAATCGCTATATGTCGATTAGTGGGGGTTATACAAATCTGTGATCTGTAATGTTGCTGGAATGTGTATATGAATATGTTGGATTGTCGCGGGTGAATAGCCGGGGGGTTGTGAGACGAGAGTTTTCTTTTCTTTCAATTCATGTAAATTTGTAAATTGATTTAATAATTATTTGTATGGCCGCACAACCGGGTCGGGGTTGTAGCCGTCATTGTATAATTTCTTTTTACTGTTTTTGCTCCTAGGATAGACCCATGGAGGGGGTGCACAAACTACCGGGTATGCCGAAGTGCCCAGTGGCCTACTCACGGAGTTGAGGGAGGTTGCTTCGCTTCGGGTACTTGGCAGGTAGTTTGCCGCACCCATAGGGGTCTTGGGTGGGGTATTGGCTATTCACCGCGACCGTGTAATCTGCTTTTCGTTACAGGCTCGTACGAATTGCGGATTCCTAGTATATCCAATGTGTTCATGTGTGATCTGAAATGGCTATCATTGCAATATATCTATATATGATATTATTTAGGCGTTGCTTATGTTTTACAGCCGCGCTAGCCCAGCCCCCGCTCTGTCGTTAGTTAAGTAACCTAACGGGTAATGACGGGCCCCGTGGCGAATGCGAATGGCATAAGCGTACGTCATATTTTGGTTGTTTTCTGCAATGGTAGGATTAAATGATGCGACGCATTAAAAGAACTAATGCAAGAATATCACGCATTAAAAGAACTAATGCAAGAAAATAAACCAAGTTAAAATCGTTGGAACACTTTCGGAAACCACTCGGTTCTTTTCAAAACTAACTTTTAAATACGGAGCTTGAGCCACTCCTTTTAAAAGCTATCTCGTTCCATCGATTATATCAAATTCACTACGTTCACGGTTTTACCAAAACCATTCGTAGCCCTCAGTCGTTTCACATGAATAGTCAATAGTATTGAAGCTGTGTATGTTGGCCAAAGTCAAGGCATAGTGATTGGTAGCTATTGGGTATTCATGTGTAGCATAGATAGATGCGTTGGTTTGGGACAGTCGTACTGCCATTTAAGCCAAAGTCAAGGGTAGGTACGGATGGATCTAAATTAACCTGGAGAATGACGGGTAGAACTTGACATGTGACTTATGATATTTTGGCCAAAGTCAAGGTCATAAGAGCATGGGGCAAAAATCCACATCGGGAGTTTCATAAGTACTGAAACTTGCTAGATTTGCATACCACTTGGAGTGTGATGATTCTGGTAGGATTCCTTCAGTTTCGTCACGCGATGATATTTGGATCCCGATCCTACTGTGAGTATATGCTACTCCTCGGGAAATTTCTCACTAAACGATCAATGCTATAAACCTAGTAGGTGCCTAGAAAGGTGTTAGCGGGGCTATGCCCCTAGGGAAAAAAGGTTATTTAATTAAGGAACTTCGTGAAAGCGTTGGAAAACCTCCCTCGAAATACCGACACTGGCCTGGCTGAACGGTTAAGCAAGTATTGTGCGGTGGGATTGATCCCGACTAATTCTTCCTTTTTGGTTTGAGGAGGGATTCGAGAAACAGTGGGAGCCATCCTGTTTAGACAAACTAAAAACCATTCTAAACTTGCAAGAGCATCAAGCTGAGTGTTTCTTCTCTCTCCTAATTGCACCGACCAATCAACATGACTGGACTTAAGTTACTTCTAGATAAAAACATACTGACAGGGCCAAACTACAAAGATTGGCTCAGGAATGTCAAGATGGCAATCACTTACGACAAGCTGGGGTATCTTCTTACCACCAAAGCTTCCCCTGCCCCTGGTCCCACTTCCAGCGTCGTGGATAAGGAAATCCGTAAGACTTGGGAGATTGATAGTGCGAAGGCGAAGTGCCTCGTACTTGCCTCTATGGACAATGAACATCAGAGGAGGCACGAGAATATGGACTTGGAATCCATATTTCTTCATACAAAAGAACTGTATGGAGAGCAATCTCGTATCGCAAGATACGAAGCGTCGAAAAAGTTATTTTCGGCAAGGATGGCCGTCGGATCATCAGTAGCAGAACACGTGCTTAAGATGATCGGCTACATTGAGGAGCTCGCGGACCTAGGGACCACATTTGAGAGTGAGCTCTATACGGACTTAGTTCTCCAGTCCCTTCCTTCCACTTACGCCCAGTTTATACTGAACTTCAACTTACAAGAAAAAGAAGTTGAACTTTCAGAGCTCCTCAACATGCTGAGGAGCGCAGAGGGCACCCTACAGAAAGGTAGGGAAACATCCACTTTGTTTGTAGGAGGATCATCTTCTTCTAGGTCCAAGGCGAAAGCCAAGGGAAAGAATAAGAAAGTCCCCGCCAAACCAAGGGGCGGAGTTAGTAAAGTGGATACGAAGGGAAAAGCTAAAGCAACAAAGAAAGCGGGGAAGCTTGTGGATAAGGAAGAATGCTTCTATTGTCATAAGAAAGGACACTGGAAGAATGATTGCAGGGCCTGGAAGGTCAGAACACAGGAATTGAAGCAGGTTGCAGCTTCAGCTTCAGGTGTGTATGTTATTGAAAACTGTCTTTCAATAAACTCTACTTCCTGGGTATTGGATACCAGATCAGGATCTCATATCTGTAATTCTTTGCAGGCGTTGAGAAACCGTTGGGTTTTGAAGGCAGGTGACATGACCCTCAGAGTTGCGAACGGAGCTAGCATGGATGCTAAAGCCGTGGGGGACTATCACCTGGGAATGTCAGATGGACATGTTTTGGTTTTGCGTAATTGCTTTTTTGTACCCAACGCAACTTGTAATATCATTTCTGTATCTTTAGTTTCTAAAGAAGGTTATGAATTTGCGTTTGTAAGCAATGTTGTAAACATTCACCTTAATCAAGTTCTGATTGGGTCAGGTACATTGAACAATGGTATATACGTATTAAACCAACCACAGATTTTCAATGTCCAGAATACACACAAAAGAAAGTCTCCGGATGTAAATCAGACTTTCTTGTGGCATTGTAGATTGGGTCACATCAATGAGAGAAGGTTGACGAAGTTACATACAGAAGGATATTTGAATGCGTTCGAATATCAATCGTATGCCACTTGTCAATCCTGTCTCAAAGGAAAGATGACAAAGACTCCGTTCACTGGACACGGAGTAAGAGCGAGCGAGCTCTTGGGACTCGTACACAGCGACGTGTGCGGTCCAATGTCTACACATGCGCGAAGCGGTTATTCTTACTTCATTACTTTTACAGATGACTTTTCAAGGTACGGTTATGTCTTCTTAATGAAACATAAGTCCGAAGCCTTTGGAAAGTTCCAGGAATATAAGAATGAAGTAGAAAAACAGACCGGCAAAAGTATCAAGATCCTAAGATCGGATCGAGGTGGTAAATACTTGAGTGCCGAGTTCCTGGACTATTTAAAAGAGAACGGAATTCTCTCTCAGCTTACTCCTGCATACACTCCGCAACAATAACGGTGTATCGGAGAGACGGAACCGAACCCTATTGGATATGGTACGGTCCATGATGAGTAACGCTGAGTTACCGCGATCATTCTGGGGGTATGCGCTAGAATCAGCTGCGTACCTTTTGAACCGAGTTCCCACTAAGACTGTGCCTACCACACCATATAAGATGTGGTGTGGGAAGAGGCCCCATCTTAATCACATTAAGACATGGGGAAGTCCAGCTTTTGTCAAAAAGCAGCATGCGGACAAGCTCGAGGCACGCTCAGTACAGTGTAAGTTTGTGGGATATCCAAAGAACTCCAAGGGATATTTCTTCTACTGCGAAGAGGAACAAAAAGTTATTGTTTCTCGTCATGCCCACTTTCTAGAACATCAGTTCTTAGAAAAGGAAATTAGTGGGAACGCAGTAGAACTGGAAGAAATTCCAGAACCACGAGCTATTACAGAAAGCTTAGTGGAACCAGAGGGTTCAAGAGAACAGGACATTCCTACGCCGCTCCGTAGGAGTAGTAGGCAGTCTCATCCGCCCGAGAGATACTACGGTTTTCTCATAGACGGGGATAGAGAGGATTGCATCATAGATTATGATAAGCCTACTAGCTTCCAGCAGGCCGTTCAGAGCGTTGACTCAGTAAAATGGCTGGATGCAATGCGGACCGAAATGGAGTCCATGTACACCAACAAAGTATGGACGTTGGACATTGCTCCAGACGGGGTAAAACCCGTAGGATGCAAGTGGATCTTCAAAAGGAAGATTGGTGTAGATGGACAGGTTGAGACCTATAAAGCTAGACTCGTTGCAAAGGGTTTCCGTCAAAGACCTGGCTTGGACTATAACGAAACCTTTTCTCCAGTGGCTATGCTGAAATCCATTCGGATCCTTCTTGCCATTGCTGCCTTCCACGATTATGAGATCTGGCAGATGGACGTAAAGACCACTTTTCTAAATGGAAATTTAGAGGAGTGTGTCTATATGGACCAACCAGAGGGCTTCATTCAGAGTGGGAGCAGCGGAAAGGTGTGCAAGTTGCTTAAGTCCATCTATGGACTAAAGCAGGCATCGCGGAGTTGGAACATCTGTTTTGATGAGACGGTCAAGGAATTTGGCTTTATCAAAAATCCAGATGAACCATGCATCTATAGTAGATTTGTAGCGAGAACTGTAGTATTCCTCATTTTGTACGTGGATGACATTCTCTTAATAGGAAACGACATTCCTATGCTACAATCTGTCAAGGGGTTCTTGTCACACAGGTTCTCCATGAAAGACCTGGGTGATGCCTCATACATCCTGGGGATCCGGATCCATCGTGATAGATCCAAGAGGATATTAGGACATTCATAGTCCAGGTAAATCGACACCATACTGAAGAGATTCAGTATGGAAGATTCCAAGCGCGTTAACCTACCGGCTTGTCACGGGATCACCCTCTCTAAAGAGATGTCTCCCAAGACTGATTTGGAGAGGGATCGCATGTCTATTATACCCTACGCTTCTGCGGTAGGCTCTATAATGTATGCGATGTTGTGTACCAGACCGGATGTAGCTTATGCACTGAGTGTAGTAAGCCGATATCAGTCAAACCCTGGGGAGAAACACTGGATAGCAGTAAAGAACATTCTCAAGTACTTGAGAAGGACTAAGGAGATGTTCTTGGTGTATGGCGGAAAAGACCTCCAGATCGAGGCCTTTGCTGACTCCAGCTACCAGAGTGACAAGGATGATTCCAAGTCCATGTCGGGTTTTGTCTTTACCCTCAATGGAGGGGCGGTGTGTTGGAAGAGTTCCAAACAGGAAACCGTTGCAGACTCGACGATGGAAGCGGAATACATCGCTGCATCTGATGCCGCAAAAGAAGCTGTCTGGATGAGGAAGTTCTTGAAAGAGCTTCAGGTGGTTCCGTCCATTGTTGATCCAATACCTCTGTATTGCGACAACAACGGGGCTATAGCTTTAGCGAAGGAACCCAGGTCCCATCAGAGATCCAGACACATCTTGAGGCGGTATCACCTGATCAGGGAGATCGTGGATCGCCAGGAGATCGAGGTTCGGAGAGTCGGTTCAGAAGATAACACAGCAGATCCATTCACCAAGGCCTTGCCCCAGACTTAGTTCGAGCGGCTGATCGAGATAATAGGTCTTCGATACGCCAGTACATGGCCTTAGTGCAAGTGGGAGATTGTTAGTGTATATGCCCTAGAGGCCATTACTGTATCATACTAGTTTGTATATTACTTAATGGAAGCTTGGGATATTCACCTTGTATATACAATCTTGCTCAAGATAGTAGTATGCTACTTGGTTTGTTTCTACTTCAATGTGTACATGTGTTTATTTTAGTATATCGCCTATACACATTAGTGGAGCCCTTAGGATCTTTGCTTGATTACCAGCGTTGTGATGGCAGTCACACTAGTGGGGCTGGGTAATCTATAAGCACATCCTTCTGCAGGTCCCTGGTCGCAGGACTATCGAGACAGGGCATCGATACTCCGGAGTAGACTAGCGCATGCGCTTCTCATCCCAGTGTGGGAGACGGTCTGTCCCACAGCCGTCGGTACGTCGTACTTGAGAGAGTATGCGGGTTCTCGTTGGGTTATGAGTACACTGGACAGGACTCGTCGGGAACTGACTAGTTGGTATTATGCCTATCGTCAGTTATCAGTTCCCAGGTGACATGAGTACAGCTTAGTCCGCTGACTTGACACTGTCACTTCGCCTCGAGTGTGTTCCCACTGTACTTTTATTACTACCCTACCACGACTCAAAGGAGTCGTGCAAACAGGTGGTAGTTGGGTGCAGTCCCGAAGCACTTGGAGGCAGAGACGGTTAGACAGGATTCGTCTCTCCCGGTATTAGGGGTTGACATCGTGCTGTGTCTAGGAGAGCCATTACATGAGTAGTCCCTGGCCAGGGCAAACGAGATATACTGGTAGGCTTCCAGTGTTATCTCAGGGTGTTTTGGGCTTCACTCCGACACGACTTGTACCACTATTGGGGGACTGACGTTTACCGCCCCCTAGGCCCGCCATGCGATGTATCAGACGAACAGACCGGACTGTACGGAGAATGTCATATTCAGGCTCAGTAGGAGTTCAGATGGGTTTCGCCTCGTCAGTCTTCTTGTCGGCATCTACCTGGGGACCGTTACGCACAGCTAGTGCCGCATGCGGTCTGTGGTTAAACCCACTGCCAGCGTAGTCTCGAGTCTTTAGAGACCCATACAGAAAGCTATTCGCCTTTAGGCAAAAGAGTAGAGGTCGCATGGTTTTGCGACAGGTCGCATGGTTTTGCGACAGGGTTCGGTCACATCCGTGCACTTGTGCACGTACAGTGTCCGTACAGTTTACACTAACGGGCTTTGGTTTAAGCCAGATCCTAGTGTACCTTTTGGGATTGGATTTATCCAGTATGAACTCGTGTTCCCCGAAACGCGGATGCGGGTGTGTATGCACAGTTGACGGAAAGACAGAGGCAGAGGATTCTCATCAGGGTTGTTGACCGTTGACAGTTGACTATTGACTTTTTGCTCGACCCTAATGAGAATATGATATGTGATTAACAATTATATTAATTAAGTATTGTGGTGACATGGTTGTTGAGGGGTTGACTTTGTTGACTTGTTGACTTTGTTGACTTTGTGGACCGGTTGACTAGGTTGGACTAGTTGACCATCATGATGACTATGGCTATCATTTCATGGCAAAGACTTTTTACTTGCTTGTTTCTTTTGTGACAAAAGATTGCATGAAATGATTTAGCCATTTTGACTTGAACCATTTTTACACAATACTTGATTATTATTTTTGTGATGATGGTTTTGGATTATGAGAGCTAAATGAGAAAAGTCTTCTCTCATTCTTTCATGCTCATTCTCTCTCTTGTTCTTGAGCTCTTATCTTCCTCCTCTTGCTTTCCCTCTCTTGATTCTATGGTTCACTTGTCTCATGAGTTGAGAACCAAGAACCATAGATAAAATCCCATACAAACTCTTCTCTACTCACTCTAGTTTAGCAAACCGAGTGAGCTAGTTTCTTCAAAGTTTGAAGAAGGAGCCAAAGGTTGAAGCTTTCAGGTGGATCTATCTTCGGCGCAAGGAGACGACGGGGAGAAGCTGGTTCGGACGACCATCGAAGCTTGAAGACGAAGGAGTTCGAGAAATAGAAAGGTATAACCCCCTAACCGAGTAGTTAGCAACTCGTAGTTAGGTTGTTAGTTAGATGTTTAACAAAGATCCGGGTTTTAGGTCCATGTTACCACCTCTAAGAAAATCGTTTTTCATCAAATTCCGCATGCCCGAAAGTACCGGGAGAGGTAGCATGGACTTACAATTAGCATCTAAAAGCAAGAAATAAAAAATCACCATGTCGGCTCACATGAGCTCGACACCAAAGAACAAATATACAAATCTCACTATCCAGTCTCTAGGTCACATATACATATGGTCGATGGAGTGTACTAGATACAAAATAAATATACATGGTGGGAACAAAAGAATATCCTCCCAAAAACCCACCTATGTGCAAAGTCCTTGAGTCGAAGCAAAAGGTGACAGAAGAAAAAGTATGCCCGCTGCTACTATGCTAACGGGTCGGCCCTGCCAGACACTGTGGCACAAGGGGGGTATTGCCAGCTCGTGAGTAGTAAATAACATCGTACAGGTAATCACAAGTATGCATGGAAACGACCATCCTATATATGCAATCATGGTAGCATATGCACACTAATATGAGATGCAGCATGAATCCAAATCAAGTACTTTCTCAGGGCACAACAACTACTTGTGCAAAGTATGTCATAAAGTCTGGAGTGTGGGATAAAACAAACCCGTCCTAAAAATAAACATCATAGAAAAATTTGGTGTCCAACAATGATATCCCAAAATCCAAAAACTCAGGCGTCGTCTCTCGGATCGGCCATCATATCCATCTCTTCTCATAACACCGGACGGTATCCTTTATATATCCACCGAGTTACCATACAATCAGTAGTAGGTAGTGCTCCCTCCTGCCAGGCTCCTCATGATCCACACGAATTTCTCTCCCCGGGGTGCCTTACCGGGTCCACCATGTACCCACAGACGGATCATCAACTCCTCGAATCGGGTCTCGAAAACAACTCAGAACCGAGAAAACTCATGGTGGACATGAAATATTATATCAAGGAAAAACCGCATTTTTCTTTTTATAAAAAAGAAGCATAAGTTTTAAATTTTACAACAAGTTTTCAAACATACTTTGCGGTTTCCCAAATACAGAAATCTCAAGAAATACCGAGGTCTCATAATCATGAATCAGCAAGAGAACAATGAACTTCGGCATAAATCCCCTCAACAGTGTATAAACAGCATAAATATATGAATGCATGCGACATCTAGGAATGCAATATCTAAACTAGCATATAAGAGCAAGCATACTATAATATATAATAACTAGCAGCTAGCAGATTATACCACTGAAGTAACATTTTCTAACGTATACGTGACATGGTAATTACCGATGATGATGTGTGTGAGCCGGGCAGTAAGTGTACGTGTAACATACGCATCATCGGTAATGGTGCAGTGTCCTAATAATGATATGACAATGAACAACAGATAATAGGATGTGCAAATGGTAATCATGCAATATCAATATGTTGCATATAAGAATATGTTTATTTTAATGAATCAAGCCCCCGGCGCTTAACGCCATACAGGCGATTCCCCCGTAAATGTTAAATCTACTCATATGAATGTCTTGTTTAGTCGAATCCAATCACTGCCTTGCCCTTCCTTGCCACGTCCGATGTCTCCGTGATCGATCCTATCACCACACAAATAGTATATAAGAGGACAGACATTTAAACAGATACGGACACACAACAGTACAAGACAACCAATGCACACTAGCTAGACGTGCGTGCACTTGGTGCACAAAACGCACACGACATAGACACAAACCAAAACTAGAGGTTGTTATGCATAGAAAACACTAATCTTAGAATCCAATCGTACTAATCGCACAAGACATAACTCTAACTAATCTTAGTAAAATAGTTGTAGATCATCACAACGTCAAATTTAACTTAAACCTATTTCCTTTAAAAACTATGTGTTTTAGCAAACTAAGTAGCCACAATCACACTTAAATATCTTAATTAAGCCACACAACACTAATTAAATCAAATCTCATATAAACACACACTAACAATTAAATTAATTGCATGAACTCCTAATTAAGATAATTAAAAGCCATATTAGCAAAGTAATCAACTAGATTATATTTGATGAAGCTATTAGACGTTAACTATACTTAGCTAATCTAATTAAGTGATAAAAATCTTAATTTAACCCCCAAAACCTTCTCTTTAAAATCAAATCTTGAAATCAAACTATGTTAACACCTAATTAAATTTAGATTAAAGAAAATATTAACAAAACAAATTAGGATTTGATTTTATACCTCAAAAGGATTTTGGAAAAAATCTCACATGCAAACTTTTGCCACCCAAAATGCCAACTAGCCTCAAGAACCAAGCTTAGTTTAGAAAAGGAAATTTGTGTGATGATTTTACAAGAAATTAGTTGTTGATTTGTGGATTTTTTTTCTGAGTGAGGTAGTGAAGATTTTTTTTTAATGAAAATGAGGTTGAAGAGAAGGGGAACTGCTGCCGAATTAGGAGAGGGAAAGAGTGAGATGGGAGGTAAGTTTACCTCCACTAACACACACACACCATGCTCATTTAAACATGCACCATACATCATTATTGTTTCATTTTCTTTTTTCTTTTATTTTCACATTTAAGCTTTTCTTTGCAATTCTAGAACCATTTTGGTCAAACCTTTTGTTAAAACCACATGTTACATTTGTGTTTAATAGTGTCATGGTGCACAAATATGTATTAACCCATATTAATTTGTAATTAACAATAATTTAGTGTGTAAGTGCATGATTAAAATAATATTTAAAATAAATAATTAAGGAAAATAATTAAATAAACTAGCTATTAATAAAACACCCATATATAAGCCATTACATAATTAAAAATAAGTATAATTAAGTTTATATAGAAAAATAATTATAACTAGGTTTTACGGAAAACACAAGTTGTATTACTAATTATCATACAATTAATCTATACGATTTTTAAAGCGTTAAATCTTCCTCAAGACTCTAACCCTTATATGAGTTGTGAAACATAGGATCTTATGAGATAAAACACTCCATTAGATATTCTACATCACCTAGGCTATCTAGTTTAGCGAACTATATACCCTATTAACCTCGGTTTAGAGGTTGGAGCTTGAAGTACAAACTTTCGGGTGGATCATTTTCGACACGAGCAGGCCGACGCTGCAAGCTCGATCCATTCTTCTAGGAGATAAAGAAGAGGAGGAGGAGGAGGAGAAGACCCGAAGGACATGGTTCTAGGAGGTAAAACACTTTTCAGAGTAGTTAGAACCTCCTAGTTAGTTTTGTTAGTTAAGGTTTCCGTATAGATCCTGGAGTTAAAGTCGGTGTTGTGAAGCTTTGTAAAATCGTTTTTGAAAATTCCGCCTTCCCGTGAACCCGCGGGGTGCGCGACATCAACTTACATCAAGTTCTCATGGATCACTTCAGCGGGGATTTCTTAACCCAAATCATATTGGTACGTATTTTTCTAACACTTTCTCTCAAATCCGACGCTTTCCACTATTATATCTTCTGCAGGATTCTTCGCACAATTTGTCGCTAATAGAACAGAGAACTAACCTGTATTTGTTGCAGCGCTTAAGCCTAAAACAAAAATGGTTTGCTTGCTTGCTTGAGTTGCTTAAATTCTTTTATTCAATTGCGTATTTGTATCTTAATATGTACATTAAGTGCACGAGAACCAAACAAGATACGGTAAAGGATTTAATCACCTTTTCCGTGAATAACAAATCACAAAACTGCATTCTTGCATACCCATAGTAATTTTAAAATCAATTAGAACTCTGACTTTAATGATTCACGCTCAATAGGGCAAGTTAATTGTGTTTAGAACACCGCTTAATGTTATATTGTTCACGAGATGTCTAGGCAAGTGCTCACGGCGCAACAGCCAAAAGAGAAAGGGTTATTCTAATTAAGGAACTTCGCGAAAGTATTGGACAATCTTCCCTTATCTCTGCACTTACCTGGCTTCGCGATCCGTATATCTTGAGCTCATTTCTCGACACAATTTTACTTCGACAATCAGGTTCTTGAGCAGTTCTAGTTGACTTAGCATAACTTAGACTGCTAGGGGTGTGATATTCTTTGTTTTTGTGATTTTGTGAATGCTTGTTGATATGGGTGATACACAGTTTAATTCAATTTTTCACGATCCAAATTCTTTTGTCTATACATATACCCAATTCTTTTGTTCAAATTGCCAAGAATCTTCCCACATTTTTGAAAACTGTCCTTTCTTAGGGGGCGGTCTACCATCCCAGAATTTTGATATCGGTCACCTACCTGACACTCTTGAACCCAATCCTACTTCAAACATAGATTAAATGATTGAAAACTTAATGAAAGAGGTCGACAAGATGACTATTTTAGCATCACTGCCATCACAACGCTCCCTTCCTAAAATAGTTGACACAAAAATAGGGTATGATAGTGAGATGGAAGCTATGTTGACCGCTTTAGAGAAATGTATTGAAGTGATGATTGCTTTCGAGAATCAAATAGGTTCGACGCTAGCCATGTTCATCCAACAATCTGATCAATTGTTTCACGTTCAAGCTCTATCATTGGTTAGAATCGACGAACAAATGAAACATTTAACCGCAAATATTTTAGGGAGTGAACACAGTCAAATTGAACCCAGTAATGTCATTATCTGTCATCTAGTAAGTCACCTGAGTGAGATAAATGATCATACAAATTTGATGATTTTATAGATGATGATTGTCACGACCCGAAATATTAGCTCGTGAGCAACGCTTAAATCATGCAACGTCTAAAGGCGTAACGTAATTCAAGTAAGCTGAAACCCAGAAATCTAAACCACTTAAGGTAAATAAAGGAGGTGAAGTTTTTAAATAAGGGTATAATGAAATCAAGTTTTCTGAATGCATAGAAAAGGAACATGAAAATGCAAGTGGATTATGCAAGTTTAAAAAAACATTTTTCGTCATTTTGAAAATTTGGGCAGCACCTCCTTTATATATTTTGATCCAAAACCATAATACAAGATAATAAAGAAGGCATCCCCAAGCGGGAGCTAGCTCTTCACCAAACGGCAGATCACAACCACGCAAAACAGTAAATATGAGTATACGACTCCCAACGGCGAAGATCACCACCAAAGATAAAGAAATAAGCAAGACATCAAAACCACAAGTAGCAGAAAACCCCTCGCTCTAAGTCTCGCAACCACAATCCCACTAAGTCTCATTACTTATACAACTTATTAATTTTGATTGATGGAGTTAACTAGATACAATATGAAATATAGATACAAAAGTGGGTACGATACAAATGTCCCACCTAACAATGCAAAACACCCGAATGCAACTGTGTGCCAGCGAAGCCGCTACTGATCCAAGCGGTCAAACAGCAAGAACTGTGGTACAACGGGGGTGAGTTGCCAACTCGTGAGTAGAAAAATATCAAAAGATAGAAATCGAATAAACAACGACTCCTAGGTCAACTATATCATAAAGGTAATACTATGATATCTAGAGTGACCGGGTCTGTATATGTGCCGACAAGGTAGTCAATACCTATAAGCATGTGGATAACATCCAACAGTAAAATCAATGCATGTATGTATGTGGATCTCGTCCACCCCTATAATCAATGTCTGTATGCACGTAAATATCATAAAAGAGTGTGCATGAAAGTATGAGGATATAAATCAACTGTGTCCCTCACGACACATAAAAATCATGGAACCCGAGTGCCTAGCATCGACACTCGAAAACAACAAGAAAACCATGCCTAGCATCGGCACGTAAATCCTCAAATATCGGGCTCCGTCAGTCCGGATCGGCCCACGGGCTCTGTCAGTCTGGATCGGCCCATATCATCTCTCGACTCCGGTCGGTATACTCCGGATATCCGCCAGGCCCAACCAATCACCGGTAGGTAGTAGTCCCTCTGCCAGGCTCACCGTCTGTATACACTGCATCCTTTTCTTGCCCCGGGGTACCATACCGGGTCCACCATGTACCCGCAATCGGCCTCATCCACCTCCTCGAATCGGGTTTCACATGTCGCTCTCAGAACCGAGAAAACAAATGGTGGACGCATTGAAATATTATATCAAGAGAAACCGGGTTTTTAAAACTACACATAATCTCTTTTAAAATGTCCACGGTTTTCAAATCCAGAAATCTCATGAAAATAGCATATCTCAATACGTAAAATCATAGAGCATGATGTATGCGACATATAATAGAAATGTGAGCATATCCGTATATCATGCAACATGGAACAGTGATATATCATATTAAGGGAAAACCGCTCCTTTAAATAATTCCAATTTTGAAAATGTCTTGCGGTTCCCAATATCTCCAAAGTCAAATGCAACATCGTATAAAAGTGCACAGGTAAATATAGAAAGTAAATTATGCAAAGAGTCATATCATGATGCAGCAATCCTATTGTGTAGTGACATGGCAATTATCGATGATGAAGTGTGTGAGCCGGCAAATCTGTGTACGTGTAATATACGCATCATCGATAATGGTGTAAGTGTACTAACACAGGTATATGCAATGCAATAATAATATCATGAATGCAGCATAAGATAAATCATATGCAAATGCTGACGGGTATACGTATCTAACATGATCGAGTCGGTGAATCTATCAATCGGTATCTAGCCTAAACAACATCGCGTACGGTATAATCCATAGTATGGCAACCTCTAGTCAAGGGTAAGGATCAATCATCAAGTCAACTCATCATGCACGGAAAACCATCGTATGGCGGCATTAAGGTAATAGGGATCCTATCAACCTATAAGACAACGAGGGTATGACCTAATATCACGTACGGCCTATCATCCATGATTCACAACATTCTATATATATATATATACCTATGTCCCAGGTAACATCCATAATGATCTCATATCAGGGGACCGACAAGGTATCAATCATCTCAATCGACTCGCATCCGTATACCAACATATTCGTCTTATATTCTTGTTATCGCATTTACATCTCACATCAAGTCGAGTTTACATAAACATTCTATCTCTAATATAAGTATAAGTTTCTAATCTAACATACACAACCGAACCATACAAGCGAATTTTTAAATGAAGGAAAAGATATCATTTGAAAATCCGTAACGTCCCTCAAGGTAATTATTTAAAAGATGCATACGATTCTTCAGTTTAGGAATATATATGGTTCGGATGACACATCTACGTCGACTATCTAGTCCTATAGTACCCTAACGGCAATATCGTCAAATATCATCCTCAATTCCCGTCATTTCATATTAGCCGTGTCATATCGCTTCTAACTGTCATTTATTTTCTAATATAGATTCACTAACTATCTTTTAGCTCTAACCCTAGTTTTCTAATCTAGGTTCCCTTACCTATATTCCATAAATCAGTTTCCATCAAAACATTGCGGGGGTGCTATACGCTATCCACTCGACTTCCCCCATGGATATAGATCCACTCACCGTAGTTCTTACTTGCCGAAGTCAATGATGCCATGCTCCGTTGCCTCGGAATCCATGTGAATGTACCTACAATAATACACAATCGCAATGAGTGTTAAAATCAAGGCGGAAAACCAAAACGGCACACGTCTTGCTCGTAGGTTAGAACCTATAGCATACGCATACAAAATCAACTAAACAACCCTTGTTGTCGATGTACAAACATGCGACAACCAAAAAAGAATCCAAATATCAAAACTCATCATTCAAAATACGGAAAACCATAGCCAGAATCACACTAAAATGCTCCCTGAATTTGACTCGGGTCAAATAAAGCTAAGCAAACAAGTCTAGGGTTATGTACATAGTGTATATGACCTACTGTAACCACCTAGCCCCCTAACTCCTACACCAGGCCGGACACATAGGCCAAAATTCCGGTCTCCTCGTCCCCCTATTCTCGGAATGGGTTCGTTCTGTCATGGTGGTCTCCTATAGTCAAAAATGGGTCTCTGGTATTGTTTGCTACTCTCAAAAATTCCCTGGGTTGCTCCAGATACCTTCTAGGCACACAAAAAGTCACAAAACTGCTACGGAACAATTCCTGAGTTCGTGCATTGGGTTCACCTCTAAGGCTCCGGTCAGGAATTGTGTCACCATGGTCATGTAAACACTCCTAACTGTTCCCAGATTTCACCTATTTTCACAACAGAAAAATCTAGTAGGACCAAACACCTCTAAACAGTTTCAGGCAACTACCCTAAGAAATCCAAGCTCTAACTATCCTACCCACCCGAGGCGCCGTAATTGGCCCCATAGTTATCGGCCAAAACTGATGGGAAAGGGATAGGGTTTCAGGTGAACACTCATGGTCTCGAGTACAACACTACCGCACTGTTTGTTTTTACAGTGAACACTCGGGGTCACAGCAGGTTAGCGACATCAAAAAACGTCATTCAAAACACGACATCTCACAAAACTAATCTAAAGGGAAGAAGTTATACCTTATTAAGGCCACTCAAGAAAGCCCTAGCTCCCCAATGTCATCAAAATTCCACTTTGCTTGGTTCAATGTGTAGTGGAAGAGATGGAGTTTAATTTTTGTGAAGGGAGTATAAGGTCTTGGGGATTATTTGGAGATGGATCTAGGGTTTGAAGTGGATGGATGTGGGGTTGGAGGAAGATGAAGAAGGAGGAGGAAAATGATGGGGGGAAGTGATTAGGCAGCATCCCCCCCCCCTCTCACTTATTCTCTCACACACACTCTCTCTCTTCATTCATACCCTTTTTCACTAATTTACCGTTTTGCCATTTCTTTTTCTTTTCTCTTTCAAATTTCAAAACCAAAACAACACAAATACAACAACAAGTAACTAAATGGAACATGACATGGTGCACTAGCCACAGAAAACTATAGAAACACTGATTTTGCTTAATCGCGATTAGAAGTGCGCTAATCGGGTTTTTTTTATCGAAACTGCGTATAATAAATTTTTAAAATGCCAAATCCTTTAATTATATTATAAAATGAATAAATCATTTTAATTTTCATTTATTTCACAATTATTGGTATATATTTATGTTAGTTATATGTATGCCCTAGAGGCCATTACCGTACATATGATGTATATTGTAGTGCATGCTTGGACATATATAGGGAGGACTTTCTTGCTCGACATGATAGTATGCTATCTGGTTACTCTTTATCTTAACATGTACTTTGATAGTCTCTATATTAAATGTTGATAAAGCCCTTAGGATATGTACTCGACTGCTGGGACTATGATGAGATCATACTAGTGGGGCCACGGTAGTCGACGTGTACATCATATAACTGTTCCTAGTCGAGGGTATATCGAGACAGGGCATCGATACACCAGAGTAGACTAGCATATACGCATCTTGACATATATAATGAGCGATGGATGATCCCATATCCATCGGTGTTTGACATCAAGGATGGTGTACGGGTGCTCAGTAGAGACTGGGTATACTGGACGGACTCGCCGAGAACTCCCAGATGGTATTATACCTCACGTCAGATGGCAGTTCTCTGGTGACACCGGTACAGGTTAGTCTGTTGGCCCGAGATCGTCATAGAGTCTTGTGTGATTCCCACTGCGCTTTGATTTCCATCATACCACGTCCAAGAGGGCATGCAAAAAGGTGGCTTTTGGGTACAGTCCTGAATCACATGGAGGCAATGAGTGATAGGAGGGGATTCGTCTCTCCCGGTATAGGGAGTTGATGTTGCACTGTGTTCGATTGGCTATAACTCGAAATCCCTGGCCAGGGTTGCTGAGATTTACTGGTAAGTGTTATCAGTAGTTTCTCGGACTGTTATGGACCTCATATCGACAAGACTTATCAAGCTACTGGGATCGGACGTTTACCACCCCTAGGCAAGATATGCGACTTATCAGACGAAGACACCGGACAGTACGGGAGTGTTACCGATTGGATTCACAGGAGAATGTACAGACTTACTTGTTGATCTTCTGATCGCTCGATACCTGGGTGGCTGTTACGTTTAGCTGACCGCTTGTAGCTTGTGGGTGTTTGATATGATCATCACCTACTGCCGGCGTATTAACAATTCTTTAGAGTCCTACACAGAGCTTTCTTGACTCAGGCAAAACGGAGTAGGAGCACATATATGATATGTGCGGAAGCGAGAACAATACGTGTATGTGATACCGTATTAGATTCTCGCGATATGAGATATCGGCCGGGTATATGTGATATAGCCGGGTCATCGGATCAAGTGTTAATTCGATGAACTGATACAGATTATATTAGTCGGTTATTTGTGAAATAGCCGGATTATCGGATCAAGTGTTGATTCGATAATTTAATGTATAATTATATATTTGATATATTAAATTACATTAACTAATATAAGCTCACTAAAAGTTTGTTTTTCTCACTCGGGTAATACATTGATATATATGCGATATATGTTGATTGTATTATTTTATTTTGTTATAATAAATATTGTATATGTGATATATAATATTGTAGCATGTTAGGGTTATTAATACAACATGTTTAGTGGAGATTAAATATGGTTAGGGTTTGATTTCGGTTAATCTTTTCTAGAACCTTCTAGAAGGTTTTGTTTTGTTTTGTGCAAAGATATTTGTTTTGATATTTTGCATGATATTTGTTTTAAGCCAACCCAATCCTTTAACCTTAGTTAAATCTCTACAAGGGTTACATATACCATGGTTGCATTTCTAACCTCACACTTTACTTTCATTATTCATCACAAAAGGTATTGATTCTTCTTCTTCTTCCGTCTTGCTTAAAAAGCTTTCAAGCTTTTTGAAAGATGATGAAAATGAGTGAGATTAAGAAAACAAATGAGAGCTAAATTCTTACTTCATCATCCTAATCTATCCTAGCCATTTAGATTAGGGTGTTCACTTCATTTGTGAGTGAGAGCATGTGTTAAAGAAACTTCAAGATAGATCATCTTAGTTATCGAAGATCGGAAGCAAGCATGCATCTTTCTCTTCGTGGAGCCTCTCTAGAGTTTGAGAACTCGATGATCGCAGCGAAGGGACCTCAACACGGAGCTTTAGAAGTGAAGGACTGGACTACAAAGGTTGTAATCCCAAACTCTTAGATGTTAAAGTATTTAACATGCTTTGTTTCGCCTAATCTCTAGCTTAAAGGTCTTGGTTAGGGTTGTTCGGCACGTCTAAATTTTAAATCGGGCATGGTTGATGCCTTATAGACCCTTGTGAGAGTTCCTAGTAACCCTACAGTGGTATCAGAGCCAAGCTAGAGCTTTAGGCGAAGTCTAGGCAAAGTTTAAACTCCAATCGAACTCCGAATACCCGATAAAACCTAGTTTCTGGAAAAAATTTCAAAAGTTGACATTTTTTATATTAAAAATACTCAGAAAATTAAGCAGGGAAATCTAAGAATTACTGTGAAGTACGGACCACTAACTCACCTATATGACCGCGGCACCGCGGCCAAACCATGCGTTTGACGGCGGTTCCGCGGCCAAATAGTGAATATGGGGCCCACCACTTCAGGTAAATATTCTTGGGTCTTTTTTCATTGTTCTGGGAATTTTTAATTCTACTCAAGTGTTGAGTTTTCTGGGTTGTATTGGGGACTCGTTGATTCGATCGGAAAGTTTAACTTCGTTTAAGTTTTTCCGGGTAATTTTGAACGTGTTAAAAAGTTCGAACGGATATCAATAACTCACTTTTTCCCCTGCCGGAAAATTTCCAAGTGTTGGATTTTTTCGTTGTTTAAGAACGTTCTTAGTCGTGAAAGTAACGCGGTGGACCTTCTAGAAGAACACAAACCTTAACTCGATTATGTGACTGTCTGAACCGCCTCTAAACCTTAGTGTTTGTGGCAGAACGGCGTTGCCACATGTGAGGCGTTGGTTTGACCCTTCTACGGCTGGACCATTGGTACTGTGGCATGTGATGGATACCTTTTTGAACTCTGCTCAAGTGTTGAGCTATTTGGGAAAACTTGGGTGTTTGATTATTCGATCGGAAATTTTAACATTTTTTACTTATCTGGAATGTGATACAATATTTGGAATCCACAAGTAGTTATGAGATAACTAATTTGAATGTTATAAATCTAGCAGTTCAGTCTCAGATGATCGGTTGCCACGGGATTTTGATGTGATCAAAAGTCCGTCGCAATCACTTAGCGTACACGGATACTCGCCGGGTAAACATAATAGATAGCCACGCCCCATAGCCCCGACCAAGTGACTGTAGGAGAACCCCGTCGCCAAAAGCATCCGTTCGGGTGCTCGCAGCAGCGGTGTTCCGCCTTAGTGCACTTCGTCGACGGCATCCGGGGGTGCAGTCGTCTACTAAAGTTTACGATGAGCATTCGATCAGGATGTCGGTAATCTTGTTGAATTGCCCGACTTGATATTGAAAAGAGTTTTCGATAATGAGACTAAAATGCGGGGTTTATAATAGTTAGGCATGAGATGTCTAAGGAATTCATTTGGTTAGGCATGCGATATTTAAGGAGGTTGCGGATTCCAACTATTGTAGTTTTACACTTTCTTTTTTGCGACCGTAAGCATAGTATATGGTGTATCGCTGGCTTCGTTGCTATACATCAACGAAAATCGGGATACGCATACTTGCTTACGTTGATGATATGAGATATTATGGGTTGTTGTGATATGTTTTATTGGATTGTCGTGTTCTGAATAGCCGGGGGTTTTATGTGAGATGAGAGTTTTTCTTTTTCATTCATGTAAAATTCATTTGTATGTATTGTTCTTTTATTGGGACACTTCCGGGCTGAGGATGATGTCACCATTGTATATTATTTACTTTTCCGCAATAGGTTGACCCAAAGCGGGGAGCATAAGTGTAGGGTTCCTAGGCACACTAAGGAGGTCTCACAAGGCATCAACCATGCCAATTTCAAATTTTACGGGTGCCGAGAAACCCTAATACGGATCGTTAACTAGAATTTAAGGCGACAAAAGCAACTAGTTAACAACTTAACTAAGTGAACGGAAATACAACCTTTGTAGATCCGGTTCTCCACCTCCATAGCTCCGTGATGAAGTCCCCTCGCTGTACAAATCGCATCCCGGACTCTAGCATCGGCTTCATCGGAGAATTGGGTGGGCTTGGTCGTCGGCTTCGATGCCGAAGATGATCTACGTCGAGGCATCACAAGATCAAGCTCCCACATCACCAAGTCATGAAACTTGTGAAGAAAACACCCTATACTACTTGGCAAGAGGTAGAGGATGAAGAAATAGGAAGTGGGTTCACTTTAGAATTGGATTTCTCGCTCATTTGCTCAAGTTGCCATTGATGGAGCAAGGTTTCTTCATGAAGAAGAAGAAGAGGAAGAAGATGATAGAATATGATAAGTTCATAATAATAGAAAAGAAAATCATACTTATCATATACTAACCCTTGGTTAAGTGTAGAGAATGAACTAGGGTTAGTTTAAATGGTTAGGGTTAAGCATGAGACAAGAATGGTGACTTAGTCAATGCTTCATGAATCTTCAACTAAAAACAAACATAACCACCATTAATTTCATATCTTTTCCAAAAATAAATAAATGAATAAATAGATATGAAAAACAAAACCCTAACCATTTAAATAACCATGGTTTAATCTTTACACAAACTCAAGTAAGCATGTATCATCAAACATGATACAATCAAGTGCACAAAAGTATACCACATATACAACTTGTGAACTTTGAGTGAGAAAATCCATTTAAAGTGAACCAATACTAGTTAATACAAAGTAATATATCAAATATATAATTATGCATTAAATCATCAAATCAACACTTGATTCAATGATCCGGTCATGTCGCACATAACCGACTAGTATCCAATGTATCGGCTTATCGAATCAATCCTTGATTCGATAACTAGGTTATATCGCATACAACCATTCGATACATTCATCGCGAGAATGAAATACGGTATCACATACACGCATTATTCTCGGTCCCGCACATATCTCATATGCGCTCCTATTTCGTTTCGCTTGAGCCAGGAAACCTCTGTGTAGGACTCTAAAGACTCATCAATACGCCGGCAGCAGGTGATGATCATATCAAACACCCATAAGTCGCAAGCGGTCTGCTAAACGTAACGGCCACCCGGGTATTGAGCGATCAGAAGATCGACGAGCAAGCCCGCTCATACTCCTGTGAATCCAACCAGTAACACTTACCGTACTGTCCGGTCTGATCGTCTGATATGTCGCATACCTCGCCTAGGGGTGGTAAACGTCAGACCACAATAGCTCGATAAGTCGTATCGACACGAGGTCTATAACAGTTCGATAAACTACTGGTAACACTTACCAGTATATCTCAGCAACCCTGGCCAGGGATTTCCAGTTATAGCCAATCGAACAAAGCGCAACATCAACTCCCTATACCGGGAGAGACGAATCCCCTCCTATCGCTCATTGCCTCCATGTGATTCGGGACTGTACCCAAAAGCCACCGTTTTGCACGCCCTCTTGGACTTGGTAAGGTGGAAATCAAAGCATAGTGGGAACCACACAAGACTCTATGACGATCTCGGGTCATCAGACTACTCTGTACCAGTGTCACCAGAGAACTGCCATCTGACGTGAGGTATAAAACCATCTGGGAGTTCTCGGCGAGTCCGTCCAGTGTACTCAGTCTCCACTGAGAACCCGTATATCATCTCTGATGTCAAACACCAATGGATATGGGATCATCCATCGCCCATCTGTATGGGTCGAAAAAGTATACGCTAGCCTACTCTGGTATATCGATGCCCCGTCTCGATACACCCATGACTAGGGACCTTGAAGGATGTACTTATGGACTACCATGTCCCCACTAGTATGATCTGCATCATAGTCCAGGTAGTCAAGTACACTTCCTAAGGGCTTTACCAACATGTAACAGAGAGACAAACAGTATACACGTTAAGGTAAAGAGCAACCAGATAGCATACTATCATGTCGAGCAAGAAAGTCATCCCTATATATGTCCAAGCATCCACTGCAATATACATCCTATGTATAGTAATGGCCTCTAGGGCATACATATAACTAACAATCTCCCACTTGCACTAGGGCCATCTGATAGCAGTGGTTGCAGTATCTCATACTCAACCATCCCATAAAAGTCTATCTCTGGGAATAGGCCTTCGCGAGTGGATCCGCCGTGTTGTCCTCTGAGTCTACTCTCCTAACCTTGATCCCCTGGAGATCAACCATCTCCACGATCAGGTGACACTGCCTTAGAATATGTCTGGATCACTGATGGGACCGGGGTTCCCGGGCCAAAGCCACACTTCCATTGTCACACAATGGTTGGAACCTAGTTCATCTTATGAACCAATATGCATTCAGACTGCCTCTTTGGTAGCATCTTAAGTAGCGATGTATCCAGCCTTAATCGTCTAGTATGCCACGGTATCTAGCTTGGAACTCGTCCAACATACCGTCCCTTTACTGAGGGTAAAAACAATGCCTGCGACTGACATTCAGTCGTCCTTATCATTCTGGAACCCTTCCAGTGATTCTCCTCAGGATCGATTGATACCATCTTACTACTACTAGTGAGAATCCTAGCATCCAATTACATCTATCTCATAGATGATAACTCAGGATTTAGGAGGTATCACTTTGATCCTATATGGAGAATCCTTGTGATAAACGGAGATTGACCGAGCGTAGCATAGGAAACTCCTTCCCTATCAAGAGTATGTCATCCATGTACTCTACGAGGATCATCACCATACTCCCTACTACCTTTTTGTATATACAAGGTTCATCTACCATTTTGATGATGTCAAACTGTTTGACTAACACATCAAAACAGATGTTCCAACTCCGCGATGTCTGCTTTATCCTATAAAGCATCTTGCACACGTTTCCGCTGCTCCCACTGTCTACGAGGCCCTCTGGCTATGTACTTATAGACGCTCTCTTCTAAAACATCATTTTAGAAAAGCTGTCATGACGCCCAACCACCAGATATCGTAGTCATGATACGTAGCCGTGGCAAGTAGGATCCGAATGGACTTAAGCATAGGCACTGGAAAAGGTTTCATCATTATCCATGCCTGGTAGATGATGGCAACCTTTAACATGTCTAGCTTTGAAAGTCTCAACTTTTCCAAGTACACCAAGTAATCTTCTCAAGATATACTTGCTCCTGATGGGGATTTAACCCTTCAGATATAGCAACCAAAGTCCATACTTTGTTGGTGTATAAGGATTCCATCTCAGATCGATAAGCATCCAGCCATTCTGACAGAGTCTTACTCCTGATGGCCAGCTCGAAACTAGTTGGGTCATCATCTCATGATGCAATCCTCGCTCCCATTGTTATAGAGAAACAGAAGTATCTCTCAGGTGGGTGAGGAAGCCTACCAGATCGGCGGAGAGGCTGAGGTTCGTTGGTTTCTACTGAATCCTTTGGTTCTATCAAATCATCAGCTGCAATTTGTATAGCTGGAACATTTCCAGTTCTACATAACAGACCTTGCCTCGAGCTTGTCCGGATTATGCTTTTAGACATAGCCCGGACAACCCCAAATCTTAACCAATTTAAGATATGGGCTCTTCCCTTTCCATATCACATATGAAGCGGTAGGCAACTGATTTGATTGGAACCCTATTCAATAGGTATGCAGCTTCTCAAGCGCATAACTCCCAAAAGGAAATAGGAAACTCAGTAGTACTCATCATAGAGCACACCTTATCATATAGGGTGTGATTGCTCCACCCCGATATACCATCTTGCTATGGTGTATACGGAGGAGTAATGCTGAGAGAGAATCTCATTCTCCTTTAGAAAAGTCCAAGAATTTTGTGCTCAAGTATTCTCCTCCTTGATCTCATCAAAGGACATAATACTTATACCCTTATTGGTTCTCTACTTCTAGCTTATATTCTGTGAATATCTCAAAAGGTTCGGACTTGTGTTTCAACAGGAACATATGTCTGAATCTTGAGAGATCATCAGAGAATGTAATGAAGTACAAAGAACCAGTCCTGGCATGTGTAGACTGGGGACCTTACATACATCATCATGTATCAGTCCCAAGAGTTCACTAACTCTTTCTCTGTTTCCAGTAAACGGAGCTATGGTCATCTTATCTTTGTGACACGACTGGAAAGTTTCACAAGATGTAAATACAAACTGATTTAAATATGCATCTATATGTAACTTCAGCTAGTCGGGTCGCATTGATATGAACCAGTCTATAATGCCTCAAGAAGGATCCGTTCATTTCTGAACTCTTCCTCTTGTGTGTGTTCCGTATACTAAGAACTGTAGTTTGATTTAGAACATCAATGCTTTTAGATAACGTGCCTGAACCGATCAACTTTTGATATAGGAAATGTTCAAAACATTATCCAGCAATACAAAATTTTATCATTTCTTTACTAATAAAGAGACTGATATGATTTTGTATATCAGGTTCGGTATCTAATAACATTCGTTCAGAATCAATGTATTTGGAATACAGGGTGACAGTGATCAACAGACTTGGCTGCAACACTTGCCCCGTTTTCTGTCTCATGAAACTTATCACCCGTTCTAAGTTTTTCTACCTTTTTATAGCCCAATGTAATCTATTACATATGCGGGATCCTGATCCGGTATCATATACCGAGGATGTAAAGGAACTGAGAAACAGTTCTATATAATGAACACACCCGAAGATGATGCATCAGCATGCACTCTCTTCGTTTGGGCGGCACGGGAATTCTGGTAATCCCCAATTTCCTGCTCTGTCTTATAACAATTATAAGTTAGAGCGGGACCAACGTTCCCCAGCTCAGTATAACAAGCGGGTTCGGTCAATATCCGTATTATTATCTTGATTAAGGCATGATATGGTCACTACCTGGAGAGAGAGAGAAGAAAACACTCAGCGTGCGCTCTTGCAAGAATAGATTGGTTTTTATTTTATCTAATCAGGATGGCTCCCACTGTTTTTATCAAATCTTCCTTCAAACCCTAAAAGAAAAGACTAGCCGGGATTAATTACACACTACAAGTTCGCCAATCTTTCAGCCAGGCCAGTGTCGGTACTTTGAGGGAGGTCCCCCGTGCTTTCGCACGAACCTAATTAATGTAAACCTCGTTTTCCTAGAGGCGTAACCTCGTTAACACCTTTCTAGACACCTACTTGATCGGCTAATTGTAATGTGTAAAACTCTCCCAGGAGTAACTCTTACTCGCAGCGGGTATCGGGATCCAACTATCTCATAGAAGATATGCAATCTCATTGCAAATTTCAACACTTGAAATTCCCGATAATATTTTTCCCCTAGCAGCTATATGACATTAACATAGTCAACAAATCATAAGTGCTAGTTAAGTTCAACCCGTCATTTCCTGATTGAATTAAACCCACCCGCATGACCCTTAACATAGTCAACAAAGTCGCACGACTACCCTAATCCAATCACATCATATGCTTATACAGATAAGCACTAATCAGCTACCGCACACTACGCTTTAACATAGTCAACAAACGTAGCACGAATACTAACCAGTACTTATCTGAAATGACGGAGGGCTACGACAGGTTTTTCTGAAAACCTATTGCGTAATGAACTTGATATCGTTGTAGAATCAAATGATTTTGAAATGGAGTGTTTTTTATGCTTTTTTAGTTTTGCTAAAGGAGTCACTCCCGGTGAAGGGATCGTCGGTCCTTTCCTCGTCGAATGAGGTGCGGGATATATCATATATATCACTGTGCAAAGCAAAAACTCTTAAAAGCAATCAAAAGACAAACCGAGGGTTGTAGCATCTACCAGTTATTGCTAAAGGAGTCACTCCCTGTGAAGGGATCTCGGTCCTTTCCTCATCGAATAAGGTGCAGGATATATCATATATACCGCTGTGCAAAGCAAGAACTGTAGCTACCTGTTTTATTTTTGAAATTCGATTCTACAACATCTTAGGTTTCTTTTTCTTTCATTAATCTTATTAATGAAGTCCCATCATTTAAGTACCTAAACATCACAGATAAATACGACGTACACTTATGCCATCCGCATTCGCCTCGATGTCCCCTCGTGCACCGTTAGGTTAGGTAACTAACGGCAGAGCGGGGCAGGGCTAGCGCGGGTGTAAAACATAAGTAACGCCTATATAATATATCATATATACTATATAAGTATCCATCACAGAACATATCACATGATCACATCACAGATATCGCAGCAGAATAAACATATGAAATATTGGATATACTAGGACGTCCGTGTTTTCAATACGAACCAGTATAAAACACGGATTCCACGGTAGTGATGAATAGCCAAACCCACACCCCTAGACCCCTACGAGAGCGGCAAGCAACCCTACCAATTCTACGGTTAGGAGACCCAGACTCGACTCCTCGAAATGGTCTCCCACTGGACCCTAGACTCCGGTTACTTGTGCTCCCCTCCTTGGGTCTACCCTAGTGCGGAAAAGTAAATAATATACAAACGGTGACATCTTCCGCAACCTGGAAGTGCCCCAATAAAAGAATATTACATACAAGTTTTTACATGAATGAAAATGAAAAACACTCATCTCACATAAAAACCCCCGGCTATTCAAACACGACGATCCAATATAACATATCCAGCAACACATAATATCACATGTCATCAACGTAAGTAAATATGCGCATCCCAATTGTCGTTGACATATAGCAACGAAACCGGCGATATCACATATTACACTTACGGTCACAGAAAAGAAAGTGTAAAACTACAACAGTTGGAATCCACAACATCTTTAGACATCGCATGCCTAATCAAATGAATACCTTATACATCGCATGCCTAACAATTATAAACCCCGCATTTTAGTCTCAAAATCGAAAACACTTTTCAATATCAAGCCGGGCAATTCAATAAGATTCCCGACATCCTGATCGAATGCTCGTCGCAAACTTTAGTAGGCGGCCGCACCCCCGACGCCGCTGACGAAGTGCACCAAGCGGAACAACGCTGCCGTGAGCACCCCTAACGGATGCTTTCGGCGACGGGGTTCTCCTACAGTCACTTGGTCGGGGCTATGGAGTGAGGCTGTCTATTAAGTTTACCCGGCGAGTATCCGCGTACGCTACGTGATTGCGACGGACTTTTGATCACATCAAAATTCCGTGGCAACCGATCAAGTGAGACTAAACTACTAGATTTATAACATTCATTCAGTTATCTCATAACTTCTTATGAATTCCAATTATTGTATCACATTCCGAATAAGATAGAAAATGTTAAACTTTCCGATCGAACAATCGAACACCCAAGTTTTTCCGATACAGCTCAACACATGAAATAAGTCTAAAAACATTCAGTTCATGCCTCAGTACCAACAGTCCAGCCGTAGAAGGGTCAAGCCAACGCCTCACATGTGGCACGCCGTACTGCCCCAAACCCTAAGGTTCAAAGGGCAGTTCGAGACGGTCACATAATCGAGTTAAGGTTTGTTGTCTTCTAGAGGGACCATCGCGTTACTTGCACTACTTAGAACGTCTTTAAACCACGGAAAAATCCAACACTTGGAAATTTCCCGACAGGGGAAAAATTGGGTATTTATATCCGGTCGAACTTTTTAACATATTCAAAAAATTATCCGGAATCCACATAGACAAAATCTGATAATCCGATCGAATCATCGAATCCCCAAAACAACCCCAGAAAATTCAACTCTTGAATAATATTTAAAAATACCCAGAGAACTCGGCACTGAATAAAGGAAGTTACTGTGCAAAATTGGGAGGGTGACGTCACACTTTTGCCGCGGAACCGCCGCATAAGCTAGGCTTATGCCGCGGTTCCGCCGCAATCTTGAAGGAACGTTTGTCAAATTTTGCACCGTAATTCTTATAATTCCCTGCTGAATTTTTTAAGCATTTTTAATCTAGTAAAAACCCAGTTTTTGAAAAAAGTCCAGAGAGCATTTTTTGTGTTAGGGTTTCGGTTCGTTCGGGTTTCAAACTTCGTCTACGCATCGCCTAAGGCTCTAGATAGGCTCTGATACCACTGTAGGGTTCCTAGGCACACTAAGGAGGTCTCACAAGGCATCAACCATGCCAATTTCAAATTTTACGGGTGCCGAGAAACCCTAATACGGATCGTTAACTAGAATTTAAGGCGACAAAAGAAACTAGTTAACAACTTAACTAAGTGAACGGAAATACAACCTTTGTAGATCCGGTTCTCCACCTCCATAGCTCCGTGAGGAAGTCCCCTCGCTGTACAAATCGCTTCCCGGACTCTAGCATCGGCTTCATCGGAGAATTGGGCGGGCTTGGTCGTCGGCTTCGATGCCGAAGATGATCTACGTCGAGGCATCACAAGATCAAGCTCCCACATCACCAAGTCATGAAACTTGTGAAGAAAATACCCTATACTACTTGGCAAGAGGTAGAGGATGAAGAAATAGGAAGTGGGTTCACTTTAGAATTGGATTTCTCGCTCATTTGCTCAAGTTGCCATTGATGGAGAAAGGTTTCTTCATGAAGAAGAAGAAGAGGAAGAAGATGATAGAATATGATAAGTTCATAATAATAGAAAAGAAAATCATACTTATCATATACTAACCCTTGGTTAAGTGTAGAGAATGAACTAGGGTTAGTTTAAATGGTTAGGGTTAAGCATAAGACAAGAATGGTGACTTAGTCAATGCTTCATGAATCTTCAACTAAAAACAAACATAGCCACCATTCATTTCATATCTTTTCCAAAAATAAATAAATGAATAAATAGATATGAAAAACAAAACCCTAACCATTTAAATAACCATGGTTTAATATTTACACAAACTCAAGTAAGCATGTATCATCAAACATGATACTATCAAGTGCACAAAAGTATATCACATATACAACTTGTGAACTTTGAGTGAGAAAATCCATTTAAAGTGAACCAATACTAGTTAATGCAAAGTAATATATCAAATATATAATTATGCATTAAATCATCAAATCAACACTTGATTCAATGATCCGGTCATGTCGCACATAACCGACTAGTATCCAATGTATCGGCTTATCGAATCAATCCTTGATTCGATAACTAGGTTATATCGCATACAACCATTCGATACATTCATCGCGAGAATGAAATACGGTATCACATACACGCATTATTCTCGGTCCCGCACATATCTCATATGCGCTCCTATTTCGTTTCGCTTGAGCCAGGAAACCTCTGTGTAGGACTCTAAAGACTCGTCAATACGCCGGCAGCAGGTGATGATCATATCAAACACCCACAAGCCGCAAGCGGTCTGCTAAACGTAACGGCCACCCGGGTATTAAGCGATCAGAAGATCGACAAGCAAGCCCGCTCATACTCCTGTGAATCCAACCAGTAAAACTTACCGTACAGTCCGGTCTGATCGTCTAATATGTCGCATACCTCGCTTAGGGGTGGTAAACGTCAGACCCTAATAGCTCGATAAGTCGTGTCGATATGAGGTCTATAACAGTTCGAGAAACTACTGGTAACACTTACCAGTATATCTCAGCAACCCTGGCCAGGGATTTCCAGTTATAGCCAATCGAACACAGCGCAACATCAACTCCCTATACCGGGAGAGACGAATCCCCTCCTATCGCTCATTGCCTCCATGTGATTCGGGACTGTACCCAAAAGCCACCGTTTTGCACGCCCTCTTGGACGTGGTAAGGTGGAAATCAAAGCACAGTGGGAACCACACAAGACTCTATGACGATCTCGGGTCATCTGACTACTTTGTACCAGTGTCACCAGAGAACTGCCATCTGACGTGAGGTATAAAACCATCTGGGAGTTCTCGGCGAGTCCGTCCAGTGTACTCAGTCTCCACTGAGCACCCGTATATCATCTCTGATGTCAAACACCAATGGATATGGGATCATCCATCGCACATCTGTATGGGTCAAAAAGGTATACGCTAGTCTACTCTGGTATATCGATGCCCCGTCTCGATACACCCACGACTAGGGACCTTGAAGGATGTACTTATGGACTACCATGTCCCCACTAGTATGATCCGCATCATAGTCCAGGTAGTCAAGTACACTTCCTAAAGGCTTTACCAACATGTAACAGAGAGACAAACAGTATACACGTTAAGGTAAAGAGCAACCAGATAGCATACTATCATGTCGAGCAAGAAAGTCATCCCTATATATGTCCAAGCATCCACTACAATATACATCCTATGTATAGTAATGGCCTCTAGGGCATACATATAACTAACAATAAGTAACCGGGTTCTAGGGTCCAGAGGGAGACCATCTCGAGGAGTCGAGACCGGGTCTCCTAACACTAGAATTGGCAGTGTTGCTTGCCGCTCTCGTAGGGGTCTAGGGATGCGGGTTTGGCTATTCATCGCGTCCGTGGAATCCGTGTTTTATACAGGCTCGTACTAAAACACAGACCTCCTAGTATATCCAATATTTCATATCTTATCTTCTGCTGCAATGTTCTGTGATGAGATCATATTATTGTCTGAGACGAATGTTTATATAATATATATGAGTTATATTGCAGATTTCGTTTCAAATGTGATGCTTGTGAAGCATAATAAAATGGGACTTCATTAATGAGATTAATGAAATAAAAGAAACCTAAAGATGTTGTAGAAAATTGTTTAATAAAAAATGGAAGCTCTAGTTCTTGCTTTGCATAGCGGTGTTCCTTGTAGAACATCCAGCAACTTATTCGGTAAGGAAAGAGCCGAGATCCCTTCACCGGAAGTGACCACTTTAGCGAAACTAGAAGATGCTGCATACTCGGTTTGTCTTTTGATTGTTTCTATAGTTTTTGCTTTGCATAGTGATACTTGTGAAATATCCTGCACCTTATTCGATGAGGAAAGAGCCGACGATCCCTTCACCAGGAGTGACCTCTTTAGCAAAGCTAGAAAAGGCCTCAAAAACATTCCTTTTAAAAATCACTCGATTCTACAACGATATCAAGTTCATTACGCAAAGGGTTTTCTTAAAAACCGGTCGTGGCCCTCCGCCATTTCAGATAAGTCCTACTTAGTAATCGTGCTACGTTTGTTGACCTCCGTCAAGGCGTAGTGTGTGGTAGCTAACTAGTATTTATCTGTTTATGCATATGATGCAGATTGTTTTAGGGTAGTCATGCGGCCTTGTTGACCTCCGTCATGGGTCGTGCGGATGGGTTTAATTCAATCAGGAAATGACGGGTAGAACTTGACTAGCAGCCTCTAGTTTGTTGACCTCCGTCAAGATCATAGGACGCTAGGGGTAAAATATTATTGGAAATTTCAAGTGTTGAAATTTGCAATGAGATTGTATACCTTCTATGAGATAGTTGGATCCCTATACCCGCTACGAATAAGAGTTACTCCTGGGAGAGTTTTACACATTACAATTAGCCGATCAAGTAGGTGTCTAGGAAGGTGTTAACGGGGTTAAGCCCCTAGGAAAATGAGGTTTACTTTAATTAAGTCCGTGCGAAAGCATGGGGAACCTCCCTCAAAGTATCGGCACTGGCCTGGCTGAAAGATTGGCGAACTTGAAGAGTGTAATTAATCCCGGCTAGTCTTTCCTTTTAGGGTTTGAAGGAAGATTTGACTAAAACAGTGGGAGACATCCTGATTAGATAAATTGATAACCAATCTAATCTTGTAAAAGCGCACGCTGAGTGTTTTCTTCTCTCTCTCTCTCCTGGTTGCGACTATGTCACGCCTTAATCAAAGATAATAATACGGATGTATTGACCGAACCCGCTTATTATACTACGCTAAGGAACGTTGGTCACTCTCCAACTTATAATTGTTATAAGACAGAGTAGGAAATATGGGATTACCAGAATTCCCGTGCCGCCCAAACGAAGAAAGTGCATGTCGATGCATCTTCTTCGGGTGTATTCATTACACAGAACTGTTTCTCAATATCCTTTACGTTCTGGGTATTTGATACCGGATCAGGATCCCACATATGTAATTTGTTACATGGGCTAAAGAGAGGTAGAGAACTGAGAACGGGTGATAAGTTTCATGAGATAGAAACGGTGCAAGTGTTGCAGCCAAGTCTATTGGTAGTTATCACACTGTATTATCAGAATACATTATGAACTAATGTTATTAGATACCGAACCTGATATATAACATCATATCAGTCTCTTTATTAGTAAAGAAGGATACAATTTTGTATTGTTGGATAATGTTTTGAACCTTTCCTATATCAAGAGTTGATCAGATCAGGCACGTTATCTAAAATCATAGACGTTCTAAATCAAACCACAGTTCTTAATTTACAGAACACACACAAGAGGAAGAGTTCAGAAATGAACGAATCCTTCTTGAGGTATTGTAGACTAGGTCATATCAATGCGGTCCGACTAGCTGAAGTTACATAAAGATGCATATTTAAGTTAGTTTGGATTTACATCTTGTAAAAACTTGCCCATTATGTCACAAAGATAACATGACCACAGCTCTGTTTATTGGAAACAGAGAAAGAGTTAGTGAACTCTTGGGATTGATACATGTTGATGTATAAGGTCCCCTGTCTACACATGCCAGGACCGGTTCTTTGTACTTCATTACATTCACTGATTATCTCTTAAGATTCGGACATATGTTCCTGCTGAAACACAAGTCTGAACCTTTTGAGAAATTCAATGAATATGAGTTAGAACTAGAGAACCAAAAACGGGCATAAGTATTATGTCCTTTGATGAGATCAAGGAGGAGAATACTTGAGCACGGAATTCCTGGACTCTTCTAACGGAGAATGATATTCTCTTTCAGCATTATTCCTCCGAATACACCACAGTACGTCGGTATATCGGGGCAGAGCAATCACACCCAATTTGATATGGTGCGCTCTATGATGAGTACTACTGAGTTTCCTATTTCCTTTTGAGAGTTATGCACTTGTGAAGCTGCATACCTATTGAATAGGGTTCCAATCAAATCAGTTGCCAACCACTTCATATGTGATATGGAATGGGAAGAGCCCATATCTTAAGTAAGTTAAGATTAGGGGTTGTCCGGCCTATGTCTAAAAGCAAAATCCGGACAAGCTCGAGGCAAAGTCAGTTCTGTGGAAGTTTGTTGGATATCCCAAGCATAAGCAAGGGAATATCTTCTACCAAACCGATGAACAAAAGATGTTTTATTTCTCAGAATGCCACCTTTGTGAAAGGGAATTTCTTGTTAAGAAATTATTGGTCATGAAGTAGAAGTGGAAAGAGTTCCATCTATACAAACTGCAACTGATGATTTGGTAGAACCAAAGCATTCAATAGTAACCAACGAATCTCAGCCTCTCCGCCGATCTAGTAGGGTTCCTCATCTACCTGAGAGATACTTCGGTTTCTCTATGATCGTGGGAGGGAGGATTGCATCATGAGATGATGACCCAACTAGTTTCGAGCTGGCCATCAGGATTAGAACTCTGTAAGAATGGCTGGATGCTTAGCGATCTGAGATGGAATCCTTATACACCAACAAAGTATGTACTTTGGTTGCTTTATCTGAAGGGTTAAATCCCCATCAGGAGCAAGTATATCTTGAGAAGATTACTTGGTGTACATGGAAAAGTTGAGACTTTCAAAGCTATGCTTAAGTCCATCTAGATCCTACTTGCCATTGCTACATACCATGACTACGATATCTGGTGGTTGGGTGTCATGACTGCTTTTCTAAATGATGTTTTAGAGGAGAGCGTCTACAAGTACACAGCCAGAGGGCTTCGTAGACAGTGGGAGCAGCGGAAACGTTAGCAAGATGTTTTATGTGATAAATCAGGCAACGCGGAGTTGGAACGTCTATTTTGATGTGGTAGTCAAAGAGTTTGACTTCATCAAAATGGTAGATGAACCTTGTATATACAAAAAGGTAGTAGAGAGTTTGGTGGTGATCCTCGTAGAGTACGTGGATGATATACTCTTGATAGGGAAGGAGTTTCCTATGCTACGCTTGGTCATCTCCTTTTATCTCAATGATTCTCCATATAGGATCAAGGTGATACCTCCTAAATCCTGGGTTATGGATTTATGAGATAGATCTAATTGTATGTTAAGATTCTCACTAGTTGTTGTGAGATAGTATCAATCAATCATGGGGAGAATCACTGGAAAGGTTCCAGGGTGATAAGGACGAATGAATGTCATTCGTGGGCATTGTCTTTACCTTCAGTGGAGTGACGGTTTGTTGGAAGAGTTCCAAGCAAGATACCAAGACTTACTAGACGATTAAAGGCAAGATACATCATTACTAAGGATGCTACCAAAGAGGCAGTCTGGATATATATAAGTTCATGAGATGAACTTCATTCCTACCATTGTGTGACAATGGAGTTGTGGCTTATGCCAAGGAACCCCCGTCCCATCGGTCATCCAGATATAATTCTTAGGCAGAATCACCTGATCATGGAGACGGTTGATCTCCAGGGAGATCGAGGTTAGGAGAGTAGACATAGAGGACAACAGCGTGGATCCACTCACAAAGGCCTTTTTCCCAGTAGAGACTTTTATGGAATGGTTGAGTATGAGATACTTCAACCACAGCTGATTGTAGGGTATGCGATACCATAACAGATGGCTCTAGTGCAAGTGGGAGATTGTTAGTTATATGTGTTCCCTAGAGGCCATTACTGTACATACGATGTATATTATAGTGGATGCTTGGACATATATAGGGAGGACTTTCTTGCTTGAGATGATAGTATGCTATCAGGTTACTCTTTATCTTAATATGTACTCTGATAGTCTCTATGTTACATGTTGATAAAGCCCATAGGATCTGTACTCGACTGCTAGGACTATGATGAGATCATACTAGTGGGGCCACGGTAGTCAACGAGTACATCCTATAACTGTTCCTAGTCGAGGGTGTATCGAGACAGGGCATCGATACACCAGAGTAGACTAGCGTATACGCATCTTGACCCATATGATGGGCGATGGATGATCCCATATCCATCGGTGTTTGACATCAAGGATGGTGTATGGGTGCTCAATAGGGACTGGGTACACTGGATGGACTCACCGAGAACTCCCAGATGGTATTATACCTCACGTCAGATGGCAGTTCTCTGGTGACACTGGTACAGGTTAGTCTGTAGACCCAAGATCGTCATAGAGTCTTGTGTGATTCCCACTGTGCTTTGATTTCCATCATACCACGTCCAAGAAGGCGTGCAAAAAGGTGGCTTTTGGGTACAGTCCTGAATCACTTGGAAGCAATGAGCGATAGAAGGGGATTCGTCTCTCCCGGTATAGCAAGTTGATGTTGCGCTGTGTTCGATTAACTATAACTAGAAATCCCTGGCCAGGGTTACTGAGATTTACTGGTAAGTGTTATCAGTAGTTTCTCGAACTGTTATAGACCTCATATCGACACGACTTATCAAGCTACTGGGGTCGGACGTTTACCACACCTAGGCGAGATATGCGACATATCAGACGAAGAGACTGGACTGTACAGGATTGTTACTGATTGGATTCACAGGAGAATGTACAGGCTTGCATGTTGATCTTATGATCGCTCAATACCTGGGTGGCTGTTACGTTTAGTTGACCGCTTCCAGCTTGTGGGTGTTTGATATGATCATCTCCTACTGCCGGCGTATTGACGATTCTTTAGAATCCTACACAGAGGTTTCTTGACGCAGAAAAAACAGAGTAGGAGCACATATATAATATGTGCGGGACCGAGAACAATACGTGTATGTGATACCGTATTAGATTCTCGCGATATGAGATATCGGCCGGGTATATGTGATATAGCCGGGTCATCGGATCAAGTGTTGATTCGATGAACTGATACAGATTATATTAGTCGGTTATTTTCGAAATAGCCGGATTATCGGATCAAGTGTTGATTCGATAATTTAATGTATAATTATATATTTGATACATTAAATTACATTAACTAATATAAGCTCGCTAAAAGATTCTTTTTCTCACTCGGGTAATACATTGATATATATGCGATATATGTTAATTGTATTATTTTATTTTGTTACAATAAATATTGTATATGTGATATATAATTTTGTAACATGTTAGGTTTATTAATGCAACATGTTTAGTGGAGATTAAATATGGTTAGGGTTTGATTTGGGTTAATTTTTTCTAGAACCTTCTAGAAGGTTTTGTTTTGTTTTGTGCAAAGATATTTGTTTTGATATTTTGTAAGATATTTGTTTTAATCCAACCCAACCCTTTAACCTTAGTTAAATCTCTACAAGGGTTACATATACCATGGTTGCATTTCTAACCTCACACTTGACTTTCATTATTCATCACAAAAGGGATTGATTCTTCTTCTTCTTCCTTCTTGCTTAAAAAGCTTTCTAGCTTTTTGAGAGATGATGAAAATGAGTGAGATTAAGAAAACAAATGAGAGCTAAATTCTTACTTCATCATCATAATCTATCCTAGCCATTTAGATTAGGGTGTTCACTTCATTTATGAATGAGAGCTTGTGTTAAAGGAACTTCAAGGTAGATCATCTTAGTTATCGAAGATCGGAAGCAAGCATGCATCTTTCTCTTCGTGGATCCTCTCTAGAGTTCGGAAACTCGACGATCGCAGCGAAGGGAACTCAACACGGAGCTTTAGAAGTGAAGGACTGGACTACAAAGGTTGTAATCCCAAACTCTTAGATGTTAAAATGTTTAACATGCTTTGTTTTGCCTAATCTCTAGTTTAAAGATCTTGGTTAGGGTTGTTCAGCACGTCTAAATTTTAAATCGTGCATGGTTGATGCATTATAGACCCTTGTGAGAGTTCCTAGTAACCCTACAGTGGTATCAGAGCCAAGCTAGAGCTTTAGGCGAAGTCTAGGCGAAGTTTAAAGTCCGATCGAACTCCGAATACCCGATAAAACCTAGTTTCTGGAAATTTTTTCAAAAGTTGATATTTTACATAATAAAAATACTCAGAAAATTAAGCAGAAAAATCTAAGAATTACTGTGAAGTACGGACCACTAACTCACCTATATGACCGCGAAACCGCAGCCAAACCATGTGTTTGGCGGCAGTTCCGTGGCCAAATAGTGAATATGAGGCCCACCACATCAGGTAAATATTCTTGGGTCTTTTTTCATTGTTCTGGGAATTTTTAATTCTGCTCAAGTGTTGAGTTTTCTGAGTTGTATTGGGGACTCGTTTATTCGATCGGAAAGTTTAACTTCGTTTAAGTTTTTTCCGGATAATTTAGAACGTGTTAAAAAGTTCGAACGGATATCAATAACTCACTTTTTCCCCTGCCGAAGAATTTCCAAGTGTTGGATTTTTCCGTAGTTTAAGAACGTTCTTAGTCGTGCAAGTAATGCGGTGGACCTTCTAGAAGAACACAAACGTTAACTCGATTATGTGACCGTCTGAACCGCCTCTAAACCTTAGGGTTTGTTGCAGTACGGCGTTGCCACATGTGAGGCGTTGGTTTAACCCTTCTACGGCTGGACCATTGGTACTGTGGCATGTGATGGATACCTTTTTGAACTCCGCTCAAGTGTTGAGCTATTTAGGAAAACTTGGGTGTTTGATTATTCGATCGGAAAGTTTAACATTGTCTACTTATCTGGAATGTGATACAAAATTTGGAATTCACAAGTAGTTAGGAGATAACTAATTTGAATGTTATAAATCTAGCAGTTCAGTCTCAGATGATCGGTTGCCACGGGATTTTGATTTGATCAAAAATTCGTTGCAATCACATAGCGTACGCGGATACTCACCGGTTAAACTTAATAGATAGCCAAGCCCCATAGCCCCGACCAAGTGACTGTAGGAGAACCCCGTCGCCAAAAGCATCCGTTCGGGTGCTCGCGGCAGCGGTGTTCTGCCTTAGTGCACCTCGTCGACGCCATCCGGGGGTGCGGCCTTCTACTAAAGTTTGCGACGAGCATTCGATCAGGATGTCGGTAATCTTGTTGAATTGCCCGACTTGATATTGAAAAGAGTTTTCGATAATGAGATTAAAATGCGGGCTTTATAATAGTTAGGCATGGGATGTCTAAGGAATTCATTTGGTTAGGCATGCGATGTCTAAGGAGGTTACGGATTCCAACTGTTGTAGTTTTACACTTTCTTTTCTGCGACCGTAAGCGTAGTATGTGGTGTATCGCCGGCTTCGTTGCTATACATCAACGACAATCGGGATACGCATACTTGCTTACGTTGATGATATGAGATATTATGTGTTGCTGTGATATGTTATATTGGATCGTCGTGTTCTGAATAGCCGGGGGTTTTATGTGAGATGAGAGTTTTTCTTTTTCTTTCATGTAAAATTCATTGGTATGTAATATTCTTTTATTGGGGCACTTCCGGGCTGAGGATGATATCACCATTGTATATTATTTACTTTTCCGCATTAGGTAGACTCAAGGTGGGGAGCACAAGTAACCGGGTTCTAGGGTCCACAGGGAGACCATCTCGAGGAGTCGAGACCGGGTCTCTTAACCCTAGAATTGGCAGTGTTGCTTGCCGCTCTCATAGGGGTCTAGGGATGTGGGTTTGTCTATTCATCGCGACCGTGGAATCCTTGTTTTATACAGGCTCGTACTAAAACACAGACCTCCTAGTATATCCAATGTTTCATATGTTATCTTCTGCTGCATTGTTCTGTGTTGAGATCATATAACTTCCTTGCAGGGTTCCTAGGCATCCTAATGAAGTCTCACAAGGCATCAACCATGCCAATTTCAAAAATTATAGAAGCCGAGAAACCCTAACACGGATCGTTTACTAGATGTTTAGGCGAAAAAGTAAACTAGTTAACTACTTAACTAGAAGTGAGAAGCTACAACCTTTGTAGATCCGGATTTCTACTTCCTTAGGTCCACGAGGGCGTCTTCTCGCTGTCCATCTTGAAGCTTGGACTCTCGTGACGGCTTCATCGGAGAAACGTGCGGAATAGGTCGTCGGCTTCGTGTCAAAGACGATCTACGTCGAGGTTGCACAAACTCAAGCTCCGACTTCACAAAGTTGTGAAACTTGTGAAGAAAACACCCAAAACAACTTGGCAAGAGGTAGAGGGTGAAGAAATAGGAGGTGGGTTCACTTTTGAATTGGATTTATCTCACTTTAACTCAAGTTGCCATTGATGGACCTTGAGCTTTTCTTGAAGAAGAAGATGATCAAGAAGAAAGAAATATGACAAGTGTTAAGATTTAATAAAATTAAATCAATACTTATCATAAAGAGAACCATAGTTAAGTGTAGAGAGTTAACTAAGGTTAGAAGAATGGTTAGGGTTTAATGTGAAGACAAAATGGTCACAAAGTCAAAGCTTCATGAAGCTTCAACAATGTTCAAGAAAGAAAACAACCATTTTGTATTCTTATGCCATTCTTTTCCAAAAAAGAATAAATAAAAGAATGGATAAATAAAAACCCTAATCACTCTCTTAACCTAGGTTTAATTCTATACACTTAACCTAATGAGCAAGCATCATCAAACATGATACTAACATGTGCACAAAAATATATCACATATACAATTTGCACATCTAGTGAGAGTAATCCGTTTAAAGTGAACCAATACTAGTTAATGTAAAGCAATATATCAAATATATAATTATACATTAAATCATTAAATCAACACTTGATTCAATGATCCGGTTATATCGCATACAACCGACTTGTATCTAATGTATCGATTTATCGAATCAATGATTCGATAACTAGGTCATATCGAATATAACCAATCGAAACATATATCGCGAGAATGAAATGCGGTATCACATACACGCATTATTCTCGGTCCTGCACATATCTCATATGCGCTCCTATTTCGTTTCGCTTGAGCCAGGAAACCTCTGTGTAGGACTCTAAAGACTCGTCAATACGCCGGTAGCAGATGATGATCATATCAAGCACCCACAAGCCGCAAGCGGTCTGCTAAACGTAACGGCCACCCGGGTATTGAGCGATCAGAAGATCGACGAGCTAGCCCGCTCACACACCTGCGAATCCGACCAGTAACACTTACCGTACAGTCCGGTCTCTTCGTCTGATATGTCGCATATCAAGTCTAGGGGTGGTATACGTCAGACCCCAATAACCCGATAAGTCGTGCTGATGTGAGGCTCATAACGGGTCGAGAAACTACTGGTAACACTTACCAGCAAATCTCTGATCAGCCCTGGCAAGGGACTTCCCTGCTACGGCCAATCGAGCACTGCGCAACATCAACCCCCAATACCGGGAGAGACGAAACCCCTCCTATCGCTCATTGCCTCCATGTGACTCGGGACTGTGCCCAAAGACCACCGTTTTGCACGCCCTCATGGACGTGGTAAGGTGGAGATCAAAGCACAGTGGGAATCACACAAGACACTATGACGATCTCGGGTCTACAGACTAACCTGTACAAGTGTCACCTGAGAACTGCCATCTGACGTGAGGTATAATACCATCTGGGAGTTCTCGGCGAGTCCGTCCAGTGTACTCAGTCTCCACTGAGCACCCGTATACCATCTCTGATGTCAAACACCAATGGATATGGGATCATCCATCGCCCATCTCATGGGTCGAGAAGCATATACGCTAGTCTACTCTGGTATATCGATGCCTTGTCTCGATACACCCATGACTAGGGACCTTGAAGGATGTACTTATGGACTACCATGTCCCCACTAGTATGATCTGCATCACAGTCCAGGTAGTCAAGTACATATCCTAAGGGCTTTACCAACATGTAACTATAAGACAGTATAAAGAGACTAGTGTACATGTTAAGATAAAGAGCAACCAGATAGCATACTATCATGTCGAGCAAGAAAGTCATCTCTATATATGTCCAAGCATCCAATATAATATACATAATCTGTACAATACTGGCCTCTAGGGCATACATACAACTAACAATCTCCCACTTGCACTAGGGCCAGCTGCTGTAGTATCTCATACCGAGCATCCCGAAGAGTCCCTCAAACTGTATCTGGGGAATGGCCTTCGTTAGTGGATCCGCCGTGTTGTTCTTCGTGTCAACTCTCCTGACCTCGATCTCCCGGCGATCAACTATCTCCCGGATCAGGTGATACCGCCTCAGAATATGCCTGGATCGCTGATGGGACCTGGGTTCCTTGTCCAAAGCCACCGCTCCATTGTTATCGCAATACAAAGGTATTGGATGCTCAATGGATGGAACCACTCCAAGTTCAGTAATGAACTTCTTGATCCAGACAGCCTCTTTGGCAGCATCGTTGGCAGCGATGTATTCAGCCTCCATCGTCGAGTCTGCCACGGTTTCCTGCTTGGAACTCTTCCAGCTAACCGCCCCTCCGTAAAGGGTAAAGACAAAACCCGACTGCGACTTAGAGTCGTCCTTATCACTGTGGAAGCTCGAATCGGTAAAGGACTCCACTTGGAGTTCTCCGTTACCATACACCAAGAACATATCTATAGTCCTTCGCAAGTACTTGAGAATACTCTTCACAGCTGTCCAGTGACTCTCTCCAGGATCAGCTTGGTACCTGCTCACTATACTTAGTCAGTATGCTACATCGGGTCTGGTACATAGCATCGCATACATGATAGAGCCTACTGCCGAAGCATAGGGTATACCTTGCATGCGAGCTCTCTCCAAATCAGTCTTGGGAGACATCTCTTTGGAGAGAGTGACTCCAGAGATCGTGGGCAAGTTCCCACGCTTGGACTCTTCCATACTAAACCTCTTTAGTATGGTGTCAGTGTACCTGGATTGGGACAATCCTAATATCCTTTTGGATCTATCTCTATAGATCCTGATTCCCAATATGCAGGAGGCATCACCAAGATCTTTCATTGAGAATCTTTGTGATAAGAAGAGCTTGACCGCTTGCAGCATAGGAATATCATTTCCTATCAAGAGAATGTCGTCCACGTACAATACGAGGAAGACAACCTTACTCTCTGCCACCTTCTTGTAGATACAAGGTTCATCTGGATTTTTGACGAAATCAAACTCTTTGATAACGACGTCAAAGCAGATGTTCCAACTCCGCGATGCTTGCTTTAATCCATAAATGGATTTAAGCAGCTTGCACACCTTCCCGCTGCTCCCATTGTCTATGAAGCCCTCTGGCTGAGTCATGTACACGCACTCTTCTAAATCACCATTTAGAAAGGCGGTCTTAACATCCATTTGCCAAATTTCGTAGTCATGAAAGGCAGCAATGGCAAGCATGATTCGGATGGATTTAAGCATAGCCACGGGAGAAAAGGTTTCGTCATAGTCCACACCTGGTCTTTGACGAAAACCCTTTGCTACAAGTCTAGCTTTGAAAGTCTCCACTTTCCCATCTACACCAAGTTTCTTCTTGAAGATCCACTTGCTCCCAATGGGTTTTACCCCTTCAGGAGCAACTTCCAAAGTCCATACTTTGTTGGTGTACATGCATTCCATCTCGGACCGCATAGCATCCATCCATTTCACTGAGTCCCTACTCGTGATGGCCTGCTCGAAGCTAGTTGGGTCATCATCCTCCATGATGCAATCCTCGCTCCCACCGTCCATGAGAAAAACGTAGTATCTCTCAGGTTGGCGAGGAACCCTACTAGATCGGCGGAGTGGCTGGGGTTCATCGGGAACTACGGAATCCTCTGGTTCCACCAGATCTTCTGTTGTAGCTTCTGCAGCTGGAACCTCTTCCAGTTCTACCTCATGACCACTAATCTCTTTTTCAAGAAATTCCTTTTCTAACAAGGTGGCATGCCGAGAAACAAATACTCTTTGTTCCTCAGGGTGGTAGAGGATATACCCTTGAGAATTCTTGGGATATCCTACAAATTTGCATAGAACAGACCGTGCCTCGAGTTTGTCCGGATTTTGTCGTTTGACATAGGCTGGACAACCCCATATCTTAACATAGTTAAGACATGGTCTCTTCCCTTTCCATATCTCATATGGAGTGGTAGGCACAGATTTGGTGGGGAACATATTCAATAGATGTATGGCTGTCTCAAGCGCATACCCCCAGAAGGAAATAGGTAACTCAGCTGTGCTCATCATAGAGCGCACCATATCTAATAGGGTGCGGTTCCTCCGTTCTGATACACCGTTGTGCTGTGGTGTATATGGAGGAGTCAGCTGAGAGAGAATCCCATTCTCTTTTAGGAAGTCCAGGAATTCATTGCTCAAGTATTCACCTCCTCGATCAGATCGAAGGATTTTAATACTTTTTCCGGTTTGGTTTTCGACTTCTTGTTTATATTCTCTAAATTTCTCAAAAGCTTCAGACTTGTGTCTTATCAAGTACACATGTCCGTATCTTGAGAGATCGTCAGTGAATGTAATGAAGTACGAAGAACCATCCCTGGCATGTGTAGACATTGGACCGCATACATCACTATGTATCAGTCCCAAGAGTTCGGTAACTCTTTCTCCGTGTCTCGTAAACGGAGTTTTGGTCATCTTGCCTTTGAGACATGACTGGCAAGTGTCATAAGATGAAAATTCGAATGGTTTCAAATACCCATCCTTATGCAACTTAGCCAGTCGTGTCGCATTGATGTGACCCAGTCTACAATGCCACAAGAAGGATTCGTTCAGTTCAGAACTCTTCCTCTTGTGTGTGTTTGTTATGCTCAGAACTGTTGATTGGTTTAGAACATAAATGCCATTGCACAACGTGCCTGATCCAACCAACTTTTGGTTATGGAAAATGTTCATAACATTGTCCTGTAATACAAAATTATATCCCTCTTTACTTAATAAAGAAACCGATATAATGTTGCATATCAGGTTCGGCATGTAATAGCATTCGTTCAGAACCAATGTACTACTAGTTGGTAATACAAGGTGATATTCCCCGACAGTCTTAGCTGTAACAATTGCACCATTTCCAACTCTAATGTCTTTATCACCTTCTCCAAGTTCTCTACCTTTCCTAAGCCCATGTAACTGATTATATATATGGGATCCTGACCCGGTATCTAATACCCAGGACGTAGAGCAAATGGAGAAACAGTTCTCATTAACGAACACACCCGAAGAAAATGCATCAACATGTACTTTCTTCATTCGGGTGGCATGGGAATCCTGGTATTCCCCTATATCCTGTTCATTCCTATAACTCTTATAAGAAAGAACGGAACCAACGTTCCCCAGCACAGTATAACATGCGGGTTCGGTCAATACATCCATATTATTATCTTCATTAGGGCATGAAATGGTCGCTACCTGGAGAGAGAGAGAAGAAAACACTTTAGCGTATGCTCGTGCAAGATCAGATTGGTTATTATCTTATCTAATCAGGATGGCTCCCACTGCTTTTTATCAAATCTTCCTCCAAACCCTAAAAGGAAAGACTAGCCGGGATTAATTACACACTACAAGTTCGCCAATCTTTCAGCCAGGCCAGTGTCGGTACTTTGAGGGAGGTCCCCCGTGCTTTCGCACGAACCTAATTAATGTAAACCTCGTTTTCCCAGAGGCGTAACCTCGTTAACACCTTTCTAGACACCTACTTGATCGGCTAATTGTAATGTGTAAAACTCTCCCAGGAGTAACTCTTACTCACAGTGGGTATCGGGATCCAACTATCTCATAGAAGGTATGCAATCTCATTGCAAATTTGAACACTTGAAATTCCCGATAATGTTTTTGCCCCTAGCGTGCTATGACCTTGACGAAAGCTAACAAACCACAGCCCGCTAGTCAAGTTCAACCCGTACATTTCTTGACTGAATTAAACCCACCCGCACGACCCTTGACGAAAGCCAACAAAGCCGTACGACTACCCTAATCCAGTCGCATCATATGCAACAGATAAACAGCACATAGCTACCGCACACTACACCTTGACGAAAGCCAACAAATGTAGCACGAATACTATATGTAATTTATCTGAAATGACGGAGGGCTACGACAGGTTTTCTAAAAACCTATTGCGTAATGAACTTGATATCGTTGTAGAATCAAATGAAGTTTTTGAAATGGAGTGATTTTGAGGCTTTTCTAGTTTTGCTAAAGGAGTCACTCTCGGTGAAGGGATCTCGGTCCTTTCCTCGTCGAATGAGGTGCGGGATATATCATATATATCGCTGTGCAAAGCAAAAACCCAAAAGCAGTCAAAAGCAAACCGAGTGTGTAGCATCTGCCAGTTATTGCTAAAGGAGTCACTCCCGGTGAAGGGATCTCGGTCCTTTCCTCATCGAATAAGGTGCAGGGTATATCATATATACCGCTGTGCAAAGCAAGAACTGTAGCTACCTGTTTTGTTTAAAATCTGATTCCACAACATCTTAGGTTTCTTTTCTTTCATTAATCACATTAATGAAGTCCCATCATTTAAATACCTAAACATCACAGATAGATATGACGTACACTTATGCCATCCGCATTCGCCTCGATGTCCCCTCGTGCACCGTTAGGTTAGGTAACTAACGACAGAGCAGGGCAGGGCTAGCGCGGGTGTAAAACATAAGTAACGTCTATATAATATATCATATATACTATATACAAAATCCATCACAGAATCACATCACTGATATCGCAGCAGAATAAACATATGAAATATTGGATATACTAGGACGTCCGTGTTTTTAATACGAGCCAGTATAAAACACGGATTCCACGGTCGTGATGAATAGCAAATCCCACACCCCTAGACCCCTACGAGAGCGGCAAGCAACCCTGCCAATTCTAGGGTTAGGAGACCCGGACTCGACTCCTCGAGTTGGTCTCCCAATGGACCCCAGAACCCGGTTACTCGTGCTCCCCTCCTTGGGTCTATCCTAATGCGGAAAAGTAAATAATATACAAAAGGTGACATCTTCCGCTACCTGGAAGTGCCCCAAATAAAAGAATATTACATACAAGTTTTATACATGAATGAAAATGAAAAACACTCATCTCACATAAAAACCCCCGGCTATTCGAACACGACGATCCAATATAACATATCCAGCAACACATAACATCACATGTCATCAACGTAAGTAAATATGTCCATCCCAATTGTCGTTGACATATAGCAACGAAACCGGCGATATCACATATTACACTTACGGTCACAGAAAAGAAAGTATAAAACTACAACAGTTGGAATCCGCAACCTCTTTAGACATCACATGCCTAACAGTTACAAACCCCGCATTTTAGTCTCATTATCGAAAACTCTTTTCAATATCGTATGGGACTAAACTGCTAGATTTATAACATTCATCCAGTTATCTCATAACTGTTTGTGAATTCCAATTATTGTATCCAATTCCGGATAAATAGAATATATTAAACTTTCCGATCGAACATTCGAACACCCAAGTTTTCCCGACACCGATCAACACATGAAATAGGTTCAAAGACATTCACTTCATGCCTCAGTACCAACGGTCCAGCCGTAGAAGGGTCAAGCCAATGCCTCACATGTGGCACGCCGTACTGCCCCAAACCCGAAGGTTCAAAGCGCAGTTCAAGACGGTCACATAATCGAGTTAAGGTTTGTTGTCTTCTAGAGGGACCATCGCATTACTTGCACTACTTCGAACGTCTTTTAACCACAGAAAAATCCAACACTTGGAATTTTTCCGGCAGGGGAAAAGTTGGGTATTTGTATCCGGTCAAACTTTTTAACATATTCTACAGTTATCTGGAAAAACACTTAGACAAAGTTTGATATTCCGATCGAATCGTCGATTCCCAATATAACCCCAGAGCACTCAACCCTTAAATCAATTTAAAAATACCCAGAAAACTCACCAGAATTTATCAGGGATTACTGTGCAGTGAAACATGGCTGACGTCACTATATGGCCGCGGAACAGCGGCAGAAGCCATGCTTCTGCCGCGTTTCCGCGGCTCATGGAACTGTTCATGGGAAACGTTTTACACAGTAATTCTTAGAATTCTTTGGTGAATTTTTTAAGCATTTTTAATATCAAAAATTCCCAGATTTCAGAAAATATCCAGAGAGCTCTTGGGTATCGGGGTTTCGGGTTCGTTCGGACTTCAAACTCCGTCTAGACTTCGCCTAAGGCTCTAGCTAGGCTCTGATACCACTGTAGGGTTCCTAGGCATCCTAATGAAGTCTCACAAGGCATCAACCATGCCAATTTCAAAAATTATGGAAGCCGAGAAACCCTAACACGGATCGTTTACTAGATGTTTAGGCGAAAAAGTAAACTAGTTAACTACTTAACTAGAAGTGAGAAGCTACAACCTTTGTAGATCCGGATTTCCACTTCCTTAGCTCCACGAGGGCGTCTTCTCGCTGTCCATCTTGAAGCTTGGACTCTCGTGACGGCTTCATCGGAGAAACGTGCGGAATAGGTCGTTGGCTTCGTGTCAAAGACGATCTACGTCGAGGTTGCACAAACTCAAGCTCCGACTTCACAAAGTTGTGAAACTTGTGAAGAAAACACCCAAAACAACTTGGCAAGAGGTAGAGGGTGAAGAAATAGGAGGTGGGTTCACTTTAGAATTGGATTTATCTCACTTTAACTCAAGTTGCCATTGATGGACCTTGAGCTTTTCTTGAAGAAGAAGATGATCAAGAAGAAAGAAATATGATAAGTGTTAAGATTTAATAAAATTAAATCAATACTTATCATAAAGAGAACCATAGTTAAGTGTAGAGAGTTAACTAAGGTTAGAAGAATGGTTAGGGTTTAATGTGAAGACAAAATGGTCACAAAGTCAAAGCTTCATGAAGCTTCAACAATGTTCAAGAAAGAAAACAACCATTTTGTATTCTTATGCCATTCTTTTCCAAAAAAGAATAAATAAAAGAATGGATAAATAAAAACCCTAATCACTCTCTTAACCTAGGTTTAATTCTATACACTTAACCTAATGAGCAAGCATCATCAAACATGATACTAACATGTGCACAAAAATATATTACATATACAATTTGCACATCTAGTGAGAGTAATCCGTTTAAAGTGAACCAATACTAGTTAATGTAAAGCAATATATCAAATATATAATTATACATTAAATCATTAAATCAACACTTGATTCAATGATCCGGTTATATCGCATACAACCGACTAGTATCTAATGTATCGATTTATCGAATCAATAATTCGATAACTAGGTCATATCGAATATAACCAATCGAAACATATATCGCGAGAATGAAATGCGGTATCACATACACGCATTATTCTCGGTCCTGCACATATCTCATATGCGCTCCTATTTCGTTTCGCTTGAGCCAGGAAACCTCTGTGTAGGACTCTAAAGACTCGTCAATACGCCGGTAGCAGATGATGATCATATCAAGCACCCACAAGCCGCAAGCGGTCTGCTAAACGTAACGGCCACCCGGGTACTGAGCGATCAGAAGATCGACGAGCTAGCCCGCTCACACACCTGCGAATCCGACCAGTAACACTTACCGTACAGTCCGGTCTCTTCGTCTGATATGTCGCATATCAAGTCTAGGGGTGGTATACGTCAGACCCCAATAACCCGATAAGTCGTGCTGATGTGAGGCTCATAACGGGTCGAGAAACTACTGGTAACACTTACCTGCAAATCTCTGATCAGCCCTGGCCAGGGACTTCCCTGCTACGGCCAATCGATCACTGCGCAACATCAACCCCCAATACCGGGAGAGACGAAACCCCTCCTATCGCTCATTGCCTCCATGTGACTCGGGACTGTGCCCAAAGACCACCGTTTTGCATGCCCTCATGGACGTGGTAAGGTGGAGATCAAAGCACAGTGGGAATCACACAAGACACTATGATGATCTCGGGTCTACAGACTAACCTGTACAAGTGTCACCTGAGAACTGCCATCTGACGTGAGGTATAATACCATCTGGGAGTTCTCGGCGAGTCCGTCCAGTGTACTCAGTCTCCACTGAGCACCCGTATACCATCTCTCATGTCAAACACCAATGGATATGGGATCATCCATCGCCCATCTCATGGGTCGAGAAGCATATACGCTAGTCTACTCTGGTATATCGATGCCCTGTCTCGATACACCCACGACTAGGGACCTTGAAGGATGTACTTATGGACTACCATGTCCCCACTAGTATGATCTGCATCACAGTCTAGGTAGTCAAGTACATATCCTAAGGGCTTTACCAACATGTAACTATAAGACAGTATAAAGAGACTAGTGTACATGTTAAGATAAAGAGCAACCAGATAGCATACTATCATGTCGAGCAAGAAAGTCATCTCTATATATGTCCAAGCATCCAATATAATATACATAATCTGTACAATACTGGCCTCTAGGGCATACATACAACTAACATTCCTGAGATGAATGTTTATATTATATATATGAGATATATGTTATATTTCAGATTTCGTTTCAAATGTGATGCTTGTGAAGCATAATAAAATGGGACTTCATTAATGAGATTAATGAAATAAAAGAAACCTAAAGATATTGTAGAAACTTGTTTAAAAAAAATGGTAACTCTAGTTCTTGCTTTGCATAGCTGTGTTCCTTGTAGAACATCCAGCACCTTATTCGATATGGAAAGAGCCGAGATCCCTTCATCGGGAGTGACCTCTTTAGCGAAACTAGCAGATGCTGCAAACTAGGTTTGTCTTTTGATTGTTTCTATAGTTTTTTCTTCGCATTGTGATATTTTTGAAATATCCTGCACCTTATTCGATGAGGAAAGAGCCGACTATCCCTTCACCGGGAGTGACCTCTTTAGCAAAACTAGAAAAGGCCTCAAAAACATTCCTTTTAAAAATCACTCGATTTTACAATGATATCAAGTTCATTATGCAAAGGGTTTTCTTAAAAACCTGTCGTAGCCCTCCGTCATTTCAGATAAGTCCTACTTTGTATTCGTGCTACGTTTGTTGACCTCCGTCAAGGCGTAGTGTGCGGTAGCTAACTTATATTTATCTGTTTTTGCATATGATGCAGATTGTTTTAGGGTAGTCATGCGGCCTTGTTGACCTCCGTCAAGGGTCGTGCGGGTGGGTTTAATTCAATCAGGAAATGACGGGTAGAACTTGACTAGCAGCTTATGGTTTGTTGACCTCCGTCAAGGTCATAGGACGCTAGGGGTAAAATATTATTGGAAATTTTAAGTGTTGAAATTTGCAATGAGATTACATACCTTCTATGAGATAGTTGGATCCCGATACCCGCTGCGAATAAGAGTTACTACTGTGAGAGTTTTACAAATTATAATTAGCCGATCAAGTAGGTGTCTAGAAAGGTATTAACGGGGTTACTCCCCTGGAAAAACGAGGTTTACTTTAATTAGGTCTGTGCGAAAGCATGGGGAACCTCCCTCAAAGTACCGGCACTGGCCTGACTGAAAGATTGGCGAACTTGCAGAGTGTAATTAATCCCGACTAGTCTTTCCTTTTAGGGTTTGAAGGAAGATTTGACTAAAACAGTGGGAGACATCCTGATTAGATAAATTGATAACCAATCTAATCTTGTAAAAGCGCACGCTGAGTGTTTTCTTCTCTCTCTCTATCCTGGTTGCGAGTATGTCACGCCTTAATCAAAGATAATAATACAGATGTATTGACCGAACCTCTTGTTATACTACGCTAAGGAACGTTGGTCCCGCTCCAACTTATAATTGTTATAAGACAGAGCAGGAAATAGGGGATTACCAGAATTCCCGTGCCGCCCAAACGAAGAAAGTGCATGTTGATGCATCTTCTTCGGGTGTGTTCATTACACAGAACTATTTCTCAATATCCTTTACATCCTGGGTATTTGATACCGGATCAGGATCCCACATATGTAATTTGTTACATGGGCTACAGTGAGGTAGAGAACTGAGAACGGGTGATAAGTTTCATGAGATAGAAACGGTGCAAGTGTTGCAGCCAAGTCTATTGGTAGCTATCACCCTATATTATCAGAATACATTGATTCTGAACGAATGTTATTAGATACCGAACCTGATATACAACATCATATCAGTCTTTTTATTAGTAAAGAAGGATATAATTTTGTATTGTTGGATAATGTTTTGAACATTTCCTATGTCAAGAGTTGATCAGATCAGACACGTTATCTAAAAGCATAGACGTTCTAAATCAAAGCACAGTTCTTAATGTATAGAACACACCCAAGAGGAAGAGTTCAGAAATGAACGAATCCTTCTTGAGGTATTGTAGACTAGGTCATATCAATGCGACCCGACTAGCTGAAGTTACATAAAGATACATATTTAAATTAGTTTGGATTTACATCTTGTAAAAACTTGCCCGTTATGTCACAAAGATAAGATGACCACAGCTCTGTTTGTTGGAAACAGAGAAAGTGTTAGTGAACACTTGGGATTGATACATGTTGATGTATGAGGTCCCCTTTCTACACATGCCAGGACTGGTTCTTTATACTTCATTACATTCACTGATTATCTCTCAAGATTCGGACAAATGTTCCTGTTGAAACACAAGTCTGAACCGTTTGAGAAATTCAATGAATATGAGTTAGAAGTAGAGAACCAAAAACGGGTATAAGTATTATGTCCTTTGATTAGATCAAGGAGGAGAATACTTGAGCATGGAATTCCGGGACTATTCTAAAGGAGAATGAGATTCTCTCTCAGTATTATTCCACCGAATACACCACAGCGCGTCGGTGTATCGGGGCGGAGCAATCACACCCTACTTGATATGGTGCGCTCTATGATGGGTACTACTGAGTTTCCTATTTCCTTTTGGGAGTTAGGCACTTGTGAAGCTGCATACCTATTGAATAGAGTTCCAATCAAATCAGTTGCCTACCACTTCATATGTGATATAGAATGGGAAGAGCCCATATCTTAAGTAAGTTAAGATTTGGGGTTGTCCGACCTATGTCAAAAAGCAAAATCCGGACAAGCTCGTGGCAAAATCAGTTCTGTGGAAGTTGTTGGATATCCCAAGCATAAGCAAGGGAATATCTTCTACTAAACCGTAGAACAAAATATGTTTTATTTCTCAGCATGCCACCTTTGTGAAAGGGAATTTCTTGTCAAGAAATTATTGGTCATGAGGTTGAACTGGAATGAGTTCCAACTATATAAACTGCAGCTGATGATTTGGTAGAACCAAAGCATTCAATAGTAACCAACGAACCTCAGCCTCTCAGCCGATCTAGTAGGGTTCCTCATCTACCAGAGAGATACTTCGGTTTCTCTTTGACAGTGGGAGGGAGGATTGCATTATGAGATGATGACCCAACTAGTTTCGAGCTGGCCATCAGGAGTGGGACTATGTAAGAATGGATGGATGCTTAGCGATCGGAGATGGAATCCTTATACACCAAAAAAGTATGGACTTTGGTTGCCTTATCCGAGGGGTTAAATCCCCATCAGGAGAAAGTATATCTTGAGAAGATTACTTGGTGTACATGGAAAAGTTGAGACTTTCAAAGCTATGCTTAAGTCCATCCAGTTGCTACTTGCCTTTGCTACATACCATGACTACGATATCTGATGGTTGGGTGTCATGACTGCTTTTCTAAATGATGTTTTAGAAGAGAGCATCTATAAGTACACAGCCAGAGGGCTTCGTAGACAGTGGGAGCAGCGGAAACGTGAGCAAGATGTTTTATGTGATAAATCAGGCTTCGCGGAGTTGGAACGTCTGTTTTGATATGGTAGTCAAAGAGTTTGACTTCATCAAAATGGTAGGTGAACCTTGTATATACAAAAAGGTAGTAGAGAGTATGGTGGTGATCCTCGTAGAGTACATGGATGACATACTCTTGATAGGGAAGGAGTTTCCTATGCTACGCTCGGTCAATCTCCTCTTATCACAATGATTCTCCATATAGGATCAAGGTGATACTTCCTAAATCCTGGGTTATGGATCTATGAGATAGATCTAATTTGATGTTAGGATTCTAACTAGTTGTAGTGAGATAGTATCAATCAATCGTGGGGAGAATCACCGGAAAGGTTCCAGGGTGATAAGGACGACTGAATGTCAGTCGCTGGTATTGTCTTTACCCTCAGTGGAGGGACGGTATGTTGGAAGAGTTCCAAGCAAGATACCGTGACTTACTAGACGATTAAAGGCAAGATACATCGTTACCAAGGATGCTACCAAAGAGGCAGTCTGGATATATATAAGTTCATGAGATGAATTTCGTTCCTACCATTGTGTGACAATGGAGTTGTGGCTTATTCCAAGGAACCCCCATCCCATCGGTCATCCAGATATAATTCTTAGGCAGTATCACCTGATCATGGAGATGGTTGATCTCCAGGGAGATCGAGGTTAGGAGAGTAGACACAGAGGACAACAGTGTGGATCCACTCACAAAGGCCTTTTTCCTAGTAGAGACTTTTATGGGACGGTTGAGTATGAGATACTTCAACCACAGCTGATTGTAAGTTATGCGATACCACAACAGATGGCCCTAGTGCAAGTGGGAGATTGTTAGTTATATGTATGCCTTAGACGCCATTAGTGTACATACGATGTATATTGTAGTGGATGCTTGGACATATATAGGGACGACTTTCTTGCTCGACATGATAGTATGCTATCTGGTTACTCTTTATCTTAACATGTACACTGATAGTCTCTTTGTTACTTGTTGATAAAGCCCTTAGGATCTGTACTCGACTGCTGGGACTATGATGAGATCATACTAGTGAGGCCACGGTGTAAGTCCACGTTGCTCACCCCGGTTCTTACGGGGAGGCGGAAACGACGAAAAACGATTTTTGGCGCAAAGGCAACATGGACTAAAAGAAGGATCTTTGCTAAACTACAAACTAGCAAACTACTTGAGATTCTATCTACTATGCCATAGAGATTATACTTCACGATACCGGTCCTTCGGGTCTTCATTCCGCTGTCCTGCTCGTCCATCCACGCTCTGACGATCGATCCGGATCTTGATCACTTTCGCGGCCTTCTTGAGTCGAAGACGATCCACCCAAGAGTTGTGCTCCGAGCTCCACCTCGAGCCGAGGCAACTAGGGCAACAAGATCGTTAGGCTTGATGTCCTAGGTTGTGTAGAAGTAGTAGATGGATGTTTTTATCTATTTGGATCCTTTTTCTCTCAACACATGAGATCAAAGGAATTTTCAAGAGGAGGAAGAAGAACCAGCAACCATGGAGCCTTTTTCTTTTTTTTACAAGAGAGAGAATGAGAAATCAATAATCAACTAAAGAAAATGAATCATGGTTGCAATAATACACATACATCATCATTACTAATCCTTTCATGATAAAGTTGATGGCTACATTTGAATTGACCATTTTCATATCAAAAATAAAAAGAAAACCAAAGAATACTCTAGAGCTCTCATGAAGGTCCAAGTCAACTTTGGTCAAACGGTCAACAAAGTCAAGTGTGGTCAAATGGTCAAAGCAATTTAGCCATAACATAATTACCACTAAAAATATTAGTAAATAATGTCCCCGGCTCATAATGGTTTTGACCGGACCAACTGCCAAAACCCAAATGAGTCCGTCTCATAATGGTTTTGACCGAATCAACTGTCAAAACCCTTATGAGGCACTACCTTCTTCTTCGCTCCTCACAACTGTGCATACACACCCGCATCCGCATTCCGTAGAATGCGAATGCGCAGAAAACAAAACAAATCCATCCTTACAATACTATGATCCGGCTTAAACCAAAGCCCACAAGTATTGTCTGCCCAAACAGCATACGTACACTAGTGCACGTAAGTGATCGTAGCCCTACCGTAAAACCATACGGCCTTTACACGTTTCGCTCAGTGCAGGGAAACTCTCTGTGTGGGACTCTAAAGACTCGACACAACGCTGGCAGTGGGTTTAACCACAGACCACAAGCGGTACTAGCTGTACGTAATGGTCCCAGGTAGATGTCGATAAGAAGGCCAATGAGGTAAACCCATCCGAACTCCTACTGAGCCTGTATGTGACAATATCCTTACAGTCCGGTCCGTTCGTATGAAAATATCGCATTGCGGGCCTAGGGGGTGGTAAACGTCAGTCCCCTAATAGCGGTACAAATCGTGTCGGAGTGTAGCCCAGAACACCCTGAGATAACACTGAAAACCTACCAGTATATCTCGCTTTCCCTATCCAGGGACTACTTGTGTATTGGCTCTCTTAGACACAGCGCGATATCAACCCCCGATACCAGGAGAGACGAATCATGTCTAATCGTTACTGCCTACAAGTGCTTCGGGACTGCACCCAACTACTACCTGTTTGCACGACTCCTTTGAGCCGTGGTAGGGTACTAATCTAAGTACAGTGGGAACACACTCGAGGCGAAGTGACAGTGTCAAGTCAGAGGACTAAGCTGTACTCATGTCACCTGGGAACTGATAACTGACGATAGGTATAATACCAACCAACAGTTCCTGACGAGTCCTGTCCAGTGTACTCGTAACCTAACGAGCACCCGAATACTATCTCCAGTACAATGTACTGATGGCTGTGAGACAGACCATCTCCCCTGCTGGGATGAGAAGCGCATACGCTAGTCTACTCCGGAGTATCGATGCCCTATCTCGATAGTCCTACGACTAGGGACCTGTATAAGGATGTGCTTATAGATTACCCAGCCCCCATAAGTATGACTGCCATCACAACCCAGGTAATCAAGCAAAGATCCTAAGGGCTCTACTAATATGTATAAGCGATATGCTAAAAGAAACACATGCACATATTGAAGTAGAGACAAACCAAGTAGCCTACTACCATTTTCCGCAAGATTGTCTATACAACTGTGAATATCCCAAGCTTCCATCAAGTACTATACAAACTAGTATGATACAGTAATGGCCTCTAGGGCATATACACTAACAATCTTCCACTTGCACTAAGGCCATGTACTGGCGTATCGAAGACCTATCATCTTGATCAGCCGCTCGAAGTGAGTCTAGGGTAGGGCCTTCGTGAGTGGATCTGCAGTGTTATTCTCCGAATCTACTCTCTTCACCTCGATCTCCCGGCGATCTACGATCTCCCTGATCAGGTGGTACCGCCTCAAAATGTGCCTGGACTTCTGATAGGACCTGGGTTCCTTCGCTAAAGCTATAGCGTCGTTGTTGTCGCAATACAGCGGTATTGGATCAACAATGGTAGGAACCACCTGAAGCTCCGTGAGGAACTTCTTTATCCAGACAGCTTCCTTTGCGGCATCGCAAGCAGCTATGTACTCCGCTTCCATAGTTGAGTCAGCAACGGTTTCCTGCTTTGAACTCTTCCAGCAAACCTCCCCTCCATTGAGGGTAAAGACATAACCCGACTTGGACTTGGAGTCATCCTTGTCACTCTGGAAGCTGGAGTCAGCAAAGGCCTCGATCTGGAGTTCTTTTCCGCCATACACCAAGAACATTTCATTAGTCCTTCTCAGGTACTTGAGAATGTTCTTTACCGCTATCCTGTGTTTCTCCCCAGGGTCCGACTGATACCGGCTTACAACGCTCAATGCGTATGCTACATCTGATATGGTACATAACATCGCATACATTATAGAGCCTACCGCAAAAGCGTAGGGTATAATAGACATGCGATACCTTTCCAAATCAGTCTTCGGAGACATCTCTTTGGAGAGAGTGATCCCGTGAAAAGCCGGTAAATTACCGCGCTTGGAATCTTTCATACTGAATCTTTTCAGTATGGTGTCGATGTACTTAGACTGTGAAAGTCGCAACATCCTCTTAGATCTATCACGATAGATCTGGATCCCCAAAATATAGTTGGCATTGCCCAGGTCCTTCATGGAGAACCTCTGTGACAAGAATCTTTTGACTGACTGTAGCATAGGAATATCATTTCCTATTAGGAGAATGTCATCCACGTACAAGACGAGGAATACTACAGTTCTCCCTACAATCTTACTGTAAATGCATGGTTATCTGGGTTTTTGATAAAGTCAAATTCCTTGACAGTATCATCAAAGCAGATGTTCCAACTCTGCGATGCCTGCTTCAGTCCATAGATGGACTTGAGCAACTTGCACACTTTACCGCTGCTCCCACTCTGAATGAATCCCTCCGGCTGATCCATATAGACGCACTCTTCTAAATTTCCATTTAGGAAAGCCGTCTTTACGTCCATCTGCCAGATTTCATAATCGTGGAAAGCAGCAATGGCAAGAAGGATCCGAATGGATTTGAGCATAGCCAGTGGAGAAAAGGTCTCGTCATAGTCCAAACCAGGTCTTTGACGAAAACCCTTTGAAAAAGTCTAGCTTTATAGGTTTCAACCTGCCCATCTACACCAATCTTCTTTCTGATGATCCATTTGCAGCCTACGGGTTTTACCCCTTCTGGAGCAAAGTCCAAAGTCCAAATTTTGTTGGTATACATGGACTCCATCTCAGTCCTCATTGCATCCAGCCATTTTACCGAGTCACCGCTCTGAATGGCTTGCTGGAAGCTAGTAGGCTCACCATAATCAATAGTGCAATCCTCTCTATCCCCGTCTATGAGAAAACCGTAGTATCTCTCGGGCGGATGAGACTGCCTACTAGTCCTGCGGAGTGGCGCTGGGATGTCCGGTTCTCCTGAACCTTCTGGTTCCACTAAGGTTTCAGTAATAGCTCGTGGTTCTAGAATTTCTTCCAGTTCTATTGCGCTCCCACTTATCTGGTTTTCCAAAAACTCAGTTTCCAAGAAGCGGGCATGACGAGAAACAAAAACCTTTTGTTCCTTTGCGTAATAGAAAAGATACCCCTTGGAGTTCTTTGGGTATCCCACAAACTTACACTGTACTGAGCGTGTCTCGAGTTTGTCCGCATGCTGCTTTTTGACAAAAGCTGGACATCCCCATGTCTTAATGTGCTTAAGATAGGGTTTCTTCCCACACCACATCTGATATGGTGTGGTAGGCACAGTCTTAGTTGGAACTCGGTTCAAAAGGTATGCAGCTGATTCTAGCGCATAACTCCATAAAGATCGTGGTAATTCAGCCTTACTCATCATGGAACGAACCATATCCAATAGGGTTCAATTCCTCCTTTCCGATACACCGTTGTGTTGTGGTGTGTATGGAGGAATAAGCTGAGAGAGAATTCTATTCTCTTTTAAGTAGTCCAGAAACTTGGCACTCAAATATTCACCACCTCGATCACATCTCAGTGTCTTGATACTTTTGCCTGTTTGTTTTTCAACTTCATTCTTGTATTTCCGAAATTTCTCAAAGGCCTCAGATTTATGTTTCATCAAGAAGACATGTCCATACCTAGAGAAATCATCTGTGAAAGTAATGAAGTATGAATAACCACTTCGCGCATGTGTAGACATTGGACCACACACGTCACTGTGTTTGATTCCCAAGAGCTCGCTTGCTCTTTCTCCGTGTCCAGTGAACGGAGTCTTTGTCATTTTTCCCATGAGACAAGATTCACAAGTGGCATAAGACTGATACTCGAACGGATCCAAGTATCCCTCTTTATGTAACTTTGTTAACCGTGTCTCATTAATGTGACCCAGTCTACAATGCCATAAGAAAGCCTGATTTAATTCCGGAGACTTTCTTTTAAGTGTGTTCTCGACACTGAAAACCTGAGCTTGATTCAGTACGTATATCCCGTTTTTCAATGTACCTGACCCAATCAGAACTTGATTTAGGTGGATGTTGACTACATAGCTTACAAAAGTAAAATCATATCCTTCCTTAGAAAGTAAGGATACAGATATGATATTACAAGTCGCACCTGGTACATAAAAACAGTCACGCAGAATCAATATCTGCCCAGTTGTCAGTCCAAGATGATATTCCCCTACGGATTCAGCTTACATGCTCATTCCGTTAGCAACCCTGAGAGTCATATCACCTATCTTGATAACCCTATGGTTTCTCAGAGCCTGTAACGAATTACAGATGTGAGATCCTGATCCGGTATCCAATACCCAGGAAGTAGGATTAACTGACATACAGTTCTCTATTACAAACACACCCGAAGCCGAAGCCACAACATGCTTCGAATCCTGGCTACTAGCTATGCTAGCCCTGCAATCCTTCTGCTAATGTTCATTCCCGTAACAATAGGAACGTCCCTCTCTTACTAAATCCAGTCCGGAAACTTCTGCCCTTCCCTTTCCTTCTACTTCCCTGGTTTTTTTCAGGGTAGAAGGTAGAGACTGTAGAATCAAGTCAACATCTGACCCGTTCTTCAACGTGGTCTTCAGGTCCGTAAGCTTAAAATAGCTGGTCTCTGTAACGACGTTGCCCCCTACAGATGACCCGATAGCCAACCTCGCTGGAAGCAATTCGTTCGAGGTCTCATATCTTGCGATACGAGATTGCTCTCCATATAAATCTTTGTTATGGAGGAAGATAGAAACTAAGTCCATCATCTCGTGCTGCCTCTGGTATCCACCATCAACTGAGGCTAACACGAGGCACTTGGCTTTCGCACAGTCTTTTTCTGATGTCTTACGGATATCAGTATCCGTGACAGGGGAAACTGGTCCTGAGACGGCAGGGGTTGGATTAGTTAAGAGGTGTCCCAGTATGTCATGGGCAATGGACATCTGGACAGACCTTTGCCATTCATAACAGTCAGATTCAGTCATTTTATTATCTAGATGTAACCTAGGTGTGGTCACTGGGTCGCTGCAATTAAGAGAGAGAGAAGAAAACACTCAGCAAGAGCTCTTGCAAGTTTAGATTGGTTTTTAATTTATCTAAACAGGATGGCTCCCACTGTCTCTCGAATCCCTCCTCAAACCATAAAGGAAGAATTAGTCGGGATCAATCTCACCGTACAATACTTGCTTAACCGTTCAGCCAGGCCAGTGTCGGTACTTCGAGGGGGGTTTTCCAACGCTTTCGTGAAGTTCCTTAATTTAAGAACCTCTTTTCCCTGGGGGCGTAACCCGGCTAACACCTTTCTAGACACCTACTTGGTTTATAGCGTTGATCGTTAAGTGAGAAAGTTCCCGAGGAGTAGCATATACTCACAGTAGGATCGGGATCCAAATATCATCGCGTGACAAAATTGAAGGAATCCTACCAGAATCATCACACTCTAAATGGTATGCAGCGCTAGCAAGTTTCAGTTTCTTTAGAAACTCCCGATGTGGATTTTTGCCCCATGCTGTTATGACCTTGACTTTGGCCAACAAATCATAAGTCACATGTCAAGTTCTACCCGTCATTCTCCAGGTTAATTTGAACCCACCCGTACCTACCTTTGACTTTGGCCAACAAGGCAGTACGACTGTCCCAAACCAACGCATCTATCTATGCTGCATATGAATACCCAATAGCTACCAAACACTGCGCCTTGACTTTGGCCAACAAACACAGCTTGAATACTATTGACTATCCATATGAAATGACGAAGGGCTACGAATGGTTTTGGAGAAACCGTGAACGTAGTGAACTTGATATAATCGATGGAACGAGATAGCTTTTAAAAAGGAGTGGTTCAAGCTCCGCGTTTAAAAGTTGGTTTTTGAAAAGAACCGAGTGGTTTTGAAAGTGTTCCAACAACTTTTACTTGGTTTATTTTCTTGCATTAATTTTAATGTGTCCCATCATTTAATCCTACCATTGTAGAAAACAATGAAAATATGACGTACGCTTATTCCATCCGCATTCGCCACGGGGTCCCGTCATCACCCGTTAGGTTACTTAACTAACGACAGAGCGTGGGCTGGACTAGCGCGGATGCAAAACATAAGCAATGCCTAAATAAATATCATATATAGATATATACATTCGTCAGATGCAATGATAGCCATTCCAGATAACAGATGAACACTTTGGATATACTAGGAATCCGCGATTCGTTCGATCCTACAATGAAAAGCGGATTACACGGTCGCGATAAATAGCCAAACCCCACCCTAGACCCTTACGGATGCGGCAAACTACCCGCCAAGTACTCGAAGCGAAGCAACCTTCCTCAACAACGTGAGTAGGCCACTTGGCACTTCGAGATACCCGGTAGTTTATGCACCCCACCTTGGGTCTATCCTAGGAGCAAAAACAATAAAAGAAATTATACAATGGCGGCTACAACCTCATCCCGGATGTGCGGCCATAAAATAATATTACATCAATTACAAATTTTACATTAAATGAAAGAAAAAGAAACTCTCATCTCACATTCACCCGGCTATTCATTCGCGACAATCCAACGAGTTCATATACACAAACCATCAACATTACAGATCACAGATATGTATAACCCCCACTAATCGACGTATAGCGATTAGCAGACGTTCAATACATATATCACATCACAGACAATATCCATTAGCCAAAGTCTACGGAATTTCGATCAAAATACGGATTTGTAACCACCCCAAACATGAATTTGTTTTCTGGAAATTCTGGGTAGAAACAAAATATACTAAAAATCGCAAAACCTCCAACTAAGTACACTGCAGTAAAAACGGTCCACGGCCGAGTCAACTCGGCCGCGGATCCGCGGCACTTTGATCGAGTCACTGGATCGTTTTTGTTCTATGTCTTTAGAAAACCCTGAGCCGATTTTTCATATATGTTAAATTATTTTTAGAGCAGTATAAAAAATCGGCAGATACATGGTTTTTCCGAATGTGTTTTGCGATTTTTTTCCGATCGAAATTCTAAATACTTTGCTAATAAGCTAGTTTGTGTTTAGTTAGGCTCTGATACCACTGTAAGTCCACGTTGCTCACCCCGATTCTTACGGGGAGGCGGAAACGGCGAAAAACGATTTTTGGCGCAAAGGCAACATGGACTAAAAGAAGGATCTTTGCTAAACTACAAACTAGCAAACTACTTGAGGTTCTATCTACTATGCCATAGAGATTATACCTCACGATACCGGTCCTTCGGGTCTTCATTCCGCTGTTCTGCTCGTCCATCCACACTCCGAGGATCGATCCGGATCTTGATCACCTCCGCGGCCTTCTTGAGTCGAAGAGAATCCACCCCAGAGTTGTGCTCCGAGCTCCACCTCGAGCCGAGGCAACTAGGGCAACAAGATCGCTAGGCTTGATGTCCTAGGTTGTGTAGAAGTAGTAGATGGATGTTTTTATCTATTTGGATCCTTTTTCTCTCAACATATGAGATCAAAGGAATTTTCAAGAGGAGGAAGAAGAACTAGCAACCATGGAGCCTTTTTCTTTTATTTCACAAGAGTGAGAATGAGAAATCAATAATCAACTAAAGAAAATGAACCATGGTTGCAATAGTACACATACATCATCATTACTAATCCTTTCATGATAAAGTTGATGGAAACATTTGAATTGACCATTTTCATATAAAAAATAAAAAGAAAACCAAAGAATACTCTAGACCTCTCATGAAGGTCCAAGTCAACTTTGGTCAAACGGTCAACAAAGTCAAGTGTGGTCAAATGGTCAAAGCAATTTTGCCATAACATAATTATCACTAAAAAGATTAGAAAATAATGTCCCCGGCTCATAATGGTTTTGACTGAACCAACTGCCAAAACCCAAATGAGTCCGCCTCATAATGGTTTTGACCGAATCAACTGCCAAAACCCTTATGAGGCACTACCTTCTTCTTCGCTCCTCACAACTGTGCATACACCCCCGCATCCGCAATCCGTAGAATGCGAATGCACAGAAGACAAAATAAATCCATCCATAAAATACTAGGATCCGGCTTAAACCAAAGTCCACTAGTATTGTCTGCCCGCACAGCATACGCACACAAGTGCACGTAAGTGATCGTAGCCCTGCCGTAAAACCATACGGCCTCTACAAGTTTCGCTCAGTGTAGGGAAACTCTCTATGTGGGACTCTAAAGACTCGACACTACGCTGGCAGTGGGTTTAACCACAGACCGCAAGTGGCACTAGCTGTACGTAACGGTCCCCAGGTAGATGTCGATAAGAAGGCCGATGAGGTAAACCCATCCGAACTCATACTGAGCCTGTATATGACAATCTCCATACAGTCCGGTCCGTTCGTCTGAAAATATCGCATAGCGGGTCTAGGGGGTAGTAAACGTCAGTCCCCTAATAGCGGTACAAGTCGTGTCGGAGTGTAGCCCAGAACACCCTGAGATAACACTGGAAACCTACCAGTATATCTCGCTTGCCCTGACCAGGGACTACTTGTGTAATGGCTCTCCTAGACACAGCGCGATATCAACCCCCGATACCGGGAGAGACAAATCCTGTCTAACCGTCACTGCCTCCAAGTGCTTCGGGACTGCACCCAACTACTACCTGTTTGCACGACTCTTTTGAGCCGTGGTAGGGTAGTAATTTAAGTACAGTGGGAACACACTCGAGGCGAAGTGACAGTGTCAAGTCAGCGGACTAAGTTGTACTCATGTTACCTAGGAACTGATAACTGACGATAGGTATAATACCAACCAACAGTTCCCGACGAGTCCTGTCCAGTGTACTCGTAACCTAACGAGCACCCGCAAACTATCTCCAGTACGACGTACTGATGGCTGTGGGACAGACCATCTCCCTTGCTGGGATAAGAAGCGCATATGCTAATCTACTCCGGAGTATCGATGCCCTGTCCCGATAGTCCTACGACTAGGGACCTGTATAAGGATGTGCTTATAGATTACCCAGCCCCTACAAGTGTGACTGCCATCACAACGCTGGTAATCAAGCAAAGATCCTAAGGGCTATACTAATATGTATAAGCGATATGCTAAAAGAAACAAATGCACATATTGAAGTAGAGACAAACCAAGTAGCATACTACCATTTTGAGCAAGATTGTCTATACAACAGTGAATATCCCAAGCTTCCATCAAGTAATATAAAAACTAGTATGATACAGTAATGGCCTCTAGGGCATATACACTAACACACGGTAGTCAACGAGTACATTCTATAACTGTTCCTAGTCGAGGGTGTATCGAGACAGGGCATCGATACACCAGAGTAGACAAGAGTATACGCATCTTGACCCATATGATGGGCGATGGATGATCTCATATACATCGGTGTTTGACATCAAGGATGGTGTACGGGTGCTCAGTAGAGACTGGGTACACTGGACGGACTCGCCGAGAACTCCCAGATGGTGTTATACCTCACGTCAGATGGCAGTTCTCTGGTGACACTGGTACAGGTTAGTCTGTAGACCCAAGATCGTCATAGAGTCTTGTGTGATTCCCACTGTGCTTTGATTTCCATCATACCACGTCCAAGTGGGCGTGCAAAAAGGTGGCTTTTAGGTACAGTCCCGAATCACATGGAGGCAATGAGCGATAGGAGGGGATTCGTCTCTCTCGGTATAGGGAGTTGATGTTGCGCTGTGTTCGATTGGCTATAACTAGAAATCCCTGGCCAGGGTTGCTGAGATTTACTGGTAACTGTTATCAGTAGTTTCTCGAACTGTTATGGACCTCTTATCGATACGACTTATCAAGCTACTGGGTCTGACGTTTACCACCCCTAGGCGAGATATGCGACATATCAGACGAAGAGACCGGACAGTACGGGAGTGTTACTGATTGGATTCACAGGAGAATGTACTTGCTTGCTTGTTGATATTCTGATCGCTCAATACCTGGGTGGCTGTTACGTTTAGCTGACCGCTTGCAGCTTGTGGGTGTTTGATATGATCATCACCTACTGCCGGCGTATTGACGATTCTTTAGAGTCCTACACAGAGGTTTCTTGACTCAGGAAAAACGGAGTAGGAGCACATATATGATATGTGCAGGACCGAGAACAATACGTGTATATGATACCGTATTAGATTCTCGCGATATGAGATATCGGCCGGGTATATGTGATATAGCCGGGTCATCGGATCAAGTGTTGATTCGATGAGCTGATACAGATAATATTAGTCGGTTATTTATGAAATAGCCGGATTATCGGATCAAGTGTCGATTCGATAATTTAATTTATAATTATATATTTGATATATTAAATTATATTAACTAATATAAGCTCACTAAAAGATTTTTTTTCTCGCTCGGGTAATACATTGATATATATGCGATATATGTTAATTGTATTATTTTATTTTGTTACAATAAATATTGTATATGTGATATATAATATTGTAATATGTTAGGGTTTTTAATGCAACATATTTAGTGGAGATTAAACATGGTTAGGGTTTGATTTGGGTTAATCTTTTCTAGAACCTTCTAGAAGGTTTTGTTTTGTTTTGTGCAAAGATATTTGTTTTGATATTTTGCAAGATATTTGTTTTAACCCGACCCGACCCTTTAACCTTAGTTAAATCTCTACAAGGGTTGCATATACCATGGTTGCATTTCTAACCTCATACTTGACTTTCATTATTCATCACAAAAGCGATTGATTCTTCTTCTTCTTCCTTCTTGCTTAAAATGCATTCTAGCTTTTTGAGAGATGATGAAAATGAGTGAGATTAAGAAAAAAAATGAGAGCTAAATTCTTACTTCATCATCCTAATCTATCCTAGCCATTTAGATTAAGGTGTTCACTTCATTTGTGAGTGAGAGCTTGTGTTAAAAAAACTTCAAGGTTGATCATCTTAGTTATCGAAGATCGGAAGCAAGCATGCATCTTTCTCTTCGTGGAGCCTCTCTAGAGTTCGGGAACTCGATGATCGCAGTGAAGAGACCTCAACACAGAGCTTTAGAAGTGAAGGACTGGACTACAAAGGTTGTAATCCCAAACTCTTAGATGTTAAAGTGTTTAACATGCTTTGTTTTGCCTAATCTCTAGTTTAAAGATCTTGGTTAGGGTTGTTCGGCACGTCTAAATTTTAAATCGAGCATGGTTGATACTTTATAGACCCTTGTGAGAGTGACTAGTAACCCTATAATTTATACCCTTTTTCGAAAACCCCAATTTCGCAAATCGGGCAATTTTCGGGAAAAATATTATTTTAATATTAATTTGAAAAAATAATATTTTATATTTTATGACATGTTACAATCTTCCCCCTTAAAGAAATTCGGTCCCCAAATTTAAATTTAAACCCCTAAATTCCAAAACATTTCAATAATCAGCTCAAATCAACTGGGCTCCGAAAACACGGAAGATACAGAAACAACACAGCGTGTCAAGTGCGCATGAAAACGAGTACAAAACTCAAAAACCGAACTCCGTCAAGCGTCACGCAAATCGTTGAATTGCACGCTTATCCTCGGAGTTACAATAGAGATACAGATCTAGAAATCTAATACCGAAATACAATATACACTAGTCAAATACTATAATATGTATATAGTACGCATCTTTGTAAAACATTCAAGTACTAAATAAACTCATGCAAAAATCTTTTCTAAATCGCCGTGTGAATGCGTAACTCACGGCATACGTGACGGACGCTCGTTTTTAAAATAATAATATACGTCCATATATATTTTCCTAAATACACGTTCCGTCGTTTTCAAAATATCCCAAAAGGTTTTCCTTTATAAACGTTCGTGTCGCTCACGGACACGTAGGAAATAGCGAGATTATAGCTCTTTTTCAATCACCTCTTGGTAAACTTTTAATGCATGCAAAGTACTCAGGTACTGTTCTCAGATCAGTCCTCTTTGGCCACTAAATAATATGGTACCTATCATGAAAATAAGGTGCTCAAAAGTAGAATTAGCCTCAAATGGCGTTTCCAACAATCACATGCGTCTGGTGCGCACGGAAATCAAATCCAAATACAAGTGCCATAATATGCACAAAAGAAAAACTAAGTGCAACAGTGTGCACAAAAGCATATGTCCAGTGCAACGGGTGTGCATGACAACGATATCGGGTGCATCTGATATGCACAAGAATCCCGATTTAGTGCATTTGGTGTGCACCAAAATCACATCTCATATCATGCGCCCAACACGCGTGAAAATCTAAATCAGGTGCATCCAACATGCACGAAATCACGAAATCCATATCAAGCGCCGAACATGCGCAAAAGTCCACTCCAAGCGAGTCAAATATGCGCAAGAATCCACTCAGGTGCACAAGGTGCACAAAACCAATATCGAGTATCAAATTCGAAATCGACGGTATACAACACCTTTCAATCCAAATCCAAATCAACACAACGGTGTATACAATATATATCAGGTGCGATAACTATGCGCAAACATGTAAATACCCAGTAGGTATAGCCATGGTGCACGAAATCAATATCAGGAAACTCGTCATCAAAACTCAAATCTAAGCGATATAAGCATGATACTCGGATCACAAACGCAAATTGCAATAAAGGACATTAAAGTACACCTCCTACAATGTCGAAAAATGAATCGGTGCGCCTAAAACTGGCAGAACAAGAATATCTTCTCGCCTCCTGCTCACGGTCTGGCATCCTCTGTCTCTGGATACTCATCTTCTCCTCGGATTACCAATCTCGCAATCCATCGGCTCAGTAGCCCTGTCAGGTGTGCTAACGGGGATGATTCCGTTCTGGCACTTCTCTGGTCATCTCCCGGTCAATCATCACGACCACTCGTAAGGCAGCACGTCCCTGGCGTCGGCCTCTGGCTCTCTGAATACACGTGACAAATCTTGTCTTTGGTGCAAATCTCATTGCAGCAGTGTCCCGGAAGGAATTCTGCTCAAGGTCTCATCCGTCTCGCCTATGCCGAACCGTACGGAACCTGGTACCCTTACATAATCTTTTCTCATTTTCTGGACATCTGCATGTTCCGTATACATCTCCTCGGGAACTGGCCGTATCCTAACGCCTCTGTATGCATATCAAGTCTCTGATCTCGATAGGGAGTAGCAACAGCTCGTCAGTATCTCGCATGAACCTCTGGCTCCACTCGTGTTTATCATCGTCCGCTTCGACGTCATGTCTTGCTGTCTGCGTACTGCTACTGTTCTCGGCCACGGTCAATCTGAAGTCTCTCACACAGACTCGAAATCACGAACTCAGTATCTTCATTACTCTGTAGAAGATCTCTGGACGAACACGTCCTCGAAAACTCGTCCCAACCATCGGAGGAATACTCTATACTCGTCCGTTCTTGATCAACTCATGACGCATCTAGGTGAAGTCCTCTATCCGAAGATGGTCAGCTTGCTGATCTCTTATCACATGTTATCTGGACGACGTCAAACTTTTTGATCGAGTTATCAAAGTCCATAATTCCCGAAGGCTCAACACCTGAGCACAATCTAAAAATATCTGGTACATACCTCAGTACCTCTGAACCAGCCATAGAAGGGAAAACCCAAGCCTCACTGATGGCACCGCTAAACTACCATAAAGCCTAAGGTTCAAAGCGGTCCCATGGTCATCATGTCGAGTTAGGGTTTTATTGTTTTAGAGGGTCCACAGAATTACCTGCATGTTCCTCCGAACACTTTAAACTTGGGAAAAATGGGTTTCTGACACTCGTTCGAACTTTTTAGCTTCGCCTATACAACATGTGAAATTCTTCGCTCGCATGCTAAACAATGCCTCAATCCTCCAGGAAAGACGATACATCAACGGTCATCTCTTGATCGGTCTGCTCTAGATCTGAGTAAAACTCTCCGCACTGAAAATCTTTGACTCAACTGGGCCTACGTCGGCGCATCAATATTACGAATCACCTTCGTCTCTCAACTCGGGATAAACTAGCTATCATCAGTCGCATTTCTTCCTGGAAGCTCGGGCGATCTCAGCTCGTAAACTCCGGAAGCGACATCCCATCAAGCTCAGCAACAGCTGGGTCCACGGTAGGCGACATCACAATCTTTGAGGTATGATGTACATCAACAGTCCTCTCGCAGCTGGCAGATCTAATAGTGGGCCGAACATCCGGTGTAAAAACAAGCACTCGCCTCCACAAGTGGTCATAACATAACACTACATCGAGACGTTCCCATGTCACCAGAAAACACAGTGGTCAGCCCTCGTACCAGATGAGCTCGTCCTGACCACAACACTAGCAGCAGCTCAATCTGCGCTCAAATATGGTGACAGGAACTTCAATCTAGTATTGAAGAAAGCAGATCAACAGCATGAAATGAAACGACAGATCCAGAATGGATACATGATCATAAGAAAGAACAGCATTAATGAGAGTATGATCACGGAAATGAATAGAATCAAGGATCTCAAATGGATGTATAATCATGGATACGAAGAGAATCACTGGTATCAAAATATGTACATCCTTTGGTTTCTTAAGTGGAGTATCGTATCGTAAATATGCCGCGGAACATACGTACGGTACGTCACTCTACTCAAGCTACCTATGCCATTAATCAGGGTCAGCCTATGAAACGAAAGTTCTGTAAGTGCACGGCGGCGCCCCGGCCGTCAATCCGACGCCGGAAAGCGGAAGCGGTGAATAACTTAAATTTTGCGGACTTAGCAAACCGGCACCACCGCGCACTATAACCCGGATCGAAAACCATTAACTAGTCTAAGCTAACAAGAAGATGGGTTAGAGATATACCGACGATCCAAGTCCTCCGGTCTTCTCATCATCGTCCCGATCTCCTGCGGAATGTCCCGTCGTCGCCACCTTGCCGGAAGGGCACCACATCGCCTACTTTGTTTACAGGCTCCCACCTCAATGCCGAGGCAACTCGGGCACGAAGCCGGCTACTCGACGTGCCCAAGATTCGCTGTAGAATGTGTAGTAGAACTTGTGTCTCCTTTTGGGGTAGTGGAGATGCCATTTGGTGGAGGGATCAAACAAGAACAATGTGGAGGAGCTAGTGGGTATTTTGGAGCATGATATGAACCAAAGATACACCCACACAATTTTTAGACAGCCCCAATCCTAAGTGGCCGGCCAAAGAGGTGAGGAGAAGAGCATGGAGTGAGGGAGTGATATGATATATACCAAAAGATCAAAAACCACAACCATAATCAAAAGAGAGAGAGAAAGGAATGGTTATGATATCAAGTAATGATCATAAGCAAAACCAACACTCATCCAACCATCATCACCAAACTCATCATCAACAACCATGATGATCACTAAAAGTCAAGCAATCATGAAGCTAGAAGTCAAGGTCAATGAGAGGCTATCATGATTCAACAATAAGCAAATACCCCCTCCACAAATACTTATTTGCAACAATGCAAATAAGCCCTCCTCCACCAATCTTCGGCCAATGAACGGAACAATGGAAATTGGCCGAAACGGAAAGCAAACTGGCAACTCCAGAAAACTGGTCCCGTAATAAATTACAGGAAAACCCCGATACTGTGCATACACACCCGCATCTGTATTTCGACCGAAATACAGATGCAATGAGACAAACACTACACTGTACTATACAAGGATCCGGCTTATACCAAAGCCGGCTAGTAATATCTGTTCGATCCTGATCCATGCAATACCGCACGTATCTGATCGAACCCTGCCATACACCAATACGGCCTATAGTACAAACTGTCCGATCCTGATCCGTGCAATACCGCACGTATCTGATCCGACCTTGCCATATCTCCATACGGCCTCTACAACCTTTCGCCCGAAAGCTGAGTAACTGAATGTGGGGGACTCTAAAGACTCGTCAACACCTTGGTTGTGGATTTAACCACTAGCACGTCAGAGGTATAAGCCAATACGTGACGGGCTACCAGGTACTGACCAAATGGGACGTCGATGAGGAAGCTCACCCCGACACCCAACTGAGCCTGTCAGTGACAATATCCGTGCAGTCCGGTCCGTTCGTCTATGAGTATCGCATGGCGGGCCTAGGGCGTTGGTAAAAGTCAAACCCCCAAAAGCGGTACAAGTCGTGTCGGAGTGTAGCCCAGAACACCCTGAGATACTACTGGAATACCTACCAGTAAATCTCCTTGCCTTGGCCAAGGACTTTGTGTAATGGCTCTCCTAGACACAGCAGGACCTCACCCCCAATACCGGGAGAGACGAACCCCTGAAGATACGCTCACTGCCTCTATGTGGCTCGGGACTGTACCCAACTAAAACCTGTTTGCACGACTCCTTTGAGCCGTGGTAGGGTAGTAATCAAAGTACAGTGGGAACTTACACGAGACAAATGACGATCCCCAGGTCGATGAACTAACCTGCACACATGTCACCAGGGAACTGCCATCTGACGTCTGGTATATGACCAACTAGCATGTTCCCGGCGAGTCCTGTCCGGTGTACTCATAACCCAATGAGCACCTGTATACATCTTAGGTGATCCAACTGACACCAGTGGCTTGTGAGACCGGCCACCGCCCCTCGTCGGGGTCTTGACTGTGTACACTAGTCTACTAATGGAGTATCGATGCCCAGTCTCGAAACTCCCACGACTAGGGACCTTTTAAGGATAAGCTTATAGACCCCCAGCTCCCACTTATATGATCGCCCTCATACTGCTGGTGGTCAAGCAAGAATCCTAGGGGCTCTATCAACGTGTAATAGCGACGTGTCGTGTCACCTAAAGCAGTACACGATGATAAAGGTAAACCAGATAGCATACTATCATCTCGAGCAAGACTGTCCTACTGGGATAGGTCCTCCCTCAATCATTACAATCACGTACCTGTGACCTAATAATTGACTCTGAGGGCACTATCTCCAACAATCTCCCACTTGCACTCAAGGCTAATTATTGCGATGTCGCATACACACAGCCCGTGTGATACCGAACACCCAACTCCTCTACTAGTCAGTCTCACAAAGCTCGTTTGCGGAACTATTGCGTTCGAGGAATAGCCTCAGTGAGTGGATCCGCTTAGTTGTTTCTTTCTATGTCTCTCTATATCTCAAGTTCGCGGAGAAACCTATCTCCCGAAATGAGCAATACCTGTCTCAGAATATGTCTGGATGTCTGATGGGACATAGCTCATAAATGAACTCCAAATCCAAACTTCTTAGACTGTATCGTCAACTGAACTTAATCAGTATCCTGCGCGCCATGCCTCCCTCAGTATTGCCTTGGACCACCTGTCCAAAATACTGCCCCTCATCAGAAGGAAAACTATAACTCTGACAACCTTCTTGTCGTCCATGTCACCTTGGAAGCCTGGAATGATAACTGTCTCCTGAATGAGGCTGTCGTTATCATCTCCCTAGAACATCCACTTATGTTCTAAAACTGCTTCCGACTGTTTCTCCAGGATTGGATTAATGTCAAGTTATTGCATCTAGTGCAAGAACAACATCTGGTGTGGTACTTGACATCTCACGATTGACTCAATTGCCTGAGCAAGTGATCTGCCAATCATGCCCGTCCCTCTCCCCTTTAGTCTGTAAGACACCTTTGGAGAGGGTGACTCCATTACCTGCAGGTACACTACCGTGCCAGGAGTCGTCCATCCTAAATACTCTTAGAACGCTGTCAAGTACCCTGATTGGGAAACCACCCAAATCTAGATCTAAGACCATAGATCTAGTAACCAGTATGTCTGATATAAAATCCATTTCCTTTGTGGAGAAACAACTGTGTGACGACCAAACTATAACCGATCGTAGTGTAGGAGTTTCCTTTCCTACTCTGTGTATATCATCCAAATACCAGGATATCACACCCTACTACCTTCTCAACAGATCCATCCCCTATTCTGATGAAGTCAAACCCATGACTGTCACGTCAGAAATAGATGATCTTTCTCCACTACATCTGCTCTAGTCTATAAATAGACATAAGCTACCTGTCCACCAATGCTTCCGCTGCTCCCACTGACTACGACAACCCTCTGGCAGAGTCATATAGACGTGCACTTCTAAAACTAGTTTAGAACGACGCTATACTCATCCTCCCGCCGGGTCTCGCAGCCTGGAACAACAGCAATGGTAATTGTGGGTAAACAAGAACTTCCCTGTCACCGTCCTTGAGGCTACCGGAGTACCTCTCGGGTGCCTGAAGTTACCCACCTTATCTGCGGAGTGGCCAATGGAATGTCAATTCAGATTGAATCTTTAGGTTCCTTATCAAATCTTCAGTAATCGTTTGTGGTTCTGGAATCACTTCCAGTTCTACCATACTCCCACTACTGTTTTTCTGAAAAAATCCATTTTTAATAAAACTGTGGCGAGTCTAGAACAATATCGCTATTGTTCGTCCAGATGGTAGAAAATCAACCCTCGTCATAGCCTGGGTCAACCCACAAACAGCTATTACAGAAACGTGCCTTGAGTTGTCCAGTGTCTGGTTTTAATCATAAACCGGACAACTCCCCGTACCTTAACATCGTTAAGATATGAACTGTTCTATATCATATATAGAACCAGAGGCACTGATTTAATTGAACCAGATTCAAATCATGCAACTGTCTCCAGTGCATGTCAACTAAATGGAAGGAGGCCGATCAGCGTTACTCAACTTAGGAATGCTTCCATTTATGAGTAACCTGAAAGAGAAGCAATTTCTCTTAATCACTACTATCAACTGAATACCATATACAAGTATCTACATCTTCGATCACTTTGAAGAATCCCAATACTTGCTACACCTGGTTCTTTACTCTATTCAAATACCTATAACTTCTCCAAATTCGGACCCTGTGTTTCCACGAAACACTTGTCTAAAAACTAGAGAAGTCATAAGTAAATCGAATATAGTACGAGGACCAACCCCTCTGTCCTAATGGATACTGGACAACATACAATACTCTGTATAAGTCCCTTGAGTCTGATAACTCATTCACTGTGTGTCGTAGGTTGAAAACTGTACTTATGGTTAAGAAGAATTACACCGCTGTTTAATGCTCCTTACCTAACCATCCACTGATATAGGTAAATGTCGTAGACATAATTTCAGAAAGGTATATCTCACTCTATGAAAATAGACGTACAGATATATCAATTTGAAATTGGTGCATAACAGTGGATATTCAAAACCAAATATTTGCCGACCGGCAAACAGCCCAGGTGATTTCCTCAAATATCACCGATTACAACGAATCCCGATATAATGAGGATAATCACCCAATTCCCAACAACTTACTCCCACTCATCATCTGTAAAACCATACAGATGTGAGAATCGTACCTGGTAAATACATACCCTGGAGTAAGTATCTAATCGGGAAATCAGTTTTCCTTTAACATTACACAGTGAAACTGAAACATTGAAATGTTCCGATGGGGTATTCTGGTATTCCTAGTAATGCCTCTTCCAGATTCACGACTGTAACCGTATAGTTCTTTGCCACCTCTCCAAATCCCTTCATATGTCTTTAGTCTTTACCTTCTGCACACCCTTTTAGGCCAAATGGTTTTCTTCCTTCCCTACCGTTCGGCACCAGCCTATGGTTTGGAAGAAGACTATCCAATAAGCATAATGGGTGTACTGTCCGCATCCTAGGAACACTCGCAATGAGAGAGGGTGAAGATAAAAGACAACCGAATAAACCTTATTCCTATTTCTCCTGAACCAGAATCCATCCCCGAACTGGAACAAGTTCCATTCGAGTTCGTATATAACCATACGATGGAGTATCCAAATAAACTGTGGATCTTCGTAGTGATACGGAGTGTCCTGGAGAAATACAAAGGTGATGTGGGAGTGGTAATGAAATATTTGGTTTGGTCGTGAATATCTGTTGCAATTTACTTTGCCCTCTTACTAATCCCTTGCTTTGTCTGAACTCAATACCTTCTGCACACCATCGTTATGCTAATTGGTTTTCTTCATTCCCTACCGGTCGGCACCAGCCTAAGGTTTGGAAGAAGACAATCCAATTTGCGTAATAGGTGTACTACCCCTAAACCAAGGAGTACTCGTAACCTGAGAGAGGGTAAAAGGAAAAGACAACTGAATAATCCTATCCGTTTTCTCCAGAACCGGAAACCATCCTCGAATAAATTCTTTCGAGTTCGTATCTAACCATACGATGGTTTTGTCCAATGGAAGTGGACGTTCGTAGTAATACGGGGTGTCCTGGAGAAAAAGGGTAAAAGTAGGAGTGGCAATGAGGTCTGCAACTCTGACAATCCAAAAGCCGGTGTTTAAGAAGGTTCGGTCAACTTGGTCACTGAGTCAAAGTCTTACGGTCGGGTCAATGGTCGCTGCCAAAGAGAGAGAGAAAAGAAACACTCAGCGTGCACTCTAACCTAGATCAGAATGGTTACCAATTTATCTAATCTGGAATCCTCCCACTGTACCTCAAATTCTCCTCCAAACCTGAAAGAAGAATTAGTCGGGGTTACCCGAGGAGTAAACTAACCCATCAGTAGGAATCGGGATCCAACTCTCATCGCATGATAACGTGACGGAATCCGCTCACGGTATCACACTCCAGAAGGTATGCGCATATCTGGCAAGTCTCAGTTCTTTTGAAACTCCCGATGTGATTTCTGCCCCATGCTCTTATGACCTTGGCGAAGGTCAACAAATCATAAGTCACATGTCAAGTTCTACCCGTCATTATCCAGGTTAATTTGAATCCACCCGTACAAGCCCTTGACGAAGGTCAACAAGGCTATACGACTGTCCCAAACCAACGCATCTATCTATGCAGCAGAAAGGTAACAAGCAGCTACCATACACTATGCCTTGACGAAGGTCAACAAACATAGCATGAATACTACGTGCTACCCGTCTGAAACGACGGAGGGCTACGAATGGTTTCTGGCGAAAACCTTTAACGTAATGAACTTGATATCGTTGAAGGAACGGATAGCTTTTTGAAAATATAGTGACGAAAACCGTTGCTAAAGAGGTCACTCCCGGTGAAGGGATCTCGGCTCTTTCCCCGTAGAATGGGGTGCAGGATATTCCAAATGAATACCACGGTGCAAAGCAAAAGTAATCGGCTATAGTGAAGTTAATGCCCTGACGCAAACTTATTGTCCAAGGGGTCACTCCCGGTGAAGGGATCTCGGCCCTTGCCTCGTCGACTGAGGAGCAGGATATTCTAATGAATACCACGATGCAAAACAAAAGTAAACGTCCTTGCAATAACAGCTTTTTGAAAAAGTGTTCCAACAACATCAGATTAGGTTTGTTTTTAACTTTGCATTGATCCGAATCAATGCAGTCCCGTCAATTGATCACACCAAAAAGAACGAAAATATACTGATGTACGTATATGCCATCCGCATTCGCCACTGGGTCCCGTCATTACCCGTTAGGTTAGCTAACTAACGACAGAGTGGGGACTGGACTAGCGCGGATGGAAAACATATACAACATCTACTAATATATATACCAATATATTATATTCGCTCAAGGCGTGAATAAAATGCAACATCACAGAAATGTACAGCATCACAGAAACAATACAGATATCTGGGATCCCCGGGTTTCACAGAGCCGCTGAAACCCGACGTTCCCCTGGTCGTGTGGATAGCCTGTGCAATGAAATCCTAGACCCCTACGGGCGCGGCAAGTCACCCGCCAAAACCTGAAGCGAGGCAGCCCCCTTCAGCGCCGTGAATGGACCACCCAGCACTTCACGGAATCCGGCAACTTGGGCACCCCTCCTGGGTCAACCTGTACCCCCTACGAGTGCGGCGAATAGCCCGCCAATCCTAGAGTGAAGCCCCCTCCGTCTCAATGCCATGAGATGCGGGCTTGTTGCCCTCCAGAACCCGGCTATCCGTGCACCCCTCCGCGGGGCAATCCTAGTACAGAAAGTAAAATATACATACACCGGGTACATCGACCGCAACCAGGTCGTGCCCCAAAATAATAATACAATCAGGCAGTGACGGCAGTCCACATGTCGGACGCTCGCCCCGCAATATCAAATGTACATAATACAACAGCACAGTACTAGCATTGCATCCAGGCTATCCCCCACGACCGATCCGCAACATCACAGCAAATACATAGAACATCAACGTGAAAATCACGTTCGCAAATCCGTCAAACCGGGCTATAGCAGTTAGACTGGATTTACCGATCGAGTGACATTCACGGTCGCAGATATAATGTAAATACTGTGAAAAATGTGTTTAAAAAATTTCCGATTGATCAAACAATTAACAAGTGGGCCCCAAAGAAAACTGTAGCACTCACAGAAACAATTGGCCCAACTTTAATATTCCAAAGCCCATATTTTAAGCCCAGAAGGCCTCTGTAAAAAAATAGTGAAGTGATGTGAATAGTGCGCGGCGGAAGGGCCGCACAAATGGGGTTTTCGCGGCGGTTCCGCGCTCCAACTGTGGAGTTACTTCGTCGAATTTTTACAGAACTCTTATATTTTCCAGTACATCAATATTTTATAACCTGAAAAAATTTTCGAGACCAAAAATTTTCAACAGAAACTGATGCGAACTAAAATGCAGTTTTGGAACTTTTTGATCGATCGGAAATGCAAACACATTACACAAAGTTAGACTAAGTTAATGGCGCGGCTCTGATACCACTGTAAGTGCACGGCGGCGCCCCGGCCGTCAATCCGACGCCGGAAAGCGGAAGCGGTGAATAACTTAAATTTTGCGGACTTAGCAAACCGGCACCACCGCGCACTATAACCCGGATCGAAAACCATTAACTAGTCTAAGCTAACAAGAAGATGGGTTAGAGATATACCGACGATCCAAGTCCTCCGGTCTTCTCATCATCGTCCCGATCTCCTGCGGAATGTCCCGTCGTCGCCACCTTGCCGGAAGGGCACCACATCGCCTACTTTGTTTACGGGCTCCCACCTCAATGCCGAGGCAACTCGGGCACGAAGCCGGCTACTCGACGTGCCCAAGATTCGCTGTAGAATGTGTAGTAGAACTTGTGTCTCCTTTTGGGGTAGTGGAGATGCCATTTGGTGGAGGGATCAAACAAGAACAATGTGGAGGAGCTAGTGGGTATTTTGGAGCATGATATGAACCAAAGATACACCCACACAATTTTTGGACAGCCCCAATCCTAAGTGGCCGGCCAAAGAGGTGAGGAGAAGAGCATGGAGTGAGGGAGTGATATGATATATACCAAAAGATCAAAAACCACAACCATAATCAAAAGAGAGAGAGAAAGGAATGGTTATGATATCAAGTAATGATCACAAGCAAAACCAACACTCATCCAACCATCATCACCAAACTCATCATCAACAACCATGATGATCACTAAAAGTCAAGCAATCATGAAGCTAGAAGTCAAGGTCAATGAGAGGCTATCATGATTCAACAATAAGCAAATACCCCCTCCACAAATACTTATTTGCAACAATGCAAATAAGCCCTCCTCCACCAATCTTCGGCCAATGAACGGAACAATGGAAATTGGCCGAAACGGAAAGCAAACTGGCAACTCCAGAAAACTGGTCCCGTAATAAATTACAGGAAAACCCCGATACTGTGCATACACACCCGCATCTGTATTTCAACCGAAATACAGATGCAATGAGACAAACACTACACTGTACTATACAAGGATCCGGCTTATACCAAAGCCGGCTAGTAATATCTGTTCGATCCTGATCCGTGCAATACCGCACATATCTGATCGAACCCTGCCATACACCAATACGGCCTATAGTACAAACTGTCTGATCCTGATCCGTGCAATACCGCACGTATCTGATCCGACCTTGCCATATCTCCATACGGCCTCTACAACCTTTCGCCCGAAAGCTGAGTAACTGAATGTGGGGGACTCTAAAGACTCGTCAACACCTTGGTTGTGGATTTAACCACTAGCACGTCAGAGGTATAAGCCAATACGTGACGGGCTACCAGGTACTGACCAAATGGGACGTCGATGAGGAAGCTCACCCCGACACCCAACTGAGCCTGTCAGTGACAATATCCGTGCAGTCCGGTCCGTTCGTCTATGAGTATCGCATGGCGGGCCTAGGGGGTTGGTAAAAGTCAGACCCCCAAAAGCGGTACAAGTCGTGTCGGAGTGTAGCCCAGAACACCCTGAGATACTACTGGAATACCTACCAGTAAATCTCCTTGCCTTGGCCAAGGACTTTGTGTAATGGCTCTCCTAGACACAGCACGACCTCACCCCCAATACCGGGAGAGACGAACCCCTGAAGATACGCTCACTGCCTCTATGTGGCTCGGGAATGTACCCAACTAAAACCTGTTTGCACGACTCCTTTGAGCCGTGGTAGGGTAGTTATCAAAGTACAGTGGGAACTTACACGAGACAAATGACGATCCCCAGGTCGATGAACTAACCTGCACACATGTCACCAGGGAACTGCCATCTGACGTCTGGTATATGACCAACTAGCATGTTCCCGGCGAGTCCTGTCCGGTGTACTCATAACCCAATGAGCACCTGTATACATCTTAGGTGATCCAACTGACACCAGTGGCTTGTGAGACCGGCCACCGCCCCTCGTCGGGGTCTCGACTGTATACACTAGTCTACTAATGGAGTATCGATGCCCAGTCTCGAAACTCCCACGACTAGGGACCTTTTAAGGATAAGCTTATAAACCCCCAGCTCCCACTTATATGATCGCCCTCATACTGCTGGTGGTCAAGCAAGAACCCTAGGGGCTCTATCAACGTGTAATAGCGACGTGTCGTGTCACCTAAAGCAGTACACGATGATAAAGGTAAACCAGATAGCATACTATCATCTCGAGCAAGACTGTCCTACTGGGATAGGTCCTCCCTCAATCATTACAATCACGTACCTGTGACCTAATAATTGACTCTGAGGGCACTATCTCCAACAAGTTCGGGTTTAATACCCCCCCGGTTAAAGTCTAAGTTCCATAAGGTCAAGCCCAGGTTCCGAAATACATACCCGTCCTAGACTCCGCATAGTCAAACATAGACTCGAACAAAGGTTAATCCTAACGCTCCGATACCAAGTTTGTCACGACCCAAAATATTAGCTCGTGACCAGCGCTTAAATCACGTAACGTCTAAAGGCGTAACGTAATTCAAGTAAGCTGAAACCCAAAAATCTAAACCTTTTAAGGAAAATAAAGGAGGTGAAGTTTTTAAATAAGGGTATAATGAAATCAAGTTTTCTTAATGCATAGAAAAGGAACATGAAAATGTAAGTGGATTATGCAAGTTTAAAAAAACATGTTTCGTCTTTTTGAAAATTTGGGCAGCACCTCCTTTGTATATTTTGATTCAAAACCATAATACAAGATGATAATAAAGGCATCCTTAAACGGAAGCTAGCTCTTCGCCAAACGGCGGATCACAACCACGCAAAACAGTAAATATGAGTATACGACGCCCAACGGCGAAGATCACTACCAAAGATAAAGAAATAAGCAAGACATCAAAACCACAAGTAGCAGAAAACCCCTCGCTCTAAGTCTCGCAACCACAATCCCACTAAGTCTCATTACTTATACAACTTATTAATTTTGATTGATGGAGTTAACTAGATACAATATGAAATATAGATACAAGAGTGGGTACGATACAAATGTCCCACCTACCAATGCAAAACACCAGAATACAACTGTGTGCCAGCGAAACCACTACTGATCCAAGCGGTCAACCTGCAAGAACTGTGGCGCAACGGGGGTGAGTTGCCAACTCGTGAGTAGAAAAATATCAATAGATAGAAATCGAATAAACAACGACTCCTAGGTCAACTATATCATAAAGGTAATACTATGATATCTAGGGTGACCGGGTCTGTATATGTGCCGACAAGGTAGTCAATGCCTATAAGCATGTGGATATCATCCAACAGTAAAATCAATGCATGTACGCATGTGGATCTCATCCACCCATATAATCAATGTCTGTATCCAATAAAATATCTTAAAAGAGTGTGCATGAAAATATGAGGATACAAATCAACAGTGTCCCTCACGACACAAGAAAATCATGGAACCTGAGTGCCTAGTATCGACACTCGAAAACATCATGAAAACCGTGACCAGCATCGGCACGTAAATCCTCAAATATCGGGCTGCATCAGTCCGTATCGGCCCATATCATCTCTCGACTCCGGTCGGTATCCTCCGGATATCCGCCAGGCCCAACCTATTACCGGTAGGCAGTAGTCCCTCTGCCAAGCTCACCGTCTGTATACACATCATCCCTTTCTTGCCCCGGGGTACCATACCGGGTCCACCATGTTCCCGCAATCGGTTTCATCCGCCTCCTCGAATCGGGTTTCACATGTCGCTCTCAGAACTGGAAAAACACATGGTGGACGCACTGAAATATCATATCAAGAGAAACCGGGTTTTTAAAACAACACATAATCTCTTTTAAAATGTCCACGGTTCTCAAATCCAGAAATCTCATGAAAACAGCATATCTCAATGCGTAAAATAATAGAGCATGATGTATGCGACATATAATAGAAATGTAGGCATATCCGTATATCATGTAACATGAAACAGTGATATATCATATTAAGGGAAAACCGCTCCTTTAAATAATTCCAGTTTTGAAAATATGTCTTGCGGTTTCTAATATCTCCAAAGTCAAATGCAACATCGTATAAAAGTGCACAGGTAACTATAGCAAGTAAATTATGCAAAAAGTCATATCATGATGCAGCAATCCTACTGTGTAGTGACATGGAAATTATCGACGATGAAGTGTATGAGCCGGCAAATCTGTCTACGTGTAACATACGCATCATCGATAATGGTGTAAGTGTACTAACACAGGTGTATGCAATGCAATAATAATATCATTAATGCAGCATAAGGTAAATCATATGCAAATGCTGACGGGTATACGTATCTAACATGATCGAGTCGGTGAATCTATCAATCGGCATCCAGCCTAAACAACATCGCGTACAGTATAATCTATCGTACGGCAACCTCTATTCAAGGGTAAGGATCAATCATCAAGTCAACTCATCACGTACGGAAAATCATCGTACGGCGGCATTCACCTAATAGGGATCCTATCAACCTATAAGACAACGAGGGTATGGCCCAATATCACGTACGACCTATCATCCATGATTCACAACATTCTATATAAATATATATATATATATCTATGTTCCAAGTCACGTCCATAACAATCTCATATCAGGGGACCGACAAGGTATCAATCATCTTAATCGACTCGCATCCGTATACCAACATATCGTCATATCATCATATTCGTCTTATATTCTTGTTATCGCATTTACATCTCACATCAAGTCGAGTTTACATAAACATTCTATCTCTACTATAAGTATAAGTATCTAATCTAACATACACACTCGAACCATACAAGCGGATTTTTAAAAGAAGCGAATCGTAGTTTTGAAAATAGGGGTTACGGTGCTTTTAAGGAAAAGATATTGTCACGACCCGAAGTACGGAACATGACCGGCACTTAAACTACGAACGTCTCGAGGCGTACGTAATCTAAGTAAACTGAAAACCCAGAAATCCAAACCAAGAAAAGATGTAGAGTGCAGGAAAAACCAACTTAAAGCAAGTAGTTTCAATAGCATAAGCCGAAATTATGCGGTTTTTAAAAAAAACATCAAAAATTTCCTGAAAATTTCGGCAGAGTCTCCTTTGTAAAAACTGGCTCCCAAACGGGATACAACATGAATAGTATACGAAATCAATAAAAAGACATCCCCAAGTGGGAGCTAGCTCTTCGTCAAACGACAGTCACAACCACACAAGCAATATAATATACAACGCCAATGGCGAGGATCAAAAACTCAAAAGGAAACTCAAAACCACAAGAAATCCGCAGAAATATAACACGCGACTCTAAGGTCGAAGGAATAACATTACTGGTCTCTATCTCAAAATAAATACATGTTTGGTTGATGGAACATCTAGATACAACAGAATAATGATATACAAGATATAATGATGGGTGCGATACAAATAAACCCACCTACTAGCAAGTCACCCGAAAATGGAAAGAGTGCCAGCAAGCCGTAATGAAACCAGTACGGCGAAACCTGCAAGAACTGTGGCACAACGGGGGTGAGTTGTCAACTCGTGAGTAGAAAAACATCTACGCACAGAAATCGCATAAATAACGCAACCTAGGTCAATGATTATAATATATCCTCAATTATATATATATGACATGCAGCCTATAACAATGGCTAGGGTAATATCTAACCCGAGTGTGATCTCATGTGCCCGTGTCAGTGCCTCAGGTAGCAATATATCATATGAATGAGGTATGAATGCATGGAACAGAATGCATGTACTGACGAAAACTGCTTTCATAAATCAGTGAGATTTCTGTATTTTAAAAGTGAGGTACCATAAATGAAATCAGCATAAAACAGTGCCCAGCGTCGACACAAAACAAGTGTCCAAATATCTCGATATCTCTGTCACAATATCTAGGGCGCCATCAATCCAGACCGGCCCCTACCATCCATCTCAAGACCACGACGATATCCTCCGGATATCCGACGCGTCGGGTAATATCACCGGTCGGTAGTGCTCCCCTGCCGGGTTCAATATCAACAACACATTCCTCTTGCCCCGGGGTACCGCACCGGGCCCACCATGAAACCGAAACGGTTCCTCCACTCTTCGAATCGGGTCTCAAAATCCATCAGCAAACTCATGGTGGACGACTCATACATCATGAGAAAACTGCACTTTTTATTTTAAAAGAGAGAAAAGGTTTATTTATGTTTTTGCGGTTTTCCTCCAAATCCAAGAAATCTCATGAAATCCGAATCCAAGTCATCAATAGTATGTAAACAGTGAATATAGGCATGAGAACCCATGAATGCGACACAACAGTGAATAATATCATGCATGAAGTAGTAGGCAATAACTACAATGTCTAACTAGCATATAAGGCAAGTACACTAATATCATGTCTAAACTATTAGCTAACAACCTATGTCAAATGAAATAGTATTTTCTAAAATATTCGTGACATGGCAATTACCGATGAAGATGTGTGTGAGCCGGCAAGTAAGTGTACGTGGTACATACGCGTCATCGGTAATGGTGCTGGTGTCCTAACAGCATGATATCAATAATGAAATATGAATTACAATAAGTATGCGATGCGGAGCAACAACAATAATATGCAGGAGCTGAATATTAGACACAACGGTAACTAAACTGCATTACCCTAATATAAGTCCTACAATTGCGCCTTTTGAAATAACACGAATCGCGGTGTTTTGAAAATAAGGGCTACGGTGTTTTTAAGAAAAGACACGTCTTTTGAAATATCCGTAGAATCCCTTGACCTGTCTTTTAAAATACCAATGATTCGTTAGTTTTGAAATAGGTAGGAGTCTAATCTAGTCTAACAACTACACTAAACTATACGGCTGAACTAACAGGTAAGGAAACCGCCTAACATCTGAGTCGATATATATATAAACATATATATATATATATTAGTCGGTGATCCCGCCTCGATAATATCACATCCGATACCATATCTATAATCAGATATTCCCAAGTCAAGAGTGCGGATCTATCATCAATATATAGCTCGTACGTAAATCCGTCGTACGGCATCCCCACATCTGGGTACGGGTCAATATCACATTCATCACACTATTCATCTGGTATCCCCTTTATCAAAGATCATAATCCGGGTACGGATCTATGTCTAGTACAATACTGATACCACCTACGTATGCATGCACGTGTGTGAAACACTACGTCAAAGGACCCGCTACAATGTCATGTCGTATCTCAAATACGAATCCTGCCATATCACCGAATTCACAACCTCAATACAATTCTCATCGACTCATCTCAAACCCAAGTATCATCCTCAAATCCGTATGTGAACACATAGTCCCATACCCATGTGAACACATAACTATGTATTCCTGAATAAACACAAATGAAAGAAGAAAGTATGCAAGTATGGGTGGGTGTGTGCATACGTGGTGCGATCACTACTCTAGGGGTTCGCGATACTAAATATCCAAGAACACCAAATATTCATATTATCATCAATGCACTCAAACAATATATAAACAATATATATATATATATATGTGTGTGTGTGTGTATACGTATTCGTATACATCACCACGAACTGCGGGGGTGCTATACGCCATCCACCCGACTTCTCCCCGTTGATATAAATCTACTCACCTGGTCCTCGCTCGCCGGTGCCGACGTCGCCTCGCGCTTGCTTGTCGTCTCGAAGTCCACATGGGGTACCTACATATCATAACGCACCGTATCACATTAAAATCCGACTCATGACCAAAACTACTCACGAATCCCACATAGGTCAAAACCTATGGTTTGCTTTCTCAAATCAACCCCAAAACCCTCGACATCGGTGTACATACGCCGATTGGTCGAGAAAAACACCAAACGTACCAATCGTTGTTTTATAAGTCACTAAAAATATACGAAATAGGATGCAAATCATCAAAACCAATAAATTGATCAAATCGGTTTATTTCCAAAAAGCCTAGTAAAGGGGTCGTTAACCGTTTTACTACAAGTCTTGATGTTTTAGCAAACTAGTGGTCACAATACTCACTAATTATCTTAATTAGGCCACATAAACATTTACTAGATTTTTAATCTTGCTAAATTATATTAAACCAAAATCTAGTTAGCAAAAGTTACCTTTTTAGTTCAAAACTTGGTGTTTTAACCAATCTAAATATTTTAACAATTCTAGTGGCTATAATGTTCATTAAACAACTTAATTATGTCATACCAATGTTAATTAGATTTTAAAAAAAGTCATTTCCATCAATTCTAAAAAACCTAGTTTGCAATATTTGTACAATTATTACAATTTTAAACTAACAATTTGCAAACTAGCAATTAGACTAGTTTTAACAAGTTTTAAGATGCTAGCCCATATCACACAACCATGCACAATTGATCACAACCCAACTCCAAAACAAAAACCTAACTTGAATTTCAAACCCTTCTCTTGAAAGTTAAATTTTAATTAATTCCATAATAAAACATCTAATTACAACTAGATTCAAACATACAATTAACAATTAACAAATTCAAATGAAACTTTATACCTCATGATCAAGAGATCAAACATAAAGCTTAGCCTCCCAAACTTGCTTCCATCCCCCAAGATCCATAATAATTTGGCTAAAGAATAATGGGCAAAGCTTGGATTTGGAGTTTGCTTTGAATTTGTGAGTAAATTTGTGGATTTTTGATGGAATTTTGTGATGAAATGAGAGGGGGGAAAATGGGGGGGCTGCACAAAAGGGGGGGCTCGGCCAGATTTGGTGAGGGAGAGAGAGAGATGGGGGGTCTCAAAGTCAACCCAAAACCATACTCTAATTATCTAGTTCCATACTTTATTTCTTTAATGTTTTCATTTTCCATTTCATCATTTTTCTTTCATTTGATTTGTTTAATTGGAGGGGAGAGTGGGGTGGGGCTGCTGAATTTCAGTACTAGAGGGGAGGAAAAATGGGGGGTGTGAGTGTGGGTGTGTGTGTAGCAAATTCCAAGTGAAGAAAATACCCCCATACCTCAAATACCTAATTTATTTTCACAAAACAAGCAATTTTTCTTCAATATTTTCTAACACCGTTTGACAGTTTCATTTTATTTCAAAAACAACATGTTAAAATTTTGTTTAATGTGTTATGATACACAAAATTCGTTTCAACCCATTCCAGTTTGTAATTTTTCCTAATTAAATGTATTAGTGACGGCTTAAAATAATAATAAAAAAATAATTTTTTTTCAGAAAATTTGAAATTTCACCAGTGGCTCAATAAACACCAAATACTAGCAATTACATAACTAGAATATGTATATTTAATTTTTATAATAAGATATTTGTATTTTGACATTTTACAGAAAACCCCCTTATTTTACCGTTTTTTTCGAAATTTCACCGAAACGATTTTCAAAACGTTACAGATATCATTTGAAAATCCGTAACGTCCCTCAAAATAATTGTTTAAAATATTCATACGATTCTTCAGTTTAGAAATATGTATGGTTCGGATGACACATCTACGTCGACTATCTAGTCCTATAGTACCCTAACGGCAATATCGTCAAATATCATCCTCAATTCCCGTCATTTCATATTAGCCGTGTCATATCACTTCTAACTGTCATTTAGCTTCTGATATAGTTTCACTAACTATCTTTTAGCTCTAACCCCAATTTCCTAATCTAGATTCCCTTACCCATATTCTATAAATCAGTTTCCATCAAAACTTGCGGGGGTGCTATACGCCATCCACCCGATTTCCCCCGTGGATATAGATCCACTCACCTTGGTTCTTCCTTTCCGAAGTCGATGACGCCATGGTCCGTCGCCTCAGAATCCACGTGTAGGCGCCTATAATAATACACAATCGCAATGCGTGTTAAAATCAAGGCGGAAAACCAAAACGGCACACGTCTTGCTCGTAGGTTAGAACCTATAGCATACGCGTACAAAATCAACCAAACAACCCTTGTTGTCGATGTACAAACATGCGACAACAAAAATCGAATCCAAATATCAAAACTCATCATTCAAAATACAGAAAACCATAGCCAAAATCACACTAAAATGCTCCCTGAATTTAACTCAGGTCAAATAAAGCTTAGCAAACAAGTCTAGGGTTATGTACATGGTGTATATGACCTACTGTAACCACCTAGCCCCCTAACAACCACATCAGGCCTGCCACATAGGCCAAAATTCCAGACTCCTCGGCCCCTATGCTCTGAATGGGTTCGTTCTATCATGGTGGTCTCCTATGGCCAAAAATGGGTCTCTGGTATTGTTTGCTACTCTCAAAAATTCCCTGGGTTGCTCCAGATACCCTGTAGGCACACTAGAAGTCATAAAACTGCAGCGGAACAATTCCTGAGTTCGTGTATCGGGTTCACCTCTAAGGCTCAGGTCAGTAATCGTGTCACCATGGTCATGTAAACACTCCTAACTGTTCCTAGATTTCACCTATTTTCAAAACAGAAAAATCTTGTAGGACCAAACACCTCTAAACAGCTTCAGACAACTGCCCTAAGAAATCTAAGCCCTAACTATCCTACCCACCCGAGGTCGCCGGAATTGGCCCCATAGTCGCTGGCCAAAACCGATGGGAAAGGGATAGGGTTTCAGGTGAACACTCAGGGTCACGAGTACAACACTACCACACTGTTTGTTTTACAGTGAACACTCGGGGTCACAGCAGTTTAGCGACATCACAAAACGATATTCAAAACACGATATCTCACAAAACTAATCTAAAGGGAAGAATTTATACCTCATTAAGGCCACTCAAGAAAGCCCTAGCTCCCCAATGTCATCAAAATCCCACTTTGCTTGGTTCAATGTGTAGTGGAAGAGATAGGGATTAATTTTTGTGAAGGGAGTATAAGGTTTTGGGGATTATTTGGAGATGGATCTAGGGTTTGAAGTGGAGGGATGTGGGGTTGGAGAAAGATGAAGAAGGAGGAGGAAAATGATGGGGGAAAGTGATTAGGCAGCAGCCCCCCCTCTCTCTCACTTATTCTCACACACTCTCTCTCCCCAATCATACCCTTTTTCACTAATTTACCCTTCTGCCATTTCTTTTTCATTTCTCTTTCAAATCTCCAAACCAAATCACATAATACCCATAAAACAACACAAATACAACAACATGTAACCAAATGGAACATGACATGGAGCACTAGCCAAGGAAAACTGTAGAAACACGGATTTGGCTTAATAGCGATTAGCAGTGCGCTAATCGGGTTTTTTTATCGAAACTGCGTATAATAAATTTTAAAAATACCAAATCCTTTAATTATATTATTAAATGAATAAATCATTTTAATTTTCATTTATTTCACAATTATTAGTATATATTTAAGCCCTTTTTCGAAAACCCCAATTTCGCAAATCGGGCAGTTTTCGGGAAAAATATTATTTTAATATTAAATTCCAAAAATAATATTTTATATTTTCTAACATGTTACAATGATGATGTAACTGAGTTGACTGAGTGTTATCAGGAGAAACAAGAAAACCCTCCGAGTCTGTCCAACACTAGCCTTCAGGTACCAAATAGGCCTCTTATCACTTGTGACCATAAGGATAATTTAACTGATATACTACATGAAGATGAGATTCTTGCATCGACTAATTATATCGAAGAAATTTTAGAGGATGAAACTTATGAATTTGACGGATATGGTTGGGACATATTGTAAGAAGAAATCAAGGATTTGGAACCTATGACTTTAGTTTTACCAATTAAAAATGTGTTTGACGGAACTTTAGAGTTGGAACCTATATTTTTAGATGATATGGACATACCCATATGTGAATGTGATGAGGGAGAACTTGTATTGGGAGATGTGAGTCGTATTAAGGAGAATATGATTGTGGAGGATTATAGAGAGAAAGACAACCATAAGAAACATTCTTTCATGTCGAGTTTTGAGAAGATATTTGCGGATGAACTTGATATTTTTTGTGAGTTTGAGTCAGGATCACTTTGGGAATATCCTACGGACCATTTTTTTGCTAAACCTTTTGAGCATGAACTCCGGTTTTTAAACAAACTTGACCTCGAAACTCAACACATGCTTCTTGAACATACAATTCAGTTGGGCAACAATTCTTTGACTCCTTCAAAACATTGTCTTCACATTCAACGTTTTCTGATCCCTACTTTCACACATCCATTCCCTTTACTAACATCTAACCATACCACTAACACATACATTTTCTTTTTCTTTTTCTTATACTTTTTTTTTTACCAGCCCTGGCATTATATCGAAATTTTTTTTGAATGGCAGGTACTAATTTCTGGACTAACGCAATCTCTTAACTTGTAAATGTTGTTATTAGCTCTTAGATTTCCTTTTTTGTGAATAAAATCTCACCCTGATGTCTAAGTCTAGCTACCGGAGATGAAGACATCGTAAATCTCAAGTTTGCTGCATCATATGTAAATTCTGCATTGCATACATATTGAAAAACCCATAAAAATTTGAAAAATTTTCAAAACATAAAAACTTTGTCTTCAAGTTATCTAGCAGGGAAACTTAGACCCAAAGTCTGACGGTTTAGATTGATAAAATAGAAACAACTAAATCCTTTTTCGAGAGATTGAAAACCCGAAAGATAACCCTCCTATGAGTTTAACCGTAGCAAATATATGTCTTTTATATCACTTTACACGTGTCATGAGTTTTTTGAAAATTGGATGAAAAGCCTGAAATTTCTTTAAAACTTTTTGATAATTGATAAATATCTTTAGGATCAAACAGGTTTGTTCTAAATTAAGTAATATCAAGAATAGTTCATAAAGTGAAGTGGATATGAATGATATTATTGAAAGTTTTAATAGAAGTTAAAAGTCTGAAAAATAACCCATCTGGAACCTTGTTGGAGTAATTACACACCTTATCCACAAGAACGCCTCTTTGGGATGAAAAAGGAAAACTGGAAATATCCCCGTTCACACTACTTTCAGAATTTCTTAAATGCAACAAAATAATTCTTTTTGTTTTGTAGCCATGGTGACTTGGGCAATTAAGTCCTAGGGGTGTCTCCACACCTAATACCCTAAAACCATCTGGTTTGGGAGTCATTGACCCAAAGCTCGCTGAGTCTCCAATCGTTAAATAAAACAAGCTAAGCAAGTGTTCTCTCCGAGTTAAAAGTTCTCACGGTTCTTTGTGGGAAAATAATCTTGGCAAGGGAAAGTTTTGTATTATAAACAGTTTTTTAGCGGAGATATGAAAGTTTAAATTATAAAGATTATAAGACTTTTTGCACGATCATGAAAGGTGTGTATGAATGAAGGAAGATGAAGGGAGTTGATTGTAATAATTTTCTTGGTTATTATTTAAAAGTGTATCTAATCAAAATGTCCCCGGCAACGGCGCCATTTTGATTGATCGTTTTTCCCGTTGTGTAGTATATAGAGATATTTGTAAAGAACTTCACAACCAAAAACTATTTTGACCGCAATCAAACTACGGTGTCGGATGTAGTTAATGAATGAGTGCGGATCGTCCACAGGGATTGCACAATTCAATTGTATTTTGATACGTTTGAAATGAAAAGTTAAGCAACAATAAAAGAAAACATGATTCAAGAATGATTTGTATTCGAGTGTCACTATTCTTTATGCAAGAATCAAGAAACTATAAACAATCAAGAATCGGTTGTTTTGATAATATTTCCAATCAACAATCAAGAATATAAGAGAGGCTCGTAGGAATCGATAGGATCAATAGACGTGATGTAATCTAAAGATATCGTGTTCTTTTCCTTCGAAGGATTGATACTAGATTGATGATGATCGACGAGAGTTGGGGCTTTCTCGTGAAACTAGGGTTTCATCCTATAACCCTTGTTCTTTCGTCGATATCATTCCTTTTCTAGCCTCTACCAAATTCAAGAAGCGATCGTAACTCCCCAATTTCAATCGATGTCAATCAAGAAAGCATCGAAACGAAATGGGTCGTCGATTCTTGAACTTGCTAGGGTTTACAAAACTCGTGGGAATCAAGAATCGATTAAAGCTATATTACATCATCATTCTATTATCCGTCTCGACTCCTCGACGAGCGGAGTTTTATTCACACATCACCACACAGATAATATTCACGAATTGTAAAGATAACATGATGCGGAATTTAAAGAAAACAAGATAAAAGAATATCACCTTTTATTTAATCAACAATTTCAATACATTCTTTCAAGAATCTACAAGAAGAAGAAATCGATCGTTGACTCGGCTTCGCTCGTCTCCGTGGATCGTGGATCTACTTTTGATCTCTTGCCCGATTGAAGATCGGCTCGGCTCATAAAAGGGTTGAAGGCATCTTGCTTGGCTTGCACTCAAGATCTTGAATTGTGGTTGGATTTAGGGTTAGGGTTTCCTACAAGCTCTCTCACTAAACTTGAGGAAGAGGGGATGAAGAAAGAGTTTGATTTTTCTAAACTTTCTTAAGGTTGCCAAGATTGAATAATTTGTGATAATGAGCCTAGGGTCTTATTTATAGAGCTCCCAAACCCTAGGTTTGAGTTTGAATTTCCCTTTCCCTCCAAAAGTTTGTTGGAGAGTTTCTAGAAGGAGTTTGTTAGGAGCTAGCTTAGGGTTTAAGCTAGGGTTTAGGGAAAGTTCTAGAAGTATTAGGCTAGTTTAGGTGTTTGCTGATCTGGTGGAAGTATCTGGAATATTCTGGAAGTTTGTGTGCATTATTGAGCTGTAGCCACTGAAACAGGAGTTTTGCACTGAAATTGGGGAACTGATTCCCTGGGGCTGCCGCGGATCCGCCGCAAGTGCATGGTAATGGCCGCTCTTCCGCGGCTCATTGATGAGCTTGGATCTTAGGCTTTCTTCTGTTGCTTGGTATTGCTGTTTGGGCTTTTCTTTGATGTTTTGATTTGCAGTTCCCCTTCTGTGTTGATACCAGATTTGAGTTAAGTGAGTTTACGAGCAATTGTAATGGTCGAGCAATGTAATGATCGAGCAAGCTTCTCTTTTCCTGCACAAACTTCGAAACACGGGTTGCAAGATATAGAAAATATGCCATGTGATGAAATGCAGTCAATTTCCCTAGAAATGCCGGTTTAAAGGTCGAATACATGTAATCTGATATTTTGCGACCGATTTGCTAATATGTAGAATATGAATGTCGAACACTTCTAATTGTATGCAGATGATATGGAAATTGCCGGTTAAAATATGCAATATTTTCGACTGATCAAATACCCCCAAACTTAATTTCGATCGTCTCGAGCGAATGTTTTATTAAAAAGAGAGAAGGAGAAAATAAAGAAAGAGAAAAACTAACTAGCACACTTTCGTAGGCAACACGATTGCACTGAGCGCGTGCAACAAGCCTTTAAACCTCTAGGTGTCCCTAGTAGGAGGAGTGTTGTCTCCTGAGGGTTTTCAGCGGATTGCACCCACAAAATCCAATAATAAAAGCAAGATCATGAATATTACATTTAAAGAAAAGAATTGTAAAAGAAAAACTTTGAAAATTAGGGTTTCCAACTAAGCTAGCTTTTCGGTTGTCATGAGCCCTATATTAATGGTCATGAAAAGATGTTAGAAATCACGTCCTCCCTCAATAAAACATCGTCTTATTCTTCATTCCTATCTTTATTCCAAACACCGATCATATCACCCTGCGTGTGTGTAAAGACATCCCTACACCCGGAGAATTCAATTCAAGCTATCATACCCTTACCCATCGGCCTCAGTACTTCTTGGAAAACGAGATTGCTTACACACTTTCATGCGACCGTTAATACTTCTTGAGGTACTAACCGACCGATTACTAATGTGCTTGCATGCTTGGTGTATTTTCCTCGTCTTGCACCACCTCAGGCATAGCAGTGACTCCCAGACCAGTTGATCTTGGGGCACTAGGTGAAGAAGCACCCTTTTGCTATATATTTTTATTGCCCTCGGTGATAACAAAACCAGTATCCATTTTTCTCACCACTTTAAAACACATATTTTTTTTTTCATACTTTTGGCTTTAAGACAAGAGCATTTCAAGGTATCCTCTACTATCCCAGGCTTCAAGACGTGTGTAAGTGCGAATAGCAGGGTAGCAACGTTCAAAATGTTTGGCTTCCAGAATAGAAACTATTTTTCAGACTTAGTTTTATCCTCAGATTAGTGACGTCTTTCATCTTACTAACCCTTGGGACAACGGCTCATAACTACTTATTACTAGTTCGTATAAGAAAACTTCTAATTTTCTTAGTTTTCTAGAATTTTTCTAATCTCATGGATGTAACTTTTCACTTTCTAAACTTTCATTATCTTATTTATATACAAAAAAGTGTAAATATTAAAATTATTTTTATATTTGAAAATTTTTAAATTTTTATGGTTTTTGAAAAATTTTCAATTTTTATAGATTTTTAAAAATGTTTTGTGCTTATGCAGATGATGCGAAAATAAGCACAAACCTCCCCCAAACTTGTTTTCAACAGTGTCCTCACTGTTGCCGAATGTTATACCTACAAAACTGTAAGACTGAGGGGAATTATTAGTGGGGGCAAAATATATAAGTGAAGAACCTCCCCCAAACTTATTTTTGGCTCAAAATTTTGTAAAAAATTTCTTTTCAGGAGCCAGAAAAAAAAAATTATACCCCCCCAAACTTGAATTATGCAATGTTAAACTTTGAAAATCACAAGTGGGGGTAAAAAAAAAAATCATTAGTCGATGCCAAGCTTTGCAAAGACCGAAGGTTAACACCAACCATTCAAAAATTTTATCAATGCAGTGCTCGGGTTGGTGGAAGAAAAAGTGGGGAAAAGGTAAGTGGTGGAATAGAATGTGTGTGCGTCTCATATTGGAGAGACAATGCAGTGTATGTGATGGATTACTCGCATTCTTTTTACAGTTCAGAGGAAGGGGTGGAGGTTCAATTTCAGTGATTGGAAGATGATTCATCTCAACACCCGTGCTTTTTAGAAATGCGAGTTCATCAGCGAAGATCTCCTCAAAAGTTTCATCTATACCCCGAAGAATAATGTCATCACAAGGTGCGGGGTGATCTTCAGACTCTAAAAGCATTTCATAATCGGTGTTAATTGCAGACCCGGACATCTCGGTGGAAGAGTCCGTATGTGTATGATACATAGTTGGGTCAAACAACAACGTATGAAAAGAGTCTAGATCGGTATCAGGAGGATTATCTAATTCGCTGCTGTCGATATCCATTAAGTCGACAGAACAGACCTGAACAGTAGGTTCGGAGGGTACACTTCCTAACTTGTAAATGTTCATCTCAATTGTCCTGTTTCCGAAGGATAGGGTCATGGAACCGTTATGACAATTGATGATAGCATTGGAAGTGGCCAAAAAGGGGCGACCTAAAATCACCGGAATTTGATTCCGTGAGTTCGCTACAGGTTGTGTATCAATTACAATAAAATCTACAGGGAAGATAAATTCCCCAATTTTTATTAACACATCCTCTAGTTCACCCCTAGGTCTGGTGATTGATCGGTCAGCCATCTGGAGAGTGCATGGAGATGGTTTCAACTCTCCGATTCCTAACTGCTCATAAACTGAGAAAGGAAGCAGGTTAACACTTGCCCCAAGATCTAGTAGAGCACGGTTAATGTGTTTCTCCCCAATAGAGATGGAAATCGTAGGATAGCCAGGATCCTTACGTTTCCTCGGTAATTGCTGGGGGAAAGCTGTGTCTACTGTCTTAGCCATGAATATCTTCTTGGGCATTTGTTTCTTCCTCTTTCTAGTGCAAAAATCTTTAAGAACTTTTGCGTATGCAGGTACTTGTTGGATAGCATCTAGAAGAGGGATATTGATATTAACCTGTTTAAACATCTCAGTGATCTTCTCCATCTGTGGACTTGGTGTGTTAGCCCTTAACCGATTAGGATAAGGTGCTTTAGCAATAAGCGCTGGGTCCATCATAGGAGAAGGAAGTGTGTGTGGAACCGATCCCAGTATAGAAGTGGGGATCGTCCGTGGAGGGGTAAAAGATGTGGGCTGTAGTGGCGAGCCTTTTGGGAAATGGAGAATAGGCTCGGAAGAAGAAGGTGGGGTAGAAGAACTGGGGTTAGAAGTGTGTGTGTATGGAAAGGTCTCAGCCGGGGTGTTGACATGATTTTTAGTATCATCAACTTCTTCCCCAACATGATTGTCAAGCACTCGTCCAGATCTCAACGTGGTGATTGCATTCACATGATGTGAATAACCAGGATTGGGTAAGGGTTGAGCTGGAAGTTTCCCTTTCTCTCTTGCACTTAGTTCGGCTTTTAATCTTGCAATTTCTTCTTCCATCGATTTAATACTCTCGCTTTGGGACGCAGAGTTTTTCTTCATGTCATCGACGGAAGATTTCATTTCAGCCGAAACTTGCATGATATTTGTCAAGATCAAATTCATGTATTGCACAAAAGAAGAGGATTCATCAGTCCCGGTCAACTGTAAAGGACTAGACAGTGCAGGTGTGTTGACCGGATGTGCTTGAAAGGGGTGCTGACTTAATTGAAGTTGTGGCTGCTGTTGTGGTGGAGGGACCCTTTGAAAATTGTTTTGGTTTGGAACCGTGTTTTGTGATTGTGATTGGTTCCAAGAAAAATTAGGGTGATTCTTCCAACCCTGATTATATGTGGAAGAAAAAGGATCGTTTCTAGGTCGTTGAAATGCGGCATTGGTATGCTCACGACCTTGAAACGGACATTCTTCCGTCAAGTGAGACGGATCAGAACAGCAGCTACACACAGTTTTGGAAAGTGACATTTGATTAAGGGAGGCAGCTAAAAATTTGTTTTCCATAGTCTCGAGTTTCTTTTGTATAGCTGAAATGTCAGCTCTAACTCCTATGGAAACATCCGATTGGTTATTGCCACTCCTAAATGATGGACTTTCCCACTGTAAAGACTTTTCAGCGAACTCTTCTAAGTATCGCCAAGCTTCCCCATCATCCTTAGACATGAAGGTACCTTGACACATGTTTTCAAGGCTCTGTTTAGTGTTAGGGTTACTGCCCTCATATATGATTCGGCACAATTCCCATCTTGGGATGCCGTGATGAGGACATTGAACCAATAGATCCTTGAAACGTTCAAAGCATTTAGAAAATGGTTCAGCGGGGAGCTGGGCAAATTGATTCAGTTCGCTACGGATTCGAGCTGTCTTTTGGATTGGGTAAAATTTCTTAAGGAATGCCGCGACGAATTCTCCCCAATTCGTAATAGAGTGTGCGGTAGTGTTGTATAGCCACTTCTCGGCTATATCGCACAAGGTAAATGGGAGAAGTCGTAGACGCATCGCATCCACTGAAAGTTGTGACGTACCCATCATTGCGCATACGTTTTCAAATTTGGTAATGAAAACGTAAGCGTCCTCAGTCTCGAGTCCGTGGAATTTGGGTAAAAGATTGATATACTGGGGCTTAATCTCAAAGTTGTCCTCATTGGCTCGTGGTGTGGATAAGCAGGTCGAAAGAGGACCTCTATGTGGATAGCATCTTTCCTGGAGAGAAATGTGGGGTGGATTCTGATTCTGCGCACCAACGGACGGTGGCAGATTAGGGTTAAAGAAGTTTGATGGATTCGGATCCATCGGTGTGGGTGTGGTAGTGGGTAAAGAAAAGGTAAATGGAGAATTATCGACTTCGGAGTCGATAAAAGGTACGCGGACTAAACGGGCACTAGAATCCCGTGTCCATCCTATCTTGCAATAAAAAGGGTTAGTACAAGTGGCAGCGTTGACTTATAATTAGGGGTAAAATGAATGCGGTGCTTGCTTTGAAAAAGGGATGGATTTTGAAAAAATGATGCGACAAAACAAATGCAGCACACAACCCTAGAATCTAATGGTCACCTAGGTCCGATCTCTAGACCGCTCCTAACTGCCAAAAGACAAGCCGCAGGATAGAATCCTCCACTGCCTCTTTGTCCCCCTGTGGCCGGATAAGTGCCAGGTAAGTGGGAAGGAACCACCACTACAGTGGACCTAATTAATAACCACTAGCCTTAGACACACTCGCCTTAGGCACCACAAGAAAACGCGGATAAGCAATGAATTACCCACGGCCTTCTCTTATCCTATTGAGCGCGACGGTCCTTAGAGTCTTCTCTAGATTTCTTTTAATTAATGAGGGTAATGTGGATGCAAGTTTTGCGATTTTCGGGGCCTAGGAAGGGTAATGAAATCCCCACCTAATTTGGATTTGGCCGTGCCCCTTAAATTTCCGTATTAGAATGCAAACAACCAAGAAATCAAAATCACACACAATTTTTTATTTTGCTTTTTCGCGCTGCGATTTATTTGCAAAGAATCCTGCAGCAAAGGGTTAATTGGAGCTAAAAGAGGAGAGGGGAGAGAGCAAGAAGATACCTGCACTGAAAATTTTTCAGTGATCCCTTCACCAAGCCGCGGATCCGCCGCGTATGCTGGGTTCAGGCCGCTCTTCCGCGCTGCCTTGATGGGTTCACTGTACCAAACTTTTTCAGGGAGTCTCTGTTGGCTCCCTAAGCTCTGAGGTATATTCCAAAAATATTTATCACAGCCCAGAATGCTCCAGATCTCCTTGCAATCAATTCACAACACACGTATAAGAGTTTGTACGAATTTTGATTTCAAGAAGTAAAATGTAATAATTCTTTCACTTCAAACTAAAAATGTAAATGAATTAGCGCGATCCCCGGCAACGGCGCCATTTTGATTGTAATAATTTTCTTGGTTATTATTTAAAAGTGTATCTAATCAAAATGTCCCCGGCAACGGCGCCATTTTGATTGATCGTTTTTCCCGTTGTGTAGTATATAGAGAAATTTGTAAAGAACTTCACAACCAAAAACTATTTTGACCGCAATCAAACTACGGTGTCGGATGTAGTTAATGAATGAGTGCGGATCGTCCACAGGGATTGCACAATTCAATTGTATTTTGATACGTTTGAAATGAAAAGTTAAGCAACAATAAAAGAAAACATGATTCAAGAATGATTTGTATTCGAGTGTCACTATTCTTTATGCAAGAATCAAGAAACTATAAACAATCAAGAATCGGTTGTTTTGATAATATTTCCAATCAACAATCAAGAATATAAGAGAGGCTCGTAGGAATCGATAGGATCAATAGACGTGATGTAATCTAAAGATATCGTGTTCTTGTCCTTCGAAGGATTGATACTAGATTGATGATGATCGACGAGAGTTGGGGCTTTCTCGTGAAACTAGGGTTTCATCCTATAACCCTTGTTCTTTCGTCGATATCATTCCTTTTCTAGCCTCTACCAAATTCAAGAAGCGATCGTAACTCCCCAATTTCAATCGATGTCAATCAAGAAAGCATCGAAACGAAATGGGTCGTCGATTCTTGAACTTGCTAGGGTTTACAAAACTCGTGGGAATCAAGAATCGATTAAAGCTATGTTACATCATCATTCTATTATCCGTCTCGACTCCTCGACGAGCGGAGTTTTATTCACACATCACCACACAGATAATATTCACGAATTGTAAAGATAACATGATGCGGAATTTAAAGAAAACAAGATAAAAGAATATCACCTTTTATTTAATCAACAATTTCAATACATTCTTTCAAGAATCTACAAGAAGAAGAAATCGATCGTTGACTCGGCTTCGCTCGTCTCCGTGGATCGTGGATCTACTTTTGATCTCTTGCCCGATTGAAGATCGGCTCGGCTCATAAAAGGGTTGAAGGCATCTTGCTTGGCTTGCACTCAAGATCTTGAATTGTGGTTGGATTTAGGGTTAGGGTTTCCTACAAGCTCTCTCACTAAACTTGAGGAAGAGGGGATGAAGAAAGAGATTGATTTTTCTAAACTTTCTTAAGGTTGCCAAGATTGAATAATTTGTGATAATGAGCCTAGGGTCTTATTTATAGAGCTCCCAAACTCTAGGTTTGATTTTGAATTTCCCTTTCCCTCCAAAAGTTTGTTGGAGAGTTTCTAGAAGGAGTTTGTTAGGAGCTAGCTTAGGGTTTAAGCTAGGGTTTAGGGAAAGTTCTAGAAGTATTAGGCTAGTTTAGGTGTTTGCTGATCTGGTGGAAGTATCTGGAATATTCTGGAAGTTTGTGTGCATTATTGAGCTGTAGCCACTGAAACAGGAGTTTTGCACTGAAATTGGGGAACTGATTCCCTGGGGCTGCCGCGGATCCGCCGCAAGTGCATGGTAATGGCCGCTCTTCCGCGGCTCATTGATGAGCTTGGATCTTGGGCTTTCTTCTGTTGCTTGGTATTGCTGTTTGGGCTTTTCTTTGATGTTTTGATTTGCAGTTCCCCTTCTGTGTTGATACCAGATTTGAGTTAAGTGAGTTTACGAGCAATTGTAATGGTCGAGCAATGTAATGATCGAGCAAGCTTCTCTTTTCCTGCACAGACTTCGAAACATGGGTTGCAAGATATAGAAAATATGCCATGTGATGAAATGCAGTCAATTTCCCTAGAAATGCCGGTTTAAAGGTCGAATACATGTAATCTGATATTTTGCGACCGATTTGCTAATATGTAGAATATGAATGTCGAACACTTCTAATTGTATGCAGATGATATGGAAATTGCCGGTTAAAATATGCAATATTTTCGACTGATCAGGAGTGAAGAATAAAACTTAGTTCTATTAAAGATGATATAATTTCTAACTTGAAACTTAACTGGAGAATGAAAAAGAGAAAATCTTAAGTGTTTTCAAACTCGTGTGATCTTTTAGAAGTTTGTCCTGGTCCGTATTTAAGACATAATGTCCCTAATCGAAGTTATTAAAACTTAACGACACTATTCGCACAATCATGTAAAGACGTATACGAACTTATGTTAAATGAGATGTGAGGAGTGAAAAGCAAGGGTTGGACGTTTTTGACTTGGAATAATAGTGTTCGGAATATGTATGCCCTAGAGACCATTATTATTGATACAGTGGATGCTTGGACATATATATAGAGGACTTTCTTGCTCGACATGATAGTATGCTATCAGGTTACCTTTATCTTAACATGTAGACTGGTATTTATACTGTCTGTCTCTTACATGTTGATAAAGCCCTTAGGATATATACTTGACTACCAGGACTATGATGAGATCATACTAGTAGGGCCAGAGTGGTCCAAAAGTACACCCTTTAATCAGTTCCTAGTCGAGGGAATATCGAGACTAGGGCATCGATATTCCAGAGTAGACTAGTGTGTACGTTTCTTGTCCCTTAGAGGGTGATGGCTGATCCTACAGCCATTGGTATGTGACATCAAAGATCGTACACAGGTGTTCATTGGGTTATGAGTACACTGGACGGACTCGCCAGGAACCTGCTAGTTGGTGCTATACCTATTTTCAGATAGCAGTCCTCTGGTGACACTGGTATAGATTAGTCTGTAGACCCGAGATCGTCATAGAGTCTTGTGCGGCTCCTACTTTGCTTTGATTTCCTCCCTACCATGCTCAAAGGAGACGTGCAAACAGGTGGATTTTGGGTACAGTCCCGAGTTGCATGGAGACAATGAGCGATAGGAGGGGTTTCGTCTCTCTCGGTATTGGGGGTTGATGTCGCGCTATAATCGATTGGATATAACTAGAAGTCCCTGGCCAGGGCTGCATATGAGATTTACTGATAAGTGTTATCAGTAGTTTCTCGAACTGTTATAGGCCAGACATCGGCATGACTTATCCCATTACTGGGGTCTGACGTTTACCACCCATAGACATGATATACGACATATCATACGAAAAGACCGGACTATACGGTAGTGTTACTGATAGGCTTCATGGAGACTATGGACAAACTTGCTTGTTGATCTTCGTATCGCTCAATACCCGGGTAGCCGTTACGTCCAGCTAGTACTGCTGACAGCTTGTAGGTGACTGATATGGTCATCACCTACTGCTGGCGTATTGACGGGTCTTTAGAGTCCCACACAGAAGTTCCATGGTTCAATCGAAATGAAGTAGGACACATATGTGATATGTGTGTGGGCCTGATTAAATACGTGTATGTGATGTTGTATTGTAATCTGGCAGTTATCCGTTATCAGTTCGGTTTTATGTGATATAACCAGATTGTCAAATCAAGTGTTGATTTGATAATGTGATATACAGATAAATGATATTAGTCGGTCATATGTGATATAACTGGATTATTAAATCAAGTGTTGATTTAATAATGTGATATACATTATATGTGATATAATTATATCTTAACTAATATCATTAGCTCACTAATTATTCTTCATAATATATATATTAATATATATTAATATATATATATATATATAATGAAGCATGGCATAAAATTCTATTTTGTGAAAATAGAAATGAGGTGGAAAATGAGAGCATGGTTGCAAGCATGGGATTTACTTTTGTTTATTCATCTTGACTCACTATTCAAGCATGGTTGCAATTTTATATTGCTAAATTCCATGCTTGAATGCGTGGGGTTCAAGAGTTGCTATTCATTCATAGCTCATTCTCAACACTTATCCATTTTCTGGAGTTGCTTCCATGGTTGCTCTCTAGCTACTGTAAGTGTACGGTAGCGCCCCGGCCGTCTTTCCGAGGCCAAAATGCGGAAACGAAAACTTTTTCAAACTTTAAACTGGCGCTATAGCATGCTTCAAACCCGGATCGAACCATTAACCTACAACTAGATAACTAGAGAGAGGGTTGGAAAGCTATACCGATCGATCCGTGTCCTTCGGTCTTTGGCAACCATCCCAAGCTCCTCACGGCATCTCCGGTCTCGATCTCCTCGTCAAAAAGGGCACCACATCATCGATTCTTTTTACGGGCTCCCGCTTCATCCGAAGCAACTCGGGTATGAAGTGTGCTAGCCGACGTGTCCAAGATGATGTAGAGAATTTTGTGATCACTTTGTCTCTTGCATCTATGGATTTGGATGGAGGTTAGAGGTGTGGCTATTGATGGAGGTAATAAGCTAGAGGAAGAAGAAGAAGAAGAAGAGGCTCTCTCTTTTCTTTTCTTGTGTTGAATTATTGTGAGAGAGCAAGAAAAAAATACAAGAGCAAACCCAATGTCAAGTGGCTGCCCTCCCTCTCTCCTCACATCAATTCAACACACTAATCAATCACATAATGTGATATTTGCAAAAGAAATGATACCATGACTCACCTATGAAGTACATGTATCATTTAATGCACAAAATGATGGTTTCTAGCTCATAATTTCCATTTACAAACATTAATCCAAATGTTTGCAACAATAAAAAGATACGGCAACATCTAAAGTAAACTCGTGACGGATCACAAGGATACCCCTCACCTGTATATACATACCTGCACCCGCATTCCGACTGAATACGAATGCAATGAAACTAAAGTAATCCAACAAATCTAATACTAGGATCCGGCTTAAACAAAAGCCCACTAGTATGATCCGCCCGATCATGATCCGTGCACTACTGCACGTATATGATCGGACCCTGCCATATATCATACGGCCTCTACAACGTTTCGCCCAAAACATGAGAAACTATCTGTGGGGGACTCTAAAGACTCGTCAATACTTTGGCTGTGGATTTAACCACTAGGACGTCAGAGGTATTAGCCGTACGTAACAGGCAACCAGGTATTGACCATAAGGGAGGTCGATGAGCGAACTCATCCTGACACCCTACTGAGCCTGTCAGTGACAATATTCGTACAGTCTGGTCCGTTCGTTTATGAGTATCGCATGTCGGGCCAAGGGGGTTGGTAAAAGTCAGACCCCCAAAAGCGGTACAAGTCGTGTCGGAGTGTAGCCCAGAACACCCTGAGATACTACTGGAATACCTACCAGTAAATCTCCTACCTTGGCCATGGACTTCGTGTAATGGCTCTCCTAGACACAGCGCGATCTCACCCCCAATACCGGGAAAGACGAAACCCTTACCGATCCGCTCACTGCCTCCATGTGGCTCGGGACTGTACCCAATTAAAACCTGTTTGCTCGGCTCCTTTGAGCCGTGATAGGATAGTAATCAAAGTACAGTGGGAACTCACACGAGACAAATGACAATCTCAGGTCGATGCACTAACCTGTACACATGTTACCAAGGAACTGCTATCTGACGCTAGATATAATACCAACTAGCATATTCCCGGCGAGTCCTGTCCGGTGTACTCATAACCCAACGAGCACCTGTATACATCTTAGGTGAACCAACTGACACCAATGGCTTGTGAGACCGGCCACTGCCCCTCGTCGGGGTCTCGACTGTATACACTAGTCTACTAATGGAGTATCGATGCCCAGTCTCGAAACTCCCACGACTAGGGACCTTTTAAGGATGTGCTTAGAGACCCCAGCTCCCACGTATATGATCGCCATCATACTGCTGGTCGTCAAGCAAGAATCCTAAGGGCTCTATCAGCGTGCAATAGTGATATGTAAGGTCACCTGAAGCAGTACACGATGATAAAGATAAACCATGGTAGCATACTATTCTCTATCAAAGTGTAATAGTGAACTACAATGTCATATAAAGCATGTACACGATGATAAAGACAAACCAGATAGTATACAAACCTTTCGAGTAAGACTGTCCTACCGGTATTGGTCCTCCCTCAATCATTGCAATCACGTGCCTGCGATCCAATAATTGACTCTAAGGGCACTATATCAAACAATCTCCCACTTGCATTCAAGGCTAATTATTGCGATGTCGCATACTCACAGCCCGTGTGATACCGAACACCCAACTCCTCTACTAGTCAGTCTCACAAAGCTCGTTTGCGAAACTATTGCGTTCAAGGAATAGCCTCAGTGAGTGGATCCGTCTTGATGTTTCTTTCTATGTCTCTCTATATCTCAAGTTCGTGGAGAAAGCCATCTCCCGAAATGAGCAATACCTGTCTTAGAATGTGTCTGGATGTCTGATGGGACCTAGTTCATAAATGAACTCCAAATCCAAACTTCTTAGACTGTATCCTCAATTGAACTTAATCAGTATCCTGCGCCATGACTCCCTCAGTATCCGCTTGGACCTCCTGTCCAAACTACTGCCCCTCGTCAGAGGGAAAACTATAACTCTGACAGTCGCTCTGTCATCCAGGTCGCCTTGGAAGCCTGGAATGATAACTGTCTCCCGAAGGAGGCTACCGTTATCATTTCCCTAGAACATCCACTTATGTTCTAAAACTGCTTCCGAACGTTTCTCCAAGATAGGATTAATATCAACTTATTGTATCTAGTGCAAAAACTACATCTGGTGCGGTACTTGACATCTCATGATTGACTCAATTGCCTAAGCAAGTGATATGCCAACCATGCACATCCATCTCCCCTTTAGTCTCTAAGACACCTTTAAAGAGGGTGACTCCATCACCTGCAGGTACACTACCATGCCAGGAGTCGTCCATTCTAAAACACCTTTAGAATTCTGTCTAAGTGCTTAGATTGGGAAACTACCCAAATCTAGATCTAAAACCATAGATCTAGTAACCAGAATGTCTGATATAAAATCCATGTCCTTTGTGGAGAAACCACTGTGTGACAACCAAAGTATAACCGACCGTAGTATAGGAATATCATTTCCTACTATGTGTATGTCATCCAAATACCAGGACATAACACCCTACTACCTTCTTAATACATCCGTCCCCTATTCTGATGAAGTCAAACCTATGACTGTCATATCAGAAATAGATGATCTATCTCCGCTATATCTGCTTTAGTCCATAAATAGACATAAGCTACTTGTCTACTATGCTTCCGCTGCTCCCACTGACTACGACAACCCTCTGGCAGAGTCATATACACGTGCACTTCTAAAGCGAGTTTAGAATGACGCTATACTCATCCTCCTGCCGGGTCTCACAGTCTGGAACAACAGCAATGGCAAGTCTGGGTAAACAAGAGCCTCTCTGTCACTGTCCTTGAGGCTACCGGAGTACCTCTCGGGCGCCTGAGGTTACCCACCATATCTGCGGAGTGGCTAATGGAATGTCAAACCAGATTGAATCTTTAGGTTCTTATCAAATTTTCAGTAATCGTTTGCGGTTCTGGAATCACTTCCAGTTCTACCATACTCCAACTACTGTTTTCTGAAAAAATCCATTTTACTAAAACTGTGGCGAGTCAAGAACAATATCACTATTGATCTTCCAGATGGTAGAAAGTCAACAATTGTCATAGCCCGGGTCAACCCACAAACAGCCATTACAGAAACGTGCCTTGAGTTATCGAGAGTTTGGTTTTAAGCATAAGCCGGACAACTCCCCGTACCTTAACATTGTTAAGATATGAACTATTCTATATCCAATATAGAAACAGAGACACTGATTTAATTGGAACCAGATTCAAATCATGCAGCTGTCTCCAATGCATGTCAACTAAATGGAGAGAGGCCGATCAGCATTACTCAACTTCGGAATGCTTCCAATTATGAGTAACCTGAAAGAGAAGCAAGTTCTCTTAATTATCACTATCATCTGAATACCATACACAAGTATCTGCATCTTCGACCGCCTTGAAGAATCCTGATACTTGCAATACCTGGTTCTCTACTTTATTCTTATACCTATAACTTCTCAAAACTTAGACCTTCCATTTCTACGAAACACATGTGTAAGAACTAGAGAAGTCACAAGTAAATAGAATATAGTACGAGTACCAACTTCTCTGTCCTCATGGACACTGGACAAAATACAATATTCTGTATAAGTCCCTTGAGTCTAATAACTCATTCGCTGTGTGTTGTAGGTTGAAAACTATACATATGGTTAAGAAGAATTACACCGCTGTATAATGCTCCTTACCTAACCATCCACTGATATAGGTAAATGTCATAGACATAATTTTAAAAAGTTATATCTCACATTATAAAAATGAACGTTCAGATATATCAATTTGAAATTGGTGCATTATAACGGATATTCAAAACCAAATATTTGCCGTCCGGCAAACAACCCAGGCGATTTCCTCAAATATCACCAATTACAACGAATCCCGATATAATGAGGATGATCACCCAATTCCCAATAACTTACTCCCACTCATCATCTGTAAAACCATACAGATGTCAGAATCAAACCTGGTAAATACATATCCTGGAGCAAGGGCTAATTGGGAAATCAGTTTTCTTTTAACAATACACAGTGAAACTGAAACATGTAAATGTTTTGGAGGGGTATCCGGGTATTCCTAGTAATACCACTTCCATTATCAGATTCACAACTATAACCATATATTTCTTTGCCATCTCTCCAAATCCCTTTATATGTCTTTAGTCATTACCATCTGTACATCCCTTTAGGCTAAATGGTTTTCTTCCTTCCCTACCGATCGGCACCAGCCTATGGTTTGGAAGAAAACTATCCAATAAGCGTAATAGGTGTACTGTCCTAATCCTAAGAGCACTCGCAACGCGAGAGAAGGTAAAGATAAAAGACTACTGAATAAACCTTATTCCTATTTCTCCTGAACCAGAATCCATCCCTGAACTGGAACAAGTTCCTTTCGAGTTCGTATATAACCATACGATGGAGTATCCAAATAACTGTGGATCTTCATAGTGATACGGAGTGTTCTGGAGAAATACAAAGGTGATATAGGATTGGCGAAGAAATATTTGATTCGGTCGTGAATAGCAGTCGCAATTTACTTTGCCCTCTTACCAATCCCTTTATTTGTCTTAACTTATTACCTTCTGTACACCATCGTTAAGATAAGTGGTTTTCTTCATTCCCCACCGTTCGGCACCTGCCTATGCTTTGGAAGAAAACTATCCAATAAGCGTAATAGGTGTACTGTCCTAATCCAAGGAGCACTCGCAACCTGAGAGAAGCTAAAAGGAAAAGACAACTGAATAGTCCTATTCGTTTTCTCCAGAATCGGAAACCATCCTAGAATCTGGAACAAGTTCCTTCGAGTTCGTATATAACCATACGATGGTTTTATTTAATGGAAGTGGATGTTCATAGTAATACGGGATGTTCTAGAGAAAAGGGTAAAAATAGGAGTGGCAATGAGGTATGCAACTCAGACAATCCAAAAGCCAGTGTTTTAAGAAGGTTCGGTTAACTTGGTCACTGAGTCATAGTCAAGGGTCGGGCTATGGTCGCTGCCAAAGAGAGAGAGAGAGAAAAGAAACACTCTGCGTGCACTCTAACCTAGATCAGAATGGTTATCACTTTATCTAATTAGGAAAGCTCCCACTGTATCGTCAAATTCTCCTCCAAACCTGAAAGAAGAATTAGCCGGGATTACCCGAGGAGTAAATCAACTCATCAGTAGGAATCGGGATCCAACTATCATCGCATGATAACGTGATGGAATCCACTCACGTTATCACACTCCAGAAGGTATGCGCATATCTGGCAAGTTTCAGTATCTTTAGAAACTCCCGATATGATTTTCACCCCATGCTCTTATGACCTTAACGAAGGTCAACAAATCATAAGTCACATGTCAAGTTATACCCGTCATTGTCCAGGTTAATTTGAACCCACCCGTACAAGCCCTTGACGAAGGCCAACAAGGCTATACGACTGTCCCAAACCAACGCATCTACCTATGCAGCAGAAAGGTAACAAGCAGCTACCATTCACTATGCCTTGACGAAGGCCAACAACCATAGCATGAATACTAAGTGCCACCCATCTGAAATGACGGAGGGCTACGAATGGTTTTTGGCGAAAAACCTATAACGTAATGAACTTGATATCGTTGAAGGAACCGGATAGCTTTTTATAAAAATATAGTGACGAAAACCATTGCTAAAGAGGTCACTCCTGGTGAAGGGATCTTGGCTCTTTCCCCGTAGAATGAGGTACAGGATATTCCAACTGAATACCACGATGCAAAGCAAAAAGGCAATCGGCTATATGTCGGACGCTCGCACCGCAATATCAAATGTACAAATACAACCAAACTGTACTACCATTGTATCCAGGATATCCACCACGACAAATCCGCAACATCACAGCACAACACAGAACATCAACGTGAATGTCACGTTCGCAAATCCGTCTAAAAGCACTATAGCAATTAGGCAGGATTTACCGCTCGAATGACATTCACGGTCGCAAATAAAATGCAAATACTGTGAACTAACATATTTAAAATTTTCGATCGACAAAGTACAATACCCAGTACTCAAAATAATCTGGGCCAAAAATAAAGATACCAGAAACCCCATTTCCAAGTCAGAGACCACTGCAGAAAGTTTGGTGCAGTGTTGCTACAGTACGGCCGCCGAACCGCAGCCAAAACATGGGTACGGCCGCGGTTCCGCCGCGCTACAGTGCAATCAATGTACAAAATTTTCTCAGAACTCTTAAAAACCCCTGCCTGTTTTTCTGCAGCACATTAAATAATTTTTTGATCATAGGAAAAATTCGTCAGAAACTGTGACTTGAAAATGCAGTTTTTGGAAATTTTGTCCGATCGAAGTTCTAAACACGTTAGAGCAAGCTAGTAAAGGTTAATGGCGTGTCTCTGATACCATATAAGTCTACGGTAGCACCCAGCCGTCTTTCCGAGGCCAAAATGCGGAAATGGAAACTTTTTAAAACTTTAAACCAGTGCTATCATATGCTTAAAACCAGATCGAACCATTAACCTACAACTAGCTATCTAGAGAGAGGGTTAGAAAGCTATACCGATCGATCAGTGTCCTTCGGTTTTTGGCCACCATCCCAAGCTTCTCGCGGCATCTCCGGTCTCGATCTCCTCGTCGAAAAGGGCACCACATCATCGATTCTTTTTACGGGCTCCCGCTTCATCCGAAGCAACTTGGGCACGAAGTGTGCTAGCCGACGTGTCCAAGATAATGTAGAGAATGTTTGTGATCACTTTGTCTCTTGCATCCATTGATTTGGATGGAGGTTAGAGGTGTGGCCATTGATGGAAATAATGAGCTAGAGGAAGAAGAAGAAGAAGAGGCTCTCTCTTTTCCTTTCTTGTGTTGAATTATTGTGAGAGAGCAAGAAGAAATTACAAGAGCAAACCTAATGTTAAGTGGCTGCCCTCCCTCTCTCCTCACATCAATTCAACACACTAATCAATCACATAATGTAATATTTGCACAAGAAATGATACCATGACTCACCTATGAAGTACATGTATCATTTAATGCACAAAATGATGGTTTCTAGCTCATAATTTCCATTTACAAACATTAATCCAAATGTTTGGAACAATAAAAAGATACGGCAACATCAAAAGTAAACTCGTGACGGATCACAAGGATACCCCTCACCTGTATATACATACCTGCACCCGCATTCCGACTGAATGCGAATGTGATGAGACTAAAGTAATCCAACAAATCCAATACTAGGATCCGGCTTAAACCAAAGCTCACTAGTATGATCCGCCCGATCATGATCCGTGCACTACTGCACGTATATGATCGGACCCTGCCATATATCATACGGGCTCTACAACGTTTCGCCCGAAACTTGAGAAACTGTCTGTGGGGGGACTCTAAAGACTCATCAATACTTTAGCTGTGGATTTAACCACAAGCACGTCAGAGGTATTAGCCGCATATAATGGGCTACCAGGTATTGACCATAAGGGTGGTCGATGAGCGAACTCATCCTGACACCTTACTGAGTCTGTCAGTGACAATTTCCGTACATTCTGGTCCGTTCGTCTATGAGCATCGCATGTCGGGCCTAGGGGGTTGGTAAAAGTCAGACCCCCAAAAGCGGTACAAGTCGTGTCGGAGTGTAGCCCAGAACACCCTGAGATACTACTGGAATACCTACCAGTAAATCTCCTGTCTTGGCCAAGGACTTCGTGTAATGGATCTCCTAGATACAGCGCGATCTCACCCCCAATACCGGGAGAGACGAAACCCCTGCCGATCTGCTCACTGCCTCCATGTGGCTCGGGACTGTACCCAACTAAAACCTGTTTGCACGACTCCTTTGAGCCGTGGTAGGGTAGTAATCAAAGTACAGTGAGAACTCGAACGAAACAAATGACGATCTCAGGTCGTGAACTAACCTGTACACATGTCACCAGGGAACTGCTATCTCACGCTAGGTATAATACCAACTAGCATGTTCCCGGCGAGTCCTGTCCGGTGTACTCATAACCCAACGAGAATCTGTATACATCTTAGGTGAACGAACTGACACCAATGGCTTGTGAGACCGGCCACTGCCCCTCGTCGGGGTCTCGACTGTATACACTAGTCTACTAATGGAGTATCGATGCCCAGTCTCGAAACTCCTACGACTAGGGACCCTTTAAGGATGTACTTATAGACCCCAGCTCCCACATATATGATCGCCATCATACTGCTGGTCGTCAAGCAAGAATCCTAAGGGCTCTATCAGTGTGTAATAGTGACCTGTAAGGTCACCTGAAGCAGTACACGATGATAAAGATAAACCATGGTAGCATACTATTCTCTATCAAAGTGTAATAGTGAACTACAATGTCACCTAAAGCATGTACACGATAATAAAGACAAACCAGATAGTATACAAACCTCTCGAGTAAGACTGTCCTACCGGTATAGGTCCTCCCTCAATCATTGCAATCACGTGCCTGCGATCCATTAATTGACTCTGAGGGCACTATATCCGACAGCTACTTCTTCTTCCTCAATTGCTATAGTTCAAGCTTCAACCCTTACATGTGATGTGAACCATGAAACTTGAACACAAACTTGTGAGCTTTTAACATCCCCTTCTTCACCATCCTACACTTGACTTGCGATCGAGTGTAGTGTGTTTACTACGCTAAAGAGTTTAGTGTAAAGGTAGCTTGAGGTGGAGGGACTTCGCGTGGATCATCTTCGGCACGAAGGTCATCGAAGGAAGCTCGTCCAAAGCCTCAAGTGGAGCCTAGTGGAGTCGCGGGACTACTACACGGAGCATATGAAGTGAAGGACTTGATCCGAAAGGGTATATAGCCTTCTTTCACTTTCTCTAGTTGTTCACATCATCAAACCATAACCCTAATATTCTAGGAAAGATCTTGTTTAGTCTAGCTTAGCACTACTAAAAATTAAAATTGGGCATGCTTGATGCCACAAGAACTACATGGTGGTGCTAGGGTCGACTTTCAAATAGAACTTCTAGCTTTGATGCTTAACCTTAAGATTAGAAACAGCAGTTCTCTCGAAACTAGCTTGACGGGATTTTGTGGTTTTAATCCGCTGAAAACCCTCAGGAGACAAAACTCCTTCTACTAGGGACACCTAGAGATTTAACGGCTTGTTGCACGGGCTCAGTGCAATCGCGTCCCCTGCAAAAGTTAGGTTAGAATTTTGTTTTGCTCAGGACAAGCAAAAGATAGGTTTAGGGGTATTTGTTCAGCACGATTTATTACATTTTAATACCACTCATTTTCTATCATTTTGTCAATAAATTGTGCTATTTAATCTGTGTCTGCTCATTAGTATAGATTACAAGTACACAGGCAAAAACACTAAAGACGGTACACAACATGCACAGAAATGACGGTTTTTAGCCAGAACTGCAAACGGGATAGAATACAAATCAGATTGAATGAGATTGCAAAAAATAAGAGTTGTGTACAAATAAATATTTGGTTTTGTTCAAACATGAAACAATATCAAATTCAAGTGTGAACTATTATCGAGTAGATGCACTATCATGATACATCAAGTGGGCAAGCACCATCATGATGTTTTGCAAACAGACTTGGGCAAGTAGATACATCAAGTGGGCATAATATATGTATTTAGGAAAAGTGTTGATGTGAGGTGTGAAACACAAGGCCACTTGATCGCTTCCCTCTGTGTACATTACTCTAGATTTCACCCATGAGTGAATTAAAATAAATTGCAACTACAGAGAGATGCAAAAGTGACCAGAAGACCATAGAACAAAGATGGGTCCCACACTCCAACTTGAGGCCGAAAATTTAATCGTTTTGGCCGCAATTTGCGGCCTAGTCATGGCCAAATTGTCTCGTTCTCTTTTTGTGGGTCCCTTGTTGTCATGTCAGTCCATTGTTATATGCAACTTTTGATTTTGGATTTCCTACATATAGCAGATATCATATTAGGTTCTATGTGTGGTCTTTTGGAGTGAGAAAACAGTTTGTAACTCTTGACAGTTTCTTCTTCTTCTTCCCTCTTTGAGCTCTCACTTGAGTGCTCCATTTAAGAGGTTGAAATTGCTATCTACCTTATAGCTCTAATCCTTCCATTTTGTTAATAAATAATTGCACTTGTTTTTATTTTCTTTACTTGTTTCATGTTCTTCATTTCTCTTATGTTTTGTTTTCTCTTTTAAATGATATTTTGAGTGATCTTTATGGTTGTGGTGATGGTAAGGATGTGAGATGAATGGTTTTACCTTTGTCCCCCTCTTATGATTGTTTAAAGTGCTTAATTGTGATGGTAACCTTAAAATTTCTAAATGGATATATTTTATATGGTATGTTGATTTGATGGTTATGTTTAGTTACGCCAGTGCCCTGGACGATTGCGGAATAAAATTTTTATAAACTGGCGCTAACGGAACCCTATCCTACGGATCGACCATTAACTCTAATCTAGCAATACTAAAAGGAGTTTAGAAAGTATACCGAATGATCCGTGTTCTTCGGTCTTTAACCTTAATCCCAATCTCTTAGAGGCCTCCTTGAACAAGCTTGATCTCCGGTCTCCCTCCATCGAAATTGATCCATCTGAGAGTCTATGAATCGAGCTCCAACCTCATATCCGAGGTAACTACAGTACCTAAATCGCTACACTAGATAGCCTAGATGATGTAAAGAGTGATGAAGTATTTATTTGTCTCAAGACACCCTAGGTTTCTCAACACATGAGACTTATAGGGTTGAGGTAGAAGAAATGCCATGAGGATGAGAGTGTGAAGCAAAACATCAAGTGAGGAAAATGGATAAGTTTGTGAGCTATTGTAGGGTTATTAATCACGACAGCAAGGTTTCAGGTGGCATCATCCATGCCAATTTTAAATTTTGTCATGTTTTAACAACCCTAAAACGAGATCATTAACTAGAGAATCAAACTAAATCGATAAAGCAAACACTTTAAAACTAAGTGAGAGGGATTACAACCTTTATAGTCCGTTCCTTCACTTCATAAGCTCCTTGTTGTGGTCCCTTCGCTACGATCATCAAGTTCCCGGAATCCCGAGAGGCTCCATGAGATGAATGATACATCTTGCTTGAAGTCTTCGAAATCCAAGACGATCTACCATGAGGAAACACAAACTTAATTAGAGATTAGTGAAGCTAACACACTAATCTATATGGCTAGTATAGAAGAGGATGATGAAGTAGGAATTTTTCCCTCTTTTATTTTCTATTTCTCACTTCAATTCATCACAAAAGAAAAAGCAAGAAAAGCTTTTGGAAGAAGAAGATGAAGTGTGATGAAATGAATTATTGTGTGTGTTTAGAAATGCAACCATGGGTTAAGCATGGCATGCTTAACTCTTGTAGAGACATAACCATAAGATAGGGTTAAAGTTAGGTTAACAAATATCTTAAGGTAGACAAAAATGGTGGACAAAGTCAAAGATGCCCACAAGCTTCTTCCAAAATATCAACCATGACTAATTCCACAATTTTTGAATTTCCTTAATAATAAACATAAACCCTAATCTAACCCTAGCATAGTTCAAGTCTCATAAACCCTAGTTGCATTTTTAACCTAGCATGTTACAATATCATATATCACATATATAATATTTTGTAACAAAAGAAAATAATACAATTAACATATATCACATATATATCAATGTATCTTCAAATGAGAAAAAGAATCATTTAAGTGAGCTTATATTAGTTAATGTAATGTAATATATCACATATATAATTATACATTAAATTATTAAATCAACACTTGATTTAATAATCCGGCTATATTAGATATAACCGGCCAATATAACATGTGCCATTTTATCGAATCAACACTTGATCCGATAACACGGCTTTATCACATATACCCGGCCGATATCACATATCGCGAGAATATAATACTGTATCACATACACGTATCAATCTCGGTCCCGCACATATCACATATGTGCTCCTACTCCGTTTCGCCTGAGCCAGGAAAGCTCTGTGTAGGACTCTAAAGAATCGTCAATACGCCGGCAGTAGGTGATGATCATATCAAACACCTACAAGCTGCAAGCGGTCAGCTAAACGTAACAGCCACCCGGGTATTGAGCGATTAGAAGATCAACAAGCAATCCTGCACACACTCCTGTGAATCCAATCAGTAGCACTACCGTATAGTCCGGCCTCTTCGTCTGATATGTCACATATCCAGTCTAGGGGTGGTAAACGTCAGACACCATTAACCGATAAGTCGTGTTGATGTGAAGCTCATAACGGGTCGAGAAACTACTGATAACACTAACTAGTAGATCTCTATAGCATCTCTGGCCAAGGACTTCCAGTTATAGCCAATCGAACACAGCGCAACATCAACTCCCAATACCGGGAGAGACGAAACCCCTCCTATCACTCATTGCCTCCATGTGATTTGGGACTGTACCCAAAAGCCACCGTTTTTCACGTTCTCATGAACATGGTAAGGAGGAAATCAAAGCACAGTGGGAATCACACAAGACACTATGACGATCTTGGGTCTACAGACTAATCTATACCAGTGTCACTAGAGAACTGCTACCTGACGATAGGTATAATACCATCTAGGGGTTCTCGGCGAGTCCGTTCAGTGTAACCAGTCTCCACTGAGCACCCGTATACATTCTTTGATGTCAAACACCAATGGATATGGGATCATCCATCACCCATCATATGGGTCAAGATGCATATACGCTAGTCTACTCTGGAGTATCGATGCCCTGTCTCGATACACCCTCGACTAAGAACAGTTATAGGATATACTCTTGGACTACCCTGGCCCCAATAGTATGATCTGTATCATAGTCCTAGTAGTCAAGTACATATCCCAAGGGCTTTATCAATATGTGAGAGTAAGACAGTAAACCAATACAAGTCAACATGTTAAGACAAAGTGAAACCAGATAGCATACTATCATATCGAGCAAGAAAGTCCTCTCTATATATATCCAAGCATCCACCATAATATACATCATGTATAACAGTGGCCTCTAGGGCATATACATTACTAACAATCTCCCACTTGCACTAAGGCCAGTTGTTGTAGTATCACATACCCAACATCCCGAAGAGTCTCTTAAAGTGTATCTGGGGTATGGCTTTCGTGAGTGGATCCACAGTGTTGTCCTTCGTGTCAACTCTCCTGACCTCGATCTCTCGGCGATCAACTATCTCCCGGATCAGGTGATACCGCCTCAGAATATGCCTGGATCTCTGATGGGACCTGGGTTCCTTGGCCAAAACCGCAGCTCCATTGTTATCACAATACAAAGGTATTGGATTCTCAATGGATGGAACCACCCCAAGTTCAGTGATGAACTTCTTGATCCAGACAGCCTCTTTAGCAGCATCATTGGCAGCGATGTATTTAGCCTCCATCGTCGAGTCTGCCACGGTTTCCTACTTGGAACTCTTCCAACAAACCGCCCCTCCATTTAGGGTAAAGACAAATCCCGAGTGTGACTTAGAGTCGTCCTTATCACTTTGGAAGCTCAAATTGGTAAAGGACTCTACTTGGAGTTCTCCATTACCATACACCAAGACCATCTCTTTAGTCCTTCTCAAATACTTGAGAATTTTCTTCACAGCTGTCTAGCGACTCTCTCCCTGATCTGCTTAATACCTACTCACTACACTTAGTGATTATGCTATATCTGGTCTGGTACATAGCATCGCGTACATGATAGAGCCTACTGCCGAAGCATAGGGTATCCCTTGCATGAGAGCTCTCTCCAAATCAGTCTTGGGAGACATCTCTTTGGAGAGAGTGAGTCCAGAGATTGTGGGTAAATTCCCACTTGGATTCTTCCATACTAAAGCTCTTAAGTATGGTGTCAATGTACCTAGATTGGGAAAATCCCAGTATCCGTTTAAATCTATCTCTATAGATCTTAATTCCCAAAATGCAGGAGGCATCACCGAGATCTTTCATTGAGAATCTATGTGATAAGAAGAGCTTGACCGAGTGCAGCAAAGGAACATCATTTCTTATCAAGAGTATGTCATCCACGTACAATACGAGGAAGGCAACCTTACTCTCTGCCACCTTCTTGTAGATACAAGGTTCATCTACGTTCTTGATGAAGTCAAACTCTTTGACAACAACATCAAAACAGATGTTCCAACTCCGCGATGCTTGCTTTAACCCGTAAATGGATTTAAGAAGCTTGCACACCTTTCCGCTGCTCCTACTGTCAACGAAACCCTCTGGCTGTGTCATGTACACGCACTCATCTAAATCACCATTTAGAAATGCGGACTTAACATCCATTTGCTAGATTTCATAGTCATGGTATGCAGCAATAGCAAGTAGGATCCGGATGGACTTAAGCATAGCCACTGGAGAAAAGGTTTCGTCATAATCCACACCTAGTCGTTGACGAAAACCCTTTGCAACAAGTCTAGCTTTGAAAGTATCAACTTTTCCATCTACACCTAGTTTCTTCTTAAAGATCCATTTTCTCCCAATGGGTTTGACCCCTTCAGGAGCAACTTCCAAAGTCCATACTTTGTTGGTGTACATGGATTCCATCTCAGATCGCATTACATCCAGCCATTTCACAGAGTCACCACTCGTGATGGCCTGCTCGAATATAGTCGGGTCATCATCTTCCATGATGTAATCCTCGCTCCCACCATCTATAAGAAAACTGTAGTATCTATCAGGTAGATGAGGAACCCTACTAGATTGGCGGAGAGGCTGTGGTTCGTCAGGAACTACTGAATACTCTGGTTCCACCAAATCTTCTGTGCAGTTTGTGTAGCTGGAACTTCTTCCAGTTCTACATCATTGCCACTAATTTCTTTTTCAAGAAATTCCTTTTCTAAAAAGGTGGCATGTAGAGAAACAAATACCTTTTGTTCCTCGGTGTGGTAGAAGATATACCCGCGCGAATGTTTGGGATATCCAATAAACTTATACAGAATAGACCTTTCCCCGAGCTTGTCCGGATTCTGTGTTTTCACAAATGCCGGACAACCCCATATCTTAACATAATTAAGATATGGTTTCTCTCCTTTCCATATCTCATATGGAGTGGTTGGCACAGATTTGATGGGAACCATATTCAATAGGTCTGCAGCTGTCTCCAGTGCATATCCCGAAAAGGAAACAGGCAACTCAGCAGTGCTCATCATAGAGCGCACCATATCTAATAGGGTGTGATTCCTCTGCTCTGATACACCGTTGTGCTGTGGTGTATAAGGAGGAGTAAGCTGAGAAAGAATCCCGTTCTCTTTTAGATAGTCCAGAAACTCATTGCTCAAGTATTCTCCTAATCAATTAGATCAAAGGATCTTAATACTTTTACCCATTTGGTTCTCGACTTCGTGCTTATTCTTTGAATTTCTCAAAAGCTTTAGACTTGTGTTTCAACAGGAACACATGTCCGTATCTTGAGAGATCGTCAATGAATGTAATGAAGTACGAGGAACCATTCCTGGCATGTGCAGACATGGGACCATAGACATCACTATGTATCAGTCCCAAGAGTTCCATAACTCTTTCTTCGTGTCCACTAAATGGAGGTTTGGTCATCTTGCCTTTGAGACATGAATGGCAAGTTTCATAAGATGATAATTTGAACGGATTAAAATATCCATCCTTATGCAACTTAGCTAGTCGTGTCGCATTGATATGACCTAGTGTACAATGCCACAAGAAAGATTCGTTCATTTCTGAAACCTTCCTCTTGTGTGTGTTTTGTAAATTAAGTACTGTAGTTTGATTTAGAACGTATATGCCATTATTTAACAAGCCTGATCCAATCAACTTTTGATTCAGGTAGATTTTCATAACATTATCCTGTACTACAAAATTATATCCTTCTTTACTTAATAAAGAAACTGATATAAGATTTCATATCAGAGTCGGAATGTAATAGCATTCATTCAGAATCAATGTATTACCATTTAATAACACAAGGTGATATTCGCCAACTACTTTGGCTGCAACATTTGCACCATTCCCTACTCTTACGGAATGACCACCCATTCCCAGTTCCCTACCTTTCCTTAGCCCATGTAACATATTACATATGTGGGATCCCGATCCGGTATCTAATACCCAGGACGTAGAGTGAACTGAGAAACAGTTCTCGATAACTAACACACCCGAAGAAGATGCATCAACATGCTTATTCTTCGTTTGGGCGGCGTGAGAATTCGGATATTTTGTTATTCCCTGTTCAGTCTTATAACAATTATAAGAAAGAACGGAACCAACATTCCCTTGCTCAGTATAATAAGCGGGTTCAGTCAATACATCCATATTATAATCTTGATTAAGTCCTGACATGGTCTCTAGCTGGGGAGAGAGAGAAGAAAACACTTTAGCGTATGCTCTTGCAAGATTAGATTGGTTATTATCTTATCTAATCAGGATGGCTCCCACTGTTTTCATCAAATCTTCCTTCAAACCATGAAAGGTAAGACTAGCCAGAATTAATTACACCTTACAAGTTCGCCAATCTTTCAGCCAGGTCAGTGTTAGTACTTTGAGGGAGTTCCCGTGCTTTCGCACGGATCTAATTAAAATAAACCTCGTTTTCCTACAGGCATAACCCCGTTAACACCTTTCTAAACACATACTTGATCGGCTAATTGTCGTGTGTATAACTCTTCCAGGAGTAACTCTTACTCGCAGTGGGTATCAGGATCCAACTATCTTATAGAAGGTATGCAATCTCATTGCAAATTTCAACACTTGAAATTCCCTCTAATGCTTTTGCCCCTAGCGTGCTTTGACCTTGACGCAGACCAACAAACCATAGTCTGCTAGTCAAGTTCAACCCGTCATTTCCTGATTGAATTAAACCCACCCGCACGACCCTTGACGGAAGCCAACAAAGTCGTACGACTATCCAAATCCAATCTCATATTATGTTGCAGATAAGCACTAGTTATCTACCGCACACCACGCCTTGACGCAGGCCAACAAACGTAGCACGAATATTAAGTAGTACTTATCTGAAATGACGGAGGGCTACACAGGTTTTTCAGAAAACCTTTTGCGTAATGAACTCGATATCGTTATAGAAACAAGTGATTTTGAAAAGGAGTGTTTTTTAGGATTTTACTAGTTTCGCTAAAGAGGTCACTTCCGGTGAAAGGATCTCGACTCTTTCCTTATCGAATAAGGTGCAGGATATTTCACAAATATCACTATGCAAAGCAAGAACTATAGAAACAATCAAAAAAAAACCGAGTGCGTTGTAGCATCTGCTAGTTTCGCTATAGTGTTCACTCCCGGTGAAGGGATCTCGGCTCTTTCCTTATCAAATAAGGTGCTGGATATTCTACAATGAATACCGCTACGCAAAGCAAAAACTAGAGCTACCCTTTTTTATAAATTTAATTCTACAACATCTTTTAGGTTTCTTTTTCTTTCATTAATCTCATTAATGAATCCCATCATTTAAGCTTCCTAAGCATCATAGAAGAAATGAAAATACAACGTACGCTTATACCATCCGCTTTCACCACAGTGTCCCGTTATGCACCGTTAGGTTACTTAACTAACGACATACCGGGGCGGGACTAGCGCGGGTGTAAAACATAAGCAACGTTTATTATATATCATATATACAATAATAAAGTATTCGTCTAACACATATAAAATGATCACATCATAAAATATCGGCAGCAGAAGATAACATAAGAAATATTGGATATACTAGGAGGTCCGTGTTTTATTTTGAGCCTTTATAAAACACGGATTCCACGGTCGCGATGGATAGCCAAACCCACATCCCTAGACCCCTACGAGAGCGGCAAGCAACCCTCCCAATTCTAGGTTTAGGAGACCCGGTCTCGACTCCTCGAGATGGCCTCCCAATGGATCCTAGAACCCGGTTACTTGTGCTCCCCTCCTTGGGTCTATCCTAATGCGGAAAAGTAAATAATACGCATTGGTGACATCATCCTCAACCCGGAAGTGCCCCAATAAAAGAATATTACATACAATGAATTTTACATTAATGAAAATAAAAACCCTCATCTCACATAAAACCCCAGCTATTCAAAACACGACGATCCAATATAACATATCACAGCAACACATAACATCGCATGTCATCAACATAAGTAAATATGCGTATCCCAATTGTCATTGATGTATAGCAATGAAATCGGCGATACACCATATATTACACTTATGGTCACAGAAAAGAAAGTGATAAACTACAACATTTGGAATCCACAATCTCTTTAGACATCGTAAACCCAAAATATCACATATTACCGATTTCATGCGTAACTATATGAATTCCACATATTGTATCACATTACAGAAAAAGTTAGACGACGTTAAACATTCCGATCGAATCAACAAACACCCAAAAAATCCCAAAAGCTCAACACTTGAGCGTAGTTTAAAAATACTCAGTACATGCCACAGTACCAATGAACCAGCCGTAGAAGGGCCAACCAATGCCTCAAATGTGGCACTGCTGAACTACCACAAACCCTAGGGTTTAGTGGCGGTTCTGATGGTCACATAATCGAGTTAAGGTTTTGTTCTTCTAGACGGTCCACCGAATCACTTGCACGATATTTGAATGTTCTTTAACTAAGGAAAAATTCAACACCTGAAAATTTTCCGGCAAGGGTGAAAGTGGGTATTTGATATCCGATCGAACTTTTAACACCGTCTAAAATAACCGAAACAAAACCTAGAATTACGAATACGAAACACTCTGAATTGCCTTTTCTAAAAGATAACATCACATGCAAAATTAGCAAAAACAAACAACACCTAAAGTACTAAAACCCAGAGCCTTAAACACTATAAAAAATTCAACCCTGAACAGCCCGATCTGGCCGGTTTTGGTACTGATGGGCTCGGCCATTTTCCGAGGGAATGGGGTGAATTTTGTAACGTGTTCATTATATATCTCATACATCATTCTGCAACTGTTTAAAAAAAATTGACACCTGAAATAATTTGACAGAAACTAGGGTTTCGATTCGATGTATCGGAGTTGTTTCGGTTTCGTAATCCTGTACTTATCCGTCTAATTCTCTAGCTAGGCTCTGATACCACTGTACGGTTATTAATCACGACAGCAAGGTTTCGGGTGGCATCATCCATGCCAATTTTAAATTTTGTCATGTTTAAACAACCCTAAAACGAGATCGTTAACTAGAGAATCAAACTAAATCGATAAAGCAAACACTTTACAACTAAGTGAGAGGGATTACAACCTTTGTAGTTCGTTCCATCGCTTCATAATCTCTTTGTTATAGTCCCTTCGCTGCGATCATCAAGTTCCCGGACTCCCGAGAGGCTCCATGAAGTGAATGATATATCTTGCTTGAAGTCTTCGAAATCCAAGACGGTCTACCTTGAGGAAACACAAATACAAGCTATGTCACGACCCAAAGTTTGGATGTGATCGGCACTTAGATTGTATAATATCTAAAGATATATACACAATCCGAGTAAGCCGGAAAAAAAATCAAAATCCTTTTTGGGGAATTCTTTATATAAAAATTTAGCTTTTAAGTAAAAATCACAGTTGTTATGAAATTAAGATATAAAGATAGGTATAAAGTGTTAAATTTGGTTGCATCCCTAGTTGGGATCAATAATATCAATAGTGGAGACAAATATCCAAGTGTATATCACATCAACAAGAATTTCAGATATAAGTAAAAGAAATAACAATTTATAGAACTAAACCATCTCATCTGTCAATTTATATACATATAACAATCTCTTACTCTAAGTCATATACAGGTCTGATGGAGATTTACTAGATCCAAAGTACAATACCAAAAGGGAAGGTTACCACATATGTAACCCACCTATCAAAAGATGCGATAAAAGCTGCAAAAGTGGATCTGCACTGCCGCTAACTGTCGACTTGACCCGTGCAAGGAACTGTGGCACAACGGGGGTGAGCTGCCAACTCAGTCAATATAACTAACATATAACGGTTAATAATGTAAATATAACGATCATACTAACTGAAATGAGAACAAGTATAATGTATGATAGTATATGGAAAGCATGATCTGTACTACGAACCACATAACCAAAACTGAAATCTCATCATTTATATCCAATAAAATTCATCTCTCTGTGTCCATCATCGACACAAAACATCCATTTCTCGCAGGTATCATTCCTCGAATGATCCTATAATCAACAATACCGGTCGGTATCATCTAGATAACCGCCGTATTTCACCACTATCTCCGGTATCGAGTAATCTCGTTAGGCTCCCCCGCCTCAAATGCGGCTATCCTGCCCCTCGGTCTCGACCGGGTCCACTATGTATCCAACTGTATATCTCCCCCACTCAGTCATGATAACGTATAAATCCGCGACCGTATATCTCCCGTACTCGGTCCGGAATAAAACCAAATCATAAAATATCTCATGGTGGACATTTCACATAAATCATGAAAATCACTGAATTTGTGCAATAATATAGGAAAACTAAAATCATAAATTCTCAATAATGCAATTGCTTCTTATATCAACTTAGAATACTTGGATGATAAATATGATGTCACTAATGCAAATTGATGTCATTGATGCAAGTTACTACCATTTTATATAAAGGAGGTATGATAGGAATTATATTTAATAGGTTAATATTTAGTCTAAAATTGACATTTTAATATCGACGAGGTGTAGTGTAACATGTAAAGGTGTGCACGTGCGCATAACTCGTCGATAATTGTGCAATGTTCTACATCTATTATCATATTGATGAATAGGTATGTATATGAATGCATATTATTAACTTAGCATACAAAAGTGTAACTTTTATTTTAGCAAAACTACGGGCGTAACACGCCATCTTTACAAAATTCTCCGGTAGATGTTTAGTCTACTCACCCGAAAAACGTCGTATCTACTCAGGAATTGCCAATCCTTTTCCTTTCCATGCAGCCTCCGAAGTTCCCGTATTTGAATCTAACATCGAAAATTAACTTGTATAAGGAAACGACTAATCCAACACGGTGAATATGAAAACACATGTTCCTTCGTACTAGTTATATTGTATACGACTATTTCAAGCTATCTAACACTTAACCTTACTGGAAATTAATTCAACTCTACATCGCGACAGAAAACAAATCGCGATACGTTTTAACCGTGTCGTATTTTAGGTTTTTAGATACCTTTTCCGATATTAAATCCCATATTTTCTATATAGTTAAACCAACTTATTTAAACAATACCAAAATGACCAAATTTCTACACAGAAACCTACCCAACAAGCCTAAACACCGTAGCACCCTACAAATTCGGCGACGCCGGAATTTCCTTATTGGTCGCCAGCCAAAATTCGATCACTCGGGTTCGTGCTCCTCTGGTTTGCTCTAGGTTCAGCATACAACATTTAGGTCCTGTTTAGTTAAGTTAATTTTTCTCTATGTTAAAGCAGATTCAAATAGAGCCTGGTTTTGACTAAAATATGATATTTGAGACAATTTTTTATTTCAAAGTTAAACTACTACAGAATCAAATTTCTACTGTGATTAAGGATTTACCTACAAGTAAATTGCTGGTAGAACCCCCTCCAAGATGCACAAGCTCCTTGTCCTAGCTTGATGGTAAGGAAATTCCTAGACTTAGCTCATATCTTCTCCTTTCTCTTGTTCTTCTATATTGCTTTAGTTTTCTTTCTATTTCTTTTAAAAATTTTCTGAGTTTAATTTAGCAACTGAACTGAATATAAGCTATATATATGAGAGAAGGAAAGAATAAGGTGAAGGAGGAGGTGTCAAAGGCCAAGGGTGCCATCTTCATGCAAGGAGGAGATGCGATGAGGGTGTATGCATGCAAGAATGATGTGGAATTGATATTTCTTTTCCAATTTGAATTATCCTTTGATTTTATTCTGAACTAAATCTTGGTTAAACCTTTTTCTATTTACAACCTTTAACAAAACTCAATTTGCACAATATTCTAAACTTGTATAAAAATCTCTCACAACTTATGTTATTATATAACACGCTTTTTATTAAAATGAAGCTAAAATTCTCACTAAAACCCTTATAATTTATTTATGTTACATATTAAAATTTTAATTTAATTTATTTTACATACTACTTATAAAAATGTTTTATTTGGTTTTGATAACTTTTTAAATTGGAATTTTATTATTAATTAATTAATTTTATTTATTTCTAAATTTTTCTGAATGTTACAATATTCCCCCCTTAAAAAAATTCGGTCCTCGAATTTAAAACTTAACTAAACGTACCTTCAAAAAGACGTGGAAATTTCTTTCGCATCGCATATTCAGTCTCCCAAGTAATCTCCTCGCGATTCTTTCCTTGCCAAAGAACCTTTACAGATGGAAGTACCCTCGATCTCAGTTTCTTTGCCTGCCTTTTTAGAATAGCGACTGGCTGCACTGTGTAGGATAAATCCGGCTCAAGCAGTAAGGTCTGATGCTGGATCGCGTAAGAAGGATCATGAAGGTACTTGCGAAGCATCGAAACGTGAAACACCGGATGCACATCGAGAAAACTCGGTGGAAGTGCTAAATGATAAGCTGCAGCACCCACTTTCTCCCGAATCTCATAAAGTCCAACATATCTGGGGCAGAGCTTCCCCTGTTTCCCGAAACGCCTCACACCTTTCATCGGAGATACACGAAGGAATACATGATCTCCGACGTGAAACTCGAGTCTACGATGTCGTCGATCTGCATATGATTTCTGTCTGCACTGGGCCGCTCTCATTCTGTCTCGTATCAACTGAATCTTTTCCGTAGTCTCCTGTACTATCTGCGGTCCTAAAATGCTACTCTCGCTCAGTTCCGTCCAGCAAATGGGTGATCGACATTTCCTCCCATATAAAGCTTCAATGGGTGCCATCTGGATCGTCTACTGAAAACTGTTGTTGTGCGAAAATTCTATCAAAGGTAGATGACGATCCCAACTACCACCAAAATCAAGGCAGCAAGCTCGAAGCATATCTTCTAAAGTCTGAATGGTCCGCTCTGACTGACCATGTGTGTGTGGATAGAAAGCTGTACTAAAACTCAATCGTGTACCGAGAGCTTCTTGAAGTTTCTGCCATAGCCTGCTAGTAAACTGGGTACCCCGATCTGATACTATGCATGTCGGAACTCCATGTAAACGTACAATATCATCGATATAAATCTGAGCATACTGTGCAAATCCATACTTCGTCTTCACTGGAAGAAAATGAGCTGTCTTTGTCAATCTATCTACAATCACCCAAATGAAATCATACCCTCTGCTAGTCCTGGGTAGACCCACCACAAAATCCATGGAAATCTGTTCCCATTTCCACTCTGGAATGGGCAAGGGCTGCAACTCTCCTGCCGGCCTTTGGTGTTCAGCTTTGACTTGCTGACAAGTCAAGCATCTCGAAACAAACTCCACAACATCCCTCTTCATTCCTTCCCACTAATAAACATCCCTCAAGTCATGACACATCTTGGTGGAACCAGGATGAATACTGTATGCTGATCTATGGGCCTCTTCTAACATATCTCGTCTCAGTCCCTCCGAATTTGGTACACAAAGACGAGTCCCAAAACGTAATACTCCAAGTCATCTATCACGAACTCCGACTCTCTGCCATGCCTAACCTGATCTATAATCTCCGTCATACAAGCATCTGCGGGCTGTGTCTATCGAATATGATCCAATAACTGAGGTCGGGTGCGAACATGTGCTAACTGTCCTCCTGCTGATGTGAACTCAAACTGTACACGGCTATCACATAAAATCTGCCAGTCTGTAGAAGACTATCTCTGCATGATGCGCAAATGAGATAAGCTACCTTCAGGTCTCCTACTCAAAGCATCTGCTACAATATTCGCTTTGCCTGGATGATACAAGATCTCACAATCGTAATCTTTCACCAGTTCCATCCATCTACGCTGGTTTATATTCAGATCTCTCTGCTGAAAAATATACTTTAAGCTCTTATGATCTGTGAAGATTTGGCACGACTCTCCATACAAGTAATGCCTCCAAATCTTCAGTGCGAAAACTACAGCAGCCATTTCAAAATCATGAGTGGGGTAGATCTGCTCGTGCCTCTTCAACTGTCGAGAAGCATAAGCTACAATTATGCCGTACTGCATCTACACACAACCAAAACCCACTCGAGATGCATCACAATACACAAAAAAATCACCTGACCGAGAAGGTAACGATAATATAGGTGCAGTCGTCAAGCGAGTCTTCAACTGCTGGAAACTTTGCTCACATGCATCTGTCCATAGAAATGGAACCTCCTTCCTAGTCAGCCCGGTCAGTGGTGCAGCCATCCGAGAGAAATCCTGCACAAAGCGTCGGTAATAACCTGCCAGACCTAAGAAACTGTGAATCTTTGTAACTGACACAGGTCTGGGCCAGTGCTGCACTGCTTCGATCTTCTTTGGGTCCACACGTATACCCTCTCTCGTAACCACGTAACCCAAGAACTCCATACTGTCTAGCCAAAAAGCACACTAGGAGAATTTTGCAAACAGCTGATGCTCCTTCAAGGTCTGCAACGTGATACGCAAATGCTGCTCTTGCTCCTCCCGACTTCGGGAATAAACGAGAATATCATCTATGAATACAATGATAAAGTGATCAAGGAAGTGTCTGAAGATACGGTTCATCATATCCATGAAAGCTGCTGGGGCATTGGTGAGTCCAAACGACATCACCAGAAACTCATAGTGCCCATATCGTGTATGAAAAGCAGTCTTCGGAATGTCATCCTTCCGAACCTTCAACTAGTGATACCCTGACCGCAAATCGATCTTCGAGAAGTAGCCAGAGTTAGTGTGATATGCCCTAGAGGCCATTATTGTATAGTACTAGTTTGTATATTACATTTTAGAAGCTTGGGATATATACACATATTTATAACAGTCTTGCTCAATATGGTTGTATGCTACTTGGTTTGTATCTATCTTAATATGTATATATGTTTCTTTTGATATATCGCTAATACATATTGATAGAGCCCTTAGGTTCTTTTGCTTGACTACCAGCGTTGTGATGGCAGTCACACTGGTGGGGGCTGGGTAGTCTATAAGCACATTCTTTTATAGGTCTCCGGTCGTAGGATTATCGAGACAGGGCATCGATACTCTAGAGTAGACTAGTGTATACGCTTCTCATCCCATGAGGGGAGGTGGTCTGTCCCACAGCCATTAGTACGTCGTACTGGAGATAGTATGCAGGTGTTCGTTAGGTTACGAGTACACTGGACTGGACTCACTGGGAATTGTAGGTTGGTATTATACCTATCGTCAGATATCAGTTCCCAGGTGACATGAGTACAGCTTAGTCCGTTGACTTGACACTGTCACTTCGCCCCGAGTGTGTTCCCACTGTTCTTAGATTACTACCCTACCACGGCTCTATTGAGTCGTGCAAACAGATAGTAGTTGGGTGAAGTCCCGAAGCACTTGGAGGCAGTGACAGTTAGACAGGATTCGTCTCTCCCGGTATTGGGAGTTGATATCGCGCTGTGTCTAGGAGAGCCATTACATAATGTCCCTGGCCTGGGTAAGCGAGATTTACTGGTAGTGTTTTAAGTAGTTTCTCAGGGTGTTCTGGGTTACACTCTGACATGACTTGTACCGTTATTAGGGGACTGACGTTTACCGCCCACCTAGGCCCGACATGCGATACTCTTAGACGAACAGACCGGACTGTACGGAGATTGTCACATTCAGGCTCAGTAGGAGTTCGGAGGGATTCACCTCATCGGTCTTCTTATCGACATCTACCTGGGGACCGTTATGTACAGCTAGTACAGCTTACGGCCTATGGTTAAACCCACTGCTAGCGTAGTGTCGGGTCTTTAGAGTCCTACACAGAGGGTTGTTCGCCTTTGTGCAAAACAGAGGAGAGGTCGTATGGTTTTACGACAGGGTTCGTTCACATATGCGTACTTATGCGTATTCGGTGTTCGGGCAGACATTACTAGTAGGCTTTGGTTTAAGCCAGATCCTAGTATTTGTTTTGGGATTGGTCTTGTCTCATTGTATTCGTGTTTCTTCGGAATACGAATGCGGGTACGTATGTACAGTTGACAGAGGCCGAGAGAGAGACACCTCATTAGGGTTTTTGACCATTGACTTGATCCAAACCCTAATGAGAATAAGATATATGATTAATAATATTAATTAAGTATAATTGTATCATGGTTAGAATTGGTTTGACCATTTGACTTGTTGACTTAGTTTGACCTAGATATTTTTCTTTTGCATAAGATGCTTATTGAAGCATTCTTAGCATTAAATGTGAAATGACAATGGTCAAATCAACTCACCATCACAATTTTCTTAATTATTATTATCATATTTCTATCATATGAGAGCTTGGTTCTTTAATTCTCTTATGATCTTTTTCTCTCATGGTTTGCTCTCCCTCTCCCTCTCTCAAAGCAATCTTTCATGTGTTGAAAATCAAAAGCTCTTCAGACTAAACCACCAAAATACTTCTCTACTTACTCTAGGGTTCTTAGTGTAGCAAGCCAAGCACTCTCGTTACTTCTTCGTTGAGGTAGAAGCTCAAGGTAGAGGCCTTCGGGTGGATCGATCTTTGACCTAGAGAAGACAACGAGCAGGAGCCATCTACGCCACTCCAAGGAGCTAGCAATAAGGAGGACCACAACAGGAGGAGAAGGAGTTCAAGAATTAGGTATAACTATCTTAACCTAGTGTTAAAGTTCCTTGAATGTTTGTTAGTTTTTGTTTAGCAAAGATCCTTCATGGTTAGTCTATGTTTTCTTGTGATAAAAACTTGATTTTTACTCTTTCCGCCTCCGTGTATGTTCCGGGGTGGATAATATAGACTTACATTGGTATCAAAGATAGGCTAAACAACAACTAACATGTTAGCAAAGTCATTAGAACTTTGATCACGAAAAAAATCCCGAAAACACACCAAAACTTGAATTTTCTGTCGATTTTTAAAACAGGCCTAAAAATATTTTCAGTTACATGAAAAATACAAGCAGGCTCTTTAGAGAAAACTGTAGAAATTTGGGTGCCTGAATCACTCATAAGACCGCGGATCCACGGCAATTCCAAGCAATCCGCCGCGGATCCGTGCCCGAGCTAACTCGGCCGCGCACCAAAATTCTTCTGGGGTTCTCTGTGTTGGTTTTGTATATTCTGGGAAGTTTTGTTTCTGCCCAGATTTGTCAGAGTACTGGATTTTACTTGGGGTAGATTCAAATATAGTTTTTGATCGAAGTTCTATAAACTTTAGCTAATTGGATTATATCTGTAATGTGATATATGTACTGAACGTCTACTGATCGCTACACGTCGATTAGTGGGGGTGGTACATATCTGTGATCTATGATGTTGGATTGTGTATATGAACTTGTTGGATCGTCGTGGATGTGAGATGAGTGTTTATTTATCTTTCATTTGTTGTAAATTGTAAATTGATGTAATATTATTTCATGGTCGCACATCCGGGTTGAGGTTGTAGCCACCATTGTATATTATTTTTTTTATTGTTTTTGCTCCTAGGATAGACCCAAGGTTAGGTGCACAAACTACCGGGTACTTTGAAGTGCTTAGTGGCCTACTCACGTTGTTGAGGGAGGCTGCTTCACTTCGGGTATTTGGCGGGTAGTTTGCCGCACCCGTAGGGGTCTAGGGTAGGGTTTAGCTATTCATCGCGACCGTGTAATCCGTCTTTCATTGCAGGCTCGAACGAAATGCGGATTCCTAGCATATCCAATGTATTCATCTGTGATCTGGAATGGCTATCATTGTGTCTGTCGAATGTTTATATCTATATATGATATCTAGTAGGCGTTGCTTATGTTTTGCATCCGCGCTAGTCCAGCCCCCGCTCTGTCATTAGTTAAGTAACCTAACGGGTTATGACGGGGCCCAGTGGCGAATGCGGATGGCATAAGCGTACGTCATATTTTCATTGTTTTCTGCAATGGTAGGATTAATTGATGGGAAGCATTATGTTAATGCAAAGAAAACAAACCAAAGTTAAATCATTGGAACAATTTCAAAACCCACTCGGTTTTTTTCAAAACAGCAAAACTTTTTAAATGCGGAGCTTAAACCACTCCTTTTAAAAGCTATCACGTTCCTTCGATTATATCAAGTTCACTACGTTCACGGTTTCGCCAAAACCATTTGTAGCCCTCCGTCATTTCGTATGGATAGTCAATAGTATTCAAGCTATGTTTGTTGGCCAAAGTCAAGGCATAGTGATTAGTAGCTGTTGGATATTCATATGAAGCATAGATAGATGCGTTGGTTTGGGACAGTCGTACTGCTTTGTTGGCCAAAGTCAAGGGTAGGTACGGGTGGGTTCAAATTAACATGGAAAATGATGGGTAGAACTTGACATGTGACTTATGATTTGTTGGCCAAAGTCAAGGTCATAAGAGCATGGGGCAAAAATCCACATCGGGAGTTTCTAAGGAAACTGAAACTTGCTAGTGTTGCATACCATTTGGAGTGTAATGATTTTGGTAGGATTCCTTCAGCTTTATCACACGATAATATTTGGATCCCGATCCTACTGTGAGTATATGCTACTCATCGGGATATTTTTTCACTTAAAGATCAATGCTATAAACCAAGTAGGTGACTAGAAAGGTGTTAGCATGGCTACACCCATAGGGAAAAGAGGTTATTTAATTAAGGAACTTTGCAAAAGCGTCCTAAAACCTCCCTCGAAGTACCGACACTGGCCTGGTTGAACGGTTTAGCAAGTATTGTACGGTGAGATCAATCCCGACTAGTTCTTTTTTTATGGTTTGAGGAAAGATTCGAGAAACAGTGGGAGCCATCCTGTTTAGACAAACTAAAAACCACTCAAAACTTGCAAGAGCATCATGCTAAAGTGTTTCTTCTCTCTCTCCTAATTGCAGCAACCAAACATCATGACGGTCCTTAAGTTACTATTAGATAAAAATATATTGACAGGGCCAAACTACAAAGATTGGTTCAGGAATGTCAAAATGGCAATCACTTATGACAAGTTGGGGTATCTCCTTACCTCTAAGGCCCCCGCCGTCCCAGGTCCAGAATCTAGTATCGCGGATAAGGAAATCCGTAAGACCTGGGAGATTGACAGCGCGAAGGCCACGTGCCTTGTGCTTGCCTCTATGGACAATGAACATCAGAGGAGGCACGAGAATATGGATCTTGAATCCATATTTCTCCATACTAAGGAACTATATGGAGAGCAATCCTGTATCGCAAGATACGAGACCTCGAAGAAGCTATTTTCAGCGAGGTTGGCCGTTGGATCATCTTTAGCGGAACACGTGCTTAAGATGATTGGCTACATTGAGGAGCTCGCGGACCTCGGGACCATATTAGAGAACGAGCTCTACACCGACTTGATTCTCCAGTCCCTTCCATCCACCTACGCCCAGTTTATCCTTAATTTCAACATGCAAGGAAAAGAAGTTGAACTTCCGGAACTCCTCAACATGTTGAGGAGTGTAGAGAGCGCCCTACAGAAAGTCAGGAAAACACCCGCTTTGTTTGTTGAAGGAGCTTCCTTTTCTAGGTCCAAAGCGAAAGCCAAAAGAAAGAAGAAGAAGGCCCCCACCAAACCAAGGGGCGGTGTTAGTAAGGTGGAAGCCAAGGGAAAAGCGAAGGTAGCGGGACAGATTGTGGGGAAGGAAGAATGCTTTTATTGTCATAAGAAAAGACACTGGAAGAAAGATTGTAGGGCTTGAAAGTCCAAGAACTAGGACCCGAAGCAAGTTGTGTCTTCGGCTTCAGGTGTGTATGTTATTGAAAACTGTCTGTCAATCAACTCTACTTCCTGGGTATTGGATATCGGATCGGGATCTCATATCTGTAATTCTTTGCAGGCACTGAGAAGGTGTAGAGTTTTGAAGGCAGGTGATATGACCCTCAGAGTTGCAAACGGAGCAAGCATGGATGCTGAGTCCGTGGGGGACTATCACTTAGGGTTGACAAATGGACATGTTTTGGTTTTGCGCAACTATTATTTTGTACCCGGTTCGACTTGTAATATCATATCTGTATCTTTAATGTCTAAAGAAGGTTATGATTTTGCATTTGTAAGCAATGTTGTAAACATTCACCATAATCATGTCTTGATTGTGTCGGGTACATTAAGCAACGGGATATACGTATTAAACCAACCGCGGATTTTCAATATCCAGAATACACACAAAAGAAAGTCTACAGAATTAAATCATGCTTTCTTATGGCATTGTAGACTGGGTCACATCAATGAAACAGGATTGACTAAATTACATAAAGAGGGATATTTGGATCCGTTCGAATATCACTCTTAAGCAACTTGTTAATTTTGTCTTATGGGAAATATGACAAAGACTCCGTTTACTGGACACGGAGTAAGAGCGAGCGAGCTCTTGGGACTCATAGACAGCCATGTATGTGGTCCAATGTATACACATGCGCGAAGTGGTTATTCTTACTTCATTACTTTTACGGATGATTTTTCAAGGTATGGACATGTCTTCTTAATGAAACATAAATCTGAAGCCTTTGAAAAATTCTAGGAATACAAGAATGAAGTAGAAAAACAAACAGGCAAGAGTATCAAGACACTGAGATCTGATCGAGGTGGTGAAGACTTGAGTGCCGAGTTCCTGGATTACCTAAAAGAGAATGGAATTCTCTCTCAACATACTACTCCATACACACTACAACACAATGGTGTATCGGAGAGACGGAACCGAACCCTATTGGATATGGTACGTTCCATGATGAGTAACGCTGAGTTACCGCGATCTTTCTGGGGATATGCACTAGAATCAGCTGCATATCTTTTGAACCGGGTTCCAACTAAGTCAGTGCCTACCACACCATATTAGATGTGGAGTGGGAAGAAACTCTATCTTAAGCACATTAAGACATGGGGATGTCTAGCTTTTGTCAAAAAGCAGCATACGGACAAACTCGAGGCACCCTCAGTACAGTGCAAGTTTATAGGATATCCAAAGAACTCCAAGGGATATTTCTTCTATTACGCAGAGGAACAAAAGATATTTGTTTCTTATCATGCCTGCTTCTTGGAAATTGAATTTTTAGAAAATCGGAAAAGTGGGAGCGCAATAGAACTGGAAGAAATTCCAGAACCACAAGCTATTACTAAAAGCTTAGTAGAACCAGAAGGTTCGAAAAGACAGGACATTCTTGCACCGCTCCGCAGGAGTAATAGGCTTTCTCATCCACCTGAGAGATACTACGGTTTTCTCATAGACGGGGATAGAGAGGATTGCATCATTGATAATGATGAGCCCACTAGCTTCCAGCAGGCCATTCAGAGCACTGACTCAGTAAGATGGCTGGATGCAATGCGGACCGAGATGGAGTCCATGTACACCAACAAAGTATGGACTTTAGACTTTGCTCCAGAAGGGGTAAAACCTGTAGGCTGCAAATAGATCTTCAAAAGGAAGATTGGTGTAGATGGACAGGTTGAAACCTATAAGGCTATACTTGTTGCAAAGGGATTTTGTTAAAGACCTGGTTTGGACTATGACGAAACTTTTTCTCCCGTGGCTACGCTTAAATCCATTCGGATACTTCTTGCCATTGCTGCCTTCCATGATTATGAAATTTGGCAGATGGACGTAAAGACCGCTTTTCTAAATGGAAATTTAGAGGAATGTGTCTATATGGACCAGCCAGAGGGATTCATTCAGAGTGGGAGCAGCGGAAAAGTGTGCAAGTTGCTGAAGTCCATTTATGGACTGAAGCAGGTATCGCGGAGTTGGATCATCTGTTTTGATGAGACGGTCAAAGAATTTGGCTTTATCAAAAATCCAGATGAACCATGCATTTATAGTAAGATTGTAGCACAAACTGTCGTATTCCTCATTTTATATGTGGAAGACATTCTCTTGATAGGAAATGATATTCCTATGCTACAATCTGTCAAAGGGTTCTTGTCACAAAGATTCTCCATGAAAGACCTGGTTGATGCCTCTTACATTCTGGGGATCCAGATCTATCGTGATAGATCTAAGAGGATGTTGGGACTTTCACAGTCCAGGTACATCGACACCATACTGAAAAGATTCAGTATGGAAGATTCAAAGTGCGGTAATTTACCGGCTTGTCACGGAATCACCCTCTCCAAAGAGATCTCTCCCAAGACTGATTTGGAAAGGGATCGCATGTCTATTATACCCTATGCTTCTGCGGTAGGCTCTATAATGTATGCGATGTTGTGTACCAGAACAGATGTAGCTTATGCACTAAGTGTAGTAAGCTGGTATCAGTCAAACCCTGGGGAGAAGCACTGGATAGTGGTAAAGAACATTCTGAAGTACCTAAGAAAGACTAAGGATATGTTTTTGGTTTACGGTAGAAAAGACCTCCAGATCGAGGCCTTTGCTGACTCCAGCTTCCCGAGTGACAAGGATGACTCCAAATCTATGTCGAGATATGTCTTTACTCTCAATGGAGGGGTGGTGTGTTGGAAGAGTTCCAAACAGGAAACCGTTGCTGACTCAACGATGGAAGCGGAGTATCTCGCAGCATCAGATGCCGTAAAAGAAGCCGTCTGGATGAAGAAGTTCTTAACAGAACTTCAGGTGGTTCCGTCCATTGTTGATCCAATACCTCTGTATTGTGACAACAACGGGGCTATAGCTTTAGCAAAGGAACCCAGGTCCCATAAGAATGTCCAGACACATCTTGAGGCGGTATCACCTGATCAGGGAGATCATGGATCGCCGGGAGATCGAGGTTCGGAGGGTTGCTATAGAGGATAACACTGCAGATCGATTCACAAAGGCCATTCCTCAGACGCAGTTCGAGAGGCTATTCGAGATGATAGGTCTACGATATGCCAGCACATGGCCTTAGTGCAAGTGGGAGATTGTTAGTATGATGTGTCCTAGAAGCCATTATTGTATATTACTAGTTTGTATATTACATTTGGGAAGCTTGGGATATATACACAGATTTATAACAGTCTTGCTCAATATGGTAGTATGCTACTTGGTTTGTATCAATCTTAATATGTGTATATGTTTCTTTTGATATATTGCTAATACATATTGATAGAGCCCTTAGGATCTTTTGCTTGACTACCAGCGTTGTGATGGCAGTCACACGTGGGGGCTGGGTAGCCTATAAGCACATCCTTTTATAGGTCTCTGGTCGTAGGATTATCGAGACAGGGCATCGATACTCTAGAGTAGACTAGTGTATACGCTTCCCATCCCAGGAGGGGAGGTGGTCTGTCCCACAGCCATCAGTACGTCGTACTGGAGATAGTATGCTGGTGCTCGTTAGATTACGAGTACACTAGACAGGACTCGCTGGGAACTGTTGGTTGGTATTATACCTATCGTCAGTTATCAGTTCCCAGGTGACATGAGTACAGCTTTGTCAGTTGACATGACACTGTCACTTCGCCTCGAGTGTGTTCCCACTGTTCTTAAATTACTACCCTACCACGGCTTTATTGAGTCGTGCAAATAGGTAGGAGTTGGGTGCAGTCCCAAAGCACTTGGAGGCAGTGACGGTTAGACATGATTCTTCTCTCCCGGTATTGGGAGCTGATATCGCGCTGTGTCTAGGAGAGCCATTAAACAAAGTCCCTGGCCAGGGCAGGCGAGATTTACTTGTAGTCTTTCCAGTAGTTTCTCAGGGTGTTCTGGGCTACACTCTGACACGACTTATACCGCTATTAGGGGACTGACGTTTACCGCCCCATAGGCCCGACATGCGATACTCTTAGACGAACAGACCGGACTATACGGAGATTGTCGCATTCAGGCTCAGTAGGAGTTCGGAGGGGTTCACCTCATCGGTCTTCTTATCAACATCTACCTGGGGACCGTTATGTACAGCTAGTACCGCTTATGGCCTATGGTTAAACCCACTGCCAGCGTAGTGTTGAGTCTTTAGAGTCCAACACAGAGGGTTATTCGCCTTTGGGCAAAACAAAGTAGAGGTCGTATGGTTTTACGACAGGGTTCGTTCACATATGCGTACTTGTGCGTATTCGGTGTTCGGGAAGACATTACTAGTGGGCTTTGGTTCAAACTAGATCCTAGTATTTGTTTTAGGATTGGTCTTGTCTCATTGTATTCGTGTTTCTTCGGAATACGAATGCGGGTACGTACGTACAGTTGACAGAGGCGGAGAGGGAGACACCTCATTAGGGTTTTTGCCCATTGACTTGATCCAAACCCTAATGAGAATGAGAAATATAATTAATAATATTAATTAAGTATAATTGTATCATGGTTAGAATTAGTTTGACCATTTGACTTGTTGACTTACTTTGACCTAGATATTTTTCTTTTGCATAAGATGCTTCTTGAAGCATGCTTAGCACTAAATGTGAAATGATAATGGTCAAATCAACTCACCATCACAATTTTCTTAATTATTATTATTATTATCATAATTCTATCATATGAGAGCTCGGTTCTCGCATTCTCTCATGATCTTTCTCTCTCAAGGTTTGCTCTACCTCTTCCTCTCTCAAAGCTTTAATCTTTCATGTGTTGAAAATCAAAAGCTCTTGAGACTAAACCACCAAAATACTTCTCTACTCACTCTAGGGTTCTTAGTGTAGAATGCCAAGCACTCTAGTTACTTCATCATTGAGGTAGAAGCTCAAGGTAGATGTAGCGTTTTGAAAATCGTTTCGGTGAAATTCCGGAAAATCGGTAAAATAAGGGGGTTTTCTGTAAAAAAGTCAAAATACAAATATCTTATTATAAAAATTAAATATATATATTCTAGCTATGTAATTGCTAGTATTTGGTGTTTATTGACCCACTGGTGAAATTTCAAATTTTCTGAAAAATTTTCCGAAATTATTTATTTTAATATTATTTTAAGCCGTCACTAATATATTTAATTAGGGAAAATTACAAATTGGAATGAGTTGAAACAAATTTTGTGCATTATAAAACTTTAAATAAAATTTTATCATGTGGTTTTTGAAACGAAATCGTTTGCCAAAACGGTTTAGAAAATATCGAAGAAAAAAAGGCTTTTTTTAGTGTAAATGGATGTTTGGGGTGTTATATTTATCATTTTTTATCACCCCACACCCATACCCACACTCACACACCCCCATTTACTTCTCCCCTTGGCTGAATTCAGCACCCCCCACCCTTTTCCCCACTTGAATTTCAAAGAAAAGAAAAGAAAGGAAATAAGAAAATAGTAAAAACAGTATGGTCTTTTGTTGACTTGGTCTTCTTTTCTCCCATTGACTTCACCCACCCCCACACCACACCTCACCCCTCTCCTCTCTTGGCCGAAACTGATCTCTTGGCAGCCCCCCCCATTTTCTTCAAGTCTTCATCTTCCTTCACCTCCAAATTCATTCAAAAATCAACCAAAATCAACACAAATCAAAGCAAACTCAAAAATCTAATCCCTACCCATTATTCCATTGCCATTCAAGCTTGGATCTTGGTGAAGAGAGAGCATTTTGGGAGGCTAGATTTCATGTGAGATCAATAAAATTATGGAGGTATAATTTTAACCGTATAGTTAATTGTTGATTATTGCTTATGTTAGCTTAATTAAGTGTTTAATTAGGTGTTAACTTGGTTTACCCTTCAAGTTGAAATTGTAAGGAATTGGATTTGGATCAAGATAAGGGTTTTGATAAATTGTTCATGCTTTAATTGTGTAGTTGAACCTCTTAAGGTTAGGAAAACCTAATCTTGTTGCTATTATGTAAATTGTTGCATTTAATTTGTCCAAATCAAGTTTTTTAAGCAAACTAGGTTTTTGAAATTAAATTACAATGTGAGATTAAAATCTAAATTAAGGTTTCATGTCATTATTAATATTATAATGAGCGGTTTAATGACTTTGGTTCATGCAAAACCAAGCTTAATTGATGAATTGTGAATTTTACTTTAAAAGGTGTTAAAATTGATATTTTTGCAAACTAGGATTTTGGAAATTATGCAAATTTATGAGATTAAATTATGGAAATGGTTTTTATGACTTATTTAAGATATTTAGTGAATATTGTGGCCGCTAGATTCGTTTATACATCGAGTTTTGTACTAAAACGGTGATTTGTGCTTGCTAGATTTTCGGAAAAATGACTTTTTAAGTGAAATTGGGGTTTTTGTGAATTTAAAGCTATTTTATATTATAATTAGTGCTTATAATTGTACAAATGAGTGCGTTGCGAGCTTTCTCGATGGTTTGGCGTTTGTACGCCGACGTCGAGGGTTTTTGGGTCGATTTGTGAAAGCAACCTTAGGTTTTGACCTATGTGAGATTCGTGCGTCGTTTTGGTCATGAGTCAGATTTTAATGCGATATGGTGCGTTATGATATGTAGGTACCCCATGTGGACTTCGAGACGACAAGCTAGCGCGTGGCGACGTCGGCACCGGCGAGCGAGGACCAGCTGAGTAGATTTATATCTACGCGGAGAAGTCGGGTGGATGGCGTATAGCACCCCCGCAGTTCGTGGTGATGTATACGAATACGTATACACACATATATATATTGTTTATATATTGTTGAGTTATTGATGATAAATATGGATATTTGGTGTTCTTGGATGATTGAGTGCCGCGAAACCCTAGAGTAGCGGTCGCACACACTTGCACACACCCACCCATACTTGCATACTTTCTTCTTTCTTTTGTGCTCATACGGGAATATTTAGTTATGTGTTCACATAGGTATGGGACTATGTGTTCAGATACGGATTTGGGGATGATACTTAGGATTGAGACGAGTCGATGAGATTTGTGTTGAGATTGTGATATCGGTGATATGGCAGGATTCGTACTTGAGGTACGTCCTGGTGTTATAGCGGATCTTGGGGCGACGATACGGGTGAATAGTGTTATAAATAGGTGGTCGACATATGATCGTGATATGAGATATGATATGCTAGGATATTGATCCTAGGCTGTATTGGGCGATGTATACCCCTTGATGATGATATGTGCTGATGATATCGGTTTGTACGAGACTGTCGATCAGTAGTCAGATCATGACTATATTGATAATATTAGTATTGTACTAGACATAGGTCCGTACCTTAGACTATGATCTTTGATAAAGAGGATACCGGATGAATAGTGTGATGAATATGATTTTGACCCGTACCCAGATTTGGGATGCCATACGACGGATTTACGTACGAGCTATATATTGATGATTGATCCGCACTCTTGACTTGGGATGTCTGATTATAGATATGGTATCGGATATGATATTATTGAGGCAGGATCGCCGACTATACATATACAGGTATGTATATGTATCGACTCAGATGATAGGCGGTTTCCTTACCTATAGTTCAGCCGTATAGTTTAGTGTAGTTGTTAGGTTAGATTAGACTCCTACCTATTTCAAAACTAGCGGATCGTGGGTATTTTAAAAGACAGGTCAAGGGATCTACGGATATTTCAAAAGACGTATCCCTTCTTAAAACTACCGTAGCCCTATTTTCAAAACCCCACGATTCGTGTTATTTCAAATGGCACCATTGTTCAATATTTAGCTCCCGCTCATTTTGGTTGCTCGCTCCGCATCGCATACTTACATTGTTTTTTTCCTATTGTATTGTTGACATTATGCTGTTAGGACACCAGCACCATTACCTATGATGCGTATATACCACATACACTTACTTGCCGGCTCACACATATCTTCATCGGTAATTGCCATGTCACGTACACCTTAGAAAATATTATTGCTTAACTTAGCTTGATAGCCAGTAGTTTGACATAATATTAGTGTACATACTTTATATGCCAGCTTAGATATTGTAGTTATTACTTGTCGCTTCATGCATACCGTTATTCATTGATATGCCGCATTCATGGATTCTCATGCATATATTCACTATTTTACGTGTTATTGAGGTTTTGGATTCGGATTTCCATGAGATTTTCTGGATTTGGAGGAAAACCGCAAAAATATAAATAAACCTTTTCTCTCTTTTAAAAATACAAAGTGCGGTTTTTCCCATGATGTATGAGTCGTCCACCATGAGTTTGCTGATGGATTTCGAGACCCGATTCGAGGAGACGGATGAACCGTTTCGGGTACATGGTGGACCCGGTAAGGTACCCCGGGGCAAGAAGCGCGTGATGATGACGATGTGAGCCTGGCAGGGGAGCACTACCTACCGGTTATTTTACCGACGCGCCGGATATCCGGAGGATACCGTCGTGGTCTTGAGATGGATGGTAGGGGCCGGTCTGGACTGACGGCGCCCAACATATTATGATTGAGACATTGAGATTTCGAGATATTGAGGTACAGAGACTGTGATACAGAGATATTGAAATATTGGGATTTTGTTTTGTGCCGATGCTAGGCATTGTTTTATGCTGATTTCATTATGATACCTCATTTTAAAAATACAAAAGAAATATCACTAAATTATGAACACAGTTCTTCATTTACATGTATTCTGTTTTCATGCATTCATACCTCATTCATATGATATATTGCTACCCGAGGCACTGACACGGGCACATGAGATTACACTCGGGTTAGATGTTTACCCTAGCCTTGTTATAGGTTGCATGTTATATATATAATTGAGGATATATTATGATCATCGACCTAGGTTGCGTTATTTATGCGATTTCTTTTCGTGGATGTTTTTCTATTCACGAGTTGGCAACTCACCCCCGTTGTGCCCCAGTTTCTTGCAGGTTCGCCGTACAGGTTTCTTTACGGCTTTGCTGGCACTATTTCCATTTCCGGGTGACTTGCTAGTAGGTGGGTTTACTTGTATCGTACCCCCATTATATATCTTGTATATTATTATTCAGTTGTATCAAGAAGTTCCATCAACCAAACATGTATTTATTTTGAGATAGAGACCAGTGATGTTATTCCTTCGACCTTAGAGTCGCGCGTTTTATTCCTGCGGTTTTCTTGCGGTTATGAGTTTCCTTTTGAATTTTGATCCTCGCCGTTGGCGTTGTATATTATATTGCTTGTGTGGTTGTGGCCGTCGATTGACGAAGAGCTAGCTCCCGCTTGGGGATGCCTTTTTATTGATTTCGTATACTATTCATGTTGTATCCCGTTTGGGCGCCAGTATTTACAAAGGAGACTCTGCCGAAATTTTCAGGAAATTTTTGATGTTTTTAAAAACCGCATAATTCGGCTTATGCTATTGAAACTAGTTGCTTTAAGTTGGTTTTTCCTGCACTCTACATCTTTTCTTGGTTTGGATTTCTGGGTTTTTGGTTTACTTAGATTACGTACGCCTCGAGACGTTCGTAGTTTAAGTGCCGGTCATGTTCCGTACTTTCGGGTCGTGACAAAGTTGGTATCAGAGCGTTAGGTTTTACCTTCGGAGCGTAGGATAACCCATGGTTGATGGAATAGGTGACTAAAGTAGAGTGACGTACCGTAGGTATGTTCCGCGGCATATTTACGATACGCTACTCCACTTAAGAAGCCTTAGGATGTACATTTCTTTGCTCAGTATTATATTCATTCCGATCTAGCCTCATCAGTACCAGTTATGGTTTTGCTGCCACGATTACGGGCAGGGAGAGCTACGGCTAGAGTTGCGGTCAGCATGAGCTCGGCACGAACGAGGACTGACCAGGGCGAAATTCCAGCGACACACGATTGTGGAGATGTGTCTTTTTACTGTGTTTCCGCGCCACGAGCGTTTGGCGGGTCGCCTTTATGAGGTTACTCGGATGTGCTGATCGACACTAGAGGATTGAGCCAATGATAGAGGCCAGCCAGATTTTGATGACCGTTGGTGTATTGCTCACTCATGATGATTGAGGCACTGTTCAGCGTGCAGACGAGTGAGCCAGTTGTTGCTGCGAGCGACGGGATATTACACCAGACGCTGGAGCTAATGCAGTATGAGTTGTACTAATAGATGATAGAAGGTCGCTAGCCACCCGATGATGAATGACTAGGACATGTGGTTCGTTCGCCTACCCGATGAGAGGTCATCAGATAGATTGATTCCAGCTAGAGACGACTTCACGCGGAGACGTTGGGAGTCGACAGAGACGATCGAATGTCAAAAACCTATTATTCCAAGTTTAAAGTAGTCGGAAAGACATGCAGGAAATTCTATGGTCGCTCTAGAAGAATGAAACCCTAACTCGACTTAATGACCGTGTGAAATCCTTTGAACCTTCGGGTTTGCGGCAGTTCTACGGCGCCATTAGTGAGGCTTGGGTTTGCCCTTCTACGGCTGGACCACCGATGCTGTGGTATGTACTCGATACTATTAAACTGTGCCCAAGATGTTGAGCTCTTGGGGGATTATGAGGTTTTGACGACTCGATCGGATGGCTCGACTTAATTCGGATGCTAGGTGGTGAGATGCATTTGTTGGGAGACTCCCGATACGAGGATAGCTGTTGGAGCTCAGTCCATGGAGCCACGACGAGACGAGTCCGAAGTGGTCGACATTAGAGAAAGGTGAAGTAAGAGGTTCGTACCAGATCTAGATGAAACGACATTCCACTCCGCCGACATCAGAGATGCGATACGTATGCCGAGGCATTATACTTGTATATACCTTCCAGAAAGAGTCGCGTTGAGTATGCAGCCGTTCCAGAATGAGAACAGATCTAGTAAGGGACGATGACTTCCGGACAGTTCGGCAGAGACGAGATTTGGGAGAGATCTCGATATGACCTTTCTGGAATAAATTACGAGAAGACTTGGACCCAGTAGTGGTCATGTTACGCACACCAGCAGGCCAGAGTTCATGATCATTGACCAGACATCCCACTAGTGACCGCGACAGTTAGCCCGAGATTCTTAGAGGATGCACTTGAGCGGTACTATTCCGCCATTATTGATTTCGATGTTTTGGGTGATTTATTCTTATGATTTGATTTTGATGATTGATGATTTACGATCTTTGCACAGTGTTGCCCTTGATATAGTTTTCGTGCTTTGATTTCACATGTTTGTGATTTTACGATTTTAGACATTTGAGTTGATTTTGTGCGTATGCACGCACACGATTTGGTTTTTGCACTCGGTATTTGTTTTGTGCACCTTGTGCACCTGACTGGATTTTGCGTATATTCGGCACTTGATATTGGATTTCATGATTTCGTGCATGATGGATGCACCTGAATTGGATTTTCGCGCATGTTGGGCGCATGTTTTGAAGTGTGATTTTGGTGCACACCAGATGCACTAAATCGAGATTTTTCGTGCATGTCAGATGCACCTGATTTTGATGTCAGGCACACATGTTGCCTACGACAGATGTTTCATGCACACCGATGCACTTAGATGTTGTTTCTGTGCATATGTATGGCACATATTTGGATTTTGATTTCCGTGCGCACCAGACGCACGTAGTATTCATACGCGTATTTTGGGATTGATTTTTTCTTATAGAGCAGTACGTTTTTATGATATTGCTATGTGTTTTCGTACTGAGCAGGACTTGTCAGAGGACAGTACCTGAATATATTTTACATCTATAGTTTTGAGTTATATCATATTGGTTTTGCTTTGGATTTGGTATTAATATCTTTCCCATGACTCCGATGATTGCGGGATGCTTGACGGAGTTTTGATTTGAGTTATATGCTCATTTTTCATACGCATGCGCTGCGCTACGATTTGTTTTATGTATTTACAATTTTGGAGCCCCGACGACTTGATGGTTTTGGTTCAGATGTTTTAGTATTTGGGGGGAGTTTTACTTTAAATTCGGGGACCGAATTTTTTTTAAGTGGGGAAGATTGTAGCGTTTTGAAAATCGTTTCGGTGAAATTCCGGAAAATTGGTAAAATAAGGAGGTTTTCTGTAAAAAAGTCAAAATGCAAATATCTTATTATAAAAATTAAATATACATATTCTAGCTATGTAATTGCTAGTATTTGGTGTTTATTAACCCACTGGTGAAATTTCAAATTTTCTGAAAATTTTTCCGAAATTAATTATTTTAATATTATTTTAAGCCGTCACTAATATATTTAATTAGGGAAAATTACAAATTGGAATGAGTTGAAACAAATTTTGTGCATCATAAACCTTTAAATAAAATTTTATCATGTGGTTTTTGAAACGAAATCGTTTGCCAAAACGGTTTAGAAAATATCGAAGAAAACAGGCTTTTTTAGTGTAAATGGATGTTTGGGGTGTTATATTTATCATTTTTCATCACCCCACACCCATACCCACACTCACACACACCCATTTACTTCTCTCCTTGGCTGAATTCAGCAGCCCCCACCCTTTTCCCCACTTGAATTTCAAAGAAAAGAAATGAAAGGAAATAAGAAAATAGTAAAAAGAGTATGGTCTTTTGTTGACTTGGTCTTCTTTTCTCCCCTTTACTTCACCCACCCCCACACCACACCTCACCCCTCTCCTCTCTTAGCCGAAACTGATCTCTTGGCAGCCCCCCCATTTTCTTCAAGTCTTCATCTTCCTTCACCTCCAAATTCATTCAAAAATCAACCAAAATCAACACAAATCAAAGCAAACTCAAAAATCTAATCCCTACCCATTATTCCTTTGCCATTCAAGCTTGGATCTTGGTGACGAGAGCATTTTGGGAACCTAGATTTCATGTGAGATCAATAAAATTATGGTGGTATAATTTTAACCTTATAGTTAATTGTTGATTATTACTTATGTTAGCTTAATTAAGTGTTTAATTAGGTGTTAACTTGGTTTACCCTTCAAGTTGAAATTGTAAGGAATTGTGTTTGGATCAAGATAAGGGTTTTGATAAATTGTTCATGCTTTAATTGTGTAGTTGAACCTCTTAAGGTTAGGAAAACCTAATCTTGTTGCTATTATGTAAATTGTTGCATTTAATTTGTCCAAATCAAGTTTTTTAAGCAAACTAGGTTTTTGAAATTAAATTACAATGTGGGATTAAAATCTAAATTAAGGTTTCATGTCATTATTAATATTATAATGAGCGGTTTAATGACTTTGGTTCATGCAAAACCAAGCTTAATTGATGAATTGTGAATTTTGCTTTAAAAGGTGTTAAAAATTGATATTTTTGCAAACTAGGATTTTGGAAATTATGCAAATTTATGAGATTAAATTATGGAAATGGTTTTTATGACTTATTTAAGATATTTAGTGAATATTGTGGCCGCTAGATTCGTTTATACATCGAGTTTTGTACTAAAACGGTGATTTGTGCTTGCTAGATTTTCGGAAAAATGACTTTTTAAGTGAAATTGGGGTTTTTGTGAATTTTAAGCTATTTTATATTATAATTAGTGCTTGTAATTGTAAAAATGAGTGCGTTGAGAGCTTTCTCGATGGTTTGGCGTTTGTATGCCGACGTCGAGGGTTTTTGGGTCGATTTGTGAAAGCAACCTTAGGTTTTGACCTATGTGGGATTCGTGCGTCGTTTTGGTCATGAGTCAGATTTTAATGCGATATGGTGCGTTATGATATGTAGGTACCCCATGTGGACTTCGAGACGACAAGCAAGCGCGTGGCGACGTCGGCACCGGCGAGCGAGGACCAGGTGAGTAGATTTATATTTACGGGGAGAAGTCGGGTGGATGGCGTATAGCACCCCCGCAGTTCGTGGTGATGTATACGAATACGTATACACACATATATATATTGTTTATATATTGTTGAGTTATTGATGATAAATATGGATATTTGGTGTTCTTGGATGATTGAGTGCCGCGAAACCCTAGAGTAGCGGTCGCACACACTTGCGCACACCTACCCATACTTGCATACTTTCTTCTTTCTTTTGTGCTCATACGGGAATATTTAGTTATGTGTTCACATAGGTATGGGACTATGTGTTCACATACGGATTTGGGGATGATACTTAGGATTGAGATGAGTCGATGAGATTTGTGTTGAGATTGTGATATCGGTGATATGGCAGGATTCGTACTTGAGGTACGTCCTGGTGTTATAGCGGATCTTGGGGCGACGATACGGGTGAATAGTGTTATAAATAGGTGGTCGACATATGATCGTGATATGAGATATGATATGTTAGGATATTGATCCTAGGCTGTATTGGGCGATGTATACCCCTTGATGATGATATGTGCTAATGATATCGGTATGTACGAGACTGTCGATCAGTAGTCAGTTCATAACTATATTGATGATATTAGTATTGTACTAGACATAGGTCCGTACCTTAGACTATGATCTTTGATAAAGAGGATACCGGATGAATAGTGTGATGAATATGATTTTGACCCGTACCCAGATTTGGGATGCCGTACGACGGATTTACGTACGAGCTATATATTGATGATTGATCTGCACTCTTGACTTGGGATGTCTGATTATAGATATGGTATCGGATATGATATTATTGAGGCAGGATCACCGACTATACATATACAGATATGTATATGTATCGACTCAGATTATAGGCGGTTTCCTTACCTGTAGTTCAGCCGTATAGTTTAGTGTAGTTGTTAGGTTAGATTAGACTCCTACCTATTTCAAAACTAGCGGATCGTGGGTATTTTAAAAGACAGGTCAAGGGATCTATGGATATTTCAAAAGACGTATCCCTTCTTAAAACTACCGTAGCCCTATTTTCAAAACCCCACGATTCGTGTTATTTCAAATGGCACCATTGTTCAATATTTAGCTCCCGCTCATTTTGGTTGCTCGCTCCGCATCGCATACTTACATTGTTTTTTTCCTATTGCATTGTTGACATTATGATGTTAGGACACCAGCACCATTACCGATGATGCGTATGTACCACATACAATTACTTTCCGGCTCACACACATCTTCATCGGTAATTGCCATGTCACGTACACCTTAGAAAATATTATTGCTTAACTTAGCTTGATAGCCAGTAGTTTGACATAATATTAGTGTACATACTTTATATGCCAGCTTAGATATTGTAGTTATTACTTGTCGCTTCATGCATACCGTTATTCATTGATATGCCGCATTCATGGATTCTCATGCATATATTCACTATTTTACGTGTTATTGAGGTTTTGGATTCGGATTTCCATGAGATTTTCTGGATTTGGAGGAAAACGGCAAAAACATAAATAAACCTTTTCTCTCTTTTAAAAATACAAAGTGCGGTTTTTCCCATGATGTATGAGTCGTCCACCATGAGTTTGCTGATGGATTTCGAGACCCGATTCGAGGAGACGGATGAACCGTTTCGGGTACATGGTGGACCCGGTAAGGTACCCCGGGGCAAGAAGCGCGTGATGATGACGATGTGAGCCTGGCAGGGGAGCACTACCTACTGATGATTTTACCGACGCGCCGGATATCCGGAGGATACCGTCGTGGTCTTGAGATGGATGGTAGGGGCCGGTCTGGACTGACGGCGCCCTAGATATTATGATTGAGGCATTAAGATTTCGAGATATTGAGGTACAAAGACTGTGATACAGAGATATCGAGATATTGGGATTTCGTTTTGTGCCGATGCTAGGCACTGTTTTATGCTGATTTCATTATGATACCTCATTTTAAAAATACAAAGGAAATCTCACTAAATTATGAAAACAGTTCTTCATTTACATGTATTCTGTTTTCATGCATTCATACCTCATTCATATGATATATTGCTACCTGAGGCACTGACACGGGCATATGAGATTACACTCGGGTTAGATGTTTACCCTAGCCTTGTTATAGGTTGAATGTTATATATATAATTGAGGATATATTATGATCATTGACCTAGGTTGCGTTATTTATGCGATTTCTTTTCGTGGATGTTTTTCTATTCACGAGTTGGCAACTCACCCCTGTTGTGCCACACTTTCTTGCAGGTTCGCCGTACAGGTTTCTTTACGGCTTTGCTGGCACTATTTCCATTTCCGGGTGACTTGCTAGTAGGTGGGTTTACTTGTATCGTACCCCCATTATGTAGGGATCCTAGGCACTCTAGTGAGGTCTCCCAAGCCATCAACCATGGCAATTTCAAAAATTATGGTGCCTAGAAACCCTAAACTACGGATCGATAACTAGATGTCTAGGCGAACAAGAACTAGTTAACCCTTAACTAATGAGAAAACGGAAATACAACCTTTGTAGATCCGGTGCTCCACCTCCATAGCTCCGCAACGAAGTCGCCTCCGCTGTCCAAGTCAAATCCGGGCTCTAGGATCGGCTTCGTCGGAGAATGGGCAAGCTAGGTCGTCGATGTCCATGCCGAAGATGATCTACGTCGATGCATCGCTAAATCAAGCTCCGACTTCACCAAGTCAAGAAACTTGTGAAGTAAACACACTCTACTACTTGGCAAGAGGTAGAGGATGAAGAAATAGGAAGTGGGTAGACTTTAGTTTTGGATTTCTCACTCAAAAACATCAATCACCATTGATGAGGTAAGCTTTTCTTCACTTGAAGCAAGGAAGAAGAAGAAGAAAAATGTTATGATAAGTTAAATAAAAAGAAAAGAATAATCCAATCTTTATCATAACTTAACCATGGTTATGTGTAGAGATTGAACTAGGGTTAAATCAAATGGTTAGGTTAAGCATGAGATAAGAATGGCGGACAAAGTCAAAGGTTCATGAATCTTCATGAAAAAACAAAGAAAGCCTCCATTCTTCTCATTTCATTTTCCAAAAAGAAAATAAATAAATAAATAAATAAATAGATATGAAAAAAAAAACCTAACCATTTGAATAACCATGGTTTAATCTTTACACAAACTCAAGTTAGCATGCATCATCAAACATGATACATACAAGTGCACAAAAACATATCGCATATGCAATGCGCACGAACCAAGTGAGAAAATCCGTCTAAAGTGAACCGATACTAGTTAATGGAAAGTAATATATCAAATATATAATTATACATTAAATCATTAAATCAACACTTGATTCAATGATCCGGTCATGCGCACATAACCGACTGGTATCATTAGTAACATCTTATCGAATCAACACTTGATCCGATAACCCGGCTATATCTCATATAACCGATCAATGTCACATCGCGAGAATCGAATACAGTATCACATACTCGTATTATTCTCGGTCCTGCACATATCTCATATGCGCTCCTATTTCGTTTCGCTTGAGCCAGGAAACCTCTGTGTAGGACTCTAAAGACTCGTCAATACGCCGGCAGCAGGCGATGATCATATCAAACACCCACAGGCCGCAAGCGGTCTGCTAAACGTAACGGCCACCCGGGTATTGAGCGATCTGAAGATCGACGAGCAAGCCCGCTCACGCTCCAGTGAATCCGACCAGTAACACTACCGTACAGTCCGGTCTGATCGTCTGATATGTCGCATATCTCGCCTAGGGGTGGTAAACGTCAGACCCCAATAGCTCGATAAGTCGTGTCGATATGAGGTCTATAACTGTTCGAGAAACTACTGGTAACACTTACCAGTAAATCTCAGCAACCCTGGCCAGGGATTTCCTGTTATAGCCAATCGAACACAGCGCAACATCAACTCCCTATACCGGGAGAGACGAATCCCCTCCTATCGCTCATTGCCTCCATGTGACTCGGGACTGTATCCAAAAACCACCGTTTTGCACGCCCTCTTGGACATGGTAAGATGGAAATCAAAGCACAGTGGGAACCATACAAGACTCTATGACGATCTCGGGTCAACAGACTACTCTGTACCAGTGTCACCAGAGAACTGCCATCTGACGTGAGGTATAATACCATCTGGGAGTTCTCGGCGAGTCCGTCCAGTGTACCCAGTCTCAACTGAGCACCCGTATATCTCCTCTGATGTCAAACACCGATGGATATGGGATCATCCATCGCCCATCTATATGGGTCGAGAAGGTATACGCTAGTCTACTTTGGTATATCGATGCCCCGTCTCGATACACCCTCGACTAGGGACTTTGAAGGATGTACTTATGGACTACCATGTCCCCACTAGTATGATCCGCATCATAGTCCAGGTAGTCAAGTACAGATCCTAAGGGCTTTACCAACATGTAACAGAGAGACAGTCAGCATACACGTTAAGGTAAAAGTCAACCAGATAGCATACTATCATGTCGAGCAAGAAAGTCCTCCCTATATATGTCCCAGCATCCACTACAATATACATCCTATGTACAGTAATGGCCTCTAGGGCATACATATAACTAACAATCTCCCACTTGCACTAGGGCCATCTGTAGCAGTGGTTGCAGTATCTCATACTCAACCATCCCATAAAAGTCTCTCTCTGGGAACAGGCCTTTGTGAGTGGATCCGCTGTGTTGTCCTCTGAGTCTACTCTCCAAAACTCGATCACCATGGAGATCAACCATCTCCATGATCAAGTGTTACTGCCTTAGAATATGTCTGGATCACTGATGGGACGGGCGTTCCTTGGCATGAGCCACAACTCCATTGTCACACAATGGGAGGAACATAGTTCATCTCATGAACCAATATACACCCAAACAACCTCTTTGGTAGCATCTTAAGTAGCGATGTATCCTGCCTTTATCGTCTAGTATGTCACGGTGTCTAGTTTGGAACTCTTCCAACATACCGTCCCTTTACTGAGGGTAAAGACAATGCCTGTGACTGACATTCAGTCGTCTTTATCACCCTGGAACACTTCCAGTGATTCTCCCCAGGATCGATTGATACCGTCTCACTACATCTAGTGAGAATTCTAACATCCATTTAGATCTATCTCATAGATCCAAAATCCCAGGATTTAGTAGGTATCACTTCGATCCTATACGGAGAATCATTGTGATAAGCGGAGATTGATCGAGCGTAGCATAGGAAACTCCTTCCCTATCAAGAGTATGTCATCCACGTACTCTACGAGGATCGTCACCATACTCCCTACTACCTTTTTGTTTATACAAGGTTCATCTACCATTTTGATGATGTCAACTTCTTTGACTTATCCATCAAAACAGATGATCCTACTCCGCGATGCCTGCTTTATCCTATAAAGCATCTTGCACACGTTTCCGCTGCTCCCACTGTCTACGAAGCCCTCTGGCTGTGTTCTTATAGACGCTTTCTTCCAAATCATCATTTAGAAAAGCAGTCAAGACACCCAACCACCAGATATCATAGTCATGGTATGTAGCCGTGGCAAGTAGGATCTGGATGGACTTAAGCATAGCTACTTGAAAAGGTTTCATCATTATCCACGCCTGGTTGATGATGAAAACCTTTAACAAGTCTAGCTTCGAAAGTCTCAACTTTTCCATGTACACCAAGTAATCTTCTCAAGATATACTTGCTCCTGATGGGGATTTAACCCTTCAGATATAGCAACCAAAGTCCATACTTTGTTGGTGTATAAGGATTCTATCTCAGATCGCTAAACATCCAGCCATTCTTACAGAGTCCTACTCCAGATGGCCAGCTCGAAGCTAGTTGGGTCATCATCTCATGATGCAATCCTCGCTCCCACTGTCATAGAGAAACCGAAGTATCTCTCTGGTGGGTGAGGAACCCTACTAGATCGGCGGAGAGGCTGAGGTTCGTTGGAATCTACTGAATTCTTTGGTTCTATCAAATCATATGCTGTAGTTTGTATAGCTGGAACATTTCCAGTTCTACATTACAGACCTTGCCTCGAGCTTGTCCGGATTTTGCTTTTAGACATAGGCCGGACAACCCCAAATCTTAACTAACTTAAGACATGGGCTCTTCCCTTTCCATATCGCATATGAAGTGGTAGGTATTGATTTGATTCGAACCCTATTCAATAGGTATGCAACTTCTCAAGTGCATAACACCCAAAAGGAAAAAGGTAACTCAGTAGTACTCATCATAGAGCACACCTTATCATATAGGGTGTGAATGCTCCGCCCCGATATACCATCGTGCTATGGTGTATTCGGAGGAGTAATGCCGAGAGAGAATCTCATTCTCCATTAGAATAGTCCTGGAATTCCGTGCTCAAGTATTCTCCTCCTTGATCTCATCAAAGGACATAATACTTATACCCGTATTTTGGTTCTCTACTTCTAACTTATATTCTGTGAATATCTCAAAAGGTTCGGACTTGTGTTTCAACAGGAACATAGGTCTGAATCTCGAAAGATCATCAGAGAATGTAATGAAGTATAAAGAACCAGTCCTGGCATGTGTAGACAGGAGACCTTACATACATCATCATGTATCAGTCCCAAGAGTTCATTAACTCTTTCTCTGTTTCCAGTAAACGGAGCTATGGTCATCTTATCTTTGTGACATGACTGGCGAGTTTCACAAGATGTAAATTCAAACTAATTTAAATATGCATCTATATGTAACTCTAGCTAGTCGGGTCACATTGATCTGACCTAGTCTACAATGCCTCAAGAAGAATTCGTTCATTTCTGAACTCTTCCTCTTGTGTGTGATCCGTATACTAAGAACTGTAGTTTGATTTAGAACATCAATGCTTTTAGATAACGTGCCTGGACCGATCAACTTTTGATATAGGAAATGTTCAAAACATTATCCAACAATACAAAATTTTATCATTTCTTTACCAATAAAGAGAGTGATATGATTTTGTATATCAGGTTCGGTATCTAATAACATTCGTTCAGAATCAATGTATCGGTAATACAGGGTGACAGTGACCGACAGACTTGGCTGCAACTCTTGCCCCGTTTTCTGCCTCATGAAACTTATCACCCGTTCTCAGTTCTCTACCTTTCTGTAGCCCTATGTAATAGATTACATATCTGGGATCCTGATCTGGTATCATATACCTAGGATGCGGAGGATACTGAGAAACAGTTCTGTATAATGAACACACCCGAAGATGATGCATCGGCATGCACTCTCTTCGTTTGGGCGGCACGGGAAATCTGGTATTCCCCAATTTCCTGCTCTGTCTTATAACAATTATAAGTTGGAGCGGGACCAACGTTCCCCAGCTCAGTATAACAAGCGGGTTCGGTCAATACTTCGTATTATTATCTTGATTAAGGCGTGATATGGTCGCTACCTGGAGAGAGAGAGAAGAAAACACTCAGCGTGCGCTCTGTCAAGAATAGATTGGTTATTATTTTATCTAATCAGGATGGCTCCCACTGCTTTTTATCAAATCTTCCTTCAAACCCTAAAAGGAAAGACTAGCCGGGATTAATTACACACTACAAGTTCGCCAATCTTTCAGCCAGGCCAGTGTTGGTACTTTGAGGGAGGTCCCCCGTGCTTTCGCACGAACCTAATTAATGTAAACCTCGTTTTCCCATAGGCGTAACCTCGTTGACACCTTTCTAGACACCTACTTGATCGGCTAATTGTAATGTATAAAACTCTCCCAGGAGTAACACTTACTCGCAGCGGGTATCGGGATCCAACTATCTCATAGAAGGTATGCAATCTCATTGCAAATTTCAACACTTGAAATTCCCGATAATATTTTGCCCCTAGCTCGCTATGACCTTGACGAATGCCAAACAACCCATAGTGCACTAGTCAAGTTCAACCCGTACATTACTTGATCGAATTAAACCCACCCGCACGACCCTTGACGAATGCCAAACAACGCCGTACGAATACCCTAATCCAATCTGCATCATATGCATAAGCAGATAAATACTAGTTAGCTACCGCACACTACGCCTTGACGAATGCCAAACTACCGTAGCACGAATACTAACTAGTACTTATCTGTAATGACGGAGGGCTACAACAGGTTTTTCTGAAAACCTATTGCGTAATGAACTTGATATCGTTGTAGGATCGAATGAATTTTAAAATGGAGTGCTTTTGAAGCTTTTCTAGTTTTGCTAAAGGAGTCACTCCCGGTGAAGGGATCGTCGGTCCTTTCCTCGTCGAATGAGGTGCGGGATATATCATATATATCACTGTGCAAAGCAAAAACTCTTAAAAGCAATCAAAAGACAAACCGAGTGTGTAGCATCTGCCAGTTATTGCTAAAGGAGTCACTCCCGGTGAAGGGATCTCGGTCCTTTCCTCATCGAATAAGGTGCAGGATATATCACATATACCGCTATGCAAAGCAAGAACTGTAGCTACCTGTTTTATTTTGAAATTCGATTCTACAACATCTTAGGTTTCTTTTAATTTCATTAATCACATTAATGAAGTCCCATCATTTATTTACCTAAACATAACAGATAGATATGACGTACACTTATGCCATCCGCATTCGCCTCGATGTCCCCTCGTGCACCGTTAGGTTAGGTAACTAACGGCAGAGCGGGGCAGGGCTAGCGCGGGTGTAAAACATAAGTAACGTCTATATAATATATCATATATACTATATACTATATCCATCACAGAAACATCTCATGATCACATCACAGATATCGCAGCAGAAGAAACATATGAAATATTGGATATACTAGGACGTCCGTGTTTTCAATACGAGCCAGTACAAAACACGGATTCCACGGTCGTGATGAATAGCCAATCCCACACCCCTAGACCCCTACGAGAGCGGCAAGAAACCCTGCCAATTCTAGGGTTAGGAAACCCGGACTCGACTCCTCGAGTTGGTCTCCCACTGGACCCCAGAACCCGGTTACTTGTGCTCCCCTCCTTGGGTCTATCCTAGTGCAGAAAAGTAAATAATATACAAAGGGTGACAACTTCCGCAACCTGGAAGCGCCCCAATAAAAGAATATTACATACAAGTTTTTACATGAATGAAATTGAAAAACACTCATCTCACATAAAAACCCCCGGCTATTCAAACACGACAATCCAATATAACATATCCAGCAACACATAACATCACATGTCATCAACGTAAGTAAATATGCGCATCCCAATTGTCGTTGACATATAGCAACGAAACCGGCGATATCACATATTACACTTACGGTCACAAAAAAGAAAGTGTAAAACTACAACAGTTGGAATCCGCAACCACCTCAGACATCACATGCCTGACCAAATGAATTACTTAGACATCGCATGCCTAACAATTATAAACCCCGCATTTTAGTCTCAAAATCGAAAACTCTTTTCAATATCAAGTCGGGCAATACAACAAGATTCCCGACATCCTGATCGAATGCTCGTCGCAAACTTCAGTAGACGGCCGCACCCCCGATACCGTCGACGAAGTGCACCAAGGCGGAACACCGCTGCCGCGAGCACCCGAACGGATGCTTTCGGCGACGGGGTTCTCCTACAGTCACTTGGTCGGGGATATGGAGTGAGGCTGTCTATTAAGTTTACCCGGCGAGTATCGGAGTACGCTACGTGATTGCGACGGACTTTTGATCACATCAAAATTCCGTGGCAACCGATCAAGTGAGACTAAACTGCTATGTTTATAACATTCATTCAGTTATCTCATAACTATTGTGAATTCCAATTATTGTATCCCATTCCAGATAAATAGAAAATGTTAAACTTTCCGATCGAACATTCTAACACCCAAGTTTTCCCGATACAGATCAACACATGAAACTAGTCTAACAACATTCAGTTCGTACCTCAGTACCAACGGTCCAGCCGTAGAAGGGTCAAGCCAACGCCTCACATGTGGCACGCCGTACTGCCCCAAACCCGAAGGTTCAAAGGGCAGTTCAAGACGGTCACATAATCGAGTTAAGGTTTGTGTCTTCTAGAGGGACCATCGCGTTACTTGCACTACTTAGAACGTCGTTAAACTACGGAAAAATCCAACACTTGGAAATTTCCCGACAGGGGAAAAATTGGGTATTTAAATCCGGTCGAACTTTTTAACATATTCTAAAATTTATCCGGAAAGCCACACAGACAAAATTTGATACCCCGATCGAAATACCGAATCCCCAAAACAACTCCAGATTATTCAACTCTTGAAAAACAATTAAAAATACCCAGAAAGACCAGCATAGCAAAAGAGGAATTACTGTACAAATTTAGTTGCGCAAAACGACAAATCGGCCGCGGTTCCGCCGCACGAGCAATGCTCGTGCCGCGGAAACGCGGCGCAATGATTGAATCAGGCTGACGAATTTTACAGTTTCCCTTAGAATCTCCTGCTGATTTTACTGAATATTTTTAATATAGAAAAAGACCAGATTTTAAAAATTGGACAGAGAGCATGTTTGAATCGGGGTTTCGGGTTCGTTCGGACTTCAAATTCCGTCTAGACTTCGCCTAAGGCTCTAGCTAGGCTCTGATACCACTGTAGGGATCCTAGGCACTCTAGTGAGGTCTCCCAAGCCATCAACCATGGCAATTTCAAAAATTATGGCGCCTACAAACCCTAAACTAAGGATCGATAACTAGATGTCTAGGCGAACAAGAACTAGTTAACACTTAACTAATGAGAAAACGGAAATACAACCTTTGTAGATCCGGTGCTCCACCTCCATAGCTCCGCAACGAAGTCGTCTCCGCTGTCCAAGTCAAATCCGGGCTCTAGGATCGGCTTCGTCGGAGAATGGGCAAGCTAGGTCGTCGATGTCCATGCCGAAGATGATCTACGTCGAGGCATCGCTAAATCAAGCTCCGACTTCACCAAGTCAAGAAACTTGTGAAGTAAACACCCTCTACTACTTGGCAAGAGGTAGAGGATGAAGAAATAGGAAGTGGGTAGACTTTAGTTTTGGATTTCTCACTCAAAAACATCAATCACCATTGATGAGGTAAGCCTTTCTTCACTTGAAGCAAGGAAGAAGAAGAAGAAAATTGTTATGATAAGTTAAATAAAAAGAAAAGAATAATCCAATCTTTATCATAACTTAACCATGGTTATGTGTAGAGATTGAACTAGGGTTAAATCAAATGGTTAGGTTAAGCATGAGATAAGAATGGTGGACAAAGTCAAAGGTTCATGAATCTTCATGAAAAAACAAAGAAAGCCTCCATTCTTCTCATTTCATTTTCCAAAAAGAAAATAAATAAATAAATAGATATGAAAAACAAAACCCTAACCATTTGAATAACCATGGTTTAATCTTTACACAAACTCAAGTTAGCATGCATCATCAAACATGATACATACAAGTGCACAAAAACATATCGCATATGCAATGCGCACGAACCAAGTGAGAAAATCCGTCTAAAGTGAACCGATACTAGTTAATGCAAAGTAATATATCAAATATATAATTATACATTAAATCATTAAATCAACACTTGATTCAATGATCCGGTCATGCGCACATAACCGACTGGTATCATTAGTAACATCTTATCGAATCAACACTTGATCCGATAACCCGGCTATATCGCATATAACCGATCAATGTCACATCGCGAGAATCGAATACAGTATCACATACTCGTATTATTCTCGGTCCCGCACATATCTCATATGCGCTCCTATTTCGTTTCGCTTGAGCCAGGAAACCTTTGTGTAGGACTCTAAAGACTCGTCAATACGCCGGCAGCAGGCGATGATCATATCAAACACCCACAAGCCGCAAGCGGTCTGCTAAACGTAACGGCCACCCGGGTATTGAGCGATCTGAAGATCGACGAGCAAGCCCGCTCACACTCCAGTGAATCCGACCAGTAACACTACCATACAGTCCGGTCTGATCTCTGATATGTCGCATATCTCGCCCAGGGGTGGTAAACGTCAGACCCCAATAGCTCGATAAGTCGTGTCGATATGAGGTCTATAACTGTTCGAGAAACTACTGGTAACACTTACCAGTAAATCTCAGCAGCCCTGGCCAGGGATTTGCTGTTATAGCCAATCGAACACAGCGCAACATCAACTCCCTATACCGGGAGAGACGAATCCCCTCCTATCGCTCATTGCCTCCATGTGACTCGGGACTGTACCCAAAAACCACCGTTTTGCATGCCCTCTTGGACATGGTAAGATGGAAATCAAAGCACAGTGGGAACCACACAAGACTCTATGACGATCTCGGGTCAACAGACTACTCTGTACCAGTGTCACCAGAGAACTGCCATCTGACGTGAGGTATAATACCATCTGGGAGTTCTCGGCGAGTCCGTCCAGTGTACCCAGTCTCAACTGAGCACCCGTATATCTCCTCTGATGTCAAACACCGATGGATATGGGATCATCCATCGCCCATCTATATGGGTCGAGAAGGTATACGCTAGTCTACTTTGGTATATCGATGCCCCGTCTCGATACACCCTCGACTAGGGACTTTGAAGGATGTACTTATGGACTACCATGTCCCTACTAGTATGATCCGCATCATAGTCCAGGTAGTCAAGTACAGATCCTAAGGGCTTTACCAACATGTAACAGAGAGACAGTCAGCATACACGTTAAGGTAAAGGTCAACCAGATAGCATACTATCATGTCGAGCAAGAAAGTCCTCCCTATATATGTCCCAGCATCCATTACAATATACATCCTATATACAGTAATGGCCTCTAGGGCATACATATAACTAACACATTATATATCTTGTATATTATTATTCAGTTGTATCTAGAAGTTCCATCAACCAAACATGTATTTATTTTGAGATAGAGATCAGTGATGTTATTCCTTCGACCTTAGAGTCGCACGTTTTATTCCTGTGGTTTTCTTGTGGTTTTGAGTTTCTTTTTGAATTTTGATCCTCGCCGTTGGCGTTGTATATTATATTGCTTGTGTGGTTGTGGCCGTCGATTGACGAAGAGCTAGCTCCCGCTTGGGGATGCTTTTTTATTGATTTCGTATACTATTCATGTTGTATCCCGTTTGGGGGCCAGTATTTACAAAGGAGACTCTGCCGAAATTTTCAGGAAATTTTTGATGTTTTTAAAAACCGCATAATTCGGCTTATGCTATTGAAACTATTTGCTTTAAGTTGGTTTTTCCTGCACTCTACATCTTTTTTTGGTTTGGATTTCTGGGTTTTTGGTTTACTTGGATTACGTACGCCTCGAGACGTTCGTAGTTTAAGTGCCGGTCATGTTCCGTACTTTCGGGTCGTGACAGTAGAGGCCTTCGGGTGGATCGATCTTTGACCTAGGGAAGAAAACGAGGAGGAGCCATCTACGCCACTCCAAGGAGCTAGCAATAAGGAGGACCACAACAGGAGGAGAAGGAGTTCAAGAATTAGGTATAACCATCTTAACCTAGTAGTTAAAGCTCCTTGAATGTTTGTTAGTTTTTGTTTAGCAAAGATCCTTCATGGTTAGTCTATGTTTCCTTGTGATAAAACCTTGATTTTTACTCTTTCCGCCTCCTCATAAGTTCCGCGGTGGATAACATAGACTTACAGCCAGCTCCTTACAACTGATTGAACAAGTTATATATATGAGGTAGTGGATACCTATTTCATACGGTGACGCGATTCAGCTGTCGGTAGTCGATGCACAGTCTCATACTACCGTCGTTCTTCTTTACAAATAAGACAGGAGCTCCCCACAGCGATACAATGGGACGAACGAGTCCTGTATCTAACAACTCTTGGAACTGGCTTTTGAGTTCCTTCAACTCCGTCGGGGCTATCTGATAGGGTGGTATAGAAATAGGCCCCGCACCCGGAATCAAGTCAATGCAAAATTCAATATCGCGATCGGGCGGTAATCCTGGTAACTCAGCAGGAAACACCTCCGGAAATTCTCGTGCGATCGGAACCTGGTCCAATGGAATTTCAGCGACTCCTAAGTCCTGAAAAAATGCCAAGAACCCATGACAACCCTTCTTCAAGAGTCGTCCCGCACAAAGAGCAGAAATCATGTTGGCAGGAATTATATTACAGTCCCCCTGGACAACAAAGATCGGTTCACCTGGAAAACAAAATCTAACCGCTTTCCCCCGACAATGTACAAAGGCATGACAAGCGGCCAACCAATCCATACCAAGAAGTATATCAAAATCTTTCATATCCAGGAGAATCAGATCAACTAGCGAATCTCTATCACCAATACGTACAGAACATGACCTGAATGCATGCCGAGTTATAAAAGAATCTCCCACCGGGGTAATCACCACTAATGGTAACTCTAACAACGACGACTCTTTCCCCAAAGAAAGTGCAAAGCGTGAAGATACATAAGAATGTGTAGAACCGGGATCAAATAAAATATGTGCCTCTAATGAACATACTGTAAGAGTACCTGTCACGACTGCATTTGATGCCTGAGCATCCTGTGGAGTCAGCGCAAAAACACATGCCTGGCCCTGCCCGCATCCTGTCGTCCTCTACCCCTATCTCCTCGACCACTTTGAGAGCGTCCTGCAAAGCCTCGACTTCATGGTGCAACTGCCTGGCACATAGTTCCAACTGGGGGAGGAAGTAAGGCCATCGGCGTAGAAGGTGGAGGGGATAAAGCAACCTGTAGAACAACGGTCCCCCCTGAGATCTATAATCCCTCGCAAAATGTCCTGGAAGTCCGCAACTAAAACATATAGATGGGTTCCTCTGATCAGCTGGGTATGAACTGAACATCTGGCCCTGGGTCCAGCCTCATCCAAAACTGCGGCCTGGAGTGTACCTACCTCTACCTCTGCCAAACTGCCTAGTCATCGGCCCAAACGGTCTACTTCTCTTTGGTTTCGGAACAACCACTGCCTCGCTCAAACGCTCCTCCACTCGTATCGCTGCATCTATGGCCTGCGCATACGTATCAAAATGCTGGGAGCCTATAGCTAGATACAACTGCGTGTCCAGATTCTGTAGGAACCTCTTCACCCGAAGCTCCTCTGTAGGAACTAAATATGGAGCATAGCGCGACAACTTGGTGAATCGTAAATCATAATCTGCCACCGACATACTCGCCGATTTCTGCAACGCTTCAAAACTGCTAGCTCTAGCGTCCCTCACACTCTGTGGAAGAAATCTGGCATGAAAGACCACGGAAAACTCGGTCCACGACATCGGAGGAAGACCCGTAGCTCGTCCTCTCTCCATCAACTCACACCACTCATGTGCAAGTCCTTCTAAACGAAAGCTAGTTAGCTCAACTGACCTCGCATCAGAACATCGCAATGATCTGCCAATCCTCACCATCCTATCAAGAAAGGACTGAGGATCCCCCGCTACATCGGTCCCTGTAAATACCGGAGGTCTCAATCTCATTAACTCTGCAAGTGATACATCCATCACTCTCGTATCTACAAGTGCTACCGTCTGCGTAGGATGTACCTCATACTCTGCCATGGTTGGCGCCGAATCTGTTAGTTATATGTATGCCCTAGAGGCCATTACTGTACATAGGATGTATATTGTAGTGGATGCTGGGACATATATAGGGAGGACTTTCTTGCTCGACATGATAGTATGCTATCTGGTTGATCTTTACCTTAACGTGTACACTAATTGTCTCTCTATTACATGTTGGTAAAGCCCTTAGGATGTGTGCTTGACTACCTGGACTATGATGCGGATCATACTAGTGGGGACATGGTAGTCCATAAGTACATCCTTCAAAGTCCCTAGTCGTGGGTGTATCGAGACGGGGCATCGATATACCAGAGTAGATTAGCGTATACCTTCTCGACCCATACAGATGGGCGATGGATGATCCCATATCCATTGGTGTTTGACATCAGAGATGATATACGGGTGCTCAGTGGAGACTGGGTACACTGGACGGACTCGCCGAGAACTCCCAGATGGTATTATACCTCACGTCAGATGGCAGTTCTCTGGTGACACTGGTACAGAGTAGTCTGTTGACCCGAGATCGTCATAGAGTCTTGTGTGGTTCCCACTGTGCTTTGATTTCCATCTTACCACGTCCAAGAGGGCGTGCAAAACGGTGGTTTTTGGGTACAGTCCCGAGTCACATGGAGGCAATGAGCGATAGGAGGGGATTCGTCTCTCCCGTTATAGGGAGTTGATGTTGCACTGTGTTCGATTGGCTATAACAGGAAATTCCTGGCCAGGGTTGCTGAGATTTACTGGTAAGTGTTACCAGTAGTTTCTCGAATTGTTATAGACCTCACATCGACACGACTTATCGAGCTATTGGGGTCTGACGTTTACCACCCCTAGGCGAGATATGCGACATATCAGACGATCAGACCGGACTGTACGGTAGTGTTACTGGTTGGATTCACTGGAGTGTGAGCGGGCTTGCTCGTCGATCTTCAGATCGCTCAATACCCGGGTAGCCGTTACGTTTAGAAGACCGCTTGCGGCTTGTGGGTGCTTGATATGATCATCACCCGCTGCCGGCGTATTGACGAGTCTTTAGAGTCCTACACAGAGGTTTCCTGGCTCAAGCGAAACGAAATAGGAGCGCCTATGAGATATGTGCGGGACCGAGAATAATGCGTGTATGTGATACCGTATTCTATTCTCGCGATGAATGTATCGAATGGTTGTATGCGATATAACCTAGTTATCGAATACAGTATTGATTCGATAAGATGATACATTGAATACTAGTCGGTTGTGTGCGACATGACCGGATCATTGAATCAAGTGTTGATTTAATGATTTAATGCATAATTATATATTTGATATATTACTTTGCACTAACTAGTATTGGTTCACTTTAAACAGATTTTCTCACTTGGTTTGTGCACATTGTATATGTGATATATTTTTGTGCACTTGTTTGTATCGTGTTTGATGATGCATGCTAACTTGTGTTTTGTGTAAAGTTTAAACCATGGTTATGTAATGGTTAGGGTTTTCATTTTCATATCTATTTATTTATTTGTTTATTCATTTTGTAAAATGATAAGCATAATGCAAAATGGTGGCTTTCTTTGGAAGCTTGTTGAAGCTTCATGAAGACTTTGACCAAGTGACCATTTTGTCTCATGCTTAACCCTAACCATTCCATTCAACCATGATCAACACTCTACACATTACCATGGTTACATTATGATAAGTATTCTTATTTTTCCTTTTTGAGAAATACTAATCATATTATTCATCTTCTTCTTCTTCATCTTCCTCACTTGAAGAAGCTTGCTTCATCAATGGTGATTGATGAAAACAAGTGAGAAATCCATTTCTAAAGTCTACCCACTTCCTATTTCTTCATCCTCTACCTCTTGCCAAGTAGTAGTGTGTGTTTTCTTCACAAGTTTCATCACTTGGTGAAGTTGGAGCTTGATCTAGCGATGCCTCGACGTAGATCATCTTCGGCACGAAGTCGACGACCTTGCCCGCTCTTTCTCCGATGAAGCCGACGCTAGAGCCCGGATTTTGATTTGGACAGCGGAGATGATTTCATCACGGAGCCGTGGAGGTGGACGACCGGATCTACAAAGGTTGTATTTCCGTATCCAAGTAGTTAAGTGTTAACTAGTTTACTTTTCGCCTAGAAATCTAGCCAACGATCCGTTCTAGGGTTTCTCGGCACCGTTTAAATTTGAAATTGGCATGATTGATGCCTTGTGAGACCTCATTAGGGTGCCTAGGAACCCTACAGTGGTATCAGAGCCTAGCTAGAGCCTTAGGCGAAGTCTAGACGGAATTTGAAGTCCGAAAGAACCGAAACCCCAAAATTTTCATGCTCTCTGGACATTTTCTAAAAACGTGGTTTTTTCAAGATTAAAAATATGCAGAAAAACCAGCAGGGATATCTAAGAGTTACGGTGAAGTTTGATAAGCCAATTCCATTAAACAGCAGCGGATCCGCGGCACGAGCATGGCTCGTGCGGCGGTTCCGCGGCCTAATTGTCTCATTGCCCCATTTTATTTGCACAGTAACTCCTATTTAGTGGTTCTGGTTTTCCTGGGAATTTTTAATAATTAATTCAAGAGTTGAATTTTCTGGGGTTATTTTGGGGATTCGTATATTCGATCGGATTATCAAATTTTGTCTGTGTGGCTTTCCGGGTAAATTTTAGAATATGTTAAAAAGTTCGACCGGATATAAATACCCACTTTTTTCCCTGTCGGGAAATTTCCAAGTGTTGGATTTTTCCGTAGTTTAACGGCGTTCTAAGTAGTGCAAGTAACGCGATGGACCCTATAGAAGACAACAAACCTTAACTTGATTATGTGACCGTCTTGAACTGCCCTTTGAACCTTCGGGTTTGGGGCAGTACGGCGTGCCACATGTGAGGCATTGGCTTGACCCTTCTACGGCTGGACCGTTGGTACTGAGGCACGAACTGAATGTTGTTAGACTTATTTCATGTGTTGATCTGTATCGGGAAAACTTGGGTGTTTGGATGTTCGATCGGAAAGTTTAACATTTTCTATTTTATTCGGAATGTGATACAATAATTGGAATTCACAATAAGTTATGAGATAACTGAATGAATGTTATAAACATAGCAGTTTAGTCTCACTTGATCGGTTGCCACGGAATTTTGATGTGATCAAAAGTCCGTCGCAATCACGTAGCGTACGCGGATACTCGCCGGTAAACTTAATAGACAGCCTCACTCCATAGCCCCGACCAAGTGACTGTAGGAGAACCCCGTCGCCGAAAGCATCCGTTAGGGTGCTCGCGGTAGCGGTGTTCCGCCTTGGTGCACTTCGTCGACAGTATCAGGGGTACAGCCGTCTACTAAAGTTTGCGACGAGCATTCGATCAGTTTTTCGGCAATCTTGTTGAATTGCCCGACTTGATATTGAAAAGTGTTTTCAATAATGAGACTAAAATGCGGGATTTATAATTGTTAGGCATGCGATGTCTAAGTAATTCATTTGGTCAGGCATGCGATGTCTGAGGTGGTTGCGGATTCCAACTGTTGTAGTTTTACACTTTCTTTTCTGTGACCGTAAGTGTAATATGTGATATCGCCGGTTTCGTTGCTATATGTCAACGACAATTGGGATGGACATATTTACTTACGTTGATGACATGTGATGTTATGTGTTGCTGGATATGTTATATTGGATCGTCGTGTTTGAATAGCCGGGGGTTTTTATGTGAGATGAGTGTTTTTCATTTTCATTCATGTAAAAACTTGTATGTAATATTCTTTTATTGGGGCGCTTCCAGGTTGCGGAAGTTGTCACCGTTTGTATATTATTTACTTTTCCGCACTAGGATAGACCCAAGGAGGGGAGCACAAGTAACCGGGTTCTGGAGTCCAGTGGGAGACCAACTCGAGGAGTCGAGTCCGGGTCTCCTAACTCCAGAATTGGTAGGGTTGCTTGCCGCTCTCGTAGGGGTCTAGGGGTGTGGGTTTGGCTATTCATCACGACCGTGGAATCCGCGTTTTATACTGGCTCGTACTGAAAACACGGACGTCCTAGTATATCAAATATTTCATATGTTTCTTCTGCTGCGATATCTGTGATGTGATCATGTGATGTTCTGTGATAGATACATTATATAGTATATATGATATATTATATAGACGTTACTTATGTTTTACACCTGCGCTAGCCCTGCCCCGCTCTGCCGTTAGTTACCTAACCTAACGGTGCACGAGGGGACATCGAGGTGAATTCGGATGGCATAAGTGTACGTCGTATTTATCTGTGATGTTTAGGTACATAAATGATGGGACATCATTAATGTGATTAATGAAATAAAAGAAACCTAACATGTTGTAGAATCGAATTTCAAAATAAAACAGGTAGCTACAGTTCTTGCTTTGCACAGCGGTATATATGATATATCCTGCACCTTATTCGATGAGGAAAGGACCGAGATCCCTTCACCGGGAGTGACTCCTTTAGCAATAACTGGCAGATGCTACACACTCGGTTTGTCTTTTGATAGCTTTTAAGAGTTTTTGCTTTGCACAGTGATATATATGATATATCCCGCACCTCATTCGACGAGGAAAGGACCGATGATCCCTTCACCGGGAGTGACTCCTTTAGCAAAACTAGAAAATCCTAAAAAACACTCCATTTTAAATCATTTGATTCTACAACGATATCAAGTTCATTACGCAATAGGTTTTCAGAAAAACCTGTCGTAGCCCTCCGTCATTTCAGATATGTACTGGTTAGTATTCGTGCTGCGTTTGTTGACCTCTGTCAAGGCGTAGTGTGCGGTAGCTGATTAGTGCTTATCTGCATAAGCATATGATGTGATTGATTTAGGGTAGTCGTGCGACCTTGTTGACCTCTGTCAAGGGTCGTGCTGGTGGGTTTACTTCAATCAGGAAATGACGGGTTGAACTTGACTAGTAGCCTATGGTTTGTTGACCTCTGTCAAGGTCATAGGACGCTAGGGACAAAATATTATCGGGAATTTCAAGTGTTGAAATTTGCAATGAGATTGCATACCTTCTATGAGATAGTTGGATCCCGATACCCGCTGTGAGTAAGAGTTACTCCTGGGAGAGTTTTATACATTACAATTAGCCGATCAAGTAGGTGTCTAGAAAGGTGTCAACGGGGTTACGCCTCTGGGAAAATGAGGTTTACATTAATTAGGTTCGTGCGAAAGCACGGGGGACCTCCCTCAAAGTACCGACACTGGCCTGGCTGAAAGATTGGCGAACTTGTAGTGTGTAATTAATCCCGGCTAGTCTTTCCTTTTAGGGTTTGAAGGAAGATTTGATAAAAAGCAGTGGGAGCCATCCTGATTAGAAAAAATAATAACCAATCTATTCTTGCAAGAGCGCACGCTGAGTGTTTTCTTCTCTCTCACTCCTGGTAGCGACCATATCACGCCTTAATCAAGATAATAATACGGAATATTGACCGAACCCGCTTGTTATACTGAGCTGGGGAACGTCGGTCCTGCTCCAACTTATAATTGTTATAAGACAGAGCAGGAAATTGGGGAATACCAGATTTCCCGTGCCGCCCAAACGAAGAGAGTGCATGCTGATGCATCATCTTCGGGTGTGTTCATTACAGAGAGCTGTTTCTCAGTATCCTTTACATCCTGGGTATGTGATACCAGATCAGGATCCCAGATATGTAATCTGTTACATAGGGCTACAGAAAGGTAGAGGACTGAGAACGGGTGATAAGTTTCATGAGGCAGAAAACGGGGCAAATGTTGCAGCCAAGTCTGTTGGTCACTGTCACCCTGTATTACAATATATTGATTCTGAACGAATGTTATTAGATACCGAACCTGATATACAAAATCATATCTGTCTCTTTATTAGTAAAGAAACGATGAAATTTTGTAATGTTGGATAATGTTTTGAACATTTCCTATATCAAAAGTTGATCGGTTCAGGCACGTTATCTAAAAGCATTAATGTTCTAAATCAAACTACAGTTCTTAGTATACAGAACACACACAAGAGGAAGAGTTCAGAAATGAACGGATTCTTCTTGAGGTATTGTAGACTAGGTCAGATCATTGTGACCCGACTAGCTAGAGTTACATATAGATGCATATTTAAATCAGTTTGAATTTACATCTTGTGAAACTCGCCAGTCATGTCACAAAGATAAGATGACCATAGCTCCGTTTACTGGAAACAGAGAAAGAGTTAGTGAACTCTTGGGATGATACATGTTGATGTATGTAAGGTCCCCTGTCTACACATGCCAAGACCGGTTCTTTATACTTCGTTACATTCTTTGATGATCTCTCAAGATTCAGATATATGTTCCTGTTGAAACACCAGTCAGAACCTTTTGAGATATTCACAGAATATAAGATAGAAGTAGAGAACCAATACGGGTATAAGTATTATGTCCTATGATGAGATCAGGGAGGAGAATACTTAAGCACGAAATTCCTGGATTATTCTAAAGGAGAATGAGATTCTCTCTCAGCATTACTCCTCCGTATACACCATTGCACAATGGTATATCGGGGTGGAGCAATCACACCCTATATGATAAGGTGTGCTCTATGATGAGTACTACTGAGTTACCTATTTCCTTTTTGGGAGTTATGCACTTGAGAAGCTGCATACCTATTGAATAGGGTTCGAATCAAATCATTGCCTACCACTTCATATGTGATATGGAAAGGAAAGAGCCCATATCTTAAGTTAGTTAAGATTTGGGGTTGTCCAGCCTATGTCTGAAAGCAAAATCCGGACAAGCTCGAGGCAAGGTCTGTAATGTAGAACTGGAAAGGTTCCAGCTATACAAAACTGCAGCTGAAGATTTGACAGAACCAAAGGATTCAATAGTTACCAACGAACCTCAGCCTCTCCGCCGATCTAGTAGGGTTCCTCACCCACCTGAGAGATACTTCGGTTTCTCTATGACAGTGGGAGCGATGATTGCATCATGAGATGATGACCCAACTAGTTTCGAGCTGGCCATCAGGAGTGTGACTCTGTAAGAATGGCTGGATGCTTAGTGATCTGAGATGGAATCCTTATACACCAACAAAGTATGGACTTTGGTTGCTATATCTGAAGGGTTAAATCCCCATCAGGAGCAAGTATATCTTGAGAAGATTACTTGGTGTACTTGGAAAAGTTGAGACTTTCAAAGCTAGACTTGTTAAAGCTTTTCGTCATTGATCAGGAGTGTATAATGATGAAACTTTTTCTAAGGAGCTATGCTTAAGTCCATCCAGATCCTACTTGCCACGGCTACATACCATGACTACGATCTCTGGTGGTTGGGTGTCTTGACTGCTTTTCTAAATGATAATTTGGAAAAGAGTGTCTATAAGTACACAGCCAAAGGGCTTCGTAGACAGTGGGAGCAGCGGAAACGTGTGCAAGATGTTTTATAGGATAAAGCAGGCATCGCGGAGTTGGAACATCTGTTTTGATGGATAAGTCAAAGAGTTTGACATCATCAAAATAGTAGATGAACCTTGTATAAACAAGAAGGTAGTAGGGAGTATGGTGACGATCCTCGTAGTGTACATGGATGACATACTCTTGATAGGGAAAGAGTTTCCTATGCTACGCTCGATCAATCTCCGCTTATCACAATGATTCTCCATATAGGATCAAAGTGATACCTCCTAAATCCCGGGTTTTTAGATCTATGACATAGATCTAATTGGATGTTAGGAATCTCACTAGAAGTAGTAAGATGGTATCAATTGATTCTGGGGAGAATCACTGGAAAGGTTCCAGGGTGATAAAGACGACTGAATGTCAGTCGCAGGTATTGTCTTTACTCTCAGTAAAGGGACGGTATGTTGGAAGGGTTCCAAGCTAGATACCGTGGCATACTAGACGATTAAGGCTGGATACATCGCTACTTAAGATGCTACCAAAGAGGCTGTCTGGGTATATATTTGTTCATGAGATGAACTACGTTCCAACCATTGTGAGACAATGGAGTTGTGGCTTATGCCAAGGAACGTCGGTCCCATCAGTGATCCAGACATATTCTAAGGCAGTGTCACCTGATCATGGAGATGGTTGATCTCCAGGGAGATCGAGGATAGGAGAGTAGACTCAGAGGACAACACAGCGGATCCACTCACAAAGGCCTGTTCCCAGAATGAGACTTTTATGGGATGGTTGAGTATGAGATACTGCAACCACTGCTATCAGATGGCCCTAGTGCAAGTGGGAGATTGTTAGTTATATGTATGCCCTAGAGGCCATTACTGTACATAGGATGTATATTGTAGTGGATGCTGGGACATATATAGGGAGGACTTTCTTGCTCGACATGATAGTATGCTATCTGGTTGATCTTTACCTTAACGTGTACACTAATTGTCTCTCTGTTACATGTTGGTAAAGCCCTTAGGATGTGTGCTTGACTACCTGGACTATGATGCGGATCATACTAGTGGGGACATGGTAGTCCATAAGTACATCCTTCAAAGTCCCTAGTCGTGGGTGTATCGAGACGGGGCATCGATATACCAGAGTAGATTAGCGTATACCTTCTCGACCCATACAGATGGGTGATGGATGATCCCATATCCATTGGTGTTTGACATCAGAGATGATATACGGGTGCTCAGTGGAGACTGGGTACACTGGACGGACTCGCCGAGAACTCCCAGATGGTATAATACCTCACGTCAGATGGCAGTTCTCTGGTGACACTGGTACAGAGTAGTCTGTTGACCCGAGATCGTCATAGACTCTTGTGTGGTTCCCACTGTGCTTTGATTTCCATCTTACCACGTCCAAGAGGGCGTGCAAAATGGTGGTTTTTGGGTACAGTCCCGAGTCACATGGAGGCAATGAGCGATAGGAGGGGATTCGTCTCTCCCGGTATAGGGAGTTGATGTTGCACTGTGTTCGATTGGCTATAACAGGAAATCCCTGGCCAGGGTTGCTGAGATTTACTGGTAAGTGTTACCAGTAGTTTCTCGAATTGTTATAGACCTCACATCGACACGACTTATCGAGCTATTGGGGTCTGACGTTTACCACCCCTAAGCGAGATATGCGACATATCAGACGATCAGACCGGACTGTACGGTAGTGTTACTGGTTGGATTCACTGGAGTGTGAGCGGGCTTGCTCGTCGATCTTCAGATCGCTCAATACCCGGGTGGCCGTTACGTTTAGCAGACCGCTTGCGGCTTGTGGGTGCTTGATATGATCATCACCCGCTGCCGGCGTATTGACGAGTCTTTAGAGTCCTACACAGAGGTTTCCTGGCTCAAGCGAAACGAAATAGGAGCGCCTATGAGATATGTGCGGGACGAGAATAATGCGTGTATGTGATACCGTATTCTATTCTCGCGATGAATGTATCGAATGGTTGTATGCGATATAACCTAGTTATCGAATCAAGTATTGATTCGATAAGATGATACATTGAATACTAGTCGGTTGTGTGCGACATGACCGGATCATTGAATCAAGTGTTGATTTAATGATTTAATGCATAATTATATATTTGATATATTACTTTGCACTAACTAGTATTGGTTCACTTTAAACGGATTTTCTCACTTGGTTTGTGCACATTGTATATGTGATATATTTTTGTGCACTTGTTTGTATCGTGTTTGATGATGCATGCTAACTTGTGTTTTGTGTAAAGTTTAAACCATGGTTATGTAATGGTTAGGGTTATCATTTTCATATCTATTTATTTATTTGTTTCTTCATTTTGGAAAATGATAAGCATAATGCAAAATGGTGGCTTTCTTTGGAAGCTTGTTGAAGCTTTATGAAGACTTTGACCAAGTGACCATTTTGTCTCATGCTTAACCCTAACCATTCCATTCAACCATGATCAACTCTCTACACATTACCATGGTTACATTATGATAAGTATTCTTATTTTTCCTTTTTGAGAAATACTAATCATATTATTCATCTTCTTCTTCTTCATCTTCTTCACTTGAAGAAGCTTGCTTCATCAATGGTGATTGATGAAAACAAGTGAGAAATCCAATTATAAAGTCTACCCACTTCCTATTTCTTCATCCTCTACCTCTTGCCAAGTAGTAGAGTGTGTTTTCTTCACAAGTTTCATCACTTGGTGAAGTTGGAGCTTGATCTAGCGATGCCTCGACGTAGATCATCTTCGGCACGAAGTCGACGACCTTGCCCGCTCTTTCTCCGATGAAGCCGACGCTAGAGCCCGGATTTTGATTTGGACAGCGGAGATGACTTCATCACGGAGCCGTGGAGGTGGACGGCCGGATCTACAAAGGTTGTATTTCCGTATCCAAGTAGTTAAGTGTTAACTAGTTTACTTTTCGCCTAGAAATCTAGCCAACGATCCGTTCTAGGGTTTCTCGGCACCGTTTAAATTTGAAATTGGCATGATTGATGCCTTGTGAGACCTCATTAGGGTGCCTAGGAACCCTACAGAATCCTGTCTCAATACTCGAGTGGCCTCAGCTAACTGTCCTACCACTCGCTGTAATCCCAACATGACCTCCTCTATCTTACTCATGCGATCTGGAGGAGGAGGATCAACATGCTCATGCACCGCCGGAACGACCGGTGTACAAGTCTCCATCACAGGCGGATTCGCCCTAGCTGCATCTCTGGCTGCGGCTCATCTAGCTCGCGTAGCCATAGCAACTAGAACAAGAAACGAGAGTTGATAAGGCTTATGAATATGAACAATCAATAACAGAGAGTCAAAGGAAGGACAAATCAAGACATACATCCTAAGGTTAATTAGGGTGAGTGTAGTAACGTAAATATGCCGCGGAACATACGTACGGTACTGTACTCATCCTAAATCACCTGCTCCATCAAACCAAAGATCATCCTAAATCACGGGCTCACGTCGACCTATCTTAACTCACTACTTGATTCCGTAAGGTTAAACCTGGCTCTGATACGAACTTTGTCACGACCCAAAGTTTGGATGTGACCGGCACTTAGATTGTATAATATCTAAAGATATATACACAATCCGAGTAAGCCGAAAACCAAGATCAAAATCGTTTTTGCGGAATTCTTTATATAAAAATTTAGCTTTTAAGTAAAAATCACAGTTATTATGAAATTAAGATATAAAGACAAGTATAAAGTGTAAAATTTGGTTGCATCCCTAGTTGGGATCAACAATATCAATAATGGAGACAAATATCCAAGTGTATATGACATCAATAAGAATTTCAGATATAAGTAAAAGAAATAACAATTTATAGAACTAAACCATCTCATCTGTCAATTTATATACATATAACAATCTCTCACTCTAAGTCAAATACAGGTCTGATGGAGATTTTCTAGATCCAAAGTACAATACCAAAAGGGAAGGTTACCACATATGTAACCCACCTATCAAAAGATGCGATAAAAGCTGAAAAAGTGGATCTGCACTGCCGCTAACTGTCCACTCGACCCCTGCAATGAACTGTGGCACAACGGGGGTGAGCTGCCAACTCAGTGAATATAACTAACATATAACGGTTAATAATATAAATATGACGATCATACTAACTGAAATGAGAACAAGTATAATGTATTATAGTATATGGAAAGCATGAATCTGTACTACGAATCACATAACCAAAACTGAAATCTCAACATTTATTTCCAATAAAATTCATCTCTCTGTGCCCATCATCGACACAAAACTTCCATTTCTCGCAGGCATCATTCCTCGAATGATCCTGTAATCAACAATACCGGTCGGTATCATCTAGATATCCACCGTATTTCACCTATCTCTGGTATCGAGTAACCTCGCTAGGCTCCCCCGCCTCAAATGCGGCTATCCTGCCCCTCGGTCTCGACCGGGTCCACCATGTATCCAACTGTATATCTCCCCACTGAGTCTGGATAACATATAAATCCGCGACCGTATATCTCCCCCACTCGGTCCGGAATAAAACCAAATCATAAAACATCTCAGGGTGGACATGTCACATAAATTATGAAAACCACTGAATTTGTGCAATAGTATAGGAAAACTCAAATCATAAATTCTCAATAATGCAATTGCTTCTTATATCAACATAGAATACTTGGATGATAACTATGATGTCACTAATGCAAATTGATGTCATTGATGCAAGTTACTACTATTTTATATAAATGAGGTATGATAGGAATTATATTTAACAGGTCAATATTTAGTGTAAAAGTGACATTTTAATATCGACGAGGTGTAGTGTAACATGTAAAGGTGTGCACATGCGGCAGAACTCGTCGATAATTGTGCAGTGTTCTACATCTATTATCATATTGATGCATAGGTATGTATATGAATGCGTATTATTAACTTATCATACAAAAGTGAAACTTTTATTTTAGAAAAACTACGGGCGTAACACGCCATCTTTACAAAATTCTCCGGTAGATATTTAGTCTACTCACCGGAAAAACGTCGTATCTACTCAGGAATTTCCAATCCTTTTTCTTTCCTCGCGGCCTCCGAAGTTCCCGTATTTGAATCTAACATCGAATATTAACTTGTATAAGGAAACGGCTACTCCAATACGGCGAATATGAAAACACATGTTCCTTCTTACTAGTTATATTATATACGACTATTTCAAGCAATCTAACACTTAACATTATTGGAAATTAATTCAACTCTACATCGCGACAGAAAAAAAATCGCGATACGTTTTAACCGTGTCGTATTTTGGGTTTTTAGATACCTTTTCCGATATTAAATCCTTTATTTTCTATATAGTTAAACCAAATTATTTAAACAATACCAAAATGACCAAAATTCTACACAGTAACCTACCCAACAAGCCAAAACACCCCAGCTCCCTACAAATCCGGCGACGCCGGAATTTCTTTATTGGTCACCGGCTAATATCTGATCACTCTGGTTCATGCTCCTATGGTTTGCTCTAGGTTCATCATACAACATTTATGTCCTGTTTAGTTAAGTTAATTTTTCTCTATGCTAAAGCAAATTCAAATAGAGCCTAGTTTTGACTAAAATACGATATTTGAGATAATTTTTGATTTCAAAGTTAAACTACTACAGAATCAAATTCCTACTGTGATTAAGAATTTTCCTATAAGTAACTTGCTGGTAGAACACCCTCCAAGATGCACAAGCTCCTTGTCCTAGCTTGATGGTGAGGAAATTCATAGACTTAGCTCCTATCTTCTCCTTTCTCTTGTTCTTCTATATTGCTTTGGTTTTCTTTTTATTTCTTTTAAATTTTTTCAGAGTTTAATTTAACTACTGAACTGAATATAAGCTATATATATGAGAGAAGGAAAGGATAAGGTGAAGGAGGAGTGTCAAAGGCCAAGGGTGCCATCTTCATGCAAGGATGAAGTGTGGTGAGGGTGTGTGCATGCAAGAATGATGTGGAATTGATATTTCTTTTCCAATTTGAATTATCCTTTGATTTTATTCTGACCTAAATCTTGGTTAAACCTTTTCTATGTACAACCTTTAATAAAACTCAATTTGCACAATATCCTGAACTTGTATAAAAACCCCTCACAACGTATGTTATTATATTACACCCTTTTATTAAAATGAAGCTAAAATTCTCACTAAAACCCTTATAATTTATTTATGTTACATATTAAAATTTTAATTTTTTTTATTTTACATACTACTTATAAAAATGTTTTATTTGGTTTTGATAACTTTTTAAATTGGCATTTTATTATTTAATTAATTAATTTTATTTATTTCTAAATTTTTCTAAATGTTACAAGCTATCACTTCACTAGTTAGAGATTAGTGAACCTAACACACTAATCTATATGGCTAGTATAGAAGAGGATGATGAAGTAGGAATTTTGCCCTCTTTTATTTTCTATTTCTCACATTAATTCATCACAAAAGAAAAAGCAAGAAAAGCTTTTGGATGAAGAAGATGAAGTGTGATGAAATGATTTATTGTGTGAGGTTAGAAATGCAACCATGGGTTAAGTATTGCCTGCTTAACCATTGCAGAGATTTAACCATGAGCTAGGGTTAAAGTTAGGTTAACAAATATCTTAAGGTCGACAAAAAGGGTGGACAACGTCAAAGAAGCCTACAAGCCTCATCCAAAATATCAACCATGACTAATTCCACAATTTTTGAATCTCCTTAATAATAAACATAAACCCTAATCTAACCCTAGCATGGTTCAAGTCTCATAAACCCTAGTTGCATGTGTAACCTAGCATGTTACAATATCATATATCACATATATAATATTTTGTAACAAAAGAAAATAAACAATTAACATATATCACATATATATTAATCTATCATCAAGTGAGAAAAAGAATCATTTAAGTGAGCTTATATTTGTTAATGTAATGTAATATATCACATATATAATTATACATTAAATTATTTAATCAACACTTGATTTAATAATCCGGCTATATTTAATATAACCGACCAATATAACATGCACCATTTTATCGAATCAACACTTGATCCGATAACCCGGCTATATCATATATACCCGATCGATATCACATATCGCGAGAATATAATACTGTATCACATACACGGATCAATCTCGGTCCCGCACATATCACATGTGTGCTCCTACTCCGTTTCGCCTGAGCCAGGAAACCTCTGTTTAAGACTCTAAAGAATCGTCAATACGCCCGTAGTAAGTGATAATCATATCAAACATCCACAAACTACAAGCAGTCAGCTAAACGTAACAGCCACCCAGGTATTGAGCGATCAGAAGATCAACAAGCAAGCCTATACACACTCCTGTGAATTCAATCAGTAACACTACCGTACAGTCCGGCCTCTTCGTCTGATATGTCACATATCCAGTCTAGGTGTGGTAAACATTAGACCCCAGTAACCGATAAGTCGTGTCGATGTGAGGCACATAACGGGTCAAGAAACTACTGATAACACTTACCGGTAGATCTCTATAGCAGCCCTGGCCAGGGACTTCCAGTTATAGCCAACCGAACACAGCGGAACATCAACTCCCAAACCGGGAGAGACGAAACCCCTCCTATCGCTCATTGCCTCCATATGATTCGGGACTGTACCCAAAAGCCACCGTTTTGCATGTTCTCATGAACGTGGTAAGGTGAAAATCAAAGCACAGTGGGAATCACACAAGGCTCTATGACGATCTCGGGTCTACAGACTAACCTGTACCAGTGTCACCAGAGAACTGCTACCTGACGATAGGTATAATACCATCTAGGAGTTCTTGGCAAGTCCGTTCAGTGTACCCAGTCTCCACTGAGAATCTGTACACCATCTTTGATGTCAAACACCAATGGATATGGGATCATCCATCGCCCATCATATGGGTAAAGATACGTATACGCTAGTCTACTCTGGAGTATCGATGCCCTGTCTCGATATACCCTCGACTAGGAACAGTTATACGATGTACTATTGGACTACCCTGGCCCCACTAGTATGATCTGCATCATAGTCCTAGTAGTCAAGTACATATCCCAAGGGCTTTATCAACATGTGAGAGCAAGACAGTAAACCAATACAAGTCAACATGTTAAGATAAAGTGAAACAAGATAACATACTATCATATCGAGCAAGAATGTCCTCTCTATATATATCCAAGCATCCACTATAATATACATCATATGTACAACAATAGCCTCTAGAGCATATACATAACTAACAACTATATCAAGCATGCTAGCAACTAAAGAAAATATTTCCAAGTCCATAAATATCTCACGACACTTTCCAAAATATTAAGTATGCCTCATTAGTCAACTATGAGTCACACCTATGAGTCATCCATGTAGGGTTACGTAGCGCGGCAGCAAGGTTTCTGGAGGCATCGTCCATGTCGTTTTCAAAAAATTGCCGTTCTAAACAACCCTAACCTTAGAATCTTAAATAGAGATTTAAACAAACTAGCAATGTTAACATCTTAACAACTAAGTGAATGAGGAATACAACCTTTGTAGACCGGTCCTTCAGTTCTATAGCTCCATGTAGTAGTCCTTTAGCTCCAAGTAGTGAACATCCGAACTCGAGTAAGGGTTCACATGAAGAAATGAACAACCTTGCTCAAGGTCTTCAAGGCTGAAGATGATCTACGTCGAGGAGACTCAAGCTCATGCTACCTCTTCACTATAGTGGATGCTTGGACATGTATATATGTATATAGATCACTTTCTTGCTCGACATGATAGTATGCTATCTGGTTTACTTTATCATGACTTGTTCATTTGATCATGCATCTTACTCATTTGGTACATATGGATAAAGCCCTCAGGATATTTGCTTGACTACTGGGACTATGATGCAGATCATACTAGTAGGACACGTGTAGTTTATGAGCATATCCTTGAACTGTTCCTACTCGTAGGTGTATCGAGATGGGGCATCGATATTCCAGAGTAGACTAGTGTATACCATTCTTATCCCATATGATGGGCGATGGATGATCCTATATCCATCTGGTGTGGTGACGCCAAAGATTGTATGCGGGTGCTCAGTGGAGACTGGGTACACTGAACGGACTCGTCGAGAACTCCTATGCAGTATTATATTTATCGTCGGATAGCAGTTCTCAGGTGACACTGGTACAGGTTAGTCTGTAGACCCGAGATCGTCATAGAGTCTTGTGTGTCCTCCCACTGTACTTCGATCTCTACCCTACCACGGCTCTACTGAGTCGTGCAAACAGGTGGATTTTGGGTATAGTCCCGAGGCACATGGAGGCAATGAGTGATAGGAGAGGTTTCGTGTCTCCCGGTATTGGGGGTTGATGTTGTGCCATGCTCGATTGACTATAACAGGAAGTCCCAGGCCAGGGCTGCTGAGATTTACTGATAAGTGTTATCAGTAGTCTCTCGATTTGTTATGAGCCATACACCGGCATGACTTATTGAGTTATTGGGGTCGACGATACCATCCCTAAACTCGATATGCAACATATCTGATGAAGAGACCGGACTGTACGGTAAGTTTTGCCAGTTGGCTCGACGGGAGTTTTGACGGCTTCGTGGTTTTCTTCTGATCGCTCAATACCCGGATGGCCGTTACGTTTAGCTGACCGCTTGCGGCTTGTGGGTGTTTGATATGATCATCACTTACTGCCGGCATATTGATGAGTCTTAGAGTCCCACACAGGAGTTTCCTAACTCAAGCGAAACAATATGGTGTGCATATGAGATATGCACGGGGACCCGATTAAATGCGTGTATTTGATACCGTATATTTCCCGGGCATTTTCTATTGGTCGAGTCATATGAGATATGACCGGTTTGTTAAATCAAGTGTTGATTTAACATTTGACTTTTAGCTCAATTCTTTATTAAACCTTTTTTTCTATATTGATGTATGCATGCATGTATGCACATGTTGATGTGCATGGACACATACATGCATACATTGTATCATGGTTGTTGATATATGGGAGATGGCAATGCAAGACTCACATGGTTCATTTATATATTTATATTTTTATATTGGATTAAAAGGAAGTGGAAATTAAATCATAATTGGGTTTTTCTATACTCTTCTTTTATTTGACCTGGCTTTAACCCATGGTTTGATTTTCATTTGGACTTTAACTCATATGCAAAATATCTAGATATTTGTTTACCATGGTTTGAGATGAGAGAGTGAAAATATATATATTTTCTATTCTCATTTTTCATTAAGCTTTTATCATTATCTTTTGAGAAAAAGCTTTTGTCATCTCCTTCTTCTTCTTCCAAGCTCTCTTGAGTTTTCATTTGAGTGAGGTATTAAAAAAGAAAGGGTTTTGATTAGAGAATACAAACTACTTCATCATTCTATACTTCTCTATCCCATTTTTGTAGGGTGTTTGCTACACTTCTTTCAAAGTTAAAGTGAAGCAAGGAGCTTTGGGCAAAGGGACTTCGGGTGGATCATCGTGGATAAGGAAGGCCTCTAGCGATCCGTCTCAAACTCTAAAGGTCCAAGGAGTCACCAAGGGAAGTCTACAAAGGTTGTAATTTCTTCACTTAGTGATATATAGTTTGTACTATGTGATACTTTTAATGTTACCCTAAACTTCTAGTTAAAGATTCATGGTTAGTTTGCTTAGCACCTCTCTAATTTTTTAAAGTGGCATGTGTGATGCTTCCAAACCCTAGATTAGGTGCTAGGGAAACCCAACAGTGGTATCAGAGCCAAGCTAGAATTTTAGACACGGTGTTAAAACAATTACAAAAACAAAATCAACTCCGAAAAATACGATATTTGAAACCCTAATTTTGCTCTCTGGAAATTTTGTAAAAAGTCGTTTAAATTTTTTTCTGCAACTGTAGAAGTTTACATGAGATGTATTGAGAACACTGGAGAAATACGGGGCAAAACCACCACCAAAAAATTGAGCACAATGGCATTCTGGCCTGCCTGCTCGGCCATCTCATCTCCAATCTGCCTCGTATTTCTACTGTGCTCTGGTCTGTAGGATTTGGGGTTTCAGGTATTGTTTGTTTAGCCCAAAATTTCTTGTGATGTTTATTTTGATTAGGGGATAATTTGTAGTGTTTTGTAGTCGTATATTTTAACACTGTAATGGTAACCTAGACAATGTTTAACAGTTCGAACAAACTTCGAACCCCAGATCTCGATCCCACTGAAATTTTCAAGTGTTGTAATTTTCCCAAGTTAATTATATATTCAATAGTCGTGAAAGTATCCCTATGGACACTCTAGAAGAATACATAACCTTAACTCGATTCTATGCCCATAGAACCGCGATCGAACCCTAGGGTTTGCCATAGTTCCGTGGTGCCATAGATGAAGCATTGGTTAACCCCTTCTATGGCTGGTCCATAGACACTGTGGCACGTTTTTGAGTGTTTTGACTTTGCTCAAGTGTTGAGCTCTCGGGGTAATTTATGGGTGTATGTTGATTCGATCGAAACGTTTAACATCGTCTTAATATATGTGAATGTGATAATTGCAATTGTTGTTTTTCATTTTCTTTTCTGCGACCGTAAGTGTAGTATGTGGTGTATCGCCGATTTCGTTGCTATACATCAACGACAATCAGGGTACGCATACTTACTTACGTTGATGATATGTGATATTATGTGTTGCTGAGATATGATGTGCATGATTGTCGCGATTGAATGCCGGGGGTTTTATGTAAGATGAGAATCTTTATTTTCATTCATGTAAATATTAATTGTATGTAATATTCTTTTATTTGGGGCACTTCCGGGTTGAGGATGATGTCACCATTATTGTATATTGTTTACTTTTCCGCATTAGGATAGACCCAAGGAGGGGAGCACAAGTGACCGGGTTCTAGGGTTCAGTTGGAGTCCATCTCGAGGAGTCGAGACCGGATCTCCTAAACTCTAGAATTGAATGGGTCACTTGCCGCTCTCGTAGCGGTCTAGGGGTGTGGGCTTGGCTATTCATCACTACCGTGGAATCCGTATTTTCTATTGTTGGCTGAATACAAAATACGGACCTCCTAGATATCCTTTATTTTCATATGTGCTTCTGCTGTTGATATTCTATAATGAGATTACTTAGTATCTGAGACGAATGGATTATTATTATTATTATATGTATATATATGATATATAATAAACTTTGCTTGTGTTTTACACCTGCGCTAGTCCTGCCTTACTATGCCGTTAGTTAAGTAACCTGACGATGCATAATGGGACCCTGTGGCGAATGCGGATGGCATAAGTGTACGTTCTATTTTCGTTTCTTTTATGTGATAGCTTAGGAACTTAAAAGATGGGACTATATTAATAATATTAATGTAAAAAAAAAAGAAACCTAAACATGTTGTAGAATCGGATTTGAAACACACTTGGCCTTTTTATGAAAAATACAAGTTTCAAAATATGCGGAGCTTAAGCCACTCCTTTTCTAAACTATTTTGATTCTTCAACGAGATCAAGTTCAATTCGTTAAAGGTTTTCATAAAAACCATCCGCAACCCTCCGTCATTTTAGGAAGCAGAGTACTTAGTATTTGTGCTATGTATGTTGATTATAGTCAAGGCGTAGTGTACGGTAGCTAAGTGATGTTTTCCTACAATGCATATGATACGATCAGTTAGGACATTCATGTGATTATGTTGATCATAGTCAAGGGTCATATGGGTGGGTCTAGTTAATCTCGAAATGACGGGTAGAACTTGACTAGTGCTTATGATATGTTGACCATAGCTAAGGTCATAAGTAGCTAAGGGTGAAAACCATATCGGGAGTTTCAACAGTTGAAATTTGCAATGAGATTGCATACCTTCTATATGATAGATGGATCCCGATCCCACTGTGAGTAAGTGTTACTTCCAGGAGAGTTTTGCACTTTATAATTAGCTAATCCAGTAGGTGTCTAAAAAGGTGTCAACGGGGTTTGACCTCTGAGAAAATGAGGTTTATTTTAATTAGGTCCGTGCGAAAGCATGGGGAACCTCCCTCAAAGTACCGACACTGGCCTGGCTGACCGGTTAGCGAAACTGTAGAATGTAATTAATTCTGGCTAGTTTTCTTTTAAGGTTTTGAAAGAAAATTTGATAAAAGCAGTAGGAGATATCGATTAGATAAGATAATAACCAATCTAAATCTTTGCAAGAGCATTTCGCTGAGTGTTTTCTTTTCTCTCTCCTAATGGCAGATACCGATGACGGGACTTAAGCTTCTTTTAGAGAAAAAAAACTGAAAAGACCGAATTATAAAGAATGGTTGAGGAACTTGAACATTGCACTCATATATGATAAAGTATCATATGTCCTCACTACCAAAGCCCCACCCATCCTAGGTCCTGAATCATCTGTTTCAGATAGAGAGATCAGAAAAACATGGGATATTGATTGTAACACGGCCAAGTGCTTCGCGCTTGCATCTATGGACAGTATACATCAGAAACGCCACAAGAAGATGGATCTTCATATAAGTCTACGGTAGCGCCCCGGCCGTCTGTCCGAGACCAAAATGCGAAAACAAAATTTTTTCAAAACATTAAACCGGCGCTATCGTATGTTGAAACCCCGGATCAAACTATTAACCTACAACTAGCTATCTAGAGAAGGGATAGAAAAGCTATACCGATCGATCCGTGTCCTTCGGTTTTTGGCCACCATCCCAAGCTTCCCGTGGCAACTCCGGTCTCGATCTCCTCGACGGAAAGGACACCACATCTACGAGTCTTTTTACGGGCTCCCGCTTCATCCGAAGCAACTCGGACACAAAGTGTGCTAGCCGACGTGTCCAAGATTGTAGTAGAGTAAGTGTAGAATCCTTTGTCTCAAATAATCCAAGCGAATGGATGATGGTTAATGGAAGTTGCCATTTGTAATGAAGATGGAGGAATGAACTTTGAAGATGAGCTAAGAATTTTGATGCAAGAAAAATGAGATGAATTTTTCACACCAAATTGGACCACCTCTAGTAGTGGCTTGTGAAACCGGGGAACTGCTATTTGACGTCAGGTATAATACCAACTAGCATGTTCCCGGCGAGTCCTGACCGGTGTACTCATAACCCAATGAGCACCTGTATACATCTTAGGTGATCCAACTGACACCAATGGCTTGTGAGACCGGCCACCGCCCCTCGTCAGGGTCTCGACTTTATACACTAGTCTACTAATGGAGTATCGTTGTCCAGTCTCGAAACTCCCACGACTAGGGACCTTTTAAGGATGTGCTTATAGACCCCAGCTCCTACATATATGATCGCCATCATACTGCTGGCCGTCAAGCAAGAATCCTATGGGCTCTATCAACGTGCAATAGTGACCTGTAAGGTCACCTAAAGCAGTACACGATGATAAAGATAAACCAGATAGCATACTATCATCTCGAGTAAGACTTTCTTATCGGCATAGGTCCTCCCTCAATCATTGCAATCACGTGCATGCGATCCAATAATTGACTCTGAGGGCACTATATCCAATAATCTCCCACTTGCACTCAAGGCTAATTATTGCGATGTCGCATACTCACAGCCCGTGTGATACCGAACACCCAACTCCTCTACTAATCAGTCTCACAGAGCCGATTTACGAAACTATTGCGTTCGAGGAATAGCCTCAGTGAGTGGATCCGCCCTGATGTTTCTTTCTATGTCTCTCTTTATCTCAAGTTCGCGGAGAAAGCCATCTCCCGAAATGAGCAATACCTGTCTTAGAATATGTTTGGATATCTGATGGGAATTAGTTCAAAAATGAACTCCAAATCCAAACTTCTTAGACTGTATCGTCAACTGAACTTAATCAGTATCCTACGCCGGCTTGGACCACCTGTCCAAAATACTGCCCCTCATCAGAGAGAAAACTATAACTCTGACAGCCACTCTGTCATCCAGGTCACCTTGGAAGCCTGGAATGATAACTGTCTCCTTAAAGAGGTAGTTGTTATCATATCCCGAGAACATCCACTTATGTTCTAAAACTGCTTCCGAATGTCTCTCCAGGACAGGATTAATATCAGCTTACTGCATCTCGTGCAAAAACAATATCTAGTGTGGTACTTGATATCTCATGATTGACTCAATTGCCTAAGCAAGTGATTTGCCAATCATGCACATCCCTCTTCCCTTTCGTCTGTAAGACACCTTTAGAGAGGGTGACTCCATCACCTGCAGGTACACCACCATGCCAGAAGTCATCCATTCTAAAACACCTTTAGAATGCTATCTAAGTACCCAGATTGGGAAACTATCCAAATCTAGATCTAAAACCATAGATCTAGTAACCAGAATGTCTGATATTATATCTATATCCTATATGGAGAAACCACTGTGTGACAACCAAAGTATAACCGACCGTAGTATAGGAATTTCTCTTCCTACTCTGTGTATGTCATCCAAATACCAGGACATCACACCTTACTACCTTCTTAATAGATCCATCCCCTATTCTGGTGAAGTCAAACCTATGACTGTCACATCAGAAATAGATGATCTATCTCTGCTATATCTGCTCTAGTCCATAAATAGACATAAGTTACTTATCCACTAAGCTTCCGCTGCTCCCACTGACTACGACAACCCTCTGGCAGAGTTATATACACGTGCACTTCTTAAGCTAGTTCAGAACGACGCTATACTCATCTTCCTGCCGGGTCTCACAGTCTGGAACAACAGTATCGGCAAGTCTGGGTAAACAAGAACCTCCCTGTCACCGTCCTTGCGGCTACTAGAGTACCTCTCGGGTGCTTGAGGTTACCCACCATATCTGCGGAGTGGCCAATGGAATGTCAAACCAGATTGAATCTTTAGGTTCTTATCAAATTTTCAGTAATCGTTTGCGGTTCTAGAATCACTTCCAGTTCTACCATACTCCCTCTACTGTTTTCTGAAAAAATCCATTTTTATTAAAACCGTGGCGAGTCAAGAACAATATCACTATTGATCTTCCAGATGGTAGAAAGTCAACCCTCGTCATAGCCCGTATCAACCCACAAATAGCCATTACAGAAACGTGCCTTGAGTTATCCAGAATCTGGTTTTAAGCATAAGCTGGACAACTCCCCGTACCTTAAAATTGTGAAGATATGAACTATTCTATATCCAATATAGAAACAGAGGCACTGATTTAATTGGAACCAGATTCAAATCATGCAGCTGTCTCCAGTGCATGTCAACTAAATGGAGAGAGGCCGATCAGCATTACTCAACTTAGGAGTGCTTCCAATTATGAGTATCCTGAAAGAAAAGCAAGTTCTATTAATCATTACTATTAACTGAATACCATACACAAGTATCTACATCTTCGATCTCTTTGAAGAATCCCAATACTTGCAACACCCGGTTCTCCACTTTACTTTTATACCTATAACTTCTCAAAACATAGACCTTGCATTTCTACGAAACACATGTCTAAGAACTAGAGAAGTCACAAGTAAACAGAATATATTACGAGTACCAACCCCTCTATCTTCATGGACACTGGACAAAATGCAATACTCTGTATAAGTCCCCTGAGTCTAATAACTCATTCGCTGTGTGTTGTAGGTTGAAAACTGTACTTATGTTTAAGAAAAATTACACCGCTGTTTAATGCTCCTTACCTAACCATCCACGGATATAGGTAAATGTCATAAACATAATTTCAAAAAGTTATATCTCTCTTTATAAAAATAAACGTACAGATATATCAATTTGAAATCGGTGCATAACAACGAATATTCAAAACCAAATATTTGCCGTCCGGCAAACAACCCAGGCGATTTCCTCAAATATCACCAATTACAACGAATCCCGATATAATAAGGACGATCACCCAATTCCCAATAACTTACTCCCACTCATTATCTGTAAAACCATACAGATATGAGAATCAAACCTGCTAAATACATACCGTGGAGCAAGGACTAATTAGGAAATCAGTTTTCTTTTAACAATACACAGTGAAACTGAAACATGTAAATGTTTCGAAGGGGTATCCGGGTATTCTATGTAATGCCTCTTCCATTATCAGATTCACAACTGTAACCGTATATTTCTTTGCCATCTCTCCAAATCCCTTTATATGTCTTTAGTCATTACCTTCTGTACACTAACTTTAGCCCAAATGGTTTTCTTCCTTCCCTACAGTTCGGCACCAGCCTATGGTTTAGAAGAAGACTATCTAATAAGCGTAATAGGTGTACTGTCCTGATCCTAGGAACACTCGCAACCCGAGAGAAGGTGAAGATAAAAGACAACCGAATAAACCTTATTCCTATTTCTCCTGAACCAGAATCCATCACCGAACTGGAACAAGTTCCTTCGAGTTTGTATATAACCATACGATGGAGTATCCAATAAACTGTGGATCTTCGTAGTGATACGGAGTGTTCTGGAGAAATACAAAAGTGATGTAGGAATGCTGATGAAATACTTGGTTCTGTCGTGAATGATAGCAGTCGCAATTTACTTTGCCCTCTTACTAATCATTTATTTGTCTTTACTTAATACCTTCTGTACACATTCGTTAGGCTAATTGGTTTCCATCATTCCCTACCGTTCAGCATCTGCCTATGGTTTGGAAGAAGACTATCCAATAAGCGTAATAGGTGTACTGTCCTAATCCATAGAACACCCGCAGCCTGAGAGAAGGTAAAAGGAAAAGACAACTGAATAGTCCTATTCGTTTTCTCCAGAACGGGAAACCATCCTCGAATCTGGAAAAAGTTCCTTCGAGTTCGTATATAACCAAACGATGGTTTTATCCAAAGGAAGTGGATGTTCGTAGTAATACGGGGTGTCCTGGAGAAAAGGGTAAAAGTAGGAGTGGTAATGAGGTATGCAACTCAGACAATCCAAAAGCCAGTATTTTAAGAAGGTTCGGTTAACTTGGTCACTGAGTCATAGTCAAGGGTCGGGTCATGGTCGCTACCAAAGAGAGAGAGAAAAGAAACACTCAGCGTGCACTCTAACCTAGATCAATATAGTTATCACTTTATCTAATCAGGAAACCTCCCACTGTAATCTCAAATTCTCCTCCAAACCTGAAAGAAGAATTAGTCGGGATCACCCGAGGAGTAAACCAACTCATCAGTGGGAATCAGGATCCAACTATCACCGCATGATAACGTTGTGGAATCCACTCACGTTATCACACTCCAGAAGGTATGCGCATATCTGGCAAGTTTCAGTTTCTTTAGAAACTCCCGATGTGATTTTTACCCCATGCTCTTATGACTTTGACGAAGGTCAACAAATCATAAGTCACATGTCAAGTTCTACCCGTCATTGTCCAGGTTAATTTGAACCCACGCGTACAAGCCCTTGACGAAGGCCAACAAAGCTGTACGACTGTCCCAAACCAACGCATCTATCTATGCAGCAGAAAAGTAACAAATAGCTACCATACACTATGCCTTGACGAAGGCCAACAAACATAGCATGAATACTAAGTGCTACCCGTCTGAAATGACGGAGGGCTACGAATGGTTTTTGGCGAAAAACCTTTAACGTAATGAACTTGATATCGTTGAAGGAACCAGATAGCTTTTTATGAAAATATAGTGTCGAAAACCTTTGCTAAATAGGTCACTCCCGGTGAAGGGATCTCGACTCTTTCCCCATAGAATGAGGTGCAGGATATTCCAACTGAATACCACGATGCAAAGCAAAAATAATCGACTATAGTGAAGTTATTACCCTGACGCAAACTTCTGTCCACGGGGTCACTCCCGGTGAAGGAATCTCGGCCCTTGCCTCGTCGACTGAGGTGCTGGATATTCATAATCGAATACCACTGTGCAAAACAAAAGAGAACGTCCTTGCAATAACTGCTTTTTTTGAAAAATATTCCAACAACATCAGAATTAAGTTTGTTTAGCTTGCATTGATCTGAATCAATGCAGTCCCATCAATTAATCACACCACAAAAGAACGAAAATATGATGTACGTATATGCCATCCGCATTCTTCACTGGGTCCCGTCATCACCTATTAGGTTACTTAACTAACGACAGAGCGGGGACTGGACTAGCGCGGGTGTAAAACATATACAACATCTACTAGTATATATATCAATATATAATAATCGCTCAAGGCGTGATAAAATGCAACATCACAGAAATGTAATAAGTATTACAGAACAATACAGATAATCTGGGATCCCCGGGTTTCATAGAGCCGCTACCGAAACCCGACGTTCCCTTGGTCATGTGGATAGCCTGTGCAATGAAACCCTAGACCCCTACGGGCACGGCAAGTTTCCTGCCAAAGCCTGAAGCGTGGCAGCCCCCTTCAACAACGTGAATGGACCACCCAGCACTTCACGGAATCCGGTAACTTGAGCACACCTCCTTGGGTCAACCTGTACCCCCTACGAGTGCGGTGAATAGCCCGCCAATTCTAGAGTGAAGCCCCTCCGTCTCAAAGCCATGAGATGCGGGCCCGTTTCCCTCTAGAAACCGGCTATCCGTGCACCCCACCGCGGGGTAATCCTAGTACAGAAAGTAAAAAATATACAACGGGTACATAGACCTCAGCCCGGTCGTGCCCTAAAAGAATAATATACAAACAGGCAGTGATGGCAGTCCACATGTCAGACGCTCGCCCCGCAATATTAAATGTACAAATACAACCAAACTGCACTACCATTGCATCCAGGCTATCCACCACGACAAATCCGCAACATCACAGCACAACACAGAACATTAACGTGAATGTCACGTTCGCAAATCCGTCTAAAAAGGCTATAGCAATTAGACAAGATTTACCGATCAAATGGCATTCATAGTCGCAGATATAATGCAAATACTGTTAACTAACATGTTTAAAATTTTCGATCGACAAAATTTTCCGAAGTGGTCCCCAAGTACAATACCCAGTACTCAAAATAATCTGGGCCAAAAATAAACATTCCAGAAACCCCAATTCCATGTCAGAGAACACTGTACAAAATTTGGTGCAGTGAAGAGATAGAATGGCGGCGGAACCGCGGCCAAAACATAGATAAGGCCGCGGTTCCGCGGCGCAACAGTAACAACAGAGAACCAAATTTTCACAGATCTCTTAAAAAACCCTGCCTGTTTTTCTGCAGCACACTAAATAATTTTTTGACCACAGGAAAAATTCGACAGAAACTGTGACTTTGAAATGCAGTTTATAGAAAATTCGTTCGATCGATGTTTTAAACATGTCAGAGAAAGCTAGAAAAGGTTAATGGCGTGGCTCTGATACCAAGTAAGTCTACGGTAGCGCCCCGTCCGTCTGTCCGAGGCCAAAATGCGGAAACAAAACTTTTCCAAAACTTTAAACTGGCGCTATCGTATGCTTAAATACCAGATCGAACCATTAACCTACAACTAGCTATCTAGAGAAGGGATAGAAAGGCTATACCGATCGATCCGTGTCCTTCGGTCTTTGGCCACCATCCCAAGTTCCCCGCGGCAACTCCGGTCTCGATCCCCTCGTCGGAAAGGGCACCACATCTACGAGTCTTTTTACGGGCTCCCGCTTCATCCAAAGCAACTCGGACACAAAGTGTGCTAGCCGACGTGTCCATGGTTATAGTAGAGTAAGTGTAGAATCCTTTGTCTCAAAGAATCCAAGCTAATGGATGATGGTTAATGGAAGTTGCCATTTTTAATGAAGATGGAGGAATGAATTTTGAAGATGAGCTAAGAATTTTGATGCAAGAAAAATGAGATGAATTTTTCAAACCAAATTGGACCCCCTCTAGTAGTGGCCGGCAATTCATCATGGAGGAGGAAAAAGGGATGATCAAAAGCAAAAGAAAATGGATGACAACAAGGAAAATAAGTCACACCAAAGTCTTTCACTAATCCCATCACATTTGTAGGGTTCCTAGGCACTCTCAAGAGGTCTCACAAAGCATTAACCATGCCAATTTCAAATTTTACGGGTGCCGAGAAACCCTAATACGGATCGTTAACTAGAAATTTAGGCGAAAACGAATCTAGTTAACAACTTAACTAAAGATAAGAAGCTACAACCTTTGTAGATCCGGATATCCACTTCCTTGGCTCCACGTAGGCGTCCTCTCACTGTCCATCTCAAATCTAGGACTCAATCGTCGGCTTGATCGGAGAAATGGGCGGACTAGGTCGTCGGCTTCGTGCCGAAGATGATCTACGTCGAGGCATCACAAGTTCAAGCTCCGACTTCACAAATTTGTGAAACTTGTGAAGAAAACACCCAAAACAACTTGGCAAGAGGTAGAGGGTGAAGAAATAGGAGGTGGGTTCACTTTAGAATTGGATTTCTCACTTTAGATCTCAAGTTGCCATTGATGGCATCAAGCTTTCTATCTTGAAGAAGAAGATGATGAAGAAGAAGAAAGAATATGATAAGTGTTGAATTAAAATGAAAATAAATCAATACTTATCATAAGCTAACTAAGGTTAAGTGTAGAGAATAGACCATGGTAAGTGGGAATGGTTAGGGTTAAGCATGAAGACAAATGGTCTCTTTAGTCAAAGCTTCATGAAGCTTCAACAAGCTTCATGATAAAAAGAAACCATTTTCTTTTCTTTTTTCTATTTAAATAAATAAAGAATGGATAAATAAATAGATGAATCACACAAAACCCTAACCATTATCATAACCATGGTTTAATTCTTTGCACAAACCCAAGTATGTATGTATCATCAAACATGATACAATCAAGTGCACACAAAAGCATATCATATATACAATGTGCACTTCAAGTGAGAAAATCCTTTTAAAATGAACCAATACTAGTTAATGCAAATTAATATATCAAATATACAATTATACATTAAATCATTAAATCAACACTTGATTAAATGATCCGGTCATGTCGCACATAACCGACTAGTATACAATGTATCGATTTATCGAATCAATGATTCGATAACTAGGTTATATCGCATACAACCAATCGAAACATTCATCGCGAGAATGAAATACGGTATCACATACACGCATTATTCTCGGTCCCGCACATATCTCATATGCGCTCCTATTTCGTTTCGCTTGAGCCAGGAAACCTCTGTGTAGGACCCTAAAGACTCGTCAATACGCTGGTAGCAGATGATGATCATATCAAGCACCCACAAGCCGCAAGCGGTCTGCCAAACGTAACGGCCATCCGGGTATTGAGCGATCAGAAGATCGACGAGCTAGCCCGCTCACACTCCTATGAATCCAACCAGTAACACTTACCGTACAGTCCGGTCTGTTCGTCTGATATGTCGCATATCAAGTCTTGGGGTGGTAAACGTCAGACCCCAATAACCGATAAGTCGTGCCGATATGAGGCTCATAACGGGTCAAGAAACTACTGGTAACACTTACCAGCAAATCTCTGATCAGCCCTGGCCAGGGACTTCCCTGTTACGGCCAATCGAGCACAGCGCAACATCAACCCCCAATACCGGGAGAGACGAAACCCCTCCTATCGCTCATTGCCTCCATGTGACTCGGGAATGTACCCAAAGACCACCGTTTTGCACGCTCTCATGGACGTGGTAAGGCGGAGGTCAAAGTACAGTGGGAATCACACAAGACTCTATGACGATCTCGGGTCTACAGACAAACCTATACAAGTGTCACCTGAGAACTGCCATCTGACGTGAGGTATAATACCATCTGAGAGTTCTCGGCGAGTCCGTCCAGTGTACCCAGTCTCTACTGAGCACCCGTATACCATCTCTGATGTCAAACACCAATGGATGTGGGATCATCCATCGCTCATCTCATGGGTCGAGAAGCGTATACGCTAGTCTACACTGGTATATCGATGCCCCGTCACGATACACCCACGACTAGGGACCTTGAAGGATGTACCTATGGACTACCTTGTCCCTACTAGTATGATCTGCATCACAGTCCAGGTAGTCAAGTACATATCCTAAGGGCTTTACCAACATGTAACTATAAGACAGTTTAAAGAGACAAGTGTACATGTTAAGATAAAGAGTAACCGGATAGCATACTATCATATCGAGCAAGAAAGTCATCTCTATATATGTCCAAGCATCCAATATAATATACATCATCTATACAATACTGGCTTCTAGGGCATACATACAACTAACAATCTCCCACTTGCACTAGGGCCAGCTGCTGTAGTATCGCATACCGAGCATCCCGAAGAGTCTCTCAAACTGTATCTGGGAAATGGCCTTCGTGAGTGGATCCGCCGTGTTGTTCTTCATGTCAACTCTCCTGACCTCGATCTCCCGGCGATCAACTATCTCCCGGATCATGTGATACCGCCTCAGAATATGACTGGATCGCTGATGGAACCTGGGTTCCTTGGCCAAAGCCAAAGCTCCATTTTTATCGCAATACAAAGGTATTGGATGCTCAATGGATGGAACCACTCCAAGTTCAATAATGAACTTCTTGATCCAGACAGCCTCTTTAGCAGCATCGTTGGCAGCGATGTATTCAGCCTCCATCGTCGAGTCTGCCACGGTTTCCTGCTTGGAACTCTTCCAGCTAACCGCCCCTCCGTAAAGGGTAAAGACAAATCCCGACTGCGACTTAGAGTCGTCCTTATCACTTTGGAAGCTCGAATCGGTAAAGGACTCCACTTGGAGTTCTCCGTTACCATACACCAAGAGCATCTCTTTAGTCCTTCGTAAGTACTTGAGAATGCTCTTCACAGCTGTCCAGTGACTCTCTCCAGGATCATTTTGATACTTGCTCACTATACTTAGTGAGTATGCAACATCGGGTCTGGTACATAGCATCGCATACATGATAGAGCCTACAGCTGAAGCATAGGGTATCCCTTGCATGCGAGCTCTCTCCAAATCAGTCTTGGGAGACATCTCTTTGGAGAGAGTGACTCCAGAGATCGTGGGTAAGTTCCCACGCTTGGATTCTTCCATACTAAACCTCTTTAGTATGGTGTCAATGTACCTGGATTGGGACAATCCCAAAATCCGTTTGGATTTATCTCTATAGATCCTAATTCCCAATATGCAAGAGGCATCACCAAGATCTTTCATTGAGAATCTTTGTGATAAGAAGAGCTTGACCGATTGCAGCATAGGAATATCATTTCCTATCAAGAGTATGTCGTCCACGTACAATACGAGGAAGACAACCTTACTCTCTGTCACCTTCTTGTAGATACAAGGTTCATCTGGATTTTTGACGAAATCAAACTCTTCGATAACGACGTCAAAGCAGATGTTCCAACTCCGCGATGCTTGCTTTAATCCATAAATGGATTTAAGCAGCTTGCACACCTTCCCGCTGCTCCCACTGTCTACGAAGCCCTCTGGCTAAGTCATGTACACGCACTCTTCTAAATCACCATTTAGAAAGGCGGTCTTAACATCCATTTGCCAGATTTCGTAATCATGATATGCAGCGATGGCAAGCATGATCCGGATGGATTTAAGCATAGCCACTGGAGAAAAGGTTTCGTCATAGTCCACACCTGGTCTTTGATGAAAACCCTTTGCAACAAGTCTAGCTTTGAAAGTCTCCACTTTCCCATCTACACCAAGTTTCTTCTTGAAGATTCACTTGCTCCCAATGGGTTTTACCCCTTCAGGAGCAACTTCCAAAGTCCATACTTTGTTGGTGTACATGGATTCCATCTCGAACCGCATAGCATCCAGCCATTTCATTGAGTCCCTACTCGTGATGGCCTGCTCGAAGCTAGTTGGGTCATCATCATCCATGATGCAATCCTCGCTCCCTCCATCCATGAGAAAACCGTAGTATCTCTCAGGTTGGCGAGGAACCCTACTAGATCGGCGGAGAGGCTGGGGTTCGTCGGGTACTACTGAATCCTCTGGTTCTACCAAGTCTTCTGTTATAGTTTGTGCCGCTGGAACCTCTTCCAGTTCTACCTCAATGCCACTTGTCTGTTTCATAAGAAAACTCTTTTCTAAGAAAGTGGCATGTCGAGAAACAAACACCTTTTGTTCCTTGGGGTGGTAGAAGATATACCCTTGTGAATTTTTGGGATATCCTACAAACTTATATATGACTGATCTTGCCTCGAGTTTGTCCGGATTTTGTCTTTTGACATAGGCTGGAAAACCCCATATCTTAATGTAATTAAGATGTGGTCTCTTCCCTTTTCATATCTCATATGGAGTGGTAGGCACTGATTTGGTAGGAACTCTATTCAATAGGTCCATGGCTGTCTCAAGCGCATATCCCCAGAAGGAAATAGGTAACTCAACCGTGCTCATCATAGAGCGCACCATATCTAATAGGGTGCGGTTCCTCCGTTCTGATACACTGTTGTGCTGTGGTGTATATGGAGGAGTCAGCTGAGAGAGAATCCCATTCTCTTTTAGAAAGTCCAGGAATTCATTGCTCAAGTATTCACCTCCTCGATCAGATCGAAGGATTTTAATACTTTTTCCGGTTTGGTTCTCGACTTCTTGTTTATATTCTCTAAATTTCTCAAAAGCTTCTGATTTGTGTTTCATCAAGAACACATATCCGAATCTAGAGAGATCGTCAGTGAATGTAATGAAGTACGAAGAACTATCCCTGGCATGTGTAGACATTGGACCGCATACATCACTATGTATCAGTCCCAAGAGTTCAGTAACTCTTTCTCCGTGTCCCGTAAACGGAGTTTTGGTCATCTTGCCTTTGAGACATGACTGGCAAGTGTCATAAGATGAAAATTCAAACGGATTTAAATATCCATCCTTATGCAACTTAGCTAGTCGTGTCGCATTGATGTGACCCAGTCTACAATGCCACAAGAAGGATTCGTTCAGTTCAGAACTCTTCCTCTTGTGTGTGTTTGTTATGCTCAGAACTGTTGATTGATTTAGAACAAAAATGCCATTGCACAACGTGCCTGATCCAACCAACTTTTGGTTACGGAAAATGTTCATAACATTGTCCTGTAATACAAAATTATATCCCTCCTTACTCAATAAAGAAACTGATATAATGTTGCATATCAGGTTCGGCATGTAATAGCATTCGTTCAGAACCAATGTATTACCAGTAGGTAATTCAAGGTGATATTCCCCGACAGTCTTAGCTGCAACAATTGCACCATTTTCAACTCTAATGTCTTTATCACCTTCTCCAAGTTCTCTACCTTTCTTAAGCCCATGTAACTGATTACATATATGGGATCCCGACCCAGTATCTAATACCCAGGACGTAGAGCAAATGGAGAAACAGTTCTCAGTAACGAACACACCCGAAGAAAATGCATCAACATGTACTTTCTTCATTCGGGTGGCATGGGAATCCTGGTATTCCCCTATGTCCTGTTCATTCCTATAACTCTTATAAGAATGAACGGAACCAACGTTCCCCAGCACAGTATAACATGCGGGTTCGGTCAATACATCCTTATTATTATCTTTATTAGGGCATGAAATGGTCGCTACCTGGAGAGAGAGAGAAGAAAACACTTTAGCGTATGCTCTTGCAAGATCAGATTGGTTATTATCTTATCTAATCAGGATGGCTCCAACTGGTTTTTATCAAATCTTCCTTCAAACCCTAAAAGGAAAGACTAGCCGGGATTAATTACACACTACAAGTTCGCCAATCTTTCAGCCAGGCCAGTGTCGGTACTTTGAGGGAGGTCCCCCGTGCTTTCGCACGAACCTAATTAATGTAAACCTCGTTTTCCCAGAGGCGTAACCCCGTTGACACCTTTCTAGATACCTACTTGATCAGCTAATTGCAATGTGTAAAACTCTCCCAGGAGTAACTCTTACTCGCAGTGGGTATCGGGATCCAACTATCTCATAGAAGGTATGCAATCTCATTGCAAATTTCAACACTTGAAATTCCCGATAATGCTTTTGCCCCTAGCGTGCTATGACCTTGACGCATGCCAAACAACCCATAGTCCGCTAGTCAAGTTCAACCCGTACAATTCGTGATCGAATTAAACCCACCCGTACGACATTTGACGCATGCCAAACAACGCCGTACGAATACCTTAATCTAATCGCATCTCATGCTACAGATAAGTAATAATCAGCTACCGTACACTACGCCTTGACGCGTGCCAAACAACCGTAGCACGAATACTGAATATTACATATCTGAATTGACGGAGGGCTACGCAGGTTTTTCTGAAAACCATAAGCGTAATGAACTTGATATCGTTGTAGAATCAAATGAAGTTTTGAAATGGAGTGATTTTGAGGCTTTTCTAGTTTTGCTAAAGGGGTCAATCCCGGTGAAGGGATCGTCGGCCCTTTCCTCGTCGAATGAGATGCGGGATATATCATATATATCACTGTGCAAAGCAGAAACTTTAGAAGCAATCAAAAGTCAAACCGAGTGTGTAGCATCTGCCAGTTATTGCTAAAGGAGTCACTCCCGGTGAAGGGATCTCGGTCCTTTCCTCATCGAATAAGGTGCAGGGTATATCATATATACGGCTATGCAAAGCAAGAACAGTAGCTACCTGTTTTATTTAAAATTTGATTCTACAACATCTTTTGGTTTCTTTTCTTTCATTAATCACATTAATGAAGTCCCATCATTTAAGTACCTAAACATCACAGATAAATACGACGTACACTTATGCCATCCGCATTCGCCTCGATGTCCCCTCGTGCACCGTTAGGTTAGGTAACTAACGGCAGAGCGGGGCAGGGCTAGCGTGGGTGTAAAACATAAGTAACGCCTATATAATATATCATATATATACTATATGCTGTCTCTATCACAGAACATCACATGATCACATCACAGATATCGCAGCAGAAGAAACATATGAAATATTGGATATACTAGGACGTCCGTGTTTTCAATACGAGCCAGTATAAAACACGGATTCCACGGTCGTGATGAATAGACAATCCCACACCCCTAGACCTCTACAAGAGCGGCAAGCAACCCTACCAATTCTAGGGTTAGGAGACCCGGACTCGACTCCTCGAGATGGTCTCCCACTGGACCCTAGAACCCGATTACTTGTGCTCCCCTCCTTGGGTCTATCCTAGTGCAGAAAAGTAAATAATATACAAAGGGTGACATCTTCCGCAACCTGGAAGTGCCCCAAAAAAAATAGTACATACAAGTTTTTACATGAATGAAAATGAAAAACACTCATCTCACATAAAAACCCCCGGCTATTCAATCACGACAATCCAATATAACATATCCAGCAACACATAACATCACATGTCATCAACGTAAGTAAATATGCGCATCCCAATTGTCGTTGACATATAGCAACGAAACCGGCGATATCACATATTACACTTACGGTCACAGAAAAGAAAGTGTAACACTACAACATTTGGAATCCGCAACCTCTTTAGACATCGCATGCCTAATCAAAATGTGTTAGTTATATGTATGCCCTAGAGGCCATTACTGTACATATGATGTATATTGTAGTGGATGCTGGGACGTATATAGGGAGGACTTTCTTGCTCGACATGATAGTATGCTATCTGGTTGATCTTTACCTTAACGTGTATACTGATTGTCTCTCTGTTACATGTTGGTAAAGCCCTTAGGATCTGTACTTGACTACCTGGACTATGATGCGGATCATACTAGTGGGGACATGGTAGTCCATAAGTACATCCTTGAAAGTCCCTAGTCGTGGGTGTATCGAGACGGGGCATCGATATACCAGAGTAGACTAGCGTGTACCTTCTCGACCCATACAGATGGACGATGGATGATCCCATATCCATCGGTGTTTGACATTAGAGATGATATACGGGTGCTCAGTGGAGACTGGGTACACTGAACGGACTCGCCGAGAACTCCCAGATGGTATTATACCTCACGTCAGATGGCAGTTCTCTAGTGACACTGGTACAGAGTAGTCTGTTGACCCAAGATCGTCATAGAGTCTTGTGTGGTTCCCACTGTGCTTTGATTTCCATCTTACCACGTCCAAGAGGGCGTGCAAAATGGTGGTTTTTGGGTACAGTCCCGAGTCACATGGAGGCAATGAGCGATAGGAGGGGATTCGTCTCTCCCGGTATAGGGGGTTGATGTTGCGCTGTGTTCGATTGGCTATAACAGGAAATCCCTGGCCAGGGTTGCTGAGATTTACTGGTAAGTGTTACCAGTAGTTTCTCGAATTGTTATAGACCTCATATCGACACGACTTATTGAGCTATTGGGGTCTGACGTTTACCACCCCTAGGCGAGATATGCGACAGATCAGACGATCATACCGGACTGTACGGTAGTGTTACTGGTCGGATTCACTGGAGTGTGAGCGGGTTTGCTCATCGATCTTCAGATCGCTCAATACCCGGGTGGCCGTTACGTTTAGCAGACCGCTTGCGGCTTGTGGGTGCTTGATATGATCATCATCTGCTGCCGGCGTATTGACGAGTCTTTAGAGTCCTACACAGAGGTTTCCTGGCTCAAGCGAAACGAAATAGGAGCGCATATGAGATATGTGCGGGACCGACAATAATGCGTGTATGTGATACCGTATTTCATTCTCGTGATGAATGTGTCGAATGGTTATATGCGATATAACCTAGTTATCGAATCGAGGGTTGATTCGATAAGCCGATACATTGGATACTAGTCGGTTATATGCGATATGACCGGATCGCTAAATCAAGTGTTGATTTAATGATTTAATGCATAATTATATATTTGATATATTACTTTGCGTTAACTAGTATTGGTTCACTTAAGATGGATTTTCTCACTCGGATGTGCGCATTGTATATGCGATATACTTTTGTGCACTTGATTGTATCATGATTGATGATACATGTTATGCTAGGGTTTTTGTGTAAAGATCAAACCATGGTTACATGATTATGGTTAGGGTTTTGTTTTATTCACTTATTTATTTATCCATTTCATTTTGGAAAATAATTGAGAAGAGAAAAGAATGGTGGCTTTATTTGTTATTTAGTTGAAGCTTCATGAAGCTTTGACTTTGTCCACCATTCTTATCTCATCCTTAACCCTAACCATTCCTTTAACCCTTGGTTAATTCTCTACACATAACCATAGTTAGGATTATGATAAGTTTGGATATTCTTTTCATTTTTAAATAACTTATCATAATTTCTTTCTTCTTCTTCTTCATCTTCTTCCATGAAGAAACCTCCACTTCATCAATGGTGATTGATGAAGATGAGTGAGAAATCCAATTCTAAAGTCTACCCACTTCCTATTTCTTCATCCTCTACCTCTTTCCAAGTAGTAGAGTGTGTTTCCTTCACAAGTTTTTAGGGCTTGGTGAAGGTGGAGCTTGATTTAGCGATGCCTCGACGTAGATCATCTTCGGCATGGACATCGACGACCTAGCTCGCTTTTTCTCCGACGAAGCCGACGCTTGAGCCCGGATTTGATTTGGACAGCGGAGAGGACCTCGTTGCGGAGCTATGGAGGTGGAGCACCGGATCTACAAAGGTTGTATTTCCGTATCTTGTAGTTAAGTGTTAACTAGTTAGCTTTTTCGCCTAGTTTTCTAGCAAACGATCCGTATTTAGGGTTTCTCGGCACCGTAGAATTTGAAATTGCCATGGTTGATGGCTTGTGAGACCTCACTAGAGTGCCTAGGAACCCTACAGTGGTATCAGAGCCTAGCTAGAACCTTAGGCGAAGTCCAGACGGAATTTGAAGTCCGAACGAACCCGAAACACCAAATCAATCTTGCTCCCTGTACTTTTTTGAAAACAGTGAGTTTTTCCAAATTAAAAATTGCTAAAAAATTCAGCAGGGAAAAATAAGAATTACGGTGCAAAAAGTTTCTGGTGAACAGTAAATTTCGCGGCGGATCAGCGGCAGAAGCATGACTTCTGCGGCTGATCAGCGGCCACTTGGTGACGTCAGCCCACTTTGTTTGCACAGTAACTCCTGATAAATTCTGCTGAGTTTTCTGGGAATTTTTAATATTTATTCAAGAGTTGAATTTCCTGGGATTGTTTTGGGGATTCGGTGTTTCGATCGGAGTATCAAATTTCGTCTGTTGTGGCTTTCCGGATAAATTTTAGAATATGTTAAAAAGTTCGACCGGATATAAATACCCAATTTTTCCCCTGTCGGGACAATTCCAAGTGTTGGATTTTTCCGTAGTTTAACGACGTTCTAAGTAGTGCAAGTAACGCGATGGTCCCTCTAGAAGACAACAAACCTTAACTCGATTATGTGACCGTCTTGAACTGCCCTTTGAACCTTCGGGTTTGGGGCAGTACGTCGTGCCACATGTGAGGCGTTGGCTTGACCCTTCTACGGCTGGACCGTCGGTACTGAGGCACGAACTGAATGTTGTTAGACTTATTTCATGTGTTGATCTGTATCGGGAAAACTTGGGTGTTCGAATGTTCAATCGGAAAGTTTAACATTTTCTAATTATCCGGAATGGGATACAATAATTGGAATTCACAATAAGTTATGAGATAACTGAATGAATGTTATAAATGTAGCAGTTTAGTCTCACTTGATCGGTTGCCATGGAATTTTGATATGATCAAAAGTCCGTCGCAATCACGTAGCGTACGCGGATACTCGCCGGGCAAACTTAATAGACAGCTACATCCCATAGCCCCGACCAAGTGACTGTAGGAGAACCCCGTCGCCGAAAGCATCCGTTCGGGTGCTCGCGGCAGCGGTGTTCCGCCTTGGTGCACTTCGTCGACGGTATCGGGGGTGCAGCCGCCTACTAAAGTTTGCGACGAGCATTCGATCAGGATATCGGGAATCTTGTTGAATTACCCGACTTGATATTGAAAAGTGTTTTCGATGATGGGACTAAAATGCGGGGTTTATAATTGTTAGGCATGCGATGTCTAAGGAATTCATTTGGTCAGGCATGCGATGTCTGAGGTGGTTGCGGATTCCAACTGTTGTAGTTTTACACTTTCTTTTCTGTGACCGTAAGTGTAATATGTGATATCGCCGGTTTCGTTGCTATATGTCAACGACAATTGGGATGCGCATATTTACTTACGTTGATGACATGAGATGTTATGTGTTGCTGGATATGTTATATTGGATCGTCGTGTTTGAATAGCCGGGGGTTTTTATGTGAGATGAGTGTTTTTCATTTTCATTCATGTAAAAACTTGTATGTAATATTCTTTTATTGGGGCACTTCCAGGTTGCGGATGTCGTCACCCGTTGTATATTATTTACTTTTCTGCACTAGGATAGACCCAAGGAGGGGAGCACAAGTAACCGGGTTCTGGAGTCCAGTGGGAAACCAACTCGAGGAGTCGAGTCCGGGTCTCCTAACTCTAGAATTGGTAGGGTTGCTTGCCGCTCTCGTAGGGGTCTAGGGGTGTGGGTTTGGCTATTCATCACGACCGTGGAATCCGTGTTTTATACTGGCTCGTATTGAAAACACGGACGTCCTAGTATATCCAATATTTCATATGATTATTCTGCTGCGATATCTGTGATGTGATCATGTGATGTTCTGTGATAGATACCGTATATAGTATATATGATATATTATATAGGCGTTACTTATGTTTTACACCCGCGCTAGCCCTGCCCTGCTCTGCCGTTAGTTACCTAACCTAACGGTGCACGAGGGGACATCGAGGCGAATGTGGATGGCATAAGTGTACGTCGTATTTATCTGTGATGTTTAGGTATTTAAATGATGGGACTTCATTAATGTGATTAATGAAATAAAAGAAACCTAAGATGTTGTAGAATTGAATTGCAAAATAAAACAGGTAGCTACAGTTCTTGCTTTGCATAGCGGTATATGTGATATATCCTGCACCTTATTCGATGAGGAAAGGACCGAGATCCCTTCACCGGGAGTGACTCCTTTAGCAATAACTGGCAGATGCTACACACTCGGTTTGTCTTTTGATTGCTTTTAAGAGTTTTTGCTTTGCACAGTGATATATATGATATATCCCGCACCTCATTCGACGAGGAAAGGACCGACGATCCCTTCACCGGGAGTGACTCCTTTAGCAAAACTAGAAAAGCCTCAAAAGCACTCCATTTTAAAATCATTTGATTCTACAACGATATCAAGTTCATTACGCAATAGGTTTTCAGAAAAACCTGTCGTAGCCCTCCGTCATTTCAGATAAGTTGTATATAGTATTCGTGCTGCATTTGTTGGCTTTCGTCAAGGTGCAGTGTGCGGTAGCTATATGCTGCTTATCTGCTAGCATACGATGCGATTGGATTAGGGTAGTCGTGCGGCTTTGTTGGCTTTCGTCAAGGGTCGTGCGGGTGGGTTTAATTCGATCAAGAAATGTACGGGTTGAACTTGACTAGCGGGCTATGGTTTGTTGGCTTTCGTCAAGGTCATAGCACGTTAGGGGCAAAATATTATCGGGAATTTCAAGTGTTGAAATTTGCAATGAGATTGCATACCTTCTATGAGATAGTTGGATCCCGATACCCGCTGCGAGTAAGAGTTACTCCTGGGAGAGTTTTATACATTACAATTAGCCGATCAAGTAGGTGTCTAGAAAGGTGTCAACGGGGTTACGCCTCTGGGAAAACGAGGTTTACATTAATTAGGTTCGTGCGAAAGCACGGGGGACCTCCCTCAAAGTACCGACACTGGCCTGGCTGAAAGATTGGCGAACTTGTAGTGTGTAATTAATCCCGGCTAGTCTATCCTTTTAGGGTTTGAAGGAAGATTTGATAAAAAGCAGTGGGAGCCATCCTGATTAGATAAAATAAAAATCAATCTATTCTTGCAAGAGCGCACGCTGAGTGTTTTCTTCTCTCTCTCTCCAGGTAGCGACCATATCACGCCTTAATCAAGATAATAAAACGGATATTTGACCGAACCCTCTTGTTATACTGAGTTGGGGAACGTTGGTCCCGCTCCAACTTATAATTGTTATAAGACAGAGCAGGAAATAGGGGATTACCAGAATTCCCGTGCCGCCCAAACGAAGAGAGTGCATGCTGATGCATCATCTTTGGGTGTGTTCATTACAAAGAACTGTTTCTCAGTATCCTTTACGTCCTGGGTATGTGATACCAGATCAGGATCCCAGATATGTAATTTGTTACATAGGGCTACAGAAAGGTAGAGAACTGAGAACGGGTGATAAGTTTCATGAGGCAGAAAACGGGGCAAGAGTTGCAGCCAGGTCTGTTGGTCACTGTCACCCTGTATTACCAATACATTGTTTCTGAACAAATGTTATTAGATACCGAACCTGTTATGCAAAATCATATCTGTCTCTTTATTAGTAAAGAAACGATAAAATTTTGTATTGTTGGATAATGTTTTGAACATTTCCTATATCAAAAGTTGATCGGTTCAGGCACGTTATCTAAAAGCATTAATGTTCTAAATCAAACTACAGTTCTTTGTATACGGAACACACACAAGAGGAAGAGTTCAGAACTGAACGAATCCTTCTTGAGGTATTGTAGACTAGGTCATATCAATGCGACCCGACTAGCTGAAGTTACATGTAGATGCATATTTAAATCTGTTTGAATCTACATCTTGTGAAACTTGCCAGTCGTGTCACAAAGATATAATGACCATAGCTCCGTTTACTGGAAACAGAGAAAGAGTTAATGAACTCTTGGGATGATACATGTTGATGTATGTAGGTCCCCTGTCTACACATGCCAAGACCGGTTCTTTATACTTCAATATATTCTCTGATAATCTCTCAAGATTCAGACATATGTTCCTGTTGAAACACAAGTCCGAACCTTTTGAGATATTCACAGAATATAAGTTAGAAGTAGAGAACCAAAATACGGGTAAAAGTATTATGTCCTTTGATGTGATCAAGGAGGAGAATACTTGAGCACGAAAATCCTGGACTATTTTAAAGGAGAATGAGATTCTCTCTCAGCATTACTCCTCCGGATACACCATACGATGGTATATCGGGGCGGAGCAGATACACCCTATTTGGTATGGTGTGCTCTATGATGAGTACTACTGAGTTACCTATTTCCTTTTGGGAGTTATTGTAACATTTTCAAAGATATAAAATATTAATTTTGGGAATTTTTATAATTTAATATTATTTTACTGATTATTTTAATATTAAATCTATAATTAAATGAAATTAAATAGGAAAAATGTTAGAAAAATTATGAAAAATTATGGAAAATTCTAAAATAGGGTAAATTAGTGAATTATGACATTTTTAAGTTTTTGTGATTAGTTTGACACTAATTTAGTGCTAATCGCGATTAAAAATCGCTAATCGGGTTTTTTGGCAATTTTGTGCAAAACTTGCACATATCACTTTTTCTACACTTGTGCATTTTTCTTGCCATGATTTACCATTTGGGTTTACTATTCTTGTGAGAAGGTTTGGATTTAAAAGAAAAGGGAAAGAAAAGAGAAAAGAAAATGAAATGATGAGGGTAGGTGAGAGAGAGAGGTGGACCTTTGACTTATAACGCTTAGCCATTTTCTCTCCCTCTCATTTCTCTCCCTCTTCCTCTCCCTTGCTGCTGCTGCCCTAGCCCCTTTCCCTCCCCTCTTCAACTCCTCACTTCATCTCAAAAATCACTCCAAAACCCCAATCTCCTTTCATTAAAATTGTGCAAAATCCCTAGATCTACACATGGAGCTAAAGAAGCAAGGATTTTAGCCACTAGGGGCAACTCAAGAATTTTCTTGAGTTGCTAATGGAGGTAATTACTGAACCATTAGCTAAATTATAGCCTTTCCTATAACCCCATGTTAAGATTTAACCGATATTGTGTGATATTATGGACTTGGTGATAATCAAGTTAGGGTTTGAGGAAACTTGTGTTGTATTGGGAGATTGAGGTCAGTAGAGGATACACCAACACCCTAGTGTATGAATTGGAACCCAAAACCTGAGGCTTAACCACAGAATACGGATTTTAGAAACCGATATCGGGGAAATTATGTAATCTGTGAAGGTTAACTTGAATCTGCTATCATACGAGGCACCTGAAAATGATATTGAGTGGATAGAGATATGTGCAGGCACCCAGAAAGCTAACCCCAAGACCCTAGCCCCCAATTCCCTTTCCCGGCCGCCAATTTTCCTCTTTTGGCCGCAAATTGCGGCCTGGGTCCCACCATTTTTGGTCGTGTTGGTTCTGTGGCTCCTACATTGTTAGTTTAGGCCCCTGGTATATATAGATTTGTATAAAGTGACCTGGGGTAAAATCTGGAACACATTTCATGAGTTGCTGTTTTGGACTTTAGTTTCCGTATTCCGTATTTTCATTTCTGCATTGGTGTGTTTCGTTTTACCTCGACTATTTGGCGTTTATACGACGATATAGAGGATTTATTGATGGTTTTGAAAGCGTGCCATAGGTTCTCACCTATAGGCCCCCTTATCGTATCGTTTTGGATTTCATGCGCCGTTTTAGCTTGGATTTGGTTTTAATGCGCATATACGATATTTGATGTGTAGGTACCCATGAAGACTTCGGGATGACAAGCAAATGCGTGGTGACGTCCGCAAATGATGATGCGAGGTGAGTAGATTATATCTACAGGGGGAAGTCGGGTGGATGGCGTATAGCACCCCCGCAGTCCGTAGATAGATTACTATGTAGTTTATTTTGATAATAGGTGTATTATGGATAGTATAGGGTTAGAAGTGACTAGTGTAGTTCATAGTCGCGAACCCTAGGATAGAATTACACCTACACACACACCCTTGCTTATCACTTATACTTGCATGGTGTTTGATGATATGGGATGACTTTGGAGATGAGTCGATGATGTGGGCTTGGTGCCGTGAGATCGGTGATTTGATACGATTCATATGTGGGATATGACTTGTGATTCTTTCTTGCGGGCTTGGGATATGTGTTTACCCCCGCATGCATACCTTATTGATGGTATCGATTTGTACTAGACATAGAGTAGTACCCCCAGATGATGTGATCTGATGATAGTGATGCCTGTTATGTGAAGAGATAGTGAGATGTTGACCTGTACCCAGCTATTGGGATGCCGTACGATGATTTACCGTACGAGCCGATATTGATGATAGATCCGCACTCAAAACTCGAGGATATCTTACGATATGACATTGAGGCGAGATCACCGACTATGTATCTTTATATATACCGACTCAGATTTAGGTGGTTTCCACACCTACCCCTCCTGATCGACCTGTTACTTAGATGTAGTTTGCATAGTAGATACTTCACTGTGGTGTTGACTACTAGAGTTCTGCATCTTCATGTTATTTGCATTGCTGGCATATGTTCATTGCTATATTACTATCATGCTGTTAGGACACCAGCACCATTATCGATGATGCGTATGTTCCACGTACACTATTTGCCTGCTCACACACTTCATCATCGATAATTGCCATGCCACTACACTGTAGTACTACTGCATTCATGATATGATTCTTCCTTCGACATATGCACATTACTTCTATGTTGCATGATTTCCGATATGATTACTTTTCTTTACATGTCGCATACATCATGGATTGATTGCATAGCACATCGCATTGGATTTACTTCCTGATGTTGGATTTTCATGTGATTTCTGATTTTGAGGACCGTGGGATTATTTAAGAAAAGATGCTCTTTTATGAAAAACCCGGTACCTCGTGATATGATATTTCGGTGCGTCCACCACGCGTTTTCTCGGTGCTGAGACGTGTGCTTGAAACCCGATTCGAGGAGGTGATGATCCGTTTGCGGGTTCGTGGTGGGCCCGGTATGGTTCCCCTCGGCAAGATGATCGATGAGTTTGCCGATTGAGCCTGGAGGCGGGCGAGCACCTACCGGTGATTGTATTTGAGCTCGGCGGATATCTGGGGGATACCGACCGGAGACGAGAGATGGGCGTACTGCTGGGGCCGAGGGCCGATTCCGCAGACATAGCCCGCGGGCCGATCCGGACTGACGGAGCCCGTTGGATGAGGATTTACGTGTCGATGCTAGGCACGGGTTTCATGATGTTTTTCCATGCTTTTGTTTATATCCTCACATTGCATACATGATGCTTATCGTCAGTGGGTGACGGGTGGACGGGTTCCACATATATACAGACATGGATCATACAGACTGGATTTACACTTATCATACTTCATTTGTATATATAACAGGGTATGAGGGCGCTGTTATATATACCCTTACACCAATATTAGTGGTATGGGACGCTAATATATGTGTATTGATATCATTGATATTTCATCATATTTACTTCATGCAGACATACCTTATACTGATGACATGTTTTTACCTGAGTACCTGGCACTACATACATGATTAGATGTTACCTTGCCACCTTATCACACTCAGATGTACTCTTGTGGATTGTATTACTGATCGTTGACTTAGGTTTATGTCTTGCATTCGATTTCTGCTTGTAGATGTTTCTATTCACGAGTTGGCAACTCACCCCCGTTGTGCCACAGTTCTTGCAGGTTCTGCCGTACAGGTTCCATTGCGGCATTTCTGGCACACTACCTTCTTGCGGGTGATTTGCTTTTGGTAGGTGGATTCTTTCGCATCAAGAACCACCATTGTATTTACTTTATTCATTGTATCTAGAATTTCCATCAACCAAAATTTGTATATTGTTTCAGACCTAGACTAGTGATGTATTATTCGACCTTAGAGTCGCGCTTAGTAGTATTGCGGTTTTCTTGTTGCTTTTGAGCTTCTTTTGGATTTGATCCTCGCCACTTGGCATTGTATATTATTGTTGCATGTGTGGTTGTGACCGTCGATTGACGAAGAGCTAGCTCCCGCTTGGGGATGCCTTTATCATTGCATATATATTGTTATCCTTGTTGTACCCCATTCGGGGCCAGTTTTATAAAGGAAACTCTGCCGAAATTTTTAGAAAAGACTTATTGTTTTCAAAACGTACCTTCGGCTTAGTTATTTAAAAATCTTGATTTCAAACATGTATTTCTTCACTTCTTTAAACCAAATTCTTTACTTATTTCTTAAATGGTTTTAGATTTCTGGGCTTTTGGCTTACTTGGATCAGATGGAGTCCTATAGACTTCATATGGTTCAAGGGCCAGTCACGTGCTCTTTCGGGTCGTGACAAAGTTGGTATCAGAGCGCTAGGTTGACCTTGGTTCGAGTCTAAGTTTGACTATGTGGAGCCTAGGGCGTTTATATATATACGGAACTTAGGCTTGACCTTACGGAACTTAGACTTGGTCGAGGGGGTATTAGACCCGAACTTTCGTCGTATTAGGATGACCCTTGGTTGATGGAATAGGTGACTAAAGTAGAGTGACGTACCGTTGGTATGTTCCGCGGCATACTTACGACACGCCACTCCGCTTAAGGAACCTTAGGATGTACATATTTTCGAGATCAGTGATTCTCTTTATCTCCATGATTATACATCCATTTGAGATCCCCGATTCTATTAGTTTCATGATTATACCTTCATTGATGCTGTTCCTTCCTATGATCATGTATCCACTTTGGATCTGTTGTTTCCCTTCTTGCCACTGATGTGCTCTCTTTGATACTCGATTGAGGTTCCTGTCACCATGTTTGAGCGCAGTTTGGGCTGCTGCTAGGGTTACGGCTGGTGTGAGCTCGTTTGGTACGAGGGCCGACCATTGTGTTTTCTTGTGACATGGGAATGTCTCGAGTTAGTATTGGTGATTGTGACCTCTGGTGGAGGCGAGTACTTGGTTTTGCACCGGATGATCGGGCCATTGTTAGAGCTGCCAGTTGAGAGAGGACTGTTGATGTACAGCATACCTCAGAGATTGTGATGTCGCCTACCGTGCAGACAGATAGATTGTTTCCAGCTAGAGACGACTTCACGCAGATTCGTTGAGAGTCGATTGAGACGATCGAATGTCAGGAACCTATTTTCCAAGTTTAAAGTATACGGAAAGACATGCAGGTGATTCTATGGACCCTCTAGAAGAATGAAACCCTAACTCGACTTAATGACCGTGTGAAAGCCTTTGAACCTTCGGGTTTGCGGCGGTTCCTCGGCGCCATTAGTGGGGCTTGGGTTTGCCCTTCTATGGCTGGACCACCGACGCTGTGGCATGTACTCGATACTATTAAACTGTACCCGAGATGTGAGCTCTTGGGGGATTATGAGGATCTGACGAGTCGATCGGATGGTTCGACATCTTTCGGATATCGTGATGGGACACTGCTTGGGAGACTCCAGATGCGAGCGTAGCCGTCGGAGCGCAGTTCGTGTAGCCACGATGAGTTAAGTCCAAATCAGTCGACATTTGAGCAAGGTGAAGTAAAGAGTTCGTACGAGATTTCTACGAGATGACGTCCCACTCCGCTGACATTAGAGATGTGATATGCACCCCGAGGCGTGGTATATGGATATATCTTCCAGAAAGAAGCGCGATAAGTATGCAGCCATTCCGGAATAAGCTTTAGCTTCAGCATTGGATGACGACCTCCGGGCAATTCGGCAGGATTGAGATTTGAGGAAGGAACCTCGACAGGACCTTTCTGGAGTACGATATGAGAAGACCTAGACCCGGGAGTGGTCGTATTGCGCACACCCAGCAGGACAGAGTTCGACATGGTCGACGAGGTAGTTGACCAGGTTCGGATAAAGGGACTTACCCAGATACGTTGCGAATTGATCAAGGATGGACGGGTGATGAGTACTCCTCCGATGGTTGGGACGTGTTCCCGAGGATCGGTTCGGCCTGACATCTTCTACAGAATGGTGAAGCTACAGAGTACGCGATTTCGAGTCCGTGCGAGAGACTTCAGATTGGCCGTGGCCGAGAACAGTGCAGTGCGTAGATAGCATGGCGTGGCGTCATAGTGGACGACGATACAGACAAGCGGAACAAGAGGTTCGTGCGAGACACTGACGAGCTGTCATTACTTCCCGTCGAGACCAGAGACCAGATATGCTTACAGAGACGTTGGGATGTGACCAATTTCCGAGAAATGTTGTGCTGAGGATACGGATGTCTATCAAGCGAGAAGAGGTAGTACAAGAGAGCCAGCCTCTGTACAGATCGGCATAGGCATGTTTGGAAGAGACCTTGAGCAGGATTCCTTCCAGGATATTGCTGCAATGATGTTTGCACCCAGGATCAAATATGTGACGTGCATTCAGATGAGCCAGAGGCCGACGCCAGTGATATGCTGCCTTACGAGTGGTCGTGAGGATTGACCGAGAGATGACCAGAGAAGTGCCAGAACGGAATCGTCCCCGTTAGCACACCTGACAGGGCCGATGAGCCGATTGACTGCGAGATAGGGAATCCGCAAAGAAGATAAGGACCCAGAGTCCGAGGACGCCAGACCGTGAGCAAGAGGCAAGTAGATATCCTGCGCTGCTAGCAGTGGATGCACCGACTCCTTCTCGACCTTGGAGGAGGAACCACCGACGACGGTATTTATGATTTGTGATTTTGTGATTCGATTATCACGTATCCGTCATTTTGGATTTCGGTATTTTGGGCGTTCTGTTTGCATGATTTAGTTTTGATGATTGAGTTTCATGATATTGGTTTCATGCACCCACTGGATATTTATATATTTTGCGCAGAGTTATTACATTTTAGATATTGATTGAGATTTCATGCCTACCGTATGCAGTGATTTGATTTGCACTTCCAGCGTAGTTTTCATGCACCTTTAGTGTTTTGATATACGATTTTGGTGCACGCCAGATGCACTAAATCGGGATTCTTCGTGCATGTCACATGCACCTGATTTTTTTTCTGTCAGGCACACACGTTGCCTACGACAGATGTTTCATGCACACCAGTTGCACCTAGATGTTGTTTTGTATACCTGTTTGACACATTTATGGATTTTGATTCCTTGCGCACCAGACGCATAGGATATTCTTATATACGCATTTTGGGATTGATTTCTAGTAGAGCAGTACATTTTATGATATTCTCTCTGTATTGATATTTTCGGAGCCCCGACAAATTGGATTATTACTGAAATTGTTTTAGTATTGGGGGTTTAAATTTAAATTCGGGGACCGAATTTCTTTAAGGGGGTAGATTGTAACATTTTCAAAAATATAAAATATTAATTTTGGGAATTTTTATAATTTAATATTATTTTACTGATTATTTTAATATTAAATCTATAATTAAATGAAATTAAATAGGAAAAATGTTAGAAAAATTATGAAAAATTATGGAAAATTCTAAAATAGGGGAAATTAGTGAATTATGACATTTTTAAGTTTTTGTGATTAGTTTGACACTAATTTAGTGCTAATCGCGATTAAAAATCGCTAATCGAGTTTTTTGGCAATTTTGTGCAAAACTTGCACATATCACTTTTTCTACACTTGTGCATTTTTCTTGCCATGATTTATCATTTGGATTTACTATTCTTGTGAGAAGGTTTGGATTTAAAAGAAAAGGGAAAGAAAAGAGAAAAGAAAATGAAATGATGAGGGTAGGTGAGAGAGAGAGGTGGACCTTTGACTTATAACCCTTAGCCATTTTCTCTCCCTCTCATTTCTCTCCCTCTTCCTCTCCCTTGCAGCTGCTGCCCTAGCCCCTTTCCCTCCCCTCTTCAACTCCTCGCTTCATCTCAAAAATCACTCCAAAACCCCAATCTCCTTTCATTAAAATTGTGCAAAATCCCTAGATCTACACATGGAGCTAAAGAAGCAAGGATTTTAGCCACTAGGGGCAACTCAAGAATTTTCTTGAGTTGCTAATGGAGGTAATTACTGAACCATTAGCTAAATTATAGCCTTTCCTATAACCCCATGTTAAGATTTAACCGATATTGTGTGATATTATAGACTTGGTGATAATCAAGTTAGGGTTTGAGGAAACTTGTGTTGTATTGGGAGATTGAGGTCAGTAGAGGATACACCAACACCCTAGTGTATGAATTGGAACCCAAAACCTGAGGCTTAACCACAGAATACGGATTTTAGAAACCGATATCGGGGAAATTATGTAATCTGTGAAGGTTAACTTGAATCTGCTATCATACGAGGCACCTGAAAATGATATTGAGTGGATAGAGATATGTGCAGGCACCCAGGAAGCTAACCCCAAGACCCTAGCCCCCAATTCCCTTTCCCGGACGCCAATTTTCCTCTTTTGGCCGCAAATTGCGGCCTGGGTCCCACCATTTTTGGTCGTGTTGGTTCTGTGGCTCCTACATTGTTAGTTTAGGCCCCTGGTATATATAGATTTGTATAAAGTGACCTGGGGTAAAATCTGGAACACATTTCATGAGTTGCTGTTTTGGACTTTAGTTTCCGTATTCCGTATTTTCATTTCTGCATTGGTGTGTTTCGTTTTACCTCGACTATTTGGCGTTTATACGACGATATAGAGGATTTATTGATGGTTTTGAAAGCGTGCCATAGGTTCTCACCTATAGGCCCCCTTATCGTATCGTTTTGGATTTCATGCGCCGTTTTAGCTTGGATTTAGTTTTAATGCGCATATACGATATTTGATGTGTAGGTACCCATGAAGACTTCGGGACGACAAGCAAATGCGTGGTGACGTCCGCAAATGATGATGCGAGGTGAGTAGATTATATCTACAGGGGGAAGTCGGGTGGATGGCGTATAGCACCCCCGCAGTCCGTAGATAGATTACTATGTAGTTTATTGTGATAATAGGTGTATTATGGATAGTATAGGGTTAGAAGTGACTAGTGTAGTTCATAGTCGCGAACCCTAGGATAGAATTACACCTACACACACACCCTTGCTTATCACTTATACTTGCACGGTGTTTGATGATATGGGATGACTTTGGAGATGAGTCGATGATGTGGGCTTGGTGCCGTGAGATCGGTGATTTGATACGATTCATATGTGGGATATGACTTGTGATTCTTTCTTGCGGGCTTGGGATATGTGTTTACCCCCTCATGCATACCTTATTGATGGTATCGATTTGTACTAGACATAGAGTAGTACCCCCAGATGATGTGATCTGATGATAGTGATGCCTGTTATGTGATGAGATAGTGAGATGTTGACCTGTACCCAGCTATTGGGATGCCGTACGATGATTTACCGTACGAGCCGATATTGATGATAGATCCGCACTCAAAACTCGAGGATATCTTACGATATGACATTGAGGCGAGATCACCGACTATGTATCTTTATATATACCGACTCAGATTTAGGTGGTTTCCACACCTACCCCTCCTGATCGACCTGTTACTTAGATGTAGTTTGCATAGTAGATACTTCACTGTGGTGTTGACTACTAGAGTTCTGCATCTTCATGTTATTTGCATTGCTGGCATATGTTCATTGCTATATTACTATCATGCTGTTAGGACACCAGCACCATTATCGATGATGCGTATGTTCCACGTACACTATTTGCCGGCTCACACTTCATCATCGATAATTGCCATGCCACTACACTGTAGTACTACTGCATTCATGATATGATTCTTCCTTCGACATATGCACATTACTTCTATGTTGCATGATTTCCGATATGATTACTTTTCTTTACATGTCGCATACATCATGGATTGATTGCATAGCACATCGCATTGGATTTACTTCCTGATGTTGGATTTTCATGTGATTTCTGATTTTGAGGACCGTGGGATTATTTAAGAAAAGATGCTCTTTTATGAAAAACCCGGTACCTCGTGATATGATATTTCGGTGCGTCCACCACGCGTTTTCTCGGTGCTGAGACGTGTGCTTGAAACCCGATTCGAGGAGGTGATGATCCGTTTGCGGGTTCGTGGTGGGCCCGGTATGGTTCCCCTCGGCAAGATGATCGATGAGTTTGCCGATTGAGCCTGGAGGCGGGCGAGCACCTACCGGTGATTGTATTTGAGCTCGGCGGATATCTGGGGGATACCGACCGGAGACGAGAGATGGGCGTACTGCTGGGGCCGAGGGCCGATTCCGCAGACATAGCCCGCGGGCCGATCCGGACTGACGGAGCCCGTTGGATGAGGATTTACGTGTCGATGCTAGGCACGGGTTTCATGATGTTTTTCCATGCTTTTGTTTATATCCTCACATTGCATACATGATGCTTATCGTCAGTGGGTGACGGGTGGACGGGTTCCACATATATACAGACATGGATCATACAGACTGGATTTACACTTATCATACTTCATTTGTATATATAACAGGGTATGAGGGCGCTGTTATATATACCCTTACACCAATATTAGTGGTATGGGACGCTAATATATGTGTATTGATATCATTGATATTTCATCATATTTACTTCATGCAGACATACCTTATACTGATGACATGTTTTTACCTGAGTACCTGGCACTACATACATGATTAGATGTTACCTTGCCACCTTATCACACTCAGATGTACTCTTGTGGATTGTATTACTGATCGTTGACTTAGGTTTATGTCTTGCATTCGATTTCTGCTTGTAGATGTTTCTATTCACGAGTTGGCAACTCACCCCCGTTGTGCCACAGTTCTTGCAGGTTCTGCCGTACAGGTTCCATTGCGGCATTTCTGGCACACTACCTTCTTGCGGGTGATTTGCTTTTGGTAGGTGGATTCTTTCGCATCAAGAACCACCATTGTATTTACTTTATTTATTGTATATAGAATTTCCATCAACCAAAACTTGTATATTGTTTCAGACCTAGACTAGTGATGTATTATTTGACCTTAGAGTCGCGCTTAGTAGTATTGCGGTTTTCTTGTTGCTTTTGAGCTTCTTTTGGATTTGATCCTCGCCACTTGGCATTGTATATTATTGTTGCATGTGTGGTTGTGACCGTCGATTGACGAAGAGCTAGCTCCCGCTTGGGGATGCCTTTATCATTGCATATATATTGTTATCCTTGTTGTACCCCATTCGGGGCCAGTTTTACAAAGGAAACTCTGCCGAAATTTTTAGAAAAGACTTATTGTTTTCAAAACGTACCTTCGGCTTAGTTATTTAAAAATCTTGATTTCAAACATGTATTTCTTCACTTCTTTAAACCAAATTCTTTACTTATTTCTTAAATGGTTTTAGATTTCTGGGCTTTTGGCTTACTTGGATCAGATGGAGTCCTATAGACTTCATATGGTTCAAGGGCCAGTCACGTGCTCTTTCGGGTCGTGACAGTTATGCACTTGAGAAGCTGCATACCTATTGAATAGGGTTCCAATCAAATCAGTTGCCTGCCATTTCATATGTGATATGGAAAGGGAAGAGCCCATGTCTTAAGCTAGTTAAGATTTGGGGTTGTCCGGTCTATGTCTGAAAGCAAAATCCGGACAAGCTCGAGGCAAAGTCTGTAATGTAGAACTGGAAAGGTTCCAGCTATGTAAACTACAGCTGATGATTTGAAAGAACCAAAGGATTCAATAGTTACCAATGAACCTCAGCCTCTCCGCCGATCTAGTAGGGTTCCTCACCCACCTGAGAGATACTTCTGTTTCTCTATGACAGTGGGAGCGAGGACTGCATCATGAGATGATGACCCAACTAGTTTCGAGCTGGCCATCAGGAGTGGGACTCTGTAAGAATGGCTGGATGCTTAGGGATCTAAGATGGGATCCTTATACACCAACAAAGTATGGACTTTGGTTGCTATATCTGAAGGGTTAAATCCCCATCAGGAGCAAGTATATCTTGAGAAGATTACTTGGTGTACATGGAAAAGTTGAGACTTTCAAAGCTAGACTTGTTAAAAGTTTGCATCATTTACCAGGCGTGGATTATGATGAAACCTTTTCAAGTGACTATGCTTAAGTCCATCCAGATCCTACTTGCCACGGCTACATACCATGACTACGATATCTGGTGGTTGGGTGTCATGACAGCTTTTCTAAATGATGTTTTAGAAGAGAGCGTCTATAAGTACACAGCCAGAGGGCTTCGTAGACAGTGGGAGCAGCGGAAACGTGTACAAGATGCTTTATATGATAAAGCAGGCATCGCGGAGTTGGAACATCTGTTTTGATGGATTTGTCAAAGAAATTGACATCATCAAAATGGTAGATGAACCTTGTATAAACAAGAAGGTAGTAGGGAGTATGGTGACGATTCTCGTAGTGTACGTGGATGACATACTCTTGATAAGAAAGGAGTTTCTTATGCTACGCTCGATCAATCTCCGTTTATCACAAAGATTCTCCGTGTAAGATCAAAATGATACCTCCTAAATCCTGAGTTTTAGATCTATGAGATAGATTTAATTGGATGTTAGGATTCTCACTAGTTGTAGTGAGATGATATCAAACGATTCTGGGGAAAATCACTGGAAAGGTTCCAGGGTGATAAAGACGACTGAATGTCAGTCGCAGGCATTGTCTTTACCCTCAGTAAAGGGACAGTATGTTGGAAGAGTTCCAAGCTAAATACCGTGACATACTAGACGATAAAGGCAGGATACATCGCTACTTATGATGCTACCAAAGAGGCTGTTTGGGTGTATATTGGTTCATGAGATGAACTAAGTTCCTCCCATTGTGTGACAATGGAGTTGTGGCTTATGCCAAGGAGCGCCGGTCCCATCAGTGATCCAGACATATTCTAAGGCAGTGTCACTTGATCATGGAGATGGTTGATCTCCAGGGTGATCGAGGTTTGGAGAGTAGACTCAGAGGACAACACAGCGGATCCACTCACAAAGGCCTGTTCCCAGAGAGAGATTTTTATGGGATGGTTGAGTATGAGATACTACAACCACTGCTACAGATGGCCCTAGTGCAAGTGGGAGATTGTTAGTTATATGTATGCCCTAGAGGCCATTACTGTACATATGATGTATATTGTAGTGGATGCTGGGACGTATATAGGGAGGACTTTCTTGCTCGACATGATAGTATGCTATCTGGTTGATCTTTACCTTAACGTGTATACTGATTGTCTCTCTGTTACATGTTGGTAAAGCCCTTAGGATCTGTACTTGACTACCTGGACTATGATGCGGATAATACTAGTGGGGACATGGTAGTCCATAAGTACATCCTTGAAAGTCCCTAGTCGTGGGTGTATCGAGACGGGGCATCGATATACCAGAGTAGACTAGCGTGTACCTTCTCGACCCATACAGATGGGCGATGGATGATCCCATATCCATCGGTGTTTGACATTAGAGATGATATACGGGTGCTCAGTGGAGACAGGGTACAATGGACGGACTCGCCGAGAACTCCCAGATGGTATTATACCTCACGTCAGATGGCAGTTCTCTGGTGACACTGGTACAGAGTAGTCTGTTGACCCGAGATCGTCATAGAGTCTTGTGTGGTTCCCACTGTGCTTTGATTTCCATCTTACCACGTCCAAGAGGGCGTGCAAAATGGTGGTTTTTGGGTACAGTCCCGAGTCACATGGAGGCAATGAGCGATAGGAGGGGATTCGTCTCTCCCGGTATAGGGGGTTGATGTTGCGCTGTGTTCGATTGGCTATAACAGGAAATCCCTGGCCAGGGTTGCTAAGATTTACTGGTAAGTGTTACCAGTAGTTTCTCGAATTGTTATAGACCTCATATCGACACGACTTATTGAGCTATTGGGGTCTGACGTTTACCACCCCTAGGCGAGATATGCGACAGATCAGACGATCAGACCGGACTGTACGGTAGTGTTACTGGTCGGATTCACTGGAGTGTGAGCGGGTTTGCTCGTCGATCTTCAGATCGCTCAATACCCGGGTGGCCGTTACGTTTAGCAGACCGCTTGCGGCTTATGGATGCTTGATATGATCATCATCTGCTGCCGGCGTATTGACGAGTCTTTAGAGTCCTACACAGAGGTTTCCTGGCTCAAGCGAAACGAAATAGGAGCGCATATGAGATATGTGCGGGACCGAGAATAATGCGTGTATGTGATACCGTATTTCATTCTCGTGATGAATGTGTCGAATGGTTATATGCGATATAACCTAGTTATCGAATCGAGGGTTGATTCGATAAGCCGATACATTGGATACTAGTCGGTTATATGCGATATGACCGGATCGCTAAATCAAGTGTTGATTTAATGATTTAATGCATAATTATATATTTGATATATTACTTTGCGTTAACTAGTATTGGTTCACTTAAGATGGATTTTCTCACTCGGATGTGCGCATTGTATATGCGATATACTTTTGTGCACTTGATTGTATCATGATTGATGATACATGTTATGCTAGGGTTTTTGTGTAAAGATCAAACCATGGTTACATGATTATGGTTAGGGTTTTGTTTTATTCACTTATTTATTTATCCATTTCATTTTGGAAAATAATTGAGAAGAGAAAAGAATGGTGGCTTTATTTGTTATTTAGTTGAAGCTTCATGAAGCTTTGACTTTGTCCACCATTCTTATCTCATCCTTAACCCTAACCATTCCTTTAACCCTTGGTTAATTATCTACACATAACCATAGTTAGGATTATGATAAGTTTGGATATTCTTTTCATTTTTAAATAACTTATCATAATTTCTTTCTTCTTCTTCTTCATCTTCTTCCATGAAGAAACCTCCACTTCATCAATGGTGATTGATGAAGATGAGTGAGAAATCCAATTCTAAAGTCTACCCACTTCCTATTTCTTCATCCTCTACCTCTTTCCAAGTAGTAGAGTGTGTTTCCTTCACAAGTTTTTATGGCTTGGTGAAGGTGGAGCTTGATTTAGCGATGCCTCGACGTAGATCATCTTCGGCATGGACATTGACGACCTAGCTCGCTTTTTCTCCGACGAAGCCGACGCTTGAGCCCGGATTTGATTTGGACAGCGGAGAAGACCTCGTTGCGGAGCTATGGAGGTGGAGCACCGGATCTACAAAGGTTGTATTTCCGTATCTTGTAGTTAAGTGTTAACTAGTTAGCTTTTTCGCCTAGTTTTCTAGCAAACGATCCGTAGTCGGGTCTCTCGGCACCTAGAATTTTTGAAATTGCCATGGTCGATGGCTTGTGAGACCTCACTAGTGTGCCTAGGAACCCTACAAAATGAAATACTTAGACATCACATGCCTAACAGTTATAAACCCCGCATTTTAGTCTCATTATCGAAAACTCTTTTCAATATCAAATGAAACTAAACCGCTAGATTTATATCATTCATTCAGTTATCTCATAACTGTTTGTGAATTCCAATTATTGTATCCCATTCCGGATAAATAGAAAATATTAAACTTTCCGATCGAACATTCGAACACCCAAGTTTTCCCGAAACCGTCCAACACATGAAATAGGTTCAAAGGCATTCACTTCATGCCTCAGTACCAACGGTCCAGCCGTAGAAAGGTCAAGCCAACGCCTCACATGTGGCACGCCGTACTGCCCCAAACCCGAAGGTTCAAAGGGCAGTTCAAGACGGTCACATAATCGAGTTAAGGTTTGTTGTCTTCTAGACGGACCATCGCGTTACTTGCACTACTCAGAACGTCCTTAAACCACACAAAAATCCAACACTTGGATATTTTCCGGCAGGGGAAAAGTTGGGTATTTATATCCGGTCTGACTTTTTAACATATTCAAAAAATTATCCGGAAAGCACTTAGACAAAGTTCGATAATCCGATCGAAATACCGAGTCCCCAATACAACCCAGAATACTCAACTCTTGAATAAATATTAAAAATTCCCAGAGAACTCAGCACTGAATAAAAGAAGTTACTTTGCAAAATTGGGTGGGTGACGTCATCATACGGCCGCGGAACAGCCGTAGAAGCCAGGCTTCTGCCGCGGTTTCGCCGCACTTTGGAGGAATTGGGTGATCGTGTTTCACAGTAATTCTTAGAAAGTCCTGCTGAATTTTCTGCATATTTTTAATTTGGAAAAAACCCAGTTTTTAAAAAATGTACAGAGAGAACCTTTGATATTAGGGTTTCGGTTCGATCGGACTTCAAACTCCGTCTGGACTTCGCCTAAGGCTCTAGCTAGGCTCTGATACCACTGTAGGGTTCCTAGGCACTCAAAAGAGATCTCACAAAGCATCAACCATGCCAATTTCATATTTTACGGGTGCCGAGAATCCCTAATACGGATCGTTAACTAGAAATTTAGGCGAAAACGAATCTAGTTAACAACTTAACTAAAGATAAGAAGCTACAACCTTTGTAGATCCGGATATCCACTTCCTTGGCTCCACGTAGGCGTCCTCTCGCTGTCCATCTCGAATCCCGGACTCAATCATCGGCTTGATCGGAGAAATGGGCGGACTAGGTCGTCGGCTTCGTGCCGAAGATGATCTACGTCGAGGCATCACAAGTTCAAGCTCCGACTTCACAAATTTGTGAAACTTGTGAAGAAAACACCCAAAACAACTTGGGAAGAGGTAGAGGGTGAAGAAATAGGAGTTGGGTTCACTTTAGAATTGGATTTCTCACTTTAGATCTCAAGTTGCCATTGATGGCATCAAGCTTTCTATCTTGAAGAAGAAGATGATGAAGAAGAAGAAAGAATATGATAAGTGTTGAATTAAAATGAAAATAAATCAATACTTATCATAAGCTAACTAAGGTTAAGTGTAGAGAATAGACCATGGTAAGTGGGAATGGTTAGGGTTAAGCATGAAGACAAATGGTCTCTTTAGTCAAAGCTTCATGAAGCTTCAACAAGCTTCATGATAAAAAGAAACCATTTTCTTTTCTTTTATCTATTTAAATAAATAAATAATGGATAAATAAATAGATGAATAACACAAAACCCTAACCATTATCATAACCATGGTTTAATTCTTTGCACAAACCCAAGTATGTATGTATCATCAAACATGATACAATCAAGTGCACACAAAAGCATATCATATATACAATGTGCACTTCAAGTGAGAAAATCCTTTTAAAATGAACCAATAGTAGTTAATGCAAATTAATATATCAAATATACAATTATACATTAAATCATTAAATCAACACTTGATTCAATGATCCGGTCATGTCGCACATAACCAACTAGTATACAATGTATCGATTTATCGAATCAATGATTCGATAACTAGGTTATATCGCATACAACCAATCGAAACATTCATCGCGAGAATGAAATACGGTATCACATACACGCATTATTCTCGGTCCCGCACATATCTCATATGCGCTCCTATTTCGTTTCGCTTGAGCCAGGAAACCTCTGTGTAGGACCCTAAAGACTCGTCAATACGCCGGTAGCAGATGATGATCATATCAAGCACCCACAAGCCGCAAGCGGTCTGCCAAACGTAACGGCCATCCGGGTATTGAGCGATCAGAAGATCGACGAGCTAGCCCGCCCACACTCCTATGAATCCAACCAGTAACACTTACCGTACAGTCCGGTCTGTTCGTCTGATATGTCGCATATCAAGTCTAGGGGTGGTAAACGTCAGACCCCAATAACCGATAAGTCGTGCCGATATGAGGCTCATAACGGGTCGAGAAACTACTGGTAACACTTACCAGCAAATCTCTGATCAGCCCTAGCCAGGGACTTCCCTGTTACGGCCAATCGAGCACAGCGCAACAGCAACCCCCAATACCGGGAGAGACGAAACCCCTCCTATCGCTCATTGCCTCCATGTGACTCGGGACTGTACCCAAAGACCACCGTTTTGCATGCCCTCATGGACGTGGTAAGGGGGAGATCAAAGTACAGTGGGAATCACACAAGACTCTATGACGATCTCGGGTCTACAGACTAACCTGTACAAGTGTCACCTGAGAACTGCCATCTGACGTGAGGTATAATACCATCTGGGAGTTCTCGGCGAGTCCGTCCAGTGTACCCAGTCTCTACTGAGCACCCGTATACCATCTCTGATGTCAAACACCAATGGATGTGGGATCATCCATCGCCCATCTCATAGGTCGAGAAGCGTATACGCTAGTCTACACTGGTATATCGATGCCCCGTCTCGATACACCCACGACTAGGGACCTTGAAGGATGTACCTATGGACTACCATGTCCCCACTAGTATGATCTGCATCACAGTCCAGGTAGTCAAGTACATATCCTAAGGGCTTTACCAACATGTAACTATAAGACAGTTTAAAGAGACAAGTGTACATATTAAGATAAAAAGTAACCAGATAGCATACTATCATATCGAGCAAGAAAGTCATCTCTATATATGTCCAAGCATCCAATATAATATACATCATCTGTACAATACTGGCCTCTAGGGCATACATACAACTAACAACATTAATGCAAGCAATGAGCACAAATAATGAAATAAAAGAAAGCAAGCTTTCTAGAATCATTCTAGGAACAGATGGAGCCCCAGCCACCACTAAAAAACCCCTCCTTTTACTAATTGAACATTTGCAAAAAGAACCTCCTTCCATCAAAGGAATTTCAGCCAAGAAGGAATAAAGAAAAATGGCCGAAACGGAATGCAAACTGGCAACTTGAAAAACCGATCCCATAATAAATTACACGATAACCCCACGACTTTATATACATACCCGCATTTGTATTCCGATTGAATACAAATGCATTGAGACAAAATCTACAGAGTATAATACTAGGATCCGGCTTAAACCAAAGCCCACTAGTATGATCCGCTCGATCATGATCCGTGCACTACCGCACGTATATGATCGAACCCTGCCATATATCATACGGCCTCTACAACGTTTCGCCCGAAACTTGAGAAACTGTCTGTGGGGGACTTTAAAGACTCGTCAATACTTTGGCTGTGGATTTAACAACTAGCACGTCAGAGGTATTAGCCGTACGTAACAGGCTACCAGGTATTGACCAAAAGGGAGGTCGATGAGTGAACTCATCCTGACACCCTACTGAGCCTGTCAGTGACAATATCCGTACAGTCCGGTCCGTTCGTCTATGAGCATCGCATGGCGTACCTAGGGGGTTGGTAAAAGTCAGACCCCCAAAAGCGGTACAAGTCGTGTCGGAGTGTAGCCCAGAACACCTTGAGACACTACTGGAATACCTACCAGTAAATCTCCTGCCTTGGCCAAGGACTTCGTGTAATGGCTCTCCTAGGCAAAGCGCAATCTCACCCCCAATACCGGGAGAGACGAAACCCCTACCGATCCGCTCACTGCCTCCATGTGGCTCGGGACTGTACCCAACTAAAACCTGTTTGCACGACTCCTTTGAGCCGTGGTAGGGTAGTAATCAAAGCACAGTGGGAACTCACATGAGACAAATTACGAACTCAGGTCGATGAACTAATCTGTACACATGTCACCAGAAAACTGCTATCTGACGTCAGGTATAATACCAACTAGCATGTTCCCAGCGAGTCCTGTCCGGTGTACTCATAATCCAATGAGCACCTGTATACATCTTAGGTGATCCAACTGACACCAATGGCTTGTGAGACCGGCCACCGCCCCTTGTCGGGGTCTCGACTATATACACTAGTCTACTAATGGAGTATCGATGCCCAGTCTCGAAACTCCCACGACTAGGGACCTTTTAAGGATGTGCTTATAGACCCCAGCTCTCACGTATATGATCGCCATCATACTGCTGGCCGTTAAGCAAGAATCCTATGAGCTCTATCAACGTGCAATAGTGACCTGTAAGGTCACCTAAAGCAGTACACGATGATAAAGATATACCAGATAGCATACTATCATCACGAGTAAGACTGTCCTACTGGCATAGGTCCTTCCTCAATCATTGCAATCACATGCCTGTGATCCAATAATTGACTCTGAGGGCACTATATCCAACAGTTCAATCCATCTTTCTTCATACAAAGGAGTTGTATGAAGAGCAATCTCTGACTTTACGATACGAGGCATCTCGAAAGTTGTTTCACATGCGGATGGCCCCTGGCACATCAGTAGGAGAACATGTTCTGAAGATGATTGGTCTTATAGAAGAACTTGAGAAACTGGGATGGACCATGGATAATGAGCAATATATAGATATTGTTCTACAGTCTCTCCCCCCCGCCTTTGCTCCGTTCATTGTGAATTACAATATGAACGTTTGGAGAAATCCTTTCCTGAACTTCTCAATATATTGAGAAGTGCAGAGAGCACGCTTAAGACAGTGAAAACTCCCGCTCTGCTTGTTCGGCCATCTTCCTCTTGTAAGTCGACGTTACACACCCCACATGAAGCGGGGAGGCGGAATAAGTAAAAACAATCATTTTAAACAAGGTAACATCGACTAAGCAAACGGATCTTTGCTAAACCATATCTAACACAACTAACTAGAGATATTATCTACTCGGTAAGAAGATTATACCTAAACTTCCAAGTCCTTTTTCTTTACTTGCTGTCCTCCTTGACCACTTGAGCTTTTTTGGAGTGGAAAAGATGGCACCTCCTCGTCGGCTCCTAGATGTGATAGAAGATCCACCTGAAAGTTCCTACTGTTGGAGATAGTGCCCTCAGAGTCAATTATTGGATCACAGGCACGTGATTGCAATGATTGAGGGAGGACCTACCCCGGTACGACAGTCTTACTCGAGATGATAGTTTGCTATCTGGTTTCCCTTTATCATCGTGTACTGCTTTAGGTGACCTGACAGGTCGCTATTGCATGTTGATAGAGCCCCTAGGATTCTTGCTTGACTGCCGGCAGTATGAGGGCGATCATATACGTGAGAGCTGGGGTCTACAAGCATATCCATAAAAGGTCCCTAGTCGTGGGAGTTTCGAGACAGGGCATCGATTCTCCAGAGTAGACTAGTGTATACAGTCGAGACCCCGACGAGGGGCGGTGGCCGGTCTCACAAGCCACCGGTGTCTGTTGGTTCACCTAAGATGTATACAGGTGCTCATTGGGTTATGAGTACACCGGACAGGACTCGCCGGGAACATGCTAGTTGGTCTTATACCTGACGTCAGATAGCAGTTCCCAGGTGACATGTGTACAGGTTAGTTCATCGACCTGGGGATCGTCATTTGTCTCGTGTGAGTTCCCACTGTACTTTGATTACTACCCTACCACGGCTCAAAGGAGTCGTGCAAACAGGTTTTAGTTGGGTACAGTCCCGAGCCACACGGAGGCAGTGAGCGGATCTTCGGGGGTTCGTCTCTCCCGGTATTGGGGGTGAGGTCGCGCTGTGTCTAGGAGAGCCATTACACGAAGTCCTTGGCCAAGGCAGGAGATTTACTGGTAGGTATTCCAGTAGTATCTCAGGGTGTTCTGGGCTACACTCCGACACGACTTGTACCGCTTTTGGGGGTCTGACTTTTACCCACCCCCTAGGCCCGACATGCGATGCTCATAGACGAACGGACCGGACTGTACGGATATTGTCACTGACAGGCTCAGTAGGGTGTCAGGATGAGTTCGCTCATCAATGTCCCTTTTGGTCAATAGCTGGTGGCCCGTCACGTATTGGCTTATACCTCTGACGTGCTGGTGGTTAAATCCACAGCCATAGTATTGACGAGTCTTTATAGTCCACCACACCTTCAGTTACTCAGCTTTCGGGCGAAACGCTGTAGAGGCCGTATGGAGATATGGCAGGGTCCGATCAGATACGTGCGGTATTGCACGGATCAGGATCGGACGGTTTGTACTAGAGGCCGTATAGTTATATGGCAGGGTTCGATCAGATTCGTGCGGTATTGCACGGATCAGGATCGGACGAACATTACTAGCCGGCTTTGGTTTAAGCCGGATCCTAGTTTAGTGCCGTGTAGATTTTGTCTATTTGCATTTGTATCCGGACGGAATACAGATGCGGGTGTGTATGCACAGTATCGGGGTTTTCCTGTAATTTATTACGGGACCAGTTTTCTGGAGTTGCCAGTTTGCATTCCGTTCCGGCCGGTTTTCCTTTGTTCTTTCCCGGCCGGACTTTTCCGATGGAGGGGGTTATTTGCAATTGTGCAAATAACATTTGTGGAGAGGGGTTTTATTGCAAAAGTATTGATTATGATAGCTTCATTTCTTTTGCACCATGACTTGCATTAATTAAGACATGAAAGGGTATGGATTGGATTTAAATGAGTTATGGTTGATGTTTGTTTATGGTCACCTCTTCTCATCTCCTACACTTACCTCCCTCTTGCTTTTGGTTCACACTCCACCACCATTTCCCACAAGATTTTGGCCGGCCACATTTTTGTGAGAGGAGAGAAAAATGAGAGGTTTCATTTTGGTGAAAGAGATTAATCATCCATCTCATTTTTCCTTGCTACCAAAATCCCAAAGTTCATTTCTTATTGATTCCTCCATCAAGGCAACAAAACCCCAAAGTGAGACATAGCCTCTACACTACACTTTCTACAGCACATCTTAGGCATGTCGACTTGCCGGCTTCATGCCCGAGTTGCCTCGGTATTGAGGCGGGAGCCCGTAAAAGATGCAGGCGATGTGGTGCCCTTCCGGCGAGGAGGCGACGACCGGAGTTTCCGCGAGAGATCGGGATGACGACGAGAAGACCGGAGGACTCGGATCACTCGGTATATCTCTTCCCATCTTATAGTTAACTAGAACTAGTTTAATGGTCCGATCCGGGTGTTTAGTGCGCGGTGGTGCCGGTTTGCAAAGTTCGCAAAATTAAAGTTTATCACCGTTTCCGCATTTGGCCGTCGGATTGACGGCCGGGGCGCCGCCGTGCACTTACAGTGGTATCAGAGCCTCGCCATTAACTTCGTCTAGCTTCGTTTGATGTGTTTTGCATTTCCGATCGACCAAAATTCCAAAATCTACATTTTCACTCACATCATTTTTCTGTCGAATTTTTTTGATGTCCAAAAATTTTTCAGGTTGTCTCAGAATGAAGTGCAGGGAGTTCTAAGACTGCTGTAAAAATTTAACGCAATGACTCGATCACTGAAGCGCGGAACCGCGGCCAAAACCCCCCTTGGGCCGCGGTTCCGCCGCACTTTGGTGTCGTCACTGTATCATTTTTTTCCAGTGGGCTTCTGGGCTTATTTTAGGGGTTTTGGAATATTAAAATTGGGCCCAGATTTTCTGTGAGTGCTACGGTATTGCTTGGGGGCCCACTTGTTAATTTTTGATCGATCGGATATTTTAAACACATTTTTTTCACAGTATTTACATTATATCTGCGACCGTGAATGTCACTTGATCGGTAAATCCTGTCTAACTGCTATAGCCCGGTTAGAAGGATTTGCGAACGTGACTTTCACGTTGATGTTCTGTGATTTTGCTGTGATGTTGCGGATCGGTCGTGGGAGATAGCCTGGATGCAATGCTAGTACAGTGTTGTTGTATTATGTACATTTGATATTGCGGGGCGAGCGTCCGACATGTGGACTGCCGTCACTGCCTGTTTGTATTATTCTTTTGGGGCACGACCTGGTTGCGGTCGATATACCCGTTGTATGTATATTTTACTTTCTGTACTAGGGTTACCCCGCGGAGGGGTGCACGGATAGCCGGGTTCTAGAAGGCAATGGGCCCGCATCTCAAGGCATTGAGACGGAGGGGGCTTCAGTCTGGAATTGGCGGGCTATTCGCCGCACTCGTAGGGGGTACAGGTTGACCCAGGAGGGGTGCCCAAGTTACCGGATTCCGTGAAGTGCTGGGTGGTCCATTCACGGTGCTGAAGGGGGCTGCCTCGCTTCAGGTTTTGGCGGGTGACTAGCCGCGCCCGTAGGGGTCTAGGATTTCATTGCACAAGCTATCCACACGACCAGGGGAACGTCGGGTTTCAGTAGTGGCTCTGTGAAACCCGGGGATCCCAGATATCTGTATTGTTCTGTGATGCTGTACATTTGTGTGATGTTGCATTTTATTCACGCCTTGAGCGAAATACTATATATTGGTATATATATTAGTAGATGTTGTATATGTTTTTCATCCGCGCTAGTCCAGTCCCCGCTCTGCCGTTAGTTAGCTAACCTAGCGGGTGATGACGGGACCCAGTGGCGAATGCGGATGGCATATACGTACGTCAGTATATTTTCGTTCTTTGTGGTGTGATCAATTGATGGGACTGCGTTGATTCGGATCAATGCAAGTTAAAAAAACCTATTCTGATGTTGTTGGAACACTTTTCAAAAAGCTGTTATTGCAAGGACGTTCACTTTTATTTTGCATCGTGGTATTCATTTGGAATATCCTGCTCCTCAGTCGACGAGGCAAGGGCCGAGATCCCTTCACCGGGAGTGACCCCTTGGACTGAAGTTTGCGTCAGGGCTTTAACTTCACTATAGCCGATTACTTTTGCTTTGCATCGTGGTGTTCATTTGGAATATCCTGCACCCCATTCTACGGGGAAAGAGCCGAGATCCCTTCACCGGGAGTGACCTCTTTAGTAAATGTTTTCGTCACTATATTTTCTAAAAAGCTATCCGTTCCTTCAACGATATCAAGTTCATTACGTTAAAGGTTTTCGCCAGAAACCATTCGTAGCCCTCCGTCGTTTCATATGGATAGTCAATAGTATTCAAGCTGTGTATGTTGGCCAAAGTCAAGGCACAGTGTTTGGTAGCTATTGAGTATTCATATGCAGCATAGATAGATGCGTTGGTTTGGGACAACCATACTGCCATTTTGGCCAAAGTCAAGGGTATGTACGGGTAGACTCAAATTAACCTGGAGAATGACGGGTTGAACTTGACATGTGACTTATGATATGTTGGCCAAAGTCAAGGTCATAAGAGCATGTGGTAAAAATCACATCGGGAGTTTCAAAAGAACTGAAACTTGCCAGTTATGCGCATACCTTCTGGAGTGTGACACCGTGAGCGGATTCCGTCACGTTATCATGCGATGATAGTTGGATCCCGATTCCCACTGATGAGTTGGTTTACTCCTCGGATGACCCCGACTAATTCTTCTTTCAGGTTTGGAGGAGAATTTGAGGTACAGTGGGAGGTTTCCAGATTAGATAAATTGGTAACCATTCTGATCTAGGTTAGAGTGCACGCTGAGTGTTTCTTTTCTCTCTCTTTCTGGCAGCGACCATTGACCCGACCCAAGACTATGACTCAGTGACCAAGTTGACCGAACCTTCTTAACACTTGCTTTTGGATTGTCAGAGTTGCAGACCTCATTGGCACTCCTACTTTTACCCTTTTCTCCAGGACACCCCGTATTACTACGAACGTCCACTTCCATTGGACAAAGCCATCGTATGGTTAGATACGAACTCGAAGGAATTCGAGGATGGTTTCCGGTTCTGGAGAAAACGGATAGGATTATTCAGTTGTCTTTTCCTTTTTGCCTTCTCTCAAGTTACGAGTACTCCTTAGTTTAGGAGATAGTACACCTATTACGCAAATTGGATAGTCTTCTTCCAAACTTTAGGCTGGTGCCGAACAGTGGGGAATGAAGAAAACCAATTAGCATAACGATGGTGTGCAGAAGGTATTAAGTTAAGACAAAGCAAGGGATTAGTAAGAGGGCAAAGTAAATTGCGACTGATATTCACGACCAAACCAAGTATTTCTTCGCCAATCCTAAATCACCTTTGTATTTCTCCAGGACACTCCGTATCACTACGAAGATCCACAGTTTATTGGATACTCCATCGTATGGTTATATACGAACTCGAAAGGAACTTGTTCCAGTTCGGGGATGGATTCTGGTCCAGGAGAAATAGGAATAAGATTTATTCGGTTGTCTTTTATCTTCACCTTCTCTCGCATTGCGAGTGTTCCTAGGATTAGGTCAGTACACCCATTATGCTTATTGGATAGTCTTCTTCCAAACCATAGGCTGGTGCCGAACGGTAGGGAAGGAAGAAAACATTTGGCCTAAGGGGTGTGCAGAAGGTAACGACTAAAGACATATAAAGGGATTTGGAGAGGTGGCAAAGAATTATACGGTTATAGTTGTGAATCTGGATAATGGTAGAGGCATTACTAGGAATACCAGGATACCCCATCGAAACATTTCAATGTTTCAGTTTCACTGTGTACTGTTAAAAGAAAACTGATTTCCCGATTAGACACTTGCTCCAGGGTATGTATTTGCCAGGTTTGATTCTCACATCTGTATGGTTTTACAGATGATGAGTGGGAGTAAGTTATTGGGAATTGGGTGATCATCCTCATTATATCGGGATTCGTTGTAATCGGTGATATTTGAGGAGATCACCTGGGCTGTTTGCCGGTCGGCAAATATTTGGAAAAAAATATCCGCTGTTGTGCACCAATTTCAAATTGATATATCTGTACGTCTATTTGAATAGAGTGAGATATACCTTTTGATATTATGTCGATGACATTTACCTATATCAGTGGATGGTTAGGTAAGGAGTATTAAACAGCGGTGTAATTCTTCTTAACCATAAGTACAGTTTTCAACCTACGACGCACAGTGAAAGAGTTGTTAGACTCAGCGGACTTATACAGAGTATTGTATGTTGTCCAGTGTCCATTAGGACAGAGGGGTTGGTCCTCATACTATATTCTGTTTACTTTTAACTTCTCTAGTTCTTAGACATGTGTTTCGTAGAAACACAGGGTCTAAGTTTTAAGGAGTTTTAGGTATTTGAATAGAGTAGAGAACCAGGTGTAGCAAGTATCGGGATTCTTCAAAGTGATCGAAGATGTAAATATTTGTGTATGGTATTCAGTTGATAGTAATGATAAAGAGAAATAGCTTCTCTTTCAGGTCACTCATAATTGGAAGCATTCCTAAGTTGAGTAACGCTGATCGGCCTCTCTCCATTTATTTGACATGCACTGGAGACAGCTGCATGATTTGAATCTGGTTCAATTAAATCAGTGCCTCTGGTTCTATATTGGATATAGTACAGTTCATATCTTAACATTGTTAAGGTACGGGGAGTTTTCCGGCATATTATTAAAACCAGACTCTGGATAACTCTAGGCACGTTTCTGTAATGGCTGTTTGTGGGTTGACCCAGGCTATGACGAGGGTTGATTTTCTACCATCTGGATGAACAATAGCGATATTGTTCTAGACTCGCCACAGTTTTATTAAAAATGGATTTTTTCAGAAAACAGTAGTGGGAGTATGGTAGAACTGGAAGTGATTCCAGAACCGCAAACGATTACTGAAGATTTGATAAGGAACCTAAAGATTCAATCTGATTTGACATTCCATTGGCCACCCCGCAGATAAGGTGGGTAACTTCAGGCACCCGAGAGGTACTCCGGTAACCTCAAGGACGGTGACAGGGAAGTTCTTGTTTACCCACACTTGCCATTGTTGTTGTTCCAGGCTGCGAGACCCGGCAGGAGAATGAGTATAGCGTCGTTCTAAACTAGCTTTAGAAGTGCACTTCTATATGACTCTGCCAGAGGGTTGTCGTAGTCAGTGGGAGCAGCGGAAGCATTGGTGGACATCAGGCTTATGTCTATTTATAGACTAAAGCAGATATAGCAGAGATAGATCATCTATTTCTGATGTGACAGTCATAGGTTTGACTTCATCAGAATAGAGGATGGATCTGTTGAGAAGGTAGTAGGGTGTGATATCCGGGTTTTGGATGACATACACAAAGTAGGAAGTGACATTCCTATACTACGATCGGTTATACTTTGGTCGTCACACAGTGGTTTCTCCACAAAGGACTTGGACATTATATAAGACATACTGGTTACTAGATCTATAGTTTTAGATCTAGATTTGGGTGGTTTCCCAATCAGGGTACTTTGACAGCATTCTATGAGTATTTGGAATGGTTGACTCCTGGCACGGTAGTATACCTGCAGGTGATGGAGTCACCCTCTCTAAAGGTGTCTTATAGACTAAAGTAGAGAGGGATATGCATGATTGGCAGATCACTTGCTTAGGCAATTGAGTCAATCATGAGATGTCAAGTACCACACCAGATGTTGTTCTTGCACTAGATGCAATAAGTTGACATTGATCCAATACTGGAGAAACAGTCGGAAGCAGTTTTAGAATATAAGTGGATGTTCTAGGGATATGATAACGACAGCCTCATTTGGGAGACAGTTATCATTCCAGGCTTCCAAGGTGACATGGACGACAAGGAGGTTGTCAGAGTTATAGTTTTTCCTTCTGACGAGGGGCAGTATTCTGGACAGGTAATCCAAGGCAATACTGAGGGAGGCATGACGCAGGATACTGATTAAGTTCAGTTGACGATACAGTCTAAGAAGTTTGGATTTGGAGTTCATTTATGAGCTAGGTCCCATCAGACATCCAGATATTCTAAGACAGGTATTGCTCATTTCGGGAGATGGCTTTCTTTGCGAACTTGAGATATAGAGAGACATAGAAAGAAACATCTGAGCGGATCCACTCACTGAGGCTATTCCTCGAACGCAATAGTCTTCCAAACAGGCTTTGTGAGACTGACTAGTAGAGGAGTTGGGTGTTCGGTATCACACGGGCTGTGAGTATGCGACATCGCAATAATTAGCCTTGAGTGCAAGTGGGAGATTGTTGGAGATAGTGCCCTCAGAGTCAATTATTGGATCACAGGCACGTGATTGCAATGATTGAGGGAGGACCTATCCCGGTACGACAGTCTTACTCGAGATGATAGTTTGCTATCTGGTTTACCTTTATCATCGTGTACTGCTTTAGGTGACCTGACAGGTCGCTATTGCACGTTGATAGAGCCCCTAGGATTCTTGCTTGACTGCCGGCAGTATAAGGGCGATCATATACGTGAGAGCTGGGGTCTACAAGCATATCCTTAAAAGGTTCCTAGTCGTGGGAGTTTCGAGACAGGGCATCGATTCTCCAGAGTAGACTAGTGTATACAGTCGAGACCCCGACGAAGGGCGGTGGCCGGTCTCACAAGCCACTGGTGTCTGTTGGTTCACCTAAGATGTATACAGGTGCTCATTGGGTTATGAGTACACCGGACAGGACTCGCCGGGAACATGCTAGTTGGTCTTATACCTGACGTCAGATAGCAGTTCCCAGGTGACATGTGTACAGGTTAGTTCATCGACCTGGGGATCGTCATTTGTCTCGTGTGAGTTCCAACTGTACTTTGATTACTACCCTACCACGGCTCAAAGGAGTCGTGCAAACAGGTTTTAGTTGGGTACAGTCCCGAGCCACATGGAGGCAGTGAGCGGATCTTCGGGGGTTCGTCACTCCCGGTATTGGGGGTGAGGTCGCGCTGTGTCTAGGAGAGCCATTACACGAATTCCTTGGCCAAGGCAGGTGATTTACTGGTAGGTATTCCAGTAGTATCTCAGGGTGTTCTGGGCTACACTCCGACACGACTTGTACCGCTTTTGGGGGTCTGACTTTTACCCACCCCCTAGGCCCGACATGCGATGCTCATAGACGAACGGACCGGACTGTACGGATATTGTCACTGACAGGCTCAGTAGGGTGTCAGGATGAGTTCGCTCATCAACGTCCCTTTTGGTCAATAGCTGGTGGCCCGTCACGTATTGGCTTATACCTCTGACGTGCTGGTGGTTAAATCCACAGCCATATTATTGACGAGTCTTTAGAGTCCACCACACCTTCAGTTACTCAGCTTTCGGGCGAAACGCTGTAGAGGCCGTATGGAGATATGGCAGGGTCCGATCAGATACGTGCGGTATTGCACGGATCAGGATCGGACGGTTTGTACTAGAGGCCGTAAAGTTATATGGCAGGGTTCGATCAGATTCGTGCGGTATTGCACGGATCAGGATCGGACGAACATTACTAGCCGGCTTTGGTTTAAGCCGGATCCTAGTTTAGTGCAGTGTAGATTTTGTCTATTTGCATTTGTATCCGGACGGAATACAGATGCGGGTGTGTATGCACAGTATCGGGGTTTTCCTGTAATTTATTACGGGACCAGTTTTCTGGAGTTGCCAGTTTGCATTCCGTTCCGGCCGGTTTTCCTTTGTTCTTTCCCGGCCGGACTTTTTCGATGGAGGGGGTTATTTGCAATTGTGCAAATAACATTTGTGGAGGGGGGTTTTATTGCAAAAGTATTGATTATGATAGCTTCATTTCTTTTGCACCATGACTTGCATTAATTAAGACATGAAAGGGTATGGGTTGGATTTAAATGAGTTATGGTTGATGTTTGTTTATGGTCACCTCTTCTCATCTCCTACACTTACCTCCCTCTTGCTTTTGGTTCACACTCCACCACCATTTCCCACAAGATTTTGGCCGGCCACATTTTTGTGAGAGGAGAGAAAAATGAGAGGTTTCATTTTGGTGAAAGAGATTAATCATCCATCTCATTTTTCCTTGGTACCAAAATCCCAAAGTTCATTTCTTATTGATTCCTCCATCAAGGCAACAAAACCCCAAAGTGAGACATAGCCTCTACACTACACTTTCTACAGCACATCTTGGGCATGTCGACTTGCCGGCTTCATGCCCGAGTTGCCTCGGTATTGAGGCGGGAGCCCGTAAAAGATGCAGACGATGTGGTGCCCTTCCGGCGAGGAGGCGACGACCGGAGTTTCCGCGAGAGATCGGGATGACGACGAGAAGACCGGAGGACTCGGATCACTCGGTATATCTCTTCCCATCTTATAGTTAACTAGAACTAGTTTAATGGTCCGATCCGGGTGTTTAGTGCGCGATGGTGCCAGTTTGCAAAGTTCGCAAAATTAAAGTTTATCACCGTTTCCGCATTTGGCCGTCGGATTGACGGCCGGGGCGCCGCCGTGCACTTACACCTACTACAAGATTACACTTCCAAGATGAGGTAACTAAGAGACTTAGAGTGTTAATCCAAGTAACCTAGATAATATAGAGATGGATTAAGGATCTATTAGTCTTTCTAACCCTTGGGATCTCAACACTTGAGAGGATTAGGGTAAGGTTGAAGAAGAGGAGAGCTTGAGGAGAGAGTGTGTATGCGGGAATGAAATGAATTATTACTCATTTGTGAATATATGAAGCATGATAATTATCCAAATAATAATATACAATAATAACAACCATGCTTCATTAACTCACTTTGGATGAATCATCTCATGAGTCATTAAAACATTTAATGCTTCATTAACTCACTTTGGATGAATCATTTCATGAGTCATTAAAACATTTAATGCAAATAACATATCATCTCTCCACCTCATTTAGTTTAATTCATAAATGAATTAAAACTAAATGAGTCACCTTTCTTCTAGAAGCTTCTTAACTAATTACGAGAATGCCCCTCCCATCCGTATTTACAAAAAACACGGATATACTAAGACTGTATAAATCCAATAATCCAATACTAGAATCTGGCTTAAATCAAAGCCTGCTAGTATAATCTGTCCGAACATCATACGTGCATAAGTACACGTATATGTCCGAACCCTGTCGTAAAACCATACGACCTCTATATCGTTTCCCCTGAAGTAGGGAAACTCTCTGTGTGGGACTCTAAAGACTCGACACTACGCAGGCAGTGGGTTTAACAACAGGCTGTAAGCGGTACTAGCTGTACGTAACGGTCCCCAGGTAGATGTCGAAAAGAACACCGTTGAGGAAACCCATCCGAACTCCTACTAAGCCTGATGTGACAATCTCCGTACAGTCCTGTCTGTTCGTCTAAGACTATCACATATCGGGCCTAAGGGGGCGGCATGCGTCAGTCCTCTAAAAACGGTATAAGTCATGTCGGAGTGAAGCCCATTACACCTTGAGAAACTACCGGAATATCTACCTGTAAATCTTTCTTGCCCTGGCCGGCGACCTTGCGTAATGGCTCTCCAAAAACAGTGCGATATCAACCCCCAATACCGGGAGAGACGAATTATATCTAACCGCCACTGCCTTCAAGTGCTTCGGGACTGCACCCAACTGCTACCTCTTTGCACGACTCAGTCGAGCCGTGGTAGGGTAGCAGTCTAAGAACAGTGGGAACACACTCGAGGCAAAGCAGCAGAGTCAAGTCAACGGACTATGCTGTATTCATGTCACCTGGGAACTGTTAAATGACGACGGGTATAATACCAACCAATAGTTCCCTGCGAGTCCTGTCCGGTGTACCCGTTGTAGGGTTCCTAGGCACGCTAATGAGGTCTCACAAGGCATCAACCATGCCAATTTCAAAAATTTACAAGTGCCGAGAAACCCTAATACGGATCGTTAACTAGATATTTAGGCGAAACAACGAGCTAGTTAACAACTTAACTAAAGTGTAACGGAAATACAACCTTTGTAGATCCGGTGCTCCACCTCCATAGCTCCGTGATGATGTCTCCTTGCTGCGATCATCGGATCCCGGGCTCTAGTGTCGGCTTCATCGGAGAATGGACGGGCTAGGTCATCGACTACGACGCCGAAGATGATCTACGTCGAGGTATCACTAGATCAAGCTCCCACTTCACTAAGTCATGAAACTTGTGAAGAAAACACCCTATACTACTTGGCAAGTGGTAGAGGATGAAGAAATAGGAGGTGGGTTCACTTTAGAATTGGATTTCTCACTCATTTGCACAAGTTGCCATTGATGGAGCAAGGTTTCTTCATGAAGAAGAAGAAGAGGAAGAAGCTCATAGAATATGATAAGTATTGAATAATTAGAAAATAATTGAAATACTTATCATATACTAACCTTAGTTGAGTGTAGAGAATAGACCATGGTTAACTTGAATGGTTAGGGTTAAGTATAAGACAAGAGTGATGACTTAGTCAAAGCTTCAAGAAGATTCAACTAACAAACAAAACAATCCACCATTCATTTATCCATTCCAAAATGAAAAAGAAAATAAATAAATGAATAAATAAGTGATGGATAAACAAAACCCTAATCATTAGTTTAACCATGGTTTAATTCTTTACACTTAACCAAGTAAGCATGTATCATCAAACATGATACAATCAAGTGCACAAAAAATATATCACATATACAACTTGTACATCCAAGTGAGAAAATCCATTTAAAGTGAACCAATACTAGTTAATGCAAAGTAATATATCAAATATATAATTATGCATTAAATCATTAAATCAACACTTGATTCAATGATTCGGTCATGTCGCACACAACCGACTAGTATACAATGTATCGATTTATCGAATCAATCCTTGATTCGATAACTAGGTTATATCGCATACAACCATTCGACACATTCATCGCGAGAATGAAATATGGTATCACATACACGCATTATTCTCGGTCCCGCACATATCTCATATGCGCTCCTATTTCGTTTCGCTTGAGCCAGGAAACCTCTGTGTAGGACTCTAAAGACCCGTCAATACGCCGGCAGCAGGTGATGATCATATCAAACACCCACAAGCCGCAAGCGGTCTGCTAAACGTAACGGCCACCCGGGTATTGAGCGATCAGAAGATCGACGAGCAAGCCCGCTCACACTCCTGTGAATCCAACCAGTAACACTTACCGTACAGTCCAGTCTCGTCGTCTGATATGTCGCATATCTCGCCTAGGGGTGGTAAACGTCAGACCCCAATAGCTCGATAAGTCGTGTCGATATGAGGTCTATAACAATTCGAGAAACTACTGGTAACACTTACCAGTAAATCTCAGCAACCCTGGCCAGGGATTTCCGTTTATAGCCAATCGAACACAGCGCAACATCAACTCCCTATACCGGGAGAGACGAATCCCCTCCTATCGCTCATTGCCTCCATGTGACTCGGGACTGTACCTTAAAACCACCGTTTTGCACGCCCTCTTGGACGTGGTAAGATGGAAATCAAAGCACAGTGGGAACCACACAAGACTCTATGACGATCTCGGGTCAACAGACTACTCTGTATCAGTGTCACCAGAGAACTGCCATCTGACGTAAGGTATAATACCATCTGGGAGTTCTCGGCGAGTCCGTCCAGTGTACCCAGTCTCTACTGAGCACCCGTATATCATCTCTGATGTCAAACACCAATGGATATAGGATCATCCATCGCCCATCTATATGGGTCGAGAAGGTATACGCTAGTCTACTCTGGTATATCGATGCCCCGTCTCGATATACCCACGACTAGGGACTTTGAAGGATGTACTTATGGACTACCATGTCCCCACTAGTATGATCCGCATCATAGTCCAGGTAGTTAAGTACACATCCTAAGGGCTTTACCAACATGTAACAGAGAGACAATCAGTATACACGTTAAGGTAAAGAGTAACCAGATAGCATACTATAATATCGAGCAAGAAAGTCCTCCCTATATATGTCCCAGCATCCACTACAATATACATCCAATGTACAGTAATGGCCTCTAGGGCATACATATAACTAACAATCTTCCACTTGCACTAGGGCCATCTGATAGCAGTGGTCGCAGTATCTCATACTCAACCATCCCATAAAAATCTCTCTCTGGGAAAAGGCCTTTGTGAGTGGATCCGCCGTGCTGTCCTCTTAGTCTACTCTCCTAACCTCGATCACCCTGGAGATCAACCATCTCCATGATCAGGTGATACTGCCTTAGAATATGTCTGGATCACTGATGGGACTTGCGTTTCTAGGCATAAGCCACAACTCCATTATCTCACAATGGTAGGAACGATGTTCATCTCATGAACAAATATACACCCAGACTTCCTCTTTGGTAGCATCTGAAATAGCGATGTATCCAGCCTTTATCGTCTAGTATGCCACGGTATCTAGCTTGGAACTCTTCCAACATACCGTCCCTTTACTGAGGGTAAAGACATTGCCTGCGACTGACATTCAGTCGTCATTATCACCCTGGAACCCTTCCAGTGATTCTCCCCAGGATCGATTGATACCGTCTCACTACAACTAGTGAGAATCCTAACATCCATTTAGATCTATCTCATAGATCCAAAATCCAGGATTTAGGAGGTATCACTTTGATCCTATTTGGAGAATCATTGTGATAACCGGAGATTGACCGAGCGTAGCATAGGAAACTCCTTCCCTATCTAGAGTATGTCATCCACGTACTCTACAAGGATCGTTACTATACTCCCTACTATCTTTTTGTTTATACAAGGTTCATCTACCATTTTGATGTTGTCAAACTCTCTGACTAACACATCAAAACAGATGTTCCAACTCCGTGATACCTGCTTTATCCTATAAAGCATCTTGTACACGTTTCCGCTGCTCCCACTGTCTATGAAGCCCTCTGGCTGTGTACTTATAGACTCTCTCTTCTAAAACATTATTTAGAAAAGCAGTCATGATACCCAACCGCCAGATATCGTAGTCATGGTATGTAGTCATGGCAAGTAGGATCTGGATGGACTTAAGCATAGCCACTTGAAAAGGTTTCATCATTATCCACGCCTGGTCGATGACGAAAAGCTTTAACAAGTCTAGCTTTGAAAGTCTCAACTTTTCCATCTACACCAAGTAATCTTCTCAAGGTATACTTGCTCCTGATGGGGATTTAACCCTTCAGATATAGCAACCAAAGTCCATACTTTGTTGGTGTACATGGATTCTATCTCAGATCGCTAAGCATCCAGCCATTCTTACAGAGTCACTACTCTCGATGGTCTGCTCGAAACTAGTTGGGTCATCATCTCATGATGCAATCCTCGCACCCACTGTCATAGAGAAACAGAAGTATCTCTCAGGTGGGTGAGAAACCTTACTAGATCGGCGGAGAGGCTGAGGTTCGTTGGTAACTATTGAATCATTTGGTTTTACCAAATCATCTGCTGTAGTTGTATAGCTGGAACCTTTCCAGTTCTACATTACAGACCTTGCCTCGAGCTTGTCCAGATTTTGCTTTACAGACAGGCTGGAGAACCCCAAATCTTAACTAACTTAAGAGATGGGCTCTTCCCTTATCATATCAAATATGAAGTGGTAGGAAACTGATTTGAATAGAAGCCTATTCAATAGGTATGCAGCTTCTCAAGCGCATAACTCCTAAAAGGAAACAGGTAACTCAGTAGTACTCATCATAGAGCACACCTTAACATATAGGGTGTGATTGCTCCGCCCCGATATACCATCGTGCTATGGTGTATACGGAGGAGTAATGCTGAGAGAGAATCTCATTCTCCTTTAGAATAATCTAGGATTTTCGTGCTCAAGTGTTCTCCTCCTCGATCACATCAAAGGACATAATACTTATACCCGTATTTTGGTTCTCTACTTCTAACTTATATTCTGTGAATATCTCAAAAGGTTCGGACTTGTGTTTCAACAGGAACATATGTCTGAATCTTGAGAGATCATCAGAGAACGTAATGAAGTATAAAGAACCAGTTTTGGCATGTGTAGACAGGGGACCTACATGCATCAACATGTATCATCCCAAGAGTTCACTAACTCTTTCTCTGTTTCCAGTAAACAGAGCTATGGTCATCTTATCTTTGTGACATGACTGGCAAGTTTCACAAAATGTAAATTCAAACTAATTTAAAAATGCATCTATAAGCAACTTCAGCCAGTCGGGTCGCATTGATATGACCTAGTCTACAATACCTCAAGAAGGAATCGTTCATTTCTGAACTCTTCCTCTTGTGTGTGTTCTGTATACTAAGAACTGTAGTTTGATTTAGAACACCAATGCTTTTAGATAACGTGCCTGAACTGATCAACTTTTGATATAGGAAATATTCAAAACATTATCCAACAATACAAAATTTTATCATTTCTTTACTAATAAAGAGATAGATATGATTTTGTATATCAGGTTCGGTATCTAATAACATTCATTCAGAATCAATGTATTGGTAATACAGGGTGCCAGTGACCAACAGACTTGGCTGCAACACTTGCCCCGTTTTCTGCCTCATGAAACTTATCACCCGTTCTCAATTCTCTACCTTCCTGTAGCCCTATGTAACATATTACATATGCGGGATCTTGATCCGGTATCATATACCCAGGACATAAAGGACACTGAGAAACAGTTCTGCATAATGAACACACCCGAAGATGATGCATCAGCATGCACTCTCTTCGTTTGGGCGGCAAGGGATTTCTGGTAATCCCCAATTTCCAGCTCTGTCTTATAACAATTATAAGTTGAAGCGGGACCAACGTTCCCCAGCTCAGTATAACAAGCGGGTTCGGTCAATATTCCGTATTATTATCTTGATTAAGGCGTGATATGGTCGCTACCTGGAGAGAGAGAGAAGAAAACACTCAGCGTGCGCTTTTGCAAGAATAGATTGGTTATTATTTTATCTAATCAGGATGGCTCCCACTGTTTTAATCAAATCTTCCTTCAAACCCTAAAAGGAAAGACTAGCCGGGATTAATTACACACTACAAGTTCGCCAATCTTTCAGCCAAGCCAGTGTCGGTACTTTGAGAGAGGTCCCCCGTGCTTTCGCACGAACCTAATTAATGTAAACCTCGTTTTCCCAGAGGCGTAACCCCGTTGACACCTTTCTAGACACCTACTTGATCGGCTAATTGTAATGTGTAAAACTCTCCCAGGGGTAACTCTTACTCGCAGTGGGTATCGGGATCCAACTATCTCATAGAAGGTATGCAATCTTATTTCAAATTTCAACACTTGAAATTCCCGATAATATTTTGCCCCTAACGTGCTATGACCTTGACGAAAGCCAACAAAACATAGCCCGCTAGTCAAGTTCAACCCGTACATTTCTTGATTGAATTAAACCACCCGTACGACCCTTGACGCATGCCAAACAACGCCGTATGAATAGCCTAATCCAATCGCATCGTATGCTTGCATATAAGCACTAGTTAGCTACCGTACACTACGCCTTGACGCATGCCAAACAACCGCAGCACGAATACTAACTAGTACTTATCTGAAATGACGGAGGGCTACGACAGGTTTTTTCTGAAAACCTATTGCGTAATGAACTTGATATCGTTGTAGGATCGAATGAATTTTGAAATGGAGTGTTTTTGAGGCTTTTCTAGTTTTGCTAAAGGAGTCACTCCCGGTGAAAGGATCGTCGGTCCTTTCCTCGTCGAATGAGGTGCGGGATATATCATATATATCACTGTGCAAAGCAAAAACTCTTAAAAGCAATCAAAAGACAAACCGAGTGTGTAGCATCTGCCAGTTATTGCTAAAGGAGTCACTCCCGGTGAAGGGATCTCGGTCCTTTCCTTATCGAATAAGGTGCAGGATATATCATATATACCGCTGTGCAAAGCAAGAACTGTAGCTACCTGTTTTATTTTGAAATTCGATTCTACAACATCTTAGGTTTCTTTTTATTTCATTAATCATATTAATGAAGTCCCATCATTTAATCACCTAAACATCACAGATAAATACGACGTACACTTATGCCATCCGCATTCGCCTCGATGTTCCCTCTTGCACCGTTAGGTTAGCTAACTAACGGCAGAGCGGGGCAGGGCTAGCGCGGGTGTAAAACATAAGTAACGCCTATATAATATATCATATATACTATATACTGTATCTATCACAGAACATCACATGATCACATCACAGATATCGCAGCAGAAGAATCATATGAAATATTGGATATACTAGGACGTCCGTGTTTTCAATACGAGCCAGTATAAAACACGGATTCCACGGTCGCGATAAATAGCCAAACCCATACCCTAGACCCCTACGAGAGCGGCAAGCAACCCTACCAATTCTAGAGTTAGGAGACCCGGACTCGACTTGGTCTCCCACTGGACTCCAGAACCCGGTTACTTATGCCCTCCCCCTTGGGTCTATCCTAGTGCGGAAAAGTAAATAATATACAAAAGGTGACAACATCCGCAACCTGGAAGTGCCCCAATAAAAGAATATTACATACAAGTTTTTACATGAATGAAAATGAAAAAACACTCATCTCACATAAAAACCCCCGGCTATTCAAACACGACGATCCAATATAACATATCCAGCAACACATAACATCATATGTCATCAACGTAAGTAAATATGCGCATCCCAATTGTCGTTGACATATAGCAACGAAACCGGCGATGTCACATATTACACTTACGGCCACAGAAAAGAAAGTGTAAAACTACAACAGTTGGAATCCACAACCTGCATAGACATCGCATGCCTAATCAAATGAATTCCTTAGAAATCGCATGCCTAACAATTATAAACCCCGCATTTTAGTCTCAAAATCGAAAACACTTTTCAATACCAAGTCGGGCAATTCAACAAGATTCCCGACATCCTGATCGAATGCTCGTCGCAAACTTCAGTAGACGGCCGCACCCCGGATACCGTCGACGAAGTGCACCAAGGCGGAACACCGCTGCCGCGAGCACCCGAACGGATGCTTTCGGCGACGGGGTTCTCCTACAGTCACTTGGTCGGGGCTATGGAGTGAGGCTGTCTATTAAGTTTACCCGGCGAGTATCCGCGTATGCTACGTGATTGCGACGGACTTTTGATCACATCAAAATTCCGTAGCAACCGATCAAGTGAGACTAAACTGCTATGTTTATAACATTCATTCAGTTATCTCATAACTGCTTGTGAATTCCAAGTATTGTATCCCATTCCAGATAAATAGAAAATGTTAAACTTTCCGATCGAACATTCAAACACCCAAGTTTTCCCGATACCGCTCAACACATGAAATAAGTCTAAAAACATTCAATTCGTGCCTCAGTACCAACGGTCCAGCCGTAGAAGGGTCAAGCCAACGCCTCACATGTGGCACGCCGTACTGCCCTAAACCCGAAGGTTCAAAGGGCAGTTCAAGACGGTCACATAATCGAGTTAAGGTTTGTTGTCTTCTAGAGGGACCATCGCGTTACTTGCACTACTTAGAACGTCTTTAAACCTCAGAAAAATCCAACACTTGGAAATTTTCCGGCAGGGGAAAGATTGGGTATTTATATCCGGTCGAACTTTTTAACATATTCAAAAATTATCCGGAAAGCCACACAGACAAAATTAGACAATCCGATCGAAACACCGAGTCCCCAATACAACCCAGAAAACTCAACTCTTGAGTTCAGAAAAATAAAATATCCCAGGAAAACCAGCACTGCAAAATAGGAATAACTGTGCAAAATTCAATGGGAGAAGAGACAAAATGGCCGCGGAACAGCCGCATTAGCACGCTAATGCCGCGGTTCCGCCACACTTTAGACAGATCATTAGGTAATTTTTGCAACGTAATTCTTAGAATTTCCTGCTGAATTTTCTGCATATTTTTAATCTTGAAAAAACCCAATTTTTGGAAAAAGTCCAGAGAGCAAATTTGTGTTAGGGTTTCGGTTTAATCGGACTTCAAACTCCGTCTACGCATCGCCTAAGGCTCTAGCTAGGCTCTGATACCACTGTAGGGTTCCTAGGCACGCCAATGAGGTCTCACAAGGCATCAACCATGCCAATTTCAAAAATTTACAAGTGCCGAGAAACCCTAATACGGATCGTTAACTTGATATTTAGGCGAAACAACGAGCTAGTTAACAACTTAACTAAAGTGTAACGGAAATACAACCTTTGTAGATCTGGTGCTCCTCCTCCATAGCTCCATGATGATGTCTCCTCGCTGCGATCATCGGATCCCGGGCTCTAGTGTCGGCTTCATCGGAGAATGGACGGGCTAGGTCATCGACTACGACGCCGAAGATGATCTACGTCGAGGCATCACTAGATCAAGCTCCCACTTCACTAAGTCATGAAACTTGTGAAGAAAACACCCTATACTACTTGGCAAGTGGTAGAGGATGAAGAAATAGGAGGTGGGTTCACTTTAGAATTGGATTTCTCACTCATTTGCACAAGTTGCCATTGATGGAGCAAGGTTTCTTCATGAAGAAGAAGAAGAGGAAGAAGCTCATAGAATATGATAAGTATTGAATAATTAGAAAATAATTGAAATACTTATCATATACTAACCTTAGTTGAGTGTAGAGAATAGACCATGGTTAACTTGAATGGTTAGGGTTAAGTATAAGACAAGAGTGAAGACTTAGTCAAAGCTTCAAGAAGATTCAACTAACAAACAAAACAATCCACCATTCATTTATCCATTCCAAAATGAAAAAGAAAATAAATAAATGAATAAATAAGTGATGGATAAACAAAACCCTAATCATTAGCTTAACCATGGTTTAATTCTTTACACTTAACCAAGTAAGCATGTATCATCAAACATGATACAATCAAGTGCACAAAAAATATATCACATATACAACTTGTACATCCAAGTGAGAAAATCCATTTAAAGTGAACCAATACTAGTTAATGCAAAGTAATATATCAAATATATAATTATGCATTAAATCATTAAATCAACACTTGATTCAATGATTCGGTCATGTCGCACACAACCGACTGGTATACAATGTATCGATTTATCGAATGAATCCTTGATTCGATAACTAGGTTATATCGCATACAACCATTCGACACATTCATCGCGAGAATGAAATACGGTATCATATACACGCATTATTCTCGGTCCCGCACATATCTCATATGCGCTCCTATTTCGTTTCGCTTGAGCCAGGAAACCTCTGTCTAGGACTCTAAAGACCCGTCATTACGCCGGCAGCAGGTGATGATCATATCAAACACCCACAAGCCGCAAGCGGTCTGCTAAACGTAACGGCCACCCGGGTATTGAGCTATCAGAAGATCGACGAGCAAGCCCGCTCACACTCCTGTGAATCTAACCAGTAACACTTACCGTACAGTCCGGTCTCGTCGTCTGATATGTCGCATATCTCGCCTAGGGGTGGTAAACGTCAGACCCCAATAGCTCGATAAGTCGTGTCGATATGAGGTCTATAACAATTCGAGAAACTTCTGGTAACACTTACCAGTAAATCTCAGCAACCCTGGCCAGGGATTTCCGGTTATAGCCAATCGAACACAGCGCAACATCAACTCCCTATACCGGGAGAGACAAATCCCCTCCTATCGCTCATTGCCTCCATGTGACTCGGGACTGTACCCAAAAACCACCGTTTTGCACGCCCTCTTGGACGTGGTAAGATGGAAATCAAAGTACAGTGGGAACCACACAAGACTCTATGACGATCTCGGGTCAACAGACTACTCTGTACCAGTGTCACCAGAGAACTGCCATCTGACGTAAGGTATAATACCATCTGGGAGTTCTCGCCGAGTCCGTCCAGTGTACCCAGTCTCTACTGAGCACCCGTATATCATCTCTGATGTCAAACACCAATGGATATGGGATCATCCATCGCCCATCTGTATGGGTCGAGAAGGTATACGCTAGTCTACTCTGGTATATCGATGACCCGTCTCGATATACCCACGACTAGGGACTTTGAATGATGTACTTATGGATTACCATGTCCCCACTAGTATGATCCGCATCATAGTCCAGGTAGTTAAGTACACATCCTAAGGGCTTTACCAACATGTAACAGAGAGTCAATCAGTATACACGTTAAGGTAAAGAGTAACCAGATAGCATACTATCATGTCGAGCAAGAAAGTCCTCCCTATATATGTCCCAGCATCCACTACAATATACATCCAATGTACAGTAATGGCCTCTAGGGCATACATATAACTAACACCCGTAACCCAACGAGCACCTGCATACTATCTCCAGTACAACATACTGATGGCTGTGGGACAGACCATCTCCCCTTCTGGGACGAGAAGCGTATACACTAGTCTACTCCGGAGTATCGATGCCTTGTCTCGATAATCCTACGACTAGGGACCTGAAAACGGATGTGCTTGTTGACTACCCAGCCCCCACTAGTGTGACTGCCATCACAACGCTGGTAGTCAAGCAAGATCCTAAGGGCTCTATCAATATGTATTCGTGATATGCTAGAAGAAACATATACACATATTAAGATAGATATAAACCAAGTACCATACTGCTGTGTTAAGCAAGACTGTTAATACAACTGTGAATATCCCAAGCTTCCATTAAGTAATATACAAACTAGTATGATACAATAATGGCCCCTAGGGCATATACACTAACAATCTCCCACTTGCACTAGCGCAATGTACCGGCGTATCGAAGACCTATCATCTCGAATAGCCTCTCGAACTGTGTCTGTGGTAAGGCCTTTGTGAATGGATCTGCAGTGTTCTCCTCTGTAGCAACTCTCCGGACCTCGATCTCCCGGCGATCTATGATCTCCCTGATCAGGTGATACCGCCTTAAGATGTGTCTGGACTTTTGATGGGACCTGGGTTCCTTCGCTAATGATATAGCCCGGCTGTTGTCACAATACAGAGGTATTGGATCAACAATGGATGGAATCACCAGAAGTTCTGTTAAGAACTTCTTTACCCAGACTGCTTCTCTTAGGGCATCAGAAGCTGCGCTATACTCCGCTTCCATCGTCGAGTCAGCAACGGTGTCCTGCTTGGAACTCTTCCAGCACACCGCCCCTCCATTGTGGGTAAAGACATAACCTGACATGGACTTAGAGTCATCCTTATCACTCTAGAAGCTGAAATAAGAAAAATCCACGATCTAGAGGTCTTTTCCGCCGTAAACTAAGAACATATCCGTAGTCCTTCTCAGGTACTTGAGAATGTTCTTTACTGCTATTCAGTGCTTCTCCCCTGGGTCTGACTGATACCGGCTTACCACGCTTAGTGCGTAAGCTACATCTGGTCTGGTGCAAAACATCGCATACATTATAGAGCCTACTGCAGAAGCGTACGGTATAACTGACATACGTTCTCTTTCCAAATCAGTCTTGGGAGACATCTCTTTAGATAGGGTGATTCCATGACAAGCCGGTAAATTACCGCGCTTAGAATCTTCCATACTGAAACTTTTCAGTATAGTGTTGATATACCAGGACTGCGAAAATACCAACATCCTTTTAGATCTATCACGATGGATCTGGATCCCCGGTATTTAAGAGGCATCGCCCAGGTCTTTCATGGAGAACTTGTGTGACAAGAATCGTTTGACAGATTGTAGCATAGGAATGTCATTTCCTATTAAGAGAATATCATCCACGTACAAGACGAGGATTATGACAATTCGTGCTACAATCTTACTATATATACATGGTTCATCTGGATTTTTGATAAAGTCATATTCTTTGACCGTTTCATCAAAACAGATGTTCTAACTCCGCGATGCCTGCTTTAGTCCATAAATGGACTTAAGCAACTTGCATACTTTCCCGCTGCTCCTACTCTGATTGAAACCTTCTGGCTGATCCATATAGACGCACTCGTCTAAATTTCCATTTAGAAAAGTCGTCTTTTCGTCCATCTGCCAGATCTCATAATCATGGAAGGCAGCAATGGCAAGAAGTATCCGAATGGATTTGAGCATAGCCACTGGAGAAAAAGTTTCATCATAGTCCAAACCAGGTCTTTGACGAAAACCCTTTGCAACAAGTCTAGCCTTATAGGTTTCCACCTGTCCATCTAAACCAATCTTCTTCCTGTAGATCCACTTGCATCCTATGGGTTTTACCCCATCTGGAGCAAAGTCCAAATTCCATACATTGTTGGTGTACATGGACTCCATCTCAGTCCACATTGCATCCAGCCATCTTACTGAGTCGCCGCTCTGGATGGCCTGCTGGAAGCTAGTTGGTTCATTATTATCAATGACGCAATCTTCTCTATCCTGGTCTATGAGAAAACCGTAGTATCTCTCAGGCAGATGAGACGGCCTACTACTCCTGCAGAGGGGTGCGTAAATGTCCTGTTCTTCTAGAACTTCTAGTTCTACCAAACTTTCACTAGTAGCTTGTGGTTCTGGAATTTCTTTCAGTTCTATTGCGCTCCCACTTATTTTCTTTTCTAAAAACAGCTATTCTAGAAAATGGGCATTACGAGAAACAAAAACCTTTTGTTCATCTGCGTAATAGAAAAAATACCCTTTGGAGTTCTTTGGATATCCTACAAACTTACACTGTACTGAGCGTGCCTCAAGTTTGTCCGCATGCTGCTTTTAAACAAAAGCTGGACATCCCTATATCATCAGATACTGAAGATAGGGTTTCTTCCCACTCCACATCTGATATGGTGTGGTAGGCACAGTCTTGGTAGGAACTCTGTTCAAAAGATATACAGCTGATTCTAGTGCATAACCCTAGAAAGATCGCGGTAACTCAGCATTACTCATCATGAAACGCACCATATCCAATAGGGTTCGGTTCCGTCTCTCCGATACACCGTTGTGTTGTGGAGTGTATGGAGGAGTAATCTGAGAGAGAATTCCATTATCTTTTAGGTAATCTAGGAATTCGGCACATAAGTATTCACCATCTCGATCAGATCTCAGTGTCTTAATACTTTTGCCGATTTGGTTTTCTACTTCATGTAAGTCGACGTTAGACACCCCACGAGTTGCAGGAAGGCGGAAATAGGAAAAACAATATTTTTCTTTAAACTAACATTGACTAACTTATGGATCTTTGCCAAACCCTAACTAACAACATCATAGGAGGGATTAGCTACTATGAAAGAAGATTATACCTAATGAACCAAGTCCTTCTTGTTCCCGTTGACCACCTCCTCGTCGGCCTCCTCGTTGTAATAGAAGATCCACCCGAGAGCTACTTCTCCAAGCTTAACCTCTAACTTGAGGTAACTAGGTTACTAAAATTACTAATCAAAGCAACCTAGAGGATATAGAGTAGGATTAGGGATCAAATAGTCTTGCTAACCCTTGATCTCAACACATGAGAGGTTAGGGTTAGGGTTTGAAGAGAGAGAGCTTGAGGAGAGAGAAGGTGAGAGTGAGAATGAAATGAAATAATTTCTCATTTAGAATATATGAAGCATAATAATTATTAAATGAATAATCAAATGATAATATCAACCATGCTTCATTTATTCACATTGTGTGATTCATCTCATGAGTCATTAATCATTAAATGCATCACTAACTCCTTTGTATGAATCACACCATGAGTCATTAAATCATTTAATGCAAATGCCACCTTAGCCTCCACCTCATCAACCATCTAGAAGCTTCTCGAGTAATTACGAGAATGCCCCTCCTATCCGTGAAAACACGGAAATGCTGAGACTGTATAAATCCAATAATTCGATACTAGAATCTGGCTTAAACCAAAGCCCGCTAGTATAAACTATCCGAACATCTTACGTGCGTAAAAACACGTATGTGTCCGAATCCTGTCATAAAACCATACGACCTCTATATCATTTCGTCCGAAGCAGGGAAACTCACTGTGTAGGACTCTAAAGACTCGACTACTACACTGGCAGTGGGTTTAACCACAGACCGCAAGCGGCACTAGCTGTACGTAACGGTCCCCAGGTAGATGTCGATAAGAAGGCCGAAGAGGAAACCCATCCGAACTCCTACTGAGCCTGATGTGACAATCTCCGTACAGTCCGGTCTGTTCGTCTAGGACTATCGCATATCGGGTCTAGGGGACGGCAAGCATCGGTCCCCTAAAAGCGGTATAAGTCGTGTCAGAGTGAAGCCCATTACACCTTGAGAAACCACTGGAAAACCTACCAGTAAATCTCGCTTGCCCTGGCCAGGGACTTTGCGTAATGGCTCTCCAGACACAGCGCGATATCAACTCCCAATACCGGGAGAGACGAATCCTGTCTAACCGCCACTGCCTCCAAGTGCTTCGGGACTGCACCCAACTGCTACCTGTTTTCACGACTCCTTTGAGCCATGGTAAGGTAGCAATCTAAGAACAGTGGGAACATACTCGAGGCGAAGCAGCAATGTCAAGTCTGCGGACTATGCTGTACTCATGTCACCTGGGAACTGTTAACTGACGACGGGTATAATACCAACCAACAGTTCCCTGCGAGTCCTTTCTGGTGTACCCGTAACCCAACGAGCACCTGTATACTATCTCCAGTACGACGTACTGATGGCTGTAGGACAGACCATCTCCCCAACTGGGATGAGAAGCGTATACACTAGTCTACTCCGGAGTATCGATGCCCTGTCTCGATAATCCTACGACTAGGGACGTGAAAAAGGATGTGCTTGTAGACTACCCATCCCCCACTAGTGTGACTGCCATCACAACGCTGGTAGTCAAGCAAGATCCTAAGGCCTCTATCAGTACGTACACACATATTAAGATAGATATAAACCAAGTAGCATACTACCATGTTTAGCAAGACTGTTAATACAACTGTGAATATCCCAAGCTTCCATTAACTAATATACAAGCTAGTATGATACAATAATGGCCCCTAGTGCATATACACTAACAATCTCCCACTTGCACTAGGGCCATGTACCGGCGTATCGAAGACCGATCACCTAGAGTAGCCTCTCGAACTGAATCTGAGGTAAGGCCTTTGTGAATGGATCAGCAGTGTTCTCTTCTGTAGCAACTCTCCGGATCTCGATCTCCCGGCGATCTATGATCACCCTGATCAAGTGATACCTCCTTAAGATGTTTCCGGACTTCTGATAGGACCTGGGTTCCTTCGATAAAGCTATAGCTCCATTGTTGTCGCAATACAGCGGTATTGGATCAACAATGGTAGGAACCACCTGAAGTTCTGTGAGGAACTTCTTCATCCAGACCGCTTCTTTTGCGGCATCGCAAGCAGCAATATACTCCGATTCCATCATCGAGTCAGCAACGGTGTCCTGCTTGGAACTCTTCCAGCACACCGCCCCTCCATTGAGGGTAAAGACATAACCTGACATGGACTTGAAGTCATCCTTGTCACTATGGAAGCTGGAATCAGCAAAGGCCTCTATCTTGAGGTCTTTTTCACCATAAACTAAAAACATCTCCTTAGTCCTTCTCAGGTACTTGAGAATGTTCTTTACTGCTATCCAGTGCTTCTCCCCTGGGTCTGACTGATACCTGCTTACCACGCTCAGTACGTAAGCTACATCTGGTATGGTGCACAACATCATATACATTATAGAGCCTACCGCAGAAGTGTAGGGTATAATAGACATGCGATCTCTTTCCAAATTAGTCTTGGGAGACATCTCTTTGGAGAGGGTGATTCCGTGACAAGCCGATAAACTGCCGCACTTAGAATCTTCCATACTGAATCTTTTCAGTATAGTGTTGATATACCTAGACTATGAAAGTCCCAACATCCTCTTGGATTTATCACGATAGATCCGGATCCCCAGTATATAAGAGGCATCACCCAGGTCTTTCATGGAGAACCTGTGTGATAAGAATCTTTTGATAGATTGTAGCATAGGAATGTCATTTCCTATCAATAGAATGTCATCCACGTACAAGATGAGGAATACGACAGTTCGTGCTACAATTTTACTATATATACATGGTTCATCTGGATTTTTGATAAAGTCATATTCTTTGACCGTTTCATCAAAACAGATGTTCCAACTCCGCGATGCCTGCTTCAATCCTTAAATGGACTTAAGCAACTTGCACACTTTCCCGCTGCTCCCACTCTGATTGAAACCCTCTGGCTGATCCATATAGACGCACTCTTCCAAATTACCATTTAGAAAAGCCGTCTTTAAGTCCATCTGCCATATCTCTTAATCATGGAAGGCGGCAATAGCAAGAAGGACCCGAACAGATTTAAGCATAGCCACTAGAGAAAAAGTTTCGTCATAGTCCAAACCTGGTCTTTGACGAAAACCCTTTGCAACAAGTCTAGCCTTATAGATTTCCACCTGTCCATCTACACCATTCTTTTTCTTGAAGATCCATTTGCATCCTATGGGTTTTACCCCATCTGGAGCAAAGTCCAAAGTCCATACTTTGTTGGTGTATATGGACTCCATCTCGGTCCGCATTGCATCCAGCCATCGTACCGAGTCGCCGCTCTGGATGGCCTGCTGGAAGCTAGTAGGTTCATCATCATCATTGATGCAATCCTCTCTATCCCCATCTATGAGAAAACCGTAGTATCACTCAGGCGGATGAGACGGCCTACTACTCCTGCGGAGGGGTGCGGAAATGTCCTGTTCTTCTTGATCTACTGGTTCTACCAAACTTTCAGTAGTAGTTTGTGGTTCTGGAATTTCTTCCAGTTCTATTTCGCTCCCACTTGTTTCCTTTTCTAAAAACTGTTGTTCTTGAAAATAGGCATTACGAGAAACAAAAATCTTTTGTTCCACTGTGTAATAGAAGAAATACCCCTTGGAGTTATTTGGATATCCCACAAACTTACACTTTACTGATCATGCCTCTAGTTTGTCCGCATGCTTCTTTTTAACAAAAGCTGGACATCCCCATATTTTCACATACTGAAGATAGGGTTTCTTCCCACTCCACATCTGATATGGTGTGGTAGGCACAGTCTTGGTAGGAGCCCCGTTCAAATGATATGCTGCTGATTCTAGCGCATAACCCCAGAAAGATCGCGGTAATTCAGCATTACTCATCATGGAACGTACCATATGTAGGGTTCCTAGGCACTCTCAAGAGGTCTCACAAGGCATCTACCATGCCAATTTCAAATTTTACAAGTGCCGAGAAACCCTAATACGGATCGTTAACTAGAATTTTAGGCGAAAAGATAAAGTAGTTAACAACTTAACTAAAAGAACGGAAATACAACCTTTGTAGATCCGGTCCTCCACCTCCATAGCTCCGTGATGAAGTCCCCTTGCTGTCAAAATCAAATCCCGGGCTCTAGCGTTGGCTTCATCGGAGAAATGGGCGGGCTAGGTCATCGACTACGATGCCGAAGATGATCTACATCGAGACATCACAAGATCAAGCTCCCACTTCACCAAGTCATGAAACTTGTGAAGAAAACACCCTATACTACTTGGCAAGTGGTAGAGGATGAAGAAATAGGAGGTGGGTTCACTTTAGAATTGGATTTCTCACTCATTTGCTCAAGTTGCCATTGATGGAGCAAGGTTTCTTCATGAAGAAGAAGAAGAGGAAGAAGAAGATAGAATATGATAAGTATTGAATAAATAGAAAAATCATTGAAATACTTATCATATACTAACCTTAGTTGAGTGTAGAGAATAGACCATGGTTAACTTGAATGGTTATGGTTAAGTATAAGACAAGAGTGATGACTTAGTCAAAGCTTCAAGAAGATTCAACAAACAAACAAAACAATCCACCATCCATTTATCCTTTCCAAAATGAAAAAGAAAATAAATAAATGAATAAATAAGTAATGGATAAACAAAAACCCTAATCATTAGTTTAACCATGGTTTAATTCTTTACACTTAACCAAGTAAGCATGCATCATCAAACATGATACAATCATGTGCACAAAAAGTATATCACATATACAACTTGTCCATCCAAGTGAGAAAATCCATTTAAAATGAACCAATACTAGTTAATGCAAAGTAATATATCAAATAAATAATTATACATTAAATCATTAAATCAACACATGATTCAATGATCCGGTCATATCGCATATAACCGACTAGTATTCAATGTATCGATTTATCGAATCAATCCTTGATTCGATAACTAGGTTATATCGCATACAACCAATCGATAAATTCATCGCGAGAATGAAATACGGTATCACATACACGCATTATTCTCGGTCCCGCACATATCTCATATGCGCTCCTATTTCGTTTTGCTTGAGCCAGGAAACCTCTGTGTAGGACTCTAAAGACTCGTCAATATGCCGGCAGCAGGTGATGATCATATCAAACATCCACAAGCCGCAAGCGGTCTGCTAAACGTAACGGCCACCCGAGTATTGAGCGATCAGAAGATCGACGAGCAAGCACGCTCATACTCCTGTGAATCCAACCAGTAACACTTACCGTACAGTCCGGTCTGATCGTCTGATCTGTCGCATATCTCGCCTAGGGGTGGTAAACGTCAGACCACAATAGATCGATAAGTCGTGTCGATATGAGGTCTATAACAATTCGTGAAACTACTGTTAACACTTACTAGTAAATCTCAGCAACCCTGGCTAGGGATTTCCGGTTATAGCCAATCGAATACAGCGCAACATCAACTCCCTATACCGGGAGAGACGAATCCCATCCTATCGCTCATTGCCTCCATGTGATTCGGGACTGTACCCAAAAACCACCGTGTTGCACGCCCTCTTGGACGTGGTAAGGTGGAAATCAAAGCACAGTGGGAATCACACAAGACTCTCTGACGATCTCGGGTCAACAGACTACTCTGTACCAGTGTCACCAGAGAAATGCCATCTGACGTAAGGTATAATACCATCTGGGAGTTCTCGGCGAGTCCGTCCAGTGTACCCAGTCTCCACTGAGCACCCGTATATCATCTCTGATGTCAAACACCAATGGATATGGGATCATCCATCGCCTATCTGTATGGGTCGAGAAGGTATACGCTAGTCTACTCTGGTATATCGATGCCCCATCTCGATACACCCACGACTAGGGACCTTGAAGGATGTACTTATGGACTACCATGTCCCCACTAGTATGATCCGCATCATAGTCCAGGTAGTCAAGTACACATCCTAAGGGCTTTACCAACATGTAACAGAGAGACAATTAGTATACACGTTAAGGTAAAGAGTAACCAGATAGCATACTATCATGTCGAGCAAGAAAGTCCTCCCTATATATGTCCCAGCATCCACTACAATATACATCCAATGTACAGTAATGGCCTCTAGGGCATACATATAACTAACAATCTCCCACTTGCACTAGGGCCATCTGATAGCAGTGGTTGTAGTATCTCATACTCAACCATCCCATAAGAATCTCTCTCTGGGAACAGGCCTTTGTGAGTGGATCCGCTTTGTTGTCCTCTGAGTCTACTCTCTAAACCTCGATCACCTTGGAGATCAACCATCTCCATGATCAGGTGATACTGCCTTAGAATTTGTCTGGATCACTGATGGGATGGGCATTCCTTGGCATAAGTCACAACTCTATTGTCTCACAATGGGAGGAACGAAGTTCATCTCATGAACTAATATATACCCAGACTGCCTCTTTGGTAGCATCTCAAATAGCGATGTATCCAGCCTTTATCGTCTAGTATGCCATGGTATCTAGCTTGGAACTCTTCCAACATACCGTCCCTTTACTGAGGGTAAAGACAATGCCTGCGACTGACATTCAGTCGTCTTTATCACCCTGGAACCCTTCCAGTGATTCTCCCCAGGATCTAGATGGTATCACTCTGATCCTATATGGAGAATCATTGTGATAAGTGGAGATTGACCGAGCGTAGCATAGGAAACTCCTTCCCTATCAAGAGTATGTCATCCACGTACTCTACGAGAATCGTCACCATACTCCCTACTACCTTTTTGTTTATACAAGGTTCATCTACCATTTTGATGATGTCAAAATCTTTAACTACTTCATCAAAACAGACGTTCCAACTCCGCGATGCCTGCTTTATCCTATAAAGCATCTTTAACACGTTTCCGCTGCTCCCACTGTTTACGAAGCCCTCTGGCTGTGTACTTATAGACGTTCTCTTCCAAAACATCATTTAGAAAAGCAGTCATGGCACCCAACCGCCAGATATCGTAGTCATGGTACGTAGCCGTGGAAAGTAGGATCTGGATGGACTTAAGCATAGCTACTTGAAAAGGTTTCATCATTATCCACGCCTGGTTGATGACGAAAACCTTTAACAAGTCTAGCTTTGAAAGTCTCAACTTTTCCATCTACACCAAGTAATCTTCTCAAGATTTACTTGCTCCTTATAGGGATTTAACCCTTCAGATATAGCAGCCAAAGTCCATACTTTGCTGGTGTACATGGATTCCATCTCAGATCGCTAAGCATCCAGCGATTCTTAGAGAGTCCCACTCCTGATGGCCAGCTCAAAACTAGTTGGGTCATCATCTCATGATACAATCCTCGCTCCCACTGTCATAGAGAAACATAAGTATCTCTCAGGTGGGTGAGAAAACCCTACTAGATCGGCGGAGAGGCTGAGGTTCGTTGGTATCTACTGAATCCTTTGGTTCTACCAAATCATCTGCTGTTGTTTGTATAGCTGGAACCTTTCCAGTTGTACATAACAGACCTTGCCTCGAGCCTGTCCGGATTATGCTTTTAGACATAGCCCGGACAACCCCAAATCTTAACCAACTTAAGATATGGGCTCTTCCCTTATCATATCACATATGAAATGGTAGGCAACTGATTTGATTGGAACCCTATTCAATAGGTATGCAGCTTCTCAAGCGCATAACTCCCAAAAGGAAATAGGTAACTCAGTAGTACTCATCATAGAGCACACCTTATCATATAGGGTGTGATTGCTCCGCCCCGATATACCATCGTGCTAAGGTGTATTCGGAGGAGTAATGCTGAGAGAGAATCTCATTCTCCTTTAGAATAGTCCAGGAATTCCATGCACAAGTATTCTCCTCCTTGATCTCATCAAAGGACATAATACTTATACCAGTATTGGTTCTCTACTTCTAGCTTATATTCTGTGAATATCTCAAAAGGTTCGGACTTGTGTTTCAACAGGAACATATGTCTGAATCTTGAGAGATCGTCAGAGAATGTAATGAAGTACAAAGAACCGGTCTTGGCATATGTAGACTGGGGACCTTTATACATAAACATGTATCATCCCAAGAGTTTACTAACTCTTTCTCTGTTTCCAATAAACAGAGCTGAGGTCATTTTATCTTTGTGACATGACTCGCAAGTTTCATAAGATGTAAATTCAAACTAATTTAAATATGCATCTAAATATAACTTCAGCCAGTCGGGTCGCATTGATATGGCCTAGTCTACAATGCCTCAAGAAGGATCCGTTCATTTCTGAACTCTTCCTCTTTTGTGTGTTCAGTATACTAAAGAACTGTAGTTTGATTTAGAATATCAATGCTTTTAGATAACGTGCCTGAACCGATCAACTTTTGATATAGGAAATGTTCAAAACATTATTCGACAATACAAAATTATATCCTTTCATTACTAATAAAGAGACTGATATGATTTTGTATATCAGGTTCGGTATCTAATAACATTCGTTCAGAATCAATGTATTTGGAATACAGGGTGACAGTGACCAACAGACTTGGCTGCAACACTTGCCCCGTTTTCTGCCTCATGAAACTTATCACCCGTTCTCAGTTCTCTACCTTTCTGTAGCCCTATGTAACAGATTACATATCTGGGATCCTGATCTGGTATCACATACCCAGGACGTAAAGTATACTGAGAAACAGTTCTCTGTAATGAACACACCCGAAGATGATGCATCAACATGCACTTTCTTCGTTTGGGCGGCACGGGAAATCTGGTATTCCACAATTTCCTGCTCTGTCTTATAACAATTATAAGTTGGAGCGGGACCAACGTTCCCCAGCTCAGTATAACAAGCGGGTTCGGTCAATATCCGTATTATTATCTTGATTAAGGCGTGATATGGTCACTACCTGGAGAGAGAGGGAAGAAAACACTCAGCGTGCGCTCTTGCAAGAATAGATTGGTTATTATTTTATCTAATCAGGATGGCTCCCACTGCTTTTTATCAAATCTTCCTTCAAACCCAAAAAGGGAAGACTAGCCGGGATTAATTACACACTACAAGTTCGCCAATCTATCGGCCAGGCCAGTGTCGGTACTTTGAGGGAGGTCCCCCGTGCTTTCGCACAAACCTAATTAGTGTAAACCTCGTTTTCCCAGAGGCGTAACCCCGTTGACACCTTTCTAGACACCTACTTGATCGGCTAATTGTAACGTGTAAAACTCTCCCAGGAGTAACAATTACTCGCAGTGGGTATCGGGATCCAACTATCTCATAGAAGGTATGCAATCTCATTGCAAATTTCAACACTTGAAATTCCCGATAATATTTTGCCCCTAACCTCCTATGACCTTGACAAAGGCCAACAAACCATAGGATGCTAGTCAAGTAAAACCCGTCATTTCCTGATTGAATTAAACCCACCCGCACGACCCTTGACAATGTTGCGCCACGGCAGCGCCCCGGCCGTCTTACTCGAGGCCAAAATGCGGAATTAAAATTTTTTCTTACTCGGAAACCGGCGCTACCGCGGACAATGAAAACCCGGATCGTTTACCATTAACCTAATGCTAGCAATCAAGAGATAGGGTGAGAAGTATACCGAGTGATCCGAGTCCTCCGGTCTTCTCTTCATCGTCCCGATCTCCCGCGGAAAGTCTTGTCTCCATATCGTCGCCTCCTCGCCGGAAAGGGCACCACATCGCCTGCGTCTTTTACGGGCTCCCGCCTCAATACTGAGGCAACTCGAGCATGAAGCCGGCAACTCGACATGCTCAAGATATGCTGTAGAATGTAGTGTAGAAGATGCTTGTCTCATTTGGGGTTTGTTGCCATGGTGATGGAGGAATCAAGAATAGAAAAATGGTGCTTGCATTTTTCTAGCGAGAAAACGAGATCATGAATGAAACTCTCAAGATGAAACTCTCTTCTTCTTCTTCTCTCTTTCTTTTCCTTCTCATGAAAAACTTATCAAGTGAGTAGAAGAATGGTGGAGGAAAGAATATCAAGCATGAAGGGAGGTGATGGTAGGGTAAAGCAAGTGGTGACCACATCAAGATATAATCATCATCAAACTTACATCAACCTCAAATCCAATCTTTTCACAATAAAGCATGAAATGAATGGTATCTAAAAAGGTTATCATAATAAATCATCTTACAAATAAAACCTCCACCAAATGTAATTTGCAAAACTGCAAATTACCCCCTCCATCAGAAAAGTCCGGCAGGGAAAGAACAAAGAAAAAAACCGGCCGGAACGGAATGCAAACTGGCAACTCCAGAAAACTGGTCCCGTAATAAATTACAGGAAAACCCCGATACCGTGCATACACACCCGTATCTGTATTCCGACCGGATACAAATGCAATGAGATAAAATCTACACTGTACTAAACTAGGACCGGCTTAAGCCAAAGCCGGCTAGTAAAATCCGTTCGATCCTGATCCATGCAATACCGCACGTATCTGATCGAACCCTGCCATATAACTATACGGCCACTAGTACAAAACTGTCCGATCCTGATCCGTGCAATACCGCACGTATCTGATCGGACCCTGCCATATCTCCATACGGCCTCTACAGCGTTTCGCCCGAAAGCTTGAGTAACTGAAAGTGTGGTGGACTCTAAAGACTCGTCAATACTATGGCTGTGGATTTAACCACTGGCACGTCAAAGGTATAAGCCAATACGTGACGGGCAACCAGCTATTGACCAAAAGGGACGTCGATGAGGAAGCTCACCCCGACACCCAACTGAGCCTGTCAGTGACAATATCCGTACAGTCCGGTCCGTTCGTCTATGAGCATCGCATGTCGGGCCTAGGGGGTTGGTAAAAGTCAGACCCCCAAAAGCGGTACAAGTCGTGTCGGAGTGTAGCCCAGAACGCCCTGAGATACTACTGGAATACCTACCAGTAAATCTCCTGCCTCGGCCGAGGGCTTTGCGTAATGGCTCTCCTGGACACAGCGCGACCTCACCCCCAATACCGGGAGAGACGAACCCCTGCAGATCCGCTCACTGCCTCCATGTGGCTCGGGACTGTACCCAACTAAAACCTGTTTGCACGACTCCTTTGAGCCGTGGTAGGGTAGTAATCAAAGCACAGTGGGAACTCACACGAGACAAATGACGATCTCAGGTCGATGAACTAACCTGTACACATGTCACCTGGGAACTGCTATCTGACGTATGGTATAAACCCAACTAGCAGGTTCCCGGCGAGTCCTGTCCAGTGTACTCATAACCCAATGAGCACCTGTATACATCTTAGGTGAACCAACTGACACCAGTGGCTTGTGAGACCGGCCACCGCCCCTCGTCGGGGTCTCGACTGTATACACTAGTCTACTAATGGAGTATCGATGCCCTGTCTCGAAACTCCTACGACTAGGGACTTTTTAAGGATGTGCTTATAGACTACCAGCTCCCACGTATATGATCGCCATCATACTGCTGGTAGTCAAGCAAGAATCCTAGGGGCTCTATCAACGTGTAATAGCGACATGTCAGGTCACCTAAAACAGTACACGATGATAAAGGTAAACCAGATAGCATACTATCATTTCGAGTAAGACTGTCCTACCGGGATAGGTCCTCCCTCAATCATTGCAATCACGTGCCTGTCATCCAATAATTGACTCTGAGGGCACTATCTCCAACAATCTCCCACTTGCATTCAAGGCTAATTATTGCGATGTCGCATACTCACAGCCCGTGTGATACCGAACACCCAACTCCTCTACTAGTCAGTCTCACAAAACTCATTTGCGAAACTATTGCGTTCGAGGAATAGCCTCAGTGAGTGGATCCGCTGTGATGTTTCTTTCTATGTCTCTCTAAATCTCAAGTTCGCGGAGAATAACATCTCCCGAAATGAGCAATACCTGTCTTAGAATGTCTGGATGTCTGATGGGACCTAGCTCATAAATGAACTCCAAATCCAAACTTCTTAGACTGTATCGACAACTGAACTTAATCAGTATCCTGCGCCATGCCTCCCTCAGTATTGCCTTGGATCACCTGTCCAAAATACTGCCCCTCGTTAGAGGGAAAAACTAAAACTCTGACAACCTCCTTGTCGTCCATGTCACCTTGGAAGCCTGGAGTGATAACCGTCTCCTAAAGTAGGCAGCCGTTATCATATCCCTAGAACATTCACTTATGTTCTAAAACTGCTTCCGACTGTTTCTCCAGGATTGGATCAATATCAACTTATTGCATCTACTGCAAGAACAACATCTGGTGTGGTACTTGATATCTCATGATTGACTCAATTGCCTAAGCAAGTGATCTGCCAATCATGAGTATCCCTCTCCCCTTTAGTCTATAAGACACCTTTAGAGAGGGTGACTCCATCAACTGCAGGTACACTACCGTGTCAGGAGTCGTCCATTCTAAATACTCATAGAATGCTGTCAAGGTACCCAGATTGGGAAACCACCCAAATCTAGATCTAAAACCATAGATCTAGTAACCAGTATGTCTGATATAATATCCAAGTCCTATGTGGAGAAAACACTGTGTGACGACCAAAGTATAACCGATCGTAGTATAGGAATATCACTTCCTACTACCTTCTCAACAGATCCACCCCTTATTCTGATGACGTCAAACCTATGACTGTCACATCAGAAATAGATGATTTATCTCCGCTACATCTGCTTTAGTCTATAAATAGACATAAGCCTGATGTCCACCAATGCTTCCGCTGCTCCCACTGACTACGACAACCCTCTGGCAGAGTCATATAGACGTGCACTTCTAAAGCTAGTTTAGAACGACGCTATACTCATCCTCCTGCCGGGTCTCGCAGCCTGGAACAACAGCAATGGTAATTGTGGGTAAACAAGAACTTCCCTGTCACCGTCCTTGAGGCTACCGGAGTACCTCTCGGGTGCCTGAAGTTACCCACCGTATCTGCGGAGTGGCCAATGGAATGTCAAATCAGATTGAATCTTTAGGTTCCTTATTAAATCTTCAGTAATCGTTTGCGGTTCTGGAATTACTTCCAGTTCTACCATACTCCCACTAATGTTTTCTGAAAAAATCCATTTTTATTAAAACTGTGGCGAGTCTAGAACAATATTGCTATTGTTCATCCAGATGGTAGAAAGTCAACCCTCGTCATAGCCTGGGTCAACCCACAAACAGCCATTACAGAAACGTGCCTTGAGTTGTCCAGTGTCTGGTTTTAAGCATAAGCCGGACAACTCCCCATACCTTAACATCGTTAAGATATGAACTGTTCTATATCTAATATAGAACCAGAGGCACTGATTCAATTGAACCAGATTCAAATCATGCAACTATCTCCAGTGCATGTAAACTAAATGGAAGGAGGCCGATCAGCGTTACTCAACTTAGGAATGCTTCCAATTATGAGTAACCTGAAAGAGAAGCAATTTCTCTTAATCATTACTATCTACTGAACACCATACACAAGTATCTACATCTTCGATCACTTTGAAGAATCCCGATACTTGCTACACCTGGTTCTCTACTCTATTCAAATACCTATAACTCCTCAAAACTTAGACCCTGTGTTTCCACGAAACACCTGTCTAAAAACTAGAGAAGTCATAAGTAAACCGAATATAGTACGAGGACCTACCCCTCTGTCCTGATGGACCCTGGACAACATACAATACTCTGTATAAGTCCGCTGAGTCTAACAACTCTTTCACTGTGCGTCGCAGGTTGAAAACTGTACTTATGGTTAAGAAGAATTACACCGCTGTTTAATGCTCCTTACCTAACCATCCACTGATATAGGTAAATGTCATCGACATAATATCAAAAGGTATATCTCACTCTATGAAAATAGACGTACAGATATATCAATTTGAAATTGGTGCATAACCGCGGATATTCAAAACCAAAAAAAAATTGCCGTCCGGCAAACAACCCAGGTGACTTCCTCAAATATCACCGATTACAATGAATCCCGATATAGTGAGGATGATCACCCAATTCCCAATAACTTACTCCCACTCATCATCTGTAAAACCATACAGATGTGAGAATCATACCTGGTAAATACATACCCTGGAGCAAGTGTCTAACTGGGAAATCAGTTTTCCATTAACAGTACACAGTGAAACTGAAACATAGAAAAGTTTCGTCGGGGTATCCTGGTATTCCTAGTAATGCCTCTTCCATTATCCAGATTCACAACTGTAACCGTATAATTCTTTGCCATCTTTCTTAATCCCTTCATATGTCTTTAGTCATTACCTTCTGTACACCCCTTTAGGCCAAATGGTTTTCTTCTTTCCCTACCGTTCGGCACCAGCCTATGGTTTGGAAGAAGGCTATCCAAAAAGCATAAAGGGTGTACTGTCCTAATCCTAGGAGCACTCGCAACACGAGAGAAGGTGAAGATAAAAGACACCTGAATGTACTTTATTCCTATTTCTCCTGAACTAGGATCCATCCCCGAACTGGAACAAGTTCCTTTCGAGTTCGTATATAACCATACGATGGATTATCTAAAAACTTAGGATCTTTGTAGTGATACGGAGTGTCCTGGAGAAATACAAAGGTGATTTAGGATTGGCGAAGAAATACTTGGTTTGGTCGTGAATATCAGTCGCAATTTACTTTGCCTTCCTACTAATCCCTTGCTTTGTCTTAACTTAATACCTTCTGTACACCGTTTTAGGCTAACTGGTTTTCTTCATTCCCTACCGGTCGGCACCAGCCTATGGTTTGGAAGAAGACTATCCAATTTGCGTAATAGGTGTACTACTCCTAAACCAAGGAGTACTCGCAACCTGAGAGAAGGTGAAAAGAAAAGACAACTGAATAATCCTATCCGTTTTCTCCAGAACCAGAAACCATCCTCGAAGTCCTTCGAGTTCGTATCTAACCATACGATGGTTTTGTCCAATGGAAGTGGACGTTCGTAGCAATACGGGGTGTCCTGGAGAAAAGGGTAAAAGTAGGAGTGGCAATGAGGTTTGCAACTTTGACAATCCAAAAGCCAGTGTTAAGAAGGTTCGGTCAACTTGGTCACTGAGTCAAAGTCCAGGGTCGGGTCAATGGTCGCTGCCAAAGAGAGAGAGAAAAGAAACACTCAGCGTGCACTCTAACCTAGATCAGAATGGTTATCACTTTGTCTAATCTGGAAACCTCCTACAGTACCTCAAATTCTCCTCCAAACCTGAAAGAAGAATTAGTCGGGATCACCCGAGGAGTAAACCAACTCATCAGTGGAAATCGGGATCCAACTATCATCGCATGATAACTTGACGGAATCCACTCAAGTCACCACACTCCAGAAGGTACGCGCATGCCTGGCAAGTTTCAATTCTTTTGAAACTCCCGATATGATGTTTTTACCCCTAGGACCCAAGTGACCTTGACAATGCCAACAAATCAAAGAGTCCTAGTCAAGTTCTACCCGTCATTATCTTGATTGCGTTAAACCCACCCGTACGAGTCCTTGACAATGCCAACAAGACCGTACGACTGTCCTAACCAATCCACTTATCCATGTGACAGAAAAGCATTACATAGCTACCGAACACTACGCCACGGCAATGCACGACAAACGCTGCACGAATACTAAGTAATACTAATCTGAAATGACGGAGGGCTACGACTGGTTTTTGGCGAAAAACCTTTAACGTAATGAACTTGATATCGTTGAAGGAACTGGATAACCTTTTAGAAAATATAGTGACGAAAACCTTTACTAAAGAGGTCACTCCCGGTGAAGGGATCTCGGCTCTTTCCCCGTAGAATGAGGTGCAGGATATTCCAAATGAATACCACGATGCAAAGCAAAAGTAATCGGCTATAGTGAAGTTAATGCCCAGACGCAAACTTCTGTCCAAAGGGTCACTCCCGGTGAAGGGATCTCGGCCCTTGCCTCGTCGACTGAGGAGCAGGATATTCCAAATGAATACCACGATGCAAAACAAAAGCGAACGTCCTTGCAATAACAGCTTTTTGAAAAGTGTTCCAACAACATCAGATTAGGTTTGTTTATCTTGCATTGATCCGAATCAACGCAGTCCCATCAATTAATCACACCACAAAGAACGAAAATATACTGACGTACGTATATACCATCCGCATTCGCCACTGGGTCCCGTCATCACCCGTTAGGTTAGCTGACTAACGGCAGAGCGGGGACTGGACTAGCGCGGATGTAAAGCATATACAACATCTACTAATATATATACCAGTATATAGTATTTCGCTCAAGGCGTGAATAAAATGCAACATCACAGAAATGTACAGCATCACAGAACAATACAGATATCTGGAAGCCCCGGGTTTCACAGAGCCGCTGCTGAAACTCGACGTTCCCCTGGTCGTGTGGATAGCCTGTGCAATGAAAACCTAGACCCCTACGGGCGCGGCAAGTCACCCGCCAAAACCTGAAGTGAGACAGCCCGCTTCAGCACCGTGAATGGACCACCCAGCACTTCACGGAATCCGGTAACTTGGGCACCCCTCCTGGGTCAACCTGTACCCCCTACGAGTGCGTCGAACAGCCCGCCAATTCCAGACTGAAGCCCCCTCCGTCCCAATGCCATGAGATGCGGGCTTGTTGCCCTCCAGAACCCGGCTATCCGTGCACCCCTCCGCGGGGTAATCCTAGTACAGAAAGTAAAATATACATACACCGGGTACATCGACCGCAACCAGGTCGTGCCCCAAAAGAATAATACAAACAGGCAGTGACGGCAGTCCACATGTCGGACGCTCGCCCCGCAATATCAAATGTACATAATACAACAGCACTGTACTAGCATTGCATCCAGGCTATCCCCCACGACCGATCTGCAACATCACAGCATAAACATAGAACATCAACGTGAAAGTCACGTTCGCAAATTCGTCTAACCGGGCTATAGCAGTTAGACCGGATTTACCGATCGAGTGACATTCACGGTCGCAGATATAATGTAAACACTGTGAAAAATGTGTTTAAAATTTTCCGATTGACCAAAAATTAACAAGTGGGCCCCCAATCAAAACTGTAGCACTCACAGAAAACCTGGGCCCAATTTTAATATTCCAAAACCCCTAATATAAGCCCATAAGCCCACTGCAAAAAACTAAGCACACGAACCCACACTCCTGCGGCGGAAGCGCGGCCAAAAAGGGGTTTTGGCCGCCCTTCCGCGGTCGTACGGAGGAGTCGTGTCACCAAATTTTTGCAGTGTTCTTAGAACTCCCTGCACATCATTCTGAGACCACCTGAAAAATTTTTAGACTCCAAAAAAATACGACAGAAACTGATTGTGCTAGAAAAATACGGTTTTTGGAAATTTTGGTCGATCGGAAACGCAAACACATCAAACGAAGCTAGGTAAGGTTAATGGCGTGGCTCTGATACCATGTTGCGCCACGGCAGCGCCCCGGCCGTCTTACTCGAGGCCAAAATGCGGAATTAAAATTTTTTCTTACTCGGAAACCGGCGCTACCGCGGACAATGAAAACCCGGATCGTTCACCATTAACCTAATGCTAGCAATCAAGAGATAGGGTGAGAAGTATACCGAGTGATCCGAGTCCTCCGGTCTTCTCTTCATCGTCCCGATCTCCCGCGGAAAGTCTTGTCTCCATATCGTCGCCTCCTCGCCGGAAAGGGCACCACATCGCCTGCGTCTTTTACGGGCTCCCGCCTCAATACCGAGGCAACTCGAGCATGAAGCCGGCAACTCGACATGCTCAAGATATGCTGTAGAATGTATTGTAGAAGATGCTTGTCTCATTTGGGGTTTGTTGCCATGGTGATGGAGGAATCAAGAATAGAAAAATGGTGCTTGCATTTTTCTAGCGAGAAAACGAGATCATGAATGAAACTCTCAAGATGAAACTCTCTTCTTCTTCTTCTCTCTTTATTTTCCTTCTCATGAAAAACTTATCAAGTGAGTAGAAGAATGGTGGAGGAAAGAATATCAAGCATGAAGGGAGGTGATGGTAGGGTAAAGCAAGTGGTGACCACATCAAGACATAATCATCATCAAACTTACATCAACCTCAAATCCAATCTTTTCACAATAAAGCATGAAATGAATGGTATCTAAAAAGGTTATCATAATAAATCATCTTACAAATAAAACCTCCACCAAATGTAATTTGCAAAACTGCAAATTACCCCCTCCATCAGAAAAGTCCGGCCGGGAAAGAACAAAGAAAAAAACCGGCCGGAACGGAATGCAAACTGGCAACTCCAGAAAACTGGTCCCGTAATAAATTACAGGAAAACCCCGATACTGTGCATACACACCCGCATCTGTATTCCGACCGGATACAAATGCAATGAGATAAAATCTACACTGTACTAAAATAGGACCGGCTTAAGCCAAAGCCGGCTAGTAAAATCCGTTCGATCCTGATCCGTGCAATACCGCACGTACCTGATCGAACCCTGCCATATAACTATACGGCCACTAGTACAAAACTGTCCGATCCTGATCCGTGCAATACCGCACGTATCTGATCGGACCCTGCCATATCTCCATACGGCCTCTACAGCGTTTCGCCCGAAAGCTTGAGTAACTGAAAGTGTGGTGGACTCTAAAGACTCGTCAATACTATGGCTGTGGATTTAACCACTGGCACGTCAGAGGTATAAGCCAATACGTGACGGGCCACCAGCTATTGACCAAAAGGGACGTCGATGAGGAAGCTCACCCCGACACCCAACTGAGCCTGTCAGTGACAATATCCGTACAGTCCGGTCCGTTCGTCTATGAGCAGCGCATGTCGGGCCTAGGGGTTTGGTAAAAGTCAGACCCCCAAAAGCGGTACAAGTCGTGTCGGAGTATAGCCCAGAACGCCCTGAGATACTACTGGAATACCTACCAGTAAATCTCCTGCCTCGGCCGAGGGCTTTGCGTAATGGCTCTCCTGGACACAGCGCGACCTCACCCCCAATACCGGGAGAGACGAACCCCTGCAGATCCGCTCACTGCCTCCATGTGGCTCGGGACTGTACCCAACTAAAACCTGTTTGCACGACTCCTTTGAGCCGTGGTAGGGTAGTAATCAAAGCACAGTGGGAACTCACACGAGACAAATGAAGATCTCAGGTCGATGAACTAACCTGTACACATGTCACCTGGGAACTGCTATCTGACGTATGGTATAAACCCAACTAGCAGGTTTCCGGCGAGTCCTGTCCAGTGTACTCATAACCCAATGAGCACCTGTATACATCTTAGGTGAACCAACTGACACCAGTGGCTTGTGAGACCGGCCACCGCCCCTCGTCGGGGTCTCGACTGTATACACTAGTCTACTAATGGAGTATCGATGCCCTGTCTCGAAACTCCTACGACTAGGGACCTTTTAAGGATGTGCTTATAGACTACCAGCTCCCACATATATGATCGCCATCATACTGCTGGTAGTCAAGCAAGAATCCTAGGGGCTCTATCAACGTGTAATAGCGACATGTCAGGTCACCTAAAACAGTACACGATGATAAAGGTAAACCAGATAGCATACTATCATTTCGAGTAAGACTGTCCTACCGGGATAGGTCCTCCCTCAATCATTGCAATCACGTGCCTGTGATCCAATAATTGACTCTGAGGGCACTATCTCCAACAGACAAAGGCCAACAAGGTCGCACGACTACCCTAACCCAATCTGCATCATATGCATAAGCAGATAAGCACCAGTCAGCTACCGCACACTACGCCTTGACAAAGGCCAACAAACGCAGCACGAATACTAACTACTACTTATCTGAAATGACGGAGGGCTACGACAGGTTTTTCTGAAAACCTATTGCGTAATGAACTTGATATCGTTGTAGAATCAAATGATTTTAAAATGGAGTGTTTTTGAGGCTTTTCTAGTTTTGCTAAAGGGGTCACTCCCGGTGAAGGGATCGTCGGCCCTTTCCTCGTCGAATGAGGTGCGGGATATATCATATATATCACTGTGCAAAGCAGAAACTATAGAAGCTATCAAAAGACAAACCGAGTGTGTAGCATCTTCCAGTTATTGCTAAAGGAGTCACACCCGGTGAAGGGATCTCGGTCCTTTCCTTATCGAATAAGGTGCAGGATATATCATATATACCGCTGTGCAAAGCAAGAACTGTAGCTACCTGTTTTATTTTGAAATTCCATTCTACAACATCTTAGGTTTCTTTTCTTTCATTAATCATATTAATGAAGTCCCATCATTTAAGTACCTAAACATCACAGATAAATACGACGTACACTTATGCCATCAGCATTCGCCTCGATGTCCCTTCATGCACCGTTAGGTTAGTTAACTAACGGCAGAGCGGGGCAGGGCTAGCGCGGGTGTAAAACATAAATAACGTCTATATAATATATCATATATACTATTGTTAGTTATATGTATGCTCTAGAGGCCATTACTGTACATTGGATGTATATTGTAGTGGATGCTGGGACATATATAGGGAGGACTTTCTTGCTCGACATGATAGTATGCTATCTGGTTACTCTTTACCTTAACGTGCACACTGATTGTCTCTCTGTTACATGTTGGTAAAGCCCTTAGGATGTGTACTTGACTACCTGGACTATGATGCGGATCATACTAGTGGGGACATGGTAGTCCATAAGTACATCCTTCAAAGTCCCTAGTCGTGGGTGTATCGAGACGGGGCATCGATATACCAGAGTAGACTAGAGTATACCTTCTCGACCCATACAGATGGGCGATGGATGATCCCATATCCATTGGTGTTTGACATCGGAGATTATATACGGGTGCTCAGTGGAGACTGGGTACACTGGACGGACTCGCCGAGAACTCCCAGATGGTATTATACCTTACGTCAGATGGCAGTTCTCTGGTGACACTGGTACAGAGTAGTCTGTTGACCCGAGATGGTCATAGAGTCTTGTGTGGTTCCCACTGTGCTTTGATTTCCATCTTACCACGTCCAAGAGGGCGTGCAAAATGGTGGTTTTTGGGTACAGTCCCGAATCACATGGAGGTAATGAGCGATAGGAGGGGATTCGTCTCTCCCGGTATAGGGAGTTGATGTTGCGCTGTGTTCGATTGGCTATAACCGGAAATCCCTGGCCAGGGTTGCTGAGATTTACTGGTAAGTGTTACCAGTAGTTTCTCGAACTGTTATAGGCCTCATTTCGATACGACTTATCGAGCTATTGGGGTCTGACGTTTACCACCCCTAGGCGAGATATGCGACATATCAGACGATCAGACCGGACTGTACGGTAGTGTTACTGGTTGGATTCACTGGAGTGTGAGCGGGCTTGCTCGTCGATCTTCTGATCACTCAATACCCGGGTGGCCGTTACGTTTAGCAGACCGCTTGCGGCTTGTGGGTGTTTGATATGATCATCACCTGCTGCCGGCGTATTGACGAGTGTTTAGAGTCCTACACAGAGGTTTCCTGGCTCAAGCGAAACGAAATAGGAGCGCATATAAGATATGTGCGGGACCGAGAATAATGCGTGTATGTGATACCGTATTTCATTCTCGCGATAAATGTATCGAATGGTTGTATGCGATATAACCTAGTTATCGAATCGAGGAATGATTTGATAAGCCGATACATTGTATATTAGTCGGTTATATGCGATATGACCGGATCGTTAAATCAAGTGTTGATTTAATGATTTAATGCATAATTATATATTTGATATATTACTTTGCATTAACTAGTATTGGTTCACTTTTAAATGGACTTTCTCACTTGGATTGTGCACATTGTATATGTGATATACTTTTGTACACAAGTTTGTATCATGTTTGATGATACATGCTCACTAGGGTTTGTGTAAAGATTAAACCATGGTTGTGAAATGGTTAGGGTTTTCCTTTTGTTTTCTTATTCATTTATTTATCTATTTATTCTTTTTGGAAAAATATTAAGCATAAAGAAAAATGGTGGCTTTCTTTGGAAGCATATTGAAGCTTCATGATGCTTTGACTAAGTAACCATTTTGTCTCATGCTTAACCCTAACCATTCCCACTGACCCTAGTTTAGTCTCTACACATAACCATGGTTTGAATATGATAAGGTTTGATTTTCTTTTCCATTTTAAAATAACACTTATCATATTCTTTCTTGCTTCTTCTTCTTCTTCACTTGAAGAAAGCTTGCTTCAACAATGGCAACTTGAGCAAATGAGTGAGAAATCCAATTCTAAAGTGAACCCACTTCCTTTTTCTTCATCCTCTACCTCTTGCCAAGTAGTAGAGTGTGTTTTCTTCACAAGTTTCATGACTTGGTGAAGTGGGAGCTTGATCTTGTGATGCCTCGACGTAGATCATCTTCGGCACGAAGTCGACGACCTAGCCCGCCCATTTCTCCGATGAAGCCGACGCTAGAGCCCGGTTTTCCATTTAGACAGCGAGGAGACATCATTGCGGAGCTATGGAGGTGGAGAACCGGATCTACAAAGGTTGTATTTCCGTTTACTTTTTAGTTAAGTAGTTAACTAGTTTCTTTTTCGCCTAAACTTCTAGCCAACGATCCGTATTAGGGTTTCTCGGCACCGTAGTTTTTGAAATTGGCATGGTTGATGCCTTGTGAGACCTCTTGAGAGTGCCTAGGAACCCTACAGTGGTATCAGAGCCTAGCTAGAGCCTTAGGCGATGTCTCGACGACATTTGAAATCCGAACGAACCGGAAACCCTAATACAAAATGCTCTCTGGAAATTTTCAAAAATTTTGGATTTTTGTCAATTAAAAATTCGCAGAAAATAGAGCAGGAAATTATAAGGATTATTGCAGAAAACGAAACCCTAATTCCACTGTAGTGCCGCGGAACCGCGGCAATAGCCTCCTTTTGCGGCGGTTCCGCGGCCATTTGTGCTGATTAGGGATTTGTTTTGATACAGTAATGCCCGTATTTGTTTCCTCTGTTCTCTGGGAACTTTTAATCTGCACTCAAGAGTTGAGTTTTCTGGGGTTGTTTTGGGGATTCGATGATTCGATCGGATTATCAGATTTTGTCTATGGGGCTTCCGGATATTTTTTGAATATGTTAAAAAGTTCGACCGGATATAAATACCCAATTTTTCCCCTGTCGGGAAATTTCCAAGTGTTGGATTTTTCCGTTGTTTAACGACGTTCTAAGTAGTGCAAGTAACGCGATGGACCTTCTAGAAGACAACAAACCTTAACTCGATTATGTGACCGTCTTGAACTGCCCTTTGAACCTTCGAGTTTGGGGCAGTACGGCGTGCCACATATGAGGCGTTGGCTTGACCCTTCTACGGCTGGACCGTTGGTACTGAGGCACGAACTGAATGTTGTTAGACTTATTTCATGTGTTGATTTATATCAGGAAAACTTGGGTGTTCGACTGTTTGATCGAAAATTTTAACATTTTCTATTTATCCGGAATGTGATACAACAATTGGAATTCACAAGTAGTTATGAGATAACTGAATGAATGTTATAAACATAGCACTTTAGTCTCACTTGATCGGTTGCCACGGAATTTTGATGTGATCAAAAGTCTGTCGCAATCACGTAGCGTACGCGGATACTCGCCGGGTAAACTTAATAGACAGCTTCACTCCATAGCCTCGACCAAGTGACTGTAGGAGAACCCCGTCGCCGAAAGCATCCATCTGGGTGCTCGCGGCAGCGGTGTTCTGCCTTGGTGCACTTCGTCGACGGTATTGGGGGTGCGGCCGTCTACTAAATTTTGCGACGAGCATTCGATCAGGATGTCGGGAATCTTGTTGAATTGCCCGACTTGATATTGAAAAGTGTTTTCGATAATGGGACTAAAATGCGGGGTTTATAATTGTTAGGAATGCGATGTCTAAGAAATTCATTTGGTCAGGCATGTGATGTCTGAGGTGGTTGCGGATTCCAACTATTGTAGTTTTACACTTTCTTTTCTGTGATCATAAGTGTAATATGTGATATCGCCGGTTTCGTTGCTATATGTCAACGACAATTGGGATGGACATATTTACTTACGTTGATGACATGTGATGTTATGTGTTGCTGGATATGTTATATTGGATCGTCGTGTTTGAATAGCCGGGGGTTTTTATGTGAGATGAGTGTTTTTCATTTTCATTCATGTAAAAACTTGTATGTAATATTCTTTTATTTGGGGCACTTCCAGGTTGCGGAAGATGTCACCGTTTGTATATTATTTACTTTTCCGCACTAGGATAGACCCAAGGAGGGGAGCACAAGTAACCGGGTTCTGGAGTCCAGTGGGAGACCAACTCGAGAAGTCGAGTCCGGGTCTCCTAACTCTAGAATTGGTAGGGTTGCTTGCCGCTCTCGTAGGGGTCTAGGGGTGTGGGTTTGGCTATTCATCACGACCGTGGAATCCGTGTTTTATACTGGCTCATATTGAAAACACGGACGTCCTAATATATCCAATATTTCATATGATTCTTCTGCTGCGATATCTGTGATGTGATCATGTGATGTTCTGTGATAGATACAGTATATAGTATATATGATATATTATATAGGCGTTACTTATATTTTACACCCGCGCTAGCCCTGCCCCGCTCTGCCGTTAGTTACCTAACCTAACGGTGCACGAGGGGACATCGAGGCGAATGCGGATGGCATAAGTGTACGTCGTATTTATCTGTGATGTTTAGGTATTTAAATGATGGGACTTCATTAATGTGATTATTGAAAGAAAAGAAACCTAAGATGTTGTAGAATCGAATTTCAAAAATAAAACAGGTAGCTACAGTTCTTGCTTTGCACAGCGGTATATGTGATATATCCTGCACCTTATTCGATGAGGAAAGGACCGAGATCCCTTCACCGGGAGTGACTCCTTTAGCAATAACTGGCAGATGCTACAAACTCGGTTTGTCTTTTGATTGCTTTTAAGTGTTTTTGCTTTGCACAGTGATATATATGATATATCCCGCACCTCATTCGACGAGGAAAGGACCGACGATCCCTTCACCGGGAGTGACTCCTTTAGCAAAACTAGAAAAGCCTCAAAAACACTCCATTTTAAAATCATTTGATTCTACAACGATATCAAGTTCATTACGCAATAGGTTTTCAGTAAAACGTGTCGTAGCCCTCTGTCATTTCAGATAAGTAGTAGTTAGTATTCGTGCTGCGTTTGTTGGCCTTTGTCAAGGCGCAGTGGGCGGTAGCTAACTGTTGGAGATAGTGCCCTCAGAGTCAATTATTAGGTCACAGGTACGTGATTGCAATGATTGATGGAGGACCTATCCCGGTAGGACAGTCATACTCGAGATGATAGTATGCTATCTGGTTTACCTTTATCATCGTGTACTGCTTTAGGTGACCTGACAAGTTGCTATTACACGTTGATAGAGCCCCTAGGATTCTTGCTTGACCACCAGCAGTATGAGGGCGATCATATAAGTGGGAGCTGGGGTCTATAAGTGCATCCTTAAATGGTCCCTAGTCATGAGAGTTTCGAGACAGGGCATCGATACTCCAGAGTAGACTAGTGTATACAGTCGAGACCCCGACGAGGGGCGGTGGCCGGTCTCACAAGCCACTGGTGTCAGTTGGATCACCTAAGATGTATACAGGTGCTCATTAGGTTATGAGTACACCGGACAGGACTCGCCGGGAACATGCTAGTTGGTCATATACCAGACGTCAGATGGCAGTTCCCTGGTGACATGTGTACAGGTTAGTTCATCGACCTGGGGATCGTCATTTGTCTTGTGTGAGTTCCCACTGTACTTTGATTACTACCCTACCACGGCTCAAAGGAGTCGTGCAAACTGGTTTTAGTTGGGTACATTCCCGAGCCACATGGAGGCAGTGAGCGCATCTTCAGGGGTTCGTCTCTCCCGGTATTGGGGGTGAGGTCGCGCTGTGTCTAGGAGAGCCATTACACGAAGCCCTCGGCCGAGGCAAGGAGATTTACTGGTAGGTATTCCAGTAGTATCTCAGGGTATTCTGGGCTACACTCCGACACGACTTGTACCGCTTTTGGGGGTCTGACTTTTACCAACCCCCTAGGCCCGCCATGCGATGCTCATAGACGAACGGACCGGACTGTACGGATATTGTCACTGACAGGCTCAGTAGGGTTGTCAGGCTGAGTTCGCTCACTGACGTCCCTTTTAGTCAATACCTGGTAGCCCGTTACGTATTGGCTTATACCTCTGACGTGCTAGTGGTTAAATCCACAACCAAGGTGTTGACGAGTCTTTAGAGTCCCTCACATTCAGTTACTCAGCTTTCGGGCGAAAAGCTGTAGAGGCCGTATGGAGATATGGCAAGGTCCGATCAGATACGTGCGGTATTGCACGGATCAGGATCGGACAGTTTGTACTACAGGCCGTATGGATATATGGCAGGTTCGATCAGATACGTGCGGTATTGCACGGATCAGGATCGAACGGATATTACTAGCCGGCTTTGGTTTAGGCCGGATCCTAGTATAGTACAGTGTAGATTTTGTCTCATTGAATTTGTATTTCGGTCGGAATACAAATGCGGGTGTGTATGCACAGTATCGGGGTTTTCCTGTAATTTATTACGGGACGAGTTCTCTGGAGTTGCCAGTTTGCTTTCCGTTTCGGCCAATTTCCTTTGTATCGTTCATTGGCCGAAGATTGGTGGAAGAGGGCTTATTTGCATTGTTGCAAATAAGTATTTGTGGATGGGTTCTTTCCATATTCTTGTGTCCTGATGGTTGCACCATTCCTTGACCTTGACTTCTTGACTTCTTTATGATGGCTTGACTTTTTGAAGTCATCATGCTTGATGATGGTTGTGGTGGAGTGTTGGTTTTAGCTTGTTATCATGCTTATGCAAGATGGTCTTTTTCTCTCTCCCTCTTGGATTATGAGATGGATTATCTTTTGATTCATACACTCTCATTCTCTCCTCTCCCACCATGAAGGCCGGCCAAGAAAGGCAAGGGCTTTCCAAATTTTTGGATGGTGGAATTTTGTTCATTTCATGCTCCAAAAATCCCCTAGTTCCTCCATATAATTCTTGTATCATCCCTCCACTAAAATGGCACCTCCATGAATCCCAAAATGAGACATAGCCTCTACACTATATTCTACAGCAAATCTTGGGCACGTCGACTAGCCAGCTTCGTGCCCGAGTTGCCTCGGCATTGAAGTGGGAGCCCGTAAAAGAAGTAGGCGATGTGGTGCACTTCCGGCGACGAGGTGGAGACCGGAGCTTCCGCAGGAGATCGGGACGACGACGAGAAGACCGGAAGACTTGGATCAGTCGGTATATCTCTCTTCCCCATCTTGTAGTTAGCTAGGACTAGTTAATGGTTCGATCCGGGTATTAGTGCGCGGTGGTGCCAGTTCAAGAAAAATTAATGTTTATCACCGCTTCAGCATTTGGCCGTCGGATTGACGGCCGGGGCGCTGCCGTGCACTTACAGTGGTATCAGAGCCTCGCCATTAACCTAGTCTAGCTTTGTGCAATGTGTTTACATTTCCGATCGACCAAAATTCCAAAATCTGCATTTTAGTTCACATCAGTTTTCTGTTGAAAATTTTTGGTGTCGAAATTTTTTTCAGGTTACAGAAAAGTGATCTACTAGAAAAAATAAGAATTCTGTGAAAATTCGATGCAGCAACTCCACTGTAGGAGCGCGGAACCGCGGCCAAACACCCCTTTGGGCCGCGGTTCCGCCGCACTATTTTGGGTTCCCTGCACCAAATTTCTACAGTATCTTTCTGGGGTGAAAATTGGGGTTTTGGAATATTAATATTGGGCCCAGAATTTCTTGATCTGCTACAGTAATGCTTGGGGGCCCACTTGTTAAAATTTGATCGATCGAATATTTTAAACATATTATTTCACAGTATTTACATTATATCTGCGACCATGAATATCACTTGATCGGTAAATCCAGTCTAACTGCTATAGCCCGGTTAGACGGATTTGCGAACGTGACTTTCACGTTGATGTTCTGTTTTTGCTGTGATGTTGCGGATCGGTCGTGGGGGATAGCCTGGATGCAATGCTAGTACAGTTCTGTTGTATTATGTACATTTGATATTGCGGGGCGAGCGTCCGACATGTGGACTGCCGTCACTGCCTGTTTGTATTGTTATTTTGGGGCACGACCAGGTTGCGGTCGATGTACCCGTTGTATGTATATTTTACTTTCTGTACTAGGATTACCCCGCGGAGGGGTGCACGGATAGCCGTGTTCTAGAAGGCAACAAGCCCGCATCTCATGGCATTGAGATGGAGGGGGCTTCACTCTAGAATTGGCGGGCTATTCGCCGCACTCGTAGGGGGTACAGGTTGACCCAGGAGGGGTGCCTAAGTTACCGGATTCCGTGAAGTGCTGGGTGGTCCATTCACGGTGCTGAAGGGGGCTGCCTCGCTTCAGGTTTTGGCGGGTGACTTGCCGCGCCCGTAGGGGTCTATTATTTCATTGCACAGGCTATCCACACGACCAGGGGAACGTCGGGTTTCAGTAGTGGCTCTGTGAAACCCGGGGATCCCAGATATCTGTATTGTTTCTGTGATGCTGTACATTTCTGTGATGTTGCATTTTATCACGCCTTGAGCGAATATAATATATTGGTATATATATTAGTAGATGTTGTATATGTTTTGCATCCACGCTAGACCAGTCCCCGCTCTGTCGTTAGTCAGCTAACCTAACGGGTAATGACGGGACCCAGTGGCGAATGCGGATGGCATATACGTACGTCATATTATTTTCGTTCTTTGTGGTGTGATCAATTGATGAGACTGCGTTGATTCGGATCAATGCAAGTAAAACAAACCTAATCTGATGTTGTTGGAACACTTTTCAAAAGGCTGTTATTGCAAGGGCGCTCACTTTTGCTTTGCATCGTGGTATTCAGTTGGAATATCCTGCTCCTCAGTCGACGAGGCAAGGGCCGAGATCCCTTCACCGGGAGTGACCCCTTGGACAAAAGGTTTGCGTCAGGGCAATAACTTCACTATAGCCGATTACTTTTGCTTTGCATCGTGGTATTCAGTTGGAATATCCTGCAGCTCATTCTACGGGAAAAGAGCCGAGATCCCTTCACCGGGAGTGACCTCTTTAGCAACGGTTTTCGTCATTATATTTTTAAAAGCTATCAGTTCCTTCAACGACATCAAGTTCTTTACGTTAAAGGTTTTCGCCAGAAACCATTCGTAGCCCTCCATCATTTCAGTTAAATATTCGGTAGTATTCTAGCTATGTATTTTGACCTCACGCCAAGGCATAGTGATTGGTAGCTGCCGGGTATTTATCTGTTGCATAGATAGATGCGTTGGTTTGGGACAGTCGTACTACTATTTTGGCCTATGTCAATGGTATGTACGGGTGGGTTCAAATTAACCTGGATAATGATGGGCAGAACTTGACATGTGACTTATGATATTTTGACCCCACGCCAAGGTCATAAGAGCATGGGGCAAAAATCACATCGGGAGTTTCAAAAGAACTGAAACTTGCCAGATATGCGCATACCTTCTGGAGTGTGATGACGTGAGCGGATTCCGTCACGTTATCATGCGGTGATAGTTGGATCCCGATTCCCACTGATGAGTTAGTTTACTCCTCGGGTGACCCCGACCAATTCTTCTTTCAGATTTGGAGAAGAATTTGACGGTACAGTGGGAGGATTCCGGATTAGATAAATTGGTAACCATTCTGATCTAGGTTAGAGTGCACGCTGAGTGTTTCTTTTCTCTCTCTTTGGCAGCGACCATTGACCCGACCCTAAGACTATGACTCAGTGACCAAGTTAACCGAACCTTCTTAAACACTGGCTTTTGGATTGTCAAAGTTGCAAACCTCATTGCCACTCCTACTTTTACCCTTTTCTCCAGGACACCCCGTATTACTACGAACGTCCACTTCCATTGGACAAAACCATCGTATGGTTAGATACGAACTCGAAAGAATTTATTCGAGGATGGTTTCCGGTTCTGGAGGAAACGAATAGGACTATTCAGTTGTCTTTTCCTTTTACCTTCTCTCAGGTTGCGAGTACTCCTTGGTTTAGGAGATAGTACACCTATTACGCAAATTGGATAATCTTCTTCCAAAGCATAGGCAGGTGCCGACCGGTAGGGAATGAAGAAAACCAATTAGCCTAACGATGGTGTACAGTAGGTATTAAGTTAAGACAAAGCAAGGGATTAGTAAGAGGGCAAAGTAAATTGCGACTGCTATTCACGACCAAACCAAGTATTCCTTCGCCAATCCTAAATCAACTTTGTATTTCTCCAGGACACTCCGTATCACTACGAAGATCCACAGTTTATTGGATACTCCATCATATGGTTATATACGAACTCGAAAGGAACTTGTTCCAGTTCGGGGATGGATTCTGGTTCAGGAGAAATAGGAATAAGATTTATTCAGGTGTCTTTTATCTTCACCTTCTCTCGCATTGCGAGTGTTCCTAGGATTAGGACAGTACACCCATTATGCTTATTGGATAGTCTTCTTCCAAACCATAGGCTGGTGCCGAACGGTAGGGAAAGAAGAAAACCATTTGGCCTAAGGGGTGTGCAGAAGGTAATGACTAAAGACATATAAAGGGATTTGGAGAGGTGGCAAAGAAATATACGGTTACAGTTGTGAATCTGATAATGGAAGAGGCATTACTAGGAATACCAGGATATCCCGTCGAAACATTTCAATGTTTCAGTTTCACTGTGTACTGTTAAAAGAAAACTGATTTCCCAGTTAGACACTTGCTCCAGGGTATGTATTTACCAGGTATGATTCTCACATCTGTATGGTTTTACAGATGATGAGTGGGAGTTAGTTATTGGGAATTGGGTGATCATCCTCATTATATCGGGATTCGTTGTAATCGGTAATATTTGAGGAAGTCACCTGGGTTGTTTGCCGGACGGCAAATATTTGGTTTTGAATATCCGCTGTTATGCACCAGTTTCGAATCGATATATCTGTACGTCTATTTTTATAGAGTGAGATATACCTTTTGAAATTATGTCTACGACATTTACCTATATCAGTGGATGGTTAGGTAAGGAGCATTAAACAGCGGTGTAATTCTTCTTAACCATAAGTACAGTTTTCAACCTACGACACACAGTGAATGAGTTATCAGACTCAAGGGACTTATACAGAGTATTGTATGTTGTCCAGGGTCCATAAGGACAGAGGGGTTGGTCCTCGTACTATATTCGGTTTACTTATTACTTCTCTAGTTTTTAGACAGGTGTTTCGTGGAAACACAGGGTCCGAATTTCGAGAAGTTATAGGTATTTGAATAGAGTAGAGAACCACGTATAGCAAGTATCGAGATTCTTCAAAGCAATCGAAGATGTAGACACTTGTGCATGGTATTAAGTTGATAGTAATGATAAAGAGATCTTGCTTCTCTTTCAGGTTACTCATAATTGGAAGCATTTCTAAGTTGAGTAACGCTGATCGTCCTTCTTCCATTTAGTCAACATGCACTGGAGATAGCTGCAAGATTTGAATCTGGTTCATTTAAGATCAGTGCCTCTGGTTCTATATTGGATATAGAACAGTTCATATCTTAACGTTGTTAAGGTACGGGGAGTTGTCCGGCTTATGATTAAAACCAGACTCTGGATAACTCAAGGCACGTTTCTGTAATGGCTGTTTGTGGGTTGACCCAGGCTTTGACGAGGGTTGATTTTCTACCATTTGGAAGATCAATAGTGATATTGTTCTGAACTCGCCACAGTTTTAAATAAAATGGATTTTTCAGAAAACAGTAGTGGGAGTATGGTAGAGCTGGAAGTGATTCCAGAACCACAAACGATTACTGAAGATTTGATAGGAACCAAAAGATTCAATCTGGTTTGACATTCCATTGGCCACTCCGCAGATACGGTAGGTAACTTCAGGCACTCGAGAGGTACTACGGTAGCCTCAAGGACGGTGACAGGGAAGTTCTTGTTTACCCACACTTGCCATTGCTGTTGTTCCAGACTGTGAGACCCGGCAGGAGGATGAGTATAGCGTCATTCTGAACTTGCTTCAGAAGTGTACGTGTATATGACTCTGCCAGAGGGTTGTCATAGTCAGTGGGAGCAGCGGAAGCATTGGTGGACAGGTAGCTTATGTCTATTTATAGACTAAAGCAGATGTAGCGGAGATAGATCATCTATTTCTGACGTGACAGTCATTGGTTTGACTTCATCAGAATAGGGGATGGATCTGTTGAGAAGGTAGTAGGGTATGATGTCATGGTATTTGGATGACATACACAGAGTAGGAAGTGATATTCCTATACTACAATCGGTTACACTTTGGTCGTCACACAGTGGTTTCTCCACAAATGAAATGGATTTTATATCAGACATACTGGTTACTAGATCTATGGTTTTAGATCTAGATTTGGGTGGTTTCCCAATCAGGGCACTTAGACAGCATTCTAAGAGTATTTAGAATGGACGACTCCTGGCACGGTAGTGTACCTGCAGGTAATGGAGTCACCCTCTCTAAAGGTGTCTTACAGACTAAAGTAGAGAGGGATGTGCATGATTGGCAGATCACTTGCCAAGGCAATTGAGTCAATCATGAGATGTCAAGTACCACACCAGATGTTGTTCTTGCACTAGATGCAATAAGTTGACATTGATCCAATCCTGGAGAAACAGTCGGAAGCAGTTTTAGAACATAAGTGGATGTTCTAAGGGATATGATAACGACAGCCTCATTCAGGAGACAATTATCATTCCAGGCTTCCAAGATGACCTGGACAACAAGGAGGTTGTCAGAGTTATAGTTTTCCTTCTGACGAGGGAAAGCATTTTGGACAGATGGTCCAAGGCAATACTGAGGGAGGCATGGCGCTAGATACTGATTAAATTCAGTTGACGATACAGTCAAAGAAGTTTGGATTTGGAGTTCATTTATGAGCTAGGTCCCATCAGACATCCAGACACATTCTAAGACAGGTATTTCTCATTTCGGGAGATGGCTTTCTCCGCGAACTTGAGATATAGAGAGACATAGAAAGAGACTACAAAGCGGATCCACTCACTAAGGCTATTCCTCGAACGCAATAGTTTCGCAAACGAGCTTTGTGAGACTGACTAGTAGAGGAGTTGGGAGTTCGGTATCACACGGGCAGTGAGTATGCGACATTGCAATAATTAGCCTTGAGTGCAAGTGGGAGATTGTTGGAGATAGTGCCCTCAGAGTCAATTATTAGGTCACAGGTACGTGATTGCAATGATTGATGGAGGAACTATCCCGGTAGGACAGTCTTACTCGAGATGATAGTATGCTATCTGGTTTACCTTTATCATCGTGTACTGCTTTAGGTGACCTGACAAGTTGCTATTACACGTTGATAGAGCCCCTAGGATTCTTGCTTGACCACCAGCAGTATGAGGGCGATCATATAAGTGGGAGCTGGGGTCTATAAGTGCATCCTTAAATGGTCCCTAGTCGTGAGAGTTTCGAGACAGGGCATCGATACTCCAGAGTAGACTAGCGTATACAGTCGAGACCCCGACGAGGGGCAGTGGCCGGTCTCACAAGCCACTGGTGTCAGTTGGATCACCTAAGATGTATACAGGTGCTCATTGGGTTATGAGTACACCGGATAGGACTCGCCGGGAACATGCTGTTAGTTGTATGTATGCCCTAGAGGCCAGTATTGTACAGATGATGTATATTATATTGGATGCTTGGACATATATAGAGATGACTTTCTTGCTCGATATGATAGTATGCTATCTGGTTACTCTTTATCTTAACATGTACACTAGTCTCTTTATACTGTCTTACAGTTACATGTTCGTAAAGCCCTTAGGATATGTACTTGACTACCTGGACTGTGATGCAGATCATACTAGTGGGGACATGGTAGTCCATAAGTACATCCTTCATGGTCCCTAGTCGTGGGTGTATCGAGACGGGGCATCGATATACCAGTGTAGACTAGCGTATACGCTTCTCGACCCATGAGATGGGCGATGGATGATCCCATATCCATTGGTGTTTGACATCAGAGATGGTGTACGGGTGCTCAGTGGAGACTGGGTACACTGGACGGACTCGCCGAGAACTCCCAGATGGTATTATACCTCACGTCAGATGGCAGTTCTCAGGTGACACTTGTACAGGTTAGTCTGTAGACCCGAGATCGTCATAGAGTCTTGTGTGATTCCCACTGTGCTTTGATCTCCACCTTACCATGTCTATAAGGGCGTGCAAAACGGTGGTCTTTGGGTACAGTCCCGAGTCACATGGAGGCAATGAGCGATAGGAGGGGTTTCGTCTCTCCCGGTATTGGGGGTTGATGTTGCGCTGTGCTCGATTGGCCGTAACAGGGAAGTCCCTGGCCAGGGCTGATCAGAGATTTGCTGGTAAGTGTTACCAGTAGTTTCTCGACCCGTTACGAGCCTCACATCGGCACGACTTATCGGGTTATTGGGTTCTGACGTTTACCACCCCTAGACTTGATATGCGACATATCAGACGAAGAGACCGGACTGTACGATAAGTGTTACTGGTTGGATTCACAGGAGTGTGAGCGGGCTAGCTCGTCGATCTTCTGATCGCTCAATACCCGGATGGCCGTTACGTTTAGAAGACCGCTTGCGGCTTGTGGGTGCTTGATATGATCATCATCTGCTACCGGCGTATTGACGAGTCTTTAGAGTCCTACACAGAGGTTTCCTGGCTCAAGCGAAACGAAATAGGAGTGCATATGAGATATGTGCGGGAGCGAGAATAATGCGTGTATGTGATACCGCATTTCATTCTCGCGATAAATGTTTCGATTGGTTATATTCGATATGACCTAGTTATCGAATCATTGATTCGATAAATCGATACATTGAATACTAGTCGGTTATGTGCGACATGACCGGATCATTGAATCAAATGTTGATTTAATGATTTAATGTATAATTATATATATTTGATATATTACTTTGCATTAACTAGTATTGGTTCACTTTATACGAATTTTCTCACTTGATGTGCAAGTTGTATATGTGATATACTTTTGTGCACATATATGTATCATGTTTGATGATACTTGATCATTTGGTTAAGTGTGAAGAATTAAACCATGGTTAAATGATAATTAGGGTTTTTCCTTATCATTTATTTATTCATTTCTTTATTTATTTTATTGGATAAATGAAGAGATAATGGTTTGTTTTTGTCATGAAGCTTGTTGAAGCTTCATGAAGTTTTGACCAAAGAGACCATTTTGTCTTCATGCTTAACCCTAACCCATCCACTTACCATGGTTTATTCTCTACACTTAACCCAAGTTAGATTATGATAAGTATGAATTTTCTTTTCATTTTTATCATAACTTATCATAAACTAGCTTCATCTTCTTCCTTCTTCTTCAAGAAAAGCTCAAGGTCCATCAATGGCAACTTGAGCTAAAGTGAGATAAATCCAATTCTAAAGTGAACCCACCTCCTATTTCTTCACCCTCTACCTCTTGCCAAGTTGTTTTGGGTGTTTTCTTCACAAGTTTCACAACTTTGTGAAGTCGGAGCTTGAACTTGTGATACCTCGACGTAGATCGTCTTTGACACGAAGCCGACGACTTATTCCGCTCGCTTTCCCGATGAAACCGATGAAGGAGTCTATGATTGGAAAAGGACAGCGAGAGGAGCACTACGTGGAGCTAAGGAAGTGGATATCCGGATCTACAAAGGTTGTAGACTCTAACTTTTAGTTAAGTAGTTAACTAGATTATCTTTTCGCCTAAACATTTAGTCTAAGATCTGTAGTCTAGGGTTTCTCGGCACCATTTTTTTTAAATTGGCATGTTCGATGCCTTGTGAGACCTCACTAGAGTGCCTAGGAACCTTTCACTGGTATCAGAGCCTAGCTAGAGCCTTAGGCGAAGTCTAGACGCGATTTGAAGCCCGAACGAACCCGAAACCCTAAACCAAACATGCTCTCTATACATTTTCTAATATCTGGGATTTTTCAATATTGAAAATGCTTAAAAAATTCAGCAGGGAATTCTAAGAATTACGATGCAAATTTCATCCAATGAACAGTAAGAAGCGCGGCGGAACCGCGGCCTAAGCCAGCTTAGGCGGCGGTTCCGCGGCGGCTTGATGACGTCATCCCTCCTCCAATGCACAGTAATTCATAGGTTCTGCAGCTGAGCTTTATGAGTATTTTTTAATAATTATTCCAGAGTTTAATTTTCTGGGCTGTTTTAGAGCTTCGGTGTTTCGACCGGATTATCAAATTTCGTCTTTTGTGTATTTCCGGATAATTTTTAGAATATGTTAAAAAGTTCGACCGGATATAAATACCCAATTTTTCCCCTGTCGGGAAATTTCCAAGTGTTGGATTTTTCCGTAGTTTAACGACGTTCTAAGTAGTGCAAGTAACGCGATGGACCCTCTAGAAGACAACAAACCTTAACTCGATTATGTGACCGTCTTGAACTACCCTTTGAACCTTCGGGTTTGGGGCAGTACGGCGTGCCACATGTGAGGCGTTGGCTTGACCCTTCTACGGCTGGACCGTCGGTACTGAGGCACGAACTGAATGTTGTAAGACTTATTTCATGTGTTGAGCTGTATCGGGAAAACTTGGGTATTCGACTGTTCGATCGGAAAGTTTAACATTTTCTGTTTATCTAGAATGTGATACAATAATTGGAATTCACAAATAGTTATGTGATAACTGAATAAATGTTATAAATCTAGCGGTTTAGTTTCACTTTATATTGAAAAGTGTTTTCGATAATGAGACTAAAATGCGGGATTTATAACTGTTAGGCATGTGATGTCTAAGTATTTCATTTGATTAGGCATGTGATGTCTAAAGAAGTTGCGGATTCCAATTGTTGTAGTTTTACACTTTCTTTTCTGTGACCGTAAGTGTAGTATGTTCATATCGCCGGTTTCGTTGCTATACGTCAACGACAATTAGGGTATGCATACTTACTTACGTTGATGACATGTGATGTTATGTGTTGCTGGATATGTTATATTGGATTGTCGTGTTTGAATAGCCGGGGGGTTTTATGTGAGATGAGTGTTTTTCATTTTCATTCATGTAAAAACTTGTATGTAATATTCTTTTATTTGGGGCACTTCCAGGTAGCGGAAGTTGTCACCCTTTGTATATTATTTACTTTTCCGCATTAGGATAGACCCAAGGAGGGGAGCACAAGTAACCGGGTTCTGGGGTCCAATGGGAGACCAACTCGAGGAGTCGAGTCCGGGTCTCCTAACCCTAGAATTGGCAGGGTTGCTTGCCGCTCTCGTAGGGGTTTAGGGGTGTTGGATTGGCTATTCATCACGACCGTGGAATCCGTGTTTTATACTGGCTCGTATTGAAAACACGGACGTCCTAGTATATCCAATATTTCATATGTTTCTTCTGCTGCGATATCTGTGTTGTGATTCTGTGATGGATATAGTATATAGTATATATGATATATTATATAGACGTTACTTATGTTTTACACCCGCGCTAGCCCTGCCCTGCTCTGTCGTTAGTTACCTAACCTAACGGTGCACGAGGGGACATCGAGGCGAATGCGGATGGCATAAGTGTACGTTATATCTATCTGTGATGTTTAGGTATTTAAATGATGGGACTTCATTAATGTGATTAATGAAAGATAAGAAACCTAAGATGTTGTGGAATCGAATTTTAAAATAAAACAGGTAGCTATAGTTCTTGCTTTGCACAGCGGTATATATGATATATCCTGCACCTTATTCGATGAGGAAAGGACCGAGATCCCTTCACCGGGAGTGACTCCTTTAGCAATAACTGGCAGATGCTACACACTCGGTTTGCTTTTGATTGCTTCTATAGTTTCTGCTTTGCACAGTGATATATATGATATATCCCGCACCTCATTCGACGAGGAAAGGGCCGACGATCCCTTCACCGGGAGTGACCCATTTAGCAAAACTAGAAAAGCCTCAAAATCACTCCATTTCAAAACTTCATTTGATTCTACAACGATATCAAGTTCATTACGCAATAGGTTTTCAGAAAAACCTGTCGTAGCCCTCCGTCATTTCAGATAAGTCCTGTTTAGTATTCGTGCTGCGTTTGTTGACCTTGTCAAGGCGCAGTGTGCGGTAGCTAACCAGTATTTATCTGCTTATGCATATGATGCAGATTGAGTTAGGGTAGTCGTACGGCCTTGTTGACCTTGTCAAGGGTCGTGCGGGTGGGTTTAATTCAATCATGAAATGACAGGTTGAACTTGACTTACGGTCTATGGTTTGTTGACCTTGTCAAGGTCATAGATCGTTTGGGGCAAAAGATTATCGGGAATTTCAAGTGTTGAAATTTGCAATGTGATTGCATACCTTCTATGAGATAGTTGGATCCCGATACCCACTGCGAGTAAGAGTTACTCTTGGGAGACTTTTACACACTACAATTAGCCGATCAAGTAGGTGTCTAGAAAGGTGTCAACGGGGTTACGCCTCTGGGAAAATGAGGTTTACATTAATTAGGTTCGTGCGAAAGCACGGGGGACCTCCCTCAAAGTACCGACACTGGCCTGGCTGAAAGATCGACGAAGTTGTAGGGTGTAATTAATCCCGGCTAGTATTTCCTTTTAGGGTTTGAAGGAAGATTTGATAAAAACCAGTGGGAGCCATCCTGATTAGATAAGATAATAACCAATCCGATCTTGCACGAGCATACGCTAAAGTGTTTTCTTCTCTCTCTCTCCAGGTAGCGACCATTTCATGCCCTAATGAAGATAATAATATGGATGTATTGACCGAACCCACATGTTATACTGTGCTGGGGAACGTTGGTTCCGTTCTTTCCTATAAGAGTTATAGGAATGAACAGGATATAGGGGAATACCAGGATTCCCATGCCACCCGATTGAAGAAGGTACATGTTGATGCATTTTCTTCGGGTATGTTCGTTACTGAGAACTGTTTCTCCATTTGCTCTACGTCCTGAGTATTAGATACCGGGTCAGGATCCCATATATGTAATCAGTTACATGGGCTCAGGAAAGGTAGAGAACTTGGAGAAGGTGATAAAGACATTAGAGTTGGAAATGGTGCAATTGTTGCAGCTAAGACTGTCGGGGAATATCACCTTGTATTACCAACTGGTAATACATTGGTTCAGAACGAATGCTATTACATGCCGAACCTGATATGCAACATTATATCGGTTTCTTTATTAAGTAAAGAGGGATATAATTTTGTATTACAGGACAATGTTATGAACATTTTCCGTAACCAAAAGTTGGTTGGATCAGGCACGTTATGCAATGGCATTTATGTTCTAAATCAATCAACAGTTCTGAGCATAACAAACACACACAAGAGGAAGAGTTCTGAACTCAACGAATCCTTCTTGTGGCATTGTAGACTGGGTCACATCAATGCGATACGACTAGCTAAGTTGCATAAAGATGGATATTTAAATCCATTTGAATTTTCATCTTATGACACTTGCCAGTCATGTCTCAAAGACAAGATGACCAAAACTCCGTTTACGGGACACGGAGAAAGAGTTACCGAACTCTTAGGACTGATACATAGTGATGTATACGGTCCTATGTCTACACATGCCAGGGATGGTTCTTCATACTTCATTACATTCACTGACGATCTCTCTAGATTCGGATATGTGTTCCTGATGAAACACAAATCAGAAGCTTTTGAGAAATTTAGAGAATATAAACAAGAAGTCGAAAACCAAACCGGAAAAAGTATTAAAATCCTTCGATCTGATCGAGGATGTGAATACTTAAGCGGAGAATTCCTGGACTTCCTAAAAGAGAATGGGATTCTCTCTCAGCTGACTCCTCCATATACACCACAGCACAACGGTGTATCAGAACGGAGGAACCGCACCCTATTAGATATGGTGCGCTCTATGATGAGCACAGCTGAGTTACCTATTTCCTTTTGGGGATATGCGCTGGAGACAGCAGCATACCTATTGAATCAAGTTCCATCTAAATCTGTACCTACCACACCATATGAGATATGGAGTGGGAAGAGACCATATTTTAAACGAGTTAAAAAATGGGGTTGTCCAGCTTATGTCAAAAGACAAAATCCGGACAAGCTCGAGGCACGGTCAGCTCTTTGCAAGTTTGTGGGATATCCAAAGAACTCCTATGGGTATTTTTTCTACCACAGTGAGGAACAAAAAGTGTTTGTTGCTCAACATGCCACCTTTTTAGAAAAGGAATTCCTTGAAAAAGAAATTAGTGGCAAAGTGGTAGAGCTGGAAGAGGTTCCAGATACACAAACTCAAACTGAAGATTTAGTGAAACAAGAGGATTCAGTAGCTCCCAATGAACCCCAGCCTCTCCGCCGATATAGTAAGGTTCCTCGCCAACCTGAGAGATACTACGGTTTTCTCATGGATGGTGGGACCGAGGATTGCATCATGGAGGATGATGACCCAACTAGCTTCGAGCAGGCCATCACGAGTAGGGACTCAGTGAAATGGCTGGATGCTATGCGGTCCGAGATAGAATCCATGTACACCAACAAAGTATGGACTTTGGACGTTGCTCCTGAAGGGGTAAAACCCATTGGGAGCAAGTGGATCTTCAAGAAGAAACTTGGTGTAGATGGGAAAGTGGAGACTTTCAAAGCTAGACTTGTAGCAAAGGGTTTTCGTCAAAGACCAGGTGTGGACTATGACGAGACCTTTTCTCCAGTGGCTATGCTTAAATCCATCCGGATCGTGCTTGCCATCGCTGCATATCATGATTACGAAATCTGGAAAATGGATGTTAAGACCGCCTTTCTAAACGGTGATTTAGAAGAGTGCGTGTACATGACTCAGCCAGAGGGCTTCGTAGACAGTGGGAGCAGCGGGAAGGTGTGCAAGCTGCTTAAATCCATTTATGGATTAAAGCAAGCATCGCGGAGTTGGAACATCTGTTTTGACGTCGTTATCAAAGAGTTTGATTTCGTCAAAAATCCAGATGAACCTTGTATCTACAAGAAGGTGGCAGAGAGTAAGGTTGTCTTTCTCGTATTGTACGTGGACGACATACTCTTGATAGGAAATGATATTCCTATACTGCAATCGGTCAAGCTCTTCTTATCACAAAGATTCTCAATGAAAGATCTTGGTGATGCCTCCTGCATATTGGGAATCAGGATCTATAGAGATAGATCCAAACGGATACTGGGATTGTCCCAATCCAGGTATATTGACACCATACTAAAGAGGTTTAGTATGGAAGAATCCAAGCGTGGGAACTTGCCCACGATCTCTGGACTCACTCTCTCCAAAGTGATGTCTCCCAAGACTGATTTGGAGAGAGCTCGCATGCAAGGGATACCCTATGCTTCGGCAGTAGGCTCTATCATGTATGCGATGCTATGTACCAGACCCGATGTTGCATACTCACTAAGTGTAGTGAGTCGGTATCAAGCAGATCCTGGAGAGAGTCACTGGACAGCTGTGAAGAACATTCTCAAGTACTTGCGAAGGACTAGAGATATGTTCTTGGTGTATGGTAACGAAGAACTCCAAGTGGAGTCCTTTACCGATTCGAGCTTCCAGAGTGATAAGGACGACTCTAAGTCGCAGTCGGGCTTTGTCTTTACCCTTTACGGAAGGGCGGTTAGCTGGAAGAGTTCCAAGCAGGAAACCGTGGCAGACTCGACGATGGAGGCTGAATACATCGCTGGCAACGATGCTGCTAAAGAAGTTGTCTGGATCAAGAAGTTCATTTCTGAACTTGGAGTGGTTCCATCCATTGAGCATCCAATACCTTTGTATTGCGATAACAATGGAGCGGTGGCTTTGGCCAAGGAACCCAGGTCCCATCAGCGATCCAGGCATATTCTGAGGCGGTATCACCTGATCCGGGAGATAGTTGATCGCCGGGAGATCGAGGTCAGGAGAGTTGACACGAAGGACAACACGGCGGATCCACTCACGAAGGCCATTCCCCAGATACAGTTTGAGAGACTCTTCGGGATGCTCGGTATGCGATACTACAGCAGCTGGCCCTAGTGCAAGTGGGAGATTGTTAGTTGTATGTATGCCCTAGAGGCCAGTATTGTACAGATGATGTATATTATATTGGATGCTTGGACATATATAGAGATGACTTTCTTGCTCGATATGATAGTATGCTATCTGGTTACTCTTTATCTTAACATGTACACTAGTCTCTTTATACTGTCTTATAGTTACATGTTGGTAAAGCCCTTAGGATATGTACTTGACTACCTGGACTGTGATGCAGATCATACTAGTGGGGATATGGTAGTCCATAAGTACATCCTTCATGGTCCCTAGTCGTAGGTGTATCGAGACGGGGCATCGATATACCAGTGTAGACTAGCGTATACGCTTCTCGACCCATGAGATGGGCGATGGACGATCCCATATCCATTGGTGTTTGACATCAGAGATGGTGTACGGGTGCTCAGTGGAGACTGGGTACACTGGACGGACTCGCCGAGAACTCCCAGATGGTATTATACCTCACGTCAGATGGCAGTTCTCAGGTGACACTTGTACAGGTTAGTCTGTAGACCCGAGATCGTCATAGAGTCTTGTGTGATTCCCACTGTGCTTTGATCTCCACCTTACCACGTCCATGAGGGCGTGCAAAATGGTGGTCTTTGGGTACATTCCCGAGTCACATGGAGGCAATGAGCGATAGGAGGGGTTTCGTCTCTCCCGGTATTGGGGGTTGATGTTGCGCTGTGCTCGATTGGCCGTAACAGGGAAGTCCCTGGCCAGGGCTGATCAGAGATTTGCTGGTAAGTGTTACCAGTAGTTTCTCGACCCGTTACGAGCCTCACATCGGCACGACTTATCGGGTTATTTGGGTCTGACGTTTACCACCCCTAGACTTGATATGCGACATATCAGACGAAGAGACCGGACTGTACGTTAAGTGTTACTGGTTGGATTCACAGGAGTGTGAGCGGGCTAGCTCGTCGATCTTCTGATCGCTCAATACCCGGATGGCCGTTACGTTTAGCAGACCGCTTGCGGCTTGTGGGTGCTTGATATGATCATCATCTGCTACCGGCGTATTGACGAGTCTTTAGAGTCCTACACAGAGGTTTCCTGGCTCAAGAGAAACGAAATAGGAGTGCATATGAGATATGTGCGGGAGCGAGAATAATGCGTGTATGTGATACCGCATTTCATTCTCGCGATAAATGTTTCGATTGGTTATATTCGATATGACCTAGTTATCGAATCATTGATTCGATAAATCGATACATTGAATACTAGTCGGTTATGTGCGACATGACCGGATCATTGAATCAAATGTTGATTTAATGATTTAATGTATAATTATATATATTTGATATATTACTTTGAATTAACTAATATTGGTTCACTTTATACGGATTTTCTCACTTGATGTGCAAGTTGTATATGTGATATACTTTTGTGCACATATATGTATCATGTTTGATGATACTTGATCATTTGGTTAAGTGTGAAGAATTAAACCATGGTTAAATGATAATTAGGGTTTTGCCTTATCATTTCTTTATTCATTTCTTTATTTATTTTATTTGATAAATGAAGAGATAATGGTTTGTTTTTGTCATGAAGCTTGTTGAAGCTTCATGAAGTTTTGACTAAGGAGACCATTTTGTCTTTATGCTTAACCCTAACCCATCCACTTACCATGGTTTATTCTATACACTTAACCCAAGTTAGATTATGATAAGTATGAATTTTCTTTTCATTTTTATCATAACTTATCATAAACTAGCTTCATCTTCTTCCTTCTTCTTCAAGAAAAGCTCAAGGTCCATCAATGGAAACTTGAGCTAAAGTGAGATAAATCCAATTCTAAAGTGAACCCACCTCCTATTTCTTCACCCTCTACCTCTTGCCAAGTTGTTTTGGGTGTTTTCTTCACAAGTTTCACAACTTTGTGAAGTCGGAGCTTGAACTTGTGATACCTCGACGTAGATCGTCTTTGACACGAAGCCGACGACTTATTCCGCTCGCTTTCCCGATGAAACCGATGAACGAGTCTATTATTGGAAAAGGACAGCGAGAGGAGCACTACGTGGAGCTAAGGAAGTGGATATCCGGATCTACAAAGGTTGTAGACTCTAACTTTTAGTTAAGTAGTTAACTAGATTATCTTTTCGCCTAAACATCTAGTCTAAGATCCGTAGTCTAGGGTTTCTCGGCACCATTTTTTTTAAATTGTCATGTTCGATGCCTTGTGAGACCTCACTAGAGTGCCTAGGAACCTTTCACATGCTAGTTGGTCATATACCAGACGTCAGATGGCAGTTCCCTGGTGACATGTGTACAGGTTAGTTCATCGACCTGGGGATCGTCATTTGTCTTGTGTGAGTTCCCACTGTACTTTGATTACTACCCTACCACGGCTCAAAGGAGTCGTGCAAACAGGTTTTAGTTGGGTACAGTCCCGAGCCACATGGAGGCAGTGAGCGCATCTTCAGGGGTTCGTCTCTCCCGGTATTGGGGGTGAGGTCGCGTTGTGTCTAGGAGAGCCATTACACGAAGCCCTCGGCCGAGGCAAGGAGATTTACTGGTAGGTATTCCAGTAGTATCTCAGGGTGTTCTGGGCTACACTCCGACACGACTTGTACCGCTTTTGGGGGTCTGACTTTTACCAACCCCCTAGGCCCGCCATGCGATGCTCATAGACGAACGGACCGGACTGTACGGATATTGTCACTGACAGGCTCAGTTGGGTTGTCAGGCTGAGTTCGCTCACTGACGTCCCTTTTAGTCAATACCTGGTAGCCCGTTACGTATTGGCTTATACCTTTGACATGCTAGTGGTTAAATCCACAACCAAGGTGTTGACGAGTCTTTAGAGTCCCCCACATTCAGTTACTCAGCTTTCGGGCGAAAAGCTGTAGAGGCCGTATGGAGATATGGCAAGGTCCGATCAGATACGTGCGGTATTGCACGGATCAGGATCGGACAGTTTGTACTACAGGCCGTATGGATATATGGCAGGTTCGATCAGATACATGCGGTATTGCACGGATCAGGATCGAACGGATATTACTAGCCGGCTTTGGTTTAGGCCGGATCCTAGTATAGTACAGTGTAGATTTTGTCTCATTGTATTTGTATTTCGGTCGGAATACAAATGCGGGTGTGTATGCACAGTATCGGGGTTTTCCTGTAATTTATTACGGGACCAGTTTTCTGGAGTTGCCAGTTTGCTTTCCGTTTCGGCCAATTTCCTTTGTATCGTTGATTGGCCGAAGATTGGTGGAGGAAGGCTTATTTGCATTGTTGCAAATAAGTATTTGTGGAGGGGTTCTTTGCATATTCTTGTGTCATGATGGTTGCACCATTCCTTGACCTTGACTTCTTGACTTCTTCATGATGGCTTGACTTTTTGAAGTCATCATGCTTGATGATGGTTCTGGTGGAGTGTTGGTTTTAGCTTGTTATCATGCTTATGCATGATGGTCTTTTTCTCTCTCCCTCTTGGATTATGAGATGGATTATCTTTTGATTCATACACTCTCATTCTCTCCTCTCCCACCATGAGGGCCGGCCAAGAAAGGCAAGGGCTGTCCAAATTTTTGGATGGTGGAATTTTGTTCATTTCATGCTCCAAAAATCCTCTAGTTCCTCCACATAATTCTTGTATCATCCCTCCACTAAAATGGCACCTCCATGAATCCCAAAATGAGACATAGCCTCTATACTATATTCTACAGCAAATCTTAGGCACGTCGACTAGCCAGCTTCGTGCCCGAGTTGCCTCGGCATTGAGGTGGGAGCCCGTAAAAGAAGTAGGCGATGTGGTGCACTTCCGGCGACGAGGTGGAGACCGGAGCTTCCGCAGGAGATCGGGACGACGACGAGAAGACCGGAGGACTTGGATCAGTCGGTATATCTCTCTTCCCCATCTTGTAGTTAGCTAGGACTAGTTAATGGTTCGATCCGGGTATTAGTGCGCGGTGGTGCCAGTTCAAGAAAAATTAAAGTTTATCACCGCTTCCGCATTTGGCCGTCGGATTGACGGCCGGGGCGCCGCCGTGCACTTACACTAACTGGTGCTTATCTGCTTATGCATATGATGCAGATTGGGTTAGGGTAGTCGTGCGACCTTGTTGGCCTTTGTCAAGGGTCGTGCGGGTGGGTTTGATTCAATCAGGAAATGACGGGTTGAACTTGACTGGCATCCTATGGTTTGTTGGCCTTTGTCAAGGTCATAGGAGGTTAGGGGAAAAATTAACGGGAATTTCAAGTTTTGAAATTTGCAATGAGATTGCATACCTTCTATGAGATAGTTGGATCCCGATACCCGCTGCGAGTAAGAGTTACTCCTGGGAGAGTTTTACACATTACAATTAGCCGATCAAGTAGGTGTCTAGAAAGGTGTCAACGGGGTTACGCCTCTGGGAAAACGGGGTTTACACTAATTAGGTTCGTGCGAAAGCACGGGGGTCCTCCCTCAAAGTACCGACACTGGCCTGGCTGAAAGATTGGCGAACTTGTAGTGTGTAATTAATCTCGGCTAGTCTTTCCTTTTAGGGTTTGAAGGAAGATTTGATAAAAACAGTGGGAGCCATCCTGATTAGATAAAATAATAACCAATCTTATCTTGCAAGAGCGCACGCTGAGTGTTTTCTTCTCTCTCTCTCCAGGTAGCGACCATATCACGCCTTAATCAAGATAATAATACGGATGTATTGACCGAACCCGCTTGTTATACTGAGCTGGGGAACGTTAGTCCCGCTCCAACTTATAATTGTTATAAGATAGAGTAGGAAATTGGGGATTACCAGAATTCCTGTGCCGCCCAAACGAAGAGAGTGCATGATGATGCATCATCTTCGGGTGTGTTCATTACAGAGAACTGTTTCTCAGTATCTTTTACATCCTCGGTATGTGATACCAGATCAGGATCCCAGATATGTAATCTTTTATATAGGGCTACAGAAAGGTAGAGGACTGAGAACGGGTGATAAGTTTCATGAGGCAGAAAACGGGGCAAGAGTTGCAGCCAAGTCTGTTGGTCACTGTCACCCTGTATTACCAATACATTGATTCTGAACGAATGTTATTAGATACCGAACCTGATATACAAAATCATATCAATCTCTTTATTAGTAAAGAAAGGATATAATTTTGTATTGTTGGATAATGTTTTGAACATTTCCTATATCAAAAGTTGATCGGTTCAGGCACGTTATCTAAAAGCATTGATGTTCTAAATCAAACTACAGTTCTTTAGTATACGGAACACACACAAGAGGAAGAGTTCAGAAATGAATGAATCCTTCTTGAGGCATTGTAGACTAGGTCATATCAATGTGACCCGACTAGCTGAAGTTACATGTAGATGCATATTTAAATCAGTTTGAATCTACATCTTGTGAAACTTGCCAGTCATGTCACAAAGATATAATGACACCAGCTCTGTTTATTGGAAACAGAGAAAGAGTTAGCAAACTCTTGTGATGATACATGTTGATGTATGTAAGGTCCCATGTCTACACATGCCAACACCGGTTCTTTGTACTTCATTACATTCTCTGATGATCTCTCAAGATTCAGATATATGTTCCTGTTGAAACACAAGTCCGAACCTTTTGAGATATTCACAGAATATAAGTTAGAAGTAGAGAACCAAATACGGGTATAAGTATTATGTCCTATGATGAGATCAGGGAGGAGAATATTTGTGCATGGAATTCCTGGACTATTCTAAAGGAGAATGAGATTCTCTCTCAGCATTATTCCTCCGTATACACCATAGCACGATGGTATATCAGGGCGGAGCAATCACACCTTATATGATAAGGTGTGCTCTATGATGAGTACTACTAAGTTTCCTATTTCCTTTTGGGAGTTATGCACTTATGAAGTTGCATACCTATTGAATAGGGTTCAAATCAAATCAGTCGCCTACCATTTCATATGTGATATGGAAAGGGAAGAGCCCATATCTTAAGTTGGTTAAGATTTGGGGTTGTCCGGCCTATGTCTGAAAGCAAAATCTGGACAAGCTCGAGGCAATGTAAGTTATGTAGAACTGGAAAGGTTCCAACTATACAAACTGCAGCTGATGATTTGGTCGAACCGAAGGATTCAGTAGAATCCAACGAACCTCAGCCTCTCCGCCGATCTAGTAGGGTTCCTCACCCACCTGAGAGATACTTCTGTTTCTCTATGACAGTGGGAGCTAGGATTGCATCATGAGATAATGACCTAACTAGTTTCGAGCAGGCCATCGAGAGTAGGGACTCTGTAAGAATGGCTGGATGCTTAGTGATCTGAGATGGAATCCATGTACACCAACAAAGTATGGACTTTGGTTGCTATATCTGAAGTTTTAAATCCCCATCAGGAGCAAGTAAATCTTGAGAAGATTACTTGGTGTAGATGGAAAAGTTGAGACTTTCAAAGCTAGACTTGTTAAAGGTTTTCGTCATCAACCAGGTGTGGATAATGATGAAACCTTTTCAAGTATCTATGCTTAAGTCCATCCAGATCCTACTTACCACGGCTACATACCATGACTACGATATCTGGTGGTTGGGTGTCATGACTGCTTTTCTAAATGATATTTTGGAAGAGAGCGTCTATAAGTACACAGCCAGAGGGCTTCGTAGACAGTAGGAGCAGCGGAAACGTGTGCAAGATGCTTTATAGGATAAAGCAGGCATCGCGGAGTTGGAACATCTATTTTGATGAATTAGTCAAAGAAGTTGACATCATCAAAATGATAGATAAACCTTGTATAAACAAAAAGGTAGTAGGGAGTATGGTGATGATCCTCGTAGAGTACGTGGATAACATACTCTTGATGGGGAAGGAGTTTCCTATGCTACGCTCGGTCAATCTCCGCTTATCACAATGATTCTCCATATAGGATCAAAATGATACCTCCTAAATCCTGGATTTTGGATCTATGAGATAGATCTAATTGGATGTTAAGACTCTCACTAGTTGTAGTGAGATGGTATCAATCGATCCTGGGGAGAATCGCTGGAAGGGTTCCAGGGTGATAAAGACGACTGAGTGTCAGTCGCATGCATTGTCTTTACCCTCAGTAAAGGGATGGTATGTTGGAAGAGTTCCAAGCTAGATACCGTGACATACTAGACGATAAAGACAGGATACATCGCTACTTAAGATGCTACCAAAGAGGCTGTTTGGATGTATATTGGTTCATGAGATGAACTACGTTCCTACCATTGTGAGACAATGGAGTTGTGGCTCATGCCAAGGAACGCCGGTCCCATCAGTGATCCAGACATATTCTAAGGCAGTGTCACCTGATCATGGAGATGGTTGATCTCCAGGGTGATCGGGGTTTGGAGAGTAGACTCAGAGGACAAACACAGCGGATCCACTCACAAAGGCCTGTTCCCAGAGAGAGATTTTTATGGGATGGTTGAGTATGAGATACTACAACCACTGCTATCAGATGGCCCTAGTGCAAGTGGGAGATTGTTAGTTATATGTATGCCCTAGAGGCCATTACTGTACATTGGATGTATATTGTAGTGGATGCTGGGACATATATAGGGAGGACTTTCTTGCTCGACATGATAGTATGATATCTGGTTACTCTTTACCTTAACGTGCACACTGATTGTCTCTCTGTTACATGTTGGTAAAGCCCTTAGGATGTGTACTTGACTACCTGGAATATGATGCGGATCATACTAGTGGGGACATGGTAGTCCATAAGTACATCCTTCAAAGTCCCTAGTCGTGGGTGTATCGAGACGGGGCATCGATATACCAGAGTAGACAAGCGTATACCTTCTCGACCCATACAGATGGGCGATGGATGATCCCATATCCATTGGTGTTTGACATCGGAGATTATATACGGGTGCTCAGTGGAGACTGGGTACACTGGACGGACTCGCCGAGAACTCCCAGATGGTATTATACCTTACGTCAGATGGCAGTTCTCTGGTGACACTGGTACAGAGTAGTCCGTTGACCCGAGATCGTCATAGAGTCTTGTGTGGTTCCCACTGTGCTTTGATTTCCATCTTACCACGTCCAAGAGGGCGTGCAAAACGGTGGTTTTTGGGTACAGTCCCGAATCACATGGAGGCAATGAGCGATAGGAGGGGATTCGTCTCTCCCGGTATAGGGAGTTGATGTTGCGCTGTGTTCGATTGGCTATAACCGGAAATCCCTGGCCAGGGAGGCTGAGATTTACTGGTAAGTGTTACCAGTAGTTTCTCGAACTGTTATAGGCCTCATATTGACACGACTTATCGAGCTATTGCGGTCCGACGTTTACCACCCCTTGGCGAGATATGCGACATATCAGACGATCAGACCGGACTGTAAGGTAGTCTTACTGGTTGGATTCACTGGAGTGTGAGCGGGCTTGCTCGTCGATCTTCTGATCGCTCAATACCCGGGTGGCCGTTACGTTTAGCAGATCGCTTGCGGCTTGTGGGTGTTTGATATGATCATCACCTGCTGCCGGCGTATTGACGAGTCTTTAGAGTCCTACACAGAGGTTTCCTGGCTCAAGCGAAACGAAATAGGAGCGCATATGAGATATGTGCGGGACTGAGAATAATACGTGTATGTGATACCGTATTTCATTCTCGCGATAAATGTATCGAATGGTTGTATGCGATATAACCTAGTTATCGAATCGAGGAATGATTCGATAAGCCGATACATTGTATATTAGTCGGTTATATGCGATATGACCGGATCGTTAAATCAAGTGTTGATTAAATGATTTAATGCGTAATTATATATTTGATATATTACTTTGCATTAACTAGTATTGGTTCACTTTTAAATGGATTTTCTCACTTGGATTGTGCACATTGTATATGTGATATACTTTTGTACACAAGTTTGTATCATGCTTGATGATACATGCTCACTAGGGTTTGTGTAAAGATTAAACCATGGTTGTGAAATGGTTAGGGTTTTCCTTTTGTTTTCTTATTCATTTATTTATCTATTTATTCTTTTTGGAAAAATATTAAGCATAAAGAAAAATGGTGGCTTTCTTTGGAAGCATATTGAAGCTTCATGATGCTTTGACTAAGTCACCATTTTGTCTCATGCTTAACCCTAACCATTCCCACTAACCCAAGTTTAGTCTCTACACATAACCATGGTTTGAATATGGTAAGGTTTGATTTTCTTTTCCATTTTAAAATAACACTTATCATATTCTTTCTTGCTTCTTCTTCTTCTTCACTTGAAGAAAGCTTGCTTCAACAATGGCAACTTGAGCAAATGAGTGAGAAATCCAATTCTAAAGTGAACCCACTTCCTATTTCTTCATCCTCTACCTCTTGCCAAGTACTAGAGTGTGTTTTCTTCACAAGTTTCATGACTTGGTGAAGTGGGAGCTTGATCTTGTGATGCCTCGACGTAGATCATCTTCGGCACGAAGTCGACAACCTAGCCCGCCCATTTCTCCGATGAAGCCGACGCTAGAGCCCGGGATTCCATTTGGACAGTGAGGAGACATCATTGCGGAGCTATGGAGGTGGAGAACCGGATCTACAAAGGTTGTATTTCCGTTTACTTTTTAGTTAAGTAGTTAACTAGTTTCTTTTTCGCCTAAACTTCTAGCCAACGATCCGTATTAGGGTTTCTCGGCACCGTAATTTTTTAAATTGGCATGGTTGATGCCTTGTGAGACCTCTTGAGAGTGACTAGGAACCCTACAACTATATACTGTATCTATCATAGAACATCACATGATCACATCACAGATATCGCAGCAGAAGAAACATATGAAATATTGGATATACTAGGACGTCCGTGTTTTCAATACGAGCCAGTATAAAACACGGATTCCACGGTCGCGATGAATAGCCAAACTCACACCCCTAGACCCCTACGAGTGCGGCAAGCAACCCTACCAATTCTAGAGTTAGGAGACCCGGACTTGACTCCTCGAGTTGGTTTCCCACTGGACTCCAGAACCCGGTAACTTTTGCTCTCCTCCTTGGGTCTATCCTAGTGCGGAAAAGTAAATAATATACAAAGGGTGACATCTTCCGCAACCTGGAAGTGCCCCAATAAAAGAATATTACATACAAGTTTTTACATGAATGAAAATGAAAAACACTCATCTCACATAAAAAAACCCGGCTATTCAAACACGACGATCCAATATAACATATCCAGCAACACATAACATCACATGTCATCAACGTAAGTAAATATGCGCATCCCAATTGTCGTTGTACATATAGCAACGAAACCGGCGATATCACATATTACACTTACGGTCACAGAAAAGAAAGTGTAAAGCTACAACAGTTGGAATCCGCAATCTGTTTAGACATTGCATGCCTAATCAAATGAATTACTTAGACATCGCATGCCTAACAATTATAAACCCTGCATTTTAGTCTCAAAATCGAAAAAACTTTTCAATATCAAGTCGGGCAATTCAACAAGATTCCCGACATCCTGATCGAATGCTCGTCGCAAACTTTAGTAGACGGCCGCACCCCCGATGCCGTCGACGAAGTGCACCAAGGCGGAACACCGCTACCGCGAGCACCCGAACGGATGCTTTCGGCGACGGGGTTCTCCTACAGTCACTTGGTCGGGGCTATGGGGTATAGTTGTCTATTAAGTTTACCCGGCGAGTATCCGCGTACGCTACGTGATTGCGACGGACTTTTGATCACATCAAAATTCCATAGCAACCGATCAAGTGAGACTAAACTGCTATGTTTATAACATTCATTCAGTTATCTCATAACTTATTGTGAATTCCAATTATTGTATCACATTCCGAATAAGATAGAAAATGGTAAACTTTCCGATCGAACAATCGAACACCTAAGTTTTCCCGAAATAGCTCAACACATGAAACAAGTTTAAAAACATTCACTTCCTGCCTCAGTACCAACGGTCCAGCCGTAGAAGGGTCAAGCCAACGCCTCACATGTGGCACGCCGTACTACCCCAAACCCTAAGGTTCAAAGGGCAGTTCGAGACGGTCACATAATCGAGTTAAGGTTTGTTGTCTTCTAGAGGGACCATCGCGTTACTTGCACTACTTAGAACGTCTTTAAACCACGGAAAAATCCAACACTTGGAAATTTCCCGACAGGGGAAAAATTGGGTATTTATATCCGGTCGAACATTTTAACATATTCAAAAAATTATCCGGAAGCCACATAGACAAAATCAGATAATCCGATCGAATCATCGAATCCCCAAAACAACCCCAGAAAAACTCAACTGTTGAGTAAAATATAAAAATTTCCAGAAGACTCAGCACTTTAAGACAAGAATTACTGTGCAAGCCACGTGGTCTAACTCACCAAAATGGCCGCGGAACCGCCGCGAAACCAAGGGTGGGGCCGCGGTTCCGCGGCGCTTTGGTCGAGTTAGCATCACGTGCTTCACAGTAAGTCATAGAATTCCCTGCTGAATTTTTTGGCAATTTTTAATTCACAAAAATCCAAATTTTCAGAAAATTTCCAGAGAGCAATTTGAGTTAGGGTTTCGATGTTCGTTCGGATTTCAAACGTCGTCTACGCATCGCCTAAGGCTGTAGCTAGGCTCTGATACCACTGTAGGGTTCCTAGGCACTCTCAAGAGGTCTCACAAGGCATCTACCATGCCAATTTCAAATTTTACAAGTGCCGAGAAACCCTAATACGGATCGTTAACTAGAATTTTAGGCGAAAAGATAAAGTAGTTAACAACTTAACTAAAAGAACGGAAATACAACCTTTGAAGATCCGGTCCTCCACCTCCATAGCTCCGTGATGAAGTCCCCTTGCTGTCCAAATCAAATCCCGGGCTCTAGCGTTGGCTTCATCGGAGAAATGGGCGGGCTAGGTCATCGACTACGATGCCGAAGATGATCTACGTCGAGGCATCACAAGATCAAGCTGCCACTTCACCAAGTAATGAAACTTGTGAAGAAAACACCCTATACTACTTGGCAAGTGGTAGAGGATGAAGAAATAGGAGGTGGGTTCACTTTAGAATTGGATTTCTCACTCATTTGCTCAAGTTGCCATTGATGGAGCAAGGTTTCTTCATGAAGAAGAAGAAGAGGAAGAAGATGATAGAATATGATAAGTATTGAATAAATAGAAAAATCATTGAAATACTTATCATATACTAACCTTAGTTGAGTGTAGAGAATAGACCATGGTTAACTTGAATGGTTAGGGTTAAGTATAAGACAAGAGTGATGACTTAGTCAAAGCTTCAAGAAGATTCAACAAACAAACAAAACAATCCACCATCCATTTATCCTTTCCAAAATGAAATAGAAAATAAATAAATGAATAAATAAGTAATGGATAAACAAAAACCCTAATCATTAGTTTAACCATGGTTTAATTCTTTACACTTAACCAAGTAAGCATGCATCATCAAACATGATACAATCATGTGCACAAAAAGTATATCACATATACAACTTGTCCATCCAAGTGAGAAAATCCATTTAAAATGAACCAATACTAGTTAATGCAAAGTAATATATCAAATATATAATTATACATTAAATCATTAAATCAACACTTGATTCAATGATCCGGTCATATCGCATATAACCGACTAGTATTCAATGTATCGATTTATCGAATCAATCCTTGATTCGATAACTAGGTTATATCTCATACAACCAATCGATACATTTATCGCGAGAATGAAATACGGTATCACATACAGGCATTATTCTCGGTCCCGCACATATCTCATATGCGCTCCTATTTCGTTTTGCTTGAGCCAGGAAACCTCTGTATAGGACTCTAAAGACTCGTCAATACGCCGGCAGCAGGTGATGATCATATCAAACACCCACAAGCCGCAAGCGGTCTGCTAAACGTAACGGCCACCCGGTATTGAGCGATCAGAAGATCGACGAGCAAGCCCGCTCATACTCCTGTGAATCCAACCAGTAACACTTACCGTGCAGTCCGGTCTAATCGTCTGATCTGTCGCATATCTCGCCTAGGGGTGGTAAACGTCAGATCCCAATAGCTCGATAAGTCGTGTCGATATGAGGTCTATAACAATTCGAGAAACTACTGGTAACACTTACTAGTAAATCTCAGCAACCCTGGCCAGGGATTTCCGGTTATAGCCAATCGAACACAGCGCAACATCAACTCCCTATACCGGGAGAGATGAATCCCCTCCTATCGCTCATTGCCTCCATGTGATTCGGGACTGTACCCAAAAAACCACCGTTTTGCACGCCCTCTTGGACGTGGTAAGGTGGAAATCAAAGCACAGTGGGAATCACACAAGACTCTATGACGATCTCGGGTCAACAGACAACTCTGTACCAGTGTCACCAGAGAACTGCCATCTGACGTAAGGTATAATACCATCTGGGAGTTCTCGGTGAGTCCGTCCAGTGTACCCAGTCTCCACTGAGCACCCGTATATCATCTCTGATGTTAAACACCAATGGATATGGGATCATCCATCGCCCATCTGGATGGGTCGAGAAGGTATACGCTAGTCTACTCTGGTATATCGATGCCCCGTCTCGATACACCCACGACTAGGGACCTTGAAGGATGTACTTATGGACTACCATGTCCCCACTAGTATGATCCGCATCATAGTCCAGGTAATCAAGTACACATCCTAAGGGCTTTACCAACATGTAACAGAGAGACAATCAGTATACTCGTTAAGGTAAAGAGTAACCAAATAGCATACTATCATGTCGAGCAAGAAAGTCCTCCCTATATATGTCCCAGCATCCACTACAATATACATCCAATGTACAGTAATGGCCTCTAGGGCATACATATAACTAACACCATATCCAATAGGGTTCGATTCCGTCTCTCCGATACACCGTTATGCTGTGGAGTGTATGGAGGAGTAAGCTGAGAGAGAATTCCTTTCTCTTTTAGGTAACCTAGGAACTCGGCACTTAAGTATTCACCACCTTGATCAGATCTCAGTTTCTTGATACTTTCGCCGGTATTGTTTTCTACTTCATTCTTATATTCATGGAATTTCTCAAAGGTCTCGGATATATGTTTCATCAAGAAATTGAATCCGTACCTAGAGTAATCATCCGTAAAAGTAATGAAATATGAAAAACCACCTCTTGCATGTGTAGACATTGGACCACATACATCGCTGTGTATGAGTCCTAAGAGCTCGCTCGCTGTTACTCCATGTCCAGTGAATGGAGTCTTTCTCATCTTTCCTTTGAGACATGATTAACAAGTGGCATAAGATTGATATTCGAACGAATCCAAACATCCTTCTCTATGTAACTTAGTTAACCTTTTCTCGTTGATGTGACCTAGTCTACAATGCCATAAGAAAGCTTTACTTATATCTGGAGACTTTCTTTTTAGTGTGTTCTAGACATTGAAAATCTGAAATTGGTTTAAGACATATATACCGTTATTTAGTGTACCGGACCCAATCAAACCATGATTTAGGTGGATGTTAACTACATCGCTTACAAACGTGAAATCATAACCTTCTTTTGATAACAACGAAATCGATATGATATTACACGTTAAACTGGGTACACAAAAACATTTATGCAAAACCAAAATATGTCCACTCGTCAATCCAAGGTGATAATCCCCTACAGACACAGCACCCACGCTAGCTCCGTTAGCAACCTGGAAGGTCATATCACCAACCTTCAGCACTCTATGGTTTCTCAGTGCCTGCAATGAATTGCATATATGAGATCCTGATCCGGTATCCGATACCCAGAAAGTAGAGTTGATTGGCAGATATTTTTCAATTACTAACACACCTGAAGTCGAAGCCACAGCTTGCTTCGGTTCCTGGTTCTTGGAAATCCAAGCTTTGCAATCCATTTTCCAGTGCCCTTTCTTACGACAGTGGAAGCACTCGTCCTTTGCCACTATTGGCACTGCAATCTTTGTCTTTCCCTTAGCTCCCACCTTACTAACACCACCTCTTGGTTTGGTAGCGGCCTTCATCTTCCTTCCTTTGGCCCTTGCCTTGGACCTAGAAGAGGAAGCATCGTGAACAAACATAGTGGGTGTTTCCCTTGCTTTCTGCAAGGTGCCCCTTGCACTACTCAACATGTTAAGGAGTTCTGGAAGTTCAACTTCTTTTTTTTAAATGTTGAAATTCAGAATAAACTGGGCGTAGGTGGAAGGAAGGGACTAAAGAATCAAGTCTGTATAGAGCTCGTTCGCCAAAGTCGTCCCGAGGTCCGCGAGCTCTTCTATATAGCCAATCATCTTTAGGACATTTTCTCCTACAGATTATCCGACGGCCAGCCTCGACTGAAACAAGTTCTTCGAGATCTCGTATTTTGCTATACGAGATTGCTCTCCATACAGATCTTTTGTATGGAGAAATATGGATTCAAGATCCATATCCTCGTGCCTCCTCTAATGTTCATTATTCATAGAGGCAAGCACGATGCATTTGGTCTTCGCGCAATCTAACTCTCAGGTCTTGTGGATTTCCTTATCCGCAATACTGGATTTTGGACCAGGGATAGCAGGTGTCTTAGTAGTAAGGACATACCCCAATTTGTCATAAGTCAAAACCATTTTGACATTCCGCAGCCAATCTTTATAGTTTGGCCCTGTCAATATATATTTTTCTAATAGTAACTTAAGGCCTGTCATGTTCTGGGTCGCTGCAATGAGTGAGAGAAGGAACACTTTAGCATGATGCTTTTGCATGTTTAGAGTGTTTTTAGTTTATCTAAACAGGATGGCTCCCACTGTTTCTCGAATCCCTCCTCAAACCAAAAAGAAAGAACTAGCCAGGACTATTTTCACCGTACAATACTTGCTTAACCGTTCAGCCAGGCCGCTGTCGGTACTTTGAGGGAGGTTTTACGACGCTTTCGCGAAGTTCCTTAATTAAATAACCTCTTTTCTCTGGGGGCATAGCCCCGCTGACACCTTTCTCAACATCTACTTGGTTTATAGCATTGATCGTTACGTGTCGAATCTCCTGATGAGTAGCGGATACTCACAGTAGGATCGGGATCCAAATATCATCATGTGATAAAGCTGAAGGAATTCTACCAAAAATATCACACTCCAAATGGTATGCATATCTTTGCAAATTTCAGTTTCTTTAGAAATTCCCGATATAAATTTCTACCCCATGCTCTTATGACCTTGGCATTGGTCAAAATGTCATAAGTCACATATCAAGTTCTACCCATCATTATCATGTTAATTTGAACCCATCCGTATATACCCCTGACGTTGGCCAAATGATAATACGACTGTCCCAAACTAACTCATCTATCTATGCAACAAATGAATACCCAACAGCTACCAAACACTATGCCTTGACGTTGGTCAAAATACATAGCTTGAATACTACTGAATACCCAAATAAAATGACGGAGGGCTACAAATTGTTTTGGCGAAACCGTGAACGTAGTGAACTTGATATGATCGAAAGAAACTGATAGCTTTTAAAAGGAGTGGTTAAGGCTCCACAATTTAAAAAAATATCCTCTGTTTTAAAATAACCGAGTGGTTTCTTTTAAACTGTTCCAACGATTCAACTTTGGTTTATTTTCTTTGCATTAATATAATGCGTCCCATCAATTAACCTATCATTGCAGAAAACAACGAAAATACAACGTCCTCTTATGCCATCCGCATTCGCCACTGGGTCCCGTCATCACCCGTTAGGTTACATAACTAACGACAGAGCGGGGGCTGGGCTAGCGCGGGTGTAAAACATAAGTGACGTCTAAATAGCTATCATATATAGATATTGTAAATTCGTTAGACGCAATAATAGTCATTCCAGATCACAGATGAACATATTGGATTTTCTATGAATCCGTATTCTTTTGAGCCTGCAAAGAAAGACGGATTACACAGTCGTGATGAATAGCCAAAACCCCACCCTAGACCCCTATAGGTACGGCAAACTACCCACCAAGTACCCGAAGTGAAGCGGTCTCACTCAACAACGTGAGTAGGCCACTAAACACTTCAAAGTACCCGGTCATTTGTGCACACCACCTTGGGTCTATCCTAGGAGCAAAAATCAGTAAATAAAATAATACAACGGTGGCTACAACCGCAACTTGGATGTGCCCCGCAAAAGAATATTACAACAATTTACAAATTACATTTGAATGAAAGAAACGCTCGTCTCACATCCCCGGCTATCCATTCACGACAATCCAACAAGTCCACAAACACAAACGGTAAAAACCATTACAGAAATGTGCAACCCCTGCCAACCGACATACAAGCAGTTAGGGAAGGTTTACGAACACATTATACAAATCACAGATATAATCAAATTAGCCAAACATCATAGAATTTCGATCAAGCAAACACAAATGATTCTACTCCCAAAAATTCTCTGTGCACCTGAAACCTGAGTAGAAACAGAACATCCCAAAAAGAACAAAATCAACAGAGAAGAGTTACTGGGGAATTTTGGGGTGACTTGGCCCCAACTCGGCCGCGGATCCGCGGCGGATCGCTTTGGATCGGCCACGGATCCGCGGCGGTTTGGACGAGTTAGAACCCCAAATTTCTCCATTAACCTTATGTTTCCCTGCTTGTAATTTTAAGGGTCCCCGAAAAATTTTTAGACCCTGTTTTAAAATCGACAGAAACTTGGTGAAATTAATGTTTTTTCCGATTTGTTTCGCGATCGAATTTCTAACGACTTTGCTAACAAGTTAGTTATGGTTTAGCGAGGCTCTGATACCACTTTAAGTCGACGTTAGACACCCCACGAGTTGCGGGGAGGCGGAAATAGGAAAAACAATCTTTTTCTTTAAACTAACATCGACTAACTTACGGATCTTTGCCAAACCCTAACTAACAACATCATAGGAGGGATTAGTTACTATGAAAGAAGATTATACCTAATGAACCAAGTCCTTCTTGTTCCCGTTGACCACCTCCTCGTCGGCCTCTTCGTTGTAATAGAAGATCCACCCGAGAGCTACTTCTCCAAGCTTGACCTCTAACTTGAGGTAACTAGGTTACTAAAATTGCTAATCAAAGCAACATAGAGGATATAGAGTAGGATTAGGGATCAAATAGTCTTGCTAACCCTTGATCTCAACACATGAGAAGTTAGGGTTAGGGTTTGAAGAGAGAGAGCTTAAGGAGAGAGAAGGTGAGAGTGAGAATGAAATGAAATAATATCTCATTTAGGATATATGAAGCATAGTAATTATTAAATGAATAATCAAATGATAATATCAACCATGCTTCATTTATTCACTTTGTGCGATTCATCTCATGAGTCATTAATCATTAAATTGTTAGTTATATGTATGCCCTAGAGGCCATTACTGTACATATGATATATATTGTAGTGGATGCATGGACATATATAGGGAGGACTTTCTTGCTCGACATGATAGTACGCTATCTGGTTGTACTTTATCTTAACATGTACTCTGATTGTCTCTATATTACATGTTGATAAAGCCTTTAGGATATGTACTCGACTACTGGGACTATGATGGGATCATACTAGTGGGGCCACGGTAGTCGACGAGTACATCCTATAACTGTTCCTAGTCGAGGGTGTATCGAGTGTAGGGTTCCTAGGCACACCCATAAGGTTCTACAACTGATCAACCATGCCAAAATCAAATTTTTCCATGTGCCAAAGAACGCTATACTAGATCGTTAACTAGAGGTAAGGCGAAACAAGCAAGTAAACTACTTTAGCTACAAGTGAAAGTGACTAGAACCTTTGTAGATCCGGTCCTCCACTTCTCTAGCTCCGTGTTGACGTCCCTCCGCTGCGATCATCGGAATCCCGGACTCTAGCGTCGGTTTCATCGGAAAAATGGGCAGGCTAGGTCGTTGACTTCGATGCCGAAGATGATCTACGTCGAGGCGACTCAAACTCATGCTCCACCTTCACTAGGTCATGAAACTTGTAAAGATAACACACTCTACTACATGGCAAGTGGTAGAGGATGAAGAAATAAGAAGTGGGTTCACTTTGGATTTGGATTTCTCACTTGGAATCATCACTTAGAAATTTCTAGCAATGGTTTCTTCTCTTCATGGAAAAGAATAAGAAGAAAGAAAAAGAATAAAATGAATTATCTCCAAAAAGAAAAACAAGTGATGGTTATCATAATGCAACCATGGGTGAGTTTAACTAGTGTAGAGACTAAACTAGGGTTTAGGTGAATGGTTAGGTTTAGGAAAGAAACAAAATGGTCAAAGCTTCAGGAAGCTTCAAGTAAAATACAAAAGAAGCCACCATTTTATTTCTTGCCCAAAAAATAAATGAATAAAATAAATAATTAAGAAAAGATAACAAAACCCTAACCATTAACCTAAACATGGTTTAAATCAAACATACACCCAAGTTTGCATGTATCATCAAACATGATACAAACTAGTGCACAAAACTATATCATATACACAATGTTCACATCAAGTGAGAAAATCCATCTTAAGTGAACAAATACTAGTTAATGTAAAATAATATATCAAATATATAATTATACATTAAATCATTAAATCAACACTTGATTTAATGATCCGGTCATATTGCATATAACCGACTAATATCAAGTGTATCAATGTATCGAATCAACACTTGATTCGGTAACCCGGCTATATCTTATATAACCGTCCGATGATACAAATCGCGAGAATAGAATTCAGTATCACATACTGGTATTATTCTCGGTCCCGCACATATCTCATATGCGCTCCTATTTCGTTTCTCTTGAGCCAGGAAACCTCTGTGTAGGACTCTAAAGACTCGTCAATACGCCGGCAGCAGGTGATGATCAAATCAAACACTCACAAGCCACAAGCGGTCTGCTAAACATAACGGCCACCCGGGTATTAAGCGATCAGAAGATCAACGAGCAAGCCCGCTCACACTCCTGTGAATCCAACCAGTAACACTTACCGTACAGTCCGGTCTGTTCGTCTGATATGTCGCATATCTCGCCTATGGGTGGTAAATGTCAGACCCCAGTAGCTTGATAATTCATGCCGATGTAAGGTCCATAACATAGCATGAAACTACTGATAATACTTACCAGTAGATCACTGCAACCCTGGCAAGGGATTTCCAGTTATGGCCAGTCGAGCATAGCCCAACATCAACCCCCAATACCGGGAGAGACGAATCCCCTCCTATCGCTCATTGCCTCCATGTGAATCGGGACTGTACCCAAAAACCACCTATTTGCACAACTCAGTAGAGCCGTGGTAGGATGGAAATCAAAGCACAGTAGGAGACACACAAGACTCTATGATGATCTCGGGTCAACAGACTAAGCTGTACCAGTGTCACCAGAGAACTGCCATCTGACGTGAGGTATAATACCATCTGGGAGTTCTCGGCGAGTCCGTTCAGTGTACCCAGTCACCACTGAGCACCCGCATACCATCTCTGATATCAAACACCAATGGATATGGGATCATCCATCGCCCATCATATGGGTCAAGAAGATATACGCTAGTCTACTCTGGAATATCGATGCCCCGTCTCGATATTCCCACGACTAGGAACATTGAAGGACGTACTCATGGACTACCCAGGCCCCACTCGTATGATCTACATCATAGTTCTGGAAGTCGAATACACATCCTAAGGGCTTTATCAACATGTAACAGAGAGACAGAAAGTATACATGTTAAGATAAAGAGCAACCAGATAGCGTACTATCATGTCGAGCAAGAAAGTCCTACCTATATATGTCCCAGCATCCACTACAATATACATCCTATCTACAGTAATGGCCTCTAGGGCATACATATAACTAACATCGAGACAGGGCATCGATACACCAGAGTAGACTAGCGTATACGCATCTTGACCCATATGATGGGCGATGGATGATCCCATATCCATCGGTGCTTGAAATCAAGGATGGTATATGGGTGCTCAGTGGAGACTGGGTACACTGGACGGACTCGCTGAGAACTCCCAGATGGTATTATACCTCACGTCAGATGGCAGTTCTCCGGTGACACTGGTACAGAGTAGTCTGATGACCCGAGATCGTCATAGAGTCTTGTGTGATTCCCAATGTGCTTTGATTTCCATCATACCATGTCCAAGAGGGCGTGCAAAAAGGTGGCTTTTGAGTACAGTCCCGAATCACATGGAGGCAATGAGCGATAGGAGGGGATTCGTCTCTCCCGGTATAGGGAGTTGATGTTGTGCTGTGTTCGATTGGCTATAACTGGAAATCCCTGGCCAGGGTTGCTGAGATTTACTGGTAAGTGTTATCAGTAGTTTCTCGAACTGTTATAGACCTCATATCGACACGACTTATCAAGCTACTGGGGTCTGACGTTTACCACCCCTAGGCGAGATATGCGACATATCAGACGACGAGACCGGACTGTACGTGAGTGTTACTGTTTGGATTCACAGGAGAATGTACAGGCTTGCTTGTTGATCTTCTGAGCGCTCAATACCTGGATAGCCGTTACGTTTAGCTGACCGCTTGCAGCTTGTGGGTGTTTGATATGATCATCACCTACTGCCGGCGTATTGACGATTCTTTAGAGTTCTACACAGAGCTTTCTTGACTCAGGCAAAACGGAGTAGGGGCACGTATGTGATATGTGCGGGACCGGGGATAATGCGATATGAGATACCTTATTCTATTCTCGCGATATTTGATATCAGCCGGGTCATCGGATCAAGTGTTGATTCGATGAATCGGTACGGATAAATATTAGTCGGTTATATGCGATATAGCCGGATTGTCGGATCAAGTGTTGATTCGATAATTTAATGTATAATAATATATAAGATATATTAAATTACATTAACTAATATAAGATCACTAAATGATTATTTTTCTCACTCGGGTAATACATTGATATATATGCGATATATGTTAATTGTATTATTTTATTTTGTTACAATAAATATTATATATGTGATATATAATATTGTAACATGATATGATAACTAATGCAACATGATTAGTGGAGATTAAGCATGGTTAGGGTTTGATTTGGGTTATGTTTTTCTAGATGATTCTAGAAGGTTTAGTTTTGTTTTGTGCAAAGATATTTTCAAGTGACTCATTCTTAACCTAACCCTAACCCTAGCCTTGGTTAATTCTCTACAAAGGTTTATTCAACCATGGTTGCATTATTAATCATATTTATCTTTCATTATTCATCATAAAAGGTTTCAAAAAAAAATTGATATTATTCATCATCTTCTTCCTTCTTCTTCCTTTGAGCAAAAGCTTTACAGCTTTTTGCTTTGTGATGAAAATGAGTGAGAATATGAAAACAAATGAGAGCAAAAATTCTACTTCATCATCCTCATCTATCCTTGCCCTTTAGATGAGAGTGTTCACTTCATTTAGTGAGTGTTAGCTTGTGTTAATGAAACTTCAAGGTAGATCATCTTTGTTATCAAAGATCGGAAGCAAGACTGCATCTTTCTCTTCGTGGAGCCTCTCGAGAGTCCAGAACACGATGATCGCAGCGAAGGGACCTCAACACGGAGCTTAAGAAGTGAAGGACCGGATCTACAAAGGTTGTAATCCCTCTCACTTTGTGTTAAAGTGTTTAACATGTTTGTTTTCGCATAATCTCTAGTTTGAAGATCCGGCTTAGGATTGTTCGGCACGGCTAATTGTTTAAATCGGGCATGGTAGATGCCTCGTATACCCTTGTGAGCATGCCTAGCAACCCTACAGTGGTATCAGAGCCAAGCTAGAGCTTTAGGCAAAGTCTAGACGAAGTTTAAACTCCGATCGAACCCCGAAACCCTAATTTGAACCCTTCTCTGGACATTTTCTGAAAATGTGATTTTTTACGAATTAAAAATGCTCAGAAAATAGTGCAGGAAAAACTAAGAATTACTGCGATGTATGGTCCACTAACTCAATTATATGACCGCGGAACCACGGCCAAACCAAGGGTTTGGCCGAGGTTCCACGGCCAAAATTTTAATTTAGTCCCTGGAACTTCATATATTTATTCTTAGGTCCTTTCTTGCCATTTTTTTCTGGGAATGTTTTAATTACAGTCAAGTGTTGAGTTTTCTTGGGTTGTATTGGGGACTCGTTGATTCGATCGGATAATTTAACTTCATTTAGTTTGTCCGGATAATTTTTAGAAACTTTTAAAAATTTCGACCGGATATCAATAACTCACTTTTTCCCCTGTCAGAAAATTTTTCAAAAGTTGGATTTTTCTCGAGTTTAAGATCGTTCTAAGTCGTGCAAGTAACGCGGTGGACCCTCTAGAAGACAACAAACCTTAACTCGATTATGTGACGGTCTTGAACTGCCTCTGAACCTTAGGGTTTGGGGCAGTACGGCGTGCCACATGTGAGGTGTTGGCTTGACCTTTCTACGGCTGGACCATTGGTATTGTGGCATGTGATGGATGTTTTTAAAACGATTTTAAGTGTTGAGATAAATTGGGAAAATTTGGGTGTTTGATTATTCGATCGGAAAGTTTAACATTGTCTATTTATCTGGAATGTGATACAATATTTAGAATCCACATATAGTTATGAGATAACTAATTTGAATATTATAAACATAGCAGTTTAGTCTCAGATGATCGGTGGCCACGGAATTTTGATGTGATCAAAAGTCCGTCGCAATCACGTAGCGTACGCGAATACTCGTCGGGTAAACTTAATAGATAGCCACGCCCCATAGCCCCGACCAAGTGACTGTAGGAGAACCCCGTCGCCAAAAGCATCCGTTCGGGTGCTCGCGGCAGCGGTGTTCCGCCTTTAGTGCACTTCGTCGATGGCATCCGGGGGTGCGGCCGTCTACTAAAGTTTGCGACGAGCATTCGATCAGATTATCGGGAATCTTGTTGAATTGCCCGACTAGATATTGAAAAGAGTTTTCGAGAATGAGACTAAAATGCAGGGTTTATAATTGTTAGGCATGCAATGTCTAAGGAATTCATTTTGTTAGGCATGCGATGTCTAAGGAAGTTGCGGATTCCAACTGTTGTAGTTTTACACTTTCTTTTCTGTGACCGTAAGCGTAGTATGTGGTGTATCGCCGTCTTCGTTGCTATACATTAATGACAATCGGGATACGCATACTTGCTTACGTTGATGATATGTGATATTATGTGTTACTGTGATATGTTATATTGGATCGTCGCGTTCTTAATAGCCGGGGGTTTTATGTGAGATGAGAGTTTTTCTTTTTCATTCATGTAAAATTCATTTGTATGTAATATACTTTTATTGGGGCACTTCCGGGCTGAGGATGATGTCACCATTGTATATTATTTACTTTTCCGCATTAGGTAGACCTAAGGCGGGGAGCACAACTAACCGGGTTCTAGGGTCCAGTAGGAGACCATCTCGAGGAGTCGAGACCGGGTCTCCTAACCCTAGAATTGGCAGTGTTGCATGCCGCTCTCGTAGGGGTCTAGGGATGTGGGTTTGGCTATTCATCGCGACCGTGGAATCCGTGTTTTATACAGGCTCGTATTGAAAACACGGACGTCCCAGTATATCCAATATTTCATATATGTTCTTCTGCTGCAATGTTGTGTGATGAGATCATATTACTGCCTGAGACGAATGTTTATATTATATATATGAGATATATGTTATATTGCAGATTTCGTTTCAAAAGAGATGCTTGTGAAGAATAACAAAATGGGACTTCATTAATGAGATTAATGAAATAAAAGAAACCTAAAGTTGTTGTAGAAACTTGTTTAAAAACTGGTAGCTCTAGTTCTTGCTTTGCATAGCGGTGTTCCTTGTAGAACATGCAGCACCTTATTCGATAAGGAAAGAGCCGAGATCCCTTCACCGGGAGTGACCTCTTTAGTGAAACTAGCAGATGCTACAAACTCGGTATGTCTTTTGATTGCTTCTATAGTTCTTGCTTTACATAGTGATATTTATGAAATATCCTGTACCTTATTCGATGAGAAAAGGGCCAACGATCCCTTCACCGGGAGTGACCGCTTTAGCAAAACTAGAAAAGCCTTAAAAACACTCCATTTAAAATCACTCGATTCTACAACGATATCAAGTTCATTACGCAAAATGTTTTCTTAAAAACCTATCGTAGCCCTCCGTCATTTCAGATAAGTACTAGTTAGTATTCGTGCTACGTTTGTTGACTATGTTAAGGCGTAGTGTGCGGTAGCTGATTAGTGCTTATCTGTATAAGCATATGATGCGATTGGATTAGGGTAGTCATACGACTTTGTTGACTATGTTAAGGGTCGTGCGGGTGGGTTTAATTCAATCCGGAAATGACGGGTTGAACTTGACTAGCACTTATGATTTGTTGACTATGTTAAGGTCATATAGCTGCTAGGGGCAAAATATTATCGGGAATTTCAAGTGTTGAAATTTGCAATGAGATTGCATATCTTCTATAAGATAGTTGGATCCCGATACCCGCTGCGAGTAAGAGTTACTCCTGGGAGAGTTTTACACATTACAATTAGCCGATCAAATAGGTGTCTAGAAAGGTTTCAACGGGGTTACGCATCTGGGAAAATGAGGTTTACATTAATTAGGTTCGTGCGAAAGCACGGGGGACCTCCCTAAAATTACCGACACTGGCCAGGCTGAAAGATTGGCGAACTTGTAGGGTGTAATTAATCCCGGCTATTCTTTCCTTTTAGGGTTTGAAGGAAGATTTGACTAAAACAGTGGGAGACATCCTGATTAGATATATTAGATAACCAATCTAATCTTGCAAGAGCATACGCTGAGTGTTTTCTTCTCTCTCTCTCTCCAGGTAGCGACCATATCACTCCTTAATCAAGATAATAATACGAATGTATTGACCGAACCCGCTTGTTATACTGAGCCGGGGAACGTTGGTCCCACTCCAACTTATAATTGTTATAAGACAGAGCAGGAAATTGGGGATTACCAGAATTCCCGTGCCGCCCAAACGAAGAAAGTGCATGTTGATGCATCATCTTCGGGTGTGTTCATTACACAGAACTGTTTCTTAGTATCCTTTACGTCCTGGGTATGTGATACCGGATCAGGATCCCACATATGTAATTTGTTACATGGGCTACAGATAGGTAGAGAACTGAGAACGGGTGATAAGTTTCATGAGATAGAAACGGTGCAACTGTTGCAGCCAAGTCTGTTGGTCACTATCACCCAGTATTAGCAGAATACATTGATTCTAAACAAATGTTATTAAATACCGAACCTGATATACAAAATCATATCGGTCTCTTTATTAGTAAAGAAAGGATATAATTTTGTATTGTTGGATAATATTTTGAACATTTCCTATATCAAGAGTTGATCGGTTCAGGCACGTTATCTAAAAGCATTGACGTTCTAAATCAAACTATAGTTCTTAGTATACGGAACACACACAAGAGGAAGAGTTCAGAAATGAACGAATCCTTCTTGAGACATTGTAGACTAGGTCATATCAATACGACCCGACTGGCTCAAGTTACATTAAGATGCATATTTAAATTTGTTTGAATTTATATCTTGTGAAACTTGCCGGTCATGTCACGAAGATAAGATGACCACAGCTGTGTTTATTGGAAAAAGAGAAAGAGTTATTGAACTTTTGGGATTGATACATGTTGATGTATGAAGGTCCCCTGTCTACACATGCCAAGACCGGTTCTTTGTACTTCATTACATTCTCTGATGATCTCTTAAGATTCAGATATATGTTCCTGTTGAAACACAAGTCCGAACCTTTTGAGATATTCACAGAATATAAGTTAGAAGTAGAGAACCAAAATACGGGTATAAGTATTATGTCCTTTGATGAGATCAAGGAGGTGAATACTTGAGCACGGAATTCCTGGACTATTCTAAAGGAGAATGAGATTCACTCTCAGCATTACTCCTCCGTATACACCATAGCACGATGGTATATCGGGGCGGAGCGATAGCACCCTACGTGATATGGTGTGCTCTATGATGAGTACTACTGAGTTTCCTATTACCTATTGGGAGTTATGTACTTGAGAAGCTGCATACCTATTGAATAGGGTTCGAATCAAATCAGTTGCCTATCACTTCATATGTGATATGGAATGGGAAGAGCCCATATCTTAATTTTTGTAAGATTTGGGGTTGTCCAGCCTATGTCTAAAAGCATAATCGGGACAAGCTCGAAGTAAAGTCAGTTCTGTAGAACTGGAAAGAGTTCTAGCTATACAAACTGCACCTAATGATTTGGCAGAACCCGAAGGATTCAATAGATTCCAACGAAGCTCAGCCTCTCCGCCGATCTAGTAGGGTTCCTCACCCACCTTAGAGATACTTCGGTTTCTCTATGACAGTGGGAGTGAGGATTGCATCATGAGATGATGACCCAACTAGTTTCGAGCTGGCCATCAGGAGTGGGACTCTGTAAGAATGGCTGGATGCTTAGCGATCCGAGATGTAATCCTTATACACCAACAAAGTATGGACTTTGGTTGCTTTATCTGAAGGGTTATATCCCCATCATGAGAAAGTATATCTTGAGAAGATCACTTGGTGTACATGGAAAAGTTGAGACTTTCAAAGCTATGCTTAAGTCCATCCAGATCATACTTGCCACGGCTACATACCATGACTGCGATATCTGGTGGTTGGGTGTCATGACGGCTTTTCTAAATGATTTTTTAGAAGAGAGCGTCTATAAGTACACAGCCAGAGGGCTTCGTAGACAGTGGGAGCAGCGGAAACGTGAGCAAGATGCTTTATAGGATAAAGCAGGCATCGCGGAGTTGGAACATCTGTTTTGATGTAGTAGTCAAAGAGTTTGACTTCATCAAAATGGTAGATGAACCTTGTATATACAAAAAGGTAGTAGGGAGTATGGTGGTGATCCTCGTAGAGTATGTGGATGACATACTCTTGATAGGGAAGGAGTTTCCTATGCTACGCTCGGTCAATCTCCGCTTATCACAAGGATTCTCCATATAGGATCAAAGTGATACCTCCTAAATCCTGGTTTTTGGATCTATGAGATAGATCTAATTGGATGTTAGGATACTCACTAGTTGTAGTGAGATGGTATCAATCGATCCTGGGGAGAATCACTGGAAAGGTTCCAGGGTGATAAGGACGACTGAATGTTAGTCACAGGCATTGTCTTTACCCTCAGTGGAGGGACGGTATGTTGGAAGAGTTCCAAGCTTGATACCGTGACATACTAGACGATTAAAGGCAAGATACATCGTTACCAAGGATACTAGCAAAGAGGCAGTCTGGATATATATGTTCATAAGATGAACTTTGTTCCTACCATTGTGTGACAATGGAGTTGTGGCTTTTGCCAAGGAACCCTCGTCCTATCAAAAATCCAGATATAATTCTTAAGCAGTATCACCTAATCATGGAGATGGTTGATCTCCAAGGTGATCGAGGTTAGGAGAGTAGACACAGAGGACAACAGTGCGGATCCACTCACAAAGGCCTTTTCCCCAGTAGATACATTTATGGGATGGTTGAGTATGAGATACTTCAACCACAGCTAATTGTTCGGTATGCGATACCATAACAGATGGCCCTAGTGCAAGTGGGAGATTGTTAGTTATATGTATGCCCTAGAGGCCATTACTGTACATACGATGTATATTGTAGTGGATGCTTGGACATATATAAGGAAGACTTTCTTGCTCGACATGATAGTACGCTATCTGGTTGTACATTATCTTAACATGTACTCTAATTGTCTCTATATTACAAGTTGATAAAGCCCTTAGGATATGTACTCGACTACTGGGACTATGATGGGATCATACTAGTAGGGCCACGGTAGTCGACGAGTACATCATATAACTGTTCCTAGTCGAGGGTGTATCGAGATAGGGCATCGATACACCAGAGTAGACTAGCATATACGCATCTTGACCCATATGATAAGCGATGGATGATCCCATATCCATCGGTGTTTGACATCAACGATGGTGTACGGCTGCTCAGTGGAGACTGGGTACACTGGACGGACTCACCGAGAACTCCCAGATGGTATTATACCTCATGTCAGATGGCAGTTCTCCGATGACACTGGTACAGAGTAGTCTGATGACCCGAGGTCGTCATAGAGTCTTGTGTGATTCCCACTGTGCTTTGATTTCCATCATACCACGTCCAAGAAGGCGTGCAGAAAGGTGGATTTTGGGTACAGTCCCGAATCACATGTAGGCAATGAGCGATAGGAGGGGATTCGTCTCTCCCGGTATAGGGAGTTGATGTTGTGCTCTGTTCGATTGGCTATAATTGGAATTCTCTGGCCAGGGTTGCTGAGATTTTCTGGTATGTGTTATCAGTAGTTTCTTGAACTGTTATGGATCTCATATCGACACGACTTATCAAGCTACTGGAGTCTGACGTTTACCACCCCTAGGCGAGATATGCGACATATCAGACGACGAGACCGGACTGTACGGGAGTGTTACTATTTGGATTCACAGGAGAATGTACAGGCTTGCTTGTTGATCTTCTGAGCTCTCAATACCTGGGTAGTTGTTGCGTTTAGCCGACCGCTTGCAGCTTGTGGGTGTTTGATATGATCATCACCTACTGTCGGCGTATTGACGATTCTTTAGAGTCCTACACAGAGCATTCTTGACTCAGGCAAAACGGAGTAGGGGCACGTATGTGATATGTGCGGGACCGAGGATAATGCGATATGAGATACCATATTCTATTCTCGCGATATTTGATATCAGCCGGGTCATCGGATCAAGTGTTGATTCGATGAATCGGTACGGATAAATATTAGTCGGTTATATGCGATATAGCCGGATTGTCGGATCAAGTGTTGATTTGATAATTTAATGTATAATTATATATATGATATATTAAATTACATTAACTAATATAAGCTCACTAAAAGATTCTTTTTCTCACTCGGTTAATACATTAATATATGTTAATTGTATTATTTTATTTTGTTACAATAAATATTATATATGTGATATATAATATTGTAACATGATATGATAACTAATGCAACATGATTAGTGGAGATTAAGCATGGTTAGGGTTTGATTTGGGTTAAGTTTTTCTAGATGATTCTAGAAGGTTTAGTTTTGTTTTGTGCAAAGATATTTTCAAGTGACTCATTCTTAACCTAACCTAAACCCTAGCCTTGGTTAATTCTCTACAAAGGTTTATTCAACCATGGTTGCATTATTAATCATATTTATCTTTCATTATTCATCACAAAAGGTTTCAAAAAAAATGATATTATTCATCATCTTCTTCCTTCTTCTTCCTTTGAGTAAAAGATTTCTAGGTTTTTGCTTTGTGATGAAAATGAGTGAGAATATGAAAACGAATGAGAGCAAAAATCCTACTTCAGCATCCTCATCTATCCTTGCCCTTTAGATGAGAGTGTTCACTTCATTTAGTGAGTGTTACCTTGTGTTAATGAAACTTCAAGTTAGATCATCTTTCTTATCGAAGATCGGAAGCAAGACTGCATCTTTCTCTTCGTGGAGCCTCTCGATAGTCCGGAACACGATGATCGCAGCGAAGGGACCTCAACACAGAGCTTAAGAAGTGAAGGACCGGATCTACAAAGGTTGTAATCACTCTCACTTAGTGTTAAAGTGTTTAGCATGCTTGTTTTCGCCTAATCTCTAGTTTAAAGATCCGGCTTTGGGTTGTTCGGCACGGCTAATTTTTAAATCGGGCATGGTAGATGCCTCGTAGACCCTTGTGAGCGTGCCTAGCAACCCTACATATATACATCACTAACTCCTTTGTATGAATCACACCATGAGTCATTAAATCATTTAATGTAAATGCCACCTTAGCCTCCACCTCATCAACCTTCTAGAAGCTTCTCGAGTAATTACGAGAACACCCCTCCTATCCGTGAAAACACGGAAATACTGAGACTGTATAAATCCAATAATCCGATACTAGAATCTGGCTTAAACCAAAGCACGCTAGTATAAATTGTCCGAACATCGTACGTGCGTAAAAACACGTATGTGTCCGAAACATGTCGTAAAACCATACGACCTCTATATCGTTTCGCCCGAAGCAGGGAAGCTCTCTGTGTGGGACTCTAAAGACTAGACTACTATGCTGGCAGTAGGTTTAACTATAGACCGCAAGCAGCACTAGCTATACGTAACGGTCCCCAGGTAGATGTCGATAAGAAGGCCGATGAGGAAACCCATCGGAACTCCTACTGAGCCTGATGTAACAATCTCCGTACAGTCCAGTCTGTTCATCTAGGACTATCGCATATCGGGCTTAGGGGCGGCAAACGTCAGCCCCTAAAAGCGGTATAAGTCATGTCGGAGTGAAGCACATTACACTTTGAGAAACTACTGGAAAACCTACCATTAAATGTCGCTTGCCCTGGCTAGGGACTTTGCATAATGGCTCTCCAGACACAATGCGATATCAACTCCCAATACCGAAAGAGACGAATCCTGTCTAACCGCCACTGCCTCCAAGTGCTTCGGGACTGCACCCAACTGCTACCTGTTTGTACGACTACTTTGAGCCGTGGTAGGGTAGCAATCTAAGAACAGTGGGAACACACTCGAGGCGAAGAAGCAGTGTCAAGTCTGCAGACTATGCTGTACACATGTCACCTGTGAACTGTTAACTGACGACGGGTATAATACCAACCAACAGTTCCCTGCGAGTCCTGTCCGGTGTACCCGTAACCCAACGAGCACCTGTATACTATCTCCAGTACGACGTACTGATGGCTGTGGGACAGACCATCTCCCCAACTGGGATGAGAAGCGTACACACTAGTCTACTCCGTAGTATCGATGCCCTATCTCGATAATCCTACGACTAGAGACCTGAAAAAGGATGTGCTTGTAGACTACCCAGCCCCCACTAGTGTGACTGCCATCACAACGCTGGTAGTCAAGCAAGATCCTAAGGGCTCTATCAATACGTACTCATATATTAAGATTGATATAAACCAAGTAGCATACTACCATGTTTAGAAAGACTGTTAATATAACTGTGAATATCCCAAGCTTCCATTAAGTAATATACAAGCTAGTATGATACAATAATGGCCCCTAGGGTATATACACTAACACTTCATTCTTATATTCTTGGAATTTCTCAAAGGCCTCGGATTTATGTTCCATCAAGAAAATGAATTCATACCTAGAGAAATCATCCGTAAAAGTAATGAAATAAGAAAAACCGCTTCTTGCATGTGTAGACACTGGACCACATACATCGCTAAGTATGAGTCCTAAGAGCTCGCTCGCTCTTACTCCATGTCCAGTGAATGGAGTCTTTGTCATCTTTCCTTTGAGACATGATTGACAAGTGGCATAAGATTGATATTCGAACGGATCCAAATATCCTTCTTTATGTAACTTAGTTAATCTTGTCTAATTGATGTGACCTAGTCTACAATGCCATAAGAAAGCCTGATTTATAACTGGAGACTTTCTTTTAAGTGTGTTCTGGACATTGAAAATCTACAATTGGTTTAACACGTATATACCGTTATCTAGTGTACCGGACCCAATCAAAGCATGATTAAGGTGGATGTTAACAACATCGCTTACAAACATGAAATCATATCCTTCTTTTGATAACAACGATACTGATATGATATTACACGTTAAACTAGGTACACAAAAACTATTGCGCAAAACCAAAATATGTCCACAGGTCAATCCAAGGTGATAATCCCCTACTGATACAGCATCCACGCTCGCTCCGTTAGCAACCTGAAGGGTCATATCACCAACCTTCAGTACTATACGGCTTCTCAATGCCTGCAATGAATTGCATATATGAGATCCTGATCCGGTATCCAATACCCAGGGAGTAGAGTTGATTGACAGACAATTTTCAATTACAAACACACCTGAAGCCAAAGCCACTACTTGCCTCGGGTCCTGGTTCTTGGTAATCCAAGCTTTGCAATCCTTATTCAAATGGCCTTTCCTACAACAGTGGAAGCACTCGTCCTTTGCCACTACTGGCACCGCAACCTTTGCCTTTCCTTTGGCTTCCACCTTACCAACACCACCTATTGGTTTGGTAGCGGCCTTCTTCTTCCTTCCTTTGTCCCTTGCCTTGAACCTGGAAGAAGATGCACCTCGAACAATCATAGTGGGTGTTTCTCTTGCTTTTTGCAAGGTTCCCTCTGCACTTCTTAACATGTTTAGGAGTTCTGGAAGTTCAACTTCTTTACCTTGAATGTTGAAATTCAAGATAAACTGGGCGTAGGTAGAAGGAAGGGACTGGAGAATCAAGTCTGTATACAGCTCGTTCTCTAATGTTGTCCCAAGGTCCGCGACCTCTTCTATGTAGCCAATCATTTTGAGGACATGTTCCCCAACAGATGATCGGATGGCCATCCTCGACTGAAACAAGTTCTTCGAGGTCTCGTACCTAGCTATACGGGATTGCTCTCTATACAGTTCCTTGGTGTGGAGAAATATGGATTCAAGATCCATATTCTCGTGCCTCCTCTGATGTTCATTATTCATAGAGGCAAGCACGATGCATTTGGCCTTCGCACAGTCAATCTCCCAGATCTTGTGGATTTCCTTATTCACGACACTGGATTCTGGACCTGGGACGGTGGGGGCCTTAGTAGTAAGGACATACCCCAATTTGTCATAAGTAATTGCCATCTTGACATTCCGGAACCAATCTTTATAGTTTGGCCCTGTCAAAATATTTTTATCTAATAATAACTTAAGGCCTGTCATGTTCTGGGTCACTGCAACTAGGAGAGAGAGAGAGGAAACACTTTAGCATGATGCTCTTGCAAGTTTAGAGTGCTTTTTAGTTTATCTAAACAGGATGGCTCCCACTGTTTCTCGAATCCTTCCTCAAACCAAAAAGGAAGAACTAGTCAGGACTATTCTCACCGTACAATACTTGCTTAACCGTTCAGCCAGGCCAGTGTTGGTACTTCGAGGGAGGTTTTACGACTCTTTCACGAAGTTCCTTAATTAAATAACCTCTTTTCCCTGGGGGCGTAGCCCCACTAACACCTTTCTCGACACCTACTTGGTTTATAGCATTGATCGTTGAGTGATCGAATGAGTAGCATATACTCACAGTAGGATCGGGATCCAAATATCATCGTGTGATAAAGCTGAAGGAATCCTACCAAAATTATCACACTCCAAATTGTATGCAACTCTAGCAAATTTCAGTTTCTTTAGAAATTCCCGATGTGGATTTTTGCCCCATGCTCCTATGACCTTGGCGTTGATCAAAATGTCATAAGTCACATGTCAAGTTCTACCCATCATTATCTTGTTAATTTGAACCCATCCGTACATACCCCTGACGTTGGCCAAATGGCAGTACGTCTATCCCAAACCAACTCATCTATCTATGCAACAGATGAATATCCAGCAGCTACTAAACACTATGCCTTGGCGTTGGTCAAAATACATAGCTTGAATACTACTGAATACCTAAATGAAATGACGAAGGGCTACGAATGGTTTTGGCAAAACCGTGAACGTAGTGAACTTGATATGATCGAAGGAACCTGATAGCTTCTAAAAGGAGTGGTTTAAGCTCCGCAATTAAAAATCTGTTGTTTTAAAATAACCGAGTGGTTTCTTTTAAATTGTTCCAACGATTCAACTTTGGTTCATTTTCTTTGCATTAATATAATGCGTCCCATCAATTAACCTATCATTGCAGAAAACAACGAAAATACGTCCTATTATGCCATTGCATACGCCACTGGGCCCCGTCATTCACCCGTTAGGTTACTTAACTAATTACAGAGCGGGGGATGGGCTAACACGGATGCAAAACATAAGCAACGCCTACTAGATATCATATATAGATATTGTACATTCGTCACATGCAATAATAGGCATTCCAGATCACAGATGAACATATTGGATATTCTAGGAATCCGCATTTCCATTTGAGCCTGCAATGAAAGACGGATTACATAGTCATGATGAATAGCCAACCCCACCCTAGACCCCTACGGGTACGGCAAACTACCCGTCAAGTACCCGAAGTGAAGCGGTCTCCCTCAACGATGTGAGTAGGCCACTAAGCATTTCAAAGTACCCGGTAGTTTGTGCACCCCACCTTGGGTCTATCCTAGGAGCAGAAAACTATAAATGAAATAATACAACGGTGGCTACAACCTCAACCCGGATGTGCCCCGCAAAAGAATATTACAACAAATTACAATTTACATTTGAATGAAAGAAACACTCGTCTCACATCCCCGGCTATCCATTCACGACAATCCAATAAGTTCATATTCACAAACATAAAGTAACCATTGTAGAAATGTGCAACCCCCTGCTAACCGACATATAACAATTAGGGGAAGTTTACGAACACATAAAACTGAACTTGAAACATTAAACAACTTCTAACTTCGACTTCGAAACACACCGTATTTTCCACAGTTAAGAATTTCCTGTAAAATCAAAATTGGCAAAAATAAACAACTCCAGAAACCCAAAATTAAAGTCAAAAGACCACACGCAACAATCGAAGCAATTCCTCCATGAATGGGCCGAGCTCGGCGGAAACCCTAGCTATGTCGTCAATCGAATTTCGAGGAAGTGTCTCGTTTTTGTTTTGTGTTCTTTTTACTGTTCAAATATACTCTGTACTTTTTAAATAATTTTCAGAGCAGGTTTGAAAATCGACAGAAACTTGCATCTTGGGGTTCGTTGTTTTCGTGTCGTTTCGGTTTCGTAGTTTAACTTGTTGTTGAAACTGTTGGGTATAGTTTAGTAGGATCTGATACCACTGTAAGTCGACGTTACACACCCCACATGAAGCGGGAGGCGGAATAAGTAAAAACAATCATTTTAAACAAGGTAACATTGACTAAGCATACGGATCTTTGCTAAACCATATCTAACACAACTAATTAGAGGTATTATCTACTCGGTAAGAAGATTATACCTAAACTTCCAAGTCCTTCTTCTTTACTTGCTGTCCTCCTTGACCACTTGAGCTCCTTTGGAGTGGAAAATATGGCACCTCCTCGTCGGCTCCTCGATTTGATAGAAGATCCACCTGAATGATCCGACTACAAGCTTACACCTCCAAGATGAGATAACTAAGCGACTTAGAGTGCTAATCCAAGTAACATAGATGATATAGAGATGGATTAAGGATCTATTAGTCTTTCTAAACCTTGGGATCTCAACACATGAGAGGATTAGGGTTAGGTTGAAGAAGAGGAGAGCTTGAGGAGAGAGAGTGTGTATGTGAGAATGAAATGAATTATTACTCATTTGTGAATATATGAAGCATGATAATTATCCAAATAATAATATACAATAATAACAACCATGCTTCATTAACTCACTTCGAATGAATCATCTCATGAGTCATTAAAACATTTAATGCTTCATTAACTCACTTTGGATGAATCATCTCATGAGTCGTTAAAACATTTAATGCAAATAAAACATCATCTCTCCACCTCATTTAGTTTAATTCATAAATGAATTAAAACTAAATGAGTCACCTTTCTTCTAGAAGCTTCTCAACTAATTACGAGAACGCCCCTCCCATCTGTATTTACGAAAAACACGGATATACCGAGACTATATAAATCCAATAATCCAATACTAGAATCAGGCTTAAACTAAAGCCTGCTAGTATAATCTGTCCGAACATCATACGTGCATAAGTACACGTATATGTCTGAACCATGTCGTAAAACCATACGACTTCTATATCGTTTCCCTTGAAGTAGGAAAACTCTCTATGTGGGACTCTAAAGACTCGACACTACGCTGGCAGTGGGTTTAACCACAGGCCGCAAGCAGTACTAGCTGTACGTAACGGTCCCCATGTAGATGTCGAAAAGAAAGCCAATGAGGAAACCCATCCGAACTCCTACTGAGCCTGATGTGACAATCTTCGTACAGTCTGGTCTGTTCGTCTAAGACTATCGCATATCGGGCACAGGGGGTGGCAAGCGTCAGTCCCCTAAAAGCGGTATAAGTCGTGTCGGAGTAAAGCACATTACACTTTGAGAAACTACCGGAATATCTACCAGTAAATCTCGCTTTCCCTGGCCAGGGACCTTGCGTAATGGCTCTCCAAACACAGTGCGATATCAATCCCCAATACCGGGAGAGATGAATCCTATCTAGCCGCCGCCGCCTCCAAGTGCTTCGGGACTGCACCCAACTGCTACCTGTTTGCACGACTCAGTCGAGCCGTGGTAGGGTAGCAATCTAAGGACGGTGGGAACACACTCGAGGCAAAGCAGCAGTGCCAAATCAACAGACTATGCTGTACTAATGTTACCTGGGAACTGTTAACTGACGACAGGTATAATTCCAACCAACGGTTCCCTACGAATCCTGTCTGGTGTACCCGTAACCCAACAAGCACCTGCATACTATCTCCAGTACAACGTACTGATAGCTATGGGACAGACCATCTCCCCTGCTGGGACGAGAAGCGTATACACTAGTCTACTCCGGAGTATTGATGCCCTGTCTTGATAATCCTATGACTAGGGACCTGAAAAAGGATGTACTTGTTGACTACCCAGCCCCCACTAGTGTGACTACCATCACAACGCTGGTAGTCAAGCAAGATCCTAAAGGCTCTATCAATATGTATTCGTGATATGCTAGAAGAAACATATACACATATTAACATAGATATAAACCAAATAGCATACTACTATGTTGAGCAAGACTGTTAATACAACTGTGAATATCCCAAGCTTCTATTAAATAATATACAAACTAGTATGATACAATAATGGCCTCTAGGGCATATACACTAACACCTCTTCCGTCCCAAAAGCCAAGGCCAAAGGAAAGAAGAAGAAGAAACCCACCAAACCGAGAGGTGGAGTTCAAAAGGCAAAGGGGAAAGACAAATCCGGGGCCGCGGGAACTGGAAAAGGAGAATGTTTTTACTGCCACAAGTCAGGACATTGGAAACGCAACGGTGCTCTGTATCTTGCTGATCTAAAGAAGAAGAAGCATACTGATGCTTCCGTTTCAGTTGTGTTTGTATCTGAAAACTGTTTTTCTATAAACTCTGCATCTTGGGTATGAGATGTTAGTGTTTATACCCTAGAAGGCCATTACTGTATCATACTAGTTTGTATATTACTTAATGGAAGCTTGGGATATTCACATGTATATAACAGTCTTGCTAAACATGGTAGTATGCTACTTGGTTTTTCTATCTTAATATGTGAGTATACGTATTGATAGAGCTCTTAGGATCTTGCTTGACTACCAGCGTTGTGATGGCAGTCACACTAGTGGGGGCTGGGTAGTCTACAAGCACATCCTTATTCAGGTCCCTGGTCGTTGGATTATCGAGACAGAGCATCGATACTCCGGAGTAGACTAGTGTGTACGCTTCTCATCCCAGTTGGGGAGATGGTCTGTCCCACAGCCGTCAGTACGTCATACTGGAGATAGTATGCAGGTGCTCGTTAGGTTACGGGTACACCGGACAGGACTCACAGGGAACTGTTGGTTGGTTTTATACCAGTCGTCAGTGAACAGTTCCCAGGTGACATGAGTACAGCATAGTCCGCAAACTTGACACTGCTACTTCGCCTCAAGTGTGTCCCACTGTTCTTAGATTGCTACCCTACCACGGCTCAAAGGAGTCGTGCAAACAGGTAGCAGTTGGGTGCAGTCCCGAGCACTTGGAGGCAGTGGCGGTTAGACAGGATTCGTCTCTCCCGGTATTGGGAGTTGATATCGCGCTGTGTCAAAGAGCCATTACGCAAAGTCCCTGGCCAGGGCAAGCGAGATTTGCTGGTAGGTTCCAGTAGTTTCTCAGGGTGTAATGGGCTTCCCTCCGACACGACTTATACCGCTTTTAGGGGACTGACGCTTGCCGCCCCCTAGGCCCGATATGCGATAGTCTTGGACGAACGGACCGAACTGTATCGAGATTGTCACATCAGACTCAGTAGGAGTTCGGATGGGTTCCCTCATCGGCCTTCTTATCGACATCTACCTGGGGACCGTTACGTACAGCTAGTGCCGCTTGCGGTCTGTGGTTAAACCCACTGCCAGCGTAGTAGTCGAGTCTCTAGAGTCCTACACAGAGAGTTTCCCTACTCCAGGCGAAACGATATAGAGGTCGTATGGTTTTACGACAAGGGTTCGGACGCATACGTGCGTTTACGCTCGTACGACTTTCGGACAGTTTTTACCAGTCGGCTTTGGTTTAAGCCAGTTACGGGTATCCGGTTATTGGATTTATACAGTCTAAAGTTTTTCCGTATTTTTGCGGAAAGGAGGGGCGTTCTCGTAATTGCGCGAGAAGCTTCTAGAAGATGGTGACTAAGGAGGTTTAGGTGGCATATACATTGAATGAGATTAGTGAGTCATATGGATGATTCATCCATGTCATTAATGCTTCATAATTGCTTAATGACTCATGGAGATGAATCACCACAAGATATTTATCAAGCATGGTTGTAAAATGATTTCTTTTCTTTTCTTGTTAAAAAGAAATGCTTGATATATATTATGATAACTCATTCTTCTCACTTCACATTTATCCTCACCTTCTCTCTCCTCAAGCTCTCCCTCTTCAAACCCTAATCCTCCCCTCTCATGTGTTGAGTACAAGGATTAGTTAGACTAATTAAACCATAACCCTCACTCTATATCACCTAGCTTCTTTGATTAGCACTTAAAGAAGGTTAGTTGCCTCAAGTTTAGAGGCTAAGCTTGGGGCAAAGCTCTCGGGTGGATCGTCTACTACTTCGAGAAGGCCGAGGAGGAGGTGGAGTTCGGAAAGACGAAGGACACGATTCGTTAGGTATAATCCCTAAACATAGTAGCATAGAAACTCTATGTTTTAAGTTAGTTATCGTTTAGCTTCGATTCAAGCGGTTAGTCAATGTTTGTTCACTAAACAAGTTCGTTTTTGAAAATTCCGCCTCCCCACAAGTATTGGGGTGTTGTACATCGACTTACAGTGGTATCAGAGCCTCACTAAACAATAAATAACTTACTTGCAAATTTGTATGAATTTCGAACGGAAAAAACGAAACCGGAAAAGCCCGAAAACTTCAGTTTCTGTCGATTTTTAAATGAAGTCCTAAAATTTTTCAGGGAGGTTCAGAAAGCTTAAAATGACAGTAGTAGAACACACAAATAATTTGGTCCCCTGAATCGCCTACGGCGCCGCGGAACCGCGCCGGATAACACCGATCCGCCGCGCTTCCGCCGCCGAGTTGACGATTCAGGGACCCATTTTTCTTATGATGGTTCTCTGTGATATTTGGGATTTTCTGGCATTTTTTAATTTTGCTCAGGTTTTAAGTTTACAGAAAAAGTATTGGAGCAATATTAAATGTGTTTAATCGATCGAAATTATACAGTATTTGCTTGTTGGATTATATCTGTGTTTGTATAATGTGTTCGTAAACCTCCCCTAACTGCTAGTATGTCGGTTGGCAGAGGGTTGCACATTTCTGTAATGGTTTTTACTGTTTGTCGATATGAATTGTGTTGGACTGTTGTGATGTATAGCCGGGGTTATGTGATGGGTTATTATTTAATTCATTTAATGTAAATGTAATTTGTTGTAATATTATTTTGCGGGGCACATCCAGGTTGCGGTTGTAGCCACCGTTGTATTATTTCATTTTACTGTTTTTGCTCCTAGGACAGACCCAAGGTGGGATGCACAAACTGCCGGGCGGGTAGTTTGCCGTACCCGTTGGGGTCTTGGGTGGGGTAATGGCTATTCATCATAACTGTGTAATCCGTCTTTTGTTGCAGGCTCGAAACAAACACGGATTACTTGCAAATCCAATAAAGTTCATCTGTGATCTGGAATGTCTATTATTGCGTCTGACGAATGTACAATATCTATATATGATAGCTATTTAGACGTCACTTATGTTTTACACCCGCGCTAGCCCAGCCCCCGCTCTGTCGTTAGTTAAGTAACCTAACGGGTGATGACGGGACCCCGTGGCGAATGCGGATAGCATAAGAGGACGTTGTATTTTCGTTGTTTTCTGCAATGATAGGTTAATGATGGGACGCATTATTTATAATGCAAAGAACATAAACCAAAAGTTTAATCGTTGGAACAATTTAAAAGAAACCACTCGGTTAATTTTAAAAACAGATATTTTTAAATGCGGAGCTTTAACCACTCCTTTTAAAAGCTATCAGGTTCCTTCGGTTATATCAAGTTCACTACGTTCACGGTTTCGCCAAAACCATTCGTAGCCCTCCGTCATTTCATCTGGGTATTCAGTAGTATTCAAGCTATGTATTTTGACCTAACGCCAAGGCATAGTGTTTGGTAGCTACTGGGTATTCATTTGTTGCATAGATAGATGAGTTAGTTTGGGACAGTCGTATTATCATTTTGGCCGAACGTCAAGGATATATACGGATGGGTTCAAATTGACAAGATAATGATGGGTAGAACTTGACATGTGACTTATGACATTTTGACCTAACGCCATGGTCATAAGAGCATGGGGTAGAAATATATATCGGGAATTTCCAAAGAAACTGAAATTTGCAAAGAGTTGCATACCATTTGAAGTTTGATGAATGTTGGTAGGATTCCTTCAACATTATCATACAATGATATTTGGATCCCGATCCTACTGTGAGTATATGCTACTTATCAGGATATTCATCACTTAACGATCAATTCTATAAACCAAGTAGGTGTCCAGAAAAGTGTCAGCGGGGTTACGCCCCCAAAGAAAAGAGGTTATTTAATTAAAGAACTTCGCGAAAGCGTTGGAAAACCTCCCTCAAAGTATCGACACTGGCCTGGCTGAACGGTTAAGCAAGTATTGTACGGTGAGAATAGTCCTGGCTAATTCTTCTTTTATGGTTTGAGGAAGGATTCGAGAAACAGTGGGAGCCATCCAGTTTAGATAAACTAAAAACCACTCTAAACTTGCAAGAGCATCATGCTAAAGAGTTTTCTTCTCTCTCTCCTAATTGCAGCGACCCTAAAAATGACTGGACTTAAGTTACTTTTAGAGAAAAATATACTGACAGGGACAAACTATAAAGATTGGCTGCGGAATGTCAAAATGGCTTTGACCTATGACAAACTGGGGTACGTCCTCACCGCTACGGCACCTGCTGTCCCTGGTCCCAAATCCAGCAATACGGATAAGGAAATCCGCAAAACCTGGGATTTAGATTGCGCGAAAGCCTGGTGCATCGTGCTTGCCTCAATGAACAATGAACATCAGAGGAGGCACGAGGATATGACCCTAGATGGCATATTTCTCCATAAAAAGGAACTTTATGGAGAGCAATCTCGTATAGCACGATACGAGACCTCTAAGAACTTGTTCCGAGCGAGGTTGGCTGTCGGGTCATCGGTAGGAGAACATGTCCTAAAGATGATCGGCTATATTGAAGAGCTCGCAGACCTTGGGACGACTTTGGATAATGAGCTCTATACAGACCTTATTCTCCAGTCCCTTCCTCACACCTACGCCCAGTTTATCCTGAACTTCAACCTTCAAAGAAAAGAAGTTGAACTTCCGGAACTCCTGAACATGTTAAGGAGTGCAGAGGGCACCTTGCAGAAAGCAAGGGAAACACCCGCTATGTTTGTTAGCGGTGCATCTTCTTCCGGGTCCAAGGCTAGGGCCAAAGGAAGGAAGAAGAAGGCCGCCACCAAACCTAGAGGAGGTGTTAGTAAGGTGGGAGGGAAGGGAAAGAAAAAGTTTGCGGTACCGGTAGTTGGCCAGGATGAGTGCTTCCATTGTCACAGGAAAGGGCACTGGAAGAAGGATTGCAAGGCCTGGAACGCCAAGAACCAGGAACCGAAGCAAGCTGTGGCTTCGACTTCAGGTGTGTTTGTAATTGAGAATTGTCTGTCGATCAACTCTACTTCCTGGGTATTGGATACCGGATCAGGATCTCATATTTGCAATTCATTGCAGGTACTGAGAAACCGTAGAGTGCTGAAGGAAGGTGATATGACCCTAAAGGTTGCTAACGGAGCTAGCGTGGGAGCTGCGTCCGTCGGGGATTATCACCTAGGATTGACGAGAGGACACATTTTGGTTTTACATAACTGTTATTTTGTACCAAGCTTAACGTGTAATATCATATCAGTTTCCTTGTTATCAAATAAAGGTTATGATTTCACGTTTGTAAGAGATGTTGTTAACATCCACCTTAATCATGGTTTGATTGGGTCCGGTATCCTAAATAACGGTATATATGTTTTAAACCAACTCCAAATTTTCAATTTCCAGAACACACTAAAAAGAAAGTCTCCAGATTTAAATAAAGCTTTCTTATGGCATTGTAGACTGGGTCACATCAATGAGAGAAGGTTGACTAAGTTGCATAGAGAAGGATATTTGGACTCGTTCGAATATCAAACTTATGACACTTGTCAATCTTGTCTCAAAGGAAAGATGACAAAGACTCCATTTACTGGACAAGGAGTAAGAGCGAGCGAGCTCTTAGGACTCATACACAGCGATGTATGCGGTCCGATGTCTACACATGCAAGAGGTGGTTTTTCCTATTTCATTACTTTCACGGATGATTACTCAAGATACGGATTCATTTATCTGATGAAACATAAATCCGAGGCTTTAGAGAAATTCCGAGAGTATAAGAATGAAGTAGAAAACCAAACCGGCAAAAGTATCAAGACACTTAGATCTGATCGAGGTGGTGAATACTTGAGTGCCGAGTTCCTTGGTTACCTAAAAGAGAAAGGAATTCTCTCTCAGCTTACTCCTCCATACACTCCACAGCACAACGGTATATCGGAGAGACGGAATCGAACCCTATTGGATATGGTACGATCCATGATGAGTAATACTGAGTTACCGCGATCTTTCTGGGGTTATGCGCTAGAATCAGCGGCATATCTTTTGAACATAGTTCCTACCAAGACTGTGCCTACCACTCCATATCAGATGTGAAGTGGGAAGAAACCCCATCTACAGTATATAAAGATTTGGGGATGTCCAGCTTTTGTTAAAGAGCAGCATGTGGACAAGCTCGAGGCACGATCAGTAAAGTGTAAGTTTGTAGGATATCCAAAGAACTCCAGGGGATATCTATTCTATTACGCAGAGGAACAAAAGGTATTTGTTTCTCGTAATGCCCATTTTCTAGAACATCAGTTTTTAGAAAAGGAATCAAGTGGGAGTGAAATAGAACTGGAAGAAATTCCAGAACCACAAACTAATACTGAAAGTTTGGTAGAACCAATAGTTCAAGAAGAACTGGACATTCCCGCACCCCTCCGCAGGAGTAGTAGACCGTCTCATCCGCTTGAGAGATACTACGGTTTTCTCATAGATGGGGATAGAGATGATTGCATCATAGATGATGATGAACCTACTGACTTCCAGCAGGCCATCCAGAGCGGCGACTCGGTACGATGGCTAGATGCAATGCGGACCGAAATGGAGTCCATGTACACCAACAAAGTATGGACTTTGGACTTTGCTCCAGATGGGGTAAAACCCATAGGATGCAAATGGATCTTCAAGAAAAAGATTGGTGTAGATGGACAAGTGGAGACCTATAAGGCTAGACTTGTTGCAAAGGGTTTTCGTCAAAGACCTGGTTTGGACTATGACGAAACTTTTTCTCCATTGGCTATGCTCAAATCCATTCGGGTCTTTCTTGCTATTGCTGCCTTCCATGATTATGAAATCTGGCAGATGGACGTCAAGACGGCTTTTCTAAATGGAAATTTAGAAGAATGCGTCTATATGGATCAGCCAGAGGGTTTCAATCAGAGTGGGAGCAGCGGGAAAGTATGCAAGCTGCTTAAGTCCATTTATGGACTAAAGCAGGCATCGCGAAGTTGGAACATCTGTTTTGATGAGACAGTCAAAGAATATGACTTTATCAAAAATCCAGATGAACCGTGCATATATAGTAAAGTTGTAGCCAGAAGTGTCGTATTCCTCGTCTTATACGTGGATGGCATTCTATTGATAGGAAATGACATTCCTATGCTACAATCTGTCAAAGGATTCTTGTCACACAGGTTCTCCATGAAAGACCTGGGTGATGCCTCTTACATTCTGGGGATCCGGATCTATCGTGATAGATCCAAGAGGATGTTGGGACTTTCGCAGTCCAGGTATATCGACACTGTACTGAAAAGATTCAGTATGGAAGATTCTAAGCGCGGTAATCTACCGGCTTGTCACGGAATCACCCTCTCCAAAGAGATGTCTCCCAAGACTGATTTGGAAAGGGAACGCTTGTCTATTATACCCTACGCTTCTGCGGTAGGCTCTATAATGTATGCGATGTTGTGCACCAGACCATATGTAGCTTACGCACTGAGCGTGGTAAACCGGTATCAGTCAGACCCAGGGGAGAAGCACTGGATAGCAGTAAAGAACATTCTCAAGTACCTGAGAAGGACTAAGGAGATGTTCTTGGTTTACGGCGGAAAAGACCTCAGGTTGGAGGCCTTTGCTGATTCCGGCTTCCAGAGTGATAAGGACGATTCCAAGTCCATGTCGGGTTATGTCTTTACCCTCAATGGAGGGGCGGTGTGCTGGAAGAGCTCCAAGCAGGACACCGTTGCTGACTCGACGATGGAAGCGGAGTATATAGCTGCTTGCGATGCCGCAAAAGAAGCAGTCTGGATGAAGAAGTTCCTAACAGAACTTCAGGTGGTTCCTACCATAGTTGATCCAATACCTCTGTATTGCGACAACAACGGAGTTATAGCTTTAGCGAAGGAACCAAGGTCCCATCAGAAGTCCAGACACATCTTGAGGCGGTATCACCTGATCAGGGAGATCATTGATCGTCAGGAGATCGAGGTTCGGAGAGTTGCTTCTGAAGAGAACATTGCTGATCCATTCACGAAGGCCCTACCTCAGATTCAGTTCGAGAGGCTACTCGAGAACATTGGTCTTCGATATGCCAGTACATGGCCCTAGTGCAAGTGGGAGATTCTTAGTGTTTATGCCCTAGAAGGCCATTACTGTATCATACTAGTTTGTATATTACTTAATGGAAGCATGGGATATTCACATGTATATAACAGTCTTGCTAAACATGGTAGTATGCTACTTGGTTTTTCTATCTTAATATGTGAGTATACGTATTGATAGAGCTCTTAGGATCTTGCTTGACTACCAGCGTTGTGATGGCAGTCACACTAGTGGGGGCTGGGTAGTTTACAAGCACATCCTTATTCAGGTCCCTAATCGTTGGATTATCGAGACAGAGCATCGATACTCCGGAGTAGACTAGTGTGTACGCTTCTCATCCCAGTTGGGGAGATGGTCTGTCCGACAGCCGTCAGTACGTCGTACTGGAGATAGTATGCAGGTGCTCGTTAGGTTAAGGGTACACCGGACAAGACTCACAGGGAACTGTTGGTTGGTTTTATACCAGTCGTCAGTGAACAGTTCCTAGGTGACATGAGTACAGCATAGTCCGCAGACTTGACACTGCTACTTAGCCTCGAGTGTGTCCCACTGTTCTTAGATTGCTACCCTACCACGGCTCAAAGGAGTCGTGCAAACAGGTAGCAGTTGGGTGCAGTCCCGAGCACTTGGAGGCAGTGGCGGTTAGACAGGATTCGTCTCTCCCGGTATTGGGAGTTGATATCGCGCTGTGTCAGAGAGCCATTACGCAAAGTCCCTAGCCAGGGCAAGCGAGATTTGCTGGTAAGTTCCAGTAGTTTCTCAGGGTGTAATGGGCTTCCCTCCGACACGACTTATACCGCTTTTAGGGGACTGACGCTTGCCGCCCCCTAGGCCCGATATGCGATAGTCTTGGACGAACGGATCGGACTGTATGGAGATTGTCACATCAGACTCAGTAGGAGTTCGGATGGGTTCCCTCATCGGCCTTCTTATCGACATCTACCTGGGGACCGTTACGTACAGCTAGTGCCGCTTGCGGTCTGTGGTTAAACCCACTGCCAGCGTAGTAGTCGAGTCTCTAGAGTCCCACACAGAGAGTTTCCCTACTCCAGGCGAAACGATATAGAGGTCGTATGGTTTTACGACAAGGGTTCGGACGCATACGTGCGTTTACGCGCGTACGACTTTCGGACAGTTTTTACCAGTCGGCTTTGGTTTAAGCCAGTTACTGGTATCCGGTTATTGGATTTATACATTCTAAAGTTTTTCCGTATTTTTGCGGAAAGGAGGGGCGTTCTCGTAATTGCGCGAGAAGCTTCTAGAAGATGGTGACTAAGGAGGTTTAGGTGGCATATACATTGAATGAGATTAGTGAGTCATATGGATGATTCATCCATGTCATTAATGCTTCATAATTGCTTAATGACTCATGGAGATGAATCACCACAAGATATTTATCAAGCATGGTTGTAAAATGATTTCTTTTCTTTTCTTGTTAAAAAGAAATGCTTAATATATATTATGATAACTCATTCTTCTCACTTCACATTTATCCTCACCTTCTCTCTCCTCAAGCTCTCCCTCTTCAAACCCTAATCCTCCCCTCTCATGCGTTGAGTATAAGGATTAGTTAGACTAATTAAACCATAACCCTCACTCTATATCACCTAGCTTCTTTGATTAGCACTTAAATAAGGTTAGTTGCCTCAAGTTTAGAGGCTAAGCTTGGAGTAAAGCTCTCGGGTGGATCGTCTACTACTTCGAGAAGGCCGAGGAGGAGGTGGAGTTCGCAAAGACGAAGGACACGATTCGTTAGGTATAATCCCTAAACATAGTAGTATAGAAACTCTATGTTTTAAGTTAGTTATCGTTTAGCTTCGATTCAAGCGGTTAGTCGATGTTTGTTCACTAAACAAGTTCGTTTTTGAAAATTCCGCCTCCCCACAAGTATTGGGGTGTTGTACATCGACTTACATGAGATACCTGTTCTGGTTCTTACATCCGCAATTATATGAAGGGATTGAGAAACAGTAGAGTTTTGAAGACTGGAGACCATACTCTGCGGGTTGGAAATGGTTCCAATGTAAATGCTGTATCCGTAGGAGAGTATCATCTGGGGTTGCCTTCGGGTTGTATTTTGGTTTTGAACCCCTGTTATTATGTACCTAGTATGCTAGGTAATATAATATCCGTTTCTTTGTTGGACAATGAAGGATATCATTTTATGTTGCAAAATAATGTTATAAACATTAACTTGAATCAACAGTTGCTTGGGTATGGTATACTAAATAACAGTATTTATGTCCTGAACCAACACACAATTTTCAATATACAACATACTAATAAAAGAAAATTTTCAGATATAAATGAAGTTTTCCTTTGGCATTGTAGACTTGGTCATATTAATGAAACAAGCCTAAACAAGCTACATAAAGATGGATATTTAAATCCTTTTGAATATAAATCTTATGCAACTTGTCATTCCTGTATCAAAGGTAAAATGACTAAAACTCCGTTTACTGGACACGGAGAAAGAGCTGTGGAACTCTTAAGCCTCATACATAATGATGTATGTGGACCAATGTCTACACATGCTAGAGGCGGTTTTTCATACTTCATTACTTTTACTGATGATTTCTCAAGATTCGGACACGTGCTTTTGTTAAAGCATAAGTCCGAAGCTTTCGAGAAATTCAAGGAGTACAGACTTGAAGTAGAAAAACAAACAGGCTTGAGCATCAAGAAACTTCGATCAGATCGAGGTGGGGAGTATTTGAGTACAGAGTTTTCAGACTTCTTAAAAGAGAATGGGATTCTCTCTCAGCTCACTCCCCCTTACACACACAGCACAATGGTGTGTCAGAGTGGACGAATCGTACGCTATTATATATGGTATGGTCCATGATGAGTGATGCTGGGTTACCACTTTCCATTTGGGGACATGCTTTGGAGACAGCAATGTATCTGTTAAACAGGGTTCCAACCAAGACCGTGTCTAGAACTCCACATGAGATATGGTGTGGAAAGAGACCATCTGTTAAAAGAGTTAGCATATAGGGTTGTCCGGCTTTTGTCAAAAAGCAGAATCCAGAAAAACTCGAGAAACGATCGGTCATGTGAATTTTGTGGGATATCCAAAACATTCGTATGGATATCTATACTACCACAAGGAGGAACAAAAGGTGTTTGTTTCTCAACATGTCACATTTTTAGAAAATGGAATTTTTACAAATAGTACTGATGGCAATGTGGTAGAACTAGAAGAGGTTTTAGAGACACAAATTGCTCATGACGAATTGGTTGAAACTGATATTGTAGTAGAACTTCAAGAACCTCAGTCGCTCCGGAGATCTAGTAGAACTTCTCACCCACAGGAGAGATACTATGGTTTTCTCATTGATGGTGATAGAGAAGATTGCATCATGGATGATGATGACCCTACTAGTTTTCAGAAAACTATCACGGGTGGTGACTCAGTGAAGCGGCTGGATGCTATGAGATCCGAAATAGAGTCCATGTACACCAACAAAGTATGGACTTTGGACATTGCACCTCCTGGGATAAAACACGTAGGATGCAAATGGATTTTTAAGAGAAAGATTGGTGTAGATGGACAGGTTGAGACCTTTAAAGCAAGGCTTGTAGCGAAAGGTTTTCGTCAAAGACCAGGATTGGATTATGATGAAACTTTCTCTCCAGCAGCAATGCTTAAATCCATTCGGATCCTACTTGCTATTGCCGCTCACTACGACTATGAAATCTGGCATATGGACATAAAAACTGTATTTCTAAATGGTGATTTAGAAGAACGCGTTTATATGGATCAGCCAGAGTGTAACGTTTTAGAAATCGTTTTGCGAATTTTCCATTTCAGGTAAAATAAATTGCGTTTTTCCGTAAAAACCTAGAAGCGATTTTTTTGCAGTATAGAATTCACTGCACCTAGTTTAGCTTGAATATTACTAGTTTGCGGGTTTTTGTAGGCCATTGGTAATTTTTGTACATTTTAATATTTTTCCTAATTAAAGTATTATTTTAAGCTCTAAATTATACACTTTATTAGTGGTAATTACATTTTGTTTTGGGTTAATTACTACTAATATGGATCTAGCTAAGTTAATCACTAGATTATGTTTTTAACCTTCTCACCTAAATATCTAGATATTTTTGGGTAATTATGTGTTTTTTTTAAATAAAGAAAAGAATAGAAAAGGTGGCATAATTTCATTAATGAGCATTTATTGTTTTTTTTTGCTAAAACTTTATTCACTTTTGCACAAAACAACCCTCCCTCACTCATTTGGCCGAGCCCCCTAGTCTCCCCACTTCTTTTGCTACACTCATTTCTTCATCTTCAAGCTCTCTAATTTCATCAAAATCCTTGAATAAATCCACAAAACTCTTAAACAAAACATAATCCTTTATTCTCCATCACTAATCTAGCTTGGATCTTCAATCAAGTGAGGATTTATGGAGGCTTAACTTTGGGGTTTTTCGAGTTGCAAGTGGTGTTTCTTGTGAGGTATAAATCCTAACCCTAAACATTTTTTGGTGTTTCAATACATTAAGATAGCATTTATGATGTTTAATTAAATCTTTTATTTAGATATTTAGAATTTCTAGTAAGAGTTTTGTTAATCAAGTTGGGGTTTTGTTATTTGTTATAGTTATGTGTGAATGTTTAGACAAAGAAAACTTAACCTTGTAGCAAGATTGTTATTTGATATTTTCCTAATTGTCTATTTAGCCTAATTAGCAAACTAAACTTTTTCTAATCCTAATTAGGTAAGATTAAAATTCTAGTAAAGGTATGAATGGTTTAATCTTGCTATATTGTGATGTTTGTAAATTCTAGTTTTGGTAAAAACTTGTAGTTTTGTGCTAAAATAATATAAGTTGCTTACTAGATTTTAGGATAATTTAGGCGTAGATTTCTTTTGACGTTGCGACGTTAATTATATTGATTCCACGCTATATCTTATGTTGTGAAGGCGCGATCGGTACGATCAGGGTCTAGACTTAGTAGAAGAGCATGCTGACGCTTTCTCATACGAGAAAAAAGTACTTTCTTTCAGTTGTGTCGCTTTGCGTTCCTAACTAGGGTCGTGCCGATGTCATTCGTGTCTTTGTCTAGATTTTTCTCTTGAGTTAGTTTCGTAGTGTCGCTACGCGCGTTAGCCACTGGACAAACACTTGAGAGTATATTTAGAGTTGGTGCGTCGGTCAAGCGTAGTTGGTACGTGTTATTGGTCGATTGCTAATATATAGTTATTATATTGTTATAAGCTTTCAGGATCGCAGGCGGGGACTTTGGGCACTGCGAAGAAAGGAAAGCGAGTTGTTGGCATTACTTAGCCAGGATTGTTGGTGAGTAGATTTAACATCTACAGGGGAATCGCCCGCATGGCGTTATGCGTCCGGGCTAGATTAAATGATATGACTATTAGTTAGATGTATACGGATATTGATTGTGCATGTGTACCTTTGTTGCATATCTCATTTCCTATTGTACATGGACTTAGTATTAATGAGACACAACACTATTATTGACGGTTCATGTTGCACGAGCACTAATTGTATGCTACACCCACACCGTCGATAATTGTCATGACACGCATGATTGAATTCGATTTCGGATTGTGTAGTTGGAAAATTGTGTAGAGAAATCACAACCAAAAATTATTTGACCGCAATCAATAACGGTGTCGAATGTAGCACGTTAGTAAGTGCGGATCGTCCACAGGGAAAGTGTAATCGTTCGTGTTTCGATTTAGATGAGTTGAAACTTTAAAGAAAAGAAAACAAACAATTCATGATTTGTAAATTGAAGTTCAAGAATTAGAAAAATCTTGTCTAAATCAAGAAACATTAAAATCAAGAATTGAGATGTGATGATTTCCAAATCAAATATCAAGAATCGAAGTGAGGCTCGTAGGAATCGATCGGATCTATAGATGTGTTGAAATCTATTGATTACGTATTCTTATCCATCGATGAATTGATACTAGATCGATGATTATCAACGAGAATTAGGGATTTCTTGTGAAACTAGGGTTTCAGCATCTATCCCTTGTTCCTTCGTCGATATCATTCACATTCTAGCCTCTAGTAAATTCAAGAATCGATCGTGGATCCCTAATTTCGAGCGATCACAATCAAGAAAGCATTGCAACAAAACTAGGTCGTTGATTCTTCAATTTGCTAGGGTTTACAAAACTCGTAGGACTTAAGAATCGTTTTCAGATTTGTTACATCATCATTCTATTGATCGTCTCGACTCCTTTACGAGCAGAGTTTTACTCAAACATCACAACAAGAACCACAATCACAAATTGAGATCGAATCATGATGCAAGAATTTAAAGAAAGCAAGATTAAAGAATTTCACCTTTTATTTATCCACAATTCCGTTACAATTCGCTCAAGAACTACAAGAGGAAGAACTCGATCGTCGATTTGGTTTCGCTCGTCCTCTTGAGTCGCGGATCGGCTTGGATCACTTGCTCGATTGAAGATCGGCTCCGCTCCTAAAAGATTGAAGGCTTCTTGCTTGATTTGGTACTCGGGATCTTGAATTTGGCATTGGAATTTGAATTTATGGTTACAAGTTGTGTCACTAAACTTGTATTAGAAATGGTGTAGATTAGAGATTAGCCATTAACCCTACATCTAGGCTCCTTTTTATAGACCTTGTAACCCTAGATCTAGCATTCAAAATTTGAATTTCCCTCCAAAAGTTTGTTAGCTAGAGAGGCTTCTAGAAGTAGTTATTTGGAGGGAGCTTCTAGAACTAGGTTGTTAGGAGGTTGATTAGCTTAATCATGATTAGCTTGATTTAATGATCCTTGCTGATCATCAGAAGCTTCGAGAGTTCTGTAGAAATTGCCATAGTTTTCTGAGATGTAGGAACTGAGAGAGGAGTACTGGAGCTGAAATGGAGTGATGACGTGGCCTTCACACTGCGGATCCACGGCACAAGCCTGCTTAGGCCGCGGATCCGCGGCCCAATAAGAGCATTGGTGATTCAATTTTTCAAAGTTTCTTTGTATAGGCTTCAGTGATCTTCCCTGATATATGGAATTCTTTAAATGTTCTTTAATCACTGCTAGATCTCCAGCCTTTGAGTTGGCGTATTTTATCAGCATTATTTTCACAATTTTGGCTCGGTTTCCTGGAATTTCCTGTACAGACTCCGAAACAAGTGTTGCGCTACACAAGAATGATGCAATGCCATGATAAACACACAATTTCCCTCAGAAATATCGGTTTTAGTATACAACACAGGTAATCTGGTATTTTAGGGATGTTTTGCTAATATGTGCAATATGAATACCGAACACTTCTAGATGAGTGCAAATGATAGGGAAATTAACGTGTTAAAAATGCAGTATTTTCGACTGATCAAATTCCCCCAAACTTATTTTCTGTCGTCTCAAGCGAACTGTTTTATAAAAAAGAGAAGGAGAAAATAAAGAAAGAAAAAAACTAACTAGCACACTTTCGTAGGCAACACGATTGCACTGAGCACGTGCAACAAGCCTTTAAACCTCTAGGTGTCCCTAATAGGAGGAGTGTTGTCTCCTGAGGGTTTTCAGCGGATTGCATCCACAAAATCCAATAATAAAAGGAAGACCTTGAATATTACATTTAAAGAAAAGAATCATAAAAGAAAGACTTTGAAAATTAGGGTTTCCAACTAAGCTAGCTTTTCGGTTGTCATGAGCCCTATCTTAATAGTTATGAAAGGATGTCAGAAATCACATCACCCCTCAATAAAACATCGTCTTTATTCTTCATTCCTATCTTTCTTCCAAACATCGATCATATCACCCTACGTATGTGTAATAATATCCCTACACCCGGAGAATTCAATTCAAGCTATCATACTCTTATCCATCAATCTCAGTTTTTTTTAATTAATGAATATTTAGCTGAATTTGCTCACACACTTTCATGCGACCATTAATACTTCTTGAGGTACTAACCGACCGATTACTCCTGTGCTTGCTTATTTGGTGTTTTCCTCGTCTTGCACCACCTAAGGCTTAGCAGTGACTCCCAGACCAGTTGGCCTTAGGGCACTAGGTGAAGAGGCACCCTCGCTATATTTTTTTATTGCTGCCTTGGCGATAACAAAACCAGTGTTCATTTTTCTCACCATTTTATATTTTCTTCATTTTTTTTTATTTCCTTCACACTTTTGGCTTTTAGACAAGAGCATTTCATGGTATCCTCTACTATCCCGGGCTTCAAGACTTGTGTAAGTGCGAATAGTAGGGTATCAACGTTCAAAATGTTTGGCTTCCAGAATAGGAACTATTTTTCAGACTTATTTTTATTCTCAGATTAGTGACTTCCTTCATCTTACTAACCTTTGGGACAACGGCTCATAACTACTTATTACTAGTTCGTATAAGAAAACTTCTAATTTTCTCGATTTTCTTAAATTTTTCCAATCTCATGGATGTAATTTTTCACTATCTAATCTTTTATTATCTTATTTATGTACAAAAATATTTTTATTTTTATTTTTTTAAATTTTTAAATTTTTATAGGTTTTCAAAAAATGTTTTGTGCTTATGCAAAGTATGATGCAAATGATGCAAAAATAAGCACAAACCTCCCCCAAACTTGTTTTCAACAATGCCCTCACTGTTGTCATTTGCTAAATCTCGAAAAACCTGTAAGACTGGGAGGAATTTATTAGTGGGGGCAAAATATTTAAGTGAAGAACCTCCCCCAAACTTATCCTTAGCTCATCATTTTGTAAAAATTTTCTTTTCAGGAGCCAGATTACACCCCCCCAAACTTGAGTTAAACAATGTTAATCTTTGAAAATCTCATGAGGGAGTCAAAAATTATTGGTCGATGACAAGCTTTGCAAAGACCGAAAGTTAACACCAACCATTCGAAAATTTTATCAATGCAGTCCACTGGTTGGTGGAAGAAGAAGTGGGGAAAGGGTAAGTGGTGGAATAGAATGTGTGTGCATCTCATTTTTGGGAGACGATACAGTGATTGTGATGGATTACTCGCATTCTTTTTACAATTCAGAAGAAGGGGTGGAGGTTCAATTTCATTGATTGGGACATAATTCATCTCAACACCCGTATCATTCAAAAATGCGAGTTCATCAGCGAAGATCTCCTCAAAAGTTCCATCAATACCCCGAAGAATCATGTCATCAGAAAGCGCGGGGTGATCTTCAGACTCAGAAAACAGTTCATAATCAGTGTTAGTTGTTGACCCGGACAACTCGGTGGAAGAGTCCGTATGTGTATGATACATAATTGGGTCAAACAACAAGGTATGAAAAGAGTCAAGATCAGTATCATGAGGATCATCAAATTCGCTGCTGTCGACATCCATTAAGTCGACAGAACAGACCTGAGCAGTAGGTTCGGAGGGTACACTTCCCAACTTATAAATGTTCAGCTCAATTGACCTATTCCCGAAGGATAGGGTCATAGAGCCATTACGACAGTTGATGATAGCATTGGAAGTGGCCAAAAAGGGGCGACCTAAAATCACCGGAATTTGATTCCGTGGGTTCGCTACAGGCTGTGTATCAAGTATAATAAAGTCCACAGGGAATACGAATTCCCCGATTTTTATTAACACATCCTCCAGTTCACCCCTAGGTTTGGTGATTAATCGGTCAGCCATCTGGAGAGTTATGCTCGGGGGCTTTAACACTCCGATACCTAACTGCTCATAAACCGAGAAAGGAAGCAGGTTAACACTTGCGCCAAGGTCAAGTAGAGCACGGTTGATGTGTTTTTCCCCAATAGAAATGGAAATAGTAGGACAGCCAGGGTCCTTACGTTGCCGTGGTAATTGTTAGGGGAAAGCCGTGTCTACAGTCTTTGCCATGAATATCTTCTTGGGCGCTTGAGTCTTCCTCTTCCTAGTGCACAAGTTCTTAAGAGTTTTCGCATAGGACGGAACTTGTTGGATGGCATCTAGGAGAGGGATGTTGATGTTAACTTGCTTAAACATGTCCATAATCTTTTCCATATGTGGACTCGATTTGTTAGCCCTTAACCGATTAGGATAAGGTGCTTTGGCAATAAGCGTTGGGTCCATCATAGGAGAAGGTGGTGTGTGTAGACGTGATCCCAGAATAGGGGTGGGGATCATCTGCTGTAGACTAGAAGAGGTGGGCTGAGGTAGCGAGCCTTGTGGGAAACGGAGAATAGGCTCGTGAGAAGGCGGTGGGGTAGAAGAACAAGGATCAGAAGTTGAAAAGTGTGTATGAGGAAAGGTCTCAGCCGGGGTATCATCGATAGATTTTTCAGTGTCATCAAACTCTTCCCCAACGTGATTGTCAAGCACTCTTCCAGATCTCAACGTGATTGCATTCGCATGATGTGAATAGCCAGGATTGGGTAAAGGTTGAGCTGGAAGTTTCCTTTTCTCTCCTGCACTCATTTCGGCTTTTAATTGTGCAATTTCTGCTTCCATCGATTTAATACTCTCCGCCTGGGAGGTGGAGTTTTTCTTTATATCATCGACGGAAGTTTTTATTGTCAAAAGCAAGTTCATGAATGAAGAGGATTCATCAGTACCGGTCAACTGCAAAGGATTAGACGGTGCAGGTGTGTTGACCGGATTTTGGAAGTTTTGTGCTTGGAAGGGGTGCTGACTCAATTGTGGTGGTTGCTGTAGTGGTGGACGGACCCTTTGGAAATTGTGTTGGTTTGGAATCGTATTTTGATTTTGTGATTGGTTCCAAGCAAAGTTCGGGTGATTCCTCCAACCCTGATTATATGTGGAAGAATAAGGATCGTTTCTAGGTCTTTGAAAAGCGGCATTGGTATGCTCATGACCTTGAAACGGAGAATTTAGTGGACATTCTTCCGTGAGATGTGATGGATCAGAACAGCATCCACATACAGTCTTGGAGAGTGACATTTGATTTAGGGCGGCAGCTAAAAATTTGTTTTCTATATTGTCGAATTTCTTGTGTAAAGCTGAGATTTCAGCTCTAACTCCTATGGAAACATCCGATTGGTTATCGCCAGCCCTAGACGATTGACTCACACCCTCCCACTGTAAAGATTTTTCAGCGAAATCTTCTAGAAATTTCCAGGATTCCCCATCATCTTTGGTCATGAAATTGCCTTGACACATGGATTCAAGGGTCTGTCTTGTGTTAGGATTAATGCCCTCATATATGATTCGGCACAGTTCCCATCTAAGGATTCCGTGATGTGGACATTGGACTAACAGATCCTTGAAGCGTTCAAGACATTTTGAAAATGGTTCATTTGGAAGCTGGGTGAATTGATTTATTTCGCTACGAACTCGAGCTGTCTTATGATGTGGGTAGAATTTCTTAAGGAATGCTTTGACAAATTCTTCCCAATTTGAAATGGAATGTGCGGTAGTGTTATACAGCCACTTCTCGGTTATATCGCACAAGGTAAATGGAAGAAGACGAAGACGCATAGCATCCACAGAAAGTTGTGAACTACCCATCATTGCACATACATTTTCAAATTTGGTGATAAAGACATATGCGTCTTCGGACTCGAGACCGTGATATTTGGATAGAAGGTTGATGTATTGGGGTTTAATCTGAAAATTGTCCCCGTTGGCTGGTGGAATGGATAAGGAGGTCGAAAGAGGACCTCGTGTAGGATAGCACCTCTCTTGGAGAGAGATGCGGGGTGGATTCTGCGCACCAACGGACGACGGCAGAGTAGTGGTAAAGAAGTTCAATGGAGAATCATCCATCGAAATAGGTGTGGTGGTGGGTAAAGAAGAGGTAAACGTAGAAATACCGACTTTAGGGTCGATGGGGGGAAACGAGGACTAAACGGGCACTAGAATCCCGTGTCCAGCCTATCTTGCACTAAAAAGGGTTAGTACAAGTGGCAGCGTGACTTATAATTAGGGGAATGAATGAATGTGTTGGTGTTTGTTTTGAAAATTTTAGGGATTTTTGAAAAAATGATGCAAATCACAACAAATGCAACAAGCAACCCTAAAATCTAGTGGTCACCTAGGTCAAAGCTCTAGATCGCTCCTAACTGCCAAAAGACAAGTCGCAGGATAATCCTCCACTGCCCTTTTGTCTTTCCTGTGGCCAGGTAAGTGGGAGGTTCTCCACTATCTAAGTAGTGGGCCTAATTAAGTAACCACTAGCCTTCGACACACTTGTCTTAGACACCACAAAAGAAATGCGGATAAACAATGGATTACCCACGGCCTTCTTCTGTCCTAAGTGAGTGCGACGGTCCTTAGAGTCATCTCTAGATATTTTTTAGTTAATAAGGGTAATGTGGATGCAAGTTTGTGATTTTTAGGGTTTAGGGTGGGTAATGAACTCCCCACCTAATCTGAATTTGGTCTTTGCCCCTTAATTTCCGTATTAATATGCAAACAACCAAAAATCAAAAACACGCACAATTTATTTTGCATTTTGCGGCGCTGCGATTTATTTGCAAAGAATCCTGCAGCAAATTGTTAATTGGAGCAGATGAGGGAAGAGATATGAAAGTATAGAAGTATACCTGCAATTCTGGAACAGTGAGGAAGTCAAACTGCCGCGGTTCCACCGCTTAAGTCTCTTTATGCCGTGGAATCGCAGCCGATATAGTTGATCACTGCACAAAGTTTTCTACAACCGCTTCTGGTCACCTCAAGAGCTCTCTGGAATGCTCAGAAATTTTTTTCCACAGCTCCACAAATTCCAGATTTCCTCGCAACAAATTACAATAACACGTTTAGAGTTTGTGCGAATTTTGATCTAAAAAATATAGATGGAATAAACTTTTCAACTCAAATTTCAAAATACGAACAATTAGCGCACTATCCCCGACAACGGCGCCATTTGATTGAATTCGATTTCGGATTGTGTAGTTGGAAAATTGTGTAGAGAAATCACAACCAAAAATTATTTGACCGCAATCAATAACGGTGTCGAATGTAGCGCGTTAGTAAGTGCGGATCGTCCACAGGGAAAGTGTAATCGTTCGTGTTTCGATTTAGATGAGTTGAAACTTTAAAGAAAAGAAAACAAACAATTCATGATTTGTAAATTGAAGTTCAAGAATTAGAAAAATCTAGTCTAAATCAAGAAACATTATAATCAAGAATTGAGATGTGATGGTTTCCAAATCAAATATCAAGAATCGAAGTGAGGCTCGTAGGAATCGATCAGATCTATAGATGTGTTGAAATATATTGATTACGTATTCTTATCCATCGATGAATTGATACTAGATCGATGATTATCAACGAGAATTAGGGATTTCTTATGAAACTAGGGTTTCATCATCTATCCCTTGTTCCTTCGTCGATATCATTCACATTCTAGCCTCTAGTAAATTCAAGAATTGATCGTGGATCCCTAATTTCGAGCGATCACAATCAAGAAAGCATCGCAACGAAACTAGGTCGTCGATTCTTCAATTTGCTAGGGTTTACAAAACTCGTAGGACTTAAGAATCGTTTTAAGATTTGTTACATCATCATTCTATTGATCGTCTCGACTCCTTTACGAGCGGAGTTTTACTCAAACATCACAACAAGAACCACAATCACAAATTGAGATCGAATCATGATGCAAGAATTTAAAGAAAGCAAGATTAAAGAATTTCACCTTTTATTTATCAAAAATTCCGTTACAATTCGCTCATGAACTACAAGAGGAATGAACTCGATAGTCGATTTGGCTTCGCTCGTCTCTTTAAGTCGCGGATCGGCTTGGAACAATTGCTCGATTGAAGATCGGCACCGCTCTAAAAGGTTGAAGGCTTCTTGCTTGAATGGTACTCGGGATCTTGAATTTGGCTTTGGATTTTGGATTTAGGGTTACAAGTTGTGTCACTCAGCTTGTATTAGAAATGGTGTAGATTAGAGATTAGCCATTAACCCTAGATCTAGGCTCCTTTTTATAGACCTTGCAACCCTAGATCTAGGATTCAAAATTTGAATTTCCCTCCAAAAGTTTGTTAGCTAGAGAGGCTTTTAGAAGTAGTTAGTTGGAGGGAGCTTCTTGAACTAGGTTGTTAGGAGGTTGATTAGCTTAATCATGATTAGCTTGATTTAATGATCCTTGTTGATCTGGCAGAAGCTTCGAGAGTTCTGTAGAAATTGCCATAGTTTTCTGAGATGAAGGAACTGAGAGAGGAGTACTGGAGCTGAAATGGAGTGATGACGTGGCCTTCACACAGCGGATCCGCGGCACAAGCCTACTTAGGCCGCGGATCCGCGGCCCAATAAGAGCATTGGTGATTCAATTTTTCATAGTTTCTTTGTATGGGCTTCAGTGATCTTCCCTGATATGTGGAATTCTTTAAATGTTCTTTGATCACTGCCAGATCTCCAGCCTTTGAGTTGGTGTATTTTATCAGCTTTATTTTCACAATTTTGGCTCGGTGTCCTGGAATTTCCTGCACAGATTCCGAAATAAGTGTTGCGCTACACAAGAATGATGCAATGCCATGATAAACATACAATTTCCCTCAGAAATGTCGGTTTTAGTATACAACACAGGTAATCTGGTATTTTATGGATGTTTTGCTAGTATGTGCAATATGAATACCGAACTCTTCAAGATGAGTGCAAATGATAGGGAAATTGATATGTTAAAAATGCAGTATTTTCGACTGATCAACGCACAAAACCTATACCTACACGCACGAGCACTATGTGATATTGTATTATTTAGGGTCATTGAGACATGATCCTTATTTTCCTTCGTACATATGGTATATAGCATACCTGTATACCTACATACCTACACATATGCCTTGCTATACACACATACTTACATGTACACTCATATACTTTGCTAGTTACATGAGCACCGTGCATACATACTTACATGTATACTCATTTACCTAGTTAGGGCTACACATACTTATGTGGTACTGTTTTGTCATTGACGTGGGGTCATTGATTCTTATGCGTTGGCGCATATGATAGGTAGTATATCTTGTCTTGCCTACATGCTAGTTACCTATATACTAATATGGTATCGTACCATTAGTGACGGGTATATCCATACATGAGACATAACTACATGTACAGCTTGTATACCTACTTACACATATACCTGAAGGGTATTACATCATTATTGATAGGTAGATACACATATCTTGCTATATCAACATAGTTACGCACACTTGGCTATAACTACATGTTCACCTTTATTTGATATTATATGGACTTGGAGAAATTTAGGAACAGCATGATATATATTAACTTGTTGCAGTTAAATAGCGGTTTTTCCTTTATATGCTCACATTACAGTTTTATGTTGCATATATTATATTTCATAGATTTCGCATTGATAGATGGTTTTCATATAATGTCCTCTGATATTTTTACTCCTAATTATATATAACAGTGGAATGGGACACTGTTATATATATATATATATATATATATATATATATTAGTGGAATGGGACGCTAATATATATGTATACATGTCTAATTTATATATATCATCATAATGATTCATACAAATATACTTATTCATTGCTTGATGTTTTTTGGATTTGAGGACCGTGGTAGTTTCATGAAATTATGCATTATTTGAAAAACCCGGTTTCTCTTGATATGATATTTCAGCGTCAACTATGAGATTTCTCGGTTATGTGATTGTGATATATCCGTTGTGAGGAGTGCAGTGGGCCGTGTGCGGGTATATGGTAGAGCCCGGTATGGTTCCCCTCGGCAAGGAGATCGACGGTACATGCCGATGAACCTGGAAGGTGGGCAAGTACCTACCGGTGATAGTATTTAGACTCGACGGTTATCGTGGGGATACCGACCGGAGTCATGTACGTATGGATACGTGGAATTTCGAGGGTCGAAGCTGGGCACTCGGGTTTTCCAGATAGCGTATGATACGTACCTATTAGGGCCAGTCGTGGTGACAGCACCTGATAGAGGAGTATTTATGTGTCGATGTTAGACACTGGTTTTCATGATGTTTTCGGGTGTCGGTGTTTGACACTCAGGTTTCCATGAGACTTACAGGATGTGTTTTATCTCATACTCCGCATTTATTTTATAAGCATTGCTTCATGTATTAGTAGTACCTGATAGAGTACCATTCATGACTGTTGCATATACATATTGCCATTTATTGCTTCATGTATTAGTAGTACCTGATAGAGTACCTTTCATGACTGTTGGATACATATGGCCATTTATTGCTGTTAGATTGCATGTGATAGATTCGCGCAGTACGTGCATACTTGCGATTACCTGCATATGTTATTTACTATTCACGAGTTGGCAACTCACCCCTGTTGTGCCAAAGGGTTTGCAGGTTGTTCCTAAGAGTAGTCGAGACAGGGCTTCTACCTATCATATCATGTTTTACGGCGGATACTGCTTCGGCTGACTACGTGCAGTTTTGCTATAGGTGGGTTTTGCGGTTATCCGATATTGTTTATTGTATATTCGTTGTATCATGTACTCTCCATCTACCACTTTCATGTATTACTTACAGACTTGATGTGAGGACGATATTGTATGTTATTTTGCGACTTGGAGGTCTTTTATGTAGTTTTTATTTATATTGTCTTTTATTTCTTCGTTACGGCGTCATATATCTATTGTGGTGGTTGTTTTCCGCCTTTGGACATGGATTTGCTCCCGTTGGGAATGCTTTACTTATATTTATGTTGTACCCATTTTTTTGGAGTTATTTTTTACAAAGGATGTGCTGCCAAAATTTTTAAGAAACTAAAATTGGACTTTAAAGAATTTGTAATAGAGATTTTCAAAAGTTTTAACAATATTCTTATCACTAACTACTTTTAATGGTTGATATTTCTGGGTTTTCGGCTTACTTAAATTGCGTTACGCCTGTAGACGTTGCATAGTTTAAGGGTCGTCACGTGCCAAATTTCGGGTCGTGACATAGAGGGCTTCATTGATAGTTGGAGCAGCGGAAATGTATGTAGGTTGCTTAAATCCATTTATGGATTAAAACAGGCATCATGAAGCTGGATCATCTGCTTTGATTACACAATCAAAGAGTTTGATTTTGTCAAAAATATAGATGAACTATTCATTTATAAGAAGATTGTAGAGAGTACTGTCACATTTCTCGTATTATACGTGGATGTCGTTCTCTTGATAGGAAATGATATTCCTATGCTACAATCGGTCAAACTATTCTTATCGCAAAGGTTCTCTATGAAGGATCTGGATGATGCCTCGTGCATTTTGGGTATAAGGATCTATAGAGATAGATCCAAGAGGTTATTGGGATTGTCCCAATCAAAGTACATTGACACCATCCTAAAAAGGTTTAGTATGGAAGATTATAAGCGTAGTGCCTTGCCCGCTTGTCATGGAATCACTCTCTCCAAGGACTTCTGTCCGAACACTGATGAAGAGAGAGCTCACATGAGCATTATACCCTACGCTTCAGCCGTAGGATCTATAATGTATGCAATGTTGTGTACTCGCACTGATGTAGCTTATGAACTAGTTGTGGTAAGCAGGTATCAATCCAACCCAGGGGAGAAACATTGGATAGCAGTGAAGAACATTCTTAAGTACATGCGAAGGACTAAGGAATTGTTCTTGGTGTATAGTAATGGGGATCTCCAAATGGAGGCCTTTAACGATTCCATCTTCCAAAGTTATAAGGATGACACAAATCTATCTCAGGGTTTGTACTTACCCTCAATGGAGGGGCGGTTAGTTGGAAGAGTTCCAAACATGATACCGTTGCAGAATCCACGATGGAAGATGAGTATATTGCTGCAAATGATGCTGCCAAGGAAGCCGTCTGGATGAAGAAGTTCGTCGCGGAACTAAGAGTAGTTCCAACCATTGTTGATCCAATACCATTGTATTGTGATAATAATGGGGCTATGGCATTAGCCAAAGAACCCAGGTCCCATCAGAAGTCCAGACACATACTAGGGCGATATCATTTGATCCGGGAGATAGTAGATCGCCATGAGATCGAGATTCAGAGAGTAGATACAAAGAATAACACCGCAGGTCCACTCACCAAGGCCTTTCCATAGCCGCAGTATGAGCGAATTTTTGAGATGTTGGGTATGAGATACGCCAATAATTGGCCTTAGTGCAAGTGGGAGATTGTTGGATATATGTATGCCCTATAGGCCATTATATGTATAGTGGATGCTTGGATATGTATATATGTATATAGATCACTTTCTTGCTCGACATGATAGTATGCTATCTTGTTTACTTTATCATGACATGTTCATTTGATCATGCATCTTACTTAGTTTGTACATGTTGATAAAGCCCTCAGGATATTTGCTTAACTACTGGGACTATGATGCAGATCATACTAGCGGGACACGTGTAGTTTATGAGCATATCCTTGAACTGTTCCTAGTCGTGGGTGTATCGAGACGGGGCATCAATATTCCATTGTAGACTAACGTATATCATTCTTGTCCCATATGATGGGCGATAGATGATCCCATATCCATCTGGTGTGGTGACACCAAAGATTGTATGCGGGTGCTCAGTGGAGACTAGATACAATGAACGGACTCACCGAGAACTCCTATGTGGTATTATATCTATCATCGGATAGCAGTTCTCAGGTGACACTGGTATAGGTTAGTCTGTAGACCCAAGATCGTCATAGAGTCTTGTGTGTCCTCCCACTGTACTTTGATCTCCACCCGACCACGACTCTACTGAGTCATGCAAACAGGTGGATTTTGGGTACAGTTCCGAGGCACATGGAGGCAATGAGCAATAGGAGGGGTTTCGTCTCTCCCGGTATTAGGGGTTGATGTTGTGCCATGCTCGATTGGCTATAACAAGAAGTCCCTTACCAGGGCTGCTGAGATTTACTGATAAGTGTTCTCGGTAGTTTCTCGATCTGTTATGAGCCATACACCAGCATGATTTATTGAGTTATTAGGGTCAACGATACCATCCCTAGACTCAATATGCAACATATCTGACGAAGAGACCGGACTGTACGGTAAGTGTTGCCAGTTGGCTCGACGGGAGTTTTGACAGCTTCGCTGGTTTTCTTCTGATCCCTCAATACCCGGGTGACCGTTACGTTTAGCTGACCGCTTGCAGCTTGTGGGTGTTTGATATGATCATCACCTACTACCGGCGTATTGACTAGTCTTAGAGTCCCACACAGGAGTTTCCTAACTCAGGCAAAACGATGTGGTATGCATATGAGATATGCGCGGGGACCCGATTAAATGCATGTATTTGATACCGTATATTAATCGGGCGTTTTTCTATTGGTCGGGTCATATGTGATATGACCGGTTTGTTAAATCAGGTGTTGATTTAACATTTGACTTTTAGCTTAATTCTTTATTAAACCCTTTTTTCTGTATTGATGTATGCATGCATGTATGCACATGTTGTGCAAGGACACATACATGAATGCATTGTATCATGGTTGTTGATACATGGGAGACTCACATAGTTCATTTATATATTTATATTTTGATATTGGATTAAAAGGAAAAGGAAATTAAATCATAATTGGGTTTTTCAACACTCTTCTTTTATTTGTCCTAGCTTTAACCCATGGTTTGATTTTCATTTGGATTTTAACTCATATGAAAAATATCTAGATATTTGTTTACAATGGTTTGAGATGAGAGAGTGAAAATATATATATTTTCTATTCTCATTTTTCATTAAGCTTTTATCATTATCTTTTGAGAAAAAGCTTTCGCCATCTCCTTCTTCTTCCTCCAAGATCTCTTGAGTTTTCATTTGAGTGAGGTAGTAAAAAAGAAAGGGTTTTGATTAGAGAATACAAACCACTTCATCATTCTAAACTTCTCTAGCACATTTGTGTTGGGTGTTTGCTACACTTCTTTCAAAGTTAAAGTGAAGCAAGGAACTTTGGGCAAATGGATTTCGGGTGGATCATCGTGGATAAGGAAGTCCTCTAGCGATCCGTCTCAAACTCTTAAAGGTCTAAGGAGTCACCAAGGGAAGTCTACAAAGATTGTAATTTCTTCACTTAGTGATATATAGTTTGTAGTATGTAATACTTTTAATGTTACCCTAAACTTCTAGTTAAAGATTCATGGTTAGTTTGCTTAGCACCTCTCTAATTTTGTAAAGTGGCATGTGTGATACTTCTAAACCCTAGATTAGGTTCTAGGGAAACTTAACACAAAAAACCAACATTTTGCATGATCTCTTGAATGTGGTAAGGTGGAAATCAAAGCACAGTGGGAATCACACAAGACTCTATGACGATCTCGGGTCAACGGACTAACCTGTACCAGTGTCACCAGAGAACTGCTATCTGATAATGGGTATATTACCATCTAGGAGTTCTCGGCGAGTTCGTCCAGTGTACCTAGTCTCCACTGAGCACCCGTATACCTTCTCTGATATCAAACACCAATGGATATGGGATCATTTATCGCCCATCACATGGGTCGAGAAGCGTATATGCTAGTCTACTCTGGAATATCGATGCCCTGTCTCGATACTCCCATGACTAGGAACATTTGAAGGATGTACTTGCCGACTACCTTTGCCCCACTAGTTTGATCTACATCATAATCCCGGTAGTCAAGTAATCATCCTAAGGTCTTTATCAACATGCAATAGAGAGACAATAAGTATACATCTTAAGATAAAGTGCAACCAGATAGCATACTATCATGTCGAGCAAGAAAGTCCTCCCTATATATTTCAAAGCATCCACTACAATATACATCACATGTACAGTAATGGCCTCTAGGGCATACATATAACTAACAATCTCCCACTTGCACTAAGGCCATTCGTTGCAGTATCTCATACTCAACGTCCTATAGAAGTCTCTCTAGGGGAAGGCCTTTGTGAGTGGATCCGCTGTGTTATCCTTCGTGTCAACTCTCCTTACCTCGATCCCTTGGAGATCAACCATTTCCATGATCAGGTGATACTGTCCTCAGAATATGTTTGGAACGCAGATGGGACATGCGTTCCTAGGCTAAAACCACAACTCCATTGTTTTCAAAATAATAGTTATTGGACGCTCAATGGTAGGAACCTTGTTCATCTTATGAACAAGAAATGCCCAGACAGCCACTTTGGCAGTATCGTTGGTAGCAATGTATTCAGCCTTTATCGTCTAGTATGTCACGGTATCTAGGTTGCAACTCTTCCAACATACCGTCCCTCCACTGAGGGTAAAGATAATGCCTATGACTGACTTTCAGTCGACCTTATCACTCTGGAAGCTCGAACCAAGAACATTCATTTAGTGCTTCTTAAGTACTTAAGAATGTTCTCCACAGCCGTCCAATGATTCTCCCAAGATCCGATTGATTGCTGATCACTACATCTAGTGATTTAGCAACATCTGGTCTGGTACATAACATCGCACACATGATAGAGCCTAATGCCGAAGCATAGGATATCCCTTGCATGCGACCTCTCTCCAAATCAGTCTTGGAAGACTTCTTTTTGGAGAGAGTGATCCATGAGTAAATGGGCGAACCACCATGCTTAGAATCTTCCATACTAAACCACTTTAGAATGGTATTAATGTACCTGGATTTGGGACACTCCCAATATCCATTTAGATCTATCGCCACAGATCATAATCCTCAAGATGTAGTAGGTATCATCCAGATCTTCCATGGAGAATCCTCATGATAAGAGGAGCTTGATCGAGTGTAGCATAGGAAACCATTTCCTATCAAGAGTATGTCATATCTACGTACAATACGTATAAGACAACCTTATTATCTATAACCTTCTTATATATACAAGGTTCAACTACCTTTTTGATGAAGTCAAACTCTTTGACTGCGAAATCAAAATAGATGTTCCAACTCCGCGATGCGCGCATTGAACCTGATGGACTTAAGCATAGCTTTGAAAGTCTCAACTTTTCCATCTACACCAAGAATCTTCTCAAGATCCAATTTGCTCCCAATGGGTTTTACCCCTTCAGGTGCAACATTCAAAGTTATACTTTGTTAGTGTACATGGATTCCATCATTGATCGCGTAGCATCCAACCATTTCACAAAGTCTCCACTTATAATGGCCTGCCTGAACCTGGTTGGGCCATCATCTTCCATGATGCAATCCTTGCTCCCACTGTCACCGAGAAGACCGTAATATCTCTCAAGTGGATGAGGAACCCTACCAGATTCGTGGAGAGGCTAAGGTTCGTTGGAGACTATTGAATCCTTTGGTTTTACAGCGAGCCAATAACAGAGAAAAGGATGCTCCTGGAAATCATCAGCTGTTAGTTTGTCTAGCTGGAACTCCTTCCAGTTCTACCTCATGACCACTAATTTCTTCACAAGAAATTCCTTTTCTAAAAAGGTGGCATGCTGAGAAACAAAACACCTTTTGCTCCTCAGTGTGGTAGAAAATATTCCCTCATAAATGTTTGGGATATCCTAACAAACTTATACAGAACTGATCATGCCTTAAGCTTGTACGGATTCTGCCTTTCAACATAGGCCGGACAACCTTATATCTTAACTCGTTTAAGACATAGTCTCTTCCCATTCTATATCTCATATGGACTAGTAGGCACTTGATTTGGTTGGAACCCCATTCAATAGGTATGCATCTTCTCAAGTGTATAACACCCAAAGGAAACAGGTAACTCGACAATACTCATCATAGAGCACGTCATATCACATATGGTGCGATACCTTTGCCCCGATACACCTTTGTATTGTAGTGTACTCGAAGGAGTAAGCTGAGAGAGAATCACATTCTCCTTTAAGAAACTCCAGAAACTCCATGCGCAAGTATTCTCGTCCTCGATCACATCGTAGGACTTTAATACTTCTACCCGTCTGGTTCTCAACTTCAATCTTATATTCCTTGAATTTCTCAAAAGTTTCAGACTTGTGTTTCAACATGAACATATGTCCGAATCCTGAGAGAAGATCAGTGAATATAATGAAGTATGAAGAACTAACCGTGGCATTTGTAGACATAGGACCCTATACATCATCATGTATCCATCCCAAGAGTTCAGTAACTCTTTCTCTGTTTCTAGTAAACGGAATATGGGTCACTTCACCTTTGAGACAAGACTGGCAAGTATCATAAGATGAAAATTCGAACAGATTCTCATATTCATCCTTATGTAACTTAGCTAGTCGTGTCGCATTGATATGACCTAGTCTAAAATACCACAAGAAGGATTCATTCATTTCTGAACTACTCCTCATGTGTGTGTTCTAGATACTTTAAACTGTGGTTTGATTTAGAACGTATATGCTATTATATAACGTACCTGATCCAATCAACTCTTGATTCAGGAAAATGTTCATAACATTGTCCTCCAATAAAGAATTATATCCTTCTTTAACTTAATAAAGAAACCGATGTAATGTTGTATATCAGGTTCGGTATGTAATAACATTTGTTCAAAATCAATATATGAATACAAGGTGATATCTGCCTACTGACTTGGCTGCAACAATTGCACCATTCTTTACACTAGAGAACAATCGCCTATTCTCAGTTTTCTACCTATCCGTAGCCCATGTAACATATTACATTAGTGGGATCCTAATCCGGTATCATATACCTAAGACGTAGAGGATACTGAAAAACAGTTCATAGTAATGAACACACCCGAAGAATATGCATCAACACGCTTAATCCTTGATTGGTTGGCATGGGAATCTGGATATTCTCCTATTTCCTGCTCGGAATTATAACAATTATAAGATAGAGCGGAACCAACTATCACAACCACAATTTAGGCACGTGACCGGCACTTAAACCACGTAACGTCAACAGGCGTACGCAATTTAAGTAAGCCGAAACCCAGAAATCTAAACCACCAAAAGGAATAAGTTATAAAAACATTGTTAGAAACCTTCAGGAATCTCAAGTAAAAATCTTTAAACATAAGTTCACTTTCTTAAAAAATTTCGGCAGCACCTCCTTTGTAAAAACCAGCCCCGAAATGGATACAACATAGAATATAAATAAAGCATCCCCAAACGGGAGCAAATCATGCCAAACGGCGGAAACAACCACCACAAGCATATATATACGACGCCGTAGCGAAGAAATATAAATGAAAACAGCATAAGGACGTAAAACTACATAACAAAGACCGTCTCCCACGAGCACGGCACCCAGAGTCACCAAGATAATACAACATCGATCCTCACAACATGTCTTTAATTCAATACATGAAGTGGTAGATGGAGAGTACTAGATACAATAAAGGATATACAATGTACATAAACGGATAACCGCGAACCCACGTATAGCAAAGGCTCAAGCCAAACGTAGAGGTATCCGCCGAGAAATATACAATATGAAGCCCTGTCGCGACTACTCTGAGCGTCAAGCCTGCAAAACACTATGGCACAACGGGGGTGAGTTGCCAAGTCGTGAATAGTAAATAACATCACACTGATAATCGCAGGTATGCACGAACAGCGATAATCTATAACATGCAATCTGATAGCATGAATATGGCAACATGGATATGCAACAATCATGATCAAGGTACTCCATCAGGTACTACAAATACATGAAGCAATGCATATCAAATAAATGCTGAGTATGGGATAAAACATTACATCATCAATGAATCATCATCGTGGAAAGTCCTGGTGCCTATCAACGACACCCCGAATCACAATACCTCAGGCGCCGTCACTCTGATTGGCCCTCAATCTGTAAATCTCATGGAACCTGAGTGTCCAACATCGACACTCGAAACAATATGAAATACTCGTGTCCAGCATTGACACGTAAATCCTCATATCTCAGGCGCCGCATCCTCAGATCGGTCCTCTTATCCATCTCATATCATAACTCCAAAATGGTGTCCTCCGGACATCCGCCGAGTTCTATACAATCACCGGTAGGTAGTACTCTCTCTGCCAGGCTCATCGTCTACACTACAAAAATCACCTCTTGCCCCGGGGAACCATACCGGTTCCACCATGTACCTGCAGACAGTGCCACCCGCTCCTCGAATCGGGTTTCTAACATAAATCTCAGAACCGAGAAAACTCATGGTGGACGCACTGAAATATCATATCAAGAGAAACCGGGTTTTCAAACAATACATAAATTCTTGAAATACCCTCACAGTTCTCAAATCCATAAATCACATGAAATCCATATCTCAATGCGTAAATCCATGAAATCTGATGTATGAAACATAAAACGGTAATATGAGCATTGTTCATACCAGAATATTGCATTTTAATACCGCTCATTCTTTATCTATTTATATATCGGTACTATTAACTAGTGTCTGCTCAGTAATACATATTACAGGTATCCGTGACAAAATAATGGAAATACACTTAAAATCACGGATATATCATTTGTGAGCCGACACTACAACTGGAACTGCGAACAGACAGATAGTCCAAGAGTTTCTTTGTGCAACAAGCTTGTGTACACATTTTTTTTTATCTAAATGGACAAACACAATACAAGTGTATACACAAGACTTTTTGGAGCTTGGACCATGGATGGGGCAGCCATGAATCATGGCACAAGTGGGCATAGTGTGATGTGCATTAATGGTGCATTCAATGCTACAAGATGTGTGATGTGGTGTATAGCTACTTGTTCCCTCCAAACCCAGAGTGCAAACCAGGTCAAATTAGAGAAAACAAACTGCACCAAAGTGATACTGGGGACAACACATGACCACACACCAAAAATGAGGCAGATAGCGTGGATTTGGGCCGTGCACCACACCCCCATGACCGGCCAAACAGTGCCCATTTGCCCCCAGTTTCTCACATACTCTCCCCTGCTTCCACCTCATCTTAATTTTATTGTTTGTTTAATCTTCTTTTTTGCCTATAAAAGCAGAACTTGGCAGCAAGGGAGAGGGGTCTTGGATTGTCTTTCATTTTACACTTCTACTCTTTTTTTTTCCATTTTGTTCACTTGTACATAGCAAACCCCTTGAGTTCTTTTCCTTAACTTGATCTTGCAACCTCTTCATTGAGCTTGCAAGGTTAAGCTTTGGTTAATGCACTCAAGGGTTGTATCATTCTTGAAGATTTTTTAAAGCTCTCTCTTTTGTGCTTCATTTTCCCTTAGGTTCTTTGTCTTAATTGAGCTTGCAAGTTTAAGTTTAGGTATTTGAATTCATGGCTTGTATTGTGCTCTTTGGTTCCATGGTTCTTAATGTTTCCTTCTTGCCTTTTTCAGTACTTGCTCTTTCATTACTTGTTCTTTAATTTCTTCCAATTTATTTCCATGCACTTACTTACTTGCAATTTTAATTCCATGCACTTAATTACTTGTAGTGTTCTCTTTTCTTCTCTCTTTTCTTTTGCTCTTTTGGTTTGTTATTGTGAATGGTTTGTGAATATGTTGTGTTAGGAAAGGAAACCGATATTGTAAGTTAAGAATTCCTTTCTCATTTCCTTTTCCCATATTTTCCAATTGAACTCCGTCCAAACGTTACACAAGCGCTCCGTTAGGCACCCTATCCTACCAAGGTAACGGTGATTCCTAACCGCGACCGGTTGCGTTCGGTTTGGCCGGAGGCGAAAGCAAGAGACAAGAACGGACGGTCAATAAGCCGGATTTCAAATACCGTGCTTAAGTACCCTAATCCACGTTGTTGTCAATTGCTCTAGCTTCAATCGTTAAGTTTGGCTCAAAGGTTTTAGAGCGTATTTCCTTAGCTTACACTATTTTATCTTTTCCTAACAACTTTATACTTGCATATACACATAGGATGGATAAAGAACTTTCCACCACATGCATTAATTCGTTAGAACAAGAACGTAAAACGCTCAAGCTCCCTGTGGATCGACCCGTGCTCATCGCGGCTAGCTGTAAAGCGACACCGTCGTTGATCGCGGTTAACTTTAGAACTTTAAATCTCGACACGCCAAAAACGTGCGATCAAATTGCGCCGTTGTCGGGGAGGCGGTAAAATTTTAATTCTTGTTATTTCGGGTTAATCTCTGTACATCTCATTTATACAACTAACCCTATTTTCAAAACAAACTATAAATTTCAAAAACCAAAACCAAAACAAAAAACTAACAAAGCTAACCATATTTTTTGTTCTCTGGATTTCATACCAGCTGGCACTCTGGATCTGAACTAAAAAATCAAACAATATCAGTAAGACACTAGTAGAATACTGTGAACATATAAAATATTTGGAGCCCAATATCCAAAGTTAACCCGGCGACTTCCCTCCAAAAACCGAGCTCGCCGGCCGTGTCTCCTCCTTCTGACTCCAATTTTCCTCTGTGCTCCAGTGTTCTGTTTTTTTCCCATTTGTATTGCTTGTTTTTTATAATTTTTAGTGTGTAGGTATTTAGGCATTCGTATCGCATTTCCACACTAATATCCGTTTTTTCCGACGTTTGTAGATTTTTGCGGATTTGCGAACTGCGATTATGGGGAGCAAAGTGTACATTCAACGTTAAGGTGATTATGAAGTACAGTGCCAAACATCCGAATAGTTTGACCCGTGAAGCGAACTTTTCAAGCTACTTGGATTAATTTCAAGCGAGGGTTTCTTAACCCAACAATTTATCGGTACGTATTTTTCTAACACCTTCTTCTGAAATCCGACGCATCCACTATAATATCTTTGCAGGATTCTTTGCAAGTTCGCTTTCAAACGCCTAAATTGACTAACCCGTATTTGTTGCAGTGTCGTGCTTAATATAAAAAAATGATTGTTTGATTCTTTATAGAATTTTTATTGAATTGCGCATTGCATACATTAATACGGACTTAAGGGAAAGCGAACCCCACAACATACGGTAAAGGATTTCATCCCATTTTCCGTGGCCCACAAATCATGAACATGAGCATAATGTTTACCCACACAAAAATTTAAAAGAAATTAGACTTTAAGCCTTAAGGACTTTGCGCTCACTAGGAGAAGTTAACTGTTTTTAGAACACCGCTTAACGGTATATCGTTCACGGGGTGTCTAGGAAAGTGTTCACGGCGAAACCGCCAAAAGAGAAAGAGTTATTTAATTAAGGGCCTTCGCGAAAGCGTCGGAAAACCTCCCCTTATCTCTGCACTTACCTGGCCTCATGATCAGTATATCTTGAGCCCGTTTCTCGACACAGTTTTACTTCGACAATCAAGTTCTTGAGCAGGTCTAGTTGACCTAGGTGCCATTCCGGAGGAGCAGTTGATTCAGCTACCCTAGATCGATTAGGTGCGTGGTATTTTTGTGTCATGATTGTTTTTGTCCAGATTCTTTTTGTGTGTATATTTCATTCTTTTGTTGATAACTAACCAAAAAAAATCACATTCTTTTTCTTCTCCTTTCTCTCATCATATCATGGGTACCTCACCTCGAAAAATTCTTGCCGAACTTTGGTACCCACAACCAGACATTACCTCATACGGTTCTTACTTTGGTCGAACTTCAAACGATCCCTTTATGCCTAAAATATCTTTGAAAGATCTGATAGACGTGTCTAGGACGAACCACTGGATCCTGCAATCCACTTTGTATCAACCGTTTCAACCTCGACCACCTTCTTACGATGATACCCCTTTTGAGAGTCCTGTTGTCTCTCCAAGACCATGTCTTTTGCTGAACGTATTGAACAATCTCGTAGCCGATCTTTCACTCCTGTCACCACTGCCAACTATTGTGATCAACAATTTCATTCACCTTCTTATCCAAATGTTGATCCTACTCCTGTCCAACCATTCAATTTCTATCCATCCAACCCAACTTTTGCACCTTCCCTAGATATTGCTTCTGAACCGTCATTTAGGAGTTTTCAGTATCCAAACAAGTTTGAATTTTTTACTGAAACCCCTTCACAACCCATGTCTAGTCTAGAACAGTCGTTGGAAGACTTTAAGGTAGCGTCATGCAATTAGATGATGGATTTGAATGCGTCCATGGCCGCCCTCATACAACCTAGTGACCCGGTAGCTAGTTTCTTACTAGCTCCAAATTTTCCAATGTATGATGAGACGGTAGGACAGCTTGAGAATTTGAGTGGAGAGAGTGAGCTGTACACCCTTCCAAATCAAACCTACCCATCCCAAATTGAATCCCACAACTCCGGTTTTGAATGTCTATCAAGAATCCCAAATGATTTATCAATTGAATATAGAATGTTTAATGAGTTGTGCGACTTTGTAGTGTTTGATTTACCCGATTGTGAAGGGTCCCTTTCGAATGAAACCACACCCAATTCTTTTGACCTCCACACCTCCATCTTAGAGCCAAAATTGATTGAAATCCATACTTTTGATGAAGTGTCTGAGAAATTTAACTTTCACTTGATTGAGGATATTGACACTGGGATTATTTTGGATGATGAACCCGCAGCTTTGGATGAGTTTTTCTCTCCAATTCATCATCCCGAGTCATTAACTGTTTTTCCCGAACACTATATGCGTCTGGATTTTGATGATAAATGCATGGATGAGCTGATTTTTGAGGAAAATGTTGAGGAAATTTTTTAGGATGAACCAGTTTTACTTGATGAGTCGGATTTTCCAATTCATCCTATCCCTTTCATTGACTGTGTACACCCTCCTGAACCTTTAACTGATACCCTTCCTCGATCACTCCTCTCCATCCTCTTTATCATTCCAACCTTGCAAGACACCATATCAAATTCATTTTTTATGTTTGGTTTACCAATTTCGGCGTATCCATGTTTGCTCACGAATCTTGAGGGTTTTGACCCCATTTCTCGATGGGTTAATAGATTAGTACAATCGCTTTTCACACATCGGCCATCATAATCTATGCTAATCTATTCACTCCATTTTCACACTCAAGTTCGTACTCCGTTTCTTTTTCACTTCAGCCATTCTTCTTCTCATATACCGGGACCGTATACCACTTCTATCTCCATACAGTCTCACGTATTCTCTATTTCTTTCCTCTCCGCCTTCTTTCACAAGCCACTGCTTTATAGCGATAGAATTTTTGAATGGTCGGTGCTCACTTTTGGCCTGTGTAAGGCTTTGTATAGAATGATACTGTTCTCTTCCCCCCTTAATCCTGAACTTCATCGCTTAAACAGTGGAAACACTGTTTCACTTATGTTTGGGGGGAAACTTTTTGTGTATATATTTTCTATGGTTTGCTTTTTGTTTTGTATAAAATTTTCTTTTAGGGAGCGCCGACAATTTTGACCCTCTTTGTGTAGCCTGACAGTGAGGGCACTGTCAAGTTTAAGTTTGGGGGTGTGTTCGGTAAGCTTTCTTCCTTCGCATTCATTTGTATATTCTGCATTTGCATACTTATTTAAAAACCCACAAAAATCGAAAAAAATTCTCAAAAATATTAAAAAAAAACTTTATCGTCAAGTTAGCTAATAGGGTAACTTAGATTTTATTCCGAAAGTTTAGCTGATACGTCAGAAATAACTAAATCCTAGGCTTAGGAATTGAAAACCCTAAAAATAACCCTCATTCTGTTTAACTTTGGCAAGTATACGTCCTTACAGTTTTTTTTATAGAAGTAGGTAATCTTGAGTTCAGTTCTTGAGTTAAGTTAAGATGAAGGGAAAGTAATGAAGCTTTACTGAAGAATAAGTTTGAAAAATAGTTTCTATTCTTAAGTTCAAATTTAGAATGTATATACCCTACAAACTGCACTTACATGCACCTTGAAACTTAGGATAGTAGAGGATACCTAGAAATACTCTTCCCTGAAAACGTAGTATGAAAGAAAAAATGGTATTTAAAGCTAAACACCAGAAGAGCATCATTGAAAATTATATCCGGTCTTCAAAAGAAAAATAAAAAAAATAAAGTCAAGACCTGGAAACTGCTATTTACGCTTTAAGCTTACACATTCAGTAATCGGCTGTTAGTGCCTCAAGAAACATTAATAATCGCATGAAATGTGTGTGAGCAACACCGTCCATCATTAATGAAAAGAAGTAGTATTAGGTATTAGGGCAAGGGTACTATAGAATGAATTGAATTCTCAAGTGTAGGGGTGAAAATTTACACACACGTAGGAGTATACAATCGATGTTTAAAGGAAAGATAGAAATAAAGAATAAGACTTATGTTTTCTGTAAAACTGATAAAATCCCTGATTTAAGACCGCACTTTAGAAGGAAAACTCAGGAGATACCACAATCTTTCTAAACTTTTTTGGAACGTATAGGATCTAAGGTTAAATAAATCGGAGGTGTGAAACATAAGGGTTGGATATTTCTAACTTAGGATAATAGAGTTTCTAACCTAGATACTACACTGTAGGAGTAGAATCAACGTTAACTTATAAAACTGACTTGACGGGATTTTGTGGGTGTAATCCACTGAAAACCCTCAGGAGACAACACACCTCCTACTAGGGACACCTAGAGGTTTAACGGCTAGTTGCACGCGCTCAGTGCAATCGCGTTCCCAGCGCAAGTGAGGCTATGATTTTGTTTTGCTCGGGACAAGCAAAAGATAAGTTTGGGGGTATTTGTTCATACCAGAATATTGCATTTTAATACCGCTCATTCTTTATCTATTTTGTTATATATCGGTACTATTAACCAGTGTCTTCTCAGTAATACAGATTACAAGTATCCATGACAAAATACTGGAAATACACTTAAAATCACAGATATATCATTTGTGAGCCGACACTGCAACCGGAACTGCGAACAGACCGATAGTCCAAGAGTTTCTTTGTGCAACATGCTTGTGTACACACTTTTTATCTAAATGGACCAACACAATACAAGTGTGTACACAAGACTTTTGTGAGCTTAGACCATGGATGGGGCAGCCATGAATCATGGCACAAGTGGGCATGGTGTGATATGCATTAATAGTGCATTCAATGCTACAAGATGTTTGATGTGATGTATAGCTACTTGTTCCCTCCAAACTCAGAGTGCAAACCAGGTCAAATTAGAGAAAATAAACTGCACCAAAATGATACTGGGGACAACACATGACCACACACCAAAAACGAGGCAGATAGCTCGGATTTGGGACGAGCACCACACCCCCATGGCCGGCCAAACAGTGCCCATTTGCCCCTAGTTTCCCACATACTCTCCCCTGCTGCTACATCATCTTAATTTTATTGTTTGTTTAATCTTCATTTTTGCCTACAAAAGCAGAACTTGGCAGCAAGGGAGAGGGGTATTGGATTGTCTTTCATTTTACACTTATGCTCTTTTGTTTTTCGTTTTGTTCTCTTTTACATAGCTAACCCCTTGAGTTCTTTACCTTAACTTGATCTTGCAACTTCTTCATTGAGAATGCACGGTTAAGCTTTGGTTTTTGCACTCAAGGGTTGTATCATTCTTGAAGATTAATAAAGCTCTCTCTTTTGTGCTTCATTTTCCCGTGGGTTCTTTATCTTCACTTGATCTTGCAACCTCTTAATTGAGCTTGCAGGTTTAAGTTTAGGTATTTGAATTCATGGCTTGTATTGTGCTCTTTGGTTCTATGGTCCTTAATGTTTCTTTCTTGCCTTTTTCATTACTTGCTCTTTCATTACTTGTTCTTTAATTTCTTGCAATTTATTTCCATGCACTTACTTACTTGCAATTTAAATTCCATGCACTTAATTACTTGTAGTGTTCTCTTTTCTTTTCTCTTTTCTTTTGCTCTTTTGGTTTGTTGTTATGAATGGTTTGTGAATATGTTGTGTTAGGAAAGGAAACCGATATTGTAAGTTAAGAATTCCGTTCTCATTTCCTTTTCCCGTATTTTCCAATTGAACTCCATCCAAATGTTACGCAAGCGCTCCGTTAGGCACCCTACCCTACCAAGGTAACGGTGATTCCTAACCGCGACCGGTTGCGTTTGGTTTGGCCGGAGGCGAAAGCAAGAGACAAGAACGGCCGGACAAGGGTCAATAAGCCGGATTTCAAATACCGTGCTTAAGTACCCTAATACACGTTGTTGTCTATTGCTCAAGCTTCAATCGTTAAGTTCGGCTCAAAGGTTTATTGTGGATTTCCTTAGCGTACACTATTGTATCTTTTCCTAACAACTTTATACTTGCATATACACAAAGGATAGATAAAGAACTTTCCACCACGTGCATTAACTCATCAAAATAAGAACGTAAAATGCTCCGTCTCCATATGGATCGACCCGTGCTCAGCGCGGCTAGCTGCAAAGCGACACCGTCCTTGATCGCGGTTAACTTTACAACTTTAAAACTCAAAACGCCAAAAGCGTGCGATCAAGCATATTAAGGGAAAACTGTTGTTTAAATGCATCAAGTAATTAAATATATCATGCGGTTCCCAATTTCTCAAAAATACAACGCAACATCATATAAAGGTGAACATATAGCTATAGCAAGGTGTATGTGTAAGCTTGTAGGTATGCATGTATGCTACACTTCATATGCGCAATCGCACAAGAATCAATGTCTCGATGTCACTAATCAATACAATATCACATATGTAAATGTGTTGTGTGTGTCATGGCAATTACCGACGGTATGTGTGTAGCATACAATTTGTGCTCGTGCAACATAAACCGTCAATAATAGTGCAGTGTCTAATGGGTACAACTCCAGGCACAACAGGTAATAATATGTGATGAAGTTCATACACAATCTCTTTATGTGCATATAAACATGCGGCTATTATCATATCATATCTATCTAGCCCTGACGCTTAACACCATACGGGCGATTTCCCCGTAGATGTTAAATCTACTCACCGATGATCTCGAACTAAGTAAACCCGACCACCTGCTTCCCTTTCTTCGCAGCGTCCGAAGTCCCCGCTTGCGATCCTAAAATTTCACAAACACAACACATAAGGCTAAATATCCTGCGCCGACAAAAAGACAACGAAATGCAAGGATAACGTCTATAAGATATACACACTGTGCACTTAGTGCACAAAACGCGTACGACATCGCCACAACCTTAGCTAGGATTGCTAAACGACACAACCACCAAGCCTAGACCCCGATCATACCGATCGCGCATTCACAACACAAAATATATCGTGGAAGATAATATACAACATCACAATGCCAATTGAAACCCACGCCTAATTTTTACCGAAAACCTAGTAAGCTTCTTTTAACCATTTTAGCTCAAATCTACAGGTTAAACAATTCTAGTGGCCACAATCATCACATAATAGCTTAAATAAGACACACAAACCCTTACTACAATTTTAATCTCTCCCATATAAGATTTAGTACAAGTTAGTTTGCAATCAAGTTTAATTAGACAATTAGGAAAATAACAATTTACAATCTCACAACTATGTTAGGTTTTCCATGTCTAAACAACTCAATTATGTAGGGTTAGCTTAGCACCTTGTGAAGGTTTTGGCAAGCATCAATCATGCTAGTTTAAAATTTTTAGGGTGCACAACAAACCCTAATGTGATGTTGGCCGCAGAACCGCCGCCAAACGCATGGTTTGGCCGCGGTTCCGCGGCCAACATCTTGAGAAGTTAGGGTTTGATTTGGGTTAGCATTTGGATTAGCTTTTGCATGAAGTTTCAGGAAGCTTCCTTTTGTTTTTTGCTAAGATATTTTTTGTTGATATTTTCGAACCCAACCCAAACCCTTTACTCTAGTTAACTCCCTACAAATTAACCATTACAAACAATCAAAACCCTAAGTTGATCTTCATAACCCTTTCTTAAATTCCAAAACATGCTAATTAAAGCCATAATTAAACATATAGTAAACTAGATTAAGGTATATAAACAACAACTAAAGCTTAGGATTATGATTTTATACCTCACACTTGATTCTCAAATTTGCAAAATAACTCCCAAAATAGCCTCCATAATGCTAACTTTCTTCATGAACCAAGCTAGATTTAGGCTAAAGAATATTGGTTAAGGATTTATTTTAGAGTTTGTAGGATTTTTTGTTGATTTTTGATGAATTTTTGGAGCTTTTAGAAGTGGAAATGGAGTGGGGAAAATGATGGGGCAGCCAGGGGGGCTCGGCCAAAGCAAAGAAGAGGGGAAAGTTGTGGATGAGTGTGGAAATTTCTAGTCTAAGTTCACCATTAAAGCTCAATTAAAGGACCTCCCATCATGCAACCTCTTAATTCATTTCATTTCTAATTTCTTTAAACCTTAGAAACTCCTAGAACTCTAGATATTTTGAGTAGAAGACAACAAAGTTTAAACTTGTAATTAAGTTAGCTTGTTTCACTTTTGTATAATTAACCCAAACCAATTTGTAATTACCACTAATCAAGTGTATAATTAAAATCTTATAATAATATTTTAATTATGGGAAAAAAATATTTAAGTGAACTCAAAATTATAAGCGACCAATCAAAAACCGCATACTAGAAAATTTCCTAGTTAAACTAGGTGCATTCAAGTTTATATTGAAAAATGATCACTTCTTGATTTTTACGGAAAACACCAATTATTTTACCTATTATCGGAAAATTCGCCTAAACGATTTCTAAAACGTTACAATCTTCCCCCTTAAAGAAATTCGGTCCCCGAATTTAAAATTTTAACTACACGTACCTTCGAAGAGATGAGGGAATTTGTTCTGCATCTCGCTCTCGGCCACCCAAGTGATCTCCTCACTAGTCGGGCTACGCCAAAGAACCTTCACAGATGGCAAAACCTTTGACCGAAGTTTCTTCACCTGCTGATCCAATATAACTACCGGATGCTCGGTGAACGAAAGATCGCACTCTAACTGAACGGTCTGATACTGAATCATGTGAGAAGGGTCATGAAGGTACTTGCGAAATATCGACACATGAAATACGGGGTGAACATCGGGGAAGCTGGGTGGAAGTGCCAAACGATAGGCAACGGCACCAACTTGCTCAAGGATCTTAAAAGGACCAACAAATCTGGGACTGAGTTTCCCTTTCTTCCCAAATCTCATTACACCCTTCATCGGAGAAATCCGTAGGAATACATGATTCCCCACTGCGAACTCGAGCCTGCGACGACGACGGTTGGCATTAGACTTCTGTCTGCACTGGGCTTCTCTCATCCTATCCTGAATCAACTGGATCTTCTCCGTAGTCTCCTGAACTAGCTGGGGTCCCAAAATCCTTCACTCGCTAAGTTCGGTACAACAGACTGGCGATCAACACTTTCTACCATACAAAGACTCAAAAGGCGCCATCTGAATCGTCTCCTGATAACTGTTATTGTAGGATAACTCTATCAATGGCAAGTGACGATCCCAACTGCCACCAAAATCAAACAAGCACGCACGAAGCATATCCTCCAAAGTCTGTATAGTCCGCTTTGACTGACCATCGGTCTGCGGATAAAAAGTGGTGCTAAAACTCAAATGGGTACCCAAGGCTTCCTGAAGCTTCTGCCAAAGACGGCTAGTGAACAGGGTGCCCCTGTCGGATACGATGCATGTAGGAACGCCATGCAAACACACAATCTCGTCAATGTACAACTGAGCATACTGAGTATAACAGAAAGTGGTCTTCACTGGAAGGAAGTGAGCCACTTTCGTCAACCGGTCAACGATCACTCAAATGGAGTCATACCCTCGACTGGCCCTGGGTAGACCCATAATGAAATCCATAGAAATCTGCTCCTATTTCCATTCCGGGATGGGTAAAGGCTGCAACTCTTCTGCCGGTCTTTGATGCTCAGCATTGACTTGCTGACAAGTCAGGCACCTCGAAACAAAGTCCGAAACATCACACTTCATCCCTACCCACCAGTAAATGTCTCTCAAGTCACGGTAAATCTTGGTGGAACCTGGATGAACGCTAAAGGCTGACTGATATGCCTGCTCTAGGATCTCACCTCTCAACCCATCGGTATCAGGTACATACAAACGAGTCCCGAAACATAGCATACCCTGGTCATCAATCATGAACTCCAAATCTGTACCCTGCAGAACAAGCTCATGAATCTCAGACAAACGGGCATTGCTGGGCTGCGCCTCACGGATACGATCAAGTAGAAGTGGACGGGCACGGACGTGAGCAAGCTATCCCCAAGTGGAAGTGAACTTAAACTATACTCTACCATCACACAAGATCTTCCAATCTGCAGAAGACTGTCTCTGAACTGCGCTCAACTGGGACAAGCTACCCCCGGCCCTACGACTCAAAGCATCAGCTACCAAATTCGCCTTGCCCGGGTGATAAAGGATCTCGCAATCATAATCCTTCACAAGCTCCATCCACCGGCGCTGTCTCAGATTCAGATCTCGCTACTGGTAGATTACTTCAAGCACTTATGGTCCGTGAAAATCTGACACGACTCTCCGTACAAGTAGTGTCTCCAAATCTACAATGCAAAGACCACCGCGGCCATCTCAAGATTGTGAGTGGGATAATTCTGCTCGTGCTTCTTCAGACGCTGAGAAGCGTAGGTAATAACTCTATCATGCTGCATCAATAAATAACCGAGCCCCACTCGAGAAGCATCACAGTAAACAACATAGCCGCCCGATCCAGAAGGCAATGATAGAACTGGTGCAGTCGTTAATCGAGTCTTCAACTTCTGAAAACTCTGCTCGCATGCCTCAGTCCAAAGAAAAGGAACCCCTTTCCTGGTCAGTCCAGTCAGCGGTGCAGCAATACTCGAGAAGTCCTGCACGAAATAGCGGTAGTAACCAGCTAAGCCCAAAAAGCTGCGGACCTCTGTTACAGATACAGGCCTGGGCCAAAGCTGTATGGCCTAGATCTTCCTCGGGTCCACAAGAATACCGTCTCCCATTACCACATGACCCAGGAAGTCAACTCTATCAAGCCAAAATGCGTATTTTGAGAATTTAGCATACATCTGGTGCTCTCTTAATGTCTGCAAAGCAATCTTCAATTGATGCTCATGTTTTTCTCGACTCCTAGAGTAGACCAGAATGTCATCAGTAAAAACAATAATAAACCGGTCGAGGAATGGCCTGAAAATCTGGTTCATCGGATCCATGAATGCTGCTGGGGCATTGGTGAATCCGGACGACATCACCAAAAACTCATAATGTTCGTAGCATGTACGAAAAGCCGTCTTCGGAATGTCATCATTCCGAACCCGCAACTGATGATAACCCGATCGCAAATCAATCTTAGAAAAATGTTTTGCAACCTGGAGCTGATCAAACAAATCGTCAATACGAGGTAAAGGATACCTATTCTGCACCGTAACTCGGTTCAATTGAAGATAATCCATACACAACCTCAAACTGCCATCCTTCTTCTTGACGAACAGAACAGGAGCTCCCCAAGGCGAAACACTCGGACGCACAAGTCCCCCATCAAGCAACTCTTGTAATTGATCTTTAAGCTCTCTAAGCTCCGCTGAGGCCATCCGGTAAGGTGTTATAGAAATAGTCCCCGTGCCGGGAATCAGATCAATGCAAAACTCAATATCGCGCTCTGGCGGCAACCCAGGTAACTCATCGGGAAAAACGTCGGGAAACTCTCGCACGATAGGAACCCGGTCCAATGACTCTATTATAGCTCCAGTATCACGAATGAAAGCCAAGAATCCCCGACATCCTCTCCTCAAAAGCCGACTAGTGCAAAGGGCTGAAATCAAACTGTAAGGGGCGGCACCACGATCCTCCAGCACAACATGAACTGACCCGCCGGGAAAGAAACCTAACTGTCATCTCGCGGCAGTCCACGGACGCATAGCAAGTAGCTAACCAGTCCATGCTGAGGAGAACGTCGAAGTCCAACATCTCAAGAAGGATCAAGTCGACGGACAAATCTCTATCTCCTATACGAACGGCACACTACCGAAACACGTATCGCACAACAAACGACTCGCCAACAGGAGTATTCACGATAAGCAGCTGATCTAGCAAACATGACTCTCGACCCAACCTCGGCACGAAGTGTGCAGAAACATACGAGTGCGTAGATCCCAGATCAAATAAAACGTGTGCATCGAAGGAACATACAGAAAGAGTACCTGAAACCACTGCATTGGATGCCTGGGCATCCTGATGAGTCAAGGCAAACACTCGAGCCTAACCTCTACCGGAAACTGGTTGTCCTCCGCCTCTACCACCGCATCCTCTCTGAACAAACCCTCCGCGACTATGACCTCTCTGAGCATAAGTCTTACGTGGAGCAACAACAGGCGCAAGAGGCAACGCTCTCTGAGGTGGAGAATGTGGTAAGGTAACATGTGGTATGGCTGCCTCTTTCTGGCGTATCACTGTACAATCCCTAATGATGTGATGTAGACTGCCACACCCAAAGCACCCATACGTCGAAACTGCTGACCCTCCTGGGCATAAGTGTGAAATAACTGGCCTCATCCTATGTCTCTACAACTCCCCGTGCCTGAACGAACGTTGTCACGGCGTCTAAACATCTGTCCCCAGGCTGATATACTATTACGAACTCTCTTCGGTTTCGAAACAACCGACGTCTCGGAAAGACGCTCCTCAACTAATAGAGCTGCGTCCACTGCTGCTGCATACATGTCACAATGCTGTGCGCTGATAGAGAGGAACAACTGGTTACGCAGTCCTCGAACAAACCTCTTGATCTGCATCTCCTCAGTAGCTACCAAATACGGAGCATACACAGATAGCTCGGTAAACTGCACATCGTACTCTGCCACCGTCATACCCGGAGTCTAGCGTAACTACTCGAAACTGCACGCTCGAGCAGCCCTGATGCTCTGTAGAAGAAAACGGTCAAGAAACACCGTCACGAACTCAGCCCAGGTCATAGGAGAAAGACTTGTAGCTCTGCCCTTCTCTAAAGACTCGCACCACTTCTAGGAAAGACCCTCCAGACGAAAACTCGCGAACTCTACCCATCTCGCGTCGGAGCATCTCAGCGAACGACATATCCTGGCCATCCGATCGATAAATGACTGCGGATCCTCAGCTGCATCAGTGCCTGTGAAAACTGGAGGCTTCAGCCTCATGAACTTAGATAACGATACGGTGATCACCTCTGTAGCTGTAGGTACAACTGCTTGAACAGCAGGCACCATCGCGGTCCCTGCAACAGGTGGAACAATCTCCTGTCTCTGTGCTCGACTGGCCTCAACCAATGACCCCATCATCCGGCGTAAATCTAGCATACCGTCCTCTAGCCTCGTAATACGATCCTTCGAAGGTGGACCAATCTTCTTCGGTACAACGGGCGTACCGCCCTAGTCAGTCCTCATCTCAGACGAGTCAACTCTGACCTCGGCCCTCACGGCCGCTCTCCGTGCTCTCGTAGTCTTCGGCGGTATAATGGCTGGAAATGTAAATATGATTCGATAAGAACATAGAAATCGAATCGCAAGGATGTATATAATCATGGAAGGAATTTCAAGCAATAAGTCCTAAGGTCACTTAGGCAGAGTACCGTGTCGTAAGTATGCTGCGGAACATACACACGCTACGTCACTCTGCTTAAGCTACCTACTCTATCATACCAAAGTTATTCTACACTCCGAAAGGTAAAACCTAGCGCTCTGATACCAATTTTGTCACGACCCAAATTTAGGCACGTGATTGGCACTTAAACCACGTGACGTCAACAGGCATACGCAATTTAAGTAAGCCGAAACCCAGAAATATAAACCACCAAAAGGAATAAGTGATGAAAACATTGTTAAAAACCTTCGGGAATCTCAAGTAAAAATCTTTAAACATTAGTTCACTTTCTTAAAAAATTTCGGCAGTACCTCCTTTGTAAAAACTAGCCCCGAAACGGGTACAACATAGAATATAAATAAAGCATCCCCAAATGGAAAAAAATCACGCCCAACGGCGGAAACAACCACCACAAGCATATATATACGATGCCGTAGCGAAGAAATATAAATGAAAACAGCATAAGGAGGTAAAACTACAGAACAAAGACCGGCTCTTACGAGCAAAGCACCCAGAGTCACAAAAATAATACAACATCGATCCTCACAACTCGTCTCTAAGTCAATACATGAAGTGGTAGACGGACAGTACTAGATACAATAAGGGATATACAATGTACATAAACGGATAACCGCAAACCCACCTATAGCAAAGGATCAAGCCAACCGTACCAGTATCCGCCGAAAAAGATACAGTATGAAGCTCTGTCACGACTACTCTGAGCGTCAAGCCTGCAAAACACTATAGCACAACGGGGGTGGGCTGCCAACTCGTGAATAGTAAATAACATCACAGTGGTAATCGCAGGTATGCACGAACAACGATAATCTATAACATGCAATCTAATAGCATGAATATGGCAATATGGATATGCAACGATCATGATCAAGGTACTCCATCAGCTAATACAAATACATGAAGCAATGCATATCAAATAAATGCTGAGTATGGGATAAAACATAACATCATCAATGAATCATCATCGTGGAAAGTCCTGGTGTCTATCAACGACACCCCGAATCCCAATATCTCAGGCGCCGTCACTCTGATTGGCCCTCAATCTGTAAATCTTATGGAACCTGAGTGTCCAACATCGACACTCGAAACATCATGAAATACTAGTGTCCAACATCGACACAAAAATCCTCATATCTCAGGCGCCGCATCCTCAGATCGGTCCTCATATCCATCTCATATCATAACTGTTAGTTGTATGTATGCCCTAGAGGCCAGTATTGTACAGATGATGTATATTATATTGGATGCTTGGACATATATAGAGATGACTTTCTTGCTCGATATGATAGTATGCTATCTGGTTACTCTTTATCTTAACATGTACACTTGTCTTTTTAAACTGTCTTATAGTTACATGTTGATAAAGCCCTTAGGATGTGTACTTGACTACCTGGACTATAATGCAGATCATACTAGTGGGGACATGGTAGTCCATAAGTACATCCTTCAAGGTCCTTAGTCGTGGGTGTATCGAGACAGGGCATCGATATACCAGTGTAGACTAGCGTATATGCCTCTTGACCCATGAGATGGGAGATGGATGATCCCATATCCATTGGTGTTTGACATCAGAGATGGTATACGGGTGCTCAGTGGAGACTGGGTACACTGGACGGACTCGCCGAGAACTCCCAGATGGTATTATACCTCACGTTAGATGACAGTTCTCAGGTGACACTTGTACAGGTTAGTCTGTAGACTCGAGATCGTCATAGTATCTTGTGTGATTCCCACTGTGCTTTGATCTCCACCTTACCACGTCCATGAGGGCGTGCAAAACGGTGGTCTTTGGGTACAGTCCCGAGTCACATGGAGGCAATGAGCGATAGGAGGGGTTTCGTCTCTCCCGGTATTGGGGGTTGATGTTGCGCAGTGCTCGATTGGCCGTAACAGGGAAGTCCCTGGCCAGGGCTGATCAGAGATTTGCTGGTAAGTGTTACCAGTAGTTTCTCGACCCGTTATGAGCCTCACATCGGCACGACTTATCGGTTATTGGGGTCTGATGTTTACCACCCATAGACTTGATATGCGACATATTAGACGAACAGACCGGACTGTACGGTAAGTGTTACTGGTAGTATTCATAGGAGTGTGAGCGGGCTAGCTTGTTGATCTTCTGATCGCTCAATACCCGGATGGCCTTTACGTTTAGCAGACTGCTTGCGGCTTGTGGGTGCTTGATATGATCATCATCTGCTACCGGAGTATTGACGAGTCTTCAGAGTCCTACACAGAGGTTTCCTGGCTCAAGCGAAACGAAATAGGAGCGCATATGAGATATGTGCAGAACTGAGAATAATGCGTGTATGTGATACCGTATTCCATTCTCGTGATGAATGTATCAATTGGTTATATTCGATATAACCTAGATATCGAATCGACGATTGATTCGATAAGTCGATACATAGGATACTAGTCGGTTATATGCGAGATGACCGGATCGTTAAGTCAAGTGTTGATTTAATGATTTAATGTATAATTATATATTTGATATATTATTTTGCATTAACTAGTATTGGTTCACTTTAAATGGATTTTCTCACTTGATGTGCAAGTTGTATATGTGATATACTTTTGTGCACATCTTTGTATCATGTTTGATGATGCTTGCTCATTTGGTTAAGTGTAAAGAATTAAACCTAGATTAAGAAAGTGATTAGGGTTTTTATTATCCATTCTTTTATTTATTGATTTTGGAAAAAGAATGGGATAAGAATACAAAATGGTTGCTTTCATTCTTGAACCTTTGTGAAGCTTCATGAAGCTTTGACCAAAGTGACCAATTTGTCTTCATGCTTAACCCTAACCACTCTTCTAACCTTGGTCAATTCTCTACACCTAACCATGGTTCCTATTATGATAAGTATTCATTTCTTTTTCATTTTTAGATTAACTTATCATAATATTTCCTTCTTCTTGATCTTCTTCTTCAAGAAAGAAAGCTTGATGCCATCAATGGCAACTTGAGTTCTAAAGTGAGAAATCCAATTCTAAAGTGAACCCACCTCCTATTTTTTCACCCTCTACCTCTTGCAAAGTTGTTTTGGGTGTTTCCTTCACAAGTTTCACAAATTTGTGAAGTCGGAGCTTGAACTTGTGATGCCTCAACGTAGATCATCTTCGGCACGAAGCCGACGACCTAGTCCGCCCATTTCTCCGATCAAGCCGACGATTGAGTCCGGGATTCGAGATGGACAGCGATAGGACGCCTACGTGGAGCTAAGGAAATGGAGAACCGGATCTACAAAGGTTGTAGCCTCTCTCCTTTAGTTAAGATGTTAACTTGTTTCGTTTTTCGCCTAAATTTCTAGTCGACGATCCGTATTAGGGTTTCGCGGCACTCATAAAATTTGAAATTGGCATGGTTGATGCCTTGTGAGACCTCTTGAACGTGCCTAGGAACCCTACAGTGGTATCAGAGCCTAGCTAGAGCCTTAGGCGAAGTGTAGACGACGTTTGAAACCTGATCGAACCGAAACCCTAAAACCTAAGTGCTCTCTGGACTTTTTCTAAAAACTGGGTTTTTTCCAGATTAAAAATGCTTAAAAAATTCAGCAGGGAATTCTAAGAATTACGGTGCAATTTTTTCCAATGAACAGTAGAATGTGCGGCGGAACCGCGGCAGAAGCATGGCTTCTGCGGCGTTTCCGCGGCCTAATGATTACGTCAGCCCTCCTCCTTTGCACAGTAATTCCTATTTCACAGTGCTGAGTTTTCTGGGAATTTTTAAATTGACTCGAGAGTTGAGTGTACTGGGGTTGCATTGGGAATCGAAGATTCGATCGGATTATCATGTTTTGTCTATGTGTTTTTCCGGATAATTTTTGAATATGTTAAAAAGTTCGACCGGATATAAATACCCAACTTTTCCCCTGCCGGAAAATTTCCAAAGTGTTGGATTTTTCCTATGGTTTAAGGACGTTCTGAGTAGTGCAAGTAACGCGATGGTCCCTCTAGAAAACAACAAACCTTAACTCGATTATGTGACCGTCTTGAACTGCCCTTTGAACCTTCGGGTTTGGGGCAGTACGGCGTGCCACATGTGAGGCGTTGGCTTGACCCTTCTACGGCTGGACCGTTGGTACTGAGGCATGAAGTGAATGTCTTTGAACCTATTTCATGTGTTGAACGGTTTCGGGAAAACTTAGGTGTTCGAATGTTCGATCGGAAAGTTTAATATTTTCTATTTATCCGGAATGGGATACAATAATTGGAATTCACAAACAGTTATGAGATAACTGAATGAATGTTATAAATCTTGCAGTTTAGTCTCACTTGATATTGAAAAGAGTTTTCGATAATGAGACTAAAATGCGGGGTTTATAATTGTTAGGTATGTGATGTCTAAGTATTTCATTTGATTAGGCATGTGATGTCTAAAGAGGTTGCGGATTCCAATTGTTGTAGTTTTACACTTTCTTTTCTGTGACCGTAAGTGTAATATGTAATATCGCCGGTTTCGTTGCTATATGTCAACGACAATTGGGATGCGCATATTTACTTACGTTGATGACATGTGATGTTATGTGTTGCTGGATATGTTATATTGGATCGTCGTGTTTGAATAGCCGGGTTTTTTTTTTATGTGAGATGAGTGTTTTTCATTTTCATTCATGTAAAACCTTGTATGTAATATTCTTTTATTGGGGCATTTCCAGGTTGCGGAAGATGTCACCCTTTGTATATTATTTACTTTTCCGCATTAGGATAGACCCAAGGAGGGGAGCACAAGTAACCGGGTTCTAGGGTCCAGTGGGAGACCATCTCGAGGAGTCGAGTCCCGGTCTCCTAACCCTAGATTTGGTAGGGTTGCTTGCCGCTCTCGTAGGGGTCTAGGGGTGTGGGATTGGCTATTCATCACGACCGTGGAATCCGTGTTTTATACTGGCTCGTATTGAAAACACGGACGTCCTAGTATATCCAATGTTTCATATGTTTCTTCTGCTGCTTTATCTGTGATGTGATCATGTGATGTTCTGTGATAGATACAGTATATAGTATATATGATATATTATATAGACGTTACTTATGTTTTGCACCCGCACTAGCCCTGCCCTGCTCTGTCGTTAGTTACCTAACCTAACGGTGCACGAGGGGACATCCAAGCGAATGCGGATGGCATAAGTTTACGTCGTATTTAACTGTGATGCTTAGGTGACTTAAATGATGGGACTTCATTAATGTGATTAATGAAAGAAAAGAAACCTAAGATGTTGTAGAATCGAATTTCAAAAATAAAACAGGTAGCTACAGTTCTTGCTTTGCATAGCGATATATATGATATACCCTGCACCTTATTCGATGAGGAAAGGACCGAGATCCCTTCACCAGGAGTGACTCCTTTAGCAATAACTGGCAGATGCTACACACTCGGTTTGCTTTTGATTGCTTTTGAGTTCTTGCTTTGCACAGCGATATATATGATATATCCCGCATCTCATTCGACGAGGAAAGGGCCGACGATCACTTCACCGGGAGTGACCCCTTTTGCAAAACTAGAAAAGGCTCAAAATCACTCCATTTCAAAACTTCATTTGATTCTACAACGATATCAAGTTCATTACGCAATAGGTTTTCAGAAAAACCTGTCGTAGCCCTCCGTCATTTCAGATAAGTCCTGTTTAGTATTCGTGTTGCGTTTGTTGACCTTGTCAAGGCGCAGTGTGCAGTAGCTAACCGGTATTTATCTGCTTATGCATATGATGCAGATTGGGTTAGGGTAGTCGTACGGCCTTGTTGACCTTGTCAAGAGTCGTGCGGGTGGGTTTGATTCAATCAAGAAATGACGGGTTAAACTTGACTTGCGGTCTATGGTTTGTTGACCTTGTCAAGGTCATAGATCGTTCGGGGCAAAATATTATCAGGAATTTCAAGTGTTGAAATTTGAAATGAGATTGCATACCTTCTATGAGATAGTTGGATCCCGATACCCACTGCGAGTAAGAGTTACTCCTGGGAGAGTTTTACACATTGCAATTAGCTGATCAAGTAGGTGTCTAGAAAGGTGTCAATGGGGTTACGCCTCTGGGAGAACGAGGTTTACATTAATTAGGTTCGTGCGAAAGCACAGGGGACCTCCCTCAAAATACCGACACTGGCCTGGCTGAAAGATTGACGAACTTGTAGTGTGTAATTAATCCCGGCTAGTCTTTCCTTTTAGGGTTTGAAGGAAGATTTGATAAAAACCAGTGGGAGCCATCCTGATTAGATAAGATAATAACCAATCTGATCTTGCAAGAGCATACGCTAAAGTGTTTTCTTCTCTCTCTCTCCAGGTAGCGACCATGTCACGCCCTAATAAAGATAATAATATGGATGTATTGACCGAACCCGCATGTTATACTGTGCTGGGGAACGTTGGTTCCGTTCTTTCCTATAAGAGTTATAGGACTGAACAGGATATAGGGGAATGCCAGGATTCGCATGCCACCCGAATGAAGAAAGTACATGATGATGCATTTTCTTCGGGTGTGTTCGTTACAGAGAACTGTTTCTCCATTTGCTCCACGTCTTGGGTATTAGATACCGGGTCAGGATCCCATATATGTAATCAGTTACATGGGCTCAGGAAAGGTAGAGAACTTGGAGAAGGTGATAAAGACATTAGAGTTGGAAATGGTGCAATTGTTGCAGCTAAGACTGTCGGGGAATATCACCTTGTATTACCAACTGGTAATACGTTGGTTCTGAACGAATGCTATTACATGCCGAACCTGATATGCAACATTATATCGGTTTCTTTGTTGAGTAAAGAGGGATATAATTTTGTATTACAGGACAATGTTATGAACATTTTCCGTAACCAAAAGTTGGTTGGATCGGGCACGTTATGCAATGGCATTTATGTTCTAAATCAATCAACAGTTCTGAGCATAACAAACACACACAAGAGGAAGAGTTCTGAACTGAATGAATCCTTCTTATGGCATTGTAGACTGGGTCACATCAATGCGACACGACTGGCTAAGTTGCATAAGGATGGATATTTGAATCCGTTCGAATTTTCATCTTATGACACTTGCCAATCATGTCTCAAAGGCAAGATGACCAAAACTCTGTTTACGGGACACGGAGAAAGAGTTACCGAACTCTTGGGACTGATACATAGTGATGTATGCGGTCCTATGTCTAGACATGCCAGGGATGGTTCTTCGTACTTCATTACATTCACTGACGATCTCTCTAGATTCGGATATGTGTTCCTGATGAAACACAAATCAGAAGCTTTTGAGAAATTTAGAGAATATAAACAAGAAGTCGAGAACCAAACCGGAAAAAGTATTAAAATCCTTCGATCTGATCGAGGAGGTGAATACTTAAGCAATGAATTCCTGGACTTCCTAAAAGAGAATGGGATTTTCTCTCAGCTGACTCCTCCATATACACCACAGCACAACGGTGTATCAGAACGGAGGAACCGCACCCTATTAGATATGGTGCGCTCTATGATGAGCACAGCTGAGTTACCTATTTCCTTCTGGGGATATGTGCTGGAGACAGCAGCATACCTATTGAATCAAGTTCCATCTAAATCTGTACCTACCACACCATATGAGATATGGAGTGGGAAGAGGCCATATCTTAAACGAGTTAAGATATGGGGTTGTCCAGCCTATGTCAAAAGACAAAATCCGGCCAAGCTCGAGGCACGGTCAGTTCTCTACAAGTTTGTGGGATATCCAAAGAATTCATATGGGTATTTTTTCTACCACAGTGAGGAACAAAAAGTGTTTGTTCCTCAACATGCCACCTTTTTAGAAAAGGAATTCCTTGAAAAAGAAATTAGTGGCAAAGTGGTAGAGCTGGAAGAAGTTCCAGATACACAAACCGTAACTGAAGATTTAGTGGAACCAGAAGATTCAGTAGCTCCCGACGAACCCCAGCCTCTCCGCCGATCTAGTAGGGTTCCTCGCCAACCTGAGAGATACTACGATTTTCTCATGGATGGTGGGAGCGAGGATTGCATCATGGAGGATGATGACCCAACTAGCTTCGAGCAGGCCATCACGAGTAGGGACTCAGTGAAATGGTTGGATGCTATGCGATCCGAGATGGAATCCATGTACACCAACAAAGTATGGACTTTGGAAGTTGCTCCTGAAGGGGTAAAACCCATTGGGAGCAAGTGGATCTTCAAGAAGAAACTTGGTGTAGATGGGAAAGTGGAGACTTTCAAAGCTAGACTTGTTGCAAAGGGTTTTCGTCAAAGACCAGGTGTGGACTATGACGAAACCTTTTCTCCAGTGGCTATGCTTAAATCCATCCGGATCATGCTTGCCATCGCTGCATATCATGACTACGAAATCTGGCAAATTGATGTTAACACCGCCTTTCTAAATGGTGATTTAGAAGAGTGCGTGTACATGACTCAGCCAGAGGGCTTCGTAGACAGTGGGAGCAGTGGGAAGGTGTGCAAGCTGCTTAAATCCATTTATGGATTAAAGCAAGCAACGCGGAGTTGGAACATCTGCTTTGACGTCGCTATCAAAGAGTTTGATTTCGTCAAAAACCCAGATGAACCTTGTATCTACAAGAAGGTAGCAGAGAGTAAGGTTGTCTTCCTCGTATTGTACGTGGACGACATACTGTTGATAGGAAATGATATTCCTATGCTGCAATCGGTCAAGCTCTTCTTATCACAAAGATTCTCAATGAAAGATCTTGGTGATGCCTCCTGCATATTGGGAATAAGGATCTATAGAGATAGATCCAAACGGATATTGGGATTGTCCCAATCTAGGTACATTGACACCATACTAAAGAGGTTTAGTATGGAAGAATCCAAGCGTGGGAACTTGCCCACGATCTCTGGAGTCACTCTCTCCAAAGAGATGTCTCCCAAGACTGATTTGGAGAGAGCTCGCATGCAAGGGATACCCTATGATTCAGCTGTAGGCTCTATCATGTATGCGATGCTATGTACCAGACCCGATGTTGCATACTCACTAAGTATAGTGAGCAGGTATCAAGCTGATCCTGGAGAGAGTCACTGGACAGCTGTGAAGAGCATTCTCAAGTACTTACGAAGGACTAAAGAGATGCTCTTGGTGTATGGTAACGGAGAACTCCAAGTGGAGTCCTTTACCGATTCGAGCTTCCAGAGTGATAAGGACGACTCTAAGTCGCAGTCGGGATTTGTCTTTACCCTTTACGGAGGGGCGGTTAGCTGGAAGAGTTCCAAGCAGGAAACCGTGGCAGACTCGACGATGGATGCTGAATACATCGCTGGCAACGATGCTGCTAAAGAGGCTGTCTGGATCAAGAAGTTCATTACTGAACTTGGAGTGGTTCCATCCATTGAGCATCCAATACCTTTGTATTGCGATAACAATGGAGCGGTGGCTTTGGCCAAGGAACCTAGGTCCCATCAACGATCCAGGCACATTCTGAGGCGGTATCACCTGATCTGGGAGATAGTTGATCGCCGGGAGATCGAGGTCAGGAGGGTTGACACGAAGAACAACACGGCGGATCCACTCACGAAGGCCAATCCCCAGATACAGTTTGAGAGACTCTTCGGGATGCTCGGTATGCGATACTACAGCAGCTGGCCCTAGTGCAAGTGGGAGATTGTTAGTTGTATGTATGCCCTAGAGGCCAATATTGTACATATGATGTATATTATATTGGATGCTTGGACATATATAGAGATGACTTTCTTGCTCGATATGATAGTATGCTATCTGGTTACTCTTTATCTTAACATGTACACTTATCTTTTTAAACTGTCTTATAGTTACATGTTGATAAAGCCCTTAGGATGTGTACTTGACAACCTGGACTATGATGCAGATCATACTAGTGGGGACATGGTAGTCCATAAGTACATCCTTCAAGGTCCCTAGTCGTGGGTGTATCGAGACAGGGCATCGATATACCAGTGTAGACTAGCGTATACGCTTCTCGACCCATGAGATGGGCGATGGATGATCCCATATCCATTGGTGTTTGACATCAGAGATGGTATACGGGTGCTCAGTGCAGACTGGGTACACTGGACGGACTCGCCGAGAACTCCCAGATGGTATTATACCTCACGTCAGATGCCAGTTCTCAGGTGACACTTGTACAGGTTAGTCTGTAGACCCGAGATCGTCATAGAGTCTTGTGTGATTCCCACTGTGCTTTGATCTCCACCTTACCACGTCCATGAGGGCGTGCAAAACGGTGGTCTTTGGGTACAGTCCTGAGTCACATGGATGCAATGAGCGATAGGAGGGGTTTCGTCTCTCCCGGTATTGGGGGTTGATGTTGCGCAGTGCTCGATTGGCCGTAACAGGGAAGTCCCTGGCCAGGGCTGATCAGAGATTTGCTGGTAAGTGTTACCAGTAGTTTCTCGACCCGTTATGAGCCTCACATCGGCACGACTTATCGGTTATTGGGGTCTGACGTTTACCACCCCTAGACTTGATATGCGACATATCAGACGAACAGACCGGACTGTACGGTAAGTGTTACTAGTAGGATTCACAGGAGTATGAGCGGGCTAGCTTGTCGATCTTCTGATCGCTCAATACCCGGATGACCGTTACGTTTAGCAGACCGCTTGCGGCTTGTGGGTGCTTGATATGATCATCATCTGCTACCGGAGTATTGACGAGTCTTTAGAGTCCTACACAGAGGTTTCCTGGCTCAAGCGAAACGAAATAGGAGCGCATATGAGATATGTGCAGAACCGAGAATAATGCGTGTATGTGATACCGTATTCCATTCTCGCGATGAATGTATCGATTGGTTATTTTTGATATAACCTAGATATCGAATCGACGATTGATTCGATAAGTCGATACATAGGATACTAGTCGGTTATATGCGATATGACCGGATCGTTAAGTCAAGTGTTGATTTAATGATTTAATGTATAATTATATATTTGATATATTATTTTGCATTAACTAGTATTGGTTCACTTTAAATGGATTTTCTCACTTGATGTGCAAGTTGTATATGTGATATACTTTTGTGCACATCTTTGTATCATGTTTGATGATGCTTGCTCATTTGGTTAAGTGTATAGAATTAAACCTAGGTTAAGAAAGTGATTAGGGTTTTTATTATCCATTCTTTTACTTATTGATTTTGGAAAAAGAATGGGATAAGAATACAAAATGGTTGCTTTCATTCTTGATCCTTTGTGAAGCTTCATGAAGCTTTGACCAAAGTGACCAATTTGTCTTCATGCTTAACCCTAACCACTCTTCTAACCTTGGTCAATTCTCTACACCTAACCATGGTTCCTATTATGATAAGTATTCATTTCTTTTTAATTTTTGGATTAACTTATCATAATATTTCCTTCTTCTTGATCTTCTTCTTCAAGAAAGAAAGCTTGATGCCATCAATGGCAACTTGAGTTCTAAAGTGAGAAATCCAATTCTAAAGTGAACCCAACTCCTATTTCTTCACCCTCTACCTCTTGCCAAGTTGTTTTGGGTGTTTCCTTCACAAGTTTCACAAATTTGTGAAGTCGGAGCTTGAACTTGTGATGCCTCGACGTAGATCATCTTCGGCACGAAGCCGACGACCTAGTCCGCCCATTTTTCCGATCAAGCCGACGATTGAGTCCGGGATTCGAGATGGACAGCGAGAGGACGCCTACGTGGAGCTAAGGAAGTGGAGAACCGGATCTACAAAGGTTGTAGCCTCTCTCCTTTAGTTAAGATGTTAACTTGTTTCGTTTTTCGCCTAAATTTCTAGTCGACGATCCGTATTAGGGTTTTGCGGCACTCATAAAATTTGAAATTGGCATGGTTGATGCCTTGTGAGACCTCTTGAGCGTGCCTAGGAACCCTACAATAACTCCAAAATGGTGTCCTCCGGACATCCGCCGAGTTCTATATATTCACCGGTAGGTAGTACTCCCTCTGCCAGGCTCATCGTCAACACCACGAAAATCATCTCTTGCCCCAAGGAACCATACCGCGTCCACCATGTACCCGTAGGCTGTGCCTCCCGCTCCTCGAATCGGGTTTCTTGCACAAGTCTCAGAACCGAGAAAACTCATGGTGGACGCACTGAAATATCATATCAAGAGAAAGCGGGTTTTTAAACAATACATAAATTCTTGAAATACCCCTACGGTTCTCAAATCCATAAATCACATGAAATCCATATTTCAATGCGTAAATCCATGAAATGTGATGTATGCAACATAAAACAGTAATATGAGCATATTAAGGGAAAAACCGTTATTTAAATGCATCAAGTTATTAAATATATCATGCGGTTCACAATTTCTCAAAAATTCAACGCAACATAATATAAAGGTGAACATATAGTTGTCACGCCCCAAAATTTAGCATATGACCGGCACTTAGACTAAGAAACATCAACAAGCGTAACGTAATTTCAGTAACCCGAAAACGCAGCAATCTAAACCATTACAAGAAGTAAAGGATAGAAACATAATAAAATCTCAAGTAAGAAGTTAAAGCTTAATGTCTTTTTTCATAAAAAATTTCGGCAGCACATCCTTTGTAAAAACGAGTCCCGAAACGGGTACAAACATAAGAAATAAGTAAAGCATCCGCAAACGCGAGCAAATCTCACCCAAAGGCAAAAATAACCACCACAATAGATATACAACGCCGTAGCAAAGAAATGAGATAATCCACATAAATAAAGGCCGGCTCACATGAGCATGACAACCAGAGTCATAAGAATAAACAACATCGATCCTCACAACTCATCTCTAAGTCAAAACATGAAGGTAGTAGATAGAGAGTACTAGATACAAAAAATATGCAACGACATCATCGGATAACCGCAAAACCCACCTATAGCAAAAGCCCTCACAGCCAACCATAGCGGTATCCGCAAAAGTAGAGATAATAAGACGCCCTGCTGCGACTATTCTGAGGATCAGACCAGCAAAACACTGTGGCACAACGGGGGTGAGTTGCCAACTCTTGAATAGAAAATAACATCATACTATAATCACAAGTATACACGAACAGCGATAAATCTATCACATATAAACTGATAGCATAAGTATGGCAATTTGAATATGCAACAATCATGTAAAGGTACATCATCAGGGTACTATAACTACATGAAGCAATGCGTATCAAAATAATCCAGAGTGTGGGATGATATAATAAAACCTCATGCAAAAATCTTCAGCATGGAAAAACCCCAGTGTCCCTCACTGACACGTCAAATCCCAAAATCCTCAGGCAACGCATTCTCAGATCGGCACTTATATCCTGTAAGTCTCATGGAACCTAAGTGTCCAACATCAACACCCGAAAACATCATAAAAACTATGCCTATGTATATATATGTATATATGTGTGTCCCTCAACGACACACCAAATCATAGAACCTGAGTGTCTAACATCGACACCCGAAATATCATGAAACCCTTGTCCAGCATCGACATGCAAATACTCATCTGTCAGGCGCCGTCACCATGACTGGCCCTGATGTCATGTCCGTACATAACTCTGGTCGATATCCCCATGATAACCGCCGAGTCTAAATACTATCACCAGTAGGTAGTACTCCCTCCGCCAGGCTCACCGTCTAACAATACGAGTCTTCTCGTCCCGAGGTACCTAACCGGGTCCACCATGTACCCACAGACGGTGCCTACCTCTCCTCGAATCGAGTATCTAACACAAGTCTCAGAACCGAGAAACTCATGGTGGACGCACTGAAATATCATATTAAGAGAAACCGGGTTTTCAAGACAGTACACATTTCTTGAAATATCCCCGCGGTTCTCAAATCCAGAAAATCAGATGAAATCTATATCTCAATGCGTAAATCTATGAAAACTGATGTATGCAACATAAAACAGTAATATAAGCATATCAAGGAAATACTGATATTTAAATGCATCAAGTTATTAAATATATCATGCGGTTCCCAATTGTCCAAAATCCAAAGCAACATCATATAAAGGTGAACATATGGGTATAGCAAGGTATAAGGGTATACATGTAAGTATGTATGCATGATGTACATGTAGCTATATCTCATATGTTTATACACCTGTCAATAATGATACAATACCATATAGGTATATGTGTAGCTGTAGCAAGGTATGTTTATATACATGTCAATAATGATGCAATACCATGTATGTATATGTGTAGCTGTAGGCATAGCAAGGCATATGTGTAAGTATGTAGGTATACAGGTATGCTATATTTCATATGCGCAACCGCACAAGAATCAATGCCTCAATGTCACTAATCAATACCATATCACATATGTATGTGTGTTGTGCGTATCAAGGCAATTACCGACAGTGTGTGTGTAGCATACAATTAGTGCTCGTGCAACATGAACTGTCAATAATAATGCAGTGTCCACAGGGTACAGGTACAAGCACAACAAGTAAAAATATGCAATGATGTCCATGCACAATTTCTATATGTGCATATTGTAGGGTTAGCTTAGCACCTTAGCAAGGTTTTGGCAAGCATCAAACATGCTATATTAAAATTTTTAGGGTGCTAAACAAACCCTAACCAAGATCTTAACTAGAGACTTAGGGTTAAACAAGATATGTAAACCCTTTACATCTAAGTGAACAAGGAATACAACCTTTGTAGATCGGTCCTTCACTTCAATAGCTCCGTGTAGTAGTCCCTTCACCGCGATCACGATCCCCGGATTCTAGAATGGGTCCCATGAAGAAACGAACAAGCTTGCTTAGAAGTCTTCGAGGCCGAAGATGATCTACGTCGAGGAGACACTAGCCCATGCTATCTCTTCAATAACTGTGTAGATTAGTGAAGCAAACACCCTAAATTAAATGGCTAATAGTATAGGATGATGAAGTAGGAAGTGGGCTCACTTTAGATATATTTTTCTCACAAGTTTCCATCACTTTTGAAAAAGCTAGCAAGCTTTTCTCACTTGATGAAGAAGAAGAAGATGAATGAACTCATGAGGTTAGAAATGAAACCATGGGTGAGTATATCATATATCTAACCCTTATAGAGAGTTAACCATTGTGTATGGTTAATGGTTGAGTTGATAAATATCTTAAGGAAAAACAAAAGAGTGGACTAAGTGAATGGTTATCTTAAAGCTTCTCCAAGCTTCCAACCATCAAAATATCTCCACTAATTTGTAATTACTTAAGAATAAATATTAACCTTAACATTAACCCTAACATGGTGTTAGTCTCATATATGTTGCATGTGTAACCTAGCATGACACAACAATATATATCATATATATATATTTGTGCAAAAAGAATACAATTAATATATATCACATATATATCAATGTATCAAAAAGTGAGAAAGAAATCATAAGTGAGCTAATATTTGTTAATGTAATTTAATATATCAAATATATAATTATATTTAAACTATTAAATCAACTCTTGATTTAATAATCCGGCAATAGTAAATATAACCGACTAATATCAGATGAATCAATTTATCGAATCTTCACTTGATCCGATAACCTGACTATATCACATATACCCGACCGATATCACATATCGCGAGAATAGAATACAGTATCACATACTCGTATTAATCTCGGTCCTGCACATATCATATATGTGCTCCTACTCCGTTTCGCATGAACCAGGAAACCTCATGTATGACTTTAAAGACTCGTCAATACGCCGGCAATAGGTGGTGATCATATCGAACACCCACAAGCGGTCTGCTAAACGTAACGGCCACCCGGGTAATGAGCGATCAGAAGATCAACAAGCAAGCCTGCTATAACTCCTGCGAATCCAATCAGTAACACTACCGTACAGTCCGGTCTCTTCGTCTGATATGTAGCATATCACAGCCTGGGGTGGTATAACGTCAGACCCCAATAGCCTAATAAGTCATGCCAATGCAAGGTCCATAACGGTTCGAGAAACTGCTGATAACACTTACCAGTATATCTCAGCAACCCTGGCCAGGGATTTCCTGTTATGGCCAATCGAGCACAGCTCAACATCAACCCCCAATACCGGGAGAGACGAAACCCCTCCTGTTGCTCATTGCCTCCATGTGATTCAGGACTGTACCCAAAAGCCACTGTTTTGCACGATCTCTTGACTATGGTATGGTGGAAATCAAAGCACAGTTGGAATCACACAAGACTCTATGACGATCTCGGGTCTAAAGACTAACCTGTACCAGTGTCACCAGAGAACTGCTATCCGACGATAGGTGTAATACCATCTAGGATTTCTCGGCGAGTCCGTCCAGTGTACCTAGTCTCCACTGAGCAGATGTATACCTTCTTTGATGTCAAACACCAATGGATATGGGATCATCCATTGCCTATCATATGGGTCAAGAAGCGCATACGCTAGTCTACTCTGGATCACTGATGCCCTGTCTCGATACTCCCACGACTAGGAACATTTGAAGGATGTACTTATCGACTACCCATTCCCCACTAGTATGATCTACATCATAGTCCTGGTAATCAAGCACTCATCCTAAGGGTTTTATCAACATGTGATCACAAAACAGTATTTGTTTACATGTTAAGATAAAGTGCAACCAGATAGCATACTATCATGTCGAGCAAGAAAGTCCTTCTTATATATGTCCAAGCATCCACTACAATATACATCGCATGTACAGAAATGGCCTCTAGGGCATACATATAACTAACAATCTCCCACTTGCACTGAGGCCATCTGTTGTAGTATCCAATACCCAACAATATAGCAGAGGTTTTAGTATCCCATAATCAACCATTGAAGAGAAGTCTCTCTAGGGGTAAGGCCTTTGTGAGTGGATCTGCTGTGTCAACCTTCTGGTTTACTCTACTAACCTCGATCCCTTGGAGATCAACCATCTCCTTGATCAGGTGATACTTACCTCAGAATATGTCAGGAACGCTGATGGGACCTGCGTTCCTTGGCATAAGCCATAACTCCATTGTTGTCATAATAACAGTTATTGGACGCTCAATGGTAGGAACCTTGTTCATCTTATGAACAAGAAATGTTCAGACAGCCACTTTGGTAGTATCGTTGGTAGCAATGTATTCAGCCTTTATCGTCTAGTATGTCACGGTATCTTGCTTGGAACTCTTCCAACATTCCATCCCTGCACTGAGCGTAAAGACAATGCCTGTGACCGACTCTCAGTCGAACTTATCACTCTGGACGCTGGAACCAAGAACTTTCTTTTAGTGCTTCTCAAGTACTTAAGAATGTCCTCCATAACTTTCCAGTGATTCTCCCAAGATCCGATTGATTCCTGATCACTACATCTAGTGGGTCATTTACATCTAGTCTGGAACATAACATCGCATACTCTGATAGAGCCTACTCCGAAGTATAGGGTATCATTTGCACGCGAGCTATCTTCAAATCTGTCTCGGGAGACATCCTTTTGGAGAGAGTGATCCAAGAGTAAGTGGACAAACCACCACGCTTAGAATTGTCCATACTAAACTCTTTTAGTATGGTGTTTATGTACCTAGATTTTAGGACACTCCCAACATCCATTTAGATCTATCACCATAGATCATAATCAATAAGATGTAGTAGGTATCATCCAGATCTTCTATTGAGAGTCCCCATGATAAGAGGAGCTTGACTGAGTGTAGCATAGGAAACTATTTCCTATCAAGAGTATGTCATCTACGTACAATACGTGGAAGACAACCTTACTCTCTACAACCTTCTTGTATATACACGGTTCATCTACCATTTTGACGAAGTCAAACTCTTTGACTATCATATCAAAACAGACGTTCCATCTGCCTGAACCCGGTTGGGCCATCATCTTATGATGCAATCCTCACTCCCACTGTCACCGAGAAGACTGTAGTATCTCTCAAGTGGATGAGAAACCCTACCAGATTCGCGGAGAGGCTGAGGTTCGTCGGATACTATTGAATCCTTTGGTTTTACCAAATCATCAGCTGTTAGTTTTTCTAGCTGGAACTCGTTCCAGTTCTACCTCATGACCACTAATTTCTTCACAAGATTTTCCTTTTCTAAAAAGGTGGAATGCTTAGAAACAAAACATTTTTTGCTCCTCAGTTAGGTAGATGATATTCCCTCACTAATGTTTGGGATATCCTGACAAACTTACACAACTGACCTTGCCTCAATCTTGTCCGGATTTTTCTTTTCAGCATAGGCCGGACAACCCCATATCTTAACTCGTTTAAGATATGGTCTTTTCCCATACCATATCTCATATGTAGTGGTAGGCCCTAATTTGGATGGAACCCCATTCAATAGATATGCAGCTTCTCAAGTGCATAACACCAAAAAGGAAACAGGTAACTCAGCAGTACTCAACATAGAGCGCACCATATCTCATAGGGTGCGATAGCTCCACCCCAATACACCGTTGTGCTATAGTGTATACGAAGGAGTAAGCTGAGAGAAAATCACATTTTCCTTTTAGAAACTCCAAGAACTCCATACACAAGTATTTGCATCCTCGATCACATCGTAGGACTATAATACTTTTACCCGTTTGGTTCTTAAAAGAACCAACCTTGGCATTTGTAGACATGAGACCATATACATCATCATGTATATGTCCCAAGAGTTCAGTAACTCTTTCTCTGTTTCCAATAAACGGAGTATTGGTCATTTTTATCTTTGAGACAAGACTAGCAAGTAGCATAAGACGAAAATTTGAATAGATTCTTATATTCATCCTTATATAACTTAGCTGGTTATGTCGCATTGATTTGACCTAGTCTATAATGCTACAAGAAGGATTCGTTCATTTCTGAACTACTCCTCTTGTGTGTTCTAGATACTTTGAACTGTGGTTTGATTTAGAACGTATATGCTATTATATAACGTGCCTGATCGAATCAACTCTTGATTCAGGAAAATTTTCATAACATTATCCTCAAATACAGATTATATCCTTCTTTAACTCAGTAAAAAACATGATGTAATGTTGTATATCAGGTTCGGTATGTAATAACATTCGTTAAGAATCAATGTATTAATACAAGGTGATATCTGCCAACTGATTTGGCTGTAACAATTGCACCATTCTCTAACACTTAGAGACATATCACCCATTCTCAGTTGTCTACCTTTCTGTAGCCCTTGTAACATATTACATATGCAGGATCCTGATCCGGTATCATATACCCAGAACGTAGAGGATACTGAAAAACAGTTCTCGGTAATAAGGACACCCGAAGAATATGCATCAACATGTACTTTCTTCGAATTGGGTGGCATGGGAATCCGGATATTCCCCTATTTCCTGCTCGGACTTATAACAGTTATAAGATAGAGTGGAACCAACGTTCCCTAGCTCAGTATAATAAGCAGGTTCGGTCAATGCATCCATATTATTATCTTGATTAAGGCGTGACATAGTCACTATCAAGAGAGAGAGAGAGAAGAAGAAAACACTCTACGTACGCTTTTGCAAGATTAGATTGGTTATCATTTTATCTAATCAGGATGGTTCCCACTGTTTTAGTCAAATCTTCCTTCAAACCCTAAAAGGTAAGAATAGCCGGGATTAATTACACCCTACAAGTTCGCCAATCTTTCAGCCAGGCTAGAGTCGGTACTTTGAAGGAGGTTCCCCGTGCTTTCGCACGGACCTAATTAAAATAAACCTCGTTTTCCCAGGGGCGTAACCTCGTTAACATCTTTCTAGACACTTACTTGATCGGCTAATTGTAATGTGTAAATTCTCCCATGAGTAACTCTTTCTCGCAGTGGATATCGGGATCCAACTATCTTATAGAAGGTATGTAATCTCATTGCAAATTTCAACACTTGAAATTCCCGATAATGTTTTACCCCTAGCGTCCTATGACCTTGACGCAGGCCAACAAACCATAATTCGCTAGTCAAGTTCAACCCGTACATTTCCTGATTGAATTAAACCCACCCGCACGAACTTTGACGCAGGCCAACAAAGTCGCACGACTACCTTGATCCAATCGCATCGTATGCTGCAGATAAGAACTAGTTAGCTACCGCACACTATGCCTTGACGCAGGCCAACAAACATAGCACGAATACTAAGTAGTACTTATCTGAAATGACGGAGGGCTACGACAGGTTTTTAAGAAAACTCTTTGCGTAATGAACTTGATATCGTTGTAGAATCGAGTGATTTTGAGAAAGAAGTGTTTTTGAGGCCTTTACTAGTTTTGCTAAAGTGGTCACTCCCGGTGAAGGGATCTCGGCTCTTTCGTTATCGAATAAGGTGCGGGATATTTCGCAAAGACCACTATGCAAAGCAAAAACTATAGAAGCAATTAAAAGACAAATCGAGTGGGTTGTAGCATCTGCTAGTTTCGCTAAAGAGGTCACTCTCGGTGAAGGGATCTCGGCTCTTTCCTTATTGAATAAGGTGCTGGATATTCTACAAAGAATACCGCTATGCAAAGCAAAAACTAGAGCAACCAGTTTTTAAATAAGTTTCTACGGCATCTTTAGGTTTCTTTTATTTCATTAATTTCATTAATGAAGTCCCATTTTATTTATGCTTCCCAAGCATCACAGAAGAAACGAAAGCAACAATATTAATTATATTTCATATATATAATATATAGGCATTCGTCTCACATAGTATTATTATCTCATCATAGAACATTGGAGCAGAAGTCAACTTATGAAATATTGGATATGCCAGGACGTCCGTGTTTTATTTTGAGCCTGTATAAAACACGGATTCCACAGTCGTGATGAATAGCCAAACCCCCATCCTTAGACCCCTACGAAAGCGGCAAGTAACCCTCCTAATTCTAGGGTTAGGAGACCCGGTCTCGAATCCTCGAGATGGTCTCCTACTGGACCTTAGAACCCAGTTACTTGTGCTCTCCAGGTTGGGTCTATCCTAATGCGGAAAAGCAAATAATATACAGTGGTAACATCAACTTCAACCCGGAAGTGCCCCAATAAAAGAATATTACATACAAAGAATTTTACATGAATGAAAATGAAAAACTCTCATCTCACATAAAAAAACCGGCTATTCAAAACACGACAATCCAATATAACATATCATAGCAACACATAACATCACATATCATCAACGTAAGTAAATATGCGTATCCCAGTTGTCGTTGACATATAGCACCGAAACCGGCGATACACCACATATTACACTTACGGTCGCAGAAAAGAAAGTGAAAAACTACAACATTTGGAATCCACAATCACTTTAGACATCTTAAATCCGAAATATCACATACTTCGCATTTCATACCTAACTATATGAATTCCACATATTGTATCACATTTCAGATAAATAGACAATGTTAAACTTTCCGATCGAATAAACAAATACCCAAAATTTCCCAAATAGCTCAACACTTGAGCGAAGTTCAAAAAGTCCCAGAACATGTCACAGCCGTTATGAATCAGCCGTAGAAGGGTCAAACCAACGCCTCACATGTGGCAACGCTAAACTACCACAAACCATATAGTTCAGTGGCGGTTTTGACGGTCATATAATCGAGTTAAGGTTACGTTCTTCTAGAGGGTCCACAGATTCGCTTGCATGATTTTCTGAAAGTTTTAAACTTAGGAAAAATCCAACACTTGAAAGTTTTCCGATAGGGGAAAAAGTGAGTTATTGATATCCGTTCGAACCTTTTAACACGTTCTAATTACCCGGAAAAACATAAACAAAGTTAAACTTTCCGATCGAATCAACGAGTTCCCAATATTTGCCAGAAAGCTCAACACTCGAGTAGAATTAAAAATTCCCAGAAGCATGAAAAAGTACCCAAGAATAAACCCCTGAAGTATTGCCCCTAACTCGCAAAGTTGGCCGCGGAACCGCCACCAAACGCATGGTTTGGCCGCGATTCCGTGGTCTCTTGAGTGAGTTATGGCTTTGTACTTCACAGTAATCCTTAGAATTCCCTTCATGATTTTCTGAGTAATTTAAATATGAAAAATTTCAACTTTTGAAAATTTTTTCAGAAAGTTGGATTTATCGGGGTTTCGGAGTTCGATCAGACTTCAAACTTCGCCTACACGACGCCTAATGCTCTAGCATGGCTCTGATACCACTGTAAGGTTAGCTTAGCACCTTAGCAAGGTTTTGGCAAGCATCAAACATGCTATGTTAAAATTTTTAGGGTGCTAAACAAGCCCAAACCAAGATCTTAACTAGAGACTTAGGGTTAAACAAGATATGTAAACCCTTTACATCTAAGTGAATAAGAAATACAACCTTTGTAGACCAGTCCTTCACTTCAATAGCTCCATATAGTAGTCCCTTCACTGCGATCACGATCCCCAGACTCTAGAATAGCTCCTATGAAGAAACGAACAAGCTTGCTTCGAAGTCTTTGAGGCCGAAGATTATCTAGATCGAGGAGACACTAGATCATGCTATCTCTTCACTAACTATGTAGATTAGTGATGCAAACAACCTAAACTAAATGGCTAATAGTATAGGATGATGAAGTAGGAAGTGGGCTCACTTTAGATATATTTTTCTCAGAAGTTTCCATCACTTTTGAAAAAGCTTGCAAGCTTTTCTCACTTGATGAAGAAGAAGAAGATGAATGAACTAATGAGGTTAGAAATGCAACCATGGGTGAGTTTATCATATATCTAACCCTTGTAGAGAGTTAACCATTGTGTATGGTTAATGGTTGAGTTGATAAATATCTTAAGGAAAAACAAAAGAGTGGACTATGTGAATGGTTATCTTAAAGCTTCTCCAAGCTTCCAACCATCAAAATATCTCCACTAATTTGTAATTACTTAAGAATAAATATTAACCTTAACATTAACCCTAACATGGTGTTAGTCTCATATATGTTGCATTTGTAACCTAGCATGACACAACAATATATATCATCTATATATTTGTGCAAAAAGAATACAATTAATATATATCACATATATATCAATGTATCAAAAAGTGAGAAAGAAATCTTAAGTGAGCTAATATTAGTTAATGTAATTTAATATATCAAATATATAATTATACATTAAACTATTAAATCAACTCTTGATTTAATAATCCGGCAATAGTACATATAACCGACTAATATCAGATGAATCAACTTATCGAATAAACACTTGATCCGATAACCCGACTATGTCACATATACCCGACCGATATCACATATCGCGAGAATAGAATACGGTATCACATACTCGTATTTATCTCGGTCCTGTACATATCACATATGTGCTCCTACTCCGTTTCGCATGAGCCAGGAAACCTCTGTGTAGGATTCTAAAGACTCGTCAATACATCGGCAGTAGGTGATGATCATATCGAACACCCACAAGCGGTCTGCTAAACGTAACAGCCACCCGGGTATTGAGCGATCAGAAGATCAACAAGCAAGCCTGCTATAACTCCTGCGAATCCAATCAGTAACACTACCGTACAGTCCGGTCTCTTCGTCTGATATGTCGCATATCACAGCCTGGGGGAGGTATAACGTCAGACCCCAATAGCCTGATAAGTCATGCCGATGCAAGGTCCATAACGGTTTGAGAAACTACTGATAACACTTACCAGTATATCTCTGCAACCCTGGCCAGGGATTTCCTGTTATGGCCCATCGAGCACAGCGCAACATCAACCCCCAATACCGGGAGAGACGAAACCCCTCCTATCGCTCATTGCCTCTATGTCATTCAGGACTGTACGCAAAAGTCACCGTTTTGCACGATCTCTTGACTATGGTAAGGTGAAAATCAAAGCACAGTGGGAATCACCCAAGACTCTATGACGATCTCGGGTCTACAGACTAACCTGTACCAGTGTCACCAGAGAACTGCTATCCAACGATAGGTATAATACCATCTAGGAGTTCTCGACGAGTCCGTCCAATGTACCCAAACTCCACTGAGCACCTGTATACCTTCTCTGATGTCAAACACTAATGGATATGGGATCATCCATCGCCCATCATATGGGTGAAGAAGCGCATATGCTAGTCTACTCTGGAGTACCGATGCCCTGTCTCGATACTCCCACGACTAGGAATATTTGAAGGATGTACTTATCGACTACCCAGTCCCCACTAGTATGATCCATATCATAGTCTTGGTAGTCAAGCACTCATCCTAAGGGCTTTATCAACATGTGATCACAAAACAATATTTGTTTACATGTTAAGATAAAGTGCAAGCAGATAGCATACTATCACGTCGAGCAAGAAAGTCCTTCCTATATATGTCTAAGCATCCACTACAATATACATCGCATGTACAGTAATGGCCTCTAGGGCATACATATAACTAACACATATAAGCATGTAGTTAATATCTTATCATATCATTTCTAGCCGTGACGCTTAACTCCATACGGGCGATCTCCCCGTAGATGTTAAATCTACTAACCGACAATTGCGAACTAGGTAGATCCAATCACCCGCTTTCCTTTCTTCGCAGCGTCCGAAGTCCCCACCTGCGATCCTATTAACACAAACATAGCAAGTGAAAAATCTCAGAATCGACCAATATCATATACAACTACGTTTTGACCGACGCACCAACTCCAATCTAACTCACAAGTGTTCATCTAGTGGTTAACGTGTGTAGCGACAACCCAAAACCAACCCAAGTGCAGCAGCTACACAAGATCACGAGCCGTGTCGGATAACGTAACACGCGTATTCAAAACTCTAGATTATAGCAAAGTGATACCAGATTTTGATATACAAACAATTAGTGAAAGTTGCAAGTTTCCCGAGACCACAAACAACCCCAGAACCCCACGACCAAGAATCAACACCCCAGCACACACTTTGGCCGTAATTTGCGGCTAGAAGCAATATATTTGCAGCCTAGATTTTTGGGAATAGGCTCAAGTTTTTATGGAGGGTTCTAGGTCACAACATTAGGTCACTGTGATGGGAACTTTTCCAACAAACACCTGGTTCTATAGCAGATTACAGAGACTCCACAATGACACTAAAAATACGATATTTGCACGAAACTAAACTTTACGCGTTCTAAACTGAAACTAATAAGCTACACAACATTAAAAACACCTACTTAACAGATAGAGATCATTACCTAACCACACAAGCTCAAAAATTCTAGCTTTCCAAGATCCAAGGCAACTTAGTGGATAAACCAAGATTTATGAAGTGTTTTCATGAAGTTTTATGATGTTTTTGCAAAGATTAGTGAATGGATATTGAGGGTTCAGTTTAGAGTTGAGGGGATGAACAAAGATTGAGAATGAGAGAAGAATGAGAGAGTGAGGGAAAGATAATGATGAGAGGTGGGTGTAGGGTGAACCAAAGCCTTATTCTTACTCTCTCCCTCACCTCCATTAATGCAACCATTAATGCTTCATTAAAGCCTCCATGACTCACCTAGCCACCTCTCTCTCTCCAAAACAAGGAAATATCTCTCACAAATATCTAGGGCAAGGTTAAGGCAGGGTTAAATCAAGGCATGGGTTAATTAAGGTGTCATGGTCACTTAATGAGATTAACACTAACTAACCCTCACATTAACACGCACAAGTGTGTGCAAACCATAACAAGTAATAATAAAATATTAATTAATTGTTGGAGGGTTCCTAGGCACACACTAGAGGTCTTACAAGGCATCAACCATGCCAATTTCAAATTTTATAGGTGCCGAGAAACCCTAATACGGATCGTTGACTAGAAGTTTAGGCGATATACGAATCTAGTTAACAACTTAACTAAAGATAAGAAGCTACAACCTTTGTAGATCCGGATATCCACTTCCTTTGCTCCACGTAGGCGTCCTCTCGCTGTCCATCTCGAATCCCGGACTCAATCGTCGGCTTGATCGGAGAAATGGGCGGACTAGGTCGTCGGCTTCGTGCCGAAGATGATCTACGTCGAGGCATCACAAGTTCAAGCTCCGACTTCACAAATTTATGAAACTTGTGAAGAAAACACCCAAAACAACTTGGCAAGAGGTAGAGGGTGAACAAATAGGAGGTGGGTTCACTTTAGAATTGGATTTCTCACTTTAGAACTCAAGTTGCCATTGATGGCATCAAGCTTTCTTGAAGAAGAAGATGTTGAAGAAGAAGAAAGAATATGATAAGTGTTGAATTAAAATGATAAATAATTCAATACTTATCATAAGCTAACCATAGTAGAGTGTAGAGAATAGACCATGTTTACTTGGATGGGTTAGGGTTAAGCATGAAGACAAGAATGGTTAAGAAGTCAAAGCTTCATGAAGCTTCAACTAGAAACAAACATAGCCACCATTCTTATCTAAATCTTTTCCAAATAAATAAACAAATAAATGAATGAAAAAGCAAAACCCTAACCATCTCTTAACCATGGCTTAATCATTTACACTTAACCACATGATCAAGTATCATCAAACATGATACAAATATGTGCACAAAAGTATATCACATATACTTCTTGCACATCAAGTGAGAAAATCCATTTAAAGTGAACCAATACTAGTTAATGCAAAGTAATATATCAAATATATAATTATACATTAAATCATTAAATCAACACTTGATTTAACGATCCGGTCATATCGCATATAACCGACTAGTATCCTATGTATCGGCTTATCGAATCAATCCTTGATTCGATATCTAGGTTATATCGAATATAACCAATCGATACATCCATCGCGAGAATGGAATACGGTATCACATACACGCATCATTCTCGGTCCTGCACATATCTCATATGCACTCCTATTTCGTTTCGCTTGAGCCAGGAAAGCTCTGTGTAGGACTCTAAAGACTCGTCAATACGCCGGTAGCAGATGATGATCATATCAAGCACCCACAAGCCGCAAGCGGTCTGCTAAACGTAACGGCCATCCGGGTATTGAGCGATCAGAAGATCGACGAGCTAGCCCGCTCACACTCCTGTAAATCCAACCAGTAACACTTACCGTACAGTCCGGTCTGTTCGTCTGATATGTCGCATATCAAGTCTAGGGGTGGTATACATCAGACCCCAATAACCGATAAGTCGTGCCGATGTGAGGCTCATAACGGGTCGAGAAACTACTGGTAACACTTACCAGCAAATCTCTGATCAGCCCTGGCCAGGGACTTCCCTGTTACGGCCAATCGAGCACAGCGCAACATCAACCCCCAATACCGGGAGAGACGAAACCCCTCCTATCGCTCATTGCCTCCATGTGACTCGGGACTGTACCCAAAGACCACCGTTTTGCTCGCCCTCATAGACGTGGTAAGGTGGAGATCAAAGCACAGTGGGAATCACACAAGACTCTATGACGATCTCGGGTCTACAGACTAACCTGTACAAGTGTCACCTGAGAACTGCCATCTGACGTGAGGTATAATACCATCTGGGAGTTCTCAGTGAGTCCGTCCAGTGTATCCAGTCTCCACTGAGCACCCGTATACCATCTCTGATGTCAAACACCAATGGATATGGGATCATCCATCGCCCATCTCATGGGTCGAGAAGCGTATACGCTAGTCTACACTGGTATATCGATGCCCTGTCTCGATACACCCACGACTAGGGATCTTGAAGGATGTACTTATAGACTACCATGTCCCCACTAGTATGATCTGCATCATAGTCCAGGTAGTCAAGTACACATCCTAAGGGCTTTACCAACATGTAACTATAAGACAGTTTAAAGAGACAAGTGTACATGTTAAGATAAAGAGTAACCAGATAGCATACTATCATATCGAGCAAGAAAGTCATCTCTATATATGTCCAAGCATCCAATATAATATACATCATCTGTACAATACTGGCCTCTAGGGCACACATACAACTAACAATCTCCCACTTGCACTAGGGCCAGCTGCTGTAGTATCGCATACCGAGCATCCCGAAGAGTCTCTCAAACTGTATCTGGGGAATAGCCTTTGTGAGTGGATCCGCCGTGTTGTTCTACGTGTCAACTCTCCTGACCTCGATCTCCCGGCGATCAACTATCTCCCGGATCAGGTGATACCGCCTCAGAATATGCCTGGATCGCTGATGGGACCTGAGTTCCTTGGCCAAAGCCACCGCTCCATTGTTATCGCAATACAAAGGTATTGGATGCTCAATAGATGGAACCACTCCAAGTTCAGTAATGAACTTCTTGATCCAAACAGCCTCTTTGGCAGCATCGTTGGCAGCGATGTATTTAGCCTCCATCGTCGAGTCTGCCACGGTTTCCTGCTTGGAACTCTTCCAGCTAACTGCCCCTCCGTAAAGGGTAAAGACAAATCCCGACTGCGACTTAGAGTCGTCCTTATCACTCTGGAAGCTCGAATCGGTAAAGGACTCCACTTGGAGTTCTCCGTTACCAAACACCAAGAGCATTTCTTTAGTCCTTCGTAAGTACTTGAGAATGCTCTTCGCAGCTGTCCAGTGACTCTCTCCAGGATCAGCTTGATACCTGCTCACTATACTTAGTGAGTATGCTATATCGGGTCTGATACATAGCACGGCATACATGATAGAGCCTACAGCCGAAGCATAGGGTATCCCTTGCATGCGAGCTCTCTCCAAATCAGTCTTAGGAGACATCTCTTTGGAGAGAGTGACTCCAGAGATCGTGGGTTAGTTCCCACGCTTGGATTCTTCCATACTAAACCTCTTTAGTAGGGTGTCAATGTACCTGGATTGGGAAAATCCCAATATCCGTTTGGATCTATCTCTATAGATCCTAATTCCCAATATGCAGGAGGCATCACCAAGATCTTTCATTGAGAATCTTTGTGATAAGAAGAGCTTGACCGATTGCAGCATAGGAATATCATTTCCTATAAAGAGTATGTCGTCCACGTACAATACGAGGAAGACAACCTTACTCTCCGCTACCTTCTTGTAGATACAAGGTTCATCTGGGTTTTTGACGAAATCAAACTCTTTGATAACGACGTCAAAGCAGATGTTCCAACTCCGCGATGCTTGCTTTAATCCATAAATGGATTTAAGCAGCTTGCACACCTTCCCGCTGCTCCCACTGTCTACGAAGCCCTCTGGCTGAGTCATGTACACGCACTCTTCTAAATCACCATTTAGAAAGGCGGTCTTAACATCCATTTGCCAGATTTTGTAATCATGATATGCAGCGATGGCAAGCATGATCCGGATGGATTTAAGCATAGCCACTGGAGAAAAGGTTTCGTCATAGTCCACACCTGGTCTTTGACGAAAACCCTTTGCAATAAGTCTAGCTTTGAAAGTCTCCACTTTCCCATCTACACCAAGTTTTTTCTTGAAGATCCACTTGCTCCCGATGGGTTTTACCCCTTCAGGAGCAACTTCCAAAGTCCATACTTTGTTGGTGTACATGGATTCCATCTCGGACCGCATAGCATCCAGCCATTTCACTGAGTCCCTACTCGTGATGGCCTGCTCGAAGCTAGTTGGGTCATCATCCTCCATGATGCAATCCTCGCTTCCACCGTCAATGAGAAAACCGTAGTATCTCTCAGGTGGACGAGAAACCCTGCTAGATCGGCAGAGAGGCTGGGGTTCGTCGGGTACTACAGAATCCTCTGGTTCTACTAAATCTTCAGTTATAGTTTGTGTTGCTGGAACCTCTTCCAGTTCTACCTCAATGCCACTAATCTGTTTCATAAGAAAACCTTTTTCTAAGAAAGTGGCATGTCGAGAAACAAACACCTTTTGTTCCTCGGGGTGGTAGAAGATATACCCTTGTGAATTTTTGGGATATCCTACAAACTTACATAAGACTGATCTTGCCTCGAGTTTGTCCGGATTTTGTCTTTTGACATAGGCTGGACAACCCTATATCTTAACATACTTAAGAGATGGTCTCTTCCCTTTCCATATCTCATATGGAGTGGTAGGCACTGATTTGGTAGGAACCATATTCAATAGGTGTATGGCTGTCTCAAGCGCATACCCCCAGAAGGAAATAGGTAACTCAGCTGTACTCATCATTGAACACACCATATCTAATAGGGTGCGGTTCCTTCGTTCCGATACACCGTTGTGCTGTGGTGTATAAGGTGGATTAAGCTGAGAGAGAATCCCATTCTCATTTAGATAATCTTGGAACTCATTGCTCAAGTATTCTCCTCCTCGATCAGATCGAAGGATCTTAATACTTTTGCCCGTTTGGTTCTCTACTTCTTGCTTATATTCTCTGAATTTCTCAAAAGCTTCAGACTTGTGTTTCAATAGGAACACATGCCCGTATCTAGAGCGATCGTCAGTGAATGTAATGAAGTAGGAAGAACCGTTCCTGGCATGGGTAGACATGGGACCGCATACATCACTATGTACCAGTCTTAAGAGTTCAGTAACTCTTTCTCCGTGTCCACTAAACGGAGCTTTGGTCATTTTTCCTTTGAGACATGAATGGCAAGTATCATAAGATGATAATTCGAACGGATTCAAATAACCATCCTTATGTAACTTAGCCAGTCGTGTCGCATTGATATGACCAAGTCTACAATGCCACAAGTAGGATTCGTTCATTTCTGAACTTTTCCTCTTGTGTGTGTTTTGTATATTGAGGACTGTATTTTGATTTAGAATGAATATGCCATTATGTAACGAGCCTGATGCAATCAACTTTTGATCTAGGAATATGTTTATAACATTATCCTGTACTACAAAATTATATCCTTCTTTACTCAATAAAGAAACTGATATAATGTTGCACATCATGTTCGGTATATAATAGCACTCATTCAGAATCATTGTATCACCACTTGGTAATAGTAGGTAATATTCGCCAACTGCTTTGGCTGCAACATTTGCACCGTTCCCTACTTGAACGGAATGATCACCTTTACCCAGTTCTCTACCTTTCCGTAGCCCATGTAACTGCTTACATATGTGGGATCCTGATCCGGTAACTAATACCCAGGACGTAGGGTGAACTGAAAAACAGTTCTCAATAACTAACACACCCGAAGAAGATGCATCAACATGCATGTTCTTTTGGGCGGCTTGAGAATCTAGATATTCTCCTATTTCCTGTTCATTCTTATAACACTTATAAGATAGAACGGGTTCAACGTTCCCCTGCACAGTATAACATGCGGGTTCGGTCAATACATCCATATTATTATCTTTATTAGGGCATGAAATGGTCGCTACCTGGAGAGAGAGAGAAGAAAACACTTTAGCGTATGCTCTTGCAAGATCAGATTGGTTATTATCTTATCTAATCAGGATGGCTCCCACTGGTTTTTATCAAATCTTCCTTCAAACCCTAAAAGGAAAGACTAGCCGGGATTAATTACACACTACAAGTTCGCCAATTTTTCAGCCAGGCCAGTGTCGGTACTTTGAGGGAAGTCCCCCGTGCTTTCGCACGAACCTAATTAATGTAAACCTCGTTTTCCCAGAGGCGTAACCCCGTTGACACCTTTCTAGACACCTACTTGATTAGCTAATTGCAATGTGTAAAACTCTCCCAGGAGTAACTCTTACTCGCAGTGGGTATCGGGATCCAACTATCTCATAGAAGATATGCAATCTCATTGCAAATTTCAACACTTGAAATTCCCAATAATATTTTACCCCTAATGTTCTATGACCTTGACGAATGCCAAACAACCCATAGTCCACTAGTCAAGTTCAACCCGTACATTTCTTGATTGAATTAAACCCACCCGCACGACCCTTGATGAATGCCAAACAACGCCGTACGAATACCCTAATCCAATCTGCATCATATGCATAAGCAGATAAATACTAGTTAGCTACCGTACACTACGCCTTGACGAATGCCAAACTACCGTAGCACGAATACTAAATAGTACTTATCTGAAATGACGGAGGGCTACGCAGGTTTTCAGAAAACCTATTGCGTAATGAACTTGATATCGTTGTAGGATCAAATGTAGTTTTGAAATGGAGTGATTTTGAGGCTTTTCTAGTTTTGCTAAAGGGGTCACTCCCGGTGAAGGGATCGTCGGCCCTTTCCTCGTCGAATGAGGTGCGGGATATATCATATATATCATTGTGCAAAGCAGAAACTATAGAAGCAATCAAAAACAAACCGAGTGTGTAGCATCTGCCAGTTATTGCTAAAGGAGTTACTCCCGGTGAAGGGATCTCGGTCCTTTCCTCATCGAATAAGGTGCAGGGTATATCATATATACCGCTATGCAAAGCAAGAACTGTAGCTACCTGTTTTATTTAAAATTTGATTCTACAACATCATTTGGTTTCTTTTCTTTCATTAATCACATTAATGAAGTCCCATCATTTAAATACCTAAAACATCACAGATAAATACGACGTACACTTATGCCATCCGCATTCGCCTCGATGTCCCCTCGTGCACCGTTAGGTTAGGTAACTAACGACAGAGCAGGGCAGGGCTAGTGCGGGTGCAAAACATAAGTAACGTCTATATAATATATCATATATACTATATACTGTATCTATCACAGAACATCACATGATCACATCACAGATATCGCAGCAGAAAATATCATATGAAATATTGGATATACTAGGACGTCCATGTTTTCAATACGAGCCAGTATAAAACACGGATTCCACGGTCGTGATGAATAGCCAATCCCACACCCCTAGACCCCTACGAGAGCGGAAAGCAACCCTGCCAATTCTAGGGTTAGGAGACCCGGACTCGACTCCTCGAGTTGGTCTCCCACTGGACCCCAGAACCCGGTTACTTGTGCTCCCCTCCTTGGGTCTATCCTAATGCGGGAAAGTAAATAATATACAAAAGGTGACATCTTCCGCAACCTGGAAGTGCCCCAAAATAAAAGAATATTACATACAAGTTTTTACATTAAAGAAAATGAAAAACACTCATCTCACATAAAAAAACCCGGCCATTCTAACACGACGATCCAATATAACATATCCAGCAACACATAACATCACATGTCATCAACGTAAGTAAATATGCGCATCCCAATTGTCGTTGACATATAGCAACGAAACCGGCGATATCACATATTACACTTACGGTTACAGAAAAGAAAGTGTAAAACAACAACAATTGGAATCCGCAACCTCTTTAGACATCGCATGCCTAATCAAAATGAAATACTTAGACATCACATGCCTAACAGTTATAAACCCCGCATTTTAGTCCCATTATCGAAAACTCTTTTCAATATCAAGTGAGACTAAACCGCTAGATTTATAACATTCATTCAGTTATCTCATAACTGTTTGTGAATTCCAATTATTGTATCCCATTCCGGATAAATAGAAAATATTAAACTTTCCGATCGAACATTCGAACACCCAAGTTTTCCCGAAACCGATCAACACATGAAATAAGTTCAAAGACATTCACTTCATGCCTCAGTACCAATGGTCCAGCCGTAGAAGGGTCAAGCCAACGCCTCACATGTGGCACGCCGTACTACCCCAAACCCAAAGGTTCAAAGGGAAGTTCAAGACGGTCACATAATCGAGTTAAGGTTTGTTGTCTTCTAGAGGGACCATCGCGTTACTTGCACTACTCAGAACGTCTTTAAACCACGGAAAGATCCAACACTTGGAAATTTCCCCGATAGGGAAAAAAGTGGGTATTTATATCCGGTCGAACTTTTTAACATATTCAAAAATATCCGGAAAACACATAGACAAAGTTTGATAATCCGATCAAAATACCGAGTCCCTAATACAACCCAGAAAACTCAACTCTTGAGTGATATTTAAAAATTCCCAGAAAATCCAGCATCAGAAAATAGGAATTACTGTGCAAAAATTATAAGGCATTGTGACCATACGGCCGCGGAACCGCCGTAGAAGCCATGCTTCTGCCGCGTTTCCGTGGTGGGTTGATGGAATTGAGTTGTCGAATTTCACAGTAACTCTTAGAAATTCCTGCTGATTTTTCTGCATATTTTTAATTCACAAAATTCCGAGATTTTCAAAAATGTACAGAGAGCATGTTTTGTTTTAGGGTTTCGGTTCGATCGGACTTCTAACTCCGTTTATACATCGCCTAAGGCTCTAGCTAGGCTCTGATACCACTGGAGGGTTCCTAGGCACACACTAGAGGTCTCACAAGGCATCAACCATGCCAATTTCAAATTCTATAGATGCCGAGAAACCCTAATACGGATCGTTGACTAGAAGTTTAGGCGATATACGAATCTAGTTAACAACTTAACTAAAGATAAGAAGCTACAACCTTTGTAGATCCGGATATCCACTTCCTTTGCTCCACATAGGCGTCCTCTCGCTGTCCATCTTGAATCCCGGACTCAATCGTCGGCTTGTTCGGAGAAATGGGCGGACTAGGTCGTCAGCTTCGTGCCGAAGATGATCTACGTCGAGGCATCACAAGTTCAAGCTCCGACTTCACAAATTTGTGAAACTTGTGAAGAAAACACCCAAAACAACTTGGCAAGAGGTAGAGGGTGAAGAAATAGGAGGTGGGTTCACTTTAGAATTGGATTTCTCACTTTAGAACTCAAGTTGCCATTGATGGCATCAAGCTTTCTTGAAGAAGAAGATGAAGAAGAAGAAGAAAGAATATGATAAGTGTTGAATTAAAATGAAAAATAATTCAATACTTATCATAAGCTAACCATAGTAGAGTGTAGAGAATAGACCATGATTACTTAGATGGGTTAGGGTTAAGCATGAAGACAAGAATGGTTAAGATGTCAAAGCTTCATGAAGCTTCAACTAGAAACAAACATAGCCACCATTCTTATCTAAATCTTTTCCAAATAAATAAATGAAAAAGCAAAACCCTAACCATCACTTAACCATGGTATAATCCTTTACACTTAACCACATGATCAAGTATCATCAAACATGATACAAATATGTGCACAAAAGTATATCACATATACTTCTTGCACATCAAGTGAGAAAATCCATTTAAAGTGAACCAATACTAGTTAATGCAAAGTTGTCACGACCCGAAAGTACGGAACATGACCGGCACTTAAACTACGAACGTCTCGAGGCTTACGTAATCTAAGTAAACCGAAAACCCAGAAATCCAAAGCAAGAAAAGTAGTAGAGTGCAGGAAAAACCAACTTTAAGCAAGTAATTTCAATAGTATAAGCCGAATTATGCGGTTTTTAAAACATCAAAAATTTACTGAAAATTTTGGCAGAGTCTCCTTTGTAAATACTGGCCCCCAAACGAGATACAACATGAATAGTATACGAAATCAAGAAAAAGGCATCCCCAAGCGGGAGCTAGCTCTTCGTCAATCGACGGTCACAACCACACAAGCAATATAATATACAACGCCAACGGCGAGGATCAAAACTCAAAAGGAAACTCAAAACCACCAGAAATCCACAGAAATAACACGCGCGACTCTAAGGTCGAAAGAATACCCTCACGGGTCTCTATCTCAAAAATAACTACATGTTTGGTTGATGGAATTTACTAGATACAACTGAATAATATTATACAAGGTAATATGATGGGTACGATACAAGAAAAACCCACCTACTAGCAAGTCACCCGAATGAAACTGAGCCCGCAAAGCCGTAATGAAACCTGTACGGCAAACCTGCAAGAAACTGGGGCACAACGGGGGTGAGTTGCCAACTCATGAATAGAAAAACATCTACGCACAGAAATCGCATAAATAACGCAATCCTAGGTCAATGATCATAATATAGCCTCAAAAATGTATATAACATGTAGCCTATAACAAGGCTAGGGTAAATATTTAACCCGAGTGTAAACTCATGTGCCCGTGTCAGTGCCTCAGGTAGCAATATATCATATGAATGAGGTATGAATGCATGAAAACAGAATACATGTAAGTGAAGAACTGTTTTCATAAATTAGTGAGATTTCCTTTGTATTTTTAAACTGAGGTATCATAAATGAAATCAGTATCAACAGTGTCTAGCATCGACACAAACATAAATCTCAATGTCTCGAAATATCAATGTCTCAATCTCAATATCTAGGGCGCCGTCAGTCCAGACCGGCCCCTACCATCCATCTCAAGACCACGACGGTATCCTCCGGATATCCGACGCGTCGGGTAATATCACCGATAGGTAATCTGTCCCCTGCCAGGCTCAACGTCAACACCACATTCATCTTGCCCCGGGGTACCATACCGGGCCCACCATGTACCTGTGACGGTTCCTCCACTCCTCGACACGGATCTCGAAAACCACAGCAAACTCATGGTGGACGACACTTACATCACTAGAAAATCGCAATTTACATATTTTAAAAGGTTAATAAGTTTAGAAATTTTCCGGCTTTCCCCCGAAATCCAGAAATATCATAAATCTCAAGAAGTCATCACAAGTGCATATGTCAATACTAATGAATGTATATGGGGTCAATAACCAAGTTGCAATGTATGATTAATAATTAGGCATGAACAATGGAATAACAGTATGCATGAAGTGACAAGTAATAACTACAATGTCTAAGCTGGCATATGGCCCAGGTACACTAATATCGTATCAACTACTAACTAACAAGCTAAGCCAAGCAATAGTATTTTCTAAGTGTACGTGACATAGCAATTACCGATGAAGATATGTGTGAGCCGGCAAGTAAGTGTATGTGGTACATACGCATCATCGGTAATGGTGCTGGTGTCCTAACAGCATGATATCAGTAATGGAGTATGCAGCAAAATAAGTATGCGGGGCAGAGCGAACAGCAATAATGTGCGGAAGCAGAATACTAGACACAACGATAACTAATCAGTATTAATCTAATATAAGTCCTACAAATGGTGCCTTTTGAAATAACACGAATCATGGGGTTTTGAAAATAGGGGCTACGGTGCTTTTATGAAAAGATACGTCTTTTGAAATATCCGTAGGATCCCTTGGGCTGTCTTTTAAAATACCCACGATTCGTTAGTTTTTGAAATAGGTAAGAATCGAATCTAATCTAACAACTAAACTAAACTAAAGGGCTAAGCTAACAAGCTGAACTACAGGTAAGGAAACCGCCTATCATCTGAGTCGATACATATACATACCTGTATATGTATAGTCGGTGATCCCGCCTCAATAATATCAAATCCGTAACCAGACATCCCAAGACAAGAGTGCGGATCAATCATCAAAATATAGCTCGTACGTAAATCCGTCGTACGGCATCCCCAAATCTGGGTACGGGTCAATATCACATTTGTCATATTATTCATCAAGTATTCTCTTTATCAAGATCATCATCTGGGTACTGACCTACGTCTAGCACAATGCCAACATCTTCACAAAAAAATCAAGATCTGACTACTGATCGACAGTCTAGTATAAATCGGTATTTTCATCATATATCATCACAAGAGTATACATCGCCCAAGGCGGCCTATCACAAGTATCCTGTCATATCATATCATATCATATCTCATAACATAATCAAATGTCGATCATCTAAGATATATATATCACTATTGCTATGGCATCATCATTCCCAGAATCCTCTAAAGTATCAAGACGTATCTAAATCATGAATTTTACCGTCATAACATGTCATTTCACCGATATCATAATCTCATATCAACTCCTCGACTCATATCAATCCCATGTATCATTCTCAAATCCGTATGTGAGCACAATATCCCAAAATCCACGTGAACACATATCCACATAGGAACCTATAACCACATATAACATAAGGATGCATGCAAGTATGTATGCGTGTGTACGTATGTGTAGTTCACCCAAAACCCTAAGGTTTCGTAACCTTTCATCAATCCGATATACCAATATCCATTTAAACATCAATAATAAACCCAACAACATATAATATTTATAGGTGTGTATACGCATCCGTATACATCACCTCGGACTGCGGGGGTGCTATACGCCATCCACCCGACTTCTCCCCGTAGATATAAATCTACTCACCTGGTCCTCGCTAGCCGGTGCCGACGTCGCCACGCGCTTGCTTGTCGTCTCGAAGTCCACATGGGGTACCTACATATCATAATGCACCATGTCGCATTAAAACTAAATTCGAAATCGAAACGGCATACGAAAATCAAATCGGCACACGTATCACGCATAGGTCCAAACCTATCGCCTACGCATGCAAGAATGGTCAAACCAACCCTCGATGTCGATGTACAAACGTCAAACCATCGAGAAAAATCCAATCACACTCATTTGCACATTCACGAACACTAATTTTAATATAAACTCGGTTAAAACTCACAAAAACCCCAATTTTACTTAAAAAGTCATTTTTCCGAAAATCTAGCAAGCACAATTCGCCGTTTTTGTACAAAACAGGATGTTTAAATGAATGTACCGGCCAATATATTTATTAAATATCTTAAATAAGTCATAGAAACAATTTCCGGAATTTAATCTCATTAAATTCCAAAAACCCTAAAAATCTAGTTTGCAATATTAACCACCTTTAACAATTTTAAACTAAAAATTAGCAAACTAGTTACAAGTTTATCTTTTTCATTAAATTTCAAGTTAACCTACTCATTAAAACCATACTCTAACGATAGAAACCCTAATTAGATTTTAATCCCAATTATATTCATGGTTTCCAAAAACTAGTTTGTTAAAAGGCTTAAGCATGGACATTTTGCAAGTAACAATTTGTAATTATTAACTAAATTAGGTTTTCCATGTCTTCTCATGCCAAACTACACCTTGCAAACATAAACAAGTGACAACAACCATATTTGAATTCAAACCCTAACTTGATCCAAACCCTTTTTCCTAGAATTTACAACTCTCCATTAACACTTAATTAAGCTAACATAAAACAATTAACAACACATTAAGCAAAAAGGTTAGAATTTATACCCAATTAATTTGAAGATCCCCCAAGCACACTTAGCCTCCAAAATTGAAATCTAAATCCCTAGATCCATGCTATGGTAGCCAAGGGAAAACGGGTAGGAGGTGGATTTTGATTTCGGTTTGATTTTGAGTGTTTTTCTTTGGATTTTGATGGAAATTTGGGGTTTTCTTTGAACAAGAAAGAGCAAGAAGCAAGGGGAAGGGCTGCTGTTGAGAGGGGCTGTGGGTTTCGGCTGGTATGGGGAGGGGAGAGAGAGAATGTATGGTGTGGGTCAATGGAATGGTCAAAGTCAACTAAGCCCATATCTTATTATCTAATTTCATTCATTTCCTTTTCTTTTCTTTCATTTCTTTTCCTTTGAAATTCAAGTTGGGACAAAAGAGGGGGCTGCTGAATTATTCATGGGGATAAGTGAATGGGGGTGTGTGGGTGTGGGTACGGGTATGGGTGTGGGGTGATGAAAAATGATAAATACAATACCCCAAACATCCATTTACGTTAAAAAAAAAGCTTTTTTTCTTCAATAATTTCTAAACCGTTTTGGCAAATAATTTCGTTCCAAAAACCACATGATAAAATTTTATTTAATGTTTTATGATGCACAAAATTTGTTTCAACTCATTCCAATTTGTAATTTTCCTTAATTAAATGTATTAGTGACGGCTTCAAATAATAATAAAATAATATTTTTTCAGAAAATTTGAAATTTCTCCAGCGTCTCAATAAACACCAAATAATAGCAATTACATAGCTAGAATATGTATATTTAATTTTTAAAATAAGATATTTGTATTTTGACTTTTTACAGAAAACCCCCTTATTTTACCGATTTTTCGAAATTTCACCGAAACGATTTTCAAAACGTTACAATCTTCCCCCCTTAAAGAAATTCGGTCCCCGAATTTAAATTCAAACTCCCCCAAATACTAAAACATCTAAGAAAAACCATCAAGTCGTCGGGGCTCCGAGATCGTAAATAAATAAAACAATCGTAGCGCAACGCATGCGCATGAAAAATGAGCATATAACTCAAATCAGAACTCCGTCAAGCATCCCGCAATCATCGGAGTCATGGGGAAGACATCAATACCAAATCCAAAGCAAAACCAATATGATATAACTCGAAACTATACATGTAAAATATATTCAGGTACTGTCCTCTGACTAGTCCTGCTCAGTACAAAAACTCATAGCAATCATCATAAAAACGTACTGCTCCATACGAAATCAATCCCCAAAATACGCGTATGAATACTACATGCGTCTTGTGCGCACGGAAATCAAAATCCAAATATATGCCATACACATGCACAGAAACAACATTTAAGTGCATCTGGTGTGCACAAAGCATCTGTCGTAGGCAACATGTGTGCCTGACAGCAAAATCAGGTGCATCTGACATGCACGAAAAATCTCGATTTAGTGCATCTGGTGTGCACCAAAATCACACTCCAAAACATGCGCCCAACATGCGCGAAAATCCAAATCAGGTGCATCCATCGTGCACGAAATCATGAAATCCAATATCAAGTGCCGAATATGCGCAAAAATCAAATCAGGTGTACAAGGTGCACAAAACAAATATCGAGTATCCCAATCGAAATCGAAGTCCAGTGCATCTAAGTGCACAAAAGGCGTATCACTGCACTGCATGCATATATAAACTATACAGAGTGCAGGAACCAAATCGTGTGCGTATATACGCACAAAATCAACTCAAATGTCTAAAACCGTAAAATCACAAACATGTGAAACCAAAGCACGAAAACGATATCAAGTGCAACACTGTGCAAAGATCGTAAATCCTCAATCATCAAAATCAAATCATGCGAATAAATCACCCAAAACATCGTAATCAATAATGGAGGAACAGTACCGCTCAAGCGCATCCTCTAAGAATCTCGCCAACTGTCGCGGTCACTAGTGGGACGTCTCGTCGATGATCATGAACTCTGTCCTGGTGGTGTGCATAACCATGACCACTCCTGGGTCAAGGTCTTCACTGTGAATTACCAATCTTTCGGTCCGTCGGCTCATCGGCCCTGTCAAGTGTGCTAACGTGGACGATTCCGTTCTGGCACTTCTCTGGTCATCTCTTGGTCAATCATCGCGATCACTCGTAAGACAGCATATCACTGGCGTCGGCCTCTGGCTCTCTGAATGTACGTGACACATCTGATCCTGGGTGCAAGTATCATTGCAGCAGTGTCCTGGAAAGAATCCTTCTCACGGTCTCTGTAAGTCCATATTGCGACCCCCGGTTCTTACGGGGAGGCGGAAACGGTATAAAAAACGAATTTTTATCGCAAGAGGCAACATGGACTAACTTATGGTCGGGATCGTTACCTAAACTAAAACTAGCAAACTAAGCTAAAGATATTTAGCTACTCGGATAGAGATGGTTATACCTAAACTTGAACTCCTTCTCTTCAAGCTCCGGTGGTGGTCCGATGGCTCATTCTCGTCGTCTCCGTACGCCGAAGATAGATCCACTTGAAAGCTCCAACCTTTAGCTCCTTCTTCGGTCTTTGAAGAAACTAGTTCACTTGGTTTGCTAAACCTAGTGAACTAGAATGAGTAGAGAGGAAATAGAATGGGATTTTATCTATGGTTCTTGATTCTCAACTCATGAGACAAGAGAACCATAGATCAAGAGAGGGAGCAAGAGGTTGAGGGTGAGAGCAAGAGGAGAGCTCAAGAACAAGAGAGAGAATGAGCAAGAAAGAATGAGCAAGTATTTTGTCTCTCACCCTCTCATAATCCAAAGCAATGATAACTCATCATATCAACAAAAGTCTTATGTGATGGTTGAAGTAACCATAACCTTATCATGTCATGCACTCATTTTACTCAAATGAACAAGCAAGAAAAAGTCTTTGGCATGAAATGATAACCATGGTTATCATGATGGTCAACTAGTCAAGCCTAGTCAACCGGTCAACAAGTCAACAAAAGTCAACAAGTCACCAAAGTCAACAAGTCAACAAAAGTCAACAAGTCAACAACCATATCACCATAATACTTAATTAATATAATAGTTAATCACAAATCATATTCTCATTAGGGTTGAGCAAAAAGTCAAAAGTCAACGGTCAACTGTCAACAACCCTAATGAGAATCCACTGCCTCTGCCTCCCTGTCAACTGTGCATACACACCCGCATCTGCGTTCCGAGGAACACGAATGCAAACTGGATAAATCCAATCCCATAAGGTACACTAGGATCTGGCTTAAACCAAAGCCCGCTAGTGTAAACTGTCCGGACACTGTACGTGCACAAGTGCACGGATGTGACCGAACCCTGTCGCAAAACCATGCGACCTGTCGCAATACCATGCGACCTCTACTCTTTTGCCTAAAGGCGAAAAGCTTTCTGTGTGGGACTCTACAGACTCGACACTACGCTGGCAGTGGGTTTAACCACAGACCGCAAGCGGCACTAGCTGTGCGTAACGGTCCCCAGGTAATGCCGACAAGAAGACCGACGAGGCGAAACCTATCTGAACTCCTACTGAGCCTGAGTGTGACATTCTCCGTACAGTCCGGTCTGTTCGTCTGATACATCGCATGGCGGGCCTAGGGGGCGGTAAACGTCAGTCCCCCAATAGCGGTACAAGTCGTGCCGGAGTGAAGCCCAATACACCCTGAGATAACACTGGAAACCTACCAGTATATCTCGTTTGCCCTGGCCAGGGACTACTCGTGTAATGGCTCTCCTAGACACAGCGCGATGTCAACCCCCAATACCGGGAGAGACGAATCCTGTCTAACCGTCACTGCCTCCAAGTGCTTCGGGACTGCACCCAACCACCACCTGTTTGCACGACTCCTTTGAGCCGTGGTAGGGTAGTGATCAAAGTACAGTGGGAACACACCCGAGGCGAAGTGACAGTGTCAAGTCAGCGGACTAAGCTGTACTCATGTCACCTGGGAACTGATAACTGACGATAGGTATAATACCAACTAGTCAGTTCCCGACGAGTCCTGTCCAGTGTACCCGTAACCTAACGAGCACCCGCATACTATCTCAAGTACTACGTACTGACGGCTGTGGGACAGACCGTCTCCCACACTGGGATGAGAAGCGCATGCGCTGGTCTACTCCGGAGTATCGATGCCCTGTCTCGATAGTCCTGCGACCAGGGACCTGAATAAGGATGTGCTTATAGATTACCCAGCCCCCACTAGTGTGACTGCCATCACAACGCTGGTAATCAAGCAAAGATCCTAAGGGCTCCACTAATGCGTATAAGTGATATACTGAAATAAACACAAGTACACATTGAAGTAGAAACAAACCAAGTAGCATACTACTATTTTGAGCAAGATTGTATATACAAGGTGAATATCCCAAGCATCCATTAAGTAATATACAAACTAGTATGATACAGTAATGGCCTCTAGGGCATATACACTAACAATCTCCCACTTGCACTAAGGCCATGTACTGGCGTATCGAAGACCTATCATCTCGATCAGCCGCTCGAACTGAGTCTGGGGCAAGGCCTTGGTGAATGGATCTGCAGTGTTATCTTCTGAAGCGACTCTCCGAACCTCGATCTCCTTGCGATCCACGATCTCCCTGATCAGGTGATACCGCCTCAAGATGTGCCTGGATCTCTGATGGGACCTGGGTTCCTTCGCTAATGCTATAGCCCCGTTGTTGTCGCAATACAGAGGTATTGGATCAACAATGGACGGAACCACCTGAAGTTCTTTCAAGAACTTCCTCATCCAGACAGCTTCTTTTGCGGCATCAGATGCAGCGATGTATTCCGCTTCCATCGTCGAGTCTGCAACGGTTTCTTGTTTGGAACTCTTCCAACACACCGCCCCTCCATTGAGGGTAAAGACAAAACCCGACATGGACTTGGAATCATCCTTGTCACTCTGGAAGCTGGAGTCAGCAAAGGCCTCGATCTGGAGGTCTTTTCCGCCATACACCAAGAACATCTCCTTAGTCCTTCTCAGGTACTTGAGAATGTTCTTTACCGCTATCCAGTGTTTCTCCCCAGGGTTTGACTGATACCGGCTTACCACACTCAGTGCATAAGCTACATCCGGTCTGGTACACAACATCGCATACATTATAGAGCCTACCGCAGAAGTGTAGGGTATAATAGACATGCGATCCCTCTCCAAATCAGTCTTGGGAGACATCTCTTTAGAGAGGGTGATCCCGTGACAAGCCGGTAGGTTACCACGCTTGGAACCTTCCATACTGAATTTTTTCAGTACGGTGTCGATGTACCTGGACTGAGAAAGTCCCAATATCCTCTTGGATCTATCACGATGGATCCGGATCCCCAGGATGTATGAGGCATCACCCAGGTCTTTCATGGAGAACCTTTGTGACAAGAACCCCTTGACAGATTGTAGCATAGGAATATCATTTCCTATTAAGAGAATGTCATCCACGTATAAAACGAGGAATACTACAGTTCTCGCTACAAATCTACTATAGATGCATGGTTCATCTGGATTTTTGATAAAGCCAAATTCTTTGACCGTCTCATCAAAGCAGATGTTCCAACTCCGCGATGCCTGCTTTAGTCCATAGATGGACTTAAGCAACTTGCACACCTTTCCGCTGCTCCCACTCTGAATGAAACCCTCTGGCTGATCCATATAGACACACTCCTCTAAATTTCCATTTAGAAAAGCGGTTTTTACGTCCATCTGCCAAATCTCATAATCGTGGAAGGCAGCAATGGCAAGAAGGATCCGAATGGATTTCAGCATGGCTACTGGAGAAAAGGTTTCGTCGTAGTCCAAGCCAGGTCTTTGACGAAAACCCTTTGCTACCAGCCTAGCTTTATAGGTCTCAACCTGTCCATCTACACCAATCTTCCTTTTGAAGATCCACTTGCATCCTACGGGTTTTACCCCGTCTGGAGCAATGTCCAACGTCCATACCTTGTTGGTGTACATGGACTCCATTTCGGTCCGCATTGCATCCAGCCATTTCACTGAGTCAACGCTCTGAACGGCCTGCTGGAAGCTAGTAGGCTCATCATAATCTATGATGCAATCCTCTCTATCCCCGTCTATGAGAAAACCGCAGTATCTCTCGGGCGGATGAGACTGCCTACTACTCCTGCGGAGCGGCGTAGGAATGTCCTGTTCTGTTGAACCCTCTGGTTCTACCAAGCTTTCAGTAACAGTCTGTGGTTCCGGAATTTCTTCCAGTTCCACTGCGCTCCCACTAATTTCCTTTTCCAAGAACTGGTGTTCTAGAAAGTGGGCATTACGAGAAACAAGGACTTTTTGTTCCTCTGCGTAGTAGAAAAGATACCCCCTGGTGTTCTTTGGGTATCCCACAAACTTGCACAGTACTGAGCGTGCCTCGAGTTTGTCCGCATGCTGCTTTTTGACAAAAGCTGGACATCCCCAGATCTTCAGATATTGAAGATAGGGTTTCTTCCTACTCCACATTTCATATGGGGTGGTAGGCACAGTCTTAGTCGGAACTCGGTTCAAAAGGTATGCTGCTGATTCTAGCGCATATCCCCAGAATGATCGCGGCAACTCAGCGTTACTCATCATGGACCGCACCATATCCAATAGGGTGCGGTTCCGTCTCTCCGATACACCGTTATGTTGCGGGGTGTATGGAGGAGTAAGCTGAGAGAGAATTCCGTTCTCTTTTAAACAGTCCAGGAATTCGGCACTTAAGTATTCTCCACCTCGATCCGATCTTAGAATCTTAATACTTTTGCCGGTCTGTTTCTCTACTTCATTCTTATACTCCTGGAATTTTCCAAAGGCCTCGGACTTATGTTTCATTAAGAAGACATAACCGTACCTTGAGAAGTCATCCGTAAAAGTAATGAAGTAAGAATGTCCGCTTCGGGCATGTGTAGACATTGGACCGCACACGTCACTATGTACGAGTCCCAAGAGCTCGCTCGCTCTTACTCCTTGTCCAGTAAATGGAGTCTTTGTCATCTTTCCTTTGAGACAAGATTGACAAGTGGCATACGATTGATATTCGAACGCATTCAAATATCCTTCTGTATGTAACTTAGTCAACCTTCTCTCATTGATGTGACCCAATCTACAATGCCATAAGAAAGTCTGATTTATTTCTGGAGACTTTCTTTTGTGTGTATTCTGGACATTAAAAATCTGTGGTTGGTTTAACACGTATATACCATTACTCAGAGTACCTGACCCAATCAATACTTGATTAAGGTGAATGTTTACAACATTACTTACAAACGCAAATTCATAACCTTCTTTAGAAACTAAAGATACAGAAATGATATTACAAGTTGCGTTGGGTACAAAAAAGCAATTACGCAAAACCAAAACATGTCCATCTGACATTCCCAGGTGATAGTCCCCCACGGCTTTAGCATCCATGCTAGCTCCGTTTGCAACTCTGAGGGTCATGTCACCTGCTTTCAAAACACTACGGTTTCTCAACGCCTGCAAAGAATTACAGATATGAGATCCTGATCCGGTATCCAATACCCAGGAAGTAGAGTTTATTGAAAGACAGTTTTCAATAACATACACACCTGAAGCTGAAGCTGCAACCTGCTTCAATTCCTGTGTTCTGGCCTTCCAGGCCCTGCAATCATTCTTCCAGTGTCCTTTCTTATGACAATAGAAGCATTCTTCCTTATCCACAAGCTTTCCCGCTAACTTTGTTGCTTTGCCTTTTCCCTTCGTATCCACTTTACCAACACCGCCCCTTGGTTTGGCGGGGGCCTTCTTCTTCTTTCCCTTGGCTTTCGCCTTGGACCTAGAAGAAGATGATCCTCCTACAAACAAAGTGGATGTTTCCCTACCTTTCTGTAGGGTGCCCTCTGCGCTCCTCAGCATGTTGAGGAGCTCTGATAGTTCAACCTCTTTTTCTTGTAGGTTGAAGTTCAGTATAAACTGGGCGTAAGTGGAAGGAAGGGACTGGAGAACTATATCCGTATATAGCTCACTCTCCAATGTGATCCCTAGGTCAGCGAGCTCCTCAATGAAGCCGATCATCTTTAGCACGTGCTCGGCTACTGATGATCCGACGGCCATTCTTGTCGAAAACAACTTTTTCGACGCTTCGTATCTTGCGATACGTGATTGCTCTCCATACAGTTCTTTTGTATGGAGCAATATGGACTCCATGTCCATATTCTCATGCCTCCTCTGATGTTCGTTGTCCATCGAGGCAAGCAGGAGGCACTTGGCCTTCGCGCTATCAATCTCCCAAGTCTTGCGGATTTCCTTATCCGCGACGCTGGAAGTTGGACCAGGGACAGGGGGAGCTTTGGTGGTAAGAAGATACCCCAGCTTGTCATAAGTGATTGCGATCTTGACATTCCTGAGCCAATCTTTGTAGTTTGGCCCTGTCAGTTTGTTTTTATCTAGGAGTAACTTAAGTCCAGTCATGTTGATTGGTCGCTGCAATTAGGAGAGAGAAGAAGAAACACTCAGCATGATGCTCTTGCAAGTTTAGAGTGGTTTTTAGTTTGTCTAAACAGGATGGCTCCCACTGTTTCTCGAATCCCTCCTCAAACCATAAAGGAAGAATTAGTCAGGATCAATCCCACCGTACAATACTTGCTTAACCGTTCAGCCAGGCCGGTGTCGGTACTTCGAGGGAGGTTTTCCAACGCTTTCGCGAAGTTCCTTAATTAGAGAACCTCTTTTCCCTGGGGGCGTAGCCCCGCTAACACCTTTCTAGGCACCTACTAGGTTTATAGCATTGATCGTTAAGTGAGAAATTTCCCGAGGAGTAGCATATACTCACAGTAGGATCGGGATCCAAATATCATCGCGTGACGAAACTGAAGGAATCCTACCAGAATCATCACACTCCAAATGGTATGCAAATCTAGCAAGTTTCAGTACTTATGAAACTCCCGATGTGGATTTTTGCCCCATGCTCTTATGACCTTGGCGTGAGGTCAAAATGTCATAAGTCACATGTCAAGTTCGTCCCATCATTATCCAGGTTAATTTGAATCCACCCGTACATACCCTTGACGTAGGCCAAAATGGCAGTACGACTGTCTCAAACCAACGCATTCTATCTATGCAACAGATAAATATCCGGCAGCTACCAATCACTATGCCTTAGCGTGAGGTCAAAATACATAGCTTGAATACTACCGAATATTTAACTGAAATGATGGAGGGCTACGGATGGTTTTGGCAAAACCGTGAACGTAGTGAACTTGATTTGGTCGATGGAACGAGATAGCTTTAAAATGGAGTGGCTCAAACTCCGTATTTTAAAAGTTTGTTTTGAAAAGAACCGAGTGGTTTTTCGAAAGTGTTCCAACGACTTTAACTTGGTTTATTATCTTGCATTAGTTCTTTTAATGCGTGATATTCTTGCATTAGTTCTTTTAATGCGTCCCATCATTTAACCCTACCATTGCAGAAAACAACCAAAATATGACGTACGCTTATGCCATTCGCATTCGCCACTGGGCCCCGTCATTACCCGTTAGGTTACTTAACTAACGACAGAGCGGGGGCTGGGCTAGCGCGTCTGTAAAACATAAGCAACGCCTAAATAGTAAGCAATGATAGACATTACAGATCACAGATGAATGCATTGGATATACTAGCAATCCGCAATCCTTTCGAGCCTGAAACGAAAAGCGGATAACACGGTCGCGGTGAATAGCCAAATACCCCACCCAAGACCCCTACGGGTACGGCAAACTACCCGCCAAGTACTCGGTAGTTTGTGCACCCCTCCATGGGTCTATCCTAGGAGCAAAAACAGTAAAAAGAATTATACAATGACGGCTACAACCCCGACCCGGTTGTGCGGCCAAACAAATAATATTATTACATCAATTTACATTTACAATGAATGAAAGAAAAACAAAAGCTCATCTCACATCCACCCCGGCTATTCACCCGCGACAGTCCAACACATTCATATACACATTCCAGCACATTACAGATCATGTATAACCCCGACTAATCGACTTATAGCGATTAGCCGACGTTCAATACATGCAAGCATCACAGATATAACCATCATAGTCAAAGTGCAGTGAAGTTCGGAAAAAATACGGAATTATAGGACCCCAAAAGGAAATTTCTTTTCTGGAAAATCTGGGCACATATAATATATTTTAAAAATCCCAAAACCAACACACAAACACACTGCACGAAAAACGATGCAGAGAAGACACCAAGTCGCGGCGGTTCCGCGGCGGCTAAGAAGGATCACGCGGCGGAAGCGCGGCACTTTAGGCGAATCACTGTATCGTTTTTCTTGGGTGTTCACACAAAACCCTGAGCCGAATTTACAAGTATAAAGTTTTTCATTTTGAGCAGAAAAAATTTCAACAGAAACTCAGTTTTTGTGATTATCCGGTTTTGTGATTTTTCCGGTTCCGAACTTCGTTACACTTCACTACCAAGCTAGTTTAAGTTTAGTTAGGCTCTGATACCACTGTAAGTCCATATTGCGACCCCCGGTTCTTACGGGGAGGCGGAAACGGTATAAAAAACGAATTTTTATCGCAAGAGGCAACATGGACTAACTTATGGTCGGGATCGTTACCTAAACTAAAACTAGCAAACTAAGCTAAAGATATTTAGCTACTCGGATAGAGATGGTTATACCTAAACTTGAACTCCTTCTCTTCAAGCTCCGGTGGTGGTCCGATGGCTCCTTCTCGTCGTCTCCGTACGCCGAAGATAGATCCACTTGAAAGCTCCAACCTTTAGCTCCTTCTTCGGTCTTTGAAGAAACTAGTTCACTTGGTTTGCTAAACCTAGTGAACTAGAATGAGTAGAGAGGAAATAGAATGGGATTTTATCTATGGTTCTTGATTCTCAACTCATGAGACAAGAGAACCATAGATCAAGAGAGGGAGCAAGAGGTTGAGGGTGAGAGCAAGAGGAGAGCTCAAGAACAAGAGAGAGAATGAGCAAGAAAGAATGAGCAAGTATTTTGTCTCTCACCCTCTCATAATCCAAAGCAATGATAACTCATCATATCAACAAAAGTCTTATGTGATGGTTGAAGTAACCATAACCTTATCATGTCATGCACTCATTTTACTCAAATGAACAAGCAAGAAAAAGTCTTTGGCATGAAATGATAACCATGGTTATCATGATGGTCAACTAGTCAAGCCTAGTCAACCGGTCAACAAGTCAACAAAAGTCAACAAGTCACCAAAGTCAACAAGTCAACAAAAGTCAACAAGTCAACAACCATATCACCATAATACTTAATTAATATAATAGTTAATCACAAATCATATTCTCATTAGGGTTGAGCAAAAAGTCAAAAGTCAACGGTCAACTGTCAACAACCCTAATGAGAATCCACTGCCTCTGCCTCCCTGTCAACTGTGCATACACACCCGCATCCGCGTTCCGAGGAACACGAATGCAAACTGGATAAATCCAATCCCATAAGGTACACTAGGATCTGGCTTAAACCAAAGCCCGCTAGTGTAAACTGTCCGGACACTGTACGTGCACAAGTGCACGGATGTGACCGAACCCTGTCGCAAAACCATGCGACCTGTCGCAATACCATGCGACCTCTACTCTTTTGCCTAAAGGCGAAAAGCTTTCTGTGTGGGACTCTAAAGACTCGACACTACGCTGGCAGTGGGTTTAACCACAGACCGCAAGCGGCACTAGCTGTGCGTAACGGTCCCCAGGTAATGCCGACAAGAAGACCGACGAGGCGAAACCCATCTGAACTCCTACTGAGCCTGAGTGTGACATTCTCCGTACAGTCCGGTCTGTTCGTCTGATACATCGCATGGCGGGCCTAGGGGGCGGTAAACGTCAGTCCCCCAATAGCGGTACAAGTCGTGCCGGAGTGAAGCCCAATACACCCTGAGATAACACTGGAAACCTACCAGTATATCTCGTTTGCCCTGGCCAGGGACTACTCGTGTAATGGCTCTCCTAGACACAGCGCGATGTCAACCCCCAATACCGGGAGAGACGAATCCTGTCTAACCGTCACTGCCTCCAAGTGCTTCGGGACTGCACCCAACCACCACCTGTTTGCACGACTCCTTTGAGCCGTGGTAGGGTAGTGATCAAAGTACAGTGGGAACACACCCGAGGCGAAGTGACAGTGTCAAGTCAGCGGACTAAGCTGTACTCATGTCACCTGGGAACTGATAACTGACGATAGGTATAATACCAACTAGTCAGTTCCCGACGAGTCCTGTCCAGTGTACCCGTAACCTAACGAGCACCCGCATACTATCTCAAGTACGACGTACTGACGGCTGTGGGACAGACCGTCTCCCACACTGGGATGAGAAGCGCATGCGCTGGTCTACTCCGGAGTATCGATGCCCTGTCTCGATAGTCCTGCGACCAGGGACCTGAATAAGGATGTGCTTATAGATTACCCAGCCCCCACTAGTGTGACTGCCATCACAACGCTGGTAATCAAGCAAAGATCCTAAGGGCTCCACTAATGCGTATAAGTGATATACTGAAATAAACACAAGTACACATTGAAGTAGAAACAAACCAAGTAGCATACTACTATTTTGAGCAAGATTGTATATACAAGGTGAATATCCCAAGCATCCATTAAGTAATATACAAACTAGTATGATACAGTAATGGCCTCTAGGGCATATACACTAACAGTCTCTTCCATGTCTCGTCTCTGCCAACTGTCCGAAAGTCATTGTCCTTTCCTATATCTGCATCTTGCTCTGTAACGGCTGCATACCCATCGCGACTCCTTCTGGAAGGTATATCCAGTACCATGCCTCGGCATGCGCATCGCATCTCTGATGTCGGCGGAGGGGAACGTCATCTCATCTAGATCTGGTACGAACCACTTACTTCACTTTTCTATAATGTCGTCTGCTTTGGACTCGTCTCGTCGCGGCTGCATGGACTGAGCTCCAACGACTATCCTCGTATCTCAAGTCTCCCAAGAATGCATCTCACCATCTAGCATCCGAATTAAGTCGAGCCATCCGATCGAGTCGTCAAAACCTCATAATCTCCCAAGAGCTCAACCTCTTGGGCACAGTTTAATAGTATCGAGTACATACCACAGCATCGGTGGACTAACCGTAGAAGGGCAAACCCAAGCCTCACTAATGGCGCCGTAGAACTGCCGCAAACCCGAAGGTTCAAAGGCTTTCACATGGTCATTAAGTCGAGTTAGGGTTTCATTCTTCTAGAGGGACCATAGAATTGCCTGCATGTCTTTCCGACTACTTTAAACCTGGAATAATAGGTTTCTGACATTCGATCGTCTCTGTCGACTCCCAACGTCTCCGCGTGAAGTCGTCTCTAGCTGGAGTCAATCTATCTGATGACCTCTGTCAGTGGCCCAATCCTCTGATACTGATCGGCACGTCCGAGAAATCTCATAAAGGCGATCCGCCAAACGCTCGTGGCGCGGAAACACAGTAAAAAGACACATCTCCGCAATGGTGTGTCGCCGGAATTTCGCCCTGGGCAGTCCTCGTTCGTGACGATCTCGTGCTGACCGCAACTCTAGCTGTAGCTCTCCCTGCCCGTAATCGTGGTAGCAAAACCAAACTGGTACCGACGAGGCTAGATCAGGAAGGAATATAATACTGAACAAGGAAATGTACATCCTAAGGCTTCATAAGTGGAGTGGCGTGTCGTAAATATGCCGCGGAACATACCAACGGTACGTCACTCTACTTTAGTCACCTATTCCATCAACCAAGGGTCATCCTACGCTCCGAAGGTTAAAACCTAACGCTCTGATACCAACTTTGTCACGACCCGAAAGTACGGAACATGACCGGCACTTAAACTACGAACGTCTCGAGGCGTACGTAATCTAAGTAAACCGAAAACCCAGAAATCCAAACCAAGAAAAGTAGTAGAGTGCAGGAAAAACCAACTTTAAGCAAGTAATTTCAATAGCATAAGCCGAATTATGCGGTTTTTAAAACATCAAAAATTTACTGAAAATTTCGGCAGAGTCTCCTTTGTAAATACTGGCCCCCAAACAGGATACAACATGAATAGTATACAAAATCAAGAAAAAGCCATCCCCAAGCGGGAGCTAGCTCTTCGTCAATCGACGGTCACAACCACACAAGCAATATAATATACAACGCCAACGGCGAGGATCAAAACTCAAAAGGAAACTCAAAACCACCAGAAATCCACAGAAATAACACGCGCGACTCTAAGGTCGAAAGAATAACCTCACGGGTCTCTATCTCAAAAATAACTACATGTTTGGTTGATGGAATTTACTAGATACAACTGAATAATATTATACAAGGTAATATGATGGGTATGATACAAGAAAAACCCACCTACTAGCAAGTCACCCGAATGAAACTGAGCCCGCAAAGCCGTAATGAAACCTGTACGGCAAACCTGCAAGAAACTGGGGCACAACGGGGTTGAGTTGCCAACTCGTGAATAGAAAAACATCTACGCACAGAAATCGCATAAATAATGCAATCCTAGGTCAATGATCATAATATAGCCTCAAAAATGTATATAACATGTAGCCTATAACAAGGCTATGGTAAATATCTAACCCGAGTGTAAACTCATGTGTCCGTGTCAGTGCCTCATGTAGCAATATATCATATGAATGAGGTATGAATGCATGAAAACAGAATACATGTAACTGAAGAACTGTTTTCATAAATTAGTGAGATTTCCTTTGTATTTTTAAACTGAGGTATCATAAATGAAATCAGTATCAACAGTGTCTAGCATCGACACAAACATAAATTTCAATGTCTCGAAATATCAATGTCTCAATCTCAATATCTAGGGCGCCGTCAGTCCAGACCGGCCCCTACCATCCAACTCAAGACCACGACGGTATCCTCCGGATATCCGACGCGTCGGGTAATATCACCGATAGGTAATCTGTCCCCTGCCAGGCTCAACGTCAACACCACATTCATCTTGCCCCGGGGTACCATACCGGGCCTACCATGTACCCGTGACGGTTCCTCCACTCCTCGACACGGATCTCGAAAACCACAGCAAACTCATGGTGGACGACACTTACATCACTAGAAAACCGCAATTTACATATTTTAAAAGGTTAATAAGTTTAGAAATTTTGCGGCTTTCCCCCGAAATCCAGAAATATCATAAATCTCAAGAAGTCATCACAAGTGCATATGTCAATGCTAATGAATGTATATGGTGTCAATAACCAAGTTGCAATGTATGATTAATAACTAGGCATGAACAATGGAATAACAGTATGCATGAAGTGACAAGTAATAACTACAATGTCTAAGCTGGCATATAACCCAGGTACACTAATATCGTATCAACTACTAACTAACAAGCTAAGCCAAGCAATAGTATTTTCTAAGTGTACGTGACATGGCAATTACCGATGAAGATATGTGTGAGCCGGCAAGTAAGTGTATGTGGTATATACGTATCATCGGTAATGGTGCTGGTGTCCTAACAGCATGATATCAGTAATGGAGTATGCAGCAAAATAAGTATGCGGGGCAGAGCGAACAGCAATAATGTGCGGAAGCAGAATACTAGACACAACGATAACCAATCAGTATTAATCTAATATAAGTCCTACAAATGGTGCCTTTTGAAATAACACGAATCATGGGGTTTTGAAAATAGGGGCTACGGTGTTTTTATTAAAAGATACGTCTTTTGAAATATCCGTAGGATCCCTTGGGCTGTCTTTTAAAATACCCACGATTCGTTAGTTTTTGAAATAGGTAAGAATCGAATCTAATCTAACAACTAAACTAAACTAAAGGGCTAAGCTAACAAGCTGAACTACAGGTAAGGAAACCGCCTATCATCTGAGTCGATACATATACATACCTGTATATGTATAGTCGGTGATCCCGCCTCAATAATATCAAATCCGTAACCAGACATCCCAAGTCAAGAGTGCGGATCAATTATCAAAATATAGCTCGTACGTAAATCCGTCGTACGGCATCCCCAAATCTGGGTACGGGTCAATATCGCATTTATCATATTATTCATCAAGTATTCTCTTTATCAAGTTCATCATCTGGGTACTGACCTACGTCTAGCACAATGCCAACATCATCACAAAAAAATCAAGATCTGACTACTGATCGACAGTCTAGTATAAATCGGTATTTTCATCATATATCATCACAAGAGTATACATCGCCCAAGGCGGCCTATCACAAGTATCCTGTCATATCATATCATATCATATCTCATAACATAATCAAATGTCGATCATCTAAGATATATATATCACTATTGCTATGGCATCATCATTCCCAGAATCCTCTAAAGTATCAAGACGTATCTAAATCATGAATTTTACCGTCATAACATGTCATTTCACCGATATCATAATCTCATATCAACTCTTCGACTCATATCAATCCCATGTATCATCTTCAAATCCGTATGTGAGCACAATATCCCAAAATCTACGTGAATACATATCCACATAGGATCCTATAACCACATATAACATAAGGATGCATGCAAGTATGTATGCGTGTGTACGTATGTGTAGTTCACCCAAAACCCTAAGGTTTCGTAACCTTTCATCAATCCGATATACCAATATCCATTTAAACATCAATAATAAACCCAACAACATATAATATTTATAGGTGTGTATACGCATCCGTATACATCACCTCGGACTGCGGGGGTGCTATACGCCATCCACCCGACTTCTCCCCGTAGATATAAATCTACTCACCTGGTCCTCGCTAGCCGGTGCTGACGTCGCCACACGCTTGCTTGTCGTCTCGAAGTCCACATGGGGTACCTACATATCATAATGCACCGTGTCGCATTAAAACTAAATTCGAAATCGAAACGGCATACGAAAATCAAATCGGCACGCGTATCACGCATAGGTCCAAACCTATCGCCTACGCATGCAAGAATAGTCAAACCAACCCTCGATGTCGATGTACAAACGTCAAACCATCGAGAAAAATCCAATCACACTCATTTGCACATTCACGAACACTAATTTTAATATAAACTAGGTTAAAACTTACAAAAACTCCAATTTTACTTAAAAAGTCATTTTTCCGAAAATCTAGCAAGCACAATTCGCCGTTTTTGTACAAAACAGGATGTTTAAATGAATGTAGCGGCCAATATATTTATTAAATATCTTAAATAAGTCATAGAAACAATTTCCGGAATTTAACCTAATTAAATTCCAAAAACCCTAAAAATCTAGTTTGTAATATTAACCACCTTTAACAATTTTAAACTAAAAATTAGCAAACTAGTTACAAGTTTAGCTTTTTCATTAAATTTCAAGTTAACCTACTCATTAAAACCATACTCTAACGATAGAAACCCTAATTAGATTTTAATCCCAATTATATTCATGGTTTCCAAAAACTAGTTTGTTAAAAGGCTTAAGCATGGACATTTTGCAAGTAACAATTTGTAATTATTAACTAAATTAGGTTTTCCATGTCTTCTCATGCCAAACTACACCTTGCAAACATAAACAAGTGACAACAACCATATTTGAATTCAAACCCTAACTTGATCCAAAACTTTTTTCCTAGAATTTACAACTCTCCATTAACACTTAATTAAGGTAACTTAAAACAATTAACAACACATTAAGCAAAAAGGTTAGAATTTATACCCAATTAATTTGAAGATCCCCCAAGCACACTTAGCTTCCAAAATTGAAATCTAAATCCCTAGATCCATGCTATGGTAGCCAAGGGAAAACGGGTAGGAGGTGGATTTTGATTTCGGTTTGATTTTAAGTGTTTTTCTTTGGATTTTGATGGAAATTTGGGGTTTTCTTTGAACAAGAAAGAGCAAGAAGCAAGGGGAAGGGCTGCTGTTGAGAGGGGCTGTGGGTTTCGGCTGGTATGGGGAGGGGGAGAGAGAGAATGTATGGTGTGGGTCAATGGAATGGTCAAAGTCAACTAAGCCCATATCTTATTATCTAATTTCATTCATTTCCTTTTCTTTTCTTTCATTTCTTTTCCTTTGAAATTCAAGTGGGGACAAAAGAGGGGGCTGCTGAATTCTTCAAGGGGATAAGTGAATGGGGGTGTGTAGGTGTGGGTACCGGTGTGGGGTGATGAAATATATAGGTTATAAAAGTAATATATCAAATATATAATTATACATTAAATCATTAAATCAACACTTGATTTAACGATCCGGTCATATCGCATATAACCGACTAGTATCCTATGTATCAGCTTATCGAATCAATCCTTGATTCGATATCTAGGTTATATCGAATATAACAAATCGATACATCCATCGCGAGAATGGAAAACGGTATCACATACACGCATCATTCTCGGTCCTGCACATATCTCATATGCACTCCTATTTCGTTTCGCTTGAGCCAGGAAACCTCTGTGTAGGACTCTAAAGACTCGTCAATACGCCGGTAGCAGATGATGATCATATCAAGCACCCACAAGCCGCAAGCGGTCTGCTAAATGTAACGGCTATCCGGGTATTGAGTGATCAGAAGATCGACGAGCTAGCCCTCTCACACTCCTGTAAATCCAACCAGTAACACTTACCGTACAGTCCGGTCTGTTCGTCTGATATGTCGCATATCAAGTCTAGGGGTGGTATACGTCAGACCCCAATAACCGATAAGTCGTGCCGATGTGAGGCTCATAACGGGTCGAGAAACTACTGGTAACACTTACCAGCAAATCTCTGATCAGCCCTGGCCAGGGACTTCCCTCTTACGGCCAATCGAGCACAGCGCAACATCAACCCCCAATACCGGGAGAGACGAAACCCCTCCTATCGCTCATTGCCTCCATGTGACTCGGGACTGTACCCAAAGACCACCGTTTTGCATGCCCTCATGGACGTGGTAAGGTGGAGATCAAAGCACAGTGGGAATCACACAAGACTCTATGACGATCTCGGGTCTACAGACTAACCTGTACAAGTGTCACCTGAGAACTGCCATCTGACGTGAGGTATAATACCATCTGGGAGTTCTCGGCAAGTCCGTCCAGTGTACCCAGTCTCCACTGAGCACCTGTATACCATCTCTGATGTCAAACACCACTGGATATAGGATCATCCATCGCCCATCTCATGGGTCGAGAAGCGTATACGCTACTCTACACTGGTATATCGATGCCCTGTCTCGATACACCCACGACTAGGGACCTTGAAGAATGTACTTATAGACTACCATGTCCCCACTAGTATGATCTGCATCATAGTCCAGGTTGTCAAATACACATCCTAAGGGCTTTACCAACATGTAACTATAAGACAGTTTAAAGAGACAAGTGTACATGTTAAGATAAAGAGTAACCAGATAGCATACTATCATATCGAGCAAGAAAGTCATCTCTATATATGTCTAAGCATCCAATATAATATACATCATCTGTACAATACTGGCCTCTAGGGCACACATACAACTAACAATTGTTATAAAATGTGAGGAAACCGATTTGGTAAACTTTTCCCTTAAAACCCGCATTAATGCTTAATTAACACTAATCGCATTCTAAGGTGTTACAACCCCCCCTAAAGAAATTCGTCCCCGAATTAAAATTCTTACTAAGCGTACCTTCAAAGAGATGAGGGAATTTCTTCCGCTTCTCGCTCTCGGCCTCCCAAGTGATCTCCTCACTAGTCTGGCTATGCCAAAGAACCTTCACAGATGACAAGACCTTTGATCGAAGTTTCTTCACCTACCGATCCAATATAACTACCGGCTGCTCGGTGAATGAAAGATCGCGCTCAAGCTGAATGGTCTGGTGCTGAATCATGTGAGAAGGATCACAAAGGTATCTACGAAGTATCGACAAATGGAACACTGGGTGAACATCTAGAAAACTGGGCGGGAGCGCCAAAACGATAAGCAACAGTACCAACTCTCTCAAGGATCTCGAAAGGACCAACAAATCTAGGACTGAGCTTTCCCTTCCTCCCAAATCCCATAACGCCCTTCATCGGAGAAATCCGCAGGAATACATGATCCCCCACTGTGAACTCAAGTCTGCGACGACGACGGTTGGCATAAGACTTCTGTCTGAATTGGGCTGCTCTCATCCTGTTATAAATCAGCTGGATCTTCTCCTTAGTCTCCAGAACTAGCTGGGGCCAAAACCTTACTACCACCGAGTTCGGTCCAACTGACTGGTGATCGACACTTCCTACCATACAAAGTCTCAAAAGGTGCCATCTGAATAGTCTCCTAGAAGGTGTAGTTGTAGGAGAACTCAATCAACAGCAAGTGACGATCCCAGCTGCCACTAAAATCAAGCACACATGCCTGAAGCATATCCTCTAGAGTCTGTATAGTCCGCTCTGACTGACCATCGGTCTGCGGATGGAAAGCGGTACTAAAACTCAACCGGGTACCCAAAGCTTCCTGAAGCTTCTGCCAAAGACGGCTAGTAAACTGGGTGCCCCTGTCGTATACGATGCATGTGGGAACGTCGTGCAAACGCACAATCTCATCTATATACAACTGAGCATACTGAGCATAACCGAAAGTGGTCTATACTGGAAGGAAGTGAGACGCTTTCATCAACCGGTCAACAATCATCCAAATGGAGTCATACCCCTGACTGGTCCTAGGTAGACCCACAACAATGTCCATGGAAATCTTCTCCCATTTCCACTCAGGAATGGGTAAAGGCTGCAACTCTTCAGCCGTCCTCTGATGCTCAGCCTTGACTTGCTGACAAGTCAGGCACCTCGAAACGAAGTCTGAAACATTGCGCTTCATCCCTTCCCATAAGTAAATTTCTCTCAAGTCACGGTACATCTTGGTGGAACCTGGATGAACGCGAAAGGCTGACTGATGTGCCTGCTGTAGGATATCGCGTCTAAATCCATCAATATCTGGTACACACAAGCGAGTCCCGTAACGTAGCACACCATGGTCATCAATCAAGAACTCTGAATCTGTACCCTGCTGAACAAGCTCAAGAATCTCAGATAAACGGGCATCACTGGGATGCACCTCACGGATACGATCAAGTAGAAGTGGACGGGCACGAACATGAGCAAGTTGTCCCCCAGAGGAAGTGAACTCAAACTGTACTCTACCATCGCACAAGATCTGCCAATCTGCAGAAAACTGTCGTTGAACTACGCTCAACTGGGACTAGCTACCCCCGAGCCAACGACTCAAAGCATCAGCTACCACATTCGCCTTGCCCGGGTGATAAAGGATCTCACAATCATAATCCTTCACAAGCTCCATCCACCGGCACTGTCTCAGATTCAGATCCCGCTGCTGGAAGATGTACTTCAAGCTCTTGTGGTCTATGAAAATCTGACATGACTCCCCATACAAGTAGTGTCTCCAAATCTTCAACGCAAAGACCACCACGGCCATCTCAAGATCATAAGTTGGATAATTCTGTTGTGTTTCGTCAGCTGCCTAGTAGCATAAGCAATCACTCTATCATGCTGCATCAAAAGACAACCGAGCCCCACTCGAGAAGCATCACAGTAAACAACAAAGCCACCCGATCCAGAAGGAAAAGATAGAACTGGTGCATTCGTCAACCGAGTCTTCAACTGCTAAAAACTCTGCTCGCACGCATTAGTCCAAAGAAAAGGAACCCCCTTCCAGGTCAGTCCGGTCAGCAGTGCAGCGATACTCGAGAAATCCTGCATGAAGCGGCGGTAATAACCAGCTAAGCCCAAAAGGCTGCGGACCTCTGCCACAGATACAGGTCTTGGCCAAAGCTATATAGCCTCGGTCTTCCTTGGGTCCATAAGAATACCGTCTCCCGTCACCACATGACCCAGGAAGTCAACTTTATCAAGCTAAAGTGCGCACTTTGAGAATTTAGCATACAGCTGGTGCTCTCTCAATATCTGTAAAGCAATCCTCAAGTGCTGCTCGTGCTCCTCACGACTCCTGTTAGTTATATGTATGCCCTAGAGGCCATTACTGTACATACGATGTATATTGTAGTGGATGCTTGGACATATATAGGGAGGACTTTCTTACTCGACATGATAGTATGCTATCTGGTTACTCTTTATCTTAACATGTACTCTGATTGTCTTTATATCACATGTTGATAAAGCCCTTAGGATGAGTACTTGAGTACCAGGACTATGATGCAGATCATACTAGTGGGGACAAAGTAGTCGCCAAGTACATCCTTCAAATGTTCCTAGTCGTGGGAGTACCGAGACAGGGCATCGATACTCCAGAGTAGACTAGCGTATGCGTTTCTTAACCTATTTGATGGGCGATGGATGATCCCATATCCATTGTTGTTTGACATAAGAGAAGGTATACGGGTGCTCAGTGGAGACTGGGTACACTGGACGGACTCGCCGAGAACTCCCAGATGGTATTATACCTCATGTCAGATGGCAGTTCTCTGGTGACACTGGCACAGGTTAGTCTGTAGACCCGAGATCGTCATAGAGTCTTGTGTGATTTCCACTGTGCCTTAATTTCCATCATACCACGTCTAAGAGGGCGTGCAAAAAGGTGGCTTTTGGGTACAGTCCCGAATCACATGAAGGCAATGAGCGATAGGAGGGGTTTCCTCTCTCCCGGTATAGGGAGTTGATGTCGCGCTGTGTTCGATTGAATATAACTGGAAATCCCTGGCCAGGGTTGCTGAGATTTACTGGTAAGTGTTATCAGTAGTTTCTCGAACTATTATAGACCTTATATCGACACGACTTATCAAGCTACTGGGGTCTGACGTTTACCACCCCTAGGCGAAATATGCGACATATCAGACGAACAGACCAGACTGTACGGGAGTGTTACTGGTTTGATTCAAGGGAGAATGTACAGGCTTGCTTGTTGATCTTCTGATTGCTCAATACCTGGGTAGCTGTTATGTTTAGCTGACCGCTTGCAGCTTGTGGGTGTTTGATATGATCATCACCTACTGCCGGCGTATTGACGATTCTTTAGAGTCCTACACAGAGGTTTCCTGGCTCAGGCAAAACGGAGTAGGAGCACATATATGGTATGTGAGGGACCGAGAACAATACGTGTATGTGATACCGTATTAGATTCTCGCGATATGTGATATTGGCCGGGTATATGTGATATAGCCGGGTCATCGGATCAAGTGTTCATTCGATGAACTGATACAGATTATATTAGTCGGTTATTTATGAAATAGCCGGATTATCGGATCAAGTGTTGATTTGATAATTTAATGTATAATTATATATTTGATATATTAAATTACATTAACTAATATAAGCTCACTTAAAGATTCTTTTTCTCACTCGGTTAATACATTGATATATATGTGATATATGTTAATTGTATTATTTTATTTTGTTACAATAAATATTGTATATGTGATATATAGTATTGTAACATGTTAAGCTTATAAATGCAACATGAATAGTGGAGATTAAACATGGTTAGGTTTTGATTTGGGTTAATTTTTTCTTGAAGCTTCTAGAAGCTTTTGTTTTGTTTTTAACTAAAGATATTTTCTAAAGATATTTTGGTGGATATTTGTTAACCTAACCCAACCTTTCACCATGGTTAAGTCTCTACATGGGTTAAGTTATCATACTTAACCCATGGTTGCATTTCTAACCACACTAGTTTTCATTATTCATCACAAAAGAAATAGATCATCTTCTTCCTTCTTCTTCTTTGCATGAAAAGTTTTCTAGCTTCTTATGAAGTGATGAAAATGAGTGAGATTAAGAAAAAAAATGAGAGCTAAATTCCTACTTCATCATCCTAATTTATTCTTGCCACTTAGATTAGGGTGTTTGCTTTGCTAATATTTGATTAGTGAAGCAAAATCTTGGGCTTGAGTTTCTTCAAGGTAGATCATCTTTGTTATCGAAGATCGGAAGCAAGCTTGAATCTTTCTCTTCTTGGAGCCTCTCTTGAGTCCGGGTACTCGATGATCGCAGCGAAGGGACCTTAACAGGGAGCTTTAGAAGTGAAGGAACGGACTATAAAGGTTGTAATCCCTAACTCTTAGAAGTAAAGTTGTTTACTTGCTAATGTTTCACCTAATCTCTAGTTTAAAATCTTGGTTAGGGTTGTTCGGCACGTCTAAATTTTAAATCGGGAATGGTTGATGCCTTGTTGACCCTTATTACAGTGCCTAGCAGCCCTACAGTGGTATCAGAGCCAAGCTAGAGTTTTAACCGGAGTCTAGACGAAGTTAAAAGTCCGATCGAACCCCGAAACCCCATATTTTACCCTTCTCTGGAAATTTTCTAAAAATGTTGACTTTTTCATATTAAAAATGCTCAGAAAATTAATCAGGGAATTATAAGGAATACTATGAAAAATGAGCCATCAATTCACTTAAAGCGCCGCGGAACCGCTGCAAGACCATGCCTTGCGCGGCGGTTCCGCGGCTGAACAGTATAATTAGGGTTTGGGGTTTGCACAGTAACATCCGTACATATTTCCTGATGCTTCTAGGAATTTTTAATTATACTCAAGTGTTGAGTTTTCTGGGATGTATTGGGGACTCGTTAATTCGATCGGAAAGTTTAACTTCGTTTACGTTTTACGGGTAATTTAGAATATGTTAAAAAGTTCGAACGGATATCAATAACTCACTTTTTCCCCTTCCGGAAAATTTCCAAGTGTTGGATTTTTCCGTAGTTTAAGAACGTTCTTAGTCGTGCAAGTAACGCGGTGGACCTTCTAGAAGAACACAAACCTTAACTCGATTATGTGACCGTCTGAACCGCCTCTAAACCATAGGGTTTGGGGCAGTACGGCATTGCCATGTAGGGATCCTAGGCACACTAACGAAGCTCTACAAGGCATCGACCATGCCGGATTAAAAATTGAAGGTGCCGAACAACCCAAAGAAATATCGTTAACTAGAGATTAGGCGAAACAAAAGCTAGTAAACAACTTTACTCTAAGTGAAAGGGATTACAACCTTTGGAGATCCGGTCCTCCACTTCTTTAGCTCCGTGATGACGTCCCTCCGCTGCGATCATTGGGATCCTGGACTCTAGCGTTGGTTTCATCGGAGAAATGATCGGGCTAGGTCGTTGACTTCGATGCCGAAGATGATCTACGTTGAGGCGACTCTAACTCAAGCTCCATCTTCACTAGGTCATGAAACTTGTGAAGATAACACCCTATACAACATGGCAAGTGGTATAGGATGAAGAAATAGGAAGTGGGTTCACTTTGGATTTGGATTTCTCACTTGATTTCATCACTTGGAAATTTTCAAGAATGGTTTTCTTCACTTGAAGAAGATGAAGAAGAAGAAGAAAAAAGAATTATCTTTAAAATAGTAAATCAAGTGAATCTTATCATAATGCAACCATGGGTGAAGTAAACACATGTAAAGAATAAACTAGGGTTTAGGTGTAATGGTTAGGTTAAGGAAAAAACAAAATGGTTGAAGCTTCATGAAACTTCAAGAATAAAACAAAGAAAGCCACTACCATTTTATTTTTTCCAAAAATGAATATAAAATAAATAAAATAAAACCCAACCATAAACCTAAACATGGTTTTATCCAAACACACACCCAAGTTTGCATGTATCATCAATTATGATACAAACTAGTGCACAAACATATATCATATATACAATGTGCACATCAAGTGAGAAAATCAATCTTAAGTGAACAATACTAGTTAATGTAAACTAATATATCTAATATATAATTTTACATTAAATCATTAAATCAACACTTCATTTAATGATCCGGTCATATTGCATATAACCGACTAATATCAAGTGTATCAATATATCGAATCAACATTTGATTTGGTAAGCCGGCTATATCTCATATAACCGTCCGATGACACAAATTGCGAGAATAGAATTCAGTATCACATACTGGTATTATTCTCGGTCCTGCACATATCTCATATGCGCTCCTATTTCGTTTCGCTTGAGCCAGGAAACCTCTGTGTAGGACTCTAAAGACTCGTCAATACGCCGGCAGCAGGTGATGATCATATCAAACACCCACAAGCCGCAAGCGGTCTGCTAAACGTAACGGCCACCCGGGTATTGAGCGATCAGAAGATCAACGAGCAAGCCCGCACACATTCCTGTGAATCCAACCAGTAACACTTACCGTACAGTCCGGTCTGATCGTCTGATATGTCGCATATCTCGCCTAGGGGTGGTAAACGTCAGACCCCAGTAGCTCGATAAGTCGTGTCGATATGAGATCTATAACAGTTCGAGAAACTACTGATAACACTTACCAGTAAATCTCAGCAACCCTGGCCAAGGATTTCCGGTTATAGCCAATCGAACACAGCGCAACATCAACTCCCTATACCGGGAGAGACGAATCACCTCCTATCGCTCATTACCTCCATGTGATTCAGGACTGTACCCAAAAACCACCGTTTTGCATGCCCTCTTGGACGTGGTAAGGTGGAAATCAAAGCACAGTTGGAATCACACAAGACTCTATGACGATCTCGTGTCTACAGACTAACCTGTACCAGTGTCACCAGAGAACTGCCATCTGACGTAAGGTATAATACTATCTGGGAGTTCTCGGCGAGTCCGTCCAGTGTACCCAGTCTCCACTGAGCATCCATATATCATCTCTGATGTCAAACACCAATGGATATGGGATCATCCATCGCCCATCTGTATGGGTCGAGAAGGTATACGCTAGTCTACTGTGGTATATTGATGCCCCGTCTCAATACACCCACGACTAGGGACCTTGAAGGATGTACTTATGGACTACCATGTCCCCACTAGTATGATCTGCATCAAAGTCCAGGTAGTCATGTACACATCCTAAGGGCTTTACCAACATGTAACAGAGAGACAATCAGTGTACACGTTAAGGTAAAGAGCAACTAGATAGCATACTATCATGTCGAGCAAGAAAGTCCTCCCTATATATGTCCAGGCATCCACTACAATATACATCCTATGTATAGTAATGGCCTCTAGGGCATACATATAACTAACATGCCACATTTGAGGCGTTGGTTTGACCCTTCTACGGCTGGACCATTGGTATTGTAGCATGTGATGGATACATTTTTGAACTCCGCTCAAGTGTTGGGCTATTTGGGAAAACTTGGGTGTTTGATCATTCGATCGAAAAGTTTAACATTGTCTATTTATCTGGAACGTGATACAATATTTGGAATACATAAGTAGTTATGAGATAACTAATTTGAATGTTATAAATCTAGCAGTTTAGTCTCAGATGATCGGTTGCCACGGGATTTTAATGCGATCAAAAGTCCGTTGCAATCACGTAGCGTACGCGGATACTCGCCGGGTAAACTTAATAGACAGCCACGCCCCATAGCCTCGACCAAGTGACTGTAGGAGAAACCCGTCGCCAAAAGCATCCGTTCGGGTGCTCGCGGCCCCGGTGTTCCGCCTTAGTGCACTTCGTCGTAGGCATCCGGGGGTGCGGCCGTGTACTAAAGTTTGCGACGAGCATTCGATCAGGATGTCGGGAATCTTGTTGAATTGTCCGACTTGATATTGAAAGGATTTTTCGATAATGAGACTAAAATGCAGGGTTTATAATTGTTAGGCATGAGATGTCTAAGGAATTCACTAGGTTAGGTAAGCGATGTCTAAGGAGGTTGCGGATTCCAACTGTTGTAGTTTTACACTTTCTTTTCTGCGTCCGTAAGTGTAATATGTGGTGTATCGCCGGTTTCGTTTCTATACATCAACGACAATTGGGATACGCATATTTACTTACGTTGATGATATGTGATATTATGTGTCGCTGTGATATGTTATATTGGATCGTCGTTTTGTGAATAGACGGGGGTTTTATGTGAGATGATGGTTTTTATTTTCATTCATGTAAAATTCATTGTATGTAATATTCTTTTATTGGGGCACTTCCGGGCTGAGGATGATATCACCATTGTATATTATTTACTTTTCCGCATTAGGTAGACCCAAGGCGGGGAGCACAAGTAACCGGGTTCTAGGGTCCAGTGGGAGACCGTCTCGAGGAGTCGAGACCGGGTCTCCTAACCCTAGTAACCGGGTTCTAGGGTCCAGTGGGAGACCGACTCGTGGAGTCGAGACCGGGTCTCCTAACCCTAGAATTGGCAGTGTTGCTTGCCGCTCTCGTAGGGGTCTAGGGATATGGGTTTGGCTATTCATCGTGACCGTGGAATCCGTGTTTTATACAGGCCCGTATTAAAAACACGGACCTTCTAGTATATCTAATATTTCATATATGTTCTTCTGCTGCAATGTTCTGTGATGAGATCATATTACTGCCTGAGACGAATGTTTATATTATATATATGAGATATATGTTAATTTGCAGATTTCGTTTAAATGTGATGCTTGTGAAGCATAATAAAATTGGACTTCATTAATGAGATTAATGAAACTAAAAGAACCTAAAGATGTTGTAGAAACTTGTTTAAAAACGGGTAGCTCTAGTTCTTGCTTTGCATAGCGGTATTCCTTGTAGAATATCCAGCACCTTATTCGATAAGGAAAGAGCCGAGATCCCTTCACCGGGAGTGACCTCTTTAGCGAAACTAGCAGATGCTACAAACTCGGTTTCTCTTTTGATTGTTTCTATAGTTTTTTGCTTTGCATAGTGATATTTGTGAAATATCCTGCACCTTATTTGACAAGGAAAGAGCCGACGATCCCTTCACCGAGAGTGACCTCTTTAGCAAAACTAGAAAAGTCCTCAAAAACATTCCATTTAAAATCACTCGATTCTACAACGATATCAAGTTCATTACGCAAAGGGTTTTCTTAAAAAAAACCTATCGTAGCCCTCTATCATTTCAGATAAGTCCTACTTCGTAATCGTGCTACATTTGTTGACCTCCGTCAAGGCGTAGTGTGCGGTAGCTAACTAGTATTTATCTGTTTATGCATATGATGCAGATTGTTTTAGGATAGTCGTGCGGCTTTGTTGACCTCCGTCAAGGGTCGTACGGGTGGGTTTAATTCAATCAGGAAATGACGGGTAGAACTTGACTAGCAGCCTATGGTTTGTTGACCTACGTCAAGCTTATAGGATGCTAGGGGTAAAATATTATTGGCAATTTCAAGAGTTGAAATTTGCAATGAGATTGCATACCTTCTATGAGATAGTTGGATCCCGATACCCGCTGCGAGTAAGAGTTACTCCTGGGAGAGTTTTACACATTACAATTAGCTGATCAAGTAGGTGTCTAGAAAGGTGTGAACGGGGTTATGCCTCTGGGAAAACGAGGTTTATTTTAATTAGGACCGTGCGAAAGCGCGGGGAACCTCCTTCAAAGTACTGGCACTGGCCTGGCTGAAACATTGGCGAACTTGTAGAGTGTAATTAATCCCGGCTAGACTTTCCTTTTAAGGTTTGAAGGAAGATTTGACTAAAACAGTGGAAGACATCCTGATTAGATATATTAATAACCAATCTAATCTTGCAAGAGCATACGCCGAGTGTTTTCTTCTCTCCCTCTCTCCAGATAGCGATCATATAACGCCTTAATCAAGATAATAATACGGATGTATAGACCGAACCCGCTTATTATACTGAACTAGGGAACGTTGGTCCCGCTCCAACTTATAATTGTTATAAGACAGAGCAGGAAATAGGGGATTACTAGAATTTCCATGCCGCCCAAACGAAGAAAGTGCATGCTAATGCAGCATCTTCGGGTATGTTCATTACCGAGAACTGTTTCTCAGTATCCTTTACGTCCTAGGTATGAGATACCGAATCAGGATGCCCCAAATGTAATTTGTTACATGGCTACAGATAGGTAGAGAACTGAGAACGGGTGATAAGTTTCAAGAGTTGGAAATGATGCAAGTGTTGCAGCCAAGACTGTTGGCAGTTATCACCCTGTATTATCAGAATACATTGATTCTGAACGTTTGTTATTAGATACCGAACCTGATATACAACATCATATCACTCTCTTTATTGTAGTAAAGAAGGATATAATTTTGTATTGTTGGATAATGTTTTGAACATTTCCTATATTAAGAGTTGATCGGTTCAGGCACGTTATCTAAAAGCATAGACATTCTAAATCAAACCATAGTTCTTAACGTACATAACACACACAAGGGGAAGAGTTCAGAAATGAACGAATCCTTCTTGAGGCATTGTAGACTAGGTCATATCGATGCGACCCGACTAGCTGAACTTACATAAAGATGCATATTTAAATTAGTTTGGATTTATATCTTGTAAAGCTTGCCAGTCATATCACAAAGATAAGATGACCACAGCTCCGTTTATTGGAAACAGAGAAAGAGTTAGTGAACTCTTGGGATTGATACATGCTGATGTATGAAGGTCCCCTGTCTACATATGCTAAGACCGGTTCTTTGTACTTCATTACATTCACTGATGATCTCTCAAGATTCAGACATATGTTCCTGTTGAAACACAAGTCTAAAACTTTTGAGATAATCACAGAATATAAGTTAGAAGTAGAGAACCAAAAACGGGTAAAAGTATTATGTCCTTTGATGAGATCAAGGAGGAGAATACTTGAGCACGGAATTCCTGGAATATTCTAAAGGAGAATGAGATTCTCTCTCAGCATTACTCCTCCGTATACACCACAGCACGTCAGTGTATCGGGGTAGAGCAATCACTCCCTATGTGATATGGTGTGCTCTATGATGAGTACTACTGAGTTGCCTATTTTCTTTAGGGTTATGCACTTGAGAAGTTGCATACCTATTGAATAAGGTTCCAACCAAATCAGAAGTCTACCATTCCATATGTGATATGGTATAGGAAGAGCGCAACTCTTAAGGAAGTTAAGATTTAGGGTTGTCCGACCTATGTCAAAAGCAAAATCCGGACAAGCTCGAGGCAATGTTAGTTCTATGGAAGTTTGTTGGATATCCCAAATATTCGTAAGGGAATATCTTCTCCCAAACTGGGGAACAAAAAGTGTTTTTATTTCTCAGCATGCCACCTTTGTGAAACGGAATTTCTTGTGAAGAAATTAGTGGTAATGATGTAGAACTGGAACGAGTTCCAGCTATACAAACTGCAGCTGATGATTTGGTTGAACCGGAGGATTCAATAGTTTCCAACGAACCTCAGCCACTTTGCCGATCTCGTAGGGTTCCTCATTCACCTGAGAGATACTTCGGTTTCTCTATGACAGTGAGAGCGAGGATTGCATCATGAGGTGATGACCTAACTAGCTTCGAGCAGGCCATCAGGAGTGGGACTCTGTAAGAATGGATGGATGCTTAGTGATCTGAGATGGAATCCTTATACACCAACAAAGTATGGTCTTTGGTTGCTTTATCTGAAGGGTTAAATCCCCATCAGGAGAAAGTATATCTTGAGAAGATTACTTGGTGTACATGGAAAAGTTGAGACTTTCAAAGCTATGCTAAAGTCCATCCAGATCCTGCTTGCCACGGCTACATACCATGACTACGATTTCTGGCGATTGGGTGTCATGACTGCTTTTCTAAATGATGATTTGGAAGAGAGCGTCTATAAGTACACAGCCGGAGGGGTTCGTAGACAGTAGGAGCAGCAGAAACATGAGCATGTTGTTTTATGTGATAAATCAGGCATCGCGGAGTTGGAACGTCTGTTTTGATGTGGTAGTCAAAGAGTTTGACTTCATCAAAATGGTAGATGAACCTTGTATATATAGAAAGGTAGTAGAGAGTATGGTGGTGATCCTCGTAGAGTACGTGGATTACATACTCTTGATAGGGTAAGAGTTTCCTATGCTACGCTCGGTCAATCTCCGCTTATCACAAGGGTTCTCCATATAGGATCAAAGCGATACCTCCTAAATCCTGGGTTTTGGATCTATGAGATAGATCTAATTGGATGTTAGGATTCTCACTAGTTGTAGTGAGATGGTATCGATCGATCCTGGGGAGAATCACTGGAAAGGTTCAAGAGTGATAAGGACGACTGAATGTCAATCGCAAGCATTGTCTTTACCCTCAGTGGAGGGACGGTATGTTGGAAGAGTTCCAAGCTAGATACCGTGACTTACTAGACGATTAAAGGCAAGATACATCGTTACCAAGGATGCTACCAAAGAGGCAGTCTGGATATATTTTAGTTCATGAGATGAACTTCGTTCCAACCATTATGTGACAATGGAGTTATGGCTTTGGCCTAAGAACCCCCGTCCCATCAGAAATCTAGATATAATACTTAGGCAGTATCACCTGATCATGGAGATGGTTGATCTCCAGGCAGATCGAGGTTAGGAGAGTAGACACAGAGGACACACGCGCGGATCCACTCACAAAGGCTTATTTCCCAGTAGAGACTTTTATTGGATGGTTGAGTATGAGATACTTCAACCGCAGCTGATTGTTGGGTATGCGATAACACAACAGATGGCCCTAGTGCAAGTGGGAGATTATTAGTTATATGTATGTCCTAGAGGCCATTACTGTACATACGATGTATATTGTAGTGGATGCTTGGACATATATAGGGAGGACTTTCATGCTCGATATGATAGTATGCTATCTGGTTACTCTTTATTTTAACTTGTACTCTAATTGTCTTTATGTCACATGTTGATAAAGCCCTTAGGATGAGTACTTGACTACCAGGACTATGATGCAGATCATACTAGTGGGGACAGAGTAGTCGCTAAGTACATCTTTCAAATGTTCCTAGTCGTAGGAGTACCGAGACAGGGCATCGATACTCCAGATTAGACTAGCGTATGCGCTTCTTGACCCATATGATGGGCGATGGATGATCCCATATCCATTGGTGTTTGACATCAGAGAAGGTATACGGGTGCTCAGTGGAGACTGGGTATACTGGACGGACACGCCGAGAACTCCCAGATGGTATTATACCTCATGTCAGATGGCAGTTCTCTGGTGATACTGGTACAGGTTAGTCTGTAGACCCGAGATCGTCATAGAGTCTTGTGTGATTCCCACTGTGCTTTGATTTCCATCATACCACGTCCAAGAGGGTGTGCAAAAAGGTGGCTTTTGGGTACAGTCCCGAGTCACATGGAAGCAATGAGCGATAGGAGGGGTTTCATCTCTCCCGGTATAGGGAGTTGATATTGCGTTGTATTCGATTGGCTATAACTGGAAATCCCGGGCCAGGGCTGCTGAGATTTACTGGTAAGTGTTATCAGTAGTTTCTCGTACTGTTATAGACCTCATATCGACATGACTTATCAAGCTACTGGGGTCTGAAGTTTACCACCCCTAGGCGAGATATGCGACATATCAGACGAACAGACCGGACTGTACGGGAGTGTTACTGGTTGGATTCACGGGAGAATGTACATGCTTGCTTGTTGATCTTCTGATTGCTGAATACCTGGGTAGCTGTTACGTTTAGCTGACCGCTTGCAGCTTATGGGTGTTTGATATGATCATCACCAACTGCCGGTGTATTGACGATTCTTTAGAGTCCTACACAGAGGTTTCCTGGCTCAGGCAAAACGGAGTAGGAGCACATATGTGATATGTGCGGGACCGAGAACAATACGTGTATATGATACCGTATTAAATTCTCGCGATATGTGATATCGGCCGGGTATATGTGATATAGCCGGGTCATTGGATCAAGTGTTGATTCGATGAACTGATACAGATTATATTAGTCGGTTATTTATGAAGTACCCGGATTATCGTATCAAGTGTTGATTTGATAATTTAATGTATAATTATAAATTTGATATATTAAATTACATTAACTAATATAAGCTCACTTAAAGATTCATTTTCCCACTTGGGTAATACATTGATATATATGATATATGTTAATTGTATTATTTTATTTTGTTACAATAAATATTGTATATGTGATATATAATATTGTAACATGTTACAGTTATAAATGCAACATGATTAGAGGAGATTAAATATGGTTAGGTTTTGATTTGAGTTAATTTTTTCTAGAAGCTTCTACAAGCTTTTGTTTTGTTTTTAACTAATGATATTTTCTAAAGATATTTTGGTTGATATTTGTTAACCCAACCCAACCCTGCACCATGGTTAAGTCTCTACATGGGTTAAGTTATCATACTTAACCAATGGTTGCATTTCTAACCACACTAGTTTTCATTATTCATCACAAAAGAAATAGATCATCTTCTTCCTTCTTCTTCTTTGCATAAAAATCTTTCGATCTTTTTATGAAGTGATGAAAATGAGTGAGATTAAGAAAACAAATGAGAGCTAAATTCCTACTTCATCATCCTAATCTATTATAGCCACTTAGATTAGGGTGTTTTCTTTGCTAATACTTGATTAGTGAAGCAAAATGTTAGTCTTGAGTTTCTTCAAGTTAGATCATCTTTGTTATTGAAGATCGGAAGCAAGCTTGCATCTTTCTCTTTTTGGAGCCTCTCTTGAGTCCGGGTACTCGATGATCGCAGCGAAGGGACCTCAACACGGAGCTTTCGAAGTGAAGGAACGGACTACAAAGGTTGTAATCCCTAACTCTTAGAAGTAAAGTTGTTTACTTGCTAATGTTTCACCTAATCTCTAGTCTAAGATCTTGGTTAGGCTTGATCGGCACGTCTAAATTTTAAATCGGGCATGGTTGATGCCTTGTAGACCCTTGTTACAATGCCTAGTAACCCTACAACTCTTAGAGTAGATCAGAATGTCATCAATAAACACAATAATAAACTGGTCGAGGAACGGCCTGAAAATCCGGTTCATCAGATCCATGAACGCTGCTGGGGCATTGGTGAGTCCGAACGACATAACCAAAAACTCATAATGCCCGTAGCATGTACGAAAAGCAGTCTTCGGAATGTCATCATTCCGAACCCACAACTGATGATAACCCGAACGCAAATCAATCATAGAAAAATGTTTCGCACCCTGGAGCTGATCAAACAAATCGTCAATGTGGGGTAAAGGATACCTATTCGATACCGTAACTCGGTTCAATTGACGATAATCAATACACAATCTCAAACTGCCGTCCTTCTTCTTGACGAATAGCACAGGAGCTCCCCAAGGTGAAACACTCAGACGCGCAAGCACCTTATCAAGCAACTCTTGTAATTGATCATTAAGCTCTCTAAGCTCTGCCGGAGCCATCCGGTAAGGCGGTATAGAAATAGGCCCCGTGCCAAGAATCAGATCAATGCAACACACAATATCGCGCTGTGGCGGGAAACCAGGTAACACATCGGGAAAAACGATAGGAAACTCTCGCACGATAGGAACCCGGTCCAACGACTCTACTGTGGCTCCAGTATCACAAATGAAAGCCAAGAATCCCCGACATCCTCTCCTCAAAAGCCGACTAGCGTGAAGGGCCGAAATCAAATTGTGAGGGGCAGCACAACGGCCCCACTGCACAACCTGAACAAACTCACCCGGAAAACTAAAATCGACTGTCTTCTCACGGCAGTCCACAGACGCATAACAAGCTGCTAACCAGTCCATGCTAAGGAAAACGTCGAAGTCCAATATATCTTGAAGGATTAAGTCGACGGACGAATCTTTATCTCTTATACAAACGACACACGACCGAAACATATGTCGCGCAACAAAAGAATCGCCAACAGTGTTAGTTATATGTATGCCCTAGAGGCCATTACTGTACATAGTGATGTATATTGTAGTGGATGCTTGGACATATATAGGGAGGACTTTCTTGCTCGACATGATAGTATGCTATCTGGTTGCTCTTTATCTTAACATGTACTCTGATTGTCTCTATGTTACATATTGATAAAGCCCTTAGGATATGTACTCGACTACTGGGACTATGATGAGATCATACTAGTGGGGCTACGGTAGTCGACGAGTACATCCTATAACTTTTCCAAGTCGAGGGTGTATCGAAACAGGGCATCGATACACCAGAGTAGACTAGCGTATACGCATCTTGACCCATATGATGGGCGATGGATGATCCCATATACATCGGTGTTTGACATCAAGGATGGTGTACGGGTGCTCAGTAGAGACTGGGTACACTGGACGGACTCGCCGAGAACTCCCAGATAATATTATACCTCACGTCAGATGGCAGTTCTCTGGTGACACTGGTACAGGTTAGTCTGTAGACCCGAGATCGTCATAGAGTCTTATGTGATTCCCACTGCGCTTTGATTTCCATCATACCACGTCCAAGAGGGCGTGTAAAAAAGTGGCTTTTGGGTACAGTCCCGAATCACATGGAGGCAATGAGCGATAGGAGGGGATTCGTCTCTCCCGGTATAGGGAGTTGAAGTTGCGCTATGTTCGATTGGCTATAACTGGAAATCCCTGGCCAGGGTTGCTGAGATATACTGGTAAGTGTTATCAGTAATTTCTCGAACTGTTATGGAACTCATATCGACACGGCTTATCAAGCAACTGGGGTCTGACGTTTACCACCCCTAGGAGAGATATGCGACATATCAAATGAAGAGACCGGACTGTACGGGAGTGTTACTGATTGGATTCGCGGGAGAAAGTATAGGCTTGCTTGTTCATCTTCTGATCGCTCAATACCTGGGTGGCTGTTACGTTTAGCTGACCGCTTGCAGCTTGTGGGTGTTTGATATGATCATCACCTACTGCCGGCGTATTGACGATTCTTTAGAGTCCTATAAAGAGGTTTCTTGACTCAGGAAAAACGGAGTAGGAGCACATATATGATATGTGCGGGACCGAGAATAATACGTGTATGTGATACCGTATTAGATTCTCGTGTTATGAGATATCTATATGTGATATAGCCGGGTCATCGGATCAAGTGTTGATTCGATGAACCGATACAGATTATATTAGTCGGTTATTTGTGAAATAGCCGGATTATCGGATCAAGTGTTGATAATTTAATGTATAATTATATATTTGATATATTAAATTTCTTTAACTGATATAAGCTCACTAAAAGATTCTTTTTCTCACTTGGGTAATACATTGATAAATATGCGATATATGTTAATTGTATTATTTTATTTTGTTACAATAAATATTTAATATGTGATATATAATATTGTAACATGATATGATTACTAATGCAACATGTTTAGTGGAGATTAAACAAGGTTAGGGTTTGATTTGGGTTAGTTCTTTCTTGATACTTCTAGAAGGTTATACTTTGTTTCTAGCAAAAGATATTATGCTTGATATTTTGCTAGATATTTCTAACCCAACCCAAACCCTTCACCCTAGGTTAAATCTCTACATGGGTTAGCCTTGTCATCCTTGACCATGGTTACATTTGAAATCATATTAACATTTCATTATTCATCACAAAAGGATTATTCATTGATATTCTTCTTCTTCTTTCTTGGAGAAAAGCTTTCTAGCTTTTGCTCTTGTGATGATTATGAGTGAGATTAAGAAAATAAATAAGAGCTAAAATCCTACTTCATCATCTTAATCTATCATAGCCATTTAGATTAGGGTGTTCACTTCATTTAGTGAGTGAGAGCTTGTGTTATAGAAACTTCAAGGTAGATCATCTTAGTTATCGAAGATCGGAAGCAAGCTTGCATCTTTCTCTTCGTGGAGCCTCTCTAGAGTCCGGAAACTCAATGATCGCAGCAAAGGGACCTCAACACGGAGCTTTAGAAGTGAAGGACCGGACTACAACGGTTGTAATCCCAAACTCTTAGATGTTAAAGTGTTTAACATGCTTTGTTTCGCTTAATCTCTAGTTTAAAGATCTTGGTTAGGGTTGTTCGGCACGTCTAAATTTTAAATCGGGCATGGTTGATGCCTTATAGACCCTTGTGAGAGTGCCTAGTAACCCTACAGTGGTATCAGAGCCAAGCTAGAGCTTTAGGCGAAGTCTAAGCGAAGTTTAAAGTCCGATCGAACTCCGAATACCTGTAAAAACCCTAGTTTCTGGAAAAAATTTCAAAAATGACATTTTTCATATTAAAAATGCTCAGAATATTCAGCAGGTGATTTGACGGAATACTGTGAAAAACGAGCCCAAAACACCTTCATTGTGCCGCGGAACCGCGGCAATACCCTTGCTTGCGCAGCGGTTCCACGGCCAAACAGTAACATTTGGGTTTGGTTTTCACACAGTAAAATCCGTACAGATCTCCTGATTATTCTGGGAATTTTTTTCTACTCAAGTGTTGAGTTTTCTGGGTTGTATTGGGAGCTCGTTGATTCGATCGGAAAGTATAATTTCGTTTAGTTTGTCCGGGTAATTTTTAGAACGTGTTAAAATGTTGGAACGGATATCAATAACTCACTTTTTTCCCTGCCGGAAAATTTCCATGTGTTGGATTTTTCCGTAGTTTAAGAACGTTCTAAGTCATGCAAGTAACGCGGTGGACCCTCTAGAAGTCAACAAACCTTAACTCGATTATGTGACCGTCTGAACCGCCTCTAAACCTTAAGGTTTGTGGCAGTACGGCGTTGCCATATATGAGGCATTGGCTTGACCCTTCTACGGCTGGACCATTGGTACTGTGGCATGTGATGGATATTTTTTGAACTCCGCTCAAGTGTTGAGCTATTTGGGAAAACTTGGGTGTTTGATTATTCAATCGGAAAGTTTAACATTGTCTATTTATCTGGAATGTGATACAATATTTGGAATTCACAAGTAGTTATGAGATAACTAATTTTAATGGTATAAATCTAGCAGTTCAGTCTCGGATGATCGGTTGCCATGGGATTTTGATGCGATCAAAAGCCCGTCGCAATCACGTAGCGTACGCGGATACTCGCCGGATAAACTTAATAGACAGCCACTCCCTAAAGCCCCGACTAAGTGACTGTAGGAGAACCCCGTCGCCAAAAGCATCCCTTCGGGTGCTCACGGCAGCGGTGTTCCGCCTTAGTGCACTTCGTCGACAGCATTCGGGGGTGCGGCCGTCTACTAAAGTTTGCGACGAGCATTCGATCAGGATGTCGGGAATCTTGTTGAATTGCCCGACTTGATATTGAAATGTGTTTTCGATAATGAGACTAAAATCCGGGGTTTATAATTGTTAGGCATGCGATTTCTAAGGAATTCATTTGGTTAGGCATGCGATGTCTAAAAAGGTTGCGGATTCCAACTGTTGTAGTTTTACACTTTCTTTTCTGTGACCGTAAGTGTAGTAAGTAGTTGTATCGCCGGTTTTCGTTGCTTTACATCAACGACAATCGGTGTATGCATACTTACTTACGTTGATGATATGAGAAATTATCTGTTGTTGTGATATGTTATATTGGATCGTCGTGTTTGAATAGCTGGGGGTTTTATGTAAGATGAGAGTTTTTCTTTTTCATTTATGTAAAATTCATTTGTATGTAATATTCTTTTATTGGGGCACTTCCGGGCTGAGGATGATGTCACCTTTCTATATTATTTACTTTTCCGCATTAGGTAGACCCAAGGCGGGGAGCATAAGTAACTGGGTTCTAGGTTCCAGTGGGAGACCATCTCGAGGAGTCGAGACCGGGTCTCCTAACACTAGAATTGGCAGTGTTGCTTGCCGCTCTCGTAGAGGTCTAGGGATGTGGGTTTGGCTATTCGTCGCGACCGTGGAATCCGTGTTTTATACGGGCTCGTATTAAAACACGGACCTCCTAGTATATCCAATATTTCATATATGTTCTTCTGCTGCAATGTTCTGTGATGAGATCATATTACTGCATGAGATGAATGTTTATATTATATATATGAGATATATGTTATATTGCAGATTTCGTTTCAAATGTGATGCTTGTGAAGAATAACAAAATGGGACTTCATTAATGAGATTAATGAAATAAATGAAACCTAAAGATGTTGTAGAAACTTGTCTCAAAAACTGGTAGCTCTAGTTCTTGCTTTGCATAGCGGTGTTCCTTGTAGAACATCCAGCACCTTATTCGATGAGGAAAGAGCCGAGATCCCTTCACCGGGAGTGACCTCTTTAGTCAAACTAGCAGATGCTACAAACACGGTTTGTCTTTTGATTGCTTCTATAGTTTTTGCTTAGCATAGTGGTATTTGCGAAATATCCTGCACCTTATTCGATAAGGAAAGAGCCGACGATCCCTTCACCGGGTGTGACCTCTTTAGCGAAACTAGAAAAGCCTAAAAAACACTCCATTTAAAATCACTCGATTCTACAACGATATCAAGTTCATTACGTAAAAGGTTTTCTTAAAAAACTGTCGTAGCCCTCCGTCATTTCAGATATGTAGTATTTAGTATTCGTACTACATTTGTTGGCTTTCATTACGGCGTAGTGTGTGGTAGCTATTTATGCTTATCTGTATAAGCATATGATGCGATTGAGTTAGGGTAGTCATGCGGCTTTGTTGGCTTTCGTCAAGGGTCGTGCAGGTGGGTTTAATTCAATCGGAAAATGACGGGTTGAACTTGACTAGTACCCTATGGTTTGTTGGCTTTCGTCAAGGTCATAGGATGCTAGGGGTAAAATATTATTGGGAATTTCAAGTGTTGAAATTTGCAATGAGATTGCATACCTTCTATGAGATAGTTGGATCCCGATACCCGCTGCGAGTAAGAGTTACTCCTGGGAGAATTTTACACATTACAATTAGCCGATCAAGTAGGTGTCTAGAAAGGTGTTAATGGGGTTACGTCCCTGGGAAGACGAGGTTTATTTTAATTAGGTCCGTGTGAAAGCACGGGGAACCTCCCTCAAAGTACCGGCACTGGCCTTGCTAAAAAATTGGCAAACTTGTAGAGTGTAATTAATCCCGGCTAGTCTTTCCTTTTAGGCTTTGAAGGAAGATTTCACTAAAATAGTTGGAGACACCCTGATTAGATAAATTGATAACCAATCTAATCTTGTAAAAGCGCGCGCTGAGTGTTTTCTTCTATCTCTCTCCAGGTAGCGACCATGTCACGCCTTAATCAAGATAATAATACGGATGTACTGACTGAACCCGCTTGTTATACTGCGCTAAGGGACGTTGGTCCCGCTCCAACTTATAATTGTTATAAGACAGAGCAGGAAATAGGGGATTACCAGAATTCCCGTGCTGCCCAAACGAAGAAAGTGCATGTTGATGCATCACCTTCGGGTATTTTCATTAAAAGAAAACTGTTTCTCAGTATCATTTACGTCCTGGGTATGAGATACCGGATCAGGATCCCGCAAATGTAATTTGTTACATGGGCTACAGATAGGTAGAGAACTGAGAAAGGGTGATAAATTTCATGAGATAGAAACGGTGCAAGTGTTGCAGCCAAGTCTGTTGGAAGTTATCACCATGTATTACCAGAATACATTGATTCTGAACGAATGTTATTAGATACCGAACTTGATATACAATATCATATCAGTCTCTTTATTAGTAAAGAAAGATATAATTTTGTATTATTGGATAATGTTTTGAATATTTCCTATATCAAGAGTTGATCGGTTCAGGCACGTTATCTAAAAGCATAGACGTTCTAAATTAAACCACAGTTCTTAACGTACAGAACACACACAAGAGGAGTTTAGAAATGAATGAATTCTTCTTGAGGCATTGTAGACTAGGTCATATCAATGCGACCCGACTAGCTGAAGTTACATAAAGATGCATATTTAAATTAATTTGAATTTACATCTTATGAAACTTGTCGGTCATGTCACAGAGATAATATGACCACAGCTCCGTTTATTGGAAACAGAGAAAGAGTTAGTGAACCCTTGGGATTGATACATGCTGATGTATGAAGGTCCCCTATCTACATATGCCAGGACCGGTTTTTTTTACTTCATAACATTCAATGATGATCTCTCAAGATTCAGACATATGTTCCTGTTGAAACAAAAGTCCAAAACTTTTGAGATAATCACATAATATAAGTTAGAAGTAGGGAACCAAAAACGGGTAAAAGTATTATGTCCTTTGATGAGATCAAGGAGGAGAATACTTGAGCACGGAATTCCTGGACTATTCTAAAGGAGAATGAGATTCTCTCTCAGCATTACTCCTCCGTATACACCACAGCACCTCGGTGTATTGGGACGGAGCAAACGCACCCTATGTGATATGGGGTGCTCTATGATGAGTACTACTGAGTAGCCTATTTCCTTTTGGGAGTTATGCACTTGAGAAGCTGCATACCTATTGAATAGGGTTCCAATAAAATCAGTTGCCTACCACTTCATATATGATATGGAATGGGAAGAGCCCATATCTTAAGTATGTTAAGATTTGGGGTTGTCCAACCTATGCCTAAAAGCAAAATCCGGACAAGCTCGAGGCAAAGTCAGTTCTGTGGAAGTTTGTTGGATATCCCAAGTATTCGCAAGGGAATATATTCTACCAAACCGAAGAACAAAAGATGTTTTGTTTCTCAGCATGCTACCTTTGTGAAAGGGAATTTCTTGTGAAGAAATTATTGGTCATGAGGTAGAACTGGAAAGAGTTCCAGCTATACAAACTGCAGGTGATGATTTGGTAGAATCAAAGAATTCAATAGTTTCCAACGAACCTCAGCCTCTCCACCATTCTAGTAGGGTTCCTCACCCACCTGAGAGATACTTCAGTTTCTCTATGACAGTGGGAGAGTGGATTGCATCATGAGACGATGACCCAACTAGTGTCGAGCTGGCCATCAGGAGTGGGACTCTGTAAAAATGGCTGGATGCTTAGCGATCTGAGATGGAATCCTTATACACCAACAAAGTATGGACTTTAGTTGCTTTATCTGAAGGGTTAAATCCCCATCAGGAGAAAGTATATCTTGAGAAGATTACTTGGTGTACATGGAAAAGTTGAGACATTCAAAGCTATGCTTAAAGTCCATCCAGATCCTACTTGCCACAGCTACATACCATGACTACGATATCTGGAGGTTGGGTGTCATGACTGCTTTTCTAAATGATGATTTGGAAGAGAGCGTCTATAAGTACACAGTTAGAAGGCTTCGTAGACAGTGGGAGCAGCGGAAACGTGTGCAAGATGTTTTATGTGATAAAGCAGGCATCGCGGAGTTGGAACGTCTGTTTTGATGTTGTTGTCAAAGAGTTTGATTTCATCAAAATGGTAGATGAACCTTGTATATACAGAAAGGTAGTAGAGAGTATGGTGGTGATCCTCGTAGAGTACGTGGATGACATACTCTTGATAGGGAAAGAGTTTCCTATGCTATGCTCGGTCAATCTCCGCTTATCACAAGGATTCTTTATATAGGATTAAAGCGATACCTCCTAAATCGTGGGTTTCAGATCTATGAGATAGATCTAATTGGATGTTAGAATTCTCACTAGTTGTAGTGAGATGGTATCAATCGATCCTGGGGAGAATCACTGGAAAGGTTCAAGTGTGATAAGGACGACTGAATGTCAATTGCAGGCATTGTCTTTACCCTCAGTGGAGGGACGGTATGTTGGAAGAGTTCCAAGTTAGATACCGTGACTTACTAAACGATTAAAGGCAAGATACATCGTTGCCAAGGATGCTACCAAATAGGCAGTCTGGATATATATAAGTTCATGAGATGAACTTCGTTCCAACCATTGTGTGACAATGGAGTTATGGCTTTGGCCTAAGAACCCCCATCCCATCTGAAAACCAGATTTAATTCTTAGGCAGTATCACCTGATCATGAAGATGGTTGATCTCCAGGGAGATCGAGGTTAGGAGAGTAGACACAGAGGACAACAGCGCGGATCCACTCACAAAGGCCTTTTTCCCAATAGAGACTTTTATGGGATGGTTGAGTATGAGATACTTCAACCACGGCTAATTCTTTGGTATATGATACCACAACAGATAACCCTATTGCATGTGGGAGATTGTTAGTTATATGTTTACCCTAGAGGCCATTACTATACATAGTGATGTATATTTTAGTGGATGCTTGGACATATATAGGTAGGACTTTCTTACTCGACAAGATAGTATGCTATCTGGTTGCTCTTTATCTTAACATGTAATCTGATTGTCTCAATGTTACATGTTGATAAAGCCCTTAGGATATGTACTCGACTATTGGGACTATGATGAGATCATACTAGTGGGGCCACTGTAGTCGACGAGTACATCCTATAACTGTTCCTAATCGTGGGTGTATCGAGACAGGGCATCAATACACCAAAGTAGACTAGCGTATACGCACCTTGACCCATATGATGGGCGATGGATGATCCCATATCCATTGGTGTTTGACATCAAGGATGGTGTACGGGTGCTCAGTAAAGACTGGGTACACTGGACAGACTCGCCGAGAACTCCCAGATGGTATTATACCTCACGTCAGATGGCAGTTCTCTGGTGACACTGGTACAGGTTAGTCTGTAGACCCGAGATCGTCATAGAGTCTTGTGTGATTCCCACTGTGCTTTGATTTCCATCATACCACGTCCAAGAGGGCGTGCAAAAAGGTGGCTTTTGGGTACAGTCCCGAATCACATGGAGGTAATGAGCGATAGGAGGGGATTCGTCTCTCCCGGTATAGGGAGTTGAGGTTGCGCTGTGTTCGATTGGCTATAACTGGAAATCCCTGGCCAGGGTTGCTGAGATTTACAGGTAAGTGTTATCAGTAGTTTCTCGAACTGTTATGGACCTCATATCGACACGACTTATCAATCTACTGGGGTCTGACGTTTACCACTCTTAGGCGAGATATGCGACATATCAGACGAAGAGACCGGACTGTACGGGAGTGTTACTGATTGGATTCGCAGGTGAAAGTACAGGCTTGCTTGTTGATCTTCTGATTGCTCAATACCTGGGTGGCTGTTACGTTTAGCTGACCGCTTGCAGCTTATGGGTGTTTGATATGATCATCACCTACTGCCAGTATATTGACGATTCTTTAGAGTCCTACACAGAGGTTTCTTGACTCAGGAAAAACGGAGTAGGAGCACATATATGATATGTGCGGGACCGAGAACAATACGTGTATGTGATACCGTATTAGATTCTCACGATATGAGATATCGGCCGGGTATATGTGATATAGCCGGGTCATCGGATCAAGTGTTGATTCGATGAGCTGAAACATATTATATTAGTCGGTTAATTGTGAAATAGCCGGATTATCGGATCAAGTGTTGATTCGATAATTTAATGTATAATTATATATTTGATATATTAAATTACATTAACTGATATAAGCTCACTAAAAGATTCTTTTTCTCACTTGGGTAATACATTGATATATATGCGATATATGTTAATTGTATTATTTTATTTTGTTAAAATAAATATTGTATATGTAATATATAATATTGTAACATGATATGATTACTAATGCAAAATGTTTAGTGGAGATTAAACAAGGTTAGGGTTTGATTTCGGTTAGTTCTTTCTTGATGCTTCTAGAAGGTTATACTTTGTTTCTAGCAAAAGATATTATGCTTGATATTTTGTTAGATATTTCTAACCCAACCCAAACCCTTCACCCTAGGTTAAATCTCTACGTGGGTTAGCCTTATCATCCTTGACCATGGTAACATTTGTAATCATATTAACATTTCATTATTTATCACAAAAGGATTATTCATTGATATTCTTCTTCTTCTTCCTTGGGGAAAAGCTTTCTAGCTTTTGCTCTTGTGATGATTATGAGTGAGATTAAGAAAACAAATGAGAGCTAAAATTCTACTTCATCGTCCTAATCTATCTTAGCCATTTAGATTAGGGTGTTCACTTCATTTAGTGAGTGAGAGCTTGTGTTATAGAAACTTCAAGGTAGATCATCTTAGTTATCGAAGGTCGGAAGCAAGCTTGCATCATTCTCTTCGTGGAGCCTCTCTAGAGTCCGGAAACTCGATGATCGCAGCGAAGGGACCTCAACACGGAGCTTTAGAAATGAAGGACCGGACTACAACGGTTGTAATCCCAAACTCTTAGATGTTAAGGTGTTTAACATGCTTTGTTTCATCTAATCTTTAGTTTAAAGATCTTGGTTAGGATTGTTCGGCACGTCTAAATTTTAAATCGGGCATGGTTGATGCCTTATAAATCCTTGTGAGAGTGCCTAGTAACCCTACAAATAGGAGTAATCACAACAAGCTGTTGATCTAGCAAACACGACTCTCGGCCCAACCTTGGAATGAAGTGCGTAGAAACATATGAATGCATATATCACGGATCAAATAAAACATGTGCATCAAAAGAACATACAGAAAGAGTACCTGAATCCACTGCATTGGACGCCTGCGCATCCTGATGAGCCAAGGAAAACACCCAAGCATGTCCTCTACCAGCAACTGGCTGACCTCCGCCTCTACCACCCCGTCCTCTCCGAACAAAACCACCGCGGCCATGAACTCTATGAGCATGAGTCTGACGTGGGGCAACAACAGGCGTATTCCTCATTAGTCAACTATAAGTCACACCTATGAGTCATCCAATGAGTTACTAAATGAGCCATGCTTGATTGAAGCCATAAAACCCTCATCCTCCACCATATTAACCTTTTAATCCAAAAAGGTTTAAAACAAGAATGAGGTGTTATCTTCTAGAAGCAACTTGTAATAAATTACAAGAATACCCCGAATGTGTATATACATATCCGCATCCGCATTCCGAAGAATACGAATACAAAGAGACGAAAATAATCTAACAATATAATATTAGGATCCGGTTTAAACAAAATCCCACTAGTAAAATCCGTCCTAATCATGATATGTGCACAAGTGCACGTATATGATCGAACCCTGCCGTAAAACCATACAGCCTATACATCGTTTCGCAAGAAACAGGGAATCCCTGTGTGTGGGACTCTAAAGACTCGTCAATACGCTGGCAGTGGATTTAACCACAAGCACGTCAGCGGCATTAGCTGTACGTAACGGCTACCAGGTATTGAGCGAAAGGGTGGCCGACGAGCAAACTCATCCTGAAACCCTACTGAGCTTGTCAGTGACAATATCCATACAGTCCGGTCCGTTCATCTAAGAGCATCACATATCGAGTCTAGGGGGTGGATAAAGTCAGACCCCAAATAATATGACATTTAGTGTCGGCATGAAGTCTATCACCACCTGAGAAACTACCGATCCTGGATCAGTAATTCTCGACTGCCTTGGGCAAGGATTTCTGGTGATGGCCATGTTGGCTATAGTTCTCTCTAGTCAATTATTGGATCGCAGGCACGTGATTGTAATGATCGAGGGAGGACCTATACCGGTAGAACAGTCTTACTCGAGATGATAGTATGCTATCTGGTTTGTCTTTATCATCGTGTACATGCTTCAGGTAATATTATAGATCACTATCACATGTTGATAGAGCCCATAGGATTCTTTCTTGACTACCAGCAGTATGATGGCGATCATATACGTGAGAGTTGGGTGGTCTATAAGCACATCCTAAAAGTGTCCCTAGTCGTAGGAGTTTCGAGACTGTACATTAATACTCCAAGAGTAGACTAGTGTATAAGGATCGAGATCCCGACGAGGGGCGGTGGCCGGTCTTACAAGCCATTGATGTCTGTTGGTTCACCTAAGATGTATACAGGTGCTCATTGGGTTTTGAGTACACCGGACGGACTCGCCGGGAACCTGCTAGCTGGTATCATACCTATTGTCAGATAGCAGTTCCCTGATGACATGTGTACAGGTTAGTCTATCGACCTGATATCATCATTTGTCTCGTGTGAGTTCCAACTGTGCTTTGATTACTACCCTACCACGGCTCAAAGGAGTCGTGCAAACAGGTTTTAGTTGGGTACAGTCTCAAGCTACATGGAGGCAGTGAGCGGATCGTCAGGGGATTCGTCTCTCCCGGTATTGGGGTTGATGTCGCGTTGTGTACAGATGGCCATCACCAGAAATCCTCGGCTAGGGTAGTCGAGAATTACCGATCTAGGATCGATAGTTTCTCAGGTAGTGATAAGCTTCATACCGACACTGAATGTCAAGTTATTAGGGGTCTGACTTTATCCATCCCCCTAGACTCAATATGCGATACTCATAGACGAACGGACCGGACTGTATGGATATTGTCACTGTCAGGCTCAGTAGGGTTTCAGGATGAGTATGCTCGTCGTCCTCCCTTTCGCTCAATACCTGGGTAGCCGTTACGTACAGCTAGTGCCACTGACGTGCTTATGGTTAAACCCACTACCAGCGTATTGACGAGTCTTTAGAGTCTCACACAGAGCGTGTCCCTGGTTCGGGCGAAACGTTTTAGAGGCCGAGGGGTTGAGGGCCTAATATCTGCCTGCCACCCTATTGTTTTATGGCAGGGTTAGATCATATACGTGCACTTGTGCATGGATCATGATCGGACGGATAATACTAGTGGGCTTTGGTTTAAGTCGGATCCTAGTATTATATTGTTAGATTATTTTAGTTCGTTGTATTCGTATCCAGTCGGAATACGGGTGCAGGTATGTATATACAGATGAGGGGTATTCTTGTAATTGGTTACGAGTTTACTTTTGAGGATGCCATTTCTTTATCTAGTATTAAACATTTAGGGTTTTATAAATGTTTAATATTGTTGAGGTATAAAGTGTGACTGCAAGTTTTGGTTTGGAGCATTGATTGTGGCATGTGCTATTGGTGACTCATGGTGTTGAGTCATGGTGTGAGTCTATGTGCTAGGCTTGATAGATTATTGTATTGTTGTGAGATATTTGTGAGAGCATGGAAGATATTTTTTTGTGCTGGGATTTGTCTTTGGTTGCAAATCATAATAGGTCACAACAATAGCTTTTAACTCACTGCCTTTTCTTGAGCTCACACCTTTCTTCACTTGGCTTCTTCTTGACCTCCACACATTCTCTCTCATGAGTTGAGAATCCTTGGGTGATTTGAGACAAAATATTCACACACTCTGTTAGTTATATGTATGCCCTAGAAGCCATTACTGTACATACGATGTATATTCTAGTGGATGCTTGGAAAAATATAGGGAGGACTTTCTTGCTCGACATGATAGTATGCTATCTGGTTGCTCTTTATCTCAACATGTACTCTGATTTTCTCTATGTTACATGTTGATAAAGCCCTTAGGATGAGTACTTGACTACCAGGACTATGATGCAGATCATACTAGTGGGGATAGAGCAGTCGCTAAGTGCATCCTTCAAATGTTCCTAGTCGTGGGTGTATCGAGACAGGGCATCGATATACCAGAGTAGACTAGCGTATAGCTTCTCGACCCATGTAGATGGACGATGGATGATCACATATCCATTGGTGTTTGACATCAGAGACAGTATACGGGTGCTCAGTGGAGACTGGGTACACTGAACGGACTCGCCGAGAACTCCTAGATGGTATTATACCTGACGTCAGATGGCAGTTCTCTGGTGACACTGGTACATGTTAGTTTGTAGACCCAAGATCGTCATAGAGTCTTGTGTGATTCCTACTGTGCTTTGATTTCCACCTTACCACGTTCAAGAGAACATGGAAAACGGTGGCTTTTGGGTACAGTCCCGAATCACATGGAAGCAATGAGCGATAGGTGGGGTTTCGTCTCTCCCGGTATTGGGGGTTGATGTTGCGCTGTGCTCGATTAGCTATAACAGGAAGTCCCTGGCCAGGGCTGCTTCAGAGATATACTGGTAAATGTTATCAGTAGTTTCTCGACCCGTTATGAGCCTCTTATTGGCATGACTTATCGAGTTACTGGAGTCTGACGTTTACCACCCCTAGACGAGATATGCGACATATCAGGCGAAGAGACCGGACAGTACGGTAGTGTTACTGATTGGATTCGCAGGAGTATGAACAGGCTTGCTTGTTGATCTTCTGATCGCTCAATATCCGGGTGGCCATTACGTTTAGCAGACCGCTTGCGGCTTGTGGGTGTTTAATATGATCGTCACCTACTGTCGACGTATTGACGAGTCTTTAGAGTCCTACATAGAGGTTTCCTGGCTCAAGCGAAATGGAGTAGGTGCATATATGGGATATGTGCGGGACCGAGATTAATACGATATGTGATACCGTACTCTATTCTCGCGATATGTGACATAGGTCGGTTATATGTGATATAGCCGAGTTATCGAATCAAGTGTTGATTCGATAAGTTGTTACATTTGATATTAGTCGGTTATATGTAATATAGCCGGATTATTAAATCAAGTGTTGATTTGATAATTTAATGTATAATTATATATTTGATATATTACATTACATTAACTAATATTTTGCTTACTTATGATTTCTTTTTCTCACTTGTGTGCATGTGTATATATGTGATATATATTAATGTACAAAGATTTGTGTCATGCTTGATGATACATGATACATGGGTGTTTGAGACTTATACCATGCTTGATATAATCTAGGGTTTATAATTATCTAAGTAATTCAAAAATTGGATGCAAATTTGGCAAGGCTACAAGCTTGTAGAAGCTTATGGATGCATTGACCAAAGTCTTCTCTTTTTGTTTCACTAGTAGATATTTATCAACCCAACCATTATACTAACCCTAGTTAAGTCTCAACATAAGTTAGTGTATGACACTAACTCACCCATGGTTCATATTCTCACCTCATGAGTTCATTCTCTCTTGATGATTTTTTTCATCTTCTTCATGAAAAAAGCTTGCTAGCTTTTTGTGAGTGAGAAAATATTGTGAGAAGATAATTTCTAATGTGAGCAAACTTGCTACTTCATCATCCTCTACTACTTACCATTTAGTTTAGGGTGTTTGCTTCTCTAATTTTACAAATAGTGAAGAGATAGCTTGGGTTAGTGTCTACACGATTGAGAACATCTTCGGCCTCGAAGACTTTGATGTAAGCATGTTCATTTCTTCATAAGAGCCTCTCTAGAGTCCGGAGTTCACGATCGCAGTGAAGGGACTACTACACGGAGCTATTGAAGTGAAGGACCGGTCTATAAAGGTTGTATTCCTTGTTCACTTTTAGTTACAAAGTGTTTGCATTTCATTCCGTCAGATTTCTAGTATACGATTCTAGGGTTAGCAAGAACGGCAAATTTTTGAATTTGGCATGGACGATGCCTCCCGAAACCTTGCTGCCATGCTAGAGAACCCTGTAGTGGTATGAGAGCCATGCTAGAAATTAGACGGATTTTGTTAAGATTAAGAAACTGAAATACTCCGAAACTTGCAACGCCAAAAACTGGTTTCTGTCGATTCTAAAAAGTTATCAAAAAAGTTTTTAAACAAGTACAGAATGTTATATGTGATATATCATGAACACCATGAAAATTTTAGGCAGTTTGCTCGGATTTTGGCCGAGATCAAGGTAGTTGGGGCCGACCACTTTGTGTTCTTTTTTCTTGAAATTTTCACTATGTTCCAGTGACTAGGTTTTGGTGTTTCAAGTGTTGTTTGTTTTTGCTAATTTTGCATGTGATGTAATCTTACACTAAGCAATTCGGAGTGTTTCGTATTCGTAGTTTTAACATTGTTTCGGGTTATTCACATATTGTCTAGGCGAAATTTAAAAGTTCGATCGAACGTCAAAAACCCATTTTTCAACGTTTAACGTATTCGGAAAAACATGCAAGTAATTCTATGAACCCTCTAAAAGAATGAAACCCTAACTCAACTTTTTGGATCGCAGAACCACGGTCATACCCTAGGGTTTGCCGCAGTTCCGTGGCGACATGAGTGAGGCTTTGGTCTGCCCTTCTACGGCTGGTGCATAGGTACTGTGGCATGTTCTGGGTATTACTAAAACTGTGCTCAAGTGTTGAGCTGTCGGGAAATTGTGGGACTTTGATGCATCGATCAAAAAGTTTAACATCGTCCGGATATCATGTGATGGGATACAATCTTGGAATCCACACAAATTTGAATTTTATAAATCTAGCAGTTTAGTCTTATTTGATCGGTTGCCATGGGATTTTGATGCGAACAAAAGTTCGTCACAATCACGTAGCGTACGCGGATACTCGCCGGGTAACCTTATTAGATAGCCATGCCCCATAGCCCTGACCAAGTGACTGTAGGAGAACCCAGTCACCAAAAGCATCCGTTTGGGTGCTCGCGTCCGCGGTGTTCCGCCTTAGTGCACTTCGTCGACGGCATCGAGGGTGCAGCTGTCTACTAAAGTTTCCGACGAGCATTCGATCAGGATGTCGGGAACCTTATTGAATTGCCTGACTTGTTATTGAAAAGTTTTTTCGATATTGAGACTAAAAGACTGGGTTTATAATTGTTAGGCATGTGATGTCTAAGGAATTCATTTTGTTAGGCATGTGATGTCTAAGGTGGTTGCGGATTCCAACTGTTGTAGTTTTCACTTTCTTTTCTGCGACCGGAAGTGTAATATGTGGTGTATTGCCGGTTTCGTTGCTATGATATGTTATATTGGATCATCGTGATTGAATAGCAGGGGGTTTTATGTGAGATGAGAGTTTTACATTTTCATTCATGTTAAATTCATTGTATGTAATATTCTTTTATTGGGGAACTTCCGGGTTGAGGATGATGTCACTATTTTATATTATTTACTTTTCCGCATTAGGATAGACCCAAGGCGGGGAGCACAAGTAACTGGATTCTAGGGTCCAGTGGGAGACCATCTCGAGGAGTCGAGACTGGGTCTCCTAACTCTAGAATTGGTAGGGTTTCTTGCCGCTCTCGTAGGGGACTAGGGATCTGGGTTTGGCTATTCATCACGACCGTGGAATCCGTGTTTTATACAGGCTTAATTTAAAACCCGGAAATCCTAGTATATCCAATATTTCATATGTTGATTTCTGCTGCGATATTCTGTGATGTGTGTTGGAGATAGTGCCCTCAGAGTCAATTATTGGATCACAGGCACGTGATTGCAATGATTGAGGGAGGACCTGTCCCAGTAGGACAGTCTTACTCGAGATGATAGTATGCTATCTGGTTTATCTTTAATATCGTGTATTGCTTTAGGTGACCTGACATGTCGCTATTACACGTTGATAGAGCCCCTAGGATTCTTGCTTGACCACCAGCAGTATGAGGGCGATCATATAAGTGGGAGCTGGGGTCTATAAGCACATCCTTAAAAGGTCCCAAGTCGTGGGAGTTTCGAGACAGGGCATCGATACTCCAGAGTAGACTAGTGTGTACATTCGAGACCCCGACGAGGGGCGGTGGCCGGTCTCACAAGCCACTGGTGTCAGTTGGTTCACCTAAGATGTATGCAGGTGCTCATTGGGTTATGAGTACACCGGACAGGACTCGCCGGGAACATGCTAGTTGGTCTTATACCTGACATCAAATAGCAGTTCCCTGGTGACATGTGTACAGGTTAGTTCATCGACCTGGGGATCGTCATTTGTCTCGTGTGAGTTCCCACTATACTTTGATTACTACCCTACAAGCTTAAAGGAGACGTGCAAACAGGTTTTAGTTGGGTACAGTCCCGAGCCACATGGAGGCAGTGAGCGGATCTTCACGGGTTCGTCTCTCCCGGTATTGGGGTGAGGTCGCGCTGTGTCTAGGAGAGCCATTACACAAAGCCCTCGACCGAGGCAGGAGATTTACTGGTAGGTATTCCAGTAGTATCTCAGGGTGTTCTGGGCTACAATCCGACACGACTTGTACCGCTTTTGGGGATCTGACTTTTACCAACCCCCTAGGCCCGCCATGCGATGCTCATAGACGAACGGACCGGACTGTACGGATATTATCACTGACAGGCTCAGTAGGGTGTCAGGATGAGTTCACTTATCGACGTCCCTTTTGGTCAATAGATGGTAGCCCGTTACGTATTGTCTTATATCTCTGACGTGCTAGTGGTTAAATCCACAACCAAGGTGTTGACGAGTCTTTAGAGTCCCCCACATTCAGTTGCTCAAGTTTTCGGGCGAAAAGTTGTAGAGGCCGTATGGAGCTATGGTAGGGTTCGATCAGATACGTGCGGTATTGCACGGATCAGGATCGGACGGATAATACTAGCCGGCTTTGGTTTAAGCCGGATCCTAGTATAGTGCAGTGTAGATTTTGTCTCATTGCATTTGTATTTCGGTTGGAATACAAGTGCGGGTGTGTATACACAGTATCGGGGTTTTCCTGTAATTTATTACGGGACCAGTTTTCTGGAGTTGCCAGTTTGCTTTCCGTTTCGGCCATATTTCTTTATATCCTTCATTGGCCGAAGATTGGTGGAGGAGGGCTTATTTGCATTTGTGCAAATAAGCAATTTGGAAGGGGGTCTTTGCATATTGTTGGATCATGATGGAAGACCATCCCTTGACTTTTCATGGTTCATGATTGCTTGACTTTGTGAGCAATCATGGTTGTTGATGATGGTTGTTTTGGAGTGTGGGTTTGCTTGTGATCATTTCCCTTCATGATTTATATTTATTCCCATGCATTATGGTTGGGGTTCCATCATCCATACACTCTCCCTCATTCATTCTCTCCTCTCCCATTCCAAGCCATGGCCGGCCATTCATTTTAGTGGGGGCTGTCCAAATTTAGAGAGGGGAATTTTTGTTCATTTCATGCTACAAAAATTCCCATGTTCATCTCCAAAAGACTTAGTTCATTTCCTCCACAAATATGGCAAACTCCATAAACCCCAAATGAGACATATAGATCTTCACTATATTCTACAGCAAATCTTGGGCACGTCCACTCGCCAGCTTCATACCCGAGTTGCCTCGGTATAGAGGTGGGAGCCCGTAAACGAAGCCGGCGACGTGGTGCCCTTTCCGGCGAGGAGGTGGAGACCGGACATTCCGCGGGAGATCGGGACGACGACGAGAAGACCGGAGGACACGGATCGCTCGGTATATCTCTCTTCCCCATCTTGTAGTTAGCTAGGACTAGTTAATGGTACGATCCGGGTTTTAGTGCGCGGTGGTGCCGGTTTGAGAAAAATTAAAGTTAACCATCGCTTCCGCATTTGGCCTCGGGATGGAGGCCGGGGCGCCGCCGTGCACTTACACTGGTATCAGAGCCTCGCCATTCACATAGTCTAGCTTTGTCTAATGTGTATTACATTTACGATCGAACAATTTTCCAAAAACCGTATTTTCTTCACATCAGTTTCTGTCGAAATTTTTTGAAGTCCAAAAATTTTTCAGGTTGTCTCAGAATGATGTGCAGGGAATTTTAAGAGTTCTGTGAAAATTTGGGCTCGTGAACAGTCCAAACTACCGCGGAACCGCGGCCAAACCCATGCTTGGGCCGCGGTTCCGCCGCGACTTGAACTGTTCAGTCCCCCAAAATTTTACAGAATGCTCCTGACTTGAAAATATGGTTTCTGGAATGTTAATTTTGGGCCCATAATTTCTTGATGTGCTACAGTAGTACTTGGGGGCCCACTTGATAAAATTAATCGATCGGGTATTTTAAACACATTATTTCACAGTATTTACATTATATCTGCTACTGTGAATGTCACTTGCTCGGTAAATCCTGTCTAACTGCTATAGCCCGGTTAGACGGATTTGCGAACGTGACATTCACGTTGATGTTCTGTGTATTGCTGTGATGTTGCGGATCGGTCGTAGGGGATAGCCTGGATGCAATGCTAGTAACGTTTTTGTTGTATTATCTACATTTGATATTGCGGGGCGAGCGTCCGACATGTGGACTGCCGTCACTGCCTAATTGTATTATTATTTTGGGGCACGACCAGGTTGCGGTCGATGTACCCATTGTATGTATATTTTACTTTCTGTACTAGGATTACCCCAAGGAGGGGTGCACGGATAGCCGGGTTCTAGAGGGCAACGAGCCCGCATCTCATGGCATTGAGACGGAGGGGCTTCACTCTAGAATTGGCGGGCTATTCGCCGCACTCGTACGGGGTACAGGTTGACCCAGGAGGGGTGCCCAAGTTACCGGATTCCGTGAAGTGCTGGGTGGTCCATTCACGTTGCTGAAGGGGGCTTCCTCGCTTCAGGTTTTGGCGGGTAACTTGCCGCGCCCGTAGGGGTCTAGGATTTCATTGCACAGGCTATCCACACGACCAGGGGAACGTCGGGTTTCAGTAGCGGCTCTGTGAAACCCGGGGATCCCAGATATTTGTATTGTTCTGTGATGCTGTACATTTCTGTGATGTTGCTTTTTTTTTCACGCCTTGAGCGAAATATAATATATTGGTATATATATTAGTAGATGTTGTATATGTTTTGCATCCGCGCTAGTCCAGTCCCCGCTCTGTCGTTAGTTAGCTAACCTAACGGGTAATGACGGGACCCAGTGGCGAATGCGGATGGCATATACGTACATCAGTATATTTTCGTTCTTTGTAGTGTGATCAATTGATGGGACTGCGTTGATTCGTATCAATGCAAGTTAAAAACAAACCTAATCTGATGTTGTTGGAACACTTTTTCAAAAAGCTGTCATTTGCAAGGACGTTCACTTTTGTTTTGCACAGTGGTATTCAGTTGGAATATCCTGCTCCTCAGTAGACGAGGCAAGGGCCGAGATCCCTTCACCGGGAGTGACCCCTTGGACAAAAAGTTTGCGTCAGGGCTATAACTTCGCTATAGCCGATTACTTTTGCTTTGCACCGTGGTATTCAGTTGGAATATCCTGCACCTCATTCTACGGGGAAAGAGCCGAGATCCCTTCACCGAGAGTGACCTCTTTAGCAAAGGTTTTCGTCACTATATTTTTATAAAGCTATCCGTTCCTTCAACGATATCAAGTTCATTACGTTAAAGGTTTTCGCCAGAAACCATTTGTAGCCCTCCGTCGTTTCATATGGGTAGTCAATAGTATTCAAGCTGTGTTTGTTGGCCAAAGTCAAGGCACAGTGTTTGGTAGCTATTGGGGTATTCATATGCAGCATAGATAGATGCGTTGGTTTGGGGCAGTCGTATAGCCTTGTTGGCCAAAGTCAAGGGCTTGTACGGGTGGGCTCAAATTAACCTGGAGAATGACGGGTAGAACTTGACATGCGACTTATGATTTGTTGGCCAAAGTCAAGGTCATAAGAGCATGGGGTAAAAATCACATCGGGAGTTTCAAAAGAACTGAAACTTGCCAGATATGCGCATACCTTCTGGAGTGTGACACCGTGAGCGGATTCCGTCACGTTATCATGCGATGATAGTTGGATCCTGATTCCCACTGATGAGTTAGTTTACTCCTCGGGTGACCCCGACTAATTCTTCTTTCAGGTTTGGAGAAGAATTTGAGGTGACAGTAGGAAGTTTCCAGATTAAATAAATTGGTAACCATTCTGATCTAGGATAGAGTGCACGCTGAGTGTTTTTTTTCTCTCTCTCTCTTCGGCAGCGACCATTGACCCGACCCTAAGACTATGACTCAGTGACCAAAATTGACCGAATCCTCTTAACACTGGCTTTTGGATTGTCAGAGTTGCATACCTCATTGCCAATCCTACTTTTACCCTTTTCTCCAGGACACCCCGTATTACTACGAACGTCCACTTCCATTGGACAAAACCATCGTATGGTTATATACGAACTCGAAGGGATTTATTCGAGGATGGTTTCCTGTTCTGGAGAAAACGAATAGGACTATTCAGTTGTCTTTTCCTTTTACCTTCTCTCAGGTTGCGAGTACTCCTTGGTTTAGGAGATAGTACAACTATTACGCAAATTGGATAGTCTTCTTCCAAACCTTAGGCTGGTGCCGAACGGTGGGGAATGAAGAAAACCAATTAGCCTAACGATGGTGTACAGAAGGTATTAAGTTAAGACAAAGCAAGGGATTAGTAAGAGGGCAAAGTAAAATTGCAACTTATATTCACGACCAAACCTACTATTTCTTCGCCAATCCTAAAATCACCTTTGTATTTCTCCAGAACACTCCGTATCACTACGAAGATCCACAGTTTATTGGATACTCCATCGTATGGTTATATACGAACTCGAAAGGAACTTGTTCCAGTTCGGGGATGGATTCTGGTTCAGGAGAAATAGGAATAAGGTTTATTCGGTTTTCTTTTATCTTCACCTTCTCTCGCATTGCTAGTGTTCCTAGGATTAGGGTAGTACACCCATTATGCTTCTTGGATTGTCTTTCTCCAAACCGTAGGCTGGTGCTGAACGGTAGGGAAGGAAGAAAACCATTTGGCCTAAAGAGGTGTGCAGAAGGTAATGACTAAAGACATAAAAAGGGATTTGGAGAGGTGGCAAAGAATTATACGGTTACAGTTGTGAATCTGGAAGAAGCATTACTAGGAATACCGGCATACCCAATCGAAACATTTCAATGTTTCAGTTTCACTGTGTACTGCTAAACGAAAACTGATTTCCCGATTAGATACTTACTCCAGGGTATGTATTTACCAGGTATGATTCTCACATCTGTATGGTTTTACAGATGATGAGTGGAAGTAAGTTATTGGGAATTTGGTGATCATCCTCATCATATCGGGATTCGTTGTAATCGGTGATATTTGAGGAAATCACCTGGGCTGTTTGCCAGTCGGCAAATATTTGGTTTTGAATATCCGCTGTTATGCACCAATTTCAAATCGATATATCTGTACGTCTATTTTCATAGAGTGAGATATACCTTTTTGATATTATGTCGATGACATTTACCTATATCAGTGGATGGTTGGTAAGGAGCATTAAACAGCGGTGTAGTTCTTCTTAACCATAAGTACAGTTTTCAACCTACGACATACAGGGATTGAGTTATCAAACTCAAGGGACTTATACAGAGTATTGTATGTTGTCCAGGGTCCATCAGGACAGAGGGGTTGGTCCTCGTGCTATATTCGGTTTACTCATGACTTCTCTAGTTTTTAGACAGGTGTTTCGTGGAAACACAGGGTCCGAATTTTGAGAAGTTATAGGTATTTGAATAAAGTAGAGAACCAGATATAGCAAGTATCGGGATTCTTCAAAGTGATCGAAGATGTAGATACTTGTGTATGGTATTCAGTTGATAGTAATGATTAAGAGAACTTGCTTCTCTTTCAGGTTACTCATAATTGGAAGCATTCCTAAGTTGAGTAACGCTGATCGGCCTCTTTCCATTTAGTTGACATGCACTGGAGACAGCTGCATGATTTGAATCTGGTTCAATTAAATCAGTGCCTCTGGTTCTATATTGGATATAGAACAGTTCATATCTTAACGATGTTAAGGTACGGGGAGTTGTCCGGTTTATGATTAAAACCAGACACTGGACAACTCAAGGCATGTTTCTGTAATGGCTGTTTGTGGGTTGACCCAAGCTATGACGAGGGTTGACTTTCTACAATAAGAAAGATCAATAGTGATATTGTTCTAAACACGCCACAGTTTAAATAAAAATGGATTTTTCAGAAAACAGTAGTGGGAGTATGGTAGAACTAGAAGTGATTCCAGAACCATAGACGATTACTGAAGATTTAATAGGAACCTAAAGATTCAATCTGGATTGACATTCCATTGGCCACTACGCAAATTAGGTGGGTAACTTCAGGCACCCGAGAGGTATTCCGGTAGCCTCAAGGACGTTGACAGGGAAGTTCTTGTTTATCCACACTTGCCATTGCTGTTGTTCCAGACTGTGAGACCCGGCAGGAGGATGAGTATAGCGTCGTTCTAAACTTGCTTTAGAAGTGTACGTGTATATGACTCTGCCAGAGGGTTGTCGTAGTCAGTGGGAGTAGCGGAAGCATTGGTGGACAGGAAGCTTATGTCCATTTATAGACTAAAGCAGATATAGCGGAGATAGATCATCAATTTCTGATGTGACAGTCATAGGTTTGACTTCATCAGAATAGGGGATGGATCTGTTGAGAAGGTAGAAGGGTGTGATGTCCTGATATTTGGATGACATACACAGAGTAGGAAGTGATATTCCTATACTACGATCGGTTATACATTGGTCATCACACAGTGGTTTCTCCACACAGAACTTGGATATTATATCAGACATACTGGTTACTAGATCTATGATTTTAGATCTAGATTTGGGTGGTTTCCCAATCAGGGTACTTAGACAGCATTCTAAGAGTATTTAGAATGGACGACTCCTGGCACGATAGTGTACCTGCAGGTAATGGAGTCACACTCTCTAAAGGTGTCTTACAGACTAATGAGGAGAGGGATGTGCATGATTGACAGATCACTTGCTCAGGCAATTGAGTCAATCATGAGATGTCAAGTACCACACCAGATGTTGTTCTTGCACTAGATGCAATAAGTTGACATTGATCCAATCCTGGAGAAGCAGTCGGAAGCAGTTTTAGAACATAAGTGGATGTTCTAGGGATATGATAACGACAGCCTCATTCGGGAGACAGTTATCATTCCAGGCTTCCAAGGTGACCTGGACGACAAGGAGCTTGTCAGAGTTATAGTTTTTCCTTCTGACGAGGGGCAGTATTTTGGACAGGTGGTCCAAGGCAATACTGAAGGAGGCATGGCGCAGGATACTGATTAAGTTCAGTTGACGATACAGTCTAAGAAGTTTGGATTTGGAGTTCATTTATGCGCTAGGTCCCATCAGACATTCAGACACATTCTAAGACAGGTATTGCTCATTTCGGGAGATGGCTTTCTCCGTGAACTTGAGATATAGAGAGACATAGAAAGAAACATCAAGACGGATCCACTCACTGAGGCTATTCCTCGAACGCAATAGTTTCACAAACGAGCTTTATGAAACTGACTAGTAGAGGAGTTGGGTGTTCGGTATCACACGGGCTGTGAGTATGCGACATCGCAATAATTAGCCTTGAGTGCAAGTGGGAGATTGTTGGAGATAGTGCCCTCAGAGTCAATTATTGGATCACAGGCACGTGATTGCAATGATTGAGGGAGGACCTGTCCCAGTAAGACAGTCTTACTCGAGATGACAGTATGCTATCTGGTTTATCTTTATCATCGTGTACTGCTTTAGGTGACCTAACATGTCGTTATTACACGTTGATAGAGCCCCTAGGATTCTTGCTTGACCACCAGCAGTATGAGGGCGATCATATGAGTGGGAGCTGGGGTCTATAAGCACATCTTTAAAAGGTCCCTAGTCGTGGGAGTTTCGAGACAGGGCATCGATACTCCAGAGTAGACTAGTGTGTACATTCAAGACCCCGACGAGGAGCGGTGGCCGGTCTCACAAGCTACTGGTGTCAGTTGGTTCACCTAAGATGTATGCAGGTGCTCATTGGGTTATGAGTACACCGGACAGGACTCGCCGGGAACATGCTAGTTGGTCTTATACCTGACGTCAGATAGCAGTTCCCTGGTGACATGTGTACAGGTTAGTTCATCGACCTGGGGATCGTCATTTCTCTCGTGTGAGTTCCCACTGTACTTTGATTACTACCCTACCACGCTCAAAGGAGACGTGCAAACAGGTTTTAGTTGGGTACAGTCCCGAGCCACTTGGAGGCAGTGAGCGGATTGTTCATATCAGATTTTTGCATTTTCATACCGCCCAATTTTTATCACATTGCATATCGGTAGATACTCTTGAGCCGTGTTTGCTAGTCAATTGCAGGATACAGGTTCTCGGTTCTAAAACGGTGAAATTCATGAAAAACACGACAAAATCCGGGTTCCTGCCAACCACAGATAAAACACGGTCTCCGCTCTTCATCCGTATGTTGCCAGATACCAGTTTAGGAAGACAAAATGTCAAATCAATGTCACCTTCATGCACAAGGCTCAATGGCAACAAGTTCCAAGAAATCTACGCGGAGCTCGAGGCAATCATGCCAAATCTTGACAAGAAGTCCACATTTCCCTCAACAGAAATTCTGAAAGAAATATGGAGGTATTTTCAGAAAACACATGTACCAGATTGAAGAGTACATCAAACCAGGGTGCCACCAAAAAGCCCAAGATCCAATTCATCAAAAAGGCCGTGGATCCGCGGCCAATAGGGGGTCTAGGCCGCGGATCCACGGCCGTATAGTGGCGGCAGGCAAAACTTTTCCAGGGTTATTTTGGTCTTTTCAGATGTGTTCTGATGGTTGCCCTAGGTTTTCATTTTTTGGCCTATAAATAGCCCAGAACTTTGTGAAGGAAAGGGTCCATTCTTGTATTTTCATTTTGCTAAGTTTAGTGTGTTTCTTCTTCCTCTTCTCACCTCTTCTCCATTGAAACTTGTAGTGAGCTTATGAGTGAAGAGTGATGAATAAAGAAGAACCATTTATTATCATGCTTGTCTCTTTATCTTGTTAATTGTTGTAATTTTAATTTGTTAAGTAGTTGTTGTTATTTTCTAGTTTTTTCTTTCTTCTCCCTTTTTCTTTATCCTTAATACAACAATGATGCTTACGCTCGATCCTCGCCAAGGTGAGGTCGCAAATAGCTAGTCGTATTCTTCTAATCTCCTTCTTTCTATCTTCCTCTTTTGTTTTGTTTTATTTTTCCGTATCATGATGTGTGAGTAGTTCATACTTGTTAGGGTAGGATAAGGGAAGTTTGAGAGAAGGAAATCTCTCTCACTCTTTCCTTGCCCAACAGCTTAAATCGACTCCCGTTAATTGAAATATAATCCGCTCCTTACGGCACCCTATACTACATGATAGCGGTGATTCCGTAGTGAGACCGGTTGTGGTTGAATTAACCGGAGGTTATGGCTAAGAGCCAAGAACGGACGGACAAGCACCAAAAGGAAGGACTTATGCGTTGGAAAGCCTAGCTTATACTCGCAAGTTCCTTCCTAGTCGTGCTAATCCCCGTTGTTGCCGATTACCGTAACACCGATATTAAGAGGGGCAACGAAAGATGTGGAGACTCCTAACTCAAACTAACCTAATCCTAACCCTAACAAGCTCTCTTTAAAACATCAACTTAACACTTATATAATCACAAACAAATCTGAACTCTCGGACTTAACTCGTTAAAACACATTGAAAAAGACTCTCATCTCCCTGCGGACGACCCGTACTCAACCGGCTAGCTACAAGCGAAACCGTCTTGATTGCGGTATTTAAACTAAAACTTGAACACGCAGAATCCCTAACAATCAAATGGCGCCGTTGCCGGGGAGACGGTAGTTTATTTCCTTGTGTAATTTCGGGTTAACTTGTAAATTTAACAGAAAAACAAAACAAAAAAAAATATACTTTGTAAAAGAAACCATCTTGTTATTCTTGATTAGTTTTTGTGCAAGTGTTCAGGAAAATACAAGGTTCGAGTTCGGTGACCAAGACGTTGAAAATACGGAGTTCAAGTACAGTGCCAAAGACGTGGGAAGATTGACCCACATTTCGCGGCTACATCGCGACGGACAAAACAAAGCATCCGGTCTACTGTAAAAATCTGGAGCAGATACAGTGAGCAAATCAGAATTCCACACATCCAGAAAAGCAGAGGAAACCCAACAAAACCCACACAACAAAAATTAAGCCCCAACTCCACAAGATAGTCGCGGAACCGCGGCATAAGGAAGCTTAGGCCGCGGATCCGCGGCCATTTGGAAGCTTCAGGGTGCAAATTTTTTTTCTGGTGAGTCTTTCTCTTCTCTCCACTCCTCTGAACTCCACTGAATTGTGTTTTCTGCAGCCTTCTTTGCGCAAATTCTTCTCCCCCTTCCAATAAACTGTTCTTGTGCAGGATTCTTTGCGCCGCAAATAAAAATTGTTTGCAGTTGATTTGTTACCGCTTTGCATTCTTTAATACGGACTTAAGGGGCTTGAAACAATTCCAGATTGGGTGGGGATTTCATCACCCTTCCCAGGACCCCAAAAATCACAAAAGCATATGCATTGTCCATTGTAAATTAAAAAATACTATACTTCAGCCCTAAGGACTTCGCGCTCATTAGGAGAAGATAAACCGTGTTTAGAATCTCGCTTAACGGTATATTGTTTACGGGGTGTCTAGGAAAGTGTTAACGGCACAACCGCCAAAAGAGAAAGGGTTATTTAATTAAGGAACTTCGCGAAAGCGTTGGACAACCTTCCTTTAACTCTGCACTTACCTGGCCTCGTGATCAGTGTATTTTTAAGCCCGTTTCTCGACACTGTTTAACTTCGACAATCAAGTTCAGGAGCAGGTCTAGTAGACCTAGGTTACCCTAGATCTAGGTGTGATTGTGCATATCTTGCTTGTGATTGCTTAAGCCGTATATCCGTACATATTTCTGTAAATCTCTTTCTAAAAAAAACAAAAAAAAAATCAAAAACTTTTATAAAAACTTGCCCCTTTGTCGCCAAATCCATTTTTCACCCACCACCCATCGCCTTTCTCCATTGACGTTTTCTTACCCTCACCTTCTCCGCTTTGACTATACTAAACTCGTTTAGTGTATGTCCGCTTGGACTCGGGACACTAGCGCCCGTCTAGTCCGCGTTACGTTAGTCGCTACCGACTACGCGATCGACTCCGAAGTCGATACTCCGTCCACTCCTCTTTCACCCCTTCCTTTGCCGGCCAACTCCGACGTTGACCGGAATTCTGTTCATACATCTTCACCTTCACCTTCACCAACCTCTTCTTCCGCGATGTCAGGATTTAATCCGAACATCTCTTTGACCACCCCTGGATTGGCTCCACCTCCTACGGAGACCAATATCCCACCACCACCGCCTGTTGTAGCGCCGCAGCGAATCGCGCTCCAGGATCGTTTCTATCCCACCCGTTCTGCACTTCCCACCTGCCTTTCTCTTCCTCCGGCCAATGGGGACAACTTTGAAATTAAGCCCCACTTCATCAACATGCTTCCACGTTTTCATGGGCTTGAATCTGAAGATGCCTATATCTTCATCAACAAATTTCAAAACGTCTGTGCCATGATGAAAACCACCCAGCTGTCGGACGATGCTATACGTCTATGGGTCATTCCGTTCACTCTATGCGATCTCGCTGAAAAATGGCTGTATAGCACCGCTTCCCACTCAATCACCAGCTGGGACTAGTTTGTTAAAGCGTTTCTGAAAAAATTCTATCCGAATCATAAAACCGCAAGGATTCGAAATGAAATCAACCAATTCTCCCAGCTTCCTTCTGAACCCTTCTGGAAGTGCTTTGACCGATACAAAGACCTTCTTGTTCAGTGTCCTCACCACGGTATAGAGAAATGGCAACTTTGCCAAACCTTATACGAGGGACTGAACCCAGCAACGAAGCAGTTGTTGGAAAACATCTGTCAGGGCCACTTCCTATCGAAATATGACGAGGAAGCGTGGCAGTTCTTTGACGACCTTGCGGAGCAAACGCTATAATGGGAGAGCACCAGACCGACTTCTTCTTCTTCTATCTCCACTTCTACCGGTCAGTCTAGGGTAGGAATCCACCAACTTGATGTCTCTATTGCGATGAAAGCTGAAATGGCTGCTATAACAAAAAAGCTTGAAGCGATAGAGAGCAAATTTTCTGCTTCTGCTCCTGCCCCTGTTCTCCCCCTTCGTACCATCTGCGCTTGTTGTTCCGATCCTTCTCACTTGACCGAAGAGTGTCCTTACAATCCACCCTCGCAAAGACAGGATCAGGTTAATGCTGCATTCCAGCAAAGACCGAGGAATGATCCATACTCTTCCACCTACAATCCCGGTTGGAGGAACCACCCCAATTTCGCCTGGAATCAGAATCAGAATCAATTCCAGGGCAACAATTTCCAAAGGGCCCCTCCGCCGCAACAACAAGCGCAACAACAAACTCAACATCAATATCAGCAGCCCTTCCAACCCCAACCTTTCCAAAATCCGACGAACAACTTTGCACCCAACAATTCTTTTCCACCAAACAACTTTGTTCCGTCAAATAACGATAAGGTTTCCTCGCTCGAACGAAGTCTGGAGGCATTTGTTAAACAATCGACTCAATCCACCGCCAACATCCAGTCTTCCATTCAATCTTTAGTGCAACACACTGCCGCACACGGGCAAAGCACCAAGACCATCGAGGCCCAGATTGCACAGCTGAACGCGGCCTTAAGCGAGCGAGAAAAGGGGAAGCTCCCGTCCCAGCCACTTCCAAATCCCGGTCACCCACATAATGACTACACTGAGATCGGGGAGGATGCTGCAAAACAACATTGGCACACGGATCAACGATGACACCCCGGCCGCTGCTTCTTCTTCTTCTTCTTTTTCTTCTTCGTCTTCTGAGCCTATTCTCCGTTCTTCACAAGGCTCCCCTTCCTCTTCTTCTGCTCTGAACGGACCCACTTCTCACTCCACGAAGACACCTATTCTGGGATCCGTTCCAACTCCACAATCTCCTCCTCCAGCATTAGACTCAACCAATTTTTAAAATGTTCCATTTCTAAACCGGTTGAGGTCTAACAAACAAAATCCACAAATGGAGAAGATTCTGGAGTTATTTAAGCAAGTTAACATTAACATTCCTCTTTTAGATGCTGTCCAACAAGTCCCGTCTTACGCGAAAATCTTAAAGGACTTGTGCACGAAAAAGAGGAAGTCTCAGGTACCAAAGAAAGTTTTCTTGGCTAGTGCTGTGAGTGATGCTCTTACCCAATCTTTACCACAAAAACGGTAGGACCCTGGCTGTCCTACGATTTCAATTACCATTGGGGATAAGAACATCAACCGCGCACTATTAGATCTTTGTGCCAGTGTTAACTTGCTTCCGTATTCAGTATACGAGCAATTAGGCGTCGGAGAGCTGAAACCCACGCACTGCACTCTCCAAATGGCCGACCGATCGATCACCCATCCTAGGGGAGAGCTAGAGGATGTGTTAATCAAAGTCGGGGACTTCATATTCCCCGTTGACTTCATTGTATTAGACACACAGCCTGTAGCTAACCCCCGAAATCAAATTCCGGTGATACTCGGTCGCCCATTTCTCGCAACCTCAAATGCTGTGATCAATTGTCGCAATGGTTCGATGAACCTCTCTTTTGGAAATATGACAATTGAACTCAACATTTTTAGGTTAGGGAATCAGCCCACCGAACCTAATGCTCATATACTGGACGTCTGCTCGATCCAGGAGATCACCCCAGAAGAATGTGAATTCGAGGAGTTTCTGTTTGATCACGATAATCTTGACGCGACTAGTGCGTTTCTCTTCGAACCTGCTGCTGTTTCTGCGCCCGACAACGACTACGAGTGTTTCACGTTTTCGAACGATCTTAGCCGCGCACAACCCGAGTTTGAATCCTTCGACTTTCCGGATGAGTTACCTGAATCATCCAACTCGGTTTCCTACACTCGTTTTGAACCTTTGCTGGAGTCCTTTGAGTTCGAGACCTTTGCACCAATCTTGCCTTCCATCGTTTCACCTCTAACGCTCGAACTCAAGCCTTTGCCGTCTCACCTTAAGTACGCTTACTTAGGTGAGAACGAGACCCTCCCTGTCATCATCTCGGCTTCTCTAGCTCCCGAGCAAGAGAAAGCCTTTCTCGCGGTCTTGCACAGCAACAGGCAAGCTTTTGGCTGGTCCATGGCGGACATCAAGGGGATTAGTCCCCTGATCGTTGAGCATCACATTCATCTGATGGATGATGCCAAACCAGCCCGGGATCCATAAAGACGTCTTAATCCAGTCATGAAGGAGGCTGTGAAGAAGGAGATCGTCAAATGTCTAGATAGTGGTATCATTTACCCTATCTCTGATAGCCAGTGGGTTAGCTCCATTCATGTTGTCCCCAAGAAGTCGGGCATCACGGTCATAACCAACGAGGCGAACGAGTTAATCCCTACTCGCACCCAAACTGGGTGGCGAGTTTGCATTGATTACAGAAAACTCAACGCCGCAACGCGGAAAGACCACTTTCCGCTACCTTTCATTGACCAGATGCTTGAACGATTGGCCGGACATGAGTACTACTGCTTTCTTGATGGCTACTCCGGCTATAATCAAATCCCCATCGCCGAAAAAGACCAGGACAAGACCACTTTCACTTGTCCTTTTGGCACGTTTGCATATCGACGCATGCCCTTTGGGTTATGCAATGCGCCCGCTACCTTCCAGCGGTGTATGATGGGAATTTTCTCTGACATGGTGGAAAAATTTCTGGAGATTTTCATGGATGACTTCTCCATCTTCGGCGATTCCTTCAATGAGTGTTTGCTGCATCTTGACGCTGTCCTTACCCGATGTAAGGACAAGAATCTCACTTTGAACTGGGAGAAATGCCACTTCATGGTGCGCGAAGGTATTGTCTTAGGACATATCATCTCGCAAAATGGCATAGAGGTTGACAAAGCAAAGATTGAGGTCATTTCCAATCTGCCTCCTCCCCGATGCGTCAGAGATATCCGAGCCTTCCTTGGCCATGCCGGTTTCTATAGACGGTTCATCAAGGACTTTAGCAAGATTGCTAGGCCCTTGACTCTTTTGCTGGCCAAGGACACACCTTTCGACTTCAACTCAAGCTGTGTGACTGCCTTCGAGTCCCTAAAACGCTCACTCACTTCTGCTCCCGTTCTTTCTTCACCTGACTGGACGCACCCATTCGAGATTATGTGCGATGCATCCGACTTTGCCATCGGTGCTGTCCTTGGACAATACATCAACAAGATGCCACACGTAATCTATTACGCGAGCCGAACCCTGAACGACGCCCAACTCAACTATACAACAACTGAGAAGGAATTCTTAGCTGTTGTATTTGCTTTAGAAAAGTTCAGGCCCTACCTCATCGGCTCTCCAGTCATTGTCTACACTGACCATTCTGCCCTGCGCCATCTTTTTGCGAAGAAAGATGCCAAATCTCGGTTAATACGTTGGATCCTCTTGCTTCAAGAGTTTGACCTTGTCATTAAGGACAAACGAGGATGTGAAAACGTAGTTGCCGACCATCTCTCACGACTTCCTTCTTCGCCTTCGCTTCCAATTTCGATCAACGACGTTTTCCCGGATGAACAGCTCTTGACAGTATCATGCGAACCCTGGTTCGCAGATATTGTGAACTATTTGGCCACATGATTACTACCGACTGAATGGTCGAGTCAGGACAGACTTCGCTTCTTATCCTAAGTAAAGCACTTTTACTGGGACGAACCCTATCTGTTCAAGTACTGTCCCGACCAGATTATTCGTCGGTGTGTCCCTGATGAGGAATTCAAGAGTGTGCTGTCGTTTTGCCACGACCAAGCATGTGGCGGGCATTTTGGCCCCAGAAAGACAGTTGAGAAGATCTTGCAATGTGGTTTCTACTGGCCACAACTTTTCAAAGACGCTCATGACTATTGCAAGACTTGCTCCCGGTGCCAACACATGGGCCGGATATCCCGGAGGAACGAGATGTCGCTCCAACCGATCTTGGTTGTGGAGATTTTCGATGTTTGGGGGATAGATTTCATGGGGCCGTTTCCCAGCTCTTTTGGGAACTTGTACATCCTTCTAGCTGTTGATTACGTCTCTAAATGGGTCGAGGCTGTGCCCAGCCGAACTAACGACAACAAGGTTGTCGTTAGGTTCCTTAAAGAAAACATTTTCTCCCGGTTTGGGCACCCCCGTGCGATCATTAGAGACAATGGAAGTCATTTCTGCAACAGGACTTTCGAGGCCTTGATGCAGAAGTATTCCATTAATCATAAGCTCTCTACGCCCTACCACCCCCAAACCTGCGGGCAGGCCGAAATTTCAAATCGGCAAATCAAGCAGATACTGGAGAAGACGGTTTCCAAGAACCGTAAGGATTGGTCGCTGAAACTCACTGATTCCCTTTGGGCATTTCGAACCTCTTTTAAGACCGACCTTGGCATGTCTCCCTATCGGCTTGTGTACGGAAAAGCCTGCCACCTTCCTGTCGAAATAGAGCATCGCGCATTTTGGGCGATAAAGGAGCTGAATCTATCTCTCGAGGATGCGGGCAGCCATCGGAAGCTGCAGTTGAACGAACTAAACGAGCTTAGGGATGAGGCTTACGATAACACGGTTGTCGTTAAGAATCGAACGAAGGTGTTTCATGATAAACACCTTTTGCGCAAAACCTTCGTACCTGGTCAGCAGGTACTGCTTTACGACACCCGACTTCACTTCCATCCAGGAAAGCTCAGATCTCGCTGGAAAGGGCCGTATTTTGTGCGGAATGTGTATCCGCAGGGCGCTGTGGATTTGGAAAATCCAAAGGACGGTTCATTTTTCAAAGTAAACGGACACCGATGCAAACCGTACCTTAGCGCCGAACCAACAGAGGAGCTCCTGTTCTTACAGGAGCCGGTTTACCCTGCATGATCTTCCTCTGCCTACCTCCAAACTTCGGTTATCCAGCCAAGAACAGTGAACACTGTTCCAAATAAGTTTGGGGGTATGTACAAACCATTTTGTATATATTTTTGTATATTCTTTTTCTTTTCTTTAAAAACAAAAACAAATAAAAATTTTGTATCGCTAACCGACAATTTTGACCCTTCAAATGATCTCTTCATGCAATGACAGTGAGGACACTGTCCAGTTTAAGTTTGGGGGTACGCTCGGTACGCATTTCTTACCTTCGCATTCATATGTATATTTCGTATCTGCAGATTAAAATCCATAAAATCCATAAAAATCTGAAATTTTCAAAAAATATAAAAACTTTTCTGTCAAGTTAGCTTGTGGAAGAACTCTGATTCAACATTTCGACGGTTTTATTTTATAAAATAGGAATAACTAAATCTTATGTTTAGATTTTGAAAACCTGAAAGATAACTCTCCTTTGAAGTTAACTATAGCTGATATACGTCTTTACATCACACTACACGTGTCGTGAGTTTTTGGGAATTAGATGACAAGTCTTTCATGTTTAAACTTTTAAACAGATAAATGATTTTCTGAGGATCAAATAGGTTTGTTCTGAAATAAGTAATGTCAAGAATAGTTTATGAAGTAAAGCGAATATGAAGGAATGTTATTGATGCCGTAATTGGAGCTAAGTCTGAAAAATAACCCATCTGAAACTTGATTGGAATGATTACACACCAAACCCACTAAACACGTCCTTTATCCAAAAAAATAATTGAACTGCCGGTTATATCTCCGTTCGTATTAAATCATCTGATTTTCACGTCAAACTGTCTTTTGTTTTTGGACCTAGGTAACTTGAGTAATTAAGTCCGCTGGGGTGTTTCTACACCTAATGCCCTAAAACCAACTGGTTTGGGTGCATTGGCCCAAAGCTCGCTAAGAAGCCTAGAAAGTCCAGTTTAAAACAAAATCAAGCAAGTGTTCTCTCCGAGTTAAAATTCCTAACGGTTCTTTGTGTGAGAATAATCTTGATAAAAGACAGGCTTTTATAAAAAAACTTTAGCAGAGATATGAAGGTTTTATTCTGTGATAAAGACTATTGCACGTTCACAGAGGTATGTATGAAATGAAAACAAGAAAAAGGTGGAGTGAAGAATACGACTTAGTTTCCTGTTAAGGAAGATAGAAATTCTGAAGTTGAAACCTTACTGGAAAACGAAACTTGAAAAATGCTTAACTCTTTATAAAACTTATGTGATCCTTTTAAAATTGTTATCTGGGCTTTATTGTGCGACATGATGACTTTATTCGACCTTTCGGGAACTTAACGACACTATACACACTGCACGTAAAGACATATAAAATCTGTAGTTAAATAAGAAGCGAGATGTGAAAAATAAAGGTTCGATGTTCTAGACTTAGGATTATAGAGTTGTTATTTTCTAAAACAAAACTGTAGGGTTTGAATCTTAGTTATTTTACAAAACCAACTTGACCGGATTTTGTGGGTAGTATCCGCTGAAAACCCTCAGGAGACAACACTCCTCCTACTAGGGACACCTAGAGGTTTAACGGCTTGTTGCACATGCTCAGTGCAATCGCGTTCCCTGCGAAAGTGAGGTTAGGAAATTTTTTGTGAATAAATGGGCTTTGCTCGGGACGAGCAAATGATAAGTTTGGGGGTATTTGTTCATATCAGATTTTTGCATTTTCATACAGTCCAATTTTTATCATATTGCATATCGGTAGATACTCTTGAGCCGTGTTTGCTAGTCAATTGCAGGATACAGGTTCTCGGTTCTAAAACAGTGAAATTCATGAAAAACAAGACAAAATCCGGGTTCCTGCCAACCACAGATAAAACACGGTCTCCGCTCTTCATCCGTATGTTGCCAGATACCAGTTTAGGAAGACAAAATGTCAAATCAATGTCACCTTCATGCACAAGGCTCAATGGCAACAACAAGTTCCAAGAAATCTACGCGGAACTCGAGGCAATCATGCCAAATCTTGACAAAAAGTCCACCTTTCCCTCAACAGAAATTCTGGAAGAAATATGGAGGTATTTTCAGAAAACACATGTACCAGATTGAAGAGTACATCAAACCAGGGTGCCACCAAAAAGCCCAAGATCCAATTCATCAAAAAGGCCGCGGATCTGCGGCCAATAGGGGGTCTAGGCCGCGGATCCGCGGCCGTATAGTGGCGGCAGGCAAAACTTTTCCAGGGTTATTTTGGTCTTTTCAGATGTGTTCTGGTGGTTGCCCTAGGTTTTCATTTTTTGGCCTATAAATAGCCCAGAACTTTGTGAAGGAAAGGGTCCATTCTTGTATTTTCATTTTGCTAAGTTTAGTGTGTTTCTTCTTCCTCTTCTCACCTCTTCTCCATTGAAACTTGTAGTGAGCTTATGAGTGAAGAGTGATGAATAAAGAAGAACCATTTATTATCATGCTTGTCTCTTTATCTTGTTAATTGTTGTAATTTTAATTTGTTAAGTAGTTGTTGTTATTTTCTAGTTTTTTCTTTCTTCTCTCTTTTTCTTTATCCTTAATACAACAATGATGCTTACGCTCGATCCTCGCCAAGGTGAGGTCGCAAATAGCTAGTCGTATTCTTCTAATCTCCTTCTTTCTATCTTCCTCTTTTGTTTTGTTTTATTTTTCCGTATCATGATGTGTGAGTAGTTCATACTTGTTAGGGTAGGATAAGGGAAGTTTGAGAGAAGGAAATCTCTCTCACTCTTTCCTTGCCCAACAGCTTAAATCGACTCCCGTTAATTGAACCACAATCCGCTCCTTACGGCACCCTATCCTACATGATAGCGGTGATTCCGTAGTGAGACCGGTTGTGGTTGAATTAACCGGAGGTTATGGCTAAGAGCCAAGAACGGACGGACAAGCACCAAAAGGAAGGACTTATGCGTTGGAAAGCCTAGCTTATACTCGCAAGTTCCTTCCTAGTCGTGCTAATCCCCGTTGTTGCCGATTACCGTAACACCGATATTAAGAGGGGCAACGAAAGATGTGGAGACTCCTAACTCAAACTAACCTAATCCTAACCCTAACAAGCTCTCTTTAAAACATCAACTTAACACTTAGATAATCACAAACAAATCTGAACTCTCGGACTTAACTCGTTAAAACACATTGAAAAAGACTCCCATCTCCCTGCGGACGACCCGTACTCAACCGGCTAGCTACAAGAGAAACCGTCTTGATTGCGGTATTTAAACTAAAACTTGAACACGCAGAATCCCTAACAATCACGGATCTTCAGGGGTTCGTCTCTCCCGGTATTGGGGGTGAGGTCGCGCTGTGTTTGGGAGAGCCATTACACAAAGCCCTCGGCCGAGGCAAGAGATTTACTAGTAGGTATTCCAGTAGTATCTCAGGGTGTTCTGGGCTACACTCCAACACGACTTGTACCGCTTTTGGGGGTCTGACTTTTACCAACCCCCTAGGCCCGCCATGCGATGCTCATAAACGAACGGACCGGACTGTACGGATATTGTCTCTGACAGGCTCAGTAGGGTGTCAGGATAAGTTCGCTCATCGACGTCCCTTTTGGTCTATAGCTGGTAGCCCGTTACGTATTGGCTTATACCTCTGACGTGCTAGTGGTTAAATCCACAACCAAGGTGTTGACGAGTCTTTAGAGTCCCCCACATTCAGTTGCTCAAGTTTTCGGGCGAAAAGCTATAGAGGCCGTATGGAGATATGGCAGGATTCGATCAGATACGTGCGGTATTGCACGGATCAGGATCGGACGGATAATACTAGCCGGCTTTGGTTTAAGCCGGATCCTAGTATAGTACAGTGTAGATTTTGTCTCATTGCATTTGTATTTCAGTTGGAATACAAGTGCGGGTGTGTATACACAGTATCGGGGTTTTCCTGTAATTTATTACGGGACCAATTTTCTGGAGTTGCCAATTTGCTTTCCGTTTCAGCCATATTTCTTTGTATCCTTCATTGGCCGAAGATTGGTGGAGGAGGGCTTATTTGCATTTGTCCAAATAAGCAATTTGGAAGGGGGTCTTTGCATATTGTTGGATCATGATGGAAGACCATCCCTTGACTTTTCATGGTTCATGATTGCTTGACTTTTTGAGCAATCATGGTTGTTGATGATGGTTGTTTTGGAGTGTGGGTTTGCTTGTGATCATTTCCCTTCATGATTTATCTTTATTCCCTTGCATTATGGTTGGGGTTCCATCATCCATACACTCTGCCTCATTCATTCTCTCCTCTCCCATTCCAAGCCATGGCCGGCCATTCATTTTAGTGGGGGCTGTCCAAATTTAGAGAGGGGAATTTTTGTTCATTTCATGCTACAAAAATTCCCATGTTCATCTCCAAAAGACATAGTTCATTTCCTCCACCAATATGGCAAACTCCATAAACCCCAAATGAGACATATAGATCTTCATTATATTCTACAGCAAATCTTGGGCACGTCGACTCTCCAGCTTCGTGCCCGAGTTGCCTCGGTATATAGGTGGGAGCCCGTAAAAGAAGCCGACGACGTGGTGCCCTTTCCGGCGAGGAGGTGGAGACCGGACATTCCGCGGGAGATCGAGACGACGACGAGAAGACTGTAGGACACGGATCGCTCGATATATCTCTCTTCCCCATCTTGTAGTTAGCTAGGACTAGTTAATGGTACGATCCGGGTTTTAGTGCGCGGTGGTGCCGGTTTGAGAAAAATTAAAGTTAACCATCGCTTCCGCATTTGGCCTCGGGATGGAGGCCGGGGCGCCGCCGTGCACTTACAATGTGATCACTGTATATGTTAAGATATATACTGGATATAGTATATGTGATATATTATATAGACGTTGCTTATGTTTTGCACCCGTGCTAGCCCTGCCCCGTTCTTTCGTTAGTTACCTAACCTAACGGTGCACAAGAGGACATCGAGGCGAATGCGGATGGCATAAGCGTACGTTGTACTTAAAAAGATGGGACTTCATTAATGAGATTAATGAATGAAAATAAACCTAAAGATGTTGTTGAATCAAATTTTCAAAAACAGGTAGCTACAGTTCTTTGTTTGCATAGCGGTGTTCCTTGTAGAATATCCAGCACCTTATTCGATAAGGAAAGAGTCGAGATCCCTTCACCGAGAGTGACCTCTTTAGAAATAACTGGCAGATGCTACAACCCTCAATTTTGACTTTTGATTTCTTTTCTAGTTCTCGCTTTGCATTGTGGTATTGTGAATATCCTGCACCTCATTCGACAAGGAAAGAGCCGAGATCCCTTCACCGGGAGTGAGCTCTTTAGCGAAACAAGCAAAAGCCTAAAAAACACTCCATTTAAATCATTTGATTCTACAACGATATCAAGTTCATTATGCAAAAGGTTTTCATAAAAACCTGCCGTATCCCTCCATCATTTCAGATAAGTAATAGTTAGTATTCGTGCTGCGTTTGTTAGCCTTTGTCAAGGCGTAGCGTGCGGTAGCTGATTACTGCTTATCTGCATAAGCATATGATGCGATTGAGTTATGGTAGTCATGCTGCTGGATGTAGTGCCCTCAAAGTCAATTATTGGATCGCAGGTACGTGATTGCAATGATTGAGGGAGGACCTATACCGGTAGGAAAGTTTTACTCGAGATGATAGTAAGCTATCTGGATTGCCTTTATCATCGTGTACAGCTTTAGGTGACTGTTCACTATTACACATTGATAAAGCCCTTAGGATCCTGCTTGACTACCAACAGTATGATGGCGATCATATACGTGAGAGTTAGGTAGTCCATAAGCATATCCTTAAAAGTGGTCCCTAGTCGTGGGAGTTTCGAGACAGGGCATCGATACTCCGGAGTTGACTAGTGTATACAGTCGAGTCCCCGACGAGGGGCGGTGGCCGGTCTCACAAGCCACTGGTCTCAGTTGGATCACCTAAGATGTATACAGGTGCTTATTGGGTTATGAGTACACCGGACAGGACTCGCCGGGAACTTGCTAGTTGGTATTATACCAAGCGTCAGATAGTAGTTCTCTAGTGACATGTGTACAGGTTTGTTCATCGACCTAAGATCGTCATTTGTCTCGTGTGAGTTCTCACTGTGCTTTGATTACTATCCTACCACGGCTCAAAGGAGTCGTGCAAACAGGTTTTAATTGGGTACAGTCCCGAGCCACATGGAGGCAAGTGAGCGGATCGGCAGGGGATTCGTCTCTCCCGGTATTGGGGGTGAGATCGCGCTGTGTCTACGAGAGCCATTACACATAGCCCTCGGCCGGGGCAGGAGATTTACTGGTAGGTACTCCAGTAGTATCTCAGGGTGTTCAGGGCTACTCCGACACGACTTATACAGCTTTTGGGGGTCTGACGTTACCAGCCCCTTAGGCCCGATATGCGATTCTCATAAATGAACGGACTGGACTGTATGTGTATTGTCACTGATAGACTCAGTAGGGTTCCAGGATGAGTTCGCTCATCTGGCTTCCCTTTCGGTCAGTACAAGGGCAGATGTTACGCACAGCTAGTGCCGCTGACGTGCTTGTGGTTAAACCCACTGCCAGGGTACAGACGAGTCTTTAGAGTCCCCCACAGATAGTTTCCCAAGTTCGGGCGAAACGTTGTAGAGGCCGTATGGTTTTATGGCAGGGTTCGGAAATGCACGTGCACTTGTGCACGTGTCATATTTCGGACAGATAATACTGGTGGGCTATGGTTTAAGCCGGATCCATGTATTATATTGAGTCGGAATATTTTAGTCTCTCGTATTCGTATTCGGTCGGAATACGGATACAGGTATGTATATACAGGTGAGGGGTATTTTCGTAATCCGTTACGAGAATATTTTAGAAGATGCATTTATTTTTGGATTAATCATTTTAGTTTAAATGATTATTGATTTTGGAAATTGTGACTCATGGTTGTGACTCATTAATTCTAGATTGTTCACTAATGACTCATGTAATGAGTCATCTAGTGAGTCATTAAAGAGTTAATGAGTTTTGTTTTGGGAATGGATATTTGAGGAGATATTTTCGTAAGATATTTTGCTTATGGTTTTGATTATATAACCTCATATATCTATTCACAAGAAAAGAATAATAGAACACAAGTTTATGAGCTTAGTTTTCTTTTGCTCACTTGAGTTTTTCGTGAGTTCACCATTTCCAATCCTAAGCATCTTCTTCAACCTCCACCCTAACCCTCTCATGTGATGAGAACCCTAGGGTGTTTAAGACAAAGTATTCTACTCATTCTCTACTTCATCTTGGTCATCTCTTTTAGCAGACTTGATGACCGAGTTGCCTCGGTATAGAGGCGGGAGCCCGTTTAAAGATCCGTTGACGTGGTGCCACCTCAATGAGGAGACGAGAGATCGGAGTTGCCGCGAGGAGCGTGGGATGATGGCTAAAGACCGAAGGACTCGGATCGATCGGTATAGCCTTTCTACCTCTTTATAGTTTGTTAGTTTAGCGTTAATGGCAAGATCCGGGTTATAGAATGTAATAGCGCTAGTTATAAAAGTTTTTGTTCTGCGTTTGGCTTCAGAATGACGGCCGGGGTGCTACCGTAGACTTACATGGTATCAGAGCCACGCCATTAACCTTTACTAACTTGTTCTAACGTGTTTAAAACATTAATCGAAGGAAATCTCCAAAACCGCACTTTTCAGGCTAAAGTTTCTGTCGATTTTTAAAACTGGTCTAAAAATCATTTTGAGTATCTCAGAAAATCGAGCAGGCATTTTTAAGGATACTGTAGAAATTTGATTCACTGTCTCCACAGTACTGCTGCGGAACCGCCGCACAAACCATGGTTTGGTCGCGGTTCCGCCGCCGTTTTGGAGTAACAGAGTACCATTTTTCTACAGTAATCCCTTTTATGGGAAATGGTGGTTTCTAGAATGTTTTGTTTGGGCCCAGATTTTGTTTGAGTACTGCAGTTGTACGTGGGGCCCACTTCGGGAAGTTTTGTCAATCGGAATTTTAAAAGTGTTAGTTTACAGTACTTACATTATATCTCCGACCGTGAATATTATTCGAGCGGTAAATTGCGTCTAATTGCTATAGTCCTTTTAGACGTGTTTGCGAACGTGATATTCACGTTGATGTTCTGTGTTGTGCTGTGATGTTGCGGATTTGACGTGGTGGATAGCAGTGTGCAATGGTAATGCAGTTCCGAATTATTTGTACATTTGCTATTGCGGGGCGAGCATCGAACATGTGGACTGCCGTCACTGCCTGTTTGTATATTATTCTTTTTGGGACACGACCGGGCTGAGGTAAATGTACCCGTTGTACATATTTTTTATTTCTGTACTAGGTTTACCCCGTGACGGAGTGCACGGATAGCCGAGTTCTAGAGGGCAACGAGTCCGTATCTCATGGCTTTGAGAGGCAAAGGGGGCTTCACTATAGAATTGGCAAACTATTCGCCACTCTCGTAAGGGGTACAGATTGACCAAAGATGGAGTGCCCAAGTTACCTGTAACGTTTTGAAAATCGTTTCGGTGAAATTTCGAAAAATCGGTAAAATAAGGGGGTTTTCTGTAAAAAGTCAAAATACAAATATTTTTATTATAAAATTAAATATACATATTCTAGCGATGTAATTGCTAGTATTTGGTGTTTATTGAGTCACTGGTGAAATTTCAAATTTTCTGAAAAAAATATTTTATTATTATTTTAAGCCGTCACTAATACATTTAATTAGGGAAATTTACAAACTGGAATGAGTTGAAACAAATTTTGTGCATCATAACACATTAAACAAAATTGTAACATGTTAGTTTGAAATGAATTGGAGTTGTCATGATGGTTCTAGAAAATTATAGAACGAGTTGCTAGAAAAGGGAAATAATTAAATAATGAAATTAGTTAATAGATGTATGAATTAAGATACTTCATACACACACTACACCACATTTCATTAATCCCTCCTACTGGCCGAAACATGCAGCACACTCACCATATGTCCCCACCACAAAGCTTGGAAAGAAAACAAGGAAAAAAAATAGAATAAGGAAAGAAAGTCAAAGGAGGTATGTGGTATTTGTTTTCTTGTGATATGTTTTCAACACAATCACTCTCTCTCTCTCCTCCTTCCCCAAATGGCCGAACCCTCCATTCCTTGCTGCAACAGCCCACTCCCCCTTGCTTCTTCCTCCTTCTTATGTAAAGAAAACCCCAAAATTTCTATCAAAATCCAAAATAAAAACTCAAAACGAAAATCCAACTCCTACCCATTATTTCTTGCCTATCTAGCATGGATCTAGGAGCATGGAAGCTACTTTTGGAGGCTAGGATTTGCATGCTAGAACTCAATTGGGAGGTATAAATTTTAACCCTTTAGTAAAATTGTTGTTTAATTGCTTTATGTTAGCTTATTAAGTGTTTGATTAGGTTTTAGATTGGTTCTAATTGCATGATTGAAAAAATCAAGAATGAGTTTGATTTCAAGTTAAGGTTTTGAGTAATGGGATTATGGTTGTGTGATGTATTTAACATCTTAAGACATGTTAAAACCTAATCTAGTTGCTAGTTGTAAATTGTTAACTTAAAATTGTAATAATTAAGCTATATTGTAAACTAGGTTTTAAAATTAAATCAAATTGTAAGATTAAAAATCTAATTAGGTTCTTCATGATATCATTAATTTTATAAGTTGTAGTTTACCACCTTAGTTCATGCAAAACCTAGTCAAGTTGATGATTTGTGAATTGTTATTTTGAAAATTGTTAAAATTGGATATTTTGGCAAACTAGGATTTTGGGGTTAATGAAAATTTAATGTGATTAAATTATGGAAATTGTTTTTATGACTTATTTGGGATATTTAATAAGTATTATGGCCACTAGATTTATTTAAACGTCGAGTTTTATACTAAAACGGGTAATATTGCTTGCTAGATTTTCGGAAAAATGGCTTTTAAAGTGAGTTTAGGGTTTTTGTGAATTTTAAGCTATTTTATATTATAATTAGTGCTCGTGATTGTACAAATGAGTGTGTTTGGGTTTTTCTCGATGGTCTGGCGTTTGTACGCCGACGTCGAGGATTTTTGGGTTGATTTGTGAAAGCAACCATAGGTTTTGACCTATGTGGGATTCGTGTGTCGATTTGGTCATGAGTCGGATTTTAATGCGATGCGGTGTGTTATGATATGTAGGTACCCTCACGAAGACTTCAAGGAGACAAGAAAGCGCGTGTCGACATCGGCATCGGCAAGCGAAGGTCGAGGTGAGTAGATTTATATCTACGGGGAGAAGTCGGGTGGATGGCGTATAGCACCCCCGCAGCCCGTAGAGCAGCTTATATATATGTTTATATAGGTGTTTTTTTGATACGAGAAGATGTATCCATGTTATGTTTAGGTGTTCCTGGATTAGCTTTGGGTTAGTTGCGAAACCCTAGAGTAGTTGTTATACCACATACGCACACACAGACTTGCATACATTACTTTCTTGTGCACCGATTGGGATACGTATATATGTATATATGCGTGGGTATGGGACTATGCATATGTACATTCATATACACATGCATGGATAATGAGGATAGTACTTGGGATTTAAGATGAGTCGATGAGATTTGAGTTAAGGCCGTGATATCGGTGATATAGCAGGGTTCGTATTTGAGATACGACATGACGTTGTAACGGGTCTTGACGTAGTGTTTCACACACGTGCATGCATACTTAGGCGGTATCAGTATTGTACTAGACGTAGATCTGTACCCCAATCATGATATTTGATAAAGTGGATACCAGGTGAATAGTATGATGAAAGTGATATTAACCCGTACCCAGATTTGGGGATGCCGTACGACGGATTTACGTACGAGCTATATTTTGATGATTGATCCGCACTCTTGACTTGGGATATCTGATTATAGATATGGTATCGGATATGATATTATTGAGGCAGGATCACTGACTAATATATATACAGGTATGTATTTGTATCGACTTAGATGTTAGGCGGTTTCCTTACCTGTAGTTCAGCTTGTTAGTTTAGCCGTATAGTTTAGTGTAGTTGTTAGATTAGATTAGACTCCTACCTATTTCAAAACTAGCGGATCGTGGGTATTTTAAAAGACAGGTCAAGGGATCTACGGATATTTCAAAAGACGTATCCTTTCTTAAAAACCACCGTAGCCCTATTTTCAAAACTCCGCGGTTCGTGTTATTTCAAATGGCACCATTTGTAGGACTTATATTAGATTAATGCAGATTAGTTATAGTTGCGTCTAGTTTTTAGCTCCCGCTCATTTTGGTTGCTCGCTCCGCATCGCATATTTACATTGTTATTTCATATTGCATTGTTGACATTATGCTGGTAGGACACCAGCACCATTACCGATGATGCGTATGTACCACATACACTTACTTGCCGGCTCACACACATCTTCATCGGTAATTGCCATGTCACGTACACCTTAGAAAGTATTGTTGCTTAACTTAGCTTGATAGCCAGTAGTTTGACATAATATTAGTGTACATACCTTATATGCCAGCTTAGATATTGTAGTTATTACTTGTCGCTTCATGCATACTGTTATTCATTCTCATGCTTATATTCATGGTTCTACATGCTATTGATGATTCGGATTTCCATGATATTTTCTGGATTTGGAGGAAAACCGTAAAACATATATAAACTGATTTCTCTCTTTTTAAATAAAAGTGCGGTTTTTCCCATGATGTATGAGTCGTCCACCATGAGTTTGCTGAAGGATTTCGAGACCCGATTCGAGGAGACGGATGAACCGTTTCGGGTACATGGTGGACCCGGTAAGGTACCCGGGGCAAGAAGCGCGTGATGATGACGATGTGAGCCTGGCAGGGGAGCACTACCTACCGGTGATATTACCCGACGCGTCGGATATCCGGAGGGTACCGTCGTGGTCTTGAGATGGATAGTAGGGGCCGGTCTGGACTGACGGCGCCCTAGATATTGAGATTGAGACTTGAGGTAGATAGATTGTGACACAGAGATATCGAGGTATTTGGACACTTGTTTTGTGTCGATGCTGGGCACTGTTTTATGCTGATTTCATATATGGTACCTCATTTCTTTTAAAATACAAAAATCTCACTGATTTATGAAACCAGTTTTATTCAGTACATGCATTCTGTTTCATGCATTCATACATCATCCATATGATATATTGTTACCTGAGGCACTGACACGGGCACATGAGTTTACACTCGGGTTAGATATTTACCCTAGCCATTGTTAGGCTGCATGTTATATACATTTTTGAGTATATATTATGATCATTGACCTAGGATTGCGTTATTTATGCAATTTCTGTGCGTAGATGTTTTTCTATTCACGAGTTATCAACTCACCCCCGTTGTGCCCCAGTTTCTTGCAGGTTTGCCGTACAGGTTTCTTTACGGCTGTGCGGGCATAGTTTCCTTCGGGTGACTTTCTAGTAGGTGGGTTTTTCTTGTATCGTACCCATCATATTACCTTGTATAATATTATTCCGTTGTATCTAGTAAATTCCATCAACCAAACATGTATTTATTGAGATAGAGACCAGTGTTGTTTATTCTTTCGACCGTAGAGTCGCTCGTTATATTTCTGGTGGTTTTGACTTTCCTTTTGAGTTTTGATTCTTGCCGTTGGCGTTGTATATTATATTGCTTGTGTGGTTGTGACCGTCGGTTGACGAAGAGCTAGCTCCCTCTTGGGGATGCCTTTTTCTTGATTTCGTATACTATTTATGTTGTATTCCGTTTGGGGGCCAGTATTTACAAAGGAGACTCTGCCGAAATTTTCAGTAAATTTTTGATGTTTTAAAAACCGCATAATTCGGCTAATGCTATTGAAATTACTTGCTTTAAGTTGGTTTTTCCTGCACTCTACTACTTTTCTTGGTTTGGATTTCTGGGTTTTCGGTTTACTTAGATTACGTACGTCTCGAGACGTTCGTAGTTTAAGTGCCGGTCATGTTCCGTACTTTCGGGCCGTGACAAAGTTGGTATCAGAGCGTTAGGTTTTAACCTTCGGAGCGTAGGATGACCCTTGGTTGATGGAATTGGTGACTAAAGTAGAGTGACGTATCGTTGGTATGTTCCGCGGCATATTTACGACACGTCACTCCACTTATGAAGCCTTAGGATGTACATTTCCTTGTTCAGTATTATATTCTTTCCCGATCTAGCCTCATCGGTACCAGTTTGGTTTTGCTGCTACGGTTACAGGCAGGGAGAGCTACGGCTAGAGTTGCGGTCAGCACAAGCTCGTCACGAACGAGGACTGACCAGGGCAAAATTCCGGCAACACACGATTGCAGAGATGTGTCTTTTTACTGTGTTTCCGCGCCACGAGCGTTTGGCGGATCGCCTTTATGAGGTTACTCGGAGGTGCTGATCGACACTAGAGAATTGAGCCAATGATGGAGGCCAGCCAGATTTTGATGACCGTTGGTGTGTTGCTTACTCCTGATGATTGAGGCACCGTTCAGCGTGCAGATGAGCGAGCTAGTTATTGCTGCGAACGACGAGGTATTGCCCTAGATGCTGGAGTTAGTGCAGAATGAGTTGTACTAAGAGATGATAGAAGGTCGCTAGTCACCCGAGGATGAATGACTAGGACAGGTGGTTCGTTCGCCTACCCCGATGCGAGGTCATCAGATAGATTGATTCCAGCTAGAGATGACTTCATGCGGAGACGTTGAGAGTCGACAGAGACGATCGAATGTCAGAAACATATTATTCCAAGTTTAAAGTAGTCGGAAAGACATGCAGGCAATTCTATGGTCCCTATAGAAGAATGAAACCCTAACTCGACTTAATGACCGTGTGAAAGCCTTGGAACCTTCGGGTTTGTGGCAGTTCTGCGGCGCCATTAGTGAGGCTTGGGTTTGCCCTTCTACGGCTGGACCACCGATGCTGTGGTATGTGTTCTATACTATTAAACTTTGCCCAAGATGTTGAGCCCTTGGGGGATTATGAGGTTTTGACAATCGATTGGATGGTTCGACTTAATTCGGATGTTAGGTGGTGAGATGCATTTCTTGGGAGACTCCCGATACGAGGATAGTCGTTGGAGCTCAGTCCATGCAGCCGCGACGAGACGACTCCAAAGCAGACGAAATTAGAGAAAAGTGAAGTAAGAGGTTCGTACCAGATCTAGATGAGATGACGTTCCACTTCACCGACATCAGAGATCCGATGCGCATGCCGAGGCATGGTACTTGGATTTACCTTCCAGAAGGAGTCGCGATGAGTATGCAGACGTTCCAGAGCAAGATGCAGATATAGGAAAGGACGATGACTTCCGGACAATTGGCAGAGACGAGACCTGGAAGAGACCATGAGCAGGATTCCTTCCAGGACACTGCTGTAATGATACTTGCACCCAGGATCAGATGTGTCACGTACATTCAGAGAGCCAGAGGCCGACGCCAGTGATATGCTGTCTTACGAGTGGTCATGATGATTGACCGAGAGATGACCAGAGAAGTGCCAGAACGGGATCATCCCCGTTAGCACACCTAACAGGGCCGATGAGCCGATGGACCGAGAGATTGGTAATTCACAATGAAGGCTTTGACCCAGGAGTGGTCATTGTTACGCACACCAGCAGGCCAGAGTTCATGATTATCGACGAGACGTCCCACTAGTGACCGCGACAGTTGGCCTGAGATTCTTAGAGGATGCGCTTGAGCAGTACTATTCCGCCATTATTGATTTCGATGTTTTGGGTGGTTTATTTGCAGCATTTGATTTTGATGATTGAGGATTTACGATCTTTGCACAGTGTTGCACTTGATATCGTTTTCGTGCTTTGGTTTCACATGTTTGTGATTTTACGGTTTTAGACATTTGAGTTGATTTTGTCCGTATGCACGCACACGATTTGGTTCCTGCACTCTGTATAGTTTATATATGCTTGCAGTGCAGTGATACGCCTTTTGTGCACTTGGATGCACTGGACTTTGATTTCGATGGTGATGTTCGATATTTGTTTTGTGCACCTTGTGCACCCGATTTGATTTTACGCATGTTCGGCACTTGATATTGGATTTCATGATTTCGTGCACGATGGATGCACCTGATTTGGATTTTCGCGCATGTTGGGCGCATGTTTTGAAGTGTGATTTTGGTGCACACCAGATGTACTAAATCGAGATTTTTCGTGCATGTCAGATGCACCTGATTTTGCTGTAAGGCACACATGTTGCCTACGACAGATGTTTCGTGCACACCCGATGCACTTAGATGTTGTTTCTGTGCATATGTATGGCACACATTTGGATTTTGATTTCCGAGCGCACAAGACGCACGTAGTATTCATACGCGTATTTTGGGATTGATTTTTCTTATAGAGCAGTACGTTTTTATGATATTGCTATGTGTTTTCGTACTGAGCAGGACTAGTCAGAGGACAGTACCTGAATATATTTTACATGTATAGTTTCGAGTTATATCATATTGGTTTTGCTTTGGATTTGGTATTGATGTCTCCCCCATGACTCCGATGATTGCGGGATGCCTGACGGAGTTCTGATTTGAGTTATATGCTCATTTTTCATGCGCATGCGTTGCGCTACGATTTGTTTTATGTATTTATGATTTCGGAGCCCCGGCGATTTGATGGTTTTGGCTGAAATATTTTAGTATTTGGGGGAAGTTTCAATTTAAATACGGGGACCGAATTTCTTAAGAGGGGAAGATTGTAACGTTTTGAAAATCGTTTCGGTGAAATTTCGAAAAATCGGTAAAATAAGGGGGTTTTCTGTAAAAAGTCAAAATACAAATATCTTTATTATAAAATTAAATATACATATTCTAGCGATGTAATTGCTAGTATTTGGTGTTTATTGAGTCACTGGTGAAATTTCAAATTTTCTGAAAAAAAATATTTTATTATTATTTTAAGCCGTCACTAATACATTTAATTAGGGAAATTTACAAACTGGAATGAGTTGAAACAAATTTTGTGCATCATAACACATTAAACAAAATTGTAACATGTTAGTTTGAAATGAATTGGAGTTGTCATGATGGTTCTAGAAAATTATAGAACGAGTTGCTAGAAAAGGGAAATAATTAAATAATGAAATTAGTTAATAGATGTATGAATTAAGATACTTCATACACACACTACACCACATTTCATTAATCCCTTCTACTAGCCGAAACATGCAGCACACTCACCATATGTCCCCACCACAAAGCTTGGAAAGAAAACAAGGGAAAAAAAATAGAATAAGGAAAGAAAGTCAAACGAGGTATGTGGTATTTGTTTTCTTGTGATATGTTTTCAACATAATCACTCTCTCTCTCCCCTCCTTCCCCAAATGGCCGAACCCTCCATTCCTTGCTGCAACAGCCCACTCCCCCTTGCTTCTTCCTCCTTCTTATGTAAAGAAAACCCCAAAATTTCTATCAAAATCCAAAATAAAAACTCAAAACGAAAATCCAACTCCTACCCATTATTTCTTGCCTATCTAGCATGGATCTAGGAGCATGGAAGCTACTTTTGGAGGCTAGGATTTGCATGCTAGAACTCAATTGGGAGGTATAAATTTTAACACTTTAGTAAAATTGTTGTTTAATTGCTTTATGTTAGCTTATTAAGTGTTTGATTAGGTTTTAGATTGGTTCTAATTGCATGATTGAAAAATTCAAGAATGAGGTTGATTTCAAGTTAGGGTTTTGAGTAATGGGATTATGGTTGTGTGATGTATTTAACATCTTAAGACATGTTAAAGCCTAATCTAGTAGCTAGTTGCAAATTGTTAACTTAAAATTGTAATAATTAAGCTATATTGTAAACTAGGTTTTAAAATTAAATCAAATTGTAAGATTAAAAATCTAATTAGGTTCTTCATGATATCATTAATTTTATAAGTTGTAGTTTACCACCTTAGTTCATGCAAAACCTAGTCAAGTTGATGATTTGTGAATTGTTATTTTGAAAATTGTTAAAATTGGATATTTTGGCAAACTAGGATTTTGGGGTTAATGAAAGTTTAATGTGATTAAATTATGGAAATTGTTTTTATGACTTATTTGGGATATTTAATAAGTATTATGGCCACTAGATTTGTTTAAACGTCGAGTTTTGTACCAAAACGGGTAATATTGCTTGCTAGATTTTTGGAAAAATGGCTTTTAAAGTAAGTTTAGGGTTTTTGTGAATTTTAAGCTATTTTATATTATAATTAGTGCTCGTGATTGTACAAATGAGTGTGTTTGGGTTTTTCTCGATGGTCTGGCGTTTGTACGCCGACGTCGAGGATTTTTGGGTTGATTTGTGAAAGCAACCATAGGTTTTGACCTATGTGGGATTCGTGTGTCGATTTGGTCATGAGTCGGATTTTAATGCGATGCGGTGTGTTATGATATGTAGGTACCCTCATGAAGACTTCAAGGAGACAAGAAAGCGCGTGCCGACATCGGCATCGGCAAGCGAAGGTCGAGGTGAGTAGATTTATATCTACGGGGAGAAGTCGGGTGGATGGCGTATAGCACCCCCGCAGCCCGTAGAGTAGCTTATATATATATGTTTATATAGGTGTTTTTTTGATACGAGAAGATGTGTCCATGTTATGTTTAGGTGTTCCTGGATTAGCTTTGGGTTAGTTGCGAAACCCTAGAGTAGTTGTTATACCACATACGCACACACAGACTTGCATACATTACTTTCTTGTGCACCGATTGGGATACGTATATATGTATATATGCGTGGGTATGGGACTATGCATATGTACATTCATATACACATGCATGGATAATGAGGATAGTACTTTGGATTTAAGATGAGTCGATGAGATTTGAGTTAAGGCCGTGATATCGGTGATATAGCAGGGTTCGTATTTGAGATACGACATGACGTTGTAACGGGTCTTGACGTAGTGTTTCACACACATGCATGCATACTTAGGCGGTATCAGTATTGTACTAGATGTAGATCTGTACCCCGATCATGATATTTGATAAAGAGGATACCAGGTGAATAGTATGATGAAAGTGATATTAACCCGTACCCAGATTTGGGGATGCCGTACGACGGATTTACGTACCAGCTATATTTTGATGATTGATCCGCACTCTTGACTTGGGATGTCTGATTATAGATATGGTATCGGATATGATATTATTGAGGCAGGATCACCGACTAATATATATACAGGTATGTATATGTATCGACTCAGATGTTACGCGGTTTCCTTACCTGTGGTTTAGCTTGTTAGTTTAGCCGTATAGTTTAGTGTAGTTGTTAGATTAGATTAGACTCCTACCTATTTCAAAACTAGCGGATCGTGGGTATTTTAAAAGACAGGTCAAGGGATCTACGGATATTTCAAAAGACGTATCCTTTCTTAAAAACCACCGTAGCCCTATTTTCAAAACTCTGCGGTTCGTGTTATTTCAAATGGCACCATTTGTAGGACTTATATTAGATTAATGCAGATTAGTTATAGTTGCGTCTAGTTTTTAGCTCCCGCTCATTTTGGTTGCTCGCTCCGCATCGCATATTTACATTGTTATTTCATATTGCATTGTTGACATTATGCTGGTAGGACACCAGCACCATTACCAATGATGCGTATGTACCACATACACTTACTTGCCGGCTCACACACATCTTCATCGGTAATTGCCATGTCACGTACACCTTAGAAAGTATTGTTGCTTAACTTAGCTTGATAGCCAGTAGTTTGACATAATATTAGTGTACATACCTTATATGCCAGCTTAGATATTGTAGTTATTACTTGTCGCTTCATGCATACTGTTATTCATTCTCATGCTTATATTCATGGTTCTACATGCTATTGATGATTCGGATTTCCATGATATTTTCTGGATTTGGAGGAAAACCGCAAAACATATATAAACTGATTTCTCTCTTTTTAAATAAAAGTGCGGTTTTTCCCATGATGTACGAGTCGTCCAACATGAGTTTGCTGATGGATTTCGAGACCCGATTCGAGGAGACGGATGAACCGTTTCGGGTACATGGTGGACCCGGTAAGGTACCCCGGGGCAAGAAGCGCGTGATGATGACGATGTGAGCCTGGCAGGGGAGCACTACCTACCGGTGATATTACCCGACGCGTCGGATATCCGGAGGGTACCGTCGTAGTCTTGAGATGGATAGTAGGGGCCGGTCTGGACTGACGGCGCCCTAGATATTGAGATTGAGACTTGAGGTAGATAGATTGTGACACAGAGATATCGAGGTATTTGGACACTTGTTTTGTGTCGATGCTGGGCACTGTTTTATGCTGATTTCATATATGGTATCTCATTTCTTTTAAAATACAGAAATCTCACTGATTTATGAAACCAGTTTTATTCAGTACATGCATTCTGTTTCATGCATTCATACATCATCCATATGATATATTGCTACCTGTGGCACTGACACGGGCACATGAGTTTACACTCGGGTTAGATATTTACCCTAGCCATTGTTAGGCTGCATGTTATATACATTTTTGAGGATATATTATGATCATTGACCTTGGATTGCGTTATTTATGCGATTTCTGAGCGTAGATGTTTTTCTATTCACGAGTTAGCAACTCACCCCCGTTGTGCCCCAGTTTCTTGCAGGTTTGCCGTACAGGTTTCTTTACGGCTGTGCGGGCATAGTTTCCTTCGGGTGACTTGCTAGTAGGTGGGTTTTTCTTGTATCGTGCCCATCATATAACCTTGTATAATATTATTCCGTTGTATCTAGTAAATTCCATCAACCAAACATGTATTTATTGAGATAGAGACCAGTGTTGTTTATTCTTTCGACCGTAGAGTCGCTCGTTATATTTCTGGTGGTTTTGAGTTTCCTTTTGAGTTTTGATCCTCGCCGTTGGCGTTGTATATTATATTGCTTGTGTGGTTGTGACCGTCGATTGACGAAGAGCTAGCTCCCGCTTGGGGATGCCTTTTTCTTGATTTCGTATACTATTCATGTTGTATCCCGTTTGGGGGGCAGTATTTACAAAGGAGACTCTGCCGAAATTTTCAGTAAATTTTTGATGTTTTAAAAACCGCATAATTCGGTTTATGCTATTGAAATTACTTGCTTTAAGTTGGTTTTTCCTGTACTCAACTACTTTTCTTGGTTTGGATTTCTGGGTTTTCGGTTTACTTAGATTACGTACGTCTCGAGACGTTCGTAGTTTAAGTGCCGGTCATGTTCCGTACTTTCGGGCCGTGACATTACTAAATTCCGTGAAGTGTTGGGTGGACCTTTCACTTTGCTGTAGGGGCTGCCTCGCTTCAGGTTTTGGTGGATAACTTGCCGCACTCGTAGGGGTCTAGGTTTTATTGCACAGGCTATCCACACGACCAGGAAAATGTCGGGTTTCAGTAGCGGCTCTAAACCCGGGGATCCCAGATTATCTGTATTGTTCTGTGATGCTTATTACTTTTCTGTAATGTTTCATATTATCACGCCTGGAGCGATTATTGTATATTGGTATATATACTAGTAGATGTTGTATATGTTTTACACCTACGCTAGTCCAGTCTCCGCTCTGTCGTTAGTTAAGTAACCTAACGGGTGATGATGGGACCCAGTGGCGAATGCGGATGGCATATACGTACATTATATTTTCGTTCTTTTCTGGTGTGATTAATTGATGGGGCTGCGTTGATTCTGATCAATGCGAAGGAAAACAAACCTGTTTGGACATTGTTGGAACAGTTTTAAAAAGTGTTATTACAAAGACGTTTTCTTTTGTTTTGCACAGTGGTATTCAGTTGGAATATCCTGCACCTCATTCGACGAGGCAAGGGCCGAGATCCCTTCACCGAGAGTGACCCCTTGGGCAGAAGTTTGTGTTAGGGTAATAACTTCACTATAGTCGATTACATGTTGCTTTTCATCGCGGTATTCAGTTGGAAAATCCTGCACCTCATTCCACGAGGAAAGAGCCGAGATCCCTTCACCGGAAGTGACCTCTTTAGCAAAATGTTTTCGCCACTATATTTTTATAAAAAGCTATCAGGTTCCTTCAGCGAGATCAAGTTCATTACGTTAAAGGTTTTTCGCCAAAAACTAGCCGTAGCCCTCCGTCATTTCATATGAATGGTCAGTAGTATTCAAGCTATGTTTGTTTGGCCCTTAGTCAAGACATGGTGATTGGTAGCTGCTGGGGTATTCACATGTTGCATAGATAGATGCGTTGGTTTAGAACAGCCATACAACCTTGTTGGCCCTTAGTCAAGGGAGAGTATGGGTGGGTTCAAATTGATAAGATAATGACGGGTAGAACTTGACATGTTACTTATGATTTATTGGCCTTCGTTAAGGTCAAAAGAACATGGGGTAAAAATCATATCGTGGGTTTCTAAAGAAACTGAAACTTGCCAGGCATGCGTATACCTTCTGGAGTGTGATAACTTGAGTGGATTCCTTCACGTTATCATACGATGAGAGTTGGATCCCGATTCCCACTGATGAGTTGGTTTACTCTTCGGGTGATCCCGATTGATTCTTCTTTCAGGTTTGGAGGAGAATTTGACAGTACAGTGGGAGGTTTCCTGATTAGATAAAGTGATAACCATTCTAATCTAGGTTAGAGTGCACGCAGAGTGTTTCTTTTCTCTCTCATTGGCTGCAACCTTTGACCGACCCTAGACTATGACTCAGTGACCAAGTTGACCGAACCTTCTTAAAATACTGGCTTTTGGATTGTCTAAGTTGCATAAGTCATTGCCGCTCCTTCTTTTACCCTTTGCATTTTTCAGAACACCTCGTATCACTACGAACATCCACTTCAATTAGATAGATCCATCATATGGTTATATACGAACTTGAAGGGACTTCTTCGAGCATGGATCCAGGTTCAGGAGAAATTGAATTGGTTTATTCAGTTGTCTTTTATCATCACCTTCTCTCAGGTTGCGAGGGCTCCTTAGTTTAGGAGAGTACACCTATTACGCTTATTGGATAGTCTTCTTCCAAACCATAGGCAGGTGCCGAAAGGTAGGGAATGAAGAAAACTAATTAGCCTAAGTAGGGTGTACAGAAGGTAATAAGTAAAGACAAAATAAAGGGATTAGAAAGAGGGCAAAGTAAATTGCGACTGCTATCATTCACGACCAAACCGTGTACTTCATCGTCACTCCTACTTCACCATTGCTTTTTTTCCCCAGTTCAGGAGAAATAGAATAAGTTATTATTCAGTTGTCTTTTATCATCACCTACTCTCAGGTTGCGAGTACTCCTAGGATTAGGAGAGTACACCTATTATGCTTACTGGATAGTCTTCTTCCAAACCATAGGCTAGTGTCGAACGGTAGGGAAGGAAGAAAACCACTTAGCCTAAAGGGGTGTACAGAAGGTAATGAATAAAGACAAATAAAGGGATTTAGAGTGATGGAAAAGAAATATACGGTTACAGTCATGAATTGGATTATGGAAGAGGCATTACTAGGAATACCGGGAAACCCCTACCAAACATTTTCATGTTTTAGTTTCACTGTGTGTTGTTAAAGGAAAACTGATTTCCCGATTAGATACTTACTCCAAGGTATATATTTACCAGGTATAATTCTCACATCTGTATGATTTTATAGATGATGAGTGGGAGTAAGTTATTGGTAATAAGGTGATCATTCTCATTATATCGGAATTCGTTGTAATTGGTGATATTTGAGGAAATCGCCTGCGTTTTTGCTAGACGGCAAGTATTTGGTTTTGAGTATCCGTTGTTGTGCACCAATTTCAAACTGATATATCTGTACGTTTATTTTTATAAAGTGAGATATAACTTTTTGAAATTATGTCCGTGACATTTACCTATATCAGTTGACGATTGGGTAAGGAGCATTGAACAGCGGAGTAGTTCTTAACCATAAGTACAGTTTTCAACCTACGATGTACAGGTTTTGAGTTATTCAACTCAGCGGACTTATACAGAGTATTGTACGTTGTCCAGTATCCATCAGGACAAAGGGATTGGTCCTCGAACTATGTTCTGTTTACTTGTGACTTCTCTAGTTTTTAGACAAGTGTTTTGTAGAAATAGAATGTCTAAAGTTTTGAGAAGTTGTGGGTATAGGAATAAAGTAGATAACCGATGTCGCACGTATCGGGATTCTTCAAAGAGATCGAAGATGTAGATACTTGTGATTGGTATTCAGTTGATAGTAATGGTTTTGAGAAACTTGTTTCTCTTTCGGGTTACTCATAATTTGAAGCGTTCCTAAGTTGAGTAATGCTGATTAGCCTCTCTCCATTAAGTTGATATGCACTGGAGAAAGCCGCATGATTTGAATCTGGTTCCAATTAAATAAGTGCCAAAGTTTCTATATTGGATATAGAATGGTTCATATCTTAACGATGTTAAGGTATGGGGAGTTGTCCTACTTATGCTTAAAACCAGACTCTGGATAACTCAAGGCACGTTTCTGTAATGGCAGTTTGTGGATTGGCCCAGGGTAAGACGAGGGTAGACTTTCTACCATCTGTAAGATCAATGGTGATATTGTTCTTGACTCGCCACAGTTTTAGTAAAATGGATTTTTTCAGAAAACAGTCGTGGGAGTATGGTAGAACTGGAAGTGATTCTAGAACCGCAAACGATTACGGAAAATTTAATAGGACCTATAGATTCAATCTGGTTGGACATTCCATTAGCCACTCTGCAGATATGGTGGGTAACCTCAGACACCCGAGAGGTGCTCCAGTAGCCATAAGGACGGTGACAGGGAGGTTCTTGTTTACCCAGACTTGACACTACTGTTATTCCAGGCTATGAGACTCGGCAGGAGGTTAAGTATAGCGTCGTTCTAAACTAGCTTTAGAATTGCACGTGTATATTATTCTGCCAGAGGGTTGTTGTGGTCAATTGGAGCAGCGGAAGCATAGTGGGCAAGTAGCTTATGTATATTTATAGACTTGAGTAGATATAGCGGAGATAGATCATCTAATTTTGATGTGACAGTCATGGGTTTGATTTCATCAGAATAAGGGATGGATCTGTTGAGAAGGTAGTAGGGTATGATGTCCTGGTATTTGGATTACATACACAGAGTAGGAAGTAAAATTTCTATACTACAATCGGTTATACAGTAGCTGTCACACAGTTGTTTCTCCACACAGGATATGGATATTATATAAGACATTCTGGTTACTAGATCTATAGTTTTAGATCTAAATTTGGGTAGTTTCCCAATTTGGGTACTTAGACAGTATTCTAAAAGTATTTGGAATAGATGACTCCAGGCATGGTTGTGTACCTGCAGGTGATGGAGTCATCCTCTCTAAAGGAGTCTTACAGACTAAAGGGGAGAGGGATGTGCATGATTAACATATCACTTGCTTAGGCAATTGAGTTGATCATCAGATGTCAAGTACCACACCAGATGTTGTTTTTGCACTAGATGCAATAAGTTTATATTAATCCAATCCTGGAGAAACATGCGGAAGCAGTTTTTAGAACATAAGTGGATGTTCTAGGGATTTGATAACGGGAGACGGTTATCATTCCAAGCTTCCAAGGTGACATGGATGACAGAGTGATTGTCAGAGTTATAGTTTTCCCTCTAACGAAGGGGGAAGTATTATGGACAGGTGGTCCAAGAGGATACTGTGGGAGGCATGGTGCAGGGGTTCAGTTGACGATACAGTCTAAGAAGTTTGGATTTGGAGTTCATTTGTGAACTAGGTCCCATCAGATATCCAGACATATTCTGAGACAGGTATTACTCAATTCGGGAGATGGTTTTCTCCGCGAACTTGAGATTAAGAGAGACATAAAAAGAAACATCAAGGCGGATCCACTCATTAAGGCTATTTCTCGAACACAAGAGTTTTACAAACGAGCTTTGTGAAACTGTTTAGTAGAGGAGTTGGGTTTTCGGTATCACACGGGCTGTGAGTATGCGACATCGCAATAATTAGCCTTAAGTGCAAGTGGGAGATTGTTGGATGTAGTGCCCTCAAAGTCAATTATTGGATCGCAGGTACGTTATTGTAATGATTGAGGGAGGACCTATACCGGTAGGACAATCTTACTCGAGATGATAGTATGCTATCTGGTTTGCCTTTATCATCGTGTACAGCTTTAGGTGACTGTTCACTATTACACATTGATAGAGCCCTTAGGATCCTGCTTGACTACCAACAGTATGATGGCGATCATATACGTGAGAGTTAGGTAGTCCATAAGCACATCCTTAAAAGTGGTCCCTAGTCGTGGGAGTTTCGAGACAGGGTATCGATACTCCGGAGTAGACTAGTGTATACAGTCGAGACCCCGACGAGGGGCGGTGGCCGGTCTTACAATCCACTGGTGTCAGTTGGATCACCTAAGATATATACAGGTGCTCATTGGGTTATGAGTACACCGAACATGACTCGCTGGGAACCTGCTAGTTGGTATTATACCTAGCGTCAGATAGTAGTTCCCTGGTGACATGTGTACAGGTTAGTTCATCGGCCTGAGATCGTTATTTGTCTCGTATGAGTTCCCACAGAGCTTTGATTACTACCCTACCACGGCTCAAAGGAGTCGTGCAAACAGGTTTTAGTTGGGTACAATCCCAAGCCACATGGAGGCAAGTGAGCAGATCGGCAGGGGATTCATCTCTCCCGGTATTGGGGGTGAGATCGCGCTGTGTCTATGAGAGCCATAACACATAGCCCTCGGCCGAGGCAGGAGATTTACTGGTAGGTACTCCAGTAGTATCTCAGGGTGTTCAGGGCTACCATCCGACACGACTTATACTGCTTTTGGGGGTTTGATGTTACCAGCCCCTAGGCCAGATATACGATGCTCATAGACGAACGGACCGGACTGTATATATATTGTCACTGATAGGTTCAGTAGGGTTCCAGGATGAGTTCGATCATCAGGCTTCCCTTTCGGTCAGTACATGGTCAGCCGTTACGCACAGCTAGTGCCGCTGACGTGCTTTTGGTCAAACCCACTGCCAGGGTACTGATAAGTCTTTAGAGTCCCCCACAGATAGTTTTCCAAGTTCGGGCGAAACGTTGTAGAGGTCGTATGGTTTTATGGCAGGGTTCGGAAATGCACATGCACTTGTGCACGTGTCATATTTCGGACAGATAATACTGGAAGGCTTTGGTTTAAGCTGGATCCATGTATTATATTGAGTCGGAATATTTTAGTCTCTCATATTCGTATTCGGTCGGAATACGGATACAGGTATGTAAATATAGGTGAGGGGTATTTTCGTAATCCGTTACGAGAATATTTTAGAAGATGCATTTCTTTTTGGATTAATCATGTTGGTTTAAATGATTATTGATTTTGGAAATTGTGACTCATGGTTGTGACTCATTAATTCTAGAATGTTCACTAATGACTCATGTAATGAGTCATCTAGTGAGTCATTAAAGAGTTAATGAGTTTTTTTGGGGAATGGATATTTGAGGAGATATTTTCATAAGATATTTTGCTTATGGTTTTGATTATAAAACCTCATATATCTATTCATAAGAAAAGAATAATAGAACACAAGTTTATGAGCTTAGTTTTCTTTCGCTCACTTGAGTTTTTCTCGAGTTCACCATTTCCAATCCTAAGCATCTTCTTCAACCTCCACCCTAACCCTCTCATGTGATGAGAACCCTAGGGTGTTTGAGACAAAGTATTCTACTCATTCTCTACTTCATCTTGGTCATCTCTTTTAGCAGACTTGATGGCCGAGTTGCCTCGGTATAGTGGCGGGAGCCCGTTTAAAGATCCGTTGACGTGGTGCCACCTCGATGTGGAGATGAGAGATCGGAGTTGCCGCGAAGAGCGTGGGATGATGGCTAAAGAGCGAAAGACTCGGATCGATCGGTATAGCCTTTCTACCTCTTTATAGTTTGTTAGTTTAGAGTTAATGGAAAGATCCGGGTTATAGTATGTGATAGTTCCAGTTATAAAAGTTTTTGTTCCGCGTTTGGCATCAGAATGACGGCCGGGGCGCTACCGTAGACTTACACATGCGACCTTGTTGGCCTTTGTCAAGGGTCGTGCGGGTGGGTTTAATTCAATCAGGAAATGACAGGTTGAACTTGACTAGCATCCTATGGTTTGTCGGCCTTTCTCAAGGTCATAGGAGGTTAGGGGCAAAATATTATTGGGAATTTCAAGTGTTGAAATTTGCAATGAGATTGCATACCTTCTATGAGATAGTTGGATCCCGATACCCACTGCGGGTAAGAGTTACTCCTGGGAGAGTTTTACACATTACAATTAGCCGATCAAGTAGGTGTCTAGAAAGGTGCCAATGGGGTTACGCCCTTAGGAAAACGAGGTTTATTTTAATTAGGTCCGTGCGAAAGCACGGTGAACCTCCCTCAAAATACCGGCACTGGCCTGGCTGAAAGATTGGCGAACTTGTTGGGTGTAATAAATACCGGCTAGGCTTTCCTTTTAGGGTTTGAAGGAATATTTAACTTAAACAGTGGGAGCCATCCTGATTAGATATATTAATAACCAATATAATCTTTCAAGAGCATACGCTGAGTTTTTTCTTCTCTCTCTCTCTCTCCACGTAGTGACTATGTCACACCTTAATCAAGATAATAATATGGATGTATTGACCGAACCCGCTTGTTATACTGAGCTGGGGAACGTTGGTCCCGCTCCAATTTATAATTGTTATAAGACCGAGCAGGAAATAGGGGATTACCAGGATTCCCGTTCTGCCCAAATAAAGAAAGTGCATGATGATGCATCTTCTTCTGGTCTGTTCATTACAGAGAACTTTATCTCAGTATCCTTTACGTCCTGGGTATGAGATACCGGATCAGGATCCCACATATGTAATTGTTACATGGGCTACAAATAGGTAGATAACTGAGAATGGGTGATAAGTTTCAAGAGTTGGAAATGGTGCAAGTGTTGCAGCCAAAGCAGTTGGCAGTTATCACCCTATGTTACCAAATACATTGATTCTGAATGAATGTTATTATATACCGAACCTGATGTACAACATTATATCAGTCTCTTTATTAAGTAAAGAAGGATGTAATTTTGTATTGTTGGATTAATGTTTTGAACATTTCCTATATCAAGAGTTGATCAGATCAGGCACGTTATTTAAAAGCATATACGTTCTAAATCAAACCACAGTTCTTAACGTACAGAACACACACAAGAGGAAGAGTTCAGAAATGAACGAATCCTTCTTAAGGCATTGTAGACTAGGTCACATCAATGCGACCCGACTAGCTGAAGTTACATAAAGATGTATATTTAAATTAGTTTGAATTTACATCTTGTGAAACTTGCCAGTCATGTCTCAAAGATAAACATGACCATTGCTCCGTTTATTAGAAACAGAGAAAGAGTTAGATGAACTCTTGGGATTGATACATGATGATGTATGTAGGTCCCTTGTCTACACATGCCAGGACCGGTTCTTTATACTTCATTACATTCACTGATGATCTCTCAAGATTCGGACATATGTTCCTGTTGAAACACAAGTCTGAAGCTTTTGAGAAATTCAAAGAATATAAGTCAGAAGTAGAGAACCAAAAAGGGTATAAGTATTATGTCCTTTGATGAGATCAGGGAGGAGAATACTTGAGCACGGAATTCCTGGACTATTCTAAGGGAGAATGAGATTCTCTCTCAGCATTACTCCTCCGCATACACCACAACACGTCAGTATATCGGGGCGGAGCAATCGCACCCTATGTGATAAGGTGTTCTTTATGATGAGTACTACTAAGTTGCCTATTTCCTTTTGGGGGTTATGCACTTGAGAAGCTGCATACCTATTGAATATGGTTCCAACCAAATCAGGAGCCTACCACTCTATATGAGATATGGTATGGGAAGAGCCCGTCTCTTAAGAAATTTAAGATTTGGGGTTGTCCGGCCTATGTCTAAAAGTCAGATTCGGAAAAGCTCGAGGCAAGGTCGGTTCTATGGAAGTTTGTTGGATATCCCAAGCATTCGCAAAGGAATATCTTCTACCACACCGAGGAACAAAAGGTATTTTGTTTCTCGGCATGCCACCTTTTGAGAAAAGGAATTTATTTTGGAAACATATTTGTGGTCGTGAGGTAGAACTGGAAGGTGTTCCAGCTATACAAACTACAGCTGATGATTTGGTAGAACCGGAGGATTCAGTATTCCCAACAAACCTCAGCCTCTCCGCCGATCTGGTAGGGTTCCTCATCCACCTGAGAGATACTTCAGTTTTCTATGACAGTGGGAGCGAGGATTGCATCATGAGATGATGGCCTAACTAGTTTCGAGCAGGCCATTAGGAGTGGGGACTCTGTGAGAATGGCTGGATGCCAAGCGATCTGAGATGGAATCCATATACACCAACAAAGTATGGACTTTGGTTGCTTTATCTAAGGGGTTAAATCCCCATCAGGATCAAGTATATCTTGAGAAGATTACTTGGTGTAAATGGAAAAGTTGAGACTGCTGTTGCTACATAGTATGACTACGATATCTGGCGGTTGGGTGTCATGACTGCTGTTCTAGATAGAGATTTAGAAGAGAGCATCTATAAGTACACAGCCAGAGGGCTTCGTAGACAGTGGGAGCAGCGTAAAGAGTGTGCAAGTTGCTTTATGAGTTAAAGCAGGCATCGTGGAGTTGGAACGTCTTTTTTGACGTGGCAGTCAAAGAGTTTGACTTCATCAAAATGGTAGATGAACCTTGTATATACAAAAAGTGTAGTAGAGAGTATAGTGGTCTTCCTTGTATTGTACATGGATGACATACTCTTGATAGGAAAGGAGTTTCTTATGCTACACTCGGTCAATCTCCTCTTATCACAAGGATTCTCCATATATGATCAAGGTGATACCTCCTAAATCCTGGGTTTTGGGTCTATGAGATAGATCTAATTGGATGTTAGGATTCTCACTAGATGTAGTGAGATGGTATCAATCGATCCTAGGGAGAATCACTGGATAGCTTCCAGGGTGGTAAGGTCGACTGAATGTCAGTCACTGGCATTGTCTTTACCCTAAGTAGAGGGACAGTATGTTGGAAGAGTTCCAAGTTAGATACCATGGCAAAATAGACGATAAAGGCTGGATACATTGCTACCAAAGATGCTACAAAAGAGGAAGTCTGGGTGTACATTAGTTCATGAGATGATCTTCGTTCCTACCATTATGAGACAATGGAGTTGTGTCTTTAGCCTAGGAACCCCCGTCCCAACAGTGATCCAGACATATTCTGTCATGACCCGAAATTGGCACGTGACGGCCCTTAAACTACACAACGTCTATAGGCATAACGCAATTTAAGTAAGCCGAAAACCCAGCAATCTAAACCATCAAAAGTAGTAAGTGATAACAACATTTTTAAAACTTTTGAAATCTCAAACCAAATTCTTTAAAGTACAACTTATTTCCTTTAAAATTTTGGCAGCACCTCCTTTGTAAAACAAGCCCCCAAAAAGGGTACAACATTAATATATAAGTAAAGCATCCCCAAACAGGAGAAAATACACGCCCAAAGGCGGAAAACAACCACCAAAACAGATATACGACGCCGTAGCGAAGAAATAAAAGACGATATAAACTAAACTACATAAAAGACCTCCAAGTCACAAAATAATATACAATATCGTCCTCACATCAAGTCTCTAAGTCATACATGAAAGTGGTAGATGGAGAGTACATGGCACAACGAATATACAATGAGCAACATCGGATAACCGCAAAACCTACCTATAGCAAAACTGTACACAGTCAGCCGTAGCGGTATCCGCGACAAAAGATGATACGATAGATGGAAAGCCCTACCTCGACTACTCTAAGGAACAACCTGCAAAATACCGTGGCACAATAGGGGTGAGTTGCCAACTCGTGAATAGTAAATAACATATGCAGGTTATCGCAAGTATGCACGTACAGCGCGAATCTAACATATGCAAGCGGATAGCAATAAATGGCTATATGTATGCAACAGTCATGAAAGGTACTTTATCAGGTACTACTAATACATGAAGCAATAAATGGCAATATGTATATGCAACAGTCATGAAAGGTACTCTATCAGGTACTACTAATACATGAAGCAATGCATATAAAATAAATGCGGAGTATAGGATAAAACATGTCATCCTTACGGAATCCTGACCTCGTGGCAGGACCAAAGTCCATCAAGACAATCAAAATCCCAAATTTCCTCAAATCAGCCCCCAAATTGGCTCTCATATTCTGTAAGTCTCATATATCCTGACTGTCCAATATCAAGTAAATCTCATATGTCTTGTACCCAATATCAAGTAAATCTCATATATCGTATATCCAATATCAAATAAATCTCATATATCCTGTATCCAATATCGAGCAAGTCACATGACATGAATAAGTATATTTGCATGAATCATTAAGATGATTTATATAAATTAGATATGTATACATATATATTAGTGTCCCGTTCCACTAATATATATATATATATATATATATATATAAATTTATATGCATATATAACAACGTCCCATTCCACTGTTATATATACTTAGGAGTAAAAATATCATGAAAACAAGTGTCTAGCATCAACATATAAATAGTGATCTATCAGGTGCTGTCACCACGACTAGCCCTGATAGGTACGTATCATACGCTATCTCGAAAACCCGAGTGCCCAGCTTCGACCCTTGCAATTCGACGTATCCATACATACATAACTCCGGTCGGTATCCCCACGATAACTACCGAGTCTAAATACTGTCACCGGTAGGTATGATTCCCCTGTCAGGCTCATCGGCGTGGTCCATCGACATACCTTTCTTGCCCCTGATACCTCCGGGCCCCACCATGTACTCGCACACGGCCCATGATGCCTCCTCGCATGGGGTACATATCAGAACCGAGAAATCTCATGGTGGCTGCTGAAATATCATATCAAGAGAAACCGGGTTTTTCAAATAATGCATAATTTCATGAAACTACCACGGTCCTCAAATCCAGAAAACATCATGAAAAATCCATATCTCAATGCGAAAATCCATAAATATAATATATGCAACATAAAACTGTAATGTGAGCATATAAAGGAAAAGCCGCTATTTAACTGCAACAAGTTAATATATATATCATGCGGTTCCTAATTTCTCCAAGTCCATACAAAATCAAATATAGGTGAACATGTAGTTATAGCTAGATATATGTGTAAACATGTAGGTATAGCAAGGTATATGTATTTACCTATCATTAATGATGTAATACCCTCCAGGTATAAGTGTAAGTATGTATGCAAGATGTACATGTAGCTATGTCTCATATGTGTATATACCTATCACTAATAGTACAATACCATATAGGTATATGGGTAACTAGCATGTAAGCATGTCAAGACATATGTGTAAGCATGTTGGTATACAGGTATGCTATATGTCATACGCACGAAAGAAAATAAAGATCATGTCTCAATATCCTGAAACAATACAATATCACATATGTATAGGTGTTGTGCGTGTCATGGCAATTATCGATGGTGTTTGTGTAGTATACAATTAGTGCTCATGAAACATGAACCGTCAATAATAGTGTTGTGTCTCATTAGTACTAAGTCCCTACACAATAGGTAAATAAGATATGCAACAAAGGTACACATGCACAATCAATATCCGTATACTTCTAACTAATAGTCATGTTATTTAATCTAGCCCAGACGCATAACGCCATGCGGGCGATTCCCCTATAGATGTTAAATCTACTCACCAACGCTCCTGGCTAAGTAAACCCAACCACCTGTTCCCCCTTTTCACAGCGTCCGAAGTCCCCGCCTGTGAACCTAAAACATAAAACAATATAACAAGTATGTATATTAGCAAACGACCAATAACACGTACAAACTACGTTTGACCGACGCGACAACTCCAGACAAACTCTCAAATGTTCGTCTAGTGGCTAACGTGCATAGCGACACAACGAAACCAACTACGAGCAACAGATACACAAGACACGAACCGTATCGGATAACGTAACGCGCGTAAACGAAACACTAGAAAACAAGCAAGTGATCCCAGATTTTTCTACACAAACAATTTGTAAAAGTTGCACATACCACAAGACCACACACAACCCTAGAGACCCCTACATAAAAACTCAACCCCCCAGTCCCTATCTGGCCGCAAATTGCGGCCAAAACCATTAAATCTGCGGCCATAACTTGAGGGAATGGGCTTGTATTTCTATGGTGGGTTCTAGGTCACTACACAAGGTCACTGTGATGGGAACTTTTATAACAAAAACCTGGTTTGATAGCAGATCGTCCGAGACCCAAAACTACACTAAAAATACGATATTTGCACGAAACGATACAGTAAGCGTTCTAAACTGAAACTAATATGCTGCGCAACACTAAAGAGACTTAACTAATAGATAGAGTTTATTACCTACACCCACAAGCTCAAAGATCCTAGCTTTCCAAGCTCCAAGGCATCCAAGAGGCAAAACAAAGCAAATGAAGTGATTTGGGTGAGATTTTGTGAAGATTAGTGTAGGTTTAGTGAGGGGAAGGATAAGGGTTCAGTTGAGAGTGAGAGGAGATGAAATAATTGAGAAAGAGATGAAGTGAGAGAGAAAGAAAGAATGAATGATAAAGAGAGAGAGAGAGAGGTGAGCTTAAGGTGAGTGCACCATGCAATAACTCACCATTAAAGCAAGCCATGCTCTCAAGTGAGTCACCAATGCCACCTCCTCCCAAATCCAAAACAAGGCAAAGAAATATCTCACAACAAGAAATATCTAGAGGTTTAATCAAGCAAAGGATTAGGTTAAAGCAAAGGATTAGGATTAGGGTTAAGTTGTCATGGTCACTAAACTAGATTAGCACATACAAACCCTCACATTAACGTGCACACGTGCATGCAAGCCTAACAAATATTAATTAAAATTTTAATTAAATGCTATAAAATGTGAGGAACCCGAATTGGTAAACTTTTTACCAAAAACCCACACTACCGCCTAAACTAACACTAACATAAATCTAAGGCGTTACGTATTCTTAGGCAGTATCACCTGATCGTGGAGATGGTTGATTTCTAGGGAGATCGACGTTAGGAGAGTGGACACAGAGGACAACAGGGCGGATCCACTCACAAAGGCCTATTTCCAGGAAATACTTTTATGGAATGGTTGAGTATGAGATACTTCAACCACTATTGATTGTTGGGTATGGGAAACTACAACAGATGGCCCTAGTGCAAGTGGAAGATTGTTAGTTATATGTATGCCCTAGAGGCCATTACTGTACATACGATATATATTGTAGTGGATGCTTGGACATATATAGGGAGGACTTTCTTGCTCGACATGATAGTATGCTATTTGGTTGCTCTTTATCTTAACATGTACTTTGATTGTCTTTATATTACATATTGATAAAGCCCTTAGGATGAGTACTTGAATACCAAGACTATGATGCAGATCATATTAGTGGGGACAGAGTAGTCTCTAAGTATATCCTATAAATGTTCCTAGTCGTGGGTATATCGAAACAGGGTATCGATATACCAGAGTAGACTAGCATATAGCTTCTCGACCTATGTAGATGGGCAATGGATGATCCCATATCCATTGGTGTTTGACATAAGAGACAGTATACGGGTGCTCAGTGAAGACTGGGAAAACTGAACGGATTCGCCGAGAACTCCTAGATGGTATTATACCTGACGTCAGATGGCAGTTCTCTGGTGACACTGGTACAGGTTAGTCTGTAGACCCGAGATCGTCATAGAGTCTTATGTGATTTCCACTGTGCTTTGATTTCTACCTTACAACGTTTAAGAGAACGTGCAAAATGGTGGCTTTTGGGTACATTCCCGAATCACATGGAGGCAATGAGCGATAGGAGGGGTTTCGTCTCTCCCGCTATTGGGGGTTGATGTTGCGCTGTGCTCGATTTGCTATAACAGGAAGTCCCTGGATAGGGCTGCTTCAGAGATATACTAGTTAGTGTTATCAGTAGTTTCTCGACCCGTTATGAGCCTCATATTGGCATGACTTATCGAGTTACTGGGTCTGACGTTTACCACCCCTAGACGAGATATGCGACATATCAGGCGAAGAGACCGGACAGTATGGTAGTGTTACTGATTGGATTCGCAGGAGTGTGAACAGGCTTGCATGTTGATCTTCTGATCGCTCAATAGCCAGGTGGCCGTTACGTTTATCAGACCGCTTGCGGCTTGTAGGATTTTGATATGATCGTCACCTACTGCCTGCGTATTGACGAGTCTTTAGAGTCCTACACAGAGGTTTCCTAGCTCAAGTGAAACGGAATAGGAGAACATATGGGATATGTGCGGGACCGAGATTAATACGATATGTGATACCGTATTCTATTCTCGCGATATATGACATATGTCGGTTATATGTGATATAGCCGAGTTATCGGATCAAGTGTTGATTCGATAAGTTGTTATATTTGATATTAGTCGGATGTATGTAATATAGGCGGATTATTAAATCAAGTATTGATTTGATAATTTAATGTATAATAATATATTTGATATATTACATTACATTAACTAATATATTGCTCACTTATGATTTATTTTTCTCACTTGTGTGCATGTGTATATATGTGATATATTAATGTACAAAGATTTGTGTCATGCTTGATGATACATGATTCATGGGTGTATGAGACTTATACCATGCTTGATATAATCTATCGTTTATAATTATCTAAGTAATTCAAAAATTGGATGCAAATTTGGCAAGGCTACAAGCTTGTAGAAGCTTATGGATGCATTGACCAAAGTCTTCTCTTTTTGTTTCACTTGTAGATATTTATCAACTCAACCATTATACTAACCCTAGTTAAATATCTACATGAGTTAGTGTATGACACTAACTCACCCATGGTTCATATTCTCACATCATGAGTTCATTCTCTCTTGATGATTTTTTTCATCTTTTTCATGAAAAAAGCTTGCTAGCTTTTTGTGAGTGAGAAAATATTGTGAGAAGAACATTTCTAATGTGAGCAAACTTCCTACTTCATCATCTTCTACTACTTGCCATTTAGTATAAGGTGTTTGCTTCACTAACTTCATAATTAGTGAAGAGATAGCTTGGGTTAGTGTCTCCTCGATGTAGATCATCTTCTACCTCGAAGAATTCGATGTAAGCATGTTCATTTCTTCATGGGAGCCTCTCTAGAGTCCGTAGTTCACGCAGCGAAGGGACTACTACACGGAGCTATTGAAGTAAAGGACCGGTCTACAAAGGTTGTATTCCTTGTTCACTTTTAGTTACAAAGTTTTTGCATTTCATTCCGTCGAATTTCTAGTATACGATTCTAGGGTTAGGGTTAGCTTGAACGGCAAATTTTTGAATTTGGCATGGACGATGCCTCCCGAAACCTTGTTGTCATGCTAGGGAACCCTGCACACTCTCTACTTCATCTTGGATATCTAGGCTGGCAAACTGGATGCCCAAGTTGCTTCGGTTTTGAGGCGGGAGCCCGTATTACTAATCCTCGACGTGGATCCTCTTCGACGAGGGAGACCAGAGAGTGAACTTGATTGAAGAAGCCGCGGCGAGCTTAGGACAGAGGTTGAAGACCGAAGGACATGGATCGATCGGTATAACCTCTCTAAACTCTTTTCATATGACCAGTATAGGGTTAATGGTACGATCCGTCGATTAGGGTTCCTTTAGTGCCGGGTTTTTAAAGTTTTTGTTCCGCATTTAGCCACGGATTGATGGCCAGGGCGCTGACATAGACCTACATGGTATCAGTGCCAACCCATTAACCGCATGCTAGTTGGTTTAGACAATGTTAAACTATCGAAACTGGAACAACTCCAAATCAATACCAACGATATGCTAGTTTCTGTCAATTTTTCCTGTGTCTTCTAAAAATATTTTAGCAACTGCAGAAGACTACTTGTATGACCACTAGACTGCACCCTAAATACGAGCCAATTGCACCGAATTTGACCCGAGCACATTGGCAAAATTTCCAAGCTGTCTGGCCCTGCTTTCAAGTTTGGGCTTCGTATTTTGGTTGTGGTCTAGTCTCTGGAATATTGGTTCAGTGGTATTGCTTGTTTAGCCCAGTTTGGATATTGTTTATCTAGTTGTTTGGGAGCTATTCGAGGTTATTTCGAGGTTGATATTTTTAACATTGTTTAAATTTTACAGTACATGCATTTCTATCTGCGACCGTGAATGTCATTAGATCGGTACAACTTGTCTAATTGCTATAGTTCTTTTAGACGGGTTTGCGAACATGACATTCACGTTGATGTTCTGTGTTGTGCTGTGTTGTTGCAGATTCGTCATGGTGGATAGCTTTGGTGCAATGTTAAGTACAATTTAGTTCTATTTGTACATTTGATATTGCGGGGAGAGCGTCCGACATATGTGTAGGGTTGCTAGGCACACGCACAAGGATCTACGAGGCATCAACCATGGCCGATTTAAAAATTAGCCGTGCCGAACAACCCGATACGAGATCTTTAAACTAGAGATTAGGCGAAAACAAGCATGTTAAACACTTTAACACTAAGTGAGAGGGATTACAACCTTTGTAGATCCGGTCCTTCACTTCTTAAGCTCCGTGTTGAGGTCCCTTCGCTGCGATTATCGTGTTCCGGACTCTCGAGAGGCTTCACGAAGAGAAAGATGCATTCTTGCTTCCGATCTTCGATAACAAAGATGATCTATCTTGAAGTTTCATTAACACAAGCTAACACTCATAAAATGATGTGAACACCCTCATCTAAATGGCAAGGATAGATGAGGATGATGAAGTGGGATTTTTGCTCTCTTTTATTATCTTTTTCTCACACATTTTTCATCACAAAATCAAAGCTAGAAAGCTTTTCATCAAGGAGGAAGAAGAAGAAGAATAGTAAATTCTATTTGTGATGAATAATGAATTGTTTTAATAATTGCTTATGCAACCATGGTTCAAGATGATAGCTAACTATTGTAGAGACTTAACCAAGGGTTAGGGTTTTGGTTAGGTTAAAGAATGAGTCACTCACAAATATCTTTGCAAAAACAAAAACAAAACCTTCTAGAAACTTCTAGAAAGAGCTAACCTAAATCAAACCCTAACCTTGTTTAATCTCCACTAATCATTTTGCATTAGTAATTATAACATATTACAATATTATATATCACATATATAATATTTATTGTAACAAAATAAAATAATACAATTAACATATATCGCATATATATCAATGTATTACCCGAGTGAGAAAAAGAATCTTTTAGTGAGCTAATATTAGTTGATGTAATTTAATATATCATATATATATTATTATACATTAATTATCGAATCAACTCTTGATCCGACAATCCGGCTATATCGCATATAACCAACTAATATCTCATTTACCGATTCATCGAATCAACACTTGATCCGATGACCCGGCTGATATCAAATATCGTGAGAATAGAATACGGTATCACATATCGCATTATCCTCGGTCCTGCACATATCACATATATGCTCCTACTCCGTTTTGCCTGAGCCAAGAAACCTCTGTGTAGGACTCTAAAGAATTGTCAATACGCCGGCAGTAGGCGATGATCATATCAAACACCCACAAGCTACAAATGGTCAGCTAAACGTAACAGCCACCCAGGTATTGAGCGCTCAGAAGATCAAAAAGCAAGCCTGCACATTCTCCTGCGAATCCAAACAGTAACACTCCCGTACAGTCTGGTCTCGTCGTCAGATATGTCGCATATCTCGCCTAGGAGTGGTAAACGTCAGACCCCAGTAGCTTGATAAGTCGTGTCGATATGAGGTCTATAACAGTTCGAGAAACTACTGATAACACTTACCAGTAAATCTTAGCAACCCTGTCTAGGGATTTCTAGTTATAGCCAATCGAACACAGCACAACATCAACTCCCTATACCGGGAGAGACGAATCCCCTCCTATCGCTCATTGCCTCCATGCGATTCGGGACTGTACCCAAAAGCCACCTTTTTTCACGCCCTCTTGGACGTGGTATGATGGAAATCAAAGCACAGTGGGAATCATACAAGACTCTATGACGATCTCGGGTCAACAGACTACTCTGTACCCGTATCACCGGAGAACTGCCATCTGACGTGAGGTATAATACCGTGTGGGAGTTCTCGGCGAGTCCGTCCAGTGTACCCAGTCTCCACTGAGCACCCGTACACCATCCTTGATGTCAAACACCAATGGATATGGGATCATCCATCGCCCATCATATGGGTCAAGATGCGTATACGCTAATCTACTCTGGTGTATCGATGCCTTGTCTCGATACACCCTCGACTAGGAATAGTTATAGGATGTACTCGCCAACTACCGTGGCCCCACTAGTATGATCTCATCATAGTCCTAGTAGTCGAGTACATATCCTAAGGGCTTTATCAACATGTAACACAGAGACAATCAGAATACATGTTAAGATAAAGTACAACCAGATAGCGTACTATCATGTCGAGCAAGAAAGTCCTCCCCATATATGTCTAAGCATCCACTACAATATACATCGTATGTACAGTAATGGCCTCTAGGGCATACATATGACTAACATTCTCCCACTTGCACTAGGGCCATCTGTTGCGGTATCACATACCCAACAATTAGTTGTGGTTGAAGTATCTCACACTCAACCATCCCATAAAAAGTCTCTACTGGGAAAAAGGCCTTTGTGAGTGGATCCGCGCTGTTGTCCTCTGTGTCTACTCTCCTAACCTCGATCTTCCTAGAGATCAACCATCTCCATGATCAGGTGATACTGCCTAAGAATTATATCTGGATTTCTGATGGGAAGGGGGTTCCTTGGCCAAAGCCATAACTCCATTGTCACACAATGGTTGGAACGAAGTTCATCTCATGAACTTATATATCCAGACTGCCTCTTTGGTAGCATCCTTGGTAACGATGTATCTTGCCTTTAATCGTCTAGTAAGTCACGGTATCTAGCTTGGAACTCTTCTAACATACCGTCCCTCCACTGAGGGTAAAGACAATACCTGTGACTGACATTCAGTCGTCCTTATCACCTTGGAACTTTTCCAGTGATTCTCCCCAGGATCGATTGATACCATCTCACTACAACTAGTGAGTATCCTAACATCCAATTAGATCTATCTCATAGATCCAAAACCCAAGATTTAGGAGGTATCACTTTGATCCTATCTAGAGAATCTTTGTGATAAGCGGAGATTGACCGAGCGTAGCATAGGAAACTCCTTCCCTATCAAGAGTATGACATCCACGTACTCTACGAGGATCATCACCATACTCCCTACTACCTTTTTGTATATACAAGATTCATCTACCATTTTGATGAAGTCTAACTCTTTGACTACCAGATCAAAACAGATGTTCTAACTCCGCGATGCCTGCTTTATCACATAAAACATCTTGACCACATTTCCGCTGCTCCCACTGTCTACGAAGCCCTCTGGCTGTGTACTTATAGACGGTCTCTTCAAAAACATCATTTAGAAAAGCAGCCATGACACCCAACCACCAGATATCGTAGTCATGGTATGTAGCCGTGGCAAGTAGGATCTGGATGGACTTAAGCATAGCTTTGAAAGTCTCAACTTCTCCATGTACACTAAGTAATCTTCTCAAGATATACTTGCTCCTGATAGGGATTTAACCCTTCAGATAAAGCAACCAAAGTCCATACTTTGTTGGTGTATAAGGATTCCATCTCAGATCGCTAAGCATCCAGCCATTCTTACAGAGTCCCACTCCTGATGGCCAGCTCGAAACTAGTTGGGTCATCATCTCATGATGCAATCCTCGCTCCCACAGTCTTAGAGAAACGGAAGTATCTCTCAGGTGGGTGAGGAACACTACTAGATCGGCGGAGAGGCTGAGGTTCGTTGGAAACTATTGAATCCACATTCAATAGGTAAGCAGCTTCTCAAGTGCACAACTCCCAAAAAGAAATAGGAAACTCAGTAGTACTCATCATAGAACACACCATATCACATAGGGTGCTATTGCTCCGCCCCGATACACCGAGGTGCTGTGGTGTATTTGGATGAGTAATGCTGAGAGATAACTTCATTCTCTTTTAGAATAGTCCAGGAATTCCGTGCTCAAGTATTCTCCTCCTTGATCTTATCAAAGGACTTAATACTTATACTCGTTTTTGGTTCTCTACTTCTAAATTATATTCTGTGAATATCTCAAAAGGTTCGCACTAGTGTTTCAACAGGAACATATGTCTGAATCTTGAGAGATCATCAGAGAATGTAATGAAGTACGAAGAACCAGTCTTGGCATGTATAGACAGGGGACCTTCATACATCAGCATGTATCAATCCCTAGAGTTCACTAACTCTTTCTCTGTTTCCAATAAACAGAGCTGTGGCCATCTTAACTTTGTGACATGACTGGCAAGTTTCACAAGATGTAAATTTAAACTAATTTAAATATGCATCTATGTGTAACTTCAGTTAGTCGGGTCGCATTGATATGACCTAGTCTACAATGCCTCAAGAAGGATTCGTTCATTTCTGAACTCTTCCTCTTGTGTGTGTTCTGTATACTAAGAACTGTAGTTTGATTTAGAACGTCAATACTTTTAGATAACGTGCCTGAACCGATCAACTCTTGATATAGGAAATGTTCAAAACATTATCCAACAATACAAAATTATATCCTTTCTTTACTAATAAAGAGATTAATATGATGTTTTATATCAGGTTCGATATCTAATAACATTCGTTCAGAATCAATGTATTCTGGAAATACAGGGTGATAGTGACCAACAGACTTGGCTGCAATACTTGCACCGTTTCTATCTCATGAAACTTATCACCCGTTCTCAGTTCTCTACCTTTCTGTAGCCCATGTAACAAATTACATATGTGTGATCCTGATCCGGTATCAAATACCCAGGACGTAAAGGACATTGAGAAACAGTCCTGTATAATGAACACACCCGAAGAAGATGCATCAACATGCACTTTCTTCGTTAGGGCGGCACGGGAATTCTGGTAATCCCCTATTTCCTGCTCTGTCTTATAACAATTATAAGTTGGAGCTGGACCAACGTTCCCTAGCGCAGTATAACAAGCGGGTTCGGTCAATATATCCGTTTTATTATCTTGATTAAGGCGTGATATGGTCGCTACCTGGAGAGAGAGAGAAGAAAACACTCAGCGTATGCTCTTGCAAGATTAGATTGGTTATCTAATATATCTAATCAGGATGTCTCCTACTGTTTTAGTTAAATCTTCCTTCAAAACCTAAAAGGAAAGACTAGCCGGGAATAATTACACGCTACAAGTTCGCCAATCTTTCAGCCAGGCCAGTGCCGGTACTTTAAGGGAGGTCCCCCGTTCTTTCGTACGAACCTAATTAAAGTAAACCTCGTTTTCCCAGGGGCGTAACCCCATTGACACCTTTCTAGACACCTACTTGATCGGCTAATTGTAATGTGTAAAACTCTCCCAGGAGTAACTCTTACTCGCAGCGGGTATCGGGATCCAACTATCTCATAGAAGGTATGCAATCTCATTGCAAATTTCAACTCTTGAAATTCCTAATAATATTTTACCCCTAGCACTTATGACCTTAACTAAGGTCAACATATCATAAGCACTAGTCAAGTTCTACCCGTCATTTCATGATTAATCAGACCCACCCTACATGACCCTCAACTATAGTTGACATAATCATATGAATGTCCTAACTAATCGCATCATATGCTGTGTAGGAAGACATCACTTAGCTACCATACACTACGCCTCAACTAAAGTCGACATACGCAGCACGAATACTAAGTACTCTACTTCCTAAAATGACGGAGGGCTATGTCAGGTTTTTAAGAAAACCCTTTGCGTAATGAACTTGATATCATTGTAGATTCAAGTGAATTTTAAATGGAATGTTTCTGAGGCCTTTTTAGTTTTGCTAAAGGGGGCACTCCCGGTGAAGGGATCATCGGCCCTTTCCTCATCGAATAAGGTGCAGGGTATATCATATATGTCACTATGCAAAGCAAGAACTATAGAAGCAATCAAAAGACAAACCGAGTTTGTAGCATCTGCTAGTTTCACTAAAGAGGTCACTCCCGGTGAAGGGATCTCGGCTCTTTCCTTATCGAATAAGGCGCTGGATGTTCTACAAGGAACACCGCTATGCCAAGCAAGAACTAGAGCTACCAGTTTTTAAACAAGTTTCTACAACATCTTTGGTTTCTTTTATTTCATTAATCTCATTAATGAAGTCCCAATTTAATATGCTTCACAAGCATCACATTTGAAACGAAATCTTCAATATAACATATATCTCATATATATAATATCAACATTCGTCTCAGGCAGTAATATGATCTCATCACAGAACATTGCAGCAGAAGAACATATATGAAATATTGGATATACTAAGACGTCCGTGTTTTAATACAAGCCTGTATAAAACACGGATTCCACGGTCGCGATGAATAGCCAACCCACATCCCTAGACCCCTACGAGAGCGGCAAGCAACAATGCTAATTCTAAGGTTAGGAGACCCGGTCGAGACTCCTCGAGATGGTCTCCCACTGGACCCCAGAACCCGGTTGCTTGTACTCCCCGCCTTGGGTTACCTAATGCGGAAAAGTAAATAATATACAATGGTGACATCATCCTCAGCCCGGAAGTGCCCCAATAAAAGAATATTACATACAATGAATTTTTCATGAATGAAAAAGAAAAAACTCTCATCTCACATAAAACACCCGGCTATTCAAAACGCGACGATCCAATATAACATATCACAGCAACACATAATATCTCATATCATCAACGTAAGCAAGTATGCGTACCCCGATTGTCGTTGATGTATAGCAACGAAGCCGGCGATACACCACATACTACGCTTACGGTCATAGAAAAGAAAGTGTAAAACTACAACAGTTGGAATCCGCAACCACCTTAGACATCGCATGCCTAACAAAATGAATTCCTTAGACACCGCATGCCTAACAATTATAAACCCCGTATTTTAGTCTCATTATCGAAAACTCTTTTCAATATCAAGTCGGGCAATTCAACAAGATTCCCGACATCCTGATCGAATGCTCGTCGCAAACTTTAGTAGACTGCCGCACCCACGGATGCCCTCGACGAAGTGCACTAAGGCGGAACACCGCTGCCGCGAGCACCCGAACGGATGCTTCTGGTGACGGGGTTCTCCTACAGTCACTTGGTCGGGGCTTTGGGGTGTGGCTGTCTATTAAGTTTACCCAGCGAGTATCCGCGTACGCTACGTGATTGCGATGAACTTTTGATCACATCATAATCCCGTGGCAACCGATCATCTGAGACAAAACTGCTAGATATATAACATTCAAATTAGTTATCTCATAACTACTTGTGGATTCCAAATATTGTATCAAATTCCAGATAAATAGACAGTGTTAAATTTTCCGATCGAATAAACAAACACCCAAGATTTCCCAAATAGCTCAACACTTGAGCGGAGTTCAAAAAATATCCATCACATGCAACAGTACCAATGGTCCTGCCGGAGAAAGGTCAAGCCAACGCCTCACATGTGGCACGCCGTACTGCCCTAAACCCTAAGGTTCAGAGGCAGTTCAAGACGGTCACATAATCGAGTTAAGCTTTTTTGTCTTCTAAAGGGTCCACCGCGTTACTTGCACGATTTTCCGAAAGTTTCAAACTCGAGAAAAAATCCAACTTTTGAAAATTTTCCGACAGGGGAAAAAGTGAGTTATTGATATCCGTTCGAACTTTTTAACAGTTTCTATAAATTACTCGGACAAACTAAACGAAGTTAAACTATCCGATCGAATCAACGAGTCCCCAATACAACCTAGAAAACTCAACACTTGAGTAGAATTAAAAATTCCCAGAAACATGCAGAGACACCTACGGATATTACTGTGTAAAATTGATTGCCTAATCTTCACATACGGCCGCGGAACCACCGCCAGAAGCAGGGTATTGCCGCGGTTCCGCGGCGCTACAGTGGAATTAGGTGATCGTATTTTACAGTAATTCCTATATTTGCCTGCTGATTTTTTTGAGCATTTTTAATTCACAAAAAATCACAGTTTTGAAAAATTTCCAGAGAGGGGTAAATATCGGGGTTTCCGTGTTCGATCAGACTTTAAACTTCGCCTAGACTTCGCCTAAAGCTCTAGCTTGGCTCTTGTTAGTAATATGTATGCCCTAGAGGCCATTACTATACATAGGATGTATATTGTAGTGGATGCTTGGACATATATAGGGAGGACTTTCTTGCTCGACATGATAGTATGCTATCTGGTTGCTCTTTACCTTAACGTGTATACTGTTTGTCTCTCTGTTACATGTTGGTAAAGCCCTTAGGATGTGTACTTGACTACCTGGACTATGATGCGGATCATACTAGTGGGGACAGGGTAGTCCATAAGTACATCCTTCAAGGTCCCTAGTCGTGGGTGTATCGAGACGGGGCATCGATATACCAGAGTAGACTAGCGTATACCTTCTCGACCCACACAGATGGGCGATGGATGATCCCATATCCATTGGTGTTTGACATCAGAGATGATATACGGGTGCTCAGTAGAGACTGGGTACACTGGACGGACTCGCCGAGAACTCCCAGATGGTATTATACCTTACGTCAGATGGCAGTTCTCTGGTGACACTGGTACAGAGTAGTCTGTTGACCCGAGATCGTCATGGAGTCTTGTGTGGTTCCCACTGTGCTTTGATTTCCACCTTACCACGTCTAAGAGGGCGTGCAAAACGGTGGTTTTTGGGTACAGTCCCGAATCACATGGAGGCAATGAGCGATAGAAGGGGATTCGTCTCTCCCGGTATAGGGAGTTGATGTTGCGCTGTGTTCGATTGGCTATAACCGGAAATCCCTGGCCAGGGTTGCTGAGATTTACTGGTAAGTGTTACCGGTAGTTTCTCGAACTATTATAGACCTCATATCAACACGACTTATCAAGCTATTGGGGTCTGACGTTTACCACCCCTAGGCGAGATATGCGACATATCAGACGATCAGACCGAACTGTACGGTAAGTGTTACTGGTTGGATTCACAGGAGGGTGAGCGGGCTTGCTCGTCGATCTTCTCATCGCTCAATACCCGGGTGGCCGTTACGTTTAGCAGACCGCTTGCGGCTTGTGGGTGTTTGATATGATCATCACCTGCTGCCGGCGTATTGACGAGTCTTTAGAGTCCTACACAGAGGTTTCCTCGCTCAAGCGAAACGAAATAGGAGCGCATATGAGATATGTGCGGGACCGAGAATAATTCGTGTATGTGATACCGTATTCTATTCTCGTGATGAATGTATCGAATGGTTATATGCGATATAACCTAGTTATCGAATCGAGGTTTGATTCGATAAGCCGATACATTGGATACTAGTCGGTTATATGCGATATGACCGGATCATTGAATCAAGTGTTGATTTAATGATTTAATGCATAATTATATATTTGATATATTACTTTGCATTAACTAGTATTGGTTCATTTTAAATGGATTTTCTCACTTGAAGTTCACAAGTTGTATATGAGATATACTTTTGTGCACTTGTTTGTATCATGTTTGATGATACATGCTAACTTGATTAGGTGTATGATTAAACCATGGTTAATTAATGGTTAGGGTTTCATTTGATTTATTTATGCCTTTATTTATTTTGTTTTGACAAAAAGATAAAGGGAAATGAAAACAAAAGGGTTGCTTTCAAAGATGAAGCTTGTTGAAGCTTCATGAAGGTTTGACCAAAGTGACCATTTTGTCTTCCTCTCTAAACCTAACCATTCACTAACCCTAGTTGATTCTCTACACCTAACCATGGTTTGCATATGATAAGATTTCATTTTCTTTTATTTTGGAAAATAACTTATCATAACATTATCTTCTTCTTCTTCTTCTCCTTCAAGAAGAAAACCAAGTTTCCATCAATGGTGATTGATGAAAAAGAGTGAGAAATCCAAATCTAAAGTGAACCTACCTCCTATTTCTTCATCCTCTACCTCTTGCCAAGTAGTATAGGGTGTTTCCTTCACAAGTTTTCATGGCTTGGTGAAGGTGGAGCTTGATCTTGTGATGCCTCGACGTAGATCATCTTCGGCATCGTCGTCGATGACCTAGCCCGCTTTTTCTCCGATGAAGCCGACGCTAGAGCCCGGGATCCGATGATCGCAGCGAGGAGACATCATCACGGAGCTATGGAGGTGGAGCACCGGATCTACAAAGGTTGTATTTTCGTTAACTCATAGTTAAGTTGTTAACTTGTTATCGGTTTCGCCTAAAATTCTAGTTAACGATCCGTATTAGGGTTTCTCGGCACCGTAATTTTTGAAATTGGCATGCTTGATGCCTTGTGAGACCTCTTGAGAGTGCCTAGGAACCCTACAGTGGTATCAGAGCCTAGGTAGAGCCTTAGGCGATGCGTAGACGAAGTTTGAAACCCGAACGAATCCGAAACCCTAACAAAAACATGCTCTCTGGACTTTTTCCAAAATCTGGAGTTTTTCGATATTAAAAATATGCAGAAAAATCAGCAGGAATATCTAAGAATTACTGTGAAATTCGACAGCCCAATTCCACAAAGTCGCCGCGGTTCCGCGGCACGAGCATGGCTCGTGCGGCGGTTCCGCGGCCGTACGGCATCATTATATAATGTATTTTGCACAGTAATTCTTAGTTTCAAGTGCTGGTTTTCCTGGGAATTTTTAATTTTTTTTCAAGAGTTGAATTTTCTGGGTTATTTTGGGGATTCGAATGTTCGATCGGATAATCAAATTTTGTCTGTGTGGCTTTCCCGATAATTTTTGAATATGTTAAAAAGTTCGACCGGATATAAATACCCAATCTTTCACCTGCCGGAAAATTTCCAAGTGTTGGATTTTTCCGAGGTTTAAAGAGGTTCTAAGTAGTGCAAGTAACGCGATTGTCCCTCTAGAAGACAACAAACCTTAACTCGATTATGTGACCGTCTTGAACTACCCTTTGAACCTTAGGGTTTGGGGCAGTACGGCGTGCCACATGTGAGGCGTTGGCTTGACCCTTCTACGGCTGGACCGTTGGTACCGAGGCACGAAGTGAATGTTTTTAGACTTATTTCATGTGTTGAGCTGTATCAGGAAAACTTGGGTGTTCGATTGTTCGATCGGAAAGTTTAAAATTTTCTATTTATCTGGAATGGGATACAATAATTGGAATCCACAAAAAGTTATGAGATAACTGAATGAATGTTATAAACATAGCAGTTTAGTCACACTTGATCGGTTACCACGGAATTTTGATGTGATCAAAAGTCCGTCGCAATCACGTAGCGTACGCGGATACTCGCCGGGTAAACTTAATAGACAGCCTCACTCCATAGACCCGACCAAGTGACTGTAGGAGAACCCCGTCGCCGAAAGCATCCGTCTGGGTGCTCGCGGCAGCGGTGTTCCGCCTTGGTGCACTTCGTCGACGGCATCGAGGGTGCAGCCGCCTACTAAAGTTTGCGACAAGCATTCGATCAGGATGTCGGGAATCTTGTTGAATTGCCCGACTTGATATTGAAAAGAGTTTTCGATAATGAGACTAAAATGCGGGGTTTATAATTGTTAGGCATGCGATGTCTAAGTAATTCATTTGGTCAGGCATAAGATGTCTGAGGAGGTTGCGGATTCCAACTGTTGTAGTTTTACACTTTCTTTTCTGTGGCCGTAAGTGTAATATGTGATATCGCCGGTTTCGTTGCTATATGTCAACGACAATTGGGATGTGCATATTTACTTACGTTGATGACATATGATGTTATGTGTTGCTGGATATGTTATATTGGATCGTCGTGTTTGAATAGCCGGGGTTTTTTTATGTGAGATGAGTGTTTTTCATTTTCATTCATGTAAAAACTTGTATGTATTATTCTTTTATTGGGGCACGTCCAGGTTGCGGAAGATGTCACCCTTTGTATATTATTTACTTTTCTGCACTAGGATAGACCCAAGGAGGGGAGCACAAGTAACCGGGTTCTGGAGTCCAGTGGGAGACCAACTCGAGGAGTCGAGTACGGGTCTCCTAACTCTAGAATTGGTAGGGTTGCTTGCCGCTCTCGTAGGGGTCTAGGGGTGTGGGTTTGGCTATTCATCACGACCGTGGAATCCGTGTTTTATACTGGCTCGTATTGAAAACACGGACGTCCCAGTATATCCAATATTTCATATGATTCTTCTGCTGCGATATCTGTGATGTGATCATGTGATGTTCTGTGATAGATACAGTATATAGTATATATGATATATTATATAGGCGTTACTTATGTTTTACACCCGCGCTAGCACTGCCCCGCTCTGCCGTTAGTTACCTAACCTAACGGTGCACGAGGGGACATCGAGACGAATGCGGATGGCATAAGTGTACGTCGTATTTATCTGTGATGTTTAGGTACTTAAATGATGGGACTTCATTAATATGATTAATGAAAGTAAAAAGAAACCTTAAGATGTTGTAGAATTGAATTTCAAAATAAAACAGGTAGCTACAGTTCTTGCTTTGCACAGCGGTATATGAGATATATCCTGCACCTTATTCAATGAGGAAAGGACCGACATCCCTTCACCGGGAGTGACTCCTTTAGCAATAACTGGCAGATGCTACACACTCGGTTTGTCTATTGTTTGCTTTTAAGAGTTTTTGCTTTGCACGGTGATATATATGATATATCCCGCATCTCATTCGATGAGGAAAGGACCGACGATCCCTTCACCGGGAATGACTCCTTTAGCAAAACTAGAAAAGCCTCAAAAATACTCCATTTCAAAATTCATTCGATCCTACAACGATATCAAGTTCATTACGCAATAGGTTTTCAGAAAAACCTGTCGTAGCCCTCCGTCATTTCAGATAAGTGGTAGTTAGTATTCGTTCTACGTTTGTTGGCCTGCGTCAAGGCGTAGTGTGCGGTAGCTAACTAGTATTTATCTGCTTATGCATATGATGCAGATTGGATTAGGGTAGTCATGCGACTTTGTTGGCCTGCGTCAAGGGTCGTGCGGATGGGTTTAATTCAATCAGGAAATGACGGGTTGAACTTGACTAGCGCACTATGGTTTGTTGGCCTGCGTCAAGGTCATAGGACGCTAGGGGCAAAATTATCGGGAATTTCAAGTGTTGAAATTTGCAATGAGATTGCATACCTTCTATGAGATAGTTGGATCCCGATACCCGCTGCGAGTAAGAGTTACTCCTGTGAGAGTTTTACACATTACAATTAGCCGATCAAGTAGGTGTCTAGAAAGGTGTCAACGGGGTTACGCCTCTGGGAAAACGAGGTTTACATTAATTAGGTCCGTGCGAAAGCACGGGGCACCTCCCTCAAAGTACCGACACTGGCCTGGCTGAAAGATTGGCGAACTTGTAGTGTGTAATTAATCCCGGGTAGTCTTTCCTTTTTGGGTTTGAAGGAAGATTTGATAAAAAGCAGTGGGAGCCATCCTGATTAGATAAAATAATAACCAATCTATTCTTGCAAGAGCATATGCTGAGTGTTTTCTTCTCTCTCTCTCCAGGTAGCGACCATGTCACGCCTTAATCAAGATAATAATACGGATTATTGACCGAACCCGCTTGTTATACTGAGCTGGGGAACGTTGGTCCCGCTCCAACTTATAATTGTTATAAGACAGAGCAGGAAATTCGGGATTACCAGAATTCTCGTGCCACCCAAACGAAGAGAGTGCATGCTGATGCATCATCTTCGGGTATGTTCATTATACAGAACTGTTTCTCAGTATCCTTTACGTCCTGGGTATATGATACCGGATCAGGATCCCGCATATGTAATATGTTACATGGGCTACAGATAGGTAAAGAACTGAGAACGGGTGATAAGTTTCATGAGGCAGAAAACGGGGCAAGTGTTGCAGCCAAGTCTGTTGGTCACTGTCACCCTGTATTGCCAATACATTGATTCTGAACAAATACTATTAGATACCGAACCTGATATACAAAATCATATCAGTCTCTTTATTAGTAAAGAAAGGATATAATTTTGTATTGTTGGATAATGTTTTGAACATTTCCTATATCAAAAGTTGATCGGATCAGGCACGTTATCTAAAAGCATTGATGTTCTAAATCAAACTACAGTTCTTAGTATACACAACACACACAAGAGGAAGAGTTCAGAAATGAACAAATTCTTCTTGAGGTATTGTAGACTAGGTCATATCAATGCGACCCGACTAGCTGAAGTAAAGATGCATATTTAAATGAGTTTGAATTTACATCTTGTGAAACTCGCCAGTCATGTCACAAAGATAAGATGACCACAGCTCCGTTTACTGAAAACAGAGAAAGAGTTAGTAAACTCTTGGGATGATACATGTTGATGTATGTAAGGTCCCCTGTCTACACATGCCAAGACTGGTTCTTTGTACTTCATTACATTCTCTGATGATCTTTCGAGATTCAGACCCATGTTCCTATTGAAACACAAGTCCGAACCTTTTGAGATATTCACAGAATATAAGTTAGAAGTAGAGAACTAATACGGGTATAAGTATTATGTCCTTTGATGTGATCAGGAAGGAGAATACTTGAGCACGGAATTCCTGGACTTTTCTAAAGGTGAATGAGATTCTCTCTCAGCATTACTCCTCCGCATACACCATAGCACAATGGTATATCGGGGTGGAGCAATCACACCCTATATGATAAGGTGTGCTCTATGATGAGTACTACTGAGTTACCTATTTCCTTTTTGGGAGTTATGCACTTGAGAAGCTGCATACCTATTGAATAGGGTTCAAATCAAATCAGTTGCCTACCATTTCATATGTGATATGATAAGGGAAGAGCCCATATCTTAAGTTGGTTAAGATTTGGGGTTGTCCGGGCTATGTCTAAAAGCATAATCCGGACAGGCTCGAGGCAAGGTCTGTTATGTACAACTGGAAAGGTTCCAGCTATACAAACAACAGCAGATGATTTGGTAGAACCAAAGGATTCAGTAGATACCAACGAACCTCAGCCTCTCCGCCGATCTAGTAGGGTTTTCTCACCCACCTGAGAGATACTTCTGTTTCTCTATGACAGTGGGAGCGAGGATTGTATCATGAGATGATGACCCAACTAGTTTCGAGCTGGCCATCAGGAGTAAGACTCTGTCAGAATGGCTGGATGCTTAGCGATCTGAGATGGAATCCATGTACACCAACAAAGTATGGACTTTGGTTGCTATATCTGAAGGGTTAAATCCCCATCAGGAGCAAGTATATCTTGAGAAGATTACTTGGTGTAGATGGAAAAGTTGAGACTTTCAAAGCTAGACTTGTTAAAGGTTTTCGTCATCGACCAGGCGTGGATAATGATGAAACCTTTTCAAGTGACTATGCTTAAGTCCATCCGGATCCTACTTGCCACGGCTACATACCATGACTACGATATCTGGTGGTTGGGTGTCATGACAGCTTTTCTAAATGATATTTTAGAAGAGAACGTATGTAAGTACACAGCCAGAGGGCTTCGTAGACAGTGGGAGCAGCGGAAACGTGTACAAGATGCTTTATAAGATAAAGCAGGCATCGCGGGGTTGGAACATCTGTTTTGATGTGGTAGTCAAAGAGTTTGACTTCATCAAAATGGTAGATGAACCTTGTATATACAAAAAGGTAGTAGGGAGTATGGTGGTGATCCTCGTAGAGTACGTGGATGACATACTCTTGATAGGGAAAGAGTTTCCTATGCTACGATCGATCAATATCCGCTTATCACAATGATTCTCCACATAGGATCAAAGTGATACCTCCTAAATCCTGGGTTTTGGATCTATAAGATAGATCTAATTGGATGTTAGGATTCTCACTAGTTGTAGTGAGATGGTATCAACCGATCCTGGGGAGAATCACTGGAAGGGTTCCAGAGTGATAAGGACGACTGAAAGTCAGTCACAGGCATTGTCTTTACCCTCTATCGAGGGACGGTATGTTGGAAGAGTTCCAAGCTAGATACCGTGGCATACTAGACGATTAAGGCTGGATACATCGCTGCTTAAGATGCTACCAAAGAGGTCGTCTGGGTGTATAATGGTTCATGAGATGAACTTTGTTCCTCCCATTGTGTGACAATGGAGTTGTGGCTTGTGCCAAGGAACGCTGGTCCCATCAGTGATCCAGACATATTCTAAGGCAGTGTCACCTGATCATGGAGATAGTTGATCTCCAGGGTGATCGAGGTCAGGAGAGTAGACTCAGAGGACAACACGGCGGATCCACTCACAAAGGCCTTTTCCCAGAGAGAGACTTTTATGGGATGGTTGAGTATGAGATACTACAACCACTGCTATCAGATGGCCCTAGTGTAGGTGGGAGATTGTTAGTAATATGTATGCCCTAGAGGCCATTACTATACATAGGATGTATATTGTAGTGGATGCTTGGACATATATAGGGAGGACTTTCTTGCTCGACATGATAGTATGCTATCTGGTTGCTCTTTACCTTAACGTGTATACTGTTTGTCTCTTTGTTACATGTTGGTAAAGCCCTTAGGATGTGTACTTGACTACATGGACTATGATGCAGATCATAATAGTGGGGACAGGGTAGTCCATAAGTACATCCTTCAAGGTCCCTAGTCGTGGGTGTATCGAGACGGGGCATCGATATACTAGAGTAGACTAGCGTATACCTTCTCGACCCACACAGATGGGCGATGGATGAACCCTTATCCATTGGTGTTTGACATCAGAGATGATATACGGGTGCTCAGTAGAGACTGGATACACTGGACGGACTCGCCGAGAACTCCCAGATGGTATTATACCTTACGTCAGATGGCAGTTCTCTGGTGACACTGGTACGGAGTAGTCTGTTGACCCGAGATCGTCATAGAGTCTTGTGTGGTTCCCACTGTGCTTTGATTTCCACCTTACCACGTCCAAGAGGGCGTGCAAAACGGTGGTTTTTGGGTACAGTCCCGAATCACATGGAGGCAATGAGCGATAGAAGGGGATTCGTCTCTCCCGGTATAGGGAGTTGATGTTGCGCTGTGTTCGATTGTCTATAATCGGAAATCCCTGGCCAGGGTTGCTGAGATTTACTGGTAAGTGTTACCTGTAGTTTCTCGAACTGTTATAGACCTCATATCGACATGACTTATCAAGCTATTGGGGTCTGACGTTTACCACCCCTAGGCGAAATATGCGACATATCAGACGATCAGACCGGACTGTACGGTAAGTGTTACTGGTTGGATTCACAGGAGGGTGAGCGGGCTTGCTCGTCGATCTTCTCATCGCTCAATACCCGGGTGGCCGTTACGTTTAGCAGACCGCTTGCGGCTTGTAGGTGTTTGATATGATCATCACCTGCTGCCGGCGTATTGACGAGTCTTTAGAGTCCTACACAGAGATTTCCGGGCTCAAGCGAAACGAAATAGGAGCGCATATGAGATATGTGCGGGACCGAGAATAATGCGTGTATGTGATACCGTATTCTATTCTTGCGTTGAATGTATCGAATGGTTATATGCGATATGACCTAGTTATCGAATCGAGGTTTGATTCGATAAGCCGATACATTGGATACTAGTCGGTTATATGCGATATGACCGGATCATTGAATCAAGTGTTGATTTAATGATTTAATGCATAATTATATATTTGATATATTATTTTGCATTAACTAGTATTGGTTCATTTTAAATGGATTTTCTCACTTGAAGTTCACAAGTTGTATATGAGATATACTTTTGTGCACTTGTTTATATCATGTTTGATGATACATGCTAACTTGATTAGGTGTATGATTAAACCATGGTTAGTTAATGGTTAGGGTTTCATTTGATTTATTTATGCCTTTATTTATTTTGTTTTGACAAAAAGATAAAGGGAAATGAAAACAAAAGGGTTGCTTTCAAAGATGAAGCTTGTTGAAGCTTCATGAAGGTTTGACCAATGTGACCATTTTGTCTTCATCACTAAACCTAACCATTCACTAACCCTAGTTGATTCTCTACACCTAACCATGGTTTGCATAGATAAGATTTCATTTTCTTTTATTTTGGAAAATAACTTATCATAACATTATCTTCTTCTTCTTCTCCTTCAAGAAGAAAACCAAGTTTCCATTAATGGTGATTGATGAAAAAGAGTGAGAAATCCAAATCTAAAGTGAACCCACCTCCTATTTCTTCATCCTCTACCTCTTGCCAAGTAGTATAGGGTGTTTCCTTCACAAGTTTTCATGGCTTGGTGAAGGTGGAGCTTGATCTTGTGATGCCTCGACGTAGATCATCTTCGGCATCGTCGTCGATGACCTAGCCCGCTTTTTCTCCGATGAAGCCAACGCTAGAGCCCGGGATCCGATGATCGCAGCGAGGAGACATCATCACGGAGCTATGGAGGTGGAGCACCGGATCTACAAAGGTTGTATTTTCGTTAACTCATAGTTAAGTTGTTAACTTGTTATCAGTTTCGCCTAAAATTCTAGTTAACGATCCGTATTAGGGTTTCTCGGCACCGTAATTTTTGAAATTGGCATGCTTGATGTCTTGTGAGACCTCTTGAGAGTGCCTAGGAACCCTACAGCTCTGATACCAATGTAGGGTTGCCAGGCACACGCACAAGGGTCACGAGGCATCAACCATGCCCGATTTAAAAATTAGCCGTGTCGAACAACCCGATACGAGATCTTTAAACTAGAGATTAGGCGAAAACATGCATGTTAAACACTTTAACACTAAGTGAGAGGGATTACAACCTTTGTAGATCCGGTCCTTCACTTCTTAAGCTCCGTGTTGAGGTCCCTACGCTGCGATCATCGTGTTCCGGACTCTCGAGAGGCTTCAGGAAGAGAAAGATGCATTCTTGCTTCCGATCTTCGATAACAAAGATGAACTACGTTGAAGTTTCAATAACACAAGCTAACACTCATAAAATGATGTGAACACCCTCATCTAAATGGCAAGGATAGACGAGGATGATGAAGTAAGATTTTTGCTCTCTTTTATTATCTTTTTCTTACACATTTTTCATCACAAAATCAAAGCTAGAAAGATTTTTCATCAAGGAAGAAGAAGAAGAAGAAGAAGAAGAAGAAGAATAGTAAATTCTATTTGTGATGAATAATGAATTGTGTTAATAATTGCTTATGCAACCTGTTAGTTGTATGTATGCCCTAGAGGCCAGTATTGTACAGATTATGTATATTATATTGGATGCTTGGACATATATAGAGATGACTTTCTTGCTCGACATGATAGTATGCTATCTGGTTGCTATTTATCTTAACATGTACACTAGTCTCTTTATACTGTCTTATAGTTACATGTTGGTAAAGCCCTTAGGATTTGTACTTGACTACCGGGACTATGATGCAGATCATACTTGTGGGGACATGGTAGTCCATAAGTACATCCTTCAAGGTCCCTAGTCGTGGGTGTATCGAGACAGGGCATCGATATACCAGAGTAAACTAGCGTATACGCTTCTCGACCCATGTGATGGGCGATGGATGATCCCATATCCATTGGTGTTTGACATCAGAGATGGTATACGGGTGCTCAGTGGAGACTGAGTACACTGGACGGACTCGCCGAGAACTCCCAGATGGTATTATACCTCACGTCAGATGGCAGTTCTCAGGTGACACTTGTACAGGTTAGTCTGTAGACCCGAGATCGTCATAGAGTCTTGTGTGATTCCCACTGTGCTTTGATCTCCACCTTACCACGTCCATGAAGGCGTGCAAAACGGTGGTCTTTGGGCACAGTCCCGAGTCACATGGAGGCAATGAGCGATAGGAGGGGTTTCGTCTCTCCCGGTATTGGGGGTTGATGTTGCGCTGTGCTCGATTGGCCGTAACAGGGAAGTCCCTGGCCAGGGTTGATCAGAGATTTGCTGGTAAGTGTTACCAGTAGTTTCTCGACCCGTTACGAGCCTCACATCAGCACGACTTATCGGGTTATTGGGGTCTGACGTATACCACCCCTAGACTTGATATGCGACGTATCAGGCGAAGAGACCGGACTGTATGGTAAGTGTTACTGGTCGGATTCGCAGGAGTGTGAGCGGGCTAGCTCGTCGATCTTCTGATTGCTCAATACCCGGGTGGCCGTTACGTTTAGCAGACCGCTTGCGGCTTGTGGGTGCTTGATATGATCATCATCTGCTACCGGCGTATTGACGAGTCTTTAGAGTCCTACACAGAGGTTTCCTGGCTCAAGCGAAACGAAATAGGAGCGCATATGAGATATGTGCAGGACCGGGAATGATGCGTGTATGTGATACCACATTTCATTCTCGCGATATATGTTTCGATTGGTTATATTCGATATGACCTAGTTATCGAATCATTGATTCGATAAATCGATACATTAGATTCTAGTCGGTTATGTGCGACATGACCGGATCATTGAATCAAATGTTGATTTAATGATTTAATGCATAATTATATATTTGATATATTGCATTGCATTAACTAGTATTGTTTCACTTTAAACGGATTTTTCTCACTTGATGCACATTGTATATGTGATATGCTTTAGTGCACTACTTTGTATCATGTTTGATGATACTTGATAATGTGATTAAGTGTAAAGGGTTAAACCATGGTTAGGTGATGATTAGGGTTTTGGTTTTTCATTTATTTGTTTGTTTATTTATTTGAAAGGATTAAGTTAAGAATGGTGGCTTATTTTGGAGCTATGTTGAAGCTTCATGAAGCTTTGACAAAGTCCACCATCCTTATCTCATCCTTAACCCTAACCACACTTACTAACCTTGGTTTAATCTCTACACTTGACCATGGTCAAGATATGATAAGTATTCATATTAGTTTTGTTTTAAAATATGAAGACTTATCTTTCTTTCTTCATCTTCATTTTCTTCTTCTTCTTCAAGCTCAAGGTCCATCAATGGCAACTTGAGTTAAAGTGAGATAAATCCAATTCTAAAGTGAACCCACCTCCTATTTCTTCACCCTCTACCTCTTGCCAAGTTGTTTTGGGTGTTTACTTCACAAGTTTCACAAGTTTGTGAAGTCGGAGCTTGAGTTTGTGCAACCTCGACGTAGATCGTCTTTGACACGAAGCCGACGACCTATTCCGCACGTTTCTCCGATGAAGCCGTCACGAGAGTTCAAGCTTCAAGATGGACAGCGAGAAGACTTCGTTGCGGAGCTGTGGAGGTGGATATCCGGATCTACAAAGGTTGTAATTTCCGTATCCTAGTAGTTAAGTGTTAACTAGCTTTTAGTTTCGCCTAAACATCTAGCAAACGATCCGTAGTCGGGTCTCTCGGCACCGTTAAAATTTTAATATGGCATGTTCGATGCCTTGTGTGACCTCATTAGGGTGCCTAGGAACCCTACAGTGGTATCAGAGTCTAGCTAGAGCCTTAGGCGAAGTCTAGACGGAGTTCGAAGTCCGAACGAACCCGAAACCCAAATACTTTAGAGCTCTCTGGACATTTTCATAAATCTGGGATTTTTTAATATTAAAAATGTCTAAAAAATTCAGTAAAGAATTATAAGAATTACGGTGCATTTAATTTTTAATGAACAGTTCCTTTAGCCGCGGAAGCGCGGCAGAAGCATGGCTTCTGCCGCGGTTCCGCGGCCATATAGTGACGTCAGCCCTATTTAAATGCACAGTAATACCTGATAAATTCCACTGAGTTTTCTGGGTATTTTTAAATTTATTTAAGGGTTGAGTGCTCTGGAGTTATATTGGGAATCGATGAATTCGATCGGAATATCAAACTTTGTCTAAGTGTTTTTCCAGATAACTGTAGAATATGTTAAAGAGTTCGACCGGATACAAATACCCAAGTTTTCCCCTGCCGGAATAATTCCAAGTGTTGGATTTTTCTGTGGTTAAAAGACGTTCTGAGTAGTGCAAGTAACGCGATGGTCCCTCTAGAAGACAACAAACCTTAACTCGATTATGTGACCGTCTTGAACTGCCCTTTGAACCTTCGGGTTTGGGGCAGTACGGCGTGCCACATGTGAGGCGTTGGCTTGACCCTTCTACGGCTGGACCGTTGGTACTGAGGTATGAAGTGAATGTCTTTGAACCTATTTCATGTGTTGATCGGTGTCGGGAAAACTTGGGTGTTCGAATGTTCGATCGGAAAGTTTAATATATTCTATTTATCCGGAATTGGATACAATAATTGGAATTCACAAACAGTTATGAGATAACTGGATGAATGTTATAGATCTAGCAGTTTAGTTTCACAAGATATCGAAAAGAGTTTTCAATGATGGGACTAAAATGCGGGGTTTATAACTGTTAGGCATGCGATGTCTAAAGAGATTGCGGATTCCAATTGTTGTAGTTTTACACTTTCTTTTCTGTGACCGTAAGTGTAGTATGTTCATATCGCCGGTTTCGTTGCTATACGTCAACGACAATTGGGGTATGCATACTTACTTACGTTGATAACATGTGATGTTATGTGTTGCTGGATATGTTATATTGGATCGTCGTATTCGAATAGCCGGGGGTTTTTATGTGAGATGAGTGTTTTTCATTTTCATTCATGTAAAAACTTGTATGTAATATTCTTTTATTTGGGGCACTTCCAGGTAGCGGAAGATGTCACCTTTTGTATATTATTTACTTTTCCGCATTAGGATAGACCCAAGGAGGGGAGCACAAGTAACCGGGTTCTGGGGTCCAGTGGGAGACCAACTCGAGGAGTCGAGTCCGGGTCTGCTAACCCTAGAATTGGCAGGGTTGCTTGCCGCTCTCGTAAGGGTCTAGGGGTATGGGATTGGCTATTCATCACGACCGTGGAATCCGTGTTTTATACTGGCTCGTATTGAAAACACGGACGTCCTAGTATATCCAATATTTCATATGTTTATTCTGCTGCGATATCTGTGATGTGATTCTGTGATGGATATAGTATATAGTATATATGATATATTATATAGACGTTACTTATGTTTTTCACCCGCGCTAGCCCTGCCCTGCTCTGTCGTTAGTTACCTAACTTAACGGTGCACGAGGGGACATCGAGGCGAATGCGGATGGCATAAGTGTACGTCATATCTATCTGTGATGTTTAGGTATTTAAATGATGGGACTTCATTAATGTGATTAATGAAAGATAAGAAACCTAAGATGTTGTGGAATCAAATTTTAAAATAAAACAGGTAGCTACAGTTCTTGCTTTGCATAGCGGTATATGTGATATGCCCTACACCTTATTCGATGAGGAAAGGACCGAGATCCCTTCACCGGGAGTGACTCCTTTAGCAATAACTGGCAGATGCTACACACTCGATTTGCTTTTGATTGCTTTTGAGTTTTTGCTTTGCACAGCGATATATATGATATATCCCGCACCTCATTCGACGAGGAAAGGACCGAGATCCCTTCTCCGGGAGTGACTCCTTTAGCAAAACCAGAAAAGCCTCAAAATCACTCCATTTCAAAACTTCATTTGATTCTACAACGATATCAAGTTCATTACGCTCATGGTTTTATGAAAACCTGCGTAGCCCTCCGTCATTTCAGATAAATCCTACTTAGTATTCGTGCTACGTTTGTTGACCTCCGTCAAGGCGTAGTGTGCGGTAGCTAACTAGTATTTGTCTGCTTATGCATATGATGCAGATTGGATTAGGGTAGTCGTACGACCTTGTTGACCTCCGTCAAGGGTCGTGCGGGTGGGTTTGATTCAATCAAGAAATGACGGGTTGAACTTGACTTGCACCCTGTGGTTTGTTGACCTCCGTCAAGGTCATAGGATGCTTGGGGCAAAATATTATCGGGAATTTCAAGTGTTGAAATTTGCAATGAGATTGCATACCTTCTATGAGATAGTTGGATCCCAATACCCGCTGCGAGTAAGAGTTACTCCTGGGAGAGTTTTACACATTACAATTAGCCGATCAAGTAGGTGTCTAGAAAGGTGTTAACGAGGTTACGCCTCTGGGAAAACGAGGTTTACAGTAATTAGGTTCGTGCGAAAGCACGGGGGACCTCCCTCAAAGTACCGACACTGGCCTGGCTAAAAGATTGGCGAACCTGTAGTGTGTAATTAATCCCGGCTAGTCTTTCCTTTTAGGGTTTGGAGGAAGATTTGATAAAAAGCAGTGGGAGCCATCCTGATTAGATAAGATAATAACCAATCTGATCTTGCACGAGCATACGCTAAAGTGTTTTCTTCTCTCTCTCTCCAGGTAGCGACCAGTTCATGCCTTAATCAAGATAATAATATGGATGTATTGACCGAACCCGCATGTTATACTGTGCTGGGGAACGTTGGTTCCGTTCTTTCCTATAAGAGTTATAGGAATGAACAGGATATAGGGGAATACCAGGATTCCCATGCCACCCGAATGAAGAAAGTACATGTTGATGCATTTTCTTCGGGTGTGTTCGTTACTGAGAACTGTTTCTCTATTTGCTCTACGTCCTGGGTATTGGATACCAGGTCGGGATCCCATATATGTAATCAGTTACATGGGCTAAGGAAAGGTAGAGAACTTGGAGAAGGTGATAAAGACATTAGAGTTGGAAATGGTGCAATTGTTGCAGCTAAGACTGTCGGGGAATATCACCTTGTATTACCAACTGGTAATACATTGGTTCTGAACGAATGCTATTACATGCCGAACCTGATATGCAACATTATATCGGTTTCTTTATTAAGTAAAGAGGGATATAATTTTGTATTACAGGACAATGTTATGAACATTTTCCATAACCAAAAGTTGGTTGGATCAGGCACGTTATGCAATGGCATTTATGTTCTAAATCAATCAACAGTTCTGAGCATAACAAACACACACAAGAGGAAGAGTTCTGAACTCAACGAATCCTTCTTGTGGTATTGTAGACTGGGTCACATCAATGCGACACGACTGGCTAAGTTGCATAAGGATGGGTATTTGAAACCATTCGAATTTTCATCTTATGACACTTGCCAGTCATGTCTCAAAGGCAAGATGACCAAAACTCCGTTTACGGGACACGGAAAAAGAGTTACCGAACTCTTGGGACTAATACATAGTGATGTATGCGGTCCAATGTCTACACATGCCAGGGATGGTTCTTCGTACTTCATTACATTCACTGACGATCTCTCAAGATACGGACATGTGTACTTGATAAGACACAAGTCTGAAGCTTTTGAGAAATTTAGAGAATATAAACAAGAAGTCGAGAAACAAACCGGAAAAAGTATTAAAATCCTTCGATCTGATCGAGGAGGTGAATACTTGAGCAATGAATTCCTGGACTTCCTAAAAGAGAATGGGATTCTCTCTCAGCTTACTCCTCCTTATACACCACAGCACAACGGTGTATCGGTGCGGAGGAATCGCACCCTATTAGATATGGTGCGCTCTATGATGAGTACAGCTGAGTTACCTATTTCCTTCTGGGGGTATGCGCTTGAGACAGCGGCATAACTATTGAATCAAGTTCCAACTAAATCTGTACCTACCACACCATATGAGATATGGAGTGGGAAGAGACCATGTCTTAAACGAGTTAAGATATGGGGTTGTCTGGCCTATGTCAAAAGGCAAAATCCAGACAAACTCGAGGCACGGTCAGTTCTATGTAAGTTTGTGGGATATCCTAAACATTCAAATGGATATCTCTTCTACCACAGTGAACAACAAAAAGTGTTTATTGCTCAACATGCCACCTTTTTAGAAAAGGAATTTCTTGCAAAAGAGATTAGTGGCTCTGAGGTAGAACTGGAAGAAGTTCCAGAAACACAAACTATAACTGAAGATTTAGTGGAACCAGAAAATTCGGTAGTACCCGACGAACCTCAGCCTCTCCGCCGATCTGGTAGGGTTTCTTGTCCACCTGAGAGATACTACGGTTTTCTCATTGATGGTGGAAGCGAGGATTGCATCATGGAGGATGATGACCCAACTAGCTTCGAGCAGGCCATCACGAGTGGGGACTCAGTGAAATAGCTGGATGCTATGCTGTCCGAGATGGAATCCATGTACACCAACAAAGTATGGACTTTGGAAGTTGCTCCTGAAGGGGTAAAACCCATTGGGAGCAAGTGGATCTTCAAGAAGAAATTTGGTGTAGATGGGAAAGTGGAGACTTTCAAAGCTAAACTTGTAGCAAAGGGTTTTCGTCAAAGACCAGGTGTGGACTATGACGAAACCTTTTCTCCAGTGGCTATGCTTAAATCCATCCGAATCATGCTTGCCATTGCTGCCTTTCATGACTACGAAATCTGGCAAATGGATGTTAAGACCGCCTTTCTAAATGGTGATTTAGAAGAGTGCGTGTACATGACTCAGCCAGAGGGCTTCGTAGACAGTGGGAGCAGCGGGAAGGTGTGCAAGCTGCTTAAATCCATTTATGGATTAAAGCAAGCATCGCGGAGTTGGAACATCTGCTTTGACGTCGTTATCAAAGAGTTTGATTTCGTCAAAAATCCAGATGAACCATGTATCTACAAGAAAGTGGCAGAGAGTAAGGTTGTCTTCCTCGTATTGTACGTGGACGACATACTCTTGATAGGAAATGATATTCCTATGCTGCAATCGGTCAAGCTCTTCTTATCACAAAGATTCTCAATGAAAGATCTTGGTGATGCCTCCTGCATATTGGGGATCAGGATCTATAGAGATAGATCCAAACGGATTTTGGGATTGTCCCAATCCAGGTACATTGACACCATACTATAGAGGTTTAGTATGGAAGAGTCCAAGCGTGGGAATATGCCCACGATCTCTGGAGTCACTCTCTCCAAAGTGATGTCTCCCAAGACTGATTTAGAGAGAGCTCGCATGCAAGGGATACCCTATGCTTCGGCAGTAGGCTCTATCATGTATGCGATGCTATGTACCAGACCCGATGTAGCATACTCACTAAGTGTAGTGAGCAGGTATCAAGCTAATCCTGGAGAGAGTCACTGGACAGCTGTGAAGAGCATTCTCAAGCACTTGCGAAGGACTAGAGATATGTTCTTGGTGTATGGTAACGGAGAACTCCAAGTGGAGTCCTTTACCGATTCGAGCTTCCAGAGTGATAAGGACGACTCTAAGTCATAGTCGGGCTTTGTCTTTACCCTTTACGGAGGGGCGGTTAGCTGGAAGAGTTCCAAGCAGGAAACCGTGGCAGACTCGACGATGGAGGCTGAATACATCGCTGCCAACGATGCTGCTAAAGAAGCTGTCTGGATCAAGAAGTTCATTTCCGAACTTAGAGTGGTTCCATCCATTGAGCATCCAATACCTTTGTATTGCGATAACAATGGAGCGGTGGCTTTGGCCAAGGAACCCAGGAACCATCAGCGGTCCAGGCATATTCTGAGGCGGTATCACCTGATCCGGGAGATAGTTGATCGCCGGGAGATCGAGGTCAGGAGAGTTGACACGAAGAACAACACGGCGGATCCACTCACGAAGGCCATTCCACAGATACAGTTTGAGAGACTCTTCGGGATGCTCGGTATGAGATACTACAGCAGCTGGCCCTAGTGCAAGTGGGAGATTGTTAGTTGTATGTATGCCCTAGAGGCCAGTATTGTACAGATTATGTATATTATATTGGATGCTTGGACATATATAGAGATGACTTTCTTGCTCGACATGATAGTATGCTATCTGGTTGCTATTTATCTTAACATGTACACTAGTCTCTTTATACTGTCTTATAGTTACATGTTGGTAAAGCCCTTAGGATTTGTACTTGACTACCTGGACTATGATGAAGATCATACTAGTGGGGACATGGTAGTCCATAAGTACATCCTTCAAGGTCCCTAGTCGTGGGTGTATCGAGACGGGGCATCGATATACCAGAGTAGACTAGCGTATACGCTTCTCGACCCATGTGATGGGCGATGGATGATCCCATATCCATTGGTGTTTGACATCAGAGATGGTATACGGGTGCTCAGTAGAGACTGAGTACACTGGACGGACTCGCCGAGAACTCCCAGATGGTATTATACCTCACGTCAGATGGCAGTTCTCAGGTGACACTTGTACAGGTTAGTCTGTAGACCCGAGATCGTCATAGAGTCTTGTGTGATTCCCACTGTGCTTTGATCTCCACCTTACCACGTCCATGAGGGCGCGCAAAACGGTGGTCTTTGGGCACAGTCCCGAGTCACATAGAGGCAATGAGCGATAGGAGGGGTTTCGTCTCTCCCGGTATTGGGGGTTGATGTTGCGCTGTGCTCGATTGGCCGTAACAGGGAAGTCCCTGGCCAGGGCTGATCAGAGATTTGCTGGTAAGTGTTACCAGTAGTTTCTCGACCCGTTACGAGCCTCACATCAGCACGACTTATCGGGTTATTGGGGTCTGACGTATACCACCCCTAGACTTGATATGCGACGTATCAGACGAAGAGACCGGACTGTATGGTAAGTGTTACTGGTCGGATTCGCAGGAGTGTGAGCAGGCTAGCTCGTCGATCTTCTGATCACTCAATACCCGGGTGGCCGTTACGTTTAGCAGACCGCTTGCGGTTTGTGGGTGCTTGATATGATCATCATCTGTTACCGGTGTATTGACGAGTCTTTAGAGTCCTACACAGAGGTTTCCTGGCTCAAGCGAAACGAAATGGAGCGCATATGAGATATGTGCAGGACCGGGAATGATGCGTGTATGTGATACTGCATTTCATTCTCGCGATATATGTTTCGATTGGTTATATTCGATATGACCTAGTTATCGAATCATTGATTCGATAAATCGATACATTAGATTCTAGTCGGTTATGTGCGACATGACCGGATCATTGAATCAAATGTTGATTTAATGATTTAATGCATAATTATATATTTGATATATTGCATTGCATTAACTAGTATTGGTTCACTTTAAACGGATTTTTCTCACTTGATGCATATTGTATATGTGATATGCTTTAGTGCACTACTTTGTATCATGTTTGATGATACTTGATAATGTGATTAAGTGTAAAGGGTTAAACCATGGTTAAGTGATGATTAGGGTTTTGGTTTTTCATTTATTTGTTTGTTTATTTATTTGAAAGGATTAAGTTAAGAATGGTGGCTTATTTTGGAGCTATGTTGAAGCTTCATGAAGCTTTGACAAAGTCCACCATCCTTATCTCATCCTTAACCCTAACCACACTTACTAACCTTGGTTTAATCTCTACACTTGACCATGGTCAAGATATGATAAGTATTCATATTAGTTTTGTTTTAAAATATGAAGACGTATCTTTCTTTCTTCATCTTCATTTTCTTCTTCTTCTTCAAGCTCAAGGTCCATCAATGGCAACTTGAGTTAAAGTGAGATAAATCCAATTCTAAAGTGAACCCACCTCCTATTTCTTCACCCTCTACCTCTTGCCAAGTTGTTTTGGGTGTTTACTTCACAAGTTTCACAAGTTTGTGAAGTCGGAGCTTGAGTTTGTGCAACCTCGACGTAGATCGTCTTTGACACGAAGCCGACGACCTATTCCGCACGTTTCTCCGATGAAGCCGTCACGAGAGTTCAAGCTTCAAGATGGACAGCGAGAAGACTTCGTTGCGGAGCCGTGGAGGTGGATATCCGGATCTACAAAGGTTGTAATTTCCGTATCCTAGTAGTTAAGTGTTAACTAGCTTTTAGTTTCGCCTAAACATCTAGCAAACGATCCGTAGTCGGGTCTCTCGGCACCGTTAAAATTTTAATATGGCATGTTCGATGCCTTGTGTGACCTCATTAGGGTGCCTAGGAACCCTACACAACCATGGTTAAAGATGATAGGCTAATCATTGTAGAGACTTAACCAAGGGTTAGGGTTTTGGTTAGGTTAAAGAATGAGTCACTCACAAATATCTTTGCAAAAACAAAAACAAAACCTTCTAGAAACTTCTAGAAAGAGCTAACCCAAATCAAACCCTAACCTTGTTTAATATCCACTAATCATGTTGCATTAGTAATTATAACATGTTACAATATTATATATCATATATATAATATTTATTGTAACAAAATAAAAAAATACAATTAACATATATCGCATATATATCAATGTATTACCCGAGTAAGAAAAAGAATCTTTTAGTGAGCTAATATTAGTTAATATAATTTAATATATCATATATATATTATTATACATTAAATTATCGAATCAACACTTGATCCGACAATCCGGCTATATCGCATATAACCGACTAATATCTCATTTACAGATTCATCGAATCAACACTTGATCCGATGACCCGGCTGATATCAAATATTATGAGAATAGAATACGGTATCACATATCGCATTATCCTCGGTCCTGCACATATCATATATGTGCTCCTACTCCGTTTTGCCTGAGCTAAGAAACCTCTGTGTAAGACTCTAAAGAATCGTCAATACACCGGCAGTAGGTGATGATCATATCAAACACCCACAAGCTGCAAGCGGTCAGCTAAACGTAACAGCCACCCAGGTATTGAGCGCTCAGAAGATCACATTCTCCTGCGAATCCAAACAGTAACACTCCCGTACAGTCCGGTCTCGTCGTCTGATATGTCGCATATCTCGCCTAGGGATGGTAAACGTCAGACCCCAGTAGCTTGATAAGTCGTGTCGATATGAGGTCTATAACAGCTTGAGAAACTACTGATAACACTTACCAATAAATATCAGCAACCCTGGCCAGGGATTTCCAGTTATAGCCAATCGAACACAGCACAACATCAACTCCCTATACCGGGAGAGACGAATCCCCTCCTATCGCTCATTGCCTCCATGTGATTCGGGACTGTACCCAAAAGCAACCTTTTTGCACGCCCTCTTGGACATGGTATGATGGAAATCAAAGCACAGTGGGAATCACCGAAGACTCTATGACGATCTCGGGTCAACAGACTACTCTGTACCAGTGTCACCGGAGAACTGCCATCTGACGTGAGGTATAATACTATCTGGGAGTTCTCGGCGAGTCCGTCCAGTGTACCCAGTCTCCACTGAGCACCCATACAACATCCTTGATGTCAAACACCGATGGATATGGGATCATCCATCGCCCATCATATGGGTCAAGATGCGTATACGCTAGTCTACTCTGGTGTATCGATGCCCTGTCTCGATACACCCTTGACTAGGAACAGTTATAGGATGTACTCGCCGACTACCGTGGCCCCACTAGTATGATCTCACTATAGTCCCAGTAGTCGAGTACATATCCTAAGGGTTTTATCAACATGTAACATAGAGACAATCAGAATACATGTCAAGATAAAGTACAACCAGATAGCGTACTATCATGTCGAGCAAGAAAGTCCTCTCTATATATGTCCAAGCATCCACTACAATATACATCGTATGTACAGTAATGGCCTCTAGGGCATACATATAACTAACAATATGCACTGCTGGTACTGCCTGCTTGTATATTATTTGTTTGGGACATGACCTGGTTGAGGTCGATGTCACCGTTGTACATATTTTCTTTTCTGTACTTGGATTACCCCGCGATGGAGTGCACGGATAGTCGGGTTCTAGAGGGCAACGGGCCCGCATCTCATGGCTTTGAGACGGAAGGGGCCTCACTCTAGAATTGGTGGGCTATTCGCCGCACTCGTAGGGGGTACAGGTTGACCCAAGGAGGGGTGCTCAAGTTACCGGATTCCGTGAAGTGCCGGGTGGCCCATTCACTTTGATGAAGGAGGCTGCCTCGCTTCTGGTTTTGACGGGTAACTTACCGTACTCGTAGGGGTCTCGGTTTTCATTGCACAGGCTATCCATACGACCCGGGGAACATCGGGTTTCACTTGCGGCTCAAAGGAAACCCGGGGCTCCCAGATTATCTGTATTATTCTGTGATGCTTATTGCTTATTTGTGATGTTGCATTTATTATGCCTGGAGCGATTATATTATATATTGTTATATATATACTAGTAGATGTTGTATATGTTTTTCACCCGTGCTAGTCCAGCCCCCGCTCTGTCATTAGTTAAGTAACCTAACGGGTGATGACGGGACCCAGTGGCGAATGAGGATGGCATATACGTACATTATATTTTCGTTCTTTTCTGGTGTGATTAATTGATGGGACTGCATTGATTCTAATCAATGCAAGGAAAACGGACCTATTTGATGTTGTTGGAATAAATTATCAAAAGTAGTTATTATAAGGACGTTTTCTTTTATTTTGCACGGAGGTATTCGGTTATGAATATCCAGCACCTCATTCCACGAGGCAAAGGCCGAGATCCCTTCATCGAGAGTGACCCCTTGGGCAGAAGTTTGTATCAGGGTAATAACTTCACTATAGTCGATTACTTTTTTTCTTTGCATCGCGGTATTCAGCTTGTAATATCCTACACCTCATTCTACGAGGAAAGAGCCAAGATCCCTTCACCGGAAGTGACCTCTTTAGCAAAGGTTTTCGCCACTATATATTTGTAAAAAGCTATCCGATTCCTTCAACGATATCAAGTTCATTACGTTAAAGGTTTTTCGCCAAAAACCATTCGTAGCCCTCCATCATTTCAGATGGGTAGCACTTAGTATTCATGCTATGTATGTTGGCTTTTTTCAAGGCATAGTGTATGGTAGCTATTTGTTACTTTTCTGTTGCATAGATAGATGCGTTAGTTTGGGATAGTCGTACTATTATTTTGGCCTTCGTCAAGGGTATGTACGGGTGGGTTCGAATTAACCTGGACAATGACGAGTAGAACTTGACATGTGACTTATGATATGTTGGCCTTCGTCAAGGTCATAAGTGCAAGGGGTACAAATCATATCGGGAGTTTCAAACATACAGGAAACTTGCCAGGCATGCGCATACCATCTGGAGTGTGATAACTTGAGTGGATTCCATCAGGTTATCATGCGATGATAGTTCGATCCCGATTCCCACTGATGAGTTGGTTTTGTTGGGTTGCGGCAACGCCCCGGCCGTCTTTCCGAGGCCAAATGCGGAGCAAAAACCTTTTACAAACTGGTGCTAACCGCATCCGAATCCCGGATCTTTCCATTAACTATAAACTAGTATACTGTAAAGGGGGTTTAGAGATCATACCGATCGATCCATGTCCATCGGTCTTTAAGCTCTGTCCCTAGCATGTTGCGGATGCGCCGACGAAACTCGCTCTCCAATCTCTCTCGATCTACGATCTCCTCCTCGCCGAAAACTGCGCCATGTCAACGAATCTTTATCCAGGCTCCCGCCTCTGAACCGAGGCAACTCGAACATGAAGTTTGCTAGCCGACATGTCCAAGGTTGTTGTAGAATAAGCGTAGAACACTTTGTCTCGAGTCACCCAAGCGGTTGGGTGAGGGTTAATCGAAGTTGCCATTAGAGAAGTGAGGAGAAATGAGCAATTGGAATGGCTAAGGATTTTTGTGCAAATGAGATGAATCACTCTCTCTCACAAAAATGAGGGGGCTGTCCCTAATAGTGGCCAGCCACAATAATGGAGAGAGGAGGGAGGTGAGCAGTAGCAAAAGAAAATGGGGTGATCATAAGAAAAAATGTCACACCAATATCTACACAAATATCCAAAACAATAAATGCAACAAGATCGCTCACAAAACACTCAATCAATCAAGAAACCTTGTGCTTGCTGCTGGATCCCCAGCACCACAGAAAACCCCTCCATTTACTAAATCCACTTTTGCAAATAAACCCCCTTCCAAGCAAGGAAATTCAGCCAAGAAGGAAAGAAAGAAAAATGGCCAAAATGGAATGCGAACTGGCAACTTCAAAAAACGATCCAGTAACAAATTATGGGATAACCCCACTACTGTATATACATACCCGCATTTGTATTCCGACCGAATACAAATGCAATGAGACAAAATCTAGACAGTATAATACTAGGATCCGGCTTAAACCAAAGCCCGCTAGTATTATCCGTCCGAACCAAGACACGTGCACAAGTGCACGCGTATGTTCGAACCCTGCCATAAAACCATACGGCCTCTACAGCGTTTCGCCCGAACTGGGCAACTTTCTGTGGGAGACTCTAAAGACTTGTCAATACTCTGGCAGTGGGTTTAACCATAAGCCGTCAGTGGTACTAGCTGTACGTAACAGCTGCCCATGTACTGAGTGAAAGGGAAGCCGATGAGCGAACTCATCCAGGAACCCTACTGAGCCTATGTGTGACAATATCCGTACAGTCCAGCCCGTTCGTTTATGAGTATCGCATATCGGGCTTAGGGAGCTGGTAAACGTCAGACCCCCAAAAGCGGTATAAGTCGTGTCGGACTGTAGCCCAAATCACCTGAGATACTACTGGAATACCTAACAGTAAATCTCGCTTACCATGACCATGGATTTTGTGTAATGTCTCTCTTAGACACAGCACGATCTCACTCCCAACATAGGGAGAGACGAATCCCCTGCCGATCCGCTCACTGCCTCCATGTGGCTCGGAACTGTACCCAACTAGAACCTGTTTGCACGACTCCTTTGAGCCGTGGTAGGGTAGTAATCAAAGCACAGTGGGAACTCACACAAGACAAATGATGATCTCAGGTCGATAGACTAACCTGTATACTTGTTACCTGGGAATTGCTATCTGACGGCAGGTTTTAATAACCATCTAGCATGTTCCCGGCAAGTCTTGTCCAGTGTACACATAACCCAATGAGCACCTATATACATCTTAGGTGAACTAACTGACACCAATGGCTTATGAGACCGTCCTCCGCCTCTCGTCGGGGTCTCGACTGTATACACTAGTCTACTCCGGAGTATCGATGCCCTATCTCGAAACTCCGGTGACTAGGGACCACTTTTATGGATGTGCTTATAGACTACCCAACTCTCACATATATGATCGCCATCATACTGCTGGTAGTCAACAAAGAATCCTATGGGCTCTGTCAATGTGCAATAGTGATATATATCATGTCACCTAAATCAGTACACGATGATAAAAATAAACCAGGTAGCTTACTATTATCTCGAGTAAGACTGTCCTACCGGTATAGGTCCTCCCTCAATCATTGCAATCACGTGCTTGTGATCCAATAATTGACTTTGAGGGCACTATCCAACAATCTCCCACTTGCACTTAAGGCTAATTATTGCGATGTCGCATACTCACAGCCCGTGTTATACCGAACACCCAACTCATCTACTAATCAGTGTCACAAAGCTCGTTTGTAAAACTATTATGTTCAGGAAATAGCCTCAGTGAGTGGATCCGCTCTGATGTTTCTTTCTATGTCTCTCTAATTCTCAAGTTTGTGGAGAAACCCATCACTCGAAATGAGCAATACCTGTCTTAGAATATGTATGGATATCTGATGGGACCTAGTTCCGAATGAACTCCAAATCCAAACTTCTTAGACTGTATCGTCAACTGAACTTAATCAGTATCCTGTGCCATGCCTCCTTCAGTCTCCGCTTGGACCACCTGTCCAAATTACTGCCCCTCGTCGGAGGGAAAACTATAACTCTGACAATCACTCTGTCATCCAGGTCACCATAGAAGCCTGGAATGATAACTGTCTCCCGAAGGAGGCCACTGTTATCAAATCCCTAGAACATCCACTTATGTTCTAAAACTGCCTCCGAACGTTTCTCCAGGATTGGACCAATATCAACTTATTGCAGCTAGTGCAAAAACAATATCTGGTGTGGAACTTGACGCCTCATGATCAACTAAATTGCCTAAGAAAATGATTTGCCAATCATGCACATCCCTCTCCTCTTTAGTCTGTAAGACACCTTTAGAGAGGGTGACTCCATCACCTGCTGGTACACCACCATGCCAGGAGTCGTCCATTCTAAATACCTTTAGAATGCTGTCTAAGTACCCAGATTGGGAAAATACCCAAATCTAGATCTAAAACCATAAATCTAGTAACCAGAATGTCTGATTTAATATCCATATCCTATGTGGAGAAACCACTATGTGACAACCTAAGTATAACCGATCGTAGTATAGGAGTTTTACTTCCTACTACGTGTATGTCATCCAAATACCAGGACATCACACCCTACTACTTTCTTAACAGATCCATCCCCTATACTGATGAAGTCAAAGCCTATGACTATCACATCAAAAAAAAAAGATCTATCTCCGTTATATTTCCTTTAGTCTATAAATAGACATAAGCTACTTTTCCACTACGCTTCCGTTGCTCCCACTGACTACGACAACCCTCCGGCAGAATAATATACACGTGCACTTATAAAACTAGTTTAGAACGACGCTATACTTTGTTGGAGATAGTACCCTCAAAGTCAATTATTGGATCACAGGCACGTGATTGCAATGATTGAGGGAGGACCTATGCCAGTAGGACAGTCTTACTCAAGATGATAGTATGATATCTGGTTTATCTTTATCATCGTGAACTGATTCAGGTGACCTTACAGGTCACTATTGCGCACTGATAGAGCCCTTAGGATTCTTGCTTGACGGCCAGCAGTATGATGGCGATCATATACGTGGGAGTTGGGGTCTATAAGCACATCCTTAAAAGGTCCCTAGTCGTGGGAGTTTTCGAGACAGGGAATCGATACTCCAGAGTAGACTAGTGTATACAGTCGAGACCCCGACGAGGGGCGGTGGCCGGTCTTACAAGCCGCTGGTGTCAGTTGGTTCACCTAAGATGCATACAGGTGCTCATTGGGTTATGAGTACACCGGACAGGACTCGCTGGGAACATGCTAGTTGGTATTATACCTGACGTCAGATAGCAATTCCCTGGTGACATGTGTACAAGTTAGTTCATCGACCTGAGATCGTCATTTGTCTCATTTGAGTTCCTACTGTACTTTGATTACTATCCTACCACGGCTCAAAGGAGTCATGCAAACAGGTTTTAGTTGGGTACAGTCCCGAGCCACATAGAAGCAGTGAGCGGATCGACAGGGGTTTCGTCTCTCCCGGTATTGGGGGTGAGTTCGCGCTGTGTCTAGGAGAGCCATTACACAAAGCCCTCGGCCGAGACAAGAGATTTACTGGTAGGTATTCAAATAGTATCTCACGGTGTTCTAGGCTATACTCCGACACGACTTGTACCGCTTTTGGGGGTCTGACTTTTACTAACACCCTAGGCCCGCCATGCGATGCTCATAGAGGAACAAACCGGACTGTACGGATATTGTCACTGACAGGCTCAGTAGGGTGTCAAGATGAGTTCGCTCACAGACGTCCCTTTTGGTCAATAGCTGGTAGCCCGTCACGTATGGCTAATACCTCTGACGTGCTAGTGGTTAAATCCACAGCCAAAGTATTGACGAGTCTTTAGAGTCCCACACAGACAGTTTCTCAAGTTTCGGGCGAAACTCTGTAGAGGCCGTATGGAGATATGGCAGGGTTCGATCTTATACGTGCGGTATTGCACGAATCAAGATTGGACGGATAATACTAGCGGGCTTTGGTTTAAGCCGGATCCTAGTATTGTACAGTGTAGATTTTGTCTCATTGCATTTGTATTCGGTCGGAATACAAATGCAGGTATGTAAATACAGTCGCGGGGTTTTCCTGTAATTTATTACGGGATCAGTTTTCTGAAGTTGCCAGTTTGTATTCCGTTCCGGCCAGTTTTCCATTGTTCCTTCATGGCCGGATTTTTCCCGATGGAGGGGTTATTTACAAGTTTGCAAATTAGCATTGTGGAGGGGTTTTCTTGTAAATGAGGGATTATGATTAATCTAGCATCTTTGCTTTTCCTTTTGTGATCATGGCTAGCATTAAATGTGATGGTTTGTGAAAGGATTGGATTAGACTTTGGTGTGACATTTTCTTGTCATTATCATACCATTTCTTCTCTTGCTTTATTCCTTGTAATTTTTCCCTCCACCATGGTTATTAGGGGCCGGCCACTTGAGGGAGAGGGGAGAGGTTCATTTTCTGAAGGGGAATTTGATCTCATATCATTTCCTATGCTAGAAAAATGATAGCACCATTTTCTTCCAAATTTCCTTTTCACCTCCACATCATATTATGGCAACTTCACAACCCCATAAGACAATCAATTCTACACTTCATCTGCAGCAACCTTGGGCACGTCGACTCGCCAACTTCATGCCCGAGTTTTCTCGGTCCAGAGGTTGTTAGTTGTATGTATGCCCTAGAGTCCAGTATTGTACAGATGATGTATATTATATTGGATGCTTGGACATATATAGAGATGACTTTCTTGCTCGATATGATAGTATGCTATCTGGTTGCTCTTTATCTTAACATGTACACTAGTCCCTTTAAACTGTCTTATAGTTACATGTTGATAAAGCCCTTAGGATGTGTACTTGACTACCTGGACTATGATGCAGATCATACTAGTGGGGACATGGTATTCCATAGGTAAATCCTTCAAGCTCCCTAGTCGTCGGTGTATCGAGATGGGGCATCGATGCACCAGAGTAGACTAGCGTATATGCTTTTCTACCCATGAGATGGGCGATGGATGATCCCATATCCGTTGGTGTTTGACATCAGAGATGATATACGGGTGCTCAGTGGAGACTGGGTACACTAGACGGACTCGCCGAGAACTCCCAGATGGTATTATACCTCACGTCAGATGGCAGTTCTCAGGTGACACTTGTACAGGTTAGTCTGTAGACCCGAGATCGTCATAGAGTCTTGTGTGATTCCCACTGTGCTTTGATCTCCACCTTACCACGTCCATGAGGGCGTGCAAAACGGTGGTCTTTGGGTACAGTCCCGAGTCACATGGAGGCAATGAGCGATAGGAGGGGTTTCGTCTCTCCCGGTATTGGGGGTTGATGTTGCGCAGTGCTCGATTGGCCGTAACAGGGAAGTCCCTGGCCAAGGCTGATCAGAGATTTGCTGGTAAGTGTTACCAGTAGTTTCTCGACCCGTTATGAGCCTCACATCGACACGACTTATCGGTTATTGGGGTCTGACGTTTACCACCCCTAGACTTGATATGCGACATATCAGACGAACAGACCGGACTGTACGGTAAGTGTTACGGGTTGGATTCACAGGAGTGTGAGCGGGCTAGCTCGTCGATCTTATGATCGTTCAATACCCGGATGGCCGTTACGTTTAGCAGACCGCTTGCGGCTTATAGGTGATTGATATGATCATCATCTGCTGCCGGCGTATTTACGAGTCTTTAGAGTCCTACACAGAGGTTTCCTGGCTCAAGCGAAACGAAATAGGAGCGCATATGAGATATGTGATGGACCGAGAATAATGCATGTATGTGATACCGTATTTCATTCTCGCGATGGATGTATCAATTGGTTATATTAGATATAACCTAGATATCGAATCAAGGATTGATTCGATAAGCCGATACATAGGATACTAGTCGGTTATATGCGATATGACCGGATCGTTAAATCAAGTGTTGATTTAATGATTTAATGTATAATTATATATTTGATGTATTACTTTGCATTAGCTAGTATTAGTTCACTTTGAATGGATTTTCTCACTTGATGTGCAAGTTGTATATGTGATATACTTTTGTGCACATGTTTGTATCATGTTTGATGATGCTTGCTCATTTGGTTAACTGTATAGAATTAAACCATGGTTAAGTTGATGATTAGGGTTTTGCTTTTTCATTTATTTATTTATTTGTTTATTTATTTATTTAGAAAAGATAAAGATGAGGATGGTGGCTTTCTTTGTTTCTTATTGAAGCTTCATGAAGCTTTGACTTAGTCACCATTCTTGTCTCATGCTTAACCCTAACCATTTGAACTAACCCTAGTTCAATCTCTACACTTAACTATGGTTAAGATTATGATAAGTTTTCAATTTCTTTTTCATTTTAGGATACTTATCATATTCTTTCTTCTTCTTGATCATCTTCTTCTTCAAGAAAAGCTTAAGTCCATCAATGGCAACTTGAGCAAAAGTGAGAGAAATCCAATTCTAAAGTGAACCCACCTCCTATTTCTTCATCCTCTACCTCTTGCCAAGTAGTATAGGGTGTTTACTTCACAAGTTTCACAATTTGGTGAAGTTGGAGGTTGAACTTGTGATGCCTCGACGTAGATCATCTTCGGGACGAAGCCGACGACCGAGCCCGCCCTTTTCTCCGATGAAGCCGACGATTGAGTTCGGGATTCGAGATGGACAGCGAGAGGACGCCTACGTGGAGCTAAGGATGTAGAGAAACGGATCTACAAAGGTTGTAGCCTCTCTCCTTTAGTTAAGATGTTAACTAGTTTCGTTTTTCGCCTAAATTTCTAGTCGACGATCCGTATTAGGGTTTCGCGGCACTCATAAAATTGTAAATTGGCATGGATGATGCCTTGTGAGAACTCTTGAGAGTGCCTAGGAACCCTACAGTGGTATCAGAGCCTAGCTAGAGCCTTAGGCGAAGTCTAGACGACGTTTGAAACCCGAACGAACCCGAAACCCTAAATCCAAAATGCTCTCTGTACATTTTCTGAAATCGTGGATTTTTGAGAATTAAAAATATGGAGAAAAATCAGCAGGTATTTCTAAGAATTACTGTGAAGTTCGAGAACCTGAATCGCTAAAGGCGCGGCGGAACCGCGGCAATAGCATGCCTATTGCGGCGGTTCCGCGGCCAGTTTGACTCTTCAGACGATTTTGTTTACACAGTAATTCCTAGTTTTTAGTGTTGGTTTTCCTGGGAATTTTTAATTTGAACTCAAGAGTTGAGTTTTTTGGGTTGTATTGGGAGTTCGTATATTCGATCGGATTATCAAACTTTGCCTATGTGTTTTCCGGATAATTTTTGAATATGTTAAAAAGTTCGACCGGATATAAATACCCAACTTTTCCCCTGCCGGAAAATTTCCAAGTGTTGGATTTTTCCGAGATTTAAAGACGTTCTAAGTAGTGCAAGTAACGCGATGGACCTTCTAGAAGACAACAAACCTTAACTCGATTATGTGACCGTCTTGAACTGCCCTTTGAACCTTCGGGTTTGGGGCAGTACGGCGTGCCACATGTGAGGCGTTGGCTTGACCCTTCTACGGCTGGACCGTTGGTACTGAGGCATGAAGTGAATGTCTTTGAACTTATTTCATGTGTTGAACAGTTTCGGGAAAACTTGGGTGTTCGAATGTTCGATCGGAAAGTTTAATATTTTCTATTTATCCGGAATGGGATACAATAATTGGAATTCACAAACAGTTATGAAATAACTGAATGAATGTTATAAATCTAGCGGTTTAGTCTCACTTGATATTGAAAAGAGTTTTCGATAATGAGACTAAAATGCGGGGTTTATAACTGTTAGGCATGAGATGTCTAAGTATTTCATTTGATTAGGCATGTGATGTCTAAAGAGGTTGCGGATTCCAATTGTTGTAGTTTTACACTTTCTTTTCTGTGACCATAAGTGTAATATGTGATATCGCCGGTTTCGTTGCTATATGTCAACTACAATTGGGATGCGCATATTTACTTACGTTGATGACATGTGATGTTATGTGTTGCTGGATATGTTATATTGGATTGTCGTGTTTGAATAGCCGGGGTTTTTTATGTGAGATGAGTGTTTTTCATTTTCATTCATGTAAAAACTTGTATGTAATATTCTTTTATTGGGGCACTTCCAGATTGCGGAAGATGTCACCTTTTGTATATTATTTACTTTTCCGCATTAGGATAGACCCAAGGAGGGGAGCACAAGTAACCGGGTTCTAGGGTCCAGTGGGAGACCATCTCGAGGAGTCGAGTCTGGGTCTCCTAACCCTAGAATTGGTAGGGTTGCTTGCCGCTCTCATAGGGGTCTAGGGGTGTGGGGTTGGCTATTCATCATGACCGTGGAATCCGTGTTTTATACTGGCTCGTATTGAAAACACGGACGTCCTAGAATATCCAATGTTTCATATGTTTCTTCTGCTGCGATATCTGTGATGTGATCATGTGATATGTTCTGTGATGGATACTTTATATAGTATATATGATATATTATATAGACGTTACTTATGTTTTGCACCCGCACTAGCCCTGCCCTGCTCTGTCGTTAGTTACCTAACCTAACGGTGCACGAGGGGACATCGAGGCGAATGCGGATGGCATAAGTGTACGTCGTATTTATCTGTGATGTTTTAGGTGACTTAAATGATGGGACTTCATTAATGTGATTAATGTAGGGTTCCTAGGCACTCTCAAGAGGTCTCACAAGGCATCAACCATGCCAATTTCAAAAATTATGGTGCCGAGAAACCCTAAACTACGGATCGTTTGCTAGAAAACTAGGCGAAAAAGCTAACTAGTTAACACTTAACTAAGGGATACGGATATACAACCTTTGTAGATCCGTTTGTCCACCTCCATAGCTCCATGAAGAAGTCATCTCCGCTGTACAAATCCGAAATCCGGGCTCTTGCGTCGGCTTCATCGGAGAAGAAGCGGGCTAGGTCATCGACGACGTGCCGAAGATGATCTACGTCGAGGCATCGCTAAATCAAGCTCCGACTTCACCAAGTCCAAAAAACATATGAAGAGAACACACTCTACTACTTGGCAAGAGGTAGAGGATGAAGAAATAGGAAGTGGGTAGACTTTAGATTTGGATTTCACACTCTTTTTCATCACTTGCCATTGATGGAGGCAAGCTTTCTTCACTTGAAGAAATGAAGAAGAAGAAGGTAAAATATTATGATAAGTTATTAGAAAATATAAAATAAAAGAATACTTATCATAATCTTTAACCATGGTAATGTGTAGAGAATCAATCATGGTTAAAGGAATGGTTAGGGTCAAGCTAGAGACAAAATGGTCACTTAGTCAAAGTGTTCATGAAGCTTCATGAAAACAACAAAGAAAGCCACCATTTAATCTTTATGCAAATCATTTTCCAAAAAGAATAAATAGATAAATAAATGAATAAGGAAATAGTAAACCCTAACCATTTCATTAACCAAGGTTTAATTCTTTACACTTAACCAAAAGGCATGTATCATCAAACATGATACAAGCAAGTGCACAAAAATCATATCGCATATGCAATGCGCACATCCGAGTGAGAAAATCCATTTAAAGTGAACCGATACTAGTTAATGCAAAGTAATATATCAAATATATAATTATGCATTAAATAATTAAATCAACACTTGATTCAATGATCCGGTCATGTCGCACACAACCGACTAGTATACAATGTATCGGCTTATCGAATCAATCCTTGATTCGATAACTAGGTTATATCGCATACAACCATTCGACACATTCATCGCGAGAATGGAATACGGTATCACATATACGTATTATTCTCGGTCCCGCACATATCTCATATGCGCTCCTATTTCGTTTCTCTTGAGCCAGGAAACCTCTGTGTAGGACTCTAAAGACTCGTCAATACGCCGGCAGCTGGTGATGATCATATCAAGCACCCACAAGCCGCAAGCGGTCTGCTAAACGTAACGGCCACCCGGGTATTGAGCGATCTGAAGATCGACGAGCAAGCCCGCTCACACTCCAGTGAATCCGACCAGTAACACTACCGTACAGTCCGGTCTGATCGTCTGATATGTCGCCTATCTCGCCTAGGGGTGGTAAACGTCAGACCCCAGTAGCTCGATAAGTCGTGTCGATATGAGGTCTATAACAATTCGAGAAACTACTGGTAACACTTACCAGTAAATCTCAGCAACCCTGGCCAGTGATTTCCTGTTATAGCCAATCGAACACAGCGCAACATCAACTCCCTATACCGGGAGAGATGAATCCCCTCCTATCGCTCATCGCCTCGATGTGACTCGGGACTGTACCCAAAAACCACCGTTTTGCACGCCCTCTTGGACGTAGTAAGATGGAAATCAAAGCAAAGTGGGAACCACACAAGACTCTATGACGATCTCGGGTCAACAGACTACTCTGTACCAGTGTCACCAGAGAACTGCCATCTGACGTGAGGTATAATACCATCTGGGAGTTCTCGGCGAGTCCGTCCAGTGTACCCAGTCTCTACTGAGCACCCGTATATCATCTCTGATGTCAAACACCAATGGATATGGGATCATCCATCGCCCATCTGTATGGGTCGAGAAGGTACACGCTAGTCTACTCTGGTTATTGATGCGCCGTCTCGATACACCCACGACTAGGGACTTTGAAGGATGTACTTATGGACTACCATGTCCCCACTAGTATGATCCGCATCATAGTCCAGGTAGTCAAGTACAGATCCTAAGGGCTTTACCAACATGTAACAGAGAGACAATTAGTATACACGTTAAGGTAAAGTGCAACCAGATAGCATACTATCATGTCGAGCAAGAAAGTCCTCCCTATATATGTCCCAGCATCCACTACAATATACATCCTATGTACAGTAATGGCCTCTAGGGCATACATACAACTAACAATCTCCCACTTGCACTAGGGCCATCTGTAGCAGTGGTTGCAGTATCTCATACTCAACCATCCCATAAAAATCTCTCTCTGGGAACAGGCCTTTGTGAGTGGATCCGCTGTGTTGTCCTCTGAGTCTACTCTCCTAACCTCGATCTTCTTGGAGATCAACTATCTCCGTGATCAGGCGATACTGCCTTAGAATAAGTCTGGATCACTGATGGGACGGACGTTCCATGGCATAAGCCACAACTCCATTGTCACACAATGGGAGGAAGAAAGTTCATCTCATGAACCAATATACACCCAGACTGCCTCTTTGGTAGCATCTTAAGTAGCGATGTATCCAGCCTTTATCGTCTAGTATGTCACGGTATCTAGCTTGGAACTCTTCCAACATACCGTCCGTTTACTGAGGGTACAGACAATGCCTGTGACTGACATTCAGTCGTCTTCATCACCCTGGAACACTTCCAGTGATTCTCCCCAGGATCGATTGATACCATCTCACTACAACTAGTGAGAATCCTAACATCCGTTTAGATCTATCTCATAGATCCAAAACTCAGGATTAAGGAGGTATCATCTTGATCCTATGTGGAGAATCATTGTGATGAGCGGAGATTGATCGAGCGTAGCATAGGAAACTCCTTCCCTATCAAGAGTATGTCATCCACGTACTCTACGAGGATCATCACCATACTCCCTACTACCTTTTTGTTTATACAAGGTTCATCTACCATTTTGATGATGTCAAACTCTTTGACTACTTCATCAAAACAGACGTTCCAACTCCGCGATGCCTGCTTTATCCTATAAAGCATCTTGCACACGTTTCCGCTGCTCCCACTGTCTACGAGGCTCTCTGGCTGTGTACTTATAGACTCTCTCTTCTAAAACATCATTTAGAAAAGCAGTCAAGACACCCAACCACCAGATATCGTAGTCATGGTATGTAGCCGTGGCAAGTAGGATCTGGATGGACTTAAGCATAGATACTAGAAAAGGTTTCATCATTATCCACGCCTGGTCGATGACGAAAGCCTTTAACAAGTCTAGCTTTGAAAGTCTCAACTTTTCCATCTACACCAAGTAATCTTCTCAAGATATACTTGCTCCTGATGGGGATTTAACCCTTCAGATATAGCAACCAAAGTCCATACTTTGTTGGTGTATATGGATTCCATCTCAGATCACTAAGCATCCAGCTATTCTTACAGAGTCACTACTCTCGATGGCCTGCTCGAAACTAATTGGGTCATCATCTCATGATGCAATCCTCGCTCCCACTGTCATAGAGAAACCGAAGTATCTCTCAGGTGGGTGAGGAACCCTACTAGATCGGCGGAGAGGCTGAGGTTCGTTGGTATCTACTGAATCCTTTGGTTCTATTAAATCATCAGCTGTATTTTGTATAGCTGGAACCTTTCCAGTTCTACATAACAGACTTTGCCTCGAGCTTGTCCGGATTTTGCTTTTAGACATAGGCCGGACAACCCCAAATCTCAACTAACTTGAGAGATGGGCTCTTCCCTTATCATATCAAATATGAAGTGGTAGGCAACTGATTTGATTCGAACCCTATTTAATAGGTATGCAGCTTCTCAAGTGCATAACACCCAAAAGGAAATAGGCAACTCAGTATTACTCATCATAGAGCACACCTTATCATATAGGGTGTAATTGCTCCATCCCGATATACCATCGTGCTATGGTGTATAGAGAGGAGTAATACTGAGAGAGAATCTCATTCTCCTTTAGAATAGTCCAGGAATTCCGTGCTCAAGTATTCTCCTCCTTGATCTCATCAAAGGACATAATACTTTTACCCGTATTTTGGTTCTTTACTTCTAACTTATATTCTGTGAATATCTCAAAAGGTTCGGACTTGTGTTTCAACAGGAACATATGTCTGAATCTCGAGAGATCATCAGAGAACGTAATGAAGTACAAAGAACCAGTCCTGGCATGTGTAGACAGGGGACCTACATACATCAACATGTATCATCCCAAGAGTTCACTAACTCTTTCTCTGTTTCCAATAAAAAGAGCTATGGTCATCTTATCTTTGTGACATGACTGGCGAGTTTCACAAGATGTAAATTCAAACTAATTTAAATATACATCTAACTGTAACTTCAGCTAGTCTGGTCACATTGATCTGACCTTGTCTGCAATACCTTAAGAAGAATCCGTTCATTTCTGAAGTCTTCCTCTTATGTGTGTTCTACATACTAAGAACTGTAGTTTGATTTAGAACATCAACGCTTTTAGATAACGTGCCTGAACTGATCAACTTTTGATATAGGAAATGTTCAAAACATTATCCAACAATACAAAATTTTATCATTTCTTTACTAATAAAGAGACTGATATGATTTTGTATATCAGGTTCGGTATCTAATAACATTCGTTCAGAATCAATGTATTGTAATACAGGGTGACAGTGACCGACAGACTTGGCTGCAACTCTTGCCCCGTTTTCTGCCTCATGAAACTTATCACCCGTTCTCAGTTCTCTACCTATCTGTAGCCCTATGTAACAGATTACATATTTGGGATCCTGATCTGGTATCACATACCCAGGACGTAGAGGATACAGAGAAACAGTTCTTTGTAATGAACACACCCGAAGATGATGCATCAGCATGCACTCTCTTCGTTTGGGGGGCACGGGAATTCAGGTAATCCCCTATTTCCTGCTCTGTCTTATAACAATTATAAGTTGGAGCGGGACCAACGTTCCCCAGCTCAGTATAACAAGCGGGTTCGGTCAATAATCCGTTTTATTATCTTGATTAAGGCGTGATATGGTCGCTACCCGGAGAGAGAGAGAAGAAAACACTCAGCGTGCGCTCTTGCAAGAATAGATTGGTTATTATTTTATCTAATCAGGATGGCTCCCACTGCTTTTTATCAAATCTTCCTTCAAACCCTAAAAGGAAAGACTAGCCGAGATTAATTACACACTACAAGTTCGCCAATCTTTCAGCCAGGCCAGTGTCGGTACTTTGAGGGAGGTCCCCCGTGCTTTCGCACGAACCTAATTAATGTAAACCTCGTTTTCCCAGAGGCGTAACCTCGTTAACACCTTTCTAGACACCTACTTGATCGGCTAATTATAATGTATAAAACTCTCCCAGGAGTAACTCTTACTCGCAGTGGGTATCGGGATCCAACTATTTCATAGAAGGTATGCAATCTCATTGCAAATTTCAACACTTGAAATTCCTGATAATGTTTTGCCCCTAGCAGCTATATGACCTTAACATAGTCAACAAATCATAAGTGCTAGTCAAGTTCAACCCGTCATTTCCCGATTGAATTAAACCCACCCGCACGACCCTTAACATAGTCAACAAAGTCGCACGACTACCCTAATCCAATCACATCATATGCTTATGCAGATAAGCACTAATTAGCTACCGCACACTACGCCTTAACATAGTCAACAAACGTAGCACGAATACTAACTAGTACTTATCTGAAATGACGGAGGGCTACGACAGGTTTTTCTGAAAACCTATTGCGTAATGAACTTGATATCGTGGTAGGATCGAATGAATTTTGAAATGGAGTGTTTTTGAGGCTTTTCTAGTTTTGCTAAAGGAGTCACTCCCGGTGAAGGGATCGTCGGTCCTTTCCTCGTCGAATGAGGTGCGGGATATATCATATATATCACTGTGCAAAGCAAAACTCTTAAAAGCAATCAAAAGACAAACCGAGTGTGTAGCATCTGCCAGTTATTGCTAAAGGAGTCACTCCCGGTGAAGGGATCTCGGTCCTTTCCTCATCGAATAAGGTGCAGGATATATCACATATACCGCTGTGCAAAGCAAGAACTGTAGCTACCTGTTTTATTTTGAAATTCGATTCTACAACATCTTAGGTTTCTTTTATTTCATTAATCATATTAATGAAGTCCCATCATTTAAGTACCTAAACATCACAGATAAATACGACGTACACTTATGCCATCCGCATTCGCCTCGATGTCCCCTCGTGCACCGTTAGGTTAGGTAACTAACGGCAGAGCGGGGCAGGGCTAGCGCGGGTGTAAAACATAAGTAACGCCTATATAATATATCATATATACTATATACTGTATCTATCATAGAACATCACATGATCACATCACAGATATCGCAGCAGAAGAAACATATGAAATATTGGATATACTAGGACATCCGTGTTTTCAATACGAGCCAGTATAAAACACGGATTCCACAGTCGCGATGAATAGCCAAACCCACACCCCTAGACCCCTACGAGAGCGGCAAGCAACCCTACCAATTCTAGAGTTAGGAGACCCGGACTCGACTCCTCGAGTTGGTCTCCCACTGGACTCCAGAACCCGATTACTTGTGCCCTCCTCCTTGGGTCTATCCTAGTGCGGAAAAGTAAATTATATACAACAACGGTGACAACTTCCGCAACCTGGAAGCGCCCCAATAAAAGAATATTACATACATGTTTTTACATGAATGAAAATGAAAAACACTCATCTCACATAAAAAACCCCGGCTATTCAAACACGACGATCCAATATAACATATCCAGCAACACATAACATCACATGTCATCAGCGTAAGTAAACATGCGCATCCCAATTGTCGTTGACATATAGCAACAAAACCGGCGATATCACATATTACACTTACGGTCACAGAAAAGAAAGTGTAAAACTACAACAGTTGGAATCCGCAACCACCTCAGACATCGCATGCCTGACCAAATGAAATTCTTAGACATCGCATGCCTAACAATTATAAACCCCGCATTTTAGTCTCAAAATCGAAAACACTTTTCAATATCAAGTCGGGCAATTCAACAAGATTCCCGACATTCTGATCGAATGCTCGTCGCAAACTTCAGTAGGCGGCCGCACCCCCGATACCGTCGACGAAGTGCACCAAGGCGGAACACCGCTACCGCGAGCACCCGAACGGATGCTTTCGGCGACGGGGTTCTCCTACAGTCACTTGGTCGGGGCTATGGAGTGAGGCTGTCTATTAAGTTTATCCGGCGAGTATCCGCGTACGCTACGTGATTGCGACGGACTTTTGATCACATCAAAATTCCGTGGCAACCGATCAAGTGAGACTAAATTGCTACGTTTATAACATTCATTCAGTTATCTCATAACTTATTGTGAATTCCAATTATTGTATCCCATTCCGGATAAATAGAAAATGTTAAACTTTCCGATCGAACAACCAAACACCCAAGTTTTCCCGATACAGATCAACACATGAAACAAGTCTAACAACATTCCGTTCGTGCCTCAGTACCAACAGTCCAGCCGTAGAAGGGTCAAGCCAACGCCTCACATGTGGCACGCCGTACTGCCCCAAACCCGAAGGTTCAAAGGGCAGTTCAAGACGGTCACATAATCGAGTTAAGGTTTGTTGTCTTCTAGAGGGACCATCGCGTTACTTGCACTACTTAGAACGTCGTTAAACTACGGAAAAATCCAACACTTGGAAATTTCCCGACAGGGGAAAAATTGGGTATTATATCCGGTCGAACTTTTTAACATATTCTAAAAAATTATCCGGAAAGCCAAATAGACAAAATTTGATACCCCGATCGAAACACCGAATCCCCAAAACAACTGCAGAAAATTCAACTCTTGAATAATTTTTTAAAATACCCAGAGAACTCAGCACAGCAAACTAATAATTACTGTGCAAATTTTGGTCAACGATGCAACAGTGTTGCCGCGGAACCGCCGCGCCACGTGGGCTAAGACCGCGGTTCCGCGGCTGTTTAATGTAATTACGACCAAAAATTTTCACCGTAATTTTTAGATAACCCTGCTTATTTTTCCGCATATTTTTAATTTGGAAAAATCCCAATTTTTGGAAAAAGGACAGAGAGCATTTTGGGTTTGGATTTTCGGGTTCGTTCGGGTTTCAAAATCCGTCTAGACTTCGCCTAAGGCTCTAGCTAGGCTCTGATACCACTGTAGGGTTCCTAGGCACTCTCAAGAGGTCTCACAAGGCATCAACCATGCCAATTTCTGGAAAATTATGGTGCCGAGAAACCCTAAACTACGGATCGTTTGCTAGAAAACTAGGCGAAAAAGCTAACTAGTTAACACTTAACTAAGGGATACGGATATACAACCTTTGTAGATCCATTTGTCCACCTCCATAGCTCCATGAAGAAGTCATCTCCGCTGTACAAATCCAAAATCCGGGCTCTTGCGTCGGCTTCATCGGAGAAGAAGCGGGCTAGGTCATCGACGACGTGCCGAAGATGATCTACGTCGAGGCATCGCTAAATCAAGCTCCGACTTCACCAAGTCCAAAAACATGTGAAGAGAACACACTCTACTACTTGGCAAGAGGTAGAGGATGAAGAAATAGGAAGTGGGTAGACTTTAGATTTGGATTTCACACTCTTTTTCATCACTTGCCATTGATGGAGGCAAGCTTTCTTCACTTGAAGAAATGAAGAAGAAGAAGGTAAAATATTATGATAAGTTATTAGAAAATATAAAATAAAAGAATACTTATCATAATCTTTAACCATGGTAATGTGTAGAGAATCAATCATGGTTAAAGGAATGGTTAGGGTCAAGCTAGAGACAAAATGGTCACTTAGTCAAAGTGTTCATGAAACTTCATGAAAACAACAAAGAAAGCCACCATTTAATCTTTATGCAAATAATTTTCCAAAAAGAATAAATAGATAAATAAATGAATAAGGAAATAGTAAACCCTAACCATTTCATTAACCAAGGTTTAATTCTTTGCACTTAACCAAAAGGCATGTATCATCAAACATGATTCAAGCAAGTGCACAAAAATCATATCGCATATGCAATGCGCACATCCGAGTGAGAAAATCCATTTAAAGTGAACCGATACTAGTTAATGCAAAGTAATATATCAAATATATAATTATGCATTAAATAATTAAATCAACACTAGATTCAATGATCCGGTCATGTCGCACACAACCGACTAGTATACAATGTATCGGCTTATCGAATCAATCCTTGATTCGATAACTAGGTTATATCGCATACAACCATTCGACACATTCATCGCGAGAATGGAATACGGTATCACATATACGTATTATTCTCGGTCCCACACATATCTCATATGCGCTCCTATTTCATTTCGTTTGAGCCAGGAAACCTCTGTGTAGGACTCTAAAGACTCGTCAATACGCCGGCAGCAGGTGATGATCATATCAAGCACCCACAAGCCGTAAGCGGTCTGCTAAACGTAACGGCCACCCGGGTATTGAGCGATCTGAAGATCGACGAGCAAGCCCGCTCACACTCCAGTGAATCCGACCAGTAACACTACCGTACAGTCCGGTCTGATCGTCTGATAAGTCGCATATCTCGCCTAGGGGTGGTAAACGTCAGACCCCAATAGCTCGATAAGTCGTGTCGATATGAGGTCTATAATAATTCGAGAAACTACTGGTAACACTTACCAGTAAATCTCAGCAACCCTGGCCAGGGATTTCCTGTTATAGCCAATCGAACACAGCGCAACATCAACTCCCTATACCGGGAGAGACGAATCCCCTCCTATCGCTCATTGCCTCCATGTGACTCGGGACTGTACCCAAAAACCACCGTTTTGCACGCCCTCTTGGACGTGGTAAGATGGAAATCAAAGCACAGTGGGAATCACACAAGACTCTATGACAATCTCAGGTCAACAGACTACTCTGTACCAGTGTCACCAGAGAACTGCCATCTGACGTGAGGTATAATACCATCTGGGAGTTCTCGGCGAGTCCGTCCAGTGTACCCAGTCTCTACTGAGCACCCGTATATCATCTCTGATGTCAAACACCAATGGATATGGGATCATCCATCGTCCATCTGTATGGGTCGAGAAGGTACACGCTAGTCTACTCTGGTATATCGATGCCCCGTCTCGATACACCCACGACTAGGGACTTTGAAGGATGTACTTATGGACTACCATGTCCCCACTAGTATGATCCGCATCATAGTCCAGGTAGTCAAGTACAGATCCTAAGGGCTTTACCAACATGTAACAGAGAGACAATTAGTATACACATTAAGGTAAAGTGCAACCAGATAGCATACTATCATGTCGAGCAAGAAAGTCCTCCCTATATATGTCCCAGCATCCACTACAATATACATCCTATGTACAGTAATGGCCTCTAGGGCATACATACAACTAACAATTAATGAAATAAAAGAAACCAAATGATGTTGTAGAATCAAATTTCAAATAAAACAGGTAGCTACAGTTCTTGCTTTGCATAGCGGTATATATGATATACCCTGCACCTTATTCGATGAGGAAAGGACCGAGATCCCTTCACCGGGAGTGACTCCTTTAGCAATAACTGGCAGATGCTACATACTCGGTCTGCTTTTGATTGCTTCTATAGTTTCTGCTTTGCACAGTGATATATATGATATATCCCGCACCTCATTCGACGAGGAAAGGGCCGACGATCCCTTCACCGGGAGTGACTCCTTTAGCAAAACTGGAAAAGCCTCAAAATCACTCCATTTCAAAACTTCATTTGATCCTACAACGATATCAAGTTCATTACGCAATAGGTTTTCAGAAAAACCTGTCGTAGCCCTCCGTCATTTCAGATAAGGACTATTTAGTATTCGTGCTGCGTTTGTTGACCTCTGTCAAGGCGTAGTGTGCGGTAGCTAACTAGTAATTATCTGTAAAGCATGAGATGTGATTGGATTAGGGTAGTCGTATGACCTTGTTGACCTCTGTCAAGGGTCGTGCGAGTGGGTTTGATTCAATCAAGAAATGACGGGTTGAACTTGACTAGTGCACTATGGTTTGTTGACCTCTGTCAAGGTCATGGCACACTAGAGGCAAAATATTATCGGGAATTTCAAGTGTTGAAATTTATAATGAGATTGCATACCTTCTATGAGATAGTTGGATCCCGATACCCGCTGCGAGTAAGAGTTCCTCCTGGGAGAATTTTACACATTACAATTAGCCGATCAAGTAGGTGTCTAGAAAGGTGTCAACGGGGTTACGCCTATGGGAAAACGAGGTTTACATTAATTAGGTTCGTGCGAAAGCACGGGGGACCTCCCTCAAAGTACCGACACTGGCCTGGCTGAAAGATTGGCGAACTTGTAGTGTGTAATTAATCCCGGCTAGTCTTTCCTTTTAGGGTTTGAAGGAAGATTTGATAAAAACCAGTGGGAGCCATCCTGATTAGATAAGATAATAACCAATCTGATCTTGCAAGAGCATACGCTAAAGTGTTTTCTTCTCTCTCTCTCCAGGTAACGACCATTTCATGCCCTAATAAAGATAATAATATGGATGTATTGACCGAACCCGCATGTTATACTGTGCAGGGGAACGTTGAACCCGTTCTATCTTATAAGTGTTATAAGAATGAACAGGAAATAGGAGAATATCTAGATTCTCAAGCTGCCCAAAAGAACATGCATGTTGATGCAACTTCTTCGGGTGTGTTAGTTATTGAGAACTGTTTCTCAGTTCACCCTACGTCCTGGGTATTGGATACCGGATCAGGATCCCATATATGTAAAATGTTACTTGGGCTACGTAAAGGTAGAGAACTGGGAAAAGGTGATCATTCCGTTCAAGTAGGGAATGGTGCAAGTATTGCAGCCAAAGCTGTTGGCGAATATCACCTTGTATTGCCAAGTCGTAATACACTGATTCTAAATGAGTGCTATTATATACCGAACATGATGTGCAACATTATATCAGTTTCTTTATTAAGTAAAGAAGGATATAATTTTGTAGTAAAGGATAATTTATGAACATATTCCAAAATCAAAAGCTGATTGCATCAGGCTCGTTACATAATGCCATATTCATTCTAAATCAGAATACAGTCCTCAATATACAAAACACACACAAGAAGAAAAGTTCAGAAATGAACGAATCCTACTTGTGGCATTGTAGACTTGGTCATATCAATGCGACACGACTGGCTAAGTTACATAAGGATGGTTATTTGAATACATTTGAATTATCATCTTATGATACTTGTCATTCATATCTCAAAGGAAAAATGACCAAAGCTCCGTTTAGTGGACAGGGAGAAAGAGTTAATGAACTCTTAGGACTGATACATAGTGATGTATGCGGTCCCATGTCTACGCATGCCAGGAACGGTTCTTCCTACTTCATTACATTCACTGACGATCTCTCTAGATTCGGACATGTGTTCCTGATGAAACACAAGTATGAAGTTTTTGAGAAATTCAGAGAATATAAGCACGAAGTAGAAAAACAAACAGGCAAAAGTATTAAGATCCTTCGATCTGATCGAGGAGGAGAATACTTAAGCAATGAGTTCCTAGATTATCTAAAAGAGAATGTAATTCTCTCTCAGCTTACTCCTCCTTATACACCCCAGCACAACGGTGTATCGGAGCGGAGGAATCGCACCCTATTAGATATGGTGCGCTCTATGATGAGTACAGCTGAGTTACCTATTTCCTTCTGGGGGTATGCGCTTGAGACAGCAGCATACCTATTGAATCAAGTTCCAACTAAATCTGTACCCACCACACCATATGAGATATGGAGTGGGAAGATGTTGGAGATAGTGCCCTCAGAGTCAATTATTGGATCACAGGCACGTGATTGCAATGATTGAGGGAGGACCTATCCCGGGACGACAGTCTTACTCGAGATGATAGTATGCTATCTGGTTTACCTTTAGCATCGTGTACTGCTTTAGGTGACCTGACAAGTCGCTATTGCACGTTGATAGAGCCCCTAGGATTCTTGCTTGAGTGCCAGCAGTATGAGGGCGATCATATAAGTGAGAGCTGGAGTCTATAAGCACATCCTTAAAAGGTCCCTAGTCGTGGGAGTTTCGAGACAGGGCATCGATTCTCCAGAGTAGACTAGTGTATACAGTCGAGACCCCGACGAGGGGCGGTGGCCGGTCTCACAAGCCACTGGTGTCAGTTGGTTCACCTAAGATGTATACAGGTGCTCATTGGGTTATGAGTACACCGGACAGGACTCGCCGGGAACGTGCTAGTTGGTCTTATACCTGACGTCAGATAGCAGTTCCCTGGTGACATGTGTACAGGTTAGTTCATCGACCTGGGGATCGTCATTTGTCTCGTGTGAGTTCCCACTGTACATTGATTACTACCCTACCACGGCTCAAAGGAGTCGTGCAAACAGGTTTTAGTTGGGTACAGTCCCGAGCCACATGGAGGCAGTGAGCGGATCTTCAGGGGTTCGTCTCTCCCGGTATTGGGGGTGAGGTCGCGCTGTGTCTAGGAGAGCCATTACACGAAGTCCTTGGCCAAGGTAGGAGATTTACTAGTAGGTATTCCAGTAGTATCTCAGGGTGTTCTGGGCTACACTCCGACACGACTTGTACCGCTTTTGGGGGTCTGACTTTTACCAACCCCCTAGGCCCGCCATGCGATGCTCGTAGACGAACGGACCGGACTGTACGGATATTGTCACTGACAGGCTCAGTAGGGTGTCAGGATGAGTTCGCTCATCGACGTCCCTTTTGGTCAATAGCTGGTGGCCCGTTACGTATTGGCTTATACCTCTGACGTGCTAGTGGTTAAATCCACAGCCATAGTATTGACGAGTCTTTAGAGTCCACCACACTTTCAGTTACTCAGGCGAAACGCTGTAGAGGCCGTATGGAGATATGGCAGGGTCCGATCAGATACGTGCGGTATTGCACGGATCAGGATCGGACGGTTTGTACTAGAGGCCTTATAGTTATATGGCAGGGTTCGATCAGATACGTGCGGTATTGCACGGATCAGGATCGGACAGATATTACTAGCCGGCTTTGGTTTAAGCCGGATCCTAGTTTAGTACAGTGTAGATTTTGTCTCTTTGCATTTGTATCCGGACGGAATACAGATGCGGGTGTGTATGCACAGTATCGGGGTTTTCCTGTAATTAATTACGGGACCAGTTTTCTGGAGTTGCCAGTTTGCATTCCGTTCCGGCCGGTTTTCCTTTGTTCTTTCCCGGCCGGACTTTTCCGACGGAGGGGGTTATTTGCAAGTTTGCAAATAACACTTTGTGGAGGGGTTTCTTGCAAATGTTTTGATTATGATAGCATCATTTCTTTTCCACCATCATTTTGATTCTCTTGCATTAATTGTGATTAATGAGAGGGTATGGGTTTAAAGTGAGAAGTATGGTTGATGTTTGTTTATGGTCACCTCTTTCTTTTCCTACACTTACCTCCCTCTTGCATTTTGTTCACACTCCACCACCATTCCTCATATGAAGTTGCTGGCCAATTTTAGGTGAGGGAGAGGTTCATTTGTGTGGAGATATATTTGATCATCTCATTTTCTTTGAAAAAGATTGATAGCTTCATTTCCCTCCAAAGCTCATTCTTCCTTCACCTCCATCAAAGGCAACATAACCCCAAAGTGAGACATAGCCTCTACACTACACTTTCTACAGCATATCTTGGGTATGTCGACTTGCCAGCTTCATGCCCGAGTTGCCTCGGTATAGAGACAGGAGCCCGTAAAAGATGCAGGCGACGTGGTGCCCTTCCGGCGAGGAGATGGAGACCGGACATTCCGCGAGAGATCGGGACGATGACGAGAAGACCGGAGGACTCGGATCACTCGGTATATCTCTTCCCTATCTTGTTAGTTTGCTAGGACAAGTTTAATTGCCCGATCCGGGGTTTAGTGCGTGGTGGTGCCGGTTTGCTAAGTACGCAAAATTAAAGTTTATCACCGTTTCCGCATTTGGCCGTCGGTTTGACGGCCGGGGCGCCGCCGTGCACTTACAGTGGTATCAGAGACTCGCCATTAACTTCGTCTAGCTTCGTTTGATGTGTTTTACATTTCCGATCGACCAAAATTCCAAAACTTGCATTTTTGTTCACATCAGTTTTCTGTTGAAATTTTTTGGTCTCGAAAATTTTTTCAGGTTGTTAAATATAGATGTACTGGAAATTCTAAGACTACTGGGAAAATTCGACACAGTCAGTCGACGACTGAAGCGCGGAACCGCGGCCAAACCCACCCTTGGGCCGCGGTTCCGCCGCACATTGGTGTCCTCACTGTGTCCAATTTCTCCAGTGGGCTTCTGGGCAAATTTTAGGGGTTTTGGAATATTAATATTGGGCCCAGATTTTCTGTGAGTGCTACAGTATTGCTTGGGGGCCCACTTGTTAATTTTTGATCGATCGGATATTTTTAACACATTATTTCACAGTATTTACATTATATCTGCGACCGTGAATGTCACTTGATCGGTAAATCCGGTCTAACTGCTATAACCCGGTTAGACGGATTTGCGAACGTGACTTTCACGTTGATGTTCTGTGTTTTGCTGTGATTTTGCGGATCGGTCGTGGGGGTAGCCTGGATGCAATGCTAGTACAGTTTTGTTGTATCATGTACATTTGATATTGCGGGGCGAGCGTCCGACATGTGGACTGCCGTCACTGCCTGATTGTATTATTCTTTTGGGGCACGACCTGGTTGCGGTCGATGTACCCGTTGTATGTATATTTTACTTTCTGTACTAGGTTTGCCCCGCGGTGGGGTGCACGGATAGCCGGGTTCTGGAGGGCAACAAGCCCGCATCTCATGGCATTGGGACGGAGGGGGCTTCAGTCTGGAATTGGCGGGCTATTCGCCGCACTCGTAGGGGGTACAGGTTGACCCAAGAGGGGTGCCCATGTTACCGGATTCCGTGAAGTGCTGGGTGGTCCATTCACGGTGCTGAAGGGGGCTGCCTCGCTTCAGGTTTTGGCGGGTGACTTGCCGCGCCCGTAGGGGTCTAGGATTTCATTGCACAGGCTATCCACACGACCAGGGGAACGTCGGGTTTCAGTAGTGGCTCTGTGAAACCCGGGGATCCCAGATATCTGTATTGTTCTGTGATGCTGTACATTTCTGTGATGTTGCATTTTATTCACGCCTTGAGCGAAATATAATATATTGGTATATATATTAGTAGATGTTGTATATGTTTTTCATCCGCGCTAGACCAGTCCCCGCTCTGCCGTTAGTTAGCTAACCTAACGGGTGATGACGGAACCCAGTGGCGAAAGCGGATGGCATATACGTACGTCAGTATATTTTCGTTCTTTGTGGTGTGATCAATTGATGGGACTGCGTTGATTCGGATCATTGCAAGTTAAAACAAACCTATACTGATGTTGTTGGAACACTTTTCAAAAAGCTGTTATTGCAAGGACGTTCACTTTTGTTTTGCATCGTGGTATTCATTTGGAATATCCTGCTCCTCAGTCGACGAGGCAAGGGCCGAGATCCCTTCACCGGGAGTGACCCCTTGGACAGAAGTTTGCGTCAGGGCATTAACTTCACTATAGCTGATTACTTTTGCTTTGCACAGTGATATTCGGTTATGAATATCCAGCACCCCATTCTACGGGGAAAGAGCCGAGATCCCTTCACCGGGAGTGACCTCTTTAGCGATGGTTTTCGTTACTATATTTTCTAAAAAGCTATCCGTTCCTTCAACGATATCAAGTTCATTACGTTAAAGGTTTTCGCCAGAAACCATTCGTAGCCCTCCATCATTTCAGTTAAATATTCGGTAGTATTCAAGCTATGTATTTTGACCTCACGCCAAGGCATAGTGTTTGGTAGTTGTCGGGTATTTATCTGTTGCATAGATAGATGCGTTGGTTTGGGACAGTCGTACTACTATTTTGGCCTACGTCAAGGGTATGTACGGGTGGGTTCAAATTAACCTGAACAATGATGGGTAGAACTTGACATGTGACTTATGATATTTTGACCTCACGCCAAGGTCATAAGAGCATGGGGCAGAAATCACATCGGGAGTTTCAAAAGAACTGAAACTTGCCAGATATGCGCATACCTTCTGGAGTGTGACAACGTGAGCGGATTCCGTTACAATATCATGCGATGATAGTTGGATCCCGATTCCCACTGATGAGTTGGTTTACTCCTCGGGTGACCCCGACTAATTCTTCTTTCAGGTTTGGAGGAGAGTTTGAGGTACAGTGGGAGGTTTCCAGATTAGGTAAAGTGATAACCATTCTGATCTAGGTTAGAGTGCACGCTGAGTGTTTCTTTTCTCTCTCTCTTTAGCAGCGACCATTGAACCGACCCTAGACTTTGACTAAGCGACCAAGTTGACCGAACCTTCTTTACACTGGCTCTTGGATTGTCAGAGTTGCAGACCTCATTGCCACTCCTACTTTTACCCTTTTCTCCAGGACACCCCGTATTACTACGAACGTCCACTTCCATTGGACAAAACCATCTTATGGTTAGATACGAACTCGAAGGAATTCGAGGATGGTTTCCGGTTCTGGAGAAAACGAATGGGATTATTCAGTTGTCTTTTCCCTTTTACCTTCTCTCAAGTTGTGAGTACTCCTTGGTTTAGGAGATAGTACACCTATTATGCAAATTGGATAGTCTTCTTCCAAACCTTAGGCTGGTGCCGACCAGTAGGGAATGAAGAAAACCAATAAGCCTAAATGGTGTGCAGAAGGTATTAAGATTAAGACAAAGAAAGGGATTAGTAAGAGGGCAAAGTAAATTGCGACTGATGTTCACGACCAAACCAAGTATTTCTTCGCCAATCCTAAATCACCTTTGTATTTCTCCAGGACACTCCGTATCACTATGAAGATCCACAATTTATTGGATACTCCATCGTATGGTTATATACGAACTCGAAAGGAACTTGTTCCAGTTCGGGGATGGATTCTGGTCCAGGAGAAATAGGAATAAGGTTTATTCAGTTGTCTTTTATCTTCACCTTCTCTCGCATTGCGAGTGCTCCTAGGATTAGGACAGTACACCCATTATGCTTATTGGATAGTCTTCTTCCAAGCCATAGGCTGGTGCCGAACGGCAGGGAAGGAAGAAAACCAATTGGCCTAAATGGGTGTGCAGAAGGTAATGACTAAAGACATATAAAAGGATTTGGAGAGGTGGCAAAGAATTATACGGTTATAGTTGTGAATCTGGATAATGGTAGAGGCATTACTAGGAATACCAGGATACCCCATCGAAACATTTCACTGTTTCAGTTCACTGTGTACTATTAAAAGAAAACTGATTTCCCGATTAGATACTTACTCCAGGGTATGTATTTACCAGGTATGATTCTCACATCTGTATGGTTTTACAGATGATGAGTGGGAGTAAGTTATTGGGAATTGGGTGATCATCCTCATTATATCGGGATTCGTTGTAATCGGTGATATTTGAGGAGATCACCTGGGCTGTTTGCCGGTCGGCAAATATTTGGTTTTGAATATCCGCTGTTGTGAACCAATTTCAAATTGATATATCTGTACGTCTATCTTCATAGAGTGAGATATACCTTTTGATATTATGTCGATGACATTTACTTATATCAGTGGATGGTTAGGTAAGGAGCATTAAACAGCGGTGTAATTCTTTTTAACCATAACTACAGTTTTCAACCTACGACACACAGTGAAAGAGTTGTTAGACTCGGCGGACTTATACAGAGTATTGTATGTTGTCCAGTATCCATTACGACAAAGGGGTTGGTCCTCATAGTATATTCTGTTTACTTTTAACTTTTCTAGTTCTTAGACGTGTGTTTCGTAGAAACACAGGGTCTAAGTTTTGAGGAGTTATAGGTATTTGAATAGAGTAGAGAACCAGGTGTAGCAAGTATCGGGATTCTTCAAGGTGATCGAAGATGTAGATACTTGTGTATGGTATTCAGTTGATAGTAATGATAAAGAGAAATAGCTTCTCTTTCAGGTTACTCATAATTGGAAACATTCCTAAGTTGAGTAACGCTGATCGGCCTCTCTCCATTTAGTTGACATGCACTGGAGACAGCTGCATGATTTGAATCTGGTTCAATTAAATCAGTGCCTCTGGTTCTATATTGGATATAGTACAGTTCATATCTTAACATTGTTAAGGTACGGGGAGTTGTCCGGCTTATGATTAAAACCAGACTCTGGATAACTCAAGGCACGTTTCTGTAATGGCTGTTTGTGGGTTGACCCAGGCTATGACGAGGGTTGACTTTTCTACCATAAGAAAGATCAATAGTGATATTGTTCTTGACTCGCCACAGTTTTAATAAAAATGGATTTTTTCAAAAACAGTATTGGGAGTATGGTAGAACTGGAAGTGATTCCAGAACCGCAAACGATTACTGAAGATTTGATAAGGAACCTAAAGATTCAATCTGACTTGACATTCCATTGGCCACTCCGCAGATACGGTGGGTAACTTCAGGCACCCGAGAGGTACTCCGGTAGCCTCAAGGACGGTGACAGGGAAATTCTTGTTTATCCACACTTGCCATTGTTGTTGTTCCACGCTGCGAGACCCGGCAGGAGGATGAGTATAGCGTCGTTCTAAACTAGCTTTAGAAGTGCACGTCTATATGACTCTGCCAGAGGGTTGTCGTAGTCAGTGGGAGCAGCGGAAGCATTGGTGGACATCAGGCTTATGTCTATTTATAGACTAAAGCAGATATAGCGGAGATAGATCATCTATTTCTGATGTGACAGTCATAGGTTTGACGTCATCAGGATAGGGGATGGATCTGTTGAGAAGGTAGTAGGGTGTGATATCCTGGTATTGGATGACATACACAAAGTAGGAAGTGATATTCCTATACTACGATCGGTTATACTTTGGTCGTCACACAGTGGTTTCTCCACAAAGGAAATGGATTTTGTATCAGACATACTGGTTACTAGATCTAAGGTTTTAGGTCTAGATTTGGGTGGTTTCCTAATCTGGGTACTTAGACAGCATTCTAAGAGTATTTAGAATGGACGACTCCTGGCATGGTGGTGCACCTGCAGGTAATGGAGTCACCCTCTCTAAAGGTGTCTTACAGACTAAAGGGGAGAGGGATGTGCATGATTGGCAGATCACTTGCTTAGGCAATTGAGTTAATCATGTGATGTCAAGTACCACACCAGATGTTGTTCTTGCAGTAGATGCAATAAGTTGATATTGATCCAATCCTGGAGAAACAGTCGGAAGCAGTTTTAGAACATAAGTTGATGTTCTAGGGATATGATAGCAGCAGCCTCCTTTAGGAGACGGTTATCATTCCAGGCTTCCAAGGTGACCTGGATAGCAGAGTAGCTGTCAGAGTTATAGTTTTCCCTCTGACGAGGGGCAGTATTTTGGACAGGTGATCCAAGGCAATACTGAGGGAGGCATGGCGCAGGATACTGATTAAGTTCAGTTGACGATACAGTCTAAGAAGTTTGGATTTGGAGTTCATTTATGAGCTCGGTCCCATCAGACATCCAGACATTCTAAGACAGGTATTGCTCATTTCGGGAGATGGCTTTCTCCGCGAACTTGAGATATAGAGAGACATAGAAAGAAATTTCAAGGAGGATCCACTCACTGAGGCTATTCCTCGAACGCAATAGTCTTCCAAACAGGCTTTGTGAGACTGACTAGTTGAGGAGTTGGGTGTTCGGTATCACACGGGCTGTGAGTATGCGACATCGCAATAATTAGCCTTGAGTGCAAGTGGGAGATTGTTGGAGATAGTGCCCTCAGAGTCAATTATTGGATCACAGGCACGTGATTGCAATGATTGAAGGAGGACCTATCCCGGGACGACAGTCTTACTCGAGATGATAGTATGCTATCTGGTTTACCTTTATCATCGTGTACTGCTTTAGGTGACCTGACAAGTCGCTATTGCACGTTGATAGAGCCCCTAGGATTCTTGCTTGACGGCCAGCAGTATGAGGGCGATCATATAAGTGAGAGCTGGAGTCTATAAGCACATCCTTAAAAGGTCCCTAGTCGTGGAAGTTTCGAGACAGGGCATCGATTCTCCAGAGTAGACTAGTGTATACAGTCGAGACCCCGACGAGGGGCGGTGGCCGGTCTCACAAGCCACTGGTGTCAGTTGGTTCACCTAAGATGTATACAGGTGCTCATTGGGTTATGAGTACACCGGACAGGACTCGCCGGGAACATGCTAGTTGGTCTTATACCTGACGTCAGATAGCAGTTCCCAGGTGACATGTGTACAGGTTAGTTCATCGACCTGGGGATCGTCATTTGTCTCGTGTGAGTTCCCACTGTACTTTTATTACTACCCTACCATGGCTCAAAGGAGTCGTGCAAACAGGTTTTAGTTGGGTACAGTCCCGAGCCACATGGAGGCAGTGAGCGGATCTTCAGGGGTTCGTCTCTCCCGGTATTGGGGGTGAGGTCGCGCTGTGTCTAGGAGAGCCATTGCACGAAGTCCTTGGCCAAGGCAGGAGATTTACTGGTAGGTATTCCAGTAGTATCTCAGGGTGTTCTGGGCTACACTCCGACACGACTTGTACCGCTTTTGGGGGTCTGACTTTTACCAACCCCCTAGGCCCGCCATGCGATGCTCGTAGACGAACGGACCGGACTGTACGGATATTGTCACTGACAGGCTCAGTAGGGTGTCAGGATGAGTTCGCTCATCGACTTCCCTTTTGGTCAATAGCTGGTGGCCCGTTACGTATTGGCTTATACCTCTGACGTGCTAGTGGTTATATCCACAGCCATAGTATTGACGAGTCTTTAGAGTCCACCACACTTTCAGTTACTCAGGTTTTTGGGCGAAACGCTGTAGAGGCCGTATGGAGATATGGCAGGGTCCGATCAGATACGTGCGGTATTGCACGGATCAGGATCGGACGGTTTGTACTAGAGGCCGTATAGTTATATGGCAGGGTTCGATCAGATACGTGCGGTATTGCACGGATCAGGATCCGACGGATATTACTAGCCGGCTTTTGTTTAAGCCGGATCCTAGTTTAGTACAGTGTAGATTTTGTCTCTTTGCATTTGCATCCGGACGGAATACAGATGCGGGTGTGTATGCACAGTATCGGGGTTTTCCTGTAATTAATTACGGGACCAGTTTTCTGGAGTTGCCAGTTTGCATTCCGTTCCGGTCGGTTTTCCTTTGTTCTTTCCCGGCCGGACTTTTCCGACGGAGGGGTTATTTGCAAGTTTGCAAATAACACTTTGTGGAGGAGTTTCTTGCAAATGTTTTGATTATGATAGCATCATTTCTTTTCCACCATCATTTTGATTCTCTTGCATTAATTGTGATTAATGAGAGGGTATGAGTTTAAAGTGAGAAGTATGGTTGATGTTTGTTTATGGTCACCTCTTTCTTTTCCTACACTTACCTCCCTCTTTCATTTTGTTCACACTCCACCACCATTCCTCATATGAAGTGGCCGGCCAATTTTAGGTGAGGGAGAGGTTCATTTGTGTGGAGATATATTTGATCATCTCATTTTCTTTGAAAAAGATTGATAGCTTCATTTCCCTCCAAAGCTCATTCTTCCTTCACCTCCATCAAAGGCAACATAACCCCAAAGTGAGACATAGCCTCTACACTACACTTTCTACAGCATATCTTGGGCATGTCGACTTGCCAGCTTCATGCCCGAGTTGCCTCGGTATAGAGGCGGGAGCCCGTAAAAGATGCAGGCGACGTGGTGCCCTTCCGGCGAGGAAATGGAGACCGGACATTCCGTGAGAGATCGGAACGATGACGAGAAGACCGGAGGACTCGGATCACTCGGTATATCTCTTCCCTATCTTGTTAGTTTGCTAGGACAAGTTTAATGGCCCGATCCGGGGTTTAGTACGCGGTGGTGCCGGTTTGCTAAGTACGCAAAATTAAAGTTTATCACCGTTTCCGCATTTGGCCGTCGGTTTGACGGCCGGGGCGCCGCCGTGCACTTACAGAAGATACCTTGTCATAAACGAGTTAAGATATGGGGTTTTCTGGCCTATGTCAAAAGGCAAAATCCAGACAAACTCGAGGCACGGTCAGTTCTATGCAAGTTTGTGGGATATCCTAAACATTCAAATGGATATTTTTTCTACCACAGTGAACAACAAAAAGTGTTTATTGCTCAACATGCCACCTTTTTAGAAAAGGAATTTCTTGCAAAAGAGATTAGTGGCTCTGAGATAGAACTGGAAGAAGTTCCAGAAACACAAACTATAACTGAAGATTTAGTGTAACCAGAAGATTCGGTAGTACCCGACGAACCCCAGCCTCTCCGCCGATCTAGTAGGGTTTCTCATCCACCTGAGAGATACTACGGTTTTCTCATTGATGGTGGAAGCGAGGATTGCATCATGGAAGATGATGATCCGACTAGTTTCGAGCAGGCCATCACGAGTGGTGACTCTGTGAAATGGCTGGATGCAATGCGGTCCGAGATGGAATCCATGTACACCAACAAAGTATGGACTTTGGAAGTTTCTCCTGAAGGGGTAAAACCCATCGGGAGCAAGTGGATCTTCAAGAAAAAACTTGGTGTAGATGGGAAAGTGGAGACTTTCAAAGCTAGACTTGTAGCAAAGGGTTTTCGTCAAAGACCAGGTGTAGACTATGACGAAACCTTTTCTCCAGTGGCTATGCTTAAATCCATCCGGATCATGCTTGCCATCGCTGCATATCATGACTACGAAATCTGGCAAATGGATGTTAAGACCGCCTTTCTAAATGGTGATTTAGAAGAGTGCGTATACATGACTCAGCCAGAGGGCTTCGTAGACAGTGGGAGCAGCGGAAAGGTGTGCAAGCTGCTTAAATCCATTTATGGATTAAAGCAAGCATCGCGGAGTTGGAACATCTGCTTTGACGTCGTTATCAAAGAGTTTGATTTCGTCAAAAATCCAGATGAACCTTGTATCTACAAGAAGGTAGCAGAGAGTAAGGTTGTCTTCCTCGTATTGTACGTGGACGACAAACTCTTAATAGGAAATGATATTCCTATGCTGTAATCGGTCAAGCTCTTCTTATCACAAAGATTCTCAATGAAAGATCTTGGTGATACCTCCTGCATATTGGGAATAAGGATCTATAGAGATAGATCCAAACGGATACTGGGATTGTCCCAATCCAGGTTCATTGACACCATACTAAAAAGGTTTAGTATGGAAGAATCCAAGCGTGGGAACTTGCCCACGATCTCTGGAGTCACTCTCTCCAAAGAGATGTCTCCCAAGACTGATTTGGAGAGAGCTCGCATGCAAGGGATACCCTATGCTTTGGCTGTAGGCTCTATCATGTGTGCGATGCTATGTACCAGACCCGATATAGCATAATCATTAAGTATAGTGAGCAGGTATCAAGCTGATCCTGGAGAGAGTCACTGGACAGCTGTGAAGAGCATTCTCAAGTACTTACGAAGGACTAAAGAGATGCTCTTGGTGTATGGTAACGGAGAACTCCAAGTAGAGTCCTTTACCGATTCGAGCTTCCAGAGTGATAAGGACGACTCTAAGTCGCAGTCGGGATTTGTTTTTACCCTTTACGGAGGAGCGGTTAGCTGGAAGAGTTCCAAGCAGGAAACCGTGGCAGACTCGGCGATGGAGGCTGAATACATCGCTGCCAACGATGCTGCTAAAGAGGCTGTCTGGATCAAGAAGTTCATTACTGAACTTGGAATGGTTCCATCCATTGAGCATCCAATACCTTTGTATTGCGATAACAATGGAGCGGTGGCTCTGGCCAAGGAACCCGGGTCCCATCAGTGATCCAGGCATATTCTGAGGCGGTATCACCTGATCCGGGAGATAGTTGATCGCCGGGAGATCGAGATCAGGAGGGTTGACACGAAGAACAACACGGCGGATCCACTCACGAAGGCCATTCCCCAGATACAGTTTGAGAGACTCTTCGGGATGCTCGGTATGCGATACTACAGCAGCTGGCCCTAGTGCAAGTGGGAGATTGTTAGTTGTATGTATGCCCTAGAGGCCAGTATTGTACAGATGATGTATATTATATTTGATGCTTGGACATATATAGAGATGACTTTCTTGCTCGATATGATAGTATGTTATCTGGTTGCTCTTTATCTTAACATGTACACTAGTCTCTTTAAACTGTCTTATAGTTACATGTTGATAAAGCCCTTAGGATATGTACTTGACTACCTGGACTATGATGCAGATCATACTATTGGGGACATGGTAGTCCATAGGTACATCCTTCAAGCTCCCTAGTCGTGGGTGTATCGAGACGGGGCATCGATGCACCAGAGTAGACTAGCGTATATGCTTCTCTACCCATGAGATGGGCGATGGATGATCCCATATCCGTTGGTGTTTGACATCAGAGATGATATACGGGTGCTCAGTGGAGACTGGGTACACTGGACGGACTCGCCGAGAACTCCCAGATGGTATTATACCTCACGTCAGATGGCAGTTCTCAGGTGACACTTGTACAGGTTAGTCTGTAGACCCGAGATCGTCATAGAGTCTTGTGTGATTCCCACTGTGCTTTGATCTCCACCTTACCACGTCCAGGAGGGCGTGCAAAACGGTGGTCTTTGGGTACAGTCCCGAGTCACATGGAGGCAATGAGCGATAGGAGGGGTTTCGTCTCTCCCGGTATTGGGGGTTGATGTTGCGCAGTGCTCGATTGGCCGTAACAGGGAAGTCCCTGGACAGGGCTGATCAGAGATTTGCTGGTAAGTGTTACCAGTAGTTTCTCGACCCGTTATGAGCCTCACATCGACACGACTTATCGGTTATTGGGGTCTGACGTTTACCACCCCTAGACTTGATATGCGACATATCAGACGAACAGAACGGACTGTACGGTAAGTGTTACGGGTTAGATTCACAGGTGTGTGAGCGGGCTAGCTCGTCGATCTTCTGATCGTTCAATACCCGGATGGCCGTTACGTTTAGCAGACCGCTTGCGGCTTGTAGGTGATTGATATGATCATCATCTGCTGCCGGCGTATTGACGAGTCTTTAGAGTCCTACACAGAGGTTTCCTGGCTCAAGCGAAACGAAATAGGAGCGCATATGAGATATGTGCAGGACCGAGAATAATGCGTGTATGTGATACCGTATTTCATTCTCGCGATGGATGTATCGATTGGTTATATTCGATATAACCTAGATATCGAATCAAGGATTGATTCGATAAGCCGATACATAGGATACTAGTCGGTTATATGCGATATGACCGGATCGTTAAATCAAGTGTTGATTTAATGATTTAATGTATAATTATATATTTGATGTATTACTTTGCATTAGCTAGTATTAGTTCACTTTGAATGGATTTTCTCACTTGATGTGCAAGTTGTATATGTGATATACTTTTGTGCACATGTTTGTATCATGTTTGATGATGCTTGCTCATTTGGTTAAGTGTATAGAATTAAACCATGGTTAAGTTGATGATTAGGGTTTTGCTTTTTCATTTATTTATTTATTTGTTTATTTATTTATTTGGAAAAGATAAAGATGAGAATGGTGGCTTTCTTTGTTTCTTATTGAAGCTTCATGAAGCTTTGACTTTGTCACCATTCTTGTCTCATGCTTGACCCTAACCATTTGAACTAACCCTAGTTCATTCCCTACACTTAACTATGGTTAAGATTATGATAAGTTTTCAATTTCTTTTTCATTTTAGGATACTTATCATATTCTTTCTTCTTCTTGATCATCTTCTTCTTCAAGAAAAGCTTAAGTCCATCAATGGCAACTTGAGCAAAAGTGAGAGAAATCCAATTCTAAAGTGAACCCACCTCCTATTTCTTCATTCTCTACCTCTTGCCAAGTAGTATAGGGTGTTTACTTCACAAGTTTCACAACTTGGTGAAGTTGGAGCTTGAACTTGTGATGCCTCGACGTAGATCATCTTCGGCACGAAGCCGACGACCGAGCCCGCCCTTTTCTCCGATGAAGCCGACGATTGAGTTCGGGATTCGAGATGGACAGCGAGAGGACGCCTACATGGAGCTAAGGATGTGGAGAAACGGATCTACAAAGGTTGTAGCCTCTCTCCTTTAGTTAAGATGTTAACTAGTTTCGTTTTTCGCCTAAATTTCTAGTCGACGATCCGTATTAGGGTTTCGCGGCACTCATAAAATTGTAAATTGGCATGGATGATGCCTTGTGAGAACTCTTGAGAGTGCCTAGGAACCCTACAGAGGTGGGATCCCATAAAAGAACCCGGTGATGTGGTGCCCGTTCCGACGAGGAGATGAAGACCGGAGATTCCGCAAGGTGATCGGAGTGGAGACCGAAGACCGGAGGACACGAATCGCTCGGTATAGCTTCTATCCCGTCTCTTGTTAGCTAGCATTAGGTTAATGGTTACGATCCGGGGTTTTAGGATGCGGTAGTGCCAGTTTTAAAGTCAAGAAAATTTTTCGTTTCCGTATTTTGGCCTCGAATAGACGGCCGGGACGCTACCGTAGTCCTACATGGTATCAAAGCCACGCCATTAACCTAGTCTAGCTTGCTCTAAAATGTTTACAAGTTCGATCGAACGGATTTTCCAAAAACCGCGTTTCCATGTCGTACTTTCTGTCGAATTTTTCTGTGCTCTAAAAATCATTTGGTACATTGTAAAATTAAGAGCAGGGTTTTTTGAGCATTCTGTGAAAATTTGGTCGCGTGACGTCACTGTTCCACCGCGGAACCGTGGTCAAACCCATGCATTGGCCGTGGTTCCGCCGCCACTTTAACACTTCACAGCACTAATTTTTCACAGTGGGCTTCTGACTTGGAAATAGGGTTTTTGTTATATACTGTTTGGGCCCACATTTTCTTTGAATGCTACTGTTGTGCTTGGGGCCTACTTCGGTAAATTTTGTCGATCGAAAAATTTTAAACATGTTAGTTCACAGTATTTACATTATATCTGCGACCGTGAATGTCATTTGATCGGTAAATCCTGTCCAATTGCTATAGCCCTTTCAGACGGATTTACGAACGTGACATTCACGTTGATGTTCTGTGTTGTGCTGTGATGTTGCGGATTTGTCATGGTGGATAGCCTGGATACAATGTTAGTACAGTTTCGTTGTATATGTACTTTTGATATTGCGGGGCGAGCGTCCGACATGTGGACTGCCGTTACTACATGTTGGTATATTGTTCTTTTGGGGCACGACCGGGCTGAGGTCGATGTACCCGTTGTATATTTTTACTTTCTGTACTAGGATTACCCCACGGAGGGGTGCACGGGTAGCCGGGTTCTAGAGGACAACGGGCCCGCATCTCATGGCTTTGAGACGGAGGGGGTTTCACTCTAGAATTGGCGGGCTATTCGCCGCACTCGTAGGGGGTACAGGTTGACCCAAGGAGGGGTGCACAAGTTACAGGATTCCGTGAAGTGCTGGGTGGTCCATTCACGTTGTTGAAGGGGGCTGCCTCGCTTCAGGTTTTGGTGGGTAACTTGCCGCGCCCGTAGGGGTCTAGGATTTCATTGCACAGGCTATCCACACGACCAGGGGAACGTCGGGTTTCAGTAGCGGCTCTATGAAACCCGGGGATCCCAGATATCTGTATAGTTCTGTGATGCTTATTACATTTCTGTGATGTTGCATTTTATCACGCCTTGAGCGAATATTATATATTGATATATATATATACTAGTAGATGTTGTATATGTTTTGCATCCGCGCTAGTCCAGTCCCCGCTCTGTCGTTAGTTAAGTAACCTAACAGGTGATGACGGGACCCAGTGGCGAATGCGGATCGCATATATGTACATCATTATTTTAGTTCTTTTGTGGTGTGATCAATTGATGGGACTGCGTTGATTCGGATCAATGCAAGCTAAATAAACCTATTCTGATGTTGTTGGAACAATTTTTCAAAAAAAGCTGTTATTGCAAGGGCGTTCTTTTTTGTTTTGCACAGTGGTATTCGGTTATGAATATCCAGCACCTCAGTCGACGAGGCAAGGGCCGAGATCCCTTCACCGGGAGTGACCCCTTGGACAGAAGTTTGCGTCAGGGTAATAACTTCACTATAGCTGATTGCTTTTTGCTTTGCATCGTGGTATTCAGTTGGAATATCCTGCACCTCATTCTACGGGGAAAGAGCCAAGATCCCTTCACCGGGAGTGACCTCTTTAGCAAAAGGTTTTCGTCACTATATTTTTATAAAAAGCTATGCAGTTCCTTCAACGATATCAAGTTCATTACGTTAATGGTTTTTCGCCAAAAACCAGCCGTAGCCCTCCGTCATTTCAGTTTAGTATTGCTTAGTATTCGTGCTACGTATGTCGTGCATTGCCGAGGCGTAGTGTTCGGTAGCTCTGTAATGCTTTTCTGTCGCATGGATATGTGGATTGGTTAGGACAGCCGTACGGTTATGTTGGCATTGTCAAGGACTCGTACGGGTGGGTTTAACACAATCGAGATAATGACGGGTTGAACTTGACTAGGACTCTTTGATATGTTGGCATTGTCAAGGTCACTTGGGTCCTAGGGGTAAAAACATACATCGGGAGTTTCTAAAGAAACTGAAACTTGCCAGGCATGCGCATACCTTCTGCAGTGTGATAACGTGAGTGATTTCCGTCACGTTATCATGCGATGATAGTTGGATCCCGATTCCCACTGATGAGTTGGTTTACTCCTCGGGTGATCCCGACTAATTCTTCTTTTAGGTTTGGAGGAGAATTTGACGTTATAGTGGGAGGTTTCCTGATTAGATAAAGTGATAACCATTCTGATCTAGGTTAGAGTGCACGCTGAGTGTTTCTTTTCTCTCTCTCTCTTTGGCAGCGACCATGGCCCGACCCTTGACTATGACTCAGTGACCAAGATTAACCGAACCTTCTTAAACACTGGCTTTTGGATTGTCAGAGTTGCATACCTCATTGCCACTCCTACTTTTACCCTTTTCTCCAGGACACCCCGTATTACTAAGAATGTCCATTTCCATTGGATAAAACCATCATATGGTTATATACGAACTCGAAGGAATTTATTCGAGGATGGTTTCTGGTTCTGGAGAAAACAGATAGGACTATTCAGTTGTCTTTTCCTTTTACCTTCTCTCAGGTTACGAGTGCTCCTTAGATTAGGGGATAGTTCACCTATTATGCTAATTGGATAGACTTCTTCCAAACCATAGGCAGGTGCCGACCGGTAGGGAATGAAAAAAACCAATTAGCCTAACGATGGTGTACAGAAGGTATTATGTAAAGACAAATAAAGGGATTAGTAAGAGGGCAAAGTAAACTGTGACTGCTATTCACGACCAAACTAAGTATTTCATTACCACTCCCACTTCACCTTTGTATTTCTCCAGAACACTCCATATCACTACGAAGATCCACAGTTATTTGGATACTCCATTGTATGGTTATATACGAACTCGAAAGGAACTTGTTCCAGTTCGGGGGTGGATTCTGGTTCAGGAGAAATAGGATTAAGGTTTATTCAGGTGTCTTTTATCTTCACTTTCTCTCGTATTGCGAGTGCTCCGAAGATTAGGACAGTACACCCATTATGCTTATTGGATAGTCTTCTTCCAGACCATAGGCTGGTGCCGAACGGTAGGGAAGGAAGAAAACCATTTGGCCTAAAGGGGTGTGCAGAAGGTGTTAGTTATATGTATGCCCTAGAGGCCATTACTATACATAGGATGTATATTGTAGTGGATGCTTAGACATATATAGGGAGGACTTTCTTGCTCGACATGATAGTATGCTATCTGGTTGCTCTTTACCTTAACGTGTATACTGATTGTCTCTCTGTTACATGTTGGTAAATCCCTTAGGATGTGTACTTGACTACCTGGACTATGATGCAGATCATACTAGTGGGGACATGGTAGTCCATAAGTACATCCTTCAAGGTCCCTAGTCGTGGGTGTATCGAGACGGGGCATCGATATACCAGAGTAGACTAGCGTATACCTTCTCGACCCATACAGATGGGCGATGGATGATCCCATATCCATTGGTGTTTGACATCGGAGATGATATACGAGTGCTCAGTGGAGACTGGGTACACTGGACGGACTCGCCGAGAACTCCCAGATGGTATTATACCTTACGTCAGATGGCAGTTCTATGGTGACACTGGTACAGAGTAGTCTGTTGACCCGAGATCGTCATAGAGTCTTGTGTGGTTCCCACTGTGCTTTGATTTCCACCTTACCACGTCCAAGAGGGCGTGCAAAACGGTGGTTTTTAGGTACAGTCCCGAGTCACATGGAGGCAATGAGCGATAGGAGGGGATTCGTCTCTCCCGGTATAGGGAGTTGATGTTGCGCTGTGTTCGATTGGCTATAACCGGAAATCCCTGGCCAGGGTTGCTGAGAATTACTGGTAAGTGTTACCAGTAGTTTCTCGAATTGTTATAGACCTCATATCGACACGACTTATCGAGCTATTGGGGTCTGACGTTTACCACCCCTAGGCGAGATATGCGACATATCAGACGAACAGACCGGACCGTGCGGTAAGTGTTACTGGTTGGATTCATAGGAGTGTGAGCGGGCTTGCTCGTCGATATTCTGATCGCTCAATACCCGGGTGGCCGTTACGTTTACCAGACCGCTTGCGGCTTGTGGGTGCTTGATATGATCATCATCTGCTGCCGGCGTATTGACGAGTCTTTAGAGTCCTACACAGAGGTTTCCTGGCTCAAGCGAAACGAAATAGGAGCGCATATGAGATATGTGCGGGACCGAGAATAATACCAGTATGTGATACTATATTTGATTCTCGCGATATGTAACATTGATCGGTTATATGCGATATAGCCGAGTTATCGGATCAAGTGTTGATTCGATAAGTTGTTACTATTGATATTAGTCGGTTATATGCGATATGACCGGATCATTAAATCAAGTGTTGATTTAATAATTTAATGCATAATTATATATTTGATATATTACTTTGCATTAACTAGTATCGGTTCACTTAAGATGGATTTTCTCACTCGGCTGTGCACATCGTATATGTGATATATTTTTTGTGCACTTGATTGTATCATGTTTGATGATACATGATTGCTAGGGTTTGTGTAAAGACTTATACCATTGTTATGTTAATGGTTAGGGTTTTGGTTTTATTCATTTATTTATTTATCTATTCATTTTTGAGAAATAGATAAAAGAAAGACAAAAATGGTTTCTTTCATTCATTCATGAAGCTTGTTGAAGCTTCATGAAGCTTTGACCAAAGCAACCATTCTTGTCTTCTTCTCTAACCCTAACCATTCAACCTAACTCAAGTTAACTCTCTACACTTGACCTTGGTTATGATATGATAAGTGTGGATTTTATTTAGTTTAGAAAAATAACTTATCATATTATTCTTTCTTCTTCTTCTTCATCTTCTTCAATGAAGAAAGCATGACTTCATCAATGGTGACTTGATGAAATGAGTGAGAAATCCAATTCTAAAGTGAACCCACCTCCTATTTCTTCATCCTCTACCTCTTGCCAAGTAGTTTAGGGTGTTTTCTTCACAAGTTTTCATGGCTTGGTGAAGTTGGAGCTTGATCTTGTGATACCTCGACGTAGATCATCTTCGGCATCGTAGTCGATGACCTAGCCCGCCCATTTCTCCGATGAAGCCGACGCTAGAGCCCGGGATTCCATTTGGACAGCGAGGAGACTTCATTGCGGAGCTATGGAGGTGGAGGACCGGATCTACAAAGGTTGTATTTCCGTTCTTTTAGTTAAGTTGTTAACTAGTTGCATCGCATAGCCTAAAATTCTAGTTAACGATCCGTATTAGGGTTTCTCGGCACTTGTAAATTTTGAAATTGGCATGGTTAATGCCTTGTGAGACCTCTTGAGAGTGCCTAGGAACCCTACAGTAGTATCAGAGCCTAGCTAGAGCCTTAGGCAAGGCGTAGACGAAGTTTGAAACCCGATCGACCCGAAACCCTAACATCAAAGTGCTCTCTGGAATTTTTCTAAAAACTGGATTTTTTCTAGATTAAAAATGCCTAAAAAATTCAGCAGGGAATTCTAAGAATTACGGTGCAAAATTTTCCCCATGATGTGTTTATTGCGCGGCGGAACCGCGGCAGAAGCCTAGATTCTGCGGCGGTTCCGCGGTCAATTGATGGGATTTGTCTCCTCTGTTTGCACAGTAATTCCTATTTTAATATGCTGAGTTTTCTGGGAATTTTTAATATGCAGTCAACAGTTGAGTATTTTGGGGTTGTATTGGGAATCGCAGATTCGATCGGATTATCAAATTTTGTCTATGTGTTTTTTCGGATAATTTTTGAATATGTTAAAGAGTTCGGCCGGATATAAATACCCAATTTTTCCCCTGTTGGGAAATTTCCAAGTGTTGGACTTTTTCGTAGTTTAATAACGTTCTAAGTAGTGCAAGTAACGCGATGGTCCCTCTAGAAGACAACAAATCTTAACTCGATTATGTGACCGTCTTGAACTTCCCTTTGAACCTTCAGGTTTGGGGCAGTACGGCGTGCCACATGTGAGGCGTTGGCTTGATCCTTCTACGGCTGGACCGTTGGTACTGAGGCATGAACTGGATGTTTTTAAACTTGTTTCATGTGTTGAGCTGTTTCGGGAAAACTTGGGTGTTCGATTGTTCGATCGGAAAGTTTAACATTTTCTATCTTATTCGGAATGTGATACAATAATTGGAATTCACAAGTAGTTATGAGATAACTGAATGAATGTTATAAACATAGCAGTTTAGTCTCACTTGATCGGTTGCTACGGAATTTTGATGCGATCAAAAGCCTGTTGCAATCACGTAGCGTACGCGAATACTCGCCGGGTAAACTTAATAGACAACCTCACTCCATAGCCCCGACCAAGTGACTGTAGGAGAACCCCGTCGCCGAAAGCATCCATTCGGGTGCTCGCGGTAGCGGTGTTCCGCCTTGGTGCACTTCGTCGACGGCATTAGGGGTGCGGCTACCTACTAAAGTTTGCGACGAGCATTCGATCAGGATGTCGGGAATCCTGTTGAATTGCCCAACTTAGTATTGAAAAGTGTTTTTGATTTTGAGACTAAAATGCGGGGTTTATAATTGTTAGGCATGCGATGTCTAAGGAGTTCATTTGATTAGGCATGCGATGTCTATGTAGGTTGCGGATTCCAACTATTGTAGTTTTACACTTTCTTTTCTGTGACCGTAAGTGTAATATGTGTTATCGCCGGTTTCGTTGCTATATGTCAACGACAATTGGGATGCGCATATTTACTTACGTTGATGACATGTGATGTTATGTGTTGCTGAATATGTTATATTGGATCGTCGTGTTTGAATAGCCGGGGTTTTTTTTATGTGAGATGAGTGTTTTTCATTTTCATTCATGTAAAAACTTGTATGTAATATTCTTTTATTGGGGCACTTCCAGGTTGCAGAAGATGTCATCCTCTGTATATTATTTACTTTTCCGCACTAGGATAGACCCAAGGAGGGGAGCACAAGTAACCGGGTTCTGGAGTCCAGTGGGAGACCAACTCAAGGAGTCGAGTCCGGGTCTCCTAACTCTAGAATTGGTAGGGTTGCTTGCCGCTCTCGTAGGGGTCTAGGGGTGTGGATTTGGCTATTCATCACGACCGTGGAATCCGTGTTTTATACTGGCTCGTATTGAAAACACGGACATCCTAGTATATCCAATATTTCATATGTTTCTTCTGCTGTGATATCTGTGATGTGATCATGTGATATGTTCTGTGATAGATACAGTATATAGTATATATGATATATTATATAGGCGTTACTTATGTTTTACACCCGCGCTAGCCCTGCCCCGCTCTGCCGTTAGTTACCTAACCTAACGGTGCACGAGGGGACATCGAGGCGAATGCGGATGGCATAAGTGTACGTCGTATTTATCTGTGATGTTTAGGTGATTAAATGATGGGACTTCATTAATATGATTAATGAAAGTAAAAAGAAACCTTAAGATGTTGTGGAATCGAATTTCAAAATAAAACTGGTAGCTACATTTCTTGCTTTGCACAGCGGTATATATGATATATCCAGCACCTTATTCGATGAGGAAAGGACCGAGATCCCTTCACCGGGAGTGACTCCTTTAACAATAACTGGAAGATGCTACACACTCGGTTTGTCTTTTGATTGATTTTAAGAGTTTTTGCTTTGCACAGTGATATATATGATATATCCCGCACCTCATTCGACGAGGAAAGGACCGACGATCCCTTCACCGGGAGTGACTCCTTTAGCAAAACTAGAAAAGCCTCAAAAACACTCCATTTTTAAAATCATTTGATTCTACAAACGATATCAAGTTCATTACGCAATAGGTTTTCAGAGAAACCTGTCGTAGCCCTCCGTCATTTCAGATATGTACTGGTTAGTATTCGTGCTGCGTTTGTTGACCTCTGTCAAGGCGTAGTGTGCGGTTGCTGATTAGTGCTTATCTGTATAAGCATATGATGTGATTGATTTAGGGTAGTCGTACGACCTTGTTGACCTCTGTCAAGGGTCGTGCGGGTGGGTTTACTTCAATCAGGAAATGACGGGTTGAACTTGACTAGCAGCCTATGGTTTGTTGACCTCTGTCAAGATCATAGGACGCTACGGGCAAAATATTATCGGGAATTTCAAGTGTTGAAATTTGCAATGAGATTGCATACCTTCTGTGAAATAGTTGGATCCCGATACCCGCTGCGAGTAAGAGTTACTCCTGGGAGAGTTTTACATATTACAACTAGCCGATCAAGTAGGTGTCTAGAAAGGTGTCAACGGGGTTACGCCTCTGGGAAAACGGGGTTACGCCTCTGGTAAAACGAGGTTTACATTAATTAGGTTCGTGCGAAAGCACGGGGGACCTCCCTCAAAGTACCGACACTGGCCTGGCTGAAAGATTGGCGAACTTGTAGTGTGTAATTAATCCCGGCTAGTCTTTCCTTTTAGGGTTTGAAGGAAGATATGATAAAAAGCAGTGGGAGCCATCCTGATTAGATAAAATAATAACCAATCTATTCTTGCAAGAGCATACGCTGAGTGTCTTCTTCTCTCCCTCTCCAGGTAGCGACCATGTCACGCCTTAATCAAGATAATAATACGGATTATTGACCGAACCCGCTTGTTATACTGAGCTGGGGAACGTTGGTCCCGCTCCAACTTATAATTGTTATAAGACAGAGCAGGAAATTGGGGATTACCAGAATTCCTATGCCGCCCAAACGAAGAGAGTGCATGCTGATGCATCATCTTCGGGTGTGTTCTTTATACAGAACTGTTTCTCTATTCTCTACGTCCTGGGTATTTGATACCGGATCAGGATCCCAGATATGTAATCTGTTACATAGGGCTACAGAAAGGTAGAGAACTGAGAACGGGTGATAAGTTTCATGAGGCAGAAAACGGGGCAAGAGTTGCAGCCAAATCTGTTGGTCACTGTCACCCTGTATTCAAATACATTGATTCTGAACGAATGTTATTAGATACCGAACCTGATATACAAAATCATATCAGTCTCTTTATTAGTAAAGAAATGATAAAATTTTGTATTGTTGGATATTGTTTTGAACATTTCCTATATCAAAAGTTGATCGGTTCAGGCACGTTATCTAAAAGCTATGTTCTAAATCAAACTACAGTTCTTTAGTATACTGAACACACAAAAGAGGAAGAGTTCAGAAATGAACAGATCCTTCTTGAGGCATTGTAGACTAGGTCATATCAATGCGACCCGACTGGCTGAAGTTACATTTAGATGCATATTTAAATTAGTTTGAATTTACATCTTATGAAACTTGCGAGTCTTGTCACAAAGATATAATGACACCAGCTCTGTTTATTGAAAACAGAGAAAGAGTTAGTGAACTCTTGGGATGATACATGTTGATGTATGTAGGTCCCCTGTCTACACATGCCAAGACTGGTTCTTTGTACTTCATTACATTCTCTGATGATCTTTCGAGATTCAGACCTATGTTCCTGTTGAAACACAAGTCCGAACCTTTTGAGATATTCACAAAATATAAGTTAGAAGTAGAGAACCAAAATACGGGTAAAAGTATTAGGTCCTTTGATGTGATCAAGGAGGAGAATACTTGAGCATGGAATTCCTGGATTATTCTAAAGGAGAATGAGATTCTCTCTCAGCATTACTCCTCCGTATACACCATAGCACGATGGTGTATCGGGGCGGAGCAATAACACCCTATATGATAAGGTGTGCTCTATGATGAGTACTACTGAGTTACCTATTTCCTTTTGGGAGTTATGCACTTGAGAAGCTGCATACCTATTGAATAGGGTTCTGATCAAATCAGTTGCCTACCACTTCATATGTGATATGGAAAGGGAAGAGCCCATATCTTAAGTTAGTTAAGATTTGGGGTTGTCCGGCCTATGTCTAAAAGCAAAATCCGGACAAGCTCGAGGCAAGGTCAGTTATGTAGAACTGGAAAGGTTCCAGCTATACAAACTACAGTAGATGATTTGATAAAACCAAAGGATTCAATAGTTACCAACGAACCTCAGCCTCTCCGCCGATCTAGTAGGGTTCCTCACCCACCTGAGAGATACTTCAGTTTCTCTATCATAGTGGGAGCGAGGATTGCATCATGAGATGATGTCACGACCCGAAAGAGCACGTGACTGGCCCTTGAACCATATGAAGTCTATAGGACTCCATCTGATCCAAGTAAGCCAAAAGCCCAGAAATCTAAAACCATTTTTAAGAATAAGTAAAGAACTGGTTTAAAGAAGTGAAGAAAACATGTTTGAAATCAAGGTTTTTTAAATAACTAAGCCGAATATGTATTTTAAAAACAGTACAGTCTTTTCAAAAAATTTCGGCAGAGTTTCTTTTGTAAAACTGGCCCCGAATGGGGTACAATAAGGATAACAATATATATGCAATGAATAAGGCATCCCCAAGCGGGAGCTAGCTCTTCGTCAAATGACGGTCACAACCACACATGCAACAATGATATGATATACAACGCCAAGTGGCGAGGATCAAGTCCAAAGAAAGCTCAAAAAGCAACAAGAAAAACCGCAATACAACTAAGCGCGACTCTAAGGTCGAATAATACATCACTAGTCTAGGTCTGAAACAATATACACGTTTTGGTTGATGGAAATTCTAGATACAATGAAATAAATAAATACAATGGTGGTTCTTGATGCGAAAGAATCCACCTACCAAAAGCAAATCACCCGCAAGAAGGTAGTGTGCCAGAAATGACGCAATGAAACCTGTACGGCAGAACCTGCAAGAACTGTGGCACAACGGGGGTGAGTTGCCAACTCGTGAATAGAAACATCTACAAGCAAAAACCGAATGCAAGACATAAACCTAAGTCAACAATCAGTAATAAACCTCAAGGAATAAGCCTGAAACATGATAAGGTGGCAAATCAACATCTAAACAGGTATGTGGTGCCAAGTACTCAGGTAATAACATGTCATCAGTATAAGGTATGTCTGCATGAAGTAAAATGATGAAGTATCAATGATATCAATACACATATATTAGCGTCCCATACCACTAATATTGGTGTAAGGGTATATATAACAGCGCCCTCATACCCTGTTATATATATACAAATGAAGTGTGATCAATGTAAATCCAGTCTGTATATGATTCATGTTTGTATATGATCTATGTCTGTATATGATCCATGTCTGTATATGATCCATGTCTGTATATGATCTATGTCTATATATGATCTATATCTGTATATACGTGGAACCCGTCCACCCGTCACCCAATGACAATAAACGTGGAACCCGTCCACCCGTCACCTAATGACAATAAGCATCATGTAAGCAATATGAGGATATAAACAAAATCATGGAAAAACATCATGAAACCCGTGCCTAGCATCGACACGTAAATCCTCGTCCATATGGGGCTCCGTCTGCGGTATCGGCCCTCGGCCCCCGGCAGTACGAGTCAACCCATGTCCATCTCTGGGCTCCGTCTGCGGTATCGGCCCTCGGCCCCGGCAGTACGGGTCAGCCCATATCCATCTCTCAACTCCGGTCGGTATCCTCTAGATATCCGCCGAGCTCAAATACAATCACCGGTAGGTAGTAGTCCCTCTGCCGGGCTCACCGTCTACTACACAGCGAAACCGTTCTCGCCCCGGGGTACCATACCGGGTCCACCATGTACCCGTAATCGGCCTCAACCGCCTCCTCGATTCGGGTTTTCATATATCACTCTAGCACCGAGAAAACACATGGTGGACGCACCGAAATATCATATCAAGGGAACCGGGTTTTTAAATGATTACATATTTGCAATAGCCACGGTTCCCAAATCCAGAAATCACATGTAATCCAAACCAGAATGCAAGTCAATGATCCGATATGATATGTGCGTCAAATATAAATGTCATGTCAAGTCACATGTAGATGAGCTACAATATGATGATCCGATGTGATATAAGCATCAAGTATGAGTAGCATGTCAAGTCACATATAGATGAGCTACAATATGATGATCCGATGTGATATAAGCATCAAGTATGAGTAGCATGTCAAGTCACATATAGATGAGATACAATATGATGATCCGATGTGATATAAGCATCAAGTATGAGTAGCATGTCAAGTCACATATAGATGAGCTACAATATGATGATTCGATGTGATATAAGCATCAAGTATGAGTAGCATGTCAAGTCACATATAGATGAGCTACAATATGATGATCCGATGTGATATAAGCATCAAGTATGAGTAGCATGTCAAGTCACATATAGATGAGCTACAATATGATGATCCGATGTGATATAAGCATCAAGTATGAGTAGCATGTCAAGTCATATATAGTCAAGATCATATATGTTTGTGTACAGATATATGTGTACAATATGCCATGCGGAAATCCTATCATGAATGCGGCGGTACTACAGTGTAGTGGCATGGCAATTATCGATGATGAAGTGTGTGAGCCGGCAAATAGTGTACGTGGAACATACGCATCATCGATAATGGTGCTGGTGTCCTAACAGCATGATATCAGTATTGCAATAACATATGCAGGCAATATGAATAGCATGAATATGCGGACGTCAAATAATCAACACTATAGTGAACAAATTACATCAATAGTTATAAGTCTTGCAGTGATGCCTTTTGAAATAAGACGAATCAGGGTTTTTGTAAAATAAGGGATGTGAAGTTTTTAAAAAAGATACGCCTTTTAAGTATTCGCAGAATCCCTTTGTTTGTCTTTTAAGATACCCCTGATTCATAGCTTTTGAAATAGGTATGCCTCGGTCTAGTCTAACATCTACTATGCAACCTACAGATCTAAGTATCAAATAAGTCGGGAGGGGTATGGAAACCGCCTAAATCTGAGTCGATACATATATAGATATATATATATAGTCGGTGATTCCGTCTCAATAGTATCGCGTACGATACAGTATATCATATGACCTCCTCTATTCATGAGCGCGGATCTATCATCAATATCGGCTCGTACAGTAAATCATCGTACGGCATCCCAATAGCTGGGTACGGTTCAGTATCACATTCCTCTCATCAAATATCAGGTATCACTATCATCATATCATATAAACTGGGGTACTGATCTAAATCTAGTATAACTGATACCATCTATAAGATATGAATGCGGGGGTAAACACACATCCCAAGCCCGCAAGAATCACATGTCATATCCCAAATAGGAATCCTATCAAATCACCGATCTTGCGGCACAAGGCCCAATATCGTCGACTCATCACCAATGTCGTCCAATATCATCAACGAAGTGCAAGTATAAGGAACATACAAGTGTAGGCGTGTGGGTGCAATTCTATCCTAGGCTCGCAACTAGGAACTACGCTAGTTACTTCTACCCCTAACTACCCATATCACACTATAATTAACATATATATACAATACATAGTATATTAACTACGGACTGCGGGGGTGCTATACGTCATCCACCCGACTTTCCCCAGTAGATATAATCTACTCACTTTGCGTCTCCATCTTTCGATGTCACCACGCGTTTGCTCGTCGTCCCGTAGTCTTCATAGGGTACCTACACATCAAAATATCGTATATGCGCATTAAAACCAGATTAAAGCTAAAACGGCACACGAAATCCAAAATGATACGATAAGGGGCCTATAGGTGAGAACCTATGGCACGCCTTCAAAACTATCAATGAATCCTCTATATCGTCGTATAAACGCCAAATAGTCGAGGCAAAACAAAATTCACAATTGCAGAATCAAAAATACGGAATACGGAAACACGAATCCAAAATAGCAACTTAGGATATATGTCCCAGATTTCACCCTAGATCACTTTATACAAATCTATATATACCAGGGGTCTAACATAAACATGTAGGAGCTACAGAACCAATACGAGCCAAGAAGGCGGGACCCAGGCCGCAAATTGCGGCCAATTGGGAGAAATTGGCGGCCGTACGGATGAGTTGGGGGCTAGGGTTTGGGGTGTTGGTTCAATGGTGCCTGCACATCTCACTGTCCACTCAATATTCTTTTAGGATACCTCGTATGATAGCAGATTCCAATTAACCTTCACAGATTCCATAATTTCCCCGATATCGGTTTCTAAAATCCGTATTATGGGTTTAAACTTCAAGTTAGGGTCTCAATTCATACACTAGGGTGTTGGTGTATCCTCTACTGACCTCAATTTCGTATTACAACCTATAATTCACCACAACCCTAACTAGGTTTTCATCATGTCCATAATATCACACAATATCGATTCTATAACAACATTGGGGTATAAGTAATGCAAGAATTAAGCTAAAGGTCCAGAATTTACCTCACTTGGCAACTCAAGAATTTTCTTGAGTTGCCCCTAGTGGTCAAAATCCACGCTTTCTTGATCCATCTTGAAGGTCTCGGGCTCGTGCACATTTTTAATGAAACGGACATTGGATTTTGGTGTAGTTTTAGAGGTGTTTTTGGGCTTTAAAGAGGGGAGGGAATGAGGTGCAGGTGCAGCAGCAGGAGGAGGAAGAAGTGGGAAGAAAATGATGGGAGAAATGGCTAAGGGTTGTAGTCAAAGATGCCCCATACCCCTCTTCTCTCACCTACCCCATTCTTTATTCTTTTTCTTTTTCATTTTCCTCTTCTTTTAATCCCTAATTCAAACCTTCTCACCTCAATAGTAAACCCAATGATAAATCATGGCAAGAAAATACACAAGTGTAGAAAAAGTGATATGTGCAAGTTTTGCACAAAATTGCCAAAACCCGATTAGCGATTTTAATCGCGATTAGCACTAAATTAGTGTCAAACTAATCACAAAAACTTAAAAATGTCATAATTCACTAATTTACCCTATTTTAGAATTTTCCAAAATTTGTCATAGTTTTTCTAACATTTTTCCTATTTATTTGCATTTAATTATAGATTTAATATTAAAATAATCAATAAAATAATATTAAATTTTAAAAATTCCCAAAATTAATATTTTATACTTTTGAAAATGTTACAATCTACCCCCCTTAAAGAAATTCGGTCCCCGAATTTAAATTTAAACCCCCAATACTAAAGCAATTTCAGTAATAATCCAATTTGTCGGGGTTCCGAAAACATCAATACATAGAGAATATCATAAAATGTACTGCTCTACTAGAAATCAATCCCCAAAATGCATATTATAAGAATATCCTATGCGTCTGGTGCGCAAGGAATCAAAATCCATATATGTGTCAAACAGGTGTACAAAATAACATCTAGGTGCAACGGGTGTGCACGAAACATCTGTCGTAGGCAACGTGTGTTCCTGACAGAAAAAAATCAGGTGCATGTGACATGCACGAAGAATCCCGATTCAGTGCATCTGGTGTGCACCAGGATCGTGTACCAAAACACTAAAGGTGCATGAAAACTATGCTGGAAGTATAAATCAAATCACTGAATACAGTAGGCATGAAATCTCAATCAATATCTCAAATTTAATAACTCAGCGCAAAATATATAAATATCCAGTGGGTGCATGAAACCAATATCATGAAACTCAGTCATCAAAACTAAATCATGCAAACAGAACGCCCAAAATACCGAAATCCAAAATGACGGATACGTGATCATCGAATCACAAAATCACAAATCATAAATACCGTCGTCGGTAGTTCCTCCTTCGAGGTCGAGAAGGAGTCGGTGCAATCCACTGCTAGCAGCGCAGGGTATCTACTTGCCTCTTGCTCACGGTCTGGCGTCCTCTGACTCTGGGTCCTTATCTTCTTTGCGGATTTCCTATCTCGCGGTCAATCGGCTCATCGGCCCTGTCAGGTGCGCTAACGGGGTCGATTCCGTTCTGGCACTTCTCTGGTCACCTCTCGGTCAATCCTCACGACTACTCGTAAGGTAGCATATCACTGGCGTCGGCCTCTGGCTTTCTGAAAGCACGTCACACATCTGATCCTAGGTGCGAACATCATTGCAGCAATATCCTGGAAGGAATCCTGCTCAAGGTCTCTTCCAAACATGCCTATGCCGATCTGTACAGAGGGTGGCTCTCTTGTACTACCTCTTCTCGCTTGATAGACATCCGTGTCCTCAGCACAATATTTCTCAGAAACTGGTCACATCCCAACGTCTCTGTAAGCAAATCAGGTCTCTAGTTTCGACGGGAAGCAATGACAGCTCGTCAGTGTCTCACACGAACCTCTTGTTCCACTTGTCCCCATCGTCGTCCACTATGACGTCACGCCAAGCTACTATGCACTGCACTGTTCTCGGCCACGGTCAATCTGAAGTCTCTCGCACGGACTCAAAATCGCGTATTCTGTAGCTTCATCATTCTGTAGAAGATGTCAGGCCGAATAGATCCTCGGGAACACGTCCCAACCATCGGAGGAATACTCATCACCCGTCCGTCCTTGATCAATTCGCAACTCATCTGGGTAAGTCCCTTTATCCGAACCTGGTCAACTACCTCGTCGACCATGCCGAACTCTGTCCTGCTGGGTGTGCGCAATACGACCACTCCTGGTCTAGGTCTTCTCGTATCGTACTCTAGAAAGGTCCTGTCGAGGTTCCTTTCTCAAATCTCATACCTGCCGAATTGCCCGGAAGTCGTCATCCAACGCTGAAGCCAATTCTTATTCCGGAATGGCTGCATACTCATCGCGCTTCTTTCTGGAAGATATATCCATATACCACGCCTCTGGGTGCGTATCACATCTCTAATGTCAGCGGAGTGGGACGTCATCTCGTCGAAATCTCGTACGAACTCTTTTCTTCACTCTGCATCAATGTCGACTGATTCGGACTCGTCTCATCATGGCTGCATGGACAGTGCTCCAACGGCTACGCTCGCATCTGGAGTCTCCCAAGCAGTGTCCCATCACGATATCCGAAAGATGTCGAACCATCCGATCGACTCGTCAGATCCCCATAATCCCCCAAGAGCTCACATCTCGGGTACAGTTTAATAGTATCGAGTACATGCCACAGCGTCGGTGGTCCATCCGTTGAAGGGCAAACCCAAGCCTCACTAATGGCGCCGAGGAACCGCCGCAAACCCGAAGGTTCAAAGGCTTTCACACGGTCAGTAAGTCGAGTTAGGGTTTCATTCTTCTAGAGGGTCCATAGAATCACCTGCATGTCTTTCCGTATACTTTAAACTTGGAAAATGGGCTCCTGACATTCGATCGTCTCTATCGACTCTCAACGAACCTGCGTGAAGTCGTCTCTAGCTGGAACAATCTATCTGATGACCTCGCATCGGTAACCGAACGAACCACATGTCCTAGTCATTTATCCTCAGGTGACTAGCGACTCACTATCACGTCTCCAAGAACATGCTCATGCTGCAGTAGCTCCAACCATCTGGGCGATATCTCATCATTTGCAGCAACAACTGGTTCATACGCCTGTATGCCGAACAATGCCTCAATCCTCCAGGAAGGGCAATACATAGGCGGTCATCTCTGAATCGGTCTGCTCTAGATCTGAGTAAGACTCTCCACACTGGAAATCTTCAACTCATCTGGGCCCGCTCCGGTGCATAAATCGGACGAATCACCTTCGTCTCTCAATCGGGTAGACTAGCTATCATCTGTCTCATATCTGCCTGAAAGCTATGGCAATCTCAGCTCGTAAGCTTCGGAAGCGACATCCTGTCAATCTCAGCAACAGCTGGTCCATCTGTCTGCACGGTAGGCGACATCATAATCTCTGAGGTAGGCTGCACATCAACAGTCCTCTCTCAACTGGCAGCTCTAACAATGGCCCGATCATCCGGTGCAAAACCAAGCACTCGCCTCTACTAGAGGTCACAATCACCAACACTAACTCGAGACGTTCCCATGTCACCAGAAAACACAATGGTCGGCCCTCGTACCAGACGAGCTCACACCGGCCGTAACCCTAGCAGCATCCCAAACTGCGCTCAAACATGGCGACATGAACCTCAATCGAGTATCAAAGAGAACACATCAATGGCAAGAAAGGAAACAACAGATCCAGAGTGGATACATGATCATAGGAAGGAACAGCATCAATGAAGGTATGATCATGAAACTAATAGAATCGAGGATCTCAAACGGATGTATAATCATGGATACGAAGAGAATCACTGATCTCGAAAGTATGTACATCCTAAGGTTCCTTAAGCGGAGTGGCGTGTCGTAAGTATGCCGCGGAACATACCAACGGTACGTCACTCTACTTTAGTCACCTATTCCATCAACCAAGGGTCATCCTAATACGACGAAAGTTCGGGTCTAATACCCCCACGACCAAGTCTAAGTTCCGTAAGGTCAAGCCTAAGTTCCGTATATATATAACTCCCTAGGCTCCGCATAGTCAAACTTAGACTCGAACCAAGGTCAACCTAGCGCTCTGATACCAACTTTGTCACGACCCGAAAGAGCACGTGACTGGCCCTTGAACCATATGAAGTCTATAGGACTCCATCTGATCCAAGTAAGCCAAAAGCCCAGAAATCTAAAACCATTTTTAAGAATAAGTAAAGAACTGGTTTAAAGAAGTGAAGAAAACATGTTTGAAATCAAGGTTTTTTAAATAACTAAGCCGAATATGTATTTTAAAAACAGTACAGTCTTTTCTAAAAATTTCGGCAGAGTTTCTTTTGTAAAACTGGCCCCGAATGGGGTACAATAAGGATAACAATATATATGCAATGAATAAGGCATCCCCAAGCGGGAGCTAGCTCTTCGTCAAATGACGGTCACAACCACACATGCAACAATGATATGATATACAACGCCAAGTGGCGAGGATCAAGTCCAAAGAAAGCTCAAAAAGCAACAAGAAAAACCGCAATACAACTAAGCGCGACTCTAAGGTCGAATAATACATCACTAGTCTAGGTCTGAAACAATATACACGTTTTGGTTGATGGAAATTCTAGATACAATGAAATAAATAAATACAATGGTGGTTCTTAATGCGAAAGAATCCACCTACCAAAAGCAAATCACCCGCAAGAAGGTAGTGTGCCAGAAATGCCGCAATGAAACTTGTACGGCAGAACCTGCAAGAACTGTGGCACAACGGGGGTGAGTTGCCAACTCGTGAATAGAAACATCTACAAGCAGAAACCGAATGCAAGACATAAACCTAAGTCAACAATCAGTAATAAACCTCAAGGAATAAGCCTGAAACATGATAAGGTGGCAAATCAACATCTAAACAGGTATGTGGTGCCAAGTACTCAGGTAATAACATGTCATCAGTATAAGGTATGTCTGCATGAAGTAAAATGATGAAGTATCAATGATATCAATACACATATATTAGCGTCCCATACCACTAATATTGGTGTAAGGGTATATATAACAGCGCCCTCATACCCTGTTATATATATACAAATGAAGTGTGATCAATGTAAATCCAGTCTGTATATGATTCATGTTTGTATATTATCTATGTCTGTATATGATCCATGTCTGTATATGATCCATGTCTGTATATGATCTATATCTGTATATACGTGGAACCCGTCCACCCGTCACCCAATGACAATAAACGTAGAACCCGTCCACCCGTCACCTAATGACAATAAGCATCATGTAAGCAATATGAGGATATAAACAAAATCATGGAAAAACATCATGAAACCCGTGCCTAGCATCGACACGTAAATCCTCGTCCATATGGGGCTCCGTCTGCGGTATCGGCCCTCGGCCCCCGGCAGTACGAGTCAACCCATGTCCATCTCTGGGCTCCGTCTGCGGTATCGGCCCTCGGCCCCGGCAGTACGGGTCAGCCCATATCCATCTCTCAACTCCGGTCGGTATCCTCTAGATATCCGCCGAGCTCAAATACAATCACCGGTAGGTAGTAGTCCCTCTGCCGGGCTCACCGTCTACTACACAGCGAAACCGTTCTCGTCCCGGGGTACCATACCGGGTCCACCATGTACCCGTAATCGGCCTCAACTGCCTCCTCGATTCGGGTTTTCATATATCACTCTAGCACCGAGAAAACACATGGTGGACGCACCGAAATATCATATCAAGGGAACCGGGTTTTTAAATGATTACATATTTGCAATAGCCACGGTTCCCAAATCCAGAAATCACATGTAATCCAAACCAGAATGCAAGTCAATGATCCGATATGATATGTGCGTCAAATATAAATGTCATGTCAAGTCACATGTAGATGAGCTACAATATGATGATCCGATGTGATATAAGCATCAAGTATGAGTAGCATGTCAAGTCACATATAGATGAGCTACAATATGATGATCCGATGTGATATAAGCATCAAGTATGAGTAGCATGTCAAGTCACATATAGATGAGCTACAATATGATGATCCGATGTGATATAAGCATCAAGTATGAGTAGCATGTCAAGTCACATATAGATGAGCTACAATATGATGATCCGATGTGATATAAGTATCAAGTATGAGTAGCATGTCAAGTCACATATAGATGAGCTACAATATGATGATCCGATGTGATATAAGCATCAAGTATGAGTAGCATGTCAAGTCACATATAGTCAAGATCATATATGTTTGTGTACAGATATATGTGTACAATATCCCATGCGGAAATCCTATCATGAATGCGGCGGTACTACAGTATAGTGGCATGGCAATTATCGATGATGAAGTGTGTGAGCCGGCAAATAGTGTACGTGGAACATACGCATCATCGATAATGGTGCTGGTGTCCTAACAGCATGATATCAGTATAGCAATAACATATGCAGGCAATATGAATAGCATGAATATGCGGAAGTCAAATAATCAACACTATAGTGAACAAATTACATCAATAGTTATAAGTCTTGCAGTGATGCCTTTTGAAATAAGACGAATCAGGGTTTTTGTAAAATAAGGGATGTGAAGTTTTTAAGAAAAGATACGCCTTTTAAGTATTCGCAGAATCCCTTTGTTTGTCTTTTAAGATACCCCTGATTCATAGCTTTTGAAATAGGTATGCCTCGGTCTAGTCTAACATCTACTATGCAACCTACAGATCTAAGTATCAAATAAGTCGGGAGGGGTATGAAAACCGCCTAAATCTGAGTCGATACATATATAGATATATATATAGTCGGTGATTCCGCCTCAATAGTATCGCGTACGATACAGTATATCATATGACCTCCTCTATTCATGAGCGCGGATCTATCATCAATATCGGCTCGTACAGTAAATCATCGTACGGCATCCCAATAGCTGGGTACGGGTCAGTATCACATTCCTCTCATCAAATATCAGGTATCACTATCATCATATCATATAAACTGGGGTACTGATCTAAATCTAGTACAACTGATACCATCTATAAGATATGAATGCGGGGGTAAACACACATCCCAAGCCCGCAAGAATCACATGTCATATCCCAAATAGGAATCCTATCAAATCACCGATCTTGCGGCACAAGGCCCAATATCGTCGACTCATCACCAATGTCGTCCAATATCATCAACGAAGTGCAAGTATAAGGAACATACAAGTGTAGGCGTGTGGGTGCAATTCTATCCTAGGCTCGCAACTAGGAACTACGCTAGTTACTTCTACCCCTAACTACCCATATCACACTATAATTAACATATATATACACTACATAGTATATTAACTACGGACTGCGGGGGTGCTATACGTCATCCACCCGACTTTCCCCAGTAGATATAATCTACTCACTTTGCGTCTCCATCTTTCGATGTCACCACGCGTTTGCTCGTCGTCCCGTAGTCTTCATAGGGTACCTACACATCAAAATATCGTATATGCGCATTAAAACCAGATTAAAGCTAAAACGGCACACGAAATCCAAAATGATACGATAAGGGGCCTATAGGTCAGAACCTATGGCACGCCTTCAAAACCATCAATGAATCCTCTATATCGTCGTATAAACGCCAAATAGTCGAGGCAAAACACAATTCACAATTGCAGAATCAAAAATACGGAATACGGAAACACGAATCCAAAATAGCAACTTAGGATATATGTCCCAGATTTCACCCTAGATCACTTTATACAAATCTATATAAACCAGGGGTCTAACATAAACATGTAGGAGCTACAGAACCAATACGAGCCAAGAAGGCGGGACCCAGGCCGCAAAATGCGGCCAATTGGGAGAAATTGGCGGCCGTACGGATGAGTTGGGGGCTAGGGTTTGGGGTGTTGGTTCAATGGTGCCTGCACATCTCACTGTCCACTCAATATTCTTTTAGGATACCTCGTATGATAGCAGATTCCAATTAACCTTCACAGATTCCATAATTTCCCCGATATCGGTTTCTAAAATCCGTATTATGGGTTTAAACTTCAAGTTAGGGTCTCAATTCATACACTAGGGTGTTGGTGTATCCTCTACTGACCTCAATTTCGTATTACAACCCATAATTCACCACAACCCTAACTAGGTTTTCATCATGTCCATAATATCACACAATATCGATTCTATAACAACATTGGGGTATAAGTAATGCAAGAATTAAGCTAAAGGTCCAGAATTTACCTCACTTGGCAACTCAAGAATTTTCTTGAGTTGCCCCTAGTGGTCAAAATCCACGCTTTCTTGATCCATCTTGAAGGTCTCGGGCTCGTGCACATTTTTAATGAAACGGACATTGGATTTTGGTGTAGTTTTAGAGGTGTTTTTGGGCTTTGAAGAGGGGAGGGAATGAGGTGCAGGTGCAGCAGCAGGAGGAGGAAGAAGAGGGAAGAAAATGATGGGAGAAATGGCTAAGGGTTGTAGTCAAAGATGCCCCATACCCCTCTTCTCTCACCTACCCCATTCTTTATTCTTTTTCTTTTTCATTTTCCTCTTCTTTTAATCCCTAATTCAAACCTTCTCACCTCAATAGTAAACCCAATGATAAATCATGGCAAGAAAATGCACAAGTGTAGAAAAAGTGATATGTGCAAGTTTTGCACAAAATTGCCAAAACCCGATTAGCGATTTTAATCGCGATTAGCACTAAATTAGTGTCAAACTAATCACAAAAACTTAAAAATGTCATAATTCACTAATTTACCCTATTTTAGAATTTTCCAAAATTTTTCATAGTTTTTCTAACATTTTTCCTATTTTTTTGCATTTAATTATAGATTTAATATTAAAATAATCAATAAAATAATATTAAATTATAAAAATTCCCAAAATTAATATTTTATACTTTTGAAAATGTTACAGATGATGACCCAACTAGTTTCGACCTGGCCATCAGGAGTGAGACTCTGTAAGAATGGCTGGATGCTTAGTGATCTAAGATGGAATCCATGTACACCAACAAAGTATGGACTTTGGTTGCTATATCTGAAGGGTTAAATCCCCATCAGGAGCAAGTATATCTTGAGAAGATTACTTGGTGTAGATGGAAAAGTTGAAACTTTCAAAGCTAGACTTGTTAAAGCTTTTCGTCATCGACCAGGTGTGGATAATGATGAAACCTTTTCAAGTGGCTATGCTTAAGTCCATCCAGAACCTACTTGCCACGGCTACATACCATGACTACGATATCTGGTGGTTGGGTGTCATGACTGCTTTTCTAAATGATGTTTTAGAAAAGAGAGTCTGTAAGTACACAATCAGAGGGCTTCGTAGACAGTGGGAGCAGCGGAAACGTGTGCAAGATGGTTTATGTGATAAAGCAGGCATCGCGGAGTTGGAACATCTGTTTTGATGGATTAGTCAAAGAGTTTGACATCATCAAAATGGTAGATGAACCTTGTATAAACAAAAAGGTAGTAGGGAGTATGGTGGTGATCCTCGTAGAGTACGTGGATGTCATACTCTTGATAAGAAAGGAGTTTCCTATGCTACGCTCGGTCAATCTCCGCTTATCACAATGATTCTCCATAAAGGATCAAAGTGATACCTCCTAAATCCTGGGTTTTGGATCTATGAGATAGATCTAATTGGATGTTAGGATTCTCACTAGTTGTAGTGAGATGGTATCAATCGATCCTGGGGAGAATCACTGGAAGGGTTCCAGAGTGATAAGGACGACTGAAAGTCAGTCACAGGCATTGTCTTTACCTTCAGTAAAGGGACGGTATGTTGGAAGAGTTCCAAGCTAGATACCGTGGCTAACTAGACGATTAAGGCTGAATACATCGCTACTTAAGATGCTACCAAAGAGGTTGTCTGGGTGTATATTAGTTCATGAGATGAACTTAGTTCCTTCCATTGTGTGACAATGGAGTTATGGCTTATGCTAAGGAACGTCCGTCCCATCAGTGATCCAGACATATTCTAAGGCAGTGTCACCTGATCATGGAGATGGTTGATCTCCAAGGAGATCGAGGTTAGGAGAGTAGACTCAGAGGACAACACAGCGGATCCACTCACAAAGGCCTGTTCCCAGAGAGAGATTTTTATGGGATGGTTGAGTATGAGATACTACAACCACTGCTATCAGATGGCCCTAGTGCAAGTGGGAGATTGTTAGTTATATGTATGCCCTAGAGGCCATTACTATACATAGGATGTATATTGTAGTGGATGCTTGGACATATATAGGGAGGACTTTCTTGCTCGACATGATAGTATGCTATCTGGTTGCTCTTTACCTTAACGTGTATACTGATTGTCTCTCTGTTACATGTTGGTAAAGCCCTTAGGATGTGTACTTGACTACCTGGACTATGATGCAGATCATACTAGTGGGGACATGGTAGTCTATAAGTACATCCTTCAAGGTCCCTAGTCGTAGGTGTATCGAGACGGGGCATCGATATACCAGAGTTGACTAGCGTATACCTTCTCGACCCATACAAATGGGCGATGGATGATCCCATATCCATTGGTGTTTGACATCGGAGATGATATACGAGTGCTCAGTGGAGACTGGGTACACTGGACGGACTCGCCGGGAACTCCCAGATGGTATTATACCTTACGTCAGATGGCAGTTCTATGGTGACACTGGTACAGAGTAGTCTGTTGACCCGAGATCGTCATAGAGTCTTGTGTGGTTCCTACTGTGCTTTGATTTCCACCTTACCACGTCCAAGAGGGCGTGCAAAACGGTGGTTTTTGGGTGCAGTCCCGAGTCACATGGAGGCAATGAGCGATAGGAGGGGATTCGTCTCTCCCGGTATAGGGAGTTGATGATGCGCTGTGTTCGATTGGCTATAACCGGAAATCCCTGGCCAGGGTTGCTGAGAATTACTGGTAAGTGTTACCAGTAGTTTCTCGAATTGTTATAGACCTCATATCGACACGACTTATCGAGCTATTGGGGTCTGACGTTTACCACCCCTAGGCGAGATATGCGACATATCAGACGAACAGACCGGACCGTGCAGTAAGTGTTACTAGTTGGATTCACAGGAGTGTGAGCGGGCTTGCTCGTCGATCTTCTGATCGCTCAATACCCGGGTGGCCGTTACGTTTAGCAGACCGCTTGCGGCTTGTGGGTGCTTGATATGATCATCATCTGCTGCGGCGTATTGACGAGTCTTTAGACTCCTACACAGAGGTTTCCTGGCTCAAGCGAAACGAAATAGGAGCGCATATGAGATATATGCGGGACCGAGAATAATACTAGTATGTGATACTATATTTGATTCTCGCGATATGTAACATTGATCGGTTATATGCGATATAGCCGAGTTATCGGATCAAGTGTTGATTCGATAAGTTGTTACTATTGATATTAGTCGGTTATATGCGATATGACCGGATCATTAAATCAAGTGTTGATTTAATGATTTAATACATAATTATATATTTGATATATTACTTTGCATTAACTAGTATCGGTTCACTTAAGATGGATTTTCTCACTCGGCTGTGCACATCGTATATGTGATATATTTTTTGTGCACTTGATTGTATCATGTTTGATGATACATGATTGCTAGGGTTTGTGTAAAGACTTATACCATTGTTATGTTAATGGTTAGGGTTTTGGTTTTATTCATTTATTTATTTATCTATTCATTTTTGAGAAATAGATAAAAGAAAGACAAAAATGGTTTCTTTCATTCTTTCATGAAGCTTGTTGAAGCTTTATGAAGCTTTGACCAAAGCAACCATTCTTGTCTTCTTCTCTAACCCTAACCATTCAACCTAACTCAAGTTAACTCTCTACACTTGACCTTGGTTATGATATGATAAGTGTGGATTTTATTTAGTTTAGAAAATTAACTTATCATATTATTCTTTCTTCTTCTTCTTCATCTTCTTCAATAAAGAAAGCATGACTTCATCAATGGTGACTTGATGAAATGAGTGAGAAATCCAATTCTAAAGTGAACCACCTCCTATTTCTTCATCCTCTACCTCTTGCCAAGTAGTATAGGGTGTTTCCTTCACAAGTTTTCATGGCTTGGTGAAGTTGGAGCTTGATCTTGTGATACCTCGACGTAGATCATCTTCGGCATCGTAGTCGATGACCTAGCCCGCCCATTTCTCCGATGAAGCCGACGCTAGAGCCCGGGATTCGATTTGGACAGCGAGGAGACTTCATTGTGGAGCTATGGAGGTGGAGGACCGGATCTACAAAGGTTGTATTTCCGTTCTTTTAGTTAAGTTGTTAACTAGTTGCATCGCATAGCCTAAAATTCTAGTTAACGATCCGTATTAGGGTTTCTCGGCACTTGTAATTTTTGAAATTGGCATGGTTAATGCCTTGTGAGACCTCTTGAGAGTGCCTAGGAACCCTACAGAAGGTAATGACTAAAAGACATATAAAGGGATTTGGAGAGATGGCAAAGAAGTATACGGTTACAGTTGTGAATCTGGATAATGGAAGAGGCATTACTAGGAATACCCGGATACCCCAACGAAACATTTCAATGTTTCAGTTTCACTGTGTATTGTTAAAAGAAAACTGATTTCCCAATTAGTCCTTACTCCAGGGTATGTATTTACCAGGTTTGATTCTCACATCTGTATGGTTTTACAGATGATGTGTGGGAGTAAGTTATTGGGAATTAGGTGATTATCCTCCTTATATCGGAATTTGTTGTAATTGGTGATATTTGAGGAAATCACCTGGGTAGTTTGCCGGTCGGCAAATATTTGGTTTTGAATATCCGTTGTTATGCACCAATTTCAAATTGACATATCTGTATGTCTATTTTTATAGAGTGAGATATAACTTTTTGAAATTATGTCTATGACATTTACCTATATCAGTGGATGGTTAGGTAAGGAGCATTAAACAATGTTGTAATTCTTCTTAACCATAAGTACAGTTTTCAACCTACGACACACAGGGAATGAGTTATTAGACTCAGGGGACTTATACAGAGTATTGTATGTTGTCCAGTGTCCATGAGGACAGAAGGGTTGGTACTCGTACTATATTCTGTTTACTTATGACTTCTCTGTTTCTTAGACATGTGGTTTGTAGAAATGCAAGGTCTAAGTTTTGAGAAGTTATAGGTATAAGAATAAAGTAGAGAACTAGGTATTGCAAGTATCAGGATTCTTCAAGGTGATCAAAGATGTAGATACTTGTGTATGGTATTCAGTTGATAGTAATGATTAAGAGAACTTGCTTCTCTTTCAGGTTACTCATAATTGGATACACTCCTAAGTTGAGTAATGCTGATCGGCCTCTCTCCATTTAGTTGACATGCACTGGAGACAGCTGCATGATTTGAATCTGGTTCCAATTAAATTAGTGCCTCTGTTTCTATATTGGATATAGAACAGTTCATATCTTAACGATGTTAAGGTACGGGGAGTTTTCCGGCTTATGCTTAAAACCAGACTATGGATAACTCAAGGTACGTTTCTGTAATGGCTGTTCGTGGGTTGACCCGGGCTATAACGAGGGTTGACTTTCTACCATCTGGAAGATCAATAGTGATATTGTTCTTGACTCACCACAGTTTTAATAAAAATGGATTTTTTCAGAAAACAGTAGTGGGAGTATGGTAGAACTGGAAGTGATTCCAGAACCGCAAACGATTACTGAAAATTTGATAAGAACATAAAGATTCAATCTAGTTTGACATTCCATTGGCCACTCCGCAGATATGGTGGGTAACCTCAGGCACCCGAGAGGTACTCTGGTAGCCTCAAGGACGGTGACACGGAGGTTCTTGTTTACCCAGACTTGCCATTGCTGTTGTTCCAGACTGTGAGACCCGGCAGGAGGATGAGTATAGCGTTGTTCTAAACTAGCTTTAGAAGTGTACGTTTATATGACTCTGCCAGAGGGTTGTTGTGGTCAGTGGGAGCAGCGGAAGCATAGTGGACAAGTGGCTTATGTCTATTTATAGACTTAAGCAGATATAGCGGAGATAGATCATCTATTTCTGATATGACAGTGATAGGTTTGACTTCATCAAAATAGAGGATGGATCTGTTAAGAAGGTAGTAGGGTGTGATGTCCTGGTATTTGGATGACATACACAGAGTAGGAAGTGAAATTCCTATACTACGGTCGGTTATACTTTGGTTGTCATACAGTGGATTCTCCACATAGGATATTAATCCAGTCCTGGAGAAACGATCGGAAGCAGTTTTAGAACATAAGTGGATGTTCTAGGGATATGATAACAGCATCCTCCTTCGGCAGACAGTTATCGATCCAAGCTTCCAAGGTGACCCGGATGACAGAGTGACTGTCAGAGTTATATTTTTCCCTCTGACGAGGGGCAATATTTTGGACAACTGGTCTAAGGGGATACTGAGGGAAGCATGGCGCAGGATACTGATTAAGTTCAGTTGTCGATACAGTCTAAGAAGTTTGGATTTGGAGTTCATTTATGAACTAGGTCCCACCAGATATCCAGACATACTCTATGACAGGTATTGCTCATTTCGGGAGATGGCTTTCTCCGCGAACTTGAGATAATGAGAGACATAGAAAGAAACATATGAGCGGATCCACTCACTGAGGCTATTCCTCGAATGCAATAGTTTCGCAAACGGGTTTTGTGAGACTGATTAGTAGAGGAGTTGGGTGTTCGGTATCACACGGGCTGTGAGAATGCGACATCGCAATAATTAGCCTTGAGTGCAAGTGGGAGATTGTTGGAGATAGTACCCTCAAAGTCAATTATTGGATCACAGGCACGTGATTGCAATGATTGGGGGAGGACCTATGCCAGTAGGACAGTCTTACTCAAGATGATAGTATGCTATCTTGTTTATCTTTATCATCGTGTACTGCTTCAGGTGACCTTACAGGTCACTATTGTGATTTCATAGAGCCCTTAGGATTCTTGCTTGACGGCCAACAGTATGATCGCGGTCATATACGTGAGAGCTGGGGTCTATAAGCACATCCTTAAAAGGTCCCTAGTCGTGGGAGTTTTCGAGACAGAGCAACGATACTCTAGAGTAGACTAGTGTATAAAGTCAAGACCCCGACGAGGGGAGGTGGCCGGTCTCACAAGTCGCTGGTGTCAGTTGGTTCACCTAAGATGTATACAGGTGCTCATTGGGTTATGAGTACACCGGACAGGACTCGCCGGGAACATGCTAGTTGGTATTATACCTGACGTAAGATAGCAGTTCCCTGGTGACATGTGTACAGGTTAGTTCATCGACCTGAGATCCTCATTTTTCTCGTGTGAGTTCCCACTGTACTTTGATTACTACCCTACCACGGCTCAAAAGAGGCGTGCAAACAGGTTTTAGTTGGGTACAGTCCCGAGCCACATGGAGGCAGTGAGCGGATCGAAAGGGGTTTCGTCTCTCCTGTTATTGGGGGTGAGTTCGCGCTGTGTCTAGGAGAGCCATTACACAAAGCCCTCGGCCGAGGCAGGAGATTTACTGGTAGGTATTCCAGTAGTATCTCAGGGTGTTCTAGGCTACACTCCGACACGACTTGTACCGCTTTTGGGGGTCTGACTTTTACCAACCCCCTAGGCCCGCCATGCGATGCTCATAGACGAACGGACCGGACTGTACGGATATTGTCACTGACAGGCTCAGTAGGGTGTCAAGATGAGTTCGCTCACAGACGTCCTTTTTGGTCAATAGCTGGTAGCCCATCACGTATGGCTAATACCTCTGACGTGCTAGTGGTTAAATCCGCAGCCAAAGTATTAACGAGTCTTTAGAGTCCCCCACAGACAGTTTCTCAAGTTTCAGGTGAAGCGCTGTAGAGGCCGTATGGAGATATGGCAGGGTTCGATCTTATACGTACGGTATTGCACGAATCAAGATTGGACGGATAATACTAGCGGGCTTTGGTTTAAGCCGGATCCTAGTATTGTACAGTGTAGATTTTGTCTCATTGCATTTGTATTCGGTCGGAATACAAATGCGGGTATGTATATACATTCACGGGGTTTTCTTGTAATTTATTACGGGATCAGTTTTCTGAAGTTGCCAGTTTGTATTCCGTTCCGGCCAGTTTTCCTTTGTTCCTTCATGGCCGGATTTTTCCTGATGGAGGGGTTATTTGTAAGTTTGCAAATTAGCATTGTGGAGGGGTTTTCTTGTAAATGAAGGATTATGATTAATCTATCATCTTTGCATTTCTTTTTTTGATTATGGCTAGCATTAAATGTGATGGTTTGTGAAAGGATTCAATTAGACCTTGGTGTGACCTTTTCTTCTCATTATCATACCATTTCTTCTCTTGCTTTATTCCTTGTAATTTTTCCCTCCACCATGGTTATTAGGTGCCGGCCACTTGATGGAGAGGGGAGAGGTTCATTTTGTGAAGGGGAATTTGATCTCATATCATTTCCTTTGCTAGAAAAATGATAGCACCATTTTCTTCCAAATTTCCTGTTCACCTCCACATTATATTATGGCAACATCACAACCCCATGAGACAATCAATTCTACACTTCATCTACAGCAACCTTGGGCACGTCGACTCGCCAACTTCGTGCCCGAGTTGCCTCGGTCCAGAGGTGGGAGCCCGTAAAAGAACCCAGCGATGTAGTGCCCATTCCGATGAGGAGATGAAGACCGGAGATTCCGCAAGGAGATCAGAGTGGTGGCCGAAGACCGGAGGACACGGATCGCTCGGTATAGCTTCTATCCCGTCTCTTGTTAGCTAGCATTAGGTTAATGGTTACGATCTGGGGTTTTAGGATGCGGTAGTGCCGGTTTTCAAGTCAAGAAAATTTTTCATTTCCGCATTTTGGCCTCGGATAGACGGCCGGGGCGCTACTATAGTCCTATATACTTATCCTCCTGCCGGGTCTCATAGTCTGGAATAGCTGTAATGGCAAGTATGGGTAAACAAAAACCTCCCTGTCACCGTCCTTGAGGCTACCGGAGTACCTCTCGGGTGTCTGAGGATACCCACCATATCTGCTGAGTGGCTAATGGAATGTCAAAACTTATTGAATCTTTAGGTCCTATTAAATTTTCCCTAATCGTTTGCGGTTCTGGAATATCTTCCAGTTCTACCATACTCCCACTACTGCTTTCTAAAAAAATCTATTTTACTAAAACTGTGGCAAGTCAAGAACAATGTCACCATTGATCTTCCAGATGGTAGAAAGTCAACCCTCGTCAAAGCCAAGGTCAACCCACAAACAGCCATTACAAAAACGTGCCTTGAGTTATCCAGAGTCTGGTTTTAAGCATAAGCCGGACAACTCCATATACCTTAACATCGTTAAGATATGATCCATTCTATATACAATATAGAAACAGAGGCACTGATTTAATTGGAACCAGATCCAAATCATACAGCTGTCTCCAGTGCATGTCAACTAAATGGAGAGAGGCCGATCAGCATTACTCAACTTAGGAGTTCATCCAATTATGAGTAACCTAAAAGAGAAGCAATTTCTCTAAAACATTACTATCAACTGAATGCCATACACAAGTATCTACATCTTCGATCACCTTGAAGAATCCCAATACTTGCTACACCTGGTTCTCTACTTTATTCTTATACCTATGACTTCTCTAACTTGGACATTGTATTTCTACGAAACACATGTCTAAAACTAGAGAAGTCACAAGTAAACAGAATATAGTACGAGGACCAACCCCTTTGTCCTAATGGACACTGGACAACATACTATACTCTGTATGAGTCCCCCTAAGTTCAATAACTCAAACCCTGTGCGTCGTAGGTTGAAAACTGTACCCAGGCGATTTCCTCAAATATCACCAATTACAACGAATTCAGATATAATGAGGATGATCACCAAATTCCCAATAACTTACTCCCACTCATCATCTGTAAAACCATATAGATGTGAGAATCATACCTGGTAAATACATACCGTGGAGTAAGGATCTAATTGGGAAATCAATTTTCTATTAACAATACACAGTGAAACTGAAACATGAATATGTTTCGAAAGGTATCCGGGTATTCCTAGTAATTCCTCTTCCATTATCCAGATTCATGACTATAACCGTATATTTCTTTGCCATCTCTCCAAATCCTTTTATTTTTCTTTAGTCGTTACCTTCTATACACCATCGTTAGGCTTAATGGTTTTCTTCCTTCCATACCGTTCGGCACCAGCCTATGGTTTGGAAGAAGACTATCCAATAAGCATAATAGGTGTACTCTCCTAATCCTAGGAGTACTCGCAACTTGAGAGATGGTGATGATAAAAGACAACTGAATAAACCTTTATTCTATTTCTCCTGAACCAGAATCCATCCCCGAAATAGAACAAGTTCCATCGGGTTCGTATATAACCATACGATGGATTATCCAAATAACTGTGGATCTTCGTAGTGATACGGGGTGTTCTGGAGAAATACAAAGGTGAAATAGGAGTGGCGATGAAATACTTGGTTTTGGTCGTGAATAGCAGTCGCAATTTGCTTTGCCCTCTTTCTAATCCCTTTATTTGTCTTTACTTATTATCTTCTGTACACCATACTTAGGCTAATTGTTATTCTACGTTCCCTACCTTTCGGCACCTGCCTATGGTTTGGAAAAAGACTATCCAATAAGCGTAATAGGTGTACTGTCCCCTAATTCTAGGAGTACTCGCAACCTGAGAGAATGTAAAAGGAAAAGACAACTGAATAATCCTATTCATTCTTTCCAGAACCAGAATCCATCCTCGAATATGGAACAAGTTCCTTCAAGTTCGTATATAACCATACGATGGATTTATCCAATAGAAGTGGATGTTCGTAGTGATACGAGGTGTTCTGGAGAAATGCAAAGGGTAAAAGAATGAGTGGCAATGATGTATGCAACTCAGACAATCCAAAAGCCAGTGTTTTAAGAAAGTTCGGTTAACTTGGTCACTGAGTCTAAGTCTAGGGTCGGGTCATGGTCGCAGCCAAAGAGAGAGAGAGAGAAGAAACACTCTACATGCACTCAAACCTAGATCAGAATGGTTATCACTTTATCTAATCAGGAAACCTCCCACTGTATCCTCAAATTCTCCTCCAAACCTGAAAGAAGAATTAGTCGGGATCACCCGAGGAGTAAACCAACTCATCAGTGGGAATCGGGATCCAACTATCATTGCATGATAACGTGACGGAATCCACTCACGTTATCACACTCCAGAAGGTATGCGCATGCCTGGCAAGTTTCAGTTTCTTTAGAAACTCCCGATGTGTGTTTTTACCCCAAGCGGCTTATGACCTTGACGAGGTCAACAAACCATAAACCGCTAGTCAAGTTCAACCCGTCATTATCTTGGATTGCATTAAACCCACCCATACGTGCCCTTGACTAGGTCAACAAGGCCGCACGACTGTCCTAACCAATCCCGTTTATACAACAAACAAGCACCACTTAGCTACCGAACACTATGCCTTAACTAGGTCAACAAACGCAGCACGAATATTAAATAATACTCATAAGAAATGACGGAGGGCTACGACTGGTTTTTGGCGAAAAACCTTTAGCGTAATGAACTTGATATCGTTGAAGGAACTGCATAACTTTTACAAATATAGTGGCGAAAACCTTTGCTAAAGAGGTCACTCCCGGTGAAGGGATCTCGGCTCTTTCCACGTAGAATGAGGTGCCGGATATTCCAAACTGAATACCACGATGCAAAGCAAAAAGTAATCGACTATAGTGAAGTTATTACCCTGACGCAATCCTCTGTCCAAGGGGTCACTCCCGGTGAAGGGATCTCGACCCTTGCCTCGTCGAATGAGGTGCGGGATATTATAAACTGAATACCACTGTGCAAAAACAAATGAAAGCGTCCTTGCAATAACAGCTTTTTGAAAATTGTTCCAACAACATCTGTATAGGTCTGTTTTCTTTGCATTGATCCGAATCAATGCAGTCCCATCAATTAATCACACCAGAAAAGAACAAAAATATGATGTACGTATATGCCATCCGCATTCGCCACTGGGTCCCGTCATCACCCGTTAAGATACTTAACAAACGATAGAGCGGGGACTGGACTAGCGCGGGTGTAAAAAATATACAACATCTACTAGTATATATATAAATATACAATAATCGCTCCGGGCATGATAAAATGCAACATTACAGAAAAGTAATAAGCATCACAGAACAATATAGATAATCTAGGATCTCCGGGTTTCATAGAGCCGCAAATGAAACCCGACGTTCCCCTAGTTGTGTGGACAGTCTGTGCAATGAAAACCTAGACCCCTACGAGTGCGGCAAGTTACCCGCCAAAACCAGAAGCGAGGTAGCCCCCTTCAGTATCGCGAATGGACCACCCATCACTTCACGGAATCCAGTAACTTGAGCACCCCACCTTGGGTCAACTTATACCCCCTATGAGTGCGGCGAATAGCCCGCCAATCCTAGAGTGAGGGCCCCTCTTACTCAAAGCCATGAGATGCGGACCCGTTGCCCTACAAAACCCGGCTATCCGTGCACTCCACCGTAGGGTAATCCTAGTATAGAAAATAAAATATATACAACGAGTACATCGACCTCAACCCGGTCGTGCCCCAAAAGAATAATATACAAACAGGCAGTGACGGCAGTCCACATGTCGGACGCTCACCGCGCAATATCAAATGTACAAATATCAAAACAGCACTACCATTGCACATGCGCTATCCACCATGACAAATCCGCAACATCACAGCACAACATAGAACGTCAACGTGAATGTCACGTTCGCAAAACCCGTCTAAAAGGACTATAACAATTAGACAAGTTTTACCGATCGAATGACATTCACGGTCACAGATAGTAATGAAAACAACTGCGAAACATAAACAATGTTAGAAAATATCGACTCCGAAGTAACCCCCGAATAGCCCAAATAAACTGATAAAACCATATCCAAATTGGGCTAAATAAACAACACCACAGGATCAACTTCCTAGAGACCAGAGCACACCCCAAACACCAACACAAATGGCCTACACAGGGCCGGCGATACCAGAAATCCCTGGCTAGGAATCGGCCAAATTCCGGTGTCTTGGGTTCGTCTTTGGGGTGTGTTCATGTGGTCTCCCAGTAGTCTTCTACACTTGTTTAAAAGATTCTATTGGGACTTTGAAAAACAACAGAGAACAGAATTTCAAGTGGCATCGTTTGGGTTTGTTTCGGTTTCGATACTTTAACATTGTCTAAATCAATTAGTTAACGGCTAATAGTTTGTCTCTGATACCATGTTGGGTTACGGCAGCGCCCCGGCCGTCTTTCTGAGGCCAAATGCGGAACAAAAACCTTTTACGAACCGGCACTAAACGCATCCCAATCCCGGATCATTCCATTAACCGTAAACTAGTATATTGTAAAGGGGGTTTTGAGATTATACCGATCGATCCGTGTCCTTCGTTCTTTAAGCTCTGTCCCTAGCATGTTGCGGATGCACCGACGAAATTCTCTTTCCGATCTCGCTCGATCTACGATCTCCTCCTCGCCGAAAACTGCGCCATGTCAACGAATCTTTATACGGGCTCCCGCCTCTGAACTGAGGCAACTCGGACATGAAGTTTGCTGGCCGACATGTCCAAGGTTGCTGTAGAATAAGTGTAGAACACTTTGTCTCAATTCACCCAAGCGATTGGGTGAGGGTTAATCGAAGTTGCCATTGGAGAAATGAGGAGAAATGAGCAATTGGAATGGCTAAGGATTTTTGTGCAAATGAGATGAATCACTCTCTCTCACAAAAATGAGGAGGCTGTCCCTAATAGTGGCCGGCCACAATAACGGAGAGAGGAGGGAGGTGAGCACTAGCAAAAGAAAATAGGGTGATCATAAGAAAAAATGTCGCACCAATATCCACACAAATATCCAAAATAATAAATGCAACAAGATGGCTCACAAACACTCAATCAATCAAAAAACCTTGTGCTTGCTGCTCGAGCCCCAGCATCACAGAAAACCCCTCCATTTACCAAATACACTTTTGCAAATAAACTCCCTTCCAAGCAAGAAAATTCAGCCAAGAACGAAAGAAAGAAAAATGGCCAAAATGGAATGCGAACTGCTAACTTCAAAAAACGATCCCGTAACAAACTACGGGATAACCCCTCTACTTTATATACATACCCACATTTGTATTTCGACCGAATACAAATGCAATGAGATAAAATCTACACAGTATAATACTAGGATCCGGCTTAAACCAAAGCCCGCTAATATTATCCGTCCGAACCATGACACGTGCACAAGTGCATGCGTATGTTCAAACCCTGCCATAAAGCCATACGGCCTCTACAGCGTTTCGTCCGAACTGGGAAACTTTCTGTGGGGGACTCTAAAGACTTGTCAATACTCGGGCAGTGGGTTTAACTACAAGCCGTCGGTGGTACTAGCTGTACGTAACGGCTGCCCATGTACCGAGTGAAAGGGAAGCCGATGAGCGAACTCATCCTGGAACCCTACTGAGCCTATGTGTGACAATATCCGTACAGTCCGGTCCGTTCGTCTATGAGTATCGCATATGGGCATAGGGAGCTGGTAAACGTCAGACCCCCAGAAGCGGTATAAGTCGTGTCGGAGTGTAGCCCAAAACACCTGAGATACTACTGGAATCCCTACCAGTAAATCTCGCTTATCAAGGCCATGGATTTTGTGTAATGGCTCTCCTAGACACAGCACGATCTCACTACCAACGTAGGGAGAGACGAATCCCCTGCCGATCCGCTCATTGCCTCCATGTGGCTCGGGACTGTACCCAACTAGGAACTGTTTGCATGACTCCTTTGAGCCGTGGTAGGGTAATAATCAAAGCACAGTGGGAACTCACACGAGACAAATGAGGATCTCAGGTCGATAGACTAACCTGTATACATGTCACCTGGGAATTGCTATCTGACGACAGGTTTTAATAACCAGCTAGCATGTTACCGGCGAGTCCTGTCCGGTGTACTCATAATCCAATGAGCACCTGTATACATCTTAGGTGAACCAACTGACACCAATGGCTTGTGAGACCAGCCACCGCCCCTCGTCAGGGTCTCGACTGTATACACTAGTCTACTCCGGAGTATCGATGCCCTATCTCGAAACTGCCGCAACTAGGGACCACTTTTAAGGATGTGCTTATAGACTACCCAACTCTCACACATATGATCGCTATCATATTGCTGGTAGTCAAGCAAGAATCCTATGGGCTCTATCAACGTGCAATAGTGATATATATCATGTCACCTAAATCAGTACACGATGATAAAGATAAACCTTATAGCTTACTATCATCTCGAGTAAGACTGTCCTACCGGTATAGGTCATCCCTCAATCATTGCAATCACGTGCCTGCAATCCAATAATTGACTTTGAAGGCACTATATCCAACAGGTTTACTCCTCGGGTGATTTTAGATGATCCCGACTAATTCTTCTTTCGGGTTTAGAGGAGAATTTAAGGATACGGTGGGAGACATCCTGATTAGATAAAGTGATTAACCATTCTGATCTAGGTTAGAGTGCACGCTGAGTGTTTCTTTTCTCTCTCTCTTTGGCAGCGACCATGTCCCGACTCTAAACTAGAACTCATAAACCAACTTTACCGAACCTTCTTATAACTCACTGGCTTTTTGATTGTCAAAATTGCATACTTCATTGACACTCCTACTTTTACCCTTTGCATTTCTCCGAAACATTCCATATTACTACGAAGATCCCCTTTTATTTGATATGACCATCGTATAGTTACATACGAACTCGAAGAAATTTGTTTCAGATTCGAGGATAGTTTCCGGATCTGAAGAAATTGAATAGGACTATTCAGTTGTCTTTTCCTTTTACCTTCTCTCAGGTTATGAGGGCTTCTAGGATTAGGAGAGGGTACACCTATTGCGCTTATTGGATAGTCTTCTTCCAAACCATCGGCAGGTGCCGAAAGGTAGGGAATGAAGAAAACCAATTAGCTTAAGTGTGGGGTACAGAAGGTAATAAGTAAAGACAAATAAAGGGATTAAAAAGAGAGCAAAGTAAAATGCGACTGCTATCATTCACGACTAAACCGCATATATCATCGCCACTCCTACTTCACCTTTGCATTTCTCTGGTTCAGGAGAAATTGAATAAGATTATTCAGGTTGTCTTTTATCATTACCTTCTCTCAGGTTGTGAGAGCTCCTTGGATTCGGAGGGTACACCTATTACGCTTATTGGACAGTCTTCTTCCAAACCATAGGTTGGTGCCGAACGGTAGGGAAAGAAGAAAACCATTTAGCCTAAGGGTGGTGTACAAAAGGTAGCGAGTAAAGACAAATAAAGGGATTTGGAGAGACTGCAAAGAAATATACGGTTACAGTCATGAATCTGGATAATGGATGAGGCATTGCTAGGAATACCCAGCTACCCCTTCGAAACATTTTTATGTTTCAGTTTCACTGTGCATTGTTAATAGAAAACTGATTTCCCAATTAGATCCTTACTCTAGGGTATGTATTTACCAGGTTTGATTCTCACATCTGTATGGTTTTACAGATGGTGGGTGGGAGTAACTTATTGGGAATTAGGTGATTATATTCTCATTATATCGGAATTCATTGTAATTGGTGATATTTGAGTAAATCGCCTGGGTTTTTCCTGACGACAAATATTTGGTTTTAAATATCTGTTGTTATGCACCAATTTCAAACTGATATATCTATACGTTTATTTCATAAAGTGAGATATAACTTTTTGAAATTATGTTCATGACATTTACCTGTATCAGTTGATGGTTAGGTAAGGAGCATTAAACAACGGTGTAATTCTTCTTAACCATAGTACGGTTTTCAACCTACGACCCACAGGATTTGAGTTATTCAACTTTGGGGACTTATACAAAATATTGTATGTTGTCCAGTGTCCATTAGGACTGAGGGGTTGGTACTCGTACTATATTCTGTTTACTTGTGACTTCTCAAGTTTTAGACAAGTATTTCGTAGAAATACAAGGTCCGAGTTTTGAGAAGTTATAGGTACTAGAATAAAGTAGAGAACCAGGTGTTGCAAGTACCAGGATTCTTCAAGGTGATTGAAGATATAGATACTTCTGTTTGGTATTTAGTTGATAGAAATGGTTTTGAGAACTTGCTTCTCTTTCAGGTTACTCATATTTGGATGCACTCCTAGTTGAGTAATGTTGATCGGCCTCTCTCCATTTAGTTGACATGCACTGGAGACAGCTGCATGATTTGAATCTGGTTCCAATTAAATCAGTGCCTTTGTTTCTATATTGTATATAGAATGGTTCATATCTTAACGATGTTAAGGTATATAGAGTTGTCCGTCTTATGATTAAAACAAGACTCTGGATAACTCAAAGCACATTTCTGTAATGGCAGTTTGTGGGTTATCCCAGGAAATAAAGAGGGTTAACTTTCCACCATCTGGAACATCAATAGTGATATTATTCTTAACTCGCCACAGTTTTAGTAAAATGGATTTTTTCAGAAAATAGTAGTGGGAGTATGGTAGAACTGGAAGTGATTCCAGAACCACAAACGATTACTGAAAATTTAATAGAACCTAAAGATTCAATCGGGTTTAACATTCCATTAGCCACTCCGCAGATATGGTGGGTAACCTCAGGCACCCGAGAGGTACTTCGGTATTCTCAAAGACGGTGACAGGGAGGTTCTTGTTTACCCAGACTTGACATTACTGCTATTCTAGACTATGAGACCCGACAGGAGGATGAGTATAGCGTTGTTCTAAACTAGATTTAGAAGTGCATGTGTATATGACTCTGCCAGAGGGTTGCTATGGTCAGTGGGAGCAGTGGAAGCATGGTGGACAAGGAGCTTATGTCTATTTATAGACTAAAGCAGATATAGCGGAGATAGATCATCTATTTTTGATGTGACAGTCATAGGCTTTGACTTCATCAGAATAGGAGATGGATCTGTTAAGAAGGTAGTAGAGTGTGATGTCCTGGTATTTGGATGACATGCACTTTATAGGAAGTAATATTCCTATACTACAGTCGGTTATACTGTGGTTGTCACACAGTGGTTTCTCCATATGGGATATAGATATAATATGAGGCATTGCGGTTACTAGATCTATGATTTTAGATATAGATTTGGGTAGTTTCCCAATCTGGGTACTTAGACAGTATTCTAAAGGTGTTTTAGAATAGACGACTCCTGGCATGGTAGTGTACCTACAGGTGATGGAGTCACCCTCTCTAAAGATGTCTTTCAGACTAAAGAAGAGAGGGATGTGCATACTTGGCATATCACTTGCTTAGGTAATTGAGTGAATCATGAGATGTCAAGTACCACACCAGATATTGTTTTTTGCACTAGTTACAATAAGTTTATGTTAATCCAATCCTGGAGAAACGTTCGGAAGCAGTTTATGAACATAAGTGGATGTTCTAGGGATATGATAACGTCAGCCTCCTTCGGGAGATGGTTATCATTCCAGGCTTCCAAGGTGACCTGGATGGTAGTAGTTTGGACAGATAGTCTAAGCAGATACTGAGGGAGGCATGGCGCAGGATACTGATTAAGTTCAGTGGACGATACAGTCTAAGAAGTTTGCTGGATTTATAGTTTATTTGTGAACTGGGTCCCATCAGATATCCATACATATTCTAAGATAGGTATTGCTCATTTCGGGAGATGTTTTTCTCCGCGAACTTGAGATAAAGAGAGACATAGAAAGAAACATTGGAGCGGATCTACTCATTGAGGCTATTTCTTGAACGCAATAGTTTTACAAACGAGCTTTGTGAAACTGATTAGTAGAGAAGTTGGGTGTTCGGTATCACACAGGCTGTGAGTATGCGACACCGCAAAAATTAGCCTTAAGTGCAAGTAGGAGATTGTTGGCTATAGTGCCCTCAAGTCAACTATTGAATCGCACGCACGTGATTGCAATGATTGAGGGAGGACCTATACTGGTAAAACAGCCTTACTCGAGATGATAGTATGCTATCTGGTTTGTTTTTATTATCATGTACATGCTTCAGGTGACATTACATATCACTATTACATATTGATAGAGCCTATAGGATTCTTTCTTGATTACCGGCAGTATTATGGCGATCATATACGTGAGAGTTGGGTGGTCTATAAGCACATCCTAAAAGTGTCCCTAGTCATAGGAGTTTCGAAACTGGCCATCGATGCTCCAAGAGTATACTAGAGTATACGGATCGAGACCCCAACGAGGGGCGGTGGCCATTCTTACATGCCATTGGTGTCTGTTGGTTCACCTAAGATGTATACAGGTGCTCATTAGGTTATGAGTACACCGGACGGACTCGCCGGGAACCTGGAAGTTGGTATCATACCTATTGTCGGATAGCAGTTCCCTGGTGACATGTGTACAGGTTAGTCTATCGACCTGAGATCATCATTTGTCTCATGTGAGTTCCCACTGTGCTTTGATTACTATCCTACCACGGCTCAAAGGAGATGTGCAAACAGGTTTTAGTTGGGTACAGTCCCGAGCCACATGGAGGCAGTGAGTGAATCATCAGGGGATTCGTATCTCCCGGCATTGGAGGTTGATGTCGCGTTATGCACGGATGGCCATCACCAGAAATCCTCGGCCGGGGTTGTCGAGAATTACCGATCTAGGATCGGTAGTTTCTCTGGTGGTGATAGGCTTCATACCGACACTGAATGTCAAGTTATTAGGGGTCTGACTTTATCCACCCCCTAGACTTTATATGCGATACTCATAGACGACCGGACCGGACTGTACGGATATTATCACTGTCAGGCTCAGTAGGGATTCAGGATGAGTTTGCTCGTCGGCCTCCCTTTCGCTCAATACCTGGGTAGCCATTACGTACAGCTAGTGCCACTGACGTGCTTGTGGTTAAACCCACTGCCATCATATTGAGGAGTCTTTAGAGTCCCACAAAGAGGGTTTCCCTGGTTAGGGCGAAATGTTGTAGAGGCCGTATAGTTTTATGGCAGGGTTCGATCATATACGTGTACTTGTGCATGGATCATGATCGGACGGATAATACTAGTGGGCTTTGGTTTAAGCCGGATCCTAGTATTATATTGTTGGATTATTTTCGTCTTGTTGTATTCGTATTCAGTCGGAATACGAGTGCGGGTATGTATATACAGATGAGGGGTATTCTTGTAATTCGTTACGACTTTACTTTTGAGGTTGCCATTTCTTTTTCTAGTATTAAACATTTAGGGTTTTATAAATGTTTAATATTGTTGAGGTATAAAGTGTGAGTGCAAGTTTTGGTTTGGAGCATTGATTGTGGCATGTGCTATTGGTGACTCATGGTGTTGAGTCATGGTGTGAGCCCATGTGCCATGCTTGATTGATTATTGTATTGTTGTGAGATATTTGTGAGAGCATGGCAGATATTTTTTTGTGCTGGGATTTTTCTTTGGTTGTAAATCACAATACCTCACAACAATAGCTTTTCACTCACTGCCTTTTCTTGAGCTCACACCTTTCTTCACTTGGCTTCTTCTTGACCTCCACTCATTCTCTCTCATGGGTTGAGAATCCTTGGGTGTTTTAAGATAAAGTATTCACACACTATCTCTACTTAATCTTGGTTATCTAGGCTGACAAACCGGATGCCCGAGTTGCTTCGGTTTTGAGGCGGGAGCCCGTATTACTAATCCTCGACATGGATCCTCTCCGACGAGGGAGACCGAAGAGCGAACTTGATCGAGGAAGTCGTGACGAGCTTAGGAAAGAGGTTGAAGACCAAAGGACATGGATCGATCGGTATAACCTCTCTAATCTCTTTTCATATAACCAGTATAGGGTTAATGGTACGATCCGTCAATTAGGGTTCTGTTAGCCCCGGGTTTTTAAAATTTTTTTGTTCCGTATTTGGCCACGGATTGATGGTCGGGGCGCTGGCGTAGCCCTACAGGCCACCCATACATAACGCGACATCAACCCCCAATACCAGCAGAGACGAATCACTGATGATCCGCTCACTGCCTCCATGTGGCTCGGGATTGTACTCAACTAAAACATGTTTGCATGACTCCTTTGAGCTGTGGTAGGGTAGTAATCAAAACACAGTGGGAACTCACACAAGATAAATAACGATCTCAGGTCGACAAACTAACCTGTACACATGTCACCTGGGAACCGCTATCTGACAATAGGTATAATACCAACTAGTATGTTCCCGGCGAGTCCGTCCAGTGTACTCATAACCCAATGAGCACCTGTATACTGTTAGTTATATGTATGCCCTAGAGGCCATTATTGTTCATGCAATGTATATTGTAGTGGATGCTTGGACATATATAGGGAGGACTTTCTTGCTCGACATGATAGTATGCTATCCGGTTGCTCTTTATCTTAACATGTACACTTATTGTCTTTCTATAACATGTTGATAAGGCCCTTAGGATGAGTACTTGACTACCAAGATTATGATGCGGATCATACTAGTGGGGCAGAGGTAGTCGGCAAGTACATCCTTCAAATGTTCCTTGTCGTGGGAGTATCGAGACAGGGCATCGATACTCCAGAGTAGACTAGCGTATGCGCTTCTCGACCCATATGATGGGCGATGGATGATCTCATATCCATTGGTGTTTGACATCAGAGATGGTATACGGGTGCTCTGTGGAGACTGGGTACACTGAACGGACTCACCGAGAACTCCAAGATGGTATTATAGCTATCATCAGATAACAGTTCTATGGTGACACTAGTACAGGATAGTCTGTCGACCCGATATCGTCATAGAATCTTGTGTGATTCTCACTGTGCTTTGATTTCCACCATACCAAGGTCAAGAGATCGTGCTAAAAGGTGGTTTTTGGGTACAGTCCCGAGTCACATGGAGGCAATGAGCGATAGGAGGGGATTCGTCTCTCCCGGTATTGGGAATTGATGGTGCGCTATGCTCGATTGGGCATAACAGAAAATCCCTGGCCAGGGTTGCTGAGATCTACTAGTAAGTGTTATCAGTAGTTTCTCGAACCATTATGTACCTTGCATTGGCATGACTTTTCAGGCTATTAGTGTCTGACGCTATACCACCCTAAGGCTGTGATATGCGACATATCAGACGAAGAAACCGGACTGTACGATAGTGTTACTGATTGGATTCGCATGAGTATAAGCAGGCTTTCTTGTTTATCTTCTGATCGCTCAATACCCGGGTGGCCGTTACGTTTAGCAGACCGCTTGCGACTTGTGGGTGTTTGATCTGATCATCACCTACTGCCGACGTATTGACGAGTCTTTAGAGTCCTACATAGAGGTTTCTTGGTTCATGTGAAACGAAGTAGGAGCATATATGTGATATGTGCGGGACCGAGATTAATACGAGTATGTGATACCGTATTCGATTCTCGCGATATTTGATATCGGTCGGTTATATGAGATATAGCCGGGTTTTCGGATCAAGTGTTGCTTCGATAAGATGATTCATATGATATTAGTCAGTTGTATGTGATATAGCCGAATTATCAAATCAAGTGTTGATTTGATAATATAATGTATAATTATATATTTGATATATTAACTTACATTAACTAATATTTTCTCACTAAGTATTCTTTTTCCCACATATGTGCATGTAGTATATATGTGACATATATTAATGTACATTTTATTGTGTCATGCTTGATGCCACATGCTTCATTGGTGTATGAGAGTTACACTATAGTCAGGATAATATAGGGTTTATATTTGTCTAAGTAATTAAAAAATAAATGGATTTTTGTCATGGCTACAAGCTTGTAGAAGCTTGTGGAAACATTGACCAAGTCCACTCTTTTTGTTTCACTTATAGATATTTATTAACTTAACCATAAACCCTAGCCCTAGTTAAGTCTCTACATGAGTTAGTGTATGACAATAACTCACCCGCGGTTCATATTCTCACCTCATGAGTTCATTCTATCTTCTTCACTTCATCTTCTTCCGGATGAGAAAAAGCTTGCTAGCTTTTTCTAAGTGATGAAATATTGTGAGAAAAAGAAATCTAAAAAGAGCACATTTCCAACTTCATCATCCTCTACTATTAGCCATTTAGTTTAGGGTTTTTGCTTCACTAATCTACAATTAGTGAAGAGGTAGCATGAACTTGAGTCTCCTCGACGTAGATCATCTTCGGCCTCAAAGACTTTGAGCAAGTTTGCATCTTTCACCTTGTGGAGCCCCTCAAGAGTTTGGGAGATCATTACTCGCAGTGAAGGGAATTCTACACGGAGCATTTGAAGTGAAGGACCGGTCTACAAAGGTTGTATTCCGCAGTCACTTAAATGTTAAGATGTTAACATGTTAGTTTGTTTAAATCTCTAGTTAAGATTCTAGGATTAGGGTTCTTCAGTTCGGCAAAAATTAAAAAATGGCATGGACGATGCCTCCCGAAACCTTATGAAGGGTTACACTAGCGCCCCGGCCATCTTCCGTGGCCAAATGCGGAACAAAATTTTTCACGATGAACATAAACTTGGCGCTAGAATAACACTAAAACCTGGATCTTTACCATAAACCTAACTAGCAAAAGAATAGAGTTCTATCTACTATGATAGAAAGTTATACCTTAAACTTGAACTCCTTCTTCTCCTTGTTGTGGGCGCCTTGGAATGATCTAGATGGCTCCTCCTCTTCGTCTCCTCTTTGCCAAAGAAAGATCCACCCGAAAGCCTCTACCTTGAGCTCCTACCTCAACAACGAAGTAACTGGAGTGCTTGGCTTGATAGACTAAGAACCCTGGAGTGAGTAGAGAGGTGTTTTGGTGGTTTAATCTCAAAAGCTTATGATTTTCAACATATGAAACACTTAAGCTTTGAGAGAGGAAGAGGGAGAGCTAACTATGAAAGGGAAAGAGAATGATAGAATAATATGAAACTTGCTCTCATATGATAAATATATGATAATAACAATAACAATTAAGTAAATTGTGATGGTGAATTGATTTGACCACTGTCATTTCATATTTAATGCTAAGCATGCTTCAAGAAGCATCTTATGCTTAACAAAAAGAAAAAGAAAAATATCTAGGTCAAAATAAGTCAAATGGTCAAACCAATTCTAACCAAGATACAATTATACTTAATTAATATTATTAATCATATTTCTCATTCTCGTTAGGGTTTTGATCAAGTCAATGGTCAAAAACCCTAATGAGGTGTCTCCCTCTCCGCCTCGGTGAACTGTACGTACGTACCCGCATTCGTGTTTCTTCGGAACACGAATACAATGAGACCGAACCAACCCGAAACCAGATACTAGGATCTGGCTTAAACCAAAGCTCACTAGTATCAACTGCCCGAACACCGAACACGCACAAGTACGCATATGTGTACGAACCCTGTCTTAAAACCATAAGAGCTCTACTCGTTTCGCCCAAAGGTGAACAACCCTCTGTGTGGGACTCTAAAGACTCGACACTACGCTGGCAGTGGGTTTAACCACAGGCCGCAAGCGGTACTAGCTGTACATAACGGCCCCCAGGTAGATGCCGATAAGAAGACCGATGAGGTGAACCTATCTAAACTCCTACTGAGCCTGAATGTGACAATCTCCATACAGTCCGGTCTGTTCGTCTAAGAGTATCGCATGTCGGGCCTAGCGGGCGGTAAACGTCAGACCCCTAATAGCGGTACAAGTCGTGTCGGAGTGTAGCCCAGAACACCCTGAGAAACTACTGGAAACACAACCAGTAAATCTCGCTTGCCCTGGCCAGAGTCTTTGTGTAATGGCTCTCCTAGACACAGCGCGTTATCAACCCCCGATACCGGGAGAGACGAATCCTGTCTAGACGCCACTTCCACCAAGTGTTCGGGACTGCACCCAAATACTACCTGTTTGCAGGACTCAATAGAGCCGTGGTAGGGTAGCAATCAAAGAACAGTAGGAACACACTTAAGGCGAAGTAGCAGTGTCAAGTCAACGGACTAAGATGTACTCATATCACCTGGGAACTGCTATCTGACGATAGGTATAATACCAACAAACAGTTCCCAACGAGTCCTGTCCAGTGTACTCGTAACCCAACGAGCACCTGTATACTATATCCAGTACGACGTACTGATGGCTATGGGACAGACCATCTCCCCTGCTGGGATAAGAAGCGTATGCATCAGTCTATTCTGGAGTATCGATGCCCTGTCTCGATAATCCTACGACTAGGGACCTGTATAAGGATGTGCTTATAGACTATCCAGCCCCTACTAGTGTGATTGCCATCACAACGCCGGTAGTCAAGCAAAGATCCTAGAGGGCTCCATCAATATATATTAGCGATATGTTAAAAGAAACATATACACATATTAAGATAGGTATAAACCAAGTAGCATACTACTATATCGAGCAAGACTATCGTAAATCCGTGTATATATCCCAAGCTTCCAAAATGTATTATACAAACTAGTACTATACAATAATGGCCTCTAGGGCATATATATCCAACACCTTACTGCCTTGCTAAGTAACCCTACAGAGGTATCAGAGCCAAGCTAAAGATTTAAACGATGTTTGTTAGATTACGAAACCGAAACTGCTCCGAAACTTGAAACACTAAATCTGGTTTCTGTCGATTTTTTAAAGGTGTCAAAAAATTATTTTAGCAACTGCAGAATGTTGTATGAGATATAACATGAACACTGTGAAAATTTGAAGCAATTTGGCATCAAAGTGGCCGGCCACATAGCCCTCAAACCCGAGCTCACCGGTCCAAAGGTGGGTTTTTGGCTTGAAATTTTCATGGTGTTCCAGTATTTAGGTTTTGGTGTTTCAGGTGTTGCTAGTTTTTGCTAAATTTGCATGTGAGGTTAACTTTCTGCAAAGGCAATTCAGAGTGTTTAGTAATCGTACTTCTAACATGTATTCAGCTTATTTAGACGATGTTAAAAAGTTCGAATGGATATCAATAACCCATATTTTCCCTTGCTGGAAATTTTCTAGAGTTGGATTTTTTCCGAGTTTAAAATCTTCAGAAAATCTTGCAAGCGATTCTGTGGACCCTCTAGAAGAACGATACCCAAACTCGACTTTTTAGATCACGGAACCACGGTCATACCTTAGGGTTTGCCGCAGTTCCGTGGCGACATGAGTGAGGCATAGGTCGGCCCTTCCACGGATGGTTCATATGAGCTATGGCAGTTTCTGAGTACTTTTTGAACTCCGCTCAAGTGTTGAGCTTGTTGGGAAATTTTGGGTGCTTTCTAATTCGGTCGAAAATTTTAATTTCGTCTAGATATTTATGATTGTGATACAATATTTGGAATCCACATAATTAGTTATGAGATAACTAGTTTGAATTTTATAAATCTAGCAGTTCAGTCTCATTTAATCGGTTGCCATGGGATTTTGATGTTGATCAAAAGTCCGTCGCAATTACGTAGTGTACGTAGATACTCGCCAGGTAACCTTACTAGATAGCCATGCACCATAGCTCCGACCAAGTGACTGTAGGAGAACCCTGTCTCCAAAAGCATCCGTTCGGGTGCTCGCGGCTGTGGTATTCCACCTTAGTGCGCTTCGTCGACGGCATAGGGGTTGCAGCCGTCTACTAAAGTTTCCGACGAGCATTCGATTAGGCTATCGGGAATCTTGTTGAATTACCCGACAGGTTATTGAAAAGTGTACTAACATTGCACGCAAGCTATCTACCACGACGAATCCGCCACAACATAGCACAACACAGAGCATCAACGTGAATGTCGCGTTCGTAAACCCGTCTAAAAGAACAATAGCAATTAGACAAGTTATACCGCTCTAATGACATTCACGGTCGCAAATAGTAATGTATGTACTGTAAAACTTTAAACAGTGTTAGAAATATCGACTTCGAAATACCCTGAATTACCCTTAAACTAAAGGATAACACCATATCCAAACTGGGCAAAACAAACAATACCACTTAACCAATATTCCAGAGACTAAAGCACACCTAAAATTTCAAAACCAAAACCCATATTTGAACCGGCCATACCGGATTTTTAGCCAATTTGGCCGGGTCAAAAGTGGAATTTGGGGCTCGTGTTTGGTGTTTGTTCTAGTAATCATATAGGTAGTCTTCTGCAGTTGTTTAAATATTTTTAGAAGACTAAATAAAATTCGACAGAGCTAGATTACAAGTTGGTATTGTTTTGGAGTTATTTCGGTTTCGATACTTTAACATCGTCTAAATCAACTAGTATGAGATTGATGGGTTGGCTCTGATACCATGTTAGGTTACGCCAGCGCCCCGGCCATCAATCCGTGGCCAAATGCGGAACAAAAATTTAAAGAAACCGGTGCTAACGGAACCCGATTCCAAGATCGACCATTAACCCTACACTAGTTGTCTTAAAAAGGAGTTTAGAAAGGTTATACCGAATGATCCGTGTCCTTTGGTCTTCAACCATCATCCAAAGCTCCTCGTGGCTTCCTTGATCAAGTTTGATCTCCGGTCTCCCTTATCGAAGATGATCCACCTTGAGATTATGTAATACGGGCTCCGACCTTAAAACTGAAGCAACTCGAGTATCTAGTTCGCTACCCTAGATAGCCAAGATGATGTAGAGAGCAAGTAGGATTAGATTGTATAAATACACCCTAGGTTTCTCAACACATAAGACATGTAGGGTAGAGGTAGAAGAAGATGCCATGAGAAAAGTGTGAGGCAAAGCAAAGAGCAAGTGAAGAAAATAGCTAAGTTCTTGTAAGCTATTTTGTTGTGAGAATGTTAACAACTCAAGAAAAATCCTCACTCCAATATCTGCCATCTCACAACACAATATCTCACACAAAATATCTCACCTAAAAGAAAAACCTATGCATGTCACCATGAATCACTACATGACTCATCACCATGAGTCACCAAGTGCACATGCATGAGTTAATGCAAACCATGACTCACACTTTCCCACTCCATAAACATTTAAAACCCTAAATGTTTAATAGAAAATGAAATGAAAACTTCTAAAGTAATCTTGTAATAGAATTACAAGAATACTCCTCATCCGTATATACATACCCGCATCCGTATTCCAAAAGAATACGAATACAACGAGATGAAAACAATCCAACAATATAATACTAGGATCCGGCTTAAACCAAAGCCCACTAGTATTATCCATCCGAATCATGATCCGTGCATAAGTGCATGTATATGTTCGAACCCTGCCATAAAACCATACGGCCTCTACAACATTTCGCCCGAAGTAGGGAAACTCTCTTTGTGGGACTCTAAAGACTCGTCAATACGCTGGCAGTGGGTTTAACTACAAGCACGTTGGCGGCACTAGCTGTACGTAACGGCTACCCAGATATTGAGCGAAAGGGAGGCCGATGAGGAAACTCATCCTGAAACCCCTACTGAGCTTGATAGCGACAATATCCGTACAGTTCGGTCCGTCCGTTTAAGAGTATCACATATCGAGTCTACGTGGTGGATAAAGTCAGACCCCTAATAACTTGACATTCAGTGTTGGTATGAAACCCATCACCGCCTGAGAAACTACCGATCCTAGATCAGTAATTCCCGACTACCTTGGCCAAGGATTTCTGGTGATGGCCACCCGTGCACAACGGGACATCAACCCCCAATATCGGGAAAGACGAATCCTAAGACGATCCTCTCATTGCCTCCATGTGGCTCGGAACTGTACCCAACTAAAACCTGTTTGTACGACTATTTTGAGCCGTGGTAGGGTAGTCATTAAAGCACAATGGGAACTCACACGAGATAAATGACGATCTCAGGTCGATAGACTAACCTGTACACATGTCACCTGGGAACCGCTATCTGACAATAGGTATAATACCAACTAGTATGTTCCCGGCGAGTCCGTCCGGTGTACTCATAACACAATGAGCACCTGTATACATCTTAGGTGAAAAAACTGACACCAATGGCTTGTGGGATCGGCCACTGCCCCTCGTCGGGGTCTCATCAGTATACACTAGTCTACTCTGGAGTATTGATGCCCAGTCTCGAAACTCCCACGACTAGGGACATTTAAGGATGTGCTTATAGACCACCCAGCTCCCACGTATATGATCGTCATTATACTGCAAGTAGTCAAGCAAGAATCCTATTGTAACATTTCAGAAAAATAAAATATTATTTTTGGGAAATTATATAATTAAAATAATAAATATTACGAATATTTTAATGATGTGGAACAATTAAATACCGATAAATTGGGAAATATTTGGAAATTTATAGGAATTGCTGAAATGAGGGTGTTTATATGATTTAAGCAAATTATAAATTCTTTATGATTAATTATATTCTTTTTTAATGTTAATCGCGATTAAATATCACTAATCATGCATTAAGCTTAATTTGTGCACATGACATACACCATGTCATATTACATATTGTTACATTTTTCTACCATGGCTTTTTCTTTATTTTTCATGCATGGTTGGTTTTAAAATGAGAAGAGAAGAGCTAAAGAAAAGAAAAAGGAAAAGAAAAAGAAAAGGGAAAAGGTTAAAGAATTGGGTATGGGCAAGATAGAGAGAGGTGAGGGGTCCTCATTGACCTTGGTCATTGTTTCTTCCTTCATCTTCATCACTTTCTCCTTCTCATTCTTTAACGTTTTGAAAATCGATTCGGTGAAATTTCGGAAAAATCAGTAAAATAAGGGGGGTTTCTGTAAAAAGTCAAAATTCAAATATCTTTATTACAAAATTAAATATTCATATTCTAGCTATGTAATTGCTAGTATTTGGTATTTATTGAGCCACTGGTAAAATTTCTAATTTTCTGAAATTTTTTCCGAAATTAATTATTTTAATATTATTTTAAGCCGTCACTAATACATTTAATTAGGGAAAATTACAAATTGGAATGGGTTGAAACAAATTTTGTGCATCATAACAAATTAAACAAAATTTTAATATGTTGTTTTTGAAATGAAATGAAGCTGCCAAACGGTTTTAGAAAATATCGAAGAAAAATGCTTAAATAATGAAATTAGTGTAAATAGATATTGGGGTATAACATTTATCATTTTCCCCTCACCCACACTCACCCACACACTCTCTCCTCTCCCCAAATCAGCAGCAGCCCCATGTTGGCCCTCATTTCCCCACTTGAATTTGCTAAAAGAAAACAAAAGAAAAGAAAGGAAATGAAAGAAAATAGTTAATTAAGTATGGGCTTTGACTTTTAGGGTTGAGCTACTACTTTCCTCATCTCATTCTCTCTCCCCACTCTCTCCCCATGCCTTGGCCGACCCTCCCTCTCCCTCAATAGCAGCCCCTCTCTTTTCTCCCTTCATTTCTCTTGAAAAAAAAATCATCAAAAATTGCCTCAAAATCCATCAAAAAAATCCCAAAATCCAAATCCAACTCTTACCCATTTTAGTTTAGCCTATAACGCATGGATTGTGGGGAAAAGAGAGCATTTTGGAAGGCTAGATTTCAAGTGAGATCTATAAAATTGTGGAGGTATAATTTTAACCTTGTAGTTAAATTGTTGATTAATGCTTATGTTAGCTTAATTAAGTGTTAATTAGGTTTTATATAGGTTCAAATTGCATGATTGAAAATTCAAGAGAAGGGGTTGTGATCAAATTAGAGTTTTGAGTATTTGGATCATGATTTGTGTGTTGTAATTTGAGATCTTAAGTCATGTAAGGAAAAGCTAGTTACTAGTTGCTATTTATTAGTTTAAAATTTTGCTAATTGTGTTAATTTTGTTAACTAGGTTTTGGGAATTTAATTAATCAATTGGGATAAAAATCTAATTAGGGTTTTCAAGGTATTATTAACATTTTAAATTGTATTTTAATATTTTAGATCATGCAAAGCCAAACTAAATTTTTGTTTATGCATTTTTGCTAAAATGTTTGAAATTTGGGTGAAATTGCAAACTAGTTTTTTTTGAACGTATATAGTTTGGTGAAATTAAATTGTGGAAATGGTTTGTATGGTTTATTTAAGTTATTTAGTAAATATTATGGCCATTAGTTTTGTTTAAACATCATGATTTGTATTAAAACGGTTAACGACCGCTAACTAGATTTTTGGGAAATAAAACGATTTGTTTACTTTTATTGGTTTTGATGATTTTAACCTATTCTATATATATGTTTAGTGTTTGTGAATGTGAAAATGGGTGTGTTTGGGTTTTTCTCGATGGTTTGGCGTTTGTACGCCGACGTCGAGGGTTTTTGGGTTGATTTGTGAAAGCAACCATAGGTTTTAACCTATGTGGGATTCGTATGTCGTTTTGGTCATGAGTCGGATTTTAATGCGATACGGTGCGTTATGATATGTAGGTACCCCATGTGAACTTCGAGACGACAAGCAAGCGCGTGGCGATGTCGGCACTGGCGAGCGAGGACCAGGTGAGTAGATTTATATCTACGGGGAGAAGTCGGATGGATGGCGTATAGCACCCCCGCAGTTTACAGTGATGTATACGAATACGTATACACTTATATATATATTATGTTGATATGAGACTTTGATGATAAAGGTAGGTTCTAGGTGTTCATGGATTAGTTTAGTGTTAGTTGTGAAACCCTAGAGTAGTTGTTACATCCACACACGCACACACACACATGCATACATCTATGTTATTACCTGTGCGTATATGGGGATATGTCTTTATGTGTTCACATGGGTATGGGACTATGTGTTCACATACTGGATTGGAGGATAGTGTCTGGCATTTGAGGTGAGTCGATGAGATTTGATTTGAGGCCAGGAGGTCGGTGATTTGGCAGAATTCATATTTGAGATACGTCATGATATTATAGTGGATTGTTGGACGACGATACCATGTGAATAGTGATATCAATAAAATGATCAACATGTGATCGTGTTATAAGATATGATATGTTAGGATGTTTATGATAGGACGTATTTGGCGATGTATACTTCCTTATGATGAGATGTGCTGATGATATCGGTTTGTACGAGATTGTCGATCAGTAGTCAGATCATGATTATATTGATGATATTAGTATTGTACTAGACATAGATCAGTACCCGGATTTTGATCTAGATAAAGAGGATACCAGATGAATAATATGATGAATATGATATTGACCATACCCAGATTTGGGATGCCGTACGACGGATTTACGTACGAGCTATATATTGATGTTTGATACGCACTCTTGACTTGGGGATATTGATTATAGATATGGTATCGGACGTGACATTATCGAGGCGGGATCACCGACTAATATATATATATACATATGTATCGACTAAGGTGTTAGGCGGCTTCCTTACCTTCCATTTAGCTTGATAGCTTAGCCATATAGTTTAGGGTAGTTGTTAGACCATATTTGTTATCGTTGTGTCTAGTATTTAGTTCCCGCTCATTATTGCTGTTCGCTCTGCATCGCATGCTTATATTATGCTTCACATTCTATTGTTGATATCATGCTGTTAGGATACCAGCACCATTACCGATGACGCGTATGTACCACATACACTTACTTGCCAGCTCACACACATCTTCATCGGTAATTTCCATGTCACGTACACTTTAGAAATACTATTGCATTGACATAGTTTGTTAGCTACTAGTTTAGACATGATATTAGTGTACTTGCCTTATATGCTAGTTTAAACATTGTAGTTATTACTCGCTACTTCATGCATGTTATTAGTCACTGTTATGCCGCATTCATGGATTTTTATGCCTATATTCACTGTTTACATGCTATTGATGATTTGGATTCGGATTTTCATGAGATTTCCTGGATTTGGGGGAAAACCGCAATAACATTTATAAGCTTCTTTCTCTCTTTTTAAAAGAAAAGTGCGGTTCTCCCATGATGTATGAGTTGTCTACCAAGAGTTTACTGATGGATTTCGAAGCCCGATTCGAGGAGTTGGATGAACCGTTTCGGGTACATGGTGGACCCGGTAAGGTACCCCAGGGCAAGAAGCGCGTGGTGATGACGATGTGAGCCTGGCAGGGGGAGACTACCTACCGATGATTTTACCCGACGCGTCAGATATCCGGAGAATACCATCGTGGTCTTGAGATGGATGGTAGGGGCCGGTCTGGACTGACGGCGCCCTAGATATTGAGATTGAGACATTGAGATTTCAAGATATTGAGGTACTGAGATTTGATGATACAGGTCAGTCCGGATAGCCGGAGCCTGAGATTTTGAGACATTGAGATTTATGTTTTGTGTCGATGCTAGACACTGTTGATGCTGATTTCATTTATGATACCTCATTTAAAAAAATTCAAAGGAAATCTCACTAAATTATGAAAGCAGTTTCTTCATTTACATGTATTCTGCTTTCATGCATTCATACCTCATCCATATGATACATTGCTACTTGTGGCACTGACACGAGCACTTGGTGTTACTGTTGTTTAGAGGTATACCCTAGCTATTGTTATAGGCTGCTGGTTATATATTTGAGGATATATTATGATCGTATGACCTAGGATTGCATTGTTCATTCGATTTCTGTTTGTAAATGTTTTTCTACTCACGAGTTGGAAACTCACCTCCGTTGTGCCACAGTTTCTTGCAGGTTTTGCTGTACAGATTTCACTACGGCTTTGCTGGCACTGTTTCTTTTCGGGTGAGTTGCTAGTAGGTGGGTTTATTTGTATCGTACCCATCATTATACTTTGTATATTATTATTCTGTTGTATCTAGAAATTCCATCAACCAAACATGTATTTATTTCAGAGATAGAGAACAGTGATGTTATTCTTTCGACCTTAGAGTCGCGTGTTGTATTTCTATGGACTTCTTGCTGTTTGAGTTCCTTTTGAGTTTTGATCCTCGCCCTTGGCGTTGTATATTATATTGCTTACGTGGTTGTGACCATCGATTGACGAAGAGCTAGCTCCCGCTTGGGGATGCCTTTTATTCATTTCGTATATTATTCATGTTGTATCCCATTTGGGGGCAGTATTTACAAAGGAGACTCTGCCGAAATTTTCAGGAAATATTTGATGTTTTAAAAAGATGCATAATTCGGCTTATGCTATTAAAACTACTTGATTTAAAATGGTTTTTCCTTCACTCCACTACTTTTCTTGGTTTGGATTTCTGGGTTTTCGGCTTACTTAGATTACGTACGCCTCGAGACGTTTCGTAGTCTAAGTGCCGGTCATGTTCCGTACTTTCGGGTCGTGACAAAGTTGGTATCAGAGCGTTAGGTTTACCTTCGGAGAGTAGGATGACCCTTGGTTGATGGAGTAGGTGACTAAAGTAGAGTGACGTACCGTGGGTATGTTCCACGGCATACTTATGATACGCTACTCCACTTAAGAAGCCTTAGGATGTAAATTTCTTTGCTCGGTATTATATTCTTTCCTATGATCTAGCCTCATCAGTACCAGTTATGGTTTGCTGCCATGATCACGGGCAGGGAGAGCTACGGCTAGAGTTGCGGTCAGCATGAGCTCGTCACGAACGAGGACTGACCAGGGCGTAATTCCGGCGACACACGATTGAAGAGATGTGTCTTTTTATTGTGTTTTCGCGCCACGAGCGTGGGATGAATCGCTGTATGAGGTTACTCGAATATGCTGATCGGCACCAGGGGATTAGGCCACTGACAGAGGCCAGCCAGATTTTGATGACCGTTGATGTATGACTTATTCATGATGATTGAGGCACTGTTCAGCGTGCAGACGAGTGAGCCAGTTGTTTCTGCGAACGACGAGATATCGCCCCAGAGGTTGGAGCTATTGCAGTACGAGTTGTACTAAGAGATGATAGAAGGTCGCTAGTCACCGAGGATGAATGACTAGGACATGTGGATCGTTCGCCTACCCGATGCGAGGTCATCAGATATATTGATTCCGGCTAGAGACGACTTCACGCGGAGACGTTGAAAGTCGACAGAGACGATCGAATGTCAGAAACCTATTATTCCAAGTTTAAAATATTCAGAAAGACATGCAAGCAATTCTATGGACCCTCTAGAAGAATGAAACCCTAACTCGACATAATGACCGTGTGAAAGCCTCTGAAGCTTAGGGTTTGCGGCAGTTCTGCGGCGCCATTAGTAAGGCTCGGGTTTGCCCTTCTACGGCTGGACCACTGATGCTGTGGTATGTACTCGATACTATTAAACTGTACCCAAGATGTTGAGCTCTTGGGGGATTATGAGATTTTGACAAATCGATCGGATGGTTCGACTTCTTTCGGATGCTAGGTGGTGAGATGCATTTCTTGGGAGACTCCAGATATGAGGATAGTCGTTGGAGCTCAGTCTATGCAGCCACGACGAGACGAGTCCGAAGCAGTCGACATTAGAGAAAAGTGGAGTAAGAGGTTCGTACCAGATCTGGATGAGATGACGTTCCACTCCGCCGACATCAGAGATGCGATACGCATGCCGAGGCATTATACTTGGATATACCTTCCAGCAGGAGTCGCGATGAGTATGCAGCCGTTCCAGAACAAGAAACAGATATAGTAAGGGACGATGACTTCCGGACAGTTCGGCAGAGACGAGATTTGGAAGAGACCTCGACAGGATCTTTCTGGAATAAATTACGAGAAGGCTTGGACCCAGGAGTGGTCATGTTATGCTGTAACGTTTTAAAAATAATTAAATAAATAAAATCGTTTAAGTGATTTTTTTTTATTTTGGGTAAAGTAAAACGTATTTTTCGTAAAACTAAACCGTAATTATTTTTCACTATAAATTTAAAAATACTTATTTTAATTATGTTATTACTAGTAAATGGTGTTTATTTAGCCACTTATAAATTTTTAGTTTAATTAAATATTTTTCCTAAATTAATTATTTTAAATATTAACATAAGCTTTATTTTTACACTAAATTAGTGTAAATTACAAATTTGAATGGGTTTAATTTGTAAAAATGAGCCATGACAATTTAAAATAAGTGTGAAACATGTAAAAATTGTTTCTCAAATTTTTTCATGGTTCTAGAATTTTCTAGGAGTAGTTTAGAAAAGAAAATAAATAAAATTAAAGAAATTAGTGAAAAGACCTAAAGGAAATGATTTCTTCATGTGGTTTCCACATCTTTCTACACTCATTTCTCTCTCTCTCTTCACTCCTCCTATTGTGGCCGGCCTCACTAGTGGCAGCCCCCCCATTTTTCCCCTCTCTTTCTTCTTCAAATTTCATCAAAATTCATTCAAAAATCCATCGAAATTCACACTTTTCCTTCACAAATTCAAACCAAAACCTTAAGCCATCCCTTCTCAAACCCTAGTTGGTCTAAAGCGAGGAGAAAAGATGCCACTTTGGAGGTTTAGTTCAAGGGAATCAATACTTGTAAGGTATAATCCTAATCTACTTGTTTAATTGTAGTTTAGTTGCTAGATTAAAAAGTTTTAGTGTGTAATTTGGCTATGAATTCTTGTTTAGGAAATTCTAGTAAAGGATTTGTGTTTTAATTAGGGTTTTCATTCTTGGGTATTGATCTAAATTTTTAGTTTAACACATTAGGTAATGTTAAACCTAATCTAGTAGCAAAATTTGCTAGATGTTGCATTTAAAATTGTTGAATTAGGTTCTTTTTGCAAACTAGATTTTTACAAAACATATAAATAGGTTAGATAAAATTCTAATGAGAATGTTTATCAATTGTTCATGGTTTTAATGGGTAGATTAGCATGTTAATTTAATACAAAGGATAATCTAGTTGTAAGTTTCAAATTGTTAGTTGGAAATTTTGATAAATATGCTTATTTTTGCTAACTTGGTTTTTGGAAATGGACTAAATAATGAGGATTAAAATCTAATTATGGTTTTCATGATATTATTAACATTCTAGTTTGTTGTTTAGCAACTTAGATCATGCAAACTTAGTTTAGTTGTTGATTTGTAAAATTTTGCTTAAAAAGTATTAAAATTTGTTATTTTTGCAAACTAGAATTTTCATGTTCAATACAAATTGGTGATGATAAATTATAGGAATGGGTTATATATTCTAGTTTTGATATTTAGTGAGTATTATGACCATTAGTTCCATTTAAATAACAAGTTTTGAAGTAAAACGGTAAATTGGCGTTTTCGGGTTTTACGAAATCGGACGATTTGATCGATTTTAGAGTTTCGATGAATTAAATCGTGTTTTATATTATAAATAATGAATTTTGAAACTACAAGTTGTTTGTTGGTGTTTTATCTCGATCAATCGGCGTTTGTACGCCGATATCGAGCGATATTTGGTTCTTTTGCATGAGCGGGACATAGGTTTTAACCTATGCGCGTTTCGTGCGTCGTTTTGATGTTGTCCGTGATTCAGTTTACGATACTACATATGTTTGTGTATAGGTACCCCTCACGTGGACTGCGGGCGATGAAGAAGAGGACGGCGACACCGTCTTCGGCAGACATGGACCAGGTGAGTAGATGTATATCTACGGGGGGAAGTCGGGTGGATAGAGTTTAGCACCCCCGCAATATAGAATAGGAATAGTACTTATTGATATTAGGAAGCCAGATGTGACCCTAGATTCTTAATGAGTAGGACCCTAGTAATGACCCTAGGCTGGACTAGACTGATTTTGGAAGACCATACCAGAGGATCAATACATTGGAAGAGATTCGTAGGTTTCAGGTAGATACACACACGCACACACTGAAACTCGACATGGTGTTTACGTGTATGTGTATATATATAGGACTAGGTGTAGGTATATATATATACAACACGTATATGGGATACAATGATGTGATATGATACACAGGAATAAAACAGTATAGCTGGGCTTGATGCCGTGATTCTTGACTATACGGTCGTATTATGATGTTAGCGGGTCATTAAAAAAAGTGATATAATGAATAGGTATACATAGATAATAAAGGGTGGTGATGATATAGAGGTACATGGGATTCTAAAATAGCATCCGAACCGTAACATGTGATTGATATTCTGATATGATTTTATATGTGACTTGATCACGACATCATATAGATGTAACTTGATTGCGATATGATAAAGGTGTAACTTGATTTCGATATCTTATAGGCATGACTTAATCACGACTTGACATATGCGACTTGATCAAGATATGATATATGTGACATGACATTTCTGAGGATAAATTAACGATGTATATTTATGCTGACAATGATATATGATTGATGTATGCGATTACAGTATAGCACCTTGATCATGACATGTGTTGATGATATTATACGAATGATGAGACACGTAGGTGATACTTGACCCGTACCCCGATATTGGGATGTCGTATGATGGATTTTACCGTACGAGGCATAGATGTGATGATTGATCCGCACTCTTGATTCGAGGAAATCGTACTACGTACGTGACGCTATTGAGGCTGGATCGCCGACTATTAGAGATATGGATTCAAACCCTAGGTAGACTCTTATTTCTTATTGACTAGTTTCTTAGGTTTAGTTCCTTAGGAGGTTTGATGGACACTAGTTTAGTCTCGAGTCATATAGTGGTAGTTATTCTTGTATATCACAAATGAGTTGTTATTACACTTCCGTCTTTACATTCATACCGTAGTCATAATGTGCATGTTCATACATATGTTTCTATAATCAGTATAAACTTTGCCTGTTAGGACACCAGCACCATTACCGATGATGCGCATATTCCACACACACTTATTTGCCGGCTCACACACATCATCATCGGTAATTGCTATGTCACGTACACTTTAGATCATATTATCATTATTGATGCAATCAGCTAACAGCTAGATTGACATAATATTGTGATTGCTCTCTGGTGTTAGTATAAACATGGCATTGATTACTTAGACATTTCATGCATTCACATTTCCATATTATCATGCAGTATTATGGGCATATGCCGAAACTTATCATATACTTACTCATGATTTTGGGATTTTGGTTTTTTATGAGATTTCTAGATTTTGGGGAAAACCGCAAGAATATATAAAAAACTTCTCTCTCTCTCCTCCTCTCTTTTTAAAACATAAGATGCGGTTTTCTCGTGATGTATGTGTCGTCCATCATGAGATTTCATGTTTTCTGTTGGGTTTCGAGACCCGATTCGAGGAGTGGATGAACCGTCTCGGTTACATGGTGGGCCCGGTATGGTACCCCGGGGCAAGAAGATCGAGTTGTAGACGATGAGCCTGACAGGGGAAGGCTACCTACCGGTGATGTCTGGCGCGGCGGATATCCGGAGGATACCGACCGTTGTCGTAGGATTTGATGATATGGGCCAATCCGGACTGACGGAGCCCGAGGTATTGAGACTATGAGACATTGAGATTATGAGGTATTGAGACTTGAGATTTACATGTTTTGTGTCGATGCTTGACACGGATTTCCATGGATTTCATTGTTGCTATTTCAGATTTCTATACACATTTTACTATGAGAAAAATTAAAGATTTCTTATACAGATATATCTAGATTTCAGGATTGGTTATGTTACATTCATGGTGCATGCATACTCATTCATATGACATAGTACTATATGAGGCATTGACACGAGCACCGAGTATTTGCATTTACACGTAGTATTATCCTGCCAATACTAGATGATTGGGATATAGTAGTGTATTATTATGACCTAGGATAGCGTTGTACATTCGATTTCTTTTCGTAGATGTCTTCTACTCACGAGTTGGCAACTCACCCTCGTTGTGCCAAATTTTATTACAGGTTGATGTACAGGGTTCCTTGGCAGATTGCTGGCACATCATTTCATTCCGGGTGATTTGCACGGTAGGTCGGTTCACTTGTATCTGGACCGCCATTGTACTTTTATCATTTCATTTGTATCTAGAAAGCTCTATCAACCAAACTTGTATTACTTGATAGATTACTGGACCATTTGTTTGTTTCGACCTTAGAGTCGCGCTTGTATTATTATGATATCTGGTGGTTTTGTTTTCTTTTAAGTTTTGAGCCTCGCCCTTTAGCGTTGTATTTTATTGTGCTTGTTATGGTTGTTTCCGCCTGTTGGCGTTGAGCTAGCTCCCGTTTGGGGATGCTTTTTATTGTTTGTGTATATTATACTTGTTGTACCCGTTTGGGGTCAGTTTTTACAGAGGAGACTCTGTCGAAATTTTTGAGAAATTGGATGTTGCTTTTAAACTTGTTTTCTTCATGTCTTCTTTTGCTTCTTCTTCTTTTTATGGTTTAGATTTCTGGGCTTCGGCTTATTTAGGTTACGTTGCGCTTCTAGACGCTTCGTAATCTAAGTGTCGGTCACGTTCCGTACTTTGCCAGTGTTCAGGATCGTCGACGAAACATGCTATGAGTGACCATGACAGTTGGCCAGAGGTTCTTGGAGGATGTGCTCAAGCGGGACTATTCCGCCATACTTGATTTCGGTATTTTGGGCGATCTATTCGCAAGACTAATTTTGATGATTGAGTTTCAGGATATTTGTTTTCATGCACCATTGTTGCACCTGCTGAGTATTTATGATTTCTGCACAGTGTTGCACTTGATATCGTTTTCGTGCCTTGGTTTCTCATGTTTATGATTTTATGGGTTTCATACAGTTTAGTTGATTTTGTGCGTATGTACGCACACGATTTGGTTTTTGCACTCGGTATAGTTCATATATGCTTGCAGTGCAGTGATACGCATTTTGTGCACTTAGATGCACTGGACTTCGAATTCGATTGTGATGTTCGATATTTGTTTTGTGCACCTTATGCACTTGATTGGATTTTGCGCATATTCGGTACTTGATATTAGATTTCATGATTTCGTGCATGATGGATGCACCTGATTTGGGTTTTTCGTGCATGTTGGGCGCATGTTATGAGATACGATTTTGGTGCACACCAGATGCACTAAATCGAGATTCTTCGTGCATGTCAGATGCACCTGTTTTTGCTGTCAGGCACACCTGCTGCCCTTGACAGATGTTTCGTGCACACCCGATGCACTCAGATGTTGTTTCTGTGCATATGTATGGCACATCTATGGATTTTGATTTCCGTGCGCACTAAACGCACGTAGTATTCATATGCATATTTTGGGATTGAATTCTTATGGAGCAGTACGTTTTTATGATATTTGCTATGTGTTTTCGTACTGAGCAGGACTAATCAGAGGACGGTATCTGAATATAATTTGCATGCATTGATAGCTATCGAAGGGAATTCCAAAAAGCGAGCTGTAGTCTCAGTATTTACCTACGTGTCTGATATGGTACGAAACGTTTAAAACAAGGAACCCTTCTAAATTGTTTCCAAAACGGCGGAACGTACATATTAAACAAAAGGTATATATGTATATGGTTATTTTCTTATGATAGACGTCCGCCACTGTGCAGTGTTAAGCGCATTGCACAACGACTTTAAAAGATTTGGCATGCATTTCCTTCATATATTTACATATATAGATTTGATATTTACATGTATAGTTTCGAGTTATAATTTGTATTGGATTTGATATTTGTGTCCTTACCATGACTCTGATGATTGCGGGATGCTTGACGGAGTTTTGATTTTGAGTTATATGCTCATTTTTCAAGCGCATGCGCTGCGCTACGATTTGTTTTATCTATTTATGATTTCGGAGCCCCGAAGACTTGATGGTTTCGCTTAAATGTTTTAGTATTTGGGGGGGGTTAATTTAAATTCGGGGACCGAATTTCTTTAAGAGGGGAAGATTGTAACGTTTTGAAAATCGTTTCGGTGAAATTTCGGAAAAATCGGTAAAATAAAGGGGTTTTCTGTAAAAAGTCAAAATACAAATATCTTTATTATAAAATTAAATATTCATATTCTAGCTATGTAATTGCTAGTATTTGGTGTTTATTGAGCCACTGGTGAAATTTCTAATTTTCTGAAAATTTTTCCGAAATTAATTATTTTAATATTATTTTAAACCGTCACTAATACATTTAATTAGGGAAAATTACAAATTGGAATGGGTTGAAACAAATTTTGTGCATCATAAAAAATTAAACAAAATTTTAACATGTTGTTTTTTAAATGAAATGTAGCTGCCAAACGGTTTTAGAAAGTATCGAAGAAAAAGGCATAAATAGTGAAATTAGTGTAAATAGATATTGGGGTATAAAATTTATCATTGTTCCGTCACCCACACTCACCCAGACCCTCTCTCCCTTCCCAAATCAGCAGCATCCCTATGTTGGCCCTCATTTCCCTACTTGAATTAGCTAAAAGAAAACAAAAGAAAAGAAAGGAAATGAAAGAAAATAGTTAATTAAGTATGGGCTTTGACTTTTGGGGTTGACCTACTACTTTCCTCACCTCATTCTCTCTCCCCAATCTTTCCCTATGCCTTGGCCGACCATCCCTCTCCCTCAACAGCAGTCCCTCTCTTTTCTCCCCTCATTTCTCTTGAAAAAAAAACATCAAAAATTGCCTCAAAATCCATCAAAAAAATCCCAAAATCCAAATCCAACTCTTACCCATTTTAGTTTAGCCTATAATGCATGGATTGTGGGGAAAAGAGAGCATTTTGGATGGCTAGATTTCAAGTGAGATCTAAAAAATTGTGGAGGTATAATTTTAACCTTGTAGTTAAATTGTTGATTAATACTTATGTTAGCTTAATTAAGTGTTAATTAGGTTTTATATGGGTTCAAATTGCAGGATTAAAAATTCAAGAGAAGGGGTTATGATCAAATTAGAGTTTTTGGTATTTGGATCATGATTTGTGTGTTGTAATTTGAGATCTTAAGTCATGTGAGGAAAAGCTAGTTACTAGTTGCTATTTGTTTGTTTAAAATTTTGCTAATTATGTTAATTTTGTTAACTGGGTTTTGGGAATTTAATTAATCAATTGGGATAAAAATCTAATTAGGGTATTCATGGTATTATTAACATTTTAAATTGTATTTTAATATTTTAGATCATGCAAATCCAAGCTAAATTGTTGTTTATGCATCTTTGCTAAAATGGTTGAAATTTGGGAAAAATTGCAAACTAGTTTTTTTTGAACGTATATAGTTTGGTGAAATTAAATTGTGGAAATGGTTTGTATGGCTTATTTAAGTTATTTAGTAAATATTATGGCCATTAGTTTTGTTTAAAAATCAAGATTTGTATTAAAACGGTTAACGACTGCTAACTAGATTTTTGGGAAATAAAACGATTTGTTTACTTTTATTGGTTTTGATGATTTTAACCTATTCCATATATATGTTTAGTGTTTGTGAATGTGAAAATGGGTGTTTTTGGGTTTTTCTCTATGGTTTGGCGTTTGTACGCCGACGTCGAGGGTTTTTGGGTTGATTTGTGAAAGCAACCATAGGTTTTAACCTATGTGGGATTCGTGTGTCGTTTTGGTCATGAGTCGGATTTTAATGCGATACGGTGCGTTATGATATGTAGGTACCCCATATGGACTTCGAGACGACAAGCAAGCGCATGGCGACGTCGGCACCGGCGAGCGAGGACCAGATGAGTAGATTTATATCTACGGGGAGTAGTTGGGTGGATGGCGTATAGCACCCCCGCAGTTCGCAGTGATGTATACGAATACGTATACACTTATATATATATTATGTTGATATGAGACTTTGATGATAAAGGTAGGTTCTAGGTGTTCATGGATTAGTTTAGTGTTAGTTGCGAAACCCTAGAGTAGTTGTTACACCCATACGCACGCACACACACATGCATACATCTATGTTATTACCTGTGCATATATAGGGATATGTGTTTATATGTTCACATGGGTATGGGACTATGTGTTCACATACTGGATTGGAGGATAGTGTTTGGGATTTGAGGTGAGTCGATGAGATTTGATTTGAGACCAGGAGATCGATGATTTGGCAGAATTCGTATTTGAGATACGTCATGATATTATAGTGGATTGTTGGATAACGATATCATGTGAATAGTGATATCAATAAAATGATCGACATGTGATCGTGTTATGAGATATGATATGTTATGATGTTTATGATAGGCCGCATTGGGCGATGTATACTTCCTTATGATGAGATGTGCTGATGATATCGGTTTGTACGAGATTGTCGATCAATAGTCAGATCATGATTATATTGATGATATTAGTATTGTACTAGACATATATCAGTACCCGGATTATGGTCTTGATAAAGAGGATACCAGATGAATGTGATATTGACCGTACCCAGATTTGGGATGCCGTACGACAGATTTAAGTATGAGCTATATATTGATGTTTGATCCGCACTCTTGACTTGGGAATATTGATTATAGATATGGTATCGGATGTGACATTAACGAGGCGGGATCACCGACTAATATATATATATATATATACATACATATGTATCGACTCAGGTGTTAGACGGTTTCCTTACCTTCCATTTAGCTTGATAGCTTAGCCATATAGTTTAGGGTAGTTGTTAGACCATATTTGTTATCGTTGTGTCTAATATTTAGTTCCCGCTCATTATTGTTGTTCGCTCCGCATCGCATGCTTATATTATGCTTTACATTCTATTGTTGATATCATGCTGTTAGGTCACCAGCACCATTACCGATGACACGTATGTACCACGTACACTTACTTGCCGGCTCACACACATCTTCATCGGTAATTGCCATGTCATATACACTTTAGAAATACTATTGCATTGACATAGGTTGTTATCTACTAGTTTAGACATGATATTAGTGTACTTGCCTTATATGCTAGTTTAAATATTGTAGTTATTACTCGCTACTTCATGCATGTTATTATTCACTGTTATGCCGCATTCATGGATTTTTATGCCTATATTCACTGTTTGTATGCTATTGATGATTTGGATTCGGATTTTCATGAGATTTCCGGGATTTGGGCGAAAACCGCAAAAACATTTTTAAGCTTCTTTCTCTCTTTTTAAAAGAAAAGTGCGGTTCTCCCATGATGTATGGGTCGTCCACCATGAGTTTGCTGATGGATTTCGAGGAGTTGGATGAACCTTTCGGGTACATGGTGGACCCGGTAAGGTACCCCAGGGCAAGAAGCTCGTGGTGATGACGATGTGAGCCTGGCAGGGGGAGACCACCTACCGGTGATTTTACCCGACGCGTCGGATATCCGGAGGATACCGTCGTGGTCTTGAGATGGATGGTAGGGGCCAGTCTGGACTGACGGCGCCCTATATATTGAGATTGAGACTTTGAGATTTCGAGATAATGAAGTATTGAGATTTGATGATATAGGCCAGTCTGGGTAGCCGGAGCCTGAGATTTCGGGACATTGAGGTTTATGTTTTGTGTCGATGCTAGACACTGTTGATGCTGATTTCATTTATGATACCTCATTTAAAAAAATACAAAGGAAATCTCACTAAATTATGAAAGCAGTTTCTTCATTTACATGTATTCTGTTTTCATGCATTCATACCTCATCCATATGATACATTGCTACTTGAGACACTGACACGAGCACTTGGTGTTACTGTTGTTTAGAGGTATACCCTAGCCATTGTTATAGGCTGCTTGTTATATATTTGAGCATATATTATGATCGTATGACCTAGGATTGCGTTGTTCATGCGATTTCTGTTCGTAGATGTTTTTCTACTCACGAGTTGGCAACTCACCCCCGTTGTGCCATAGTTTCTTGCAGGTTTTGCCGTACAGGTTTCACTACGGCTTTGCGGTGTTCACATATTGGATTTAGGATTTGAGGTGAGTCAATGAGATTTGATTTGAGACCAGGAGATCGATGATTTGGCAGAATTCGTATTTGAGATACGTCATGATATTATAGTGGATTGTTGGATAACGATACCATGTGAATAGTGATATCAATAAAATAATCGACATGTGATCGTGTTATGAGATATGATATGTTAGGATGTTTATGATAGGACGCATTGGGCGATGTATACTTCCTTATGATGAGATGTGCTGATGATATCGGTTTGTACGAGATTGTCGATCAGCAGTCAGATCATGATGATATTGATGATATTAGTATTGTACTAGACTTAGATCAGTACCCGGATTATGATCTAGATAAAGAGGATACCAGATGAATAATATGATGAATGTGATATTGACCGTACCCAGATTTGGGATGCCGTACGACGGATTTACGTACGAGCTATATATTGATCTTTGATCCGCACTCTTGACTTGGGAATATTGATTATAGATATGGTATCGGACGTGACATTATCGAGGCGGGATCACCGGCTAATATATATATATATATATATATATACATATGTATCGACTCAGGTGTTAGGCGGTTTCCTTACCTTCCATTTAGCTTGATTGCTTAGCCATATAGTTTAGGGTAGTTGCTAGACCATATTTGTTATCGTTGTGTCTAGTATTTAGTTCCCGCTCATTATTGCTGTTCGCTCTGCATCGCATGCTCATATTATGCTTCACATTCTATTGTTGATATCATGCTGTTAGGACACCAGCACCATTACCGATGACGCGTATGTACCACGTACACTTACTTGCCGGCTAACACACATCTTCATCGGTAATTACCATGTCATATACACTTTAGAAATACTATTGCATTGACATAGTTTGTTAGCTACTAGTTTAGACATGATATTAGTGTACTTGCCTTATATGCTAGTTTAAACATTGTAGTTATTACTCGCTACTTCATGCATGTTATTATTCACTGTTATGCCGCATTCATGGATTTTTATGCCTATATTCACTGTTTACATGCTATTGATGATTTGGATTCGGATTTTCATGAGATTTCCTGGATTTGGTGGAAAACCGCAATAACATTTATAAGCTTCTTTCTCTCTTTTTAAAAGAAAAGTACGGTTCTCCCATGATGTATGAGTCGTCCACCATGAGTTTGCTGATGGATTTCGAAGCCCGATTCGAGGAGTTGGATGAACCGTTTCGGGTACATGGTGGACCCGGTAAGTTACCCCAGGGCAAGAAGCGCGTGGTGATGATGATGTGAGCCTGGCAGCGGGAGACTACCTACCGGTGATTTTACCCGACGCGTCGGATATCCGGAGGATACCGTCGTGGTCTTGAGATGGATGGTAGGGGCCGGTCTGGACTGACGGCGCCCTAGATATTGAGATTGAGACATTAAGATTTTGAGATATTGAGGTACTGAGATTTGATGATACAGGCCAGTACGGATAGCCTGAGCCTCAGATTTTGAGACATTGAGATTTATGTTTTGTGTCGATGCTGAACACTGTTGATGCTGATTTCATTTATGTTACCTCATTTAAAAAAATTCAAAGGAAATCTCACTAAATTATGGAAGCAGTTTCTTCATTTACATTTATTCTGTTTTCATGCATTCATACCTCATCCATATGATACATTGCTACTTGAGGCACTGACACGAGCACTTGGTGTTACTGTTGTTTAGAGGTATACCCTAGCCATTGTTATAGGCTGCTGGTTATATATTTGAGGATATATTATGATCGTATGACCTAGGATTGAGTTGTTCATGCGATTTCTGTTCGTAGATGTTTTTCTATTCACGAGTTGGCAACTCACCCCCGTTGTGCCACAGTTTCTTGCAGGTTTTGCCGTACAGGTTTCACTACGGCTTTGCTGGCACTGTTTCTTTTCGGGTGACTTGCTAGTAGGTGGGTTTATTTGTATCGTACCCATCATTATACTTTGTATATTATTATTCTGTTGTATCTAGAAGTTCCATCAACCAAACATGTATTTATTTCAGAGATAGAGAACAGTGATGTTATTCTTTCGACCTTAGAGTCGCGCGTTGTATTTTTATGGACTTCTTGCTATTTGAGTTCCTTTTGAGTTTTGATCCTCGCCCTTGGCGTTGTATATTATATTGCTTACGTGGTTGTGATCGTCGATTAACGAAGAGCTAGCTCCCGCTTGGGGATCTCTTTTATTCATTTCGTATACTATTCATGTTGTATCCCGTTTGGGGACCAGTATTTACAAAGGAGACTCTGCCGAAATTTTCAGGAAATATTTGATGTTTTAAAAAAACGCATAATTCGGCTTATGCTATTAAAACTACTTGATTTAAAATGGTTTTTCCTTCACTCCACTACTTTTCTTGGTTTGGATTTCTGGGTTTTCGGCTTACTTAGATTACGTACGCCTCGAGACGTTTCGTAGTCTAAGTGCCGGTCATGTTCCGTACTTTCGGGTCGTGACACATTCTCTCACCATGACTGCCCTCTTGTTCCTCCCTCCTCTACCTCCTCACACAACCCTAAATACACATCCAAACATCATCTTGCTTTCATTAAAAATGTGCACAAGCTCACTACAAGCATTTTGGACCAAGAAAGCTAGGATTTAGAAGACTTGGGGCAACTCAAGAAAATTCTTAAGTTGCCAAATGAGGTACTTTATCCTTCTTTAGTGTAGTAATCCACTTCCTTTAGCATCTATATTAGATTGGAATCGATTAAGTGTTGTTTAGTGAACATTGAAATTCCAAGTTAGGGTTTTAAGGAATTCTTGAATCGAGATAGTGTAATTGAGTTTAGGAACGACCTTAAACCCCTTTAGTATTAGAAATTGGAACTAAAACAGAGCCTAGATACCCCAAATGCGAACTTTGAAATCTGCCGATATTGGATTTTCTCGAAATTGTGGTGATGTATGGAGATCTGCTATGACCCGGGGACGCTAAAATTTATATAGCGATTACTGTGAGTCTTGTAGGCAACTAGGAAGCAAACCCCGAGACCTGAGACCCCAACTGCACTTTCTGGCCGTAGATTTATTGTTTATGGCCGCAAATTGCGGCCAAGTAGTAGGGGATTCATGTGATTTTTGGTCCAGGGTTCCCTTATCTGATATCTAGAGCTACCCCGTGTGCAAAATTTGCTAATTTTACCTGAGACGAAATCTGGAAGTGGTTTTCTTTAGTTGTTATTTTTCGTATTTTGCGATTCCGAAACTTTAGCTTTTGGATTTGATTTGAATTCCGTCGTGTGATATTTGAACGTCAACGACGAGTGTTATTTGGTAGTATTTTGCATGCGAGACCATAGGTTTTATCCTATGCGTGATACGCGTGCCGTTTTGGTTTCGTTCGTGATTTCAGTTTACAATACTATGTGGGATATGTGTAGGTATCCATGTGGACGTGATGACGGCATTGACTTCGATAAGCGAGGATCAAGGTGAGTAGATATATATCTTCGGGGGAAGTCGGGTGGATGGCGTATAACACCCCCGCAGTTACGTAGTGTAGCAAGGATATGTTTTATATTTATATTCTTATATGTGAAATTTGGATAATTAGTAAGTACAATTTTAAGGGATCATGGGTTACTTTTTAGTCTATTTGGATGATAGTGTCGTTAGCTAGTTTTTAGTCATGAAACCCTAGAATAAGGTACACGCACACGCACACATGCATACATTTGATTTACTTGTGCATATATGGATATATATATATATATAAATATATATATATATTGTAAGGCTACGCCAACGCCCCGGCCGTCAATCCGAGGCCAAAAGCGGAACAAAAACTTTTAAACAGGTGCTATCGTAACCCAAAAACCCAGATCGTTCCATTAACCGTAAACTAGTAACTGTAAAAAGAGTTTGAAGAGATTATACCAATCGATTCATGTCCTGCGGTCTTCAATCTTTGCGCCAAGCTCCTCGCTGCTGCGCTGATGAATTTCGCTCTCCAATCTCGCTCATCGAAGTGGCTCCATATCGAGGATTCTTTATACGAGCTCCCGCTTCAAACCGAAGTAACTCGGATATGAAGTTTGCTAGCCGACATGTCCAAGATGAAGTAGAGATGGTGTGTGAATACTTTGTCACGACCCGAAATATTATCTCGTGACCAACACTTAAATCACGCAACGTCTAAAAGCGTAACGTAATTCAAGTAAGCTGAAACCCAGAAATCTAAACCATTTTAAGAAAATAAAGAAGGTGAAGTTTTGATATCAAGGTATAATGAAATCAAATTTTCTTAATGCATAGAAAAGGAACATGAAAATGCAAGTGAAATTTACTAGTTTGAAAACGTTTTTCGTCTTTTAAAAAAATTGGGCAGCACTTCCTTTGTATATTTTGATCCAAAACCATAAATACATAACAAGAATAATGGCATCCCCAAGTGGGAGCTAGCTCTTCGCCCACCGGTGGGTGACAACCACGCAAAGCATAAATATTAGTATACGACGCCCAACGGTGAAGATCACCACAAAAGATAAAGTAAAGAAAGATATCAACCCAAAATGCGAACATAAAACCCATCGCTCAAGTCTCGCAAATACAAGTCTTGCTATGTCTCATTACTTATTCAAATACTAGTTTGCTTTGATGGAGTTGACTAGTTACAATGTGAAATAGTAAATATAAGAGTGGGTACGATACAAATGTCCCACCTACCTAGCAAACCACCCAAAAGTAGCTATGTGCCAGCGATGCCGCTACTGATCCGTGCGGTCAACTTGCAAGAACTGTGGCACAACGGGGGTGAGTTGCCAACTCGTGAGTAGAAAAATATCAACAAGTAAAAATCGAATAAACAACGACTCCTAGGTCAACTATATCATAAAGATAATACTATGATATCTAGGGTGACCGTATCTGTATATGTGCCAATAAGGTAATCAATATCTATATGTCAATCAGCATGTGGATATCATCCAACAATATGATCAATGCATGTATGCATGTGGATCTCGTCCAACCATATAATCAATGTATGTATGCGTGTGGATCTCGTCCACCCATATAATGAATGTATGTATGCATGTGGATCTCGTCCACCATATAATCAATGTATGTATGCGTGTGGATCTCGTCCACCCATATAATCAATGTATGTATGCATGTGGATCTCGTCTACCCATATAATAAATGTATGTATGCATGTGGATCTCGTCCACGTGTCAACCAATGATACAACATTATGTATGTAAATATCATAAAAGCATATGCATGAAGGTATGAGGATATAAATCAACGTGTGTCCCTCGCGACACAACAAAATCATAGAACCTGAGTGTCCAGCATCGACACTCGAAACATCATAAAAACCCGTGTCCAGCATCGACACATAAATCCTCATATCTTAGGCGCCGCATCCTCAGATCGGCCCTCAAATATCTCGTCTCAGGCGGCGCCTACTCTGGTCGGCCATCATATCCAACTCATGACTCCGGTCGGTATCCTCCGGATAACCGACAGGTCCAAATACTATCACCGGTAGTAGTTCTCCCCTGCCAGGCTCACCGTCTAACAATACGAGTCTTCTTGCCCCGAGGTACCTCACCGGGTCCACCATGTACCCGCAGACGATGCCTACCGCTCCTCGAATCGGGTTTCACATGCCACTGTCAAAACCGAGAAAACACATGGTGGACGCACTGAAATATCATATCAAGAGAAACCGGATTTTTAAAACAATGCATACTTTCTTTTGAAATCACCACGGTTCTCAAATCCAGAATCTCATGAAAGCAGCATATCTCAATGCGTGTAATCATAAAGCATGATGTATGCGATTTATAACAGAAATGTAAGTATATCCGTATATCATGCAACATGGAACAGTAATATGTACATATCGAGGGAAAACCGCTCTTTTAAATGAATCCAGCATTTAAAATATATCATGTGGTTCCCAAATCTCCAAAATCGAATGCAATATCGTATAAAGGTGAATATTTGTATATACGCAAATATGGACGTACAGATGTGTATGTCTGCAAGTTTGGTGTACAGTATGTATGTACGCAAGTAAGGTGTACAATATGTATGTACGCCAATATGGATGTACAAGTGGTATATACGCAAGCATAAGTGTACAATATGTATGTGTGCCAATATGGATGTACAAGTGGTATATACGCAAGTATGAGTGTACAATATGTATATAATGATGCAGCAACTCTACTGTGTAGTGACATGGAAATTATCGATGATGAATTGTGTGAGCCGGCAAATCTGTGTACGTGTAACATACGCATCATCGATAATGGTGTAAGTGTACTAGCACAGGTATAAGTAATGCAATGCGAATAACATGAATGCATCATAAGGTAAATCGTCAGCTAAAAGCCATAAGGTATACATATCTAACATGATCGAGTCGGTAAATCTATCAATCGGCATCCATCCTCACAACATCCCGTACGATATACTCCATCGTACGGCATCCTCTAGTCAAGTGTATGGATCAAACCTCAAGCCAAACTCATCACGTACGGAAAATAATCGTACGGCGACATTAAGCTATCAGGGATCCTATCAACCTATAAGACGAGGAAGGTACAGACCTAACGTCTCGTATGGCTATCACTCACGATTCACAACATATATAAATATCTCTATATACTTATGTCCCAGGTCACATCCGCAACAATCTCATATCAGGGGACCGGCAGGGTATAAATCATCTCAATCGAGTCGCATCCGTATACCAACATATCATCAAATCATCATGCCACGTCATATATTCTTTTCATCGCATTTATGTCCCACATCAAGTCAAATTTACAAATACATTCTACCTTTACTATAAGCATACGTATCAAATCTAACATACACACCCGAACCATACAAACAGTTTTTAAAATATGCGAATCGTAGTTTTGAAAGTAGAGGCTATGGTGTTTTTTAAGAAAAGATATCATTTGAAAATCCGTAACGTCCCTCAAGGTATCTGTTTAAAAGATGCATACGATTCTTTAGTTTGGAAATAGGGATGCTTCGGATAACACATCGACGTCGACTATCTAGTCCTATAGTACCTAAACGGCAATATCATCAAATATCATCCTCAAGTCCCGTCATCACATACCAGTCGTATCATATCACTTCTAACTATCCTTTAGTTTCTAATATAGTTCTCTAACTACCTTTTTACTCTATCTATAGTCTTCTATTAAAGGTTTCACTAATCATAATCTATATACATAAATCGGTTTCCATCAAAGTTTGCGGGGGTGCTATACGCCATCCACCCGACTTCTCCCGTAGATATAGATCTACTCACATTGCTTCTTGCTTGACGAAGTCGATGACGCCACGCTCCATCACCTCGGAATCCACGCGAAGGTACCTACAATAACAACACATATCGCCACACTATTAAAATCAAATCAGGAAAACCGATACGGCACACGGTGCGCTCATAGGTTAGAACTTATGGCCTATGCGTGCAAAAAAAATCAAACAACCCTTGTTGTTGATGTACAAACATCCAACAACCAAATAAAAATCCAAATATCAAAACTAAATATTTCAAAATAGGGAAAACATAGCCAAAAATCCCACCAAAGTGCTCCCAGATTTTGACTTAGGTGAAATTTAGATGAACAAACAATACTGGGATGATGTATATAGGGTATATGACCTACAGAAGCAACCTAGGCATTAGAATCCACCAAGTGGCCGGCCAGAACCTTCCAAAATCCGTCGTCCTCGGCCCCATGGCCTCCGTTTGGGTTCGTATGGTCGGGGTGGTCTCTTAGTATTATAATTTGGTCCTTGGAGCTATTTGCTAAACTCAGAAATTCCACGGGTTGCTCCAGATTCAAAGTAGGATCACAAATCAACACAAAACCGACACGAAACTAATCTAAGTTTATAATCTCTGTTCTAGGTCCAGAATTTGATCTCTAGGGTCTTGCACATCCTCACTACTGATCACAAGTCCACAAGTCACCCAAACCCTCTCCAGAATTTTCTAGCTTCACAAATCACAACTAAACCAATTCTAACTAAAACTAGAAAATAAAGGAACTTTAAACTATCAAAATGGAAAGGATTATACCTTATGGATGAACTCAAGAGAACCCTAGCTTCTCAATGTCAGCAAAATCCAACTTTGCTTGGTCCATTGTGATGAGGGGAAAGAGGTGATCATTTTTTGTGAAAGGTGTATAAGATTTTGGGGAGTATTTTGAGATAGGTCATGAGGGTAGAAGGTGGAAGGAGATGAGGAAGGAGAAGGAGAAGAAAATGGTGGAGGAAAACAAATGAGGCAGCCCCCCTATAGAAATCCAATATACACTAGTCGCGTGCGCCTGAAAATGAGTATAAAACTCAAAATCGAACTCCGTAAAGCGTTACGCAAATCATCGGATTCGCACGCATATCCTCGGAGTTACAATGAAGATACAGATCTCAAAATCCACTATAGAAATCCAATATACACTAGTCAAATACTATAATACGTGTATAGTACGCATCTTTGGAAAACTTTCAAGAACTGAATAAAACTCATGCAAAAATCTTTTCTAAATCGCCGTGTGATGCGTAACTCACGGCCTAAGTGACGGATGCTCATTTGTAAAATAATAATATATGTTCATATATGTTTTGCTAAATATACGTTCCGTCGTTTTTCAAAATATCTCAAAAAATTTTCCTTTATAAACATTCGTGTCGCTCACAAACACGTAGGAAATAGCGAGACTATAGCTCCTTTTGAAAACCTCTTACTAATCTTTTAATGCATGAAAAGTACACAGGTACTGTCTTCGGATTAGTCATGTTTGGCTACTATACAATATAGTGCCCAACATGAAAACAAAGTGCTCAAAAGCAAAATTAACCTCAAAAGGCGTATCCAATAATCACGTGCATCTGGTGCGCACGGAAATCAAATCCAAATACAAATGCCACAATATGCACAAAAGAAAAAAACAGTGCAACGGGTGTGCACGAAAGCATCTATCCAGTGCAACGGTTGTGCATGAAAACAATATCAAGTGCATCTAGAGTGCATCCGGTGCAACTAACATGCACGAATGAAAATCCCAATTGAGTGCATCCGGTGTGCACAAAATCACATCTCATATCATGTGCCCAATATGAGCGAAAATCCAAATCAAGTGCATCCATCATACACGAAAGAAATCTAAATCAAGTGCATCCAACATGCATGAGTAAAATCTCACTCAATTGCATCCGGTGCGCACAAAAATCCAAAATAAAGCGCCTAATATGCGCAAAAATCCAACCAAAGCGCGTCGGGTCCGTAAAAGCATATAGTGCAGTAGAATGCAAGAAAACAAACGGCAAGTGCCAACGTGCACGAAAACACAAATCTGGTAACACAAATGCTCAAAAACATAAATCGGGTGCAACCAAGGTACAGAGTATAAATCCAATGCGACAAATACACAAATACCCGTCCGGTGCAACAAATGCAAGAAATGAAAATCTAGTGCAACTAATGTACGAAATACGAATCTGGTGCAGCAAATGCACAAAAATATAAATCTGGTGCGACAATTGCATGAAATGAAAATCTAGTGCAACAAATGCATGAAGTGCAAATCTGGTGCATCCAGTGCACGAAATACGAATACAGTGCATCCAGTGCACGAATTACGAATACATAACTCAAATGCGTATAAAAGCAACACCGAGTGGACCAGGGTGTATAAAATCATAAACGCGTGCAACTGCGTGCACAAAACACGTATCAATACACTGCAAGCACATGTATGCTATACCGAGTGCGAAAATCAAATCGAGTGCGTACGGCATGCACAAAATCAAATCAACCGTATGAAATCCACGAAATCATAAATGCGTGCAGGCAAGGCACAAACCGAATCTCAAGTTCAATAAATATGCACAAATATAAACCAACACAACGATGTATAAAACATATCACAAGTGTAATAACTATGCACAAAATTTAAATACCCAATAGGCGCAGCCATGGTGCACGAAATCAATATCAGGAAACTCATCATCAAAACTCAAATCCAAGCAATATAAGCATGATACTCGGATCACAACCGCAAATCGCAACAAATGACATTGAGATACACCTCTTACAATGTCGAAAAAAATCGGTGCGCCTAAAATCGGTAGAACAAGAATATATGCTTGCCTCCTGCTCACGGTCTGGCGTCCTCGGTCTCAGGGTCCTTATCTTCTCTTTGGATTCACCAATTTCGCAATCCATCGGCTCATTGACCCGGTCAGGTATGCTAATGGGAACGATTCCGTTCTGGTACTTCTCTGGTCATCTCTCGGCCAATCATCACGACCACTCGTAAAGCAGCACGTCACTGGTGTCGGCCTCTAGTCCTCTGAATACTCGTGACACAACTGATCCTCGGTGCAAATCTTAATGCAGCAGTGTCCTGGAAAGAACCTGCTCAAGGTCTCTTCCGATCTCGCCTATGCCGAACTGTACGGAGGCTGGTACCCTTGCATAACCTTTTCAGCACAACAGTTCCTCGGGAATTGTCGCATCCCAACGCCTCTGTAAGCATATCAGATCTCTGATCTAGACAGGGAGTAACAACAGTCCGCCAACCTCTCGCGTGAACCTCTGGTTCCATTTGTCTGTATCATCGTCCACTATGACGTCACGTCATGCTATTTGCGCACTGCAACTGTTCTTGGCCACGATCAATCCGGAGTCTCTCACACGGACTCGAAGTCACGAACTCGGTATCTTCATCACTCTGTAGAAGATCTCTAGCCGAACACGTCCTCGGGAACTTATCCCAACCATCGAAAGAATGCCCATTACACGTCCGTTCTTGATCAACGCATAATGCATCTGGGTGAGGTCCTCTATCCAAAACTGGTCAGCTTACTGGTCTCCTATCACATGATATTCGGACGACGTCAAACTTTTCGATCGAGTCATCGAGGTCCCAAAATTTCCCGAAGGCTCAACACCTGAGCACACTCTAAAAATATCTGGTACATACCGCAGTACCTCTGGACCATCCGTAGAAAGGCAAACCCAAGCCTCACTGATGGCACCGCTAAACTACCACCAACCCTAAGGCTCAAAAGCGGTTCCATAGTTATCATGTCGAGTTAGGATTTCATTCTTCTAGAGGGTCCACAGAATTACCTGCATGTTCTTCCGAATACTTAAATTGGGAAAAATGGGTTCCTGATATTCGTTCGAACTTTTTAACTTCGATTAGGCAACATGCGAATACACTCCGTCCGCATGCTAAACAATGCCTCAATCCTCCAGGAAAGACGATACATCAACGGTCATCTCTGGATCGGTCTGCTCTAGATCTGAGTAAGACTCTCCACACTGGAAATCTTTAATTTAACTGGGCCTGCGTCAGCGCATCAATCTGACGAATCACCTTCGTCTCTCAAATCGGGGTAGACTAGCTATCATCTGTCACATCTCTGCCTGGGAGCTCCAGCGATCTCAGCTCGTAAAGTCTGGAGGCGACATCCTATCAATCTCAGCAACAACTGGGTTATCTATCTGCACGGTAGACGACATCATAATCTCTGAGGTCGGCTGTACATCAACAGTACTTTCACAACTGGCAGCTCTAACAATGTCCCGATCATCCGGTGCGAAACCAACCACTCGCCTCAACAAGAGGTCACAACATAAATACTAACTCGAGATGTTTTCCGTGTCACTAGACAACACAATGGTCAGTCCTCGTCCATGACGAGCTCGCCCTGACCGCAACACTAGCAGCAGCTCAAACTGCGCTCAAACCATGGTGACCAGAACCTCAATCGAGTATCGATAAAAATAGATCAAAGGCATGAAAGGAAACGACAGATCCAGAATGGATACATGATCATAAGAAGGAACAGTATCAATGAGAGTATGATCATGGAAACGACTAAAATCAAGGATTTCAAATAGATGTATAATCATGGGTACAAAGAGAATCATAGATCTCAAAATATGTACATCCTAAGGTTTCTTAAGTGGAGTATTGTATCGTAAATATGCCGCGGAACATACGTACTGTTGGATATATGTATGCCCTAGAGGCCATTATATGATAGTGGATGTATTTATACATGTATATATATATATATTCAGGGTACATTCTTGCTCGACATGATAGTATGCTATCTGGTTCATCTTTATCTGACATGTTGATTTGATCATACTTTTATTCATTCACACATATTGATAAAACCCTGAGGATATAGGCTTGACTACTGTGATTATGATGGAGATCATATTAGTGGGACATCTGTAGTTTATAAGCATATCCTGGAATGTCCCTAGTCGTAGGTGTATCGAGACGGGGCATCGATATACCAGAGTAGACTAGCGTATATGATACTAAACCCATACGATGGGCGATGGATGTTCCCACATTCATCGATGTTTGACATCGAGATCGTATACGGGTGCTCAGTGGTGACTGGGTACACTGGACGGACTCACCGAGAACTCCTATATGGAATTATATCTATCGTCAGATAGCAGTTCTCAGGTGACACTGGTGCAGGTTAATCTGTAGACCCGAGATCGTCATAGAGTCTTGTGTGTTCTCCTACTGTACTTTGATTACCACCCTACCACGGCTCTACTGAGTCATGCAAACAGGTGGCCATTGGGTACAGTCCCGAGACACACGAAGGCGATGAGCGATAGGAGGGGTTTCGTCTCTCCCGGTATTGGGAGTTGATGCTGTGCTGTGCTCGACTGGCTATATTAGTAAGTCCCTGGCCAGGGCTGTTGAGATTTACTGATAAGTGTTATCAGTTGTTTCTCGATCTATTATAAACCATTCATCAGCACGACTTATTGATTTATTGGGGTCGACGTTACCATCCCTAGACTCGATATGCAGCATATCTGACGAAGAGATCGGACTGTACGGTAGTGTTGCCGGTTGGCTCGATGGGAGTTGTAGAAGGTTCGCTAGTTTTCTTCTGATCGCTCAATACCCGGGTGGCCGTTACGCTTAGCTCACCGCTTGTGGCTTGGGGGTGCTTGATATGATCATCACCCACTGCCGGCGTATTGATGAGTCATAGAGTCCCACAATGGAGTTACCTAGTCCAGGCGAAACGTTGTGGTGCGCATATGCGATATGCGCATGGACCCGGTTAAAATGCGCGTATGAGATACCGTATATTAATCGGTCGGCTTGCTTTTGGTCGAGTCGTATGAGATATGACCGGGTTGCTAAATCAAGTGTTGATTTATCATTTGACCATTAGTTTCTTACTAGAAATTCTTTCTTGTCTTTTTGGGTGTATGCATGCATGTATGCATTCATTCTTGTTCATGCACATATGGATGTGCATGCACACATACATGCATACATCATTCTATCATGGTTGTATATATAGAAGATGGTGGCAATATAAGACTCACACCTTATGATTATATATGGATATATACTTGTATTTGTGTTAAAACAAAAGAAAAGAAAAAGATTAATCCATGGTTATCTTCTACACACTTCTTTGAACTAACCTTTGTTCACCCACTTTTTAACCATGAGTTAATCTTCATTTTGTCTTTCAACTCAAGTATAATAATATCTTTATTATGTAACCATGGTTTGAGATGAAGAGTAGAAAATATATATACTTATATTTTCTATTTTTCATATGAGATTATCATTCTCTTGAGTTTTCTAGAGCCATCATCTTCTTCCTCCTCTCTTTTGCTCTCTAGTTCTCTCAAGTGAGCAAAAGACTTACCAAGTTAGGATTTTGAAGTGAGAAAACCAACCACAACATCATTCTACACTAGTCTTGCCCATTAGTGAAGAGTGTTTGGCTTCCATTTCATCTCTTGATCTTGTGAAGTTTCAAGCTTGGACAAAGAGGACTCCGGGTGGATCATCGTGGACCTAGAGGTTCTCAAGCGGACTTTTTTCCAACACTCAAGTAGCCAAGGAGTCTAGCGTAGGGAGCTACAAAGGTTGTACTCTCAAAACCCTAGCTTTATCTACTTGTGATGATGTGTATGTTTAGAAACCCTAATTTTCTAGTGATGATTATTTGTATGTTCACTTAGAACCTAAAAAATTTGATTTTGAGACATGTGATACTTCCAAACCCTTCATGAGGTGCTAGGTAAACCTAACAATGGTATCAGAGCCGACCTAGAACTTTAGGCGACACTTTAACGAAGTTAAAACTCCGATCGAACCAAAAATACGGTTTTTTGAACACTCTCTGGACATTTTTTCAAACTGTGTTATTTTCAGAATTAAAAATATGTAAAAAATTCAGCAGGGAATTCTAAGAACAACTGTAAAAACAAAGCCATGAACAGTAGATCCCACCGCGGAACCGCGGCCAGAGCTTGCTTAGGCCGCGGCTCCGCGGCCGTACTGATGAGTAATTGCCTCTTTTTTATACAGTGTTATTCCTACCTGCTTGTATATATTTTTGGGTATTTTTAATCTGATACAAGTATTGCATGTTGTGGGGATTGTTTTGGATTCGGTGATTCGATCAGAATTTTAATTTCGTGTCTTTTTCGGCTAATTTAGAAAGTATTAAAATGTTCGAACGAGTGTCATTAACTCACTTTTTCACAGGGTTTAAATCTTTCAGAAATACATGCAAGTTAAGTGATGGACCCTCTAGAAGACAACAAACCTTAACTCGATTATGTGACCATCTTGAACTGCCTTTTGAACCTTAGGGTTTGGGGCAGTACGGCGTGCCACAGGTGAGGCGTTGGCTTGACCCTTCTACGGCTGGACCACTGCTACTGTGTCACATTCTGGGATTTTTGAACTTCGCTCAAGTGTTGAGCTTTAAGAAATTTTGGGTATTTGATCGTTCGATCGAAAACTTTAATACTGTCTATTTATCTGAAATATGATGCAATATATGGAATTCATATAGTTAGGCATGAAATGCGAAGTATGTGATATTTCGGATTTACGATGTCTAAAGAGAATGTGGATTCCAAATATTGTAGTTTTACACTTTCTTTTCTATGACCGTAAGTGTAGTATGTCGCTTATCGTCGGTTTCGTTGCTATACATCAACGACAATCGGGGTACGCATACTTACTTACGTTGATGATATATGATATTATGTGTTGCTGAGATATGATGTGCAGGATTGTCGCGATTGAATAGCCGGGGGTTTTATGTGATATGAGAGTTTTATTTTCATTCATGTAAAATTCAAATGTAATGTAATATTCTTTTATTTGGGGCACTTCCGGGTTGAGGTTGATGTCACCAGTATGTATATTATTTACTTTTCTGCATTAGGATAGACCCAAGGAGGGGAGCACAGGTGACCGGGTTCTGGGGTCAGTGGGAGGCCATCTCGAGAAGTCGAAACCGGGTCTCCTAAACTCCAGAATTGGTAGGGTCGCTTACCGCTCTCGTAGGGGTCTAGGGGTGTGGGCTTGGCTATTCATCGCGACTGTGGAATCTGTATATTCTATTGTTGGCTAAATACTAAATACGGACGTCCTAGTATATCCCACATTATATCTGGGTTTCTGCTGCCTGTGTTCTGCGATATCTGAGACGAATGATATATTATATATGAGATATATAGTAGACGTTGCTTATGTTTTACACCCGCACTAGTCCTGTCCCGGTATGCCGTTAGTTAAGTAACCTAACGGTGCATAACGGAATATTGCGGCGAATGCGGATGGCATAAGCGTACGTTATATTTTCGTTTCTTTTCTGTGATTGGCTTAAGGAATTAAATGATGGGACAAGATTAATATGATTAATGTACAGAAAATAAACCTAAAAAGATGTTGTAGAATCGAATTTGAAAACCACTTGGCTCTTTATGAAAAAGCTATATTTCAAAACTGCGGAGCTTAAGCCACTCCTTTTGAAAACCATTTGATTCTACGACGATATCAAGTTCAAAGCGTTAAAGATTTTCTTAAAAATCATCCGCAACCCTCCGTCATTTTAGAAAGTAGAGTACTTAGTATTCGTGCTACGTTTGTTGACCTTAGCCAAGGCGTAGTGTACGGTATCTAAGTGATGTCTTCCTACAATGCATATGATGCAGATTAATTAGGACATGCATATGACTTTGTTGACCTTAGCCAAGGGTCATGTGAACGGGTCTGATTATTCAAGAAATGACGGGTTGAATTTGATTAGTACTTTTGATTTGTTGACCATAGCCAAGGTTATGAGTGCTAGGGGTAAAAATCATATCAGGAATTTCAAGTGTTGGGATTTGCAATGAGATTGCATACCTTCCATATGATGGTTGGATCCCGATCCCACTGTGGGCAGTAGTTGCTCCCAGGAGAGTTTTGCAGTTTACAATTAGCTAACCCATTAGGTGTCTAGAAAGGTGTTAACGGGGCTACGCCTCTGGGAAAATGAGATTTACTTTAATTACGTCCGTGCGAAAGCACGGAGAACCTCCCTCAAGTACCGACACTGGCCTGGCTGAACGGTTAGCGAAGTTGTAGACTGTAATTAATCCTGGCTAGTTCTTTTTAAGGTTTGAAAGAAAAACTTGATTAAAGCAGTGGGAAACATCGATTAGACAAGATAATAACCAATCTGATCTTTGCAAGAGCTTTCGCTGAGTGTATTCTTTTCACTCTCTTAATGGCAGATACCAATGACTGGACTCAAGGTTCTACTAGATAAAAATAAACTGAATGGGACCAATTATAAAGACTGGCTGAGGAATCTAAAAATTGCCTAGACTTATGATAAAGTATCATATGTCCTCACGGCTCCAGCCCCGCCCGTCCCAGGTCCAAAATCCTCAGTTGCGGACAAAGAAGTCAGCAAGACAAGGGACGCTGACTGTGCCACGGCCAAATACCTCGCGCTTGCATCGATGGACAACAGACATCAAAAGCAGCATGAGAATATGGATATTCATGACATATCCCTCCATACAAAGGAGTTGTATGGAGAGCAATCCCGCGTATTACGATACGAAGCATCAAAGAAATTGTTTCAGATGTGAATGGCCCCTGGCACATCAGTAGGAGACAATGTTCTAAAGATGATAGCTCTCATAGAAGAGCTTGAGGACCTTGGATGGACGATGGACAACGAACAATATATGGATATTATTCTGCAGTCCCTCCCCTTCACCTTCGCTCAATTCATAGTTAACTTCAACATGCACAACATGGAGAAGGAACTACCTAAACTCCTTAATATGTTAAGGAGTGCAGAGAGCACACTGAAATTAGTGAAAACTCCCGTTATGACTGTTGGACAATCTTCCTCTTCTCACCCAAAGGCTAAGGCCAAGGGAAAGAAAAAGAAGAAGCCCACCAATCCTAAGGGTGGAGTTAAAAAGGTTAAGGGGAAGGAAAAGTCCAAAGCTGGAGAATCGGGGAAAGGGGAATGTTTTCATTGCCACAAAACAGGACATTGGAAGCGTAACTGCACCGAGTACTTAAATCTCAAGAAGAAGCATGGGGATGCTTCCGCTTCAGATGTGTTTGTGACAGAAAACAGTTTTTCAATAAACTCTGCTTCCTGGGTATTAGATACTGGTTCAGTTTCTCACATTTGCAATTCTATACAGGGGCTGAGAAATAACAAGGTTTTGAAGACAGGTGACCATACTGTCCGCGTTGGAAATGGTTCCAATGTACATACAGTCGCAGTGGGAGAGTATCACTTGGGGTTGCCATCTGGGTGTATATTGGTTTTGAACCCATGTTATTTTGTACCAAGTATGCTTTGTAATATAATATCTGTTTCTTTGTTAGACAATGAAGGATATAATTTTGTATTACAGAACAATGTTATGAACATTCACCTGAATCAATTGTTGGTTGGGTATGGTACGCTTAATAACGGGATATACGTCCTAAATCAACACACAGTTTTCAACATACAACACACTAGTAAATGAAAACTTTCAGAAATAAATGAAGCTTTTCTTTGGCACTGTAGACTTGGTCATATTAACGAAACAAGACTAAACAAGTTACACAAAGATGGATATTTAAACTCTTTTGAATATAAATCTTATGTGACTTGCCAGTCTTGTATCAGGGGTAAAATGACCAAAACTCCGTTTACCAGACACGGAGAAAGAGCTTCCGAGCTCTTAGGACTCATACATAGTGATGTATGTGGGCTAATGTCTACACAGGCTAGAGGCGGTTTTTCTTACTTCATTACTTTCACTGACGATTTCTCAAGATTTGGTCATGTATTTTTATTAAAGCATAAATCCGAAGCTTTCGAGAAATTCACTGAATATAAACAAGAAGTAGAAAAACAAACCGGCTTGAGTATTAAGATGCTTCGATCAGATTGAGGTGGGGAGTACCTCAGTACAGAATTTGCAAACTTCCTAAAAGATAATGGGATTCTCTCTCAGCTCACTCCTCCGTACACACCACAGCACAACGGTGTGTCTGAACGACGGAATCGAACCCTATTAGATATGGTCCGTTCCATGATGAGTGATACTGAGTTACTCGTCTCATTTTGGGGGCATGCATTGGAGACTGCAGCATTTCTACTGAATAGGGTTCCAACCAAAACCGTGTCTGCCACGCCATATGAGATATGGCATGGGAAGAGACCATCTCTTAAGAGAATTAAGATTTGGGGTTGCCCGGCCTATGTTAAAAAGTAGAATCCGGACAAACTTGAGACACGGTCAGTCATGTGTAATTTTGTGGGATATCCAAAGAACTCTTATAGATATCTTTTCTACCATAAGGAGGAACAAAAGGTGTTTATTTCTCAGCATGCCACATTCTTGGAAAAAGAGTTTTTTACAAATGAAAATGATGGCAATGTGGTAGATCTAGAAGAGGTTCTAGAAACATAAACTATAAATGACGACTTGGTTGAACCGGCTGTTGCAATAAAAACTGAGGAACCTCGGCCACTCCGTAGGTCTGGTAGGACTTCTCGCCCACCGGAGAGGTACTATGGTTTCCTCATTGATGGTGACAGAGAAGACTGCATCATGGAGGATGATGATCCTACCAGTTTTCAGCAAGCTATCACAAGTGGAGACCCTGTGAAGTGGTTGGATGCCATGAGATCCGAAATGGAGTCTATGTACACCAACAAAGTATGGACTTTAGACGTTCTATCCCCTGGGGTAAAACCTGTAGGGTGCAAATGGATCTTTAAAAGAAAGATTGGTGTAGATGGGCAGGTAGAGACCTATAAGGAAAGACTTGTGGCGAAGGGTTTTCGTCAAAGACCAGGTTTTGACTATGACGAGACTTTTTTGCCCGTAGCCATGCTTAAATCCATTCGGATCCTACTTACTATTGCTGCTCACTACGACTATGAATCTGGCAGATGGACGTTAAAACGGCATTTCTAAATAGGGATTTAGAAGAATGGTTTATATGGATCAGCCAGAGGGCTTCATTGACAGTGGGAGCAGCGGGAAAGCATATAGATTGCTTAAATCCATATATGGGTTAAAGCAGGCATCACGGAGTTGGAACATCTGTTTCGATGATGTTATCAAAGAGTTTGATTTCATCAAAAATCCAAATGAACCTTGTGTTGTTAAGAAGGCTGTAGGGAGATCTGTCACATTCCTTGTATTGTACGTGGAGGACATTCTTCTGATAGGAAATGACATTCCCATGCTACAGTCGGTCAAATCTTTCTTATCACTAAGGTTCTCCATGAAGGACATGGGTGATGCCACATACATTCTGGGCATAAGGATCTATAGGGATAGATCCAAGAGGTTATTGGGATTGTCCCAAACCAGGTATATCAACACCATCCTAAAAAGGTTTAGTATGGAAGACTCCAAGAAGGGTGCCTTACCCGCTTGCCATGGGGTCACTCTCTCTAAGGACTCTTGCCCAAAGACCGATGAAGAGATCTCGCATGAGCATTATACCCTATGCTTCGGCAGTAAGATCTATAATGTATACGATGTTATGTACACGCCCAGATGTAGCTTATGCACTTAGTGTTGTAAGCAGGTATCAATCCAACCCAGGAGAGAATCACTGGATAGCTGTGAAGAACATTCTTAAGTACTTACGAAGGACTAAAGAATTGTTCTTGGTGTATGGTAATGGAGATCTCCAAATGGAGGCCTTTACCGATTCGAGCTTCCAGAGCGATAAGGACGACAGCAAATCTATCTCTGGGTTTGTATTTACCTTCAATGGAGGGACGGTAAGTTGGAAGAGTTCCAAACAGGATACCGTTGCAGACTCTACGATGGAGGCTGAGTACATTGCTGCGAATGATGCCGCCAAGGAAGCCGTCTGGATGAGGAAGTTCGTCTCGGAGCTGGGAGTAGTTCCAACCATTATTGATCCAATACCATTGTATCGTGATAATAATGGGGCTATGGCGTTAGCCAAGAAGCCCAGGTCCCATCAGCGGTCCAGACACATCCTGAGGCGCTTTCATTTGATCGAGAGATTGTAGATCGCCGCGAGATCGAGATTAAGAGAGTAGACACAAAGAATAACGCCGCGGATCCACTCACCAAGGCCCTCCCTCAGCCGCAGCATGAGCGACTTTTTGAGATATTGGGTATGAGATACGCCAATAACTGGCCTTAGTGCAAGTGGGAGATTGTTGGATATATGTATGCCCTAGAGGCCATTATATGATAGTGGATGTATTTATACATGTATATATATATATATACATATTCAGTGTACATTCTTGCTCGACATGATAGTATGCTATCTGGTTCTTCTTTATCTGACATGTTGATTTGATCATGCTTTTATTCATTCACATATATTGATAAAGCCCTGAGGATATAGGTTTGACTACTGTGATTATGATGGAGATCATACTAGTGGGACATCTGTAGTTTATAAGCATATCCTGGAATGTCTCTAGTCGTAGGTGTATCGAGACGGGGCATCGATATACCAGAGTAGACTAGCGTATATGATACTAGACCCATACGATGGGCGATGGATGTTCCCATATTCATCGATGTTTGACATCGAGATCGTATACGGATGCTCAGTGGTGACTGGGTACACTGGACGGACTCAACGAGAACTCCTATATGGAATTATATCTATCGTCAGATAGCAGTTCTCAGGTGACACTGGTGCAGGTTAGTCTGTAGACCCGAGATCGTCATAGACTCTTGTGTGTTCTCCCACTGTACTTTGATTACCACCCTACCACGGCTCTACTGAGTCGTGCAAACAGGTGACCATTGGGTACAGTCCCGAGACACACGAAGGCGATGAGTGATAGGAGGGGTTTCGTCTCTCCCGGTATTGGGAGTTGATACTGTGCTGTGCTCGACTGGCTATATTAGTAAGTCCCTGGCCAGGGCTGTTGTGATTTACTGATAAGTGTTATCAGTAGTTTCTCAATCTATTATAGACTATTCATCGGCACGACTTATTGAGTTATTGGGGTCGACGTTACCATCTCTAGACTCGATATGCAGCATATCTGACAAAGAGACCGGACTGTACGGTAGTGTTGCCGGTTGGCTCGATGGGAGTTATAGCAGGTTCGCTTGTTTTCTTCTTATCGCTCAATACCCGGGTGGCCGTTACGCTTAGCTGACCGCTTGCGGCTTGGGGGTGCTTGATATGATCATCACCCACTGCCGGCGTATTGACGAGTCATAGAGTCCCACAATGGAGTTACCTAGTCCAGGCGAAACGTTGTGGTGCGTATATGCGATATGCGCATGGACCCGGTTAAAATGCGCGTATGAGATACCGTATATTAATCGGGCGGCTTGCTTTTGATCGGGTCATATGTGATATGACCGGGTTACTAAATCAAGTGTTGATTTATCATTTGACCATTAGTTTCTCACTAGAAATCCTTTCTTGTCTTTTTGGGTGTATGCATGCATGTATGCATTCATTCTTGTTCATGCACATATGGATGTGCATACACACATACATGCATACATCATTCTATCATAGTTGTATATATAGAAGATGGTGGCAATATAAGACTCACACCTTATGATTATATATGGATATATATTTGTATTTGTGTTAAAACAAAAGAAAAGAAAAAGATTAATCCATGGTTATCTTCTACACTCTTCTTTGAACTAACCATTGTTCACCCACTTTTTAAACATGAGTTATTCTTCCTTTTGTCTTTTAACTCAAGTACAATAATATATCTTTATTATGTAACCATGGTTTGAGATGAAGAGTAGAAAATATATATACTTATATTTTCTATTTTTTATATGAGATTATCATTCTCTTGAGTTTTCTAGAGCCATCATCTTCTTCCTCCTCTCTTTTGCTCTCTAGTTCTCTTAAGTGAGCAAAAGACTTACCAATTTAGGATTTTGAAGTGAGAAAACCAACCACAACACCATTCTACACTAGTCTTGTCCATTAGTGAAGAGTGTTTGGCTTCCATTTCATCTCTTGATCTTGTGAAGTTTCAAGCTTCGACAAAGAGGACTCCGGGTGGATCGTCGTGGACTTAGAGGTTCTCAAGCGGACTTTTTTCCAACACTCAAGTAGCCAAGGAGTCTAGCGTAGGGAGCTACAAAGGTTGTACTCTCAAAACCCTAGCTTTATCTATTTGTGATGATGTGTATGTTTAGAAACCCTAATTTTCTAGTGATGATTCTTTGTATGTTCACTTAGCACCTAAAAAATTTGATTTTGAGACATGCGATGCTTCCAAACCCTTCATGAGATGCTAGGTAAACCTAACATGTACGGTACGTCACTCTACTCAAGCTGCCTACTCTATCAATCAGGGTCAGCCTATGAAACGAAAGTTCGGGTCTAATACCCCCCCGTTCAAGTCTAAGTTCCGTAAGGTCAAGCATAGGTTCCGAAATACATACCCGCCATAGAATCCACATAGTCAAACATAGACTCGAACAAAGGTTAAACCTAGCGCTCGAATACCAACTTTGTCACGACCCGAAATATTAGCTCGTGACTAGCACTTAAATCACGCAACATCTAAAGGCATAACGTAATTCAAGTAAGCTGAAACCCAGAAATCTAAACCTTTTTAAGACAATAAAGGAGGTGAAGTTTTGAAATCAAGATATAATGAAATCAAGTTTTCTTAATGCATAGAAAAGGAACATGAAAATGCAAGTGAAATTTACAAGTTTGAAAACGTTTTTCGTCTTTTAAAAAAATTGGGCAGCACCTCCTTTGTATATTTTGATCCAAAACCACAAATACATAACAAGAATAATGGCATCCCCAAGAGGGAGCTAGCTCTTCGCCAACCGACGGTTCACAACCACGCAAAGCATAAATATAAGTATACGATGCCCAACGGCGAAGATCACCACAAAAGATAAAGTAAAGCAAGACATCAACCCAAAATGCGAACATAAAACCCATCGCTCAAGCCTCGCAACTACAAGTCTTGCTAAGTCTTATTACTTATACAAATACTAGTTCTCTTTGATGGTGTTGACTAGATACAATGTAAAATAGTAAATACTAGAGTGGGTATGATACAAATGTCCCACCTGCCAAGCAAACCACTTAAAAGTAGCTATGTGCCAGCGATGCCGCTACTGATCCGTGCGGTCAACCTGCAAGAACTGTGGCACAACGTGGGTGAGTTGCCTACTCGTGAGTAAAAAACATCAATAAGTAGAAATCGAATAAATAACGACTCCTAGGTCAACTATATCATAAAGGTAATACTATGATATCTAGGGTGACCGTATCTGTATATGTGCCAACTATATAATCAATATCTATATGTCAATCAGCATGTGAATATCATCCATCAATATGATCAATGTATGTATGTATGTGGATCTCGTCCAACCATATAATTAATGTATGTATGTGTGTGGATCTCGTCCACCCATATAATCAATGTATGTATGCATGTGGATCTTGTCCACTATATAATCAATGTATATATGCATGTGGATCTCGTCCAGCCATATAATCAATGTATGTATGCATAATCAATGTATGTATGCATGTGGATCTCGTCCACCCATATAATCAATGTATGTATGCATGTGGATCTAGTCCACGTGTCAACTAATGACACAACATCATGCATGTAAATATCATAAAAGCATATGCATGAAGGTATGAGGATATAAATCAACGTGTGTCCCTCGCGACACATCAAAATCATGGAACCTGAGTGTCCAACATCGACACTCGAAACATCATGAAAACCCGTGTCCAGCATCGACACATAAATCCTCATATCTCAGGCACCGCATCTTCAGATCGGCCCTCAAATATCTCGTCTCAGGCGCCGCCTACTCCGGTCGGCCCTCCTATCCATCTCATAACTCTGGTCGGTATCCTCCGGATAACCGACGGGTCCAAATACTATCACCGGTAGGTAGTGCTCCCCTGCCAGGCTCACCGTCTAACAATACGAGTCTTCTTTCCCCGGGGTACCTCACCGGGTCCACCATGTACCCGCAGACGGTGCTTACCGCTCCTCGAATCGGGTTTCACATGCCACTCTCAGAACCAAGAAAACACATGGTGGACGCACTGAAATATCATATCAAGAGAAACCGGGTTTTTAAAACAATACATACTTTCTTTTGAAATCACCACGGTTCTCAAATCCAGAAATCTCATGAAAGCAGCATATCTCAATGCGTGTAATCATAAATCATAATGTATGCGATATATAACAGAAATGTAAGTATATCCATATATCATGCAACATGGAACAGTAATATGTACATATCGAGGGAAAACCGCTCTTTTAAATGAATCTAGTTTTTAAAATATATCATGCGGTTCCTAAATCTCCAAAATCGAATGCAATATCGAATAAAGGTGCATATGTGTATATACACAAGTATGGACGTACAAATGTGTATGTTCGCAAGTATGGAGTACAATATGTATGTACGCAAGTAAGGTGTACAATATGTATGTATGCCAATAAGGAGGTACAAGTGGTTTATACGCAAGCATAAGTGTACAATATGTATGTGTGCCAATATGGATGTACAAGTGGTATATACGCAAGTATGAGTGTACAATTGTTCATACTATAATATTGCATTTTGGTACTCCCCATTTTCATTCATTTTATAAATAAACAGGTACTCTTAACGTACGTTTGTTGGATACAGGCTCTTGGAGCGAATACAGTGAAAAAGACGAAAGTTGATACAGAAAAGAGACTTTTGACCAACAAGTAGACGGATCCTAGTCAAGCCCAGGCTAATAACAGTTCACATAGGTACAAGGCGACGCAAGGTCCAAACATGTCAAAGTGAAACGGTTAAAAGACCAATACGAATTTTCAGTGAAGATCTGGAGAAAAATAATGAGCCAAATAGAGAAAAAGGAGTGAATAATAAAGAAGCCATAATACCCAAGATTCAGCCCAAGAAGTTTGGTGAGCTGAGATCACCAAAGGGCCGCGGAACCGCGGTCCAAGGCCCACATTTGCCGCGGTTCCGCGGCCATTCAATGCCCGTGTCGGTGCAGTCTTCTCGTATCGGTGCGTCGGTGCGGGGGTTTGGATTTTCTGTGGGCATATCTGTAAAATCATGTGTGCGAGAATCTGTAACCCTAAATTCTTCTGTTTACTTATAAATTGTAATCGAAAATTGTAAAACTCTATGCCTCTTTTCATTTTCACAAATTCAGATCTGTTCTGTATTCTTGCTTGGAGAGAGCCATCAATAAAAATTAGTAAGTTACTTTTAATTCTTTGTTTTAATTCTCTTTTAATTAGAATGTCTTTTAATCCCCTAATGAGCGAGTAATCTCCTCGCTTGTTAGGGTTAGCCTTAAGGAAAGGTTTGAGAGATGAGATCTCTCACCCCTTTCATGCCATTTCATACCTAAGAATTAGAACTCCATGCATGCACGCACACCCCGCTCACTACAGCACCTTATCCCTCGAGGTAATGGTGACACCGTAGTGTAAAGGACCGGTTGCGCGTGTTTTCCATGGAGGTTAGGGTAAGTATCGATAAAGGAAGGATAAGAATCTAGAGGAAGAAATATCTTCCCAAAATATTCTAATCCACTTTATTGATAATTACTATAACATCTAATAGATCTAAAATAAGGCATTGAAAGCGGTGAGGGAACCTTTAATCTCCCAACTTCCCTTAAACCTAACCCTAGCAAGACTTTAATTTAGATTAATTTAGTTTATTGATAGATCTAGGTTTTTTTAGATTTAATAAATCAATCCAAACAACATTTGGAATCAACTCGTAAAAACACATTAAGATAATTACACATCTCTGTGGATCGACCCGTATTCACCGGCTAGTTGCAAAGCGACGCCATTTCTGATTACGGTTAACAAGTATTTTTGGACAAATCAAATGGCGCCGTTGCCGGGGATGGCGTAAAATTTCTTTCTGTGTAATTTCAGGTTGATATAAATTTTTAAAAAAATCATGAAAATCTGAAAATAAAAAAAAACACAAAAACATTTTATCAACTTTTATCTGTTTGAAAGGTTTTATTGTTTGAATCTTGCAGGAACAGCGAAGAATCGAGGATCTGAAAATTTACAGAGGGCAAACCAGGATAAATCATATCAGAACAGAGGGGAAAGATCACAACAGAGACACACAATCTTTTTGAGCCACTGATCTCCTCATCCTGTCGCGCATCCGCGGCAAAACTTCCCCCCAGACCGCGGTTCCGCCGCTACTTGGCTACGTCAGCACCTGAAAATTTGTTGGTTTGTTTTCTCCCTCTCTCCTCTGCAACCTCCAATATATCTTTTGTGAAAATTTTCTGCAGGAATTCTTTGCGCTAAAAATCTTCTCTCCCCTTCTAAATAACAGATTTTCTGCAGGTTTCTTTGCACCGCGCTAAAAAAATTGATTGCAAGTGAATTTACAGTTTTGCATAATTTAATCGGACTTTAAGGGGCTAATTGACCAAACTCAGAATGGGTGGGGATTTCATCACCCTTCCCAGGACCCCAGAAAACACTTAAAGCATTTGCATTGACCACAATTAATTAAAAAAAACTAGACTCAGCCCTAAGGACTTCGAGCTCAATAGGAAAAGGACTAGTATAGGCATCGGCCGTTTATCCTAACCTGACCTTGCGGTGTCTAGGGAAGTGTGTCTAGGCTAGTGGTTATTAATTAGGCCCACTGTTGTGGTTCCTTCCCACTTGCCTAGCACTTACCTGGCCGCAAGTGTCAGTGAAGATGCGGTTTGAGGTCCTATTTCTAGCCCTAGTTAGGAGCTGTCTAGCAGACCTAGGTGACCCTAGATCTAGGCCTGATTGTGCATGTGTGGTTGATACATTTGTGCCATAAGTCTCTTTTCAAAAACCTCTTTGCAAAACTCTCACATAAATAAAAAAAGAAAAAAAGAAAAATCTTTTCAAAACTTGCAACTTGTCGCTAAGAAAACTTGCACCTCGCTTACACCACTTCTTCTCATTGACGTTATCTTACCTCCACATTCTGTCTTTCATTTTTTTCTCTGACTGCACTGCTGTCACGACCCGAAAGTACGGAACGCGACTGGCACTTAGATTACGAGACGTCTAAAGGCGTACCGTAACCTAAGTCAGCCAAAGCCCAGAAGAATCTAAACCAAAATCAAAAGAGAGTGAAGGAAAACCTTTAATGAAAATGGTTTTTTAAAAATCATTTAAGTTGCATAGAATCCCTTTTTAAAAAAACATCATAAATTTCTGAAAATTTCGGCAGAGTCTCCCCTGTATTTTCTATCCCCCAAAATGGGTACAACAAGATAATAAACCTGTAATCATAAAATGGCATCCCCAAACGGGAGCTAGCTCTTCGCCCAAGGCGGATCACAACCACATGCAATATAATAGTAATATCAAGAAAAGAGCATAAAGAAACGCAAAATATCAGAAACACAACGCCGGCTCAAGTAAGCTCGACCCAAAAGAAACCACAATAAACAAATCTCTCAGTCTCATTACTAGGTCGCATATACAATATAAAGTGGTAGATGGAGAATACTAGATACAATGATAGAGCAAAAGAAATAAAATATGCTCGCAACCCACCTACGGGCGATGTCGCGAGTCTGAGCAAAAGAAGCTGATGATAAGATAGCCCGCCGCTACAAGGATGACGGGTCCGACCTGCAAGACACTGTGGCACAACGGGGGTGAGTTGCCAGCTCGTGAGTAGAATATAACATCTAGTAAGGCAATCGTAAGAATGCACGTAATGCGACACAACATGTATGTCCAGATGTGATATAATACCTCTAGTATGCATGCACATGTATGCAATGTCATTACTAAATCTTTAAGTGTTTTAAATGCTAAGGGTACTGCATTCTTAACTTTAGAAAATGAATATCTGTATAATAGCTAAATAACATCAAGAAATCATCTGAAAACCTGTGTCAAGCATCGACACCAAATATGAAATCATATCTGTCTTAATATCTCACTGTATCAATGTCTTAAATATCGGGCTCCGTCAGTCCGGATCGGCCCATAACATAAATCTCACGACAACGGTCGGTATCCTCCGGATATCCGCCGCGCCAGACATCACCGGTAGGTAGTCTTCCCCTACCAGGCTCATCGTCTACAACTCGATCTTCTTGCCCCGGGGTACCATACCGGGCCCACCATGTATCCGAGACGGTTCATCCACTCCTCGAATCGGGTCTCGAAATCCAACAGAAATCATGAAAACTCATGGTGGACGACACATACATCACGAGAAAACCGCAACTTGTTTTAAAAATGATAAATACAAGCTTTTGTTAAATTCTTGCGGTTTTCCCCAAAATCCAGAAATCACAGAAAAACTGAAATCCTCAAGAAAATCATAGTGTCCACATGTTAAATATAATAATTGTCTATGATATCAATGTATATGATGTGAATTTTGGATAGAATCTATGTAAATATGATGATAATGCGAGGGATAAGCAAGCTATGCAATTTCATATATCATGCATGAATGCAAGTGGCGATACTAAGTTAAACAGGTTCTATAGTGCACGTGGCATGGTAATCACCAAAGGTGTGTGTGTCACATGAATGGTGCGCGTGCAGCAGATGCCAATGGTAACGGTGTTCGTGTCCTACGAAGTGTTATCGCATATGTGTATATGAATGTTATATGAATGTCCATGCAATTTAGTATACGGTTAGCTGTGAGGGTATGCAATGCAATAAAGGGGTAAGCTATCTAGCAACACAAGTCTTGCAAGAAATAGGGTAATCCTAACTAGGGGGCTCCATTCAGACGATTCCCCCATAGATGAATACATCTACTCACCTGAAATCCCCGCTAATCCGATCCGACCACCGCTTTGCCTTTACGTGCCGTGTCCGATGTTTCCCCGACCGATCCTATATTTGCACAACACCAAGCATAAGATTACAAAACCTAAAACGATGCAAGTCACAATATACAATTATCGACGCTCTCGAATTAAACATAACGTACACTCGGTGCGCGGGAAAACACACGAAAATCGCTAAAACCTTAACTAAACTCGTCATTTCGGTGCAACCGCCAAAGCTAAAACCCAACTAGACAAAACTACGCATTCGCACACTCTACAAGTCATATTAGATGCTAATAATATCATCATGATATCGCAAAAAAATCTCTTCCTAATTTCGTAGAAAACCTAGTAAGCATTCACGGACAAATTTCGATGCAAACCTCGCGAATTAACGATTTAGCGATCGCAACAACGCATAAACGTTCGATCTAACCCACTAGATGGACACAACACTAAATTAAAACACACTTATCATAATTCAAACCCTAATTACAACACCAATCCTATTCTTGAATTTTTAAAACAAACCATTGAAATGAAATTGACACTTTAAACTTCTAAAATAGCTTATTTAAACTACAAATTTAACAACTAGATTAAAATTATACCTCCCAAGTGTTGATCCTCTTTCACTTAGCCACCATAGATGTCTTCTTTCTCCTTGTTTTAAACAACTTAGGGTTTGGAAAGAGGTGGAATAGGATTTAGGTTTCAATTTTGTGAAGAAATTGTGAATTTTTGTGGATTTCGGTGGATTTTTAATGGAAATTTGAAGCAAGAAATGGGGAAAATGAGGGGTTTCCAGCAGGTGAGCTCGGCCTGGAGCAAGGGAGTGAGGTTTTGGGAGTTTTGTGGAAGTTTCTAGGTCAATAAAACATCATATGTTATCATTTAATGCTTTCACATCAATATTTTCACAAAAAGCCTCATTTTAATTCATTTTTTCGTAAAATTTCCAACCCTTAAACCAAAAGTTTGCAAGTCATGATATAATTTTATTAACACCCTATTTTAGCTTATAAGGACTCCTAATTATGAAATTTACCTAATTAAATTTGTATTTATCACTAATTTAATGTATTTAAAAAGGCTTAAAATAATAAAAAAATAATTAATTACGAATTTTTTTTTATTTAACTAGAAAATTATAAGTGACATTTTAGTGACAAAATTATAGTAATATCTTATCTAAATTTTGTATAATTAGGTCTACAATGAAAAATATCAATTTTGACTTTTTACGGAAAAAGCCGAAAAATTAGCCGATTACCGAAAAACTGCCTAAACGGTTTTCGAAGGGTTACAATCTTCCCTCCTTAAACAAATTCAGTGCCCGAATTTAGAATTTAACTACGCGTACCTTCAAAAAGATGGGGATATCTCTTCCTCATCTCGACCTCGGTCTCCCAGGTGACCTCCTCGCTGTTCGGGCCACGCCAAAGGACCTTGACGGACGGTATGACCTTCGACCTCAATTTCTCCACCTGCCGATCCAAGATGACAACCGGCTGCTCGGTGAAAGAAAGATCACGCTCTAACTGGATTGTCTGGTGCTGAATCGCCTGGGAAGGATCATGAAGGTACTTGCGGAGCATCGAGACATGGAATACGGGGTGAACATCGGGGAAGCTAGGCGGAAGAGCTAACCGATAAGCGACTGGACCAACACGCTCTAGGATCTCGAAAGGACCAACATATCCAGGACTCAGCTTCCCTTTCCGCCCAAATCTCATCACACCTTTCATCGGAGAGACCTTCAGGAAAACATGATCGCCAACAGCGAACTCGAGTCGGCGACGACGCTTGTCAGCATATGATTTCTGCCTGCTCTATGCCGCTCTCATCCTGTCCCGAATCAGCTGTATCTTCTCGATCATCTCCTGTACGATCTGCGGCCCCAAAATACTGCTCTCCCTGAGCTCTGTCCAACATACAGGCGATCGAAATCTCCTCCCATATAAAGCCTCAAAAGGTGCCATCTGAATCGTCTCCTGGAAGCTATTATTGTAGGAAAACTCGATCAAAGGCAAATGACGATCCCAGCTACCACCGAAATCTAAAACACAAGCTCTGATCATGTCCTCAAGAGTCTGAATAGTACGCTCTGACTGACCGTCAGTCTGAGGATGAAAGGCTGTGCTAAAACTCAATCGGGTGCCCAAAGCTTCCTGGAGTTTCTGCCACAATCGGCTGGTAAACTGGGTGCCACGGTCGGACACGATGCAAGTCGGAACGCCATGCAGTCGCACTATCTCATCAATATAAACCTGGGCGTACTAAGAAAATCCAAAAGTGGTCTTCACTGGCAGGAACTGAGCCGCTTTCGTTAGTCGATCCACAATCACCCAAATAGAGTCATACCCTCGATTGGTCCTGGGTAGACCCACAATGAAGTCCATGGAGACCTGCTCCCACTTCCACTCAGGAATGGGCAAAGGCTGTAACTCGCCGGCTGGCCTCTGGTGCTCGGCCTTGACTTGCTGACAAGTCAGGCATCTCGACACAAAGTCTGTAATATCCTTCTTCATCCCGTCCCACCAGTAAACCTCTCTCAAATCACGGTACATCTTGGTGGAACCTGGATGCACACTGTATACGGATCTATGTGCCTCCTCGAGAATATCACGCCTCAGTCCCTTTGATTCTGGCATGCACAGTCGAGTCCCAAATCGAAGTATCCCCTGATCATCAATCACGAATTCAGAAACTCTGCCCTGCCGAATCTGCTCAATAATCTCTAATGTACGGGCATCGCCGGACTGTGCCTCGTGGATACGGTCAAGTAACTGTGGGCGTGCTCTGAAATGGGCTAGCTGTCCCCCTGTAGGAGTAAACTCAAACTGCACTCTGCTGTCACATAACACCTGCCAATCCGCCGTCGACTGCATCTGTACTGCGCTCAAACAAGATAAACTACCTCCGGGCATCCTACTCAAAGCATCTGCCACCACATTCGCCTTGCCCGGATGGTATAGAATCTCACAGTCATAAGCCTTCACCAACTCCATCCATCGGCGCTGTCTCAGGTTCAGGTCTCGCTGCTGGAAGATATACTTCAAACTCTTATGGTCAGTGAATATCTGGCACGACTCACCGTATAGGTAATGTCTCCAGATCTTAAGTGCAAATACCACTGCAGCCATCTCTAAATCATGTGTGGGGTAGTTCTGCTCGTGTTTCCTCAGCTGCCGAGAAGCATACGCGATAACTCTGTCGTGCTGCATCAACACACATCCCAGCCCCACTCTAGAAGCATCACAATATACTGCGAACCCGCCTGATCCTGAAGGCAATGCTAACACTGGTGCAGTAGTCAGACGAGTCTTCAACGGCTGGAAACTATCCTCACATGCCTGGGTCCAATCAAGAGGAACCCCCTTCCGGGTCAACCCGGTCAATGGTGCAGCAATGCGGGAGAAATCCTGGACAAAACGTCGATAGTAGCAGGCCAGACCTAGAAAACTGCGAACCTCTATGACTGATACCGGTCTAGGCCAACGCTGAACTGCCTCGATCTTCTTCGGGTCCACACAAATACCATCTCTCGTCACCACATGACCCAAGAAGTCGACACTGTCTAGCCAGAATGCGCACTTGGAGAATTTGGCGAACAGCTGATGCTCCCTCAAAGTCTGCAAGGTGATACGTAAGTGCTGCTCATGCTCCTCCCGGCTCCGAGAATAAACCAAGATATCGTCAATGAACACAATAATGAACTGATCGAGATACGGCCTGAATACGCGGTTCATCAAATCCATAAATGTTGCCGGGGCATTGGTGAGCCCGAACGACATCACCAAGAACTCATAATGACCATATCGAGTACGGAAAGTGGTCTTCGGAATATCTTCCTTCCGAACCCGCAACTGGTGATAACCTGACCGTAAATCAACTTTCAAGAAAAACGCTGCACCCTGGAGCTGATCGAATAAGTCATCAATGCGGGGTAGGGGATACCTGTTCCGCACAGTAACCCGGTTCAGCTGACGATAATCAATGCATAAACGCATACTTCCGTCCTTCTTCTTAACAAACAAGACGGGAGCACCCCAAGGTAACACGCTCGGTCGGATAAGCCCTTTGTCCAGCAAGTCCTGTAACCGATCCTTTAGCTCTCTCAGCTCCGCCGGGACCATCCGATAAGGCGGTATAGAGATAGGCCCCGTACCGGGGATCAAGTCAATACAGAACTCAATCTCGCGCTCTGGTGGCAGACCAGGCAGCTCATCAGGGAAAACATCAGGAAACTCTCTCACAACAGGGACCTGGTCCAACGGAACCTCTGTGGAGATAGTATCACAAATATAGGCTAAGAATCCCTGACACCCTTTCCTTAAGAGCTGACCAGCGCGAAGAGAAGAAATCAAGCTGGGAAGGGTAGCGCTACGATCTCCCTGAATAACAAGAACCGGCTCACCAGGAAAACTGAACCTGACTGCTTTCTCACGGCAGTCCACGGATGCATAACAGGTGGCTAGCCAGTCCATACCAAGAAGAACGTCAAAGTCTAGCATATCGAGGAGAATCAAATCAACTGAAGAATCTCTCTCCCCGATACGAACGGAACACGATCGGTACACAAAACGGGCAACAAAAGACTCGCCTACCGGGGTAATAACGACAAGCGGCTGATCTAACGAAGAAGACTCTCGGCCCAACCTCGGTGCAAAATACGTGGATACATAGGAATGTGTCGAGCCTGGATCAAATAATACCCGTGCATCAAAAGAACATATTGGCAGAGTACCTGTCACGACGGCATTGGATGCCTGTACATCCTGAGGAGTCAACGCGAACACTCGAGCCTGTCCACCACTAATAGCTGGCTGTCCTCTGCCTCTACCTCGGCCTCTGCCTCTGCCCCTGTCGCCTCGCCCTCTCGGAACTGAATCGCCACGCCTACGGCCTCTAGAAGCATCTGGCTGGCGTGGAGCATCGTCAGGAGTAGGAAGTAAAGCTCTCTGAGAAGGTGGTGAGGGTGGTAAAGTCACATGCGGGACTGTCGCCGCGCCCTGGCGTCCCATGGTACAATCTCTGACTCGATGGTACGGACTCCCACACCGAAAACATCCTGGAGACGACTGCTGGGTCTGTGGATATGAACCAAATAACTGACCTCGTCTCAATCCTCTGCCTCCGCCATCTCCCGGAAATAATCTATCACGATGTCTGCCCATCTGCCGCTGAGCTGGAGTATCAGTACGGATCCTCTTCGGCCCAGAAACGACCGGAGTCTCAGAAATACGCTCCTCCAAAAGTAAGGCTGCATCCATCGCGGCAGCGTATGTATCAAAGTGCTGGGTGCTGATGGCAAGGAATAGCTGTGTATCAAGCCCTCGTACAAACCTCTTTATTCTCTTCTCTTCTGTGTCGACTAGGTACGGAGCATATCGAGACAACTGGGTAAACTGTATATCATACTCCGACACTGTCATCCCAGGAGTCCTGCACAAAGACTCAAAACTACAGGCTCGAGCATCTCGGACACTCTCCGGAAGAAAACGGGCAAGAAATGCAGATGTAAACTCATCCCAGGTCATAGAAGGCAGACCTGCAGCTCGGCCTCTCTCTACTGAGTCGTACCATGTCTGGGCAAGACCCTCCAGACGAAAACTCGCAAACTCCACCAATCTATCATCAGAACACCTCAACGAACGGCAAATCCGAGCCATCCTATCAAGAAATGCCTGTGGGTCCTCTGTCGCATCTGTACCGGTAAAAGCTGGAGGTCTCAATCTCATGAACTCCTGTAGTGAAACAGGGATAGTCTCCGTAGTAGCAGCAGGAGTGACCATCTGTGCAGCAGGTACGATCGTGGTCTGTGCGGTGGAAGGAACGTCCTCGGATCTCTGTGCCCGGCTGGACTCAACTAAAGATCCCATCATCTGCCGCAACTCTTGCATGCCGGCCTCTAATCTGGCAATACGGTCTGGATAAGGCGGATCAGTATGACCCTGAGGGACAAGCATATCATCCAGCTCGATCCTCGCCTCAGACGGGCTCGCCCGAATCTCATCCCTAGCGGCAGCCCGCTGAGCTCTCGTAGTCTTTGGCGGCATCGAAGCTAGAATAATAAACAGGACTGATAAGATCATTGCAATTGAATCATGGAATGCAAGGAATCAAGAAAGGAAATACAAGCAATTATGTCCTAAGGTCACCTAGGCGGAGTACCGTATCGTAAGTATGCCGCGGATCATACCCACGGTACACCACTCTGCTTAAGTCACCTACTCCATCAACCAAGGTCGTCCTACACTCAGAAAGGTAAAACCTACGCTCTGATACCAACTTTGTCACGACCCGAAAGTACGGAACGCGACTGGCACTTAGATTACGAAACGTCTAAAGGCGTACCGTAACCTAAGTCAGCCAAAGCCCAGAAGAATCTAAACCAAAATCAAAAGAGAGTGAAGGAAAACCTTTAATGAAAATGGTTTTTTAAAAATCATTTAAGTTGCATAGAATCCTTTTTTTTAAAAACATCATGAATTTCTGAAAATTTCGGCAGAGTCTCCCCTGTATTTTCTATCCCCTAAAATGGGTACAACAAGATAATAAACCTATAATCATAAAATGGCTTCCCCAAGCGGGAGCTAGCTCTTCGCCCAAGGCGGATCACAACCACATGCAATATAATAGTAATATCAAGAAAAGAGCATAAAGAAACGCAAAATATCAGAAACACAACGCCGGCTCAAGTGAGCTCGACCCAAAAGAAACCACAATAAACAAATCTCTCAGTCTCATCACTAGGTCGCATATACAATATAAAGTGGTAGATGGAGAATACTAGATACAATGATAGAGCAAAAGAAATAAAATATGCTCGCAACCTACCTACGGGCGATGTCGCGAGTCTGAGCCAAAGAAGCTGATGATAAGATAGCCCGCCGCTACAAGGATGACGGGTCCGACCTGCAAGACATTGTGGCACAACGGGGGTGAGTTGCCAGCTCGTGAGTAGAATATAACATCTAGTAAGGCAATCGTAAGAATGCACGCAATGCGACACAACATGTATGCCCAGATGTGATATAATACCTCTAGTATGCATGCATATGTATGCAATGTCATTACTAAATCTTTAAGTGTTTTAAATGCTAAGGGTACTGCATTCTTAACTTTAGAAAATGAATATCTGTATAATAGCTAAATAACATCAAGAAATCATCTGAAAACCCATGTCAAGCATCGACACCAAATATGAAATCATATCTGTCTCAATATCTCACTGTATCAATGTCTCAAATATCGGGCTCCGTCAGTCCGGATCGGCCCATAACATAAATCTCACGACAACGGTCGGTATCCTCCGGATATCCGCCGCGCCAGACATCACCGGTAGGTAGTCTTCCCCTGCCAGGCTCATCGTCTACAACTCGATCTTCTTGCCCCGGGGTACCATACCGGGCCCACCATGTACCCGAGACGGTTCATCCACTCCTCGAATCGGGTCTCGAAATCCAACAGAAAACATGAAAACTCATGGTGGACGACACATACATCACGAGAAAACCGCAACTTGTTTTAAAAATGATAAATACAAGCTTTTGTTAAATTCTTGCGGTTTTCCCCAAAATCCAGAAATCACAGAAAAACTGAAATCCTCAAGGAAATCATAGTGTCCACATGTTAAATATAATAATTGTCTATGATATCAATGTATATGATGTGAATTTTGGATAGAATCTATGTAAATATGATGATAATGCGAGGGATAAGCAAGCTATGCAATTTCATATATCATGCATGAATGCAAGTGGCGATACTAAGTTAAACAGGTTCTATAGTGCACGTGGCATGGCAATCACCAAAGGAGTGTGTGTCACATGAATGGTGCGCGTGCAGCAGATGCCAATGGTAACGGTGTTCGTGTCCTACGAAGTGTTATCGCATATGTGTATATGAATGTTATATGAATGTCCATGCAATTTAGTATACGGTTAGCTGTGAGGGTATGCAATGCAATAAAGGGGTAAGCTATCTAGCAACACAAGTCTTGCAAGAAATAGGGTAATCCTAACTAGGGGGGTGCATCGCGCCATCCAGACGATTCCCCCATAGATGAATACATCTACTCACCTGAAATCCCCGCTAATCCGATCCGACCACCGCTTTGCCTTTACGTGCCGTGTCCGATGTTTCCCCGACCGATCCTATATTTGCACAACACCAAGCATAAGATTACAAAACCTAAAACGATGCAAGTCACAATATACAATTATCGACGCTCTCGAATTAAACATAACGTACACTCGGTGCGCGGGAAAACGCACGAAAATCGCTAAAACCTTAACTAAACTCGTCATTTCGGTGCAACCGCCAAAGCTAAAACCCAACTAGACAAAACTACGCATTCGCACACTCTACAAGTCATATTAGATGCTAATAATATCATCATGATATCGCAAAAAAATCTCTTCCTAATTTCGTAGAAAACCTAGTAAGCATTCACGGACAAATTTCGATGCAAACCTCGCGAATTAACGATTTAGCGATCGCAACAACGCATAAACGTTCGATCTAACCCACTAGATGGACACAACACTAAATTAAAACACACTTATCATAATTCAAACCCTAATTACAACACCAATCCTATTCTTGAATTTTTAAAACAAACCATTGAAATGAAATTGACACTTTAAACTTCTAAATTAGCTTATTTAAACTACAAATTTAACAACTAGATTAAAATTATACCTCCCAAGTGTTGATCCTCTTTCACTTAGCCACCATAGATGTCTTCTTTCTCCTTGTTTTAAACAACTTAGGGTTTGGAAAGAGGTGGAATAGGATTTAGGTTTCAATTTTGTGAAGAAATTGTGAATTTTTGTGGATTTCGGTGGATTTTTAATGGAAATTTGAAGCAAGAAATGGGGGAAATGAGGGGTTTCCAGCAGGTGAGCTCGGCCTGGAGCAAGGGAGTGAGGTTGTGGGAGTTTTGTGGAAGTTTCTAGGTCAATAAAACATCATATGTTATCATTTAATGCTTTCACATCAATATTTTCACAAAAAGCCTCATTTTAATTCATTTTTTCGTAAAATTTCCAACCCTTAAACCAAAAGTTTGCAAGTCATGATATAATTTTATTAACACCCTATTTTAGCTTATAAGGACTCCTAATTATGAAATTTACCTAATTAAATTTGTATTTATCACTAATTTAATGTATTTAAAAAGGCTTAAAATAATAAAAAAATAATTAATTACGAAATTTTTTTTATTTAACTAGAAAGTTATAAGTGACATTTTAGTGACAAAATTATAGTAATATCTTATCTAAATTTTGTATAATTAGGTCTACAATGAAAAATATCAATTTTGACTTTTTACGGAAAAAGCCGAAAAATTAACCGATTACCGAAAAACTGCCTAAACGATTTTCGAAGGGTTACAACTACCCCTTTAGTGTATGTCACTTTGGACTAGGGATACTAACGCCCGATTTGTCCGTGTTTCGTTGATACCGTCCGACAAACCTTTCGACACCGAAGTCGAAATTCCCACCATTTCCTTACCTCCACCTTCAAATTCTTCTTTCGAAGGTATGTCGGGACACGACCCCAACGATACCTTACCGGCGGGAATGATTCCACCTCCGTTAGGTGCGAATAACCCGAATCCTCCGCCTGTTGTAGCGCCCCAACGAATCGCGCTTCAGGATCTCTTCTACCCCGTCCGTACTTCTTTACCTACATGTCTTTCACCCCCACCGGCAAATGGGAAAAATTTTGAAATAAAACCACAATTCATCAATATGCTGCCAAAATTTCATGGTTTGGAATCTGAAGATGCGTATACTTTTATCAATCAATTCCAAAATGTGTGCGCTATGATGAAAACCACCCAATTAAGTGATGACGTTATAAGGCTAAGAGTCATTCCTTTCACCGTATGTGACCTAGCCGAGAAGTGGCTATACAGCACTGCATCACATTCCATTAGAAATTGGGACGAGTTTATGAAAGCTTTTCTAAAAAAGTTCTATCCTCATCACAAAATTGCTAGAATCCGTAACGAGATTATACAATTTCCACAGCTTCCTTCCGAACCATTTTGGAAGTGCTTCGAGAGATTTAAAGACCTACTCGTTCAATGCCCTCATCATGGGATCGAAAGTTGGCAACTTTTCCAAACTTTATACGAGGGATTGAACTCGGCAACGAAGCAGTTGCTAGAAACCATATTTCAAGGTCATTTTCTCTCCAAGTCTAGCGACGAAGCGTGGCAGTTTCTTGAGGATCTTAGTGAGCAAACAATTCAGTGGGAGAGTACCAAGACCACGTCATCTTCTTCTATTGGTCAATCTAGGGCAGGCATACATAAAGTAGATATGTCGATTGCTATGAAGGCCGAGATGGCCGCACTTATGAAAAAGCTAGAAGCCATTGAGACCAAAATCTCATCGCCTTCTCCTGCCCCTGTTATGCCTCCACGAACTGTTTGTGCTTGTTGTACGGATCCATCGCATCTAACCGAAGAGTGTCCTTATAATGCATCTACTCAAGGACAGGATCAAGTCAATGCTGCATTTCAGCAACGACAAAGAAACGATCCGTACTCTTCGACATACAATCCGGGGTGGAGGAGTCACCCAAATTTCGCTTGGAACCAAAATCAACAATTCCAAGGAAATAACAATTTTCAAAGACCTCCTCCTCCACAACAACAACAAGCACCTTCACAAACTCAAAACCAGCAACCTTTCCAACAACAACCTTATACAAATCAAACGAACAATTTGGTTCAACCAAATGATGATAAGGTTATCTCGCTAGAAAAAAGTCTAGATGCATTTCTCAAGCAATCTACAGAATCTGCAGCAAGATTTGAAAATTATGTTCAATCTTTGATGCATAACAATGCTTCACACGATCAATGTATTGAGGCACAAATTGCACAATTAACTGCTGCGTTGAGCGAGAGAGAAAAGGGAAAGCTTCCATCTCAACCATTGCCAAATTCCGGTCACACACAAAACGCATATCACAATCACAATGTAAATGCGGTGACCACGTTGAGATCCGGAAGAGTGTTGCAGAATAATGTGGGTACTAGTGATGACATCCCCGCCGGTGGTTCTTCTTCTTCTCCATCGTCACCTTCTCCTTCTTCTCCTCCTCCTTTTTCACCCTCATCTCCTCCGCTAGAGCCTATTCTCCATTCTTCAAAAGGCTCTTCTTCTTCTAATCCGAACGGACCCACACTGGGATCCGTTTCTACTCCACAGACATTTGACTCAACGAATTTTCAAAATGCTCCATTTCCAAACAGGTTGAGTCCCAATAAACCAACTGCACAAGTGGAGAAGATTGTGGAGTTATTTAAGCAGGTTAGCATAAATATACCTCTCTTGGATGCCATCCAACAAGTCCCTTCATACGCGAAAATCTTAAAGCGCTTATGCACCTCGAAGAGAAAGTCATCTCAAGTACCCAAGAAAGTGCTAGTGGCTAGTGCAGTGAGCAATGCTATTAACCACCCTCAAACCATACCCCAAAAACGAAAGGACCCCGGCTGTCCTACGATTTCAATCACAATTGGGGATAAGAAAATTAATCGAGCACTTTTAGATCTTGGGTCTAGTGTTAACCTGCTTCCCTACTCCGTGTACGAACAATTAGGGGTTGGAGAGTTGAAACCCACTCGTTGTACTCTCCAAATAGCTGATCGATCAATCACCCATCCAAGGGGTGAGCTAGAGGATGTGTTGATCAAAGTTGGGGAGTTCATATTCCCCGTTGATTTTATTGTTATGGATACACAACCTGTTGCTAACCCACGGAACCAAATTCCGGTGATCCTCGGTCGACCATTTTTGGCCACTTCCAATGTTGTAATAAACTGTCGCAATGGCTCCATGACTCTATCCTTTGGGAAGATGTCTAGTGAGTTCAATATTTATAAGATGGGAAATCTGCCCCCCGTGCCTAAAACTAGTACACGAGAAATTTGCTCTATTCACGAAATCACGCAGGAGGACTGCAATCATGAAAGATTCTTGTTTGATGAAAACAGTTTTGACGCCACTAGTGCGTCCCTCCTTGAGCCTACCACCGTTGACACAACCGATATGGATTATGAATGTTTCACTTTTTCGGATGATGACGACTCACAGCCCGAATATGAGTTTTTTGAATTTTTGGATGAGTTAGCTGAACCATCCGAATCGGTTGTTTACAGTGATTTCGAACCTGTGTTGGAGTCCTTTGAGTTCGAGGTAGATTCCGCAATGATTCTTTTGCCTCCGAAACTCGAACTCATGTCCTTACCGCCTCACCTTAAATATGCTTACATAGGTGAGAATGAGACTTTTCCCATTATAATATCAGCCTCTCTAGCCTTCGAGCAAGAGAACGCTATTTTAAAAGTCTTACAAGATAGGCGGCAAGTTTTCGGTTGGACTATGGAGGACATCGAGGAGATCAATTCCATTATAATGAATATCATATGCAATTGATGGATGATACCAAGTCAATAGTGGACCCACAGAAACATTTTGGGGGTATTGTGGTGAGTCAACCTCCTCCTTTAGAAGTTGAACCACCCCCATTTCTTTTAATAAGCTACGAGAATGCCAACATTCCACTGATTGCTGATCATTCGCATTCTCGTTTTGATTCATCACCACCTCCTGTCTATTCACTTCCATACCTTCCATACCACCACTTCTATCTTCCCTAATTCTTTATGGATCGCTACGACTTATTCTTCCACCAACTGATACTATTTACTGATAAATTTTTCAACTGGTTGGTGTTAACGTTTGGTCTATGCAAGGTTTGGCAGTAATGTCTAACATAGTTTAAATGAAGTTTGGGGGAGGGCCTTTCTGTATATATTTTTGTTTTCCTTAACAATAAAAAAAAATTATAAATAAATAAACAGGGAAGTGCCGGTATTTTGACCCTATTGGTTTAGCATGACAGTGAGGACACTGTCAAGTTCAAGTTTGGGGGTATGCTCGGTACGTCTTCTTCTTTCGCATTCATTTGTACATATTTTTGCATTTGCATATTTATTTGAAAACCCATAAATATTTGAAAATTTTCAAAAATTATAAAAATATTGTATTCAATTTTAGCCATATTTGATTTGAGTTTGACAGATAGGTTAACTGGCTAGGAACAACTAGATTTTAGACTTAGTAAATTAAAAACCCTAAAAATAACCTTCCTTAAAGTTTAACGGTAGAAAGTATACGCCTTGTAGTTTATTTAGAAATAGGCAAATTTTGGGTTCACTTCTTGGGCTAAGTCAAAATGAGGGAAGAGTATTGATGTTCTTATTAGAGTATAAGTTTGAAAAATAGTTCCTAGCTTAAGTCTAGATTCTGAAAATGTATACCCCACAATTTGCACACTCACGCACCTTGAAACTTGGAATAGTAGAAGAAACCTTGAAATGCTCTTGTCTAAAGTACTAGTATGAAGAAAAAAAATAAAAAAAATACAAGTATGAATAAAGAATAAAAAAATGGACACTGGTTTTTGTGATTACTTAAGGCTGCAAAAATAGAAAAAAATATTTAGCGAGGGTGCTTCATCACCTAGTTCCTTAGACCAACTGGTTTGGGAGTCACTGCTAAAGCCTTGGGTGTTGCAAAACTAGGAAGTACACTTTAAAGTGCTAACGCATCTTGTAATCGGTTGTTGGTACCTCAAGAAGTATTAACGGTCGCATGAAGGATGTGTAAGCAAATTTCATTTAAAAAATTCACTAATTAATAAGTGCTTTGGACAATGTACGAGAGTACGATTGCTTGATTTGAATTTCCAAGTGCAGGGGTTATCTATACACATACGTGGGGATATGTGATTAGAGTTTAGATAAGAGAAAGGAATGAAAGATAGAACTTGTATCTTTAATAGAGTTGATAGAAATTCCTAAGTGAAGATGAAACCCTAGAAGGAAGACTTAGGAGATGCCGAAAGCTAAGTAGGTCTACATAACATATATAATCTTAAGTTAAATAATGAGGAAGCGTGAAGAATGTGGGTGGATAATTTGCGAGTCAAAAGATAATAGAATTCTTTGTTAGAAAACCTTATTGGAAAACAAAAGTCAATGGACCGAGTTGATAGGATTTTGTGGGTGTAATCCGCTGAAAACCCATAGGAGACAACACTCCTCCTACTAGGGACACCTAGAGGTTTAACGGCTTGTTGCACGTGCTCAGTGCAATCGCGTTTCCCTCGAAAGTGCGGTTAGGTTTTATTGGAAATAAAATAATAAGTTTGCTCGAGGACGAGCAAAAGATAAGTTTGGGGGTATTTGATCATACTATAATATTGCATTATGGTACTCCCCATTTTCATTCATTTTATAAATAAACAGGTACTCTTGACGCACGTTTGTTGCATATTACAGGATACAGGCTCTTGGAACGAATACAGTGAAAAAGACGAAAGTTGATACAGAAAAGGGACTTTTGACCAACAAGTAGACGGATCCTAGTCAAGCCCAGGCTAATAACAGTTCACATAGGTACAAGGCGACGCAAGGTCCAAACATGTCAAAGTGAAACGGTTAAAAGACCAATACGAATTTTCACTAAAGATCTGGAGAAGAATAATGAGCCAAACAGAGAAAAGGAGTGAATAATAAAGAAGCCCTAATACCCAAGATTCAGCCCAAGAAGTTTGGTGAGCTGAGCTCACCAAAGGGCCGCGGAACCGCGGCCCAAGGCCCACATTTGCCGCGGTTCCGCGGCCATTCAATGCCCTTGTCAGTGCAGTCTTCTCGTGTCGGTGCGTCGGTGCGGGGGTTTGGATTTTCCGTCTGCATATCTGTAAAATCATGTGTGCGAGAATCTGTAACCCTAAATTCTCCTATTTACTTATAAATTGTAATCGAAAATTGTAAAACCCTATGCCTCTTTTCATTTTCACAAATTCAGATATGTTCTGTATTCTTGCTTGGAGAGAGTCATCAATAAAAATTAGTAAGTTACGTTTATTTCTTTGTTTTAATTCTCTTTTAATTAGAATGTCTTTTAATCCCCTAATGAGCGAGTAATCTCCTCGCTTGTTAGAGTTAGCCTTAGGGAAAGCTTTGAGAGATGAGATCTCCCACCCCTTTCATGCCATTTCATACCTAAGAATTAGAACTCCATGCATGCACGCACACCCAGCTCCCTACGGCACCTTATCCCTCGAGGTAATGGTGACACCGTAGTGTAAAGAACAGGTTGCGCGTGTTTTCCATGGAGGTTAGGGTAAGTATCGATAAAGGAAGGATAAGAATCTAGAGGAAGAAACATCTTCCCAAAAGATTCTAATCCACTTTATTGATAATTACTATAACATCTAATAGATCTAAAATAAGGCATTGAAAGCGGTGAGGGAACCTTTAATCTCCCAACTTCCCCTAAGCCTAACCCTGGCAAGACTTTAATTTAGATTAATTTAGTTTATTGATAGATCTATGTTTTTTTAGATTTAATAAATCAATCCAAACAACATTTGGAATCAACTCGTAAAAACACATTAAGATAATTACACATCTCTGTGGATCGACCCGTATTCACCGGCTAGCTGCAAAGCGACGCCGTTTCTGATTACGGTTAACAAGTATTTTTGGACAAATCAACAATATGTATATCATGACGCAGCAACCCTACTGTGTAGTGACATGGCAATTATCGATGATGAAGTGTGTGAGCCAGCAAATCTGTGTACGTGTAACATAGCATCATCATAATGGTGTAAGTGTACTAGCACAGGTATAAGTAATTCAATGCGAATAACATGAATGCATCATAAGGTAAATCGCCAGCTAAAAGCTATAAGGTATACATATCTAACATGATCGAGTCGGAGATCTATCAATCTGCATCCAGCCTCACAACATCCCGTACGGTATACTCCATCGTACGGCATCCTCTAGTCAAGGGTATGGATCAAACCACAAGTCAAACTCATCACGTACGGAAAACCATCGTGCGACGACATTAAGCTATCAGGGATCCTATCAACCTATAAGACGGGGAGGGTACGGACCTAACGTCTAGTACGGCTATTACTCATGATTCACAACATATATAAATATCTCTATATACCTATATCCCAGGTCACATTCACAACAATCTCATATCAGGGGACCGGCAGGGTATAAATCATCTCAATCGACTCGCATCCGTATACCAACATATCGTCAAATCATCATGCCACGTCATATATTCTTTTCATTGCATTTATGTCCCACATCAAGTCAAATTTGCAAATACATTCTACCTTTACTATAAGCATACGTATCTAATCTAACATACACACCCGAACCATACAAACAGTTTTTGAAATATGTGAATCGTAGTTTTGAAATTAGGAGCTACGGTTTTTTAAAGAAAAGATATCATTTGAAAATCCATAACGTCCCTCAAGGTATCTGTTTGAAAGATGCATACGATTCTTCAGTTTAGAAATAGGTATGGTTCGGATAACACATCTACATCGATTATCTAGTCCTATAGTACCCTAAACGGCAATATCATCAAATATCATCCTCAAGTCCCGTCATCACACACCAGTCATATCATATCACTTCTAACAATCCTTTAGTTTCTAATATAGTTCTCTAACTACCTTTTTACTCTATCTATAGTCTTCTATTAAAGGTTTCACTAATCATAATCTATATACATAAATCGGTTTCCATCAAAGTTTGCGGGGGTGCTATAGGCCATCCACCCGACTTCCCCTGTAGATATAGATCTACTCACATTGCTTCTTGCTTGCCAAAGTCGATGACGCCATGCTCCGTCGCCTTGGAATCCACACAAAGGTACCTACAATAACAACACATATCGCCATGCTATTAAAATCAAATCCGGAAAACCGATACGGCACACGGTGCGCTCATAGGTTAGAACCTATAGCCTACGCATGCAAAAACAATCAAATAACCCTTGATGTTGATGTAAAAATAACCAACAACCAAATACAAATCCAAATATCAAAACTAAACATTTCAAAATACGGAAAACATAGCCAATAATCACACCAAAGTGCTCCCAGATTTTGACTCAAGGGAAATTTGGATGAACAAACAATACTGGGATGATGTTTATAGGGTATATGACTTACAGAAGCAACCTAGGCATCAGAATCCACAAAGTAGCCGGCCAGAACCCTCCAAAATCCGGCATCCACGGCCCCATGGCCTCTGTTTGGGTTCGTATGGTCAGGGTGGTATCCTAGTATCCTAATTTGGTCCCTGGACCTGTTTGCTAAACTCAGAAATTCCCCGGGTTGCTCCAGATTCATAGTAGGCTCACAAATCAACACAAAACTGACACGAAACTAATCTAAGTTTATAATATCTACTCTAGGTCCAGAATTTGATCTCTATGGTCTTGCACATCCTCACTACTGATCACAAGTTCACAAGTCACCCAAACCCTCTCCAGAATTTTCTAACTTCACAAATCACCACTAAACCAATTCTAAACTAAAACTAGAATATAAAGGAACTTAAAACTATCAAAATGGAAAGGATTATACCTCATAGATGAACTCAGGAGAACCCTAGCTTCTCAATGTCATCAAAATCCTACTTTGCTTGGTCCATTGTGTTAGTTATGTATATGCCCTAGAGGCCATTGTTGTACATATGATGTATATTATAATGGATGCTTGGATATATATCAAGAGGACTTTCTTGCTCGTCATGATAGTATGCTATTTGGTTTCACTTTATCTTAACATGTTGACTTGTATTGGTTTACTGTCTTACTCTCACTTGTTGATAAAGCACTTAGGATCTGTACTCGACTACTGGGACTATGATGAGATCATACTAGTTGGGCCACCGTAGTCGATGAGTACATCCTATAACTGTTCCCAGTCGAGGGTGTGTCGAGACAGGGCATCGATACACCAGAGTAGACTAGCGTATGCGCATCTTGACCCATATGATGGGTGATGGATGATCCCATATCCATCGGTGTTTGACATCAAGGATGGTGTACGGGTGCTCAGTAGAGACTGGGTACACTGGACGGACTCGCCGAGAACTCCCAGATGGTGATATACCACACGTCAGATGGCAGTTCTCTGGTGACACTGGTACAGGGTAGTCTGTAGACCCGAGATCGTCATAGAGTCTTGTGTGATTTCCACTGTGCTTTGATTTCCACCTTACCATGTCCAAGAGGGCGTGCAAAACGGTGGCTTTTGGGTGCAGTCCTGAATCACATGGAGGCAATGAGCGATAGGAGGGGATTCGTCTCTCCCGGTATAGGGAGTTGATGTTGTGCTGTGTTCGATTGGCTATAACTGGAAGTCCCTGGCCAGGGCTGATATAAAATTTACTGGTAAGTGTTACCAGTAGTTTCTCGACCCGTTATGAGCCTCACATCGACACGACTTATCGGTTACTGAGGTCTGACGTATACCACCCCTAGACTAGATTTACAACATATCGGACGAAGAGACCGGACTGTACGGGAGTGTTACTGATTGGATTCATAGGAGAATGGACAGGCTAGCTTGTTGATCTTCTGATCTCTCAATACCTGGGTGGTTGTTACTGTTAGTGTATATGCCCTAGAGGCCATTACTGTATCATACTAGTTTGTATATTACTTAATGGAAGCTTGGGATATTCACCTTGTATAAACAATCTTGCTCAATATAGTAGTATGCTACTTGGTTTGTTTCTACTTCAATGTGTACATGTGTTTATTTTGCGATATCACCTATACACATTAGTGGAGCCCTTAGGATCTTTGCTTGATTACCAGCGTTGTGATGGCAGTCACACTAGTGGGGGCTGGGTAATCTATAAGCACATCCTTATACAGGTCCCTAGTCGCAGGACTATCGAGACAGGGCATCGATACTCCGGAGTAGACTAGCGTATGCGCTTCTCATCCCAGTATGGGAGATGGCCTGTCCCACAGCCATCAGTACGTCGTACTGGAGATAGTATACGGGTGCTCGTTGGGTTACGAGTACACTGGACAGGACTCGTCGGGAACTGACAGGTTGGTATTATATCTATCGTCAGTTTTCAGTTCCCAGGTGACATGAGTACAGCTTAGTCCGCTGACTTGACACTGGCACTTCGCCTCGAGTGTGTTCCCACTGTACTTTGACTACTATCCTACCACGGCTCAAAGGAGTCATACAAACAGGTGGTAGTTGGGTGCAGTCCCGAAGCACTTGGAGGCAGTGCCGGTTAGACAGGATTCGTCTCTCCCGGTATTGGGGGTTGACATCGCGCTGTGTCTAGGAGAGCCATTACATGAGTAGTCCCTGGCCAGGGCAAGCGAGATATACTGGTAGGCTTCCAGTGTTATCTCAGGGTGTTTTGGGCTTCACTCCGACACGACTTGTACCGCTATTGGGGGACTGACGTTTACCGCCCCCTAGGCCCGACATGCGATGTATCAGACGAACAGACCGGACTGTACGGAGAATGTCACATTCAGACTCAGTAGGAGTTCAGATGGGGTTCACCTCGTCAGCCTTCTTGTCAGCATCTACCTGGGGACCGTTACGCACAGCTAGTGCCGCTTGCGGTCTGTGGTTAAACCCACTGCCAGCGTAGTGTCGAGTCTTTAGAGTCCCACACAGAGGGTATTCGCCTCTAGGCAAAACAGAGTAGAGGTCGCATGGTTTTTGCGGCAGGGTTCGTTCTCATCCGTGCACCTGTGCACTTTTGGAGTCCGGACGGATTATACTAGCAGGCTCTGGTTTAAGCCAGATACTGGTATATGTTTTGGGGTTGCTTTTATCTCTCATTATTCTTGTTCCTCGGAACGAGAATGCAGGTGTGTATGCACAGTTGTTTGAGGCGGAGGAAGAGGTTTTTTATTAGGGTTTCGGAACAGGTGCGTATGCACAGTTGACAGTCGTATTTTTCCAAACCCTAATGGAATTATGAAATATCAATTAATAATAGTAATTAAATGAAATTGTGTCATGGTTGATTTTGTTGACTTGTTGACCATGGTTGACTTGTTGACCATGGTTGAATGTTTGACCATCATCATTGCTTTGCAAGGATACTCCTTGATTCTAGCTTACATTCATTTAATGAAGTGATGGTAATGGTCATTCCAAATACAACCATCAACTATTTCATTTGAATTATTATTATTAATTAGATAATTCTTTTTCTTTTGTTATGGTTGCAAGAAGAAAAAGAGCTCATTCTATCATAACCATTCTCTCTCCTCACTTGTTCTTTTTCCTCCTCTAGCTCAAGGAGAATCCTTCTCATGAGTTGAGAATCCCTCTCCTTGAGATAAAAACACCCCTTAGACACTCTCTACTCACTCTAGGATCAAAGGTTTAGCAAGCCGAAGATTCTAGTTCTCTCAAAGTTCGAGAAAGAGCCCGAAGGTTGAACCCTCAGGTGGATCCATCTTTGACGGAAGAAGGCAACGAGGAAAGCACCATCAACCTCTACAAAAGTTTGAAGAAGAAGGAGTTCAAGTTTAGGTATAACCATCTTTCCGAGTGGCTAACTCTCTTTAGCTTGTTTGCTAGTTTTAGTTTAGGAAAAGATCCCGACTTTGTCAGTCCATGTTGCCCCATGCGCTAAAAATTTGATTTTTATACCGTTTCCGCCTCCCCGTAAGAACCGGGGGTCGCAACGTGGACTTACAGTGGTATCAAAGCCTAACTAAACTTAAACTAGCTTGGTAGCGAAGTGTATGGAAGTTCGAAACCGAAAAATCGCAAAACCGGAAAATCAAAAACCCTAAGTTTCTGTTGAAATTTTTTGTGCTCTAAAAGTAAAAAGTTTTACTCCTAAAATCGGCTTAGGGTTTTGTGAGAACACCCACGAAAAACGATCCCATGAATCCTTCAAACCGCCGCGGATCCGCGGCCTCAGCTATTCTCTTAGCCGCGGATCCGCCGCCGTTTGGGCTCTTCATGTGATCGTGTTTTGTTCAGTGTTCCTCTGGTAGGGTTTTGGGATTTTTCAAATATGTTATATGTGCCCAGATTTTCCAGAAAAGAAATTTACTTTTGGGGTCCTATAAATCCGTATTTTTTTTCGAACTTCGCTACACTTTGGCTATATTGGTTATATCTGTGATATTTGTATGTATTGAACGTCGGCTAATCGCTATAAGTCGATTAGTCGGGGTTATACATCTCTGTGATCTGTGTTTGATATTGGAATGTGTATATGAATGTGTTGGACTGTCGCGGGTGAATAGCCGGGGTGGATGTGAGATGAGCTTTTGTTTTTCTTTCATTCATTTGTAAATGTAAATTGATGTAATAATATTATTTGTATGGCCGCACAACCGGGTCGGGGTTGTAGCCGTCATTGTATAATTCTTTTTACTGTTTTTGCTCCTAGGATAGACCCATGGAGGGGTGCACAAACTACCGGATACTTGGCGGGTAGTTTGCCACACCCGTAGGGGTCTTGGGTGGGGTTTTGGCTATTCACCGCGACCGTGTAATCCGCTTTTCGTTGCAGGCTCGAACGGATTGCGGATTCCTAGTATATCCAATGTATTCATCTGTGATCTGTAATGTCTATCATTGCTTTATATTTAGGCGTTGCTTATGTTTTACAGCCGCGCTAGCCCAGCCCCCGCTCTGTCGTTAGTTAAGTAACCTAACGGGTGATGACGGGACCCCGTGGCGAATGCGAATGGCATAAGCATACGTCATATTTTGGTTGTTTTCTGCAATGGTAGGATTAAATGATGGGACGCATTAAAAGAACTACTGCAAGAATATCACGCATTAAAAGAACTAATGCAAGATAATAAACCAAGTTAAAGTCGTTGGAACACTTTCGAAAAACCACTCGGTTCTTTTCAAAACTAACTTTTAAATGCGGAGCTTGAGCCACTCCTTCTAAAAGCTATCTCGTTCCATCGATTATATCAAGTTCACTACGTTCACGGTTTTACCAAAACCATTCGTAGCCCTCCGTCGTTTCACATAAATAGTCAATAGTATTCAAGCTATGTTTGTTGGCCAAAGTCAAGGCATAGTGATTGGTAGCTATTGGGTATTCATGTGCAGCATAGATAGATGCGTTGATTTGGAACAGTCGAACTACCTTGTTGGCCAAAGTCAAGGGTAGGTACGAATGGATTCAAATTAACCTGGAGAGCGACGGGCAGAACTTGACATGTGACTTATGATTTGTTGGCCAAAGTCAAGGTCATAAGAGCATGGGGCAAAAATCCACATCGGGAGTTTCATAAGTACTGAAACTTGCTAGATTTGCATACCATTTGGAGTGTGATGATTATGGTAGGATTCCTTCATTTTCGTCACGCGATGATATTTGGATCCCGATCCTACTGTGAGTATATGCTACTCCTCGGGAAATTTCTCACTAAACGATCAATGCTATAAACCTAGTAGGTGCCTAGAAAGGTGTTAGCGGGGCTACGCCCCCAGGGAAAAGAGGTTCTTAAATTAAGGAACTTCGCGAAAGCGTTGGAAAACCTCCCTCGAAGTACCGACACTGGCCTGGCTGAACGGTTAAGCAAGTTTTGTGCGGTGGGATTTATCCCGGCTAATTCTTCCTTTATGGTTTGAGGAGGGATTCGAGAGACAGTGGGAGCCATCCTGTTTAGAAAAAATAAAAACCACTCTAAACTTGCAAGAGCATCGTGCTAAAGTGTTTCTTCTCTCCCCCCTGCAGCGAACAAATCGAAATGACTGGACTTAAGTTACTTCTAGATAAAAACATACTGACAGGGCCAAACTACAAAGATTGGCTCAGGAATGTCAAAATGGCAATCACTTACGACAAGCTGGGGTATCTTCTTACCACCAAAGCTCCCCCCGTCCCAGGTCCCACCTCCAGCATCGCGGATAAGGAAATCCGTAAGACTTGGGAGATTGATTGCGCGAAGGCCAGGTGCCTTGTGCTTGCCTCTATGGACAACGAACATCAGAGGAGGCACTAGAATATAGACTTGGAATCCATATTTCTTCATACAAAAGAACTGTATGGAGAGCAGTCTCGTATCGCAAGATACGAAGTGTCGAAGAAGTTATTTTCGGCAAAGTTGGCCGTCGGATCATCAGTAGCGGACCACGTGCTTAAGATGATTGGCTACATTGAGGAGCTCGCGGAACTTGGGACCACGTTGGAAAGTGAACTCTATACGGATTTAGTTCTCCAGTCCCTTCCTTCCACTTACGCCCAGTTCATACTGAATTTCAACTTGCAAGAAAAGGAAGTTGAACTTTCAGAACTCCTCAACATGCTGAGGAGCGTAGAGGGCACCCTACAGAAAGGTAGGGAAACACCCGCTTTGTTTGTAGGAGGATCTTCTTCTTCTAGGTCCAAGGCGAAAGCCAAGGGAAAGAGGAAGAAAGCCCCCGCCAAACCAAGGGGCGGTGTTAGTAAAGTGGGTACGAAGGGAAAGGAAAAGGCAACAAAGATTGCGGGGAAACTGGTGGGTAAAGAGGAATGCTTCTATTGTCACAAGAGTGGACAGTGGAAGAAAGATTGCAGGGCTTGGAAAGCCAGGACACAGGAACTGAAGCAGGTTGCGGGTTCAGCTTCAGGTGTGTATGTTATTGAAAACTGTCTTTCTATAAACTCTACTTCCTGGGTATTGGATACCGGATCAGGATCTCATATCTGTAATTCCTTGCAGGCGTTGAGAAACCGTAGGGTTTTGAAGGCAGGTGACATGACCCTCAGAGTTGCGAACGGAGCTAGCATGGATGCTAAAGCCGTGGGGGACTATCACCTGGGAATGTCAGATGGGCATGTTTTGGTTTTGCGTAATTGCTTTTTTGTACCCAACGCAACTTGTAATATCATTTCTGTATCTTTGGTTTCTAAAGAAGGTTATGAATTTGCGTTTGTAAGTAATGTTGTAAACATTCACCTTAATCAAGTTCTGATTGGGTCAGGTACACTGAGCAATGGTATATACGTATTAAACCAACCACAGATTTTCAATGTCCAGAATACACACAAAAGAAAGTCTCCGGAAATCAATCAGACTTTCTTATGGCATTGTAAACTGGGTCACATCACTGAGAGAAGGTTGACTAAGTTACATACAGAAGGATATTTGGATCCGTTCGAATATCAATCATATGCCACTTGTCAATCCTGTCTCAAAGGAAAGATGATAAAGACTCCGTTCACTGGACACGGAGTAAGAGCGAGCGAGCTCTTGGGACTCGTACACAGCGACGTGTGCGGTCCAATGTCTACACATGCACGAAGCGGTTACTCTTACTTCATTACTTTTACGGATGATTTTTCAAGGTACGGTTATGTCTTCTTAATGAAACATAAGTCCGAAGCCTTTGAAAAGTTCCAGGAATATAAGAATGAAGTAGAAAAACAAACCGGCAAAAGTATCAAGATTCTAAGATCGGATCGAGGTGGAGAATACTTAAGTGCCGAGTTCCTGAATTACTTAAAAGGGAATGGAATTCTCTCTCAACGTACTCCTCCATACACTCCGCAACACAACGGTGTATCGGAGAGACGGAACCGAACCCTATTGGATATGGTACGGTCCATGATGAGTAACGCTGAGTTACCGCAATCTTTCTGGGGCTATGCACTAGAATCAGCTGCATACCTTTTGAACCGAGTTCCTACTAAAACTGTGCCCACCACACCATATGAGATGTGGTGTGGAAAGAGGCCCCATCTTAATCACATTAAGACATGGGGATGTCCAGCTTTTGTCAAGAAACAGCATGCGGACAAGCTCGAGGCACGCTCAGTACAGTGCAAGTTTGTGGGATATCCAAAGAACTCCAAGGGATATTTCTTCTACTGTGAAGAGGAACAAAAAGTTCTTGTTTCTCGTCATGCCTACTTCTTGGAAACTGAGTTTTTGGAAAACCAGATAAGTGGGAGCACAGTAGAACTGGAAGAAATTCCAGAACCACAAGCTATTACTGAAAGTTTGGTGGAACCAGAGGGTTCAAATGAACAGGACATTCCTACGCCGCTCCGCAGGAGTAGTAGGCAGTCTCATCCGCCCGAGAGATACTACGGTTTTCTCATAGACGGGGATAGAGAGGATTGCATCATAGATTATGATGAGCCTACTAGCTTCGAGCAGGCCGTTCAGAGCGTTGACTCGGTAAAATGGCTGGATGCAATGCGGACCGAAATGGAGTCCATGTACACCAACAAAGTATGGACGTTGGACATTGCTCCAGACGGGGTAAAACCCGTAGGATGCAAGTGGATCTTCAAAAGGAAGATTGGTGTAGATGGACAGGTTGAGACCTATAAAGCTAGACTTGTAGCAAAGGGTTTCCGTCAAAGACCTGGCTTGGACTATGACGAAACCTTTTCTCCAGTGGCTATGCTGAAATCCATTCGGATCCTTCTTGCCATTGCTGCCTTCCACGATTATGAGATTTAGCAGATGGACGTAAAAACCGCTTTTCTAAATGGAAATTTAGAGGAGTGTGCCTATATGGACCAGCCAGAAGGTTTCATTCAGAGTGGGAGCAGCGGAAAGGTGTGCAAGTTGCTTAAGTCCATCTATGGACTAAAGCAGGCATCGCGGAGTTGGAACATCTGTTTTGATGAGACGGTCAAGGAATTTGGCTTTATCAAAAATCCAGATGAACCATGCATCTATAGTAGATTTGTAGCGAGAACTGTAGTATTCCTCGTTTTATACGTGGATGACATTCTCTTAATAGGAAATGACATTCCTATGCTACAATCTGTCAAGGGTTTCTTGTCACACAGGTTCTCCATGAAAGACCTGGGTGATGCCTCTTACATCCTGGGGATCCGGATCCATCGTGATAGATCCAAGAGGATATTAGGACTTTCACAGTCCAGGTACATCGACACTATACTGAAGAGATTCAGTATGGAAGATTCCAAGCGCGGTAACCTACCGGCTTGTCACGGGATCACCCTCTCTAAAGAGATGTCTCCCAAGACTGATTTGGAGAGGGATCGCATGTCTATTATACCCTATGCTTCTGCGGTAGGCTCTATAATGTATGCGATGTTGTGTACCAGACCGGATGTAGCTTATGCACTGAGTGTAGTAAGCCGGTATCAGTCAAACCCTGGGGAGAAACACTGGATAGCGGTAAAGAACATTCTCAAGTACCTGAGAAGGACTAAGGAGATGTTCTTGGTGTATGGCGGAAAAGACCTCCAGATCGAGGCCTTTGCTGACTCCAGCTTCCAGAGTGACAAGGATGATTCCAAGTCCATGTCGGGTTTTGTCTTTACCCTCAATGGAGGGGCGGTGTGTTGGAAGAGTTCCAAACAGGTAACCGTTGCAGACTCGACGATGGAAGCGGAATACATCGCTGCATCTGATGCCGCAAAAGAAGCTGTCTGGATGAGGAAGTTCATGAAAGAACTTCAGGTGGTACCGTCCATTGTTGACCCAATACCTCTGTATTGCGACAACAACGGGGCTATAGCTTTAGCGAAGGAACCCAGGTCCCATCAGAGATCCAGGCACATCTTGAGGCGGTATCATCTGATCAGGGAGATCGTGGATCGGAAGGAGATCGAGGTTCGGAGGGTTGCTTCAGAAGAAAACACTGCAGATCCATTCACCAAGGCCCTACCCCAGACTCAGTTCGAGAGGCTGATCGAGATGATAGGTCTTCGATACGCCAGTACATGGCCTTAGTGCAAATGGGAGATTGTTAGTGTATATGCCCTAGAGGCCATTACTGTATCATACTAGTTTGTATATTACTTAATGAAAGCTTAGGATATTCAACTTGTATAAACAATCTTGCTCAATATAGTAGTATGCTACTTGGTTTGTTTCTACTTCAATGTGTACATGTGTTTATTTTGCGATATCACCTATACACATTAGTGGAGCCCTTAGGATCTTTGCTTGATTACCAGCGTTGTGATGGCAGTCACACTAGTGGGGGCTGGGTAATCTATAAGCACATCCTTATACAGGTCCCTAGTCGCAGGACTATCGAGACAGGGCATCGATACTCCGGAGTAGACTAGCGTATGCGCTTCTCATCCCAGTGTGGGAGATGGTCTGTCCCACAGCCATCAGCACGTCGTACTGGAGATAGTATACGGGTGCTCGTTGGGTTACGAGTACACTGGACAGGACTCGTCGGGAACTGACAGGTTGGTATTATACCTATCGTCAGTTTTCAGTTCCCAGGTGACATGAGTACAGCTTAGTCCGCTGACTTGACACTGGAACTTCGCCTCGAGTGTGTTCCCACTGTACTTTGACTACTACCCTACCACGGCTCAAAGGAGTCATACAAACAGGTGGTAGTTGGGTGCAGTCCCGAAGCACTTGGAGGCAGTGCCGGTTAGACAGGATTCGTCTCTCCCGGTATTGGGGGTTGACATCGCGCTGTGTCTAGGAGAGCCATTACACGAGTAGTCCCTGGCCAGGGCAAGCGAGATATACTGGTAGGCTTCCAGTGTTATCTCAGGGTGTTTTGGGCTTCACTCCGACACGACTTGTACCGCTATTGGGGGACTGACGTTTACTGCCCCCTAGGCCCGACATGCGATGTATCAGACGAACAGACCGGACTGTACGGAGAATGTCACATTCAGACTCAGTAGGAGTTCAGATGGGGTTCACCTCGTCAGCCTTCTTGTCGACATCTACCTGGGGACCGTTACGCACAGCTAGTGCCGCTTGCGATCTGTGGTTAAACCCACTGCCAGCGTAGTGTCGAGTCTTTAGAGTCCCACACAGAGGGTATTCGCCTCTGGGCAAAACAGAGTAGAGGTCGCATGGTTTTTGCGGCAGGGTTCGTTCTCATCCGTGCACTTGTGCACTTTTGGAGTCCGGACGGATTATACTAGCAGACTCTGGTTTGAGCCAGATACTGGTATATGTTTTGGGGTTGCTTTTATCTCTCAGTATTCTTGTTCCTCGGAACGAGAATGCAGGTGTGTATGCACAGTTGTTTGAGGCGGAGGAAGAGGTTTTTTATTAGGGTTTCGGAACGGGTGCGTATGCACAGTTGACAGTCGTCTTTTTCCAAACCCTAATGGAATTATGAAATATCAATTAATAATAGTAATTAAATGAAATTGTGTCATGGTTGATTTTGTTGACTTGTTGACCATGGTTGACTTGTTGACCATGGTTGAATGTTTGACAATCATCATTGCTTTGCAAGGATACTCCTTGATTCTAGCTTACATTCATTTAATGAAGTGATGATAACGGTCATTCCAAATACAACCATCAACTATTTCATTTGAATTATTATTATTAATTAGATAATTCTTTTTCTTTTGTTATGGTTGCAAGAAGAAAAAGAGCTCATTCTATCATAACCATTCTCTCTCCTCACTTGTTCTTCTTCCTCCTCTAGCTCAAGGAGAATCCTTCTCATGAGTTGAGAATCCCTCTCCTTGAGATAAAAACACCCCTTAGACACTCTCTACTCACTCTAGGATCAAAGGTTTAGCAAGCCGAAGATTCTAGTTCTCTCAAAGTTCGAGAAAGAGCCCGAAGGTTGAACCCTCAGGTGGATCCATCTTTGACGGAAGAAGGCAACGAGGAAAGCACCATCAACCTCTACAAAAGTTTGAAGAAGAAGGAGTTCAAGTTTAGGTATAACCATCTTTCCGAGTGGCTAACTCTCTTTAGCTTGTTTGCTAGTTTTAGTTTAGGAAAAGATCCCGACTTTGTTAGTCCATGTTGCCCCATGCGCTAAAAATTTGATTTTTATACCGTTTCCGCTTCCCCGTAAGAACCGGGGGTCGCAACGTGGACTTACAGTTACGTTTAGCTGACCGCTTGCAGCCTGTGGGTGGTTGATATGATCATCACCTGCTACCGGCGTATTGACGATTCTTTAGAGTCCTACACAGAGCTTTCTTGACTCAGGCAAAATGGGGTAGGGGCACATATGTGATATGTGCAGGACCGAGGATAATGCGATATGAGATGCCGTATTATATTCTCGCGATATTTAGATATGAGCCGGGCCATCGGATCAAGTGTTGATTCGATGAATCGGTACATGATATATTAGTCGGTTATATTCGATATAGCCGGATTGTCGGATCAAGTGTTGATTCGGTAATTTAATGTATAATAATATATATGATATATTGCATTACATTATCTAATATTGTCTCGCTTTATTATTTCATTTTCTCACCGGGTAATACATTGATATATATGCGATATATGTTAATTGTATTATTTTCTTTTGTTACAAATATATAATATATATGTGATATATATTATTGTAACATGATATGATTACTAATGCAACTTATTTAGTGGAGATTAAACAAAGTTGGGGTTTTATTTGGGTTAGTTCTTTCTTGCACCATCTAGAAGCTTTTCTTTTGTTATGAAGAAAATATTATGGTTGATATTTTCTTATGACTCATTGTTTAACCCAACCAAACCTTAGCCCTAGTTAATTCCCTACAAGAGTTATCCTTATCATCCTTGACCATGGTTGCATTATTATTCATATATTCATTTCATTATTCATCACAAAAGGATTATGCATTATTTCTTCTTCTTCTTCAACCTTGAGCTTTGAGAAAGCTTACTAGGTTTTCATTTTGTGATGATTTCATGCGAGAATTTGATATAAAAAGAAAGCATAAATACTACTCCATCATCCTCATCTAATCTAGCCAATTAGATTAGGGTGTTCACCTCATTAGAGTGAAAGAGCTTGAGTTATAGAAACTTCGACGTAGATCATCGGAGAAAATGAACACTACAAGCTAGCATGGATCGTTCGAGTCGTGGAGCCTTTCTTTAGTCCGGGAGATCGTGGATCACGGCGAAGGGACTTCTACTCGGAGCTTATGAAGCGAAGGAGCGGACTACAAAGGTTGTAATCCCTTACACTTAGTTGTAAAGATGTTTACTTGCATGTTAAACCTTAATAATCTAGCAAAGATCCCGGCTTTGGGTTGTTCGGCACGTTTAAATTTTTATTCGGGCATGGTTGATGCCTTATGAACCCTTGTAAGAGTGCCTAGGAACCCTACAGTGGTATCAGAGCCAGGCTAGAGCATTAGGCGACGTGTATACGAAGTTAAAACTCCGATCGAACCCCGAAACGACGATTTGAACCCCTCTCTGGACTTTTTTTAAAACTGTGATTTTTTCTGAAACACGTGGCAATAAGCCGTACAAACCGCCGCAGAACCGCGGCAATACCTTGCTTCTGCCGCGGCTCCGCGGTCGTACAGAAGACTTGTTGACTCGTTTTTCCACAGTTATATCCGTAGGTGATTATGTATATATCTGGGTATTTTTAATCTGACTCAAGTGTTGAGTGTTCTGGGGATTATTTTGTATTCGTTGATTCGATCGGAAAATTTAATTTCGTTATGTTTTTCCAGATATTTAGAAACTGTTAAAATGTTCGAACGGATATCATTAACTCATTTTTTCCCGGCACGAAAAACATTCAAGTGTTGAATTTTTCTTGGGTTTAAATCTTTCGGAAAAACGTGCAAGTAACGCAGCGGTCCCTCTAGAAGAACACAAACCTTAACTCGATTATGTGACCGTATGAACCGCCTCTAGACCTTAGGGTTTGGGGCAGTACGGCGTGCCACATATGAGGCGTTGGCTTGACCCTTCTACGGCTGGACCATTGGCACTGTGATATATTCTGGGATTATTTGAACTCCGCACAAGTGTTGAGCTATTTAGGAAATCTTGGGTATTTGATTATCCGGTCGGAAAGTTTAATATTGTCTATTTATCTAGAATGTGATACAATATATGGAATTCATATAGTTAGGCATGAAATGCGAAGTATGTGATATTTCGGATTTACGATGTCTAAAGTGATTGTGGATTCCAAATGTTGTAGTTTTACAATTTCTTTTCTGTGAGCGTAAGTGTAGTATGTAGTTGTATTGCCGGTCTTCGTTGCTATACATCAACGACGATCGGTGTATGCATACTTACTTACGTTGGTGATATGAGATATTATGTGCTGCTGTGATATGTTATATTGGATCGTCATGTTCTGAATAGCCGGGGGTTTTATGTGAGATGAGGGTTTTTATTTTCATTCATGTAAAATTCATTTGTATGTAATATTCTTTTATTGGGGCACTTCCGGGCTGAGGATGATGTCACCATTGTATATTATTTACTTTTCCGCATTAGGTAGACCCAAGGAGGGGAGCACAAGTAACCGGGTTCTAGGGACCAGTGGGAGGCCATCTCGAGGAGTCGAGACCGGGTCTCCTAACCCTAGAATTGGCAGTGTTACTTGCCGCTCTCGCAGGGGTCTAGGGATGTGGGTTTGGCTATTCATCGCGGCCGTGGAATCCGTGTGTTATAATAGCTCGTATTAAAAACACGGACATCCTAGTATATCCAATATTTCATATATGTTCTTCTGCTGCAATGTTCTGTGATGAGATCATATTACTGCCTGAGACGAATGCTTATACTATATATATATGCTGATATATAAATATTATTGCTTTCGTTTCTTCTGTGATGCTTAGGAAGCATAAGTTGATGGGATTTTTATTAATGAGATTAATAAAAGAAAAGAAACCTAAAAGATGTTGTAGAATCAAAACTTTATAAAAAGGGTAGCTACAGTTTTGCTTTGCATAGCGGTATATACGATATATCCTGCACCTTATTCGATGAGGAAAGAGCCGAGATCTCTTCACCGGGAGTGACCTCTTTAGCGAAATTGGCAGATGGTACAAACTCACGGATTAGTTTTTGACAGCTTATATAGTTCTTGCTTTGCACCACGGTATATATGATATATCCTGCACCTTATTCGATGGGGAATGAGCCGAGATCCCTTCACCGGGAGTGACCTCTTTAGCGAAACTAGAAAAGCCCCAAAAACACTCTCTTTTCAAAATCGCTCGATTCTACGACGATATCAAGTTCATTACGCTCATGGTTTTTTGAAAAACCTGCGTAGCCCTCCGTCATTTCAGATAAGTGATATTTAGTATTCGTGCTGCGGTAGTTTGGCATGCGTCAAGGCGTAGTGTACGGTAGCTGATTATTACTTATCTGTTGCATGAGATGAGATTGGATTAGGGTATTCATACGGCATTGTTTGGCATGCGTCAAGGGTCGTATGGGTAGGTTTAATTCAATCACGAAATGTATGGGTTGAACTTGACTAGCGGACTATGGGTTGTTTGGCATGCGTCAAGGTCATAGCGCGCTAGGGGTAAAAGCATTATCGGGAATTTCAAGTGTTGAAATTTTCAATGAGATTGCATACTTCTATGAGATAGATGGATCCTGATACCCACTACGAGTAAGAGCTACTCCTGGGAGAGTTTTACACAAGACAATTAGCCGATCAAGTAGGTGTCTAGAAAAGTGTTAACGGGGTTATACCTCTGGGAAAACGAGGTTTACTTTAATTAGGTCCGTGCAAAAGCACGGGGAACCTCCCTCAAGTACCGACACTGATCTGGCTGAAAGATTGACGAAATTGTAAGGTATAATTAATCCCGGCTAATCTTACCTTTTATGGTTTGAAGGAAGATTTGATAAAAACAGTGGGAAACATCCTGATTAGATAACATAATAACCAATCTAATCTTGCAAGAGCATACGTTAAAGTGTTTCTTTCTCTCTCTCTCCACGTAGCGACCATGTCAGGACTTAATCAAGATAATAAAATGGATGTATTGACTGAACCTGGTTATTATACTGAGCAGGGGATCGTTGGTCCCGTTCTTTCTTAAAAGAGTTATAAGACTGAGCAGGAAACAGGAGAATATCTGGATTCTCACGCCGCCCAAACTAAGAACATGCATGCTGATGCATCTTCTTCGGGTGTGTTAGTTATTGAGAACTGTTTCTCAGTTCACCCTACGTCCTGGGTATTAGATACCGGATCGGGATCCCACATATGTAAATTGTTACATGGGCTACGGAAAGGTAGAGAACTGGGAAAAGGTGATCATTCCGTTCAAGTAGGGAATGGTGCAAATATTGTGGCCAAAGCAGTTGGCAAATATCACCTAGTATTACCAAGTGGTAATACACTGATTCTGAATGAGTGCTATTATATACCGAACATGATGTGCAACATTATATCAGTTTCTTTATTAAGTAAAGAAGGATATAATTTTGTAGTAAAGGATAATGTTATGAACATATTCCTAGATCAAAAGTTGATTGGATCAGGCTCGTTACATAATAGCATATTCATTCTCAATCAAAATACAGTTCTTAATATACAAAGCACACACAAGAGGAAAAGTTCAGAAATGAACGAATCATACTTGTGGCATTGTAGACTTGGTCATATCAATGCGACACGACTGGCTAAGTTACATAAGGATGGATATTTGAATCCGTTCGAATTATCATCTTATGAAACTTGCCATTCATGTCTCAAAGGAGAAATGACCAAAGCTCCGTTTAGTGGACACGGATAAAGAGTTACCGAACTCTTAGGACTGGTACATAGTGATGTATGCGGTACCATGTCTACACATGCCAGGAACGGTTCTTCCTACTTTATTACATTCACTGACGATCTCTCAAGATTCGGATATGTGTTCCTTATGAAACACAAGTCTGAAGCTTTTGAGAAACTCAGAGAATATAAGCACGAAGTAGAGAACCAAACGGGCAAAAGTATTAAGATCTTTCGATCTGATCGAGGAGGAGAATACTTGATCAATGAGTTCCTAGATTATCTAAAAGAGAATGGGATTCTCTCTCAGCTTACTCCTCCTTATACACCACAGCACAACGGTGTATCGGAACGGAGGAATCGCACCCTATTAGATATGGTGCGCTCTATGATGAGTACTGCTGAGTTACCTATTTCCTTCTGGGGTTATGCGCTTGAGACAGCCATAGACCTATTGAATAGGGTTCCCACCAAATCTGTGCCCACCACTCCATATGAGATATGGAAAGGAAAGAGACCACATCTTAATTACATTAAGATATGGGGTTGTCCGGCCTATGTCAAAAGACAAAATCCGGACAAACTCGAGACAAGATCTGTCTTATGTAAGTTTGAAGGATATCCCAAAAATTCACAAGGGTATATTTTCAACCACCCCGAGGAACAAAAGGTGTTTGTTTCTCGACATGCCACTTCCTTAGAAAACGGTTTTCGTATGAAACAGATTAGTGGCATTGAGGTAGAACTGGAAGAGCTTCCAGCGGCACAAACTATAACAGAACACTTGGTAGAACTAGAGGATTCAGTAGTACTCGACGAACCCCAGCCTCTCCGCCGATCTAGCAGGGTTTATCGTCCACCTGAGAGATACTACGGTTTTCTCATTGATGGTGGAAGCGGGGATTGCATCATGGAAGATGATGACCCGACTAGTTTCGAGCAGGCCATCACGAGTGGTGACTCTGTGAAATGGCTAGATGCAATGCGATCTGAGATGGAATCCATGTACACCGACAAAGTATGGACTTTGGAAAATGCTCCTGACGGGGTAAAACCCATTGAGAGCAAGTGGATCTTTAAAAAGAAATTTGGTGTAGATGGAAAAGTTGAGACTTTCAAAGCTAGACTTGTTGCAAAAGGTTTTCGTCAATGACCAGGTGTGGATTATGACGAAACCTTTTCTCCTGTGGCTATGCTTAAGTCCATCCGGATCTTACTTGCTATTGCTGCATACCATGACTACGAAATCTGGCAAATGGATGTTAAGACCGTCTTTCTAAACAGTGATTTAGAAGAGTGCGTGTACATGACTCAGCCAGAGGGCTTCGTAGATAGTGGGAGCGGCGGAAAGGTGTACAAACTGCTTAAATCCATCTATGGGTTAAAGCAAGCATCGCGGAGTTGGAACATCTGTTTTGATTTTGTAGTCAAAGAGTTTGACTTCATCAAAAAAGTAGATGAACCTTGTATCTATAAGAAGGTTGCAGAGAGTAAGGTAGTCTTCCTCGTATTGTACGTCGATGACATACTCTTGATAGGAAATGATGTTCCTATGCTGCAATCAGTCAAGCTCTTTTTATCACAATGATTCTCAATGAATGATCTAGATGATGCCTCCTGCATTCTGGGAATTATGATCTATAGAGATAGATCTAAACGGATACTGGGATTATCCCAATCCAGGTATATTGACACCATACTTAAGAGGTTTAGTATGGAAGAATCCAAACGTGGGAACCTACCCACGATCTCTGGACTCACTCTCTCCAAAGAGATGTCTCCCAAGACTGATTTGGAGAGAGCTCGCATGCAAGGGATACCCTATGCTTCGGCAGTAGGCTCTATCATGTATGCGATGCTATGTACGAGACCCGATGTAGCATACTCACTAAGTGTAGTGAGTCGGTATCAAGCAGATCCTGGAGAGAGTTACTGGATAGCTATGAAGAACATTCTCAAGTACTTGAGAACGACTAAAGAGATGTTCTTGGTATATGGTAACGGAGAACTCCAGGTGGAGTCCTTTACCGATTCGAGCTTCCAAAGTGATAAGAACAACTCTAAGTCGCACTCGGGATTTGTCTTTACCCTTAATGGAGGGGCGGTGTGTTGGAAGAGTTCCAAACAGGATACCGTTGCAGACTCGACGATGGAGGCTGAATACATCGTTGCCAACGATGCTGCCAAAGAGGCTGTCTGGATAAAGAAGTTCATTAGTGAACTTGGTGTGGTTCCATCCATTGAGCATCCAATACCTCTGTATTGCGATAACAATGGAGCTGTGGCTTTGGCCAAGGAACCCAGGTCCCATCGAAAGTCCAGACATATTTTGAGGCGGTATCGCCTGATCAGGGAGATAGTTGATCGCCGGGAGATCGAGGTCAGGAGAGTAGATACGAAGGACAACACTGTGGATCTACTCACGAAGGCCATTCCCCAGATACAGTTTGAGAGATTATTCGGGATGCTAGGTATGAGATACTACAACAGCTGGCCTTAGTGCAAGTGGGAGATTGTTAGTTATGTATATGCCCTAGAGGCCATTGTTGTACATATGATGTATATTATAATGGATGCTTGGATATATATCAAGAGGACTTTCTTGCTCGTCATGATAGTATGCTATTTGGTTTCACTTTATCTTAACATGTTGACTTGTATTGGTTTACTGTCTTACTCTCAAATGTTGATAAAGCACTTAGGATCTGTACTCGACTACTGGGACTGTGATGAGATCATAATAGTGGGGCCACGGTAGTCGATGAGTACATCCTATAACTGTTCCTAGTCGGTGGTGTGTCGAGACAGGGCATCGATACACCAGAGTAGACTAGCGTATACGCATCTTGACCCATATGATGGGCGATGGATTATCCCATATCCATCAGTGTTTGACATCAAGGATGGTGTACGGATGCTCAGTAGAGACTGGGTACACTGGACGGACTCGCCGAGAACTCCCAGATGGTGATATACCACACGTCAGAAGGCAGTTCTCTGGTAACACTGGTACAGGGTAGTCTGTAGACCCGAGATCAACATAGAGTCTTGTGTGATTCCCACTGTGCTTTGATTTCCACCTTACCACGTCCAAGAAGGCGTGCAAAACGGTGGCTTTTGGGTGCAGTCCCGAATCACATGGAGGCAATGAGCGATAGGAGGGGATTCGTCTCTCCCGGTATAGGGAGTTGATGTTGTGCTGTGTTCGATTGGCTATAACTGGAAGTCCCTGGCCAGGGATGATATAGAGATTTACTGGTAGATATTACCAGTAGTTTCTCGACCCGTTATGAGCCTCACATCGACATGACTTATCGGTTACTGGAGTCTGACGTATACCACCCCTAGACTAGATATGCAACATATCAGACGAAGAGACCGGACTGTACGGGAGTGTTACTGATTGGATTCACAGGAGAATTGACAGGCTAGCTTGTTGATCTTCTGATCGCTCAATACCTGGGTGGCTGTTACGTTTAGCTGACCGCTTCCAGCTTGTGGGTGGTTGATATGATCATCACCTAATACCGGCGTATTGACGATTCTTTAGAGTCCTACACAGAGGTTTCTTGACTCAGGCAAAACGGAGTGGGGGCACATATGTGATATATGCAGGACCGAGGATAATGCGATATGAGATACCATATTATATTCTCGCGATATTTAGATATGAGCCGGGTCATCGGATCAAGTGTTGATTCGATGAATCGGTACATGATATATTAGTCGATTATATTCGATATAGCCGGATTGTCGGATCAAGTGTTGATTCGGTAATTTAATGTATAATAATATATATGATATATTGCATTATATTATCTAATATTGGCTCGCTTTATTATTTCATTTTCTCACCGGGTAATACATTGATATATATGCGATATATGTTAATTGTATTATTTTCCTTTGGTACAAATAAATAATATATATGTGATATATATTATTGTAACATGATATGATTACTAATGCAACTTATTTAGTGGAGATTAAACAAGGTTGGGGTTTGATTTGGGTTAGTTCTTTCTTGCACCTTCTAGAAGCTTTTCTTTTGTCATGAAGAAGATATTATGGTTGATATTTTCTTATGACACATTGTTTAACCCAACCAAACACTAGCCGTAGATAATTCTCTACAAGAGTTATCCTTGTCATCCTTGACCATGGTTGCATTATTATTCATATATTCATTTCATTATTCATCACAAAAGGATTATGCATTATTTCTTCTTCTTCTTCAACCTTGAGCTTTGAGAAAGCTTACTAGGTTTTCATTTTGTGATGATTTCATGTGAGAATTTGATATAAAAAGAAAGCATAAATACTACTCCATCATCCTCATCTAATCTAGCCAATTAGATTAGGGTGTTCACCTCATTAGAGTGAAAGAGCTTGAGTTATAGAAACTTAGACGTAGATCATCGGAGAAAAGGAACACTACAAGCTAGCATGGATCGTTCGAGTCATGGAGCCTCTCTTGAGTCCGAGAGATCGTGGATCGCGGTGAAGGGACTTCTACTCGGAGCTTATAAAGCGAAGGAGTGGGCTACAAAGGTTGTAATCCCTCACACTTAGTTGTAAAGATGTTTACTTGCATGTTAAACCCTAATATTCTAGCAAAGATCCTGGTTTTGGGTTGTTCAGCACGTCTAAATTTTTATTCGGGCATGGTTGATGCCTTATGAACCCATGTAAGAGTGCCTAGGAACCCTACACATTATGATGAGGGTGAAGAGGTGATAATTTTTTTATGAAAGGGGTATAGGGTTTTGGGGAGTATTTTGAGATGGGTCTTGAGGGTAGAAGGTGGAGGGAGATGAGGAAGAAGAAGGAGAAGAAAATGGTGGAGAAAAACAAATGAGGCAGCCCCCTCTCTCTCTCAATTATTCTCACTCTCTCTCTCCAAGCATGCCTACCCCTCATCATTATGTCCTCTCTCTCTCTCCTCAATCATTCCTCTCATCTCTTTCTTTTCTCACCAAAATAAAACCATAACAAAAAACAACACAAATGAACATGTAACCAAATGAAACATGTCATGGTGCACAAACCATGGAAACTGTAAAAACACGGATTTTCCTTAATCGCGATTGGCAGTGCACAAATCGGGTTTTTATCCAAACTGCATATAATAAATTTTAAAAATTCCAAATCCTTTAATTATATTTTTAAATGAATAAATAATTTTAATTTCCATTTATTTCACAATTATTGGTATATATTTATACCCTTTTTCGAAAACCCCAATTTCCCAAATCGGGCAGTTTTCGGGAAAAATATTATTTTAATATTAAATTCCAAAAATAATATTTTATATTTTCTGAAATGTTACATACTTTGTCTCAAATCACCCAAGAATTTGTGTGGAGCTAAATGAAATTACCAAGAGTTGTGAAGAAATAGTGAGCAAAGGAATTTGGCTTCAAGAAAAAGAATAGGCTCGGCGAAAGAATTTTTTTGCTCTCTGTGGAAATTGCAAGTGGTGAGGTTAAGCAACAACGGGTGAGTGTAATGTATATCAATAATTTAATCCCTCCACAAAAGATCAACACAAAATATCTTATCAAATATCCTAACAAAGACAAACACCAATTAATGCCAAATGAAAAATCTCACCCACTCCATTTGCCACTGCACAAGAAAATGTTCACTGGCCCATGAATTTCGAAATTACAAAGCCCACAAAAATTCCCTCGTAAAATCAACTCATGAATATTTGCTAGCCACTAAATTTCCATGCCAAGAAATTGCTAGCAAAAAACACGACGCACAGATTCCAAAAATTAAACTCAAAGTTTAAATCGGAAGAAAAGAAAATGGAAACTTCAAAAAGTAATCTTGTAACGGATCACAAGAAAACCCCTCATCCGTATATACATACCTGCATCCGTATTCGACTGAATACGGATACAAAGAGACGAAAATATTCTAACAATATAATACTAGGATCCGGCTTAAACCAAAGCCCACTAGTATGATCCGTCCGATCATGATCCGTGCATAAGTGCACGTATATGATTGAACCCTGCCATAAAACCATACGGCCTCTACAACGTTTCTCCCGAACTTGGGAAAACTTTCTGTGGGGGACTCTAAAGACTCATCAATACGCTGGCAGTGGGTTTAACCACAAACACGTCAGTGGCACTAGCTGTGCGTAACGGCTGCCCATGTATTGAGCGAAAGGGAAGCTAACGAGCGAACTCATCCTGAAACCCTACTGAGCCTGTCAGTGACAATATCCGTACAGTCCGGGACGTTCGTCTGTGAGTATCCTATATCGGGCCTAGGAGGCTGGTAAACGTCAGACCCCCAATAGCGATATAAGTCGTGTCGGAGTGTAGCCCAAAACACCCTGAGAAACTACTGAAATACCTACCAGTAAATCTCACTTTCCATGGCCAGGAAATTTCTGTAATGGCTCTCCTAAACACAGCGCGATCTCACCCCCAATACTGGGAGAGACGAATCCCATGCCGATCCGCTCACTACCTCCATGTGGCTCGGGACTGTACCCAACTAAAACCTGTTTGCACGATTCCTTTGAGCCGTGGTAGGGTAGTAATCAAAGTACGGTAGGAATCCATACGAGACAAATGACGATCTAAGGTCAATGGAATAGCCTGTACATATGTCACCAGGGAACTGCTATCTGACGATAGGTATAATACCAACTAGCATGTTCCCAGCGAGTCTGTCCGGTGTACTCATAACCCAATGAGCACCTGTGTACTATCTTAGTTGAACCAACTGACACCAATGGCTTGTGAGACCGGTCACCGCCCTTCGTCGGGGTCTCGATCCGTATACACTAGTCTACTCATGGAGTATAGATGCCCAGTCTCGAAACTCCCACGACTAGGGACACTTTAAGGATGTGCATATAGACTACCCAGCTCTCGCGTATATGATCGCCATCATACTGCTGGCAGTCAAGCAAGAATCCTAAGGGCTCTATCAACGTGTAATAGTGATCTGTAATGTCACCTAGAGTAGGTACACGATGATAAAGACAAACAAGATAGCATACTATCATCTCGGGTAAGACTGTCCTACCGGTATAGGTCCTCCCTCAATCATTACAATCACGTGCCTGCGATCCAATAATTGACTTTGAGGGCACTATATCCAACAATCTCCCACTTGCACTTAAGGCTAATTATTGCGATGTCGCATACTCACAGCCCGTGTGATACCAAACACCCAACTTCTCTACTGATCAGTCTCACAAAGCTTGTTTGTGAAACTATTGCGTTCGAGAAATAGTCTCAGTGAGTGTATTCACTCTGATGTTTCTTTCTATGTCTCTCCTTATCTCAAGTTCATGGAGAAAGCCATTTCCTGAATTGAGCAATACTTGTCTTAGAATATGTCTGGATATCTGATAGGACCCAGTTCACAAATGAACTCCAAATCCAGCAAACTTCTTAGACTGTATCGTCAACTGAATTTAATCAGTATCATGCGCCATGCCTCCCTTAGTATCTGCTTGGACCACCTGTCCAAACTACTGCCCCTTGTCAGAAGGAAAACTATAACTCTGATAGTCACTCTGTCATCCAGGTCACCTTGGAAGCCTGGAATGATAACTGTCTCCCGAAGGAGACTGTCATTATCAAATCACTAGAACATATATACTTATGTTCATAAAACTGCTTCCGAACGTTTCTCCAGGATTGGATTAATATATCAACTGATTGCAGCTTATGCAAAAACAACATCTGGTGTGGTACTTGACATCTCATGATTGACTCAATTACCTAAGCAAGTGATATGCCAATCATGCACATCCCTCTTCCGTTTAGTCTATAAGACACCTTTAAAGAGGGTGACTCCATCACCTGCAGGTACACCACCATGCCAGGAGTCGTCTATTCTAAAATACCTTTAGAATACTGTCTAAGTACCCAGATTGGGACACTTCCAAATTCTAGATCTAAAACTATAGATCTAGTAACCAGAATGGCTGATATTATATCCATATCTTATGTGGAGAAACCAATGTGTGACAACCACAGTATAACCGATCGTAGTATAGGAATTTCACTTCCTATTCTGTGTATGTCATACAAATACCAGGACATCACATCCTACTACCTTCTTAACAGATCCATCCCCTATTCTGATGAAGTCAAAGCCCATTGTTAGTTGTATGTATGCCCTAGAGGCCAGTATTGTACAGATGATATATATTATATTGGATGCTTGGACATATATAGAGATGACTTTCTTGCTCGATATGATAGTATGCTATCTGGTTGCTCTTTATCTTAACATGTACACTTGTCTCTTTAAACTGTCTTATAGTTACATGTTGGTAAAGCCCTTAGGATGTGTACTTGACTACCAGGACTATGATGTAGATCATACTAGTAGGGACATGGTAGTCCATAGGTACATCCTTCAAGGTCCCTAGTCGTGGGTGTATCGAGACGGGGCATCGATATACCAGTGTAGACTAGCGTATACGCTTCTCGACCCATGAGATGGGCGATGGATGATCCCATATCCATTGGTGTTTGACATCAGAGATGGTATACGGGTGCTCAGTGGAGACTGGGTACACTGGACGGACTCGCCGAGAACTCCCAGATGGTATTATACCTCACGTCAGATGGCAGTTCTCAGGTGACACTTGTACAGGTTAGTCTGTAGACTCGAGATCGTCATAGAGTCTTGTGTGATTCCCAGTATGCTTTGATCTCCACCTTACCACGTCCAAGAGGGCGTGCAAAACGGTGGTCTTTGGGTACAGTCCCGAGTCATATGGAGGCAATGAGCGATAGGAGGGGTTTCGTCTCTCCCGGTATTGGGGGTTGATGTTGCGCAGTGCTCGATTGGCAGTAACAGGCAAGTCCTTAGCCAGGGCTGATCAGAGATCTGCTAGTAAGTGTTACCAGTAGTTTCTCGACCCGTTATGAGCCTCATATCGGCACGACTTAGCGGTTATTGGGGTCTGACGTTTACTACCCCTAGATTTGATATGCGACGTATCAGATGAACAGACCGGACTGTACGGTAAGTGTTACTGGTTGGATTCACAGGAGTGTGAGCGGGCTAGCTCGTCGATCTTCTGATCTCTCCATACCCGGATGGCCGTTACGTTTAGCAGACCGCTTGCGGCTTGTGGGTGCTTGATTTGATCATCATCTGCTGCCGGCGTATTGACGAGTCTTTAGAGTCCTACACAGAGGTTTCCTGGCTCAAGCGAAACGAAATAGGAGCGCATATGAGATATGTGCAGGACCGAGAATAATGCGTGTATGTGATACCGTATTCCATTCTCCCTATCAATGTATCGATTGGTTATATGCGATATAACCTAGATATCGAATCAAGGATTGATTCGATAAGCCGATATATAGGATACTAGTCGGTTGTATGCGATATGACCGGATCGTTAAATCAAGTGTTGATTTAATGATTTAATGTATAATTATATATTTGATATATTACTTTGCATTAACTAGTATTGGTTCACTTTAAATGGATTTTCTCACTTGATGTGCAAGTTGTATATATGTGATATACTTTTGTGCACATGTTTGTATCATGTTTGATGATACTTGCTCATTTGGTTAAGTGTAAATAATTAAACCTTGGTTAAGTAAATGGTTAGGGTTTTTATTTATTCATTCATTTATCTTTTTAATTTGGATTAAAAAGAAATTGCAAAAGAAAACAAAATGGTTGCTATCATTCTTGAAGCTTGTTGAAGCTTCATGAAGCTTTGACCAAAGTGATCATTTTGTCTTCATGCTTAACCCTAACCATTCATCTAACCTTAGTCAATTCTCTACACCTAAACATGGTTCATATTATGATAAGTATTCATTTCTTTTGCATTTTAAAATAAATACTCATCATATTCTATCTTGAGCTTCTTCTTCTTCTTCAAGAAAAAGCTTGCCATCATCAATGGCTTCTTGAGCAAAAGTGTGAGAAATCCAATTCTAAAGTGAACCCACCTCCTATTTCTTCACCCTCTACCTCTTGCCAAGTAGTATAGGGTGTTTTCTTCACAAGTTTCACAACTTGGTGAAGTTGGAGCTTGATCTTGTGTAACCTCGACGTAGATCATCTTCGGCATCGTAGCCGACGACTGTTCCGCTCATTTCTCCGATGAAGCCGATGCGAGAGTCCAGGATTCGAGATGGACAGCGAGGGTACAACTACGTGGAGCTAAGGAAGTGGAAAACCGGAACTACAAAGGTTGTAGTTTCCTACTTTTAGTTAAGTTGTTAACTAGTTTCCTTTTCGCCTAAAATTCTAGTTAACGATCCGATTAGAGTTTCTCGGCACTTGTAAAATTTGAAATTGGCATGGTTGATGCCTTGTGAGACCTCTTGAGAGTGCCTAGGAACCCTACAGTGGTATCAGAGCCTAGCTAGAGCCTTAGGCGAAGTGTAGACGACGTTTGAAATCCGAATCGAACCGAAACCCCAAAACATATTGCTCTCTGGACTTTTTTCAAAAACTGGGTTTTTTCCAGATTAAAAATGCTTAGAAAATTCAGCAGGGAATTCTAAGAATTACGGTGCAAAAATTATCTCATGATGCCTCTATAGCGCGGCGGAACCGCGGCAGAAGCCTGGCTTCTGCGGCGGTTCCGCGGCCACTTGATGGGATTTGCCTCCAAACTTTGCACAGTAATTCATGTTTTCAGGTGCTGAGTTTTCTGGGAATTTTTAATTTGCACTCAAGAGTTGAGTTTTCTGGGGTGTTTTGGAGCTTCGATTATTCGATCGGATTATCAAATTTTGTCTATGTGTTTTTCCGGATATTTTAGAATATGTTAAAAAGTTTGACCGGATGTAAATACCCAATCTTTCCCCTGCCAGGAAATTTCCAATTGTTGGACTTTTCCGTTGTTTAATGACGTTCTAAGTAGTGCACGTAACGCGATGGTCCCTCTAGAAGACAACAAACCTTAACTCGATTATGTGACCGTCTTGAACTGCCCTTTGAATCTTGTGGTTTGGGGCAGTACGGCGTGCCACATGTGAGGCGTTGGCTTGACCCTTCTACGGCTGGACCGTTGGTACTGAGGCATGAAGTGAACGTCTTTGAACTTATTTCATGTGTTGAACGGTTTCGGGAAAACTTGGGTGTTCGAATGTTCGATCGGAAAGTTTAATATTTTCTATTTATCCGGAATGGGATACAATAATTGGAATTCACAAATAGTTATGAGATAGCTGAATGAATGCTATAAATCTAGCAGTTTAGTCTCACTTGATATTGAAAAGAGTTTTCGATAATGGGACTAAAATGCGGGGTTTATAATTGTTAGGCATGTGATGTCTAAGTATTTCATTTGATTAGGCATGCGATGTCTAAAGAGGTTGCGGATTCCAACTGTTGTAGTTTTACACTTTCTTTTCAGTGACCGTAAGTGTAATATGTGATATCGCCGGTTTCGTTGCTATATGTCAACGATAATTGGGATGCGCATATTTACTTACGTTGATGACATGTGATGTTATGTGTTGCTGGATATGTTATATTGGATATTCGTGTTTGAATAGCCGGGGTTTTTTATGTGAGATGAGTGTTTTTCATTTTCATTCATGTAAAAACTTGTATGTAATATTCTTTTATTGGGGCACTTCCAGGTTGCGGAAGATGTCACCCCTTTGTATATTATTTACTTTTCTGCACTAGGATAGACCCAAGGAGGGGAGCTGTAGCGTTTTGAAAATCGTTTCGGTGAAATTTCGAAAAATCGGTAAAATAAAGGGGTTTTCTGTAAAAAGTCAAAATACAAATATCTTATTATAAAAATTAAATATACATATTCTAGCTATGTAATTGCTATTATTTGGTGTTTATTGAGCCGCTGGTGAAATTTCAAATTTTCTGAAAAAATATTATTTTATTATTATTTTAAGCCGTCACTAATACATTTAATTAGGGAAAATTACAAATTGGAATGAGTTGAAACAAATTTTGTGCATCATAAAACTTTAAATAAAAATTTATCATGTGATTTTTGGTATGAAATCATTTGCCAAAACGGTTTAGAAATTATTGAAGAAAAAAGGCTTTTTTAGCGTAAATGGATGTTTGGGGTATTGTATTTATCAGTTTTCATCACCCCACACCCGTGCACACACCCACGCACCCCCACTTACTTCTCCCCTTAGCTAAATTCAGCAGCCCCCATTTTTTCCCCACTTGAATTTCAAAGGAAAAGAAATGAAAGAAAAGAAAAGAAAATGGATAAATTAGTTAGACTTTTGACCTTGAATTGACTTTGACTTTCTCCCCATTTTTCTCCACCTCCCTCTCTCTCATCCCCCACTCATTTTCTGGCCAAAATCTGAACCCCAACAGCCCTTCATTCTTCATCTCCTTCTCTTTAAAAAAGTTCTTCAAAAATGCTAGAAAAATCCACAAAAAATCAAGCAAAAATCCAAATCAAAATCCACCTCCTACCCATTTTCCCTTGGCTACCATAGCATGGATCTAGGGATTTAGATTTCAATTTGGGAGGCTAAGTGTGCTTGTGGGTTCTTCAAATTATTTGGGTATAAATTCTAACCTTTTTGCTTAATGTGTTGTTAATTGCTTAGGTTAGCTTAATTAATTGTTTAATTAGGTTTTTAATTAGTTTTAGGTGCATGATTTAAAATTCAAGAGAGGGGTTTGATTTTAAATTGGTATTCTGTGTTGTGAGATTTAGTTTATGTGATATAATTGACATATTAATGTTATGCTAAATCCAATTTAAGTTGCTAGTTTGCATATTTGTTAATTTAAAAGTGATAATTATATAATTGGTAAACTAGGTTTTTTAAATAATTATATTCTTATGAGATAAAATTCAAATTTAGGTTTCATGTCATTATAAAGATTATATTGAGTGGTTTAATGCTTTTTGTTCATGGAAATCCAATATAAATTGTAGTTTGTGCATTTTTTTGCTTTGAAATTGTTAAAAAGGGTATTTTGTAAACTAGAATATTAGGGTTTTTGGAATTTAATGAGATTAAATTCCGGAAATGATTTCTACGACTTATTTAAGATATTTAATAAATTTATTGGCCTCTACATTCATTTAAACAACATGTTTTGTACAAAAACGGTGAATTGTGCTCGCTAGATTTTCGGAAAAATGACTTTTTGAGTGAAATTGGCGTTTTTGTGAGTTTCAACCTAGTTTATATTAAAATTAGTGTTCGTGAATGTGCAAATGAGTGTATTTGGGTTTTTCTCGATGGTTTGGCGTTTGTACGCCGACGTCGAGGGTTTTTGGGTTGATTTGTGAAAGCAACCATAGGTTTTGACCTATGTGGGATTCGTGCATCGTTTTGATCATGAGTCGGATTTTAATGAGATATGGTGCATTATGATATGTAGGTACCCCCATGTAGACTTCGAGACGACAAGCAAGCGCGTGGCGACGTCGGCACCGGCTAGCGAGGACCAGGTGAGTAGATTTATATCTATGGGGAGAAGTCGGGTGGATGGCGTATAGCACCCCCGCAGTCCGTGGTGGTGTATACGGATGCGTATACACACCAACATTTATTATATGTTATTTAGGATTAATAACGATGCTTAGGATGGATATTGGTGTGTTGGACTATTTTTAGTGTTGCGAACCTTAGGGTAGTGTTGCACTACACATACACACATACATACTTGCATACATTCCTATTGATATGTGCTCATGGGATTCTTTATAATTATGTGTTCACATGGGTATGGGACTATGTGTTCACATACGGATTGAGGATGATACTTGGGATTGAGCTGAGTCGATGAGATTTGATTTGAGGCCGTGAGATCGGTAATATAGCAGGGTTCGTATCTTAGATACGACATGACGTTGTAGCGGGTCCTTGACGTAGTGTTTCACACATGTCCATGCATACGTAGGCGGTATCAGTATGGTACTAGACGTAGATCAGTACCCCGATCATGATATTTGATAAAGAGGATACCAGGTGAATAGTATGATGAATGTGATATTGAACCGTACCCAGATTGGGATGCCGTACGACGGATTTACGTACGAGCTATATTGATGATTGATCCGCACTCTTGACTTGGGATGCCTGATTATAGATATGGTATCGGATATGATATTATTGAGGCGGGATCACCGACTATACATATACAGGTATGTATATGTATCGACTCAGATGATAGGCGGTTTCCTTACCTGTAGTTCAGCTTGTTAGTTCAGCCGTATAGTTTAGTGTAGTTGTTAGATTAGATTAGACTTCTTAAATATTTCAAAAACTAACGAATTGTGGGCATTTTTAAAGACAGCTCAAGGGAATCTACGGATATTTCAAAAAAGACGTATCTTTTCATAAAAACACAGTAGCCCCTATTTTCAAAACCCCATGATTCGTGTTATTTCAAAAGGCACCATTTGTAGGACTTATATTAGATTATTGCAGATTAGTTATCGTTGTGTCTAGTATTCAGCTCCCGCACATTATTGTTGTTCGCTCTGCCTCGCATATTTATTTTGCTGCATATTCCATTATTGATATCATGTTGTTAGGACACCAGCACCATTACCGATGATGCGTATGTACCACGTACACCTACTTGCCGGCTCACACACATCTTCATCGGTAATTACCATGTCACGTACACTTTAGAGAATATAATTGCTTGACTTAGATTGTTAGCTAGTAGTGTTGACATGATATTAGTGTACTTCCCTTATATGTCATATTAGACATTGTAGTTATTACTTACCACTTCATGCATACTGTTATTCAGTTGTTCATGCCTAGTTCATTATCATTGACATATGCACTTGTGATGATTTCTTGAGATTTATGATATTTCTGGATTTCGGGGAAAGCCGCAAAATTTACAACTTATGATCTTTTAAAATATAAAATGTTGCGGTTTTCTAGTGATGTAAAGTGTCGTCCACCATGAGTTTGCTGTGGTTTTGGAGATCCGTGTCGAGGAGTGGAGGAACCGTCACGGGTACATGGTGGGCCCGGTATGGTACCCCGGGGCAAGAGGAATGTGGTGTTGACGTTGAGCCTGGCTGGGGAGCACTACCTACCGGTGATATTACCCGACGCGTCGGATATCCGGAGGATACCGTCGTGGTCTTGAGATGGATGGTAGGGGCCGGTCTGGACTGACGGCGCCCTAGATATTGAGATTGAGACATTGATATTTCGAGACAGTGAGATTTATGTTTTGTGTCGATGCTAGACACTGTTGATGATGATTTCATTTATGATACCTCAGTTTAAAAATACGAAGGAAATCTCACTAATTTATGAAAACAGTTTCTTCATTTACATGTATGCTGTTTTCATGCATTCATACCTCACTCATATGATATATTGCTACCTGAGGCACTGACACGGGCACATGTGATTACACTCGGGTTAGATATTACCCTAGACATTGTCATAGGCTGCCTGTTATACATATATTTGAGGATATATTATGATTATTGACCTAGGATTGCGTTATTTATGCGATTTCTTTGCGTAGATGTTCGTCTATTCACGAGTTGGCAACTCACCCCCGTTGTGCCCCAGTTTCTTGCAGGTTTTGCCGTACAGGTTTCATTACGGCTTTGCGGGCTCAGTTCATTCGGGTGACTTGCTAGTAGGTGGGTTTTTCTTGTATCGTACCCTTCATATTACCTTGTATAATATTATTCAGTTGTATCTAGTAAATTCCATCAACCAAACATGTATTTATTGAGATAGAGACCAGTATTGTTTATTCTTTCGACCTTAGAGTCGCTCGTTACATTTCTGGTGGTTTTGAGTTTCCTTTTGAGTTTTGATCCTCGCCGTTGGCGTTGTATATTATATTGCTTGTGTGGTTGTGATCGTCGATTGACGAAGAGCTAGCTCCCGCTTGGGGATGCCTTTTTCTTGATTTCGTATACTATTCATGTTGTATCCCGTTTGAGGGCCAGTATTTACAAAGGAGACTCTGCCGAAATTTTCAGTAAATTTTTGATGTTTTAAAAAACCGCATAATTCGGCTTATGCTATTGAAACTACTTGCTTTAAGTTGGTTTTTCCTGCACTCTACTACTTTTCTTGGTTTGGATTTCTGAGTTTTCGGTTTACTTAGATTACGTACGCCTCGAGGCGTTCGTAGTTTAAGTGCTGGTCATGTTCCATACTTTCGGAACGTGACAAAGTTGGTATCAGAGCGTTAGGTTTTATCCTTCGGAGCGTAGGATGACCCTTGGTTGATGGAATAGGTGACTAAAGTAGAGTGACGTACCGTTGGTATGTTCCGCGGCATATTTACGACACGCCACTCCACTTATGAAGCCTTAGGATGTACATTTCCTTGTTCAGTATTATATTCCTTCCTGATCTAGCCTCATCGGTACCAGTTTGGTTTTGCTGCTACGGTTACAGGAAGGGAGAGCTACGGCTAGAGTTGCGGTCAGCACAAGCTCATCACGAACGAGGACTGACCAGGGCGAAATTCCGGCGACACATGATTGCAGAGATGTGTCTTTTTACTGTGTTTCCGCGCCACGAGCGTTTGGCGGATCGCCTTTATGAGGTTACTCGGAGGTGCTGATCGACACTAGAGGATTGAGCCAATGATAAAGGCCAGCCAGATTTTGATGACCGTTGGTGTGTTGCTTACTCCTGATGATTGAGGCACCGTTCAGCATGCAGACGAGTGAGCCAGTTGTTGCTGCGAGCGACGAGATATCGCCCCATATATTGGAGCTATTGCAGTACAGATTGTACTAAGAGATGATAGAAGGTCGCTAGTCACCCGAGGATGAATGACTAGGACATGTGGTTCGTTCGCCTACCCGATGAGACGTCATCAGATAGATTGATTCCAGCTAGAAACGACTTCACGCAGAGACGTGAGGGTCGACAGAGACGATCGAATGTCGGAAACCTATTATTCTAAGTTTAAAGTAGTCGGAAAGACATGCAGGCAATTCTATGGTCCCTCTAAAAGAATGAAACCCTAACTCGACTTAATGACCGTGTGAAAGCCTTTGAACCTTCGGGTTTGCGGCAGTTCTACGGCGCCATTAGTGAGGCTTGTGTTTGCCCTTCTACGGCTGGACCACCGATGCTGTGGTATGTATTCGATACTATTAAACTGTACCAAGATGTTGAGCTCTTGGGGGATTATGAGGTTTTGACGAATCGATCGAATGGTTCGACTTAATTCGGATGCTAGGTGGTGAGATGCATTCTTGGGAGACTCCAGATACGAGGATAGCCGTTGGAGCTCAGTCCATGCAGCCACGACGAGACGAGTCCGAAGCGGTCGACATTAGAGAAAAGTGGAGTAAAAGGTTCGCACCAGATCTAGATGAGATGACGTTCCACTCTGCCGACATCAGAGATGCGATGCGCATGCCGAGGCATGGTACTTGGACTTACCTTCCAGAAGGAGTCGCGATGGGTATGCAGCCGTTCCAGAGCAAGATGCAGATATAGGAAAGGACGATGACTTCCGGACAGTTGGCAGAGACGAGGCATGGAGTAGACCGTGAGCAGGATTCCTTCCAGGACACTGCTGCAATAATACTTGCACCCAGGATCAGATGTGTCATGTACATTCAGAGAGCCAGAGGCCGACGCCAGTGATATGCTGTCTTACGAGTGGTCGTGATGATTGACCGGGAGATGACAAGAGATGTGCAAGAACTGGATCATCCCCGTTAGCACACCTGACAGGGCCGATGAGCCGATGGACCGAGAGATTGGTAATTCACAGTGAAGACCTTGACCCAGGAGTGGTCATGGTTACGCACACCAGCAGGACAGAGTTCATGATCATCGACGAGACGTCCCACTAGTGACCGTGACAGTTGGCCGAGATTCTTAGAGGATGCGCTTGAGCGGTACTATTCCGCCATTATTGATTACGATGTTTTGGGTGATTTATTCGTATGATTTGATTTTGATGATTGAGGATTTACGATCTTTGCACAGTGTTGCACTTGATATCGTTTTCGTGCTTTAGTTTCACATGTTTGTGATTTTACGGTTTTAAACAGTTGAGTTGGTTTTGTGCGTATGCATGCACACGATTTCGTTCCTACACTCGGTATAGTTTATATATGCTTGCAGTGCACTGATACGCCTTTTGTGTACTTAGATGCACTGGACTTCGATTTCGATTGTGATACTCGATATTTGTTTTGTGCACCTTGTGCACCTGATTGATTTTGCGCACGTTCGGAGCTTGATATTGGATTTCATGATTTCGTGCACGATGGATGCACCTGATTTGGATTTTCGCGCATGTTGGGCGCATGTTTTGAAGGGTGATTTTGGTGCACACCCGAGGCACTAAATCGAGATTTTTTTCGTGCATGTCAGATGCACTTGATTTTGCTGTCAGGCACACATGTTGCCTACGACAGATGTTTCGTGCACACCCGATGCACTTAGATATTGTTTCTGTGCGCATGTATGGCACATTCATGGATTTTGATTTCCGTACGCACCAGACGCACGTAGTATTCATGTGCATATTTTGGGATTGATTTCTTATAGAGCAGTACGTTTTTATGATATTGCTATATGTTTTCGTACTGAGCAGGACTAGTCAGAGGACAGTACCTGAATATATTTTGCATGCATTGATAGTTATTGAAGGGATTTCCAAAAAGCGAGCTATAGCCTCAGTATTTACCTACGTGTCTGATATGACACGAAATGTTTAAAACAAGGAGACCCTTCTAAATTGTTTCCAAAACGGCGGAACGTACATTTCAAACAAAGGTATATATGTATATAGCTATTTTCTTATGATAGACGTCCGCCACTGTGCAGTGTTATACGCGTTGCACAGCGACTTAAGAGATTTGGCATGCATTTCCTTCAGATACTTACAGATATAGATTCGATGTTTACATGTATAGTTTCGAGTTATATCATATTGGTTTGATTTGGATTTGGCATTGATGTCTTCTCCATGACTCCGATTATTGCGGGATGCTTGACGGAGTATTGATTTGAGTTATATACTCATTTTTTTTTCAAGCGCATGCACTGCGCTACGATTTGTTTTATGTATTTACAGTTTCGGAGCCCCGACGACTTGATGGTTTTTCTTAGATGTTTTAGTATTTGGGGAAGTTTGAATTTAAATTCGGGGACCGAATTTCTTTAAGGGGGGAAGATTGTAGCGTTTTGAAAATCGTTTCGGTGAAATTTCGAAAAATCGGTAAAATAAAGGGGTTTTCTGTAAAAAGTCAAAATACAAACATCTTATTATAAAAATTAAATATACATATTCTAGCTATGTAATTGCTATTATTTGGTGTTTATTGAGCCGCTGGTGAAATTTCAAATTTTCTGAAAAAAATATTATTTTATTATTATTTTAAGCCGTCACTAATACATTTAATTAGGGAAAATTACAAATTGGAATGAGTTGAAACAAATTTTGTGCATCATAAAACTTTAAACAAAAATTTATCATGTGATTTTTGGAACGAAATCATTTGCCAAAACGGTTTAGAAATTATTGAAGAAAAAAGGCTTTTTTTAGCGTAAATGGATGTTTGGGGTATTGTATTTATCATTTTTCATCACCCCACACCCGTGCCCACACCCACACACCCCCACTTACTTCTCCCCTTAGCTAAATTCAGCAGCCCCCATTTTTTCCCCACTTGAATTTCAAAGGAAAAGAAATGAAAGAAAAGAAAAGAAAATGGATAAATTAGTTAGACTTTTGACCTTGAATTGACTTTGACTTTCTCCCCATTTTTCTCCACCTCCCTGTCTCTCCTCCCCCACTCATTTTCTGGCCAAAATCTGAACCCCAACAGCCCTTCATTCTTCATCTCCTTCTCTTTAAAAAAGTTCTTCAAAAATGCTGAAAAATCCACAAAAAATCAAGCAAAAATCCAAATCAAAATCCACCTCCTACCCATTTTCCCTTGGCTACCATAGCATGGATCTAGGGATTTAGATTTCAATTTGGGAGGCTAAGTGTGCTTGTGGGTTCTTCAAATTATTTGGGTATAAATTCTAACCTTTTTGCTTAATGTGTTGTTAATTGCTTAGGTTAGCTTAATTAATTGTTTAATTAGGTTTTTAATTAGTTTTAGGTGCATGATTTAAAATTCAAGAGAGGGGTTTGATTTTAAATTGGTATTCTGTGTTGTGAGATTTAGTTTATGTGATATAATTGACATATTAATCTTATGCTAAATCCAATTTAAGTTGCTAGTTTGCATATTTGTTAATTTAAAAGTGATAATTATATAATTGGTAAACTAGGTTTTTTAAATAATTATATTCTTATGAGATAAAATTCAAATTTAGGTTTCATGTCATTATAAAGATTATATTGAGTGGTTTAATGCTTTTTGTTCATGGAAATCCAACATAAATTGTAGTTTGTGCATTTTTTTGCTTTGAAATTGTTAAAAAGGGTATTTTGTAAACTAGAATATTTGGGTTTTTGGAATTTAATGAGATTAAATTCCGGAAATTGTTTCTATTGCTTATTTAAGATATTTAATAAATTTATTGGCCTCTACATTCATTTAAACAACATGTTTTGTACAAAAACGGTGAATTGTGCTCGCTAGATTTTCGGAAAAATGACTTTTTGAGTGAAATTGGCGTTTTTGTGAGTTTCAACCTAGTTTATATTAAAATTAGTGTTCGTGAATGTGCAAATGAGTGTATTTGGGTTTTTCTCGATGGTTTGGCATTTGTACGCCGACGTCGAGGGTTTTTGGGTTGATTTGTGAAAGCAACCATAGGTTTTGACCTATGTGGGATTCGTGCGTCGTTTTGGTCATGAGTCGGATTTTAATGAGATATGGTGCATTATGATATGTAGGTACCCCCATGTAGACTTCGAGACGACAAGCAAGCGCGTGGCGACGTCGGCACCGGCTAGCGAGGACCAGGTGAGTAGATTTATATCTATGGGGAGAAGTCGGGTGGATGGCGTATAGCACCCCCGCAGTCCGTGGTGGTGTATACGGATGCGTATACACACCAACATTTATTATATGTTATTTAGGATTAATAACGATGCTTAGGATGGATATTGGTGTGTTGGACTATTTTTAGTGTTGCGAACCCTAGGGTAGTGTTGCACTACACATACACACATACATACTTGCATACATTCCTATTGATATGTGCTCATGGGATTCTTTATAGTTATGTGTTCACATGGGTATGGGACTATGTGTTCACATACGGATTGAGGATGATACTTGGGATTGAGCTGAGTCGATGAGATTTGATTTGAGGCCGTGAGATCGGTAATATAGCAGGGTTCGTATCTTAGATACGACATGACGTTGTAGCGGGTCCTTGACGTAGTGTTTCACACATGTCCATGCATACGTAGGCGGTATCAGTATGGTACTAGACGTAGATCAGTACCCCGATCATGATATTTGATAAAGAGAATACCAGGTGAATAGTATGATGAATGTGATATTGAACCGTACCCAGATTGGGATGCCGTACAACGGATTTACGTACGAGCTATATTGATGATTGATCCGCACTCTTGACTTGGGATGCCTGATTATAGATATGGTATCGGATATGATATTATTGAGGCGGGATCACCGACTATACATATACAGTTATGTATATGTATCGACTCAAATGATAGGCGGTTTCCTTACCTGTAGTTCAGCTTGTTAGTTCAGCCGTATAGTTTAGTGTAGTTGTTAGATTAGATTAGACTTCTTAAATATTTCAAAAACTAACGAATTGTGGGCATTTTTAAAGACAGCTCAAGGGAATCTACGGATATTTCAAAAACGACGTATCTTTTCATAAAAACACAGTAGCCCCTATTTTCAAAACCCCATGATTCGTGTTATTTCAAAAGGCACCATTTGTAGGACTTATATTAGATTATTGCAGATTAGTTATCGTTGTGTCTAGTATTCAGCTCCCGCACATTATTGTTGTTCGCTCTGCCTCGCATATTTATTTTGCTGCATATTCCATTATTGATATCATGTTGTTAAGACACCAGCACCATTACCGATGATGCGTATGTACCACGTACACCTACTTGCCGGCTCACACACATCTTCATCGGTAATTACCATGTCACGTACACTTTAGAGAATATAATTGCTTGACTTAGATTGTTAGCTAGTAGTGTTGACATGATATTAGTGTACTTCCCTTATATGTCATATTAGACATTGTAGTTATTACCTACCACTTCATGCATACTGTTATTCAGTTGTTCATGCCTAGTTCATTATCATTGACATATGCACTTGTGATGATTTCTTGAGATTTATGATATTTCTGGATTTCGGGGAAAGCCGCAAAATTTACAACTTATGATCTTTTAAAATATAAAATGTTGCGGTTTTCTAGTGATGTAAAGTGTCGTCCACCATGAGTTTGCTGTGGTTTTGGAGATCCGTGTCGAGGAGTGGAGGAACCGTCACGGGTACATGGTGGGCCCGGTATGGTACCCCGGGGCAAGAGGAATGTGGTGTTGACGTTGAGCCTGGCTGGAGAGCACTACCTACCAGTGATATTACCCGACGCGTCGGATATCCGGAGGATACCGTCGTGGTCTTGAGATGGATGGTAGGGGCCGGTCTGGACTGACGGCGCCCTAGATATTGAGATAGAGACATTGATATTTTGAGACAGTGAGATTTATGTTTTGTGTCGATGCTAGACACTGTTGATGCTGATTTCATTTATGATACCTCAGTTTAAAAATACGAAGGAAATCTCACTAATTTATGAAAACAGTTTCTTCATTTACATGTATGCTGTTTTCATGCATTCATACCTCACTCATATGATATATTGCTACCTGAGGCACTGACACGGGCACATGTGATTACACTCGGGTTAGATATTACCCTAGACATTGTCATAGGCTGCCTGTTATACATATATTTGAGGATATATTATGATCATTGACCTAGGATTGCGTTATTTATGCGATTTCTGTGCGTAGATGTTCGTCTATTCACGAGTTGGCAACTCACCCCCGTTGTGCCCCAGTTTCTTGCAGGTTTTGCCGTACAGGTTTCATTACGGCTTTGCGGGCTCAGTTCATTCGGGTGACTTGCTAGTAGGTGGGTTTTTCTTGTATCGTACCCATCATATTACCTTGTATAATATTATTCAGTTGTATCTAGTAAATTCCATCAACCAAACATGTATTTATTGAGATAGAGACCAGTATTGTTTATTCTTTCGACCTTAGAGTCGCTCGTTACATTTCTGGTGGTTTTGAGTTTCCTTTTGAGTTTTGATCCTCGCCGTTGGCGTTGTATATTATATTGCTTGTGTGGTTGTGACCATCGATTGACGAAGAGCTAGCTCCCGCTTGGGGATGCCTTTTTCTTAATTTCGTATACTATTCATGGAGTATCCCGTTTGGGGGCCAGTATTTACAAAGGAGACTCTGCCGAAATTTTCAGTAAATTTTTGATGTTTTTAAAAACCGCATAATTCGGCTTATGCTATTGAAACTACTTGCTTTAAGTTGGTTTTTCCTGCACTCTACTACTTTTCTTGGTTTGGATTTCTGGGTTTTCGGTTTACTTAGATTACGTACGCCTCGAGACGTTCGTAGTTTAAGTGCCGGTCATGTTCCATACTTTCGGAACGTGACAAAGTTGGTATCAGAGCGTTAGGTTTTAACCTTCGGAGCGTAGGATGACCCTTGGTTGATAGAATAGGTGACTAAAGTAGAGTGACGTACCGTTGGTATGTTCCGCGGCATATTTACGACACGCCACTCCACTTATGAAGCCTTAGGATGTACATTTCCTTGTTCAGTATTATATTCCTTCCTGATCTAGCCTCGTCGGTACCAGTTTGGTTTTGCTGCTACGGTTACAGGCAGGGAGAGCTACGGCTAGAGTTGCGGTCAGCACAAGCTCATCACGAACGAGGACTGACCAGGGCAAAATTCCGGCGACACACGATTGCAGAGATGTGTCTTTTTACTGTGTTTCCACGCCACGAGCGTTTGGCGGATCGCCTTTATGAGGTTACTCGGAGGTGCTGATCGACACTAGAGGATTGAGCCAATGATAAAGGCCAGCCAGATTTTGATGACCGTTGGTGTGTTGCTTACTCCTGATGATTGAGGCACCGTTCAGCATGCAGACGAGTGAGCCAGTTGTTGCTGCGAGCGACGAGATATCGCCCCATATATTGGAGCTATTGCAGTACAGATTATACTAAGAGATGATAGAAGGTCGCTAGTCACCCGAGGATGAATGACTAGGACATGTGGTTCGTTCGCCTACCCGATGAGAGGTCATCAGATAGATTGATTCCAGCTAGAAACGACTTCACGCAGAGACGTGAGGGTCGACAGAGACGATCGAATGTCGGAAACCTATTATTCCAAGTTTAAAGTAGTCGGAAAGACATGCAGGCAATTCTATGGTCCCTCTAGAAGAATGAAACCCTAACTCGACTTAATGACCGTGTGAAAGCCTTTGAACCTTCGGGTTTGCGGCAGTTCTACGGCGCCATTAGTGAGGCTTGTGTTTGCCCTTCTACGGCTGGACCACCGATGCTGTGGTATGTATTCGATACTATTAAACTGTACCAAGATGTTGAGCTCTTGGGGGATTATGAGGTTTTGACGAATCGATCGAATGGTTCGACTTAATTCGGATGCTAGGTGGTGAGATGCATTCTTGGGAGACTCCAGATACGAGGATAGCCGTTGGAGCTCAGTCCATGCAGCCACGACGAGACGAGTCCGAAGCGGTCGACATTAGAGAAAAGTGGAGTAAAAGGTTCGCACCAGATCTAGATGAGATGACGTTCCACTCTACCGACATCAGAGATGCGATGCGCATGCCGAGGCATGGTACTTGGACTTACCTTCCAGAAGGAGTCGCGATGGGTATGCAGCCGTTCCAGAGCAAGATGCAGATATAGGAAAGGACGATGACTTCCGGACAGTTGGCAGAGACGAGGCATGGAGTAGACCGTGAGCAGGATTCCTTCTAGGACACTGCTGCAATGATACTTGCACCCAGGATCAGATGTGTCATGTACATTCAGAGAGCCAGAGGCCGACGCCAGTGATATGCTGTCTTACGAGTGGTCGTGATGATTGACCGGGAGATGACAAGAGATGTGCAAGAACTGGATCATCCCCGTTAGCACACCTGACAGGGCCGATGAGCCGATGGACCGAGAGATTGGTAATTCACAGTGAAGACCTTGACCCAGGAGTGGTCATGGTTACGCACACCAGCAGGACAGAGTTCATGATCATCGACGAGACGTCCCACTAGTGACCGTGACAGTTGGCCGAGATTCTTAGAGGATGCGCTTGAGCAGTACTATTCCGCCATTATTGATTACGATGTTTTGGGTGATTTATTCGTATGATTTGATTTTGATGATTGAGGATTTACGATCTTTGCACAGTGTTGCACTTGATATCTTTTTCGTGCTTTAGTTTCACATGTTTATGATTTTACGGTTTTAAACAGTTGAGTTGGTTTTGTGCGTATGCATGCACACGATTTCGTTCCTACACTCGGTATAGTTTATATATGCTTGCAGTGCAGTGATACGCCTTTTGTGTACTTAGATGCACTGGACTTCGATTTCGATTGTGATACTCGATATTTGTTTTGTGCACCTTGTGCACCTGATTGATTTTGCGCACGTTCGGCGCTTGATATTGGATTTCATGATTTCGTGCACGATGGATGCACCTGATTTGGATTTTCGCGCATGTTGGGCGTATGTTTTGAAGGGTGATTTTGGTGCACACCCGAGGCACTAAATCGAGATTTTTTTCGTGCATGTCAGATGCACTTGATTTTGCTGTCAGGCACACATGTTGCCTACGACAGATGTTTCGTGCACACCCGATGCACTTAGATATTGTTTCTGTGCGCATGTATGGCACATTCATGGATTTTGATTTCCGTACGCACCAGACGCACGTAGTATTCATGTGCATATTTTAGGATTGATTTCTTATAGAGCAGTACGTTTTTATGATATTGCTATATGTTTTCGTACTGAGCAGGACTAGTCAGAGGACAGTACCTGAATATATTTTGCATGCATTGATAGTTATTGAAGGGATTTCCAAAAAGCGAGCTATAGCCTCAGTATTTACCTACGTGTCTGATATGACACGAAATGTTTAAAACAAGGAGACCCTTCTAAATTGTTTCCAAAACGGCGGAACGTACATTTCAAACAAAGGTATATATGTATATAGTTATTTTCTTATGATAGACGTCCGCCACTGTGCAGTGTTATACGCGTTGCACAGCGACTTAAGAGATTTGGCATGCATTTCCTTCAGATACTTACAGATATAGATTCGATGTTTACATGTATAGTTTCGAGTTATATCATATTGGTTTGATTTGGATTTGGCATTGATGTCTTCTCCATGACTCCGATTATTGCAGGATGCTTGACGGAGTATTGATTTGAGTTATATACTGATTTTTTTTTCAAGCGCATGCACTGCGCTACGATTTGTTTTATGTATTTACAGTTTCGGAGCCCCGACGACTTGATGGTTTTTCTTAGATGTTTTAGTATTTGGGGAAGTTTGAATTTAAATTCGGGGACCGAATTTCTTTAAGGGGGGAAGATTGTAGCGTTTTGAAAATCGTTTCGGTGAAATTTCGAAAAATAGGTAAAATAAAGGGGTTTTCTGTAAAAAGTCAAAATACAAATATCTTATTATAAAAATTAAATATACATATTCTAGTTATGTAATTGCTATTATTTGGTGTTTATTGAGCCGCTGGTGAAATTTCAAATTTTCTGAAAAAATATTATTTTATTATTATTTTAAGCCGTCACTAATACATTTAATTAGGGAAAATTACAAATTGGAATGAGTTGAAACAAATTTTGTGCATCATAAAACTTTAAATAAAAATTTATCATGTTATTTTTGGAACGAAATCATTTGCCAAAACGGTTTAGAAATTATTGAAGAAAAAAGGCTTTTTTTAGCGTAAATGGATGTTTGGGGTATTGTATTTATCATTTTTCATCACCCCACACCCGTGCCCACACCCACACACCCCCACTTACTTCTCCCCTTAGCTAAATTCAGCAGCCCCCATTTTTTCCCCACTTGAATTTCAAAGGAAAAGAAATGAAAGAAAAGAAAAGAAAATGGATAAATTAGTTAGACTTTTGACCTTGAATTGACTTTGACTTTCTCCCCAATTTTCTCCACCTCCCTCTCTCTCCTCCCCCACTCATTTTTTGGCCAAAATCTGAACCCCAACAGCCCTTCATTCTTCATCTCCTTCTCTTTAAAAAAGTTCTTCAAAAATGCTTGAAAAATCCACAAAAAATCAAGCAAAAATCCAAATCAAAATCCACCTCCTACCCATTTTCCCTTGGCTACCATTGCATGGATCTAGGGATTTAAATTTCAATTTGGGAGGCTAAGTGTGCTTGTGGGTTCTTCAAATTATTTGGGTATAAATTCTAACCTTTTTGCTTAATGTGTTGTTAATTGCTTAGGTTAGCTTAATTAATTGTTTAATTAGGTTTTTAATTAGTTTTAGGTGCATGATTTAAAATTCAAGAGAGGGGTTTGATTTTAAATTGGTATTCTGTGTTGTGAGATTTAGTTTATGTGATATAATTGACATATTAATGTTATGCTAAATCCAATTTAAGTTGCTAGTTTGCATATTTGTTAATTTAAAAGTGATAATTATATAATTGGTAAACTAGGCTTTTTAAATAATTATATTCTTATGAGATAAAATTCAAATTTAGGTTTCATGTCATTATAAAGGTTATATTGAGTGGTTTAATGCTTTTTATTCATTGAAATCCAACATAAATTGTAGTTTGTGCATTTTTTTGCTTTGAAATTGTTAAAAAGGGTATTTTGTAAACTAGAATATTAGGGTTTTTGGAATTTAATGAGATTAAATTCCGGAAATTGTTTTTATGACTTATTTAAGATATTTAATAAATTTATTGGCCTCTACATTCATTTAAACAACATGTTTTGTACAAAAACGGTGAATTGTGCTCGCTAGATTTTCGGAAAAATGACTTTTTGAGTGAAATTGGCGTTTTTGTGAGTTTCAACCTAGTTTATATTAAAATTAGTGTTCGTGAATGTGCAAATGAGTGTATTTGGGTTTTTCTCGATGGTTTGGCATTTGTACGCCGACGTCGAGGGTTTTTGGGTTGATTTGTGAAAGCAACCATAGGTTTTGACCTATGTGGGATTCGTGCGTCGTTTTGATCATGAGTCGGATTTTAATGAGATATGGTGCATTATGATATGTAGGTACCCCCATGTAGACTTCGAGACGACAAGCAAGCGCGTGGCAACGTCGGCACCGGCTAGCGAGGACCAGGTGAGTAGATTTATATCTATGGGGAGAAGTCGGGTGGATGGCGTATAGCACCCCCGCAGTCCGTGGTGGTGTATACGGATGCGTATACACACCAACATTTATTATATGTTATTTAGGATTAATAACGATGCTTAGGATGGATATTGGTGTGTTGGACTATTTTTAGTGTTGCGAACCCTAGGGTAGTGTTGCACTACACATACACACATACATACTTGCATACATTCCTATTGATATGTGCTCATGGGATTCTTTATAGTTATGTGTTCACATGGGTATGGGACTATGTGTTCACATACGGATTGAGGATGATACTTGGGATTGAGCTGAGTCGATGAGATTTGATTTGAGGCCGTGAGATCGGTAATATAGCAGGGTTCGTATCTTAGATACGACATGACGTTGTAGCGGGTCCTCGACGTAGTGTTTCACACATGTCCATGCATACGTAGGCGGTATCAGTATGGTACTAGACGTAGATCAGTACCCCGATCATGATATTTGATAAAGAGGATACCAGGTGAATAGTATGATGAATGTGATATTGAACCGTACCCAGATTGGGATGCCGTACGACGGATTTACGTACGAGCTATATTGATGATTGATCCGCACTCTTGACTTGGGATGCCTGAATATAGATATGGTATCGGATATGATATTATTGAGGCGGGATCACCGACTATACATATACAGGTATGTATATATATCGACTCAGATGATAGGCGGTTTCCTTACCTGTAGTTCAGCTTGTTAGTTCAGCCGTATAGTTTAGTGTAGTTGTTAGATTAGATTAGACTTCTTACCTATTTCAAAAACTAACGAATCATGGGCATTTTTAAAGACAGCTCAAGGAAATCTACGGATATTTCAAAAACGACGTATCTTTTCATAAAAACACCGTAGCCCCTATTTTCAAAACCCCATGATTCGTGTTATTTCAAAAGGCACCATTTGTAGGACTTATATTAGATTATTGCAGATTAGTTATCGTTGTGTCTAGTATTCAGCTCCCGCACATTATTGTTGTTCGCTCTGCCTCGCATATTTATTTTGCTGCATATTCCATTATTGATATCATGTTGTTAGGACACCAGCACCATTACCGATGATGCGTATGTACCACGTACACCTACTTGCCGGCTCACACACATCTTCATCGGTAATTACCATGTCACGTACACTTTAGAGAATATAATTGCTTGACTTAGATTGTTAGCTAGTAGTGTTGACATGATATTAGTGTACTTCCCTTATATGTCATATTAGACATTGTAGTTATTACCTACCACTTCATGCATACTGTTATTCAGTTGTTCATGCCTAGTTCATTATCATTGACATATGCACTTGTGATGATTTCTTGAGATTTATGATATTTCTGGATTTCGGGGAAAGCCGCAAAATTTACAACTTATGATCTTTTAAAATATAAAATGTTGCGGTTTTCTAGTGATGTAAAGTGTCGTCCACCATGAGTTTGCTGTGGTTTTGGAGATCCGTGTCGAGGAGTGGAGGAACCGTCACGGGTACATGGTGGGCCCGGTATGGTACCCCGGGGCAAGAGGAATGTGGTGTTGACGTTGAGCCTGGCTGGGGAGCACTACCTACCGGTGATATTACCCGACGCGTCGGATATCCGGAGGATACCGTCGTGGTCTTGAGATGGATGGTAGGGGCCGGTCTGGACTGACGGCGCCCTAGATATTGAGATTGAGACATTGATATTTCGAGACAGTGAGATTTATGTTTTGTGTCGATGCTAGACACTGTTGATGCTGATTTCATTTATGATACCTCAGTTTAAAAATACGAAGGAAATCTCACTAATTTATGAAAACAGTTTCTTCATTTACATGTATGCTGTTTTCATGCATTCATACCTCACTCATATGATATATTGCTACCTGAGGCACTGACACGGGCATATGTGATTACACTCGGGTTAGATATTACCCTAGACATTGTCATAGGCTGCCTGTTATACATATATTTGAGGATATATTATGATCATTGACCTAGGATTGCGTTATTTATGCGATTTCTGTGCGTAGATGTTCGTCTATTCACGAGTTGGCAACTCACCCCCGTTGTGCCCCAGTTTCTTGCAGGTTTTGCCGTACAGGTTTCATTACGGCTTTGCGGGCTCGGTTCATTCGGGTGACTTGCTAGCAGGTGGGTTTTTCTTGTATCGTACCCATCATATTACCTTGTATAATATTATTCAGTTGTATCTAGTAAATTCCATCAACCAAACATGTATTTATTGAGATAGAGACCAGTATTGTTTACTCTTTCGACCTTAGAGTCGCTCGTTACATTTCTGGTGGTTTTGAGTTTCCTTTTGAGTTTTGATCCTCGCCGTTGGCGTTGTATATTATATTGCTTGTGTGGTTGTGACCGTCGATTGACGAAGAGCTAGCTCCCGCTTGGGGATGCCTTTTTCTTGATTTCGTATACTATTCATGTTGTATCCCGTTTGGGGGCCAGTATTTACAAAGGAGACTCTGCCGAAATTTTCAGTAAATTTTTGATGTTTTTAAAAACCGCATAATTCGGCTTATGCTATTGAAACTACTTGCTTTAAGTTGGTTTTTCCTGCACTCTACTACTTTTCTTGGTTTGGATTTCTGGGTTTTCGGTTTACTTAGATTACGTACGCCTCGAGACGTTCGTAGTTTAAGTGCCGGTCATGTTCCATACTTTCGGAACGTGACAGGAGCACAGGTAACCGGGTTCTAGGGTCCAGTGGGAGACCATCTCGAGGAGTCGAGTCCGGGTCTCCTAACCCTCGAAATGGTAGGGTTGCTTGCCGCTCTCGTAGGGGTCTAGGGGTGTGGGTTTGGCTATTCATCACGACCGTGGAATCCGTGTTTTATACTGGCTCGTATTGAAAACACGGACGTCCTAGTATATCCAATGTTTCATATGTTTCTTCTGCTGCGATATCTGTGATGTGATCATGTGATGTTCTGTGATAGATACAGTATATAGTATATACGATATATTATGTAGACGTTACTTATGTTTTGCATCCGCACCAGCCCTGCCCTGCTCTGTCGTTAGTTACCTAACCTAACGGTGCACGATGGGACATCCAGGCGAATGCGGATGGCATAAGTGTACGTCGTATTTATCTGTGATGCTTAGGTGACTTAAATGATGGGACTTCATTAATGTGATTAATGAAAGAAAAGAAACCTAAGATGTTGTAGAATCAAATTTTAATCAAAACAGGTAGCTACAGTTCTTGCTTTGCATAGCGGTATATATGATATACCCTGCACCTTATTCGATGAGGAAAGGACCGAGATCCCTTCACCGGGAGTGACTCCTTTAGCAATAACTGGCAGATGCTACACACTCGGTTTGACTTTTGATTGCTTCTATAGTTTCTGCTTTGCACAATGATATATATGATATATCCCGCACCTCATTCGACGAGGAAAGGGCCGACGATCCCTTCACCGGGAGTGACCCCTTTAGCAAAACTAGAAAAGCCTCAAAATCACTCCATTTCAAAACTTCATTTTGATTCTACAACGATATCAAGTTCATTACGCTCATGGTTTTCTGAAAACCTGCGTAGCCCTTCGTCATTTCAGATAAGTACTACTTAGTATTCGTGCTACGGTAGTTTGGCATTCGTCAAGGCGTAGTGTACGGTAGCTAACTAGCATTTATCTGCTTATGCATATGATGCAGATTGGATTAAGGTATTCGTACGGCGTTGTTTGGCATTCGTCAAAGGTAGTGCGGGTGGGTTTAATTCAATCAAGAAATGTACGGGTTGAACTTGACTAGTGGACTATGGGTTGTTTGGCATTCGTCAAGGTCATAGAACACTAGGGGTAAAAGTATTATCGGGAATTTCAAGTATTCAAATTTGCAATGAGATTGCATACCTTCTATGAGATAGTTGGATCCCGATACCCACTGCGAGTAAGAGTTACTCCTGGGAGAGTTTTACACATTGCAATTAGCTGATCGAGTAGGTGTCTAGAAAGGTGTCAATGGGGTTACGCCTCTAGGAAAACGAGGTTTACATTAATTAGGTTCGTGCGAAAGCACGGGGGACCTCCCTCAAAGTACGGACACTGCCCTGGCTGAAAGATTGGCGAACTTGTAGTGTGCAATTAATCCCGGGTAGTCTTTCCTTTTAGGGTTTGAAGGAAGATTTGATAAAAACCAGTGGGAGCCATCCTGATTAGATAAGATAATAACCAATCTGATCTTGAAAGAGCATACGCTAAAGTGTTTTCTTCTCTCTCTCTCTCCAGGTAGCGACCATGTCATGCCCTAATAAAGATAATAATATGGATGTATTGACCGAACCCGCATGTTATACTGTGCAGGGGAACGTTGGACCCGTTCTTTCTTATAAGAGTTATAAGACTGAACAGGGAATAGGAGAATATCTAGATTCTCAAGCCGCCCAAAAGAACATGCATGTTGATGCATCTTCTTCCGGTGTGTTAGTTATTGAGAACTGTTTTTCAGTTCACCCTACATCCTGGGTATTAGATACCGGATCAGGATCCCACATATGTAAGCAGTTACATGGGCTACGGAAAGGTAGAGAACTGGGTAAAAGTGATCATTCCGTTCAAGTAGGGAACGGTGCAAATGTTGCAGCCAAAGCAGTTGGCGAATATCACCTAGTATTACCAAGTGGTGATACAATGATTCTGAATGAGTGCTATTATATACCGAACATGATATGCAACATTATATCAGTTTCTTTATTGAGTAAAGAAGGATATAATTTTGTAGTACAGGATAATGTTATGAACATATTCCTAGATCAAAAGTTGATTGCATCGGGCTCGTTACATAATGGCATATTCATTCTAAATCAAAATACAGTCCTCAATATACAAAACACACACAAGAGGAAAAGTTCAGAAATGAACGAATCCTACTTGTGGCATTGTAGACTTGGTCATATCAATGCGACACGACTGACTAAGTTACACAAGGATGGTTATTTGAATCCGTTCGAATTATCATCTTATGATACTTGCCATTCATGTCTCAAAGGAAAAATGACCAAAGCTCCGTTTAGTGGACACGGAGAAAGAGTTACTGAACTCTTAGGACTGGTACATAGTGATGTATGCGGTCCCATGTCTACCCATGCCAGGAACGGTTCTTCCTACTTCATTACATTCACTGACGATCTCTCTAGATACGGGCATGTGTTCCTATTGAAACACAAGTCTGAAGCTTTTGAGAAATTCAGCGAATATAAGCAAGAAGTAGAGAACCAAACGGGCAAAAGTATTAAGATCCTTCGATCTGATCGAGGAGGAGAATACTTGAGCAATGAGTTCCAAGATTATCTAAAAGAGAATGGGATTCTCTCTCAGCTTACTCCACCTTATACACCACAGCACAACGGTGTATCGGAACGAAGGAATCGCACCCTATTAGATATGGTGCGTTCAATGATGAGTACAGCTGAGTTACCTATTTCCTTCTGGGGGTATGCGCTTGAGACAGCCATACACCTATTGAATATGGTTCCTACCAAATCAGTGCCTACCACTCCATATAAGATATGGAAAAGGAAGAGACCATCTCTTAAGTATGTTAAGATATGGGGTTGTCCAGCCTATGTCAAAAGACAAAATCCGGACAAACTCGAGGCAAGATCAGTCTTATGTAAGTTTGTAGGATATCCCAAAAATTCACAAGGGTATATCTTCTACCACCCCGAGGAACAAAAGGTGTTTGTTTCTCGACATGCCACTTTCTTAGAAAAAGGTTTTCTTATGAAACAGATTAGTGGCATTGAGGTAGACTGGAAGAGGTTCCAGCAACACAAACTATAACAGAGGACATGGTAGAACCAGAGGATTCAGTAGTACCCGACGAACCCCAGCATCTCCGCCGATCTAGTAGGGTTTCTCGTCCACCTGAGAGATACTACGGTTTTCTCATTGATGGTGGAAGCGAGGATTGCATCATGGAGGATGATGACCCAACTAGCTTCGAGCAGGCCATCACGAGTAGGGACTCGGTGAAATGGCTGGATGCTATGCGGTCCGAGATGGAATCCATGTACACCAACAAAGTATGGACTTTGGATGTTGCTCCTGAAGGGGTAAAACCCATCGGGAGCAAGTGGATCTTCAAGAAAAAACTTGGTGTAGATGGGAAAGTGGAGACTTTCAAAGCTAGACTTGTTGCAAAGGGTTTTCGTCAAAGACCAGGTGTGGACTATGACGAAACCTTTTCTCCAGTGGCTATGCTTAAATCCATCCAGATCATGCTTGCCATCACTGCATATCATGATTACGAAATCTGGCAATTGGATGTTAAGACCGCCTTTCTAAATGGTGATTTAGAAGAGAGCGTGTATATGACTCAGCCAGAGGGCTTCGTAGACAGTGGGAGCAGCGGGAAGGTGTGCAAGCTGCTTAAATCCATTTATGGATTAAAGCAAGCATCGCGGAGTTGGAACATCTGCTTTGACGTCGTTATCAAAGAGTTTGATTTCGTCAAAAACCCAGATGAACCTTGTATCTACAAGATGGTGGCAGAGAGTAAGGTTGTCTTCCTCGTATTGTACGTGGACGACATACTCTTGATAGGAAATGATATTCCTATGCTGCAATTGGTCAAGCTCTTCTTATCACAAAGATTCTCAATGAAAGATCTTGGTGATGCCTCCTGCATATTGGGAATTAGGATCTATAGAGATAGATCCAAACGGATTTTGGGATTGTCCCAATCCAGGTACATTGACACCATACTAAAGAGGTTTAGTATGGAAGAATCCAAGCGTGGGAACTTGCCCACGATTTCTGGAGTCACTCTCTCCAAAGAGATGTCTCCCAAGACTGATTTGGAGAGAGCTCGCATGCAAGGGATACCCTATGCTTCGGCTGTAGGCTCTATCATGTACGCGATGCTATGTACCAGACCCGATATTGCATACTCACTAAGTGTAGTGAGTAGGTATCAAGCTGATCCTGGAAAGAGTCACTGGACAGCTATGAAGAGCATTCTCAAGTACTTGCGAAGGACTAAAGAGATGCTCTTGGTGTATGGTAACGGAGAACTCCAGGTGGAGTCCTTTACCGATTCGAGCTTCCAGAGTGATAAGGACGACTCTAAGTCGCAGTCGGGATTTGTCTTTACCCTTTACGGAGGGGCGGTTAGCTGGAAGAGTTCCAAGCAGGAAACCATGGCAGACTCGACGATGGAGGCTGAATACATCGCTGCCAACGGTGCTGCTAAAGAGGCTGTCTGGATCAAGAAGTTCATTACTGAACTTGGAGTTGTTCCATCCATTGAGCATCCAATACCTTTGTATTGCGATAACAATGGAGCGGTGGCTTTGGCCAAGGAACCTAGGTCCCATCAGCGATCCAGGCATATTCTGAGGCGGTATCACCTGATCCGGGAGATAGTTGATCGCCGGGAGATCGAGGTCAGGAGGGTTGACACGAAGAATAACACGGCGGATCCACTCCCGAAGGCCATTCCCCAGATACAGTTTGAGAGACTCTTCGGGATGCTCGGTATGCGATACTATAGCAGCTGGCCATAGTGCAAGTGGGAGATTGTTAGTTGTATGTATGCCCTAGAGGCCAGTATTGTACAGATGATGTATATTATATTGGATGCTTGGACATATATAGAGATGACTTTCTTGCTCGATATGATAGTATGCTATCTGGTTGCTCTTTATCTTAACATGTACACTTGTCTCATTAAACTGTCTTATAGTTACATGTTGGTAAAGCCCTGAGGATGTGTACTTGACTACTTGGACTATGATGTAGATCATACTAGTGGGGACATGGTAGTCCATAGGTACATCCTTCAAGGTCCCTAGTCATGGGTGTATCGAGACGGGGCATCGATATACCAGTGTAGACTAGCGTATACGCTTCTCGACCCATGAGATGGGCGATGGATGATCCCATATCCATTGGTGTTTGACATCAGAGATGGTATACGGGTGCTCATTGGAGACTGGGTACACTGGACGGACTCGCCGAGAACTCCCAGATGGTATTATACCTCACGTCAGATGGAAGTTCTCAGGTGACACTTGTACAGGTTAGTCTGTAGACCCGAGATCGTCATAGAGTCTTGTGTGATTTCCACTGTGCTTTGATCTCCACCTTACCACGTCCATGAGGGCGTGCAAAACGGTGGTCTTTGGGTACAGTCCCGAGTCATATGGAGGCAATGAGCGATAGGAGGGGTTTCGTCTCTCCCGGTATTGGGGGTTGATGTTGCGCAGTGCTCGATTGGCCGTAACAGGGAAGTCCCTGGCCAGGGCTGATCAGAGATCTGCTGGTAAGTGTTACCAGTAGTTTCTCGACCCGTTATGAGCCTCATATCGGCATGACTTATCGGTTATTGGGGTCTGACGTTTACCACCCCTAGATTTGATATGCGACGTATCAGACGAACAGACCGGACTGTACGGTAAGTGTTACTGGTTGGATTCACAGGAGTGTGAGCGGGCTAGCTCGTCGATCTTCTGATCGCTCCATACCCGGATGGCCGTTACGTTTAGCAGACCGCTTGCGACTTGTGGGTGCTTGATATGATCATCATCTGCTGTCGGCGTATTGACGAGTCTTTAGAGTCCTACACAGAGGTTTCTTGGCTCAAGCGAAACGAAATAGGAGCGCATATGAGATATGTGCAGGACCGAGAATAATGCGTGTATGTGATACCGTATTCCATTCTCGCGATCAATGCATCGATTGGTTATATGCGATATAACCTAGATATCGAATCAAGGATTGATTCGATAAGCCGATACATAGGATACTAGTCGGTTGTATGCGATATGACCGGATCGTTAAATCAAGTGTTGATTTAATGATTTAATGTATAATTATATATTTGATATATTACTTTGCATTAACTAGTATTGGTTCACTTTAAATGGATTTTCTCACTTGATGTGCAAGTTGTATATGTGATATACTTTTGTGCGCATGTTTGTATCATGTTTGATGATACTTGCTCATTTGGTTAAGTGTAAAGAATTAAACCTTGGTTAAGTAAATGGTTAGGGTTTTTATTTATTCATTCATTTATCTTTTTAATTTGGATTAAAAAGAAATTGCAAAAGAAAACAAAATGGTTGCAATCATTCTTGAAGCTTGTTGAAGCTTCATGAAGCTTTGACCAAAGTGACCATTTTGTCTTCATGCTTAACCCTAACCATTCATCTAACCTTAGTCAATTCTCTACACCTAACCATGGTTCATATTATGATAAGTATTCATTTCTTTTGCATTTTAAAATAAATACTCATCATATTCTATTTTGGGCTTCTTCTTCTTCTTCAAGAAAAAGCATGCCATCATCAATGGCTTCTTGAGCAAAAGTGTGAGAAATCCAATTCTAAAGTGAACCCACCTCCTATTTCTTCACCCTTTACCTCTTGCCAAGTAGTATAGGGTGTTTTCTTCACAAGTTTCACAACTTGGTGAAGTTGGAGCTTGATCTTGTGTAACCTCGACGTAGATCATCTTCGGCATCGTAGCCGACGACTGTTCCGCTCATTTCTCCGATGAAGCCGATGTGAGAGTCCGGGATTCGAGATGGACAGCGAGAGGACAACTACGTGGAGCTAAGGAAGTGGATGACCGGATCTACAAAGGTTGTAGTTTCCTACTTTTAGTTAAGTTGTTAACTAGTTTCCTTTTCGCCTAAAATTCTAGTTAACGATCCGTATTAGAGTTTCTCGGCACTTGTAAAATTTGAAATTGGCATGGTTGATGCCTTGTGAGACCTCTTGAGAGTGCCTAAGAACCCTACACCCATGACTGTCACATAAAAAATAGATGATCTTTCTCCACTATATCTGCTTTAGTCTATAAATAGACATAAGCTACTTGTCCACTATGCTTCCACTGCTCCCACTGACCACAACAACCCTCTGGCAGAGCCATATACACGTGCACTTCTAAAGCTAGTTTAGAATGATGCTATACTCATCCTTCTTCCGGGTCTCATAGTCTAGAACAGCAGTAATGGCAAGTCTGGGTAAACAAGAACCTCCCTGTCACCGTCTTTGAGGCTACCGGAGTACCTTTCGGGTGCATGAGGTTACCCACCATATCTGCGGAGTGGCTAATGGAATGTCAAAGCTAATTGAATCTTCAGGTCCTATTAAATTTTCAGTAATCGTTTGCGGTTGTGGAATCACTTTCAGTTCTACCATACTCCCACTACTGTTTTATGAAAAAATCCTTTTTACTAAAACTGTGGCGAGTCAAGAACAATATCACTATTGATCTTCCAGATGGTAGAAAGTGAACCCTCGTCATAGCCCAGGTTAACCCACAAACGGCCATTACAGAAACGTGCTTTGAGTTATCCAGAGTCTGGTTTTAAGCATAAGCTGGACAACTCCATATACCTTAACATCGTTAAGATATGATCCATTCTATATACAATATAGAAACAGAGGCACTGATTTAATTGGAACCAGATTCAAATCATGCAGCTGTCTCCAGTGCATGTCAACTAAATGGAGAGAGGCTGTCAGCATTACACAACTTAGGAGTGCATCAAATTACGAGTAACCTAAAAGAGAAACAATTTCTCAAAACCATTACTATTAACTGAATACCAAACACAAATATTTACATCTTCGATCACCTTAAAGAATCCCGATACTTGCAGCACGTGGTTCTCTACTTTATTCTTGTACCTATAACTTCTTAAAACTTGGACCTTGTATCTCTACGAAACACGTGTCTAAAACTTGAGAAGTCACAAGTAAATAGAATATAGTACGAGGATAAACCCCTCTGTCCTAATGGATACTGGACAACATATAATACTTTGTATAACTCCCCTGAGTTCAATAACTTAAACCATGTGCGTCGTAGTTTGAAAACTGTACTATGGTTATGAAGAATTACACCGTTGTTTAATGCTCCTTACCTAACCATCAACTGATATAGGTAAATGTCATGGACATAATTTCAAAAAGTTATATCTCACTTTATAAAATAAGCGTACAGATTTATCGGTTTGAAATTGGTGCATAACAACGGATATTCAAAACCAAATATTTTCCGTCCGGCAAAAAACCCAGGCGATTTCCTCAAATATCACCAATTACAATGAATCCCAATATAATGAAGATGATCACCTAATTCCTAATAACTTACTCCCACTCATCATCTGTAAAACCATACAGATGCGAGAATCAGACCTGGTAAATGCATACCCTGGAGTAAGTATCTAATTGGGAAATCGGTTTTCTATTAACAACGCATAGTGAAACTGGAACATGAAAATGTTTCGAATGGGTATCCGGGTATTCCTAGTAATGTCTCTTCCATTATCCAGATTCATGACTGTAACCGTATATATGCGGTTTGGTCGTGAATGATAGCAATCGCAATTTACTTTACCCTCTTTCTAATCCATTTATTTGTCTTTACTTATTACCTTCTGTATACCACACTTAGGCTGATTGGTTTTCTTCCTTTCCCACCTTTCGGCACCTGCCTATGGTTTGGAAGAAGACTATCTAATAAGCGTAATAGGTTTACCCTCTCCTAATCCTAGGAGCCCTCACAACCTGAGAGAAGGTAAAGGGAAAAGACAACTGAATAGTCCTATTCAAACTCTCCAGAACCAGAATCCACCTCGAATCTGGAACAAGTTCCTTCGAGTTCGTATATAACCATACGATGTATTTATCCAACGGAAGTGGAAGTTCATAGTGATACGAGGTGTTCTGAAGAAATGCAAAGGGTAAAAGAAGGAGTGACAATGATGTATGCAAATCAGACAATCCAAAAGCCAGTGTTTTAAGAAAATTCGGTTAACTTGGTTACTGGGTTATAGTCTAGGGTAGGGCCATGGTCACTACCAAAGAGAGAGAGAAAAGAAACACTCTGCATGCACTCTAACCTAAATCAGAATGGTTATCACTTTATCTAATCAGGATGTCTCCCACTGTATCCTCAAATTCTCCTCTAAACCTGAAAGAAGAATTAGTCGGGATCACCCGAGGAGTAAACCAACTCATCAGTGGGAATCGGGATCCAACTATCATCGCATGATAACGTGATGGAATCCACTCATGTTATCACACTCCTGAAGGTATGCACATACCTGGAAAGTTTCAGTTTCTTTGGAAACTCCCGATGTGATTTTTACCCCATGCTCTTATGAACTTGACTAAGGCCAACAAATCATAGGTCACATGTCAAGTTCTACCCGTCATTGTCCAGGTTAATTTGAACCCAACCGTACAAGCCCTTGACTAAGGCCAACAAGGCTGTATGACTGTCCCAAACCAACGCATCTATCTATGCAACAGAAAAATAACAAATAGCTACCATACACTATGCCTTGACTAAGGCCAACAAATATAGCATGAATACTAAGTGCTACCAGTCTGAAATGACGGAGGGCTACTAATGGTTTTGGCGAAAAACCTTTAACGTAATGAACTTGATATCGTTGAAGGAACCAGATAGCTTTTTACAAAAATATAGCGGCGAAAACCGTTGCTAAAGAGGTCACTCCTGGTGAAGGGATCTCGGCTCTTTCCCCGTAGAATGAGGTGCAGGATATTCCAAACGAATACCGCTGTGCAAAGCAAAAAGTAATTGACTATAGTGAAGTTATTACCCTGACGCAAACCTCTGTCCAAGGGGTCACTCCCGATGAAGGGATCTCGGCCCTTGCCTCGTCGAATGAGGTGCTGAATATTCATAACCGAATACCGCTGCGCAAAACAAAAGAAAACGTCCTTGTAATAACAGCTTTTTGAAAATTGTACCAACAATATCGAATAGGTTTGTTTTCCTTGCATTGATCTAAATCAACGTAGTCCCATCAATCAATCACACCACAAAAGAACGAAAATAAAATGTACATATATGCCATCCGCATTCGCCACTAGGTCCCGTCATCACCCGTTAGGTTACTTAACTAACGACAGAGCGGGGACTGGACTAGCGCGGGTGTAAAACATATAGAAAATTTACTAGTATATATATAATAATATACAATAATCGCTCCAGGCATGATAAATGCAACATTACAGAAAAGTAATAAGCATCACAGAACAATACAGATAATCTGGGAGCCCCGGGTTTCTTTTGAGCCGCAAGTGAAACCCGACGTTCCCCTGGTCGTGTGGATAGCCTGTGCAATAAAAACCTTGACCCTTATGAGTGCGGAAAGTTACCCGCCAAAACCAGAAGTGAGGCATCCCCCCTTCAGCAAAGTGAATGGACCACCCAGCACTTCACAGAATCCGGTAACTTAAGCACCCCACCTTGTGTCAACCTGTACCCCCTATGATTGCGGAGACTAGCCTGCCGATTCTAGATTGAATCCCCCTCCGTCTCAAAGCCATGAGATGTGGGCCCGTTGCCCTCTAGAACCCGGCTATCCGTGCACTCCACCATAGGGTAATCCTAATACAGAAAAGAAAATATATACAACAGGTACATCAATCTCAACCCGGTCGTGCCCCAAAAGAATAATATACAAACAAGCGGTGACGGCAGTCCACATGTCGGACGGTCACCCCACGATATCAAATGTACAAATAAATCCAAACTGTACTAACAATGCACGCAAGCTATCCACCACGACGAATCCGCAACAATACAGCACAACACAGAACATCAACGTGAATGTCACGTTTGCAAACCCGTCTAAAAGGACTATAGCGATTAGACAAGTTGTACCGATCAAATGACATTCATGGTCGCAGATAGTAATGCAAGTACTGTAAACTTTAAACAATGTTAGAAATATCGACTACGAAATAACCCCCGAATAGCCCCAAACAACTAGATAAAACCATATCCAAACTGGGCTAAACAAACAATACCACTGAACCAATATTCCAGAGACCAAATGTCAAGAGTGAAGAAAATGTGAGAACTAGAATTTTGGCTTGGAGGAAAAATGAGCTTGCTGGAATTTGGGCTCGGCCAAATGGGTGCTCTGTGGATTTTGTAATGAAGTGGTGGTGTATATACTAAGGAAAAAAAATAGCACAAGGAAAAATCCACAGCACACAAATTCCCTCACTAAAATCTCTACCCACTCTCACAAAAAAAAAATTGAGCCACAAAATTCCCTGCAAAAACAGCAGCCCCAATTTCCTCACCACCAAAAATATCATTGGTATTGTTTCGGGTTGTTTCGGTTTCGATATTTTAACATCGTCTAAACAATTAGTATACGGTTAATGGGTTGGCACTGATACCATGTAAGGCTACGCCAGCGCCCCGGCTGTCAATCCGAGGCCAAAATTGGAAGAAAAACTTTTTAAACTGGCGCTATCGTAACCCTAAAACCCGGATCGTTCCATTAACCGTAAACTAGTAAACTGTAAAAGAGTTTAAAGAGATTATACCGATCGATCTGTGCCCTTCGGTCTTTAATCTCTGAGCCAAACTCCTCGCTACTGTGCCGACAAAGTTCACTCTCCGATCTCACTCGTCGAAGTGGCTCCACGTAGAGGATTCTTTATACGAGCTCCCGCTTCAAACCGAAACAACTCGGAAATGAAGTTTGCTAGCCGACATGTCCAAGATGAAGTATAGATGGTGTGTGAATATTTTGTCTCAAATCACCCAAGCATTTGGGTGGAGCTAAATGAAGTTGCCAAGAGTTGTGAAGAAATAGTGAGCAAAGGAATTTGGCTTCAAGAAAAAGAATGTGCTCGGAAAAAGAATTTTTTTTGCTCTATATAGAAATTGCAAGTGGTGAGGTTAAGCAACAACGGGTGAGTGTAATGTATATCAATAATTTAATCCCTCCACAAAAGATCAACACAAAATATCTTATCAAATATCCAAACAAAGACAAACACCAATTAATGCCAAATGAAAAATCTCACCCACTCCATTTGCCACTGCTCACGAAAATGTTCACTGGCCCATGAATTTCGAAATTACAAGGCCCATAAAAATTCCCTCACAAAATCAACCCATGAATATTTTCCAGCCACTAAATTTCCATGCCAAGAAATTTCTAGCAAAAAACATGACACACACTTTCCAAAAATTAAACTAAAAGTTTAAATCGGAAGAAAAGAAAATGGCAACTTTAAAAAGTAATCTTGTAACGGATCACAAGAAAAACCCTCATCCGTATATACATACCTGCATCCGTATTAGACTGAATACGGATACAAGGAGACGAAAATATTCTAACAATCTAATACTAGGATCCGGCTTAAACCAAAGTCCACTAGTATGATCCGTCCGATCATGATCCGTGCACAAGTGCACGTATATGATCGAACCCTGCCATAAAACCATACGGCCTCTACAACGTTTCTCCCGAACATGGAAAAACTTTCTATGGGGGACACTAAAAACTCATCAATACGCTGGCAGTGGGTTTAACCACAAGCACGTCAGTGGCACTAGCTGTGCGTAACGGCTGCCCATGTATTGAGCAAAGGGAAGCTGACGAGCGAACTCATCCTGAAACCCTACTGAGCCTGTCAGTGACAATATCCGTACAGTCCGGTCCGTTCGTTTATTAGTATCGCATATTGGGCCTCGGAGGCTGGTAAACGTCAGACCTCCAATAGCGGTATAAGTCGTGTCGGAGTGTAGCCCAGAACACCCTGAGAAACTACTGGAATACCTACCAGTAAATCTCTCTTGCCCTGGCCAGGGACTTTGTGTAATGGCCCTCCTAAACACAGTGCGATCTCACCCCCAATACCGGAAGAGACAAATCCCCTGTTGATCCGCTCACTGCCTCCATGTGGCTCGGGACTGTACCCAAAACCTGTTTGCATAACTCCGTTGAGCCGTGATAGAGTAGTAATCAAAGCACAGTGGGAACTCATACGAGACAAATGACGATCTCAGGTCAATAGACTAACCTGTACAAATGTCACCAGGGAATTGCTATCTGACGATAGGTATAATACCAACTAGCATGTTCCCAGCAAGTCTGTCCGGTGTACTCATAACCCACACATGTATACTATCTTAAGTGAACCAACTGACACCAATGGCTTGTGAGACCGGTCACCGCCCCTCGTCGGGGTCTCGATCCGTATACACTAGTCTACTCATGGAGTATCGATGCCCAGTCTCGAAACTCCTACGACTAGGGACACTTTAATGATGTGCTTATAGACTACCCAACTCTTACGTATATGATCACCATCATACTGCTGGTAGTCAAGCAAGAATCCTAAGGTCTCTATCAATGTGTAATAGTGATCTGTAATGTCACCTAGAGTATGTACACGATGATAAAGACAAACCAGATAGCATACTATCATCTCGAGTAAGACTGTCCTACCGGTATAGGTCATCCCTCAATCATTGCAATCATGTGCCTGCGATCCAATACATGACTTTGAGGTCACTATATCCAACATATATACATATGTGTATGTGAGTATGTGTGTGTGTGTGTGTGTGTATGTGTATGTATATGTATACATATACATGGATGATGAGGACAGTATATGGTACTTGGAGATGAGTCGATGAGATTGGGCATGACGCCACAAGATCGGTGATGTGATTTTGGTTCGTATTATGAGATACAACTTGATATTAGCGGGTCTTTAGGAGATGTGTTTTCATACACACGCACATATATATGTTGATGGTATCGGAGTGTACTAGACTTTAGATCAGTACCCTAATTCAGGATATGATGATAAGGATACCTGATGAGTAATGAGATAAATGTGATATTCGACTCGTACCCAGATTTGGGATGCCGTACGATGGATTTACCGTACGTGATATAATTATGATGATAAATCCGCACTCTTGACTCGAGGATTTCATATTATATATATTGTATCGTACGTGATACTATTGAGGCGGGATCACCGACTACTAGATGTTTGTGTGTGTGTGTATATATATATATATATATATATATATATATATCGACTCAGACTTAGGTGGTTTTCCTTACCCTTTCGGTTAGTCTGTTAGTTTACTTGGTAGATGTTAGACTGGGCTCGAGTCATACTTATTTCCAAAATTAACGAATCGTGAGTATTTTAAAGACAGGCCAAGAGATACTACGGATATTTCGTAGGACGTACCTTTTCTTAAAAACGCCGTAGCCCTATTTTGTAAACACACGATTTGCGTTATTTCAAATGTCAAAACTGTATGACTCGTATATTGAATTGTATATTCCTTTTGTCGGGTCTACTTTCATGCTCCGTTCATTCATGTGGTTATCATCGCATTGCATATTTAATGTGTACTTTAGTGATTATAAACCCATGCTGTAAGGACACCAGCACCATTACCGATGATGCGTATGCTACATGTACACCTGCTTGTCGGCACACACACATCATCATCGGAAATTGTTATGTCACGTACACTTTAGAAAATACTACTTCAGTAGTATAAATTGCTAACTAATAGTTTCGACATAATACTAGTGCGCATTCCTTTTATATGCTAATTTATATATTGCATTTATTGCTGTGATATTTCATGCATATTTATATATTCATTTGCCATGTGATATTATGGGCTAGTCCGAATTGCCGGAGCCCAGTAATTCATTGTTATTACTCTTGAGATTGGGATTTTGGTTCCATGAGATTTCTGGATTTAGAGAAACCGCAAGGATTTTATATGAACTTAATATCATTTTAAAATGCAAGTTGCGGTTTTCTAATGATATGATTTGAGATATGTCCACCATGAGTTTTCTCGGCTCTTGAGCGATATCATACACCCGATTTGAGGAGGAGGAGGAACCGTCTGTGGGTGCATGGTGAACCCGGTGCGGTACCCCGGGGTAAGATGGTCACAGATGATGGCATTGAGCCTGGCAGGGGAGCACTACCGACCGGTGATTTTATTGTGACGCGCTGGATATCCGGAGGATACCGACGTGGTCTTGAGATTGATGTTATGGGCCAGTCCGGATTGCCGGAGCCCTAGATATTGAGATTTGATGATACGGGTCAGTCCGGATTGCCGGAGCCAGAGATATTGAGATATTGGGATATATTTTGTGTCGATGCTTGACAATGATTCTCTGATGATTTCATTGTTGATACTTCGATTTTTATACAGAAATCTCAATAAATAAATAAAACAATTTTCTCATTCACGATGTATTCTGTTTTCATTTTAATGCATTCATACATCATATATGTATTATGTTGCTACCTGAAGCACTGACACGAGCACTTGATATTACACTTATGTGTAGATGGTACAGGTTTATATATTGAGGATACATTATTACCGTATGACCTAGGATTGAGTCATACATGCAATTTCTGCTCGGTGATGTTTTCTACTCACGTGTTGGCAACTCACCCCCGTTGTGCCACAGTTTCTTGCAGATTTTGCCGTACAGGTTTCCTTGGCGGCTTTGCTGGCATACTACTTCATTCCGGATGATTGTTTTGGTAGGTGGGTTCACTCGTATCATGACCACCATTGTACATTTATTTATTTCAGTTGTATCTAGTAACTCCATCAACCAGACTTGTATATTTATTAGACCTAGAAGACCAGTTGTATATTCTTTCGACTTTAGAGTCGCGCGCTGTATTATTATGGTTTTCTGGTGGATATTCGTTTTCTTCTGAGTTTTGATCCTTGCCCTTTGGCGTCGTATATTATATTGCTTGCGTGGTTGTGACCGCCAATTGGCGAAGAGGTAGCTCCCGTTTGGGGATGCCTTTATATATATTTCATGTGTTTTATCCTTTTGGGGCCAGCATTTACAAAGGAAACTCTGCCGAAATTTTCAGAAAATACTTGAGGTTTTAAAAATGCAATACTTCGGCTTATGTTGTTAAACTACTTTCTTTAAAACTAAACTTGTCCTTCTCTCTCTTTTCAAATGGTTTAGATTTTTGGGTTTTTGGCTTACTTGAATTAGATGGGGTCCTATAGACTTCATATGATTCAAGTGCCAGTCATGTGCCATTTCGGGTCGTGACAAAGTTGGTATCAGAGTGATAGGTTAACCTTGGTTCGAGTCTATGTTTGACTATGCGGAGTGTAGGGCGTATATATATATATTCCGAACCTAGGCTTGACCTTACGGAACTTAGACTTGGTCGAGGGGGTATTAGACCCGAACTTTCATCGCGTAGGTTGACCTTGGTTGATGGAGTAGGTGACTTAAGGAGAGTGATGTACCGTAGATATGTTCCGCGGCATACTTACGATACGCTACTCCGCTTAAAAAGCCTTAGGATGTACATTCCCTTGCACAATATTATATTCATTCCTATGATCTATCATCATCGATATCGGGTTATGGTTTTTGCTGCCACGATTATATGGGCAGAGAGAGCTGCGGCTAGAGTTGCGTCAGCATGAGCTCGTTACGTACGAGAACTGACCAGGGCGTGATTCCAGGGACACACGATTGTATAGATGTGTCGTTTATTGTGTTTTTCGCGCCATGAGCTTTTGATGGATTGCTTTTGCAAAGATTTCTCGAAACGTGCAGATCAGCACCAGAGGATTGGGGCCACTGATAGAGGCCGGCTAGAATGTGATGACCATCAATGCACCATTATTCTTGATGATTGAGGCACTGATTATCGTGCGGACGAATGAGCCAGTTGTTGCTGCAAATGACAAGATATCGCCTTAGATGTTTGAAGCTAATGCAATACGAGTTTATATTTATAAATATGATAGAAGATCGCTAGTCACCAAGGATGAATGACTAGGACATGTGGTCCGTTTGCACATCCCAATGCGAGGTCATCAGATTGATTGATTCCAGCTAGAGAAGACTTCACGCAGGTATGTTGGGAGTCGAAAGAAAACGATCGAATGTCAGAAACCCATTTTCCAAGTTTAAAGTATTCGGAAAAACATGCAAGTAATTTCGTAGACCGTCTAGAAGAATGAAACCTTAACTCGATACAATGACCATGGGAACGCTTTTGAACCTTAGAGTTTGTGGCAGTTCCGCGATGCCCTTAATGAGGCTTGGGTTTGCCCTTCTACGGTTGGTCCACAGGTACTGTGGCATGTACTGGATATTATTGAACTGTACTCAAGAGTTGAGCTCTCGGGGAATTATGAACTTTAATGAATCGATCGAAAAGTTCGACGTCGTTCGGATATCATGTGATGGGATACATTGCTTGGGAGATTCCAGATATGAGTATAGTCGTTGGAGCGCAGTCCATGCATCCATGAAGAGACGAGTCCGAATCAGTCGACATTAGAGAAAAGTGGAGTAAGAAGTTCGTACTAGATCTTGATGAGATGACGTCCCACTCCGCTGACATCAGAGATGTAATATGCATGCAGAGGCGTTGTATATAGATATATTTTCTAGAAGGAGTCGTGATGAGTATGCAGCCGTTCCGGAACAAGAAATAGATTTAGTAAAAGATGATAACTTCCGAGCAGTTCGTCAGAAACGAGATTTAGGGGAGACTTCGACAGAACCTTTCTGGAATACTATACGAGAAGACTTGGACCCAGGATCGGTCATATTATGCACACCGAGTAGGCCAGAGTTCGACATCGTCGACGAAACATGTTATGAGTGACCATGACAGTTGGCCAGAGATCTTTAGAGGATGTGCCAGAGCGGGACTGTTTCCGCCATCTTAGATTTCGGTATTCTGGGCGATTTATTTGCATGATTGAGATTTTTTGCACCACAGTTGCACTCGGTTTCGATTTGATATCATTCGAAATATTGATTTTGATTTCATGCCTATGGTATGCATGTGATTTGACTTGTGCTTTCGGCATAGTATTCATGCACTTTTAGTATTTTGATTTGATCTTGTGCACGCTGATGCACTTGGTTGTGAGATTATGTACCACGGTATACCAGATTTGGTTTGAGATGTGTTATATACCATCGATTTCGATTGTGATACTCGATATTTTTTCGTGCACCTTGTGCACTTGATTTGGATTCTTGCATATACTTGGGCACTTGATGCGATTTTGGTGCACATCAGATGCACTAAATCGGGATTCTTCGTGCATATCAGATGCACCTAATATTGCTATCAGGCACACCCGTTACCTTTGACAGGTGTTCGTGCACACTCGTTGCACTTAGATTTTGTTTCTGTGCACATGTATGGCACATTCATGGATTTCGGTTTCCGTGCGCACCAGACGCACGTGGCATTCTTATGCACATTTTGGGATTGATTTCTTTTGGAGCAGTACGTTATTATGATTGTACTATTTGTTTTAGTACTGAGCAAGACTAGTCAGAGGACAATACCTGAATATGTTTTTGCATGCATTGACAGTTATCGAAGGGATTTCCCAAAAAGGAACTTTAGTCTCAATATTTACCTACGTGTCCGAGATGACACGAAACTTTTACAAAAGAAACCCTTCTAAATTATTTTCAAAATGGCGGGACATATGTTAAACAAAAGATATATATCTATCTAGTTATTTTCTTACAATAAACGTTCGCCACTGTACCGTGATACGCGCATCGCACAGCGACTTGAAAAGGTTTAGCATGCATTTCTTTCAAATGTTTTAACGATACATACATGTATAGTTTGATGTATATCATGTTGGTTTTCGTATTGGACTTTGATATTGGTGTCTTCGCCATAACTCCGATGATTGCGGAATGCTTGACGGAGTTTTGATTTTGGTTTATATACTCGTTCATGCGCATGCATTGCGCTATGATGTGTTTTATGTATTTATGATTTCGGAGCCCCGATGACTTGATTTTTTTACTGAAATGTTTTAGTATTTGAGGGGTTTAAATTTAAATTCAGGGACCGAATTTCTTTAAGGGGGTAAGATTGTAACATTTCAGAAAAATAAAATATTATTTTTGGGAAATTATATAATTAAAATAATAAATATTACGAATATTTTAATGATGTGGCACAATTAAATACCGATAAATTGGGAAATATTTGGAAAATTATAGGAATTACTGAAATGAGCGTGTTTTATATGATTTAAGCAAATTATAAATTCTTTATGATTAATTATATTCCTTTTTAATACTAAATATCACTAATCGTGCATTAAGCTTGATTTGTGCACATGACATGCACCATGTCATATTACACATTGTTACATTTTTCTACCATGGCTTTTTCTTTATTTTTCATGCATGGTTGGTTTTGAAATGAAAGAGAAGAGATAAAGAAAAGAAAAAGGAAAAGAAAAAGAAAAGGGAAAAGGTTAAAGAATTAGGGATAGGCAAGAGAGAGAGAGAGAGGTGAGGGGTTCTTATTGACCTTGGTCATTGTTTCTTCCTTCATCTTCATCACATTCTCCTTATTCTCTCACCATGGCTACCCTCTTGTTCCTCCCTCCTCTACCTCCTCACCCAACCCAAAATACACATCCAAATATCATCTTGCTTTCATTAAAAATGTGCACAAGCTCACTACAAGTATTTTGGACCATGAAAGCTAGGATTTTGAAGACTTGGGGCAACTCAAGAAAATTCTTGAGTTGCCAAATGAGGTACTTTCTCCACCTTCAGTGTAGTAATCCACTTCCTTTAGCATCTATATTAGTTTGGAATCGATTAAGTGTTGTTTAGTGAACTTTGAAATTCCAAGTTAGGGTTTTGAGGAATTCTTGAATCGAGATAGTGTAAATGAGTTTAGTAGTGACCTTAAACCCATTTAGTGTTAGAAATTGGAACTAAAACAGAGCCTAGATACCCCAAATGCAAACTTTGAAATCTGCCGATATTGGATTTTCTGGAAATTGTGGTGATGTATTGAGATCTGCTATGATCCGGAGACCCTAAAATTTATATAGCGATTACAGTGAGTCATGCAGGCAACTAGGAAGCAAACCCCAAGACCCGAGACCCCAACTGCACTTTCTGGCCACAGATTTATTGTGTTTGGACGCAAATTACGGCCAAGTAGTGGGGGATTCATGTGATTTTTGGTCCAGGGTTCCCTTATCTGATATCTAGAGCTACCCCATGTGCAAAATTTGCTAATTTTACCTGAGATGAAATCTGGAAGTGGTTTTCTTTAGTTGCTATTTTTCGTATTTAGCGATTCTGAAACTTTGGTTTTTGTATTTGATTTGAATTCCATCGTGTGACGTTTGAACGTCAACGACGAGGGTTATTTGGTAGTATTTTGCATGCGAGACCATAGGTTTTAACCTATACCGTTGTTTTGGTTTCGTTCGTGATTTCAGTTTATAATACTATGTGGGATATGTGTAGGTACCCATATGGACATCGTACGACGAGGAGGGGGGTGGCGGCATCGACTTTGACAAGCGAGGATCAAGGTGAGTAGATATATATCTACGGGGGAAGTCGGGTGGATGGCGTATAGCACCCCCGCAGTTTCGTAGTATAGTAAGGATATGTTTTATATTTATATCCTTATATGTGAAATTTGGATAATTAGTAAGTACGATTATAGGGGATCATGGGTTACTTTTTAGTGTATTTGGATGATAGTGTCGTTAGCTAGTTTTTAGTCGCGAAACCCTAGAATAAGGTACACGCACACACACGCACGCATACATTTGATTTACTTGTGCGTATATGGGGATATATATATATACACACATACATATATGTATGTGAGTATGTTTATATATATATGTATGTATCTATGTATGTATGTATACATATACATGGATGATGAGGACAGTATATGGTACTTGGAGATGAGTCGATGAGATTGGGCATGATGCCACGAGATCGGTGATGTGATTTGGTTCGTATTATGAGATATGACTTGATATTAGCGGGTCTTTAGGCGATGTGTTTTCATACACACGCACATATATATGTTGATGGTATCGGAGTGTACTAGACTTTAGATCAGTACCCTAATTCAGGATATGATGATAAGTATACATGATGAATAATGAGATAAATGTGGTATTCGACCCGTACCCAGATTTGGGATGTCGTACGATGGATTTACCGTACATGATATAATTATGATGATAGATCTACACTCTTGACTCGAGGATATCATATTATATATATTGTATCGTACGTGATACTATTGAGGCGGGATCACCGACTACTAGATGTGTGTGTGTATATATATATATATCGACTCAGACTTAGGTGGTTTTCCTTACCCTTTCGGTTAGTTTGTTAGTTTAGTCCTGTAGTTTACTTGGTAGATGTTAGACTGGGCTCGAGTCATACTTATTTCAAAAACTAATGAATCTTGAGTATCTTAAAGACAGGCCAAGGGATACTACAGATATTTCAAAGGACGTACCTTTTCTTAAAAACAACGTAGCCCTATTATGTAAACACACGATTCGCGTTATTTCAAATGTCAAAACTGTATGACTCATATATAGAATTGTATATTCCTTTTTGTCGCGTCTACTTTTCATGCTCCGTTCATTCATGTTGTTATCATCGCATTGCATATTTAATGTGTACTTTAGTGATTATAAACCCATGCTGTCAGGACACTAGCACCATTACCGATGATGCGTATGCTACACGTACACCTGCTTGCCGGCTCACACACTTCATCATCGGAAATTGTTATGTCATGTACACTTTAGAAAATACTACTTCATTAGTATAAATCACTAGCTGATAGTTTCGACATAATACTAGTGCGCATGCCTTTTATATGCTAATTTAGATATTGCATTTATTGTTGTGATATTTCATACATATTTATATATTCATTTGCCATGTGATATTATGGGCCAGTCCGGATTGCCGGAGCCCGGTAATTCATTGTTATTACTCTTGAGATTGGGATTTTGGATTTCCATGAGATTTCTGGATTTGGAGAAACCGCAACGATTTTATATAAACATAATATCATTTTAAAATGCAAGTTGCGGTTTTCTCATAATATGATTTGAGATATGTCTACCATGAATTTTCTCGGCTCTTGAGCGATATCATACACCCGATTCGAAGAGGAGGAGGAACCGTCTGTGGGTGCATGGTGGACCCGGTGCGGTACCCCGAGGCAAGATGGTCGCAGATGAAGGTGTTGAGCAAGGCAGGGGAGCACTACCGACCGGTGATTTTATTATAATGCGCTGGATATCCGGAGGATACCGACGTGGTCTTGAGATTGATGTTATGGGCCAGTCTGGATTGCCGGAGCCCTAGATATTGAGATTTGATAATATGGGCCAGTCCGGATTGCCGGAGCCTGAGATATTGAGATATTGGAATATATTTTGTGTCGATGCTTGACACTGATTCTCTGATGATTTCATTGTTGATACTTCGATTTTTATACACAAATCTCACTAAATAAAGAAAACAGTTTTCTCATTCATGATGTATTCTGTTTTCATTTTAATGCATTCATACATCATATATGTATTATGTTGCTACCTGAGGCACTGACACGAGCACTTGATATTACACTTATGTGTAGATGGTACAGGTTTATATATTGAGGATATATTATTACCGTATTACACTTATGTGTGGATGGTACTGGTCATACATGTGATTTCTGCTCGGTGATATTTTCTACTCACGAGTTGACAACTCACCCCCGTTGTGCCACAGTTTCTTTTAGCTTTTACCGTATAGGTTTCCTTGGCGGCTTTGCTGGCACACTACTTCATTCCGGGTGATTGCTTTGGTAGGTGGGTTCACTCGTATCGTGACCACTATTGTACATTTATTTATTTCAGTTGTATCTAGTAACTCCATCAACCAGACTTGTATATTTATTAGATCTAGAAGACCGGTTGTATATTCTTTCGACCTTCGAGTCGCGCGCTGTATTATTATGGTTTTCTGGTGGATGTTGGTTTTCTTCTGAGTTTTGATCCTCGCCCTTCAGCGTTATATATTATATTGCTTGCGTGGTTGTGACCGCCAATTGGAGAAGAGCTAGCTCTCTCTTGGGGATGCCTTTATATATATTTCATGTGTTGTACCCTTTTGGGGCCAGTATTTACAAAGGAAACTCTGCCGAAATTTTCAGAAAAGACTTGAGGTTTTAAAACTGCAATATTTCAGCTTATGTTGTTAAACTACATGCTTTAAAACTAAAATTTTTCTTCTCTCTCTTTTCAAATGGTTTAGATTTCTGGGTTTTTGGCTTACTTGAATTAGATGGGGTCATATAGACTTCATATGATTCAAGTGCCAGTCACGTGCCATTTCGGGTTGTGACACCTAAAGGCTCTATCAACATGTAATAGTGATTAGTAAAGTCACCTAAAGCAGATACATGATGATAAAAACAAACCAGATAGCATACTATCATTTCAAGTAAGACTATTCTACCGGTATAGGTCCTCCTTCAATCATCGCAATCGTGTGCCTGCGATCCAATAATTGACTTGAGGGCACTATAGCCAACAATACGTGTACAAGTACACATATATGTTCGAACCCTGTCGTAAAACCATACAACCTCTACATTGTTTCGCCTGAACCGGAGAAACCCTCTATGTAGGACTCTAAAGACTAGATACTACGCTGGCAGTGGGTTTAACCGCAAGCCGTCAGCGGTACTAACTGCACATAACAGCTACCCAGGTATCTGTCGATAAGAAAACCGATGAGTAAACTCATCCGAACTCGTACTGAGCCTATCTATGACAATCTCCGTACAATCCGGTCTGTTCGTCTAAAAGTATCGCATATCGGGCCTAGGGGGCGGTAAATGTCAGACCCCTAATAGCGCAATAAGTCGTGTCGGAGTATAGCCCAAAACACCCTGAGAAACTACTGGAGTACCTACCAGTAAATCTCGCTTACCCTGGTCAGGGACTTTGTGTAATGGCTTTTCGAATCACAGCGTGACATCAAACCCCAACACCGGGAGAGATGAATCCTATCTAACCGCCACTGCCTCCAAGTGCTTCGGGACTGCACCCAAACTCTACCTATTTGCCCGACTCATCAGAGCCGTAGTAGGATAGTAATCAAAGAATAATGGGAACACACTCGAGACGAAGTAGCAGTGTCAAGTCAACGGACTATGCTGTACTCATGTCACCTGGGAACTGTTACCTGACGATAGGTATAGTACCAACCAACAATTCCCCACGAGTCCGTCCAGTGTAACTCATAACCCTATGAGCACCTGCATACTATCTCCAATACGACATACTAATGGCTGTGGGACAGTCCATCTCCCCTGCTGGGATGAGAAGCGTATGCACTAGTCTACTCTGGAGCATCGATGCCGTATCTCGATAATCCTACGACTAGGGACCTGTATAAGGATGTGCTTATAGACTACCCAGCCCCCACTAGTGTGACTGCCATCACAACGCTGGTAGTTAAGCAAAGATCCTAAGGGCTCTATCAATATGTATTAGCGATACGTTAAAAGAAACATATACACATATTTAGATATAAACAAACCAAGTAGCATACCACCATATTGAGAAAGACTGTCTAAATATCTGTGTATATATCCCAAGCTTCTAAAATGTAATATACAAACTAGTACTATACAATAATGGCCTCTAGGGTATATACCACTTGCACTAAGGCCATGTGTTGGCATGTTGCAGACCTATCATCTCGAATAGCCTCTCGAACTGAGTCTGAGGGATGGCCTTTGTGAGTGGATCTGCTGTGTTGTTCTCCGTATCAACTCTCCGCACCTCGATCTACCGGCGATCCACGATCTCCCTGATCAGGTGATACCGCCTCACGATGTATCTGGACTTCTGATGGGACCTGGGTTTCTTTGCTAAAGATATAGCCCCGTTGTTGTCACAATACAGAGGTCTTAGATCAATAATGGACGAAACCACCTGAAGTCCCTGGTCAGGGCTGCTTATAAGATTTACTGATAAGTGTTATCAGTAGTTTCTCAAACCGTTATAGGCCAGACATCGGCATGACTTATCACGTTACTGGGGTCTGACGTTTACCATCCCTAGACATGATATGAGACATATCAGACGAAGAGACTGGACTGTACGGTAGTGTTACTGATAGGCTTCATGGAGACTATGGACAAGCTTGCTTGTTGATCTTCATATTGCTCAATACCCGGATAGCCATTACGTCCAACTATTACCGCTGACGGCTTGTAGGTGACTGATGTCATCATCACCTGCTGCTGGCGTATTGACGAGTCTTTAGAGTCCTACACAAAAGTTCCCTGGTTCAAGCGAAACGAAGTAGGACACATATGTGATATATGTGTGGGCCTGATTAAATACGTGTATGTGATGCCGTATTGTAATCTGGCAGTTATCCTTTATCGGTTCGGTTATATGTGATATAACCAGATTGTCGAATCAAGTGCTTATTTTATAATGTGATATTCAGATAAATGATACTATTCGGTCATATGTGATATAACCGGGTTATTAAATCAAGTGTTGATTCAATAATGTGATATATATTATATTTGATATAATTATATCTAAACTAATATCATTAGCTCACTAAATATTTTCTTATATGTATTAATATATATATATATATATATGATATATATATATATACATATATATATGTAGCATGGCATGGTTTCTATTTTTGAGAAAAATAAAAATGAGATGGAAAATGAGAGCATGGTTGCAAGCATGGGATTTATATTTGTTTATTCATCTTGACTCACTATTCAAGCATGGTTGAAATTTTATATTGCAAAATTCCATGCTTGAATGAGTGGGGGTCAAGCATTTCCATTCATTCTTAGCCCATTCTCAACACTTAGCCATTTTCTTGAGTTGCTCCCATGGTTGCTCTCTAGCTTCTTCTTCTTCCTCAATTGCTATAGTTCAAGCTTCAACCCTCACATGTGATGTGAACCATGAAGCTTGAATACAAACTTGTAAGTTTTTAACATCCCCTACTTCACCATCCTACACTTGACCAGCGATCGAGTGTAGCGTGTTTACTACGCTAAAGAGTTTAGTGTAGAGGTAGCTTGAGTTGGAGGAACTTCGTGTGGATCATCTTTGGCACGAAGTTCATCGGAGGAAGCTCATCCAAAGCCTCAAGTGGTGCCTAGTGGAGTCGCGGGACTACTACACGGAGCATGTGAAGTGAAGGACTCGATCTACGAGGGTATAGTCATCTTTCATTTCATATAGTTTCTTTATATCAAACCTAAACCCTAATCACCTAGCTAACGATCTTGGATAGTCTAGCTTAGCTCCATAAAAATTTGAATTTGGCATGCTTGATGCCACTAGGACCCCTTGGTGGTGCTAGGGTTGTTAGTTATATGTATGTCCTAGAGGCCATTACTGTACATTGGATGTATATTGTAGTGGATGCTTGGACATATATAGGGAGGACTTTCTTGCTCGACATGATAGTATGCTATCTGGTTGATCTTTGCCTTAACGTGTATACTGTTTGTCTCTCTGTTACATGTTGGTAAAGCCCTTAGGATGTGTACTTGACTACCTGGACTACGATGCGGATCATACTAGTGGGGACATGGTAGTCCATAAGTACATCCTTCAAAGTCCCTAGTCGAGGGTGTATCGATACAGGGCATCGATATACCGGAGTAGACTAGCGTGTACCTTCTCGACCCATACAGATGGGCGATGGATGATCCCATATCCATTGGTGTTTGAAATCAGAGATGATATACGGGTGCTCAGTGGAGACTGGGTACACTGGACGGACTCGCCGAGAACTCCCAGATGGTATTATACCTCACGTCAGATGGCAGTTCTCTGGTGACACTGGTACAGAGTAGTCTGTTGACCCGAGATCGTCATAGAGTCTTGTGTGGTTCCCACTGTGCTTTGATTTCCATCTTACCACGTCCAAGAGGGCGTGCAAAACGGTGGTTTTTGGGTACAGTCCCGAGTCACATGGAGGCAATGAGTGATAGGAGGGGATTCGTCTCTCCCGGTATAGGGAGTTGATGTTGCGCTGTGTTCGATTGGCTATAACAGGAAATCCCTGGCCAAGGTTGCTGAGATTTACTGGTAAGTGTTACCAGTAGTTTCTCGAATAGTTATAGACCTCATATCGACACGACTTATCGAGCTATTGGGGTCTGACGTTTACCACCCCTAGGCGAGATATGCGACATATCAGACGATCAGACCGGACTGTACGGTAGTGTTACTGGTCGGATTCACTGGAGTGTGAGCGGGCTTGCTCGTCGATCTTCAGATCGCTCAATACCCGGGTGGCCGTTACGTTTAGCAGACCGCTTGCGGCTTGTGGGTGCTTGATATGATCATCACCTGCTGCCGGCGTATTGACGAGTCTTTAGAGTCCTACACAGAGGTTTCCTGGCTCAAGCAAAACGAAATAGGAGCGCATATGAGATATGTGCGGGACCGAGAATAATACCAGTATGTGATACTGTATTCGATTCTCTCGATGTGACATTGATCGGTTATATGCGATATAGCCGAGTTATCGGATCAAGTGTTGATTCGATAAGTTGTTACAGATGATACCAGTCGGTTATGTGCGACATGACCGGATCATTGAATCAAGTGTTGATTTAATGATTTAATGCATAATTATATATTTGATATATTACTTTGCATTAACTAGTATCGGTTCACTTTAAATGGATTTTCTCGCTCGGGTGTGCACATTGTATATTCGATATAGTTTTGTGCACTTGCTTGTATCATGTTTGATGATACATGCCTTATGGTTAAGTGTTAAGAATTAAACTATAGTTAAATGGGTGATTAGGGTTTTTGATTTCATTTTATTCATTTATCTTTTTGGAAAAAGAAAAGGCAAAATGAGGAAAATGGTTGCTTTCTTTTGTTCATTCATGAACCTTCATGAAGACTTTGACTTTTTGACCATTTTGTCTCATGCTTAACCCTAACCACTCACTTAAACCTTAGTTAGCTCTCTACATCTAACCATGGTTCAATATATGATAAGGATGGATTTTTCTTTTCAATGATTATATTCTTATCATATATTTTAGCTTCTTCTTCTTCTTCCTTGAAGTGAAGAAAAGCTTGACCATCAATGGCAACTTGATGAAATGAGTGAGAAATCCAAAACTAAAGTCTACCCACTTCCTATTTCCTCATCCTCTACCTCTTGCCAAGTAGTAGAGTGTGTTTCCTTCACAAGTTTTTAGGGCTTGGTGAAGGTGGAGCTCGATTTAGCGATGCCTCGACGTAGATCATCTTCGGCATGGACATCGACGACCTAGCTCGCTTTTTCTACGACGAAGCCGACTCTAGAGCCCGGATTCCTTTTGGACAGCGGAGACGACGTCGTTGCGGAGCTATGGAGGTGGAGCGCCGGATCTACAAAGGTTGTATTTCCGATATCCCATTAGTTAAGTTGTTAACTAGATTGTTTTTCGCCTAGAATTCTAGCCAACGATCCGTAGTCGGGCTTCTCGGCACCTAGATTTTTGAAATTGCCATGGTAGATGGCTTGTGAGACCTCACTAGGGTGCCTAGGAACCCTACAGTGGTATCAGAGCCTAGCTAGAGCCTTAGGCGATGCGTAGACGGAGTTAGAAGTCCGATCGACCCGAAACCCCGACTTTAAAATGCTCTCTGGACTTTTTTGTAAAATGTGGATTTTTGCAAATTAAAAATATGCAGAAAAATCAGTAGGAAAATCTAAGAATTACGATGCAAAAATTACCTAATGATCTTTCTAAAGTGCGGCGGAACCGCGGCATTAGCATGCTAATGCGGCCCTTCCGCGGCCCTTTTGTCTTATCTGCCATTGAATTTTGCACAGTAACTCCTATTTTTCAGTGCTGGTTTTCCTGGGAATTTTTAATATGCAGTAAACAGTTGAGCATTTTTGGGTTGTATTGGGAATCAAAGATTCGATCGGGGTTTCAAATTTTGTCTGTGTGGCTTTCCGGATAAATTCTAGAATATGTTAAAAAGTTCGACCAGATATAAATACCCAATTTTTCCCCTGTCGGGAAATTTCCAAGTGTTGGATTTTTCCGTAGTTTAACGACGTTCTAAGTAGTGCAAGTAACGCGATGGTCCCTCTAGAAGACAACAAACCTTAACTCGATTATGTGACCGTCTTGAACTGCCCTTTGAACCTTCGGGTTTGGGGCAGTACGGCGTGCCACATGTGAGGCGTTGGCTTGACCCTTCTACGGCTGGACCGTTGGTACTGAGGCACGAACTGAATGTTGTTAGACTTGTTTCATGTGTTGATCTGTATCGGGAAAACTTGGGTGTTCGATTGTTCGATCGGAAAGTTTAACATTTTCTGTTTATCTGGAATGTGATACAATAATTGGAATTCACAAATAGTTATGAGATAACTGAATGAATGTTATAAACATAGCAGTTTAGTCTCACTTGATCGGTTGCCACGGAATTTTGATGTGATCAAAAGTCCGTCGCAATCACGTAGCGTATGCGGATACTCGCCGGATAAACTTAATAGGCAGCCTCGCTCCATAGCCCCGACCAAGTGACTGTAGGAGAACCCCGTCGCCGAAAGCATCCGTTCGGGTGCTCACGGTAGCGGTGTTCCGCCTTGGTGCACTTCATCGACGGTATCAGGGGTGCGGCCGCCTACTAAAGTTTGCGACGAGCATTCGATCAGGATGTCGGGAATCTTGTTGAATTGCCCGACTTGATATTGAAAAGAGTTTTCGATTATGAGACTAAAATGCGGGGTTTAAAATTGTTAGGCATGCGATGTCTAAGGAATTCATTTGGTCAGGCATGCGATGTCTGAGATGGTTGCGGATTCCAACTGTTGTAGTTTTACAATTTCCTTTCTGTGACCGTAAGTGTAATATGTGATATCGCCGGTTTCGTTGCTATATGTCAACGACAATTGGGATGCGCATATTTACTTACGTTGATGACATGTGATGTTATGTGTTGCTGGATATGTTATATTGGATCGTCGTGTTTGAATAGCCGGGGTTTTTTTATGTGAGATGAGTGTTTTTCATTTTCATTCATGTAAAAACTTGTATGTAATATTCTTTTATTGGGGCACTTCCAGGTTGCGGAAGATGTCACCGTCTGTATATTATTTACTTTTCCGCACTAGGATAGACCCAAGGAGGAGGGCACAAGTAACCGGGTTCTGGAGTCCAGTGGGAGACCAACTCGAGGAGTCGAGTCCGGGTCTCCTAACTCTAGAATTGGTAGGGTTGCTTGCCGCTCTCGTAGGGGTCTAGGGGTGTGGGTTTGGCTATTCATCACGACCGTGGAATCCGTGTTTTATACTGGCTCGTATTGAAAACACGGACGTCCTAGTATATCCAATATTTCATATGATTCTTCTGCTGCGATATCTGTGATGTGATCATGTGATGTTCTGTGATAGATACTATATATAGTATATATGATATATTATATAGGCGTTACTTATGTTTTACACCCGTGCTAGCCCTGCCCCGCTCTGCCGTTAGTTACCTAACCTAACGGTGCACGAGGGGACATCGAGGCGAATGCGGATGGCATAAGTGTACGTCGTATTTATCTGTGATGTTTAGGTACTTAATTGATGGGACTTCATTAATATGATTAATGAAGTAAAAGAAACCTAAGATGTTGTAGAATCGAATTTCAAAATAAAAAGGGTAGCTACAGTTCTTGCTTTGCACAGCGGTATATGTGATATACCCTGCACCTTATTCGATGAGGAAAGGACCGAGATCCCTTCACCGGGAGTGCTCCTTTAGTAATAATTGGCAGATGCTACACACTTGGTTTGTCTTTTGATTGCTTTTAAGTGTTTTTTCTTTGCACAGTGATATATATGATATATCCCGCACCTCATTCGACGAGGAAAGGACCGACGATCCCTTCACCGGGAGTGACTCCTTTAGCAAAACTAGAAAAGCCTCAAAAACACTCCATTTCAAAATTCATTCGATCCTACAACGATATCAAGTTCATTACGCAATAGGTTTTCAGAAAAACCTGTCGTAGCCCTCCGTCATTTCAGATATGTACTGGTTAGTATTCGTGCTGCGTTTGTTGACCTCTGTCAAGACGTAGTGTGCGGTAGCTGATTAGTGCTTATCTGTATAAGCATATGATGTGATTGATTTAGGGTAGTCGTGCGACCTTGTTGACCTCTGTCAAGGGTCGTGCGGGTGGGTTTACTTCAATCAGGAAATGACGGGTTGAACTTGACTAGCAGCCTATGGTTTGTTGACCTCTGTCAAGGTCATAGGATGCTAGGGGCAAAATATTATCGGGAATTTCAAGTGTTGAAATTTGCAATGAGATTGCATACCTTCTATGAGATAGTTGGATCCCGATACCCGCTGCGAGTAAGAGTTACTCCTGGGAGAGTTTTATACATTACAATTAGCCGATCAAGTAGGTGTCTAGAAAGGTGTTAACGAGGTTACGCCTCTGGGAAAACGAGGTTTACAGTAATTAGGTTCGTGCGAAAGCACGGGGGACCTCCCTCAAAGTACCGACACTGGCCTAGCTGAAAGATTGGCGAACTTGTAGTGTGTAATTAATCCCGGCTAGTCTTTCCTTTTAGGGTTTGAAGGAAGATTTGATAAAAAGCAGTGGGAGCCATCCTGATTAGATAAAATAATAACCAATCTATTCTTGCAAGAGCGCACGCTGAGTGTTTTCTTCTCTCTCTCTCCAGGTAGCGACCATATCACGCCTTAATCAAGATAATAATACGTTATATTGACCGAACCTGCTTGTTATACTGAGCTGGGGAACGTTGGTCCCGCTCCAACTTATAATTGTTATAAGACAGAGCAGGAAATTAGGGAATACCAGATTTCCCGTGCCGCCCAAACGAAGAGAGTGCATGCTGATGCATCATCTTCGGGTGTGTTCATTACAAAGAACTGTTTCTCAGTATTCTTTACGTCCTGGGTATATGATACCGGATCAGGATCCCAGATATGTAATCTGTTACATGGGCTACAGATAGGCAAAAAACTGAGAACGGGTGATAAGTTTCATGAGGCAGAAAACGGGGCAAGAGTTGCAGCCAAGTCTGTTGGTCACTGTCACCCTGTATTACCAATACATTGATTCTGAACGAATGTTATTAGATACCGAACCTGATATACAAAATCATATCAGTCTCTTTATTAGTAAAGAAATGATAAAATTTTGTATTGTTGAATAATGTTTTGAACATTTCCTATATCAAAAGTTGATCGGTTCAGGCACGTTATCTAAAAGCATTGATGTTCTAAATCAAACTACAGTTCATAGTATACAGAACACACACAAGAGAAAGAGTTCAGAAATGAACGAATCCTTCTTGAGGCAATGTAAACTAGGTCATATCAATGCGACCCGACTAGCTTAAGTTACATAAAGATGCATATTTAAATGAGTTTGAATTTACATCTTGTGAAACTTGCCAGTCATGTCACAGAGATAAGATGACCACAGCTCTGTTTATTAGAAACAAAGAAAGAGTTAGTGAACTCTTGGGATGATACATATTGATGTATGTAGGTCCCCTGTCTACACATGCCAAGACCGGTTCTTTGTACTTCGTTACATTCTCTGATAATCTCTCAAGATTCAGACATATGTTCCTGTTGAAACAAAAGTCCGAACCTTTTGAGATATTCACAGAATATGATTTAGAAGTAGAGAACCAAAACACGGGTATAAGTATTATGTCCTTTGATGTGATCGAGGAGGAGAATACTTGCGCACGAAAATCCTGGATTATTCCAAAGGAGAATGAGATTCTCTCTCAGCATTACTCCTCCGTATACACCATAGCACGATGGTATATCGGGGCGGAGCTATCTCATCCTATATGATAAGGTGTGCTCTATGATGAGTACTACTGAGTTACCTATTTCCTTTTTGGGAGTTATGCACTTGAGAAGCTGCATACCTATTGAATAGGGTTCAAATCAAATCAGTTGCCTACCACTTCATATTTGATATGATAAGGGAAGAGCCCATCTCTCAAGTTAGTTGAGATTTGGGGTTGTCCAGCCTATGTCTGAAAAGCAAAATCCGGACAAGCTCGAGGCAAGGTCAGTTATGTAGAACTGGAAAGGTTCCAGCTATACAAACTGCAGCTGATGATTTGAAAGAACCAAAGGATTCAATAGTTACCAACGAACCTCAACCTCTCCGCCGATCTAGTAGGGTTCCTCACCCACCTGAGAGATACTTCGATTTCTCTATGACAGTGGGAGCGAGGATTGCATCATGAGATGATGACCCAACTAGTTTCGAGCTGGCCATCGAGAGTAATACTCTGTAAGAATGGCTGGATGCTTAGTGATCTGAGATGGAATCCTTATACACCAACAAAGTATGGACTTTGGTTGCTATATCTGAAGGGTTAAATCCCCATCAGGAGCAAGTATATCTTGAGAAGATTACTTGGTGTATATGGAAAAGTTGAGACTTTCAAAGCTAGACATGTTAAAGGTTTTCTTCATCGACCAGGCGTGGATAATGATGAAACCTTTTCCAGTATCTATGCTTAAATCCATCCAGATCCTACTTGCCACGGCTACAGACCATGACTACGATATCTGGTGGTAGGGTGTCATGACTGCTTTTCTAAATGATGTTTTAGAAGAGAGCGTCTATAAGTACACAGCCAGAGGGCTTCGTAGACAGTGGGAGCAGCGGAAACGTGTGCAAGATGCTTTATAGGATTAAAGCAGGCATCGTGGAGTTGGAACATCTGTTTTGATGGATTAGTCAAAGAGTTTGACATCATCAAAATGGTAGATGAACCTTGTATAAACAAAAAGGTAGTAGGGAGTATGGTAACGATCCTCGTAGAGTACATGGATGACATACTCTTGATAGAGAAGGAGTTTCCTATGCTACGCTCGGTCAATCTCCGCTTATCACCATAATTCTCCATATAGGATCAAAGTGATACCTACTAAATCCTGGATTTTGGATCTATGAGATAGATCTAAATGGATGTTAGGATACTCACTAGCTGTAGCGAGATGGTATCACAGAATCACTGGAATGGTTCCAGGGTGATAAAGACGACTGAATGTCAGTCACAGGCATTGTCTTTACCCTCAGTGGAGGGACGGTATGTTGGAAAAGTTCCAAGCTAGATACCGTGACATACTAGACGATAAAGGCTGGATACATCGCTACTTAAGATGCTACCAAAGAGGCTGTTTGGGTGTATATTGGTTCATGAGATGAACTATGTTCCTCCCATTGTGTGACAATGGAGTTGTAGCTTATGCCAAGGAACGCCGGTCCCATCAGTGATCCAGACATATTCTAAGGCAGTATCACTTGATCATGGAGATGATTGATCTCCAGGGTGATCGAGGTTTGGAGAGTAGACTCAAAGGACAATACAGCGGATCCACTCACAAAGGCCTGTTCCCAGAGAGAGACTTTTATGGGATGGTTGAGTATGAGATACTACAACCACTGCTACAGATGGCCCTAGTGCAAGTGGGAGATTGTTAGTTATATGTATGCCCTAAAGGCCATTACTGTACATTAGATGTATATTGTAGTGGATGCTTGGACATATATAGGGAGGACTTTCTTGCTCGACATGATAGTATGCTATCTGGTTGATCTTTGCCTTAACGTGTATACTGTTTGTCTCTCTGTTACATGTTGGTAAAGCCCTTAGGATGTGTACTTGACTACCTCTTCTATGATGCGGATCATACTAGCGGGGATATGGTAGTCCATAAGTACATCCTTCAAAGTCCCTAGTCGAGGGTGTATCGAGACAGGGCATCGATATACCGGAGTAGACTAGCGTGTACCTTCTCGACCCATACAGATGGGCGATGGATGATCCCATATCCATTGGTGTTTGACATCAGAGATGATATACGGGTGCTCAGTGGAGACTGGGTACACTGGACGGACTCGCCGAGAACTCCCAGATGGTATTATACCTCACGTCAGATGGCAGTTCTCTGGTGACACTGGTACAGAGTAGTCTGTTGACCCGAGATCGTCATAGAGTCTTGTGTGGTTCCCACTGTGCTTTGATTTCCATCTTACCACGTCCAAGAGGGCGTGCAAAACGGTGGTTTTTGGGTACAGTCCCGAGTCACATGGAGGCAATGAGTGATAGGAGGGGATTCGTCTCTCCCGGTATAGGGAGTTGATGTTGCGCTGTGTTCGATTGGCTATAACAGGAAATCCCTGGCCAGGGTTGCTGAGATTTACTGGTAAGTGTTACCAGTAGTTTCTCGAATAGTTATAGACCTCATATCGACACGACTTATCGAGCTATTGGGGTCTGACGTTTACCACCCCTAGGCGAGATATGCGACATATCAGACGATCAGACCGGACTGTACGGTAGTGTTACTGGTCGGATTCACTGGAGTGTGAGCGGGCTTGCTCGTCGATCTTCAGATCGCTCAATACCCGGGTGGCCGTTACGTTTAGCAGACCGCTTGCGGCTTGTGGGTGCTTGATATGATCATCACCTGCTGCCGGCGTATTGACGAGTCTTTAGAGTCCTACACAGAGGTTTCCTGGCTCAAGCAAAACGAAATAGGAGCGCATATGAGATATGTGCAGGACCGAGAATAATACCAGTATGTGATACTGTATTCGATTCTCGCGATGTGATATTGATCGGTTATATGCGATATAGCCGAGTTATCGGATCAAGTGTTGATTCGATAAGTTGTTACAGATGATACCAGTCGGTTATGTGCGACATGACCGGATCATTGAATCAAGTGTTGATTTAATGATTTAATGCATAATTATATATTTGATATATTACTTTGCATTAACTAGTATCGGTTCACTTTAAATGGATTTTCTCGCTCGGGTGTGCACATTGTATATTCGATATAGTTTTGTGTACTTGCTTGTATCATGTTTGATGATACATGCCTTATGGTTAAGTGTTAAGAATTAAAATATAGTTAAGTGGGTGATTAGGGTTTTTGATTTCATTTTATTCATTTATCTTTTTGGAAAAAGAAAAGGCAAAATGAGGAAAATGGTTACTTTCTTTTGTTCATTCATGAACCTTCATGAAGACTTTGACTTTTTGACCATTTTGTCTCATGCTTAACCCTAACCACTCACTTAAACCTTAGTTAACTCTCTACATCTAACCATGGTTCAATATATGATAAGGATGGATTTTTCTTTTCAATGATTATATTCTTATCATATATTTTAGCTTCTTCTTCTTCATCCTTGAAGTGAAGAAAAGCTTGACCATCAATGGCAACTTGATGAAATGAGTGAGAAATCCAAAACTAAAGTCTACCCATTTCCTATTTCCTCATCCTCTACCTCTTGCCAAGTAGTAGAGTGTGTTTCCTTCACAAGTTTTTAGGGCTTGGTGAAGGTGGAGCTCGATTTAGCGATGCCTCGACGTAGATCATCTTCGGCATGGACATCGACGACCTAGCTCGCTTTTTCTCCGACGAAGCCGACTCTAGAGCCCGGATTCCTTTTGGACAGCGGAGACGACGTCGTTGCGGAGCTATGGAGGTGGAGCGCCAGATCTACAAAGGTTGTATTTCCGATATCCCATTAGTTAAGTTGTTAACTAGATTGTTTTTCGTCTAGAATTCTAGCCAACGATCCGTAGTCGGGCTTCTCGGCACCTAGATTTTTGAAATTGCCATGGTAGATGGCTTGTGAGACCTCACTAGGGTGCCTAGGAAACCTACAAGGGTAGACTTTCATGGTATCAGAGCCAAGCTAGAACATTAGGGTAGACTATCATAGCTTGTAGCGACGTTAGAAATCTGCCGTTTTTGTCGCGCAAAAAATGCCGATAAAAACAGTTTCCAAAATAATGTTTTGAGATGTATGCATACCCCGCGGGCTCACGGTTTGAACCGAGAAGCCATAGGGTGGAGCATGCGCACCCTAGGGACACCTTAGGGGAGACCATAGGCCGGACCTATACCCCAAGACCGCCACAAGGTGGCCTTGGAGGTGGGTGACCCCAGAGCACCCCAACTGGGTGCTCTTGGGTCTGCCTTCCCGTAGGGGCCACTTCGAGGTGGCCCACAGGGGTGGGTACCCCTCCGAGGCCCTCCTTTCGATAGTTAATTTTGGGATCTTCACCTTCGCAAATATTCGGGCGGGTTTCGAGTTCGTTCGTGTAACGCCATAAATTTCGGTTAGGGTTAGATTAGACGTTAATGCGGGTTTACTGTAAAAAGTTTACCAATTCGAGTTTCTCACATTTTATAATATTTAATTAATAATTTTATTATTATTTATTATGGCATGCATGCATGTGTGCACGTTAATGTGATGGTTTGTTTTGTGATAATTTTGTTCTTAGCAACCATGACAACTTAACCCTTAATCTAATCCCTTGTTTTAATCTAATCCTTACCCTAATCCTAGATATTTTGAGTGAGAAGAGAAGATATTTCTTTAGGTGTGTGAGGTGGCATGATGAGTGGTCTGAATGCATTAATGGTGTTTTAATGCAAGATGCACTCACCCCTTAACCTCACCTCCCTCTTTCTTTATCATTCACTCTCTCTCTTTTTCTCTATCGCTTTTCTTTTCCCTCATTCCTCTCTCATTTAAACAGAACACTTCTTCATTCCATCTCAAATCCATCACAATTATTCACAAAAATCATAAAAATCACATCTTTTACCACCTTTTGCCTCTTGGATGCCTTGGACATTGCAAAGCTTGGATCTTTGAGTTCTTTTGGTTAGGTAATGTCTCTTTCTGTTGTTTATGTGCTTTTAGTGTAGCTTAATCTTGTAGTTTAGTTTAGAATGTTTAAAGTTAAGTTTTCATGCAAATATCGTATTTTTAGTGTCGTATATGACATCTGTGATCTGCTGTGACCCGGAGAGTTTACTAGAAAACCAAACAATGTAGTTGTGTTGTACCTGAACCATAGGAAATCACCTGAAACACGGACCCTTGGAGCTCGGACTCGGCTGGCGACTTGAAGGGGAATTCCGGCGACCTCGGCTAGGGGTTGGAGTTAGGGTTTGGGTTTTTCTGGGTAGGTGTCTGCTTTGGTTTAGGTATGTTTGGTCTTGATTGGTTGTTGAGTTTTCTCTGTATACAAACTCGGGGATCACATAGGTAGTTTCTTGTGTTTCGTTTACGCACGATACGTTATACGACACGGATCGTGCACTTTGTGTGATTTTGCTCTTGGATTGGTTTCGTCGTGTCGCTACGCACGTTAGCCACAATACGAACACTTGAGAGTATGTTTTGTGTTGTTGCGTCGGTCAAATGTAGTTTGTATGCGTTTTGGGTCTTTTACTAATATACACTTGTTTTGTTGTTTTATTGTTTTAGGTTCGCAGGCGGGGACTTCGGACGTTGCTACAAAGAGAAAACAGGTGGTAGGCTTCACTTAGCAAGGAGCATTGGTGAGTAGATTTAACATCTACAGGGGAATCTCCCGCATGGCGTTATGCATCTGGGCTAGAGATGTTAATATTGTCGCATATTCTATTTCATATATAGAGTTGCGCATACACCTTATTGCTTAGTTAATCGTTGTGCTTGGACTAGTAACCTTAGGACACTGCACCATTATTGATGGCTCATGTTGCATGGGCACTGATTGTATACCACACACACCATCAATAATTGCCATGTCACGCACAACACACTTATAGATATGATATTGTTTGGTTAGGGACATTGAGACATTTATTCATATTTCTTTATGGATATGACATATAGCATACCTGTATACCTACATGCTTACACATACGCCTTGACATGCTTACATGCTAGATACCGGATACCTATAGAGTATTGTACCATTAGCAATAGGTACATACACACATAATGACATAGCTATATGTATACCTTGCATACATACTTCACTTATACTTGGAGGGTATATTACATCATTACTGATAGGTAGATACATATACCTTGCTATACCTTTATGTTTATACATATATTTGGTTATAGCTACATGTTTACCTTTACTTGATGTTATATAGACTTGGAGAAATTAGGAATCGCATGATTTATATATTAACTTGTTGCAGTTACATAGCGGCTTTTCCTTTATATGCTCGCATTTCAGTTTTATGTTGCATATATTATATTCATGGATTTTCACATTGAGAAATGGATTTTTCGTGAATTATGCAAGTATTTCTTATTCTTTACTTGATATTTGGATGCATCCACTCTGAGATTTGTTTTAAACCGATACATGGATCACGGGTGTTGATACCGGACACTTACGATTCGAGGAATGTATATACCGATACATGGATCACGGGTGTCGATACCGGACACTTACGATTCGAGGAACATATAAATATGAGAAAGACCGATACGTGGATCATGGGTGTCGATACCGGACACTTACGATTCGAGGAACGTATGGATATGAGTATTTATGTGTCGATGCTAGACACTTATTTTCATGATATTTTTACTCCTAAGTATATATAACAGTGGAATGGGACGCTGTTATATATGTATATATATATATATATATATATATATATATATTAGTGGAATAGGACGCTAATACATATGTATACATATCAATTTATATACATCATCATATTTATTCATGCAATTATATTTAGGATATATGAAATTCACTTGATATTGGATTTGAGATATATGAGATTTATTTGAGATTGGATACAGGATATATATGAGATTTACTTGATTTTGTACATTCAGGATATATGAGATTTACATGATGTTGTACATTCAGGATTTGTGAGACTTAAATGATATGAGAGCCAACTTGGGGGCTGATTTGAGGAAATTGGGATTTGGACTGCCTTGATGGATTTTGATCCTACAACGATGTCAGGATTCCGTGGAAATGACATGTTTCACCCCATACCCCACATTTATTGTTTATGCACTGCTTCATGTATTAGTAGTACCTGTTAGTGTACCTTTCATGACTGTTGCATTTACATACTTCATTTTATATGCATTGCTTCATGTGTTAGTTGTACCTGCTAGAGTACCTTTCATGACTGTTGCATATATACATTTTCATATCATTATTGCATACCGATTGTCATTGTTTCCCCCAATAGAGGCAAAGCTCTGTTTTAAAATTCAAAATTTAAAAGTTGAAGCAACGCTTCAGACTCAGCGCTAGGTTCTCCACGTGTCAAACAAAGATGCGCTAGCGCTAGGTGCACTGCGCCCTAGGAAGCGCACCCCCAATCAGAGCAAGGCTCTGTTTTAAAATTCAAAATTTAAAAGTTGAAGCAACACTTCAGATCCAGCGCTAGGCGCGCTGCCCGCCTAGTGTCAAACACGGATGCGCTAGCGCAGGCTGGGCTGCGCTCTGTGCTGCACGCCATGTGTCAAACGTAAGTGTGCTAGCGCAAGGTGTGGTAGCGCTGGAATTAAAAATTCCCTACCGTTAGATCAAGAGATCTAATAATGATAAATCATTAATTAATCAGAATTAAAGCTCTGTTATGGAAAGATCTTTCCAATCTTGTTAAAAACAAAAAGATTGCCTTCTGTAAAACAGAAGCCTTAAGATCAAAGATCTAACGGTGGGGAAACATCCCCAAATAAATTAGAGAAAGATCTCTTTAACTGATTTAACAAATCAATTTGCCCTATATAAAGGCCCCAAGATTTCAAGTCTGATAGAAAAAAAAACCATACAAACTTTGAGAAAACTCAAAGAAAGAAGAGCAAGCTCTTATCAAAAGAAGATTATTTCTTCAAGGTAAAGAATGATTCTTGAACAAAGAGATGAAATCATCTCATTAAAACAGAAGAACTATTTTCTAATAAAAAGATCATAGATCTAAAAAAGACCAAGGTCTTTCATAAAAGAGATCAAAAGATCTCATCAAATAAAAAAATAAGAACATATTCTTCACACATATTCTTGATCTACAAAGGCAAAGCCCTTTCCAAATAAGAACTGTTGTTCTTGATCTTAAGGCAAAGCCTCCTTTAAAAAGAACATAAACTTGTTCTCTGATCATAAATTTGATCCAATGCTCTTTGCGCTATTGAAAAGTGCCTTGCACTCTTGAACTGCGCTTTTGCGCTCATTGGACTGGCGCTCAGCGCCAAAACGCGCCACGTGTCAACCACGTATGCAACTTGCGCTTTGCGCTTCTGAAACAGCGCACTACGCTCATAGGCTGGCGCTCAGCGCCAAGTGCGCCATGTGTCACTCACTGGTGCGCCACTAAACTAGCGCAACGCGCTCATAAATTGAAAGCGCAATGCGCTCATAAACTAGCGCAACGCGCTCATAAATTGAAAGCATAATGCGTTCATAAACTGGTGCAATGCGCCCATCATCTGGCGCTTAGCGTCAAGCGCGACACGTGTCCCTTTCGTGTGCGCTACTTGGCAGAAGCGCAATGCGCTCTTTAATTGGCGCAAAGCACCTGGCGCGCCACATGGCTCGCTGTCAGAACAAACATTGTTCTGATGAATGCTATGCATTCAATACAAGATAAAAAAATATCAATAGCTAATGCTCAGCATTATTAAGGGCCAAGCCCAAATAAAGGCTCAACAGCCCAGAACAATAAAATGTTAAACATTTTAATCTTATTGGACTTAGCCCAATATTGGCCATAAGTCCTCAACTTATATTGAACTGAGCTCATCTGCTCACGAATATTTAACAGATCTCAAGCCCAAACGGGACTACAGATTCTTCAACCAACTCACACCGGTTCAAGGGTACATCTCTTTACTCCTCTGATATCTGTCGTTGTAATCCTTCAACGTCTTCAAAGAGGTGATGGGTCCCGACAGCCACACATTTCACGGACTACGATGTCCTTAAACTTCATAAACTACGATGTCTTTAAACTACGGACTGTGGGGTCCCTGTGAACCCACGGACTATGATGTCCTTAACCTCGGACTGTGGGGTCCCTTTAAACCCAAGGACTACGATGTCCTTAACCTCGGACTGTGGGGTCCCTTTAAACCCATGGACCATAATGTCCTTAAACTAACATCGGACCGTAATGTCCTTAAACTAATCAACCGCAATGTCCCTAAACTAAACAATAGAGTTCAAATGCTCTTTTGCTGGATCTCAACGATCCCGTTAAGTTGATCTTAGTCTAAAAATTAGACTAACGTATCCATAACAAACATTTAAGTTGATCTTAGTCTCAAATGAGGTTAACGTATCCTTAAACATAACCCCCAAACCCAAATCAAAGAAGATACAGATTTGGACTAATCTACGCCCTACGGGCGACAACATAAAATAGTCTCCGTATACAATCCACGGGAAACCATAAACAAAACAAACACCCATGACACGAAGTGACCATCTGGAGAAGGAGAAAGTTGTTACCGCGATGTGGTAGCATAATTAACTGCAGGGGCTTGCGCCTGCAGGGAAGAGCGTCCCCACAATCAAAAACCCCTCAAACGAGGGGGAATCTGATGAAGTCTGCTACATCGGCCGCATCCGTTTAAACCTTCAATACATGGTGCCATAAATCAACTTGGTATATTCGGAGAGGTGGACGGATAGCACCAATTACCATCTGCCCTCGAATTTCAGGCCTGACGTCCCAACGTCCCGGTCGCGTCTTTCGGTGGGGAACAGATTTTGGCATGCCCAGTGGGACCTTTTCCTCTTTCCACTTCACACTTCGTATGTCGTGTTCACGAACGAATCGCGGTTTGATAATGGTTTCCCTTGGGTTCGAGGTACTAAGATTTGGTGTCTTGCTTGGTGCAGAAAGCGAAAAATCAATGGCGTCTACTTGCGTGAAGTGTTCCAGCTGCAACTACAACTCACGTTCTGCCTCATCTGGATGCATAGCTTACGGGCCTCAAGCGGCCTCCCTGTTCACAATGCCGGTGGACCAGGTGACTCAGGCCACCTGTCACGACCCGAAAGTACGGAACATGACCGGCACGTAAACTACGAACGTCTCGAGGCGTACGTAATCTAAGTAAACCGAAAACCCAGAAATCCAAACCAAGAAAAGTAGTAGAGTGCAGGAAAAACCAACTTAAAGCAAGTAGTTTCAATAACATAAGCCGAATTATGCGGGTTTTTAAAAACATCAAAAATTTACTAAAAATTTCGGCAGAGTCTCCTTTGTAAATACTGGCCCCCAAACGGGATACAACATGAATAGTATACAAAATAAAAAAAAAGGCATCCCCAAGCGGGAGCTAGCTCTTCGTCAATCGACGGTCACAACCACACAAGCAATATACAACGCCAACGGCGAGGATCAAAAACTCAAAAGGAAACTCAAAACCACAAGAAAAAAACGCGTGACTCTGAGGTCGAAAGAATAACATCACCGATCTCTATCTCAAAGTAAATATATGTTTGGTTGATGGAACTTCTAGATACAACAGAGTAATAGTATACAAGTTATATAATGGGGGGTACGATACAAGTAAACCCACCTACAAGCAAATCACCCGAAGGAAACTATGCCCGCAAAGCCGTAATGAAACCTGTACGGCAAACCTGCAAGAACTGCGGCACAACGGGGGTGAGTTGCCAACTCGTGAATAGAAAAACATCTACGAAAAGAAATCGCATAAATAACGCAATCCTAGGTCAATGATCATAATATATCCTCAAATAAATAACCAGCAACCTATAACAATGGTTAGGGCAAATATCTAACCCATGTGTAAATCCATGTGCCCGTGTCAGTGCCTCAGGTAGCAATATATCATATGAATGAGGTATGAATGCATGAAAACAGAATACATGTAAATGAAGAAACTGTTTTCATAATCTAGTGAGATTTCCTTTGTATTTTTAAAATAAGATATCATAAATGAAATCAGCATAAAACAGTGCCTAGCATCGGCACAAAACGTAACCCCAATATCTTGATATCTCTGTATCACAGTCTCTGTACCTCAATATCTCGAAATCTCAATGTCTCAATCACAATATCTAGGGCGCCGTCAATCCAGACCGGCCCCTACCATCCATCTCAAGACCACGACGGTATCTTCCGGATATCCGACGCGTCGAGTAAAATCACCGGTAGGTAGTGCTCCCCTGCCAGGCTCACATCGTCATCATCACGCGCTTCTTACCCCGGGGTACCTTACCGGGTCCACCATGTACCCGAAACGGTTCATCCGTCTCCTCGAATCGGGTCTCGAAATCCATCAGCAAACTCATGGTGGACGACTCATACATCATGGGAAAAACCGCACTTTTTATTTAAAAAGAGAGAAATCAGTTTATATAAGTTTTGCGGTTTTCCCCCCAAATCCAGAAAATCTCATGGAAATCCGAATCCAAATCATCAATAACATGTAAAACCTTGAATATAGGCATAACAATGAATAACAGTATGCATGAAGTGGCAAGTAATAACTACAATGTTAAGCTGGCATATAAGACAGGTACACTAATATCATGTAAAAGTACTAACTAACAAGCTAAGTCAAGCAATAATCTTTTCTAAGGTGTACGTGACATGGCAATTACCGATGAAGATGTGTGTGAGCCGGCAAGTAAGTGTACGTGGTACATACGCATCATCGGTAATGATGCTGGTGTCCTAACAATATGATATCAACATTGCAATAAGAAATTATAACATAAGTATGCGATGCGAAGCGAACCATAATAATAAGCGGGAACTGAATACAAGACGCAACTGTAACTAACCTGCATTAATCTAATATAAGTCGTACAAATGGTGCCTTTTGAAATAACACGAATCACGGGGTTTTGAAAATAGGGGCTATGGTATTTTTTATGAAAAGATACGTCTTTTGAAATATCTGTAAGATCCCTTGGGCTGTCTTTTAAAATATCCACGATTCATTATTTTTTGAAATAGGTAAGAATCGAATCTAATCTAACAACTAAACTAAACTAAAGGGCTAAGCTAACAAGCTGGACTACAGGTAAGGAAACCGCCTAACATCTGAGTCGATCCATATACATACCTGTATATATATTTTAGTCGGTGAACCCGCCTCAATAATATCATATCCGATATTATATCTACAATCAGACATCCCAAGTCAAGAGTGCGGATAAATCATCAATATAGCTCGTACGTAAATCCGGCGTACGGCATCCCAAATCTGGGTACGGGTCAATATCACATCCATCATACTATTCACCTGGTATCCTCTTTATCAAGTATCATGATCGGGGTACTGATCTACGTCTAGTACAATACTGATACCGCCTAAGTATTCATGCACGTGTATGAAACACTACATCAAGACCCGTTACAACGTCATGTCATATCTCAAATACGAACCCTGCTATATCACCGATCTCACGGCCTCAAATCAAATCTCATCGACTCATCTTAAATCCCAAGTACATCCTCATTATCCATGCATTTGTATATGAATGTACATATGCATAGTCCCATACCCACGCATATATACATATATACACATCCCAATCTACGCACAAGAAAGTAAAGTATGCAAGTCTGTGTGTGCGTATGTGGGTATAACAACTACTCTAGGGTTTCGCAACTAACCCAAAGGTACTCCATGAACATATAAACATAACATGAATGAACATTCTCGTATCATAAGACACCTATATAAACATATATATATGAGCTACACTACGGACTGCGGGGGTGCTATACGCCATCCACCCGACTTCTCCCCGTAGATATAAATCTACTCACCTGGTCCTCGCTAGCCGGTGCCGACGTCGCCACGCGCTTGCTTGTCGTCTCGAAGTCCACATGGGGTACCTACATACCATAACGCACCGTGTCGTATTAAAATCCGACTCATGACCAAAACGACACATGAACCCCACATAGGTCAAAACCTATGGTTGCTTCCACAAATCAACCCAAAAACCCTCGACGTCAGTGTACAAACGCCAGACCATCGAGAGAAAAACCAAAATACACTCCTTTGTACATTCACGAACACAAATTTTAATATAAAATAGGTTAAAACTCACAAAAAACCCAAATTCACTTTAAAAGCCGTTTTTCCAAAAACTAGCAAGCAAAATTACCCGTTTTTTGTACAAAATATGATGTTTTAACAATTCTAGTGACCAAGATGATAACTTAATATCTTAATTATGCCATAGAAACCATTACGTAAATTTTTAACCTACAATTTAATTCGATTTCAAAAACCTAGTTTGCAATATTAACCAATTTTAACAATTTTATAGCAAAATGAACAAACTACAATCTACCGTGGATTTTCATGAACTAAAGCATTAAACCACTCAATATAATATTTATAATGACATGAAACCTAAATTTGAATTTCCTCTCACAAGAATATAATTATTTAAAAAAACTAGTTTACCAATTATATAATTATCACTTTTAAATCAACAAATATGCAACTAGCAACTTAAATTGGATTTAGCATAACCTAATATGTCAATTATATCACATAAACTAAATCTCACAACACAAAATACCAATTTTAAATCAAACCCCTCTCTTGAATTTTAAATCATGCACCTAGAACTAATTAAAAACCTAATTAAACAATTAATTAAGCTAACCTAAGCAATTAACAACACATTAAGCAAAAAGGTTAGAATTTATACCAAAATAATTTGAAGATCCCACAAGCACACTTAGCCTCCCAAATTGAAATCTAAATCCCTAGATCCATGCTATGGTAGCCAAGGGAAAATGGGTAGGAATTAGATTTTGATTTTGTGGGATTTTTGAAGCATTTTGGATGATTTTTTTGATGGAGTTTTGAAGAGAAAAGAGAAGGAGAAAGGGGGAGCTGCTGCTGGTCCAGGTTCAGCCAAGGGGAAGTGGGGGAAAATGTGAGGGAATGATGCCAAAAAGATCCAAGTCAAAGCCCCTCCCAATTACCATAATACCCCTACCTACTTTACTATATAAAAAAACCTTATTTTAACCTATTTCTAACATGATTTAAGGTCAAAAAGAGGGAAATAAAATTCTTGGGCTGCTACAATAGTGTGAGGCCGGCCAAGGGGAGTGAGGGTGAGTGTGAGAGACTTTACAAAAAAATTCTATGCAAAAAGACACCCCACAATACCATATTTGCAAGTTTTAGTTCAAAATAACTATATTTTTGTTTTCCATAAAATAAATCAATTAAAAGTTGAAATAAAATACTAAAAAATTATATTACAACTAGATTTTAATTAACATGATTTTAAAGATTAAAATTAGCCCATTTAAATTTGTATTTATCGCTAATTTAATATATTTTCTTACCGGCTTAAAATAATATTAAAATAATTAATTTCGGAAAATTTTTCAGAAAATTTGAAATTTCAGCAGTGGCTCAATAAACACCAAATACTAGCAATTATATAGCTAGAATATGTATATTTAATTTTATAATAAAGTTATTTGCATTTTGACTTTTTACAGAAAACCCCCTTATTTTACCGTTTTTTCGAAATTTCACCGAAACGATTTTCAAAACGTTACACCACCACTGGATTGTTTTTTGGGACCATGCTCCCACCGATGAGCTTCATCGCCTCTGTACCATCGCAAGAAGCTCCCAAGAAGTCGGTCTTTGATCGGCATGCAACTACAGTGGCCCCCCCAACGGGTCGTCCAGCTCCAGCGCCTCAGTCTTTGCTAGATTGGGACAAAGTTCATGTAGGCCTATGATGAAGCCTGCAGTTCCAGAAAGGGTTATTCCGAAGAGGATAGCCATCCCTACTCTCGAAGTCGTTAAGGCGGCTTCTCCTGCCAAAGGGTCGGTCTTTACAAGACTGACTGTTCCGGCTCGCACTCCGGCTCCCGTCCCTGATCAAAAGTCTGTCTTTGACAGATTAGATACTACTACTCAACGGACATCAGTCTTAAAGAGGCTGGTACCGACAACGCCTCACCTGAACAGGGGGCAAGACGAAGTCACCCCTCAAGCTGAAACCATCCCAACAGCTCGACGCGCTCGACGTCGCCACTGGCGCCGAGTAAGGAAGGCTGGGGGCAACTCCCCCTCTGGGCTAACTCCACCAGCCCCAACGGTGGAAGTCAATGTTGCTGTTCCAACCGGGAACAGCATTGAACTACTGAACAAGGTGCGCAGGAACTCTCCTACCGCCGTACTGAAAAGATCTCCTCCACCGGTGGAGAATGTTACAGAAACAAAGCCAGAGCAACCCCCTCAGCAGCTGTCCTCCAAAGTTTACAAAGTCTGGCGACGGGTCCAGGAGTCGGTGATTGATCAAGATTACTCTCGCCGACAGAAAAAGGTGAAGGTTCAGCAGGAAGAGAACCATCCTGTCAAGCCGCAAAGGACAACAACTACCTGGGTGCCCGCTGCAACGGCCCCCTCAACGTCAACTGCTCAAAAGAGAAGGAGGCCAAAGAAAGCCCCTGTGACTACGGCAGACCACAAAGACGCTGAGCCCAAACGCCCCAAGTCTGGGGGCATAACGGTCCATACTGTTTACATGGCTTCCGGAAAAGAGGAAAGCCGCGCTTCGACGGGTCACCGGCCACTCACCTGATCCGTGACCAGAGCCCAGGAGCAACAACAGAAGCTTCAAGAAATGCTGAAGCAAATGGCCGCACTAACCGGGCCAAAAGAAAGCCCAGAGGCATCATCAGAGCAGCGTCACGAACAAGAAACCGATGCTGACTTCCTACACAGAGTACTCGAAAAGAAGGACAGAGAAGCTGCAGAACAAGCTGCCAACATAAAACGAATGGCGCTTCTTTTCCAAGACATGGTCGGGATGATGTTACAGCCGGATCCTCCAGTTGAAGACCCTCCAATCATTATTGAAGACGACAGAGGGGAGACATCAAACCCTCCTCCGGCTCTTTCAGCAGCCAAAGAGGAGACTATTTCTAAGGCCGCTCTGGATAACTATATTGCCCAGCAAATACGAGCTCACCAGGCGAATGAAGCGGCCGGCCAAGTCGTTAAAACTGGGCGACAGTATCCAGGCTGGTATGACCAAATAAAGTACCCGCCGGGATACACAATCCCCAAATTCCATGTGTACAAGGGGACAGGCAATCCCCATCAACATGTCGCTCAGTTCAGGGCCCTTTGCGGCAACACCGGGGGTGATGATAAGCTTTTGCTCCGCCAATTCGTCGGCAGCTTGTTGGAGACGGCATTTGAGTGGTACTCCGGACTTCCAAACGACTCCGTCAAGACTTTCACAGAAATGGAGTTGTTATTCACCCAGCGATTCGCGAGTGCAAGTGAACGCACCCTAATAACGGCATTGATCAATGCCAGGGTGAAGCCAGGTGAGATGTGAGTTCAATACGCAATCCGATGGCGGAATCTGTGGTCGAAATGCGAACAACGCATCGAGGAAGCACCGGCGGTGGGCATGTTTGTGGGCACCCTAGACCCTCATGCAACTATTTCACAATTCATGATGTTCTTTAAGCCAACCACATTCCAAGCCTTGATCGACAAACTGGCCCAAATGGACCAGATGGGTCATAGACCGTCTCCTCCAAAGCTGGACTCTCAAAATGAGAAGGGAAAGGGGAAAGCAATCATCGTCGCCAATGCTCAACAGCAGCTTGGTAGCCCGAGACCAGTTAATCGCCAAAATAACAGAACTCGATCACTCAAAGATAAAATGAGACGCCCTTATTCGTTCCCTCGAGACAAGACGAGGAGGTTGTTCAAACTTGCACTGCGCAACAGGCTCATTACTCTGCCAGAGCCAAGACGCCCAGCACAACCAGGCGACACTAGGAATCCTAACTATTGCCCTTACCACCGAATGTTGGGCCATCCGTTCGAGGATTGTTACAACTTCAAAAGCTGGATAGAAGATCAATACCAGCCGGGCAAATTCGTATTATCTGAGAATTGGAAAGTGAACCCGCCTCGGCCACACACTCCCAAGAATACGGATACACCTGGGGCATCATGCTCTTTCGTAGAAGAAGCTCTATGGGAGATCGCTCTTTCATCCAAGACAAACAGAATGCTGAAGGATTTCCAAACATGCTCGGCGATCAGGTGGAAAAACCCACTCAAACCCGAGATCATCAAGAGGATGCTGAAGCCGCGCCTAACTCCAAAAATCGGTGGTGATAGCCAAAACACTCACATCCAGCCGTCAAAGTCTTCGAAAAAGAAGAAGAAGACCAAAAACCCTATGAAGCCTGGCGACAAGTGCATGAACCTGCAAAAACAGATTGACGCACTGGAAGAGTATAACCAGAAGGTGCGGACTCCAATCACGCTCCAAGAGTTCCTCAGCCACGTCCTTGAGGACGGAAATGATGGAGGAGACTCGTCGGATGAATCTGAAGATTACGTGGCAAGTTGCCATGTGATATCTCACTCGACGATAGACTATGAAGAAGCTCCTTACACCGAGAAACTGGGGGCAGATCCTAAGCCAGAACTTCCGGGGCCATCAGACGAAATGATCGACGCATTCCTCAATGAAGCTCTTTCAAAAAGCAAAGCTGATTGGGAGCGTGAGATGGCCATATTCGAAAAGGCCAAACGCCGGCGACTGGATGAAAGAATTGAAACACTCCCTCCAGATCAAAGTACATCCGCCGCAAATAAAAACAGGGTCAAGACGAAAAAAAGGTTCGCCAAAGCCATATCGATGGGAATGAAGCTGCCACCCTCTGAAGAAAATATTCTTGGTGAATCAGAAACACATCCTAACTACTGCTTATATCATCGAAAGATTGAGCACCCCACTGAAGAGTGCAACGCTTTTAAAAGATGGTGGCAAGGATATGTTGCCCACCGACAACATTTCAAGCGGATGAAACGCAAAGCTCATCGGGAGCAAAGAAATATGACCGAGGAGCACAAAAGAACTGCCGGCAACTGTCGCATGGCCAACGCTGGGGGATCGCAGGTTCTCACCTTCAGGAGAGACTCTGACGAAGAAATGGCACTTGGCCCTCTCTTTAAGGAGTCCACCTCGAGAAAAGAAGAAGAACCAAAGACCTATGAAAATATTCAGCTGCGCCGCCGTACGCTGCCCGAAAAGAATCTTGGGCCCTCAAACAGTGGGTAAAATAGAAAAGATAAGGGAAAAGAAAACGTCCCTGAGGATATCATCCTTGATGACCAAGCCGTCGAAAAGCTAACAGCCAAGGACCCGCCAAAGAAAAGTAAGGTGGACTACAACGTTCTCGCACACTTGAGAAAGATACCCTCGTAGCTCAGTATTCTCGATGTCCTTCTGCTATCCAAAGAGACGAGAGATTCTTTAATCAAGGCACTGCAGGAACCTGAGCAATTCCAAGCTTTCCCCGCTGAAGAAAAGATGAAGGACGAGCTGGAAGAAGTACACACAGCCGATATCACCTTCGGCGATGAAGATCTCCTCCTTGGCACATGCGAGCACAACCGTGCCCTATATGTCTCTGGATACTGTCATGACATCAGGATAGGTAAAATCCTGGTCGACAATGGGTCCTCCGTCAATCTCCTCAACGTAAGGGTGCTAAAGGAGATCTGCATGAGTATTCAACACCTCGCTCGGGATAAGATCACTATCTCCGGGTTTGACTCCCAGTCATCACGGACGCTTGGGTCTGTAATACTGACACTACGCTTTGGACTGCTTGTCACGGACATTAAGTTTCATGTCATTAACGCCAAGATATGCTACAATGCTTTGCTCGATCGGCCCTGGTTACACGAGTACAATATCATCCCTTCCACACAACATCAGTATATGAAGTATTTCAAGGATGGTCTCGAGTATACTGTGACAGAAGAGCTGAACCCATTCTCCGTGAACGAAGTCCGAAAGTACGAAGATGCAAAATACTTCTTACTGGATTTCGAGGACACGGAAAGATGTCACAAACCGAAGAACAAAGCTATCACTACTATTCCGGTTTTCGGGAGTGATACCGAAGAGGAAGAAGATGTTAGATATGTATGCCCTAGAGGCCATTATTGTATAGTACTAGTTTGTATAATACATTTTGGTGGCTTGGGATTTATATATGGTTTTCCGACAGTCTTGCTCGATATAGTAGTATGCTACTTGGTTTGTTTCTATCCTAATATGTGTATATGTTTCTTTTAACATATCACTAAAAACATATTGGTAGAGCCCTTAGGATTCTTGCTTGACTACCGGCGTTGTGATGGCGATCACACTAGTGGGGGCTGGGTAGTCTATACTGGGTAGTCTATAAGTACATCCTTATTTTAGTCCCTAGTCGTAGGATTATCGAGACAGGGCATCGATACTCCAGAGTAGACTGGTGCATACGCTTCTCTTCCCAGCAGGGGAGATGGTCTGTCCCACAGCCATCAGTATGTCGTACTGGAGACAGTATGCAGGTGCTTGTTAGGTTACGAGTATACTAGACAGGACTCGTCGGGAACTGTTGGTTGGTATTATACCTATCGTCAGTTAACAGTTCCCAAGTGACATGAGTACAGCTTAGTCCGCTGACTTGACACTGTCACTTCGCCTCAAGTGTGTTCCCACTGTTCTTAGATTACTACCCTACCACGGCTCTACTGAGTCTTGCAAACAGGTAGTAGTTGGGTGCAGTCCCGAAGCACTTGGAGGCAGTGACGGTTAGACAGGATTCGTCTCTCCCGGTATTGGGAGTTGATATCGCGCTGTGTCTAGGAGAGCCATTACACATTGTCGTCCCTGGCCAGGGCAAGTGAGAATTGCTGGTAGGTTTTCCAGTAGATTCTCAGGGTGTTTTGGGCTACACTCCGATACGACTTGTACCGCTATTAGGGGACTGAGGTTTACCGCCCCCTAGGCCTGCCATGCGATATTCTCAGATGAACAGACCGGACTGTACAGAGATTGTGACATTCAGGCTCAATAGGAGTTAGGATGGGTTCACCTCATCAGTTTTCTTGTCGGCATCTTCCTAGGGACCGTTACGTATAGCTAGTACCGCTTGAGGCCTGTGGTTAAACCCACTGCCATCGTAGTGTCGGACCTTTAGAGTCCCACACAGAGGGTTACTCGCCTTGGGCAAAACAGAGTAGAGGTCGTATGGTTTTTGCGACAGGGTTCGTTCACATCCGCGCACTTGTGCACGTTTGGTGTCCGGACAGTTATTACTAGCGGGCTTTGGTTTAAGCCAGATCCTAGTACTTGTTTTGGGATTGGTTGTCTCAGTGTATTCGTGTTCCTTGGAACACGGATGCGGGTGTGTATGCACAGTTGACAGAGACAGAGGCAGAGGCAAAGGATTCTCATTAGGGTTGTTGACCATTTGACCTTGGTTGACTCGTTGGCCATTTGACCTTGGTTGACTCGTTGACCATTTGACTTTGGTTGACTTATTGACCATTTGACTTTGGTTGACTTGTTGACCATTTGACTTTGGTTGACTTATTGACCGTTGACTTTTTCTAAACCCTAATGAGAATGAGAAATAATATGATTAATAATATTAATTAAGGATTATTGTGTCATGGTTGAGTTGAACATTTGACTTTTGTTGACTTGTTGACTTTGTTGATCGGTTGACCATTGTGGACTTGATGACCATCATCATTTCATTGCTATGACTTTTGATTACTTGTTGTTCTTTACAAAATGCAATAATAGCATGAAATGATAGTGGTCATTGAAACTAACCATCACAATACTTTAATTATTATTATTATTACTATTATCATTATTGTTTTTGCTTTTGTGAGCATGGTTGTATTATAAGAGCTCATTCCATCATCTTCTTTCTCTCTCATGAAAAAAGCTCTCCCTCTTCCTCTCTCAAGGTTCAAGTGTTCCATGAGTTGGAAATCATGAACCTTTGAGACAAAACCACTATTACTCTTCTCTACGCATTCTAAGTTTCTAGCTTTAGCACACCAAGCACCTTAGTAGTCTCTAGTTTGAGATAAGAGCTCAAGTTCGAGGCCCTCGGGTGGATCCATCTACGGCAAAGAGGAGACGACGAGGAGAAGCCGTTCAAGCCACTACGAGGAGCAAGCAAGGAGGTGAACCACCAAAAGAAGACAAGGAGTTCAAGACCTAGGTATAACCATTCTACATAGTAGCTAAAACTTGTAGTATTTTTTTTAGTTCTTGTTTAGCAAACGATCCTCTTTGGACGGTCCATGTTGCCTAGTTAGGAAAAAATTTCGTTTTACCTATTCCGCCTTCCCGAAATGACCAGGGTGGGTAACATGGACCTAACAGTGGTATCAGAGCCTAGCTAAGCAATAACTAACTGTTAGCAAAGTTTTTAGAATCTCGATCTGGAAAAAATCCCGAAAACAAACCGAAAAGTGTATTTTCTGTCGATTTTCAAAACATGCATAGAAATATTTTGTATTACATGAAAAATACAGGCAGGGTTTTCTGGGAATTTACAAGAAATTTGAGACCCCGACTCGGCCAACTCGCCGCGGAAGCGCGGCGGAACCATGCGTTCCGCCGCGGATCCGTGGCCCAGTTGACTCGGCCGCGGCTCAACTTTGTTGCAGATTCCTCCTTTTGCTGTTTTGGGATTTTTGGGATATTTTGTTTCTGCCTAGATTTTCAAGGGAAAAATGTTATTTTTTTTGGGGTAGTTACAAATTTGTATTTTGATCGGAATTCTACAAACTTTGGCTAAATGGTTATATCTGTAATGTGATATATACACTGAACGTCGGCTAATCGCTATACGTCGATTATTGGGGGTTATGCATATCTGTGATCTGTAATGTTGATGGTTTGTGTATATGAATTCGTTGGATTGTCGCGGATGAATAGCCGGGGGGTTGTGAGATGAGAGTTTTCTTTATCTTTCAATTCATGTAATTTGTAATTGATGTAATATTATTTATATGGCCGCACATCCGGGATGAGATTGTAGCCTCCATTGTATAATTTCTTTTACTCTTTTTGCTCCTAGGATAGACCCAAGGTGGGGTGTACAAACTACCGGGTACCTCGAAATGCCGAGTGGCCTACTCACGGTGTTGAGGGAGGTTGCTTCGCTTCGGGTACTTGGCTGGTAGTTTGCCGCACCCGTAGGGTCTAGGGTGGGGTTTTTGTCTATTCATCGCGACCGTGTAATCCGTTTTTCGTTGCAGGCTCGAACGAAACGCGGATTCCTAGTATATCCAATGTGTTCATCTGTGATCTGGAATGGCTATCATTGCATCTGATGAATGTGTATATATCTCTATATATGATATCTATTTAAGAGTTGCTTATGTTTTGCATCCGCGCTAGTCCATCCCCCGCTCTGTCATTAGTTAAGTAACCTAACGAGTGATGACGGGGCCCCGTGGAAAATGCGGATGGCATAAGCGTACGTCATATTTTCGTTGTTTTCTGCAATGGTAGGATTAATTGATGGGACGCATTAAATTAATGCAAGAAAACAAACCTAATAAAACGTTGTTGGAACAAATTTTCAAAAAGCTGTTATTGCAAGGACGTTCACTTTTGTTTTGCACAGAGGTATTCGGTTATGAATGCCCAGCACCTCATTCGACGAGGCAAGGGCCGAGATCCCCTCATCGGGAGTGACCCCTTGGACAAAGTTTGCGTCAGGGTAATAACTTCACTATAGTCGATTATTCCTGCTTTGCACAGAGGTATTCGGTTATGAATGCCCAGCACCTCATTCGACGAGGAAAGAGCCGAGATCCCTTCACAGGGAGTGACCTCTTTAGCAAAAGTTTTCGCCACAATATTTTCAAAAAGGCTATCATGTTACTTCAACTACATCAAGTTCATTACGTTAACAGGTTTTTCACCAAAAACCCAGCCGTAGCCCTCCGTCATTTCAGATAATTAATACTTAGTATTCGTGCTGCGTTTGTTGATTATTCGTCAAGGCACAGTGAACAGTAGCTAAGTAATAATTCTCTATTGCACTGATAGATGCGGTTGGTTAGGACGGTCGCATGATTTTGTTGATTATTCGTCAAAGATCATGCGGGCGGGTCTAATGCAATCCTGGATAACGACGGGTTGAACTTGACTAGGACCTTTTGATTTGTTGATTATTCGTCAAGGTCACTTGGGTCCTAGGGGCAAAAATCCACATCGAGTTTCTAAAGAAACTGAAACTTGCAGATTTAGCATACCTTCTGGAGTGTGGTGACTAGAGTGGATTCCATCTAGGTCATCGCACAATGATAGTTGGATCCCGATCCTACTGATGAGTTGGATTACTCTCGGGAGATTATTTCACTTAACAATCAATGCTATAAACCAAGTAGATGTCTAGAACGGTGTTAGCGGGGCTACGCCTCCAGGGAAAAGAGGTTCTTTAATTAATGAACTTTGCGAAAGCGTTCGAAAACCTCCCTCGAAGTACCAACACTAGCCTGGCTGAAAGGTTAAGCAAGTATTGTGACGTGCAATTAATCCCGACTAGTTCTTCTGTTAAAGGTTTTAAGAAGAATTTGAGGAAACAGTGGGAGCCATCCTGGTTAGATAAACTAATAAACCAATCTAATCTTGCAAGAGCGCACGCTGAGTGTTTCTTTTCTCTCTCCCCAGGTAGCAACCATTTCATGCCCTAATCAAGATAATAAAATGTATCGCTTGACCGATCCGAATTCTTATTCGGGGCTGGGGAACGTCGGTTCGGCTCTAACTTATGACAATAGTCATAAGTATGAGCAAGGGAAATAGGATTGTATGGATTCCAAGGATACCTAGTTGAAGAAGAAACATAGTTTTGCATCTACTTCAGGTGTTCTTGTAATTGAGAACTGCTTTACGGTCAGTCCTACCTCCTGGGTACTTGATACCAGATCAGGATCTCATATCTATAATCTATTACAGGGACTGAGAAAAAGTAAGAAAGTTTTACCTGGTGATATGTCGCTCAGAGTAGCGAACGGAGCACAAGTTAATGCTGCAGCCGTCGGTGAATATCACCTTGTGTTGCCAAACGGCAATACTATGATTTTGAACGATTGCTACTATGTACCTTCCATGGTTTGCCACATCATATCAGTTTCTTTACTCGATAAAGATGGATATAACTTTGTTCTTGATAGAAATATCATGAACATCTACCTTCATAAGGTACTGGTTGCAGAAGGTACACTGTGTAATGGTATCTACGTTCTAAATCAGAATTCAGTTCTCAATGTACAAAACACACGCAAGAGGAAGAATTCAGATACAAATGAATCTTACTTGTGGCATTATAGACTTGGTCATGTCGGAGAGAAAAGACTGAGTAAGTTTCATAAAGATGGACTCTTGAATACGTTCGAGTTTTCATCTTATGAAACTTGTCTGTCTTGTCTCAAAGGGAAGATGACCAAATCTCCGTTCACTGGACATGGAGAAAGAGCAACAGAGCTCTTGGGACTCATACATAGTGATGTATGCGGTCCAATGTCTATACATGCAAGGGGTGGGTTCTCGTACTTCATCACATTCACTGACGATCTCTCTATGTTCGGATATGTGTATCTGATGAAACACAAATCTGAAGCTTTTAAGAAATTCAAGGAATTCAGGAACGAAGTAGAGAACCAGACTGGCAAAAGTATCAAGATCCTCCGGTCTGATAGAGGAAGGGAGTACTTAAGCACGGAATTCCTAGATTACTTAAAAGAGAATGGTATTCTCTCTCAGCTTACTCCCCTTTACACACCACAGCACAACGGTGTATCGGAGCGGAGGAATCGTACCCTATTGGATATGGTTCGCTCCATGATGAGTAGTGCTGAGTTGCCTCTTTCATTCTGGGGACATGCGCTTCAGACAGCGGCATACCTTTTGAATCAAGTTCCGTCCAAATCTGTGCCTAAAACTCCGTATGAAATATGGAGCAGTAAGAAACCATATCTTAAATTTATTAAGATATGGGGTTGTCCGGCTTATGTGAAAACACAGAAACCGAACAAGCTAGAGGCACGGTCAGTTCTGTGTAAATTTGTGGGATATCCTAAAGATTCACTAGGATATCTGTTCTACCAAACTGAGGAACAGAAGGTGTTTGTATCTCGCCATGCTACCTTTTTAGAAAAGGAGTTTCTTGCAAAAGAAAATAGTGGGAGTTCGGTAGAACTGGGAGAAATCCGTGAACCACAAAATGCAACTAAAGATTTGACAGAACCTCAGGATTCAATAACCCCAGACGATCCTCAACCACTCTACAGATCTGGTAGGATTTCTCATCTGCCCGAGAGATACTACGGTTTTCTCTTAGACGGGGATCGAGAGGATTGCATCTTGGAAGAAGATGACCCTACCAGTTTCAGGCAGGCCATTATCAGTAGGGACTCTGATAAATGGCTGGATGCAATGAAATCTGAAATGGAGTCCATGTACGCCAATAAAGTGTGGACCATGGATATTGCTCCAACTGGGTTAAACTCGTTGGATGCAAATGGATCTAAAAAAGGAAACTTGGTGTAGATGGGCAGGTGGAAACCTATAAGGCTAGACTCGTTGCAAAAGGTTTTCGTCAAAGACCTGGTGTGGACTATGACGAAACTTTTTCTCCAGTGGCTATGATCGAATCCATTCGGATCCTACTTTCCATTGCTGCCTTCCATGACTATGAAATCTGGCAGATGGACGTTAAAACGGTTTTTCTAAACGGCTGTTTGGAAGAGTGCGTTTACATGGATCAGCCAGAAGGTTTCGTATACAGTGGGAGCAGCGGGAAGGTGTGCAAGTTGCTTAAATCCATTTATGGATTAAAGAAGGCATCGCGGAGCTGGGACATCTGTTTTGATGAGGCAATCAAGGAATTTGATTTCATCAAGAACGAAGATGAACCTTGTGTCTATAAGAAGATTGTAGGACGAACTGTCGTGTTCCTAGTCTTGTACGTGGACGACATTCTTTTGATAGGAAATGACATTCGTATGCTACAATAGGTCAAGCTATTCTTATCACAACGGTTCTCCATGAAGGACCTGGGTGATGCCTCGTACATTCTGGGGATCAAGATCTACAGAGATAGATCCAAGAGACTACTGGGACTTTCACAGTCCAAGTACATAGAGACCGTACTAAAGAGATTTAGTATGGAAGATTCCAAGCGCAGTAACATACCCGCATTGCACGGAATCACCCTCTCTAAGAAGATGTCTCCTAAGACTGACGAGGAGAGGGTTCGCATGAGCACTATACCCTACGCTTCGGCAGTAGGATCTATAATGTATGCGATGTTAGTGTATATGCCCTAGAGGCCATTACTGTATCATACTAGTTTTTATATAACTTAATGGAAGCTTGGGATATTCACCTTGTATAAACAATCTTGCTCAATATAGTAGTATGCTACTTGGTTTGATTCTACTTCAATGTGTACATGCGTTTATTTTAGTATATCACCTATACACATTAGTGGAGCCCTTAGGATCTTTGCTTGATTACCAGCGTTGTGATGGCAGTCACACTAGTAGGGGCTGGGTAATCTATAAGCACATCCTTATGCAGGTCCCTAGTCGCAGGACTATCGAGACAGGGCATCGATACTCCGGAGTAGACTGGTGCATACGCTTCTCTTCCCAGCAGGGGAGATAGTCTATCCCACAGCCATCAGTACGTCGTACTGGAGATAGTATGCGGGTGCTCGTTGGGTTACGAGTACACTGGACAGGACTCGTCGGGAACTGTTGGTTGGTACTATACCTATCGTCAGTTATCAGTTCCCAGGTGACATGAGTACAGCTTAGTCCGCTGACTTGATACTGTCACTTCGCCTCGAGTGTGTTCCCACTGTACTTAGATTACTACCCTACCACGGCTCAAAGGAGTCATGCAAACAGGTAGTAGTTGGGTGCAGTCCCGAAGCACTTAGAGGCAGTAACGGTTAGACAGGATTCGTCTCGCCCGGTATTGGGGGTTGACATCGCGCTGTGTCTAGGAGAGCCATTACACGAGTAGTCCCTGGCCAGGGCAAGAGAGATATACTGGTAGGTTTCCAGTGTTATCTCAGGGTGTTCTGGGCTTCACTCCGACACGACTTGTACCGCTATTGGGGGACTGACGTTTACCGCCCCCTAGGCCCGCCATGCGATGTATCAGACGAACAAACCGGACTGTATGGAGATTGTCACATTCGGGCTCAGTAGGAGTTCAGATGGGTTTCACCTCGTCAGTCTTCTTGTCGGCATCTACCTGGGGGCCGTTACGCACAGCTAGTGCCGCTTGCGGTCTGTGGTTAAACCCACTGCCAGCGTAGTGTCGAGTCTTTAGAGTCCCACACAGAGAGCTATTCGCCTTTAGGCAAAAGAGTAAAGGTCGCATAGTTTTGCGACAGGTCGCATGGTATTGCGACAGGGTTCGGTCATATCCGTGCTCTTGTGCACGTACAGTGTCCGAACAGTTAACACTAGCGGGCTTTGGTTTAAGCCAGATCCTAGTGTACGTTTTGGGATTGGTTTTATCTCGTTTGTATTCGTGTTCCTCGAAACGCGGATGCGGGTGTGTATGCACAGTTGACAGAGAGACAGAGGCTGAGTATTCTCATTGGGGTTGTTGACTGTTGACTGTTGACAGTTGACTGTTGACCATTGACTTTTGCTTAACCCTAATGAGAATAAGATATATGATTAACATTAATATTAATTAAGTATTATAGTGACATGGTTGTTGAGGGGTTGACTTTGTTGACTTGTTGACTTTGTTGACCGGTTGACTAGGTTGGACTAGTTGACCATCATCATGACAATGGCTATCATTCCATGGCAAAGACTTTTGCTTGCTTGTTTATTTATGCAAAATGAGTGCATGAAATGATATAGCCATTTTGACGTAAACCATTTACACAATATTTGATTACTATTTTTGTTATGATGGCTTTTGGATTATGAGAGGTGAGAATGAGAAGAGTATGGTTCATTCTATCATTTGCTTTCTCTCTCTTGAGCTCTCTCATTCTCAAGCTCTCCCTCTTCCTCTTGCTCTCTCTACCTCAAGGCAAACCATTCTCATGTGTTGAGACTCATTGCCTTAGCGATAAAAAGACACCAAAACAGTCCTCTACTCATTCTAGTTCACATGGCCTAGCAAGCCAAATGATCTAGTTTCTTCAAAGTTCGAAGATGAAGCCAAAGGTAGAAGCTTTCGGGTGGATCCATCTTCGGCGCAAGGAGACGACGAGGTGAGGCCGATCCGTACACCGGGAGGAGTCGAAGACGAAGGAGTTCAAGAAAGGTATAGCCCCCTAACCGAGTAGGTAAACTCTTGTTAGGTTATTTGTTAGTAGTTTAACAAAAATCCGTATTGGTAGTCCATATTACCACCCTCTTGAAAATCGTTTTTCACCAATTCCGCAACCCCGTAAGTACCGGGGAAGGGTAGCATGGACTTACAGTGGTATCAGAGCCTAGTTAAACACTACCTAACATGTCAGCATAGTAATTAGAAATTCGATCGGAGAAAAAGTCGCGAAATACACCCCGATATCAAACTTGCTGTCAATTTTTAAAGTGCTGTAAAAATAATAAATCATGCTTTAAAAATCGACTCAGGGTTTTTATAGTCTACTGTAGAAAAAAGGTCTAGAGAACCCATCAAACCGCCGCGGAAACACGGCAATAGCTTGCTATTGCCGCGGTTCCGCGGCCGATTTATCTCCTCTCTGGATCGTCTTCACTGCAGTTTGTTCTATGGGGTATTTTGGGATTTTTGGTATATGTTTTTTCAGCCCAGGTTTTCCAGAAAGAAAATTTTGTTTTGGGGGCTTTAAAAACCGTATTTTGATCGAGTTTCTAAAGACTAAGGCTAACGGGTTTATATCTGTGATGTGATATTTGTATTGAACGTCTGCTAATCGCTATATATCGATTAGTGGGAGTTATACAAATCTGTGATCTGTAATGCTGATGGTATGTGTATATGAATTCATTGGTTGTCGCAGGTGAATAGCTGGGGGTTGTGAGATGAGAGTTTTCTTTTCTTTCAATCCATGTAATATGTAAATTGATGTAATATTATTTTTGGCCGCACAACCGGGTCGAGGTTGTAGCCGTCATTGTATAATTTCTTTTTACTGTTTTTGCTCCTAGGATAGACCCAAGGTAGGGTGCACAAACTACCAGGTATCTCGAAGTGCCGAATGGCCTACTCACGTCGTTCAAGGAGGTTTCTCCACTTCGGATATTTGGCGGGTAGTTTGCCGCACCCGTAGGGGTCTAGGGTGGGGTATTGGCTATTCATCGCAACCGTGTAATCTGCTTTTCGTTACAGGCTCGTACGAATTGCGGATTCCTAGTATATCCAATGTGTTCATCTGTGATCTGAAATGGCTATCATTGCAATATATCTATATATGATATTATTTAGGCGTTGCTTATATTTTGCAGCCGCGCTAGCCCAGCCCCCACTCTGTTGTTAGTTAAGTAACCTAACGGGTAATGACGGGGCCCCGTGGCGAATGCGAATGGCATAAGCGTACGTCATATTTTGGTTGTTTTCTGCAATGGTAGGATTAAATGATGGGACGCATTAAAAGAACTAATGCAAGAAAAATACGCATTAAAAGAACTAATGCAAAGAAAAATAAACCAAGTAAAAGTCGTTGGAACACTTTCAAAACCACTCTGTTTCTTTTCAAAATAACTTTTAAACGCAGAGCTTAAGCTACTCTTTTTAAAAGCTATCTCGTTCCATCGATTATATCAAGTTCACTACATTCATGGTTTCGCCAAAATCATTCGTAGCCCTCCGTCGTTTCACGTGGATGGTCAATAGTATTCAAGCTATGTTTGTTGGCCAAAGTCAAGGCATAGTGATTGGTAGCTATTGGGTATTCATGTGCAGCATAGATAGATGTGTTGGTTTGGGGCAGTCGTTCTACCTTGTTGGCCAAAGTCAAGGGTATGTGCGGGTGGGCTCAAACAAATTAACCTGGAGAATGACGGGTAAAACTTGACATGTGACTTATGATTTGTTGGCCAAAGTCAAGGTCATAAGACCATGGGGCAAAAATCCACATCGGGAGTTTCAAAAGAACTGAAACTTGCTAGTGTTGCATACCATTTGCAGTGTGATGATTCTGGTAGGATTCCTTCAGTTTCATCACGCGATGATATTTGGATCCCGATCCTACTGTGAGTATATGCTACTCCTCGGAAATTTCTCACTTAACGATCAATGCTATAAACCAAGTAGGTGTCTAGAAAGGTGTTAGCGGGGCTACGCCCACAGGGAAAAGAGGTTATTTAATTAAGGAACTTCGCGAAAGCGTTGGAAAACCTCCCTCGAAGTACCGACACCAGCCTGGCCGAACGGTTAAGCAAGAATTGTACGGTGAGATTGATCCTGACTAATTCTTCCTTTTCGGTTTGAGGAGGGATTCGAGAGACAGTGGGAGCCACCCTGTTTAGACAAACTAAAAACCACTCTAAACTTGCAAGAGCATCATGCTGAGTGTTTCTTCTCTCTCTCCTAATTGCAGCGACCAATCGACATGACTGGACTTAAGTTACTTCTAGATAAAAACATACTGACAGGGCCAAACTACAAAGATTGGCTCAGGAATGTCAAAATGGCAATCACTTATGACAAGTTGGGGTATCTCCTTACCACCAAAGCTCCCCCTGTCCCAGGTCCCACCTCCAGCGTCGCGGATAAGGAAATCCGTAAGACTTGGGAGATCGATTGCGCGAAGGCCAGGTGCCTCGTGCTTGCCTCTATGGACAATGAACATCAGAGGAGGCACGTGAATATGGACCTCGAATCCATATTTCTCCATACAAAAGAACTGTATGGAGAGCAATCTCGTATCGCAAGATACGAAGTGTCGAAGAAGTTATTTTCGGCAAGGTTGGCCATCGGATCATCGGTAGCGGAACACGTGCTTAAGATGATTGGCTTCATAGAGGAGCTCGCGGACCTTGGGACCACGTTGGAGAATGAGCTCTATACGGACTTGATTCTCCAGTCCCTTCCTTCCACTTACGCCCAGTTTATCCTGAACTTCAACTTACAAGAAAAAGAAGTTGAACTTTCAGAACTCCTCAACATGCTGAGGAGTGCAGAGGGCACCCTACAGAAAGGTAGGGAAACATCCACTTTGTTTGTAGGAGGATCTTCATATTCTAGGTCCAAGGCGAAAGCCAAGGGAAAGAAGAAGAAAGCCTCGGCCAAACAAAGGGGTGGTGTTAGTAAAGTGGATACGAAGGGAAAAGCAAAAGCAGCAAAGATAGCGGGGAAGCTTATAGGGAAGGAAGAGTGCTTTTTCTGTCATAAGAGTGGTCACTGGAAGAAAGATTGCAGGGCTTGGAAAGCCAGGACACAGGAACTGAAGCAAGTTGCGGCTTCAGCTTCAGGTGTGTATGTTATTGAAAACTGTCTATCAATAAACTCTACTTCCTAGGTATTGGATACCGGATCAGCATCTCATATCTGTAATTCTTTGCAGTCGTTGAGAAACCATAGGGTTTTGAAGGCAGGTGACATGACCCTCAAAGTTGCAAACGGAGCTAGCATGGATGCTAAGGACGTGGGAGACTATCACCTGGGAATGTCAGATGGACATGTTTTGGTTTTACGTAATTGCTTTTTTGTACCCAACGCAACTTGTAATATCATTTCTGTATCTTTGATTTCTAAAGAATGTTATGAATTTGCGTTTGTAAGTAATGTTGTAAACATTCACCTTAATCAAGTTCTGATTGGGTCAGGTACATTAAGCAATGGTATATACGTACTAAACCAACCACAGATTTTCAATGTCCAGAATACATACAAAAGAAAGTCTCCGGAAATAAATCAGACTTTCTTATGGCATTGTAGACTGGGTCACATCAATGAGAGAAGGTTGACGAAGTTACATACAGAAGGATATGTGAATCCGTTCGAATATCAATAGTACGCCACTTGTCAATCCTGTCTCAAAGGAAAGATGACAAAGACTCCGTTCACTAGACACGGAGTAAGAGCGAGCGAGCTCTTGGGACTCGTAAACAGCGACGTGTGCGGTCCAATGTCTACACATGCGCGAAGCGGTTATTCTTACTTCATTACTTTTACGGATGACTTTTCAAGGTACGGTTATGTCTTCTTAATGAAACATAAGTCTGAAGCCTTTGGAAAATTCCAGGAATATAAGAATGAAGTAGAAAAACAAACCAGCAAAAGTATCAAGATTCTAAGATCGGATTGAGGTAGTGAATACTTGAGTGCCGAGTTCCTGAACTATTTAAAAGAGAACGGAATTCTCTCTCAGCTTACTCCTCCATACACTCCGCAACATAACGGTGTATCGGAGAGACAGAACCGAACCCTATTGGATATGGTACGGTCCATGATGAGTAACGCTGAGTTACCGCGATCATTCTGGGGATATGCACTAGAATCAGCTGCATACCTTTTGAACCGAGTTCCAACTAAGACTGTGCCTACTACACCATATGAGATGTGGTGTGGGAAGAGACCCTATCTTAATCACATTAAGACATAGGGATGTCTAGCTTTTGTCAAAAAGCAGCATGCGGACAAGCTCGAGGCACGCTCAGTGTAGTACAAGTTTGTGGGATATCCAAAGAACTCCAAGGGATATTTCTTCTATTGCGAAGAGGAACAAAAGATTTATGTTTCTCGTCATGCCCACTTCTTGGAAACTGAATTTTTGGAAAATCAGATAAGTGGGAACGCAATAGAACTGGAAGAAATTCCAGAACCACGAGCTATTACTGAAAGCTTAGTAGAACCAGAGGGTTCGAAAGATCAGGACATTCCTACGCCGCTCCGCAGAAGTAGTAGGCAGTCTCATCCTCCCGAGAGACACTACGGTTTTCTCATAGACGGTGATAGAGAGGATTGCATCATAGATTATGATGAGCCGACTAGCTTCCAGCAGGCCATTCAGAGCGTTGACTCGGTAAAATGGCTGGATGCAATGCGGACCGAAATGGAGTCCATGTACACCAACAAAGTATGGACGTTGGACGTTGCTCCAGATGGGGTAAAACCCGTAGGATGCAAGTGGATCTTCAAAAGGATGATTGGTGTAGATGGACAGGTTGAGACCTATAAAGCTAGATTGGTTGCAAAGAGTTTTCGTCAAAGACCTGGTTTGGACTATGACGAGACCTTTTCTCCAGTAGCTATGCTGAAATCCATTCGGATCCTTCTTGACATTGCTGCCTTCCACGATTATGAGATTTGGCAGATGGACGTAAAGACCGCTTTTCTAAATAGAAATTTAGAGGAGTGTGTTTATATGGACCAGCCAGAGGGTTTCAGTCAGAGTGGGAGCAGCGGAAAGGTGTGCAAGTTGCTTAAGTCCATCTATGGACAAAAGCAGGCATCGCGGAGTTGGAACATCTATTTTGATGAGACGGTCAAGGAATTTGGCTTTATCAAAAGTCCAGATGAACCATGCATCTATAGTAGATTTGTAACGAGAACTGTAGTATTCCTCGTTTTATACGTTGATGACATTCTCTTAATAGGAAATGACATTCTTATGCTACAATCTGTCAAGGGGTTCTTGTCACACAGGTTCTCCATGAAAGACCTGGGTGATGCCTCATACATTCTGGGGATCCGGATCTATCGTGACAGATCCAAGAGGATACTGGGACTCTCATAGTCCAGGTACATCGACACCATACTGAAAATATTCAGTATGGAAGATTCCAAGTGCGGTAATCTACCGGCTTGTCACGGGATCACCCTCTCCAAAGAGATGTCTCCCAAGACTGATTTGGAAAGGGATCGCATGTCTATTATACCCTACGCTTCTGCGGTAGGCTCTATAATGTATGCGATGTTGTGTACCAGACCAGATGTAGCTTATGCACTGAGTGTGGTAGGCCGGTATCAGTCAAACCCTGGGGAGAAACATTGGATAGCAGTAAAGAACATTCTCAAGTACCTGAGAAGGACTAAGGAGATGTTCTTGGTGTATGGCGGAAAAGACCTCCAGATCGAGGCCTTTGCTGACTCCAGCTTCCAAAGTGACAAGGATGATTCCAAGTCCATGTCGGGTTATGTATTTACCCTCAATAGAGGGGCGGTGTGTTGGAAGAGTTCCAAACAGGAAACCGTTGCTGACTCGACGATGGAAGCGGAATATATCGCTGCTGCAGATGCCGCAAAAGAAGCTGTCAGGGTAAGGAAGTTCTTAACTGAACTTCAGGTGGTTCCGTTCATTGTTGATCCAATACCTCTGTATTGCAACAACAATAGGGCTATACCTTTAGCGAAGGAACCAAGGTCCCATCAGAAGTCCAGACACATCTTGAGGCGGTATCACCTGATCAGGGAGATCGTGGGTCGTCAGGAGATCGAGGTTCGGAGAGTTTCTACGAAAGATAACACTGCTGATCCACTCACAAAGGCCTTACCCCAGACTCAGTTCAAGCGGCTGATCGAGATGATAGGTCTTCGATACGCCAGTACATGGCCTTAGTGCAAGTGGGAGATTGTTAGTGTATATGCCCTAGAGGCCATTACTGTATCATACTAGTTTGTATATTACTTAATGGAAGCTTGGGATATTCACCTTGTATAAACAATCTTGCTCAACATAGTAGTATGCTACTTGGTTTGATTCTACTTCAATGTGTACATGTGTTTATTTTAGTATATCACCTATACACATTAGTGGAGCCCTTAGGATCTTTGCTTGATTACCAGCGTTGTGATGGCAGTCACACTAGTGGGGGCTGGGTAATCTATAAGCACATCCTTATGCAGGTCCCTAGTCGCAGGACTATCGAGACAGGGCATCGATACTCCGGAGTAGACTGGTGCATACGCTTCTCTTCCCAGCAGGGGAGATAGTCGGTCCCACAGCCATCAGTACGTCGTACTGGAGATAGTATGCGGGTGCTCGTTGGGTTACGAGTACACTGGACAGGACTCGTCGGGAACTGTTGGTTGGTACTATACCTATGTCAGTTATCAGTTCCCAGGTGACATGAGTACAGCTTAGTCCGCTGACTTGACATTGTCACTTAGCCTCGAGTGTGTTCCCACTGTACTTAGATTACTACCCTACCACGGCTCAAAGGAGTCGTGCAAACAGGTAGTAGTTGGGTGCAGTCCCGAAGCACTTGGAGGCAGTGACGGTTAGACAGGATTCGTCTCTCCCGGTATTGGGGGTTGACATCGCGCTGTGTCTAGGAGAGCCATTACACGAGTAGTCCCTGGCCAGGGCAAGCGAGATATACTGGTAGGTTTCCAGTGTTATCTCAGGGTGTTCTGGGCTTCACTCCGACACGACTTGTACCGCTATTGGGGGACTGACGTTTACCGCCCCCTAGGCCCGCCATGCGATGTATCAGACGAACAGACCGGACTGTATGGAGATTGTCACATTCAGGCTCAGTAGGAGTTCAGATGGGTTTCACCTCGTCAGTCTTCTTGTCGGTATCTACCTGGGGGCCGTTACGCACAGCTAGTGTCGCTTGCGGTCTGTGGTTAAACCTACTGCCAGCGTAGTGTCGAGTCTTTAGAGTCCCACACAGAGAGCTATTCGCCTTTAGGCAAAAGAGTAGAGGTCGCATGGTTTTGCGACAGGGTTTGGTCACATCCGTGCACTTGTGCACGTACAGTGTCCGGACAGTTAACACTAGCGGGCTTTGGTTTAAGCCAGATCCTAGTGTACGTTTTGGGATTGGTTTTATCTCATTTGTATTCGTGTTCCTCGGAACGCGGATGCGGGTGTGTATGCACAGTTGACAGAGAGACAGAGGCAGAGTATTCTCATTGGGGTTGTTGACTGTTGACTGTTGACAGTTGACTGTTGACCATTGACTTTTGCTTAACCCTAATGAGAATAAGATATATGATTAACATTAATATTAATTAAGTATTATAGTGACATGGTTGTTGAGGGGTTGACTTTGTTGACTTGTTGACTTTGTTGACCGGTTGACTAGGTTGGACTAGTTGACCATCATCATGACAATGGCTATCATTCCATGGCAAAGACTTTTGCTTGCTTGTTTATTTATGAAAAATGAGTGCATGAAATGATATAGCCATTTTTACTTAAACCATTTACACAATACTTGATTACTATTTTTGTTATGATGGCTTTTGGATTATGAGAGGTGAGAATGATCATTTGCTTTTTCTCTCTTGAGCTCTCTATTTCTCAAGCTCTCCTTCTTCCTCTTGCTCTCACTACCTCAAGGCAAACCATTCTCATGTGTTGAGACTCATTGCCTCAGAGATAAAAAGACACCAAAACATTCCTCTACTCATTGTAGTTCACAAGGCCTAGCAAGCCAAGTGATCTAGTTTCTTCAAAATTCGAAGAAGAAGCCAAAGGTGGAAGCTTTCGGGTGGATCCATCTTCGGCGCAAGGAGACGACGAGGTGAGGCCGATCCGTACACTGGGAGGAATCGAAGACGAAGGAGTTCAAGAAAGGTATAGCCCCCTAACCGATTAGGTAAACTCCTGTTAGGTTGTTAGTTAGTAGTTTAACAAAGATCCGTTTTGGTAGTCCATGTTACCACCCTCTTGAAAATCGTTTTTCACCAATTCCGCAACCACGTAAGTACCGGGGAAGGGTAGCATGGACTTACATGCGATGCTATGTACAAGACCAGATGTAGCTTATGGGCTGAGCGTGGTGAGCCGGTATCAGTCAGACCCAGGTGAGGGCCACTGGAAAGCAGTGAAGAACATTCTCAAGTACCTGAGAAGGACTAATGAGATGTTCCTGGTTTACGGTAATGGAGACCTCAGGGTCGAGTCCTTTACCGATTCAAGCTTCCAGAGTGACAAAGATGACAGCAAGTCTGTCTCGGGTTTTTTGTTTACCCTCAACGTAGGGGCGGTATGTTGGAGGAGTTCCAAACAGGATACCGTCGCAGACTCGACGATGGAGGCTGAATACATTGCTACAAGCGATGCCGCAAAAGAGGCGGTCTGGATGAAGAAGTTCATTAGTGAACTTCAGGTGGTTCTGTCCATTGTTGACCCAATACCTTTGTATTGCGATAACAATGGGGCTATAGCTCTAGCGAAGGAACCAAGGTCCCATCAGAAATCCAGACACATCTTGAGGAGGTATCACCTGATCATGGAGATCATTGATCGCCAGGAGATCGTGGTACGGAGAGTGGACACAAAAGACAACACGGCGGATCCATTCACAAAGGCCCTCCCTCAAACACAATTCGAGCGACTTTTTGAGCTATTGGGTATGCGGTACTCCAGCAGCTGGCCTTAGTGCAGATGTTGGGTATGCGGTACACCAATTATTGGCCTTTAATGCAAGTGGGAGATTGTCAGATATGTATGCCCTAGAGGCCATTATTGTATAGTACTAGTTTGTATAATACATTTTGGAGGCTTGGGATATATATATGGTTTTACGACAGTCTTGCTCGATATAGTAGTATGCTACTTGGTTTGTTTCTATCTTAATATGTGTATATGTTTCTTTTAACATATTGCTAAAAACATATTGGTAGAGCACTTAGGATTCCTGCTTGACTATCGGCGTTGTGATGGCGATCACACTAGTGGGGGCCAGGTAGTCAATAAGCACATCCTTATTTTAGTCCCTAGTCGTAGGATTATCGAGACAGGGCATCGATACTCCAGAGTAGACTGGTGCATACGCTTCTCTTCCCAGCAGGGGAGATAGTCTGTCCTACAGCCATCAGTACGTCGTACTGGAGATAGTATGCAGGTGCTCGTTAGGTTACGAGTACACTGGACAGGACTCGTCGAGAACTATTGGTTGGTATTATACCTATCGTCAGTTAATAGTTCCCAGGTGACATGAGTAGAGCTTAGTCCGCTGACTTGACACTGTCACTTTGCCTCAAGTGTGTTCCTACTGTTCTTAGATTACGACCCTACCATGGCTCTACTGAGTCATGCAAACAGGTAGTAGTTGGGTGCATTCCCGAAGCACTTGGAGGCAGTGACGGTTAGACAGGATTCGTCTCTCCCGGTATTGGGAGTTGATATCGCGCGGTGTCTAGGAGAGCCATTACACATTGTCTTCCCTGGCCAGGGCAAGTGAGAATTGCTGGTAGGTTTTCCAGTAGATTCTCAGGGTGTTTTAGGCTACACTCCAACACGACTTGTATCGCTATTAGGGGACTGAGGTTTACCGCCCCTAGGCCCGCCATGCGATATTCTCAGACGAACAGACCGGACTGTACGGAGATTGTCACATTCAGGCTCAGTAGGAGTTAGGATGGGTTCACCTCATCAGTCTTCTTGTCGGCATCTACCTGGGGACCGTTACGTACAGCTAGTACCGCTTGCGGCTTGTGGTTAAACCCATTGCCAGCGTAGTGTCGAGCCTTTAGAGTCCCACACAGAGGGTTACTCGCCTTGGGCAAAACAGAGTAGAGGTCGCATGGTTTTTGCGACAGGGTTTGTTCACATCCGCGCACTTGTGCACGTTTGGTGTCCGGACAGTTATTACTAGCGGGCTTTGGTTTAAGCCAGATCCTAGTACTTGTTTTGGGATTGGTTTTGTCTCAGTGTATTCGGGTTCCTTGGAACACGGATGCGGGTGTGTATGCACAGTTGACAGAGGCAGAGGAAGAGGATTCTCATTAGGGTTGTTGACCATTTGACTTTGGTTGACTTGTTGACCATTTGGCTTTAGTTGACTCGTTGACCATTTGACTTTGGTTGACTTGTTGACCATTTGACTTTGGTTGACTTGTTAACCATTTGACTTTGGTTGTCTTATTGACCGTTGACTTTTTCTACCCCTAATAATATTAATTAAGGATTATTGTGTCACGGTTGAGTTGAACATTTGACTTTTGTTGACTTTGTTGACCGGTTGACCATTGTGGACTTGTTGACCATCATCATTTCATTGCTATGACTTTTGATTACTTGTTGTTCTTTACAAAATGCAATAATAGCATGAAATGATAGTGGTCATTGAAACTAACCATCACAATACATTAATTATTATTATTATCATTATTGTTTTTGATTTTGTGAGCATGGTTGCATTATGAGAGCTCATTCCATCATCTTCTTTCTCTCTCATGAAAAAAGCTCTCCCTCTTCCTCTCTCAAGGTTCAAGTGTTCCATGAGTTGGAAATCATGAACCTTTGAGACAAAACCACCATTACTTTTCTCTACTCATTCTAAGGTTCTAGCTTTAGCACACCAAGCACCTTAGTAGTCTATAGTTTGAGATAGGAGCTCAAGTTCGAGGCCCTCGGGTGGATCCATCTACGGCAAAGAGGAGACGACGAGGAGAAGCCGTTCAAGCCACTACGAGGAGCAATCAAGGAGGTGAACCACCAAAAGAAGAGAAGGAGTTCAAGACCTAGGTATAACCATTCTACATAGTAGCTAAAACTTGTAGTATTTTTGTTAGTTCTTGTTTAGCAAACGATCCTCTTTGGACGGTCCATGTTGCCTAGTTACGAAAATTTTTCGTTTTACCTATTCCGCCTCCTCGAAATGACCAGGGTGGGTAACGTGGACCTAACAGAAGAGATAGTTTACTGAGGTCTGCCCCAGTGCAACAAGTCGGGACCGTCCTCTCCTATGTTGATCTTCGAAAGTGACTCGGAAGATGAGGTCAATGCCGTATTCTCTGTTCGACCATCCATACAAACCTTCGCTGATTAAGAGCAAAGTTTGCAAGTTGCCATGGTTCCGCCCAAGCATCATAAAGAACTCTATGCACTTGAAACTTATAGTGTGCAAGAACTGCAGACAATCTACGTCCCTCCCAGGCGACAAGGTGAAAAGGCAATCCTATTCTACCGATCCGGGGAAACCAAAGTGGAGAAAGAAATCTGGCATGGCACGGATTCTACACTTGACAAGCTCCAGCCCATCCGTTTGCCCAGATATTACACGAACGAACTAAAGAGACTCTTGAGACGCCAAGGTGTACCCCGTAAGCAAACTGCACGACAAGCACGGTTCTATAACAGGATCTGGAACGTTGCCTGAACTCAACGAAAGTTGCCCAACGGGAGAATGGAAACGACCGGGCTTGAGTATGTTCAATCCAAGAAACGGGAGCTACTACGTGACTGCTACGTCATACATGACATTGATGAAGAAGGAGATGCTCTATGGGAAGATGCTAACCCTGAACCAGAAAGAGTTCCCGCTATGAAAATGCCCAGTCCGTCGTTCGAAGAACGAATGGACAAGCTTATAAGGGAAGCAGGTCAAAAGGTTCGAGACGATCATAATCGTGAAATGGCTATCTATGAGAAAGCCAGGACGCAACGCCTCCTTTAACAGGCTGTGAAAAATGAAAATGTTCCTCCTTGTCAACCCGCTATACAAAAGGCCCAACGCAAAGGCAGAAACAAACCAAAGAACGGGAAGGGCGTTCGACAGCGACAAAGCGGGTTCAAGAAGCCACGAGATGAAGAATCGAGCAGTCTGGATTCATCTCTTATAAAAAAGATGGGTCGAGCATATTCTTTTCCCTAAGACAAGACAAGGAAGATATTCGATCTTGTCATAAAACATCAAATGATGACACTCCCGGAGTTCAAGCACCCTGAGCAAGCAGGCGAAGTCTATCACCCGGACTAGTGCTCCTATCACAAGGCAATACGACATCCTCTCGAAGACTGCTTCACATTTAAAAACTGGGTAGAAGACCAGTATCAGCAAGGCAGGTTCGCTCTATCCAGCAGCTGGAGGGTAACCCCGCCGCAGAATCATGAACCCATAGCCACAAGGGTAGAACCAGATCCACATCAGTCTTGGAAGTGAGCTTATGCCTGTCACGTGATAACGCTGTCAGAAGTAGAGCCCGAGAATATGGGTGAACTCCCCCGGTGCTTTGACAACGATGATGACGAGGTAATCTCAGAATTTACATTGGCGCCATAGGAGCTGGAAGATGGGATACATACTACTGTAGATAACCTCAAGAAAATTGATTTGGGGACGGCAAGTGACCCGCGGCCGACGTTCATCAGCGAGTTGCTGTCTGAAGAAAGGGTGGCTACACTAAAAGACGTGCTTATGCAGCATAGAGACTGTTTCGCATAGAACTATTTCGAGATGACACGACTAGATCCAGAGATTGTTGTACACAAATTGGCGATATCCTCGGACGTAAGCCGATCAAACAGGCACCGAGGAGAATGCGGCTCGAGCTTGAGATGAGCATTAATGTCGAGGTCAAGAAACTAATCGACTTCGGCTTCATCCAAGAGGTTCAATATCCTGACTGGATCGCCAACATTGTCCCAGTGATGAAGAAGAATGGGATGGTGCGTATATGTATGGACTTTCGGGATCTCAATAAAGCCTGCTCGAAGGACGACTTCCCAGTACCGGTCACCGAGCTGATGATAGACAATACGTCCACTCACGAAGTTTTCTCCTTCATGGACGGCTTATCAGGATATAATCAGATAAAGATGCATCCCGAAGACCAGAAGCATACCGCTTTTCGGACCCCTTTGGGCATATTTTGCTACAAGGTTATGCCCTTCGGTCTGAAGAACGCCGGTGTCACTTATCAGAGAGCCATGACGAAGATCTTCGATGAACTCATACATGAAATTGTCGAATGTTATATCGACGACTTCGTGGTTAAAAAAAATCATACGAGGAACATTTAAAGCATCTGAAAGTCGTATTTCAACGCCTTCGGCAATACAACTTGAAGATGAACCCTCTCGAATGCGCGTTCGGAGTATCCTCGGGCAAATTCCTAGGATTCATCATCCGACACCGAGGCATCGAGATAGATACGTCAAAGATCAAGGCGATTATGGAAATGCCTCCGCCAAGGACTCTCAAGCAACTACGGTCTCTCCATGGAAAGCTCATGTATATCCGGCGATTCATAGCCAATCTCTCAGGCAAGTGCCGTCCTTACAGTCACCTGATGAAGAAGGGAACCCATTTCGTCTGGGATCGCAAATGCCAAAACACACTGGACGAAATCAAGCAATACCTGCAGAATCCACCAGTACTGGCCGCTCCCGTTAAAGGAAAACCTCTTGTCCTGTACACAACATTCCTCGAAGGTTCTTTAGGCGCGCTATGGGCACAAGAGAACAACCAAGGGAAGGAGAGAGCCTTCTACTATTTGAATCGAGTTCTCCTAGGGGCAGAAAGCAATTACTCTCCCATTGAAAAACACTGCTTGGCGTTGATCTTCGCAATAACGAAGCTCAGACACTATGCATTGGCATATGAGGTCCATCTCATATCAAAGGTTGATCCCCTCAAATATTTGATGTCAAAGGCCATATTAACAGGACAACTCGCTAAATGGGCCCTGCGCTTGATGGAATTCTCGATAACTTATCGGCCTCTTAAGGCAGTGAAAGGTCAGGCCATCGCCGACTTCCTCGCTGAGCATCCGATACCTATCGATTCTCCTTTGAACTGCGAATTGCCAGACGAACATGCGTTTGACACGATCGACGAGGATGATACCCGGTGAAAACTCTAATTTGATGGAGCGTCCTCCATTAAGAAGCGCAAACAAAGCACCCCTATAATCAAATCAGGGGTGGGCATCATCTTCGTGACTCCACAAGGAGGGATAATGCGTTTTTCCTGCTCCTTAACAGAGCCGAGGACAAACAATGAAGCTGAATATGAAGCTTTGATAGCAGGTCTCGAGATCGCTATCGACATGGGAATTGAAAACCTCCTCATATACGGAGGCTCCCAGCTGGTCGTTAGTCAAATAAACGGCGACTACCAAACGTGCAAGCCAGAGTTGGTAAAGTACGGAGAGAGGGTGCAGCAACTGCTGACCCAAATTCCTTCCGACACCTTGGAAAGCATACCGCGTGCAGAAAATAGCAAGGCAGATGCATTAGCCAAGCTCGCTAAAGAACTGGCCGACGAGAACCTCGATGATGTGAGGATTGTTGTGCAAAGCCGTCGGGTTCTTGCTCCGGCAGAAGTATCTCTGGAGTCGCCCGAAGAAAAGGGAACGACCGAGCAAACGACTCTACGAATAAAAGACCAGGAAAAGGATGAGGATTGGAGGAAGTCTTTATAGATTACTTCAAATCCTGTCGAACACCTGAAGATGCGTCCTCAAGACATCAGCTTATGAAACAAGCTCTGTCTTTTGCTTTCGTCAATGATACTCTGTATAAGAGATAATTTGATTCTCTGTGGTTAAGGTGCCTGAGACCTGAAGAGGCAAAGAGAGTCGTCCAAGAAACTTACGACGGACTCTGCGGTTCTCACCAGGCCGGGCTGAAGATGGAGCTGAAGATTAAACGGATGGGTTATTATTGGCCCACGATGATCCAAGACTGCCTCGAATACGTGAAGCAGAGCGACGAGTGCCAGATTCACGGAGACTTCATCTATCAGCATCCAAATCCACTACATCCAACAGTGGCTAGCTGGCCATTCGAAATGTGGGGGACTGACATAATCAGCCCCATCGAACCGGCATCGTCCAGAGGACATCGATTCATTTTGGCGACAACTGATTACTTCTCCAAATGGGCAGAAGCAGTACCGCTGAGAGAAGTGAAAATGGAAAATATCCTCCATTTCTTCAAGACGCACGTCATTTATCAGTTTGGAACTCCGCGACGGATTATCTCCAATAACGGGCCAGCCTATAGAAACCACAAGATCAGCCGCTTCACACAACAGCATAACATAGACTGGAGATACTATTCAGTCTATAATCCCCGAGCTAACGGCCTAGCTGATGCTTTTAACAAGACCTTGACGAAGATCATGAAAAAAACGGTGTCTCGAAATAAGAAGGACTGGCATGAGAGACTGCAAGAAGCTCTCTGGGCGTATCGAACTACGTTCAAAACGGCCACGAACACAACGCCGTACGCATTGGTATTCGGTACAGAGGCGGTACTCCCCCTCGAGATAGAGCTACCCTCTTTACGAGTGGAAGTTCACTATGAGCTAACGGACGAAGAGAATGCTCACCTTCGGCTTGAGGAGCTCGATGCCCTCGATGAAACCCGGCTCATAGCGCAACAAAATCTGGAGGCTTATAAAGCAAAGATGATGTGCTCATATGAAAGATTGACTAGGCCGAGAACATTCTGCCAAGGCGAACTCGTGCTACTGGTCAAAAGGCCTATGATCCCCAATCGTGCCAAGCGGGGGAAATTTGAGCCGAACTATGAAGGCCCGTATATCATAGACAAAGTCTACCAGGGTGGGGCCTATCTACTCATGGAAATGCATGGTGAAAGACCCTTCAGGCCAATAAATGGTCGCTTCTTGAAAAAGTACTACGCCTGACGAGTCACGGCCTAGGTCAATGATAGATGACGATGACTATGTCCGCTCGCTATCTTCCCAAGCCCAAAGTCTAAAAGTAGTAGCCGGCTAACGGACCAAAACATACTTAAACTAACAACGGACCGAAACGTCCTTAAACTAACGATGGACCACTATGTCCTAAAACTAGCTGTTCACCGAGATGTCGATAAACTACGGTAGATTGCAGCATCCCAGAGCTGATACAAAAAAGAAAAAGAAAAAAACGGTATGTCCATAAGCAAAAAAAGGGTACGAATGAAAACCCGAAAGGGCTCCGCGAGTAAAAACAGCAGGGCTACCGGCGAGTTTTGTGAAAACCCGAAAGGGCGCAATCTCGTTAAAAAAAGACACTTGCAAGGTCCTCTCAACCTTGTAGGGAGAAACCACCTTCGTGAGATCCTTATGACTCACAAGGGAGCAACACACTTAGGGATCCCCACGATCCCTAGGGAGAAATTACATTTGCGAGATCCTCACGACTCGTAAGGAGAACCCTCTTATGAGACCCTCACGGCTCATAAGATTTGAATGTCTTAAGCTACAGGGATCTGAACCTGTTCTTAAGCAACCACCACAACCTCCAACACTGCCCTACAAGCGGTTCAGTATTGACCCTTGTATATAATCCACGGGCATGAATAAACATTTCCCTAACAAAGTCCCATCCGTGACTAGGGATATGTTTGCACGGTGAACCCCCTTGTAAGCCCTCTCGACTTATAAGGAGAAAATACTCTTGTAAGATCCTTACGACTTACGAGAAGCCATACACTTAGGAATCCTCGCGATTCTTAAGGAGAAAACGCACCTACGAGATCCTCACGACACGCAAGGAGAAAAACCTTTATGAGACCCTTCCGGCTCATAAAGTCAAAAGCCTTAGTCGACAGGATTCTAACCCTGTTCGCTAAGCCACCTTTGTTCGATATCGACAGAGGCAAATTATGAATCGATCCTGACAATATTCCAGTTGTAGCGGTGCTGATGCCAAAATCGGTATCTGATTCCAGGCTTGCAGCGAGAAGCTAGCGAGCCACACATGCATGCAAAATAGCCGTAATGATTAGGCAACTCGCAATAAAAAGCATCCAGTAAAAATAAAATAAATAGCCGAAATGATTGGGCACCATGAAAAATAGCCAAAATAATTGGGCAATCGCGAGCTTCGCGATATAAAAGCTGAAATGATAGAGCATCGCGGAAAGAAATAAAATGAAATGAAATTTTGCCCTATAGGCGATATCACATTAATCCCTGTATATAATCCAGGGGCACAAACAAAGAAGGAATCACACCTTCCCTCCCCAGGCTCCATCAGAAAACAAAGCCAAATCTCGACGGTTCAGGGATAGCCTAGAGATCATCAACGGCGTTCCACCCTATTCCAGCAGGATTCAGATGCTGCAATCAACCCTGGAGCTACGGCAAAGCCCCGACTCCAAATCTCGATGGTTCCTAGATAACCTGGAGACCACTTCGATATTCGTCTCATTACAACAGACAATACGTCAGTCACATGACCCCGTCTCGGAAATACGTCATCCACATGACCCCGTTTCGGAAATACGTCATCCACATGACCCCGTCGTGGAAATATGTCATCAACATGACCCCGTTTTGGAAATACGTCATTCACATGACCCGTCGTGGAAATATGTCATCAACATGACCCCGTTTCGGAAATACATCATCCACATGACCCCGTCTCGGAAATACGTCATCCACATGACCCCGTCTCGGAAATACGTCATCCACATGACCCCGTCTTTTTAAATACGTCATCAACATGACCCCGTCGCCGAAATACGTCATCCACATGACCCCGTCGTGGAAATACGTCATCCACAAGACCCCGTCTCGGAAATACGTCATCTACATGACCACGTCTCGGAAATACGTCATCCATATGACCTCGTCTCGGAAATATGTCATCAACATGACCCCGTCTCGGAAATACGTCATGCACATGACCCTGTTTCGGAAATATGTCATCCACATGACCCCGTCGCGGAAATACGTCATCCACATGACCCCGTCTCGGAAATATGTCATCCACATGACCCCGTCTCGGAAATACGTCATCCACCCCGTCGCGAAAATACGTCATTCACATGACCCCGTCGTGGAAACACGTCATTCACATGACCCCATCTCGGAAACACGTCATCCAAATGACCCCGTCTCGGAAACACGTCATCCAGATGACCCCATCGCGGAAATACGTCATCCACATGACCCCGTCTCAGAAATACGTCATCCACATGACCCCGTCTCGGAAATACGTCATCCTCATGACCCCGTCTCGTAAATACGTCATCAACATGACCCCGTCTCGGAAATACGTTATCCGCATGACCCCGTAGCGGAAATACGTCATCAACATGACCCCGTTTCGGAAATACGTCATCCACATGACCCCGTCGCGGAAATACGTCATCTACATGACCCCGCCTCGAGAATACATCACCCAATGACGCCGTGAAATGCGGATAATGTCAATCTCATTAAACACTTACGGGTCCTCTCGATTCGTAACGAAGAAAACTCTCTTATAAGATCCTTACGACTTATAAGGGAAAACACACTTAGGAATCCTCACGATTCCTAAGGAGAAATTACACTTACGAGATCCTCACGACTCGTAGGGAGAAAAGTCTTCATGAGACCCTCACGGCTCATGATGTTGAAAAGTCTTAAGTAGTAGATATGAACCCGCTTCCTAAGCCGTCACTACCTCTCGGAGAGTTCAAGATGAAACGTTCTTTATTATCTACAGGCCACACTTGCCGGAGTAATATACCAACAACACAGCAAAGAGAAGAAAACGACAGTGGGAGATAAGAAAAATGTGCCTTTATTCATGAACTCAATTGAATACAAGATACATCATATAAAAGAATAAAAAATGGATACATTCTATTCAAAAGATTACAAGTGTTTAATTGATGCAAAGGCAGCTACTTAGAAGGAGGCGTTTTCAATAAGTCAGCCAGTTGCTCGCGCACTCCTCTCAACTCCTTTTCGAGGTCAGCCGCCGCAGCCAGCTCTGCTTCAACTCGGACCCGTTGTGGCAGACAACATGAATGTTTCTCATCAATTTCTTGCTGAACAGCCCCCTGACACTACGCGACCTGTTCAAGAAAGTCAAGCTTCTCCCTCAACACCAGCCCGTCGGAAATATATCGTTGAAGGCTTTTAAAGATAGAGTTCAGCTGCGCAGCATTTGCTTCGACCTGGGCACGGAGTTGGAAAGACTCAGCGGAAGTCACCTCACGTTCCTTTCGCTTGAGGATTGTCTCTTGTTCGAAATGATGAAGGAACATGGCACTTAGCTCAACCCACGCAGCCCGCTGGGAGTTCCCGGCCAGAATTTCAGGAGCAGGATGCCTAAGCTCAAGCTCATGCAGGCAGGCCTCAATCTTCCTGCAATGATTAACCCAAGACTCGATGACGCCTTCATTATGGAAGTTCACAACTGTAGGGTTCCTAGGCACTCTCAAGAGGTCTCACAAGGCATCAACCATGCTAATTTCAAATTTTAACGGTGCCGAGAAACCCTAATACGGATCGTTGGCTAGAAATCTAGGCGAAAATGAAACTAGTTAACAACTTAACTAAAGTTTAAACGGAAATACAACCTTTGTAGATCCGGTGCTCTACCTTCATAGCTCCGCAACGAAGTCCCCTCGCTGTCCAAATGAATTCCCGGGCTCTAGCGTCGGCTTCGTCGGAGAAATGGCGAGCTAGGTCATCGATGTCCATGCCGAAGATGATCTACGTCGAGGCATCGCTAGATCAAGCTCCACCTTCACCAAGCCTTGAAAACTTGTGAAGGAAACACCCAATACTACTTGTCAAGAGGTAGAGGATGAAGAAATAGGAAGTGGGTTCACTTTAGAATTGGATTTCTCACTTGTTTTCATCAATCACCATTGATGAAGTAAGGTTTCTTCATGTGTCAAGATGAAGAAGAAGATGGAAAATGTGTTACGATAAGTTAATTAAAAATAGGAAAGAAATGAATACTTATCATATTACAACCATGGTTAGGTGTAGAGAATTAATCATGGTTGAAAGGAATGGTTAGGGTTAAGCATGAGACAAAATGGTCACAAGGTCAATACTTCATGAACCTTCATGAATAAAACAAAGAAGGCCACCATTTCATCTTATGTCTTTTTATTTATTTCCAAAATGAATAAATAGATAAATAAATGAGAAAAGGAAATAAAACCCTAAGCATAAGTTTAACCATGGTTTAATTCTTTACACTTAACCAAGTAAACATGTATCATCAAACATGATACAATAATATGCACAAAAAGTATATCACATATACAACTTGTACATCCAAGTGAGAAAATTCTTTAAAGTGAACCAATACTAGTTAATGCAAAGTAATATATCAAATATATAATTATGCATTAAATCATTAAATCAACACTTGATTCAATGATCCGGTCACATCGCATATAACCGACTAGTATCCAATGTATCGGCTTATCGAATCAATCTTCGATTCGATAACCAGGTTATATCGCATACAACCATTCGACACATTGTTCGCGAGAATGAAATACGGTATCACATACACACATTATTCTCGGTCCCGCACATATCTCATATGCGCTCCTATTTCGTTTCGCTTGAGCCAGGAAACCTCTGTGTAGGACTCTAAAGACTCGTCAATACGCCGGCAGCAGGTGATGATCATATCAAACACCCACAAGCTGCAAGCGGTCTGCTAAACGTAACGGCCACCCGGGTATTGAGCGATCTGAAGATCGACGAGCAAGCCCGCTCACACTCCAGTGAATCCAACCAGTAACACTACCGTACAGTCCGGTCTGATCGTCTAATTTGTCGCATATCTCGCCTAGGGGTGGTAAACGTCAGACCCCAATAGCTCGATAAGTCGTGTCGATACGAGGTCTATAACTATTCGAGAAACTACAGGTAACACTTACCAGTAAATCTCAGCAACCCTGGCCAGGGATTTCCGGTTATAGCCAATCGAACACAGCGCAACATCAACCCCCTATACCGGGAGAGACGAATCCCCTCCTATCGCTCATTGCCTCCATGTGACTCGGGACTGTACCCAAAAACCACCGTTTTGCACGCCCTCTTGGACGTGGTAAGATGGAAATCAAAGCACAGTGGGAACCACACAAGACTCTATGACGATCTCGGGTCAACAGACTACTCTGTACCAGTGTCACCAGAGAACTGCCATCTGACGTAAGGTATAATACCATCTGGGAGTTCTCGGCGAGTCCGTCCAGTGTACCCAGACTCTACTGAGCACCCGTATATCATCTCTGATGTCAAACACCAATGGATATGGGATCATCCATCGCCCATCTATATGGGTCGAGAAGGTATACGCTAGTCTACTCTGGTATATCGATGCCCCGTCTCGATACACCCACGACTAGGGACTTTGAAGGATGTACTTATGGACTACCATGTCCCCACTAGTATGATCCGCATCATAGTCCAGGTAGTCAAGTACACATCCTAAGGGCTTTACCAACATGTAACAGAGAGACAATCAGTATACACGTTAAGGTAAAAATCAACCAGATAGCATACTATCATGTCGAGCAAGAAAGTCCTCCCTATATATGTCCCAGCATCTGTTATGTCCACGTTACCTCTCCCGGTACTTTCGGGGTTGCGGAAACGGTAAATCAAAATTTTTCTTAACTTTGTAACATGGACCGTAAAAGCCGGATCTTTGCTAAACTAAACTAGCATACTGGCAAAGAAGAATTAACTACTCGGCAAAGTGGTTATACCTCAACTTGAACTCCTTCACTTCTTGTTGTTGTTCTTCTTTGATGTTCTTCTCTTCTTGTTGTTCTTCTCATTGCTTGCTCAATGGTTGATCCGGACTTCGGTCACCTCCGCGGCCTCCTTGAGTCGAAGACGATCCACCCGAGAGATGTACACCGAGCTCCACCTCGAGCCGAGGTAACTAGGGCAAGGAGATTGCCAATCTAGAAGCCCTAGGTTGTGTAGAGAGGATGTATGGATGTGTTTGTCAAGTAGAATCCTTTTTCTCTCAACACATGAGATCAAAGGAGAAATCAAGAGGAGGAAGAAGAAGGACATTTTCTAGCAACCATGGAGCTTCTCATTTCAAGAGAGAGAATGAGAATGAGCAAATGAAAAGCTTAACCAAGAGAAAAACTAACCATGGTTGCAATAATGCACAAAACATTATCATTACAAATCCAATCAAGATAAAGGTGATGGCTACAAATGACATGACCATTATCATAACTTAATAAAAAGAAAACCAAAGAATACTTTAGATCTTCTAAGAAGGTCCAAGTCAACTTTGGTCAAAAGGTCAACAAAGTCAAGATGGTCAAATGGTCAATGTAATTAGCCATAACAAAATTATCAATGAAAGGATTAGTAAATAGTGTCCCCGGCTCATTTATGGTTTTGACCAAACGAACTGTCGAAACCCTAATGAGTCCGCCTCAAAATGGTTTTGACCGAATCAACTGTCAAAACCCTAATGAGCCTGCCACATAGTGGTTTTGGCCGAACCAACTGCCAAAACCCTAATGAGGCACCTCCTCCTTCATCGCTCCAGAAAACTGTGCATACACACCTGCATCCGTATTCCGTAGAATGCGGATGCGCAGAAGACAAAACAGATCCATCCGTGCAATACTAGGATCTGGCTTAAACCAAAGCCCACTAGTACTGCCTGCCCGAACATCATACGCACACAAGTGTACGTAAGTGGTCGCAGCCCTGCCGTAAAACCATACGGCCTCTACACGTTTCGCTCAGTGCAGGGAAACTCTCTGTGTAGGACTCTAAAGACTCGACACTACGCTGGCAGTGGGTTTAACCACAGACCGCAAGCGGCACTAGCTGTACGTAACGGTCCCCAGGTAGATGTCGATAAGAAGGCCGATGAGGTAAACCCATCCGAACTCCTACTGAGTCTGCATGTGACAATCTCCGTACAATCCGGTCTGTTCGTCTGATACATCGCATGTCGGGCCTAGGGGGGCGGCAAGCGTCAGACCCCTAATAGCGGTACAAGTCGTGTCGGAGTGAAGCCCAGAACACCCTGAGATAACACTGGAACCTACCAGTATATCTCGCTTGCCCTGGCCAGGGACTACTCGTGTAATGGCTCTCCTAGACACAGCGCGATGTCAACCCCAAATACCGGGAGAGACGAATCCTATCTAACCGTCACTGCCTCCAAGTGCTCCGGGACTACTCCCAACTACTACCTGTTTGCACGACTCAGTAGAGCCGTGGTAGGGTAGTAATCAAAGAACAGTGGGAACACACTCGAGGCGAAGTGACAGTGTCAAGTCAGCGGACTATGCTGTACTCATGTTACCTGGGAACTGATAACTGACGATAGGTATAATACCAACCATCAGTTCCCGACGAGTCCTGTCCAGTGTACTCGTAACCTAACGAGCACCCGCATACTATCTCAAGTACGACGTACCGACGGCTGTGGGACAGACCGTCTCCCGTGCTGGGATGAGAAGCGCATACGCTAGTCTACTCCGGAGTATCGATGCCCTATCTCGGTACTCCCACGACTAGGGACGTGTATAAGGATGTGCTTGTAGATTACCCAGCCCCTACGAGTGTGATCGCCATCACAACGCCGGTAATCAAGCAAAGATCCTAAGGGCTCTACTAATGCGTATAGGTGATATAATAAATAAACACACATGTACACATTAAAGCAGAGGCAAACCAAGTAGCATACTACTATATTGAGCAAGATTGTCTGTACAACTGTGAATATCCCAAGCTTCCATCAAGTAATATACATACTAGTATGATACAGTAATGGCCTCTAGGGCATATACACCAACAATCTCCCACTTGCACTAAGGCCATGTACTGGCGTATCGAAGACCTATCATCTCGATCAGCCGCTCGAACTGAGTCTGGGGTAAAGCCTTTGTGAATGGGTCCGCAGTGTTGTCCTTTGTGTCCACTCTCCGCACCTCAATCTCCTGTCGATCAATGATCTCCCTGATCAGGTGATACCGCCTTAAGATGTGCCTGGACTTCTGATGGGACCTTGGTTCCTTCGCTAAAGCTATAGCCCCATTGTTATCGCAATACAGAGGTATTGGGTCAACAATGGACGGAACCACCTGAAGTTCATTAATGAACTTCTTTATCCAGACCGCCTCTTTTGCGGCATCGCTTGCAGCAATGTATTCAGCCTCCATCGTCGAGTCTGCGACGGTATCCTGCTTGGAACTCTTCCAACATACCGCCCCTCCGTTGAGGGTAAACACAAAACCCGAGACAGACTTGCTGTCATCTTTGTCACTCTGGAAGCTTGAATCGGTAAAGGACTCGACCCTGAGGTCTCCATTACAGTAAACCAGGAACATCTCCTTAGTCCTTCTCAGGTACTTGAGAATGTTCTTCACTGCTGTCCAGTGGTCCTCCCCTGGGTCTGACTGATACCGGCTTACCGCGCTCAACGCGTAAGCTACATCTGGTCTTGTATATAGCATCGCATACATTATAGATCCTACCGCCGAAGCGTAGGGTATAGTGCTCATGCGAACCCTCTCCTCGTCAGTCTTAGGAGACATCTTCTTGGAGAGGGTAATTCCGTGCAATGCGGGTATGTTACCGCGCTTGGAACCCTCCATACTAAATCTCTTTAGTACGGTCTCTATGTACCTGGACTGCAAAAGTCCCAATAGTCTCTTGGATCTATCTCTATAGATCTTGATCCCCAGAATGTATGAGGCATCTCCCAGGTCCTTCATGGAGAACCTTTGTGACAAAAATAGCTTGACCGATTGTAGCATAGGAATATCATTTCCTATCAAAAGAATGTCGTCCACGTACAAGACTAGGAATATGACAGTTCGTCCTAAAATCTTCTTATATACACAGGGTTCATCTTCGTTCTTGATGAAATCAAATTCCTTGATTGCCTCATCAAAACAGATGTTCCAGCTCTGCGATGCCTGCTTTAATCCATAAATGGATTTAAGCAACTTGCACACCTTTCCGCTGCTCCCACTGTCTACGAAACCTTCTGGTTGATCCATATAAACGCACTCTTCCAAACAACCGTTTAGGAAAGCCGTCTTAACATCCATCTGCCAGATTTCATAGTCATGGAAGGCAGCAATGGCAAGTAGGATCCGAATGGATTTGAGCATAGCCACCGGAGAAAAAGTCTCGTCATAGTCCAAACCAGGTCTTTGACGAAAACCTTTTGCAACGAGTCTAGCTTTATAGGTTTCCACCTGCCCATCTACACCAAGTTTCCTTTAGTAGATCCATTTGCATCCAACGGGTTTTACCCCAGGTGGAGCAATATCCAAGGTCCACACTTTATTGGCGTACATGGACTCCATTTCGGATTGCATTGCTTCCTGCCATTTATCAGAGTCCCTACTGATAATGGCCTGCCTGAAACTGGTAGGGTCATCTTCTTCCAAGATGCAATCCTCTCGATCCCCGTCAATGAGAAAACCGTAGTATCTCTCGGGCGGATGAGAAATCCTACCAGATCTGCGGAGTGGCTGTGGTTCGTTTGGGGTTATAGAATCTAGCGGTTCCTCCAAATTTTCAGTTACATTTTGTGGTCGCTGAATTTCTTCCAGTTCTACCGAACTCCCACTAGTTTCTTTTGCAAGAAACTCCCTTTCTAAGAAGGTGGCGTGGCGAGATACAAACACCTTCTGTTCCTCAGTGTGGTAGAATAGATATCCTAGTGAGTCTTTAGGATATCCCACAAATTTACAGAGAACTGACCGTGCCTCTAACTTGTCCGGTTTCTGTGTTTTCACATAGGCCGGACAACCCCATATCTTAATAAACTTCAGACATGGTTTCTTACTGCTCCATATTTCATACGGAGTTTTAGGCACAGATTTGGACGGAACTTGATTCAAAAGGTATGCCGCTGTCTGAAGCGCATGTCCCCAGAATGAAAGAGGTAACTCAGCACTACTCATCATGGAGCGAACCATATCCAATAGGGTACGATTCCTCCGCTCCGATACACCGTTGTGTTGTGGTGTATAAGGAGGAGTAAGCTGAGAGAGAATACCATTCTCTTTTAAGTAATCTAGGAATTCCGTGCTTAAGTACTCCCCTCCCCTGTCAGACCGGAGGATCTTGATACTTTTGCCTGTCGGGTTCTCTACTTCCTTTCTGAATTCCTTGAATTTCTCAAAAGCTTCAGATTTGTGTTTCATCAGATACACATATCCGAACCTAGAGAGATCGTCAGTGAATGTGATGAAGTACGAGAACCCACCCCTTGCATGTATAGACATCGGACCACATACATCACTATGTATGAGTCCCAAGAGCTCTGCTGCTCTTTCTCCATGTCCGGTGAACGGAGATTTGGTCATCTTCCCTTTGAGACAAGACTGACAAGTTTCATAAGATGAAAACTCGAACGCATCCAAGAGTCCATCTTTATGCAACTTACTCAGTCTTTTCTCTCCGACATGACCAAGTCTACAATGCCACAAGTAGGATTCATTCGTATCTGAATTCTTCCTCTTGCGTGTGTTTTGTATATTGAGAACTGTATTCTGATTTAGAACGTAGATACCATTAAACAGTGTACCCTCTGCAACCAGTACCTTATCAAGGTAAATGTTCATGATATTCTTTTCAAGAACAAACTTATATCTATCTTTATCGAGTAAAGAAACTGATATGATGTTGCAAACCATGGAGGGTACATAGTAGCAATCGTTCAAAATCATAGTCTTGCCATTTGGCAATACTAGGTGATATTCACCGACGGCTGCCGCATTAACTTGTGCTCCGTTCGCTACTCTGAGCGATATATCACCCGGTGCAACTTTCCTACTTTTTCTCAGTCCTTGCAATAAATTACAGATATGAGATCCTGATCCGGTATCAAGTACCCAGGAGGTAGGGCTGACCGTAAAACAGTTCTCAATTACAAGAACACCTGAAGTAGATGCAAAACCATGCTTCTTCTTCGACTGGGTATCCTGGAAATCCATACAATCCCCTTTCCCATTCTCATACTCATGACAGTTGTCACAAGTTAGAGCTGAACCAACTTTCCCCAGTCCCGAATAAGAATTCGGATCGGTCAAGCGATACATTTTATTATCTTGATTAGGGCGTGAAAAGGTTGCTGCCTGGAGAGAGAGAAAAGAAACACTTAGCGTATGCTCGTGCAAGATTAGATTGGTTTATTAATTTATCTAACCAGGATGTCTCCCACTGTTTCCTCAAATCCTTCTTAAAACCTTTTAAAAGAAGAACTAGCCGGGTTTTAATTCACACCACAATACTTGCTTAACCTTTCAGCCAGGCTAGTGTCGGTATTTCGAGGGAGGTTTTCCAACGCTTTCGCGAAGTTCCTTAATTAAAGAACCTCTTTTCCCTGGGGGCGTAACCCCGCTAACACCTTTCTTGACACCTACTAGGTTTATAGCATTGATCGTTAAGTGAAATAATCTCCCGAGAGTAAACCAACTCATCAGTGGGATCGGGATCCAATTGTCATTGTGTGATAACCTAGATGGAATCCACTCTAGTCACCACACTCCAGAAGGTATGCTAAATCTGCAAGTTTCAGTTCTTTTGAAACTCCCGATGTGGTTTTTGCCCCTAGGACCCAAGTGACCTTGACGAATAATCAACAAATCAAAAGGTCCTAGTCAAGTTCTACCCGTCGTTATCCAGGATTGCATTAGACCCGCCCGCATGACCCTTGACGAATAATCAACAAAATCATGCGACCGTCCTAACCAATCACATCTATCAGTGCAACAGAGAATTATTACTCAGCTACCGTTCACTGTGTCTTGACGAATAATCAACAAACGCAGCACGAATACTAAGTATTAATTATCCGAAACGACGGAGGGCTACGGCTGGGTTTTTGGCGAAAAACCCGTTAACGTAATGAACTTGATATCGTTGAAGGAACCTGATAATCTTTTTGAAAATATAGTGGCGAAAACTTTTGCTAAAGAGGTCACTCCCTGCGAAGGGATCTCGGCTCTTTCCTCGTCGAATGAGGTGCAGGATATTCCAAACTGAATACCTCGATGCAAAGCAAGAATAATCGACTATAGTAAAGTTATTACCCTGACGCAAACTTTTGTCCAAGGGGTCACTCCCGGTGAAGGGATCTCGGCCCTTGCCTCGTCGACTGAGGTGCTGGGCATTCACAACCGAATACCGCGATGCAAAACAAAAATGAACGTCCTTGTAATAACGGCTTTTTGAAAAATTGTTCCAACAACGTCTTTTAGGTTTATTTTCTTGCATTAGTTCTTTTAATGCGTGATATTCTTGCATTAGTTCTTTTAATGCGTCCCATCATTTAATCCTACCATTGCAGAAAACAACCAAAATATGACGTACGCTTATGCCATTCGCATTCGCCACGGGGTCCCGTCATCACTCGTTAGGTTACTTAACTAACGACAGAGCGGGGGCTGGGCTAGCGCGGCTGTAAAACATAAGCAACGCCTAAATAGTAAAGCAATGATAGACATTACAGATCACAGATGAATACATTGGATATACTAGCAATCCGCAATCCTTTCGAGCCTGGAACGAAAAAGCGGATAACACGGTCGCGGTGATTAGCCAATACCCCACCCAAGACCCCTACGGGTGCGGCAAACTACCCGCCAAGTACTCGGCAGTTTGTGCACCCCCTCCATGGGTCTATCCTAGGAGCAAAAACAGTAAAAAGAATTATACAATGACGGCTACAACCCCGACCCGGTTGTGCCGCCAAACAAATAATAATATTACATCAATTTACATTTACAATGAATGAAAGAAAAACAAAAGCTCATCTCACATCCATCCCGGCTATTCACCCGCGACAGTCCAACACATTCATATACACAAACCATCAAGAACAATCACAGATCACAGATATGTATAACCCCAACTAATCGACATATAGCGATTAGCCGACGTTCAATACATAAGAACAACACAGAAATAACCTTTATAGTCAAAGTATATTGAAGTTCGGAAAAATACGGAATTATAGGCCCCCAAAAACAAATTTCTATTCTGGAAAATCTGGGCACATATAATATATCTGAAAAATCCTAAAACCATGTCAGAAACACACTGCACCAAAATCGATGCAGTAACTCACCAAGTTGGCCGCGGTTCCGCGGCAAGAGCTTGCTCTTGCCGCGGAAGCGCGGCGCTTTGGTTGAGTCGCTGCATCGTTTTTGGTGGTTTTCTTATAAAAACCCTGAGATGATTTTTGGGATATAACAAATTTTGTTTTGACCAGAAAAATTTTTAACAGAAACTCAGATTTTTACAACTTGGTTTTTTTCGATTTTTCCGTTTCGAACTTCGATACACTTTACTACCAAGCTAGTTTATGTTTAGTTAGTCTCTGATACCACTGTTATGTCCACGTTACCTCTCCCGGTACTTTCGGGGTTGCGGAAACGGTAAATCAAAATTTTTCTTAACTTTGTAACATGGACCGTAAAAGCCGGATCTTTGCTAAACTAAACTAGCATACTGGCAAAGAAGAATTAACTACTCGGCAAAGTGGTTATACCTCAACTTGAACTCCTTCACTTCTTGTTGTTGTTCTTCTTTGATGTTCTTCTCTTCTTGTTGTTCTTCTCATTGCTTGCTCAATGGTTGATCCGGACTTCGGTCACCTCCGCGGCCTCCTTGAGTCGAAGACGATCCACCCGAGAGATGTACACCGAGCTCCACCTCGAGCCGAGGTAACTAGGGCAAGGAGATTGCCAATCTAGAAGCCCTAGGTTGTGTAGAGAGGATGTATGGATGTGTTTGTCAAGTAGAATCCTTTTTCTCTCAACACATGAGATCAAAGGAGAAATCAAGAGGAGGAAGAAGAAGGAGATTTTCTAGCAACCATGGAGCTTCTCATTTCAAGAGAGAGAATGAGAATGAGCAAATGAAAAGCTTAACCAAGAGAAAAACTAACCATGGTTGCAATAATGCACAAAACATTATCATTACAAATCCAATCAAGATAAAGGTGATGGCTACAAATGACATGACCATTATCATAACTTAATAAAAAGAAAACCAAAGAATACTTTAGATCTTCTAAGAAGGTCCAAGTCAACTTTGGTCAAAAGGTCAACAAAGTCAAGATGGTCAAATGGTCAATGTAATTAGCCATAACAAAATTATCAATGAAAGGATTAGTAAATAATGTCCCCGGCTCATTTATGGTTTTGACCAAACGAACTGTCGAAACCCTAATGAGTCCGCCTCAAAATGGTTTTGACCGAATCAACTGTCAAAACCCTAATGAGCCTGCCACATAGTGGTTTTGGCCGAACCAACTGCCAAAACCCTAATGAGGCACCTCCTCCTTCATCGCTCCAGAAAACTGTGCATACACACCTGCATCCGTATTCCGTAGAATGCGGATGCGCAGAAGACAAAACAGATCCATCCGTGCAATACTAGGATCTGGCTTAAACCAAAGCCCACTAGTACTGCCTGCCCGAACATCATACGCACACAAGTGTACGTAAGTGGTCGCAGCCCTGCCGTAAAACCATACGGCCTCTACACGTTTCGCTCAGTGCAGGGAAACTCTCTGTGTGGGACTCTAAAGACTCGACACTACGCTGGCAGTGGGTTTAACCACAGACCGCAAGCGGCACTAGCTGTACGTAACGGTCCCCAGGTAGATGTCGATAAGAAGGCCGATGAGGTAAACCCATCCGAACTCCTACCGAGTCTGCATGTGACAATCTCCGTACAGTCCGGTCTGTTCGTCTGATACATCGCATGTCGGGCCTAGGGGGGCGGCAAGCGTCAGACCCCTAATAGCGGTACAAGTCGTGTCGGAGTGAAGCCCAGAACACCCTGAGATAACACTGGAACCTACCAGTATATCTCGCTTGCCCTGGCCAGGGACGAATCCTGTCTAACCGTCACTGCCTCCAAGTGCTCCGGGACTGCTCCCAACTACTACCTGTTTGCATGACTCAGTAGAGCCGTGGTAGGGTAGTAATCAAAGAACAGTGGGAACACACTCGAGGCGAAATGACAGTGTCAAGTCAGCGGACTATGCTGTACTCATGTCACCTGGGAACTGATAACTGACGATAGGTATAATACCAACCATCAGTTCCCGACGAGTCCTGTCCAGTGTACTCGTAACCTAACGAGCACCCGCATACTATCTCAAGTACGACGTACCGACGGCTGTGGGACAGACCGTCTCCCGTGCTGGGATGAGAAGCGCATACGCTAGTCTACTCCGGAGTATCGATGCCCTATCTCGGTACTCCCACGACTAGGGACGTGTATAAGGATGTGCTTGTAGATTACCCAGCCCCCACGAGTGTGATCGCCATCACAACGCCGGTAATCAAGCAAAGATCCTAAGGGCTCTACTAATGCGTATAGGTGATATAATAAATAAACACACATGTACACATTAAAGCAGAGGCAAACCAAGTAGCATACTACTATATTGAGCAAGATTGTCTGTACAACTGTGAATATCCCAAGCTTCCATCAAGTAATATACATACTAGTATGATACAGTAATGGCCTCTAGGGCATATACACCAACAGCATCCACTACAATATACATCCAATGGCATTGCCTCGAGTAGCGCGACCTCAGCGCTCGCCGCACCTGTATTAGAAACAAGATAAATACTGTCAGGAAAGATTGAAAAGGATTGCATAATAAAGAGAAAAGTAACGACCCAAGATCTACCTGGTGAGTCGCCGGTCGGAACCGCGACGGGGGCATCACTTGATACAGCGACGGCTTCTCCCTCCTCCATCGGGATGGTCTCACCACCCGTCGCCTCATCCTTTGACTCTACGAGAGCCGTCGTAACGCTTGCGACGCCAGGAGATGGCAAAGAGCTGCAGGCGGAAAGAGCAATGATCGGGGCGGTGCACGACTCTTAAGAGGGAGCGGCCACCTCGGGCTCAGCAATTGTGGCTATCTCACCCATCGCCACCTCGAGCTCGGCAATGGCGGTCATCTCACCTACCGCCATCTCAGGCTCGGCGATCGTGACTGTCTCACCTGCAGCTACCTCGAGTTCGGCGATCGCAGCCATCTCGCCTACCGCCGCCTCGGGTTTGGCAATCGCGGCTACCTCCTCTACCGCTACCCCAGGCTCAGCGGTCGCCGCCACTTCTTCGGTAAGACTCGGCCCTGCAAGATAAGATATATGAGAACTGGTAGTTATAACTTTGACAACGGAACCCCATGTCACATTACCTTGAGTTGTTCTTTCGTTTGCTTCCCGAGCCGCACGCGCTGCCTATCTATAGGCAGTGGATAAGGCAGCTGGGGATTCCTCCGAAGGAGTAGGGGCAGGGGTAGTGGTGCTCGAACCCGCACTCGCGGCTAAGGCAGCACTGCGTTCCCTTGCCACGCTCATTCAGTGCTTCCTTTCCAGTCGAGCCGTCAAAGCGGACCTTCTAGACGCCTCCATCAACAGGACGTCATCGTCCACAGCAAGGGTTACCTCTGGAGCCGTCAGGGCTTCCGTCATCGGTCGTTTGAGTAAGGCCTCTTTCGGCAGTGCCGAAGAGGCCGGGACTCCGGTGGCTAGCCCGGAAAGAATCTCCGCATCAGCTTGCAGGATCAGCATTTTGGTCCCTGTGATAAGATAAAGCAGGCTCAGATTACCTATAAAAAAACGGGAGCCGAAGCATACCGATGCCTAAAGATGCTCGAAGTCCTTCCTCTTCCTCAAAAGTCTTGAGAGAAGCTGCGAGAGCTTCTTCAGTGGAAATGCCTGTTAAAGAAAGAAAAGTGTCTGTCAAAACATGATGATGGAAATATGACGCAATGACGAAAGATACAATTAATGGTTACCTGATCATACGAGGATAGCCAGTCCCGCTTCATGGCTTGCCAATTGCTCAGAGGCTGCAATGGCAGCCGCCAGATCAGTATCATCCGGCGACATGAATAAGCCTTCGTTTTTCCCATACTCGCTCAAACCCTTGCTATAAGGAGCGTGAGGCTCCTGGCCAAGTACAACGTCGACTGAAAGGATCGATTTCTTCTTCTTCTTCTGTGAGTGAGCTCCGGTCGCAGCCAGCACCAGCTTGCGCTTGGTGGGCACTTTAGGACGGCGAGTCCCGATGTCTGAGCCCACACTAGATTCGGGACAAGATACATTTACCATCTCCGCGGGAGCACGAGGCATCGATGGTACATCCACCGTCTCTACAGGAGCACGGGGCAACCCGCGCGTAGGGCTTAGCATATGTGGAGGCTCAACTGCAGCGACCTTTCTTAGCGGAGGGGGGACGGTGGTCCGTCGCTTCAAAGGGATGTTGTGATCACCGGCAGGGGGCGCACTCTTGCGATCGAGCAACAGCCACCTCTCTTCCCTGATAACAACACCCATTGCGTGTTGATACCAGGCCACGTATACGTTGAGGGCCCTTGGGACACAACTTGGCTCACTGATAAAGAAGTGAGAGCCCATATTCAAGCGCATGAAGTGATGCAGCGTACCCTGCATTCCCTCTCTGGTGGCAGCGGGTTCTACCAAGAAAGCCACCAGCGGGACCCCTTGATTATAACTCAGCTGCTGGGAAAAATGATGGGGGTTGTATCTCATGAATAGCGCCGCATCATTTTGCTTGAATACAAGAAAGCCCGGCCAGATGGAATATAAATGGAGAATCTCCCGGGCCTTCAACACGGAGGCCCCGTCCTTAAAATCTTCGCACAATGCCAGCACCGTCTTGGAAGTTTCTTGGCCGATCGTCAGGACTTTGTCCGTAAAAGACATACCATCTCCGACTGTGCGCGGACGAAGGAGCAAGCCCCTAGCTTCCCGCTGTGACGGACTCAAGATGGAGGCGTCAACCAGCCGCATAATTTGCGGGAACTGGCATCTCTTGTAAAAAAAAGGTCTCTTGTGAATGCCAAAGACCCCGAGCACGTGCATCTCCATCCACGAAGTGAAGTAACGCATCAGGAAGTTGGTAGGATGCACCCCCGGCTCAGTGGTATCCGCCGCTATGCTAAGACCATAGTATAAATGGGCAAACCCGGCGATCCCGATGGCCACTTGTATTCCGGCAACCATGCGATGCGCGGGGTAGAAGACGGAAGGCCTCATATAACGAGGATGCATAGGGAGCGCGAACCAGCTCAACCATAGCCCAAGAAACCCAAGAAAGAAAGCCTCTTCGTCAATGCCCGGAGCGGCGATTTCTGACAGAGGGATGATCGCAGCATCAGGAAGAAAAAAGCCCTTCTGATCAGTTTCCAGTATCGGCTGACGTTCCAAGCCAAAGACGAATGGATCATCGAGCTTAGCAAACTTTTCGCCTCGTCGCGACAAAATCTCCGGGCGAAGAAAACGGGCAATGAAGTCCGCAAAACTGACCCATCGGCCTCCGGATTCCAGGAAGAGGCTCTCATACATGTTCAGCATCTTTATCAGACTAGGGAACTGGTGCTGAATAGCGTTCTTTGGCATGAGGCCTATTGGCTTGGTGGCAAATACGTATTCATCCGGAGGAAGCAACTCCTTGTAGTGCTCCCCCCTGACCGGTAGACCAGAAACCTCGGTGAATTCTTCCAAGGAAATGAAGACCTCTCTGTCCAGTAGAAGGAAGGTATGAGTAGGGATGTTCCACTGCTCCAAGAACGCCTTAATCCACCATGTGGGAGGTGCAGAATACTGGAACAGCAAAGCATAGACCGCAGAGTATAAGCCGAGCTTTAACAGCTGCGATTTCTTCGCCGACGAGATGTACTGGGCCCACTGCAAGTATCCGGCCGGATGACGGGGACTTAGCCTGATATTGTAGGGCTGTCCCCAAGGGCGCGACTCGCCCTAGTATATGCACCGCCCCAGTGTGTCCAAAGCCGCCGGCGGCTGTATGGGTACGGCGGCAATCGAAGGTTGAAGAAGACCCTCCGAAGTCCAATTGACAACCTCCATGGCATAGTTCACCGGGGGTGCATCTGCATACGGAATCGCCGAGATAGGCTCCAACGGTGTCGCACAAGAAAAGCTTTAACGACCTCTGATAATCTGGTCGTACCATCTGCCCCACAAGTGAAGATTTTTGTGTTCCAGGTCATGGTCTTTGATGAGCGTGAGAACCTCCCGGTCCACAGGTGCCTCAGGGAAACCTCCCTATAAACGGACGAATGGAAACGTAGCATCGAAAGACATGTCGCTTGCAAAAAAAGGGGGGACAGAAGTCAACTGTCAGTACTATAATTTAATTTTAAATTTTAACGGTACTTTAAAATTTATACCACACTGCAATGTAGTGGAAAAGGGACCAAAGGGGGACCCACAAAATCTAGATGACAATTCATCAATTAATAATTAATAAAATAGCATCATCATTGGATGAAACTGTTAAGTAATGAGAAAATCCTCAAGAAAATTCTTATTGAATGAGATATCCCTCGGGAAAAGGAGAAAATCTCCTTTTGAGAGCAAATCTCTATGACAGAGTGACACTTATCAAACTCTGATCATGAAGGAATAAAATTCCTTAAAGAGCCTGGCTCTGTAATGATGATGGAAAAACCCATCAGAAAAGAAACTTAAAATCAATTAATAAAAAATCCTGGGATCTTCAAGATCCATGAAAAAACTCTTAAGAGTTCTTCATCAAAGATTAAGAAATCTACACATGATTCAAAAGAGCAAGGCTCTGTTTATAGGCTAAGAAACCCCAAAAGATCTCTTTAGATCTATGGGTTCATGAGAGCAAAGCTCTGCTAATGAAACCCTAAATGGGTTTTCTGTAGATCAAAGATCTATAAAGAGCAAGGCTCTGTTAATGGGTAAAACCTTAATTTATTAAAATTTATTAAAAATTTTAAAACTTTACCTAAGTTTGGAAAGAGTTTTTACTCTTGAGATGTTCTTAAACAGAAGAGTTGTGCTCTGAAAAAAAATTCTCAAAGAAGATGATAATCATCTAAGGGACCAAAGGTCCAATTTATAGGCATTGAACCGCCTCTTCAACTTCTGAGTTGATCCAAGGGCTCAGATGTTGCCACCGCTGCACTCATGTGTGCGCCACGTGAGTGCAACAGTGGGGTGGCATTTGTTTCCCCCAATCAGAGCAAAGCTCTGTTTTAAAATTCAAAATTTAAAAGTGTTAGTTATATATATGGTCTAGAGGCCATTGTTGTACATATGATGTATATTATAGTGAATGCTTGCATATATATATAGAGGACTTTCTTGCTCGACATGATAGTATACTATTTGGTTTCACTTTGTCTTAACATGTTGACTTGTATTAGTTTACTGTCTTGCTCTCACATGTTGATAAAGCCCTTAGGATATGTACTCGACTACTGGGACTATGATGAGATCATACTAGTGGGGCCACGGTAGTCTCCGAGTACATCCTATAATTGTTCCTAGTCAATGGTATATCGAGACAGGGCATCGATAAACCAGAGTAGACTAGCGTATACGCATCTTGACCCATATGATGGGCGATGGATGATCCCATATCCATCGGTGTTTGGATGGTGTACGGGTGCTCAGTGGAGACTAGGTACACTGAACAGACTCGCCGAGAACTCCTAGATGGGTTTATACCAATCGTCAGATAGCAGTTCTCTAGTGACACTGGTACAGGTTAGTCTGTAGACCCGAGATCGTCATAGAGTCTTGTGTGATTCCCACTATGCTTTGATTTCTACCTTACCACGTCCAAGAGGGCGTGCAAAACGGTGGCTTTTGGGTACAGTCCCGAATCACATGGAGGCAATGAGAGATAGGAGGGGATTCGTCTCTCCCGGTAGAGGGAGTTGATGTTGTGCAGTGTTCGATTGGCTATAATTGGAAGTCCCTGGCCAGGGCTGATATAGAGTGCTACTGGTAAGGGTTATCAGTAGTTTCTCGACCTGTTATGAGCCTCACATCGATACGACTTATCGGTTACTAGGGTCTGACGTTTACCACCCATAGACTAGATATGCGGCATATCAGACGAAGAAACCGGACTGTATGGTAGTGTTACTGATCGGATTCACAGGAGAATGTACAGGCTTGCTTGCAGATCTCCTGATCGATAAATACCTTGGTGGCTGTTACGTTTAGCTGACCGCTTGCAGCTTGTGGGTGTTTGATATGATCATCACCTACTGCCGGCGTATTGACGATTCTTTAGAGTCCTACACAGAGGTTTCTTGACTCAGGCAAAACGGAGTAGGAGCATATATGTGATATGTGCGGGATCGAGAATATTACGAAATAAGATACCGTATTCTGTTCTCGCGATATTAGATATCAGCTGAGTATATGTGATATAGCCGGGTCATCGGATCAAGTGTTGATTCGATGAACTGATACAGATTATATTAGTCGGTTATTTGAGAAATAGCCGGATTGTCGGATCAAGTGTTGATTCGATAATTTAATGTATAATTATATATGTGATATATTACATTACATTAACTGATATAAGCTCGCTTTATTGATTCATTTTCTCACCGGATAATACATTGATATATATGCGATATATGTTAATTGTATTATTTTCTTTTGTTACAAAAATATATTATATATGTGATATATAATATTGTAACAAGTTATGATTACAAATGCAACATGATTTGTGGAGATTAAACATAGTTAGGGTTTGATTTGGGTTAGCAATTTCATGAAGCTTCTAGAAGCTTTACTTTTGTTTTATGCTTAGATATTTTGGATTGATATTTTGAGTTGATATTTCTTAACCCTGTAAGTCCACATTACCCTTCCCGGTTCTTTCGGGGACGCGGAAATGGTGAAAAACGATTTTCTCGGTGGAGGTAACATGGACTCAAAAACCGGATCTTTGCTAAACAAACTATCTAACAACCTAACTAAGAGTTTAACTACTATGTTAGGGGTTATACCTTAACTTGAACTCCTTCTCTTTGACTCCTTGTGGTGGTCGGATCGGCCTCACTTTGTCGTCTCCTTGTGCCGAAGATGGATCCACCCGAAAGCTTCTACCTTTGGCCTCAACCTCAATCTAGAGGAAACTAGAATACTTGGCTTGCTAGACCTTGTACACTAGGATGAGTAGAGAAGTGTTTTGGGTTTTATCTCTATGGGTCTTGTTTCTCAACTCATGAGACAATAGAACCATGAGCAAGAGAGAGAGCAAGAGGAAGAGGGAGAGCTTGAGGATGAGAGAGAATCAATATGATAGAATGAAGAAGACTTTTTACAACCATGCTCTCATAACACAAAATAATCATGATAATAATAGTAATTGAGTATTATGTGATGGTTCATGTCAATGGTATTATCATTTCATGAATTTAATGCATTTTGTGAACAAACAAGCAAGCAAAAGTCATAGCCATGAAATGATAGCCATTGTCATGATGATGGTCAACAAGTCCAAACTAGTCAACCGGTCAACAAAGTCAACCTTTCAACCCAACCATGGCACAATAATACTTAATTAATATTATTATTAATCATATTTCTTATTCTTATTAGAGTTTGGTAAAAGTCAACAGTCAACAATCCTAATGAGAATCCTCTGCCTCTGTCTCTGTCAACCGTGCATACACACCTGCATCCGCATTCCGAGGAACACGAATACAAACGAGATAAAACCAATCCAAAAACGTATACTAGATACTGGCTTAAACCAAAGCCCGCTAGTAATAACAGCCCGGACACCAAACGTGCACAAGTGCGTGGATGTGACAGAACCCTGTCGCAAAACCATGCGACCTCTACTCTTTTGCCTAAAGGCGAATAGCTCTCTGTGTGGAACTCTAAAGACTCAACACTACACTGGCAGTAGGTTTAACCACAGACCGCAAGCGGCACTAGCTGTGCGTAACGGCCCCCAAGTAGATGCCGATAAGAAGACTGACGAGGTGAAACCCATCTGAACTCCTACTGAGCCTGAATGTAACAGTCTCCGTACAGTCCGGTCTGTTCGTCTGAGAATATCTCATGGCGGGCCTAGAGGGGCGGTAAACGTCAGTCCCCTAATAGCGGTACAAGTCGTGTCGGAGTATAGCCCAGAACACTCTGAGATAACACTGGAAACCTACCAGTATATCTCGCTTGCCCTAGCCAGGGACGACTATGTGTAATGGCTCTCCTTGACACAGCGCAATATCAACTCCCAATACCGGAAGAGAGGAATCCTGTCTAACCGTCACTGCCTCCAAGTGCTACGGGACTGCACCCAACTACTACCTGTTTGAACGACTCCTTTGAGCCGTGGTAGGGTAGTAATCAAAGTACAGTGGGAACACACTCGAGGCGAAGTGACAGTGTCAAGGCAGCGGATTAAGATGTATTCATGTCACCTGGGAACTGATAACTGACGATAGGTATAGTACCAACCAACAGTTCCCGACGAATCCTGTCCAGTGTACTCGTAACCTAACGAGCACCCGCATACTATCTCAAGTACGACGTACTGACGGCTGTGGGACAGACCGTCTTCCCTGCTGGGATGAGAAGCGCATACGCTAGTCTACTCCGGAGTATCGATGCCCTGTCTCGATAGTCTTACGACTAGGGACCTGTATAAGGATGTGCTTATGGATTACCCAGCCCCCACGAGTGTGACTGCCATCACAACGCTGGTAATCAAGCAAAGATCCTAAGGGCTCCACTAATGTGTATAGGTGATATACTAAAAGAAACACATGTACACATTAAAGTAGAAACAAACCAAGTAGCATACTACCATTTTGAGAAAGATTGTCTATACAACTGTGAATATCCCAAGCTTCCATTAAGTAATATACAAACTAGTATGATACAGTAATGGCCTCTAGGGCATATACACTAAAAAACCCAACCCAAACCCTTTACCCTAGTTTATTCTCTACAAGGGTTAAGCCATCATACTCAACCCAAGGTTGGATTTGTAACCATGGACAATAATTCATTATTCATCACAAAAGACTTCTTCTTCTTCTTCCTCCTTGAAAAGCTTGCTAGCTTTTTGAAAAGTGATGAATAAAAGTGAGAAATTGAAATAAAAAGAGAGCTAAATTTCTACTTCATCATCCTCATCTATTCTAGCCACTTAGATTAGGGTGTTCACTTCACTAATACTTGATTAGAGAAGTGAGAGCTTGAGTTAAATATTCTTCAAGGTAGATCATCTTCGAAAAGGAAGACTTCAAGCAAGCATGGATCATTCGGCTTTTGGAGCCTCTCTAGAGTCCGGAAGTTCATGGATCGCGGTGAAGGAACTACTACTCGGAGCTTATGAAGCGAAGGAGCGGACTACAAAGGTTGTAATCCCTTTCCTTTAGATGTAAAGTTGTTTACATGCTTTGTTAACCCTAATTATCTAGCAAAGATCCTCGCTTTAGGTTGTTTGGCAATTGTAAATTTTAAAGTCGGCATGGTTTATGCCTTATAGACCCTTGTGATAGTGCCTAGTAACCCTACAGTGGTATCAGAGCCTAGCTAGAGCATTAGGCGACGTATAGACGAAGTTAAAAGTCCGATCGAACCCCGAAACGTCATATTTGACCCCCTCTCTGGAATGTTTTTTAAAAGATGGTTTTTTCCGTATTAAAAATACTCAAAACAATAAGCAGGTGATTCTATGGATAAAAGAGAAAGACGAAACCCTAATTCCCTAAAGTCGCCGCGGAACCGCGGCCATAAGAGGCTTTTGGCGGCGGTTCCGCGGCCGTACTTGGGTATCAGGGTTAGTTGAAACATCCGTAGGTATTACTACATGCTTCTGGGAATTTTTAATATTACTCAAGTGTTGAGTTTTCTGGAGATCTTTGGAATTCGTTGTTTCGATCGGAAAGTTTAACATCATTTAGTTTTTTAGGTAATTTAGAACGTGTTAAAATGTTCGAACGGATATCAATAACTCATTTTTTTCATGATGGAAAACTTTCATGTGTTGGATTTTTCCTCTGTTTAAAACTTTCGGGAAATCATGCTAGCGTATCTGTGGACCGTTTAGAAGAACGTAACCTTAACTCGATTATGTGACCATCCAAACTTCCATTGAACCATAGGGTTTGTTGTAGTTTAGCGTTGCCATATGTGAGGCGTTGGTTTGACCCTTCTACGGCTGGTTCATTGGGGCTGTAACATGTTCTGGGTTTTTTAAACTCCGCTCAATTGTTGAGCTATTTGGGAAATCTTGGGTATTTGATTATTCGATCAGAAAGTTTAACATTGTCTATTTATCTGGAATGTGATACAATATGTGGAATTCATATAGTTAGGCATGAAATGCGAAGTATGTGATATTTCGGATTTAAGATGTCTAAAATATTTGTGGATTCCAAATGTTGTAGTTTTACACTTTTTTTCTATGACCGTAAGCGTAGTATGTGGTGTATCGCCGACTTCGTTGCTATACATCAACGACAGTCGGGATACGCATACTTGCTTACGTTGATGATATGAGATATTATGTGTTGCTGTGATATGTTATATTGGATCGTCGTGTTCTGAATAGCCGGGGTTTTATGTGAGATGAGGGTTTTTATTTTCATTCATGTAAAATTCATTTGTATGTAATATTCTTTTATTGGGGCACTTCCGGGTTGAGGATGATGTCACAATTGTATATTATTTACTTTTCCGTATTAGGTAGACCCAAGGAGGGGAGCACAAGTAACCGGGTTTTAGGGTCCAGTGGGAGGCCATCTCGAGGAGTCGAGACCGGGTCTCCTAACCCTAGAATTGGCAGTGTTACTTGCCGCTCTCGTAGGGGTCTTGGGATGTGGGTTTGGCTATTCATCGCGACCGTGGAATCCGTGTTTTTTACAGGCTCGATATAAAACACGGACGTCCTAGTATATCCAATATTTCATATGTTATCTTCTGCTGCAATATTCTGTGATGAGATCATATTACTGCCTGAGACGAATGCTTATACTATATATATGATATATAAATATTACAGCTTTCATTTCTTCTGTGATGCTTAGGAAGCATAACTGATGGGATTTATTAATGAGATTAATAAAATAAAAAAAACCTAAAAGATGTTGTAGAATCAAAACTTTATAAAAAGGGTAGCTGCAGTTCTTGCTTTGCACAGCGGTATATATGATATACCCTACACCTTATTCGATGAGGAAAGAGCCGAGATCCCTTCACCGGGAGTGACCTCTTTAGCAAAATTGGCAGATGCTACAAACTCGCGGTTTTGTTTTTGATTGCTTCTATAGTTCTTAATTTGCACAGCGGTATATATGATATACCCTGCGCCTTATTCGATGAGGAAAGAGCCGAGATCCCTTCACCGGGAGTGACCTCTTTAGCGAAACTAGAAAAGCCTAAAAAACACTCCTTTTCAAAATCGCTTGTTTCTACAACGATATCAAGTTCATTACGCTCATGGTTTTCTGAAAAACCTGCGTAGCCCTCCGTCATTTCAGATAAAGACTATTTAGTATTCGTGCTGTGTTTGTTGGACTTTGTCAAGGCGTAGTGTACGGTAGCTGACTAGTACTTATCTATTTAAGCATGTGATGCGATTGGATTAAGGTAGTCGTACGACCTTGTTGGCCTTTGTCAAGGGTCGTGCGGGTAGGTTTATTAAAATCAAGAAATGACGGGTTGAACTTGACTAGCTTCCTATGGTTTGTTGGCCTTTGTCAAGGTCATAGTGGGTTAGGGGCAAAAGCATTATCGGGAATTTCAAGTGTTGAAATTTGCTATGAGATTGCATACCTTCTATGAGATAGATGGATCCCGATACCCATTGTGAGTAAGAGTTACTCCTGGGAGAGTTTTACACAGGATAATTAGCCGGTCAAGTAGGTGACTAGAAAGGTGTTAACGGGGTTATGCCTCTGGGAAAACGAGGTTTATTTTAATTAGGTCCATGCGAAAGCACGGGGAACCTCCCTCAAAGTACCAACACTGATCTTGCTGAAAGATTGGCGAACTCGTAAGGTGTAATTAATCCCAGCTAGTTTTTCCTTATAGGGTTTGAAGGAAGATTTGATAAAAACAGTGGGAGACATCCTGATTAGATAAGATAATAACCAATCTAATCTTGCAAGAGCATGCGCTAAAGTGTTTTTCTTCTCTCTCTCTCCAGGTAGCGACCAAATCAGGCCTTAATCAAGATAATAACATGGATGTATTGACTGAACCCGCTTATTATACTGAGCAGGGGAACGTTGGTCCCGTTCTTTCTTATAAGTGTTATAAGACTGAGCAGGAAATCGGAGAATATATGGATTCTCACACCGCCCAAACGAAGAACAAGCATGCTGATGCATCTTCTTCGGAAGTGTTAGTTATTGAGAACTATTTCTCAGTTCACTCTACATCCTGGGTATTAGATACCGGATCAGAATCCCACATATGTAATATGTTACATGGGCTACGTAAAGGTAGAGAACTGGGAATGGATGATCATTCCGTAAGAGTAGGGAATGGTGCAGATGTTGCAGCCAAAGTTGTTGGCGAATATCACCTTGTGTTACCAAAAGGTAATACATTGATTCTGAACGAATGCTATTACATTCCGACCCTGATATGCAATATTATATCAGTTTCTTTATTGAATAAAGATGGATATAATTTTGTGATACAGGATAATGTTATAAACATATTCCTGAATCAAAAGTTGATAGGATCAGGATCGTTAAATAATGGCATGTACGTTCTAAATCAAACTATAATTCTTAATGTACAGAACACAAACAAAAGGAAAAGTTCAGAAATGAACGAATCCCTCTTATGGCATTATAGACCAGGTCATATCAATGCGACACGGCTAGCTAAGTTACATAAGGAAGGATATTTGAATCCGTTCGAATTATCATCTTATGATACTTGCTAGTCATGTCTCAAAGGCAAGATGACCAAAACTCCGTTTAAAGGACACGGAGAAAGAGTTACAGAACTCTTGGGGATGATACATAGTGATGTATGTGGTCCCCATGTCTACACATGCCAGGAACGGTTCTTCCTACTTCATTACATTCACTGACGATCTCTCAAGTTACCGACATGTGTTCCTGATGAAACACAAGTCTGAAGCTTTTGAGAAATTCAGGGAATATAAGCACGAAGTAGAGAACCAAATGGGCAAAAGTATTAAGATCCTACGATCTGATCGAGGAGAATACTTAAGCAATGAGTTCCTGGACTATCTAAAAGAGAATGGGATTCTCTCTCAGCTTACTCCTCCTTATACACCACAGCACAACGGTGTATCGGAGCGGAGGAATCGAACCCTATTATATATTGTACGCTCTATGATGAGCACTGCTGAGTTACCTATTTCCTTCTGGGGACATGCACTGGAGACAGCTGCATACCTATTGAATCAAGTTCCATCTAAATCTGTACCTACCACACCATATGAGATATGGAGTGGGAAGAGACAATGTCTTAAACGAGTTAAGATATGGGGTTGTCCGGCCTATGTCAAAAAGCAAAATCCAGACAAACTCGAGGCACGGTCAGTTCTTTGTAAGTTTGTAGGATATCCTAAACATTCACATGTATATCTTTTCTACCACGGAGAGGAACAAAAGGTTTTTGTTTCTCGACATGCCACCCTTTTAGAAAAGGAATTTCTTGCAAAAGAAATTAGTGGCGATGCGGTAGAGCTGGAAGAAGTTCTAGCAGAACAAATTACAACTGAAGATTTAGTGGAACAAGAGGACTCGATAGTAGCCAACGAACCTCAGCCTCTCCACCGATCTAGTAGGGTTTCTCATCCACCTGAGAGATACTACGGTTTTCTCATTGATGGTGGGAGCGGGGATTGCATCATGGAAGATGATGACCCGACTAGCTTCGAGCAGGCCATCACGAGTGGGGACTCTGTGAAGTGGCTGGATGCAATGCAATCTGAGATAGAATCCATGTACACCAACAAAGTATGGACTTTGGAAGTTGCTCCTAAAGGGGTAAAACCCATTGGGAGCAAATGGATCTTTAAGAAGAAACTTGGTGTAGATGGAAACGTGGAGACTTTCAAAGCTATACTTGTTGCAAAGGGTTTTCGTCAATGACTAAATGTGGATTATGACGAAACCTTTTCTCCAGTGGCTATGCTTAAGTCCATCAGGATCTTACTTGCCATTACTGCATACCATGACTACGAAATCTAGCAAATGAATTTTAAGACCGCCTTTCTAAATGGAGATTTAGAGGAGTGCGTGTACATGACTCGGCCAGAGGGCTTCATGGACAGTGGGAGCAGCGGAAAGGTGTGCAACCTGCTTAAATCCTTCTACGGGTTAAAGCAAGCATCGCGGAGTTAGAACATCTGTTTTGATGTTGCAGTCAAAGAGTTTGACTTTATCAAAAACGTAGATGAACCTTGTATATATAAAAAGGTTGCAGAGAGTAAGGTTGTCTTCCTTGTATTGTACGTCGATGACATACTCTTGATTGGAAATGATGTTCCTATGCTGCAATCGGTCAAGCTCTTCTTATCACAAAGATTCTCAATGAAAGATCTTGGTGATGCCTCTTACATACTGGGAATTATGATCTATAGAGATAGATCTAAACGGATACTGGGATTGTCCCAATCCAGATACATTGACACCATACTAAAGAGATTTAGTATGGAAGAATCCAAACGTGGTAACCAACCCACGATCTCTGGACTCACTCTCTCGAAAAAGATGTCTCCCAAGACTGATTTGGAGAGAGATCGCATGCAAGAGATACCCTATGCTTCGGCAGTAGGCACTATCATGTATGCGATGCTATGTACCAGACCCGATGTTGTAGTCAAAGAGTTTGACTTCATCAAAAACGTAAATGAACCTTGTATATATAAAAAGGTTGCAGAGAGTAAGGTTGTCTTCCTCGTATTGTACGTCGATGACATACTCTTGATAGGAAATGATGTTCCTATGCTGCAATCGGTCAAGCTCTTCTTATCACAAAAATTCTCAATGAAAGATCTTAGTGATGCCTCCTGCATACTGGGAATTATGATCTATAGAGATAGATCTAAACGGATACTGGGATTGTCCCAATCCAGATACATTGACACCATACTAAAGAGATTTAGTATGGAAGAATCCAAGCGTGGTAACTAACCCACGATCTCTGGACTCACTCTCTCCAATGAGATCTCTCCTAAGACTGATTTGGAGAGAGCTCGAATGCAAGAGATACCCTATGCTTCGGCAGTAGGCTCTATCATGTATGCGATGCTATGTACCAGACCCGATGTAGCATACTCACTAAGAATAGTGAGTAGGTATCAAGCAGATCTTGGAGAGAGTCACTGGATAGCTGTGAAGAACATTCTCAAGTACTTGAGAAGGACTAAAGAGATGTTCTTGGTGTATGGTAACGGAGAACTCCAGGTGGAGTCCTTTACCGATTTAAGCTTCCAAAGTGATAAGGACGAATCTAAGTCGCACTCGGGATTTGTCTTTACCCTCAATGGAGGGGCGGTGTGTTGGAAGAGTTCCAAACAGGAAACCGTTGCAGACTCGACGATGGAGGCTGAATACATCGCTGCCAACGATGCTGCAAAAGAGGCTATCTGGATGAAGAAGTTCATTACTGAACTTGGTGTGGTTCCATCCATTGAGCATCCAATACCTTTGTATTGCGATAACAATGGAGCTGTGTCTTTGGCCAAGGAACCCAGGTCCCATCAGAAGTCCAGACATATTCTAAGGCGGTATCACCTGATCCGGGAGATAGTTGATCCCCAGGAGATCGAGGTCAGGAGAGTTGATACGAAGGACAACACTGCGGATCCACTCACGAAGGCCATTCTCCAGACACAGTTTGAGAGACTCTTCGGGATGTTGGATATGAGATATTACAATAGCTGGCCTTAGTGCAAGTGGGAGATTGTTAGTTATATATATGCCCTAAAGGCCATTGTTGTACATATGCTATATATTATAGTGGATGCTTGGATAAATAGAGAGAGGACTTTCTTGCTCGACATAATAGTATGCTATTAGGTTTCAATTTGTATTAGTTTACTGTCTTGCTCTCGCATGTTGATAAAGCCCTTAGGATATGTACTCGACTACTGGGACTATGATGAGATCATACTAGTGGGGCAACGGTAGTCTATGAGTACATCCTATAATTGTTCCTAGTCGATGGTATATCGAGACAGAGCATCGATACACCAGAGTAGACTAGCGTATACGCATCTTGACCGATATGATGGGTGATGGATGATCCTATATCCATCAGTGTTTGACATCAAAGATGGTGTACGGGTGCTCAGTGGAGACTGGGTAGACTGAACGGACTCGCCGAGAACTCCTAGATGGGTTTATACCAATCGTCAGATAGCAGTTCTCTAGTGACACTGGTACAGGTTAGTCTGTAGACCCGAGATCGTCATAGAGTCTTGTGTGATTCCCACTGTGCTTTGATTTCCACCTTACCACGTCTAAGAGGGCGTGCAAAACGGTGGTTTTTGGGTACAGTCCCGAATCACATGGAGGCAATGAGCGATAGGAGGGGATTCGTCTCTCCCGGTATAGGGAGTTGATGTTGTGCAGTGTTCGATTGGCTATAACTGGAAGTCCCTGGCCAGGGCTGATATAGAGTGCTACTGGTAAGTGTTATCAGTAGTTTCTCGATCTGTTATGAGCTTCACATCGACACAACTTATCGGTTACTGGGGTCTGACGTTTACCACCCCTAGACTAGATATGCGGCATATCAGACGAAGAGACCGGACTGTACGGTAGTGTTACTGATCGGATTCACAAGAGAATGTACATGCTTGCTTGTTGATCTTCTGATCGATCAATATCTAGGTAGCTGTTACGTTTAGCTGACCGCTTGCAGCTTGTGGGTGTTTGATATGATCATCATCTACTGCCGGCATATTGACCATTCTTTAGAGTCCTACACAGAGGTTTCTTGACTCAGGAAAAACGGAGTTGGAGCACATATGTGATATGTGCGGAATCGAGAATATTACGATATGAGATACCGTATTCTATTCTCGCGATATTAGATATCGGCCGGGTATTGTGATATAGCCGGGTCATCGGATCAAGTGTTGATTCGATGAACTGATACAGATTATATTAGTCGGTTATTTGAGAAATAGCCAGATTGTCGGATCAACTGTAGATTCGATAATTTAATGTATAATTATATATGTGATATATTACATTACATTAACTGATATAAGCTCGCATTATTGATTCATTTTCTTACCGGATAATACATTGATATATATGCGATATATGTTAATTGTATTATTTTCTTTTGTTACAGAAATATATTATATATGTGATATATAATATTGTAACAAGTTATGATTACAAATTCAACATAATATTGTAACTCAGTAGCGAATGCGGATGGCATAAGAGGACGTTGTATTTTCGTTGTTATCTGTAATGATAGGTTAATTGATGGGACGCATTATTCTTAATGCAAAGAAAATAAAACCTAAACTGAATCGTTGGAACAATTTCTAAAACCACTCGGTTTTCTTGAAAAAGCAAATTTTAAATGCGAAGCTTAAACCACTCTTTTTAAATAAAAGCTATCTCTGTTCCTTCGATCATATCAAGTTCATTACGTTAACGGTTTTTTTCCAAAAACCAGCCGTAACCCTCCGTCATTTCAGATAGACAGCACATCGTATTCATGCTATGCTTGTTGGCCTACGTCAAGGCATAGTGTATGGTAGCAATGTGTGTGCCTATTTTTTGCATAGATAGATGCATTAGTTTAAGACAGACGTACACCTTGTTGGCCTACGTCAAGGGCTTGTACGATGTACTTAAATTGATCAGGACAACGACGGGTAGAACTTGACTTGCGTCTTATGACTTGTTGGCCTATGTCAAGGTCTATAAGAGCTTGGGGTAAAAATCACATCGGGAGTTTCAAACATAAAGGAAACTTGCAGATTAAGCATACCTTATGGAGTATGGTGAGTAGAGTGGCTTCCATCTAGGGCATCATGCAATGATAGTTAGATCCCGATCCCACTGATGAGTAGGATTACTCTCGGGAATTTTTCTCACTTAACAATCAATGCTATAAACCAAGTAGGTGACTAGAAAAGTGTTAGAGGGGCTATGCCTCCAGGGAAAAGTGGTTATTTAATTAAGAAACTTCGCGAAAGTGTTGGAAAACCTCCCTCGAAGTACCAACACTAGACTGGCTGAAAGGTTAAGCAAGTATTGTGACGTGTGATTAAATCCTGACTAGTTCTTCTTTTAGGTTTTGAAGAAGGATTTGAGGAAACAGTGGGAGCCATCCTGTTTAGATAAATTAATAAACCAATCTAAACTTGCAAGAGCATATGCTGAGTGTTTTCTTTTCTCTCTCTCTGGCAGCTACCATGACTGGACTAAAACTATTACTTGAAAAAAATATACTGACAGGGCAGAACTATAAAGATTGGCTAAGGAACGTCAATATTGCACTGACTTATGACAAAGCAGCATATGTTACCACCACTGTTCCTCCCCTTATCCCAGGACCAGATTCCTCAGTTGTGGACAGGGAAGTCCGCAAAACATGGGATCTAGATTGTGAACGAGCTAAGTGTATCGTGCTGGCGTCCATGAACAATGAACACCAGAAACAGCACGAAAGTATGGATGTGATGTCCATCTTTCACCATTGCAAGGACTTGTATGGGGAGCACTCCCTTATCGCGAGGTACGAAACCTCAAGAAAACTATTCCAGATGAGGTTAGCTCCAGGATCGCCTGTAGGAGAGCACGTCCTGAAAATGATCATCCTCATTGAGGAACTCGCAAACCTGGGATGCGTGCTAGAGAACGATTTGTATATCGACTTGATTTTGCAGTCCCTTCCCCACACCTTCTCTCAGTTCGTGCTGAACTTCAACATGCACGAAATGGAAGCGGATCTTCCAAAGCTCCTCAATATGTTGAGGGTAGCAGAGACCTCCTTGAAAAAGGAGAAGACCCCCATTCAGTATGTTGGCCAATCATCTTCTTCTAAATCTAAAGCGAAAGATAAAGGGAAGAAGAAGATGAAAGCCACTAAACCGAAAGGTGGGGTCAAGAAGGTGCAGGGAACGAACAAGGCAGGAAGGGTGAAGACAGAAAAGAACGAGTGCTTCTATTGTCACAAGCAAGGGCACTGGTAGAAGGATTGTCAGGCCTTCAAAGCCAAGGACATGAAGCAAGCGGTTGCTTCTACTTCAGGTGTGTTTGTATTCGAAAATTGTCTTTCAGTTAACTCTACATCATGGGTACTTGATACCGGTTCTGGTTCTCATATCTGTAATTCATTGTAGGATCTGAGAAATAGTAGAGTACTGGGGATAGGTGATATGACTCACCGGATGGGAAATGGAATGCATGTAGACGCAATTGCAATAGGGGAATATCACCCAGGGTTGACTAGTGGACACATTTTGGTGTTGTACAGCTGTTTTTGTATTCCCAGTATGTTGTGTAATATTATATCAGTATCTTTGTTATCGAATGTAGGATATAGTTTTGCGCTTAAAAGAAATGTTATGAACATTCACCTAAATCAAGAACTGATTAGGTATGGCACACTGGAAAACGCCATATACATACTTAATCAACCTCAAATTTTCAATATTCAAAATACGCGTAAACGAAAGGATCCAGATTCGAATCAAGCCTTCCTATGGCATTGTAGACTTGGTCATATAAATGAAACAAGGTTGACTAAGTTACATAAAGATGGATATCTAGATCCGTTTGAATATTCATCATATGCAACTTGTCAATTATGTATCAAAGGAAAAATGACCAAATCTCCGTTCACCGGACACGGAGAAAGAGCCACTGAACTCTTGGGACTTATACACAGTGATGTATATGGTCCGATGTCTACGCATGCACGAAGTGGTCACTCCTACTTCATCACTTTTACTGATGACTTCTCTAGGTATGGACATGTGTTCTTAATGAAGCATAAATCCGAGGCTTTTGAGAAGTTTAAGGAGTATAAAAATGAAGTAGAGAAACAAACTGGTAAAAGCATCAAGACACTTCGATCTGATCGAGGTGGAGAATACTTAAGTACCAGTTTCCTTGAATGCTTAAAAGAGAATGGAATTCTCTCTCAGCTTACTCTGCCTTGTACACCTCAGCATAATGGTGTATCAGAAAGGAGGAATCGCACGCTATTAGATATGGTGCGTTCAATGATGAATAGTGCTGAGTTGCCACTTTCCTTCTGGGGATTTGCTCTAGAATCAGCCGCATACCTATTGAATAGAGTTCTAACTAAGTCAGTACCTACCACTCCATATGAAATATGGAGCGGGAAGAGACCATATCTCAAGTATATCAAGATATGGGGGTGTCCGGTATATGTTAAAAAGCATAAAACGGACAAGCTCGAGGCACGATCGGTTTTATGCAAGTTTGTAGGATACCCCAAGCATTCAAGGGGGTATATGGTCTACCACACCGAAGAACAAAAGGTGTTTGTCACTCGTCACATTGTCTTCTTAGAAAGCGAATTTCTTGCAAAAGAAATTAGTGGGAGCGCGATAGAGTTGGAAGAAATTCCAGAACGTCAAACTGCTACCGAGGACTTAGTAGAACCTCAGATTTCAATGGAACATGACGAACCAACGCCACTCCGCAGATCTAGCAGGCTTTCTCATCCTCCTGGAAGATACTATGGTATTCTTCTAGATAGGGATCGAGAGGATTGCATCATCGATGATGATGAGCCTACTAGTTTTCAGCAGGCTATTACGAGTAGTGACTCGGTAAAATGGCTGGATGCTATGAGATCCGAAATGGAATCCATGTACACCAATAAAGTATGGACTTTAGAAGTTGCTCCTCCTGGAGTAAAACCAGTTGGATGCAAATGGATCTTCAAAAAGAAGATTGGTGCATTTGGACAAGTGGAAACCTACAATGCTAGACTCGTAGCAAAAGGTTTTCGTCAAAGACCAGGATTGGACTATGATGAAACCTTTTCACCTGTAGCTATGCTTAAATCCATTCGGATCCTGCTTGCGATTGCTGCCTTCCATGACTATGAAATCTGGCAGATAGACGTAAAAACAGCTTTTCTAAATGGACATTTAGAAGAAAGTGTTTACATGGATCAACCAGAAGGTTTCTTAGACAGTGGGAGCAGCGGAAGAGTCTGCAAGTTGCTTAAATCCATTTATGGATTAAAGCAAGCATCACAGAGTTGGAACATCTGCTTTGATGAGACAGTCAAAGAATTTGACTTTATCAAAAATGTAGATGAACCATGTATTTATAGGAAGATTGTAGAAAGAGTAGTAGTCTTCCTCGTTTTGTACGTCGACGACATACTACTGATAGGGAATGATATCCCTATGCTACAATCAGTAAAGCTCTTCTTGTCATAGAAATTCTCTATGAAAGACTTGGGAGATGCATCATACAATCTGGGCATTAAGATCCATCGTGATAGATCTAATAGAATGTTGGGACTTTCACAGTCCAGGTATATTGACACTATACTAAAAAGATTTAGTATGGAAGATTCCAAGCATGGTAATATGCCCGCTTGTCACGGAATCACCCTCTCCAAAGAGATATCTCCAAAGACTGATGAAGAGAGGGCTCGCATGGGCATTATACCCTACGCTTCGGCGGTAGGATCAATAATGTATACGATGTTATGTACCAGACCGGATGTAGCTTACGCACTTAGTGTGGTAAGCAGGTATCAGTCTGACCTAGGTGAGAAACATTGGATAGCGATGAAGAACATTCTCAAGTACCTGAGAAGGACTAAGGAGATGTTCTTAGTTTACGGTAATAAAGACCTCCAGGTAGAGGCTTTTACCGACTCCGGCTTTCAAAGTGACAAGGATGATTCTAAATCCATTTCGGGCTTTATGTTTACCCTCAATAGAGGAGCGGTATGTTGGAGGAGTTCCAAACAGGATACCGTCGTAGACTCAACTATGGAGGCTGAGTATATAGCTGCTAGTGAAGCCGCAAAAAAGGCTGTCTGGATGAGGAAGTTCATTTCTGAACTTCAGGTGGTTCCGACCATTGCCAATCCAATAACTTTGTATTGCGATAACAATGGCGCTGTAGCTTTAGCGAAGGAACCAAGGTCCCATCAGAAATCCAAGCATATCTTAAGGCAGTTTCACCTTATCAGGGAGATCGTGGATCGTCGGGAGATCGAGATACAGAGAGTGGACACAAAAGACAACACGGCAGATCCATTCACCAAGGCCATCCCTTAAGTGCAGTTAAAGAGGCTGTTTAAGATGTTGGGCATGCGGTACACCAGCAATTGGATCTGGTAGAGACAGTGGGTACTCATTGCACCAATTATAGGCCTTAGTGCAAGTGGGAGATTGTTGGATATATATGCCCTAGAGGCCTACATTGTATAGGATGCTTGGGATATGTATGTACATGACAGTCTTGCTTGATATGATAGTACGCTATTTGGTTTGTCTTTATCTTAACGTATGATATATTTTAATTGGTGTTTATATATATATATATATATATGTTGATAAAGCCCATAGGGTGTTTGTCTGACTCCCGGTGTTGTGATGGCAGTCATACTAGTGGGAGCTGGATAGTCAATAGGCACATCCTTAGATGTCCCTGGTCACAGGAGTATCGAGATTGGGCATCGATACTCCGGAGTAGACTAGTGTATACATATCTAGACCCTGAGGAGGGGCGATGGACTGGTCTCGCAGCCATTGGTGGAGTGCACCTAAGATTGTATACAGATGCTCACTGGGTGTGAGTACACCGGACAGGACCCACCGAGAACTGACTGGATGGTATTATACCTAACGTCAGATAGCAGTTCTAAGGTGACATGTGTGCAGATAGTCCGTTGACTTAAGGTCGTCATTTGTCTCGTGTGAGTTCCCACTGTGCTTTGATTATTACCCTACCACGATTCAAAGGAGTCGTGCAAACAGGTTTTAGTTGGGCACAGTCCCGAGCCACGTAGAGGCAGTGAGCGACTGTTAGGGATTCGTCTCTCCCGGTATAGGGAGTTGATATCGCACGGTGATCGGTTGGTCATTACCATAAGTCCCTGGCCAGGGCTGATTGAGAATTACTGATAGATTGATCAGTAGATTCTCGGAGGGTGATAGAGCCATACCGACACGACTTGTACGGTTATTAGGGGTCTGACGTCCACCACCTCCCTAGACCATACATGCGATACTCTTAGACGAACAGACCGGACTGCGCGGATATTGTCACGGACAGGCTCAGTAGGATTTCGGATGGGTTACCTCATCGGCTTTCTTATCGACAACTACCTGGGGACCGTTACGTACAGCTAGTGCCGCTTGCGGTCTGTGGTTAAACCCACTGCCAGCGTAGTAGTCGAGTCTTTAGAGTCCCACACAGAGATTTCCCAAACCCAGGCGAAAAGATATAGAGGTCGTATGGTTTTACGACAAAGGTTCGGACGCATACGTGTTTAAACGCACGTACGACATTCGGACAATTTTTACTAGCCGGCTTTGGTTTAAGCCAGATTCTAGTATCGGGTTATTGGATTTATACAGTCTAAAGTTTTTCCGTGTTTTCACGGATGCGAGGGGCGTTCTCGTAATTTCCGAGAAGCTTCTAGAAGGATGTGACATGAGGGGTTAAGGTGGCAATTTCATTAATTGCTTTAGTGACTCATTCATATGATTCATCATATCATTAAATGAATCATTAATGCTCTATTAATGATCTAATGACTCACATGATGAATCACTCTTCTTGAATAAATGAAGGATGGTGAATAATCATTTAATTGATATTATTTGATATTTCATTATGTTTTATATAGTCAAGTGAGAAGCTTTTCTCATATCATTATCATCTCCACCTTCTCTCTCCTCAAGCTCTCTCTCCTTCACCAAACCCTAATCCTACCACTCATGAGTTGAGAACAAGGATTAGGAAAGACTAAACACTCCATAACCAATCTCTGCATCATCTTAGTTCCTTTATTAGCAACTAGAGAAACTAAGTAACCTCAAGTTTAGAGGTTATAGCTTGGATTAGGGTTCTCGGGTGGATCGTCTATCACAGAAAGGAAGCCGAGGAGGACGTGGAGATCCAAGAAGGCCGTAGAGATCGTAAAGATGAAGGACTAGAATCGTTTGGTATAATCTCTTTACATAGTAGCTTAGAACTCTATACTTATTGTTAAGTATTGTTTAGAAACGATCTTCGGTTAGTTGATGTTCGCTTTATAAACATGATTGTTTTTCAAATTTCCGCCTCCCCGCAACTTGAGGGGTATTGCACATCGACTTATAAGTTTCCGAAATCACGTTTTCATTTCTCTGTTTGCTGTCGTTTTTCAAAAGTGTTCAAAAAATTATTTAATGTAGCTTAAAAATCCGTGCAGGAAAATATAAGGATACACAAAAAACTTGAGCTCGTGATGCCACTAAAGTGCCGCAGATCCGCCACACTAACCCCCTTTTGGCGGCGGTTCCGCGTCCATTTAGTAGCGACGGGCTTCCAAATTTTTACTGTAGCCCCCTGATGTGAAATTGTGATTTTTTTGATATCATGTTTTGGCCCAGGTTTCTGTGCAGTATTGTTTTTGCAATTAGGGCCAATTTGGAACTTAGTCGATCGATATTTTAAGAGTGTGTTTGACAGTACATACATTATATTCTGCGACCGTGAATGCCATTTGATCGGTAAACCCGTCTAATTGCTATATATCTTTTAGACGGGTTTGCGAACGTGACATTCACATTGATGTTCTGTGTTGTGCTGTGATGTTGGTTGGATCGTCGTGGCGGATAGCAATGGTGCAATGATAGTACAGTTTAATTTCATTTGTACATTTGATATTGCGGGGCGAGCGTCCGACATGTGGACTGCCGTCATGCCAGTTTGTATATTATTCTTTTGGGGCACGACCGGGCTGAGGTCGATGTCACCCTTGTATATTATTTTCTTTTCTGTACTAGGACTACCCTATGGTAGGGTGCATGAATAGACGGATTCTAGAGGGCAACTGGTCCGCATCTCATGGCGTTGGGACGGAGGGGACCTTACTCTAGAATTGGCGGGCTGTTCGCCGCACTCGTAGGGGGTATAGGTGACCCAGGAGGGGTGCTCAAGTTACCGGATTCCGTGAAGTGCTGGGTGGTCCATTCACGTTGCTGAAGGGGGCTGCCTCACTTCTGGTTTGGCGGGTAACTTGTCGCGCTCGTAGGGGTTTAGGTTTCATTGCACAGGCTATCCACACGACAAGGAACGTCGAGTCTCACTTCCGGCTCAAGTGAAACTCGGGGCTCCAGATTATCCACCATTCTGTATTGCTTCTGTGATAATTCTGTGATGTTGCTTTATATCATGCCTGGGGTGAATGTTATATATATATATTTATATATACTAGTAGATTTTGTATATGTTTTGCACCCACGCTAGCCCAGTCCCCGCTCCGTCTTTAGTTAAGTAACCTAACGGGTGATGACGGGACCCAGTGGCAAATGCGGATGGCATATACGTACATTTTATTTTCGTTCTTTTCTGGTATGATTAATTGATGGGACTGCATAGATTCTTATCAATGCAAGGATAAAACAAACCTATTTATGATGTTGTTGGAACCAAGTTTTTAAAAAACTGACATTGCAGACGTTCTCTTTTTCTTTGCACAGTGGTATTCGGTTATGAATATCCAGTACCTCATTCGACGAGGCAAGGGCCGAGATCCCTTCATCGGGAGTGACCCCTTGGGTAAAAGTTTGTGTCAACGTAATAACTTTACTTTAGTCGATTATTTTTGCTTTGCATCATGGTATTTAGTTTGGGATATCCTGCACCCCATTCGACGGGAAAGAGCCGAGATCCCTTCACCGGGAGTGGCCTCTTTAGCAAAAGTTTTCGCCACTATATATTTATAAAACCACTTGGATTCCTTCAACGATATCAAGTTCATTACGTTAAAGGTTTTTCGCCAAAAACCAGCCGTAGCCCTCCGTCATTTCAGACGAGTATTGCTTAGTATTCGTGCTACGTATGTTGACCTAGACAAGGCGTAGTGTTCGGTAGCTCTGTAGTACTTTTCTGTTGCATGGATATGCAATTGGTTAGGACAGTCGTACGGTCATGTTGACCTAGTCAAGGGCTCGTACGGGTGGGTCTAATTAATCCAGGATAATGACGGGTTGAACTTGACTTGTGACTTATGATATGTTGACCTAGTCAAGGTCATAAGCCGTTTGGGCTAAAAATCACATCGGGAGTTTCAAACTTATAAGAAACTTGCCAGGTTTGCGCATGTTAGTTATATGTATGCCCTAGAGGCCATTACTGTACATACGATGTATATTGTAGTGGACGCTTGGACATATATAGGGAGGACTTTCTTGCTTGACATGATAGTATGCTATCTGGTTGTACTTTATCTTAACATGTACTCTGATTGTCTCTATGTTACATGTTGATAAAGCCATTAGGATATGTACTCGACTACTGGGACTATGATGAGATCATACTAGTGGGGCCACGGTAGTCGACGAGTACATCCTATAACTGTTCCTAGTTGAGAGTGTATCGAGACAGGGCATCGATGCACCAGAGTAGACTAGCGTATACGCATCTTGACCCATATGATGAGCGATGGATGATCCCATATCCATCGGTGTTTGACATCAAGGATGGTGTACAGGTGCTCAGTGGAGACTGGGTACACTGGACGGACTCACCGAGAACTCCAAGATGGTATTATACCTCACGTCAGATGGCAGTTCTCCGGTGACACTGGTACAGAGTAGTCTGTTGACCCGAGATCGTCATAGAGTCTTGTGTGATTCCCACTGTGCTTTGATTTCCATCATACCACATCTAAGAGGGCGTGCTAAAAGGTGGCTTTTGGGTACAGTCCCGAATCACATGGATGCAACGAGCGATAGGAAGGGATTCGTCTCTCCCGGTATAGGGAGTTGGTGTTGCGCTGTGTTCGATTGGCTATAACTGGAAATCCCTGGCCAGGGTTGCTGAGATTTACTGGTAAGTGTTATCAGTAGTTTCTCGAACTGTTATAGACCTCATATCGACACGACTTATCAAGCTACTGGGGTCTGACGTTTACCACCCCTAGGCGAGATATGCAACATATCAGACGACGAGACCGAACTATACGGGAGTGTTACTGATTGGATTCGCAGGAGAATGTACAGGCTTGCTTGTTGATCTTCTGATCGCTCAATACCTAGGTAGATGTTACGTTTAGCTGACCGCTTGCAGCTTATGGGTGTTTGATATGATCATCACCTACTGCCCGCGTATTGACGATTCTTTAAAGTCCTACACAAAGGTTTCTTGACTCAGGCAAAACAGAGTAGGGGCACATATGTGATATGTGCAGGACCGAGGATAATGCGATATGGGATACCGTATTATATTCTCGCGATATTTGATATCAGCCGGGTCATCGGATAAAGTGTTGATTCGATGAATCGGTACATGATATATTAGTCGGTTATATTCGATATAGCTGGATTGTCGGATCAAGTGTTGATTCGATAATTTAATGTATAATAATAAATGTGATATATTAAATTATATTAACTAAAATAAGCTCACTAAAAGATTCTTTTTCTCACTCGGGTAATACATTGATATATATGCGATATATGTTAATTGTATTATTTTATTTTGTTACAATAAATATTATATATGTGATATATAATATTGTAACATGATATGATAACTAATGCAACATGATTATTGGAGATTAAATAAGATTAGGATTTGATTTGGGTTAGTTCATTCATGAACCTTCTAGAAGGTTTCGTTTTGTTTTTGCAAAGATATTTTCAAGTGACTCATGCTTTAACCCAACCCAAACCCTAGCCCTAGTTAAATCTCTACAAAGGTTTAGTAAACCATGGTTGCATTATTCATCATGATTATCTATTCATTATTCATCACAAAAGGATTCTAATTATTATTCATCTTCTTCTTGCTTGAGTTCTTCATGAAAAGCTTTCTTGCTTTGATTTTGTGATGAAAAATGAGTGAGAATAAGAAAACAAATGAGAGCAAAAATCCTACTTCGTCATTCTCATCTACCTTTGCCCTTTAGATGAGAGTGTTCACTTCATTTAGTGAGTGAGAGCTTGTGTTAATGAAACTTCAAGGTAGATCATCTATGTTATCGAAGATCGGAAGCAAGCTTGCATCTTTCCCTTCGTGGAGCCTCTCGAGAGTCCGGAACACGATGATCGCAGCAAAGGGACCTCAACACGGAGCTTAAGAAGTGAAGGACCGGATCTACAAAGGTTGTAATCCCTCTCATTTAGTGTTAAAGTGTTTAACATGCTTGTTTTCGCCTAATCTCTAGTTTAAAAATCCGGCTTTAGGTTGTTCGGCACGGCTAAATTTTAAATCGGGCATTATTGATGCCTCGTAGACCCTTGTGCGTGTGCCTAGCAACCCTACAGTGGTATCAGAGCCAAGCTAGAGCTTTAGGTGAAGTCTAGGCGAAGTTTAAAGTCCGATCGAACCCCGAAACCCCAAAACATACCCTTCTCTGGAAATTTTGTAAAAATGTTGATTTTTTCATATTAAAAATACTTTAAAAAATCAGCAGGGAATTCTATGGAGACATGTGAAAAATTACACCCTAACTCCACTGTAGCGCCGCGGAACCGCGGCCAAACTGGGGTAGTGGCGGCGGTTCCGCGGCAAGAATTGAGAGTTAGAGTTTCAATTTTCTACAGTAACGTCCGTATATGTTTCCTGATGCTTCTGGGTATTTTTAATTATACTCAAGTATTGAGTTTTCTGGGTTATATTAGGGATTCGTTGATTCGATTGGATAATTTAACTTCGTTTTGTTTGTCCGGGTAATTTTTAGAACGTGTTAAAAAGTTCGAACGGATATCAATAACTCACTTTTTCCCCTGCCGGAAAATTTCCAAGCGTTAGATTTTTTTGTAGTTTAAGAATGTTCTAAGTAGTGCAAATAACGCGGTGGACCCTCTAGAAGACAACAAACCTTAACTCGATTATGTGACCGTCTTGAACTGCCTCTGAACCTTAGGGTTTGGGGCGTACGGCCTTGCCATATGTGAGGCGTTGGCTTGACCCTTCTACGGCTGAACCATTGGTACTGTTGCATGTGATGGATATTTTTTGAACTCCGCTCAAGTGTTGAGCTATTTGGGAAATCTTGGGTGTTTGATTATTCGATCCGAAAGTTTAACACTGTCTTTTTATTTGGAATGTGATACAATATTTGGAATCTACAGGTAGTTCTGAGATAACTAATTTAAATGTTATAAATCTAGCAGTTTAGTCTCAATTGATCAGTTGCCACGGAATTTTGATGTAATCAAAAGTCCGTCGCAATTACGTAGCATACGCAGATAATCGCCGGGTAAACTTAATAGACAGCCACGCCCCATAGCCCCGACCAAGTGACTGTAGGAGAACCCCGTCGCCAAAAGCATCCGTTCGGGTGCTCACGGCAGCGGTGTTCCGCCTTAGTGCACTTCGTCGACGGCATCGGGGGTGCGGCCGTCTACTAAAGTTTGCTACGAGCATTCGATCAGAATGTCGGGAATCTTGTTGAATTGCCCGACTTGATATTGAAAAGAGTTTTCGATAATGAGACTAAAATGCGGAGTTTATAATTGTTAGGCATGCGATGTCTAAGGAATTCATTTGGTTAGGTATGCGATGTCTAAGGAATTCATTTGGTTAGGCATGCGATGTCTAAGGTGGTTGAGGATTCCAAATGTTGTAGTTTTACACTTTCTTTTCTGTGACTGTAAGCGTAGTATGTAGTGTATCGCCGGCTTCGTTGCTATACATCAACGACAATCGGGATACGCATACTTGCGTACGTTGATGATATGAGATATTATGTGTTGCTGTGATATGTTATATTGGGTCGTCGTATTTTGAATAGCCGGGGGTTTTATGTGAGATGAGAGTTTTTTCTTTTTCATTCATATAAAATTCATTGTATGTAATATTATTTTATTGGGGCACTTTTGGGCTGAGGATGATGTCACCATTGTATATTATTTACTTTTCCGCACTAGGTAGACCCAAGGCGGGGAGCACAAGTAACCGGGTTCTAGGGTCCAGTGGGAGACCATCTCGAGGAGTCGAGACCGGGTCTCCTAACCCTAGAATTGGCAGTGTTGCTTGCTGCTTTCGTAGGGGTCTAGGGATGTGGGTTTGGCTATTTATCGCGACCGTGGAATCCGTGTTTTATACAGGCTCGTATTAAAACACGGACGTCCTAGTATATCCAATATTTCATATATGTTCTTCTGCTGCAATGTTCTGTGATGAGATCATATTACTGCCTGAGACAAATGTTTATATTATATATATGAGATATATGTTATATTGCAGATTTCGTTTCAAATGTGATGCTTGTGAAGCATAATAAAATGGGACTTCATTAATGAGATTAATGAAACTAAAAGAAACCTAAAGATGTTGTAAAAACTTGTTTAAAAATTGGTAGCTCTAGTTCTTGCTTTGCATAGCGGTGTTCCTTGTAGAACATCCAGCACCTTATTCGATAAGGAAAAAGCCGAGATCCCTTCACCGGGAGTGACATCTTTAGTGAAACTAGCAGATGCTACAAACTCGGTTTGTCTTTTGATTGCTTCTATAGTTCTTGCTTTGCACAGCGGTATTTGTGAAATATCCTGCACCTTATTCGATGAGGAAAGATCCGACGATCCCTTCACCGGGAGTGACCTCTTTAGCAAAACTACAAAAGGCCTTAAAAACATTCCATTTAAAATCACTCGATTCTACAACGATATCAAGTTCATTACGTAAAGGGTTTTCTTAAAAACCTATCGTAGCCCTCCGTCATTTCAGATAAGTAATAGTTAGTATTCGTGCTGCGTTTGTTGACCTTGTCAAGGCGTAGTGTGCGGTAGCTGATTACTGCTTATCTGTATAAGCGTATGATGCAATTGGATTAGGGTAGTCATGCGACTTTGTTGACCTTGTCAAGGGTCGTGCGGGTGGGTTTAATTCATATCAGGAAATGACGGGTTAAACATGACTTGCGGTCTATGGTTTGTTGACCTTGTCAAGGTCATAGATCGCTTGGGGCAAAATATTATTGGGAATTTCAAGTGTTGAAATTTGCAATGAGATTGCATACCTTCTATGAGATAGTTGGATCCCGATACACGCTGCGAGTAAGAATTACTCCTGGGAGAGTTTTACACATTACAATTAGCCGATCAAGTAGATGTCTAGAAAGGTGTTAACGGGGTTACGCCCCTGGGAAAATGAGGTTTATTTTAATTAGGTCCGTGCGAAAGCACGGGGAAGCTCCCTCATAGTACCGGCACTGGCCTGGCTGAAAGATTGGCGAACTTGTAGGGTGTAATTAATCCCGGCTAGTCTTACCTTTTAGGGTTTGAAAGAAGATTTGACTAAAACAGTGGGAGACATCCTGATTAGATAAATTGATAACCAATCTAATCTTGTAAAAGCGCACGCTGAGTGTTTTATTCTCTCTCTCTCCTGGTTACGACTATGTCACGCCTTAATCAAGATAATAATACGGATGTATTGACCGAACCCGCTTGCTATACTGTGCTAAGGAACGTTGGTCCCGCTCCAACTTATAATGTTATAAGACATAGCAGGAAATAAGGGATTACCAGAATTCACGTGCCGCCCAAACGAAGAAAATGCATGCTGATGCATCTTCTTCGGGTGTGTTCATTACAGAGAATTGTTTCTCAGTATCCTTTACGTCCTGGGTATTTGATACCGGATCAGGATCCCACATATGTAATTTGTTACATGGGCTACAGATAGGTAGAGAACTGAGAACGGGTGATAAGTTTCATGAGATAGAAACGGTGCAAGTGTTGCAGCCAAGTCTGTTGGTCACTATCACCCTGTATTACCAGAATACATTGATTCTGAATGAATGTTATTAAATACCGAACCTGATATACAAAATCATATCAGTCTCTTTATTAGTAAAGAAGGATATAATTTTGTATTGTTGGATAATGTTTTGAACATTTCCTATATCAAGAGTTGATCGGTTCAGGCATGTTATCGAAAAGCATTGACGTTCTAAATCAAACTACAGTTCTTAGTATACAGAACACACATAAGAGGAATAGTTCAGAAATGAACGAATCCTTCTTGAGGTATTGTAGACTAGGTCATATCAATGCGACTCGACAAGCCAAGTTACATTTAGATGCATATTTAAATTATTTTGAATTTACATCTTATGAAACTTGCCGGTCATGTCACAAAGATAAGATGACCATAGCTCTGTTTATTAGAAACAGAGATAGAGTTAGTGAACTCTTGGGATTGATACATGCTGATGTATGAGGTCCCCTGTCTACACATGCCAAGAACGGTTCTTTATACTTCATTACATCCACTGTTTATCTCTCAATATCCAGACATATGTTCCTGTTGAAACACAAGTCTGGAACTTTTGAGAAATTCAATGAATATAAGTTAAAAGTAGAGAACCAAAAACGGGTATAGGTATTATGTCCTTTGATGAGATCAAGGAGGAGAATACTAGAGCACGGAATTCCTGGACTATTCTAAAGGAGAATGAGATTCTCTCTCAGCATTACTCCTCCGTATACACCATAGCACGATGGTATATCGGGGTGGAGCAATAGCACCCTATGGATATGGTGTGCTCTATGATGAGTACTACTGAGTTTCCTATTTCCTTTTGGGTGTTATGCGCTTGAGAAGCTGCATACCTATTGAATAGGGTTCAAATCAAATCAGTTGCCTACCACTTCATATGTGATATGGAAAGGGTAGAGCCCATATCTTAAGTTTATTAAGATTTGGGGTTGTCCGGCCTATGTCTAAAAAGCAAAATCCGGACAAGCTCGAGACAAGGTCTGTTCTGTAGAACTGGAAAGAGTTCCAGCTATACAAACTGCAGCTGATGATTTGGTAGAACCAAAGGATTCAATAGTTTCCAACGAACCTCAGCCTCTCCGCCGATCTAGTAGGGTTCCTCACCCACCTGAGAGATACTTCGGTTTCTCTATGACAGTGGGAGCGAGGATTGCATCATGAGATGATGACCCAACTAGTTTCGAGCTGGCCATCAGGAGTGGGACTCTTTAAGAATGGCTGGATGCTTAGCGATCTGAGATGGAATCCTTATACACCAACAAAGTATGGACTTTGGTTGCTTTATCTTAAGGGTTAAATCCCCATCAGGAGCAAGTATTTCTTGAGAAGATTACTTGGTGTACATGGAAAAGTTGAGACTTTCAAAGATATGCTTAAGTCTATCCAGATCCTACTTGCCATGGCTACATACCATGACTACGATATCTGGTGGTTAGGTGTCATGACTGATTTTCTAAATGATGTTTTAGAAGAGAGCGTATATAAGTACACAGCCAGAGGGCTTCGTAGACAGTGGGAGCAGCGTAAACGTGTGCAAGATGCTTTATATGATAAAGCAGGCATCGCGGAGTTGGAACATCTGTTTTGATGTGGTAGTCAAAGAGTTTGACTTCATCAAAATGGTAGATGAACCTTGTATATACAAAAAGGTAGTAGAGAGTATGGTGATGATCCTCGTAGAGTACGTGGATGACATACTCTTGATAGGGAAGTAGTTTCTTATGCTATACTCGATCAATCTCCGCTTATCACAAGGATTCTCCATATAGGATCAAAATGATACCTCCTAAATCCTGGGTTTTGGATCTATGAGATAGATCTAATTGGATATTAGGATTCTCACTAGTGGTAGTGAGATGGTATCAAACGATCCTGGGGAGAATCACTGGAATAGTTCCAGGGTGATAAGGACGACTGAATGTCAGTCGCAGGAATTATCTTTACCCTCAGTGGAGGGTCGGTATGTTGGAAGAGTTCCAAGCTAGATACCGTGACTTACTAGATGATTAAAGGCAAGATACATCATTACCAAGGATGCTACCAAAGAGGCAGTCTGGATATATATAAGTTCATGAGATGAAGTTCGTTCCTACCATTGTATGACAATGGAGTTGTGGCTTATGCCAAGGAAACCCCGTCCCATCAGAAATCCAGATATAATTCTTAGGAAGTATCACCTGATCATGGAGATGATTGATCTCCAGGGAGATCGAGGTTAGGAGAGTAGACACAGAGAACAACAGCGCGGATCCACTCACAAAGGCCTTTTTCCCAGTAGAGACTTTTATGGGATGGTTGAGTATGAGATACTTCAACCACAACAAATTGTTGGGTATGTGATACTACAAAAGATGGCCCTAGTGCAAGTGGGAGATTGTTAGTTATATGTATGCCCTAGAGGCCATTACTGTACATACGATGTATATCGTAGTGGATGCTTGGACATATATAGGGAGGACTTTCTTGCTCGACATGATAGTACGCTATCTGGTTGTACTTTATCTTAACATGTACTCTGATTGTCTCTATATTACATGTTGATAAAGCCCTTACGATATGTACTTGACTATTGGGACTATGATGAGATCATACTAGTGAGGCCACGGTAGTCGACGAGTACATTCTATAACTGTTCCTAGTTGAGGGTGTATCGAGACAGGGCATCGATGCACCAGTGTAGACTAGCGTATATGCATCTTGACCCATATGATGGGCGATGGATGATCCCATATCCATCGGTGTTTGATATCAAGGATGGTGTACGGGTGCTCAGTAGAGACTAGGTACACTGGACGGACTCGCCGAGAACTCCCAGATGGTATTATACCTCATGTCAGATAGCAATTCTCCGGTGACACTTGTACAGAGTAGTCTGTTGACCCGAGATCGTCATAGAGTCTTGTGTGATTCCCACCGTGCTTTGATTTCCATCATACCACGTCCAAGAGGGCGTGCAAAAGATGGCTTTTGGGTACAGTCCTGAATCACATGGGAGCAATGAGCGATAGGAGGGGATTCGTCTCTCCCGGTATAGGGAGTTGATGTTGCGCTGTGTTCGATTGGCTATAACTGGAAATACCTGGCCAGGGTTGCTGAGATTTACTGGTAAGTGTTATCAGTAGTTTCTCGAACTGTTATAGACCTTATATCGACACGACTTATCAAGCTACTGGGGTTTGACGTTTACCACCCCTAGGCAAGATATGCGACATATCAGACGACGAGACCGGACTGTACGGGAGTGTTACTGATTGAATTCAGAGGAGAATGTACATGCTTGCTTGTTTATCTTCTGATCGCTCAATACCTGGATGGCTGTTACGTTTTGCTGACCGCTTGCAGCTTGTAGGTGTTTGATATGATCATCACCTACTGCCGGCGTATTGACGATTCTTTAGAGTCCTACACAGAGGTTTCTTGACTCAGGAAAAATGGAGTAGGGGCACATATGTGATATGTGTAGGGCCGAGGATAATGTGATATGAGATACCGTATTATATTGTCGCGATATTTGATATCAGCCGGGTCATCGGATCAAGTGTTGATTCGATGAATCGGTACATGATATATTAGTCGGTTATATTCGATATAGCCGGATTGTCGGATCAAGTGTTGATTCGATAATTTAATGTATAATAATATATGTGATATATTAAATTACATTAACTAATATAAGCTCACTAAAAGATTCTTTTTCTCACTCGAGTAATACATTGATATATATGCGATATATGTTAACCGTATTATTTTATTTTGTTACAATAAATATTATATATGTGATATATAATATTATAACATGATATGATAACTAATGCAACATGATTAGTGGAGATTAAATAAAATTAGGGTATTATTTGGGTTAGTTCATTCATGACCCTTCTAGAAGGTTTCTTTTTGTTTTTGTAAAGATATTTTCAAGTGACTCATGCTTTAACCCAATCCAAACCCTAATCCTAATTAAATCTCTACAAAGGTTTAGTCAACCATGGTTGCATTATTCATCATGATTATCTATTCATTATTCATCACAAAAGGTGTAACATTTTAAAAATAATTAATTAAATAAATAAATAAATAAAATCGTTTAAGTGAATTTTATAATTTTCGGTATAGTAAAACGTAGTTTTCATAAAACTAAACCGTAATTATTTTTCACTATAAATTTAAAAATACCTATTTTAATTATGTTATTACTAGTAAATGGTGTTTATTTATCCACTTATAAATTTTTAGTTTAATTAAATATTTTTCTTAAATTAATTATTTTAAATATTAACATAAGCTTTATTTTTACACTAAATTAGTGTAAATTACAAATTTGAATGGGTTTAATTAGTAAAAGTGAACCGTTAAATATTAGAATCAAGTGTGTTTCATGCAAAATTTATTTTCAAAATTTTACAATGGTTCTAGACCATTCTAGGTCAAATGGAGTGAAGAAAATAAAGAATTTTTAAATAAATTCATGAAAAGACTTAATTGTGTGATATTTTTGTGAAACCTTCTACACTTGTATTCACCTTTTCTCACTCTCCTCTCTTTTCCTCACCTCATGGCCGGTCTCACCACCATGGGCAGCCCCAAAATTTCCCCCCCATCATTTTTGTATTAAAAATCATCAAAAATCATCAAAAATTCAATTAAAAAACCCCACAAAATCCTAATTAATTCCTACCCTCTATTCTTTGCTCATCTTTACATGGATTTTGGAGATGGAAAGCATTCATTTTGGAGGATTATTTTCATGTTTGGATTTCATGTTGTGGAGGTATAAATCGTTTTCTTTAGATTTATTGTTATTAGATGTTTCATTTAAGCATAATTAGATTTAATAAATAATTTCTATCTACAAGTTTTAAAATTCAAGTTAGAGTTTATAAAATTAAGTTATATTTTTTATTAATTAAGTAGGGTTATAATAACTAGTTTATAATTTTTAGAAGTGGAAAATCTTGTATGGATGATATATTGTAAATTGTTTATCCAAAATTGTTTAAATTAATCCATTTTGCAAACTAGATTTCTATATATTGTATATATTGGTGAGATAAAATTCCAATTAATTTTTGTAACACTAGATTGTGGTTTTAATGAGGATATTAACTTATTAGTGGAATGAAAAACTTAAATTGGTTACTAGTTTCTATTGATAATTGAAAAATACTAATAAAAATGCCATTTTTGCTAACTAGATTTTGGAAATTCTTAAATAAATGAGGTTTAAAATATAAATTATGATTTCATTATATTATTATCATCATGAATTGTAGTTTAATGCATTAATTCATGCAAAATCCAATTTAGATGTGATATTGTGAAATTTTCCTTAAAAGTATCGAATTCGGGCAAGTTTGCAAACTAGAATTTTCAAACTAATATAAATTAGGGCGTTAAAAATATAGTGATGGTTTATATAGTCTAGTTATGCTAATTAATGAATACTATGACCATTAGTTTCTTTTAAACATCAAGTTTTGAAGTAAAACGGTAAATTGGTGTTTTCAGGTTTTACGGAATCGGACGATTTGATCGATTTTTAGGGTTTCGATGAATTAAATCAAGTTTTATATTATAAGTAATGAGTTTTATAACTATGAGTTGTTTGTTGATGCTTATCTCGATCAATCGGCGTTTGTACGCCGATATCGAGCGATATTTGGTTCTTTTGCATGAGCGGGACATAGGTTTTAACCTATGCGCGTTTCGTGCGTCGTTTTGATGTTGTCCGTGATTCAGTTTACGATATTATATGTGTTTGCGTATAGGTACCCCTCACATAGACTGCGGGAGATGAAGAAGAGGATGGCGACACCATCTTCGGCAGACAAGGACCAGGTGAGTAGATGTATATCTACGGGGGGAAGTCGGGTGGATGGCATTTAGCACCCCCACAAACGTAGAATAGGGATAGCACTTATTGTCATTTGGAAGTCAGACGTGACCTTAGAATTTCGGTGAGTAGGACCCTAGTAGTGACCTTAGGTTGGACTAGATTGATTTAGAAAGACCTTACCCGAGGATGAATATCTTGGAGGAGATTCGTAGGTTTCAGGTAGATACACACACGCACACACTGAGACTCGACGTGGTGTATACGTGTATGTGTATATATATATAGGACTAGGTGTAGGTATATATATATATACACAATACGTATATGTGATACAAGGATGTGATATGATACACAGGGATGAAACAATTAAACTGGGCTTGATGCCGTGATTCTTGGATTTAGGTCGTGTTATGATGTTAGCGGATCATTAGGAAATGAGATAATGAATAGGTATACATAAATAATAAAGGGTGGTGATGATATTGAGGTATATAGGACTTTAAAATAGAACCCGCACCGTAACCTGTGCCTGAAATTCTGATATGATATCATATAGGTGTGACTTGATTACGACATCATATAGGTGTGACTTGATTTCGATATCATATATTTGTGACTTGATTACGATATCATATAGGTGTGACTTGATTACGATATGATCTAAGTGTGACTTAATCACAATATGATACATATGACATGATATTTCTGAGGATAAATTAACGATGTATATTTATGCTGACAATGATATATGATTGATGTATGCGATTACAGTATAGCACCTTGATTATGACATGTGTTGATGATGATATTATACGAATGATGAGACACGTAGGTGATACTTGACCCGTACCCCGATATTGGGATGCCGTACGATGGATTTTACCGTACGAGGCATAGATATGATGATTGATCCGCACTCTTGATTCGAGGAAGCCGTACTACGTACGTGATGCTATTGAGGCTGGATCGCCGACTATTAGAGATATGGATTCAGACCTAAGGTGGACTCTTATTTCTTATTGACTAGTTTCTTAGGTTTAGTTCTTTAGGAGGTTAGATGGACACTAGTTTAGGCTCGAGTCATATAGTTGTAGTTATACTTGTATATCACAGATGAGTGGTTATTACACATCCGTCTTTACATTCATACCGTAATCATAATGGTGCATGTTCATTCATATGTTTCTATAATCAGAATAAAACTTTGCCTGTTAGGACACCAGCACCATTACCGATGATGCGCATATTCCACGCACACTTTTTTGCTGGCTCACACACATCATCATCGGTAATTGCTATGTCACGTACACTTTAGATCATATTATCTTTTATTGATACAATCAGATAACAGCTAGATCGATATAATATTGTGATTACTCTCTGGTGTTAGTATAGACATGGTATTTATTACTTAGACATTTCATGCATTCGTATTTTCATGTTATCATGCAGTATTATGGGGCATATGCCGACACTTATCATATATTTACTCATGATTTTGGGATTTTAGATTTCTATGAGATTTCTGGATTTTTGGGGAAAACCGTAAGAATATATAAAAACTTCTCTCTCTCTCCTCCTCTCTTTTTAAAATATAAGATGTGGTTTTCTCGTGATGTATGTGTCGTCCACCATGAGATTTCATGTTTTCTGTTGGATTTCGAGACCCGATTCGAAGAGTGGATGAACCGTCTTGGGTACATGGTGGGCCCGGTATGGTACCCCGGGACAAGAAGATCGAGTTGTAGACGATGAGCCTGGCAAGGGAGGACTACCTACCGGTGATGTCTGGCGTGGCGGATATCCGGAGGATACCGACCGTTGTCGTGAGATTTGATGATATGGGCCGATCCGGACTGACGGAGCCCGAGATATTGAGACTATGAGACATTGAGATTATGAGGTATTGAGATTTGAGATTTACATGTTTTGTGTCGATGCTTGACACAGATTTCCATGGATTTCATCGTAGATATTTAGATTTCTATACACATTTTACCATGATAAAAGTTAAAGATTTCTTATACAGATATATCTAGATTTCAGGATTGGTTATTTCACATTCATGGTGTATGCATACTCATTCACATGACATAGTTCTATATGAGGCACTGATACGAGCACGGAGCATTTGCACTTACACGTAGCTTATTATCCTGTCTTTACTTGATGACTAGTAGTATATTAGTATATTATTATGACCTAGGACAGCGTCGTGCATTCGATTTCTTTTCGCAGATATCATCTACTCACGAGTTGGCAACTCACCCCCGTTGTGCCAAATTTTATTACAGGTTCGATGTACAGGTTTTCCTGGCAGCTTGCTGGCACATCTTTTCACTCAGGGTGATTTGCACGGTAGGTTGGTTCACTTGTATCTGGACCGCCATTGTACTTTTATTATTTCATTGTATCAAGAAAGCTCCATCAACCAAACTTGTATTACTTGATAGTTTACTGGATCAGTTGTTTATTTCGACCTTAGAGCCGCGCTTGTATTATTATGATATTTGGTGGTTTTTTTTTCTTTTGAGTTTTGAGCCTTGCCCTTTGGCGTTGTATACTATTGTGCATTGATGTGGTTATTTCCGCCTTTTTGTGTAGAGCTAGCTCCCGTTTGGGGATGCTTTTTATTGTTTGTATATATATTATTCTTGTTTGTACCCGTTTGGGACCAGTTTTTATAAAGGAGACTCTGCCAAAATTTTTGAGAAAATTGGATGTTGCTTTTAAACTTGTTTTCTACATGTTTTCCTTTACTTCTTCTTCTTTTTATGGTTTAGATTTCTGGGCTTCGGCATACTTAGGTTAGGTTGCGCCTCTAGACGCTTCGTAATCTAAGTGTCGGTCACGTTCCGTACTTTCGGGTCGTGACAAAGTTGGTATCAGAGCCAGGTTTAACCTTTGTATATGTATAGGGTGACCCTTGGTTGATGGAGTAGGTGACTTAGGTAGAGTGACGTACCGTGGGTATGATCCACGGCATATTTACGATACGCTACTCTGCTTAAGGAACCTTAGGATGTACATTTGTTTGCACCGCATTTCATTCGTTCCTTTGATCTATCTTCGTCGATATCGGAGGGTGGTTTCTGTTACCACAGGCGCACTGGAAGAGGGAGCTGCGGCTCGAATGCGATAACCATTAGGGTATTGGTTATTCTTGAAGATTGAAGCATTGTTTAGCATGCGGAAGAAGGGTATTCACATGCCGTCCAGACGAAGTTAAAGGATTCAAACGATTGTCAGAAACCCATTTTCCCAAGTTTAAGGTATTCGGAAGAACATGCAGGTATTTCTATGGACCCTCTAGAAGAATGAAACCCTAACTCGACCTAATGACCACGAGAACGCCCTTGAACCTTAGGGTTTACGGCAGTTCCGCGGTGCCATTAGTGAGGCTTGGGTTTGCCCTTCTACGGCTGGACCATCGATGCTAGGGTATGTACCGGATATTTTTAAACTGTACTTGAGTGTTGAGCTCTCGGGGAATTATAGGATTTTGATGAATCGATCAAAAAGTTTAATGTAGTCCGGATATCAGGTGAAGGGATAGATTACGTGCGAGACTCTAGATATGAGTATTTTCGTTGGTAGCGCAGTCAGCACACCTATGAAGAGACGAGTTCGAAGCAGTCGACACCAGAGGAAAGAGGCGCACATTGACGATAGTGTTTACGATTGTGATTTGGTGAATTGAATTTCATATTTTCGTTGAATGGATTTTGGTATTTTGAGGACTTTGTTCTACGATTGGTATTTCTTATGTGTACCTTCATTACATTCTATCCGTGTTTCATATATCAGTTGTATTGATGTTGTTTAGTACATACCCAGTGCACTTGATTTAGTTTTAATACATTTTAGGATTTTGATTTGATTTCGTGCATATGGTTACACATGATTTTGACATATGCTTCGACCGAGCCTTCATGCACTTTCGTACTGTGATTTCGATTTTGATATTCTGTGTTTGATTTCGTGCACCATGTGCACCTGATTGAGATTCTTGCGCACACTTGGCGCACTTGATGCGATTTTGTGCACACCAGATGCACTAAATCAGGGTTTTGTGCAGATTAGATTCACCTGATATTGAGTCGTGCACGCCCGTTGCACTTGACAGATGTTTTGGTGCACACCTATTGCACTTAGTTTTGTTTTGTGCGTATTCGTGGTATCTGTATTTGGTTTCGATTTCAGTGCGCACCGGACGCACATGATATTTTATTGATGTGATTGGGATTGATTTCAGTTTGAGCAGTATGTTTTTATAATCACTACTATTTGATTTAGTAACCAGGCGGGACGTGTATGTTAAATAAAAGAGATATATATATATAGCTATTTTTTTAAACTAAATGTCCGCTACTTATGCCGTGACACATGCATCGCACGGCGATTTCCAAGAGGGGTTTTTGTATGCTTCTTTATTAGGATGTTTAGACGATTTTACTACGATGCGCACTATATATATAAGTTATAGATTTGATGTATATTATGTTGGTTTTTCATGTTGGGCTTGGATATTTTATTTTCAGCATAACTCCGATGATTGTGTTGTGTCTGACGGAGTTTTGATTTTGAGTTATATGCTCATTTTTCATGCGCTTGCACTGCGCTACGATTTGTTTTATGTATTTATGATTTCGGAGCCACGACGACTTGATGATTTTGCTTGGATGTTTTAGTGTTTGGGGGGAGTTTTAATTTAAATTCGAGGACCAAATTTCTTAAAGGGGAGAAGATTGTAACATTTTAAAAATAATTAAATAAATAATTAAATAAATAAAATCATTTAAGTGAATTTTATAATTTTCGGTAAAGTAAAACGTAGTTTTCATAAAACTAAACCGTAATTATTTTTCACTATAAATTTTAAAATACCTATTTTAATTATGTTATTACTAGTAAACGGTGTTTATTTAGCCACTTAGAAATTTTTAGTTTAATTAAATATTTTTCTTAAATTAATTATTTTAAATATTAACATAAGCTTTATTTTTACACTAAATTAGTGTAAATTACAAATCTGAATGGGTTTAATTAGCCAAAGTGAACCATTACATATTAGAATCAAGTGTGTTTCATGCAAAATTTATTTTCAAAATTTTACAATGGTTCTAGACCATTCTAGGTCAAATGGAGTGAAGAAAATAAAGAATTTTTAAATAAATTCATGAAAAGACTTAATTGTGTGATATTTTTGTGAAACCTTCTACACTTTTCTTCACCTTTTCTCACTCTCCTCTATTTTCCTCACCTCATGGCCGGCCTCACCACCATGGGCAGCCCCAAAAATTTCCCTCCATCATTTTTGTATTAAAAATCATCAAAATTCATCAAAAATTCAATAAAAAACCCACAAAATCCTAATTAATTCCTACCCTCTATTCTTTGCTCATCTTTACATGGATTTTGGAGATGGAAAGCATTCATTTTGGAGGATTATTTTCATGTTTGTATTTCATGTTGTGGAGGTATAAATTTTTTTCTTTTGATTTATTGTTATTAGATGTTTCATTTAAGCATAATTAGATTTAATAAATAATTTCTATCTACAAGTTTTAAAATTCAAGTTAGGATTTATAAAATAAAGTTATGTTTTTTATTAATTAAGTAGGGTTATAATAACTAGTTTAACATTTTTAGAAGTGGAAAATCTTGTATGGATGATATATTGTAAATTGTTTATCCAAAATTGTTTAAATTAATCCATTTTGCAAACTAGATTTCTATATATTGTATATATTGGTGAGATAAAATTCCAATTAATGTTTGTAACACTAGATTGCGGTTTTAATGAGGATATTAACTTGTTAGTGGAATGAAAAACTTAAATTGGTTACTAATTTCTATTGATAATTGAAAAATACTAATAAAAATGCTATTTTTGCTAACTAGATTTTGGAAATTCTTAAATAAATGAGGTTTAAAATCTAAATTATGATTTCATTATATTATTATCATCATGAATTTTAGTTTAATGCATTAATTCATGCAAAATCCAATTTAGATGTGATATTGTGAAATTTTCCTCAAAAGTATCGAAATCGGGCAAGTTTGCAAACTAGAATTTTCAAACTAATATAAATTAGGGCGTTAAAAATATAGTGATGGTTTATATAGTCTAGTTATGCTAATTAATGAATACTATGACCATTAGTTTCTTTTAAACATCAAGTTTTGAAGTAAAACGGTAAATTGGTGTTTTCAGGTTTTACGGAATCGGACGATTTGATCGATTTTTAGGGTTTCGATGAATTAAATCATGTTTTATATTATAAGTAATGAGTTATATAACTATGAGTTGTTTGTTGATGCTTATCTCGATCAATCGGTGTTTGTACGCCGATATCGAGCGATATTTGGTTCTTTTGCATGAGCGGGACATAGGTTTTAACCTATGCGCGTTTCGTGCGTCGTTTTGATGTTGTCCGTGATTCAGTTTACGATATTATATGTGTTTGCATATAGGTACCCCTCACGTGGACTGCGGGCGTTGAATAAGCGGATGGCGACACCGTCTTCGGCAGACAAGGACCAGGTGAGTAGATGTATATCTACGGGGGGAAGTCGGGTGGATGGCGTTTAGCACCCCTGCAAACGTAGAATAGGGATAGCACTTATTGTCATTAGGAAGCCAGACGTGACCTTAGAATTTCGGTGAGTAGGACCCTAGTAGTGACCTTAGGTTGGAATAGATTGATTTAGAAAGACCTTACCCGAGGATGAATATCTTGGAGGAGATACGTAGGTTTCAGGTAGATACACACACGCACACACTGAGACTCGACGTGGTGTATACGTGTATGTGTATATATATATAGGACTAGGTGTAGGTATATATATATATATATATATATATATATATATATATATATATATACACACACAAACACACAATACGTATATGTGATACAAGGATGTGATATGATACACGGGGATGAAACCTTATAACTGGGCTTGATGCTGTGATTCTTGGCTTTACGGTCGTGTTATGATGTTAGCGGATCATTAGGAAATGAGATAATGAATAGGTATACATAAATAATAAAGGGTGGTGATGATATTGAGGTATATGGGACTCTAAAATAGAACCCGGACCGTAACCTGTGCCTGAAATTCTGATATGATATCATATAGGTGTGACTTGATTACGACATCATATAGGTGTGACTTGATTTCGATATCATATTGGTGTGACTTTCATATTGGTGTGACTTGATTACGATATCATATAAGTGTGACTTGATTACGATATGATCTAAGTGTGACTTAATCACAATATGATACATATGACATGATATTTCTGAGGATAAATTAATGATGTATATTTATGCTGACAATGATATATGATTGATGTATGCGATTACTGTATAGCACCTTGATCTTGACATGTGTTGATGATGATATTATACGAATGATGAGACACGTAGGTGATACTTGACCCGTACCCCGATATTGGGATGCCGTACAATGGATTTTACCGTACGAGGCTTAGATATAATGATTGATCCGCACTCTTGATTCGAGGAAGCCGTACTACGTACGTGACGCTATTGAGGCTGGATCGCCGACTATTAGAGATATGGATTAAGACCTTAGGTAGACTTTTATTTCTTATTGACTAATTTCTTAGGTTTAGTTCCTTAGTGTAAGTCCACGTTACCTCTCCCGGTTCTTTCGGGCTTGCGGAAACGGTAAGAAACGATTTTTAGGGTTTAGGTAACATGGACTACAAAAACGGATCTTGGCTAAACTACACACTAGCAACTAACAAGAGAGCAATCTACTCGGTTAGGGGTTATACCTAAACTTCAACTCCTTCTTCTTGAACTCTTTTTAGTGGTCGGATGGTGCTTTCCTCATTGCCTTCTCTTGACGAAGATGGATCCACCTGAGGGTCTCTACCTTGAGCTTCGTCCTCGAACTTTGAGAAAACTAAAGTCTCCGGCTTGTTAGACCTTCAACCTTAGGATGAGTAGAGAGTGGCTTTGGGTGTTTTATCTCCAAGGAGAGCTTTCTCAACTCATGAGAATGATTCTCCTTGAACTAGAGGAGGAGGAAGATGGAAGGAGGAGAGAGAATGGTTATGATAGAATGAGATGGTTTTTTACAACCATAACAATATAAGTGATTTATCAAATTAATAAAATTAATCAAAATGAAAAAGTTGATGGAAGGTTTGATGAGACTATTATCATTTCACATTAAATGGTTTTCGCTAGAATCAAAGAGTATCTTTGATGTGTAATGATGATAGTAAATGTTTCAACCATGGTCAACTAGTCAACCTTGGTCAACAAGTCAACAAACCCAACCATGACACAATTTCATTTAATTAATATTATTAATTTATATATCACAAATTCATTAGGGTTTGGAAAAAGACGACTGTCAACTGTGCATACGCACCCGTTCCAAAACCCTAATGAAAAACCTCTTCCTCCGCCTCAATCAACTGTGCATACACACCCGCATTCGTGTTCCGAGGAACATGAATACTATGAGATAAAACAAACCCCAAAACATATACTAGGATCTGGCTCAAACTAGAACCCGCTAGTAATGTCATTCCGGATGCCAAACGTGCACAAGTGCACGGATGTGAACGAACCCTGTCACAAAACAATGCGACCTCTACTCTGTTTTGCCCAAAGGCGAATAACCCTCTGTGTGGGACTCTAAAGACTCAATACTACGCTGGCAGTGGGTTTAACCACAGACCGCAAACGGCACTAGCTGTACGTAATGGTCCCCAGGTAGATGCCGATAAGAAGACTGACGAGGTAAACCCATCTGAACTCCTACTTAGCCTGTATTTGACAATCTCCGTACAGTCCGGTCTGTTCGTCTAAGAACATTGCATGGCGGGCCTAGGGGGCGGTAAACGTCAGTCCCCTACTAGCGGTACAAGTCGTGCCGGAGTGTAGCCCAGAACACCTGAGATAACACTGGAAACCTACCAGTTTATCTCGCTTGCCCTGGCCAGGGACTTTGTGTAATGGCTCTCCAAGACACAGTGCGATATCAACCCCCAATACCGGGAGAGACGAATCCTGTCTAACCGTCACTGCCTCCAAGTGCTTCGAGACTGCACCCAAAAACTACCTGTTTGCATGACTCCTTTGAGTTGTGGTAGGGTAGTAATCAAAGTACAGTGGGAACACACTCGAGGCGAAGTGACAGTGTTAAGTCAACAGACTAAGCTGTACTCATGTCACCTAGGAACTGATAACTGACGATAGGTATAATACCAACCAACAGTTCCCGACGAGTCCTGTCCAGTATACTCGTAACCTAACGAGCACCCGCATACTATCTCAAGTACGACGTACTGATGGCTGTGGGACAGACCGTCTCCTTAGCTGGGATAAGAAGCGCATGCGCTAGTCTATTCCGGAGTATCGATGCCCTGTCTCGATAGTCCTGCGACTAGGGACCTGCATAAGGATGTGCTTATAGATTACCCGCCCCCACGAGTGTGACTGCTATCACAACGCTGGTAATCAAACAAAGATCCTAAGGGCTCCACTAATGTGTAAAGGCGATATGCTAAAAGAAACACATGCACACATTAAAGCAGAAACAAACCAAGTAGCATACTACCATTTTGAGCAAGAATGTCAATACAAGGTGAATATCCCAAGCTTCCATCAAGTAATATACAATCCAATATGATACAGTAATGGCCTCTATGGCATATACACTAACAATCTCCCACTTGCACTAAGGCCATACACTGGCATATCGAAGACCTATCATCTTGATCAGCCGCTCGAACTGAGTCTGGGGTAAGGCCTTGGTGAATGGATCAGCTGTGTTATCTTCCGTAGCAACTCTCCGAACCTCAATCTCCTGGCGACCCACGATCTCCCTGATCAGGTGATACCGCCTCAAGATGTGTCTGGACTTCTGATGGGACCTAGGTTCCTTCGCTAAAGCTATAGCCTCGTTGTTGTCGCAATACAGAGGTACTGGATCAACAATGGACGGAACCACCTGAAGTTCTGTTAAGAACTTCCTGATCCAGACGGCTTCTTTTGCGGCATCTGCAGCAGCGATATATTCCGCTTCCATCGTCGAGTTAGCAACGGTTTCCTGTTTGGAACTCTTCCAACACACCGCCCCACCATAGAGGGTAAAGACATAACCCGACATGGACTTGGAATCATCCTTGTCACTCTGGAAGCTGGAGTCAGCAAAGGCCTCGATCTGGAGGTCTTTTCCGCCATACACCAAGAACATCTCCTTAGTCCTTCTCAGGTACTTGAGAATGTTCTTTACTACTATCCAGTGTTTCTCCCCAGGGTTTGACTGATACCGGCTTACCACACTCAGTGAATAAGCTACATCTGGTCTGGTACACAATATCGCATACATTATAGAGCCTACCGCAGAAGCGTAGGGTATAATAGACATGCGATCCTTTTCCAAATCAGTCTTGGGAGACATCTCTTTGGAGAGGGTGATCCCGTGACAAGCCGGTAGATTACCGCGCTTGGAATCTTCCATACTGAATCTTTTCAGTATGGTGTCGATGTACCTGGACTGTGAGAGTCCCAGTATCTTCTTGGATCTGTCACGATAGATCCGAATCCCCAGAATGTATGAGGCATCACCTAGGTCTTTCATGGAGAACCTGTGTGATAAGAACCCTTTGACAGATTATAGCATAGGAATGTCATTTCCTATCAAGAGAATTTCATCCACATATAAAACGAGGAATACTATAGTTCTCGCTACAAATATACTATAGATGCATGGTTCATCTGGATTTTCGATAAAGCCAAATTCTTTGACCGTCTCATCAAAACAGATGTTCCAACTCCGCGATGCATACTTTAGTCCATAGATGGACTTAAGCAACTTGCACACCTTTCCGCTGCTCCCACTCTGAATGAAACCCTCTGGCTGGTCCATATAGACACACTCCTCTAAATATCCATTTAGAAAAGCGGTCTTTACGTCCATTTGTCAGATCTCATAATCGTGGAAGGCAGTAATGGCAAGAAGGATCCGAATGGATTTCAGCATAGCCACTGGAGAAAAGGTTTCGTCATAGTCCAAGCCAGGTCTTTGACGGAAACCCTTTGCAACAAGTCTAGCTTTATAGGTCTCAACCTGTCCATCTACACCAATCTTCCTTTTGAAGATCCACTTGCATCCTATGGGTTTTACCCCATCTGGAGCAATGTCCAACGTCCATACTTTGTTGGTGTACATGGACTCCATTTCGGTCCGCATTGCATCCAGCCATTTTACCGAGTCAACGCTCTGAATGGCCTGCTGGAAGCTAGTCGGCTCATCACTATCAATGATGCAATCCTCTCTATCCCGTCTATGAGAAAACCGTAGTATCTCTCGGGCGGATGAGACTGCCTACTACTTCTGCGGAGCGGCGTAGGAATGTCCTGATCTTTCAAACCCTCTGGTTCTATTAAGCTTTCAGTAGTAGCTCGTGGTTCTGGAATTTCTTCCAGTTCTATTGCGCTCCCACTTATCTGATTCTCCAAAAACTGAGTTTTCAAGAAGTGTGCATGCCGAGAAACAAAAACCTTTTGTTCCTCTTCGCAATAGAAGAAATATCCCTTGGAGTTCTTTGGATATCCCACAAACTTGCACTATACTGAGCGTGCCTCGAGCTTGTCCGTATGCTGCTTTTTGACAAAAGCTGGACATCCCCATGTCTTAATGTGTTTAAGATAGGGTCTCTTCCCATACCACATCTGATATGGTGTAGTAGGCACAGTCTTAGTTGGAACTCGGTTCAAAAGGTATGCAGCTGATTCTAGCGCATATCCTCAGAATGATCGCGGTAACTCAGCGTTACTCATCATGGACCGTACCATATCCAATAGGGTTCGGTTCCGTCTCTCCGATACACCGTTATGTTGCGGAGTGTATGGAGGAGTAAGCTGAGAGAGAATTCCATTCTCTTTTAAGTAATCCAGGAACTCGGCACTCAAGTATTCACCACCTCGATCAGATCTCAGTGTCTTGATACTTTTGCCTGTTTGTTTTTCTACTTCATTCTTATATTCCTAGAATTTTCCAAAGGCTTCGGATTTATGTTTCATTAAGAAGACATAACCGTACTTTGAAAAGTCATCCGTAAAAGTAATGAAGTAAGAATAACTGCTTCGTGCATTCGTAGACATTGGACCGCACACGTCGCTGTGCACGAGTCCCAAAAGCTCGCTCGCTCTCACTCCGTGTCCAATGAACGGAGTCTTTGTCATCTTTCCTTTGAGACAGGATTGACAAGTTGCATATGATTGATATTCGAACGGATCCAAATATCCTTCTGTATGTAACTTCGTCAACCTTCTCTCATTGATGTGACCCATTCTACAATGCCATAAGAAAGTCTGATTTGTTTCCGGAGACTTTCTTTTGTGTGTATTCTGGACATTGAAAATCTGTGGTTGGTTTAATACGTATATACCATTGGTCAATGTACCTGACCCAATCAGAACTTGATTAAGGTGAATGTTTACAACATTACTTACAAACGCAAATGCATAACCTTCTTTAGAAACCAAAGATACAGAAATGATATTACAAGTTGCGTTGGGTACAAAAAAGCAATTACGTAAAACCAAAACATGTCCATCTGACATTTCCAGGTGATAGTCCCCCACGGCCTCAGTATCCATGCTAGCTCTGTTTGCAACTTTGAGGGTCATGTCACCTGCTTTCAAAAACCTACGCTTTCTCAACGCCTGCAAAGAATTACAGATATGAGATCCTGATCCGCTATCCAATACCCAGGACGTAGAGTTTATTGATAGACAGTTTTCAATAACATACACACCTGAAGCTGAAGCCGCAAATTGCTTCAGATCCTGTGTTTTGGCCTTCCAAGCACTGCAATCTTTCTTCCAGTGTCCACTCTTGTGACAGTAAAAGCATTCTTCCTTATCCACAAGCTTCCATGCTACCTTTGTTGCTTTTGCCTTTCCCTTCGTATCCTTCTTACTAACACCGCCCCTTGGTTTGGCTGGGGTTTTCTTCTTCTTTCCCTTGGCTTTCACCTTGGACCTAGAAGAGGAAGATCCTCCTACAAACAAAGTGGATGTTTCCCTACCTTTCTGTAGGGTGCCCTCTGCACTCCTCAGCATGTTGAGGAGCTCTGAAAGTTCAACTTCCTTTTCTTGCAAGTTGAAATTCAGGATGAACTGGGCGTAAGTGGAAGGAAGGGACTGAAGAATCAAGTCCGTATAGAGCTCATTCTCCAACGTGGTCCCAAGGTCCGCGAGCTCCTCTATGTAGCCAATCGTCTTAAGCACGTGTTCCGCTACCGATGATCTGACGGCCAATCTTGCCAAAAACAACTTCTTCGACACTTCGTATCTGGCGATACGAGATTGCTCTCCATACAGTTCTTTTGTATGGAGAAATATGGATTCGAGGTCCATATTCTCATGCCTCCTCTGATGTTCGTTGTCTATAAAGGCAAGCACGAGGCACTTGGCCTTCGCGCAGTCGATTTCCCAGGTCTTACGGATTTCCCTATCCGCGACGCTGGTTTTGGGACCTGGGACAGGGGGAGCTTTGGTGGTAATAAGATACCCTAACTTGTCATAAGTGATTGCCATTTTGACATTCCTGAGCCAATCTTTGTAGTTTGGCCCTGTCAGTATGTTTTTATCTAGTAGTAACTTAAGTCCAGTCATGATGTTTGGTCGCTGCAATTAGGAGAGAGAGAAGAAACACTTTAGCATGATGCTCTTGCAAGTTTAGAGTGGTTTTTAATTTGTCTAAACAGGATGGCTCCCACTGTCTCTCAAATCCCTCCTCAAACCATAAAGGAAGAACTAGTCGGGATCAATCTCACCGTACAATACTTGCTTAACCGTTCAGCCAGGCCAGTGTCGGTACTTCGAGAGAGGTTTTCCAATGCTTTCGCGAAGTTCCTTAATTAAGTAACCTCTTTTCCCTGTGGGCGTAGCCCCGCTAACACCTTTCTAGACACCTACTTTGTTTATAGCATTGATCGTTAAGTGAGAAAGTTCCGGAAGAGTAGCATATACTCACAGTAGGATCGGGATCCAAATATCATCGCATGACAAAACTGAAGGAATCCTATCAGAATCATCACACTCCAAATGGTATGCAGCGCTAGCAAGTTTCAGTTCTTTTGAAACTCCCGATGTGGATTTTTTCCCCATGCTCTTATGACCTTGACTTTGGCCAAAATATCATAAGTCACATGTCAAGTTCTACCCGTCATTCTCCAGGTTAATTTGAGCCCACTCGCACATACCCTTGACTTTGGCCAAAATGGTAGAACGACTGCCCCAAACCAACACATCTATCTATGCTCCACATGAATGCACAATAGCTACCAATCACTATGCCTTGACTTTGGCCAACATACATAGCTTGAATACTTATTGACCATTCATGTGAAACGACGGAGGGCTACGAATGGTTTTGGCGAAACCGTGAACGTAGTGAACTTGATATAATCGAAAGAACGAGATAGCTTTCAAAAGGAGTGGTTCAAGCTCCGCATTTAAAAGTTTGGTTTTGAAAAGAACCGAGTGGTTTTCAAAGTGTTCCAACGACTTTTACTTGGTTTATTTTTATCTTGCATTAATTCCAATGCGTCCTATCATTTAATCCTACCATTGCAGAAAACAACGACGAAAATATGACGTACGCTTATGCCATCCGCATTCGCCATGGGGTCCCGTCATCACCCGTTAGGTTACTTAACTAACGACAGAGCGGGGGCTCGACTAGCGCGGATGCAAAACATAAGCAACGCCTAAATAGATATCATATAGATATATATAAACATTCGTCACATGCAATGATAGCCATTCCAGATCACAGATGAATACATTGGATATACTAGGAATCCGCAATTCGTACGAGCCTGTAACGAAGAGCGGATTACACGGTCGCGATGAATAGCCAAACCCCACCCTAGACCCCTACGGGTGCAGCAAACTACCCGCCAAGTACCTGAAGCGAAGCAACCTCTCTCAACTCATGAGTAGGCCACTCGGCACTTCGAGATACCCGGTAGTTTGTGCACCCCACCTTAGGTCTATCCTAGGAGCAAAAACAGTAAAAAGAAATTATACAATGACGGCTACAACCCCGACCCGGTTGTGCGGCCATACAAATAATATTACATCAATTTACATATTACAAGAATTGAAAGATAAACAAAACTCTCATCTCACAATTCCCCCCAGCTATTCATCCGCGACAATCCAACGAATTCATATACACATACCATCAACATCACAGATCACAGATATGTATAACCCCCACTAATCGATGTATAGAGATTAGCAGACGTTCAATACATATATAACATTACAGATACAACCCATTAGCCAAAGTCTACAGAAAATCGACCAAAATACGGATTTGTAACCACCGCAAAAACTAACTTGTTCTCTGGAAAATCTGGGCAGAAACAAACCATCCCAAAAATCACAAAATACCACCAGAAACAAACTGCAGGAGAAACGATCCACGGCCGAGTCAACTCGGCCGCGGAACCGCGGTGAGTCGGTCGGTTCGCTGGATCATTTTTCTTGCCTGTTCATAAAAAAGCCTGAGCCGATTTTTAAGACATGATTTATTATTTTTAGAGCAGAAAAAAAATCGGCAGAAACTAGGGTTTTCCGGGGTGTTTTGCGGTTTTTTCGTTCGGTCGATTTTCTAAATACTTTTCTAACATGCTAGGGTGTGTTTAGTTAGGCTTTGATACCACTGTAAGTCCACGTTACCTCTCCCGGTTCTTTCGGGCTTGCGGAAACGGTAAAAAACGATTTTTAGGGTTTAGGTAACATGGACTACAAAAACGAATCTTGGCTAAACTACACACTAGCAACTAACAAGAGAGTTATCTACTCGGTTAGGGGTTATACCTAAACTTGAACTCCTTCATCTTGGACTCTTTGCAGTGGTCGGATGGTGCTTTTCTCGTTGCCTTCTCTTGTCGAAGATGGATGCACCTGAGGGTCTCTACCTTGAGCTTCTTCCTCGAACTTTGAGAAAACTAAAGTCTCCGGCTTGCTAGACCTTCAACCTTAGGATGAGTAGAGAGTGGCCTTGGATGTTTTATCTCCAAGGAGAGGTTTCTCAACTCATGAGAATGATTCTCCTTGAACTAGAGGAAGAGGAAGATGAAAGGAGAAAGGACAATGGTTATGATAGAAGAGATGGTTTTTTACAACCATAACAATAGAAGTGATTTATCAAATTAATAAAATTAATCAAAATGAAAAAGTTGATGGAAGGTTTGATGAGACTATTATCATTTCACATTAAATGGTTTTTGCTAGAATCAAAGAGCATCTTTGATGTGTAATGATGATAGTCAATGTTTCAACCATGGTCAACTAGTCAACCTTGGTCAACAAGTCAACAAACCCAACCATGACACAATTTCATTTAATTAATATTATTAATTTATATATCACAAATTCATTAGGGTTTGGAAAAAGACGACTGTCAACTGTGCATACGCACCCGTTCCAAAACCCTAATGAAAACCCTCTTCCTCCGCCACAATCAACTGTGCATACACACCCGCATTCGTGTTCCGAGGAACATGAATACTATGAGATAAAACAAACCCCAAACATATACTAAGATCTGGCTCAAACCAGAGCCCGCTAGTAATGTCAGTCCGGACGCCAAACGTGCACAAGTGCGCGGATGTGAACGAACCCTGTCGCAAAACCATGCGGCCTCTACTCTGTTTTGCCCAAAGATGAATAACCCTCTGTTTGGGACTCTAAAGACTCGACACTACCTTGGCAGTGGTTTTAACCATAGACCGCAAGCGGCACTAGCTGTACGTAACGGTCCCCAGGTAGATGCCGATAAGAAGACTGACGAGGTAAACCCATCTAAACTCCTACTGAGCCTGTATGTAACAATCTCCATACAGTCCGGTCTGTTCGTCTAAGAACATCGCATGGCGGGCCTAGGGGGCGGTAAACGTCAGTCCCCTACTAGCGGTACAATTCGTGCCGGAGTGTAGCCCAGAACACCTGAGATAACACTGGAAACCTACCAGTCTATCTCGCTTGCCCTGGCCAGGGACTTTGTGTAATGGCTCTCCTAGGCACAGCGCGATATCAACCCCCAATACCGGGAGAGACGAATTCTGTCTAACCGTCACTGCCTCTAAGTGCTTCGGGACTGCACCCAAAAACTACATGTTTGCACGACTCCTTTGAGCCGTGGTAGATTAGTAATCAAAGTACAGTGGGAACACACTCGTGGTGAAGTGACAGCGTCAAGTCAACGGACAAAGCTGTACTCATGTCACCTGGGAACTGATAACTGACGATAGGTATAATACCAACCAACAGTTCCCGACGAGTCCTGTCCAGTGTACTCGTAACCTAACGAGCACCCGCATATTATCTCAAGTACGACGTACTGACGGCTATGGGACAGACCGTCCCCCTAGCTGGGATAAGAAGCACATGCGCTAGTCTACTCCGGAGTATCGATGCCCTGTCTCGATAGTCCTGCGACTAAGGACCTGCATAAGGATGTGCATATAGATTACCCAGCCCCCATGAGTGTGACTGCCATCACAACGCTGGTAATCAAGCAAAGATCCTAAGGGCTCCACTAATGTGTAATGGCGATATGCTAAAAGAAACACATGCACACATTAAAGCAGAAACAAACCAAGTAGCATACTACCATTTTGAGCAAGAATGTCAATACAAAGTGAATATCCCAAGCTTCCATCAAGTAATATACAATCCAGTATGATACAGTAATGGCCTCTAGGGAATATACACTAACACTTAGGAGGTTAAATAGACACTAGTTTAGGCTCGAGTCATATAGTTGTAGTTATACTTGTATATCACAGATGAGTGGTTATTACACATCCGTCTTTACATTCATACCGTAATCATAATGGTGCATGTTCATTCATATGTTTCTATAATCAGAATAAAACTTTGCCTGTTAGGACACCAGCACCATTACCGATGATGCGCATATTCCACGCACACTTATTTGCCGGCTCACACACATCATCATCGGTAATTGCTATATGACGTACACTTTAGATCATATTATCTTTTATTGATAAAATCAGATAACAGCTAGATCGATATAATATTGTGATTACTCTTTGGTGTTAGTATAGACATGGTATTTATTACTTAGACATTTCATGCATTCGCATTTTCATGTTATCATGCAGTATTATGGGGCATATGCCGACACTTATCATATACTTACTCATGATTTTGGGATTTTGGATTTCTATGAGATTTCTGGATTTTTGGGGAAAACCGCAAGAATATATAAAAACTTCTCTCTCTCTCCTCCTCTCTTTTTAAAATATAAGATGCGGTTTTCTCGTGATGTATGTGTCGTCCACCATGAGATTTCATGTTTTCTGTTGGATTTCGAGACCCGATTCGAGGAGTGGATGAACCGTCTCAGGTACATGGTGCGCCCGGTATGGTACCCCGGGGCAAGAAGATCGAGTTGTAGATGATGAGCCTGGCAGGGGAGGACTACCTACCGGTGATGTCTGGCGCGGCGGATATCCGGAGGATACCGACCGTTGTCGTGAGATTTGATGATATGGGCCGATCTGGACTGACGGAGCCCGAGATATTGAGACTATGAGACATTGAGATTATGAGGTATTGAGACTTGAGATTTACATGTTTTGTATCGATGCTTGACACGGATTTCCATGGATTTCATCGTTGATATTTCAGATTTCTATACACATTTTACCATGATAAAAGTTAAAGATTTCTTATACAGATATATCTAGATTTCAGGATTGGTTATTTCACATTCATGGTGCATGCATACTCATTCACATGACATAGTTCTATATGAGGCACTAATACGAGCACGGAGCATTTGCACTTACACGTAGCTTATTATCCTGTCTTTACTTGATGACTAGTAGTATATTAGTATATTATTATGACCTACGACAGCGTCGTGAATTCGATTCCTTTTCGCAGATATCTTCTACTCACGAGTTGGCAACTCACCCCCGTTGTGCCAAATTTTATTACAGGTTCGATGTATAGGTTTTCCTGGCAGCTTCCTGGCACATCTTTTCACTCAGGGTGATTTGCATGGTAGGTTGGTTCACTTGTATCCGGACCGCCATTGTACTTTAATTATTTCATTGTATCTAGAAAGCTCCATCAACCAAACTTGTATTACTTGATAGTTTACTGGATCAGTTGTTTATTTCGACCTTAGAGCCGCGCTTGTATTATTATGATATTTGGTGGTTTTGTTTTCTTTTGAGTTTTGAGCCTCGCCCTTTGGCGTTGTATACTATTGTGCATTGATGTGGTTGTTTCCGCCTTTTGGCGTAGAGCTAGCTCCCGTTTAGGGATGCTTTTTATTGTTTGTATATATATTATTCTTGTTTGTACCCGTTTGGGGCCAGTTTTTATAAAGGAGACTCTGCCGAAATTTTTGAGAAAATTGGATGTTGCTTTTAAACTTGTTTTCTACATGTTTTCCTTTACTTCTTCTTCTTTTTATGGTTTAGATTTCTGGGCTTCGGCTTACTTAGGTTACGTTGCGCCTCTAGACGCTTCGTAATCTAAGTGTCGGTCACGTTCCGTACTTTCGGGTCGTGACAAAAGGATTCTAATTATTATTCATCTTCTTCTTGCTTGAGTTCTTCATGAAAAGCTTTCTTGCTTTGATTTTGTGGTGAAAAATGAGTGAGAATAAGAAAACAAATGAGAGAAAAAATCCTACTTCATCATCCTCATCTACCCTTTCCCTTTAGATGAGATTGTTCACTTCATTTAGTGAGTGAGAGCTTGTGTTAATGAAACTTCAAGGTAGATCATCTATGTTATCGAAGATCGGAAGCAAGCTTGCATCTTTCTCTTCGTGGAGCCTCTCGAGAGTCCGGAACACGATGATCGCAGCGAAGGGACCTTAACACGGAGCTTAAGAAGTGAAGGACTGGATCTACAAAGGTTGTAATCCCTCTCATTTAGTGTTAAAGTGTTTAACATGCTTGTTTTCGCCTAATCTCTAGTTTAAAGATTCGGCTTTGGGTTGTTCGGCATGGATAAATTTTAAATCGGGCATAGTTGATGCTTCATAGACCCTTGTGCGTGTGCCTAGCAACCCTACAGCGCATACCTTCCGGAGTGTGGTGACTTGAATGGCTTCCATCAAGTTATCATGCGATGATAGTTGGATCCCGATTCCCACTGATGAGTAGGATTACTCCTCGGGTGATTCCGACTAATTCTCCTTTTAGGTTTGGAGGAGAATTCGAGGAAATAGTGGGAGCCATCCAGATTAGATAAAGTGATTAACCATTCTGATCTAGGTTAGAGTGCACGCTGAGTGTTTCTTTTCTCTCTCTCTGGCTGCGACTATGACCCGACCTTTGACTAAAACTCATGAAACCAAGTTGACCGAACCTTCTTAAAACACTTTGACTTTTGAAATGTCACGGTGTCGCATACATCATTGCCATTTCTATATCACCTTTTGCATTTCTCCAGAACACCCCGTATTATTACGAACATCCACTTACATTGGATAAATCCATCATATGGTTATATATGAACTCGAAGGAACTTTTTCGAGGATGGATTCTGGTTCTAGAGAGTTTGAATAGGATTATTCGGTTGTCTTTTCCCTTTACCTTCTCTCAGGTTGTGAGGGCTCCTAGGATTAGGAGAGGGTACACCTATTGAGCTTATTGGATAGTCTTCCTCCAAACCATAGGCAGGTGCCGAACGGTAGGGAAGGAAGATAACCAACAAGCTTAACAGTGGTGTACAGAAGGTAATAAGTAAAGACATATAAAGGGATTAGAATAATGGAAAAGAAAATTGCGATCACCATCATTCACAATGAAACCAAGTATACCCCTGCCACTCCTACATCCACTTTGCATTTCTCTAGGAGACTCCATATCACTACGGATATCCACTTCCATTGGATAAATCCATCGTATAGTTACATACGAACTCGAAGGAACTTTTTCGAGGATGGATTCTGGTTCAGGAGAAAAAAAATAGGATTATTCAGATGTCTTTTCTCTTTACCTTCTCTCAGGTTGTGAGGGATCCTAGGATTAGGAGAGTACACCTATTACGCTTATTGGATAGTCTTCTTCCAAACCGTAGGCTGGTGCCGAAGGGTAGGGAATGAAGAAAACCAATTCAGGTAAAAGAGGTGTACAGAAGGTAATAAGTAAAGACATAATAAAGGGATTGCAGAGAGGGCAGGCAAGTATATGGTTACTGTCGTGAATCAGGATAGTGGAAGAGGCGTTACTAGGAATACCAGTTAACCCATTTTGAAACATTTTCATGTTTCAGTGTGACTGTGCGATGTTAATTAAAAACTGTTTTCCCAATTAGAATCTAACTCCAGGGTATGTATTTACCAGATTAGTTTCTCACATCTGTATGATATTACAGATGGTGAGTGGGAGTAAGATATTGGGAATTGGGTGATTAGATCCTCATTATATCGGAATTCGTTGTAATTGGTGATATTTAAGTAAATCATCTGGATTTTGCCGGATGGCAAATATTTGGTTTTAAATATCCGTTGTTATGTACCAATTTCAAACTGATATACGAGATATAACTTTTTGATATTGTGTCTATAACATTTACCTATATCAGTTGGTGATTAGGTAAGGTGCATTCAACAGTGGTGTAATTCTTCTTAACCATAATACAGTTTTCAACCTACGACGCGCAAGGATTGAGTTGTTGAACTCAGGGGACTTATACAAAGTATTGTATGCTGTCCAGTGTCCGTTAGGACAATGGGGTTGGTACTCGTACTATATTCTGTTTACTTGTGACTTCTCCAGTTCTGGACAAGTATTTCGATGAAATGCAAAGTCCAGATATTGAGAAGTTATAGATATAAGAATAAAGTAGAGAACCATTTGTTGTAAGTATCGGGATTCTTCGATGAAGTCGAAGATGTAGATACTTGTGTTTGGTATTCCACTGATAGTAATGGTTTTGAGAACTTGCTTCTCTTTCGGGTTACTCATATATGGATGCACTCCTAGATGAGTAATGCTGATTGTCCTTTTTCCATTTGGTTGATATGCACTGGAGACAACTGCATGATTTTGAATCTGGTTCAAATTAGATTAGTTCTTTTGTTTCTATATTAGATTAATATAGAATCAATTTATATCTTAACGATGTTAAGGTATAGGGAGTTGTCCGGCTGATGATTAAAACCAGAATCCGGATAAACTCAAGGCAAGTTTCAGTAATGGCTGTTTGTGGGTTATCCCGGGTTTTGACGAGGGTTAACTTTCTACCATCAGGAAGATCAATATTTATATTGTTCTTGACTCGCCACAGTTTTAATAAAATGGATTTTTTTCAGAAAACAGAAGTGGGAGTATGGTAGAACTGGAAGTTATTCCAGAACCACAAACGATTACTGGAAATTTAATAGAACCTAAGGATTCAATTGGATTTGATGTTCCATTAGCCACTCCGCTGGTTTGGTAGGTAACCTCAGTCACCCGATAGGTACTTCGGTCTTCTCAGAGACGGTGACAGGGAGGTTCTTGTTTACCCAGACTTGTCATTGCTGCAGTTCTAGACTATAAGACCCGGCAGGAGGATGAGTATAGCATCGTTCTAAACTAGCTTTAGAAGTGTACGTATATATGACTCTGCCAGAGGGTTGTTGTAGTCAGTGGGAGCAGCGGAAGCATAGTAGGGAAGTAGCTTATGTCTATTTATAGACTAAAGCAGGTATAGTGAAAATAGATCATATATTTTTAATGTGACAGTCATAGGTCTATGACCTCATCAGAATGGGAGATGAATATGGTAAAAAGGTAGTAGAGAGTGATGTCCAGGTATTGGAATGACATGCACTTGATAGGAAGAGATATTCCTATACTACGATCGGTTGTACTTTGGTTGTCACACAGTTGTTTCTCCACATAGGATATGGATGTAATATCAGGTTTTCTGGTTACTAGATCTATGGTTTTAGATCTAGATTTGGGAAGTATCCTAATCTAGGTACTTTGACATTAAATGGATGACTCCTGACATGGTGGTGTACCTGCAGGTGATGAAGTCACCCTCTCTAAAGGTGTCTTACAGACTAAAGGGGAGAGGGATCTGCATGATTAGCATATCATTTGCTTAGGCAATTGAGTTAATCATGAAATGTCAAGTACCACACCAGATATTGCTTTTGCATTAGATGCAATAAGCAGATACATTAATCCAATCCTGGAGAAACATTGGGAAGCAGTTATTGAACATAAGTGAATGTTCTTGGAAAATAATTACGGCAGCCTCCTTCGGGAGACGGTTGTCATTTCAGGCTTCCAAGGTGACCTGGATGACAGAGTGACTGTCAGAGTTATAGTTTTCCCTCTTTTGAGGGATAGTATGTTGGACAGGTGGTCCAAGCGGATACTGAGGAAGGCATAGCGCATGTTACTGATTAAATTCAGTGGACGATACAGTCTAAATAGTTTGCTGGATTTGGAGTTCATTTAAGAACTGGGTCCCATCAGATATCCAGACAAATTCTAAGACAAGTATTGCTCATTTTCGGGAGATAGTTTTTTCCGCGAAGTTGAGATTAAGAGAGATACAGAAAAAAACACTAGAGCGGATCCACTCACTGAGGCTATTTCTCGAACGCAATCATTTTCGCAAACAGGCTTTGTGAAACTGATTAGTAGAGAAGTTAGGTGTTCGGTATCACACGGGCTGTGAGTATGCGACATTGCAATAATTGGCCTAAAGTGCAAGTGGGAGATTGTTGGCTATAGTGCCCTCAAGGCAATTATCATAGTCGCGGACTTGTGATTATGATGATTGAGTGAAGACCTATACCGATAAAACAGTCTTACTCAAGATGATAGTATGCTATCTGGTTTGTCTTTATCATCATATACATGTTGATAGAGCCCATAGGATTCTTTCCTGACTGCCAGCATTGTGATGGCGATCACATACGTGGGAGCTGGGGGTCTATAAGCACATCCTTAAATGTCCCTAGTCGTAGGAGTATCGAGACCGGGTATCAATACTCCAGTGTAGACTAGTGTATACTGATCGAGACCCCGACGAGGGGCGGTGGCCAGGTCTCACAAGCCATTGGTGTTAGTTTGTTCACCTAAGATAGTATACAGGTGCTCATTGGGTTATGAGTACACTGAAAGGACTCGCCGGGAACCTGCTAATTGGTATTATACCAATTGTCAGATAGCAGTTCCCTGGTGACATGTGTACAGGTTAGTATGTCGACCCGAGATCATCATTTGTCTCATGTGAGTTCCCACTGTACTTTGATTACTGCCCTACCACGGCTCAAAGGAGTCGTGCAAACAGGTTTTAGTTGGGTACAGTCCCGAGCCATATGGAGGCAGTGATCGGATCGTTGGGGATTCGTCTCTCCCGGTATTGGGGGTTGATGTCGCGTTATGTACGGATGGCCATCACCATAAATCCGTGGCCACGGTGGACGAGAATTATCGATCCAGGATCGATAGTTTCTCAGGTGGTGATGGGTTTCATACCGACACTAAATATCGCGTTGTTGGGGGTCTGACTTTATCCACCCCCCTAGACTCGATATGCGATACTCTTAGACGAACATACCGGACTGTACGGATATTGTCACTGACAGGCTCAGTAGGGGTTCAGGATGAGTTTGCTCGTCGGCCTCCCTTTCACTCAATACTTGGGTAGCCGTTACGTACAGCTAGTGCTGCTGACGTGCTTGTGGTTAAACCCACTGCCAGCGTATTGACGAGTCTTTAGAGTCCCACACAGAGGGTTTTCACGGTTCAGGCGATATGGTGTACTTGTCGTATGTTGGTACATACGGGTGTCCGATTAAATATGTGCACTTACTGCGCAGACTTTAATCGGACGGTTGATAATACTAGCGGCTTAGGATTAAGCCGGATTATTAAATCGGGTTTTGATTTAATAATTTATATATGTATTTGTATATACGTATTCTAGTATTATTGTTCACTATTCGTTTTCTCTCTTGGCTATTCGTATTTTGGTATGAATACGCATATATGTATTTTGATACATGCACCGGGAAGTATTCCGTATTTTATACGGAATAGCTTCTAGAAGATTTGCCACCTCATTATTGATTTTCCTTTTTAGGAAATTCATTTCGTTTTATAATGAGGTGGAGGGTGTTAGGTGGCATGAACAATGACATGGCATGGTGCATTTGTTTATTGCTTTTTGACTTTGGAAATGATATTTTTTCTTTTGGAAAATGGGAGAGAGAGAGGGGGGCGGCCAATATTATTGGTGGGGGGTTCATTTTCATTTGGTGATTTTATATGGTTCATTACACTAGCTCTCTCTCACTCTCTCAATTTCACCAAGAAAGCCTTAACCATTTTGGAGTTGCTTGATGCCAAAGTTCATCACCTCATTTATCTTCTATGCTTGCTCATTGAGCAAAACAAGTTGAGAGAAAATTGTAGTGACACTTTCATACACCCCCACTCTCCATCGCTAGTGACGTTGTAGCGTCGGTTACCTCGTTCGACGAGGTTGGAGCTTGCGCCGTTTCCCTCAGGTGGATCATCGGAGATGGAGGAAGACCGGCGACCAAACATCATCAAAGGACCGCTAGGAGCTTGGAATGAAGACTGAAGGACTCGGATCAACTCGGTATAACGATTCTAACTCTTAGTTAGTTTGCTAGTTTAGGGTTTAAGGTCGATCCGTAAATCGGGTAGCGGTAGAGCCGGTTTTAGAAATTTTTGTTCCGCATTTTGGCCGCATTTTGATGGCCGGGGCGCTGCCGGAACCCTTCAGTTTTTGCGAGGCACAGCCCACCGATGCTCGTTCGTCAGAGATTCTTGAGCATACTCAGCTGGGTAAAGTTTCCGAGTCCTTGATTTGTGACCAGGGTGTGCTACGTTTAGGGACGTGTTTGTGTGTACCTGATACTATTGGGTAGAGACGTGAAATCCTAGAGCAGGCACAACGGCCAGCTTTCTGTGTTCATTCAAGTTCCACCAACATTTGACATGACTTGTGAGATAGTTACGGGTGGGTAGGGATGAAGAGTGAAGTTTCGGATTTCGTTTCAAGGTGTCTGTCTTGTTGTGAGATAAGGTTGAGCATCTGAGACCTGCTGGAGAGTTGCAACCTTTTACTGTTCCAGAGCAGGAATGGGAGCAGATCTCCATGAATATTCGTTATGGTGTCTATTCAGGTTTAAACAGGGTGTGACTCCATTTGGGTGTTTGTTGTCCGGTTTTTCTCAGTTTGCTCAGTTATTCTTTGTTAAGTTTGTGCGTTTGCAGGGAGTTCCTTCATGCGTTATATCCAATAGAGGCACCCTATTTGCTTGCCGTATGGGGCAGGAGCTTCAGGAAGCCTTGGGTACTGGTTGAGCTTTAGCTCCATTTTTCCATCCACAAGATGATGGTTTTATGAGAGCGGGCTATACCGACTCTGGAGGATATGCTTCTGCACACGTACTAATTGTTTTCGGCAGTTGGGATCGTCACTTGCCATTGTTAGGATTCTCTTTCGATAGCAGTTATCAGGAGACATTCCAATTAGCAACCTTTAAATTTGGTTTGATAGGTCGTGTCGATCTCCAGTCTATTTTTCTGACTCTGCGTAAGTAGGATTTTTGGACCCCAGCTAGTCTAGAGACTTCGGAGATGATCCGGTTGATTCAGATTAGGATGAGGACAGCCCAGTGCAGACAGAGGTCTTATGCCGACCGTGGTGGTCGCAGACTTGAGTTCGCAGTGGGAGATCATGTATTCCTACGGATTTTCCGATGAATGACATGTTGAGTTTTGGGAAGCTTATCCCAGGATTGTAGGTCCTTTTGAGATCCTTAAAGCGAGTTAGTTTCGTTGCCTTTAACTTGGCACTTCCACCCAGATTAGGAGTATTCACCCCGTATTTCCTTGTGTCGATACTTTGCAAATACCTTCATGACCTTTCTCGCATGATTCAGCACCAGACCATTTAGCTTGGACGCGATCTTTCCATTCACCGACAGCTTGTGTTAATGGCTCGGCAGGTGGAGAAACTTCGGTCAAGGGTCTTGCCATCCGTGGAGGGTTTTCTTGGGCGTAGCCGTATAGTGAGGTGATCACTTGGGAGGCTGTGAGTGAGATATGAGAGTTTTGTAATCTTCTCTTTGAAGGTATGCTTAGTGAAAATTTTAAATTCGGGGACGAATTTTTATAAGGAGGAGATTGTAACGCCTTAGATTTCGATTAGGGTTAGTTTAGACGTTAATGCGGGTTTACTGTAAAAAGTTTACCAATTCGGGTTCCTCACATTTTATAACATTTAATTAATAATTTTATTATTATTTGTTATGGCATGCACGCACGTGTGCACGTTAATATGAGGGTTTGTTTTGTGATAATCTTGTTCTTAGCAACCATGACAATTTAACCCTTAATCTATCCCTTGTTTTAATCTAATCCTTACCCTAATCCTAGATATTTTGGAGAGAAGAGAAGATATTTCTTTAGGTGTGTGAGGTGGCATGATGAATGGTATGAATGCACTAATGGTGTTTTAATGCAATGTGCACTCACCCCTTAACCTGACCTCCCTCTCTCTTTATCATTCACTCTCTCTCTTTTTCTCTATCACTTTTCTTTTCCCTCGTTCCTCTCTCATTTAAACTGAACACTTCTTCATTCCATCTCAAATCCATCACAATTATTCACAAAAATCACATCTTTTACCACCTTTTACCTCTTGGATCCCTTGGACATTACAAAGCTTGGATCTTTGAGTTCTTTTGGTTAGGTAATGATCTCTTTCTGTTGTTTATGTGCTTTTAGTGTAGCTTAGTCTTGTAGTTTAGTTTAGAATGTTTAAAGTTAAGTTTTCGTGCAAATATCGTATTTTTAGTGTCGTATATAACATCTGTGATCTGCTGTGACCCGGAGAGTTTACTAGAAAACCAAACAATATAGTTGTGTTGTACCTGAGACCATAGGACATCACCTGGAGCACGGACCATTGGAGCTCAGACTTGGCCGGCGACTTGAAGGGGAATTCCTGCGACCTCGGCTAGGGGTTGGGGTTAGGGGTTGGGTTTTTCTGGGTAGGTGTCTGCTTTGGTTTAGGTGTGTTTGGTCTTATTTGGTTGTTGAGTTTTCTCTGTATACAAAATCTGGGATCACATAGGTAGTTTCTTGTGTTTCGTTTACGCGCAATACGTTATACGACACGGATCGTGCACTTTGTGTGATTTTGCACTTGGGTTGGTTTCGTCGTGTCACTACACACGTTAGCCATAATATGAACACTTGAGAGTATGTTTTGTGTTGTTGCGTCGGTCAAATGTAGTTTGTACACATTTTGGGTCTTTTACTAATATACACTTGTTTTGTTGTTTTATTGTTTTAGGTTCGCAGGCGAGGACTTCGGACGCTGCTACAAAGGGAAAACAGATGGTACGCTTCACTTAGCCTGGAGCGTTGGTGAGTAGATTTAACATCTACAGGAGAATCGCCCGCATGGCGTTATGCGTCTGGGCTAGAGATGTTAATATTGTCGCATATTCTATTTCATATATAGAGTTGCGCATACACCTTATTGCTTAGTTAATCGTTGTGCTTGGACTAGTACCCTTAGGACACTGCACCATTATTGACGGCTCATGTTGCACGAGCACTGATTGTATGCCACACACACCGTCAATAATTGCCATGTCATGCACAATACACTTATAGATATGATATTGTTTGGTTAGGGATATTGAGACATTGATTCATATTTCTTTATGCATATGACATATAGCATACCTGTATACCTAAATGCTTACACATACACCTTGACATGCTTACATGCTAGATACCAGATACATATAGGGTATTGTACCATTAGCGATAGGTACATACACACATAATGATATAGCTACATGTATACCTTGTGTTAGTTATATATACGCCCTAGAGGCCATTGTTGTACATATGATGTATATTATAATGGATGCTTAGATATATAGAGAGAGGACTTTCTTGCTCGTCATGATAGTATGCAATTTGGTTTCTCTTTATCTTAACATGTTGACTTGTATTAGTTTATTGTCTTGTTCTCACATGTTGATAAAGCCCTTAGGATATGTACTCGACTACTGGGACTATGATGAGATCATACTAGTGGGGCCAGGGTAGTCAATGAGTACATCCTATAACTGTTCCTAGTCGAGGGTGTGTCGAGACAGGGCATCGATACACCAGAGTAAACTAGCGTACACGCATCTTGAGCCATATGATGGGCGATGGATGATCCCATATCCATCTGTGTTTGACATCAAAGATGGTGTACGGGTGCTCAGTGGAGACTGGGTACACTGGACGGACTCGCCGAGAACTCCCAGATGGTTTTATACCTCACGTCAGATGGCAGTTCTCTGGTGACACTGGTACAGGGTAGTCTGTAGACCTGAGATCGTCATATAGTCTTGTGTGATTCCTACTGTGCTTTGATTTCCATCTTACCACGTCCAAGTGGGCGTGCAAAACGGTGGCTTTTTGGTACAGTCCCGAATCACATGGAGGCAATGAGCGATAGGAGGGGATTCATCTCTCCCGGTATAGGGAGTTGATATTGTGCTGTGTTCGATTGGCTCTAACTGGAAGTCCCTGGCCAGGGCGGATATTGAGTACTACTGGTAAGTGTTATCAGTAGGTTCTCGACCTGTAAGGAGCCTCACATCGACACGACTTATCGGTTACTGGGGTCTGCGTTTATCATCCCTAGACTAGATATGTAACATATTAGACGAAGAGACCGGACTGTAAGGGAGTGTTACTGATTGGATTCACAGGAGAATGTACAGGATTGCTTATTGATCTTTTTATCGCTCAATACCTGGGTGGCTGTTATGTTTAGCTGACCGCTTACAGCTTGTGGGTGTTTGATATGATCAACACCTGCTACCGGCGTATTGACGATTCTTTAGAGTCCTACACAGAGGTTTCTTGACTCAGGCAAAATGGATTAGGAGCACATATGTGATATGTACGGGACCGAGAGTACTACGATATGAGATACCGTATTCTATTCTCGCGATATTTGATATCATCCGGTTCATCGGATCAAGTGTTGATTCGATGTATCGGTACATGATATATTAGTCAGTTATATACGATATAGCCGGATTGTCGGATCAAGTGTTGATTCAATAATTTAATGTATAATTATATATATGATATATTGCATTACATTATCTAATATTGGCTCGCTTTATTATTTCATTTTCACACCGGATAATACATTGATATATATGCGATATATGTTAATTGTGTTATTTTCTTTTGTTACAAAAATATATTATATATGTGATATATAATATTGTAACATATTATAATTATGAATGCAACATGATTAGTAGAGATTAAACATGGTTAGGGTTTGATTTGGGTTAGTTCTTTCATGAAGCTTCTAGAAGCTTTTCTTTTGTTTCTTGCAAAGATATTATGTGTTGATATTTTGTAAGATATTTCCTAACCCAACCCACACCCTTAACCCTAGTTAAGTCTCTACAATGGTTAGCCTTATCATTATCAACCATGGTTGCATTTGTAATTATTATTAGATTTTCATTATTCCTCACAAATGGGTTTCATTCTTCTTCTTCTTCCTTGAGCTCACAAAAGCTTTCTAGGTTTTTATTTTGTGATGGATTAGTGTGAGAATTTGATATTAAAAGAGAGCATAAATCCTATTTCATCATCCTCATCTAATCTAGCCAATTAGATTAGGGTGTTCTCCTTATTAGTGAGTGAGAGCTTGAGTTAAAGAAATCTCAAGGTAGATCATCTTTGAAAAGGAAGACTACAAGCAAGCATAAATCATTCGGGTTGTGGAGCCTCTCTTGAGTCCAGGAGATCATGGATCGCGGCGAAGGGACTTCTACTCAGAGCTTATGAAGCGAAGGAGTGGACTACAAAGGTTGTAATCCCTCTCTCTTAGTTGTAAAGATGTTTACTTGCATATTTAACCCTAATAATCTAGCAAAGATCCTCGCTTTGGGTTGTTCGGCACGTCTAAATTTTAAATCGGGTATGGTTGATGCCTTATAGACTCTTATAAGAGTTCCTAGTAACCAAACAGTGGTATCAGAGCCTAGCTAGAGCATTAGACGACGTGTATACGAAGTTAAAAGTCCGATCGAACCCCGAAACGTCGGTTTTGACCCCCTCTCTGGAAATTTTTTTAAAATGTGATTTTTTCTGCATTAAAAATACTCAAAAAAATCAGCAGGGAATTCTAAGGGTTACTGTGAAAAACGAGCCAGTAATCTGTACAAACCGCCGCGGAATCGCGGCAATAACCTGCCTTGCGCGGCGGTTCCGCGGCAGTACAGTGGGATTAGGGTTAGTTGTTGCACAGTAACATCCGTAGGTACTGGGATATACTTCTGGGTATTTTTAATATTACTCAAGTGTTGAGTTTTCTGGAGATGCATTGTATTCGTTGATTCGATCGGAAAGTTTAACTTCGTTCATTTTTCCGGATAATTTAGAAAGTATTAAAATGTTCGAACAGATATCAATAATTCACTTTTTCCCGACACGAAAAACTTTCGAGTGTTGGAATTTTTCCGGGTTTAAAACTTATAGAAAAACATACAAGCATATCTGTGGACCCTCTAGAAGAACACAAACCTTAACTCGATTATGTGACCGTCTGAACTGCCTCTAAACCTTAGGGTTTGGGGCAGTACGGCGTTGCCATATGTGAGGTGTTGGTTTGACCCTTCTACGGCTGGACCATTGGGGCTGTGACATGTTCTGGGATTTTTTGAACTCCGCTCAAGTTTTGAGCTATATTTGGAAAATATTGGGTATTTGATTATTCGCTCGGAAAGTTTAATATTGTCTATTTATCTGGAATGTGATACAATATGTGGAATTCATATAGTTAGGCATGAAATGCGAAGTATGTGATATTTCCGATTTGCGATGTCTAAAGTGATTGTGGATTCCAAATGTTGTAGTTTTACACTTTCTTTTCTGTGACCGTAAGCGTAGTATGTGGTGTATCGCCGGCTTCGTTACTATACATCAACGACAATCGGGATACGCATACTTGCTTACGTTGATGATATGTGATATTATGTGTTGCTGTGATATGTTGTATTGGATCGTCGTGTTCTGAATAGCCGGGGTTTTATGTGAGATGAGGGATTTTATTTTCATTCATGTAAAATTCATTTGTATGTAATATTATTTTATTAGAGCACTTCCAGGATGAGGTTGATGTCACCATTGTATATTATTTACTTTTCCGCATTAGGTAGACCCAAGGAGGGGAGCACAAGTAACCGGGTTCTAAGGTCCAGTGGGAGGCCATCTCGAGGAGTCGAGACCGGGTCTCCTAACCCTAGAATTGGCAGTGTTGCTTGCCGCTCTCGTAGGGGTCTAGGGATATGGGCTTTGCTATTCATCGCGACCGTGGAATCCGTGTTTTATACAGGCAAGATGTAAAACACGGGCATGCTAGTATATCCAATATTTCATATATTATCTTCTGCTGCAATGTTCTGTGATGAGATCATATTACTGCCTGAGACGAATGCTTATACTATATATATATATGTTGATATATAAATATTACTGCTTTCATCTTCTTCTGTGATGCTTAGGAAGCATTAATTGATGAGATTTTTATTAATGAGATTAATAAAAGAAAAGAAACCTAAAAGATGTTGTAGAATCAAAACATTATAAAAAGGGTAGCTACAGTTTTTCTTCGCATAGCGGTATATATGATATACCCTGTACCTTATTCGATGAGGAAAGAGCCGAGATCCCTTCACTGGGAGTGACCTCTTTAGCAAAACTGGCAGATGCTACAAACTCGCGGTTTAGTTTTTGAAAGCTTATATAGTTCTTGCTTTGTACAGCGGTATATATGATATACCCTGCACCTTATTTGATGGGGAAAGAGCCGAGATCCCTTCACCGGGAGTGACCTCTTTAGCAAAACTGGCAGATGCTACAAACTCGCGGTTTAGTTTTTGACAGCTTATATGGATCTTGCTTTGCACAGCGGTATATATGATATACCCTACACCTTATTCGATGGGGAAAGAGCCGAGATCCCTTCACCGGGAGTGACCTCTTTAGCAAAACTGGCAGATGCTACAAACTCGCGGTTTAGTTTTTGACAGCTTATATAGTTCTTGCTTTGCACAGCGGTATATATGATATACCCTGCACCTTATTCGATGGAGATAGAGCCGAGATCCCTTCACCAGGAGTGACCACTTTAGCGAAACTAGAAAAGGCTAAAAAACACTCCTTTTCAAAAACACTTGTTTCTACAACGTATCAAGTTCATTACGCAATAGGTTTTCTGAAAAACCTGTCGTAGCCCCCCGTCATTTCAGATAAATCTTGCTTAGTATTCGTGCTGCGTTTGTTGACCTTGTCAAGGCACAGTGTACGGTAACTAATTAATGTTTATCTGCTAAAACATGAGATGTGATTGGAGTAAGGTATTCGTACGGCCTTGTTGACCTTGTCAAGGGTCATGCGGGTGGGTTTAATTCAATCGGGAAATGATGGGTTGAACTTGACTTGCGATTTATGGTTTGTTGACCTTGTCAAGGTCATAGATCACTAGGGGCAGAATATTATCGGGAATTTCAAGTGTTGAAATTTGCAATGAGATTGAATACCTTCTATGAGATAGATGGATCCTGATACCCACTACGAGTAAGAGTTACTCTTGTTAGTGCACGGCGGTGCCCCGGCCTCCATCCCGAGGCCAAATGCGGAAGCGGTGATAAGCTTTAATTTTGCAAACTAGCAAACTGGCACCACCGCGCACTAAACACCCGGATCGAACCATTAACTAGTCCTAGCTAACTACAAGATGGGGAATAGAGATATACCGACTGATCCGAGTCCTCTGGTCTCCTCGTCATCGTCCCGATCTCCCGCGGAATGTCCTGTCTCCACCTCGTCGCCGGAAGTGCACCACATCGCCTACATCTTTTACGGGCTCCCACATCAATACCGAGGCAACTCGGGCACGAAGCTGGCTAGTCGACGTGCCTATGGTTTGCTGTAGAATGTGTAGTGAGCAAGTCTCATTTGGGGTTGTAGGAATTGCCATTGGTGGAGGAAATGAAACATATATATCTTTGGATGAACAAAGGGATTTTTGGCATGGGAATGAGACACCATTTTCTTCTCTCAAATTTTGGACAGCCCGCTAAGGGGAATGGCCGGCCATGGCTTTTGAATGGTGAGAGAGAGAAAAACAAGTGGGGGGAAAACTATCATCCAAAAGGGAGAGAGAAAAAGGATATGATGATCAAGAATCATTTTAACCAAAACCCCACTCCAAAAACCCATCAACTACAACCATGATTGCTCACAAAGTCAAGCAATCATGAACCAAGGAAAGTCAAGGTATGGCCCATCCATCATGATGCAACAAAAAGGCAAAGACCCCCTCCATAAATGCTTATTTGCACAAATGCAAATAAGCCCTCCTCCACCAATCTTCGGCCAATGAAGGATACAAAGAAATATGGCCGAAACGGAAAGCAAACTGGCAACTCCAGAAAACTGGTCCCTATAATAAATTACAGGAAAACCCCGATACTGTGCATACACACCCGCATTTGTATTTTTACCGAAATACAAATGCAATGAGACAAAACTACACTGTACTATACTAGGATCCGGCTTAAAACAAAGCCGGCTAGTAATAGCCGTCCGATCCTGATCCGTGCAATACCGCACGTGTCTGATCGAACCCTGCCATATATGCATACGGCCTCGAGTACTAACTGTCCGATCCTGATCCGTGCAATACCGCACGTATCTGATCGGACCCTGCCATATCTCCATACGGCCTCTATAGCTTTTCGCCCGAAAGCTTGAGTAACTGAATGTGGGGGACTCTAAAGACTCGTCAACACCTTGGTTGTGGATTTAACCACTAGCACGTCAGAGGTATAAGCCAATACGTAACGGGCTACCAGGTATTGACCAAAAGGGACGTCGATGAGCGAACTCATCCTGACACCCTACTGAGCCTGTCAGTGACAATATCCGTACAGTCCGGTCCGTTCGTCTATGAGCATCGCATGGCGGGCCTAGGGGGTTGGTAAAAGTCAGACCCCCAAAAGCGGTACAAGTCGTGTCAGAGTGTAGCCCAGAACACCCTGAGATACTACTGGAATACCTACCAGTAAATCTCCTGCCTTGGCCAAGGACTTCGTGTAATGGCTCTCCTAGACACAGCGCGACCTCACCCCCAATACCGGGAGAGACGAACCCCTGAAGATACGCTCACTGCCTCCATATGGCTCGGGACTGTACCCAACTAAAACCTGTTTGCACGTCTCCTTTGAGCGTGGTAGGGTAGTAATCAAAGTACAATGGGAACTCACACGAGACAAATGACGATCATCAGGTCGATGAACTAACCTGTACACAGGTCACCTGGGAACTGCTATCTTACGTCTGGTATAAGACCAACTAGCATGTTCCCGGCGAGTCCTGTCCGGTGTACTCATAACCCAATGAGCACCTGTATACATCTTAGGTGATCCAACTGACACCAATGGCTTGTGAGACCGGCCACCGCCCCTCGTCGGGGTCTCGACTGTATACACTAGTCTACTCTGGAGTATCGATGCCCTGTCTCGAAACTCGCACGACTAGGGACCTTTTAAGGATGTGCTTATAGACTACCAGCTCTCACGTATATGATCTCCCTCATACTGCTGGCAGTCAAGCAAGAATCCTAGGGGCTCTATCAACGTGCAATAGTGACCTGTCAGGTCACCTAAAGCAGTACACGATGATAAAGATAAACCAGATAGCATACTATCATCTCGAGTAAAACTGTCCTACTGGGACAGGTCCTCCCTCAATCATTGTAATCACGTGCCTGTGATCCAATAATTGACTCTGAGGGCACTATCTCCAACAATCTCCCACTTGCACTCAAGGCCAATTATTACGATGTCGCATACTCACAGCCCGTGTGATACCGAACACCCAACTCCTCTACTTGTCAGTCTCACAAATCCCGTTTGCGAAACTATTGCGTTCGAGGAATAGCCTCAGTGAGTGGATCCGCTTTGATGTTTCTTTCTATGTCTCTCTATATCTCAAGTTCGCGGAGAAAGCCATCTCCCGCAATGAGCAATACCTGTCTTAGAATGTGTCTGGATGTCTGATGGGACCTAGCTCATAAATGAACTCCAAATCCAAACTTCTTAGACTGTATCGTCAACTGAACTTAATCAGTATCCTGCGCCATGCCTCCCTCAGTATCGCCTTGGACCACCTGTCCAAAATACTTCCCCTCGTCAGAAGGAAAACTATAACTCTGACAACCTCCTTGTCGTCCAGGTCACCTTGGAAGCCTAGAATGATAACTGTCTCTCGATTGAGGCTGTCGTTATCATATCCCTAGAACATCCACTTATGTTCTAAAACTGCTTCCGACTGTTTCTCTAGGATAGGATCAATATCAACTTATTGCATCTAGTGCAAGAACAACATCTGGTGTGGTACTTGACATCTCATGATTGACTCAATTACCTGAGCAAGTGATCTGCCAATCATGCACATCCCTCTCCCCTTTAGTCTGTAAGACACCTTTAGAGATGGTGACTCCATCACCTGCTGGTACACTACCGTGCCAGGAGTCGTCCATTCTAAATACTCATAGAATGCTGTCTATGTACCCTGATTGGGAAACCACCCAAATCTAGATCTAAAACCATAGATCTAGTGACCAGTATGTCTGATATAATGTCCAAGTCCCATGTGGAGAAACTACTGTATGACGACCAAAGTATAACCGATCGTAGTTTAGGAATATCCTTTCCTACTCTGTGTATGTCATCCAAATACCATGACAACACACCCTACTTCCTTCTCAACAGATTCATCTCCTATTCTGATGAAGTCAAACCTATGACTGTCACGTCAGAAATAGATGATCTATCTCCGCTACATCTGCTTTAGTCTATAAATAGACATAAGCCACCTGTCCACGAATGCTTCTGCTGCTCCCACTGACTACGACAACCCTCTGGCAGAGTCATATACACGTACACTTCTAAAGCAAGTTTAGAACGACGCTATACTCATCCTCCTGCTGGGTCTCGCAGCCTGGAACAACAGTAATGGCAAGTCTGGGTAAACAAGAACCTCCCTGTCACCGTCCTTGAGGCTACCGGAGTACCTCTCGGGTGCCTGAGGTTACCCACCGTATCTGCGGAGTGGCCAATGAAATGTCAAACCAGATTGAATCTTTAGGTTCCTTATCAAATCTTCAGTAATCGTTTGCGGTTCTGGAATCACTTCCAGTTCTACCATGCTCCCACTACTGTTTTCTGAAAAAAATTCCATTTTTAATAAATCTGTGGCGAGTCTAGAAAAATATCCCTATTGTTCATCCAGATGGTAGAAAGTCAACCCTCGTCATAGCCTGGATCAACCCACAAACAGCCATTACAGAAACGTGCCTTGAGTTGTCCAGTGTCTGGTTTTAATCATAAGCCGGACAACTCCCCGTACCTTAACATCGTTAAGATATGAACTGTTCTATATCCAATATAGAACCAGAGGCACTGATTTAATTGAACCAGATTCAAATCATGCAGCTGTCCCCAGTGCATGTCAACTAAATGGAAGGAGGCCGATCAGCGTTACTCAACTTAGGAATACTTCCAATTATGAGTAACCTGAAAGAGAAGCAAGTTCTCTTAACCATTACTATCAACTGAATACCATATACAAGTATCTACATCTTCGATCACTTTGAAGAATCCCGATACTTGCTACACCTGGTTCTCTACTCTATTCAAATACCTAACACTTCTCAAAATTCGAATCCTGTGTTTTCACGAAACACCTGTCTAAAAACTAGAGAAGTTATAAGTAAACCGAATATAGTACGAGGACCAACCCCTCTGTCCTGATGGACCCTGGACAACATACAATACTCTGTAGAAGTCCCTTGAGTCTGATAACTCATTCACTGTGTGTCGTAGGTTGAAAACTGTACTTATGGTTAAGAAGAATTACACCGCTGTTTAATGCTCCTTACCTAACCATCCACTGATATAGGTAAATGTCATAGACATAATTTCAAAAAGGTATATCTCACTCTATGAAAATAGACGTACATATATATCAATTTGAAATTGGTGCACAACAGCGGATATTCAAAACCAAATATTTGCCGACCGGCAAACAGCTCAGGTGATTTCCTCAAATATCACTGAATACAACGAATCCCGATATAATGAGGAAGATCACCTAATTCCCAATAACTTACTCCCACTCAACATCTGTAAAACCATACAGATGTGAGAATCATACTTGGTAAATACATACCCTGGAGTAAGTATCTAATCGGGAAATCAGTTTTCCATTAACAGTACACAGTGAAACTGAAACATTGAAATGTTTCGATGGGGTATCCCGGTATTCCAAGTAATGCCTCTTCCAGATTCACGACTGTAACCGTATAATTCTTTACCACCTCTCCAAATCCCTTTATATGTCTTTAGTCATTACCTTCTGCACACCCCTTAGGCCAAATGGTTTTCTTCCTTCCCTACCGTTCGGCACCAGCCTATGGTTTGGAAGAAGACTATCCAATAAGCATAATGGGTGTACTGTCCTAATCCAAGGAGCACTCGCAATGCGAGAGAAGGTGATGATAAAAGACAACCGAATAAACCTTATTCCTATTTCTCCTGACCAGGATCCATCCTCGAACTGGAACAAGTTCCTTTCGAGTTCGTATATAACCATACGATGGATTATACAATAAACTTGGGATCTTCGTAGTGATACGGAGTGTCCTAGAGAAATACAAAGGTGATTTAGGATTGGCGAAGAAATACTTGGTTTGGTCGTGAATAGCAGTCACAATTTACTTTGCCCTCTTACTAATCCCTTGATATGTCTTTACTTAATACCTTCTGTACACCACTGTTACCCTAATTGGTTTTCTTCATTCCCTACCGGTCGGCACCTGCCTATGGTTTGGAAGAAGACTATCCAATTTGCGTAATAGGTGTACTATCTCCTAAACCAAGGAGTACTCGCAACCTGAGAGAAGGTAAAAAGGAAAAGACAACTGAATAGTCCTATCCGTTTTCTCCAGAACCGGAAACCATCCTCGAATAAATTCCTTCGAGTTCGTATCTAACCATACGATGGTTTTGTCCAATGGAAGTGGAAGTCCGTAGTAATACGGGGTGTCCTGGAGAAAAGGGTAAAAGTAGGAGTGGCAATGAGGTCTGCAACTCTGACAATCAAAAAGCCAGTGTTTAAGAAGGTTCGGTTAATTTTGGTCTCTGAGTCATAGTCTTTGGGTCGGGTCAATGGTCGTTGCCAAAGAGAGAGAGAAAAGAAACACTCAGCGTGCACTCTAACCTAGATCAAAATGGTTACCAATTTATCTAATCTGGAAAGCTCCCACTGTACCGTCAAATTCTCCTTCAAACCTGAAAGAAGAATTAGTCGGGGTCACCCGAGGAGTAAACTAACTCATCAGTGGGAATCGGGATCCAACTATCATCGCATGATAACATGACGGAATCTGCTCACATCATCACACTCCAGAAGGTATGCGCATATCTGGCAAGTTTCAGTTCTTTTGAAACTCCCGATGTGGATTTTTGCCCCATGCTCTTATGACCTTGACTAAGGCCAACAAATCATAAGTCACATGTCAAGTTCTACCCGTCATTGTCCAGGTTGATTTGAACCCACCCGTACAAGCCCTTGACTAGGGCCAACAAGGCTATACGACAGTCCCAAACCAACGCATCTATCTATGCTACATATGAACACCCAACAGCTACCAAACACTGTGCCTTGACTATGGCCAACAAACACGGCTTGAATACTATTGACTATCCATATGAAACGACGGAGGGCTACGAATGGTTTCTGGCGAAAACCTTTAACGTAATGAACTTGATATCGTTGAAGGAACCGGATAGCTTTTTGAAAATATAGTGACGAAAACCTTTGCTAAAGAGGTCACTCCCGGTGAAGGGATCTCGGCTCTTTCCCTGTAGAATGAGGTGCAGGATATTCCAACTGAATACCACGATGCAAAGCAAAAGTAATCGGCTATAGTGAAGTTATTGCCCTGACGCAAACTTCTGTCCAAGGGGTCACTCCCGGTGAAGGGATCTCGGCCCTTGCCTCGTCGACTGAGGAGCAGGATATTCCAACTGAATACCACGATGCAAAACAAAAGTGAACGTCCTTGCAATAACAGCTTTTTCAAAAGTGTTCCAACAACATCAGATTAGGTTTGTTTTTAACTTGCATTGATCCAAATCAACGCAGTCCCATCAATTGATCACACCAAAAAAAAAACGAAAATATACTGATGTACGTATATGCCATCCGCATTCGCCACTGGGTCCCGTCATTACCCGTTAGGTTAGCTCACTAACGACAGAGCGGGGACTGAACTAGCGCGGATGCAAAACATATACAACATCTACTAATATATATACCAATATATTATATTTCGCTCAAGGCGTGATAAAATGAAACATCACAGAAATGTACAGCATCACAGAACAATACAGATATCTGGGATCCCCGGGTTTCACAGAGCCACTACTGAAACCCGACGTTCCCCTGGTCGTGTGGATAGCCTGTGCAATGAAAACCTAGACCCCTACGGGCGCGGCAAGTTACCCGCCAAAACCTGAAGCGAGGCAGCCCCCTTCAGCGACGTGAATGGACCACCCGACACTTCACGGAATCCGGCAACTTGGGCACCCCTCCTGGGTCAACCTGTACCCCCTACGAGTGCGGCGAATAGCCCGCCAATTCTAGAGTGAAGCCCCCTCCGTCTCAATGCCATGAGATGCGGGCTTGTTGCCCTCTAGAACCCGGCTACCCGTGCACCCCTCCGCGGGGCAATCCTAGTACAGAAAGTAAAATATACATACAACGGGTACATCGACCGCAACCTGGTCGTGCCCCAAAATAATAATACAAACAGGCAGTGACGGCAGTCCACATGTCGGACGCTCGCCCCGCAATATCAAATATACATAATACAACAAAACTGTACTACCACTGCAACCAGGCTATCCCCCACGACCGATCCGCAACATCACAGCAATACATAGAACATCAACGTGAAAGTCACGTTCGCAAATACGTCTAACCGGGCTATAGCAGTTAGACAGGATTTACCGATCGAGTGACATTCACGGTCGCAGATATAATGTAAATACTGTGAAATAATGTGTTTAAAATATCCGATCGATCAAATTTTAACAAGTGGGCCCCAAGTACTACTGTAGCACATCAAGAAATTCTGGACCCAAAATTAATATTCCAAAAACCCTAATTTTAACCCAGAAAGCAACTGCTGAAATTTGATGCAGTGATCTCAACATAGTGCGGCGGAACCGCGGCCTAAAGTGGGGTTTGGCCGCGGTTCCGCGCTCCCATTGTGGAGTCGCTGTATCGAATTTCTACAGTGTTCTTAGAATTTCCAGTACATCACTTTTCTACAACCTGAAAAAAATTTCGAGACCAGAAAATTTCGACAGAAAACAGATGTGTAGGAAAATACGGTTTTTGGGATTTTGGTCAATCGGAAATGTAAACACATTAAACAAAGGTAGACTAAGTTAATGGTGAGGCTCTGATACCACTGTTAGTGCACGGCGGCGCCCCGGCCTCCATCCCGAGGCCAAATGCGGACGCGGTGATAAACTTTAATTTTGCAAACTAGCAAACTGGCACCACCGCGCACTAAACACCCGGATCGAACCATTAACTAGTCCTAGCTAACTACAAGATGGGGAATAGAGATATACCGACTGATCCGAGTCCTCCGGTCTTCTCGTCATCGTCCCGATCTCCCGCGGAATATCCTGTCTCCACCTCGTCGCCGGAAGTGCACCACATCGCCTACATCTTTTACGGTCTCCCACCTCAATGCCGAGGCAACTCGGGCACGAAGCTGGCTAGTCGACGTGCCCAAGGTTTGCTGTAGAATGTGTAGTGAGCAAGTCTCATTTGGGATTGTAGGAATTGCCATTGGTGGAGGAAATGCACCATATATATCTTTGGATGAACAAAGGGAATTTTGGCAAGGGAATGAGACACCATTTTCTTCTCTCAAATTTTGGACAGCCCGCTAAGGGGAATGGCCGGCCATGGCTTTTGAATGGTGAGAGAGAGAGAAAAACAAGTGGGGGGAAAACTATCATCCAAAAGGGAGAGAGAAAAAGGATATGATGATCAAGGATCATTTTAACCAAAACCCCACTCCAAAAACCCATCAACTACAACCATGATTGCTCACAAAGTCAAGCAATCATGAACCAAGGAAAGTCAAGGTATGGCCCACCCATCATGATGCAACAAAAAGGCAAAGACCCCCTCCATAAATGCTTATTTGCACAAATGCAAATAAGCCCTCCTCCACCAATCTTCGGCCAATGAAGGATACAAAGAAATATGGCCGAAACGGAAAGCAAACTGGCAACTCCAGAAAACTGGTCCCTATTATAAATTACAGGAAAACCCCGATACTGTGCATACACACCCGCATTTGTATTTCGACCAAAATACAAATGCAATGAGACAAAACTACACTGTACTATACTAGGATCCGGCTTAAAACAAAGCCGGCTAGTAATAGCCGTCCGATCCTGATCCATGCAATACCGCACGTGTCTGATCGAACCCTGCCATATATGCATACGGCCTCGAGTACTAACTGTCTGATCCTGATCCGTGCAATACCGCACGTATCTGATCGGACCCTGCCATATCTCCATACAGCCTCTACAGCTTTTCGCCCGAAAGCTTGAGTAACTGAATATGGGGGACTCTAAAGACTCGTCAACACCTTGGTTGTGGATTTAACCACTAGCACGTCAGAGGCATAAGCCAATACGTAACGGGCTACCAGGTATTGACCAAAAGGGACGTCGATGAGCGAACTCATCCTGACACCCTACTGAGCCTGTCAGTGACAATATCCGTACAGTCCGGTCCCTTCTTCTATGAGTATCGCATGGCGGGCCTAGGGGGTTGGTAAAAGTCAGACCCCCAAAAGCGGTACAAGTCGTGTCGGCGTGTAGCCCAGAACACCCTGAGATACTACTGGAATACCTACCAGTAAATCTCCTGCCTTGGCCAAGGACTTCGTGTAATGGCTCTACTAGACACAGCGCGACCTCACCCCCAATACCGGGAGAAACGAACCCCTGAAGATACGCTCACTGCCTCCATGTGGCTCGGGACTGTACCCAACTAAAACCTGTTTGCACGTCTCCTTTGAGCGTGGTAGGGTAGTAATCAAAGTACAGTGGGAACTCACACGAGACAAATGACGATCATCAGGTCGATAAACTAACCTGTACACATGTCACCTGGGAACTGCTATCTAACGTCTGGTATAAGACCAACTAGCATGTTCCCGGCGAGTCCTGTCCTAACTCAATGAGCACCTGTATACATCTTAGGTGATCCAACTGACACCAATGGCTTGTGAGACCGGCCACCGCCCCTCGTCGGGGTCTCGACTGTATACACTAGTCTACTCTGGAGTATCGATGCCCTGTCTCGAAACTCGCACGACTAGGGACCTTTTAAGGATGTGCTTATAGACTACCAGCTCTCACGTATATGATCGCCCTCATACTGCTGGCAGTCAAGCAAGAATCCTAGGGGCTCTATCAACGTGCAATAGTGACCTGTCAGGTCACCTAAAGCAGTACACGATGATAAAGATAAACCACATAGCATACTATCATCTCGAGTAAGACTGTCCTACTGGGACAGGTCCTCCCTCAATCATTGTAATCACGTGCCTGTGATCCAATAATTGACTCTGAGGGCACTATCTCCAACAACTCCCAGGAGAATTTTATACAGGACAATTAGCCGATCAAATAGGTGTATAGAAAGGTGTTAACGGGGTTAAGCCTCTGGGAAAACGAGGTTTATTTTAATTAGGTCTGTGCGAAATCACGGGGAACCTCCCTCAACGTACCAACACTGATCTGGCTGAAAGATTGACGAAATTGTAGGGTGTAATTAATCCCGGCTAATCTTACCTTTTAGGATTTGAAGGAAGATTTGATAAAAACAGTGGGAGACATCCTGATTAGATAAGATAATAACCAATCTAATCTTGCAAGAGCATACGCTAAAGTGTTTCCTTCTCTCTCTCTCCAGGTAGTGACCATGTCAGGCCTTAATCAAGATAATAATATGGATGTATTGACTGAAACCGCTTATTATACTGAGCAGGGGAACGTTGGTCCCGTTCTTTCTTATAAGTGTTATGAGACTGAGCAGGGAATAGGACAATATCTGGATTCTCATGCCGCCCAAACGAAGAACAAGCATGTTGATGCGTCTTCTTCGGGTGTGTTAGTTATTAAGAACTGTTTCTCAGTTCACCCTACGTCCTGGGTATTAGATACCGGATCGGGATCCCACATATATAAATTGTTACGTGGGCTACGTAAAGGTAGAGAACTGGGAAAGGGTGATCATTCCGTACAAGTAGGGAATGGTACAAATATTGCAGCCAAAGCAGTTGGCGAATATCACCTTGTATTACCAAGTAGTAATACATTGATTCTGAATGAGTGCTATTATATACCAAACATGATGTGCAACATTATATCAGTTTCTTTATTAAGTAAAGAAGGGTATAATTTTGTAATACAGGATAATGTTATGAACATCTTCCTAAATCAAAAGTTGATTGGATCAGGCTCGTTACATAATGGTATATTCATTCTCAATCAAAATACCGTCCTTAATATACAAAACATGCACAAGAGGAAGAGTTCAGAAATGAACGAATCCTTCTTGTGGTATTGTATACTTGGTCATATCAATGCGACACGGCTGGCTAAGCTACATAAGGATGGATATTTGAATCTGTTCAAATTATCACCTTATGATACTTGCCATTCATGTCTCAAAGGTAAAATGACCAAAACTCCGTTTAGTGGACACGGAGAAAGAGTTGAGGAACTCTTAGGACTGGTACATAGTGATGTATGCGGTTCCATGTCTACACATGCCAGGAATGGTTCTTCCTACTTTATTACATTCACTGACGATCTCTCTAGATACGGACATGTGTTCCTGATGAAACACAAGTCTGAAGCTTTTTAGAAATTCAGAGAATATAAGAAAGAAGTGGAGAACCAAACGGGCAAAAGTATTAGGATCCTTCGATCTGATCGAGAAGGAGAATACTTGAGCAATGAGTTCCTGGACTATCTAAAAGAGAATGGGATTCTCTCTCAGCTTACTCCTCCTTATACACCATAGCACAACAGTGTATCGGAGCAGAGGAATTGCACCCTATTGGATATGGTACGCTCTATGATGAGCAATGCTGAGTTACCTATTTCCTTCTGGGGTTATGCGCTTGAGACAGTGGCATACCTATTGAATCAAGTTTCGTCTAAATCTGTACCTACCACACCATATGAGATATGGAATGGGAAGAGACTGTATCTTAAACGAGTTAAGATATGGGGTTGTCCGGCCTATATCAAAAGGAAAAATCCGGACAAACTCGAGGCACGAACAGTTCTTTGCAAGTTTGTGGGATATCCGAAGAATTCTTATGGATATTTTTTCTACCACAGTGAGGAGCAAAAGGTGTTTGTTGCTCAACATGCCACCTTTTTAGAAAAGGAATTTCTTGTAAAAGAAATTAGTGGCAAAGAGGTAGAGCTGGAAGAAGTTTGTGGGATATGGAATGTTGAAGAGACACCATATGAGATATGGAATGGGAAGAGACTGTATCTTAAACGAGTTAAGATATGGGGTTGTCCGGCCTATGTCAAAAGGCAAAATCCGGACAAACTCGAGGCACGATCAGTTCTTTGCAAGTTTGTGGGATATCCGAAGAATTCTTATGGATATTTTTTCTACCACAGTGAGGAGCAAAAGGTGTTTGTTGCTCAACATGCCACCTTTTTAGAAAAGAAATTTCTTGTAAAAGAAATTAGTGGCAAAGACGTAGAGCTGGAAGAAGTTCCAGCGACACAAAATGCAGCTGAAGATTTATTGGAACCAGATGATTCAGTAGTTCCCGACGAACCGCAACCTATCCGCCGATCTAGTAAGGTTTCTTATCCACCTGAGAGATACTACGATTTTCTCATTGATGGTGGAAGTGAGGATTGCATCATGGATGATGACCCGACTAGTTTCGAGCAGGCCATCACGAGTGGTGACTCTATGAAATGACTGGATGCAATGCGATCTGAGATGGAATCCATGTACACCAACAAAGTATGGACCTTGGAAGTTGCTCCTGAAGGGATAAAACCCATTGGGAGCAAGTGGATCTTTAAGAAGAAACTTGGTGTAGATGGAAAAGTTGAGACTTTTAAAGCTAGACTTGTTGCAAAGGGTTTTCGTCAACGACCAGGTGTGGATTATAACGGAACCTTTTCTCCAGTTGCTATGCTTAAGTCCATCCGGATCTTACTTGCCATTGTTGCATACCATGACTACGAAATCTGGCAGATGGATGTTAAGACCGCCTTTCTAAACAGTGATTTAGAAGAGTGCGTGTACATGACTCAGCCAGAGGGCTTCATAGATAGTGGGAGCAGCAGAAAGGTGTGCAAGCTGCTTAAATCCATTTATGTATTAAAGCAAGTATCGCGGAGTTGGAACATCTGCTTTGATGTTGTAGTCAACTAGTTTGACTTCACAAAAAACGTAGATGAACCTTGTATATATAAGAAGGTTGCAGAGAGTAAGGTTGTCTTCCGCGTATTGTACGTCGATGACATACTCTTGATAGGAAATGATGTTCCTATGCTGCAATCGGTCAAGCTCTTCTTATCACAAAGATTCTCAATGAAAGATCTAGGTGATGCCTCCTACATACTGGGAATTATGATCTATAGAGATAGATCTAAAAGGATATTGGGATTATCCCAATCCAGGTACATTGACACCATACTAAAGAGGTTTAGTATGGAAGAATCCAAGCGTGGGAACCTTCCCACGATCTCTGGACTCACTCTCTCCAAAAAGATGTCTCCCAAGACTGATTTGGAGAGAGCTCGCATGCAAGGGATACCCTATGCTTCGGCAGTAGGCTCTATTATGTATGCAATGCTATATACCATACCCGATGTAGCATACTCACTAAGTGTAGTGAGTCGGTATCAAGCAGATCCTGGAGAGAATCACTGGACAGCTGTGAAGAACATTCTCAAGTACTTGAGAAGAACTAAGGAGATGTTCTTCGTGTATGGTAACGGAGAACTCCAGGTGGAGTCGTTTACCGATTCAAGCTTCCAAAGTGATAAGGACGACTCTAAGTTGCACTTGGGATTTGTTTTTACCCTCAATGGAGGGGAGGTGTGTTGGAAGAGTTCCAAACAGGATACCGTTGCAGACTCGACGATGGAGGCTGAATACATCGCTGCCAACGATGATGCCGAAGAGGCTGTCTGGATAAAGAAGTTCATTACTGAACTTGGTGTGGTTCTGTCTATGTGTTAGTTGTATGTATGCCCTAGAGGCCAGTATTGTACAGATGATGTATATTATATTGGATGCTTGGACATATATAGAGATGACTTTCTTGCTCGATATGATAGTATGCTATCTGGTTGCTCTTTATCTTAACATGTACACTAGTCTCTTTAAACTGTCTTATGGTTACATGTTGATAAAGCCCTTAGGATGTGTACTTGATTACCTAGACTGTGATGAAGATCATACTAGTGGGGACATGGTAGTCCATAAGTACATCCTTCAAGGTCCCTAGTCGTGGGTGTATCGAGACGAGGCATCGATATACCAGTGTAGACTAGCGTATACGCTTCTCGACCCATGAGATGGGCGATGGATGATCCCACATCCATTGGTGTTTGACATCAGAAATGGTATACGGGTGCTCAGTGGAGACTGGGTACACTGGACGGACTCACCGAGAACTCCCAGATGGTATTATACCTCACGTCAGATGGCAGTTCTCAGGTGACACTTGTGCAGGTTAGTCTGTAGACCCGAGATCGTCATAGAGTCTTGTGTGATTCCCACTGTGCTTTGATCTCCACCTTACCACGTCCATGAGGGCGTGCAAAACGGTGGTCTTTGGGTACAGTCCCGAGTCACATGGAGGCAATGAGCGATAGGAGGGGTTTCGTCTCTCCCGGTATTGGGGGTTGATGTTGCGCAGTGCTCGATTGGCCGTAACAGGGAAGTCCCTGGCCAGGGCTGATCAGAGATTTGCTGGTAAGTGTTACCAGTAGTTTCTCGACCCGTTATGAGCCTCATATCAGCACGACTTATCGGTTATTGGAGTCTGACGTTTACCACCCCTAGACTTGATATGTGACATATCAGACGAACAGACCGGACTGTACGGTAAGTGTTACTGGTTGGATTCACAGGAGTGTGAGCGGGCTAGCTCGTCGATCTTCTGATCGCTCAATACCCGGATGGCCATTACGTTTAGCAGACCGCTTGCGGCTTGTAGGTGCTTGATATGATCATCATCTGCTACCGGCGTATTGACGAGTCTTTAGAGTCCTACACAGAGGTTTCCTGGCTCAAGCGAAACGAAATAGGAGCGCATATGAGATATGTGCAGGACCGAGAATAATGCGTGTATGTGATACCGTATTCCATTCTCGCGATGAATGTATCGATTGGTTATATTCGATATAACCTAGATATCGAATCAAGGAATGATTCGATAAGCCGATACATAGGATACTAGTCGGTTATATGCGATATGACCGGATCGTTAAATCAAGTGTTGATTTAATGATTTAATGTATAATTATATATTTGATATATTACTTTGCATTAACTAGTATTGGTTCACTTTAAATGGATTTTCTCACTTGATGTGCAAGTTGTATATGTGATATACTTTTGTGCACATGTTTGTATCATGTTTGATGATGCATGTTTAATTGGTTAAGTGTAAAGAATCAAACCATGGTTAAAAAGATGATTAGGGTTTTGCTTATTCATTTATTTATTTATTCATTTATTTGGAAAAGATTTTGGAGAGAATGGTGGCTTTCTTTGTTTCTAGTTGAAGCTTCATGAAGCTTTGACTTTGTAACCATTCTTGTCTTCATGCTTAACCCTAACCATTCCAAGTAACCATGGTCTATTCTCTACACTCTACCATAGTTAGTATATGATAAGTATCTATTTTCTTTTCTATTTTCTTTAACACTTATCATATTCTAGCTTCATCTTCTTCTTCATCTTCAAAGAAAAAGCTTAAGTCCATTAATGGCAACTTGAGCTAAAGTGTGAGAAATCCAATTCTAAAGTGAACCCACCTCCTATTTCTTCACCCTCTACATCTTTCCAAGTAGTATAGGGTGTTTTCTTCACAAGTTTCACAATTTGATGGAGTTGGAGCTTGAACTTGTGATGCCTCGACGTAAATCATCTTCGGCACGAAGCCGACGACCTAGCCCGCCCATTTCTCCGATCAAGCAGACGATTGAGTCCCGGATTCGAGATGGACAGCGAGAGGATGCCTACGTGGAGCTAAGGAAGCGGAGAACCGGATCTACAAAGGTTGTAGCCTCTCTCTTTTAGTTAAATTGTTGACTAGTTTCGTTTTTTGCCTAAACTTCTAGTCAACGATCCGTATTAGGGTTTCTCGGCACCCGTAAAATTTGAAATTGGCATGGTTGATGCCTTGTGAGACCTCATTAGCGTGCCTAGGAACCCTACAGTGGTATCAGAGCCTAGCTAGAGCCTTAGGCGAAGTCTAGACGACGTTTGAAACCCGATCGAACCGAAACCCTAATTCCCGATATGCTCTCTGGACTTTTTCTAAAATCTGGGATTTTTCCATATTAAAAATGCTTAAAAAATTCAGCAGGGAATTCTAAGAATTACGATGCAAAATTTAACCCATGATCTGCTAAGGGCGCGGCGGAACCGCGGCAGAAGCCTGGCTTATACGGCGGTTCCGCGGCCATCTGATGACATCATCTGTCCATTTTTGCACAGTAATTCCTATTTAATTATGCTGAATTTTATGGGAATTTTTAATTTGACTCAAGAGTTGAGTGTTCTGGGGTTGTATTGGGAATCGACGATTCGATCGGATTATCAAACCTTGTCTATGTGGCTTTCCGGATATTTTAGAATATGTTAAAAGGTTCGACCGGATATAAATACCCAACTTTTCCCCTGCCGGAAAATTTCCAAGTGTTGGATTTTTCTGTGGTTTAAGGACGTTCTAAGTAGTGCAAGTAATGCGATGGTCCCTCTAGAAGACAACAAACCTTAACTCGATTATGTGACCGTCTTGAACTGCCCTTTGAACCTTCGGGTTTGGGGCAGTACCACATGTGAGGCGTTGGCTTGACCCTTCTACGGCTGGACCGTTGGTACTGAGGCATGAAGTGAATGTCTTTGAACCTATTTCATGTGTTGAACGGTTTCGGGAAAAACTTGGGTGTTCGAATGTTCGATCGGAAAGTTTAATATTTTCTATTTATCCGGAATGGGATACAATAATTGGAATTCACAAACAGTTATGAGATAACTGAATGAATGTTATAAATCTAGCGGTTTAGTTTCATTTGATATTGAAAAGAGTTTTCGATAATGAGACTAAAATGCGGGGTTTATAACTGTTAGGCATGTGATGTCTAAGTATTTCATTTGATTAGGCATGTGATGTCTAAAGAGGTTGCGGATTCCAACTGTTGTAGTTTTACACTTTCTTTTCTGTGACCGTAAGTGTAATATGTGATATCGCCGGTTTCCTTGCTATATGTCAACAACAATTGGGATGCGCATATTTACGTACGATGATGACATGTGATGTTATGTGTTGCTCGATATATTATATTGGATTGTCGTGATTGAATAGCCAGGGGTTTTTATGTGAGATGAGTGTTTTTCATTTTCATTCATATAAAAACTTGTATGTAATATTCTTTTATTGGGACACTTCCAGGTTGCGGAAGATGTCACCCTTTGTATATTTTTTTCTTTTCCGCATTAGGATAGACCCAAGGAGGGGAGCACAAATAACCGGGTTCTAGGGTTCAGTGGGAGACCATCTCGAGGAGTCGAGTCCCGGTCTCCTAACCCTAGAATTGGTAGGGTTGCTTGCCGCTCTCGTAGGGGTCTAGGGATGTGGGATTGGCTATTCATCACGACCGTGGAATCCGTGTTTTATACTGGCTCGTATTGAAAACACGGACGTCCTAGTATATCCAATGTTTCATATGTTTCTTCTGCTGGTTTATCTGTGTTGTGATCATGTGATGTTCTGTGATAGATACAATATATAGTATATATGATATATTATATAGACGTTACTTATGTTTTGCATCCGCACTAGCCCTGCCCTGCTCTGTCGTTAGTTACCTAACCTAACGGTGCATGAGGGGATATCCAGGCGAATGCGGATGGCATAAGTGTAAGTCGTATTTATCTGTGATGTTTAGGTAACTTAAATGATGGGACTTCATTAATGTGATTAATGAAAGAAAAGAAACCTAAGATGTTGTAGAATCAAATTTTAAATAAAACAGGTAGCTACAGTTCTTGCTTTGCATAGCGGTATATATGATATACCCTGCACCTTATTCGATGAGGAAAGGACCGAGATCCCTTCACCGGGAGTGACTCCTTTAGCAATAACTGGCAGATGCTACACGCTCGGTTTGTTTTTGATTGCTTCTATAGTTTCTGCTTTGCACAGTGATATATATGATATATCCCGCATCTCATTCGACGAGGAAAGGGCCGACGATCCCTTCACCGGGAGTGACCCCTTTAGCAAAACTAGAAAAGTCTCAAAATCGCTCCATTTCAAAACTTCATTTGATTCTACAACGATATCAAGTTCATTACGCAATAGGTTTTCAGAAAAACCTGTCGTAGCCCTCCGTCATTTCAGATAAATCCTACTTAGTATTCGTGCTACGTTTGTTGACCTCCGTCAAGGCGTAGTGTGCGGTAGCTAACTAGTATTTATCTGCTTATGCATGTGATGCAGATTGGATTAGGGTAGTCGTACGACCTTGTTGACCTCCGTCAAGGGTCGTGCGGGTGGGTTTGATTCAATCAAGAAATGACGGGTTGAACTTGACTTGCACCCTGTGGTTTGTTGACCTCCGTCAAGGTCATAGGATGCTTGGGGCAAAATATTATCGGGAATTTCAAGTGTTGAAATTTGCAATGAGATTGCATACCTTCTATGAGATAGTTGGATCCCGATACCCACTGCGAGTAAAAGTTACTCCTGGGAGAGTTTTACACATTACAATTAGCCGATCAAGTAGGTGTCTAGAAAGGTGTCAACGGGGTTACGCCTCTGGGAAAACGAGGTTTACATTAATTAGGTTCGTGCGAAAGCACGGGGGACCTCCCTCAAAGTACCGACACTGGCCTGGCTGAAAGATCGACGAAGTTGTAGGGTGTAATTAATCCCGGCTAGTCTTTCCTTTTAGGGTTTGAAGGAAGATTTGATAAAAACCAGTGGGAGCCATCCTGATTAGATAAGATAATAACCAATCTGATCTTGCAAGAGCATACGCTAAAGTGTTTTCTTCTCTCTCTCTCCAGGTAGCGACCATGTCATGCCCTAATAAAGATAATAATATGGATGTATTGACCGAACCCGCATGTTATACTATGCTGGGGAACGTTGGTTCCGTTCTTTCTTATAAGAGTTATAGGAGTGAACAGGACATAGGGGAATACCAGGATTCCCATGCCACCCTATTGAAGAAAGTACATGTTGATGCATTTTCTTCAGGTGTGTTCGTTACAAAGAACTGTTTCTCCATTTGCCCTACGTCCTGGGTATTAGATACCGGGTCAGGATCCTATATATATAATCAGTTACATGGGCTTAGAAAAGGTAGAGAACTTGGCGAAGGTGATAAAGACATTAGAGTTGGAAATAGTGCAATTGTTGCAGCTAAGACTGTCGGGGAATATCACCTTGTGTTACCAACTGGTAATACATTGGTTCTGAACGAATGCTATTACATGCCGAACCTGATATGCAACATTATATCGGTTTCTTTATTGAGTAAAGAGGGATATAATTTTGTATTACAGGACAATGTTATGAACATTTTCCGTAAGCAAAAGTTGGTTGGATCAGGCACGTTGTGCAATGGCATTTATGTTCTAAATCAATCAACAGTTCTGAGCATAACTAACACACAAAAGAGGAAGAGTTCTGAACTGAACGAATCCTTCTTGTGGCATTGTAGACTGGGTCACATCAATGCGACATGACTAGCTAAGTTGCATAAAGATGGATATTTAAATCCATTTGAATTTTCATCTTATGACACTTGCCAGTCATGTCTCAAAGGCAAGATGACCAAAACTCCGTTTACGGGACACGGAGAAAGAGTTACCGAACTCTTGGGACTGATACATAGTGATGTATGCGGTCCCATGTCTACACATGCCAGGGATGGTTCTTCGTACTTCATTACATTCACTGACGATCTCTCTAGATTCGGATATGAGTTCCTGATGAAACACAAATCAGAAGCTTTTGAGAAATTTAGAGAATATAACCAAGAAGTCGAGAACCAAACCGTAAAAAGTATTAAAATCCTACGATCTGATCGAGGAGGTGAATGCTTGAGCATTGAATTCCTGGACTTCCTAAAAGAGAATGGGATTCTCTCTCAGCTAACTCCTCCATATACACCACAGCACAACAGTGTATCAGAACGGAGGAACCGCACCCTATTGGATATGGTGCGCTCTATGATGAGTGTAGCTGAGTTACCTGTTTCCTTCTGGGGATATGCACTGGAAACAGCAGCATACCTACTGAATTGGGTTCCTACCAAATCTGTGCCTACCACACCATATGAGATATGGGAAGGGAAGAGACCATATCTTAATTTTATTAAGATATGGGGTTGCCCGGCCTATGTCAAAAGACAAAAACCGGACAAACTCGAGGCAAGGTCTGTTCTGTGTAAATTTGTTGGATATCCCAAACATTCGCGAGGGTATATCTTCTACCACAGTGAGGAACAAAGAGTTTTTGTTGCTCAACATGCCACCTTTTTAGAAAAGGAATTTCTTGCAAAAGAGATTAGTGGCTCTGAGGTAGAACTGGAAGAGGTTCCAGCTGAACAAAACACAACAGAAGATTTAGTGGAACCAGAGGATTCAGTAGCTCCCAATGAACCTCAGCCTCTCCGCCGATCTAGTAGGGTTCCTCGCCAACCTGAGAGATACTACGGTTTTCTCATGGATGGTGGGAGCGAGGATGCATCATGGAGGATGATGACCCAAGTATCTTCAAGCAGGCCATCACGAGTAGGGACTCAGTGAAATGGCTGGATGCTATGCGGTCCGAGATGGAATCCATGTACACCAACAAAGTATGGACTTTGGATGTTGCTCCTGAAGGGGTAAAACCCATTGGGAGCAAGTGGATCTTCAAGAAAAAACTTGGTGTAGATGGAAAAGTGGAGACTTTCAAAGCTAGACTTGTTGCAAAAGGTTTTCGTCAAAGACCAGGTGTGGACTATGACGAAACCTTTTCTCCAGTGGCTATGCTTAAATCCATCCGGATCATACTTGCCATCGCTGCATATCATGACTACGAAATCTGGCAAATGGATGTTAAGACCGCCTTTCTAAATGGTGATTTAGAAGAGTGCGTGTACATGACTCAGCCAGAGGGCTTCGTAAACAGTGGGAGCAGCGGGAAAGTGTGCAAGCTGCTTAAATCCATTTATGGATTAAAGCAAGCATCGCGGAGTTGGAACATCTGCTTTGACGTCGTTATCAAAGAGTTTGATTTCGTCAAAAACCCAGATGAACCTTGTATTTACAAGAAGGTGGCAGAGAGTAAGGTTGTCTTCCTCGTATTGTACGTGGACGACATACTCTTGATAGGAAATGATATTCCTATGCTGCAATCGGTCAAGCTCTTCTTATCACAAAGATTCTCAATGAAAGATCTTGGTGATGCCTCCTGCATATTGGGAATTAGGATCTATAGAGATAGATCCAAAAGGATATTGGGATTGTCCCAATCCAGGTACATTGACACCGTACTAAGGAGGTTTAGTATGGAAGAATCCAAGCGTGGGAACTTGCCCATGATCTCTGGAGTCACTCTCTCCAAAGAGATGTCTCCCAAGACTGATTTGGAGAGAGCTCGCATGCAAGGGATACCCTATGCTTCAGCTGTAGGCTCTATCATGTATGCGATGCTATGTACCAGACCCGATGTTGCATACTCACTAAGTGTAGTGAGCAGGTATCAAGCTGATCCTGGAGAGAGTCACTGGACAGCTGTGAAGAGCATTCTCAAGTACTTGCGAAGGACTAAAGAGATGCTCTTGGTGTATGGTAACGGAGAACTCCAAGTGGAGTCCTTTACCGATTCAAGCTTCCAAAGTGATAAGGACGACTCTAAGTCGCAGTCGGGATTTGTCTTTACCCTTTACGGAGGGGCGGTTAGCTGTAAGAGTTCCAAGCAGGAAACCGTGGCAGACTCGACGATGGAGGCTGAATACATCGCTGCCAACGATGCTGCTAAAGAGGCTGTCTGGATAAAGAAGTTCATTACTGAACTTGGAGTGGTTCCATCCATTGAGCATCCAATACCTTTGTATTGCGATAACAATGGAGCAGTGGCTTTGGCCAAGGAACCTAGGTCCCATCAGCAATCCAGGCATATTCTGAGGCGGTATCACCTGATCCGGGAGATAGTTGAACGCCGGGAGATCGAGGTCAGGAGAGTTGACACGAAGAACAACACGGCGGATCCACTCACGAAGGCCATTCCCCAGATACAGTTTGAGAGACTCTTCGGGATGCTCGGTATGCGATACTACAGCAGCTGGCCCTAGTGCAAGTGGGAGATTGTTAGTTGTATGTATGCCCTAGAGGCCAGTATTGTACAGATGATGTATATTATATTGGATGCTTGGACATATATAGAGATGACTTTCTTGCTCGATATGATAGTATGCTATCTGGTTGCTCTTTATCTTAACATGTACACTAGTCTCTTTAAACTGTCTTATGGTTACATGTTGATAAAGCCCTTAGGATGTGTACTTGATTACCTAGACTGTGATGAAGATCATACTAGTGGGGACATGGTAGTCCATAAGTACATCCTTCAAGGTCCCTAGTCGTGGGTGTATCGAGACGGGGCATCGATATACCAGTGTAGACTAGCGTATACGCTTCTCGACCCATGAGATGGGTGATGGATGATCCCATATCCATTGGTGTTTGACATCAGAGATGGTATACGGGTGCTCAGTGGAGACTGGGTACACTAAACGGACTCGCCGAGAACTCCCAGATGGTATTATACCTCACGTCAGATGGCAGTTCTCAGGTGACACTTGTGCAGGTTAGTCTGTAGACCCGAGATCGTCATAGAGTCTTGTGTGATTCCCACTGTGCTTTGATCTCCACCTTACCACGTCCATGAGGGCGTGCAAAACGGTGGTCTTTGGGTACAGTCCCGAGTCACATGGAGGCAATGAGCGATAGGAGGTGTTTCGTCTCTCCCGGTATTGGGGGTTGATGTTGCGCAGTGCTCGATTGGCCGTAACAGGGAAGTCCCTGGCCAGGGCTGATCAGAGATTTGCTGGTAAGTGTTACCAGTAGTTTCTCGACCCGTTATGAGCCTCATAACGGCACGACTTATCGGTTATTGGGGTCTGACGTTTACCACCCCTAGACTTGATATGCGACATATCAGACGAACAGACCGGACTATACGGTAAGTGTTACTGGTTGGATTCACAGGAGTGTGAGCAGGCTAGCTCGTCGATCTTCTGATCGCTCAATACCCGGATGGCCATTACGTTTAGCAGACCGCTTGCGGCTTGTAGGTGCTTGATATGATCATCATCTGCTACCGGCGTATTGACGAGTCTTTAGAGTCCTACACAGAGGTTTCCTGGCTCAAGCGAAACGAAATAGGAGCGCATATGAGATATGTGCAGGACCGAGAATAATGCGTGTATGTGATACCGTATTCCATTCTCGCGATGAATGTATCGATTGGTTATATTCGATATAACCTAGATATCGAATCAAGGAATAATTCGATAAGCCGATACATAGGATACTAGTCGGTTATATGCGATATGACCGGATCGTTAAATCAAGTGTTGATTTAATGATTTAATGTATAATTATATATTTGATATATTACTTTGCATTAACTAGTATTGGTTCACTTTAAATGGATTTTCTCACTTGATGTGCAAGTTGTATATGTGATATACTTTTGTGCACATGTTTGTATCATGTTTGATGATGCATGTTTAATTGGTTAAGTGTAAAGAATCAAACCATGGTTAAAAAGATGATTAGGGTTTTGCTTATTCATTTATTTATTTATTCATTTATTTGGAAAAGATTTTGGAGAGAATGGTGGCTTTCTTTGTTTCTAGTTGAAGCTTCATGAAGCTTTGACTTTGTAACCATTCTTGTCTTCATGCTTAACCCTAACCATTCCAAGTAACCATGGTCTATTCTCTACACTCTACCATAGTTAGTATATGATAAGTATCTATTTTCTTTTCTATTTTCTTTAACACTTATCATATTCTAGCTTCATCTTCTTCTTCATCTTCAAAGAAAAAGCTTAAGTCCATTAATGGCAACTTGAGCTAAAGTGTGAGAAATCCAATTCTAAAGTGAACCCACCTCCTATTTCTTCACCCCCTACCTCTTGCCAAGTAGTATAGGGTGTTTTCTTCACAAGTTTCACAACTTGATGGTGTTGGAGCTTGAACTTGTGATGCCTCGACGTAGATCATCTTCGGCACGAAGCCGACGACCTAGCCCGTCCATTTCTCCGATCAAGCCGACGATTGTGTCCGGGATTCGAGATGGACAGCGAGAGGATGCCTACGTGGAGCTAAGGAAGTGGAGAACCGGATCTACAAAGGTTGTAGCCTCTCTCTTTTAGTTAAATTGTTAACTAGTTTCGTTTTTTGCCTAAACTTCTAGTCAACGATCCGTATTAGGGTTTCTCGGCACCCGTAAAATTTGAAATTGGCATCGTTGATGCCTTGTGAGACCTCATTAGCGTACCTAGGAACCCTACACTATGAGCATCCAATACCTTTGTATTGCGATAACAATAGAGCTGTGGCTTTGCCCAAGGAACCCAGGTACCATCAGATGTCCAGACATATTCTGAGGCGGTATCACCTTATCCGGGAGATAGTTGATCGCAGGGAGATCAAGGTCAGGAGAGTTGATACGAAGGACAACATTGCGGATCCATTCACGAAGGCCATTCCCCAGACACAGTTTGAGAGACTCTTTAGGATGCTGGGTATGAGATACTACAACAGCTGGCCTTAGTGCAAGTGGGAGATTGTTAGTTATATATATGCCCTAGAGGCCATTGTTGTACATATGATGTATATTATAATGGATGCTTGGATATATATAAATAGGACTTTCTTGCTCGTCATGATAGTATGCTATTTGGTTTCTCTTTATCTTAACATGTTGACTTGTATTAGTTTACTGTCTTGTTCTCACATGTTGATAAAGCCCTTAGGATATGTACTCGACTACTAGGACTTTGATGAGATCATACTAGTGGGACCAGGGTAGTCAACGAGTACATCCAATAACTGTTCTTAGTCGAGGGTTTGTTGAGACAGGGTATCGATACACCAGAGTAGACTAGCGTACACGCATTTTGACTCATATGATGGGCGATGGATGATCCAATATCCATCGGTGTTTGACATCAAAGATGGTGTACGGGTGCTCAGTGGAGACTGGGTACACTGGACGGACTCGCCGAGAACTCCCAGATGGTTTTATACCTCACGTCAGATGGCAGTTCTCTGGTGACACTGGTACAGGGTAGTCTGTAGACCCGAGATCGTCATAGAGTCTTGTGTGATTCCCACTGTGCTTTGATTTCCACCTTACCACATCCAAGAGGGTATGCAAAACGGTGGCTTTTGGGTACAGTCCCGAATCACATGGAGGCAATGAGCGATAGGAGGGGATTCGTTTCTCCCGGTATAGGGAGTTGATGTTGTGCTGTGTTAGATTGGCTATAAATGGAAGTTCCTGGCCAGGGCGGATATTGAGTACTACCGGTAAGTGTTATCAGTAGGTTCTCGACCTGTTATGAGTCTCACATCGACACGACTTATCGGTTACTGGGGTCTGACGTTTACCACCCCTAAACTAGATATGCAACATATCAGATGAAGAGACCGGACTGTACAGGAGTGTTACTGATTGGATTCACAGGAGAATGTACAGGCTTGCTTGTTAATCTTCTGATCGCTCAATACCTGGATGGCTGTTACGTTTAACTGACCGCTTGCAGCTTGTGGGTGTTTGATATGATCATCACCTGCTACCGGCGTATTGACGATTCTTTAGAGTCCTACACAGAGGTTTCTTGACTTAGGCAAAAGGAGTGGGAGCACATATGTGATATGTACGGGACCGAGAATAATACGATATGAGATACCGTATTCTACTCTCGCGATATTTGATATCAGCCGGGTCATCGGATCAAGTGTTGATTCGATGTATCGGTACATGATATATTAGTCGGTTATATACGATATAGCCAGATTGTCGGATCAAGTGTTGATTCGATAATTTAATGTATAATTATATATATGATATATTGCATTACATTATCTAATATTGGCTCGCTTTATTATTTCATTTTCTCACCGGATAATACATTGATATATATGCGATATATGTTAATTGTGTTATTTTCTTTTGTTACAAAAATATATTATATATGTGATATATAATATTATAACATATTATAATTACTAATGCAATATGATTAGTGGAGATTAAACATGGTTAGGGTTTGATTTGGGTTAGTTCTTTCATGAAGCTTCTAGAAGCTTTTCTTTTGTTTCTTGCAAAGATATTATGTGTTGATATTTTGTGAGATATTTCCTAACACAACCCACACCCTTAACCCTAGTTAAGTCTCTACAATGGTTAGACTTCTCATTATCAACCATGGTTGCATTTGTAATTATTATTAGATTTTCATTATTCATCACAAAAGGATTTCATTCTTCTTCTTCTTCCTTGAGCTCACAAAAGCATTCTTGGTTTTTATTTTGTGATGGATTAGTGTGAGAATTTGATATTAAAAGAGAACATAAATCCTTCTTCATCATCCTCATCTAATCTAGCCAATTAGATTAGGGTGTTCACCTCATTAATGAGTGAGAGGTTGAGTTAAAGAAACCTCAAGGTAGATCATCTTTGAAAAGGAAGACTACAAGAAAGCATGGATCATTCGGGTTGTGGAGCCTCTCTTGAGTCCAGGAGATCATAGATCGCGGTGAAGAGACTTCTACTCGGAGCTTATGAAGCGAAGGAGCGGACTACAAAGGTTGTAATCCCTCTCTCTTAGTTGTAAAGATGTTTACTTACATATTTAACCCTAATAATCTAGCAAAGATCCTCGCTTTGGGTTGTTCGGCACGTCTAAATTTTAAATCGGGCATGGTTGGTGCCTTATTGACCCTTGTAAGAGTTCCTAGTAACCAAACACCTTGCATACATACTTTACTTATACCTGGAGGATATATTACATCATTACTGATAGGTAGATACATATTCCTTGCTATACCTTTATGTTTACACATATATCTGGTTATAGCTACATGTTTACCTTTACTTGATGTTATATAGACTTGAAGAAATTAGGAATCGTATGATTTATATATTAACTTGTTGCAGTTACATAGCGGCTTTTTCTTTATATGCTCGCATTTCAGTTTTATGTTGCATATATTATATTCATGGATTTTCGCATTGAGATATGGATTTTTCATGAATTATGCAAGTATTTCTTATTCTTTACTTGATATTTGGATGCATCCACTCTGAGATTTGTTTTAAACCGATACGTTGATCACGGGTGTCGATACCGGACACTTACGATTCGAGAAACGTATATACCGATACGTGGATCACGGGTGTCGATACCGGATACATACGATTCGAGGAACGTATAAATATGAGAAAGACCGATACGTGGATCACGGGTTTCGATACCGGACACTTACGATTCGAGGAACGTATGGATATGGGTTTTTATGTGTCGATGCAAGACACTTGTTTTCATGATATTTTTACTCCTAAGTATATATAAGAGTAGAATGGGACGCTGTGATATATATATATATATATATATATATATATATATATATATATATTAGTGGAATGGGACGCTAATACATATGTATACATATCAATTTATATACATCGTCATATTTATTCATGCAATTATATTTAGAATATAAGAGATTCACTTGATATTGGATTTGGGATATAGGAGATTTATTTGAGATTGGATACAGGATATATATGAGATTTACTTGATTTGGTACATTCAGAATATATGAGATGTAGGGTTACTAGGCACTATCACAAGGTTCTACAAGGCATCAACCATGCCCGATTTAAAATTTAGAAGTGCCGAACAACCTAAAGCGAGGATCTTTGCTAGATTATTAGGGTTAAACATGCAAGTAAACATCTTTACAACTATGAGAGAGGGATTGCAACCTTTGTAGTCCACTTCTTCGATTCATAAGCACCGAGTAGTAGTCCCTTCACTGCAATCCATGATCTCTCGGACTCAAGAGAGGCTCCACAAGCCAAACGATCCATGCTTACTTGAAGTCTTCCTTTTCGAAGATGATCTACCTTGAAGTTCCTTTAACTCAAGCTCTCACTTCTCTAATCAAGTATTAGACAAGTGAACACCCTAATCTAAGTGGCTAGAATAGATGAGGATGATGAAGTAGGATTTTAGCTCTCTTCTATTTTCTTAATCTCACACTAATTCATCACAAAACCAAAAGCTAGAAAGCTTTGCAAGGAGGAAGAAGAAGATGATTTCTTTTGTGATGAATAATGAATTGTTCTTGTGTTTACAAATACAACCCTTGAGTTAAGAATGAGTGGCCTAACTCATATAGAGAATTAACCTAGGGTGAAGGGTTTGGGTTTGGTTAGAAATATCAACACAAAATATCAACAAAATATTTTTGCATAAAACAAAACATAAAGCTTCTAGAAGTTTCATGAAAATGCTAACCGAAATCAAACCCTAACCATGTTTAATCTCCACAAATTATATTGCTTAAGTAATCATAACTTGTTACAATATTATATATCACATATATAATATTTATTGTAACAAAATAAAATAATGCAATTAACATATATCACATATATATCAATGTATTACCCGAGTGAGAAAAAGAATCTTTAAGTGAGCTTATATTAGTTAATGTAATTTAACATATCAAATATATAATTATACATTAAATTATCGAATCAACACTTGATCCGATAATCTGGCTATTTCACAAATAACCGACTAATATAATATGTATCAGTTCATCGAATCAACACTTGATCCGATGACCCGGCTATATCACATATACCCGGCCAATATCTCATATCGCGAGAATCTAATACGGTATCACATACACGTATTATTCTCGATCCCGCACATATCACATATGTGCTCCTACTCCGTTTTGCCTGAGCCAGGAAACCTATGTGTAGGACTCTAAAGAATCGTCAATACGCCGGCAGTGGGTGATGATCATATCAAACACCCACAAGCTGCAAGCGGTCAGCTAAACGTAACAGCCACCCAGGTATTGAGCGATCAGAAGATCAATAAGCAAGCATGTATATTCTCCTGCGAATCCAATCAGTAACATTCCCGTACAGTCCGGTCTTTTCGTCTGATATGTCGCATATCTCGCCTAGGGGTGGTAAACGTCAGACCCCAGTAGCTTGATAAGTCGTGTCGATATGAGGTCCATAATAGTTTGAGAAACTATTGGTAACACTTACCAGTAAATCTCAGCAAACCTGGCCAGAGATTTCCAGTTATAGCCAATCGAACACAGCGCAATATCAACTCCCTATACCGGGAGAGCCGAAACCCCTCCTATCGCTCATTGCCTCCATGTGACTCGGGACTGTACCCAAAAGCCACCTTTTTGCACGCCTTCTTAGACATGGTATGATGGAAATCAAAGCACAGTGGGAATCACACAAGACTCTATGACGATCTCGGGTCTACAGACTAACCTGTACCAGTGTCACCAGAGAACTGCCATCTGACGTGAGGTATAATACCATCTGGGAGTTCTCGGCAAGTCCGTCCAGTGTACCCAGTCTCTACTGAGCACCCATATACCTTCTCTGATGTCAAACACCAATGGATATGGGATCATCCATCGCCCATCATATGGGTCAAGAAGTGCATACGCTAGTCTACTCTGGAGTATCGATGCCCTATCTTGGTACTCCCACGACTAGGAACATTTGAAGGATGTACTTAGCGACTATACTGTCCCCACTAGTATGAACTGCATCATAGTCCTAATAGTCAAGTACTCATCCTAAGTGCTTTATCAACATGTGACATAGAGACAATAAGAGTACATGTTAAGATAAAGAGTAACCAGATAGCATACTATCATGTCGAGTAAGAAAGTCCTCCCTATATATGTCCAAGCATCCGCTACAATATATAGCGTATGTACAGTAATGGCCTCTAGGGCATACATATAACTAACAATCTCCCACTTGCACTAGGGCCAACTGTTGTAGTATGTCATACCCAACAATAAGCTGTGGTTGAAGTATCTCATACTCAACCATCCCATAAAAGTCTCTACCGGTAAATAGGCCTTTGTGAGTGGATCCGCATTGTTGTCCTCTGTGTCTACTCTCCTAACCTTGATCTCCCTGGAGATCAACCATCTCCATGATCAGGCGATACTGCCTAAGAATATGTCTGGATCTTTGATGGGACGGGGGTTCCTAGGCATAAGCCACAACTCCATTGTCATACAATGGTAGGAACGAAATTCATCTCATGAACTCATATATATCCAGACTGCCTCTTTGGTAGCATCCTTGGTAACGATGTATCTTGCCTTTAATCATCTAGTAAGTCACGGTATCAAGCTTGGAACTTTTCCAACATACCGTCCATCCACTGAAGGTAAAGACAATGCCTGCGACTTCTTCATTCAGTCATCCTTATCACCCTGGAACCTTTCCAGTGATTCTCCCCAGGATCGATTGATACCATCTCAATACAACTAGTGAGAATCCTAACATCCAATTAGATCTATCTCATAGATCCAAAACTCAGGATTTAGGAGGTATCACCTTGATCCTATAGAGAATCTTTGTGATAAGAGAAGATTGACCGAGCGTAGCATAGGAAACTTCTTCCCTATCAAGAGTATATCGTCCACGTACTATACGAGGATCACCACCATACTCCCTACTACCTTGTTGTATATACTTGGTTTGTCTACCATTTTGATGAAGTCAAACTCTTTGACTAGCACATCAAAACAGACGTTCCAACTCCGCGATGCCTGATTTATCCTATAAAACATCTTGCTCACGTTTCCGCTGCTCCCACTATCTACGAAGCCCTCTGGCTGTGTGCTTATAGATGCTCTCTTCCAAATCATCATTTAGAAAAGCTGTCATAACACCCAACTGCCAGATATCATAGTCATCGTATGTAGCAGCGGCAAGTAGGATCTGGATGGACTTAAGCATAGCTTTGAAAGTCTCAACTTTTCCATGTACACCAAGTAATCTTCTCAAGATATACTTGCTCCTGATGGGGATTTAACCTTTCAGATAAAGCAACCAAAGTCCATACTTTGTTGGTGTATAAGGATTCCATCTCAGATCGCTAAGCAACCAGCCATTCCCACAGGTTCCCCACTCCTGATGGCCTGCTCGAAACTACTTGGGTCATCATCTCATGACGCAATCCTTGCTCCCACTGTCATAGAGAAACCGAAGTATCTCTCAGGTGGATGAGGAACCCTACCAGATCGGCAGAGAGGCTGAGGTTCCTTGGAAACTATTGAATCCTCCAGGTTTACCAAATCATCAGCTGTAGTTTGTATAGCTGGAACTCCATCCAGTTCTACCCCATGACCACTAATTTCTTCACAAGAAATTCCCTTTTCCTCAAAAAATGGTATGCCGAGAAATAAAACATCTCTTGTTCCTCAGTGTGGTAGAAGATATTCCCTTGCGAGTGCTTGGGATATCCAATAAACTTCCACAGAACTGACCTTGCCTCGAGCTTGTCCGGATTTTGCTTTTGACATAGCCCGGACAACCCCAAATCTTAACTTCCTTAAGAGATGGGCTCTTACCATACCATATCACATATGGAGTGGTAGGCATCTGATTTGGTTAGAACCCTATTCAATAGGTATGCTACTTCTCAAGTGCATAACACTAAAAGAAAATAGGCAACTCAGTAGTACTCATCATAGAGCACACCATATCACATAGGGTGCGATTGCTCCGCCCCGATACACCGACGTGCTGTGATGTATATGAAGAAGTAATGCTGAGAGAGAATCTCATTCTCTTTTAGAATATTCTAGGAATTCCGTGCTCATGTATTCTCCTCCTTGATCTCATCAAAGGACATAATACTTTTACCCGTTTTTGGTTCTCTACTTCTAACTTATATTCATTGAATTTCTCAAAAGTTCCAGACTTGTGTTTCAACAGGAACATATGTCCGGATATTGAGAGATAATCAATGAATGTAATGAAGTACAAAGTACCGGTCATGTCATGTGTAGACAGGGGACTTTCATACATCAACATGTATCAATCCCAAGAGTTCACTAACTCTTTCTCTGTTTCCAATAAACGGAGCTATGGTCATCTTATCTTTGTGACATGACTGGCAAGTTTTACAAGATGTAAATACAAACTAATTTAAATATGCATCTTTATGTAACTTCAGCTAGTCGGGTCGCATTAATATGACCTAGTCTACAATGCCTCAAGAAGGATTCGTTCATTTCTGAACTCTTCCTCTTGTGCGTGTTCTGTACGTTAAGAACTGTGGTTTGATTTAGAACGTCTATGCTTTTAGATAACGTGCCTGAACTGATCAACTCTTGATATAGGAAATGTTCAAAACATTATCCAACAATACAAAATTATATCCCTCTTTACTAATAAAGAGACTGATATGATGTTGTATGTCAGGTTCGGTATCTAATAACATTCGTTCAGAATCAATGTATTCTGATAATACAGGGTGATAACTGCCAACAGACTTGGCTGCAACACTTGCATCATTTCCAACTCTTGAAACTTATCACCCGTTCTCAGTTCTCTACCTCTCCGTAGCCCATGTAACAAATTACATTTGTGGGATCCTGATCCGGTATCTCATACCCAGGACGTAAAGGATACTGAGAAACAGTTCTCGGTAACGAACACACCCAAAGAAGATGCATCAGCATGCACTTTCTTCATTTGGGCGGCACGGGAATTCTGGTAATCCTCTATTTCCTGCTCTGTCTTATAACAATTATAAGTTGGAGCGGGACCAACGTTCCCTAGCGCAGTATAACAAGCGGGTTCGGCCAATACATCCGTATTATTATCTTGGTTAAGGCGTGACATGGTCGCTACCTGGAGAGAGATAGAAGAAAACACTCAGCGTATGCTCTTGCAAGATTAGATTGGTTATTAATATATCTAATCAGGATGTCTCCCACTGTTTTAGTCAAATCTTCCTTCTAACCCTAAAAGGAAAGACTATCCGGGATTAATTACACTCTACAAGTTCGCCAATTTTTCAGCCAGGCCAGTGCCGGTACTTTGATGGAGGTTCCCTGCACTTTCGCACGGACCTAATTAAAATAAACCTCGTTTTCCCAGGGGTGTAACCCCGTTGACACCTTTCTAGACACCTACTTGATCGACTAATTGTAATGTGTAAAACTCTACCAGGAGTAACTCTTACTCGCAGCGGGTATCGGGATCCAACTATCTCATAGAAGGTATGCAATCTCATTGCAAATTTCAACTCTTGAAATTCCCAATAATATTTTTCCCCTAGTAGCTATATGACCTTAACATAGTCAACAAATCATAAGTGCTAGTCAAGTTCAACCCATCATTTCTTGATTGATTTAAACCCACCCGCACGACCTTTAACATAGTCAACAAAGTCGCATGACTACCCTAATCCAATCGCATCATATGCTTATACAGATAAGCACTAATCAGCTACCACACACTACGCCTTAACATAGTCAACAAACGTAGCACAAATACTAACTAGTACTTTATCTGAAATGACGGAGGGCTACGAAAAGTTTTTAAGAAAACCCTTTGCGTAATGAACTTGATATTGTTGTAGAATCGAGTGATTTTAATTGGAATGTTTTTGAGGCCTTTTCTAGTTTTGCTAAAGAGGTCACTCCCGGTGAAGGGATCGTTGGCTCTTTCTTTATCGAATAAGGTGCAGGATATTTCACAAATACCACTATGCAAAGCAATAACTATAAAAACAATCAAAAGACAAACTGGGTTTATAGCATCTGCTAGTTTCGCTAAAGAGGTCACTCCCGGTGAAGGGATCTCGGCTCTTTCCATATCGAATAAGGTGCTGGATGTTCTACAAGGAACACCGCTATGCAAAGCAAGAACTAGAGCTACCTGTTTTCGAGACAAGTTTCTACAACAAATTTAGGTTTCTTTTAGTTTCATCAATCTCTTCACAAGCATCACATTTGAAACGAAATCAACAATATATAATATATATCTCATATATATAATATAAACATTCGTCTCAGGTAGTAATATGATCTCATCACAGAACATTGCAGCAGAAGATAACATATGAAATATTGGATATACTAGGATTTCCGTGTTTTATGCGAGCCTGTATAAAACGCGGATTCCACGGTCGCGATGAATAGCTAAACCTATATCCCTAGACCCCTACGAGAGCAGCAAGTAACACTGCCAATTCTAGGGTTAAGAGACCCGATCTCAACTCTTCAAGATGGCCTCCCACTGGACCCTAGAACCCGGTTACTTGTGCTCCCCTCCTTCGGTCTACCTAATGCGGAAAAGTAAATAATATACAATGGTGACATCATCCTCATCCCGGAAGTGCCCCAATAAAAGAATATTACATACAAATGAATTTTACATGAATGAAAATGAAAAACTCTCATCTCACATAAAACCCCCGGCTATTCAAAACATGACGATCCAATATAACATATCACAGCAACACATAATATCACATATCATCAACGTAAGTAAATATGCGTATCCCAATTGTCGTTGATGTATAGCAACGAAACCGGCGATACACCACATATTACACTTACGGTCACAGAAAATAAAGTGTAAAACTACAACAGTTGGAATCCGCAACCTTCTTAGACATCTCATGCCTAACCAAATGAATTCCTCAGACATCGCATGCCTAACAATTATAAACCCCGCATTTTAGTGTCAATATCGAAAACTCTTTTCAATATTTAGTCGGGCAATTCAACAAGATTCCCGACATCCTGATCGAATGCTCGTCGCAAACTTTAGTAGACGGCCGCACCCCCGGATGCCGTCGACGAAGTGCACTAAGGCGGAACACCGCTGCCGCGAGTACCCGAACGGATGCTTTTGGCGACGGGGTTCTCCTACAGTCACTTAGTCGGGGCTATGAGACGTGGCTATCTATTAAGTTTACCCGGCGAGTATCCGCGTATACTACGTGATTGCGACGGATTTTTGATCACATCAAAATCCCGTGGCAACCGATGAAATGAGACTAAACTGCTAGATTTATAACATTCAAATTAGTTATCTCATAACTACTTGTGGATTCCAAATATTGTATCACATTCCAGATAAATAGACAATGTTAAATTTTCCGATCGAATAAACAAACACCCAAGATTTCCCAAATAGCTCAACACTTGAGCGGAGTTCAAAAAGTATCCATCACATGCCACAGTACCAATGGTCCAGCCATAGAAGAGTCAAACCAACGCCTCACATGTGGCAACGACGTACTGCCCCAAACCCTAAGGTTTAGAGGCGGTTCAGACGGTCACATAATCGAGTTAAGGTTTGTGTTCTTCTAGAGGGTCCACCGCGTTACTTGCACGACTATGAATGTTCTTTAATTAAGGAAAAAATCCAACACTTGGAAATTTTCCGGCAGGGGAAAAAGTGAGTTATTGATATCCGTTCGAACTTTTTAACACATTCTAAATTACCCGGAAAAACTTAAACGAAGTTAAACTTTCCGATCGAATCAACGAATACAAAAGATCTCCAGAAAACTCAACACTTGAGCAGAATTAAAAGTTCCCAGAAGCATGAAAAAATACCTACGGATGTTACTATGAAAAATACAACCCTAATGCTCAGAGATCGCCGTGGAACCGCCGCGCAAGGCATGGTATTGCCGCTGTTCCGCGGCGGCTTGATGGGATTAGAAGTTCATTTTTCACAGTAATCCTTAGAATTCCCTGCTTAATTTTCTGAGTATTTTTAATACAGAAAAATCAACATTTTAAAAAATTTCCAGAGAGGGGGGTATATTTCGACGTTTCAGGGTTCGATTGGACTTTAAACTTCGTCTAGACATCGCCTAAAGCTCTAGCTTGGCTCTGATACCACTGTAGGGTTACTAGGCACTATCACAAGGTTCTACAAAGCATTAACTATGCCCGATTTAAAATTTAGAAGTGCCAAACAACCTAAAGCGAGGATCTTTGCTAGATTATTAGGGTTAAACATGCAAGTAAATATCTTTACAACTAAGAGAGAGGGATTACAACCTTTGTAGTCCACTCCTTCGTTTCATAAGCTCCGAGAAGTAGTCCCTTCACCTCAATCCATGATCTCTCGGACTTAAGAGAAGCTCCACAAGCCGAACGATCCATGCTTTCTTGAAGTCTTCCTTTTCGAAGATGATCTACCTTGAAGTTCCTTTAACTCAAGCTCTCACTTATCTAATCAAGTATTAGACAAGTGAACACCCTAATCTAAGTGGCTAGAATAGATGAGGATGATGAAGAAGGATTTTAGCTCTATTTTATTTTCTTAATCTCACACTAATTCATCACAAAACCAAAAGCTAGAAAGCTTTGCAAGGAGGAAGAAGAAGATGATTTCTTTTGTGATGAATAATGAATTATTCTTGCGTTTACAAATACAATCCTTGAGTTAAGAATGAGTGGCCTAACTCATGTTGACAATTAACCTAGGGTGAAGGGTTTGGGTTGTGATCGCACGCTTTCGGCGTGTCGGATGTTCAAAGAATTTAAGTGTAACCACGATCAGGACGGTGTCGCTATGCAGCTAGCCGGTTGAGCACGGGTCGGTCCACAGGGAGATGGTGGTATCTTACCTTCTTGTCTTGGACGAGCCAATAAAGAATCTGTATGTTTGTTTGATCTAACCTATGTGTTTATTTGCAAGTATAAAGTTGTTAAGAAGAAAATACGAGATTGTAAGCGAAAGAAATCCGTACTCAAAACCTTTGAGCCGAGTCTTGACCAATTGAAGCTAAGCAATCGGCAACAACGTGGATTAGGGGATTTAAGCACGGTATTCGTGGAATACGGCTTATTTACCCTTGTCCTTCCGTTCTTGTCTCTTGCTTTCGCCTCCGGCCAAACCGAACGCAACCGGTCGTGGTTAGGAATCACCGTTACCTTGTCAGGGTACGGTGCCTAACGGAGCGCTTGCGTATGGTTCGGGCGGAGTTCAAATGGAAAATAACGGGAAAAGGAATTGGCAAAGAAACATTAACTTACAATACCTTATTCATTCTTAACAACAACAATAATTACAACATTCACAAAATAAACAAAAGAGAACAAAAAGAAAAGAACAAAGGAAAGAAAAGATACAAGTAATTAAAGTACATGGAATAAAATTGCATGAAATAAATTGCAAGTAATAAAAGCAAGAATGAAAAATGCAAGAAATAAATAAGCAAATAAAAAGAACACGGAAGTAGAACCCAAGCCAAGCATGTGCTCAATAGCCAACCCTTAAACTTGCAAGCTCAATGAAGAGGTTGCAAGATCAAGGGAAGGGTAAAGAACGCATGTGAAGTGAAGAACTAGTCCCGTGAGAAAATACGACCTTTGAGATCAATAACTAACCCTTAACCATTCAAGCTCAATGAAGAGGTTGAATGAGCAAGAGAAAGCAAAAATCTCAAAGGGGAAGAAGAAACACAAAAGAATGATACAAAACCCTCATCTTTATTCACATCCACAAAAAGCTCTCACTACAATTCATGGAAGAGGAATGAAGAAGAAGAAGAAGAACTATACAAAATCCTAACAAAAGAGGCTACAAGAATGAACTAAAGAATGGCCCCTTGGTTGAGCTCAGTTCTACTGTATTTATAGGCAGGGAGTTGAAGTTCTAGGGCAACCAGAAGACCATACATGCAAAGATCAAACTGCCCCCAAAAGACGACAGTGAGAGGACACAGTACGGCCGCGGATCCGCCGCCAATACCCCCTATTGGCCGCGAATCCGCGGCCCTATAGTGGGATTAGGGGCTCTGATTTTCTGTGCTTCCCTGGTTTCTTGTCCTTTGTTGTCTGGTATATGTATTTTCTGATAATTCTTTCACAATTCTTCCAGAATTTCTGTTGAGGAAAGGTGGACTTTTTGTGGATGTTTTTGTCATGATTGCCTCGAGCTCCGCGTAGATTTCTTGGAACTTGTTGTTGCCATTGAGCCTTGTGCATGAAGGTGACATTGATTTGACATTTTGTCTTCCTAAACTGGTATCTGGCAACATACGGATGACGAGCGGAGACCGTGTTTTCTCAGTGGTTGGCAGGAACCCGGATTTTGTCGTGTTTTCCATGAATTTACCGTTTTAGAACCGAGAACCTGTATCCTGCAAATATATAACAAACACGGATTAAAAGCACCTACCTATAAACAACCGAGCGAAAGAATGGGCGGTATAAAATGCAGTATTCTGTGATGAACAGGTTGGGTTAGAAATATCAACACAAAATATCAGCAAAATATCTTCGCTTAAAACAAAACATAAAGCTTCTAAAAGCTTCATGAAAATGCTAACCCAAATCAAACCGTAACAATGTTTAATCTCCACAAATTATGTTGCATAAGTAATCATAACTTTTTACAATATTATATATCACATATATAATATTTATTGTAACAAAATAAAATAATACAATTAACATATATCAATGTATTACCCGAGTGAGAAAAAGAATCTTTAAGTGAGCTTATATTAGTTAATGTAATTTAATATATCAAATATATAATTATACATTAAATTATCGAATCAACACTAGATCCGATAATCCGGCTATTTCACAAATAACCGACTAATATAATCTGTATTAGTTCATCGAATCAACACTTGATCCGATGACCCGGCTATATCACATATACCCGGCCGATATCTCATATCGCGAGAATCTAATACGGTATCACATACACGTATTATTCTCGGTCCCGCACATATCACATATATGCTCCTACTCCGTTTTGCTTAAGCCAGGAAACCTCTGTGTAGTACTCTAAAGAATCGTCAATACGCCGGCAGTGGGTGATGATCATATCAAACACCCACAAGTTGCAAGCGGTCAGCTAAATGTAACAGCCACTTAGGTATTGAGCGATCAGAAGATCAACAAGAAAGCCTGTACATTCTCCTGCGAATCCAATCAGTAACACTCCCGTACAGTCCGGTCTCTTCGTCTGATATGTCGCATATCTGGCCTAGGGGTGGTAAACGTCAGACCCCAGTAGCTTGATAAATCATATCGATATGAGGTCCATAACAGTTTGAGAAACTACTGATAACACTTACCAGTAAATCTCAGCAACCCTTGCCAGGGATTTCCAGTTATAGCCAATCGAACACGGCGCAACATCAACTCCCAATACCGGGAGAGACGAAACCCCTCCTATCGCTCATTGCCTCCATGTGATTCGGGACTGTACCTAAAAGCCACCTTTTTGCACGCCCTCTTGGACGTGGTATGATGGAAATCAAAGCACAGTGGGAATCACACAAGACTTTATGACGATCTCGGGTCTACAGACTAACTTGTACCAGTGTCACCAGAGAACTGCCATCTGACGTTAGGTATAATACCATCTGGGAGTTCTCGGCATGTCCGTCCAGTGTACCCAGTCTCCACTGAGCACCCGTATACCTTCTCTGATGTCAAACACCAATGGATATGGGATCATCCATCGCCCATCATATGGGTCAAGAAGCGCATACGCTAGTCTACTCTAGAGTATCGATGCCCTATCTCGGTATTCCCACGACTAGGAACATTTGAAGGATGTACTTAGCGACTACACTGTCCCCAGTAGTATGAACTGCATAATAATCCTGGTAGTCAAGTACTCATCCTAAGGGCTTTATCAACATGTGACATAGAGACAATAAGAGTACATGTTAAGATAAAGAGTAACCAGATAGCATACTATCATGTCGAGCAAGAAAGTCCTCCCTATATAAATCCAAGCATCCACTGCAATATACAACGTATGTACAGTAATGGATACTAGGGCATACATATAACTAACTTGAGATTTACTTGATATTGTACATTCAGGATATGTGATACTTATATGATATGAGAGCCAATTTGGGGGCTGATTTGAGGAAATTGGGATTTGGATTGTCTTAATGGATTTTGATCCTACCACGATATTAGGAATCCGTGGAAATGACATGTTTCACCCCATACTCCACATTTATTGTTTATGCACTGCTTCATGTATTAGTAGTACCTATTAGTGTACCTTTCATGACTGTTGCATTTACATACTTCATTTTATATGCATTGTTTCATGTGTTAGTTGTACCTGCTAGAGTACCTTTCATGACTATTGCAAATATACATTTTCATATCATTATTGCATGATTATTGCATACCGATTATCATATTATTGCTTCATATAGTTGTAGTAACTATTAATGTACCTTTCATGATTATTATATTCATATGACTTTTTACTGCTATTAGCTTACATATGTTAGATTCGTGCTGTACGTGCATACTTGCGATTACCTGCATATTTTATTTACTATTCACGAGTTGGCAACTCACCCCCATTGTGCCACAGTTTGTTTTGCATGTTGTTCTCCAGAGTAGTCGAGGCAGGCTATTCATCTATCTAATCATTTTTTGCTACGGATACCGCATCGGCTCACAGTGTGCAGTTTTGCTTTAGGTAGGTTATGTGGTTATTCATTGTTGTATTGTATATTCGTTGTATCCCTATACTCTCCATCTACTACTTTCATGTTTGACTTAGAGACTTGATGTGAGGACGATATTGTATATTATTTTGTGACTTGGTTGTCTTTTATACAGTTTCCTTTTTATCGTCTTTTATTTCTTCGCTACGGCGTCGTATATCTATTGTGGTGGTTGTTTTCCAACTTTGGGCGTGTATTTGCTCCCGTTTAGGGATGCTTTACTTATATTTATGTTGTACTCATTTTTGGGGCAGGTTTTTACAAAGGAGGTGCTCCCAAAATTTTAAAGGAAATAAAGTTGGACTTTTAAAGAATTTGGGTTGAGATTTCAAAGATTTTAAAAATGTTATTACTTCTTACTACTTTTGATGGTTTAGATTGTGTTGGGATTCCTCAGCACCTAGCCTAGAGTTTGCAAGCATCACTCATGCCACAACAAAAATTAATGGGGGTGCTAAGCAATCAACCTCAAGATCATACTAGAAAACTAGGGTAACACAATTTGTAATCTAACATTTCAAAGAGAAGTGAATGAAAATACAACCTTTATAGATCCGGTCCTTCCTTCTAAAGCTTCGAGTTGACGTCCCTTCGCTGCGATCATCGAGATCCCGGACTCTAGTGATGGTTTCCTCGGAGAAATGAACGGGCTAGCTCGTTGACTTCGAGGCCGAAGATGATCTACGTCGAGAAGACTCAAACTCAAGCTCCATCTTCACTAGGTCAAGAACTTTGTGAAGAGAACACCCTAAACTAAATGGTAAGTAGTAGAGGATGATGAAATAGGAAGTGGGTTCACTTTGGATTTTGATTTCTCACTTTATTTCTTCACTTGAAAAATTCTAGATAGCTTTTCTTCTTGATGAAAAAGAAGAAGAAGAAAGAATAATAATTAGAAAAGAATAAACAATTGAAGATAATCATAATGCAACCATGGGTGAGTTAGTTATATCAACTAACCTTTGTAAAGATATAACCATGATTAATTATAATGGTTTGGTTAATAAATATCTTGATCAAGACAAAATAAGTGGACTTTGTCAAAGATGCTTCAAGCTTCATGAAGCTTCAAGCCATGACAAAAGAAACCACCATTTTGAATAATTAAGATAAATAAAAACCTAAATTATAATTAACATGGTGTATGTCACACACACACCCATGTTTGCATGTATCATCAACCATGATACAAACATGTACACAATTATATATCACATATATACTTTATGCACATCAAGTAAGAAAAACAATCTTAAGTGAACAATACTAGTTAATGTAAAGTAATATATCAAATATATAATTATACATTAAATCATTTAATCAACACTTGAATTAATGATCCGGTCATATCGCATATAACCGACTAATATCTAGTGTATCAATATATCGAATCAACACTTGATTCGGTAACCCGGCTATATCACATATAACCGACCGATGATACAAATCGCGAGAATGGAATACAATATCATATACTGGTATTATTCTCGGTCCCGCGCATATCTCATATGCGCTCCTATTTCGTTTCGCTTGAGCCAGGAAACCTCTGTGTAGGACTCTAAAGACTCGTCAATACGCCGGCAGTAGGTGGTGATCATATCAGCCACCCACAAGCCGCAAACGGTCTGCTAAACGTAACGACCACCCAGGTATGGAGCGATCAGAAGATCAACGAGCAAGCCTGCTCACACTCCTGCGAATCCAATCAGTAACACTTACTGCACAGTCCGGTTTGTTCGTCTGATATGTCGCATATCTCGCCTACGGGTGGTAAACGTCTGACCCCGGTAGCTTGATAAGTCATACTGATGTAAGGTCCATAACAAGCGTGAAACTACTAATAACACTTACCAGTAAATCACATCAACCCTGGTGAGGGATTTCCAGTTATGGCCAGTCGAGCATAGCGCAACATTAACCCCCAATACCGGAAGAGACGAATCCCTTCCTATCGCTCATTGCCTCCATGTGACTCGGGACGGTACCCAAAACCCACCTATTTGCACGACTCAGTAGAGCCATGGTAGGATGGAAATCAAAGCACAGTGGGAGACACACAAGACTCTATGACGATCTCGGGTCAACAGACTAAGCTGTACCAGTGTCACCAGAGAACTGCCATCTGACGTGAGGTATAATACCATCTGGGAGGTCTCGGCGAGTCCGTTCAGTATACCCTTTCTCCACTGAGCACCCGCATACCATCTCTGATGCCAAACACCAATGGATATGGGATCATCCATCGCCCATCACATGGGTCGAGAAGATATACGCTAGTCTACTCTGGAATATCGATGCCCCGTCTCGATATTCCCATGACTAGGAACATTGAAGTATGTACTCATGGACTACCCTGGCCCCACTAGTATGATCTACATCATAGTCCTGGAAGTCGAGTACACATCCTAAGGGCTTTATCAACATGTAACAAAGAGACAATAAGTGTACATGTTAAGATAAAAAGCAACCGGATAGCATACTATCATGTCGAGCAAGAAAGTCCTCCCTATATATGTCCCAGCATCCACCATAATATACAACTCATGTACAATAATGGCCTCTAGGGCATACATACAACTAACAATCTCTCACTTGCACTAGGGCCATCATATAGCAGTGGTTGTAGTATCTCATACTCAACGATCCCATAAAAGTCTCTCTCTGGGAAAAGGCCTTTGTGAGTGGATCCGCCGTATTTTCCTCTGAGTCTACTCTCCTAACCTCGATCTCCCTGGAGATCAGCTATCTCCATGATCAGGTGATACTGCCTTAGAATATGTCTGGTTCACTGATAGGACCGTGGTTCCTGGGCTAAAGCCTCACCTCCATTGTCACACAATGGTAGGAACCTAGTTCATCTCATGAACTAATATACACCCAAACTGCCTCTTTGGTAGTATCTTAGATAGCGATGTCACCAGCCTTTATCGTCTAGTCTGCCACGGTATCTAGCTTGGAACTCTTCCAACATACCATCCCTCCACTGAGGGTAAAGACAATGCTTGTGACTGACATTCAGTCGTCTTTACTACTCTGAAAGCTATCCAGTGATTCTCCCCAGGATCAATTGATACCATCTCACTACACCCAGTGAGAATCCTAACATCCATTTAGATCTATCTCATAGATCCAAAACCCAGGATTTAGGAGGTATCACCTAGATCCTACTTAGAGAATCAATATGATAAGAGGAGATTGACCGAGTGTAGCATAGGAAACTCTTTTCCTATCAAGAGTATGTCATCCATGTACAGTACGAGGAAGACCACCTTACTCTCTACTACCTTTTTGTTTATATAAGGTTCATCTACCATTTTGATGAAGTCAAACACTTTGACTACCATATCAAAACAGATGTTCCAACTCCGTGATTCCTGCTTTATCCCATAAAGTATCTTACACACGTTTCCACTGTTCCCACTGTCTACGAAGCCCTCTGGCTGTGTACTTATAGACGCTCTCTTCTAAATAAATATTTAGAAAAGCAGTCATGACACCCAACCGCCAGATATCGTAGTCATGGTATGTAGCAGTGGCAAGTTGGATCCGGACGGACTTAAGCATAGCCACTGGAAAAGGTTTCATCATTATCCATGCCTGGTCGATGATGAAAACCTTTAACAAGTCTAGCTTTGAAAGTCTCAACTTTTTCATCTACACCAAGTAATCTTCTCAAGATATACTTGCTCCTGATGGGGATTTAACCCTTCAGATATAGCAGCCAAAGTCTATACTTTGTTGGTGTACATGGATTCCATCTCAGATCACTATACATCCAGCTATTCTTATAGAGTCCTCACTCTTGATGGCCTGCTCAAAACTAGTTGGGTCATCATCTCATGATGCAATCCTCGGTCCCACTGTCATCGAGGAACCGAAGTATCTCTCAGGCGGATGAGGAACCCTGCTAGATTGGCGGAGAGGCTGAGGTTCGTCGGGGACTATTGAATCCTTTGGTTCTACCAAATCATCTGCTGTAGTTTATATAGCTAGAACTCCTTCCAGTTCTACAGAACTGACTTTGCCTCGAGCGTGTCCGGATTTTGCTTTTAGACATTGGCCGAACAACCCAAATCTTAACTTACTTAAGACATGGGCTCTTCCCATACCATATCATATATGGAGTGGTAGGTACCAGATTTGGTTGGAACCCAACTCAATACGTATGCAACTTCTCAAGTGCATAACCCCCCAAAAAAATAGGCAACTCAGTAGTACTCATCATAGAGCGCACCATATCATATAGGGTGCGATTGCCCCACCCCGATATACCATTATGCTATGGTGTATACGGAGGAGTAATGCTGAGGGAGAATCACATTCTCCTTTAGAATAGTCCAGGATCTCAATGCCTACTATTCTCCTCCCTGATCACATCAAAGGACATAATACTTACACCTATATTGATTCTCTACTTCTATCTTATATTCATTAAATTTCTCAGAAGCTTCAGACATGTGTTTCAATAGGAACATGTGTCCGAATCTTGAGAAATCATCAGTGAATGTAAGGAAGTACAAAGAACCAGTCCGGGCATATGTAGACCGGGGCCCTTCATACATCACTATGTATCAGTCCCAAGGGTTCACTAACCCTTTCTCTGTTTCAAGTAAACTTAACTATGGTCATCTTATCTTTGTGACATGACTGGCAGGTTTCACAAGATGTAAATTCAAACTGATTTAAATATGCATCTAAATGTAACTTAGTTAGTCGGTTCACATTGATATGACCTAGTCTACAATGCCTCAAGAAGGATTCGTTCATTTATGAACTCTTCCTCTTGTGTGTGTTCTGTACATTAGGAACTGTGGTTTGATTTGGAATGTATATGCTTTTAAATAACGTGCCTGAACCGATCAACTCTTGATATAGGAAATGTTCAAAACATTATCCAACAATACAAAATTATATCCTTCTTTACTAAATAAAGAGATTGATATGATGTTGTATATCAGGTTCGGTATCTAATAGCATTCGTTCAGAATCAATGTATTTGGTGATACAGGGTGATAACTTCCAACACCTTAGCTGTAACAATTACACCATTTTCAACTCTTGAAACTTATCACCCGTTCTCAGTTCTCTACCTATCTGTAGCCCATGTAACAGATTACATTATCCGGGATCCTGATCCGGTATCTAAAACCAAGGACGTAGAGGATACTGAGAAATAGTTCTATGTAATGAACACACCCAAGGAGATGCATCATCATGCATTTTCTTCGTTTTGGCGGCATGGGAATCATGGTATTCCCCTATTTCCTGCTCGGTCTTATAACAATTATAAGTTGGAGCGGGACCAACGTTCCCCAGCTTAGTATAACAAGCGGGTTCGGTCAATACATCCATATTATTATCTTGATTAAGACGTGACATGGTCTCTACTTGGAGAGAGAGAGAAGAAAACAATCTGCGTGCGCTCTTGCAACATTAGATTGGTTATATATTTTATCTAATCAGGATGGCTCCCACTGTTTTTATCAAATCTTCCTTCAAACCTTAAAAGGAAAGACTAGCCGGGATTAATTACACTCTACAAGTTCGCCAATCTTTCAGCTAGGCCAGTGTCGGTACTTTGAGGGAGGTTCCCCGTGCTTTCGCACGGACCTAATTCAAATAAACCTCGTTTTCCCAGGGGCGTAACCCCATTGACACCTTTCTAGACACCTACTTGATCGGCTAATTGTAAAGTGCAAAACTCTTCCAGGAGTAACAATTACTCGCAGTGGGTATCAGGATCTAACTATCATATAGAAGGTATGCAATCTCATTGCAAATTTCTACACTTGAAACTCCCAATAATGGTTTTTACCCCTAGCACTTATGATCTTGACTATGATCAACATATCACAAGCACTAGTCAAGTTCTACCCGTCATTTCGTGATTAATTAGACCCACCCACATGACCTTGACTATGATCAACATATCATATGACTGTCCTAACTAATCGCATCATATGCTGTGTAGGAAGACATCACTCAGTTACCGTACACTGCGCCTTGACTATGATCAACATACGCAGCACAAATACTAAGTACTCTACTTCCTAAAATGACAGAGGGTTGCGGATGGTTTTTAAGAAAACCTTTAACGCTTTGAACTCAATATCGTTGCAGAATCAAATGGTTTAAAATGGAGTGTTTTTTAGGCTTTTTTCTAGTTTCTCTAAAGAGGTCACTCCCGATGAAAGGATCTCGGCTCTTTCCTCGTCGAATGAGGTGTAGGATATTCACAATACCACTATGCAAAGAAAGAACTAGAAAAAGAAATCAAAAGACAAACTGAAGGTTGTAGCATCTTCTAGTTATTGCTAAAGAGGTCACTCCCGGTGAAGGGATCTCGGCTCTTTCCTTATCGAATAAGGTGCTGGATGTTCTACAAGGAACACCGCTATGCAAAGCAACAACTAGAGCTACCTAATTTTTGAAATTCGATTCCACAACATCTTTTAGGTTTATTTTCTTTCATTAATCTCATTAATGAATGTCCCATCATTTAAATCACCTAAACATCACAGATAAATACAACGTACACTTATGCCATCCGCATTCGCCTCGATGTCCGGTTATGCACCGTTAGGTTAGGTAACTAACGGCATAGCGGGGCAGGGCTAGCTGTAGGGTTAGCTTAGCACCTTAGCAAGGTTTTGGAAAGCATCAATCATGCTACTTTAAAATTTTTGGGGTGCTAAACAAACCCTAACCAAGATCTTAACTAGAGTATTAGGATAAACAAGCATGTAAACAACTTTACATCTAAGAGTTAGGGATTAGAATCTTTGTAGTCCGTTCCTTCACTTCAAAAGCTCCGTGCTGAGGTCCCTTCGCTGCGATCATCGAGTACCTGGACTCAAGAGAGGCTCCATGAAGAGAAAGATGCAAGCTTGCTTCCAATCTTCAACAACTAAGATGATCTACCTTGAAGAATATCAAACCCAAGCTCATGCTTCACTAATCAAGTATTAGCAAAGCAAACACCCTAATCTATGTGGCTAGAATAGATGAGGATGATGAAGTAGCAATTTATCTCTCTTTTATTTTCTTTATCTCACTCAATATCATCACAAACACAAAAGCTAGAAAGCTTTTTTCAAGATGAAGAAGAAGAAGAATCTCTTTTGTGATGAATAATAAATTATTGTATGAGGTTAGAATTGCAATCATGGGTTAAAGAAAACATCCTTAACTCTTGTAGAGAATAAACCATGGGTTGAGATTTGGGTTGGGTTACCAAATATCTTCACAAAATATCAAAGGATGAAGACTAAAATCAAAGCTTCAAGAAGCTTCCACAAAGTTCATCCATAACATTTGCCCTAATCCAAACCCTAACATGTTTTATTCTCAAAACCCTAGTTGCAATTTTAAACCTTACATGTTACAATATTATATATCACATATATAATATATTTTGTAACAAAATAAAATAATACAATTAACATATATCACATATATATCAATGTATTATCCATGTGAGAAAAAGAACCTTTAAGTGAGCTTATATTAGTTAATGTAATATAATATATCAAATATATAATTATACATTAAATTATCGAATCAATACTTGATCCGATAATCCGGCTATTTCATAAATAACCGACTAATATAATCTGTATCAGTTCATCGAATCAACACTTGATCCGATAACCCGACTATATCACATATACTCGACCGATATCACATATCACGATAATCCAATACGGTATCGCATACACGTATTATTCTTGGTCCCATACATATCACATATGTGCTCCTACTCCGTTTTGCATGAGCCAGGAAACCTCTGTATAGGACTCTAAAGAATCGTCAATACGCCGGCAGTGGGTGATGATCATATCAAACACCCACAAGCTGCAAGCGGTCAGCTAAACGTAACAGCTACCTAGGTATTGAGCAATCAGAAGATCAACAAGCAAGCCTGTACATTCTCCTGTGAATCCAACCAGTAACACTCCCGTACTGTCCGGTCTCTTCGTCTGATATGTCGCATATCTCTCCTAGGGGTGGTAAACGTCAGACCCCAGTAGCTTGATAAGTCGTGTCGATATGAGGTCCATAACAGTTCGAGAAACTACTAATAACACTTACCAGTAAATCTCAGCAACCCTGGCCAGGGATTTCTAGTTATAGCCAATCGAACACAGCGCAACATCAACTCCCTATACCGGGAGAGACAAAACCCTTCCTATCGCTCATTGCCTCCATGTGATTCGGGACTGTACCCAAAAGCCACCATTTTGCACGCCGTTTTGGACATGGTATGATGCAAATCAAAGCACAGTGGGAATCACACAAGACTCTATGACGATCTCGGGTCTACAGACTAACCTGTACCAGTGTCACCAGAGAACTGCCATTTGACGTGAGGTATAATATCATTTGGGAGTTCTCGGCGAGTCCGTCCAGTGTACTCAGTCTCCACTGAGCACTCGTATACCTTCTCTGATGTCAAACACCAATGGATATGGGATCATCCATCGCCCATCATATGGGTCAAGAAGCGCATACACTAGTCTACTCTGGAGTATCGATGCCCTATCTCGGTACTCCCATGACTAGGAACATTTGAAGGATGTACTTAGCGACTACACTGTCCCTACTAGTATGATCTGCATCATAGTCCTGGTAGTCAAATACTCATCCTAAGGGCTTTATCAACATGTAACATAGAGACAATCAGAGTACATGTTAAGATAAAGGGCAACCAGATAGCATACTATCATGTCGAGCAAGAAAGTCCTCCCTATATATGTCCAAGCATCCACTACAATATACAACGTATGTACAGTAATGGCCTCTAGGGCATACATATAACTAACACTAGCGCGGGTGTAAAACATAAGCAACGTCTATATAATATATCATATATACTATATACAGTATCTATCTCAACATATCACATGATCACATCACATATAACGCAGCAGAAAAAAACATATGAAATATTGGATATACTAGGATGTCCGTGTTTTATTTTGAGCCTATATAAAACACGGATTCTACGGTCGTGATGAATAGCCAATCCCACACCCCTAGACCCCTACGAGAGTGGCAAGCAACTCTACCAATTCTAGCGTTAGGAGGCCCGGACTCGACTCCTCGAGATGGTCTCCCACTGGACCCTAGAACCCGGTTACTTGTGCTCCCCTCCTTGGGTCTATCCAAAGTAAATAATATACATCAACGGTGACATCTTCCTCAACCCTGAAGTGCCCCAATAAAAGAATATTACATACAAGTTTTTACATGAATGAAAATGAAAAACACTTATCTCACATAAAAAAACCCAGCTATTTAAACACGACGATCCAATATAACATATCCAGCAACACATAACATCATATGTCATCAACGTAAGTAAATACGCGCATCCCAATTGTCGTTGATGTATAGCAACGAAACCGGCGATACTCCACATAGTACACTTACGGTCACAGAAAAGAAAATGAAAACTACAACAATTGGAATCTGCAACAACTTTAGACATCATAAACCCGTAATATCTTATATTGCGGATTTCATGCCTAACAAATGAATTCCTTAGACATCGCATGCCTAACAATTATAAACCCCGCATTTTAGTCTCGATATTGAAAACACTTTCCAATAATCAGTCGGGCAATTCAACAATATTCCCGACATTCCGATCGAATGCTCGTTGGAAACTTAAGAAGACAACCACACCCCCGATACCGACGACAAAGTGCACATCGGCGGAACACCACGGCCGCGAGCCCCTGGACGGATGCTTTTTGGCTACAGAGTTCTCCTATAGTCACTTGGTCGGGGTTTTGGGGCGTAGCTATCTAGTAATGTTACCCGGCGAGTATCCGAATACACAAAGTGATTGCGACGGACTTTTGATCGCATCAAAATCCCGTGGCAACCGATCAAATGAGACTAAATTGCTAGACTTATAAAATTCAAATATTGTTGATTCTAAGTATTGTATCACAATATACTAGAAAATGTTAAACGTTTCGAGCGAATCAGCAAATCCCCATAACTCCCAATCAGCTCAACACTTGAACGAAGTTAAAGTACCCAAAACGTGCCACAGTACTTACGATCCATCCGTAGTAGGATCAAACCAACGTCTCACCTATGACACCGCGGAACCACGGCAAACCCTAAGGTTCAAACCGCGGTTCCGAGGGTACAGAATTGAGTTAAGGTTTATGTTCTTCTAGAGGGTCCATAGAGTTACTTGCATGAACATTGAATATAATTAACTTAGAAAAGTTTCAACACTTGGAAATTTCAGAGGGGGTAATGGGGTGAAGTTTGAATTTCGTTTGAAGTGTTAGACATGGTCTAGGTTACCAATTACGATGCTAAAATATACGACTACGAAATACTCCGCAAAGATTCCATTACCAAACTAACATCACATGCAATTCTGGACTAAACAAACAATACCAGAAACCCCAAAATAAGATGTAAAGAGCGCTTGTGAAAAACGAAGAGAAGTGGAGCCTGTACGGTCGGCGACGCCGGAAAAACATGCTTGGTCGCCGATTTTTCTCCGAGCCCCCTTGTTCGTATTTCACTATTGTTCTTACAATTTCCAGTACATCACTCTGCAGTTGCTTAAATAATTTTCAGGCCACTTTTCAAAAAAATTCCAGAGAGCAATTTTCAAGGTTTCCAAAATCGAATTTTTGCGGAGTTTTTCGGTTTCGCATTGTCTTAACATCGTCTAAGTTTCTAGTCAGGCTCTGATACCATGTTGGGTTTCCTCAGCACCTAGCCTAGGATTTTCAAGCATCACTCATGCCATAACAAAAATTAAATGGGGTGCTAAGCAATCAACCTCAAGATCATACTAGAAAACTAGGGTAACACAACTTGTAATCTAACATTACAAAGAGAAGTGAATGAAATACAACCTTTGTAGATTCGGTCCTTCACTTCTAAAGCTCCGTGTTGACGTCCCTTCGCTGTGATCATCGAGATCCCGGACTCTAGTGATGGTTTCCTCGGAGAAATGAACGGGCTAGCTCGTTGACTTCGAGGCCGAAGATGATCTACGTCGAGGAGACTCAAACTCAAGCTCCATATTCACTAGGTCAAGAACTTTGTGAAAAGAATGTTAGTGTATATGCCCTAGAGGCCATTACTGTATCATACTAGTTTGTATATTACTTAATGGAAGCTTGGGATATTCACAGTTGTATATACAATCTTGCTCGAAATGGTAGTATGCTACTTGGTTTGTCTCTGCTTTAATATGTGCATGTGTTTCTTTTAGCATATTGCTGGTATACATATTGGTAGAGCCCTTAGGATCTTTGCTTGATTACCAGCGTTGTGATGGCGCTCGCACTCGTGGGAGCTGGGTAATCTATAAGCACATCCTTATACAGGTCCCTGGTCGTTGGACTATCGAGACAGGGCATCGATACTCCGGAGTAGACTAGCGTATGCGCTTCTCATCCCAGTGTGGGAGACGGTCTGTCCCACAGCCGTTAGTACGTCGTACTTGGGATAGTATGCGGGTGCTCGTTAGGTTACGAGTACACTGGACAGGACTCGTCGGGAACTGTTGGTTGGTAATATACCTATCGTCAGTTATCAGTTCCCAGGTGACATGAGTACAGCTTAGTCCGCTGACTTGACACTGTCACTTCGCCTCGAGTGTGTTCCCACTGCACTTTGATTACTACCCTACCACGGCTCAAAGGAGCTGTGCAAACAGGTAGTTTTTGGGTGCAGTCCCGAAGCACTTGGAGGCAGTGACGGTTAGACAGGATTCGTCTCTCCCGGTATTGGGGGTTGACATCGCGCTGTGTCTAGGAGAGCCATTACACGAGTAGTCCCTGGCCAGGGTAAGCGAGATATACTGGTAGGTTTCCAGTGTTATCTCAGGGTGTTCTGGGCTACACTCCGACACGACTTGTACCGCTATTAGGGGACTGACGTTCACCGCCCCCCTAGGCCCGCCATGCGATGTATCAGACGAACAGACCGGACTGTACGGAGATTGTCACATACAGGCTCAGTAGGAGTGCAGATGGGGTTCACCTCGTCAGTCTTCTTATCGACATCTACCTGGGGACCGTTACGTACAGCTAGTGCCGCTTGCGGTCTGTAGTTAAACCCACTGCCAGCGTAGTGTCGAGTCTTTAGAGTCCCACACAGAGAGCTATTCGCCTTTAGGCAAAATGAGTAGAGGTCGCATGGTTTTGCGACAGGGTTCGTTCACATTCGCGCACTTGTGCACGTTTGCTGTCCGGACAGTTTATACTAGCGGGCTTTGGTTTAAGCCGGATCCTAGTATATGTTTTGAGATTGGTTTTTCTCATTGTGTTCGTGTTCCTCGGATCACGAATGCGGGTGCGTATGCACAGTTGCTTGAGATTGAGGGAGAGGACCTTGATTAGGGTTAATGGCTATTGTCATTTTATTAACCCTAATATTTATGTGTGTGTTATTGTTAATTAGTAATTAGTTTGATAATTATCCATGGTTGTGGTTATTGACCTTTTGACTTCTTTGACTTGTTGACCAAGGTTGACACTTTGACCATCATAATTTCTTTTGGAAGATGCTTTTTGATCTTTGCAATTTGAAATGATAATGGTCATGTCATGATTTACCATGATAATTATCTAGCTAATTATTCAATTAAATTAATTCACACATATTAGTGAGAAGAGCTCTATTATTTTCTTATTCTCTCATATCATTTCTCTCTCTTGTTCATCCTCTCCCTCAAGCTCTCTCCCTCTCATGTGTTGAGAAACAAAAAGCTTGAGAAAAACCTTCACTTGATCCTCTCTACTCTCTTCTAGGGTTCAAGTCTTAGCATTTCTTGCACTCTAGTTACTCTTAGCTTGGAGTTGAAGCTAAAGGTGGTGGCTTTCAAGTGGATCTTTCTTTGACGGAAGAAGACAAGCAAGGTGAGGCCTTTCTACCATTCCGACGAGCAAGGAGAGAAGGAGTTCAAGCTCAAGGTATAACCTTTCTACAACTTAGTTAGTTGTTAGTTTACTTTAGCTAGTTTTCGTTTAGCAAAGATCCTCACAAGCAAGGTCCATGTTGCCTAAGTCATTAAAAATCCGTTTTTTATTATGTTTTCCGCCTCCCCGTAAGCACCGGGGTGGGCAACACGGACTTACAAAGAACACCCTAAACTAAATGGCAAGTAGTATAGGATGATGAAATAGGAAGTGGTTTCACTTTGGATTTTGATTTCTCACTTTATTTCTTCACTTGAAAAATTCTAGAGAGCTTTTCTTCTTGATGAAGAAGAAGAAGAAAGTATAATAATTAGAAAAGAATAAACAATTGAAGATAATCATAATGCAACCATGGGTGAGTTAGTTATATCCACTAACCTTTGTAGATACATAACCATGATTAATTATAATGGTTTGGTTAATAAATATCTTGATCAAGACAAAATAAGTGGACTTTGTCAAAGATGCTTCGAGCTTCATGAAGCTTCAAGCCATGACAAAAGAAGCCACCATTTTAAATAATTAAGATAAATAAAAACCTAAATTATAATTAACATGGTGTATGTCACACACACACCCATGTTTGCATGTATCATCAACCATGATACAAACATGTACACAATTATATATCACATATATACTTTGTGCACATCAAGTGAGAAAAACAATCTTAAGTGAACAAATACTAGTTAATGTAAAGTAATATATCAAATATATAATTATACATTAAATCATTAAATCAACACTTAATTTAGTGATCCGGTCATATCGTATATAACCGACTAATATCTAGTGTATCAATATATCGAATCAACACTTGATTTGGTAACCCGGCTATATCGCATATAACCGACCGATGATACAAATCGCGAGAATAGAATACAGTATCACATACTGGTATTATTCTCGGTCCCGCGCATATTTCATATGCTCTCCTATTTCGTTTTGCTTGAGCCAGGAAACCTCTGTGTAGGACTCTAAAGACTCGTCAATACGCCGGCAGTAGGTGGTGATCATATCAGCCACCCACAAGCCGCAAGCGGTCTGCTAAACGTAACGGCCACCCGAGTATTGAGCGATCAGAAGATCAATGAGCAAGCCAGCTCACACTCCTGCGAATCCAATCAGTAACACTTCCGCACAGTCCGGTCTGTTCGTCTGATATGTCGCATATCTCGCCTCGGGGTGATAAACGTCAGACCCCAATAGCTTGATAAGTCATGTCGATGTAAGGTCCATAACGAGCATGAAACTACTGATAACACTTACCAGTAAATCACATCAACCCTGGCCAGGGATTTCCAGTTATGGCCAGTCGAGCATAGCGCAACATCAACCCCCAATACCGGGAGAGACGAATCCCCTCCTATCGCTCATTGCCTCCGTGTGACTCGGGACTGTACCCAAAAACCGCCTGTTTGCACGACTCAGTAGAGCCATGGTAGGGTGGAAATCAAAGCACAGTGGGAGACATACAAGACTCTATGACGATTTCGGGTCAACAGACTAAGCTGTACCAGTGTCACCAAAGAACTGCCATCTGACGTGAGGTATAATACCATCTGGGAGTTCTCGGCGAGTCCGTTCAGTGTACCCAGTCTCCACTGAGCACCCGCATACCATCTCTGATGTCAAACACTAATAGATATGGGATCATCCATCGTCCATCATATGGGTCGAGACGATATACGCAAGTCTACTCTAGAATATCGATGCCCCGTCTCGATATTCTAATGACTAGGAACATTGAAGGATGTACTCATGGACAACCCAGGCCCCACTAGTATGATCTACATCATAGTCTTGGAAGTCGAGTACACATCCTACGGGCTTTATCAACATGTAACAGAGAGACAATAAGTGTACATGTTAAGATAAAGAGCAACCAGATAGCGTACTATCTGCAGGGTTACTAGGCACACGCACAAGGGTCTATAAGGCATCAATCATGCCCGATTTAAAATTTAGCCGTGCCGAACAATCCTAAACCAAGATCTTAGACTAGAGATTAGGCGAAACAAAGCATGTTAAACACTTTAACATCTAAGAGTTTGGGATTACAACCTTTGTAGTCCGGTCCTTCACTTCATAAGCTCCGTGTTGTGGTTCCTTCACTGCGATCATCAAGTTCCGGACTCTCGAGAGGCTCCAAAAAGAGAAAGATGCAAGCTTGCTTCCGATCTTCGATAACAAAGATGATCTACCTTGAAGTTTCATTAACACAAGCTCTCACTCACTAAATAAAGTGAGAACCCTAATCTAAATGGGGAGGATAGATTAGGATGATAAAGTAGAATTTTAGCTCTCATTTATTATCTTAATCTCACTCATTTTCATCACTAAGCAAAAAGCTAGAAAACTTTTGCATCAAGGAAGAAGAAGAAGAATAGTGATCCTTTTGTGATGAATAATGAAAGTGGTCATATCATTACCAAAGCAACCATGGTTAAGTCAAGAAAAGACTTAACCATTGTAGAGATCTAACCATGGTTAAGGGTGTGGGTTGGGTTAAGTAAATATCTTGCAAAATATCTTTGCAAAAACAAAAAGGAAACCTTCTAGAAGGTTCAAGAAAGAACTAACCCAAATCAAACCCTAACCTTGTTTAATCTCCACTAAACATGTTGCATTAGTAATCATATCATGTTACAATATTATATATCACATATACAATATTTATTGTAACAAAATAAAATAATACAATTAACATATATCGCATATATATCAATGTATTACAGGAGTGAGAAAAAGAATCTTTTAGTGAGCTTATATCAGTTAATGTAATTTAATATATCAAATATATAATTATACATTAAATTATCGAATCAACACTTGATCCGATAATCCGGCTATTTCATAAACAACCGACTAATATAATCTGTATCAGTTCATCGAATCAACACTTGATCCGATGACCCGGCTATATCACATATACCCGGCCGATATCTCATATCACGAGAATCTAATACGGTATCACATACACGCATTGTTCTCGGTCCCGCACATATCATATATGTGCTCCTACTCCATTTTGCCTGAGCCAAGAAACCTCTGTGTAGGACTCTAAAGAATAGTCAATACGCCGGCAGTAGGTGATGATCATATCAAACACCCACAAGCTGCAAGCGGTCAGCTAAATGTAACAGCCACCTAGGTATTGAGCGCTCAGAAGATCAACAAGCAAGCCTGTACATTCTCCTGTGAATCCAGTCAGTAACACTCCCGTACAGTCCGATCTCTTCGTCCGATATGTCGCATATCTCGCCTAGGGGTGGTAAACGTCAGACCCCAGTAGCTTGATAAGTCGTGTCGATATGAGGTCTATAATAGTTCGAGAAACTACTGATAACACTTACTAGTAGATCTCAGCAACCCTGGCCAGGGATTTCCGGTTATAGCCAATCGAACACAGCGCAACATTAACTCCCTATATCGGGAGAGACGAATCCCCTCCTATCGCTCATTGCCTCCATGTGATTCGGGACTGTACCCAAAAACCACCTTTTTGCACGCCCTCTTGGACGTGGTATGATGGAAATCAAAGCACAGTGGGAACCACATAAGACTCTATGACGATCTCAGGTCTACAGACTACTCTGTACCAGTGTCACCAAAGAACTGCCATCTGACATGAGGTATAATACCATCTGGGAGTTCTCGGCGAGTCCGTCCAGTGTACCCAGTCTCCACTGAGCAGCCGTATACCTTCTCTGATGTCAAACACCAATGGATATGAGATCATCCATCGCCCATCATATGGGTCAAGAAGCGCATACGCTGGTCTACTCTAGAGTATCGATGCCCTGTCTCGGTACTCCCATGACTAGGAACATTTGAAGGATGTACTTGGCGACTACACTGTCCTCACTAGTATGATCCGCATCATAGTCCTGGTAGTCAAGTACTCATCCTAAGGGCTTTATCAACATGAAACAAAGAGACAATCAGAGTACATGTTAAAATAAAGAGTAACCAGATAGCGTACTATAATGTCGAACAAGAAAGTCCACCCTATATATGTCCTATCATCCACTACAATATACATCGTATGTACAGTAATGGCCTCTAGGTCATACATATAACTAAAAATCTCCCACTTACTGTTAGTTGTATGTATGCCCTAGAGGCCAGTATTGTACAGATGATGTATATTATATTGGATGCTTGGACATATATAGAGAGGACTTTCTTGCTCGACATGATAGTATGCTATTTGGTTGCTTTTTATCTTAACATGTGTACTTGTCTCTTTATACTGTCTTATCGTTACATGTTGGTAAAGCCCTTAGGATGTGTACTTGACTAGCTGGACTATGATGCGGATCATACTAGTGGGGACATAGTAGTCCATAAGTACATCCTTCAAGGTCCCTAGTCATGGGTGTATCGAGACGGGGCATCGATATACCAGTGTAGACTAGCGTATACGCTTCTCGACCCATGAGATGGGCGATGGATGATCCCATATCCATTGGTGTTTGACATCAGAGATGGTATACGGGTGCTCAGTGGAGACTGGGTACACTGGACGGACTCGCCGAGAACTCCCAGATGGTATTATACCTCACGTCAGATGGCAGTTCTCTGGAGACACTTGTGCAGGTTTGTCTGTAGACCCGAGATCGTCATAAAGACTTGTGTGATTCTCACTGTGCTTTGATTTCCACCTTACCACGTCCATGAGGGCATGCAAAATGGTGGTTTTTGGGTACCGTCCCGAGTCACATGGAGGCAATGAGCGATAGGAGGGGTTTCGTCTCTCCCGGTATTGGGGGTTGATGTTGCGCTGTGCTCGATTGGCCGTAACAGGGAAGTCCCTGGCCAGGGATGATTTAGAGATTTACTGGTAAGTGTTACCAGTAGTTTCTCGACCCGTTATGAGCCTCACATCAGAATGACTTATCGATTATTGGGGTCTGACGTTTACCACCCCTAGACTTGATATACGACATATCAGACGAGGAGACCGGACTGTACGGGAAGTGTTACCGGCTGGCTTTTACGGGAGTTGGAGCGGGCTTGCTTGCTGATCTTCTGATCGCTCAATACCCGGGTAGCTGTTACGTCCAGCTAGTACCGCTGACGGCTTGTGGGTGCTTGATGTGATCATCACCTACTGCCGGCGTATTGACGAGTCTTTTGAATCCTACACAGAGGTTTTACTGGCTCAGGAAAAATGAAATAGGAGCGCATATGTGATATGTGCGAGACCAAGAATAATGCGTGTATGTGATACCTTATTCTATTCTCGCGACTTTTTGTATCGATCGGTTATATATGATATAGCCGGGTTGTCGAATCAAGTGTTGATTCGATAAGTCGATACAATGGGTGTTAGCCGGTTATATGAGATATGACCGGATTATTAAGTCAAGTGTTGATTTAATAATTAAGTGTATAATTGTATATTAGATATACTAATTTACATTTGCTAACACTTGTTCACTTTAGGGTTTTTCTGTAGGGTTCCTAGGCACTCTAGTGAGGTCTCACAAGGCATCGAACATGCCATTTTCAAAAAAAAATCTAGGTGCCGAGAGACTCGACTACGGATCGTTTGCTAGAAAACTAGGCGAAAAAGCTAACTAGTTAACACTTAACTACAAGTAAACGGAAATACAACCTTTGTAGATCCGGTGCTCCATCTCCATAGCTCCGCAACGAAGTCCCCTCGCTGTCCAAGTGATTTTCCGGGCTCTAGCGTCAGCTTCGTCGGAGAATGGGCAAGCTAGGTCGTCGATGTCCATGCCGAAGATGATCTACGTCGAGGCATCGAAAGATCAAGCTCTACCTTCACCAAGTCATGAAAACTTGTGAAGGAAACACACTCTACTACTTGGCAAGAGGTAGAGGATGAATAAATAGGAAGTGGGTAGACTTTAGAATTGGATTTCTCACTCTTAATCATTAATCACCATTGATGGACCTTAGGTTTTCTTCTTGAGTTGAAGGAAGAAGAAGAAGAATATTATGATAAGAATTCATTAGAAAAGAAAAGAATAATCATTCTTATCATAAAAGTAACCATGGTGAAGTGTAGAGAATTAACTTAGGTTAAATGAATGGTTAGGGTCAAGGTTTCATGAAGCTTCCACTAAACAACAAAAAAGCCACCATTCTTTTTCTCTTTTCCATTTATTTTCCAAAAAGGAATAAATAGATAAATAAATGAGAAAAGGAAATCAAACCCTAATCATAAGTTTAACCATGGTTTAATTCTTTACACTTAACCAAGTAAACATGTATCATCAAACATGATACAAACAAGTGCACAAAAATATATCGCATATACAATGCGCACATCCGAGTGAGAAAATCCATCTTAAGTGAACCGATACTAGTTAATGCAAAGTAATATATCAAATATATAATTATGAATTAAATCATTAAATCAACACTTGATTTAATGATCCGGTCATATCGCATATAACCGACTAATATCAACAGTAACAACTTATCGAATCAACACTTGATCCGATAACCCGGCTATATCGCATATAACCGATCAATGTCAAAAATCGCGAGAATCGAATACAGTATCACATACTGGTATCATTCTCGGTCCCGCACATATCTCATATGCGCTCCTATTTCGTTTCGCTTGAGCCAGGAAACCTCTGTGTAGGACTCTAAAGACTCGTCAATACGCCGGCAGCGGATGATGATCATATCAAACACCCACAAGCCGCAAGCGGTCTGCTAAACGTAACGGCCACCCGGGTATTGAGCGATCTGAAGATCGACGAGCAAGCCCGCTCACACTCCAGTGAATCCGACCAGTAACACTACCGTACAGTCCGGTCTGATCGTCTGATATGTCACATATCTCGCCTAGGGGTGGTAAACGTCAGACCCCAATAGCTCGATAAGTCGTGTCGATATGAGGTCTATAACTTTTCGAGAAACTACTGGTAACACTTACCAGTAAATCTCAGCAACCCTGGCCAGGGATTTCCTGTTATAGCCAATCGAACACAGCACAACATCAACTCCCTATACCGGGAGAGACGAATCCCCTCCTATCGCTCATTGCCTCCATGTGACTCGGGACTGTACCCAAAAACCACCGTTTTGCACGCCCTCTTAGACGTGGTAAGATGGAAATCAAAGCACAGTGGGAACCACACAAGACTCTATGACGATCTCGGGTCAACAGACTACTCTGTGCGAGTGTCACCAAAGAACTGCCATCTGACGTGAGGTATAATACCATCTGGGAGTTCTCGGCGAGTCCGTCCAGTGTACCCAGTCTCTATTGAGCACCCGTATATCATCTCTGATGTCAAACACCAATGGATATGGGATCATCCATCGCCCATCTGTATGGGTCGAGAAGGTATACGCTAGTCTACTCTGGTATATCGATGCCCCGTCTCGATACACCCACGACTAGGGACTTTGAAGGATGTACTTATGGACTACCATGTCCCCACTAGTATGATCCGCATCATAGTCCAGGTAGTCAAGTACATATCCTAAGGGCTTTACCAACATGTAATTGAGAGACAATCTGTGTACACGTTAAGGTAAAGAGCAACCAGATAGCATACTATCATGTTGAGCAAGAAAGTCCTCCCTATATATGTCCCAGCATCCACTACAATATACATCCTATGTACAGTAATGGCCTCTAGGGCATACATATAACTAACAATCTCCCACTTGCACTAGGGCCATCTGATAGCAGTGGTTGTACTATCTCATACTCAACCATCCCATAAAAGTCTCTCTCTGGGAACAGGCCTTTGTGAGTGGATCCGCTGTGTTGTCCTCTGAGTCTACTCTACTAACCTCGATCTCCCTGGAGATCAACCATCTCCATGATCAAGTGATACTGCCTTAGAATATGTTTGGATCACTGATGGGACCGGCGTTCCTTGGCATAAGCCACAACTCCATTGTCACACAATGGGAGGAACAAAGTTCATCTTATGAACTAATATACACCCAGACAGCCTCTTTGGTAGCATCTTAAGTAGCGATGTATCCTTCCTTTATCGTCTAGTATGTCACGGTATCTAGCTTGGAACTCCTCCAACATACCGTCCCTTTACTTAGGGTAAAGACAATGCCTGTGACTGACATTCAGTCGTCTTTATCACCCTGGAACCCTTCCAGTGATTCTCCCCAGGATCGGTTGATACCGTCTCGCTACAACTAGTGAGAGTCCTAACATCTATTTAGATCTATCTCATAGATCCAAAATCCAGGATTTAGGAGGTATCACTTTGATCCTATATGGAGAATCATTGTGATAAGCGGAGATTGACCGGGCGTAGCATAGGAAACTCCTTCCCTATCAAGAGCATGTCATCCACGTACTCTACGAGGATCATCACCATACTCCCTACTACCTTTTTGTTTATACAAGGTTCATCTACCATTTTGATGATGTCAAACTCTTTGACTAACTCATCAAAACAGATGTTCCAACTCCGCGATGCCTGCTTTAATCCTATAAAGCATCTTGCACACGTTTCCGCTGCTCCCACTGTCTATGAAGTCCTCTGGCTGTGTACTTATAGACGCTTTCTTCCAAATCATCACTTAGAAAAGCAGTCATGACACCCAACCACCAGATACCGTAGTCATGGTATGTAGCCGTGGCAAGTAGGATCTGGATGGACTTAAGCATAGTCACTTGAAAAGGTTTCATAATAATCCACGCCTGGTCGATGACGAAAAGCTTTAACAAGTCTAGCTTTGAAAGTCTCAACTTTTCCATGCACACCAAGTAATCTTCCCAAGATATACTTGCTCCTGATGGGGATTTAACCCCTTCAGATATAGCAACCAAAGTCCATACTTTGTTGGTGTATAAGGATTCCATCTCAGATCACTAAGCATCCAGCCATTCTTACAGAGTCACACTCCTGATGGCCAGCTCGAAACTAGTTGGGTCATCATCTCATGACGCAATCCTCGCTCCCACTGTCATAGAGAAACCGAAGTATCACTCAGGTGGGTGAGGAACCCTACTAGATCGGTGGAGAGGCTGAGGTTCATTGGAATCTACTGAATCCTTTGGCTCTATCAAATCATCTGCTGTAGTGTATAGCTGGAACATTTCCAGTTCTACATAATAGACCTTGCCTCGAGCTTGTCCGGATTTTGCTTTTAGACATAGGCCGGATAACCCCAAATCTTAACTAACTTAAGACATGGGTTCTTCCCATTCCATATCACATATGAAGCGGTAGGCAACTGATTTGATTAGAACCCTATTCAATAGGTATGCAGCTTCTCAAGTGCATAACACCCAAAAGGAAATAGGTAACTCAGTATTACTCATCATAGAGCACACCTTATCATATAGGGTGTGATTGCTCCGTCCCGATATACCATCGTGCTATGGTGTATGCGGAGGAGTAATGCTGAGAGAGAATCTCATTCTCCTTTAGAAAAGTCCAGGATTTCTGTGCTCAAGTATTCTCCTCCTCGATCACATCAAAGGACATAATACTTATACCCTTATTGGTTCTCTACTTCTAACTTATATTCTGTGAATATCTCAAAAGGTTCAGACTTGTGTTTCAACAGGAACATATGTCTGAATCTTGAGAGATTATCAGAGAACGTAATGAAGTACAAAGAACCAGTCCTGGCATGTGTAGACAGGGGACCTACATACATCAACATGTATCATCCCAAGAGTTCATTAACTCTTTCTCTGTTTCCAATAAACAGAGCTAGTGTCATTATATCTTTGTGACATGACTGGCGAGTTTCACAAGATGTAAATTCAAACTGATTTAAATATGCATCTATATATAACTTCAGCTTGTCGGGTCGCATTGATATGACCTAGTCTACAATACCTCAAGAAGGATTCGTTCATTTCTGAACTATTCCTCTTGTGTGTGTTCTGTATACTAAAAACTATAGTTTGATTTAGAACATCAATGCTTTTAGATAACGTGCCTGAACCGATCAACTTTTGATATAGGAAATGTTCAAAACATTATCTAACAATACAAAATTATATCATTTCTTTACTAATAAAGAGAGTGATATGATTTTGTATATCAGGTTCGGTATTTAATAACATTCGTTCAGAATTAATGTATTCTGGTAATACAGGGTGACAGTGACCAACAGACTTGGCTGCAACACTTGCCCCGTTTTCTGCCTCATGAAACTTATCACCCGTTCTCAGTTCTCTACCTATCTGTAGCCCTATGTAACAGATTACATATCAGGGATCCTGATCTGGTATCACATACCCAGGACGTAAAGGATAAAGAGAAACAGTTCTGTGTAACGAACACACCCGAAGGAGATGCATCATATGCACTTTCTTCGTTTGGGCGGCACGGGAAATCTGGTATTCCCCAATTTCCTGCTCTGTCTTATAACAATTATAAGTTGGAGCGGGACCAACGTTCCCCAGCTCAGTATAACAAGCGGGTTCGGTCAATATTCCGTTTTATTATCTTGATTAAGACGTGATATGGTCGCTACCAGGAGAGAGAGAGAGAAGAAAACACTCAGCGTGCGCTCTTGCAAGAATAGATTGGTTATTATTTTATCTAATCAGGATGGTTCCCACTGCTTTTTATCAAATCTTCCTTCAAACCCTAAAAGCAAAGACTAGCCAGGATTAATTACACACTACAAGTTCGCCAATCTTTCAGCCAGGCCAGTGTCGGTACTTTGAGGGAGGTCCCCCGTGCTTTCGCACGAACCTAATTAATGTAAACCTCGTTTTCCCAGAGGCATAACCTCGTTAACACCTTTCTAGACACCTACTTGATCGGCTAATTGTAATGTATAAAACTCTCCCAGGAGTAACTCTTACTCGCAGCGGGTATCGGGATCCAACTATCTCATAGAAGGTATGCAATCTCATTGCAAATTTCAACACTTGAAATTCCCGATAATATTTTGCCCCTAGCGTCCTATGATCTTGACGGAGGTCAACAAACCATAGGCTACTAGTCAAGTTCAACCCGTCATTTCTTGATCGAATTAAACCCACCCGCACGACCCTTGACGGAGGTCAACAAGGCCGCACGACTACCCTAATCCAATCTGCATCATATGCATAAGCAGATAAATACTAGTTAGCTACCGCACACTACGCCTTGACGGAGGTCAACAAACGTAGCACGAATACTAAATAGGACTTATCTGAAATGACGGAGGGCTACGACAGGTTTTTCTGAAAACCTATTGTGTAATGAACTTGATATCGTTGTAGGATCGAATGAATTTTGAAATGGAGTGTCTTTGAGGCTTTTCTAGTTTTGCTAAAGGAGTCACTCCCGGTGAAGGGATCGTCGGTCCTTTCCTCGTCGAATGAGGTGCGGGATATATCACATATATCACTGTGCAAAGCAAAAACTCTTAAAAGCAATCAAAAGACAAACCGAGTGTGTAGCATCTGCCAGTTATTGCTAAAGGAGTCACTCCCGGTGAAGGGATCTCGGTCCTTTCCTTATCGAATAAGGTGCAGGATATATCATATATACCGCTATGCAAAGCAAGAACTGTAGCTACCCGTTTTATTTTGAAATTCGATTCTACAACATCTTAGGTTTCTTTTATTTCATTAATCTCATTAATGAAGTCCCATCATTTAAGTACCTAAACATCACAGATAAATACGACGTACACTTATGCCATCCGCATTCGCCTCGATGTCCCCTCGTGCACCGTTAGGTTAGGTAACTAACGGCAGAGCAGGGCAGGGCTAGCGCGGGTGTAAAACATAAGTAACGTCTATATAATATATTATATATACTATATAGTGTATCTATCACAGAACAACACATGATCACATCACAGATATCGCAGCAGAAGAAACATATGAAACATTGGATATACTAGGACGTCCGTGTTTTCAATACGAGCCAGTATAAAACACGGATTCCACGGTCGCGATGAATAGCCAAACCCACACCCCTAGACCCCTACGAGAGCTGCAAGCAACCCTGCCAATTCTAGAGTTAGGAGACCCGGACTCGACTCCTCGAGTTGGTCTCCTACTGGACTTCAGAACCCGGTTACTTGTGCCCTCCTCCTTGGGTCTATCCTAGTGCGGAAAAGTAAATAATATACAAAGGGTGACAACTTCCGCAACCTGGAAGTGCCCCAAATAAAAGAATATTACATACAAGTTTTTACATGAATGAAAATGAAAAACACTCATCTCACATAAAAAACCCCGGTTATTCAAACACGACGATCCAATATAACATATCCAGCAACACATAACATCACATGTCATCAACGTAAGTAAATATGTCCATCCCAATTGTCGTTGACATATAGCAATGAAACCGGCGATATCATATATTACACTTACGGTCACAGAAAAGAAAGTGTAAAAACTACAACAGTTGGAATCCGCAACCACCTCAGACATCGCATGCCTGACCAAATGAATTACTTAGACATCGCATGCCTAACAATTATAAACCCCGCATTTTAGTCTCAAAATCGAAAACACTTTTCAATACCAAGTCGGGGAATTCAACAAGATTCCCGACAATTTGATCGAATGCTCGTCGCAAACTTTAGTAGATGGCCGCACCCCCGATACCGTCGACGAAGTGCACCAAGGCGGAACACCGCTGCCGCGAGCACCCGAACGGATGCTCTCGGCTACGGGGTTCTCCTACAGTCACTTGGTCGGGGCTATGGGGCGAGGCTGTCTATTAAGTTTATCCGGCGAGTATCCGCGTACGCTACGTGATTGCGACGGACTTTTGATCACATCAAAATTCCGTGGCAACCGATCAAGTGAGACTAAACTGCTATGTTTATAACATTCATTCAGTTATCACATAACTACTTGTGAATTCCAATTATTGTATCCCATTCCAGATAAATAGAAAATGTTAAACTTTTCGATCGAACAGTCAAACACCCAAGTTTTCCCGATACAGATCAACACATGAAATAAGTCTAACAACATTCAGTTCGTGCCTCAGTACCAACGGTCCAGCCGTAGAAGGGTCAAGCCAACGCCTCACATGTGGCACGCCGTACTGCCCCAAACCCGAAGGTTCAAAGGGCAGTTCAAGACGGTCACATAATCGAGTTAAGGTTTGTTGTCTTCTAGAGGGTCCATCGAGTTACTTGCACTACTTAGAACGTCGTTAAACTACGGAAAAATCCAACACTTGGAAATTTCCCGACAGGGGAAAAATTGGGTATTTATATCCGGTCGAACTTTTTAACATATTCTAAAAATTATCCGGAAAGCCACATAGACAAAATTTGATACTCCGATCGAAACACCGAATCCCCAAAACAACTGCAGAAAATTCAACTCTTGAATAAAATATAAAAATTTCCAGAAGACTCAGCTCTTTGACACAAGAATTACTGTGCAAGACACGTGACCCAAATCACCATCATGGCCGCGGAACCGCCGCGAAACCCAGGGTGGGGCCGCGGTTCCGCGGCTCTTTAATCGATTTACAGTCACGTGCTTCACAGTAACTCATAGGATTCCCTGCTGAATTTTTTGGCAATTTTTAATTCTGGAAAAACCCAGATTTTAGAAAATTTCCAGAGAGCAATTTTGATTTGGGGTTTCGGGTTCGATCGGGTTTCAAATTCCGTCTAGACTTCGCCTAAGGCTCTAGCTATTCTCTGATACCACTGTAGGGTTCCTAGGCACTCTAGTGAGGTCTCACAAGGCATCGAACATGCCATTTTCAAAAAAAAATCTAGTTGCCGAGAGACTCGACTACGGATCGTTTGCTAGAAAACTAGGCGAAAAAGCTAACTAGTTAACACTTAACTACAAGTAAACGGAAATACAACCTTTGTAGATCCGGTGCTCCATCTCCATAGCTCCACAACGAAGTCCCCTCGCTGTCCAAGTGATTTCCCGGGCTCTAGCGTCGGCTTCGTCGGAGAATGAGCAAGCTAGGTCGTCGATGTCCATGCCGAAGATGATCTACTTCGAGGCATCGAAAGATCAAGCTCCACCTTCACCAAGTCATGAAAACTTGTGAAGAAAACACACTCTACTACTTGGCAAGAGGTAGAGGATGAAGAAATAGGAAGTGGGTAGACTTTAGAATTGGATTTCTCACTCTTAATCATCAATCACCATTGATGGACCTTAGGTTTTCTTCTTGAGTTGAAGGAAGAAGAAGAAGAATATTATGATAAGAATTCATTAGAAAAGAAAATAATAATCATTCTTATCATAAAAGTAACCATGGTGAAGTGTAGAGAATTAACTTAGGTTAAATGAATGGTTAGGGTCAAGGTTTCATGAAGCTTCCACTAAACAACAAAAAAAGCCACCATTCTTTTTCTCTTTTCCATTTATTTTCCAAAAAGGAATAAATAGATAAATAAATGAGAAAAGGAAATCAAACCCTAATCATAAGTTTAACCATGGTTTAATTCTTTACACTTAACCAAGTAAACATGTATCATCAAACATGATACAAACAAGTGCACAAAAATATATCGCATATACAATGGGCACATCCGAGTGAGAAAATCCATCTTAAGTGAACCGATACTAGTTAATGCAAAGTAATATATCAAATATATAATTATGCATTAAATCATTAAATCAACACTTGATTTAATGATCCGGTCATATCGCATATAACCGACTAATATCAACAGTAACAACTTATCGAATCAACACTTGATCCGATAACCCGGCTATATCGCATATAACCGATCAATGTCACAAATCGCGAGAATCGAATACAGTATCACATACTGGTATCATTCTCGGTCCCGCACATATCTCATATGCGCTCCTATTTCGTTTCGCTTGAGCCAGGAAACCTCTGTGTAGGACTCTAAAGACTCGTCAATACGCCGGCAGCGGATGATGATCATATCAAACACCCACAAGCCGCAAGCGGTCTGCTAAACGTAACGGCCACCCGGGTATTGAGCGATCTGAAGATCGACGAGCAAGCCCGCTCACACTCCAGTGAATCCGACCAGTAACACTACCGTACAGTCCGGTCTGATCGTCTGATATGTCGCATATCTCGCCTAGGGGTGGTAAACGTCAGACCCCAATAGCTCGATAAGTCGTGTCGATATGAGGTCTATAACTTTTCGAGAAACTACTGGTAACACTTACCAGTAAATCTCAGCAACCCTGGCCAGGGATTTCCTGTTATAGCCAATCGAACACAGCACAACATCAACTCCCTATACCGGGAGAGACGAATCCCCTCCTATCGCTCATTGCCTCCATGTGACTCGGGACTGTACCCAAAAACCACCGTTTTGCACGCCCTCTTGGACGTGGTAAGATGGAAATCAAAGCACAGTGGGAACCACACAAGACTCTATGACGATCTCGGGTCAACAGACTACTCTGTACCAGTGTCACCAGAGAACTGCCATCTGACGTGAGGTATAATACCATCTGGGAGTTCTCGGCGAGTCCGTCCAGTGTACCCAGTCTCTATTGAGCACCCGTATATCATCTCTGATGTCAAACACCAATGGATATGGGATCATCCATCGCCCATCTGTATGGGTCGAGAAGGTATATGCTAGTCTACTCTGGTATATCGATGCCCCGTCTCGATACACCCACGACTAGGGACTTTGAAGGATGTACTTATGGACTACCATGTCCCCACTAGTATGATCCGCATCATAGTCCAGGTAGTCAAGTACATATCCTAAGGGCTTTACCAACATGTAATTGAGAGACAATCTGTGTACACGTTAAGGTAAAGAGCAACCAGATAGCATACTATCATGTTGAGCAAGAAAGTCCTCTCTATATATGTCCCAGCATCCACTACAATATACATCCTATGTACAGTAATGGCCTCTAGGGCATACATATAACTAACATTTTCTCATATGCACAATTGAATATATATATATAAATATATATATATATATATATATGTGATATATATATTAAAAGTGTTTTCTTTTGTATCATGGTTGATGATACACTAAACATGGGTGTGCAAGACATACACCATTCTATTTTTAAATGGTGGTTTATATTTATTTAAAGTAATTACAAATTAGTGGAATTTTTTTTCATAAGCATAAAGCTTGTAGAAGCTTGTGGATGCTTTGAAAAAGTCCACTAGTTTTGTTTTACTTTAGATTTTTATTGACCTAACCATTTACACTTAGCCATGGTTATGTCTCACCATAAGTTAGTATATGATACTCACTCACCATGGTTAGCTCACACACTTGATCATTTTCCTCTCCTCTTTCTTTTGTTCATCTTCTTCATTGGTTCAAAAGAAAAGCTAGCTAGGGTTTGATCCAAATTGAGATAGCTTGTGGGAAAACAAATTCTGAAGAGAACCCACTTCCTATTTCTCCATCTGTACTAGACTAGCACTTTAGTATAGGGTGTTTGCTTCACTAATTCTCAAGTTAGTGAAGTAGAAGCTTGAGTCGGAATTCCCTCGACGTAGATCATCTTCGGCCTCGGAGACTTCAAGCAAGGTCGCACCTTTCGCCTCTTGAAGCCATGCAAGGATCCGGGAGAACCACGATCGCAGTGAAGGGACTTCATCAAGGAGCTAAAGAAGTGAAGGACCGATCTACAAAGGTTGTATTTCGTATCCCTTTAGAGTAAAGTTGTTTACTTGCTTTTAGTTTCGCCTAAACTCTAGTATACGATCTTGCTTAGGGTTGTTCGGCACATAAAAATTTAATTTTGGCATGGTCGATGCCTTGTAGAGCCTTGTTAGTTTGCCTAGTAACCCTACAGTGGTATCAGAGCCTAGCTAGAGTATTAGGCGATGTGTTAACGAAGTTAAAACCCCGATCGAACCCGAATACGTCAAAACGACCACCTCTCTGGACTTTTTTCAAAATCTGGGTTTTTTCAGAATTAAAAATACCTAAAAAATACAGCAGGGATTTCTAAGCATTACGGTGCAAAATTGGTGACGTCATCCGTACGGACCGCCGCGGTTCTGCGGCAATACCCTGCTTGTGCCGCGGAACCGCGGCCGTACAGTGAGTTCTTGACTTGGGGTTTGCACAGTAATACTTTTGTCTGATAGTACTATTTTATGGGTATTTTAAAAATCACTCAAGTGTTGAGTATTCTGGGGATCCTTTTGTGTTCGTCGATTTGATCGGAAGATTTAATTTCGTATTGTTATTCCTGATAATTTAGAAAGTATTAAAATGTTCGAACGGAAATCATTAACTCAATTTTTTCCGGCACGAAAAACATTCAAGTGTTGAATTTTTCTAGGGTTTAAATCTTTCGGAAATTCGTGCATGTGGCGCGATGGACCCTCTAGAAGACAACAAACCTTAACTTGATTATGTGACCGTCTTGAACTGCCCTATGAACCTTAGGGTTTGGGGCAGTACGGCGTGACACATGTGAGGCGTTGACTTGAACCTTCTACGGCTGGACCGTTGCTATTGTGACGCATTCTGGAATTTTTGAACTCCGCTCAAGTGTTGAGCTATTATGGAAATCTTGGGTATTTGATTATTCGATCGAAAAGTTTAATACTGTCTATTAATCTGGAATGTGATACAATATGTGGAATTCATACAGTTAGGCATGAAATGCGAAATATGTGATATTTCGGATTTACGATGTCTAAAGAGATTGTGGATTCAAAATGTTGTAGTTTTACACTTTCTTTTCTGTGACCGTAAGTGTAATATGTGATATCGCCGGTTTCGTTGCTATATGTCAACGACAATTGGGATGCGCATATTTACTTACGTTGATGACATGTGATGATATGTGTTGCTGGATATGTTATATTGGATCGTCGCGTTCAGAATAGCCGGGTTTTTTTATATGAGATGAGAGTTTTTATTTTCATTCATGTAAAATTAAATGTATGTAATATTCTTTTATTGGGGCACTTCCGGGATGAGGTCGATGTCACCATTTGTATATTATTTACTTTTCCACACTAGGATAGACCCAAGGAGGAGAGCACAAGTAACCGGGTTCTGGAGTCCAGTGGGAGACCAACTCAAGGAGTCGAGTCCGGGTCTCCTAACTCTAGAATTGGTAGGGTTACTTGCTGCTCTCGTAGGGGTCTAGGGGTGTGGGTATGGCTATTCATCGCGACCGTGGAATCCGTGTTTTATAGAGGCTCAAAATAAAACACGGACGTCCTAGTATATCAAATGTTTCATATGTTTCTTCTGCTGCGATATCTGTGATGTGATCATGTGATGTTCTGTGATAAATACTGTATATAATATATATGATATATTATATAGACGTTACTTATGTTTTATACCCGCGCTAGCCCTACCCTGCTCTGCCATTAGTTACCTAACCTAACGGTGCACGAGAGGACATCGAGGCGAATGCGGATGGCATAAGTGTACGTCGTATTTATCTGTGATGTTTAGGTGATTTAAATAATGGGACTTCATTAATGTGATTAATGAAAGAAAAGAAACCTAAAAGATGTTGTAGAATCAAATTTTCAAATAAAAAGGGTAGCTACAGTTTTGCTTTGCATAGCGATATATATGATATATCCTGCACCTTATTCGATGGGGAAAGAGCCGAGATCCCTTCACCGGGAGTGACATCTTTAGCAAAACTGGCAGATGCTACAATACTCGGTTTGACTTTTGACTGCTTTTGGAGTTTTACTTTGCATAGCGATATATATGATATGTGCTGCACCTTATTCGATGAGGAAAGAGCCAAGATCCCTTCACCGGGAGTGACCTCTTTAGAAAAACTAATGAAAGACTCAAAATCACTCCATTTCAAAATTCACTCGATTCTACAACGATATCAAGTTCATTACGCAATAGGTTTTCAGAAAAACCTGCGTAGCCCTCCGTTAATTCAGATAAGTAATATTTAGTATTCGTGCTGCGGTAGTTTGGCATGCGTCAAGGCGTAATATACGGTAGTTAATTATTACTTATCTGTAGCATGAGATGCGATTGGATTAGGGTATTCTTACGGCGTTGTTTGGCATGCGTCAAGGGTCGTACGGGTGGGTTTAATTCAATCATAAATTGTACGGGTTGAACTTGACTAGCGGACTATGGGTTATTTGGCATGTGTCAAGGTCATAGCACGCTAGGGACAAAATATTATCGGCAATTTCAAGTGTTGAAATTTGCAATGAGATTGCATACCTTCTTTGAGATAGTTAGATCCCGATACCCACTGCGAGTAATTGTTACTCCTGGGAGAGTTTCACACAGGACAATTAGCCGATCAAGTAGGTGTCTAGAAAGGTGTCAATGGGGTTACGCCTCTGGGAAAATGAGATTTACTTTAATTAGGTCCATGCGAAAGCACGGGGAACCTCCCTCAAAGTATCGACACTGGCTTGGCTGAAAGATTGGCGAAGTTGTAGGGTGTAATTAATCCCGGCTAGTCTTTCCTTTTAGGGTTTGAAGGAAGATTTGATAAAAACAGTGGGAGCCATCCTGATTAGATAAAATAATAACCAATCTAATCTTGCAAGAGCATACGCTAAAGTGTTTTCTTCTCTCTCTCTCCAGGTAGCAACCATATCATGCCTTAATCAAGATAATAATATGGATGTATTGACCAAACCCGCATGTTATACTGTGCTGGGGAACGTTGGTTCCGTTCTTTCTTATAAGAGTTATAGGACTGAATAGGATATAGGGGAATACCAGGATTCCCATGCCACCCGAATGAAGAAAGTACATGTTGATGCATTATCTTCGGGTGTGTTCGTTATAGAGAACTGTTTCTCCATTTGCTCTACATCCTGGGTATTGGATACCGGGTCAGGATCCCATATATGTAATCAGTTACATGGTCTTAGGAAAGGTAGAGAACTTGGAGAAGGTGATAAAGACATAAGGGTTGGAAATGGTGCAATTGTTGCAGCTAAAACCGTCGGGGAATATCACCTTGTATTGCCAACTGGTAATACATTGGTTCTGAACGAATGCTATTACATGCCGAACCTGATATGCAATATTATATCGGTTTCTTTACTGAGTAAAGAGGGATATAATTTTGTATTACAGGATAATGTTATGAACATTTTCCGTAACCAAAAGTTGGTTGGATCAGGCACGTTGTGCAATGGCATTTATGTTCTAAATCAATCAACAGTTCTGAGCATAATAAACACACACAAGAGGAAGAGTTCAGAACTGAACGAATCCTTCTTATGGTATTGTAGACTGGGTCACATCAATGCGACACGACTAGCTAAGTTACATAAAGATAGATATTTAAATCCGTTTGAATTTTCATCTTATGACACTTGCCAGTCATGTCTCAAAGGAAAGATGACCAAAACTCCGTTTACGGGACACGGAGAAAGCGTTACCGAACTCTTGGGACTGATACATAGTGATGTATGCGGTTCCATGTCTACACATGCCAGGGATGGTTATTCGTACTTCATTACATTCACTGACGATCTCTCTAGATTCGGATATGTGTTCCTGATGAAACACAAATCAGAAGCTTTTGAGAAATTTAGAGAATATAAACAAGAAGTCGAGAACCAAACCGGGAAAAGTATTAAAATCCTTCGATCTGATCAAGGAGGTGAATACTTGAGCAATGAATTTCTGGACTTCCTAAAAGAGAATGGGATTCTCTCTCAGCTGACTCTTCCATATACACCACAGCACAACGATGTATTGGAACGGAGGAACCGCACCCTATTAGATATGGTACGCTCAATGATGAGTACAGCTGAGTTACCTATTTCCTTCTGGGGATATGCGCTTGAGACAGCCATAGACCTATTGAATAGAGTTCCTACCAAATTTATGCCTACCACTCCATATGAGATATGGAAAGGGAAGAGACCACATCTTAATTACATTAAGATATGGGGTTGTCCGACCTATGTCAAAAGACAAAATCCGGACAAACTCGACGCAAGATCAGTCTTATGTAAGTTTATAGGATATCCCAAAAATTCACAAGAGTATATCTTCTACCATCCCGAGGAACAAAAGGTGTTTGTTTCTCGACATGCCACATTCTAAGAAAAAAGTTTTCTTATGAAACAGATTAGTGGCATTGAGGTAGAAATGGAAGAGGTTCCAGCGACACAAACTATAACAGAAGACTTGGTAGAACCAGAGGATTCAGTAGTACCCGACGAACCCCAGCCTCTCCGCCGATCTGGTAGGGTTTCTCATCCACCTGAGAGATACTATGGTTTTCTCATTGATGGTGGGAGCGAGGATTGCATCATGGTTGATGATGACCCAACTAGCTTCGAGCAGGCCATCACGAGTGGAGACTCAATGAAATGGCTGGATGCAATGCGGTCCGAGATGGAATCCATGTACACCAACAAAGTATGGACTTTGGAAGTTGCTCCTGAAGGGGTAAAACCCATTTGGAGTAAGTGGATCTTCATGAAAAAACTTGGTGTAGATGGGAAAGTGGAGACTTTCAAAGCTAGACTTGTTGCAAAGGGTTTTCGTCAAAGACCAGGTGTGGACTATGACGAAACCTTTTCTCCAGTGGCTATGCTTAAATCCATCCTGATCATGCTTGCCATCGCTGCATATCATGATTACGAAATCTGGCAAATGGATGTTAAGACCGCCTTTCTAAACGGTGATTTAGAAGAGTGCGTGTACATGACTCAGCCAGAGGGCTTCGTAGATAGTGGGAGCAGCGGGAAGGTGTGCAAGCTGCTTAAATCCATTTATCGATTAAAGCAAGCATCGCGGAGTTGGAACATCTGCTATGACGTCGTTATCAAAGAGTTTGATTTCGTCAAAAACGTAGATGAACCTTGTATCTACAAGAAGGTGACAGAGAGTAAGGTTGCCTTCCTCGTATTGTACATGGACGACATACTCTTGAAAGGAAATGACATTCCTATGCTGCAATCGGTCAAGCTCTTCTTATCACAAAGATTCTCATTGAAAGATCATGGTGATGCCTCCTGCATATTGGGAATTATGATCTATAGAGATAGATCTAAAAGGATATTGGGATTGTCCCAATTCAGGTACATTGACACCATACTAAAGAGGTTTAGTATGGAAGAGTCCAAACGTGGGTTTTTACCCACGACCTCAGGGCTCACTCTCTCCAAAGAGATGTCTCCCAAGACTGATTTGGAGAGAGCTCGCATGCAACGGATACCCTATGCTTCAGCAGTAGGCTCTATCATATACGCGATGCTATGTACCAGACCCGATGTAGCATACTCACTAAGTGTAGTGAGTAGGTATCAAGCTGATCCTGGAGAGAGTCACTGGACAGCTGTGAAGAGCATTCTTAAATACTTGCGAAGGACTAAAGAGATGCTCTTGGTGTATGGTAACGGAGAACTCCAAGTGGAGTCCTTTACCGATTCGAGCTTCCAGAGTGATAAGGATGACTCTAAGTCGCAGTCGGGGTTTGTCTCTACCCTTTATGGAGGGGCGGTTAGCTGGAAGAGTTCCAAGCAGGAAACCGTGGCAGACTCGACGATAGAGACTGAATACATCACTGCCAACGATGCTGCCAAAGAGGCTGTCTGGATCAAGAAGTTCATTACTGAACTTGGAGTGGTTCCATCCATTGAGCATCCAATACCTTTATATTGCGATAACAATGGGGTGGTGGCTTTGGCCAAGGAACCCAGGTCCCATCAGCGATCCAGGCATATTCTAAGGCAGTATCACCTGATCCGGGAGATAGTTGATCGCCGGGAGATCGAGGTCAGGTGGGTTGACACGAAGACCAACACAGCGGATCCATTCACGAATGCCATTCCCCAGATACAGTTTGAGAGACTCTTCGGGATGCTCGGTATGCGATACTACAGCAGCTGGCCCTAGTGCAAGTGGGAGATTGTTAGTTGTATGTATGCCCTAGAGGCCAGTATTGTACAGATGATGTATATTATATTTGATGCTTGGACATATATAGAGAGGACTTTCTTCCTCGACATGATAGTTTGCTATTTGGTTGCTCTTTATCTTAACATGTGTACTTGTCTCTTTATACTGTCTTATCGTTACATGTTGGTAAAGCCCTTAGGATGTTACTTGACTAGCTGGACTATAATGCGGATCATACTAGTGGAGACATGGTAGTCCATAAGTACATCCTTCAAGGTCCCTAGTCGTGGGTGTATCGAGACGGGGCATCGATATACCAGTGTAGACTAGCGTATACGCTTCTCAACCCATGAGATGGGCGATGGATGATCCCATATCCATTGGTGTTTGACATCAGATATGTAAGTGCACGGCGGCGCCCCGGCCGTCAATCCGACGCCGGAATGCGGAAGCGGTGAATAACTTAAATTTTGCGGACTTTGCAAACCGGCACCACCGCGCACTTTAACCGGATCGGACCATTAACTAGTCTAAGCTATCTACAAGAATGGGAATAGAGATGTATACCGACGATCCAAGTCCTCCGGTCTTCATCTCCACTCCGATCTCCTCGCGGGATCTCCGTCCATCTCCTCCTCGTCGGAAAGGGCACCACGAAACCGGGTACTTTTACGGGCTCCCGCCTCTATACCGAGGCAACTCGGGCATGAAGCCGGCAACTCGACATGCCCAAGATTTGCTGTAGAATGTGTAGTGTAGAATCATAGTCTCTTTTGGGGTGGTGAAGTTGCCATGGAGGGAGAAGGAAATCATGAACTTTGGAGAGGGTTTTGGTGGCATGAAAAAAATGAGATGATTGATAAATTTCCAACACCAAAACAAATGAACCATCCTTACCCCATCAAAGAGGCCGGCCAAAAACTATATGGAAATGGTGGAGGGAACAAATACAAAACCTTAAGGGAGGTGAGGGTAGGAGAAGTCAAGTGGTGACCACACCAAGAGACAAGAAAGCATACACCATGCTTCAACTCACATCAAAACCCATGCCCACTCAAATCACAAGTCAAAGCAAGTCATGGTGCAAAGAAAAGAAAGCTATCATAATCAATCATTATGCAAGAAAACCCCTCCACAAAAGTAATTTGCAAAACTGCAAATTACCCCCTCCATCGGAAAAGTCCGGCCGGGAAAGAACAAAGGAAAACCGGCCGGAACGGAATGCAAACTGGCAACTCCAGAAAACTGGCCCCGTAATAAATTACAGGAAAACCCCGATACTGTGCATACACACCCGCATCTGTATTCCGTCCGGATACAAATGCAAAGAGACAAAATCTACACTGTACTAAACTAGGACCGGCTTAAACCAAAGCCGGCTAGTAATATCCGTTCGATCCTGATGCGTGCAATACCGCACGTATCTGATCGAACCCTGCCATATACCTATACGGCTACTAGTACAAACCGTCCGATCCTGATCCGTGCAATACCGCACGTATCTGATCGGACCCTGCCATATCTCCATACGGCCTCTACAGCGTTTCGCCCGAAAGCTGAGTAACTGAAAGTGTGGTAGACTCTAAAGACTCGTCAATACTATGGCTGTGGATTTAACCACTAGCACGTCAGAGGTATAAGCCAATACGTAACGGGCCACCAGCTATTGACTAAAAGGGACGTCGATGAGCGAACTCATCCTGACACCCTACTGAGCCTGTCAGTGACAATATCCGTGCAGTCCGGTCCGTTCGTCTATGAGTATCGCATGGCGGGCCTAGGGGGTTGGTAAAAGTCAGACCCCCAAAAGCGGTACAAGTCGTGTCGGAGTGTAGCCCAGAACACCCTGAGATACTACTGGAATACCTACCAGTAAATCTCCTTGCCTTGGCCAAGGACTTTGTGTAATGGCTCTCCTAGACACAGCACGACCTCACCCCCAATACCGGGAGAGACGAACCCCTGAAGATACGCTCACTGCCTCCATGTGGCTCGGGACTGTACCCAACTAAAACCTGTTTGCACGACTCCTTTGAGCCGTGGTAGGGTAGTAATCAAAGTACAGTGGGAACTCACACGAGACAAATGACGATCCCCAGGTCGATGAACTAACCTGCACACATGTCACCAGGGAACTGCCATCTGACGTCTGGTATATGACCAACTAGCATGTTCCCGGCGAGTCCTGTCCGGTGTACTCATAACCCAATGAGCACCTGTATACATCTTAGGTGATCCAACTGACACCAGTGGCTTGTGAGACCGGCCACCGCCCCTCGTCGGGGTCTCGACTGTATACACTAGTCTACTAATGGAGTATCGATGCCCGGTCTCGAAACTCCCACGACTAGGGACCTTTTAAGGATATGCTTGTAGACCCCCAGCTCCCACTTATATGATCGCCCTCATACTGCTGGTGGTCAAGCAAGAATCCTAGGGGCTCTATCAACGTGTAATAGCGACGTGTCAGGTCACCTAAAACAGTACACGATGATAAAGGTAAACCAGATAGCATACTATCATCTCGAGTAAGACTGTCCTACCGGGATAGGTCCTCCCTCAATCATTACAATCACGTACCTGTGACCTAATAATTGACTCTGAGGGCACTATCTCCAACAATCTCCCACTTGCACTCAAGGCTAATTATTGCGATGTCGCATACTCACAGCCCGTGTGATACCGAACATCCAACTCCTCTACTAGTCAGTCTCACAAAGCTCGTTTGCGGAACTATTGCGTTCGAGGAATAGCCTCAGTGAGTGGATCCGCTTAGTTGTTTCTTTCCATGTCTCTCTATATCTCAAGTTCGCGGAGAAAGCCATCTCCCGAAAAGAGCAATACCTGTCTTAGAATGTGTCTGGATGTCTGATGGGACATAGCTCATAAATGAACTCCAAATCCAAACTTCTTAGACTGTATCGTCAACTGAACTTAATCAGTATCCTGCGCCATGCCTCCCTCAGTATTGCCTTGGACCACCTGTCCAAAATACTGCCCCTCATCAGAAGGAAAAACTATAACTCTGACAACCTCCTTGTCGTCCATGTCACCTTGGAAGCCTGGAATGATAACTGTCTCCTGAATGAGGCTGTCGTTATCATCTCTCTAGAACATCCACTTATGTTCTAAAACTGCTTCCGACTGTTTCTCCAGGATTGGATTAATGTCAACTTATTGCATCTAGTGCAAGAACAACATCTGGTGTGGTACTTGACATCTCACGATTGACTCAATTGCCTGAGCAAGTGATCTGCCAATCATGCCCGTCCCTCTCCCCTTTAGTCTGTAAGACACCTTTGGAGAGGGTGACTCCATTACCTGCAGGTACACTACCGTGCCAGGAGTCGACCATCCTAAATACTCTTAGAATGCTGTCAAGTACCCTGATTGGGAAACCATCCAAATCTAGATCTAAAACCATAGATCCAGTAACCAGTATGTCTGATATAAAATCCATTTCCTTTGTGGAGAAACAACTGTGTGACGACCAAAGTATAACCGATTGTAGTATAGGAGTTTCTTTTCCTATTCTGTGTATGTCATCCAGATACCATGACATCACACCCTACTACCTTCTTAACAGATCCATCCCTTATTCTGATGAAGTCAAACCCATGACTGTCACGTCAGAAATAGATGATCTATCTCCGCTACATCTGCTTTAGTCTATAAATAGACATAAGCTGCCTGTCCACCAATGCTTCCGCTGCTCCCACTGACTACGACAACCCTCTGGCAGAGTCATATAGACGTACACTTCTAAAACTGGTTTAGAACGACGCTATACTCATCCTCCCGCCGGGTCTCGTAACCTGGAACAACAGCAATGGCAATTGTGGGAAAACAAGAACTTCCTTGTCACCGTCCTTGAGGCTACCGTAGTACCTCTCGGGTGCCTGAAGTTACCCACCTTATCTGCGGAGTGGCCAATGGAATGTCAATCCAGATTGAATCTTTAGGTTCCTTATCAAATCTTCAGTAATCGTTTGTGGTTCTGGAATCACTTCCAGTTCTACCATACTCCCACTACTGTTTTCTGAAAAAATCCATTTTTAATAAAACTGTGGCGAGTCTAGAACAATATTGCTATTGTTCATCCAGATGGTAGAAAGTCAACCCTCGTCATAGCCTGGGTCAACCCACAAACAGCCATTACAGAAACGTGCCTAGAGTTGTCCAATATCTGGTTTTAAGCATAAACCGGACAACTCCCCGTACCTTAACATAGTTAAGATATGAACTGTTCTATATCCAATATAGAATCAGAGGCACTGATTTATTTGAACCAGATTCAAATCATGCAGCTGTCTCCAGTGCATGTCAACTAAATGGAGAGAGGCCGATCAGCGTTACTCAACTTAGGAATGCTTCCAATTATGAGTAACCTGAAAGAGAAGCAATTTCTCTTTATCATTACTATCAACTGAATACCATACACAAGTATCTACATCTTCGATCTCTTTGAAGAATCCCGATACTTGCTATACCTGGTTCTCTACTCTATTCAAATACCTGTAACTTCTCAAAATTCGGACCCTGTGTTTCCACGAAACACCGGTCTAAAAACTAGAGAAGTCATAAGTAAACCGAATATAGTACGAGGACCTACCCCTCTGTCCTTATGGACCCTGGACAACATACAATACTCTGTATACGTCCCTTGAGTCTGATAACTCATTCATTGTGTGTCGTAGGTTGAAAACTGTACCTTTGGTTATGAAGAATTACACCGTTGTTTAATGCTCCTTACCTAACCATCCACTGATATAGGTAAATGTCGTAGACATAATTTCATAAAGGTATATCTCACTCTATGAAAATAGACGTACAGATATATCAATTTGAAATTGGTGCATAACAGCGGATATTCAAAACCAAATATTTGCCAACCGGCAAACAGCCCAGGTGATTTCCTCAAATATCACCGATTACAACGAATCCCGATATAATGAGGATGATCACCCAATTCCCAATAACTTACTCCCACTCATCATCTGTAAAACTATACAGATGTGAGAATCGTACCTGGTAAATACATACCCTGGAGTAAGTATCTAATCGGGAAATCAGTTTTCCTTTAACATTACACAGTGAAACTGAAACATCGAAATGTTCCGATGGGGTATTCTGGTATTCCTAGTAATGCCTCTTCCAGATTCACGACTGTAACCGTATAGTTCTTTGCCACCTCTCCAAATCCCTTCATTTGTCTTTAGTCATTACCTTCTGCACACCCATTAGGCCAAATGGTTTTCTTCCTTCCCTACCGTTCGGCACCAGCCTATGGTTTGGAAGAGGACTATCCAATAAGCATAAAGGGTGTACTGTCCTAATCCTAGGAGCACTCGCAACGCGAGAGAAGGTGAAGATAAAAGACACCTGAATGTACTTTATTCCTATTTCTCCTGAACCAGGATCCATCCCCGAACTGGAACAAGTTCCTTTCGAGTTCGTATATAACCATGCGATGGAGTATCCAAATAAACTGTGGATCTTCGTAGTGATGCGGAGTGTCCTGGAGAAATGCAAAGGTGATTTAGGATTGGCGAAGGAATACTTGGTTTGGTCGTGAATATCAGTCGCAATTTACTTTGCCATCTTACTAATCCCTTGCTTTGTCTTAATCTTAATACCTTCTGCACACCGTTTAGGCTAATTGGTTTTCTTCATTCCCTACCGGTCGGCACCAGCCTAAGGTTTGGAAGAAGACTATCCAATCTGCATAATAGGTGTACTATCTCCTAAACCAAGGAGTACTCTCAACTTGAGAGAAGGTAAAAGGGAAAAGACAACTGAATAATCCTATCCGTTTTCTCCAGAACCGGAAACCATCCTCGAATCCCTTCGAGTTCGTATCTAACCATACGATGGTTTTGTCCAATGGAAGTGGACGTTCGTAGTAATACGGGGTGTCCTGGAGAAAAGGGTAAAAGTAGGAGTGGCAATGAGGTCTGCAACTCTGACAATCCAAAAGCCAGTGTTAAGTAGGTTCGGTCAACTTGGTCACTGAGTCATAGTCTTAGGGTCGGGTCAATGGTCGCTGCCAAAGAGAGAGAGAAAAGAAACACTCAGCGTGCACTCTAACCTAGATCAGAATGGTTACCAATTTATCTAATCTGGAAACCTCCCACTGTACCTCAAATTCTCCTCCAAACCTGAAAGAAGAATTAGTCGGGGTCACCCGAGGAGTAAACCAACTCATCAGTGGGAATCGGGATCCAACTCTCATCGCATGACAACGTGACGGAATCTGCTCACGGTATCACACTCCAGAAGGTATGCGCATATCTGGCAAGTTTCAGTACTTTTGAAACTCCCGATGTGATTTCTGCCCCATGCTCTTATGACCTTGACTTTGGCCAACATATCATAAGTCACATGTCAAGTTCTACCCGTCATTCTCCAGGTTAATTTGAATCCACCCGTACATACCCTTGACTTTGGCCAAAATGGCAGCACGACTGTCCCAAACCAACGCATCTATCTATGCTGCATATGAATACCCCAATAGCTACCAATCACTGTGCCTTGACTTTGGCCAACATACACAGCTTGAATACTATTGACCACCCATATGAAACGACGGAGGGCTACGAATGGTTTCTGGCGAAAACCTTTAACGTAATGAACTTGATATCGTTGAAGGAACGGATAGCTTTTTAGAAAATATAGTGACGAAAACCTTTACTAAAGAGGTCACTCCCGGTGAAGGGATCTCGGCTCTTTCCCCGTAGAATGGGGTGCTGGATATTCATAACCGAATATCACTGTGCAAAGCAAAAGTAATCGGCTATAGTGAAGTTAATGCCCTGACGTAAACTTTTTGTCCAAGGGGTCACTCCCGGTGAAGGGATCTCGGCCCTTGCCTCGTCGACTGAGGAGCAGGATATTCCAAATGAATACCACGATGCAAAACAAAAGTGAACGTCCTTGCAATAACAGCTTTTTGAAAAGTGTTCCAACAACATCAGATTAGGTTTGTTTTAACTTGCATTGATCCGAATCAATGCAGTCCCATCAATTGATCACACCAAAAAGAACGAAAATATACTGATGTACGTATATGCCATCCGCATTCGCCACTGGGTCCCGTCATTACCCGTTAGGTTAGCTTACTAACGACAGAGCGGGGACTGGACTAGCGCGGATGCAAAACATATACAACATCTACTAATATATATACCAATATATTATATTTCGCTCAAGGCGTGAAAGAAATGCAACATCACAGAAAAATGTACAGCATCACAGAAACAATACAGATATCTGGGATCCCCGGGTTTCACAGAGCCGCTGAAACCCGACGTTCCCCTGGTCGTGTGGATAGCCTGTGCAATGAAATCCTAGACCCCTACGGGCGCGGCAAGTCACCCGCCAAAACCTGAAGCGAGGCAGCCCCCTTCAGCGCCGTGAATGGACCACCCAGCACTTCACGGAATCCGGCAACTTGGGCACCCCTCCTGGGTCAACCTGTACCCCCTACGAGTGCGGCGAATAGCCCGCCAATCCTAGAGCGAAGCCCCCTCCGTCTCAATGCCATGAGATGCGGGCTTGTTGCCCTCCAGAACCCGGCTATCCGTGCACCCCTCCGCGGGGCAATCCTAGTACAGAAAGTAAAATATACATACACCAGGTACATCGACCGCAACCAGGTCGTGCCCCAAAAGAATAATACAATCAGGCAGTGACGGCAGTCCACATGTCGGACGCTCGCCCCGCAATATCAAATGTACATAATACAACAAAACTGTACTAGCATTGCATTCAGGCTATCCCCACGACCGATCCGCAACATCACAGCAAATACATAGAACATCAACGTGAAAGTCACGTTCGCAAATCCGTCTAACCGGGCTATAGCAGTTAGACCGGATTTACCGATCGAGTGACATTCACGGTCGCAGATATAATGTAAATACTGTGAAAAATGTGTTTAAAAAATTTCCGATTGATCAAACAATTAACAAGTGGGCCCCAAAGAAAACTGTAGCACTCACAGAAACAATTGGCCCAACTTTAATATTCCAAAGCCCATATTTTAAGCCCAGAAGGCCTCTGTAAAAAAATGATGAAGTGATGTGAATAGTGCGCGGCGGAAAGGCCGCACAAAGGTGGTTTTCGCGGCGGTTCCGCGCTCCAACTGTGGAGTTACTTCGTCAAATTTTTACAGAACTCTTAGATTTTCCAGTAAATCAATATTTTACAACCTGAAAAATTTTTCGAGACTGAAAAATTTCAACAGAAACTGTCGTGGGTAAAATGCAGTTTTGGAACTTTTTGATCGATCGGAAATGCAAACACATAACACAAAGCTAGACTAAGTTAATGGCGAGGCTTTGATACCACTGTAAGTGCACGGCGGCGCCCCGGCCGTCAATCCGACGCCGGAATGCGGAAGCGGTGAATAACTTAAATTTTGCGGACTTTGCAAACCGGCACCACCGCGCACTTTAACCGGATCGGACCATTAACTAGTCTAAGCTATCTACAAGAATGGGAATAGAGATGTATACCGACGATCCAAGTCCTCCGGTCTTCATCTCCACTCCGATCTCCTCGCGGGATCTCCGTCCATCTCCTCCTCGTCGGAAAGGGCACCACGAAACCGGGTACTTTTACGGGCTCCCGCCTCTATACCGAGGCAACTCGGGCATGAAGCCGGCAACTCGACATGCCCAAGATTTGCTGTAGAATGTGTAGTGTAGAATCATAGTCTCTTTTGGGGTGGTGAAGTTGCCATGGAGGGAGAAGGAAATCATGAACTTTGGAGAGGGTTTTGGTGGCATGAAAAAAATGAGATGATTGATAAATTTCCAACACCAAAACAAATGAACCATCCTTACCCCATCAAAGAGGCCGGCCAAAAACTATATGGAAATGGTGGAGGGAACAAATACAAAACCTTAAGGGAGGTGAGGGTAGGAGAAGTCAAGTGGTGACCACACCAAGAGACAAGAAAGCATACACCATGCTTCAACTCACATCAAAACCCATGCCCACTCAAATCACAAGTCAAAGCAAGTCATGGTGCAAAGAAAAGAAAGCTATCATAATCAATCATTATGCAAGAAAACCCCTCCACAAAAGTAATTTGCAAAACTGCAAATTACCCCCTCCATCGGAAAAGTCCGGCCGGGAAAGAACAAAGGAAAACCGGCCGGAACGGAATGCAAACTGGCAACTCCAGAAAACTGGCCCCGTAATAAATTACAGGAAAACCCCGATACTGTGCATACACACCCGCATCTGTATTCCGTCCGGATACAAATGCAAAGAGACAAAATCTACACTGTACTAAACTAGGACCGGCTTAAACCAAAGCCGGCTAGTAATATCCGTTCGATCCTGATGCGTGCAATACCGCACGTATCTGATCGAACCCTGCCATATACCTATACGGCTACTAGTACAAACCGTCCGATCCTGATCCGTGCAATACCGCACGTATCTGATCGGACCCTGCCATATCTCCATACGGCCTCTACAGCGTTTCGCCCGAAAGCTGAGTAACTGAAAGTGTGGTAGACTCTAAAGACTCGTCAATACTATGGCTGTGGATTTAACCACTAGCACGTCAGAGGTATAAGCCAATACGTAACGGGCCACCAGCTATTGACTAAAAGGGACGTCGATGAGCGAACTCATCCTGACACCCTACTGAGCCTGTCAGTGACAATATCCGTGCAGTCCGGTCCGTTCGTCTATGAGTATCGCATGGCGGGCCTAGGGGGTTGGTAAAAGTCAGACCCCCAAAAGCGGTACAAGTCGTGTCGGAGTGTAGCCCAGAACACCCTGAGATACTACTGGAATACCTACCAGTAAATCTCCTTGCCTTGGCCAAGGACTTTGTGTAATGGCTCTCCTAGACACAGCACGACCTCACCCCCAATACCGGGAGAGACGAACCCCTGAAGATACGCTCACTGCCTCCATGTGGCTCGGGACTGTACCCAACTAAAACCTGTTTGCACGACTCCTTTGAGCCGTGGTAGGGTAGTAATCAAAGTACAGTGGGAACTCACACGAGACAAATGACGATCCCCAGGTCGATGAACTAACCTGCACACATGTCACCAGGGAACTGCCATCTGACGTCTGGTATATGACCAACTAGCATGTTCCCGGCGAGTCCTGTCCGGTGTACTCATAACCCAATGAGCACCTGTATACATCTTAGGTGATCCAACTGACACCAGTGGCTTGTGAGACCGGCCACCGCCCCTCGTCGGGGTCTCGACTGTATACACTAGTCTACTAATGGAGTATCGATGCCCGGTCTCGAAACTCCCACGACTAGGGACCTTTTAAGGATATGCTTGTAGACCCCCAGCTCCCACTTATATGATCGCCCTCATACTGCTGGTGGTCAAGCAAGAATCCTAGGGGCTCTATCAACGTGTAATAGCGACGTGTCAGGTCACCTAAAACAGTACACGATGATAAAGGTAAACCAGATAGCATACTATCATCTCGAGTAAGACTGTCCTACCGGGATAGGTCCTCCCTCAATCATTACAATCACGTACCTGTGACCTAATAATTGACTCTGAGGGCACTATCTCCAACAAGATATGGTATATGGGTGCTCAGTTGAGACTGGGTACACTGGACGGACTCGACGAAAACTCCCAAATGGTATTATACCTCACGTCAGATGGCAGTTCTCTGGTGACACTTATGCAGGTTAGTCTGTAGACCCGAGATCGTCATAGAGTCTTGTGTGATTCCCACTGTGCTTTGATTTCCACCTTACCACGTCCATGAGGGCGTGCAAAACGGTGCTTTTTGGGTACCGTCCCGAGTCACATGGAGGCAATGAGTGATAGGAGGGGTTTCGTCTCTCCCGGTATTGGGGGTTGATGTTGCGCTGTGCTCGATTGGCCATAACAGGGAAGTCCCTGGCCAGGGCTGATTTAGAGATTTACTGGTAAGTGTTACCAGTAGTTTCTCGACCCGTTATGAGCCTCACATCAGCATGACTTATCGGTTATTGGGGTCTGACGTTTACCACCCCTAGACTTGATATGCGACATATCAGACGAGGAGACCGGACTGTACGGGAAGTGTTACCGGCAGGCTTTTACAGGAGTTGGAGCGGGCTTGCTTGCTGATCTTCTGATCGCTCAATACCTGGGTAGCTGTTACGTCCAGCTAGTACCGCTGACGTCTTGTGGGTGCTTGATGTGATCATCACCTACTGCCGGCGTATTGACGAGTCTTTAGATTCCTACACAGAGGTTTTACTGGCTCAGGCAAAACGAAATAGGAGCGCATATGTGATATGTGCGAGACCGAGAATAATGCGTGTATGTGATACCGTATTCTATTCTCGCGACTTTTTGTATCGATCGGTTATATATGATATAGCCGGGTTATCGAATCAAGTGTTGATTCGATAAGTCGATACAATGGGTGTTAGCCGGTTATATGAGATATGACCGGATTATTAAGTCAAGTGTTGATTTAATAATTAAGTGTATAATTGTATATTAGATATACTAATTTACATTTGCTAACACTTGTTCACTTTAGGGTTTTTCTCATATGCACACTTGAATATATATATATATATATATATGTGATATATATATTAAAAGTGTTTTCTTTTGTATCATGGTTGATGATACACTAAACATGGGTGTGCAAGACATACACCATTCTATTTTAAATGGTGGTTTATATTTATTTAAAGTAATTACAAAGTAGTGGAATTTTTTTTCATAAGCATAAAGCTTGTAGAAGCTTGTGGATGCTTTGAAAAAGTCCACTAGTTTTGTTTTACTTTAGATTTTTATTGACCTAACCATTTACACTTAGCCATGGTTATTTCTCACCCTGAGTTAGTATATGATACTCACTCACCATGGTTAGCTCACACACTTGATCATTTTCCTCTCCTCTTTCTTTTGTTCATCTTCTTCATTGGTTCAAAAGAAAAGCTAGCTAGGGTTTGATCCAAAGTGAGATAGCTTGTGAGAAAACAAATTCTGAAGAGAACCCACTTCCTATTTCTCCATCCTCTACTAGACTAGCACTTTAGTATAGGGTGTTTGCTTCACTAATTCTCAAGTTAGTGAAGTAGAAGCTTGAGTCGGAATTCCCTCGACGTAGATCATCTTCGGCCTCGGAGACTTCAAGCAAGGTCGCACCTTTCGCCTCGTGAAGCCATGCAAAGGTCCGGGAGAACCACGATCGCAGCGAAGGGACTTCATCAAGAAGCTAAAGAAGTGAAGGACCGATCTACAAAGGTTGTATTTCGTATCCCTTTAGAGTAAAGTTGTTTACTTGCTTTTAGTTTCGCCTAAACTCTAGTATACGATCTTGCTTAGGGTTGTTCGGCACATAAAAATTTAATTTTGGGATGGTCGATGCCTTGTAGAGCCTTGTTAGTGTGCCTAGTAACCCTACACTTACACTAGGGCTATCTGTTGTGGTATCACATACCCAACAATTAGTTGTGGTTGAAGTATCTCATACTCAACCATCCCTTAAAAGTCTCTACTGGGAAAAAGGCCTTTCTGAGTGGATCCGCGCTGTTGTCCTCTGTGTCTACTCTCCTAACCTCGATCTCCCTGGAGATCTACCATCTCCATGATCAGGTGATACTGCCTAAGAATTATATCTAGATTTTTTATGGGACGTGGGGTTCCTTGGCAAAATCCACAACTCCATTGTCACACAATGGTAAGAACGAAGTTCATCTCATGAACATATATCTATCCAGTCTGCCTCTTTGGTAGCATCCTTGGTAATGATGTATCTTGCCTTTAATCGTCTAGTAAGTCACGGTATGTAGCTTGGAACTCTTCCAACATACCGTCCCTCCACTGAGGGTAAAGACAATGCCTGCGACTAATATTCAGTCGTCTTTATCATCCTGGAACCTTTCCAGTGATTCTCCACAGGATCGATTAATACCATCTCACTACACCTAGTGAGAATCCTAACATCCAATTAGATCTATCTCATAGATCCAAAGCCCAGGATTTAGGAGGTATCAATTAGATCCATCATGGCTTGACTTTGTAAATCATCATGGTTGTTGATGATGAGGTTGGTGGAAGGTGGTTGAGTGTGGGTTTTGATTTGGTGTGACCTTATTTTTGTCAATTCTTTTTGCACTTGAGATTTTCCATTCTTTTTCTCCACCCATTTTCTTGTGTGGGGGCCGGCCACATATGCTGTGAGAGAGGGGAGAGATTTGTTTGTGTGGTTAATTTCCATTCATGCAATTTCATGGCCCCCACATTCATTATGTTGATGAATTATTTTTGGGTTTCTTGAGTTAATTGATTTGCAAGGGGTGGCCTGATTTGGTATTCCCAGAGACTTAATTTTTGCCACCTACCCACATGATTTTCCAGTGAGCACAATTGGGTGCCTGGCCGAGCTCATCTTGATGATATGCTCATTTTGTTTCTCTTAGCAAGCATCCATGAATATCTTTGTGCAAAATTCCTCCAACATGGCAACCTCATAAACCCCAAAATGAGACTTACTCACTAGATATTCTACAGCAAACCTTGGGCACGTCGACTAGCCAGCTTCGTGCCCGAGTTGCCTCGGCATTGAGGTGGGAGCCCGTAAAAGAAGTAGGCGATGTGGTGCACTTCCGGCGACGAGGAGGAGAAGGGACATTCCGCAGGAGATCGGGACGACGACGAGAAGACCGGAGGACTCGGATCTGTCGGTATATCTCTCTTCCCTTTCTTGTAGATTGCTAGGACTAGTTAGTGGTTCGATCCGGATATTAGTGCGCGGCGGTTTGCCAGTTCAAGTAAAAATTAAAGTTTATCACCGCTTCCGCATTTGGCCGTCGGATTGACGGCCGGGGCGCCGGCGTGCACTTACAGTGGTATCAGAGACATGCCATTAACCTAGTCTAGCTTTGTGTAATGTGTTTTGCATTTCCGATCGACCAAAATTCCAAAATCCGCATTTTTGCTTGCATCAGCTTTCTGTTGAAATTTTTTGGTGTCGAAAATTTTTCCAGGTTAAAGAAAAGTGATCTACTAGAAAATATAAGAGTTCTGTAAAAATTCGATGCAACAACTCCACAGTAGGAGCGCGGAACCGCGGCCAAACACCCCTTTGGGCCGCGGTTCTGCCGCACACTGTTGGGTTCCCTGCACCAAATTTCTACAGTATCATTCTGGGGTTAAAATTGGGGTTTTGGAATATTAATATTGGACCCAGAATTTCTTGATCTGCTACAGTAATGCTTTGGGGCCCACTTGTTAAAATTTGATCGATCGGAATATTTTAAACACATTATTTCACAGTATTTACATTATATCTGCGACCGTGAATGTCACTTGATCGGTAAATCCGGTCTAACTGCTATAGCCCGGTTAGACGGATTTGCGAACGTGACATTCACGTTGATGTTCTGTTTTTGCTGTGATGTTGCATATCGGTCGTGGGGGATAGCCTGGATGCAATGCTAGTACTGTTGTGGTTGTATTATGTACATTTGATATTGCGGGGCGAGCATCCGACATGTGGACTGCCGTCACTGCCTGTTTGTATTATTATTTTGGGGCACGACCAGGTTGCGGTCGATGTACCCGTTGTATGTATATTTTACTTTCTGTACTAGGATTGCCCCGCGGAGGGGTGCACGAATAGCCGGGTTCTAGAGGGCAACGGGCCCGCATCTCATGGCATTGAGACGGAGGGGGCTTCACTCTAGAATTGGCGGGCTATTCGCCGCACTCGTAGGGGGTACAGGTTGACCCAGGAGGGGTGCCCAAGTTACCGGATTCCGTGAAGTGCTGGGTGGTCCATTCACGTCGCTGAAGGGGGCTGCCTCGCTTCAGGTTTTGGCGGGTAACTTGCCGTGCCCGTAGGGGTCTAGGATTTCATTGCACAGGCTATCCACACGACCAGGGGAACGTCGGGTTTCAGAGGCTCTGTGAAACCCGGGGATCCCAGATATCTGTATTGTTCTGTGATGCTGTACATTTTCTGTGATGTTGCATTTTTTATCACGCCTTGAGCGAATATAATATATTGGTATATATATTAGTAGATGTTGTATATGTTTTGCATCCGCGCTAGTCCAGTCCCCGCTCTGTCGTTAGTTAGCTAACCTAACGGGTAATGACGGGACCCAGTGGCGAATGCGGATGGCATATACGTACATCAGTATATTTTCGTTCTTTTTGGTGTGATCAATTGATGGGACTGCGTTGATTCGGATCAATGCAAGTTAAAAACAAACCTAATCTGATGTTGTTGGAACACTTTTTCAAAAAGCTGTTATTGCAAGGACGTTCACTTTTGTTTTGCATCGTGGTATTCAGTTGGAATATCCTGCTCCTCAGTCGACGAGGCAAGGGCCGAGATCCCTTCACCGGGAGTGACCCCTTGGACAAAAAGTTTGCGTCAGGGCATTAACTTCACTATAGCCGATTATTTTTGCTTTGCATCGTGGTATTCAGTTGGAATATCCTGCACCTCATTCTACGGGGAAAGAGCCGAGATCCCTTCACCGGGAGTGACCTCTTTAGCAAAGGTTTTCGTCACTATATTTTAAAAGCTATCAGTTCCTTCAACGATATCAAGTTCTTTACGTTAAAGGTTTTCGCCAGAAACCATTCGTAGCCCTCCGTCGTTTCAGAAGGGTAGCACGTAGTATTCATGCTATGTTTGTTGACCTTCGTCAAGGCATAGTGTACGGTAGCTGCTTGTTACCTTTCTGCTACATAGATAGATGCGTTGGTTTGGGATAGTCATATAGCCTTGTTGACCTTCGTCAAGGGCTTGTACGGGTGGATTCAAATTAACCTGGAAAATGACGGGTAGAACTTGACATGTGACTTATGATTTGTTGACCTTCGCCAAGGTCATAAGAGCATGGGGCAGAAATCACATCGGGAGTTTCAAAAGAACTGAAACTTGCCAGATATGCGCATACCTTCTGGAGTGTGATACCGTGAGCGGATTCCGTCACGTTGTCATGCGATGAGAGTTGGATCCCGATTCCCACTGATGAGTCAGTTTACTCCTCGGGTGACCCCGACTAATTCTTCATTCAGGTTTGGAGGAGATTTTGAGGTACAGTGGGAGGTTTCCAGATTAGATAAATTGGTAACCATTCTGATCTAGGTTAGAGTGCACGCTGAGTGTTTCTTTTCTCTCTCTCTTTGGCAGCGACCATTGACCCGACCCTAAGACTATGACTCAGTGACCAAGTTGACCGAACCTTCTTAACACTGGCTTTTGGATTGTCAAAGTTGCAGCCCTCATTGCCACTCCTACTTTTACCCTTTTCTCCAGGACACCCCGTATTACTACGAACGTCCATTTCCATTGGACAAAACCATCGTATGGTTAGATACGAACTCGAAGGAATTTATTCGAGGATGGTTTCCGGGTCTGGAGAAAATGGATAGGATTATTCAGTTGTCTTTTCCTTTTACCTTCTCTCAGGTTGCGAGTACTCCTTGGTTTAGGAGATAGTACACCTATTACGCAAATTGGATAGTCTTCTTCCAAACCATAGGCAGGTGCCGACCGGTAGGGAATGAAGAAAACCAATTAGCATAACGATGGTGTGCAGAAGGTATTAAGTTCAGACAAAGCAAGGGATTAGTAAGAGGGCAAAGTAAATTGCAACAGATATTCACGACCAAACCAAGAATTCCTTCGCCAATCCTAAAATCACCTTTGCATTTCTCCAGGACACTCCGTATCACTACGAAGATCCACAGTTTATTGGATACTCCATCGTATGGTTATATACGAACTCGAAAGGAACTTGTTCCAGTTCGTGGATGGATTCTGGTTCAGGAGAAATAGGAATAAGGTTTATTCGGTTGTCTTTTATCTTCACCCTCTCTCATTGCGAGTGTTCCTAGGATTGGGACAGTACACCCATTATGCTTATTGGATAGTCTTCTTCCAAACCATAGGCTGGTGCCGAACGGTAGGGAAGGAAGAAAACCATTTGGCCTAAAGGGGTGTGCAGAAGGTAATGACTAAAGACATATGAAGGGATTTGGAGAGGTGGTAAAGAACTATACGGTTACAGTCGTGAATCTGGAAGAGGCATTACTAGGAATACCGGGATCCCCATCGAAACATTTCAATGTTTCAGTCTCACTGTGTACTGTTAAAGGAAAACTGATTTCCCAGTTAGACACTTGCACCAGGGTATGTATTTACCAGGTATGATTCTCACATCTGTATGGTTTTACAGATGATGAGTGGGAGTAGGTTATTGGGAATTGGGTGATCATCCTCATTATATCGGGATTCGTTGTAATCGGTGATATTTGAGGAAATCACCGGGCTGTTTGCCAGTCGGCAAATATTTGGTTTTGAATATCTGCTGTTATGCACCAATTTCAAATTGATATATCTGTACGTCTATTTTCATAGAGTGAGATATACCTTTCTGAAATTATGTCTATGACATTTACCTATATCAATGGATGGTTAGGTAAGGAGCATTAAACAGCGGTGTAATTCTTCTTAACCATAAGTACAGTTCTCATCCTACGACACACAGTGAATGAGTTATCAGACTCAAGGGACTTATACAGAATATTGTATGTTGTCCAGGGTCCATCAGGACAACGGGGTTGGTCCTTGTACTATATTCGGTTTACTTATGACTTCTCTAGTATTTAGACAAGTGTTTCGTGGAAACACAGGGTCCGAATTTTGAGAAGTTATAGGTATTTGAATAGAGTAGAGAACCAGGTATCGCAAGTATCGGGATTCTTCAAAGTGATCGAAGATGTGGATACTTGTGTATGGTATTCAGTTGATAGTAATGACTAAGAGAACTTGCTTCTCTTTCAGGTTACTCATAATTGGAAGCATTCCTAAGTTAAATAACGCTGATCGGCCTCCTTCCATTTAGTTGACATGCACTGGAGACAGCTGCATGATTTGAATCTGGTTCAATTAAATCAGTGCCTCTGGTCCTATATGGGATATAGAACAGTTCGTATCTTGACGATGTTAAGGTACGGGGAGTTGTCCGGCTTATGATTAAAACCAGACACTGGACAACTCAAGACATGTTTCTTTAATGGCTGTTTGTGGGTTGACCCAGACTATGATAAGGGTTGACTTTCTACCATCTGGATGAACAATAGAAATATTGTTCTAGACTCGCCACAGTTTTATTAAAAATGGATTTTTTCAGAATACAGTAGTGGGAGTATGGTAGAACTGGAAGTGATTCCAGAACCACAAACGATTACTGAAGATTTGACAAGGAACCTAAAGATTCAATCTGGATTGACATTCCATTGGCCACTCCGCAGATAAGGTGGGTAACTTCAGGCACCCGAGAGGTACTACGGTAGCCTCAAGGACGGTGACAGGGAAGTTCTTGTTTACCCACAATTACCATTGCTGTTGTTCCAGGCTGCGAGACCCGGCGGGAGGATGAATATAGCGTCGTTCTAAACTAGTTTAGAAGTGTACATCTATATGACTCTACCAGAGGGTTGTCGTAGTCAGTGGGAGCAGCGGAAGCATTGGTGGACATGTAGCTTATGTCTAATTATAGACTAAAGCAGATGTAGCAGAGATAGATCATCTATTTCTAACGTGACTGTCATAGGTTTGACTTCATCAGAATAGGGGATGGATCTGTTGAGAAGGTAGTAGGGTGTGATATCCTGGTATTTGGATGGCATACACAAAGTAGGAAAGGAAACTCCTATACTACGATCGGTTATACTTTGGTCGTCACACAGTGTTTTCTCCACAAAGGAAATGGATTTTATATCAGACATTCTGGTTACTAGATCTATGGTTTTAGATCTAGATTTGGGTAGTCTCCCAATCTGGGTACTTAGACAGCATTCTAAGGGTATTTAGAATGGACGACTCCATGCACGGTAGTGTACCTGCAAGTAATGGAGTCACCCTCTCTAAAGGGGTCTTATAGACCAAAGTAGAGAGGGATATGCATGATTGGCAGATCACTTGCTTAGGCAATTGAGTCAATCATGAGATGTCAAGTACCACACCAGATGTTGTTCTTGCACTAGATGCAATAAGTTGACATTAATCCAATCCTGGAGAAACAGTCGGAAGCAGTTCTAGAACACAAGTGGATGTTCTAGGGATATAATAACGACAGCCTCATTCGGGAGACAGTTATCATTCCAGGCTTCCAAGGTGACCTGGACAACAAGGAGGTTGTCAGAGTTATAGTTTTCCTTCTGATGAGGGGCAGTATTTTGGACAGGTGGTCCAAGGCAATACTGAGGGAGGCATGGCGCAGGATACTGATTAAGTTCAGTTGACGATACAGTCTAAGAAGTTTGGATTTGTAGTTCATTTATGAGCTATGTCCCATCAGACATCCAAACACATTCTAAGACAGGTATTGCTCATTTCGGGAGATGGGTTTTCTCCGCGAACTTGAGATATAGAGAGATATAGAAAGAAACAACAAAGCGGATCCACTCACTAAGGCTATTCCTCGAACGCAAAAGTTTCGCAAACGAGCTTTGTGAGACTGACTAGTAGAGGAGTTGGGTGTTCGGTATCACACGGACTGTGAGTATGCGACTTCGCAATAATTATCCTTGAGTGCAAGTAGGAGATTGTTGGAGATAGTGCCCTCAGAGTCAATTATTGGGTCACAGGCACGTGATTGCAATGATTGATGGAGGACCTATCCCGGTAGGACAGTCTTACTCGAGATGATAGTATGCTATCTGGTTTATCTTTATCATCGTGTACTGCTTTAGGTGACCTGACAAGTCGCTATTACACGTTGATAGAGCCCCTAGGATTCTTGCTTGACCACCAGCAGTGTGAGGGCGATCATATAAGTGGGAGCTGGGGTCTATAAGCATATCCTTAAATGGTCCCTAGTCGTGTGAGTTTCGAGACAGGGCATCGATACTCCAGAGTAGACTAGTGTGTACATTCGAGACCCCGACGAGGGGCGGTGGCCGGTCTCACAAGCCACTGGTGTCAGTTGGATCACCTAAGATGTATACAGGTGCTCATTGGGTTATGAGTACACAGGACAGGACTCGCCGGGAACATGCTAGTTGGTCATATACCAGACGTCAGATGGCAGTTCCCTGGTGACATGTGTGCAGGTTAGTTCATCGACCTGGGGATCGTCATTTGTCTCGTGTGAGTTCCCACTGTACTTTGATTACTACCCTACCACGGCTCAAAGGAGTCGTGCAAACAGGTTTTAGTTGGGTACAGTCCCGAGCCACATGGAGGCAGTGAGCGTATCTTCAGGGGCTCGTCTCTCCCGGTATTGGGGGTGAGGTCGCGCTGTGTCTAGGAGAGCCATTACACGAAGTCCTTGGCCAAGGTAGGAGATTTACTGGTAGGTATTCCAGTAGCATCTCAGGATGTTCTGGGCTACACTCCGACACGACTTGTACCGCTTTTGGGGGTCTGACTTTTACCAACCCCCTAGGCCCGCCATGCGATACTCATAGACGAACGGACCGGACTGTACGGATATTGTCACAGACAGGCTCAGTAGGGTTGTCAGGCTGAGTACGCTCACAGACATCCCTTTTAGTCAATACCTGGTAGCCCGTTACGTATTGGCTTATACCTCTGACGTGCTAGTGGTTAAATCCACAACCAAGGTGTTGACGAGTCTTAAGAGTCCCCTACATTCAGTTACTCAGCTTTCGGGCGAAAGGTTGTAGAGGCCGTATGGAGATATGGCAAGGTCCGATCAGAAACGTGCGGTATTGCACGGATCAGGATCGGACAGTTTGTACTATAGGCCGTATGGATATATGGCAGGGTTCGATCAGATACGTGCGGTATTGCACGGATCAGGATCGAACGGATATTACTAGCCGGCTTTGGTTTAAGCCGGATCCTAGTATAGTACAGTGTAGATTTTGTCTCATTGCATTTGTATTTCGGTCGGAATACAAATGCGGGTGTGTATGCACAGTATCGGGGTTTTCCTGTAATTTACTACGGGACCAGTTTTCTGGAGTTGCCAGTTTGCTTTCCGTTTCGGCCAATTTCCTTTGTATCGTTCATTGGCCGAAGTTTGGTGGAGGAGGGCTTATTTGCTTTGTTGCAAATAAGTATTTGTGGAGGTGTTCTTTGCATATATTTGTATCATGATGGTTTCATGATGGAGCCCATCCTTTGACTCTTTCTTTTCCATCATGGCTTGACTTTGTAAATCATCATGGTTGTTGATGATGAGGTTGGTGGAAGGTGGTTGAGTGTGGGTTTTGATTTGGTGTGACCTTATCTTTATCAATTCTTTTTGCACTTGAGATTTTCCATTCTTTTTCTCCACCCATTTTCTTGTGTGGGGGCCGGCCACATATGCTGTGAGAGAGGGGAGAGATTTGTTTGTGTGGTTAATTTCCATTCATGCAATTTCGTGGCCCCCACATTCATTATGTTGATGAATTATTTTTGGGTTGCTTGAGTTAATTGATTTGCAAAGGGGGGCCTGATTTGGTATTCTCAGAGACTTAAGTTTTGCCACCTACCCACATGATTTTCCAGTGAGCACAATTGGGTGCCTGGCCGAGCTCATCTTGATGATATGCTCATTTTGTTTCTCTTAGCAAGCATCCATGAATATCTTTGTGCAAAATTCCTCCAACATGGCAACCTCATAAACCCCAAAATGAGACTTACTCACTAGATATTCTACAGCAAACCTTGGGCACGTCGACTAGCCAGCTTCGTGCCCGAGTTGCCTCGGCATTGAGGTGGGAGCCCGTAAAAGAAGTAGGCGATGTGGTGCACTTCCGACGACGAGGAGGAGACGGGACATTCCGCAGGAGATCGGGACGACGACGAGAAGACCGGAGGACTCGGATCTGTCGGTATATCTCTCTTCCCTTTCTTGTAGATAGCTAGGACTAGTTAGTGGTTCGATCCGGGTATTAGTGCGCGGCGGTTTGCCAGTTCAAGTAAAAATTAAAGTTTATCACCGCTTCCGCATTTGGCCGTCGGATTGACGGCCGGGGCGCCGCCGTGCACTTACAGCCCCGATATACCATTGTGCTATGGTGTATACGGAGGAGTAATGCTGAGAGAGAATCTCATTCTCCTTTAGAATAGTCCATTATTTTCGTGCTCAAGTATTCTCCTCCTTGATCTCATCAAAGGACATAATACTTATACCCGTTTTTGGTTTTCTACTTCTAACTTATATTCATTGAATTTCTCAAAAGTTCCAGACTTGTGTTTCAACAGGAACATATGTCCGGATCTTAAGAGATAATCAGTGAATGTAATGAAGTACAAAGAACCGGTCTTGGCATGTGTAGATAAGGGACCTTCATACATCAGCATGTATCAATCCCAAGAGTTCACTAACTCTTTCTCTGTTTCCAATAAACGGAGCTGTGGTCATCTTATCTCTGTGACATGACCGGTAAGTTTCACAAGATGTAAATTCAAACTAATTTAAATATGCATCTATATGTAACTTCAGCTAGTCGGGTCGCATTGATATGACCTAGTTTACAATACCTCAAAAAGGATTCGTTCATTTCTGAACTCTTCCTCTTGCGTGTGTTCTGTACGTTAAGAACTGTGGTTTGATTTAGAACATCTATGCTTTTAGATAACGTACATGAACCAATCAACTCTTGATATAGGAAATGTTCAAAACACTATCCAACAATATAAAATTATATCCTCTTTACTAATAAAGAGACTGATATGATGCTGTATATCAGGTTCGGTATCTAATAACATTCGTTTAGAATCAATATATTTGTTAATACAGAGTGATAATTACCAACAGACTTGGCTGCAACACTTGCACCGTTTCTATCTCATGAAACTTATCACCCGTTCTCAGTTCTCTACCTATCTGTAGCCCATGTAATAAATTACATTTGTGAGATCCTGATCCGGTATCTCATACCCAGGACGTAAAGGATACTGAGAAACAGTTCTCGGTAATGAACACACCCGAAGATGATGCATCATCATGCACTTTCTTCGTTTGGGCAGCACGGGAACTCTGGTAATCCCCTATTTCCTGCTCTGTCTTATAACAATTATAAGTTGGAGCGGGACCAACGTTCCCTTGCTCAGTATAACAAGCAGGTTCGGTCAATACATCTGTATTATTATCTTGATTAAAGCGTGACATAGTCGCAACCAGGATAGATAGAGAGAAGAAAATACTCAGCGTGCGCTTTTACAAGATTAGATTGGTTATCAAGATGTCTCCTACTGTTTTAGTCAAATCTTCCTTCAAACCCTAAAAGGAAAGACTGGCCGGGATTAATTACACTCTACAAGTTCGTCAATCTTTCAGCCAGGCCAGTGCCGGTACTTTAAGGGAGGTTCCCCGTGCTTTCGCATAAAATAAACCTCGTTTTCCCACAGGCGTAATCCTGTTAACACCTTTCTAGACACCTACTTGATCGGTTAATTGTAATGTGTAAAACTCTCCCAGGAGTAACTCTTACTCGCAGCGGGTATCAGGATCTAACTATCTCATAGAAGGTATGCAATCTCTTTGCAAATTTCAACACATGAAATTCCCAATAATATTTGACCCCTAGCAGCTATATGACCTTAACATAGTCAACAAATCATAAGTGCTAGTCAAGTTCAACCCGTCATTTCCCAATTGAATTAAACCCACCCGCACGACCCTTAACATGGTCAACAAAATTGCACGACTACCCTAATCCAATCGCATCATATGCTTATACAGATAAGCACTAATCAGCTATCGCACACTACGCCTTAACATATTCAACAAACGTAGCACGAATACTAGCTAGTACTTATCTGAAATGATGGAGGGCTACGACAAAGTTTTAAGAAAACCCTTCGCGTAATGAACTTGATATCATTGTAGAATCGAGTGATTTTTAAATGGATTGTTTTTTTAGGCTTTTCTAGTTTCGCTAAAGAGGTCACTCCCGGTGAAGGGATCGTCGGCTCTTTCCTTATCGAATAAGGTGCAGGATATTTCATAAATATCATTATGCAAAGCAAAAACTATAGAAACAATCAAAAGACAAACCGAGTTTGTAGCATCTGCTAGTTTCACTAAAGAGGTCACTCTCGGTGAAGGGATCTCGGCTCTTTCCTTATCGAATAAGGTGCTGTATGTTCTACAAGGAACACCGCTATGCAAAGCAAGAACTAGAGCTACCAGTTTTTAAACAAGTTTCCACAACATCTTTAGGTTTCTTTTAGTTTCATTAATCTCATTAATGAAGTCCCATTTTGTTATGCTTCACAAGCATCACTTTTGAAACAAAATCTGCAATATAACATATATCTCATATATATAATATAAACATTCGTCTCAGGCAGTAATATGATCTCATCACAGAACATTGCAGCAGAAGAACACATATGAAATATTGGATATACTAGGACGTCCGTGTTTTAATACGAGCCTGTATAAAACACGGATTCCACGGTCGCGATGAATAGCCAAACCCACATCCCTAGACCCCTACGAGAGCGGCAAGCAACACTGCCAATTCTAGGGTTAGGAGACCGGTCTCGACTCCTCGAAATGGTCTCCCACTGGACCCTAGAACCCGGTTACCTGTGCTCCCCGCCTTGGGTCTACCTAATGCGGGAAAGTAAATAATATACAATGGTGACATCATCCTCAGCCCGGAAGTGCCCCAATAAAAGAATATTACATACAATGAATTTTACATGAATGAAAAAGAAAAACTCTCATCTCAAATAAAACCCCCGGCTATTCAAAACGCGACGATCCAATATAACATATCACAGCAACACATCATATCTCATATCATCAACGTAAGCAAGTATGTGTATCCCGATTGTCGTTGATGTATAGCAACGAAGCCGGCGATACACCACATACTACGCTTAAGGTCACAGAAAAGAAAATGTAAAACTACAACAGCTGGAATCCGCAACCTCCTTAGACATCGCATGCCTAACCAAATGAATTCCTTAGCCATCGCATGCCTAACAATTATAAACCCCTCATTTTAGTCTCTTTATCGAAAACTCTTTTCAATATCAAGTCGGACAATTCAACAAGATTCCCGACATCCTGATCGAATGCTCGTCGCAAACTTTAGTAGACGGCTGCACCCCCGGATGCCATCGACGAAGTATACTAAGGCGGAACACCGCTGCCGCGAGCACCCGAACGGATGCTTTTGGCGACGGGGTTCTCCTACAGTCACTTGGTCGGGGCTATGGGGCGTGGCTATCTATTAAGTTTACTCGGCGAGTATCCACGTACGCTACGTTATTGCGACGGACTTTTGATCGCATCAAAATCCTGTGGCAACCGATCAAATGAGACTAAACTGCTAGATTTATAACATTCAAATTAGTTATCTCATAACTTTATGTGGATTCCAAATATTGTATCACATTCCAGATAAATAGACAGTGTTAAACTTTCCGATCAAATAAACAAACACCCAAGATTTCCCAAATGGCTCAACACTTGAGCGGAGTTTTGAAAAGTATCCATCACATGCCACAGAACCAATGGTCCAGCCGTAGAAGGGTCAAGCCAACGCCTCACATGTGGCAAAGCCGTACTGCACCAAACCCTAAGGTTTAGAGGCGGTTCAGACGGTCACATAATCGAGTTAAGGTTTGTGTTCTTCTAGAGGGTCCACCGCATTACTTGCATGATTTTCCGAAAGTTTCAGACTCGAGAAAAAATCCAACTTTTGAAAAAATTTCCGACAGGGGAAAAAGTGAGTTATTGATATTCGTTCGAACTTTTTAACAGTTTCTAAAATTATCAGGGAAAAAAATAAACGAAGTTAAATTATCCGATCGAATCAATGAGTCCCCGATACAACCCAGAAAACTCAACACTTGAGTAAAAATCAAAAATTCCCAGAAGAATCAGGAAGTACAGACGGATATTACTGTGCCAAAAGAAAACCGTACTCTTACTGTTTGGCCGCGGAACCGCCGCGCAAGCCATGGTACGGCCGCGGTTCCGCGGCGCTTTTATAGAATTGGAAGCACGTGCTGCACAGTAATTCTTGTATTTCCCTGTTGATTTTTTTGAGTATTTAATATGAAAAAATCAACATTTTGAAAAAATTTCCAGAAACTAGGGTTTTACTGGTATTCGGAGTTCGATCGGACTTTAAACTTCACCTAGACTTTGCCTAAAGCTCTAACTTGGCTTTTGTAGGGTTCCTAGGCATGCTCAAGAGGTCTCACTAGGCATCAACCATGCCAAATTCTAATTTTTTTCGGTGCCGAGAAACCCTAATGCGATCGTTAACTAGAGTTTAGGCGAAACGAAATTCTACTAAACTACTTTAGTGCTAAGAGAACGGAAATACAACCTTTGTAGATCCGGTCCTCCACCTCCATAGCTCCGCGTTGACGTCCCTCCACTGTGATCATCGGATCCTGGACTCTAGTAATGGTTTCGTCGAAGAAATGATCGGGCTAGGTCGTCGACTTTGATGCCGAAGATGATCTACGTCGAGGCAACACAAAATCAAGCTCCAACTTCACCAAGCCATGAAACTTGTGAAGAAAACACCCTATACTACTTGGCAAGTGGTAGAGGATGAAGAAATAGGAAGTGGGTTCACTTTAGATTTGGATTTCTCACTCTTTTTCTCAAGACACCATTAAAGGATGTAAGGTTTTCTTCATCTTGAAGAAGAAGAAGAAGAAGAAGAAAAGAATATCATGATAATGATAAAAATCAATTGATTAATAAATCAAGTGAAGTTATCATAATGCAACCTTGGTTAAGTGTAGAGAATAAACTAGGGTTAGGTGAATGGTTAGGTTAGGCAAAAGAAACAAAAATGGTTGAACTTTTCAAAGCTTCATGAAGCTTCAAAGTAAATCCAAAAGTAGCAACCATTTCTTTTCTTGCTAAAAGAATAAATAAATGAAATAAATAATCAAGAGAAGATAATGAAACCCTAACCATTCACATAACCATGGTTTAATTATACACACCCAAGTTTACATGTATCATCAAACATGATACAAACTAGTGCACAAAACTATATCATATATACAATGTGCACTTCAAGTGAGAAAAAATCCATCTAAAGTGAACAAATATTAGTTAATGCAAAGTAATATATCAAATATATAATTATACATTAAATCATTAAATCAACAATTGATTTAACGATCCGGTCATATCGCATATGACCGACTAATATCCAATGTATCGACTTATCGAATCAATCCTCGATTCGATAACTAGGTTATATCACATACAACCATTCGATACATTCATCGCGAGAATAGAATACGGTATCACATACCTCATATGCGCTCCTATTTCGTTTCGCTTGAGCCAGGAAACCTCTGTGTAGGACTCTAAAGACTCGTCAATACGCCGGTAGCAGATGATGATCATATCAAACACCCACAAGCCGCAAGCAGTCTGCTAAACATAACGGCCACCCGGGTATTGAGCGATCAGAAGATCGACGAGCAAGCCCGCTCACACTCCTGTGAATCCAACCAGTAACACTTACCGTACAGTCCTGTATCGTCGTCTGATATGTCGCATATCTCGCCTAGGGGTGGTAAACGTCAGACCCCAATAGCTCGATAAGTCGTGTCGATATGAGGTCTATAACAGTTTGAGAAACTACTGGTAACACTTACTAGTAAATCTCAGCAACCCTGGCCAGGAATTTCCGGTTATAGCCAATCGAACACAGCGCAACATCAACTCCCTATACCGGGAGAGACGAATCCCCTCCTATCGCTCATTGCCTCCATGTGATTCGGGACCGTACCCAAAAACCACCGTTTTGCACGCCCTCTTGGACGTGGTAAGGTGGAAATCAAAGCACAGTGGGAATCACACAAGACTCTATGACGATCTCGGGTCAACAGACTACTCTGTACCAGTGTCACCAGAGAACTGCCATCTGACGTAAGGTATAATACCATCTGGGAGTTCTCGGCGAGTCCGTCCAGTGTACCCAGTCTCCACTGAGCACCCGTATATCATCTCTGATGTCAAACACCAATGGATATGGGATCATCCATCGCCCATCTGTATGGGTCGAGAAGGTATACGCTAGTCTACACTGGTATATCGATGCCCTGTCTCGATACACCCACGACTAGGGACCTTGAAGGATGTACTTATGGACTACCATGTCCCCACTAGTATGATCCACATCATAGTCCAGGTAGTTAAGTACACATCCTAAGGGCTTTACCAACATGTAACAGAGAGACAATCAGTGTACACGTTAAGGTAAAGAGCAACCAGATAGCATACTATCATGTCAAGCAAGAAAGTCCTCCCTATATATGTCCAAGCATCCACTACAATATACATCCTATGTATAGTAATGGCCTCTAGGGCATACATATAACTAACAATCTCCCACTTGCACTAGGGCCATCTGATAGCAGTGGTTGTAGTATCTCATACTCAACCATCCCATAAAAGTCTCTCTCTGGGAAAAGGCCTTTGTGAGTGGATCCGCCCTGTTGTCCTCTGAGTCTGTTCTCCTAACCTCGATCACCCTGGAGATCAACCATCTTCATGATCAGGTGATACTACCTTAGATTATGTCTAGGTCACTGATGGGACCGTGGTTCCTGGGCCAAAGCCACACTTCCATTGTCACACAATGGTAGGAACCTTGTTCATCTCATGAACCAATATACACCCAAACAGCCTCTTTGGTAGCATCTTAAGTAGCGATGTATCCTGCCTTTATCGTCTAGTAAGCCACGGTATTTAGCTTGGAACTCTTCCAACATGCCGTCCCTCCACTGAAGGTGAAGACAATGCCTGTGACTGACATTCAGTTGTCCTTATCACCCTGGAACACCTCCAGTGATTCTCCCCTGGATCGATTGATACCATCTCACTACATCTAGTGAGTATCCTAACATCCATTTAGATCTATCTCATAGACCCAAAACATAGGATTTAGGAGGTATCACTTTGATCCTATATGGAGAATCATTGAGATAAGCGGAGATTGACCGAGCGTAGCATAGAAAACTCCTTTCTTATCAAGAGTATGTCATCCACATACTCTACGAGGATCGTCACCATACTCCCTACTACCTTTTTGTTTATACAAGGTTCATCTAGCATTTTGATGATGTCAAACTCTTTGACTAACTCATCAAAACAGATGTTCCAACTCCGCGATGCCTGTTTTATCACATAAAACATCTTGCACATGTTTCCACTGCTCCCACTGTCTATGAGGCCCTCTGGCTGTGTACTTATAGACGCTCTCTTCTAAAACATCATTTAGAAAAGCTGTCATGACACCCAACCACCACATATCGTAGTCATGGTATGTAGCCATGGCAAGTAGGATCTGGATGGACTTAAGCATAGCCACTGAAAAAAGGTTTCATCATTATCCACGCCTGGTCAATGACGAAAACCTTTAACAAGTCTAGCTTTGAAAGTCTCAACTTTTCCATCTACACCAAGTAATCTTCTCAAGATATACTTTCTCCTGATGGGGATTTAACCCTTCAGATAAAGCAACCAAAGTCCATACTTTGTTGGTGTATAAGGATTCCATCTCAGATCACTAAGCATCCAGCCATTCTTACAGAGTCTTACTCCTGATGGCCAGCTCGAAACTAGTTGGGTCATCATCTCATGATGCAATCCTCGCTCCCACTGTCATAGAGAAACCGAAGTATCTCTCAGGTGGGTGAGGAATCCTACTAGATCGGCGGAGAGGCTGAGATTCGTTGATAACTATTGAATCCTTTGGTTCTACCAAGTCATCAGCTGAGGTTTGTATAGCTGAAACATTTCCAGTTCTACATAACAGATCTTGCCTTGAGCTTGTCCGGATTTTGCTTTTAGATATAGGCCGGTCAACCCCAAATCTTAACTGACTTAAGAGATGGGCTCTTCCCTTACCATATCTTATATGGAGTGGTAGGCTGTGATCTGATTCGAACCTAATTCAATAGGTATGCAGCTTCTCAAGTGCATAACCCTCAAAGGAAACAGGTAACTCAGTAGTACTCATCATAGAGCGCACCATATCGAATAGGGTGCAATTGCTCCGTCCCGATATACTATCGTGCTATGGTGTACACGGAGGAGTAATGGTGAGAGAGAATCTCATTCTCCTTTAGAATAGTCCAGGATTTCCATGCTCAAGTATTCTCCTCCTTGATCACATCAAAGGACTTAATACTTATACCTGTATTTTGGTTCTCTACTTCTAACTTATATTCTGTGAATATCTCAAAAGGTTCGGATTTGTGTTTCAACAGGAACATATGACTGAATCTTGAGAGATCATCAGAGAATGTAATGAAGTACAAAGAACCGTTCCTGGCATACATCAACATGTATCGACGGGGGACCTTACATACATCAACATGTATCATCCCAAGAGTTCACTAACTCTTTCTCTTTTTTCAGTAAACAGAGCTGTGGTCATCTTATCTTTGTGACATGACTGGCAAGTTTTCACAAGATGTAAATTCAAACAGATTTAAATATGCATCTATATGTAACTTCAGCTAGTCAGGTCGCATTGATATGACCTAGTCTACAATATCTCAAGAAGGATCCGTTCATTTCTGAACTCTTCCTCTTGTGTGTATTCCGTATACTAAGAACTGTAGTTTGATTTAGAACATCAATGCTTTTAGATAACGTGCCTGAATCGATCAACTCTTGATATAGGAAATGTTCAAAACATTATCCAACAATACAAAATTATATCCTTTCTTTACTAATAAAGAGACTGATATGATTTTGTATATCAGGTTCGGTATCTAATAACATTCGTTCAGAATCAATATATTAATAATACAGGGTGACAGTGACCAACAGACTTGGCTGCAACACTTGCCCCGTTTTCTGTCTCATGAAACTTATCACCCGTTCTCAATTCTTTACCTATCTGTAGCCCATGTAACAAATTACATATGCGGGATCCGGATCCGGTATCTCATATCCAGGACGTAAAGAATATTGAGAAACAGTTCTGTATAATGAACACACCCGAAGATGATGCATCAAGATGCACTTTCTTCGTTTGGGCGGCACGGGAATTCTGGTAATCCCCAATTTCCTGCTCTGTCTTATAACAATTATAAGTTGGAGCGGGACCAACATTCCCCAGCTCAGTATAACAAGCGGGTTCGGTCAATATCCGTATTATTATCTTGATTAAGGCGTGATATGGTCGCTACCTGGAGAGAGAGAGAAGAAAACACTCAGCGTGCGCTCTTGCAAGAATAGATTGGTTATTATTTTATCTAATCAGGATGGCTCCCACTGTTTTTTTATCAAATCTTCCTTCAAACCCTAAAAGGAAAGACTAGCCGGGATTAATTACACGCTACAAGTTCGCCAATCTTTCAGCCAGGCTAGTGTCGTTACTTTGAGAGAGGTCCCCCGTGCTTTCGCACGAACCTAATTAATGTAAACCTCGTTTTCCCGGAGGAGTAACCTCGTTAACACCTTTCTAGATACCTACTTGATCGGCTAATTGTAATGTGTAAAACTCTCCCAGGAGTAACTCTTACTCACAGCGGGTATCGGGATCCAACTATCTCATAGAAGGTATGCAATCTCATTGCAAATTTCAACACTTGAAATTCCCGATAATATTTTACCCCTAACGTCCTATGACCTTGACGCAGGCCAATAAACCATAGTCCGCTAGTCAAGTTCAACCCGTCATTTCTTGATTGAATTAAACCCACCCGCACGACCCTTGACACAGGCCAACAAAGTCGCACGACTATCCTAATCCAATCTGCATCATATGCATAAGCAGATAAATACTAGTTAGCTACCGCACACTACGCCTTGACGCAGGCCAACAAACGTAGCACGAATACTAACTACTACTTATCTGAAATGACGGAGGGCTACGACAAGTTTTTCTGAAAACCTATTGCGTAATGAACTTGATATCGTTGTAGAATCAAATGATTTTAAAATGGAGTGTTTTTTAGGCTTTTCTAGTTTTGCTAAAGGGGGCACTCCCGGTGAAGGGATCGTCGGCCCTTTCCTCGTTGAATGAGGTGCGGGATATATCATATATATCACTGTGCAAAGCAGAAACTATAGAAGCAATCAAAAGACAAACGAGGGTTGTAGCATCTGCCAGTTATTGTTAAAGGGGTCACTCCCGGTGAAGGGATCGTCGGCCCTTTCCTCATCGAATAAGGTGCAGGATATATCATATATACCGCTGTGCAAAGCAAGAACTGTAGCTACCTGTTTTATTTTTGAAATTCGATTCCACAACATCTTAGGTTTCTTTTTCTTTCATTAATCATATTAATGAAGCCCCATCATTTAAGTCACCTAAACATCACAGATAAATACGACGTACACTTATGCCATCCGTGTTCGCCTCGATGTCCCTTCGTGCACCGTTAGGTTAGGTGACTAACGGCAGAGTTGGGCAGGGCTAGCGCGGGTGTAAAACATAAGTAACGTCTATATAATATATCATATATACTATATATTGTATCTATCACGGAACATCACATGATCACATCATAGATATCGCAGCAGAAGAAACATATGAAACATTGGATATACTAGGACATCCGTGTTTTCAATACGAGCCAGTATAAAACACGGATTCCACGGTCGCGATGAATAGCCAAACTCACACCCCTAGACCCCTACGAGAGCAGCAAGCAACCCTACCAATTCTAGAGTTAGGAGACCCGGACTCGACTCCTCGAGTTAGTCTCCTACTGGACTCCAGAACCCGGTTACTTGTGCCCTCCTCCTTGGGTCTATCCTAGTGCTGAAAAGTAAATAATATACAAAAGGTGACATCTTCCGCAACCTGGAAGTGTCCCAATAAAAGAATATTACATACAAGTTTTTACATGAATGAAAATGAAAAAAAAAACCCGGCTATTCAAACACGACGATCCAATATAACATATCCAGCAACACATAACATCACATGTCATCAACGTAAGTAAATATGCGCATCCCAATTGTCGTTGACATATAGCAACGAAACCGGCGATATCACATATTACACTTACGGTCACAGAAAAGAAAGTGTAAAACTACAACAGTTGGAATCCGCAACCTCTTTAGATATCGCATGCCTAAACAAATGAATTTCTTAGACATCGCATGCCTAAAAATTATAAGCCCCGCATTTTAGTCTCATTATCGAAAACTCTTTTCAATATCAAGTCGGGCAATTCAACAAGATTCCCGACATCCTGATCGAATGCTCGTCGCAAACTTTAGTAGGCGGCCGCACCCCCGATACCGTCGACGAAGTGCACCAAGGCGGAACACCGCTACCGCGAGCACCCAGACGGATGCTTTCGGCGACGGGGTTCTCCTATAGTCACTTAGTCGGGGCTAAGGGGTGTAGCTGTCTATTAAGTTTATTCGGCGAGTATCCGCGTACGCTACGTGATTGCGAAGGACTTTTGATCAGATCAAAATCCCGTGGCAACCGATCAATTGAGACTAAAGTGCTTTGTTTATAACATTCATGTTAGTTATCTCATCACTACTTGTGGATTCCAAGTATTGTATCCCATTCCAGATAAATAGAAAATGTTAAACTTTCCGATCGAACATTCAAACACCCAGGTTTTCCCGAAATAGCTCAACACATGAAATAAGTTTAAAAACATCCAGTTCATGCCTCAGTACCAACGGTCCAGCCGTAGAAGGGTCAAGCCAACGCCTCACATGTGGCACGCCGTACTGCCCCAAACTCGAAGGTTCAAAGGGCAGTTCAAGACGGTCACATAATCGAGTTAAGGTTTGTTGTCTTCTGGAGGGACCATCGCATTACTTGCACTACTTAGAACGTTATTAAACCACGAAAAGATCCAACACTTGGAAATTTCCCGATAGGGAAAAATGTGGGTATTTATATCCGGTCGAACTTTTTAACATATTCAATAATTATCCGGAAAACACATAGACGAAGTTAAATAAACCGATCGAATCATCGAATCCCTAATATAACCCAGAAAACTCAACTCTTGAGTAGAAGTTAAAAATTCCCAGAAAATACAGCACTAAAATATAGGAATTACTGTGCAATTTTCAGAACCTGATGTGACTACTTGGCCGCGGAACCGCCGCACGAGCCAGGCTCTTGCCGCGGTTCCGCCGCGCCTTAGTCGAATTAGCCACTCGAATTTCACAAAAACTCCTAAAAACTCCTGCTGATTTTTCTGAATATTTTTAATTCATAAAAATCCACAATTTTCAAAAATGTACAGAGAGTGGATTTTGCATTAGGGTTTCGGTTCGATCGGACTTCTAACTCCGTCTACTCATCGCCTAAGGCTCTAGCTAGTCTCTGATACCACTGTAGGGTTCCTAAGCACGCTCAAGAGGTCTCACTAGGCATCAAACATGCCAAATTCTAATTTTTTTCGGTGCCGAGAAACCCTAATGCGATCGTTAACTAGAGTTTAGGCGAAACGAAATGCTACTAAACTACTTTAATGCTAAGAGAACGGAAATACAACCTTTGTAGATCCGATCCTCCACCTCCATAGCTCCGCGTTGACGTCCCTCCGCTGCGATCATCGGATCCCGAACTCTAGTAATGGTTTCGTCGAAGAAATGATCGGGCTAGGTCGTCGACTTTGATGCCGAAGATGATCTACGTCGAGGCAACACAAAATCAAGCTCCAACTTCACCAAGCCATGAAACTTGTGAAGAAAACACCCTATATTACTTGGCAAGTGGTAGAGGATGAAGAAATAGGAAGTGGGTTCACTTTAGATTTGGATTTCTCACTCTTTTACTCAGGACACCATTAAAGGATGCAAGGTTTTCTTCATCTTGAAGAAGAAGAAGAAGAAGAAAAGAATATCATGACAATGATCAAAATCAATTGATTAATAAATCAAGTGAAGTTATCATAATGCAACATTGGTTAAGTGTAGAGAATAAACTAGGGTTAGGTGAATGGTTAGGTTAGGCAAAAGAAACAAAAATGGTTGAACTTTTCAAAGCTTCATGAAGCTTCAAAGTAAATCCAAAAGTAGCAACCATTTCTTTTCTTGCTAAAAGAATAAAGAAATGAAATAAATAATCAAGAGAAGATAATGAAACCCTAACCATTCACATAACCATGGTTTAATTATACACACCTAAGTTTACATGTATCATCAAACATGATACAAACTAGTGCACAAAACTATATCATATATACAATGTGCACTTCAAGTGAGAAAAAATCCATCTAAAGTGAACAAATATTATTTAATGCAAAGTAATATATCAAATATATAATTATACATTAAATCATTAAATCAACACTTGATTTAACGATCCGGTCATATCGCATATGACCGACTAATATCCAATGTATCGACTTATCGAATCAATCCTCGATTCGATAACTAGGTTATATCACATACAACCATTCGATACATTCATCGTGAGAATAGAATATGGTATCACATACACGCATTATTCTCGGTCCCGCACATATCTCATATGCGCTCCTATTTCGTTTCGCTTGAGCCAGGAAACCTCTGTGTAGGACTCTAAAGACTCGTCAATACGCCGGTAGCAGATAATGATCATATCAAACACCCACAAGCCGCAAGCGGTCTGCTAAACGTAACGGCCACCCGGGTATTGAGCGATCAGAAGATCGACGAGCAATCCCGCTCACACTCTGTGAATCCAACCAATAACACTTACCGTACAGTCCGGTCTCGTCGTCTGATATGTCGCATATCTCGCCTAGGGGTGGTAAACGTCAGACCCCAATAGCTCGATAAGTCGTGTCGATATGAGGTCTATAACAGTTCAAGAAACTACTGGTAACACTTACCAGTAAATCTCAGCAACCCTGGCAAGGGATTTCCGGTTATAGCCAATCGAACACAGCGCAACATCAACTCCCTATACCGGGAGAGACGAATCCCCTCCTATCGCTCATTGCCTCCATGTGATTCGGGACTGTACCCAAAAACCACCGTTTTGCACGCCCTCTTGGACGTGGTAAGGTGGAAATCAAAGCACAGTGGGAATCACACAAGACTCTATGATGATCTCGGGTCAACAGACTACTCTGTACCAGTGTCACCAGAGAACTGCCATCTGACGTAAGGTATAATACCATCTGGGAGTTCTCGGCGAGTCCGTCCAGTGTACCCAGTCTCCACTGAGCACACGTATATCATCTCTGATGTCAAACACCAATGGATATGGGATCATCCATCTCCTATCTGTATGGGTCGAGAAGGTATACGCTAGTCTACACTGGTATATCGATGCCCTGTCTCGATACACCCACGACTAGGGACCTTGAAGGATGTACTTATGGACTACCATGTCCCCACTAGTATGATCCGCATCATAGTCCAGGTAGTCAAGTACACATCCTAAGGGCTTTACCAACATGTAACAGAGAGACAATCAGTGTACACATTAAGGTAAAGAGCAACTAGATAGCATACTATCATGTCGAGCAAGAAAGTCCTCCCTATATATGTCCAAGCATCCACTACAATATACATCCTATGTATAGTAATGGCCTCTAGGTCATACATATAACTAACATCTTTGATACCACTGCAGGGTTACTAGGCACACGCACAAGGGTCTATAAGGCATCAATCATGCCCGATTTAAAATTTAGCCGTGCCGAACAACCCTAAATCAAGATCTTAGGCTAGAGATTAGGCGAAACAAAGCATGTTAAACACTTTAACATCTAAGAGTTTGGGATTACAACCTTTGTAGTCCGGTCCTTCACTTCATAAGCTCCGTGTTGTGGTCCCTTCGCTGCGATCATCAAGTTCCGGACTCTCGAGAGGCTCCACGAAGAGAAAGATGCAAGCTTGCTTCCGATCTTCGATAACAAAGATGATCTACCTTGAAGTTTCATTAACACAAGCTCTCACTCACTAAATGAAGTGAACACCCTAATCTAAATGGCTAGGATAGATTAGGATGATGAAGTAGGATTTTAGCTCTCATTTATTATCTTAATCTCACTCATTTTCATCACTAAGCAAAAAGCTAGAAAGCTTTTGCATCAAGGAAGAAGAAGAAGAAGAAGAATAGTGATCCTTTTGTGATGAATAATGAAAGTAGTCATATCATTACCAAAGCAACCATGGTTAAGTCAAGAAAAGACTTAACCATTGTAGAGATCTAACCATGATTAAGGGTGTAGGTTGGGTTAAGTAAATATCTTACAAAATATCATTGCAAAAACAAAAAGGTAACATTCTCGAAGGTTCAAGAATGAACTAACCCAAATCAAACCCCAACCTTGTTTAATCTCTACTAAACATGTTGCATTAGTAATCATATCATGTTACAATATTATATATCACATATAAAATATTTATTGTAACAAAATAAAATAATAGAATTAACATATATCGCATATATATCAATGTATTACCCGAGTGAGAAAAAGAATCTTTTAGTGAGCTTATATCAGTTAATGTAATTTAATATATCAAATATATAATTATACATTAAATTATCGAATCAACACTTGATCGGATAATCCGGCTATTTCATAAACAACCGACTAATATAATCTGTATCAGTTCATCAAATCAACACTTGATCCGATGACCCGGCTATATCACATATACCCGGCCGATATCTCATATCGCGAGAATCTAATACGGTATCACATACATGTATTTTTCTCGGTCCCGCACATATCATATATATGCTCATACTCCGTTTTGCCTGAGCCAAGAAACCTCTGTGTAGGACACTAAAGAATCGTCAACACACCGGCAGTAGGTGATGATCATATCAAACACCCACAAGCTGCAAGCGGTCAGCTAAACGTAACAGCCACCCAGGTATTGAGCGCTCAGAAGATCAACAAGCAAGCCTGTACATTCTCCTATGAATCCAGTCAGTAACACTCCCATACATTCCGGTCTCTTCGTCTGATATGTCGCATATCTCGCCTAGGGGTGGTAAACGTCAGACCCCAGTAGCTTGATAAGTCGTGTCGATATGAGGTCTATAACAGTTCGAGAAACTACTGATAACACTTACCAGTAGATCTCAGCAATCCTGGCCAGGGATTTCCGGTTATAGACAATCGAACACAGCGCAACATCAACTCCCTATACCGGGAGAGACGAATCCCCGTCTATCGCTCATTGCCTCCATGTGATTCAGGACTGTACCCAAAAGCCACCTTTTTGCACGCCTTCTTGGACATGGTATGATGGAAATCAAAGCATAGTGGGAACCACACAAGACTCTATGACGATCTCGGTGTTAGTTATATGTATGCCCTAGAGGCCATTACTGTACATACGATGTATATTGTAGTGGATGCTGGGACATATATAGGGAGGACTTTCTTGCTCGACATGATAGTATGCTATCTGGTTGTACTTTATCTTAACATGTACTCTGATTGTCTCTATATTACATGTTGATAAAGCCCTTAGGATATGTACTCGACTATTAGGACTATGATGAGATCATACTAGTGGGGCCACGGTAGTCGACGAGTACATCCTATAACTGTTCCTAGTCGAGGGTGTATTGAGACAGGGCATCGATGCACTAGAGTAGACTAGCGTATACGCATCTTGACCCATATGATGGGCGATGGATGATCCCATATCCATTGGTGTTTGACATCAAGGATGGTGTATGGGTGCTCAGTGGAGACTGGGTACACTGGACAGACTCGCCGAGAACTCCCAGATGGTATTATACCTCACGTCAGATGGCAGTTCTTCGGTGACACTGGTACAGAGTAGTCTGTTGACCCGAGATCGTCATAGAGTCTTGTGTGATTCCCACTGTGCTTTGATTTCCACCTTACCATGTCCAAGAGGGCGTGCAAAACGGTGGTTTTTGGGTACAGTCCCGAATCACATGGAGGCAATGAGCGATAGGAGGGGATTCGTCTCTCCCAGTATAGGGAGTTGATGTTGTGCTGTGTTCGATTGGCTATAACTGGAAATCCCTGGCTAGGGTTGCTAAGATTTACTGGTAAGAGTTACCAGTAGTTTCTCAAACTGTTATTGACCTCATATCGACACGACTTATCGAGCTACTGGGGTCTGACGTTTACCACCCCTAGGCGAGATATGCGACATATAAGACGACGAGACAGGACTGTACGGGAGTGTTACTGATTGGATTCGCAGGAGTACTAGCAGGCTTGCTTGTTGATCTTCTGATCTCTCAATACCCGGGTGGCCATTACGTTTAGCAGACCGCTTGCGGCTTGTGGGTGTTTGATATGATCATCACCTACTACCGGCTTATTGACGAGTTTTTAGAGTCCTACACAGGGGTTTCCTGGCTCAAGCGAAACGGAGTAGGAGCGCATATGAGATATGTGCGGGACCGAGATTGATACGATATGAGATACCGTATTCTATTCTCGCGATTTGTGACATTGATCGGTTGTATGCGATATAGCCGGGTTATCGGATCAAGTGTTGATTCGATAAGTTGTTACTTTTGATATTAGTCAGTAATAGCCGGATTATTAAATCAAGAGTTGATTTAATAATTTAATGTATAATTATATATTTGATATATTACATTACATTAACTAGTATTAGCTCACTTAAGATTTATTTTCTCACTAGCTTGTGCACATTGTTTATATGTGATATATGCAAGTGTACATGTTTGTATCATGCTTGATGATACATCAAAGATGGGTGTATGAGACTTGTACCAAGATTAGTTTTAAGATTAGGGTTATTCTTTTATCATAACATTTAACAAAAGGGTTAAACTTAGTCAAAGTAATCAAGCTTGAAGAAGCTTGGAGAAACTTTGACAAAGTCCACTCTTTTGTCATTTGTCTTGATATTCTTTAACCTAACCCTTAACCTAATCCCTTGGTCAATTCTCTACATGAATTAAGCATGATAGCTTAACTCATCCATGGTTACATTATTGAGGATAATTAATTCATATGATGGATATTATTATTTCTTCTTCTTCTTCTTCTTCATCAAGCTCCATGAAAAGCTTGCTAGCATTAATGGTGCCATGATAAAAAGTGGGAGAAAATCAATTCTAAAGTGAGCCCACTTCCTACTTCTTCATCCTCTATCACTTGCCATGTAGTAGAGTGTGTTCTCTTCACAAAGTTCATGACCTAGTGAAGGAATAGCTTGAGTTAGTGTCTTCCCGACGTAGATCATCTTCGGCCTCGAAGTCAACGAAGCAAGCACGTTCGTTCTTCTTATGGATCTTCTCCAGAGTCCGAAGTTCACGATCGCAGCGAAGGGGACATCTATACGGAGCTATTGAAGTGAAGGACCGGATCTACAAAGGTTGTATTCCCTTTCACTTAGTGTTAAAGTTGTTAACATGCAAGTTTTCGCCTAAACCCTAGTTTAAAGATCCGTATTAGAGTTGTTCGGCACGGCTAAAATTTTAATCGGGTATGGTTGATGGCTCGTAGACCCTTGTGCGCGTGCCTAGCAACCCTACAGTGATATCAGAGCCAAGCTAGAGCTTTAGGCGAAGTGTAGACGAAGTTAGAAGTCCGATCGAACCCGGAAAACCCCGATAAAACCCTTCTCCGTACATTTTTTGAAATTGTTGATTTTTCCAAATTAAAAATATCCAAAAAATTCAGCAGGGTTTTCTAGGAGTTACTGTGCAGCACGTGCCCCCATATCGACCAACGTGCCACCCTGGCTTGCGCGACGGTTCCGCGGCCATAATGGTGAATCATGCCACGTGGTTTGCACAGTAATTTCTTTCTGTAATTCCTGTGTTTTCTGAGAATTTTTAATTTATACTCAAGAGTTGAGTTTTCTGGGTTGTATTGGGAGTTCGTTGATTCGGTCGGAAAGTTTAACTTCGTCTATGTGGTGTTCCGGATATTTTTAGAAACTGTTAAAAAGTTCGAACGGATATCAATAACTCACTTTTTTCCGACCCGGAAAATTTCCAAGTGTTGGATTTTTCCGTTGTTTGAGAACGTCTGAATTGTGCAAGTTACACAATGGACCCTCTAGAAGACAACAAACCTTAACTCGATTATGTGACCGTCTTGAACTGCCTTTTGAACCTTAGGGTTTGGGGCAGTACGGCGTGTCACATGTGAGGCGTTGGCTTGACCCTTCTACGGCTGGACCGTTGGTACTGTGGCAAGAAATGGATGTTTTTAAACTCCTCTCAAGTGTTGAGCTATTGGGAAAACTTGGGTGTTTGATTATTTGATCGGAAAATTTAACGTTGTCTATTTATCTGGAATGTGATACAATAATTGGAATCCACATCAAGTTATGAGATAACTAATTTGAATGTTATAAACATAGCAGTTTACTCTCAGATGATCGGTTGCCACGGAATTTTGATGTGATCAAAAGTCCGTCGCAGTCACGTAGCGTACGCGGATACTCGCCGGGTAAACTTAATAGACAGCCACGCCCCATAGCCCCGACCAAGTGACTGTAGGAGAACCCCATCGCCAAAAGCATCCGTTCGGGTGCTTGCGGCAGCGGTGTTCCGCCTTAGTGCACTTCATCGACGGCATCTGGGGGTGCAGACGTCTACTAAAGTTTGCGACGAGCATTCGATCAGAATGTCGGGAATCTTGTTGAATTGCCCGACTTGATATTGAAAAGAGTTTTCGATAATGAGACTAAAATGCGGGGTTTATAATTGTTAGGCATGCAATGTCTAAGGAATTCATTTGGTTAGGCATGCGATGTCTAAAGAGGTTGCGGATTCCAACCGTTGTAGTTTTACACTTTCTTTTCTGCGACCGTAAGTGTAATATGTGATATCGCCGGGTTCGTTGCTATATGTCAACGACAATTGGGATGGGCATATTTACTTACGTTGATGACATGTGATGTTATGTGTTGCTGGATATGTTATATTGGATCGTCGCGTTTTGAATAGCCGGGGTTTTTTATGTGAGATGAGAGTTTTTCTTTTTCATTCATGTAAAATTCACTTGTATGTAATATTCTTTTGTTGGGGCACTTCCGGGCTGAGGATGATGTCACCATTGTATATTATTTACTTTTCCGCATTAGGTAGACCCAAGGCGGAGAGCACAAGTAACCGGGTTCTGGAGTCCAGTGGGAGACCAACTCGAGGAGTCGAGTCCGGGTCTCCTAACTCTAGAATTGGTAGGGTTGCTTGCCACTCTCATAGGGGTCTAGGGGTGTGGGTTTGGCTATTCATCGCGACCGTGGAATCCATGTTTTATACAGGCTCAAAATAAAACACGGACGTCCTAGTATATCCAATATTTCATATGATATTTTCTGCTGTGTTATCTGTGATGTGATCATATGATTTGTTCAGATGGATATTGTATTTAGTACATATGATATATTGTATAGACGTTGCTTATGTTTTACACCCGCGCTAGCCTTGCCTCGCTCTACCATTAGTTACCTAACCTAACGGTGCAGACGGGACATCGAGACGAATGCGGATGGCATAAGCGTACGTTACATTTATCTGTGATGTTTAGGTGACTTAAATGATGGGACTTCATTAATATGATTAATGAAAGAAAAGAAACCTAAAAGATGTTGTGGAATCGAATTTTCAAAAACAGGTAGCTACAGTTCTTGCTTTGCATCACGGTGTTCCTTGTAGAACATCCTGCACCTTATTCGATAAGGAAAGGGCCGAGATCCCTTCACCGGGAGTGATCCCTTTAGCAATAACTGGCAGATACTACAACCCTCAATTTGTCTTTTGATTGCTTCTATAGTTCTTGCTTTGCATAGTGGTATATATGATATACCCTGCACCTTATTCGATGAGGAAAGGGCCGACGATCCCTTCACCGGGAATGACCCCTTTAGCAAAACTAGAAAAAGCCTCAAAAACACTCCATTTTAAAATTATTTGATTCTGCAACGATATCAAGTTTGTTAAGCAATAGGTTTTCAGAAAAAACTGTCGTAGCCCTCCGTCATTTCAGATAAGTTGTATATAGTATTCGTGCTGCATTTGTTGGCTTTCGTCAAGGTGCAGTGTGCGGTAGCTATATGCTGCTTATCTGCTGCATATGATGCGATTGGATTAGGGTAGTCGTACGGCTTTGTTGGCTTTCGTCAAGGGTCGTACGGGTGGGTTTAATTCAGTCAAGAAATGTACGGGTTGAACTTGACTAGCGGGCTATAGTTTGTTGGCTTTCGTCAAGGTCATAGCACGTTAGGGGTAAAATATTATCGGGAATTTCAAGTGTTGAAATTTGCAATGAGATTGCATACCTTCTATGAGATAATTGGATCCCGATACCCGCTGCGAGTAAGAGTTACTCCTGTGAGAGTTTTACACATAACAATTAGCCGATCAAGTAGGTGTCTAGAAAAGTATTAACGGGGTTACGCCTCTGGGAAAACGAGGTTTACATTAATTAGGTCCGTGCGAAAGCACGGGGCACCTCCCTCGAAGTACCGACACTGGCCTGGCTGAAAGATTGGCGAACTTGTAGCGTGTAATTAATCCCGGCTAGTCTTTCCTTTTCGGGTTTGAAGGAAGATTTGATAAAAACAGTGGTAGCCATCCTGATTAGATAAAATAAGAACCAATCTGATCTTGCAAGAGCATACGCTGAGTGTTTTCTTCTCACTCTCTCCAGGTAGCGACCATATCACGCCTTAATCAAGATAATAAAATGGATATATTGACCGAACCTGCTTGTTATACTAAGCTGGGGAACGTTGGTCCCGCTCCAACTTATAATTGTTATAAGACAGAGCAGGAAATTGGTGATTACCAGAATTCCCGTGCCGCCCAAACGAAGAAAGTGCATGATGATGCATCATCTTCGGGTGTGTTCACTACAAAGAACTGTTTCTCAGTATCCTTTACGTCCTGGGTATGTGATACCGGATCAGGATCCTGGATATGTAATCTGTTACATGGGCTATAGATAGGTAGAGAACTGAGAATGGGTGATAAGTTTCATAAGATAGAAACGGTGCAAGTGTTGCAGCCAAGTCTGTTGGTCACTATCACCCTGTATTACTAGAATACATTGATTCTGAACAAATGTTATTAGATACCGAACCTGATATACAACATCATATCAGACTCTTTATTAGTAAAGAAATGATATAATTTTGTATTGTTGGATAATGTTTTGAACATTTCCTATATCAAAAGTTGAGCGGTTCAGGTACGTTGTCTAAAAGCATAGACGTTCTAAATCAAACTACAGTTCTTAGTATACAGAACACACACAAGAGGAAGAGTTCATAAATGAACGGATCCTTCTTGAGGCATTGTAGACTAGGTCATATCAATGCGACCCGACTAGCTAAGTTACACTTAGATGCATATTTAAATCTGTTTGAATTTACATCTTGTGAAACTTGCCGGTCATGTCACAAAGATAAGATGACCATAGCTCTGTTTATTGGAAACAGAGAAAGAGTTAGTGAACTTTTGGGATTGATACATGCTGATGTATGAAGGTCCCCTGTCTACACATGCCAAGACCGGTTCTTTGTACTTCATTACATTCTCTGATGATGTCTCAAGATTCAGACATATGTTCCTGTTGAAATACAAGTCCGAACCTTTTGAGATATTCATGGAATATAAGTTAGAAGTAAAGAACCAAAATACGGGTATAAGTATTATGTCCTTTGATGAGATCAAGGAGGAGAATACTTGAGCACGGAATTCCTGGATTATTCTAAAGGAGAATGAGATTCTCTCTCAGCATTACTCCTCCGTATAAACCATAGCGCGATGGTATATCGGGGAGGAGCAATAGCACCCTATGTGATATGGTGTGCTCTATGATGAGTACTACTGAGTTTCCTATTTCCTTTTGGGAGTTATGCACTTGAGAAGCTGCATACCTATTGAATAGGTTTCAAATCAAATCAGTTGCCTACCACTTCATATGTGATATGGAATGGGAAGAGCCCATATCTTAAGTATCTTAAGATTCGGGGTTGTCCAGCCTATGTCTAAAAGCATAATCCGGACAAGCTCAAGGCAAAGTCAGGTCTGTGGAAGTTTATAGGATATCCCAAGCATATGCATGGGAATATCTTCTACCAAACCGAGGAACAAAAATGTTTTGTTTCTCAACATACCACCTTTGTGAAAGGGAATTTCTTGAGAAGAAATTAGTGGTCATGAGGTAGAACTGGAAAGAGTTCCAGCTATACAAACTGCAGCAGATGATTTGGTAGAACCAAAAGATTCAGTAGATTCTAACGAACCTCAGCCTCTCCGCCGATCTAGTAGGGTTCCTCACCCACCTGAGAGTTACTTCGGTTTCTCTATGACAGTGGGAGCGAGAATTGCATCATGAGATGATGACCCAACTAGTTTCGAGCTGGCCATCAGGAGTCGGACTCTGTAAGAATGGCTGGATGCTTAGCGATCTGAGATGGAATCCTTATACACCAACAAAGTATGGACTTTGGTTGCTTTATCTGAAGGGTTAAATCCCCATCAGGAGCAAGTATATCTTGAGAAGATTACTTGGTGTACATGGAATAGTTGAGACTTTCAAAGCTAGACTGGTTAAAGGTTTGCATCATAGACCGATTGTGGCTAATGATGAAGCCTTTTTTCTGGGGCCTATGCTTAAGTCCATCCAGATCCTACTTGCCACGGCTACATACCATGACTACGATATCTGGTGGTTGGGTGTCATGACAGCTTTTCTAAATGATGTTTTAGAAGAGAGCGTCTATAAGTACACAGCCAGAAGGCTTCGTAGACAGTGGAAGCAGCGGAAACGTGTACAAGATGCTTTATAGGATAAAGCAGGCATCGCGGAGTTGGAACGTCTGTTTTGATGTGGTAGTCAAAGAGTTTGACTTCATCAAAATGGTAGATGAACCTTGTATATACAAAAAGGTAGTAGGGAGTATGGTGGTGATCCTCATAGAGTACGTGGATAACATACTCTTGATAGGGAAGGAGTTTCCTATGCTACGCTCGGTCAATCTCCGCTTATCATAAGGATTCTCCATATAGGATCAACGTGATACCTACTAAATCCTGGGTTTTTGATCTATGAGATAGATCTAATTGGATGTTAGGATACTCATTAGTTGTAGTGAGATGGTATCAATCGATCCTGGGGAGAATCACTGGAAAGATTTCAGGGTGATAAGGATGACTAAATGTCAGTCGCAGGCATTGTCTTTACCCTCAATGGAGGGACGGTATGCTGGAAGTGTTCCAAGCTAGGTACCGTGACATACTAAACGATTAAAGGCAAGATACATCGTTACTAAGGATGCTACCAAAGAGGCAGTCTGGATATATATAAGTTCATGAGATGAACTCCGTTCCTACCATTGTGTGACAATGGAGTTGTGGCTTATGCCAAGGAACCCCCGTCCCATCAGAAATCCAGATATAATTCATAGGCAGTATCACCTGATCATGGAGATGGTTGATCTACAGGGGATCGAGTTTAGGAGAGTAGACACAGAGGACAACAACGCGGATCCACTCACAAAGACCTTTTCCCCAGTAGAGACTTTTATGGGATGGTTGAGTATGAGATACTTCAACCACAGCTAATTGTTGGGTATGTGATACCATAACAGATGGCCCTAGTGCAAGTGGGAGATTGTTAGTTATATGTATGCCCTAGAGGCCATTACTGTACATACGATGTATATTGTAGTGGATGCTGGGACATATATAGGGAGGACTTTCTTGCTCGACATGATAGTATGCTATCTGGTTGTACTTTATCTTAACATGTACTCTGATTGTCTCTATATTACATGTTGATAAAGCCCTTAGGATATGTACTTGACTATTGGGACTATGATGAGATCATACTAGTGGGGCCACGGTTGTCGACGAGTACATCCTATAACTGTTCCTAGTCGAGGGTGTATCGAGACAGGGCATCGATGCACCAGAGTAGACTAGCGTATACGCATCTTGACCCATATGATGGGCGATGGATGATCCCATATCTATCGGTGTTTGATATCAAGGATGGTGTACGGGTGCTCAGTGGAGACTGGGTACACTGGACGGACTCGCCGAGAACTCCTAGATGGTATTATACCTCACGTCATATGGCAGTTCTCCGGTGACACTGGTACAGAGTAGTCTGTTGACCCGAGATCATCATAGAGTCTTGTGTGATTCCCACTGTGCTTTGATTTCCACCTTACCATGTCCAAGAGGGCGTGCAAAACGGTGGTTTTTGGGTACAGTCCCGAATCACATGGAGGCAATGAACGATAGGAGGGGATTCGCCTCTCCCGGTATAGGGAGTTGATGTTGTGCTGTGTTCGATTAGCTATAACTAGAAATCCCTTGCCAGGGTTGCTGAGATTTACTGGTAAGTGTTACCAGTAGTTTCTAAAACTGTTATAGACCTCATATCGACACGACTTATCGAGCTACTGGGGTCTGACGTTTACCACCCCTAGGCGAGATATGCGACATATAAGACGACGAGACCGGACTGTACGGGAGTGTCACTGATTGGATTCGCAGGAGTACTAGCAGGCTTGCTTGTTGATCTTCTGATCGCTCAATACCCGGGTGGCCGTTATGTTTAGCAGACCGCTCGCGGCTTGTGGGTGTTTGATATGATCATCACCTACTACCGGCGTATTGACGAATCTTTAGAGTCCTACACAGGGGTTTCCTGGCTCAAGTGAAACGGAGTAGGAGCGCATATGAGATATGTGCGGGACCGAGATTGATACGGTATGAGATACCGTATTCTATTCTCGTGATTTGTGACATTGATCGGTTGTATGCGATATAACCGGGTTATCGGATCAAGTGTTGATTCGATAAGTTGTTACTTTTGATATTAGTCGGTTATAGCCGGATTATTAAATCAAGAGTTGATTTAATAATTTAATGTATAATTATATATTTGATATATTACATTACATTAACTAGTATTAGCTCACTTAAGATTTATTTTCTCACTAGCTTGTGCACATTGTTTATATGTGATATATGCAAGTGTACATGTTTGTATCATGCTTGATGATACATCAAAGATGGGTGTATGAGACTTGTACCAAGATTAGTTTTAAGATTAGGGTTATTCTTTTATCATAACATTTAACAAAAGGGTTAAACTTAGTCAAAGTAATCAAGCATGAAGAAGCTTGGAGAAACTTTGACAAAGTCCACTCTTTTGTCATTTGTCTTGATATTCTTTAACCTAACCCTTAACCTAATCCCTTGGTCAATTCTCTACATGAGTTAAGCATGATAGCTTAACTCACCCATGGTTACATTATTGAGGATAATTAATTCATATGATGGATATTATTCTTTCTTCTTCTTCTTCTTCATCAAGCTCCATGAAAAGCTTGCTAGCTTTAATGGTGCCATGAGAAAAAGTGTGAGAAAATCAATTCTAAAGTGAGCCCACTTCCTACTTCTTTATCCTCTATCACTTGCCATGTAGTAGGGTGTGTTCTCTTCACAAAGTTCATAACCTGGTGAAGGAATAGCTTGAGTTAGTGTCTCCCCGACGTAGATCATCTTCGGCCTCGAAGTCAACGAAGCAAGCACGTTCGTTCTTCTTATGGATCTTCTCCAGAGTCCGAATTTCATGATCGCAGCGAAGGGGTCATCTACACGGAGCTATTGAAGTGAAGGACCGGATCTACAAAGGTTGTATTCCCTTTCACTTATTAGTAAAGTTGTTTGCTTGCTTTTAGTTTCGCCTTACCTCTGGTAAACGATCTAGATTAGGGTTGTTAGGCACATAAAAATTTGATTTTGGCATGGTAGATGCCTCATGGAACCTCATGTGTGTGCCTAGGAACCCTAGACTCGGGTATACAGACTACTCTGTACCAGTGTCACTAGAGAACTGCCATCTGACGTGAGGTATAATACCATCTGGGAGTTCTCGGCGAGTCCATCCAGTGTACCCAGTCTCCACTGAGCACCCGTATACCTTCTCTGATGTCAAACACCAATGGATATGAGATCATCCATCGCCCATCATATGGGTCAAGGAGCGCATACGCTAGTCTACTCTGGAGTATCGATGCCCTGTCTCGGTACTCCCATGACTAGGAACATTTGAAGGATGTACTTGGCGACTACACTGTCCTCACTAGTATGATCCGCATCATAGTCCTGGTAGTCAAGTACTCATCCTAAGGGCTTTATCAACATGTAACATAGAGACAATCAGAGTACATGTTAAGATAAAGAGTAACCAGATAGCGTACTATCATGTCGAGCAAGAAAGTCCTCCCTATATATGTCCTAGCATCCACTACAATATACATCGTATGTACAGTAATGGCCTCTAGGGCATACATATAACTAACACGATCATGTCGAGCAAGAAAGTCCTCCCTATATATGTCCCAGCATCCACTATAATATATAACTCATGTACAATAATGGCATCTAGGGCATGCATACAACTAACAGATTGTTGGGTTTTCGGCTTACTTAAATTGCATTACGCCTGTAGACGTTGCGTAGTTTAAGGGCCGTCACGTGCCAATTTCAGGTCGTGACATTTCGACTCCCGGATTGGCTTAAAACGATCGGTTTTGGAACTTTAGCTCACTGGATTTTTCATCTCTTGGAAAAATTGGTTTAGTTTTCTAATTACGTGTGGAATTCTAATGTCGCGGTTACTTTACAAGCTTTGTGATGTATGATACATTTATTAGAATCCGGATTAATTAGTTTTATGAAAACTAGTTAGTATATTGTAAACATAGCCGTTTAGTCTCAATTGATCGATTGCCACGAAGTTTTGATTCGGATCAAAAGTTCGTCGCAATTGCGTATTGTACGCGATCACTTAGTCGGGAATCTTGTTGAATTACCCAACAGTTCATTGAAAAGAGTTTTCAATTTGATACTAAAATGCAAGGTTTATAAGTTAGGCATGAAATTCAGAATATGAGATATTCCGGGTTTATGATGTCTAAGGATATTGCGGATTCTAATTATTATAGTTTTCCATTTTCTTTTCTGCGACCGTAAGTGTAATATATGGGGTATCCCAATCTCGTTGCTATATGTCAAAGAGGTTTAGGGATACGCATATTTGCTTACGTTGATGATATGTGATATCATGTGTTGCTATTGATATGATTTATTGGATCGTCGTGAAAGAATAGCCGGGGGTTTTATGTGAGATGAGAGTTTTTCAATTTTCATTCATGTAAAATTTATATATGATATTCTTTTGTTGGGGCACATCCGGGTTGAGGATGATGCCACCACTGATGTATATTATTTACTTTTCCGCATTAGGATAGACTCAAGGAGGGGAGCACAAGTAACCGGGTTCTAGAGTCCAGTGGGAGACCATCTCAAGGAGTTGAGACCGGGTCTCCTAACTCTAGAATGGCAGGGTTACTTTCCGCTCTCGTAGGGGTCTAGGGATATGGGTTTGGCTATTTATCGCGACCATAGAATCCGTGTTTTACATTACTGGCTAAATTTAAAACACGGACATCCTAGTATATCCAATATTTCATATGTTGCTTCTGCTGCTTGATTCTGTGATGTTGATCATATAACTGCGTGAGACGAATGTACTATTATATATATGATATATAATAAACGTTGCTTATGTTTTGCACCCGCGCTAGTCCAACCCCCGCTCTGCCGGTAGTTAAGTAACATAACGGTGCATGACGGGGCCCCGTGGCGAATGCGGATGGCATAAGCGTACGTTCTATTTTCGTTTCATTTTTCTGTGATGTTTAGGAAACATTTAATGATGAGACTTCATTAATGAGATTAATGAAAAGAAAGAGACCAAAACCTGTTGTAGAATCAAATTTTTAAAAAGGGTAGCTCTAGTTTTTGCTTTGCATAGTGGTATTCCTTGATGAATATCCAGCACCTCATTCGATGAGGAAAGAGCCGAGATCCCTTCACCGGGAGTGACCTCTTTAGCGAAACTAGCAAATGCTACAACTCACATGGTTTTGTTTTTTATTGCTTCTGTAGTTCTTGCTTTGCATAGTGGTATTCCTGAATATCCTGCACCTCATTCGATGAGGAAGAGCCGAGATCCCTTCACCGGGAGTGACCTCTTTAGCAAAACTAGCAAAAATCTCAAAAACACTCCTTTTCTAAATCACTAGATTCTACAACGATATCAAGTTCATTACGCTCATGGTTTTCTTAAAAACCTGTGTAGCCCTCCGTCATTTCAGATAAGTACTATTTAGTATTCATGCTGCGTTTGTTGACCTCCGTCAAGGTGTAGTGTGCGGCAGCTGATTAGTTCTTATCTGCCGCATATGATGCGATTGGATTAGGACAGTCGTACGGCCTTGTTGACCTCCGTCAAGGGTCGTACGGGTGGGTTTAATTCAATCAAGAAATGAACGGGTTGAACTTGAATAGCGGCCTATGGTTTGTTGACCTCCGTCAAGGTCATAGGAAGTTAGGGGTAAAAACATTATCGGGAATTTCAAGTGTTGAAATTTGCAATGAGATTGCATACCTTCTATATGATAGTCAGATCCCGATACCCACTGCGGGTAAGAGTTACTACTGGGAGAGTTTTGCACTTTACAATTAGCTAATCCAGTAGGTGTCTAGAAAGGTGTCAACGGGGTCATGCCTCTAAGGAAACGAGGTTTATTTTAATTAGGTCCATGCGTAAGCACGGGGAACCTCCCTCGGAGTACCGATACCTGCCCGGCCGAACGATTGGCGAACCTGTATGGTGTAATTAATCCCGGCTAATCTTACCTTTTAGGGTTTGAAGGAAGATTTGATAAAAACAGTGAGAGTCATCCTGATTAGATAAAATAACCAATCTAATCTTGCAAAGAGTGCACTCAAAGTGATTATCCTTCTCTCTTTCCTGGTAGCGACTAATGAAATGCCTTAATCAAGATAATAATATGGATGTATTGACCGAACCTACTTATTATACTGGGCTAGGTTCCGCTCTATCATATGATTGTCATAATTCTGAGCAAGGAATAGGGGAATATTCGGATTCTTACGCCACCCAAATGAAGCAAAAGCATGTTGATGCATTGTCTTCGGGTGTGTTCATAACCAAGAACTGTTTCTCAGTTACCTCTACGTCCTGGGTATTGGATACCGGATCAGGATCCGGTATTTGTAATTTGTTACATGGGCTAAAGACAGATAGAGAACTGGGATAGGGTGATATGTCTCTAAGTAGTAGAGAATGGTGCAATTGTTGCAGCCAAAGCAATTGGCAGATATCACCTGGTGTTACCAACTGGTAATACATTGATTCTGAGTGACTGGTATTCCGTACCAAAATATTGTGAATATTTTCCTAAATCAAGTGTTGATTGGGTAAGGTATGTTGTATAATAGTATACACGTTCTGAATCAAACCACGGTTCCAAACGTACAGAACACACACAAGAGGAACAGTTCAGAAATGAACGAAGTCTTCTTGTGGCATTATAGACTAGGTCATATCAATGAGACAAGACTAGCTTAAGTTCCATAAGGATGCATATTTGAATCCGTTCGAATTTACATCTTATGAAACATTCCAGTCATGTCTCAAAGACTAGGTGACCAAGTCTCCGTTTACTGGAAACGAAGAAAGAGCTACTGAACTCTTGGATAGATACAAGGTGATGTATGTGGTCCTATGTCTACATATGCCAGGTTCCGCGTACTTTATTACATTCACCTCTGTTCTCTCAAAATACGGACATGTGTTCTTGTTGAAACACAAATCTGAATCATTTGAGAATTTCAAGAAACATAAGTACGAAGTTGAGAACCAGATGGGTAAAAGTATTCAAATCCTTCGATATGATCGGGAAGGAGAATACTTGAGCACCGAATTCTGAGACTATTTAAAAGAGAATGAGATTCTCTCTCAGTTTGCTCCTCCGTATACCCCACATCACAACGGTAAATCGGGGTGGAGGAATCGCACCCTATTAGATATGGTGCGCTCTATGATGAGTACTGCTGAGTTACCTATTTTCTTTTGGGGATATGCACTTGAGATAGCTGCATACCTATTGAATAGAGTTCCGACCAAATCCGTTGCCTACCACTCCATATAAGATATAGAATGGGAAGAGACCATCTCTTAAACGAGTTAAGATATGGGGTTGTCCGGCCTATGTTGAAAAGAAAAATCCGGACAAGCTTGAGGTAAGGTCAGTTATGTGCAAGTTTGTAGGATATCCTAAACACTCATGAGGGTATATCTTCTACCACACCGAGGAACAAAAGGTGTTTAGTTTCTCGGCATGCCACCTTTTTAGAAAAGGAATTTCTTGTGAAAGAAATTAGTGGCAAAGAGGTATAACTGGAAGAAGTTCCAGCAACGCAAACTATAACTGACGATTTGATCGAACTGGAGGATTCATAGTCCCCGATGAACCACAGCCACTCCGCAGATCTAGTTGGGTTCCTCATCCACCTAAGAGATACTACAGTTTTCTCATAGACGGTGGGAGCAAGGATTGCATCATTGAGATGATGAACCAACTAGTTTCGAGCAGGCCATCACGAGTGAGGACTCTGTGAAATAGCCGGATGCTATGCGATCTGAGATGGAATCCATGTACACCAATAAAGTGTTGACTTTGGAAGTTGCTCCTGAAGGGGTAAAACCCATCAGGAGCATGTCACGACCCGAATTATTAGCTCATGACCGGCACTTAAATTACGCAACGTCTACAGGCGTAACGTAACCTAAGTAAGCCGAAAACCCAGAAATCTAAACCTTCCAACAGAAGTAAGTAAAGAAAACATTTATACAACACTTGGAAACCTTAAGTACAAAACCTTAAACTTATTTTTCTTATCTTTTGCTTTCATAAAAATTTCGGCAGCACCTCCTTTGTAAAAACTAGCCCCGAAACGGGTATAACAAAGCATAAAAAGAAAGCATCCCCAAACGGGAGCAAAACACGCCCAACGGCGGAAACAACCACCACAAGTATACGATGCCCAACGGCCAAGATCAACACAAAAGATAAAGTAAAGCAAGACATCAACCACAAAAGCGAACATAAAACCCATCGCTCACGTCTCACAACTACAAGTCTTCTAAGTCTTCAACATATACAATTACTAGTTTGATTGATGGAGTTGACTAGATCCAATAGAAATAATAATACAAGAGTGGAACGATCCAACATGTTCCACTTACCAAAGCAAAACACCCGAAAGTAAGTTGTGTACCAGCGATGCCGCTACTGATCCATGCGGACAACCGTAAGAACTGAGGTACAACGGGGGTGAGTTGCCAACTCGTGAGTAGAAAACATCAACAGGTAGAAATCGAAATAAATAACAATTTCCTAGGTCAACTATATCATAAAGGTAATACTATGATATCTAGGGTGACCGTATCTGCATATGCGCCAACACATAAAAAATGCCTATCAGCAAGTGGATATCATCCAACAATATAATCAATGCATGTATGCGGGTGGATCTCTTCCAACAATATAGCCAATGCATGTAAGAAGTGGATCTTGTCCATGTCAACCACTGACACAACGACTCAAGCATGTAAATATCATAAAAGCATATGCAGGTAAATATGAGGGTATCAAAGAATGTGTGTCCATCAATAACACATCAAATCATGGAAACCTGAGTGTCTAACCCCGACACTCGAAACATCATAAAACCCGTGTCCGGCATCAACACGTAAATCCCTATACCATGGGCTCCGTCTGCCGGATCGGCCCGCCGGCTCCGGCAGTACGAATCAGCCCGTATCCATCTCACAACTCCGGTCAGTATCCTCCAGATATCCGTCGAGCTCTATACAATCACCGGTAGGTAGTGGTCCCTCTGCCAAGCTCATCATCTACACCACGAAATCACCTCTCGCCCCGGGGTACCATACCGAGTCCGCCATGTATCCGCAGACGGTGTCTCCCGCTCCTCGAATCGGGTATCACATGCCAATCTCAGAACTGAGAAATCACATGATGGATGCACTGAAATATCATATCATGAGAAACCGGGTTTTCAAACAACGCATAATTTCTTGAAAACATATCCACGGTTCTTGTCACGACCCGAAAATACGGAACATGACCGGCACTTAAACTACGACGTCTCGAGGCGTACGTAATCTAAGTAAACCGAAAACCCAGAAATCCAAACCAAGAAAATAGTAGAGAGTAGGAAAAACCAATTTAAATCAAGTAGTTTTAATAGCATAAGCCGAATTATGCGGGTTTCTAAAAACATCAAAAATTTACTGGAAATTTTGGCAGAGTCTCCTTTGTAAATACTGGCTCCCAAACGGGATACAACATGAATAGTATACGAAATCAATAAAAGGCATCCCCAAGCGGGAGCTAGCTCTTCGTCAAACGACGGTCACAACCACACAAGCAAAATAATATACAACGCCAAGGGCGAGGATCAAAACTCAAAAGGAAACTCAAAACCACCAGAAATATAACGGGCGACTCTAAGGTCGAAAGAATAAACAACACTGGTCTCTAACTCAATAAATACATGTTTGGTTGATGGAATTTACTAGATACAACTGAATAATATCATACAAGGTAAATAATGGGGGTATGATACAAGTAAACCCACCTACTAGCAAATCACCCGAATGAAACTATGCCCGCAAAGCCGTAAGGAAACCTGTACGGCAGACCTGTAAGAAACTGGGGCACAACGGGGGTGAGTTGCCAACTCGTGAATAGAAAAATATCTACGCACAGAAATCGCATAAATAACGCAATCCTAGGTCAATGATCATAATATATCCTCAAATATATGTATAACAGGCAGCCTATGACAATGTCTAGGGTAATATCTAACCCGAATGTAAACTCATGTGCCCGTGTCAATGCCTCAGGTAGCAATATATCATATGAATGAGGTATGAATGCATGAAACAGAATACATGTAAATGAAGAAACTGTTTTCATAAATTAGTGAGATTTCCTTCGTATTTTTAAACTGAGGTATTATAAATGAAATCAGCATCAACAGTGTCTAGCATCGACACAAAACATAAATCTCACTGTCTCGAAATATCAATGTCTCAATCTTAATATCTAGGGCGCCGTCAGTCCAGACCGGCCCCTACCATCCATCTCAAGACCACGACGGTATCCTCCGGATATCCGACGCGTCGGGTAATATCACCGGTAGGTAGTGCTCCCCAGCCAGGCTCAACGTCAACACCACATTCCTCTTGCCCTGGGGTACCATACCGGGCCCACCATGTACCCGTGACGGTTCCTCCACTCCTCGACACGGATCTCCAAAACCACAGCAAACTCATGGTGGACGACACTTTACATCACTAGAAAACCGCAACATTTTATATTTTAAAAGATCATAAGTTGTAAATTTTGCGGCTTTCCCCGAAATCCAGAAATATCATGAATCTCAAGAAATCATCACAAGTGCATATGTCAATGATAATGAACTAGACATGAACAACTGAATAACAGTATGCATGAAGTGGTAGGTAATAACTACAATGTCTAATATGGCATATAAGGGAAGTACACTAATATCATGTCAAAACTACCAGCTAACAATCTAAGTCAAGAAATTATATTCTCTAAAGTGTACGTGACATGGCAATTACCGATGAAGAGGTGTGTGAGCCGGCAAGTGGGTGTACGTGGTACATACGCATCATCGGTAATGGTGCTGGTGTCCTAACAGCATGATATCAATAATGGAATATGCAGCAAAATAAATATGCGAGGCAGAGCGAATCGCAATAATGTGCGGGAGCTGAATACTAGACACAACGATAACTAATCTGCAATAATCTAATATAAGTCCTACAAATGGTGCCTTTTGAAATAACACGAATCATGGGGTTTGAAAATAGGGGCTACGGTTTTTTTATGAAAAGATACGTCGTTTTTGAAATATCCGTAAATTCCCTTGAGCTGTCTTTAAAAATGCTCGTGATTCGTTAGTTTTTGAAATAGGTAAGAAGTCTAATCTAATCTAACAACTACACTAAACTATACGGCTGAACTAACAAGCTGAACTGCAGGTAAGGAAACCGCCTATCATCTGAGTCGATACATATACGTACCTGTATATGTATAGTCGGTGATCCCGCCTCAATAATATCATATTCGATACCATATCTATAATCAGGCGTCCCAAGTCAAGAGTGCGGATCAATCATCAATATAGCTCGTACGTAAATCCGTCGTACGGCATCCCAATCTGGGTACGGTTCAATATCACATTCATCATACTATTCACCTGGTATCCTCTTTATCAAATATCATGATCGGGGTACTGATCTACGTCTAGTACCATACTGATACCGCCTACGTATGCATGGACGTGTGTGAAACAATACGTCAAGGACCCGCTACAACGTCATGTCGTATCTAAGATACGAACCCTGCTATATCACCGATCTCACGGCCTCAAATCAAATCTCATCGACTCAGCTCAATCCCAAGTATCATCCTCAATCCGTATGTGAACACATAGTCCCATACCCATGTGAACACATAATTATAAAGAATCCCATGAGCATATATCAATAGGAATGTATGCAAGTATGTATGTATGTGCGTGTGTGAGTGCGACCACTACTCTAGGTTTTCGCAACTACACTAAACCAATCCAAAAATACCAAATATCCATCTTATCATCAATAATCTCAACAACATATAATCAATATCTGTGTGTATACGTATTCGTATACATCACCACGAACTGCGGGGGTGCTATACGCCATCCACCCGACTTCTCCCCGTAGATATAAATCTACTCACCTGAACCTCGCTCGCCGGTACCGACGTCGCCACGCGCTTGCTTGTCGTCTCGAAGTCCACCTGGGGTACCTACATATCATAATGCACCGTATCGCATAAAAACCCAATTCGAAATCGAAACGTCATAAGAAAACCAAATCGGCACGCGTATCACGCATAGGTCCAAACCTATCGCCCACGCATGCAGGAATAGTCAAACCAACCCTCGATGTCGATGTACGAACGTCAAACCATCGAGAAAATCTAATCACACTCATTTGCACATTCACGAACACAAATTTTAATATAAACTAGGTTAAAACTCACAAAAACGCCAATTTCACTTAAAAAGTCATTTTTCCGAAAATCTAGCAAGCACAATTCGCCGTTTTTGTACAAAACACGATATTTAAATGAATGTAGCGGCCAATATATTTATTAAATATCTTAAATAAGTCGTATAAACAATTTCCGGAATTTAATCTTATTAATTTCCAAAAATCCTAATATTCTAGTTTACCAAAAATACCCTTTTTAACAATTTCAAAGCAAAATACACAAACTACAATCTAGCTTAGAATTGCATGATCCAAAGCATTAAACCACACTTAATAAAGTTAATGAAGCCAAGAAAAACCTAATCACACTTTTAATCCCAATTATATAACCAATTTCAAAAGCCTAGTTAGCAAATTAGCATAATTAACACAATTTCCTTAAACTAACCATTAACAACTAACTACTAATCTTGTTCTACAATTTTAGTGGCCACAATATTCACCAAATAACTTAATTAGGTCACAAAAATATTAAGTAGATTTTTATTTCATCTAATTACATCTATCCTAAAACCTAGTTTTCAAAATATTTTCATTTGGACAATTACATTTTACAATTGGCAATAAGTAACAACTTTAACATGCATAACTTAAGATGCTAAAAAAAACAACCATCACACAACCATGAACACATGATCACAACCTAACTTGATCTCAAACTCTTTCCATTACAAACTAAATCCCAATTAGAGTTGCATTCAAACTTAATTGACTTTAATCAAAGAAACTATACAATAATTAGATTTGGCTTGGGATTTATACCTTACCAAAAACAAGAGACCAAGCTTGAAATCTAGCCTCCCAAAATGGCCTCCAAGCTCCTAGATCCATGCAAGAATAGCTATTGAAAAATGGGTAGGAGTTAGATTTGAGTTTTGGTTTAAATTTGGATGGAAATTTGATGGATTTTGAAGACTTTTTTTGATGAGGAAAAGAGAGGGGAAGAAGGAGGAGGGGCTGCAGTTTGAGGGAGGATGGGGCTCGGCCAGCAGTGGGGGAAGGGTGTGGAGGGTGTGGGTGTGCAAAAGAAAGTCCAAGTCAAGGTAAAATACCCCCCCAAGTCAACACCAACTTCTTCTCTCACTAATCTTTTCTTTTCCTTTCATTTCTATGAAATTCAAGTGGGGACCAAAGAGGGGCTGCTGAATTCAGCCATGGGGATAAGTGAATGGGGGTGTGTGGGTGTGGGTACGGGTGTGGGGTGATGAAAAATGATAAATACAATACCCCAAACATCCATTTACACTAAAAAAAGCCTTTTTTCTTCAAAAAATTTCTAAACCGTTTTGGCAAATAATTTCGTTCCAAAAACCACATGATAAAATTTTAATTAATGTGTTATGATTCACAAAATTTGTTTCAACTCATTCCAATTTGTAATTTTCCCTAATTAAATGTATTAGTGACGGCTTAAAATAATAATAAAATAATATTTTTTTCAGAAAATTTGAAATTTCACCAGCGGCTCAGTAAACACCAAATAATAGCAATTACATAGCTAGAATATATATATTTAATTTTTATAATAAGATATTTGTATTTTGACTTTTTACAGAAAACCCCTTTATTTTACCGATTTTTCGAAATTTCACCGAAACGATTTTCAAAACGCTACAGTTCTCAAATCCAAAATCTCATGAAAACAGCATATCTCAATGCGTATAATCATAAAGCATGATGTATGCGAAATATAACAGAATATAAGCATATCCGTATATCATGCAACATGGAACAGTGATGTGATCATAGCAAGTAAATTATGCAACATAGAACAGTGATGTGAACATGGCAAGTATATCATGCGATATATCATAATGGTGTGAGCATAGCCAGTATATCATGCAACCTAGTATAGTGATGTGAACATGGCAATATATCAAAGAATGATGTAGCAATTCTACTGTGTAAGTGACATAGCAATTATCGATGATGAAGTGTGTGAGCCGGCAATCTGTGTAAGTGTAACATACGCATCATCGATAATGGTATAGGTGTACTAGCACAGGTATAAGAAATGCAATGAGAATAGCATGAGTGCAGCATAATGCACATCGTGAACTAAATGCTATAAGATATACGTATCTAATATGACCGAGTCGGTGAATCTATCAATTGGCATCCAGCCTCACAACATCGCGTACGGTACAATCCATCGTACGGCATCCTTAATTAAGGGTATGGATAAATCAATAAGTAAAACTCATCGCGTATGGTAACCCATCGTACGGCGGCATTAAACAAATAGGAATTCTATCAATCTATACAACAACGGGGGGTACGGATCTAAGTCTCGTACGGCATATCACTCATTATGCAATCATTATCCATATATATACCTATCTCTCAGGTCGCATCCGCATAATTCTCGTATCAGGGGACCGACAAGGTATCAGCTATCTTTTATCGACTCGCATCCATATAACGACATATCCGCCAAGTCATCATATCACATCGTATACTCTTTTCATTGCATCAATCTCTCATATCAAGTCATTTTACATAAGCATTACATCAATTTAATCTTATATCACGCGACTCTAAAACTCGTACTTAAACTCTTGCAACTACAAATATGTATGTATATTGTGATTCACATTCACCTTTCATATCCTTTTATCAATCTGAGTGTCACGGCCCGAAATATTAGCTCGTGACCAGCACTTAAATCACGCAACGTCTAAAGCCGTAACGTAATTCAAGTAAGCTGAAAACCTAGAAATCTAAACCTTTTTAAGAAAATAAAGGAGGTGAAGTTTTGAAATAAAGGTATAATCAAAATTAAGTTTTCTTAATGCAAAGAAAAGGAACATGAAAATGTAAGTGGATTATACAAGTTTAAAAACATGTTTCGTCTTTTTGAAAATTTGGGCAGCACCTTCTTTGTATATTTTGATCCAAAACCACATATACAAGATAATGATAAAGGCATCCCCAAGCGAGAGCTAGCTCTTCGCCAAACAGCGGATCACAACCACGCAAGACAATATAAATAAGTATACGACGCCCAACGGCGAAGTTCACCACAAAAGATAAATAAATAAGCAAGACATCAAACCACAAGTAACGGAAAAACCCTCGCTCTAAGTCTCACTAAGTCTCATTAATTATACAATTTACTAATTTTGATTGATGGAGTTAAGTAGATACAATATGAAATATAGATAAAAGAGTGGGTACGATACAAATGTCCCACCTACAAATGCAAAACACCCGAATGCAACTGTGTGCCAGCGAAGCCGCTACTGATCCAAGCGGTCAACCTGCAAGAACTGTGGCACAACAGGGGTGAGTTGCCAACTCGTGAGTAGAAAAATATCAACAGATAGAAAATCGAATAAACAACGACTCCTAGGTCAACTATATCATAAAGGTAATGCTATTATATCTAGGGTGACCGGGTCATCATATGTACCAACAATGTAATCAGTACCTATATGTATGCGGATATAATCCAACAATATAATCAAGGTATATATACATGTGGATCTCGTCCAACCATAATCAATATTTGTATGCACGTAAATATCATAAAAGAGTGTGCATGAAAGTGTGAGGATATAAATCAACGGTGTCCCTCGCGACACATCAAAATCATGGAACCTGGGTGTCCAACATCGACACCCGAAAACATCATGAAACCCGTGTCCAGCATTGACACATAAATCCTCACATCTCGGGCTCCATCAGTCCGGATCGGCCCACGGGCTCCGTCAGTTCGGATCGGCCCATATCATCTCTCGACTCCGGTCGGTATCCTCCGGATATCCGCCGAGCCTAAATACTACCACCGGTAGATAGTAGTCTCACTTCCAGGCTCATCGTCTGCAGCAGAACAATCCGTTCCTACCCCGGGGTACCATACCGGGTCCACCATGTACCCGCAATCGGCCTCATCCAGCTCCTCAAATCGGGTTTCACATGTCACACGTCTCAGAACCGAGAAAACGCATGGTGGACGCACTGAAATATCATATCAAGAGAAACCGGGTTTTTAAAACAATACATACTTTCTTTTAAAATAACCACGGTTCTCAAATCTAGAAATCTCATGAAAACAGCATATCTCAATGCGTAAAATCATAAAGCATGATGTATGCGACATATGATGGAAATGTAAGCATATCCGTATATCATGCAACATGGAACAGTGATATATCATATTTAGAGAAAACCGCTCCTTTAAATGATTCCAGTTTTGAAAATATGTCTTGCGGTTCCCAATATCTCCAAGGTCGAATGCAACATCGTATAAAAGTGCACAGGTAACTATAGCAAGTAAATTATGCAAAGAGTCATATCATGATGCAGCAATCCTACTGTGTAGTGACATGGTAATTATCGATGATGAAGTGTGTGAGCTGGCAAATCTGTGTACATGTAACATACGCATCATCGATAATGGTGTAAGTGTACTAACACAGGTACATGCAATGCAATGATAATATCATGAATGCAGCATAAAGTAAATCATCAGCTAAAAGCTATAAGGTATACGTAACTATCATGTGTCTGAGTCGGTGAATCTATCAATCGGCATCTAGCCTCACCACATCTCGTATGGTATACTCCATCGTACGGCATCCTCTAGTCAAGGATATGGATCAAACCTCAAGTCAAACTCATCACGTACGGAAAATCATCGTACGGCGGCATTAAGCTATCAGGGATCCTATCATCCTATAAGACGAGGAGGGTATAGACCTAACGTCTAGTACGGCTATCACTCACAATTCACAACATACAAATATCTCTATATACCTATGTCCCAGGTCACATCCGCAATAATCTTATATCAGGGGACCGGTAGGGTATAAATCTTCTCAGTCGACTCGCATCCGTATACCAACATAATCACCAAATCATCATATCGCGTCATATATCCTTTTCATCGCATTTATATCCCTCATCGAGTCAATTTTACAAATACATTCTACCTTTACTATAAGCATAAGTATCTAATCTAATATACACACCCGAACCATACAACAGTTTTTGAAAAATGCGAATCGTAGTTTTGAAAGTAGGGGCTACGGTGTTTTTAAGGAAAAGATATCATTTGAAAATCCGTAACATCCCTCAAGGTATCTTTTTTAAAATATGCATACGATTCTTCAGTTTGGAAATAGGTATGGTTCGGATGACACACCTACGTCGACTATCTAGTCCTATAGTACCCTAAACGGCAATATCGTCAAATATCATCCTCAAGTTCCGTCATCACATACTAGTCGTATCATATCACTTCTAGCTATCCTTAGTTTATAATATGGTTTCACTAACAATCTTTTAACTCTAACACTAGTTTCCTAATCTAGGTTTTCTTAACCATATTCTACAAATCGGTTTCCAACAAAACTTTGCGGGGGTGCTATACGCCATCCACCCGACTTCCCCCGTGGATATAGATCCACTCACCTTGGTCTTCACTTACCGAAGTCGATGACGCCACGCTCCGTCGCCTCGAAATCCACGTGAAGGTACCTACAATAACAACACATATCGCAACCCTATTAAAATCAAGTTCTAAAAACATAAACGGCACACAAATCGCCTATAGGTTAGAACCTATAGCCTATGCATGCAAAACCAACAAATTATCCCTAGTTGTTGATGTACAAACATCCAATAACCAAATATAATATCAATACAAGAATCCAAATTTCAGAATACGGAAAACACGAAAACAGCAACATAGGAAAACCACCCCAGATTTTGACTCAGGTCAAACTAGCCAAAGTGGCATATGGGGTTGCTCTAGATATCACCTAAGGGAACTACCAACCAAAATATAAACCAAACACCCACCACTAGGCCGCAATTTGCGGCCAAGTAGAATAAATCTGTGGCCACTTAGTGAGGGGAGGGTCTCGGGTCTCTAGGGTACACTCACAATCACCTGCATACCTCACTGTATTTGCTAAATTATTTTTAGTACCTCGGGGTTACTCCAGATTTCCATATACCCTCACAAATCAACACAAAACCGACATAATGATTTCCTAAATCCGTATTTTGGTTTCTATACTCAAACCCAGGTCTTAAACGGCCACTCAACAGCCACTCAAATATCACCAATCCACAATTTCACTCAAACCCTCACTAGGATTTTCCAAGTTCACAAATCCACATCTTAAACCCATTCTAACTAACTAGAATATAAAGAAACTTAAAACTATCTAAATGGTAGAAATTATACCTCATGGATGCAACTCAAGAAAAACCCCAGCTCCTCAAGGTTGTCAAAATCTAACTTTTCTTGGTCCAATATGTAGAGGAGAAGGAGGTGATCGATTTTAATGAAAGGGGTTTAGGGTTTTGATGGATATTTTGAGATGATATCATGGGGTGAAGGTGGAGGGAAGTGAGGAAGAAGAAGGAGAAGTAAATGATGGGGGAGGTGAAAATGAGGTAGCTCCTCTCTCTCTCTCTCCTCTCTTATTCTTACCCACTCTTTCATCTATTTACCATTTTACCCTTTTCTCTTTTCTTTTCTCATTTCTTTTAAAACCAAACCATAAAATACCCAAAACAACACAAGAAAACAACATGTAACCAAAATTCAACATGACATGGTGCACTAGCCATGAAAAACTGTAGAAATACGGATTTGGCTTAATCGCGATTAGTAGTGCACTAATCGGTTTTTTATCGAAACTGCATATAACAATTTTAAAAATGCCAAATCCTTTAAATATACTATGAAATGAATAAATCATTTTAATTTCCATTTATTTCATAATTGTTGGTATATATTTATACCCTTTTTCGAAAACCCCAATTTCGCAAATCAGGCAGTTTTCAGGAAATATATTATTTTAATATTAAATTCCACAAATAATATTTTATATTTTCTGAAATGTTACAATCTTCCCCCATTAAATAAATTCGGTCTCCGAATTTAAATTTAAACCCCCAAAATCTAAAACATTTCAATAATCAGCTCAAATCAACGGGGCTCCGAAATCATGGAAAACGCAGAAATAACACAGCGCGTCAAGTGCGTATGAAAACGAGTACAAAACTCAAAATCGAACTCCTTCAAGTGTCATGCAAATCCTCGGATTTGCATGCATATCCTCAGAGTTACAATGGAGATAAAATCTTGAAATCCACTACAGAAATCCAATGTACACTAGTGAAGCACTATAATACGTATATGATATGCATCCTTGGAAAACTCCAAAATTTGAATAAAATACATGCAAAATCCTTTCTGAATCTCCGTGTGATGCGTAACTCACGGCATAAGTGAGGGACTCTCATTTGTAAAATAGTAAATATAGTTTCATATATGTTTTGCTCAAATATACGTTCCGTCCTTTTTGAAATATTCCAACAAGGTTTTCCTTTATAAACGTTTGTGTCGTTCAAGGACACGTAGGAAATAGCGAGAATATAACTCCTTTTTGAAAACCTTTTGGTAAACTTTTTAATGCATGCAAAGTACTCAGGTACTGTCCTCATATCAGTCCTGTTCGGCAACTACATAACATAGTGCTCAACATGAAAACAAGGTGCCCAGAAGCAAAATCGGCCTTAAAAGGCGTATCCAATAATCACGTGCGTCTGGTGCGCACGGAAATTAAATCTAAAAACAAGTGCTACGAATGTCCACAAAACCAAAACTAAGTGTAACGGGTGTGCACGACAACAATATCAAGTGCATCTAGAGTGCATCCGATGCAACTAACATGCACGAATGAAAATCCCAATTGAGTGCATCCGGTGTGCACAAAACCACATCTCATATCATGCGCCCAAAATGAGCGAAAATCCAAATCAAGTGCATCCATCATGCACGAAAGAAATCTAAATCAAGTGCATCCAATGCGCACAAAAATCCAAAATCAAGCATCTAATATGCGCAAAAATCCAACCAAAGCGCATCGGGTCCGTAAAAGCATATAGTGCAGTAGCATGCACAAAAACGAACGGCAAGTGCCAACGCGCACGAAAATACAAATCTAGTTAAACGAATGCTCAAGGACAAAAATCTGGTGCAACCAAGGTACGGAGTATAAATCCAGTGTGTCAAACGCATAAATACCCGTCCGGTGCAACAAATGCAAGAAATGCAAATCTAGTGCAACTAATGTGCGAAATAAGCATCTGGTGCAGCAAATGCGCGAAATACGCATCTGATGCAGTAAATGCACAAATATAAAAATCTGGTGCGACAATTGCACGAAATGAAAATCTACTGCCACAAATGCACGAAGTGCAAATCTGGTGCATCCAGTGCATGAAATACCAACACAGTGCATCAAGTGCACGAAACACGAATACAGTGCATCCAGTGCACGAAATACAAATACAGCGCATCCAGTGCGCGAAATACAAATACAGTGCATCCAGTGCATGAAATACGAATACATAAATCAAATGCGTATAGAGCAACACCGAGTGTACCAGGGTATATAGAATCATAAACGTGTGCAATTGCGTGCACAAAACACGTATCAATGCACTGCAAGCACATGTAAGCTATACCGAGTGCAAAAATCAAATCGAGTGCATACCACACGCACAAAATCAAATCAACCGTATGAAATCCACGAAATCATAAACACATGCTACGAAAGTACAAAATCGACATCAAATGCAATGGATATGCACAAATCGCAAACCAACAGAACGGTGTATAAAATATATATCCAGTGCGATAACTATGCCCAAAAATGTAAATACCCAGCAGGTGCAGCCATGGTGCATGAAAACGATATCATGAAACTCAATCCTCAAAACTCAAATCCAAGCGATATAAGCGTGATACTCGGATCACAACGCAAATCGCAACAAAGGACATCGAGGTACACCTCCTACAATGTCGAAAAATAAATCGGTGCACCTAAAACCGACAGAACAAGAACGTCCGCTTGCCTCCTGCTCATGGTCTGGCGTCCTCGGTCTCTGGGTCCTTATCTTCTCTGCGGATTACCAATCTCTCAATCCATCGGCTCATCGGCCTAGTCAAGTGTGCTAACGGGGACGATTCTGTCCTGGCACTTCTCTGGTCATCTCTCGGTCAATCATCACTACATAAAGCAGCACATCACTGGCGTCGGCCTCTAACTTTCTTAATACACGTGACACATCTGATCCTGGGTGAAAATCTCATTGCAGCAGTGTCCTGGAAGGAATCCTGCTCAAGGTCTCTTCTGATCTCGCATATGCCGAACTGTACGGAGGCTGGTACTCTTACATAATCTTTTCTCGTTTTCTAGATATCTGCTGTTCCGCACACATTTCCTCGGAAACTGGCCGTATCCCAACGCCTCTGTATGCATATCAGATCTCTAGTCTCGACGGGCAGTAGCAACAGCTCGTCAGCATCTCGCATGAACCTCTGGTTCCACTCGTCCGTATCATCGTCCACTATGACGTCACGCCATGCCATCTGTGCACTGCAACTGTTCTCGGCCATGGTCAATCCGAAGTCTCTCACACGGACTCGAAATTGCGTACTCTGTATCTTCATCACTCTGTAGAAGATATCTGGCCGAACACGTCATCGGGAACTCATCCCAACCATTAGAGGAATACTCAACACTCATCCGTCCTCGATCAACTCACAACGCATCAGGGTGAGGTCCTCTATCCGAAGCTGGTCAGCTTACTGGTCTCTTATCACATGATATCTGGACGACGTCAAACTTTTCGATCGAGTCATCGAGGTCCCAAAATTTCCTGAAAGCTCAACACCTGAGCACAGTCTAAAAATATATGGTACATACCACAGTACCTCTGGACCAGCCGTAGAAGGGCAAACCCACGCCTCACTGATGGCACCGCTAAACTGCTGCAAACCCTAAGGTTCAAAAGCGGTTCCATGGTCATCATGTCGAGTTAGGGTTTCATTCTTCTAGATTGTCCACAGAATTACTTGCATGTTTCTCCGAACACTTTAAACTTGGGAAAAGTGGGTTTCTGACACTCGTTCAAACTCTTTAGCTTCGCCTAGCCGGCATGTGAATACCCTCTGTTCGCACACTAAATAATGCCTTAATCCTCCAGGAAAGACGGTACACCAATGGTCATCTCCGGATCGGTCTGCTCTAGATCTGAGTAAGACTCTCCACACTGGAAATCTTCAACTCAACTGGGCCTACGTCGGCGCATTAATCTGACAAATCACCTTCGTCTCTCAACTCGGGCTAGGCTAGCTATCATCTTTCGCATTTCTTCCTGGAAGCTCCGACGATCTCAGCTCGTAAGCTCTAGAAGCGACATCCTATCAATCTCAGCAATAGCTGGGTCATCTGTCTGCACGGTAGGCAACATCATAATCCCTGAGGCATACTGTACATCAACAGTCCTCTCACAACTGGCAGCCTCTATCAATGGCCCGATCATCCGGTGCAACGCCAAAAACTCGCCTCAGGTAGGAGGTCACAACACAACCGCTAACTCAAGACGTTCCCGTGTCACCAGAAAACACAATGGTCAGCCCCCGTACCAGACGAGCTCGCCCTGACCACAACATTAGCAGCAGCTCAATCTGCGCTCAAACCATGGTGATAGGAACCTCAATCGAGTATCGACGAAAGCAGATCAATGGCATGAGAGGAAACGATAGATCCAGAATGGATACATGATCATAAGAAGGAACAGCATCAATGAGAGTATGATCATGGAAACGAATAGAATCAAGGATCTCAAATGGATGTATAATCATGGATATGAAGAGAATCATAAATCTCAAAAATATGTACATCCTAAGGTTTCTTAAGTGGAATATCGTATCATAAATATGCCGCGGAACATACGTACGGTACATCGCTCTGCTCAAGCTACCTACTCCATCAATCAGGGTCAACCTATGAAACGAAAGTTCGGGTCTAATACCCCCCCTCCCGTTCAAGTCTAAGTTCCGTAAGGTCAAGACTAAGTTCCGAAATGCATACCCGCCCTAGACTCTGCAAAGTCAAACATAGACTCGAACCAAGGTTAAACCTAGCGCTCTGATACCAACTTTGTCACGACCCGAAATATTAGCTCCTGACCAGCACTTAAATCACGCAACGTCTAAAGGCGTAACGTAATTCAAGTAAGCTGAAAACCCAGAAATCTAAACCTTTTTAAGAAAATAAAGAAGGTGAAGTTTTGAAATAAAGGTATAATCAAAATTAAGTTTTCTTAATTCAAAGAAAAGGAACATGAAAATGTAAGTGGATTATGCAAGTTTAAAAACATGTTTCGTCTTTTTGAAAATTTGGGCAGCACCTCCTTTGTATATTTTGATCCAAAACCACATATACAAGATAATGATAAAGGCATCCCCAAGCGAGAGCTAGCTCTTCGCCAAACAGCGGATCACAACCACGCAAGACAATATAAATAAGTATACGACGCCCAACGGCGAAGTTCACCACAAAAGATAAATAAATAAGCAACACATCAAACCATAAGTAGCGGAAAACCCCTCGCTCTAAGTCTCACAACCAGAATCTCATTAAGTCTCATTAATTATACAATTTACTAATTTTGATTAATGGAGTTAACTAGATACAATATGAAATATAGATACAATAGTGGGTACGATACAAATGTCCCACCTACCAATGCAAAACACCCGAATGCAACTGTGTGCCAGCGAAGCCGCTACAGATCTAAGCGGTCAACCTACAAGAACTGTAGCACAATGGGGGTGAGTTGTCAACTCGTGAGTAGAAAAATATCAACAGATAGAAATCGAATAAACAACGACTCTTAGGTCAACTATATCATAAAGGTAATACTATGATATCTAGGGTGACCGGGTCATCATATGTGCCAACAATGTAATCAGTATCTATATGTATACGGATATAATCCAACAATATAATCAAGGTATGTATGCATGTGGATCTCGTCCAACCATAATCAATGTCATTAAACACGTAAATATCATAAAAGAGTGTGCATGAAAGTGTGAGGATATAAATCAACGGTGTCCCTCGCGATACATCAAAATCATGGAACCTGGGTGTCCAACATCGACACCAGAAAACATCATGAAACCCGTGTCCAGCATCGACACGTAAATCCTCACATCTCGGGCTCCGTCAGTCCGGATCGGCCTATGGGCTCCGTCGGTCCGGATCGGCCCATATCATCTCTCGACTGCGGTCGGTATCCTCCGGATATCCGCCGAGCCCAAATACTATCACTGGTAGGTAGTAGTCCTACTACCAAGCTCACTGTCTGCAACACAGCAATCTGTTCTCGCCCCGGGGTACCATACCGGGTCTACCATGTACCCGCAATCGGCTTCATCCAGCTCCTCAAATCGGGTTTCACATGTCACACGTCTCAGAACCGAGAAAACGCATAGTGGACGCACTGAAATATCATATCAAGAGAAACCGGATTTTTAAAACAATACATACTTTCTTTTAAAATAACCACGGTTCTCAAATCCAGAAATCTCATGAAAACAGCATATCTCAATGCGTAAAATCATAAAGCATGATGTATGCGACATATGATAGAAATGTAAGCATATCCGTATATCATGCAACATGGAACAGTGATATATCTGTTGGATATAGTGCCCTCGGAGTTAATTATTGAATCACAGGCACGTGATTGCAATGATTGAGGAATGACCTATACCGGTAGGACAGTCTTACTCAAGATGATAGTATGCTATCTGGTTTTTCTTTATCATCGTGTACTACTTTAGGTGACCTTATAGGTCGCTATTACACATTGATAGAGCCCATAGGATTCTTTCTTGACTACCAGCAGTATGATGGCGATCATATACGTGGGAGCTAGGGTCTATAAGCACATCCTTAAAAGGTCCCTAGTCGTGGGAGTTTCGAGACTGGGCATCGATACTCTAGAGTAGACTAGTGTATACAGTCGAGACCCCGACGAGGGGCGGTGGCCAGTCTCACAAGCCATTGGTGTCTGTTGGTTCACCTAAGATGTATACAGGTGCTCATTGGGTTATGAGTACACCGGACAGGACTCGCCGGGAACATGCTAGTTGGTATTATACCTGACGTCAGATAGCAGTTCCCTGGTGACATGTGTACAGGTTAGTTCATTGACCTGAGATCGTCATTTGTCTCGTGTGAGTTCCCACTGTGCTTTGATTACTATCCTACCACGGCTCAAAATAGTCGTGCAAACAGGTTTTAGTTGGGTACAGTCCCGAGCCACATGGAGGCAGTGAGCGGATCAGCAGGGGTTTCGTCTCTCCCGGTATTGGGGGTGAGATCGTGCTGTGTCTAGGAGAGCCATTACACGAAGTCCTTGGCCAAGGAAGGAGATTTACTGGTAGGTATTCCAGTAGTATCTCAGGGTGTTCTGGGCTACACTCTGACATGACTTGTACCGCTTTTGGGGGTCTGACTTTTACCAACCCCCTAGGCCCGCCATGCGATGCTCATAGACGAACGGACCGGACTGTACGGATATTGTCACTGACAGGCTCAGTAGGGTGTCAGGATGAGTTCACTCATCGATCTCCTTTTTGGTCAATACCTGGTGGCCCGTTACGTACGGCTAGTACCTCTGACGTGCTAGTGGTTAAATCCACAGCCAATGTATTGACGAGTCTTTAGAGTCCCCCACAGACAGTTTTCAAGTTTCGGGCGAAACGTTGTAGAGGCCGTATGATATATGGCAAGGTCCGATCATATACATGCAGTAGTGCACGGATCATGATCGGGCGGATCATACTAGTGGGATTTGGTTTAAGCCAGATCCTAGTATTAGATTTGTTGGATTACTTTAGTCTCATCGCATTCGCATTCAGTCGGAATGCGGATGCAGGTATGTATATACAGGTGAGGGGTATCCTTGTGATCCGTCACGAGTTTACTTTAGATGTTGCCGTATCTTTTTATTATTTTAAACATTTGGGTTAATGTTTACATATGGAAATTATGAGCTAGAAATCATCATGAGGTGCATTTATTGTGACACATGCAAACCTAGTGACTCATGGTCTCTTTCATTGTGCATATGTCACATTTGGTGATGGATTTGTAAGTTGAAATGAGAGGAAGAGAGAGAAGGGCAGCCATATAACTTTGGGTTTGCTCTTGTATTATTCATTCTTGCTCTCATTTTATCATACAACATAAGAAAAAGAAAAGGCTTCTTCTTCTTCCTCCTCCTTTAGCTCACAACCTCCATTGATGGCTTCATCTTCAACCTCCATCCATGCAATGGATGTAAGAGACAAAGTTGTCACACACATTCTCTACTTCGCCTTGGACACGTCGGCTAGCGAACTTCATGCCCGAGTTGCTTCGGATGAAGCGGGAGCCCATAAAAAAAACTCGAAGATGTGGTGCCCTTTCCGACGAGGAGATCGAGACCGGAGATGCCGTGAAGAGCTTAGGATGGTGGCCAAGACCGAAGGACACGGATCGATCGGTATAGGTTTTCCAACCTTTCTCTTGTTAGGTAGTTGTAGGTTAATGGTTTGATCCGGGTTTTAAGCATACGATAGCGCCGGTTTCTAGTTTAAGAAAAGTTTTCATTTCCGCATTTTGGCCTCGGACAAACGACCGGGGCGCTACCGTAGACTTACATGGTATCAGAGCCATGCCATTAACCTTTACTAGCTTGCTCTAACGTCTTTAGAACTTCGATCGAACGAAATTTTCCAAAACTGCATTTCCAATTCTGAAGTTTCTGTCGAATTTTTTTTATCGTCAAAAAATTATTTTGAGTATTGCAGAAAATCAGGCAGGCTTTTTTAAGAAATCTGAGAAAAATTGGTTCACTGATTCCACTGTAGCAGCGCGGAACCGCGGCCGTACCCACGTTTTGGCCGTGGTTCCGCCACCGTACTGTAGCATCAGTCCACCAATTTTCCTACAGTGGTTTCTGACATGGAAATGGGGTTTCTGGTAATTTTGGTTTTGGCCCGAATTATTTTGAGTACTGGGAATTGTACTTGGGGCCCACTTCAGGAAATTTTGCCGATCGAAAATTTTAAATATGTTAGTTCACAGTATTTACATTATATCTGCGACCGTGAATGTCATTTGATCGGTAAATCTTGTCTAATTGGTATAGCCCTTTTAGACGGATTTGCAAACGTGACATTCACGTTGATGTTCTGTGTTGTGCTGTGATGTTGCGGATTTGTCATGGTGGATAGCCTGGATGCAATGGTAGTACAGTTTGGTTGTATTTGTACATTTGATATTGCGGGGCAAGCGTCCGACATGTGGACTGCCGTCACTGCCTGTTTGTATATTATTCTTTTGGGGCACGACCGGGCTGAGGTCAATGTACCCGTTGTATATTTTACTTTCTGTACTAGGATTACGCCACGGTGGGGTGCACGGATAGCCGGGTTCTAGAGGGCAACGGGCCCACATCTCATGGCTTTGAGACGGAGGGGCTTCACTCTAGAATTGGCGAGCTATTCGCCGCACTCGTAAGGGGTACAGGTTGACCCAAGGAGGGGTGCTCAAGTTACCGAATTCCGTGAAGTGCTGGGTGGTCCATTCACGTTGTTGAAGGGGGCTGCCTCGCTTCAGGTTTTGGCGGGTAACTTGCCGAGCCCGTAGGGGTCTAGGATTTCATTGCACAGGCTATCCACACGACCAGGGGAACGTCGGGTTTCAGTAGCGGCTCTATGAAACCCGGGGATCCCAGATTATCTGTATTGTTCTGTAATGCTTATTACATTTCTATGATATTGCATTTTATCATGCCATGAGCGAATATTATATATTGATATATATACTAGTAGATGTTGTATATGTTTTACACCCACGCTAGTCCAGTCCCCGCTCTGTCGTTAGTTAAGTAACCTAACGGGTGATGACGGGACCCAGTGGCGAATGCGGATGGCATATACGTACATCATATTTTCGTTCTTTTGTGGTGTGATTAATTGATGGGACTGCATTGATTCGGATCAATGCAAGCTAAACAAACCTGTTTGATGTTGTTGGAACAATTTTCAAAAAGCTGTTATTGTAAGGACGTTCTCTTTTGTTTTGCACAGTGGTATTCGGTTATGAATATCCAGCACCTCAGTCGACGAGGCAAGGACCGAGATCCCTTCACCGGGAGTGACCCCTTGGACAGAAGTCTGCGTCAGGGTAATAACATCACTATAGTCGATTACTTCTTGCTTTGCATCGTGGTATTCAGTTGGAATATCCTGCACCTCATTCTACGGGGAAAGAGCCGAGATCCCTTCACCGGGAGTGACCTCTTTAGCAAAGGTTTTCGCCACTATATTTTTATAAAAAGCTATCTGGTTCCTTCAATGATATCAAGTTCATTACATTAAAGGTATTTCGCCAAAAACCAGCCGTAGCCCTCCGTCATTTCTTACGGGTATTACTTAGTATTCGTACTGCGTTTGTTGACCTAGTCAAGACGTAGTGTGCGGTAGCTAAGTGGTGCTTGTTTGTTGCATAAATAGGATTGGTTTGGACCTTCGTGCGGCCTTGTTGACCTAGTCAAGGGCACGTATGGGTGGTTTTAATGCAATCCAGAATAATGACGGGTTGAACTTGACTAGCGGTTTATGGTTTGTTGACCTAGTCAAGGTCATAAGCCGCTTGGGGTAAAAATCACATCGGGAGTTTCTAAAGAAACTGAAACTTGCCAGATATGTGCATACCTTCTGGAGTGTGATAACGTGAGTGGATTCCATCACGTTATCATGCGATGATAGTTGGATCCCGATTCCCACTGATGAGTTGGTTTACTCCTCGGGTGATCTCGACTAGTTCTTCTTTCAGGTTTGGAGAAGAATTTAAGGTTACAATCGGAGGTTTCCAGATTAGATAAATTGATAACCATTCTGATCTAGGTTAGAATGCACGCTGAGTGTTTCTTTTCTCTCTCTCTCTTTGGCAGCGACCATGACCCGACCCTTGACTATGACTCAGTGACCAAGTTAACCGAACCTTCTTAAAACACTGGCTTTTGGATTGTCTAAGTTGCATACCTCATTGCCACTCCTACTTTTACCCTTTTTTCTCCAGAACACCCCGTATTACTACGAACATCCACTTCCATTGGATAAAACCATTGTATGGTTATATACGAACTCGAAGGAACTTGTTCCAGATTCGAGGATGGTTTCCGGTTTTAGAGAAAATGAATAGGACTATTCAGTTGTCTTTTCCTTTTACTTTCTCTCAGGTTGTGAGTGCTCCTTGGATAAGGACAGTACACCTATTACGCTAATTGGATAGTCTTCTTCCAAGCCATAGGCAGGTGCCGAACGGTAGGGAATGGAGAAAACCAATTAGCCTAACGATGGTGTACAGAAGGTAATAAGTTAAGACGAATAAAAGGATTAGTAAGAGGGCAAAGTAAATTGCGACTACTATTCACGACCAAACCAACTATTTCTTCGCCAATCCTACTTCACCTTTGTATTTCTCCAGGACATCCCGTATCACTACGAAGATCCACAGTTTATTGGATACTCCATCGTATGGTTATATACGAACTCGAAGGAACTTGTTCCAGTTCGGGGATGGATTCTGGTTCAGGAGAAATAAGAATAAGGTTTTATTCAGTTGTCTTTTATCTTCACCTTCTCTCAGGTTATGAGTACTCCTAGGATTAGGAGAGTACACCCATTATGCTTATTGGATAGTCTTCTTCCAAACCATAGGCTGGTGCCGAACGGTAGGGAAGGAAGAAAACCATTTGACCTAAAGGGGTGTAAAGAAGGTAATGACTAAAGACATATAAAAGGATTTGGAGAGATGGCAAAGAAATATACGGTTACAGTTGTAAATCTGATAATGGAAGAGGCATTACTAGGAATACCCGGATACCCCTTGGAAACATATATATGTTTCAGTTTCACTGTGTATTGTTAAAAGAAAACTGATTTCCCAATTAGTCCTTGCTCCAGGGTATGTATTTACCACGTTTGATTCTCATATCTGTATGGTTTTACAGATGATGAGTGGGAGTAAGTTATTGGGAATTGGGTGATCATCCTCATTATATCGGGATTCGTTGTAATTGGTGATATTTGAAGAAATCGCCTGGGTTGTTTACCGGACGGCAAATATTTGGTTTTGAATATCCGTTGTTATGCACCAATTTCAATTGATATATCTGTACGTTTATTTTTATAAATTGAGATATAACTTTTTAAAATTATGTCTATGACATTTACCTATATCAATGGATAGTTAGGTAAGGTGTTAGTGTATATGCCCTAGAGGCCATTACTGTATCATACTAGTTTGTATATTACTTAATGGAAGCTTGGGATATTCACCTTGTATATACAATCTTGCTCAAAATAGTAGTATGCTACTTGGTTTGTTTCTACTTCAATGTGTACATGTGTTTATTTTAGTATATCGCCTATACACATTAGTGGAGCCCTTAGGATCTTTGCTTGATTACCAGCGTTGTGATGGCAGTCACACTAGTAGGGCTGGGTAATCTATAAGCACATCTTTATGCAGGTCCCTGGTCGCAGGACTATCAAGACAGGGCATCGATACTCCGGAGTAGACTAGCGCATGCGCTTTTCATCCCAGTGTGGGAGACGGTCTGTCCCACAGCCGTCGGTACGTCGCACTTGAGATAGTATGCGGGTGCTCGTTGGGTTACGAGTACACTGGACAGGACTCGTCGGGAACTGACTAGTTGGTATTATGCCTATCGTCAGTTATCAGTTCCCAGGTGACATGAGTACAGCTTAGTCCGCTGACTTGACACTGTCACTTCGCCTCGAGTGTGTTCCCACTGTACTTTGATTACTACCCTACCACGGCTTAAAGGAGTCATGCAAACAGGTAGTAGTTGGGTGCAGTCCCGAAGCACTTGGAGGCAGTGACGGTTAGACAGGATTCGTCTCTCCCGGTATTGGGGGTTGACATCGCGCTGTGTCTAGGAGAGCCATTATACGAGTAGTCCCTGGCCAGGGCAAACGAGATATACTGGTAGGCTTCCAGTGTTATCTCAGGGTGTTTTGGGCTTCACTCCGACACGACTTGTACCTCTATTGGGGGACTGACGTTTATCGCCCCCTAGGCCCGCCATGCGATGTATCAGACGAACAGACCGGACTGTACGGAGAATGTCACATTCAGGCTCAGTAGGAGTTTAGATGGGTTTCGCCTCGTCAATCTTCTTGTCGGCATCTACCTGGGGACCGTTACGCACAGCTAGTGCCGCTTGCGGTCTGTGGTTAAACCCACTGCCAGCGTAGTGTCAAGTCTTTAGAGTCCTACACAGAAAGCTATTCGCCTTTAGGCAAAAGAGTAGAGGTCGCATGGTTTTGCGACAGGGTTCGGTCACATCCGTGCACTTATGCACGTACAGTGTCCGGACAGTTTACACTAGCGGGCTTTGGTTTAAGCCAGATCGTAGTGTACGTATTGGGATTGGTTTTATCCAGTTTGTATTCATGTTCCTTGGAACGCGGATGCGGGTATGTATGCACAGTTGACGAAGAGACAGAGGCAGAGGATTCTCATTAGGGTTGTTGACCGTTGACCGTTGACTGTTGACCTTTTTGCTCAACCCTAATGAGAATATGATATATGATTAACAATAATATTAATTAAGTATTGTGGTGACATGGTTGTTGAGGGGTTGACTTTGTTGACTTGTTGTCTTTGTTGACCGGTTGACTAGGTTGGACTAGTTGACCATCATGATGACAATGGCTATCATTTCATGGAAAAGACTTTTTACTTGCTTGTTTCTCTTGTGAGAAATGAGTGCATGAAATGATTTAGCCATTTTGACTTGAACCATTTTACACAATACTTGATTATTATTTTTGTGATGATGGTTTTGGATTGTGAGAGAAAAATGAGAAAAGTCTTCTCTCATTCTATTATTCTCATTCTCTCTCTTGTTCTTGAGCTCTCATCTCCTCCTCTTGCTCTCCCTCTCTTGACTCTATGGTTCACTTGTCTCATGAGTTGAGAACCAAGAACCATAGATAAAATCCCATACAAACTCTTCTCTACTCACTTTAGTTCACAAGGTTCAGCAAACCGAGTGAACTAGTTTCTTCAAAGTTAGAAGAAGGAGCCAAAGGTTGAAGCTTTCAGATGGACCTATCTTCGGCGCAAGGAGACGACGGGGAGAAGCCGATTCGGACGACCATCGAAGCTTCAAGACGAAGGAGTTCGAGAAAAGGAAAGGTATAACCCCCTAACCGAGTAGTTAGCAACTCGTAGTTAGGTTGTTAGTTAGATGTTTAACAAAGATCCGGATCTTTAAGTCCATGTTACCACCTCTAAGAAAATTGTTTTTCACCAAATTCCGCATGCCCGAAAGTACCGGGAGAGGTAGCATGGACTTACATAAGGAGTATTAAACAACGGTGTAATTCTTCTTAACCATAAGTACAGTTTTTAACCTACGACATACAGGGAATGAGTTATTAGACTCAGGGGACTTATACAAAGTATTGTATGTTGTCCAGTGTCCATGAGGACAGAGGGGTTGGTACTCGTACTATATTCTGTTTACTTGTGACTTCTCTAGTTCTTAGACATGTGTTTCGTAGAAATGCAAGGTCTAAGTTTTGAGAAGTTATAGGCATATGAATAAAGTAGAGAACCAGGTATTGCAAGTATCAGTATTCTTCAAGGTGATCGAAGATATAGATATTTGTGAATGGTATTCAGTTGATAGTAATGATTAAGAGAACTTGCTTCTCTTTCAGGTTACTCATAATTGGAAGCACTCCTAAGTTGAGTAATGCTGATCGGCTTCTCTCCATTTACTTGACATGCATTGGAGACAGTTGCATGATTTGAATCTGTTTCCAATTAAATCAGTGCCTCTGTTTCTATATTGGATATAGAATAGTTCATATCTTAACATTGTTAAGGTACGGGGAGTTTTCCGGCTTATGCTTAAAACCAGACTTTGGATAACTCAAGGCACGTTTCTGTAATAGCTGTTTGTGGGTTGACCCGGGCTATGACGAGGGTTGATTTTCTACCATCTAGAAGAGCAATAGTGATATTGTTCTTGACTCGCCACAGTTTTAGTAAAAATGGATTTTTTCAGAAAATAGTAGTGGGAGTATGGTAGAACTGGAAGTGATTCCAGAACCGCAAATGATTACTGAAAATTTGATAAGAACCTATACATTCAATCTAGATTGACATTCTATTGGCTACTCCGCAGATGTGGTGGGTAATCTCAGGCACCCGAGAGGTACTCCGGTAGCCTCAAGGACGGTGACAGGGAGGTTCTTATTTACCCAGACTTGCCATTGCTGTTGTACCAGACTGTGAGACCCGGCAGGAGGATGAGTATAGTATCGTTCTAAACTAGCTTTAGAAGTGCACGTATATATGACTCTGCCAGAGGGTTGTCGTAGTCAGTGGGAGCAGCGGAATCATAGTGGACAAGTAGCTTATGTCTATTTATGGACTAAAGCAGATATAGCGGAGATAGATCATCTATTTCTGATGTAACACTCATAGGTTTGACTTCATCAGAATAGGGGATGGATCTGTTAAGAAGGTAGTAGGGTGTGATGTCCTGGTATTTGGTTGACATACACAGAGTAGGAAGTAAAATTCCTATACTACGATCGGTTATACTTTGATTGTCACACAGTGGTTTCTCTACAAAGGATTTGGATATTATATCGGACATTCTGGTTACTAGATCTATGGTTTTAGATCTAGATTTGGGTAGTTTAGCAATCTGGGTACTTTGACAGCATTCTAAAGGTGTTTTAGAATAGATGACTCCTGGCACGGTAGTGTACCTGCAGGTGATGGAGTCACCCTCTCTAAAGGTGTCTTACAGACTAAAGGGGAGAGGGATATGCATGGTTGGCATATCACTTGCTTAGGCAATTGAGTCAATCATGAGATGTCAAGTACCACACCAGATGTTGTTTTTGCAGTAGATGCAATAAGTTGATATTAATCCTATCCTGGAGAAACGTTCGGAAGCAGTTTTTAGAACATAAGTGGATGTTCTAGGGATATGATAACAACAGCCTCTTTTAGGAGACAGTTATCATTCCAGGCTTCCAAGGTGACCTGGATGACAGAGTGACTGTCAGAGTTATAGTTATCCCTCTGACGAGGGGCAGTATTTTGGAATGGTGGTCCAAGCGGATACTGAGGGAGGTGTGGCGCAGGATACTGATTAAGTTCAATTGACAATACAGTCTGAGAAGTTTGGATTTGGAGTTCATTTATGAACCAGGTCCCATCAGATATCCAGACATATTCTAAGACAGGTATTGCTCATTTCGGGAGATGGCTTTCTCCGCGAACTTGAGATAAAGAGAGACATAGAAAGAAACATTAGGGCGGATCCACTCACTGAGGCTATTCCTCGAACGCAATGGTTTCACAAACGAGCTTTGTGAGACTGATTAGTAGAGGAGTTGGGTGTTCGGTATCACACGGGTTGTGTGTATGCGACATCGCAATAATTAGCCTTGAGTGCAAGTGGGCGATTGTTGGATATAGTGCCCTCAAAGTCAATTATTGGATCACAGGCACGTGATTGCAATGATTGAGGGAGGACCTATACCGGTAGGACAGTCTTACTCAAGATGATTGAATGCTATCTGGTTTTTCTTTATCATCGTGTACTGCTTTAGGTGACCTTATAGGTCGCTATTACACATTGATAGAGCCTTTAGGATTCTTGCTTGACTACCAGCAGTATGATGGCGATCATATACGTGGGAGCTGGGGTCTATAAGCACATCCTTAAAGGGTCCCTAGTCGTGGGAGTTTCGAGACTGGGCATCGATACTCCAGAGTAGACTAGTGTATACAGTTGAGACCCCGACGAGGGGCGGTGGCCGGTCTCACAAGCCATTGGTGTCAGTTGGTTCACCTAAGATGTATACATGTGCTCATTGGGTTATGAGTACACCGGACAAGACTCGCCGGGAACATGCTAGTTGGTATTATACCTGACGTCAGATAGCAGTTCCCCGGTGACATGTGCACAGGTTGTAAGTGCACGGCGGCGCCCCGGCCTCCATCCCGAGGCCAAATGCGGAAGCGATGGTTAACTTTAATTTTTCTTGAACCGGCACCACCGCGCACTAAAACCCGGATCGGGCCATTAACTAGTCCTAGCTAACTCCAAGATGGGAAAGAGAGATATACCGACTGATCCGTGTCCTCCGGTCTTCCCGTCGTCGTCCCGATCTCCCACGGAATCTCCGGTCTCCACCTCGTCGCCGGAAGGGCACCACGTCGCCGGCTTCTTTTACGGGCTCCCGCCTCTATACCGAGGCAACTCGGGCACGAAGTTGGCGAGCCGACGTGCCCAAGGTATGCTGTAGAATCTGTGTAGAACTGATGTCTCATTTTGGGGTTGTAGGGAGTTGCCCTTTTGGTGGAGGAATGAGATGTAGTTTTGAGATGGAACTTGTGGGAATTTTGCAAAGCCAAATGAACAAAAACCCACCCTACAATTTTGGGACAGCCCCCCCATCTATCATGGCCGGCCAAGTCTTGGTGAAAAGTGAGAATGAGAGAGGGAACCATTATCATAATGCAAGAGAGAAAAGAATAGTTATAAGAAATAATCATCACAAACAAATCCATACACCACCTACAACCATCATCAAAACCATGATGATAAAGAAAGTCAAGCAATGATCACTAACAAATCCACACTCCACCAACTAATCAACAACCATGATTGCTACAAAAGTCAAGCCATGATGGAAAAAGAAAGTCAAATGATGGTGCAAGTATCATGATACAATAATATGCAAAGACCCCCTTCCAAATTGCTTATTTGCACAAATGCAAATAAGCCCTCCTCCACCAATCTTCGGCCATTGAAAGATACAAATGAAAATGGCCGAAACGGAAAGCAAACTGGCAACTCTAGAAAACTGGTCCCGTAATAAATTACAGGAAAACCCCGATACTGTGTATACACACCCGCATCTGTATTCCGACCGAAATACAAATGCAATGAGACAAAATCTACACTGTACTATACTAGGATCCGGCTTAAACCAAAGCCGGCTAGTAATATCCGTTCGATCCTGATCCGTGTATACACTAGTCTACTCTGGAGTATCGATGCCCTGTCTCGAAACTCCTACGACTAGGGACCTTTTAAGGATGTGCTTATAGACCCCAGCTCCCACTTATATGATACCCCTCATACTGCTGGTGGTCAAGCAAGAATCCTAGGGGCTCTATCAACGTGTAATAGCGACATGTCAGGTCACCTAAAGCAGTACACGATGATAAAGATAAACCAGATAGCATACTATCATCTCGAGTAAGACTGTCCTACTGGGACAGGTCCTCCCTCAATCATTGCAATCACGTGCCTGTGATCCAATAATTGACTCTGAGGGCATTATCTCCAACAATCTCCCACTTGCACTCAAGGCTAATTATTGCAATGTCGCATACTCACAGCCCGTGTGATACCGAACACCCAACTCCTCTACTAGTCAGTCTCACAAAGCCCGTTTGCAAAACTATTGCGTTCGAGGAATAGCCTTAGTGAGTGGATCCGCTTTGATGTTTCTTTCTATGTCTCTCAATATCTCAAGTTCGCGGAGAAACCCATCTCCCGAAATGAGCAATACCTGTCTTAGAATGTGTCTGGATGTCTGATGGGACCTAGCACATAAATGAACACCAAATCCAAACTTCTTAGACTGTATCGTCAACTGAACTTAATCAGTATGCTGCGCCATGCCTCCCTCAGTATTGCCTTGGACCACCTGTCCAAAATACTGCACCTCATCAGAAGGAAAAACTATAACTCTGACAACCTCCTTGTCGTCCAGGTCACATTGGAAGCCTGGAATGATAACCTGTAGGGTTCCTAGGCACTCCAAGGAGGTCTCACAAGGCATCAACCATGCCAATTTCAAAATTTAACGGTGCCGAGAAACCCTAGAACGGATCGTTGGCTAGATTTCTAGGCGACAAAGCAAACTAGTTAACACTTAACTACAAGAATACGGAAATACAACCTTTGTAGATCCAGTTCTCCACCTCCATAGCTCCGCAATGAAGTCTCCTCGCTGTCCTCATACAATCCCGGGCTCTAGCGTCGGCTTCATCGGAGAAGAAGCGGGCTAGGTCATCGACGACGTGCCGAAGATGATCTACGTCGAGGAATCGCTAGATCAAGCTCCAACTTCACCAAGTCAAGAAAACTTGTGAAGGAAACACACTCTACTACTTGGAAAGAGGTAGAGGATGAAGAAATAGGAAGTGGGTAGACTTTAGAATTGGATTTCTCACTTGTTTTCATCAATCACCATTGATGAAGTAAGGTTTCTTCATGTGTCAAGATGAAGAAGAAGATAGAAATGTGTTATGATAAGTATATATTAAATAGAAAATAAATCAAATACTTATCATAAACTAACCATGGTCTAGTGAAGAGAATGAATTATGGTTAAGTGGGATGGTTAGGATTAAGCATGAGACAAAATGGTTACTAAAGTCAATGCTTCATGAAGGTTCAAAGAATAAAACAAAACTAGCAACCATTCTTCTCATTATCATTTCTATAATAAATAAATAGATATGAAAATCTAAACCCTAATCATTTAAATAACCATGGTTCAATCTTTACACAAACTCAAGTAAACTTGTATCATCAAACATGATACACCCAAGTGCACAAAATCATATCGCATATACAATGCGCACATCCGAGTGAGAAAATCCATCTTAAGTGAACCAATACTAGTTAATGCAAAGTAATATATCAAATATATAATTATGCATTAAATCATTAAATCAACACTTGATTTAACGATCCGGTCATATTGCATATAACCGGCTAGTATCCTATGTATTCGCTTATCGAATCAATCTTCGATTCGATAACTAGGTTATATCGCATACAACCACTCGACACATTCATCGCGAGAATGAAATACGGTATCACATACACGCATTATTCTCGGTCCCGTACATATCTCATATGCGCTCCTATTTCGTTTCGCTTGAGCCAAGAAACCTCTATGTAGGACTCTAAATACTCGTCAATACGCCGGCAGCAAATGATGATCAAATCAAACACCCACAAGCCGCAAGCGGTCTGCTAAACGTAACGGCCACCCGGGTATTGAGCGATCAGTAGATCGACGAGCAAGCCCGCTCACACTCCAGTGAATCCTACCAGTAACACTACCGTACAGTCCGGTCTGATCGTCTGATATGTCGCATATCTCGCCTATGGGTGGTAAACGTCAGACCCCAATAGCTCGATAAGTCGTGTCGATATGAGGTCTATAACAATTTGAGAAACTACCGGTAACACTTACCAGTAAATCTCAGCAACCCTGGCCAGGGATTTCCTGTTATAGCCAATCGAACACAGCGCAACATCAACTCCCTATCCCGGGAGAGACGAATCCCCTCCTATTGCTCATTGCCTCCATATGACTCGGGACTGTACCCAAAAACCACCGTTTTGCACGCCCTCTTGGACGTGGTAAGATGGAAATCAAAGCACAGTGGGAACCACACAAGACTCTATGACGATCTCGGGTCAACAGACTACTCTGTACCAGTGTCACCAGAGAACTGCCATCTGACGTAAGGTATAATACCATCTGGGAGTTCTCGGCGAGTCCGTCCAGTGTACCCAGTCTCTACTGAGCACCCGTATATCATCTCCGATGTCAAACACCAATGGATATGGGATCATCCATCGCCTATCTATATGGGTCGAGAAGGTACACGCTAGTCTACTCTGGTATATCGATGCCCCATCTCGATACACCCACGACTTGGGACTTTGAAGGATGTACTTATGGACAACCATGTCCCCACTAGTATGATCCGCATCATAGTCCAGGTAGTCAAGTACACATCCTAAGGGCTTTACCAACATGTAACAGAGAGACAATCAGTGTACATGTTAAGGTAAAGAGTAACCAGATAGAATACTATCATGTCGAGCAAGAAAGTCCTTCCTATATATGTCCCAGCATCCACTACAATATACATCCAATGTACAGTAATGGCCTCTAGGGAATACATATAACTAACAATCTCCCACTTGCACTAGGGCCATCTGTAGCAGTGGTTGTAGTATCTCATACTCAACCATCCCATAAAAATCTCTCTCTGGGAACAGGCCTTTGTGAGTGGATCCGTTGTGTTGTCCTCTGAGTCTACTCTCCTTACCTCGATCCCTTAGAGATCAACCATCCCCATGATCAGGTGATACTGCCTTAGAATATGTCTGGATCACTGATGGGACCGGCGTTCCTTGGCATAAGCCACAACTCCATTGTCTCACAATGGTTGGCACGTAGTTCATCTCATGAACCATTATACACCCAAACATCCTCCTTGGTAGCATCTTAAGTAGCGATGTATCCTGCCTTTATCGTCTAGTATGTCACGGTATCTAGCTTGGAACTCTTCCAACATACCGTCCCTTTACTGAGGGTAAAGACAATGCCTGTGACTGACACTCAGTCGTCATTTATCACCCTGGAACACTTCCAGTGATTCTCCCCAGGATCGATTGATACCATCTCGCTACAACTAGTGAGAATCCTAACAACCAATTAGATCTATCTCATAGATCCAAAACCCAGGATTTAGGAGGTATCACTTTGATCCTATATGGAGAATCTTTGTGATAATCGGAGACTGATCGAGCGTAGCATAGGAAACTACTTCCCTATCACAAGTATGTCATCCACATACTCTACGAGGATCGTCACCATACTCCCTACTACCTTTTTGTTTATACAAGGTTCATCTACCATTTTGATGATGTCAAACTCTTTGACTAATTCATCAAAACAGATGTTCCAACTCCGTGATGCCTGCTTTATCCTATAAAGCATCTTGCACACGTTTCCGCTGCTCCCACTGTCTACGAGGCTCTTTGGCCGTGTACTTATAGACTCCCTCTTCTAAAACATCATTTAGAAAAGCTGTCATGACACCCAACCACCAGATATCATTGTCATGGTATGTAGCCGTGGCAAGTAGGATCTGGATGGACTTAAGCATAGATCCTTAGAAAAAGTTTCATCATGATCCACACCTGGTCAATGATGCAAACCTTTAACAAGTCTAGCTTTGAAAGTCTCAACTTTTCCATGTACACCAAGTAATCTTCTCAAGATATACTTGCTCCTGATGGGGATTTAACCCTTCAGATATAGCAACCAAAGTCCATACTTTGTTGGTGTATAAGGATTCCATCTCAGATCGCTAAACATCCAGCCATTCTTACAGAGTCTTACTCTCGATGGCCTGCTCGAATCTAGTTGGGTCATCATCTCATGATGCAATCCTCGCTTCCACTGTCATAGAGAAACAGAAGTATCTCTCAGGTGGGTGAGGAACCCTACTAGATCGGCGGAGAGGCTGAGGTTCGTTGGAATCTACTGAATCCTTGGGTTCTATCAAATCATCAGCTGCAGTTTGTATAGCTGGAACCTTTCCAGTTCTACATTACAGACTTTGCCTCGAGCTTGTCCGGATTTTGCTTTTAGACATAGGCCGGTCAACCCCAAATCTTAACCAGCTTAAGACATGGGCTCTTCCCATACCATATCTCATATGGAGTGGTAGGCAACTGATTTGATTGGAACCCTATTCAATAGGTATGCAACTTCATAAGTGCATAATCCCCAAAAGGAAATAGGTAACTCAGTAGTACTCATCATAGAGCACACCATATCATATAGGGTGTTATTGCTCCGCCCCGATATACTATCGTGCTATGGTGTATACGGAGGAGTAATGCTGAGAGAGAATCTCATTCTCCTTTAGAATAGTCCAGGATTTTCGTGCTCAAGTATTCTCCTCCTTGATCACATCAAAGGACATAATACTTATACCCGTATTGGTTCTCTACTTCTGCCTTATATTCTGTGAATATCTCAAAAGGTTCGGACTTGTGTTTCAACAGGAACATAGGTCTGAATCTCGAAAGATCATCAGAGAATGTAATGAAGTATAAAGAACCAGTCCTGGCATGTGTAGACAGGGGACCTTACATACATCATCATGTATCAGTCCCAAGAGTTTACTAACTCTTTCTCTGTTACCAATAAACAGAGCTGTGGTCATCTTATCTCAGTGACATGACTGGCAAGTTTCATAAGATGTAAATTCAAACTGATTTAAATATGCATCTATATGTAACTTCAGCTAGTCAGGTCGCATTGATATGACCTAGTCTACAATACCTTAAGAAGAATTCGTTCATTTCTGAACTCTTCCTCTTATGTGTGTTCCATATACTAAGAACTGTAGTTTGATTTAGAACATCAATGCTTTTAGATAACGTGCCTGATCCGATCAACTTTTGATATAGGAAATGTTCAAAATATTATCCAATAATACAAAATTTTATCATTTCTTTACTAATAAAGAGACTGATATGATTTTGTATATCAGGTTCGGTATCTAATAATCATTCGTTCAGAATCAATGTATTGGTAATACAGGGTGACAGTGACCAACAGACTTGGCTGCAACACTTGCCCCGTTTTCTGCATCATGAAACTTATCACCCGTTCTCAGTTCTCTACCTTTCTATAGCCCTATGTAACATATTACATATGCGGGATCCTGATCTCGTATCACATACCCAGGACGTAAAGAATACTGAGAAACAGTTCTGTATAATGAACACACCCGAAGATGATGCATCAGTATGCACTGTCTTCGTTTGGGTGGCACGGGAATTCTGGTAATCCCCAATTTCCTGCTCTGTCTTATTACAATTATAAGTTGGAGTGGGACCAACGTTCCCCAGCTCAGTATAACAAGCGGGTTCGGTCAATAATCCGTATTATTATCTTGATTAAGGCGTGATATGGTCGCTACCTTGAGAGAGAGAGAAGAAAACACTCAGCGTGCGCTCTTGCAAGAATAGATTGGTTATTATTTTATCTAATAAGGATGGCTCCCACTGCTTTTTATCAAATCTTCCTTCAAACCCTAAAAGGAAAGACTAGCCGGGATTAATTACACACTATAAGTTCGCCAATCTTTCAGCCAGGCCAGTGTCGGTACTTTGAGGGAGGTCCCCCGTGCTTTCACACGAACCTAATTAATGTAAACCTCGTTTTCCCAGAGGCGTAACCCCGTTGACACCTTTCTAGAGACCTACTTGATCGGCTAATTGTAATGTATAAAACTCTCCCAGGAGTAACTCTTACTCGCAGCGGGTATCGGGATCCAACTATCTCATAGAAGGTATGCAATCTCATTGCAAATTTCAACATTTGAAATTCCCGATAATTTTGCCCCTAGCGTCCTATGACCTTGACGCAGGCCAACAAACCATAGTGCGCTAGTCAAGTTCAACCCGTCATTTCCTGATTGAATTAAACCCACCCGCACGACCCTTGACGCAGGCCAACAAAGTCGCACGACTACCCTAATCCAATCTGCATCATATGCATAAGCAGATAAATACTAGTTAGCTACCGCACACTACGCCTTGACGCAGGCCAACAAACGTAGCACGAATACTAACTACCATTTATCTGAAATGACGGAGGGCTACGACAGGTTTTTCTGAAAACCTATTGCGTAATGGACTTGATATCGTTGTAGGATCGAATGAATTTTGAAATGGAGTGTCTTTGATGCTTTTCTAGTTTTGCTAAAGGAGTCACTCCCGGTGAAGGGATCGTCGGTCCTTTCCTCATCAAATGAGGTGCGGGATATATCATATATATCACTGTGCAAAGCAAAAACACTTAAAAGCAAACAAAAGACAAACCGAGTGTGTAGCATCTGGCAGTTATTGCTAAAGGAGTCACTCCCGGTGAAGGGATCTCGGTCCTTTCCTTATCGAATAAGGTGCAGGATATATCATATATACCTCTGTGCAAAGCAAGAACTGTAGCTACCTGTTTTATTTTGAAATTCGATTCTACAACATCTTAGGTTTCTTTTACTTTCATTAATCACATTAATGAAGTCCCATCATTTAAGTACCTAAACATCACAAATAAATACGACGTACACTTATGCCATCCGCATTCGCCTCGATGTCCCTTCGTGCACCGTTAGGTTAGGTAACTAACGGCAGAGCGGGGCAGGGCTAGCGCGGGTGTAAAACATAAGTAACGCCTATATAATATATCATATATACTATATACTGTATCTATCACAGAACATCACATGATCACATCACAGATATCGCAGCAGAAGAATCATATGAAATATTGGATATACTAGGACGTCCGTGTTTTCAATACGAGCCAGTATAAAACACGGATTCCACGGTCGTGATGAACAGCCAAACCCACACCCCTAGACCCCTACGAGAGCGGCAAGCAACCCTACCAATTCTAGAGTTAGGAGACCCGGACTCGACTCCTCGAGTTGGTCTCCCACTGGACTCCAGAACCCGGTTACTTATGCCCTCCTCCTTGGGTCTATCCTAGTGCGGAAAAGTAAATAATATACAAACGATGACATCTTCCGCAACCTGGAAGTGCCCCAATAAAAGAATATTACATACAAGTTTTTACATGAATGAAAATGAAAAACACTCATCTCACATAAAAAACCCCGGCTATTCAAACACGACGATCCAATATAACATATCCAGCAACACATAACATCACATGTCATCAACGTAAGTAAATATGCGCATCCCAATTGTCGTTGACATATAGCAACGAAACCGGCGATATCACATATTACACTTACGGTCACAGAAAAGAAAGTGTAAAACTACAACAGATGGAATCCGCAACCACCTCAGACATCGCATGCCTGACCAAATGAATTCCTTAGACATCGCATGCCTAACAATTATAAACCCCGCATTTTAGTCTCATTATCGAAAACACTTTTCAATATCAAGTCGGGCAATTCAACAAGATTCCCGACATCCTGATCGAATGCTCGTCGCAAACTTTAGTAGGCGGCCGCACCCCTGATACCGTCGACGAAGTGCACCAAGGCGGAACACCGCTACCGCGAGCACCCGAACGGATGCTTTCGGCGACGGGGTTCTCCTACAGTCACTTGGTCGGGGCTATGGAGTGAGGCTGTCTATTAAGTTTACCCGGCGAGTATCCGCGTACACTACGTGATTGCGACGGACTTTTGATCACATCAAAATTCCGTGGCAACCGATCAATTGAGACTAAACTGCTATGTTTATAACATTCATTCAGTTATCTCATAACTTCTTGTGAATTCCAATTATTGTACCACATTCCAGATAAATAGAAAATGTTAAACTTTTCGATCGAACAGTCAAACACCCAAGTTTTCCCGATACAGATCAACACATGAAACAAGTCTAACAGCATTCAGTTCGTGCCTCAGTACCAACGGTCCAGCCGTAGAAGGGTCAAGCCAACGCCTCACATGTGGCACGCCGTACCCCCCCAAACCCGAAGGTTCAAAGGGCAGTTAAAGACGGTCACATAATCGAGTTAAGGTTTGTTGTCTTTTAGAGGGACCATCGCGTTACTTGCACTACTTAGAACGTCTTTAAACCTCGGAAAAATCCAACACTTGGAAATTTCCCGACAAGGGAAAAATTGGGTATTTATATCCGGTCGAACTTTTTAACATATTCAAAAAATTATCCAGAAAGCCATTTAGACAAAATCTGATACTCCGATCAAAACACCGAATCCCCAAAACAACTCCAGAAAATTCAACTCTTGAATAAATTTTAAAAAATACCCAGAGAACTCAGCACCTGAAACAATGAATTACTGTGCAAACAGTTAGGGCTGACGTCACAATTCTGCAGCGGAACCGCCGCCTAAGCTAGGCTTATGCCGCGGTTCCGCCGCCGATTACACTGTTCATGCAAAACTTTTTGCGCCGTAATTCTTAGATTTCCCTGCTGAGTTTTCTGCATATTTTTAATTTGGAAAAATCCATGATTTTTGAAAAAGTACAGAGAGCAATTTTTGGGGTTGGGTTTCGGTTCGATCGGGTTTCAAATTCCGTCTAGACTTCGCCTAAGGCTCTAGCTAGGCTCTGATACCACTGTAGGGGTTCCTAGGCACTCCAAGGAGGTCTCACAAGGCATCAACCATGCCAATTTCAAAATTTAACGGTGCCGAGAAACCCTAGAACGGATCGTTGACTAGATTTCTAGGCGACAAAACAAACTAGTTAACACTTAACTACAAGAATACGGAAATACAACCTTTGTAGATCCGGTTCTCCACCTCCATAGCTCCGCAATGAAGTCTCCTCGCTGTCCTCATACAATCCCGGGCTCTAGCGTCGGCTTCATCGGAGAAGAAGCGGGCTAAGTCATCGAAGACGTGCCGAAGATGATCTACGTCGAGGCATCGCTAGATCAAGCTCCAACTTCACCAAGTCAAGAAAACTTGTGAAGGAAACACACTCTACTACTTGGAAAGAGGTAGAGGATGAAGAAATAGGAAGTGGGTAGACTTTAGAATTGGATTTCTCACTTGTTTTCATCAATCACCATTGATGAAGTAAGGTTTCTTCATGTGTCAAGATGAAGAAGAAGATAGAAATGTGTTATGATAAGTATATATTAAATAGAAAATAAATCAAATACTTATCATAAACTAACCATGGTCTAGTGTAGAGAATGAATTATGGTTAAGTGGGATGGTTAGGGTTAAGCATGAGACAAAATGGTTACTGAAGTCAATGCTTCATGAAGGTTCAAAGAATAAAACAAAACTAGCAACCATTCTTCTCATTATCATTTCTATAATAAATAAATAAATAAATAGATATGAAAATCTAAACCCTAATCATTTAAATAACCATGGTTCAATCTTTACACAAACTCAAGTAAACTTGTATCATCAAACATGATACACCCAAGTGCACAAAATCATATCGCATATACAATGCACACATCCGAGTGAGAAAATCCATCTTAAGTGAACCAATACTAGTTAATGCAAAGTAATATATCAAATATATAATTATGCATTAAATCATTAAATCAACACTTGATTTAACGATCCGGTCATATCGCATATAACCGGCTAGTATCCTATGTATCGGCTTATCGAATCAATCTTCGATTCGATAACTAGGTTATATCGCATACAACCACTCGACACATTCATCGCGAGAATGAAATACGGTATCACATACATGCATTATTCTCGGTCCCGCACATATCTCATATGCGCTCCTATTTCGTTTCGCTTGAGCCAGGAAACCTCTGTGTAGGACTCTAAAGACTCGTCAATACGCCGGCAGCAGATGATGATCATATCAAACACCCACAAGCCGCAAGCGGTCTGCTAAACGTAACGGCCACCCGGGTATTGAGCGATCAGTAGATCGACGAGCAAGCCCGCTCACACTCCAGTGAATCCTACCAGTAACACTACCGTACAGTCCGGTCTGATCGTCTGATATGTCGCATATCTCGCCTAGGGGTGGTAAACGTCAGACCCCAATAGCTCGATAAGTCGTGTCGATATGAGGTCTATAACAATTTGAGAAACTACCGGTAACACTTACCAGTAAATCTCAGCAACCCTGGCCAGGGATTTCCTGTTATAGCCAATCGAAGACAGCGCAACATCAACTCCCTATACCGGGAGAGACGAATCCCCTCCTATTGCTCATTGCCTCCATATGACTCGGGACTGTACCCAAAAACCACCGTTTTGCACGCCCTCTTGGACGTGGTAAGATGGAAATCAAAGCACAGTGGGAACCACACAAGACTCTATGACGATCTCGGGTCAACAGACTACTCTGTACCAGTGTCACTAGAGAACGGCCATCTGACGTAAGGTATAATACCATCTGGGAGTTCTCGGCGAGTCCGTCCAGTGTACCCAGTCTCTACTGAGCACCCGTATATCATCTCCGATGTCAAACACCAATGGATATGGGATCATCCATCGCCCATCTGTATGGGTCGAGAAGGTACACGCTAGTCTACTCTGGTATATCGATGCCCCATCTCGATACACTCACGACTTGGGACTTTGAAGGATGTACTTATGGACTACCATGTCCCCACTAGTATGATCCGCATCATAGTCCAGGTAGTCAAGTACACATCCTAAGGGCTTTACCAACATGTAACAGAGAGACAATCAGTGTACATGTTAAGATAAAGAGTAACCGGATAGCATACTATCATGTCGAGCAAGAAAGTCCTTCCTATATATGTCCCAGCATCCACTACAATATACATCCAATGTACAGTAATGACCTCTAGGGCATACATATAACTAACATAACCGTCTCCCGAATGAGGCTGTTGTTATCATATCCCTAGAACATCCACTTATGTTCTAAAACTGCCTCCGACTGTTTCTCCAGGATTGGATCAATGTCAACTTATTGCATCTAGTGCAAGAACAACATCTGGTGTGGTACTTGACATCTCATGATTGACTTAATTGCCTAAGCAAGTGATCTGCCAATCATGCACATCCCTCTCCCCATTAGTCTGTAAGACACCTTTAGAGAGGGTGACTCCATCACCTGCAAGTACACTACCGTGCCAGGAGTCGTCCATTCTAAATACTCTTAGAATGCTGTCTAAGTACCCTTAATTGGGAAACCACCCAAATCTAGATCTAAAACCATAGATCTAGTAACCGGAATATCTGATATTATATCTATATCCTATATGGAGAAACCACTGTGTGACAACCAAAGTATAACCGATCGTAGTATAGGAATATCACTTCCTACTCTGTGTATGTCATGACATCACACCCTACTACCTTCTCAACAGATCCATCCCCTATTCTGATGAGGTCAAACCTATGACTGTCACGTCGGAAATAGATGATCTATCTCCGCTATATCTGCTTTAGTCTATAAATAGACATAAGCCACATGTCCACCATGCTTCCGTTGCTCCCACTGACCACGACAACCCTCTGGCAGAGTCATATACACGTACACTTCTGAAGCCAGTTTAGAACGACGCTATACTCATCCTCCTGCCGGGTCTCACAGCCTGGAACCTCAGCAATGGCAAGTCTGGGTAAATAAGAACTTCCCTGTCACCGTCCTTGAGGCTACCGGAGTACCTCTCGGGTGCCTGAAGTTACCTACCACATCTGCGGAGTGGCCAATGGAATGTCAAACCAGATTGAATCTTTAGGTTCCTATGAAATCTTCAGTAATCGTTTGTGGTTCTGGAATCACTTCCAGTTCTACCATACTCCCACTACTGTTTTCTGAAAAAATCCATTTTTAATAAAACTGTGGCGAGTCTAGAACAATATCGCTATTGATCTTCCAGATGGTAGAAAGTCAACCCTCGTCATAGCCTGGGTCAACCCACAAACAGCCATTACAGAAAACGTGCCTTGAGTTATCCAGAGTCTGGTTTTAATCATAAGCCAGACAACTCCCCGTATCTTAACATCGTTAAGATATGAACTGTTCTATATCCAATATAGAACCAGAGGCACTGATTTAATTGAACCAGATTCAAATCATGCAGCTGTCTCCAGTGCATGTCAACTAAATGGAAGGAGGCCGATCAGCGTTACTCAACTTAGGAATACTTCCAATTATGAGTAACCTGAAAGAGAAGCAAGTTCTCTTAATCACTACTATCAACTGAACACCATACACAAGTATCTACATCTTCGATCACTTTGAAGAATCCTGATACTTGCAATACCTGGTTCTCTACTTTATTCAAATACCTATAACTTCTTAAAATTCGGACCCTGTGTTTCCACGAAACACCTGTCTAAAGAGTAGAGAAGTCATAAGTAAACCGAATATAGTACGAGGACCAACCCCTCTGTCCTGATGGACCCGGGACAACATACAATACTCTGTATAAGTCTTTTGAGTCTGATAACTCATTCACTGTGTGTCGTAGGTTGAAAACTGTACTTATGGTCAAGAAGAATTACACCGCTGTTTAATGCTCCTTACCTAACCATCCACTGATATAGGTAAATGTCACAAACATAATTTCAAAAAGGTATATCTCACTCTATGAAAATAGACGTACAGATATATCGATTTGAAATTGGTGCATAACAGCGGATATTCAAAACCAAATATTTGCCGACTGGCAAACAACCCAGGTGACTTCCTCAAATATCACCGATTACAACGAATCCCGATATAATGAGGATGATCACCCAATTCCCAATAACTTACTCCCACTCATCATTTGTAAAACCATACAGATGTAAGAATCATACCTGGTAAATACATACCCTGGAGCAAGTGTCTAATTGGGAAATCAGTTTTCCTTTAATAGTACACAGAGAAATTGAAACATTGAAATGTTTTGATGGGGTATCCTGGTATTCCTAGTAATGCCTCTTCCAGATTCACGACTGTAACCGTATAATTCATTACCACCTCTCCAAATCCCTTTATATGTCTTTAGTCATTACCTTCTGCACACCCCTTAGGCCAAATGGTTTTCTTCCTTCCCTACCGTTCGGCACCAGCCTATGGTTTGGAAGAAGACTATCCAATAAGCATAATGGGTGTACTGTCCTAACCCTAGGAGCACTCGCAATGCGAGAGAAGGTGAAGATAAAAGACAACCGAATAAACCTTATTCCCATTTCTCCTGAACCAGAATCCATCTCCGAACTGGAACAAGTTCCTTTCGAGTTCGTATATAACCATACGATGGAATATCCAATAAACTGTGGATCTTCGTAGTGATACGGAGTGTCCTGGAGAAATACAAAGGTGAAGTGGGAGTGGTAATGAAATACCTGGTTTGGTCGTGAAGATCAGTCGCAATTTACTTTGCCCTCCTTCTAATCCCTTTCTTTGTCTTTACATAATACCTTCTGTACACCATCGTTAGGCTAATTGGTTTCCTTCATTCCCTACCGGTCAGCACCAGCCTAATGTTTGGAAGAAGACTATCCAATAAGCATAATAGGTGTACTATCTCCTAAACCAAGGAGTACTCTCAACTTGAGAGAAGGTAAAAAGGAAAAGACAACTGAATAGTCCTATTCGTTTTCTCCAGAACCTGAAACCATCCTCGAATAAATCCCTTCGAGTTCGTATATAACCATACGATGGTTTTGTCCAATAGAAGTGGACGTTCGTAGTAATACGGGGTGTCATGGAGAAAAGGGTAAAAGTAGGAGTGGCAATGAGGTGTGCAACTCTGACAATCCAAAAGCCAGTGTTTAAGAAGGTTCGGTTAACTTAGTCACTGAGTCATAGTCTTAGTGTCGGGTCAATGGTAGCTGCCGAAGATAGAGAGAAAAGAAACACTCAGCGTGCACTCTAACCTAGATCAGAATGGTTACCAATTTATCTAATCTGGAAACCTCCCACTGTACCGTCAAATTCTCCTCCAAACCTTAAAGAAGAATTAGTCGGGATCACCCGAGGAGTAAACTAACTCATCAGTGGGAATCGGGATCCAACTATCATCGCATGATAACGTGACGGAATCCGCTCACGTCATCACACTCCAGAAGGTATGCACATATCTGGCAAGTTTCAGTTTCTTTAGAAACTCTCGATGTGATTTCTGCCCCATGCTCTTATGACCTTGACTTTGGCCAACATATCATAAGTCACATGTCAATTTCTACCCGTCATTCTCCAGGTTAATTTGAATCCACCTGTACCTACCCTTGACTTTGGCCAAAATGGCAGTACGACTGTCCCAAACCAACGCATCTATCTATGCTGCATATGAATACCCCAATAGCTACCAATCACTGTGCCTTGACTTTGGCCAATATACACAGCTTGAATACTATTGACCATCCATATGAAACGACGGAGGGCTACGAATGGTTTCTGGCGAAAACCTTTAACGTAATGAACTTGATATCGTTGATGGAACGGATAGCTTTTAAAAATATAGTGACGAAAACCGTTGCTAAAGTGGTCACTCCCGGTGAAGGGATCTCGGCTCTTTCCCCGTAGAATGAGGTGCAGGATATTCCAACTGAATACCACGATGCAAAGCAAAAGTAATCGGCTATAGTGAAGTTATTGCCCTGACGCAAACTTTTTGTCCAAGGGGTCACTCCCGGTGAAGGGATCTCGGCCCTTGCCTCGTCGACTGAGGAGCAGGATATTCCAACTGAATACCACGATGCAAAACAAAAGTGAACGTCCTTGCAATAACAGCTTTTTGAAAAGTGTTCCAACAACATCAGATTAGGTTTGTTTTTAACTTGCATTGATCCGAATCAACGCAGTCCCATCAATTGATCACACCACAAAGAACGAAAATATACTGATGTACGTATATGCCATCCGCATTTGCCACTGGGTCCCGTCATTACCCGTTAGGTTAGCTAACTAACGACAGAGCGGGGACTGGACTAGCGCGGATGCAAAACATATACAACATCTACTAATATATATACCAATATATTATATAAGCTCACGGCGTGATAAAATGCAACATCACAGAAATGTACAGCATCACAGAACAATACAGATATCTGGGATCCCCGGGTTTCACAGAGCCACTACTGAAACCCGACGTTCCCCTGGTCGTGTGGATAGCCTGTGCAATGAAAACCTAGACCCTTACGGGCGCGGCAAGTTACCCGCCAAAACCTGAAGCGAGGCAGCCCCCTTCAGCAACGTGAATGGACCACCCAGCACTTCACGGAATCCGGTAATTCGGGCACCCCTCCTGGGTCAACCTGTACCCCCTACGAGTGCGGCGAATAGCCTGCCAATTCTAGAGTAAAGCCCCCTCCGTCTCAATGCCATGAGATGCGGGCTTGTTGCCCTCTAGAACCCGGCTATCCGTGCACCCCTCCGCGGGGTAATCCTAGTACAGAAAGTAAAATATACATACAACGGGTACATCGACCGCAACCTGGCCGTGCCCCAAAAAAAATAATACAAACAGGCAGTGACGGCAGTCCACATGTCAGACGCTCGCCCCGCAATATCAAATGTGCATAATACAACCAAAAAACTGTACTAGCATTGCATCCAGGCTATCCCCACAACCGATCCGCAACATCACAGCAATACACAGAACATCAACGTGAAAGTCACGTTTGCAAATCCGTCTAACCGGGCTATAGCAGTTAAACAGGATTTACCGATCAAGTGACATTCACGGTCGCAGATATAATGTAAATACTGTGAAACAATGTGTTTAAAATATCCGATCGATCAAATTTACCAAGTGGGCCCCCAAGTACTACTGTAGCACATCAAGAAATCTGGGCCCAAAAAATAGCATTCCAGAAAACCTATTTTCCACTCAGGAGCATACTGTAAAATTTTGGAGCCATGAACAGTTAAAAGAGCGGAGGAACCGCGGCCCAAGCATGGGTTTGGCCACGGTTCCGCGGTGGTATAGACAGTTCACGAAACCAAATTTTGCCAGAACTCTTAGAATTTCCTACACATCATTCTGAAACAACCTGAAAAAATTTTGGACTTCAAAAAATTTCGACAGAAACTGATGTGAAGAAAAATACGGTTTTTGGAAAATTGTTCGATCGGAAATGTAAAACACATTAGACAAAGCTAGACTATGTTAATGGCGAGGCTCTGATACCACTGTAAGTGCACGGCGGCGCCCCGGCCTCCATCCTGAGGCCAAATGCGGAAGCGATGGTTAACTTTAATTTTTCTTGAACCGGCACCACCGCGCACTAAAACCCGGATCGGGCCATTAACTAGTCCTAGCTAACTCCAAGATGGGAAAGAGAGATATACCGACTGATCCGTGTCCTCCGGTCTTCCCGTCGTCCCGATCTCCCACGGAATCTCCGGTCTCCACCTCGTCGCCGGAAGGGCACCACGTCGCCGGCTTCTTTTACGGGCTCCCGCCTCTATACCGAGGCAACTCGGGCACGAAGTTGGCGAGCCGACGTGCCCAAGGTATGCTGTAGAATCTGTGTAGAACTGATGTCTCATTTTGGGGTTGTAGGGAGTTGCCCTTTTGGTGGAGGAATGAGATGTAGTTTTGAGATGGAACTTGTGGGAATTTTGCAAAGCCAAATGAACAAAAACCCACCCTACAATTTTGGGACAGCCCCCCCCATCTATCATGGCCGGCCAAGTTTTGGTGAAAAGTGAGAATGAGAGAGGGAACCATTATCATAATGCAAGAGAGAAAAGAATGGTGATAAGAAATAATCATCACAAACAAATCCATACACCACCTACAACCATCATCAAAACCATGATGATAAAGAAAGTCAAGCAATGATCACTAACAAATCCACACTCCACCAACTAATCAACAACCATGATTGCTACAAAAGTCAAGCCATGATGGAAAAAGAAAGTCAAATGATGGTGCAAGTATCATGATACAATAATATGCAAAGACCCCCTTCCAAATTGCTTATTTGCACAAATGCAAATAAGCCCTCCTCCACCAATCTTCGGCCATTGAAAGATACAAATGAAACTGGCCGAAACGGAAAGCAAACTGGCAACTCCAGAAAACTGGTCCCGTAATAAATTACAGGAAAACCCCGATACTGTGTATACACACCCGCATCTGTATTCCGACCGAAATACAAATGCAATGAGACAAAATCTACACTGTACTATACTAGGATCCGGCTTAAACCAAAGCCGGCTAGTAATATCCGTTCGATCCTGATCCGTGCAATACCGCACGTATCTGATCGAACCCTGCCATATATCCATACGGCCTCTAGTACAAACCGTCCGATCCTGATCCGTGCAATACCGCACGTATCTGATCGAACCGTGCCATATCTCCATACGGCCTCTATAGCGTTTCGCCCGAAAACATGAGCAACTGAATGTGGGGGACTCTAAAGACTCGTCAACACCTTGGTTTGTGGATTTAACCACTAGCACGTCAGAGGTATAAGCCAATACGTAACGGGCTACCAGGTATTGACCAAAAGGGACGTCGATGAGCGAACTCATCCTGACACCCTACTGAGCCTGTCAGTGACAATATCCCTGCAGTCCGGTCCGTTCGTCTATGAGCATCGCATGGCGGGCCTAGGGGGTTGGTAAAAGTCAGACCCCCAAAAGCGGTACAAGTCGTGTCGGAGTGTAGCCCAGAACACCCTGAGATACTACTGGAATACCTATCAGGAAATCTCCTGCCTCGGCCGAGGGCTTCGTGTAATGGCTCTCCTAGACACAGCGCGACCTCACCCCCAATACCGGGAGAGACGAACCCCTGAAGATCCGCTCACTGCCTCCATGTGGCTCGGGACTGTACCCAACTAAAACCTGTTTGCACGTCTCCTTTGAGCGTGGTAGGGTAGTAATGAAAGTACAGTGGGAACTCACACGAGACAAATGATGATCCCCAGGTCGATGAACTAACCTGTACACATGTCACCAGGGAACTGCTATCTGACGTCAGGTATAAGACCAACTAGCATGTTCCCGGCGAGTCCTTTCCGGTGTACTCATAACCCAATGAGCACCTGTATACATCTTAGGTGATCCAACTGACACCAATGGCTTGTGAGACCGGCCACCGCCCCTCGTCGGGGTCTCGACTGTATACACTAGTCTACTCTGGAGTATCGATGCCCTGTCTCGAAACTCCTACGACTAGGGACCTTTTAAGGATGTGCTTATAGACTCCAGCTCCCACTTATATGATCGCCCTCATACTGCTGGTGGTCAAGCAAGAATCCTAGGGGCTCTATCAACGTGTAATAGCGACATGTCAGGTCACCTAAAGCAGTACACGATGATAAAGATAAACAAGATAGCATACTATCATCTCGAGTAAGACTGTCCTACTGGGACAGGTCCTCCCTCAATCAATGCAATCACGTGCCTGATTTCCAATAATTGACTCTGAGGGCACTATCTCCAACACAGGTTAGTTCATCGACCTAAGATCGTCATTTGTCTCATGGGAGTTCCCATTGTGCTATGATTGCTACCCTACCACGGCTCAAAAGAGTCGTGCAAACAGGTTTTAGTTGGGTACAGTCCCGAGCCACATGGAGGCAGTGAGCGGATCGGCAGGGGTTTCGTCTCTCCCGGTATTGGGGGTGAGATCGCGCTGTGTCTAGGAGAGCCATTACATGAAGTCCTTGGCCAAGGCAGGAGATTTACTGGTAGGCATTCCAGTAGTATCTCAGGGTGTTCTGGGCTACACTCTGACACGACTTGTACCGCTTTTGGGGGTCTGACTTTTACCAACCCCCTAGGCCCACCATGCGATGCTCATAGACGAACGGACCGGACTGTACAGATATTGTCACTGACAGGCTCAGTAGGGTGTCAGGATGAGTTTGCTCATCGACCTCCCTTTTGGTCAATACCTGGTGGCCCATTACATATGGCTAGTACCTTTGACGTGCTAGTGGTTAAATCCATAGCCAATGTATTGATGAGTCTTTAGAGTCCCCCACAGACTGTTTTTAAGTTTCGGGCGAAACGTTGTAGAGGCCGTATGATATATGGCAGGGTCCGATCATATATGAGCAGTAGTGCACGGATCATGATAGGGCGGATCATACTTGTGGGCTTTGGTTTAAGCCGGATCCTAGTATTAGATTTGTTGGATTACTTTAGTCTCATCGCATTCGCATTCAGTCGGAATGCGGATGCAGGTGTGTATATACAGGTGAGGGGTATCCTTGTGATCCGTCACGAGTTTACTTTAGATGTTGTCGTATCTTTTTATTGTTTTAAACATTTGGGTTAATGTTTACATATGGAAATTATGAGCTAGAAATCATCATGAGGTGCATTTATTGTGACACATGCAAACCTAGTGACTCATGGTCTCTTTTATTGTGCATATGTCATATTTGGTGATGGATTTGTAAGTTGAAATGAGAGGAAGAGAGAGAAGGGCAGCTATATAACTTTGGGTTTGCTCTTGTATTATTCATTCTTGCTCTCATTTTATCATACAACATAAGTAAAAGAAAAGGCTTCTTCTTCTTTCTCCTCCTCTAGCTCACAACCTACATTGATGGCTTCATCTTCAACCTCCATCCATGCAATGGATGCAAGAGACAAAATTGTCACACACATTCTCTACTTCGCTTTGGACACGTCGGCTAGCGAACTTCGTGCCCGAGTTGCTTCGAATGAAGCGGGAGCCCGTAAAAAGACTCGAAGATGTGGTACCCTTTTCGACGAGGAGATCGAGACCGGAGATGCCGTAAGGAGCTTGGGATGGTGGCCAAGACCGAAGGACACGGATCGATCGGTATAGCTTTTCCAACCTTTCTCTTGTTCGCTAGTTGTAGCTTAATGGTTCGATACGGGTTTTAAGCATACGATAGCGCCGGTTTCTAGTTTAAGAAAAAATTTCGTTTCCGTATTTTGGCCTCGGACAGACGGCCGGGACGCTACCGTAGACTTACAATATCATATTAAGAGAAAACCGCTCCTTTAAATGATTCCAGTTTTGAAAATATGTCTTGCGGTTCCCAATATCTCCAAGGTCGAATGCAACATCGTATAAAAGTGCACAGGTAACTATAGCAAGTAAATTATGCAAAGAGCCATATCTGTAAGTCTACGGTAGCGCCCCGGCCGTCAATCCGAGGCCAAATGCGGAAACAAAAACTTTTTAAGAAACCAGCGCTATCGTAGTCTTTCACCCGGATCGAACCATTAACGCTAAACTAGCTAACTACAAAAAAGTGAGAGTGGCTATACCGATCGATCCGTGTCCGTTAGTCTTTGGCCACCATCCCAAGCTCTTATGGCATCTCCGATCTCCGGTCTCCTCGTCGGAAGGACACCACATCAATGAGTCTTTTTACGGGCTCCCGCTTCATCCGAAGCAACTCAGACACGAAGTTTGCTAGCCGACGTGTCCAAGGTGAAGTAGAGAATGTGTGTGATAACTTTGTCTCAAGCACCCATTGATTCTCAACACATGAGAGTGTATGGATGGAGGTTGAAAATGATGCCATTAGTAGAAATGGTGAGCTAGAAGAGGAAGAAGAAGAAGAAGAGGCTTTCTTTTTCTATTGTGTTGTGTTGATAAAATGAGAGCAAGAAATAATAATACAAGAGCAAACCCCAAGCCTATGGCTGCCCTCTCTCTCCATCCATCAATTCAACACAATAAACAAATCCTAATGTGACATTAGCACAAATAAAGAGACCATGAGTCACTAAACATGTCCATGCCACATTAAATGCACCTCATAATGAACTAAGCTCATAATTTCCACCAAAATAAACATTAACCCAAATGTTTAGTCCAACAAAAAGATATAGCAATATCTAAAGTAAACTCGTGACGGATCACAAGGATACCCCTCACCTGTATATACATACCTGCATCCGCATTCCGACTGAATGCGAATGCGATGAGACTAAAGTAATCCAACAAATCTAATACTAGGATCCGGCTTAAACCAAAGACCACTAGTATGATCCGTCCGATCATGATCCGTGCAAGACTGCACGTATATGATCGAACCCTGCCATAATACCATACGGCCTCTACAACGTTTCGGCCGAAACTTAAGAAACTGTCTGTGGGGGGCTCTAAAGACTCGTCAATACTTTGGCTGTGGATTTAACCACTAGCACATCAGTGGTACTAGTTATACGTAACGGGCTACCAGGTATTGACCAAAAGGGAGGTCGATGAGCGAACTCATCCTGACACTTATTGAGCCTGTCAGTGACAATATCCGTACAGTCCGGTCCTTTCGTCTATGAGTATCGCATGTCGGGCCTAAGGGGTTGGTAAAAGTCAGACCCCCAAAAGCGGTACAAGTCGTGTCAGAGTGTAGCCCAGAACACCCTGAGATACTACTGGAATACCTACCAATAAATCTCCTGCCTTGTCCAAGGACTTCGTGTAATGGCTCTCCTAGACACAGCGCGATCTCACCCCCAATACCGGGAGAGATGAAACCCCTGCCGATCTGCTCACTGCCTCCATGTAGCTCGGGACTGTACCCAACTAAAACCTGTGTGCACGACTCCTTTGAGCCGTGGTAGGGTAGTAATCAAAGCACGGTGGGAACTCACACGAGACAAATGACGATCTCAGGTCGATGAACTAACCTGTACACATGTCACCAGGGAACTGCTATCTGATGCTAGGTATAAAACCAACTAGCATGTTCCCGGCGAGTCCTATCCGGTGTACTCATAACCCAATGAGCACCTGTATACATCTTAGGTGATCCAACTGAAACCAATGGCTTGTAAGACCGGCCACCGCCCCTTGTCGGGATCTCGACTATATACACTAGTCTGCTCTAGAGTATCGATGCCCTATCTCGAAACTCCCACGACTAGGGACCAATTTAAGGATGTGCTTATAGACTACCCAACTCTCACGTATAGGATCGCCATCATACTGCTGGTAGTCAAGCATGATGTTGGAGATAGTGCCCTCAGAGTCAATTATTGGATCACAGGCACGTGATTGCAATGATTGAGGGAGGACCTATCCCGGTAGGACAGTCTTACTCGATATGATAGTTTGCTATCTGGTTTACCTTTATCATCGTGTACTGCTTTAGGTGACCTGACAGGTCGCTATTGAACGTTGATAGAGCCCCTAGGATTCTTGCTTGACCACCAGCAGTATGAGGGCGATCATATAAGTGGGAGCTGGGGTCTACAAGCATATCCTTAAAAGGTCCCTAGTCGTAGGAGTTTCGAGACAGGGCATCGATTCTCCAGAGTAGACTAGTGTATACAGTCGAGACCCCGACGAGGAGCGGTGGCCGGTCTCACAAGCCACTGGTGTCAGTTGGTTCACCTAAGATGTATACAGGTGCTCATTGGGTTATGAGTACACCGGACAGGACTCGCCGGGAACATGCTAGTTGGTCTTATACCTGATGTCAGATAGCAGTTCCCAGGTGACATGTGTACAGGTTAGTTCATCGACCTGGGGATCGTCATTTGTCTCGTGTGAGTTCCCACTGTGCTTTGATTACTACCCTACCACGGCTCAAAGGAGTCGTGCAAACAGGTTTTAGTTGGGTACAGTCCCGAGCCACATGGAGGCAGTGAGCGGATCTTCGGGGGTTCGTCTCTCCCGGTATTGGGGGTGAGGTCGCGCTGTGTCTAGGAGAGCCATTACACGAAGTCCTTGGCCAAGGCAGGAGATTTACTGGTAGGTATTCCAGTAGTATCTCAGGGTGTTCTGGGATACACTCTGACACGACTTGTACCGCATTTGGGGGTCTGATTTTTACCCACCCCCTAGGCCCGACATGCGATGCTCATAGAAGAACGGACCGGACTGTACGGATATTGTCACTGACAGGCTCAGTAGGGTGTCAGGATGAGTTCACTCATCGACGTCCCTTTTAGTCGATAGCTGGTGGCCCGTCACGTATTGGCTTATATCTCTGACGTGCTAGTGGTTAAATCCACAGCCATAGTATTGACGAGTCTTTAGAGTCCACCACACTTTCAGTTACTCAAGCTTTCGGGCGAAACGCTGTAGAGGCCGTATGGAGATATGGCAGGGTCCGATCAGATACGTGCGGTATTGCACGGATCAGGATCGGACGGTTTGTACTAGAGGCCGTATGGATATATGGCAGGGTTCGATCAGATACGTGCGGTATTGCACGGATCAGGATCGGACGGATATTACTAGCCGGCTTTAGTTTAAGCCGGATCCTAGTTTAGTACAGTGTAGATTTTGTCTCATTGCATTTGTATCCGGACGGAATACAGATGCGGGTGTGTATGCACAGTATGGGGTTTTCCTGTAATTTATTACGGGACCAGTTTTCTGGAGTTGCCAGTTTGCATTCCGTTCCGGCCGGTTTTCCTTTGTTCTTTCACGGCCGGACTTTATCCGATGGAGGGTGTTATTTGCAAGTTTGCAAATAACACATTGTGGAGGATTTATTTGCAAGTTGATTTATTATGATAGCATCTTTTTGATTCCATTCTCTTCACTTGCTTTTTGTTGATAAGAAAGGATTAGATGTGATTAGAGTTTGATGTGAGATGGTTATGATCATGTTTGTATGTGGTCACTCTCTCTCTTTTCCTACACTCACCTCCCTCTTGCTTTCATATTCTTTTTCCTCCACCATTTTATTCTCACTTGATGGAAGAAGTTTTTCCATGGTTGAGAGAAAGAAAAAGATGAGAGTTTTCATTCTTGAGAGTTTCATTTCTTGATCTCATTTCATGTTAAGAAAAATGCAAGCACCATTTTTCTTATCTTGTTTCCTCCATCATCTTCAAATGGCAACCACCCCAAAAGAGACTATGATTCTACACTACACTTCCTACAGCAAATCTTGGACGTGTCGATTCGCCAGCTTCGCGCCCGAGTTGCCTCGGTATTGAGGTGGGAGCCCGTAAAAGCTACAGGCGATGTGGTGCCCTTTCCGACGAGGAGGAGACGGACGGAGATCCCGCGAGGAGATCGGAGTGGAGATGAAGACCGGAGGACTCGGATCAGTCGGTACATCTCTTCCCTTTCTTGTTAGTAGCTTAGACTTGTTAATGGTTACGATCCGGAGTTTAGTGCGCGGTGGTGCCGGTTTGCAAAGTCCGCAAAAATTAAAGTTTATCGCCGCTTCCGCATTCCGGCGTAGGATTGACGGCCGGGGCGCCGCCGTGCACTTACAGTGGTATCAGAGCCTCCCCATTAACTTAGTCTAGCTTTGTGTAATGTGTTTTTCAGTTCCGATCGATCGAAATGTCCAAAAACCCGTATTTGTGCACATCAGTTTCTGTTGAAATATTTTGGTCTCGAAAATTTTTTCAGGTTGTAAAATATTGATGTACTGGAAAATCTAAGAGCTCTGTAAAAATTCGACGAAGTAACTCCACAGTGGGAGCGCGGAACCGCCGCGAAAACCCCCTTCCCGCCGCACTTCCGCCGCACACTGTGGAGATCACTTCACTAATTTTTTACAGAGGCCTTCTGGGCTTAAAATATGGGTTTTGGAATATTAAAATTGGGCCAATTATTTCTGTGAGTGCTACAGTATTGTTTGGGGCCCACTTGTTAATTTTTTGATTGATCGGATATTTTAAACACATTTTTCACAGTATTTACATTATATCTGCGACCGTGAATGTCACTCGATCGGTAAATCCGGTCTAACTGCTATAGCCCGGTTAGACGGATTTGCGAACGTGACTTTCACGTTGATGTTCTGTTTTTGCTGTGATGTTGCGGATCGGTCGGTGGGGATAGCCTGGATGCAATGCTAGTACTGTGCTGTTGTATTATGTACATTTGATATTGCGGGGCGAGCGTCCGACATGTGGACTGCCGTCACTGCCTGTTTGTATTATTCTTTTGGGGCACGACCTGGTTGCGGTCGATGTACCCGGTGTATGTATATTTTACATTCTGTACTAGGATTACCCCGCGGAGGGGTGCACGGATAGCCGGGTTCTAGAAGGCAACAAGCCCGCATCTCATGGCATTGGGACGGAGGGGGCTTCACTCCAGGATTGGCTGGCTATTCGCCACACTCGTAGGGGGTATAGGATTTCATTGCACAGGCTATCCACACGACCAGGGGAACGTCGGGTTTCAGTAGTGGCTCTGTGAAACCCGGGGATCCCAGATATCTGTATTGTTCTGTGATGCTGTACATTTCTGTGATGTTGCATTTTATTCATGCCTTGAGCGAAATACTATATATTGGTATATATATTAGTAGATGTTGTATATGTTTTACATCCGCGCTAGTCCAGTCCCCGCTCTGCCGTTAGTTAGCTAACCTAACGGGTGATGACGGGACCCAGTGGCGAATGCGGATGGCATATACGTACGTCAGTATATTTTCGTTCTTTGTGGTGTGATTAATTGATGGGACTGCATTGATTTAGATCAATGCAAGATAAGCAAACCTAATCTGATGTTGTTGGAACACTTTTCAAAAAGCTGTTATTGCAAGGACGTTCACTTTTGTTTTGCATCGTGGTATTCATTTGGAATATCCTGCTCCTCAGTCGACGAGGCAAGGGCCGAGATCCCTTCACCGGGAGTGACCCCTTGGACAGAAGTTTGCGTCAGGGCATTAACTTCACTATAGCCGATTACTTTTGCTTTGCATCGTGGTATTCATTTGGAATATCCTGCACCCCATTCTACGGGGAAAGAGCCGAGATCCCTTCACCGGGAGTGACCTCTTTAGTAAAGGTTTTCGTCACTATATTTTCTAAAAAGCTATCCGTTCCTTCAACGATATCAAGTTCATTACGTTAAAGGTTTTCGCCAGAAACCATTCGTAGCCCTCCGTCGTTTCATATGGGTAGTCAATAGTATTCAAGCTGTGTTTGTTGGCCATAGTCAAGGCACAGTGTTTGGTAGCTGTTGGTTATTCATATGCAGCATAGATAGATGCGTTGGTTTGGGACAGTCGTATAGCCTTGTTGGCCTTAGTCAAGGGCTTGTACGGGTGGGTTCAAATCAACCTGGACAATGACGGGTAGAACTTGACATGTGACTTATGATTTGTTGGCCTTAGTCAAGGCCATAAGAGCATGGGGTAAAAATCACATCGGGAGTTTCAAAAGAACTGAAACTTACCAGATATGCGCATACCTTCTGGAGTGTGATACCGTGAGCGGATTCCGTCACGTTATCATGCGATGAGAGTTGGATCCCGATTCCCACTGATGAGTTGGTTTACTCCTCGGGTGACCCCGACTAATTCTTCTTTCAGGTTTGGAGGAGAGTTTGAGGTACAGTGGGAGGTTTCCAGATTAGATAAATTGGTAACCATTCTGATCTTGGTTAGAGTGCACGCTGAGTGTTTCTTTTCTCTCTCTCTTGGCAGCGACCATTGACCCGACCCTAAGACTTTGACTCAGTGACCAAGTTGACCGAACCTTCTTAACACTGGCTTTTGGATTTTCAGAGTTGCAGACCTCATTGCCACTCCTACTTTTACCCTTTTCTCCAGGACACCCCGTATTACTACGAACGTCCACTTCCATTGGACAAAACCATCGTATGGTTAGATACGAACTCGAAGGAATTCGAGGATGGTTTCCGGTTCTGGAGAAAACGGATAGGATTATTCAGTTGTCTTTTCCCTTTTACCTTCTCTCAAGTTACGAGTACTCCTTAGTTTAGGAGATAGTACGCCTATTACGCAAATTGGACAGTCTTCTTCCAAACCTTAGGCTGGTGCCGACCGGTAGGGAATGAAGAAACCCAATTAGCCTAAACGGTGTGCAGAAGGTATTAAGATTAAGACAAAGCAAGGGATTAGTAAGAGGGCAAAGTAAATTGCGACAGATATTCACGACCAAACCAAGTATTTCTTCGCCAATCCTAAATCACCTTTGTATTTCTTCAGGACACTCCGTATCACTACGAAGATCCACAGTTTATTGGATACTCCATCGTATGGTTATATACGAACTCGAAAGGAACTTGTTCCAGTTCGGGGATGGATTCTGGTTCAGGAGAAATATGAATAAGGTTTATTCAGGTGTCTTTTATCCTCACCTTCTCTCGCACTGCGAGTGCTCCTAGGGTTAGGACAGTACACCCATTATGCTTATTGGATAGTCTTCTTCCAAACCATAGGCTGGTGCCGAACGGTAGGGAAGGAAGAAAACCAATTGGCCTAAAGGGGTGTGCAGAAGGTAATGACTAAAGACATATAAAGGGATTTGGAGAGGTGGCAAAGAATTATACGGTTATAGTTGTGAATCTGGATAATGGTAGAGGCATTACTAGGAATACCAGGATACCCCATCGAAACATTTCAATGTTTCAGTTCACTGTGTACTGTTAAAGGAAAACTGATTTCCCGATTAGACACTTGCTCCAGGGTATGTATTTACCAGTTTTGATTCTCACATCTGTATGGTTTTACAGATGATGAGTGGGAGTAAGTTATTGGGAATTGGGTGATCATCCTCATTATATCGGGATTCGTTGTAATCGGTGATATTTGAGGAGATCACCTGGGCTGTTTGCCGGTCGGCAAATATTTGGTTTTGAATATCCGCTGTTGTGCACCAATTTCAAATTGATATATCTGTACGTCTATTTTTCATAGAGTGAGATATACCTTTTGATATTATGTCGATGACATTTACCTATATCAGTGGATGGTTAGGTAAGGAGCATTAAACAGCGGTGTAATTCTTCTTAACCATAAGTACAGTTTTCAACCTACAACACACAGTGAAAGAGTTGTTAGACTCGGCAGACTTATACAGAGTATTGTATGTTGTCCAGTGTCTATTAGGACAGAGGGGTTGGTCCTCAGACTATATTCTGTTTACTTTTAACTTCTCTAGTTCTTAGACATGTGTTTCGTAGAAACACAGGGTCTAAGTTTTGAGGAGTTATAGGTATTTGAATAGAGCAGAGAACCAGGTGTAGCAAGTATCGGGATTCTTCAAAGTGATCGAAGATGTAGATACTTGTGTATGGTATTCAGTTGATAGTAATGATAAAGAGAAATTGCTTCTCTTTCAGGTTACTCATAATTGGAAGCATTCCTAAGTTGAGTAACGCTGATCGGCCTCTCTCCATTTAGTTGACATGCACTGAAGACAGCTGCATGTTTTGAATCTGGTTCAATTAAATCAGTGCCTCTGGTTCTATATTGGATATAGTACAGTTCATATCTTAACATTGTTAAGGTACGGGGAGTTGTCCGGCTTATGATTAAAACCAGACTCTGGATAACTCAAGGCACGTTTCTGTAATGGCTGTTTGTGGGTTGACCCAGGCTATGACGAGGGTTGATTTTCTACCATCTGGATGAACAATAGCGATATTGTTCTAGACTCGCCACAGTTTTATTAAAAATAGATTTTTTCAGAAAACAGTAGTGGGAGTATGGTAGAACTGGAAGTGATTCCAGAACCGCAAACGATTACTGAAGATTTGATAAGGAACCTAAAGATTCAATCTGATTTGACATTCCATTGGCCACTCCGCAGATAAGGTGGGTAACTTCAGGCACCCGAGAGGTACTCCTATAGCCTCAAGGACGGTGACAGGGAAGTTCTTGTTTACTCACACTTGCCATTGTTGTTGTTCCAGGCTGCGAGACCCGGCAGGAGGATGAGTATAGCGTCGTTCTAAACTAGCTTTAGAAGTGCACATCTATATGACTCTGCCAGAGGGTTGTCGTAGTCAGTGGGAGCAGCGGAAGCATTGGTGGACATCTGGCTTATGTCTATTTATAGACTAAAGCGGATATAGCGGAGATAGATCATCTATTTCTGATGTGACAGTCATGGGTTTGGCGTCATCAGAATAAGGGATGGATCTGTTGAGAAGGTAGTAGGGTGTGATGTCATGGTATTTGGATGACATACACAAGGTAGTAGGAAGTGATATTCCTATACTACGATCGGTTATGCTTTGGTCGTCACACAGTGGTTTCTCCAAAAAGGACTTGGACATTATATAAGACATACCGGTTACTAGATCTATGGTTTTAGATCTAGATTTGGGTGGTTTCCCAATCAGGGTACTTAGACAGCATTCTAAGAGTATTTAGAATGGACGACTCCTGGCACGGTAGTGTACCTGCAGGTGAAGGAGTCACCCTCTCTAAAGGTGTCCTAAAGACTAAAGTAGAGAGGGATGTGCATGATTGGCAGATCACTTGCTTAGGCAATTGAGTCAATCATGAGATGTCAAGTACCACACCAGATGTTGTTCTTGCACTAGATGCAATAAGTTGATATTGATCCAATCCTGGAGAAACAATCGGAAGCAGTTTTAGAACATAAGTGAATGTTCTAGGGATATGATAACGGCTGCCTCCTTTAGGAGACGGTTATCACTCCAGGCTTCCAAGGTGACCTGGACGACAAGGAGGTTGTCAGAGTTATAGTTTTCCCTCTGACGAGGGGCAGTATTTTAGACAGGTGATCCAAGGAAATACTGAGGGTGGCATGGCGCAGGATACTGATTAAGTTCAGTTGTCGATACAGTCTAAGAAGTTTGGATTTGGAGTTCATTTATGAGCTCGGTCCCATCAGACATCCAGACACTCTAAGATAGGTATTGCTCATTTCGGGAGATGGCTTTCTCCGCGAACTTGAGATATAGAGAGAGACATAGAAAGAAACTTCTTAGCGGATCCACTCGCTGAGGCTATTCCTCGAACGCAATAGTCTCGCAAACGAGCTTTGTGAGACTGACTTGTAGAGGAGTTGGGTGTTCGGTATCACACGGGCTGTGAGTATGCGACATCGCAATAATTAGACTTGAGTGCAAGTGGGAGATTGTTGGAGATAGTGCCCTCAAAGTCAATTATTGGATCACAGGCACGTGATTGCAATGATTGAGGGAGGACCTATCCCGGTAGGACAGTCTTACTCGATATGATAGTTTGCTATCTGGTTTACCTTTATCATCGTGTACTGCTTTAGGTGACCTGACAGGTCGCTATTGCACGTTGATAGAGCCCCTAGGATTCTTGCTTGACCACCAGCAGTATGAGGGCGATCATATAAGTGGGAGCTGGGGTCTACAAGCATATCCTTAAAAGGTCCCTAGTCGTAGGAGTTTCGAGACAGGGCATCGATTCTCCAGAGTAGACTAGTGTATACAGTCGAGACCCCGACGAGGGGCGGTGGCCGATCTCACAAGCCACTGGTGTCAGTTGGTTCACCTAAGATGTATACAGGTGCTCATTGGGTTATGAGTACACCGGACAGGACTCGCCGGGAACATGCTAGTTGGTCTTATACCTGATGTCAGATAGCAGTTCCCAGGTGACATGTGTACAGGTTAGTTCATCGACCTGGGGATCGTCATTTGTCTCGTGTGAGTTCCCACTGTGCTTTGATTACTACCCTACCACGGCTCAAAGGAGTCGTGCAAACAGGTTTTAGTTGGGTACAGTCCCGAGCCACATGGAGGCAGTGAGCGGATCTTCGGGGGTTCGTCTCTCCCGGTATTGGGGGTGAGGTCGCGCTGTGTCTAGGAGAGCCATTACACGAAGTCCTTGGCCAAGGCAGGAGATTTACTGGTAGGTATTCCAGTAGTATCTCAGGGTGTTCTGGGATACACTCTGACACGACTTGTACCGCTTTTGGGGGTCTGATTTTTACCCACCCCCTAGGCCCGACATGCGATGCTCATAGACGAACGGACCGGACTGTACGGATATTGTCACTGACAGGCTCAGTAGGGTGTCAGAATGAGTTCACTCATCGACGTCCCTTTTAGTCGATAGCTGGTGGCCCGTCACGTATTGGCTTATACCTCTGACATGCTAGTGGTTAAATCCACAGCCATAGTATTGACGAGTCTTTAGAGTCCACCACACTTTCAGTTACTCAAGCTTTCGGGCGAAACGCTGTAGAGGCCGTATGGAGATATGGCAGGGTCCGATCAGATACGTGCGGTATTGCACGGATCAGGATCGGACGGTTTGTACTAGAGGCCGTATGGATATATGGCAGGGTTCGATCAGATACGTGCGGTATTGCACGGATCAGGATCGGACGGATATTACTAGCCGGCTTTAGTTTAAGCCGGATCCTAGTTTAGTACAGTGTAGATTTTGTCTCATTGCATTTGTATCCGGACGGAATACAGATGCGGGTGTGTATGCACAGTATGGGGTTTTCCTGTAATTTATTACGGGACCAGTTTTCTGGAGTTGCCAGTTTGCATTCCGTTCCGGCCGGTTTTCCTTTGTTCTTTCCCAGCCGGACTTTATCCGATGGAGGGTGTTATTTGCAAGTTTGCAAATAACACATTGTGGAGGATTTATTTGCAAGTTGATTTATTATGATAGCATCTTTTTGATTCCATTCTCTTCACTTGCTTTTTGTTGATAAGAAAGGATTAGATGTGATTAGAGTTTGATGTGAGATGGTTATGATCATGTTTGTATGTGGTCACTCTCTCTCTTTTCCTACACTCACCTCCCTCTTGCTTTCATATTCTTTTTCCTCCACCATTTTATTCTCACTTGATGGAAGAAGTTTTTCCATGGTTGAGAGAAAGAAAAAGATGAGAGTTTTCATTCTTGAGAGTTTCATTTCTTGATCTCATTTCATGTTAAGAAAAATGCAAGCACCATTTTTCTTATCTTGTTTCCTCCATCATCTTCAAATGGCAACCACCCCAAAAGAGACTATGATTCTACACTACACTTCCTACAGCAAATCTTGGACGTGTCGATTCGCCAGCTTCGCGCCCGAGTTGCCTCGGTATTGAGGTGGGAGCCCGTAAAAGCTACAGGCGATGTGGTGCCCTTTCCGACGAGGAGGAGACGGACGGAGATCCCGCGAGGAGATCGGAGTGGAGATGAAGACCGGAGGACTCGGATCAGTCGGTACATCTCTTCCCTTTCTTGTTAGTAGCTTAGACTTGTTAATGGTTACGATCCGGAGTTTAGTGCGCGGTGGTGCCGGTTTGCAAAGTCCGCAAAAATTAAAGTTTATCGCCGCTTCCGCATTCCGGCGTAGGATTGACGGCCGGGGCGCCGCCGTGCACTTACACATGAATCCTAAGGGCACTATCAATATGTAATAGTGATCTGTAAGGTCACCTAAAGCTGTACACGATGATAAAGATAAACCAGATAGCATACTCTCATCCTGAGTAAGACTGTCCTTCCGGCATAGGTCCTCCCTCAATTATTGCAATCACGTACCAGCGATCGAATAATTGACTTTGAGGGCACTATATCCAACAGTCTCCCACTTGCACTCGAGGATAATTATTACGATATCGCATACTCACAGCCTGTGTGATAACGAACACCCAACTCCTCTACTGATCAGTCTCACATATGCCCATTTGTGAAACTATTGCGTTCGAGGAATAGCCTCAGTGAGTGGATCCGCCCTGATGTTTCTTTCTATGTCTCTCTTTAATTCAAGTCCGCGGAGAAAACTATCTCCCGAAATGAGCAATACCTGTCTTAGAATATGTCTGTATATCTGATGGGATCTAGTTCATAAATGAAATCCAAATCCAAACTTCTTAGACTGTATCGTCAACGGAACTTAATCAGTATCCTGAGCTATGCCTCCCTCAGTATCCGCATGGACCTCCTGTCCAAACTACTGCCCCTCGTCAGAGGGAAAACTATAACTCTGACAGTCACTCTGTCATCCAGGTCACCTTGGAAGCCTGGAATGATAACCGTCTCCCGAAGGAGGCTGTCGTTATCAAATCCCTAGAATATATACTTATGTTCTAAATCTACTTCCGAACGTTTCTCCAGGATTGGATTAATATCAACTTATTGCAGCTAGTGCAAAAACAACATCTGGTGTGGTACTTTACATCTCATGATTGACTCAACTGCCTAAGCAAGTGATATGCCAATCATGCACATCCCTCTCCCCTTTAGTCTGTAAGACACCTTTAGAGAGGGTGACTCCATCACCTGCAGGTATACTACCGTTCCAGGAGTCGTCCATTCTAAAATACCTGTAGAATGCTATCTAAGTACCCGGATTGGGAAACTACCCAAATCTAGATCTAAAACCATAGATCTAGTAACCGGAATATCTGATATTATATCTATATCCTATATGGAGAAACCACTGTGTGACAACCAAAGTATAACCGATCGTAGTATAGGAATTTCACTTCCTACTCTGTGTATGTCATCCAAATACCAGGGCATCACACACTACTACCTTCTTAACAGATCCATCCCCTATTCTGATGAAGTCAAACCTATGACTATCATATCAGAAATAGATGATATATCTCCGCTATATCTGCTTTAGTCTATAAATAGACATAAGCAACTTGTCCACTATGCTTCCGTTGCTCCCACTGACTACGAAAACCCTCTGGCAGAGTCATATACACATGCACTTCTAAAGCTAGTTTAGAACGACGCTATATTCATCCTCCTGCCGGGTCTCATAGTCTGGAACAACAGTAGTGTCAAGTATGGGTAAACAAGAACCTCCCTGTCACCGTCCTTGAGGATACCGAAGTACCTCTCGGGTGCTTGAGGTTACCCACCATATCTGCGGAGTGGCTAATGGAATGACAATCCAGATTAAATCTTTAGGTCCTATTAAATTTTCAGTAATCGTTTGTGGTTCTGGAATCACTTCCAGTTCTACCATACTACCACTACTGTTTTCTGAAAAAATCCATTTTACTAAAACTGTGGCGAGTCAAGAACAATATCACTATTGATCTTCCAGATGATAGAAAGTCAACCCTCTTCATAGCCCGGGCTAACCCACAAACAGCCATTACAGAAACGCGCCTTGTGTTATCCAGAGTCTGGTTTTAAGCATAAGCCGGACAACTTCCCGTACCTTAACATTGTTAAGATATGAACTATTCTATATCCAACATAGAAACAGAGGCACTGATTTAATTGGAACCAGATTCAAATCATACAGCTGTCTCCAGTGCATGTCAACTAAATGCAGAGAGGCCGATCAGCATTACTCAACTTAGGAATACATCCAGATATGAGTAACCTGAAAGAGAAGCAAGTTCTCATAATCATTACTATCAACTGAATACCATACACAAGTATCTACATCTTCGATCGCCTTGAAGAATCCTTATACTTGCAATACCTGGTTCTCTATTTAATTCATATACCTATAACTTCTCAAAACTTGGATCTTGTATTTCTATGAAACACATGTCTAAGAACTAGAGAAGTCATAAGTAAACAGAATATAGTACGAGTACCAACCCCTCTGTCCTAATGGACACGGAACAACATACAATACTCTGTATAAGTCCCCTGAGTCTAATAACTCATTCCCTGTGTGTCGTAGGTTGAAAACTGTACTTATGGTTAAGAAGAATCACACCGCTATTTAATGCTCCTTACCTAACCATCCACTAATATAGGTAAATGTCATGGACATAATTTCAAAAAGTTATATCTCACTTTATAAAAATAAACATACAGATATATCAATTTGAAATTGGTGCATAACAACGGATATTCAAAACTAAATATTTGCCGTCCGACAAACAACCCAGGAAATTTCTTCAAATATCACCAATTACAATGAATCCCGATATAATGAGGATGATCACCCAATTCCCAATAACTTACTCCCACTCATCATCTGTAAAACCATACAGATGTGAGAATCATACATGGTAAATACATACCCTGGGGTAAGGGCTTATAGGGAAATCAGTTTTCTTTTAACAATACACAGTGAGACTGAAACATGTAAATGTTTCAAAGGGGTATCCTGGTATTCCTAGTAATGCCTCTTCCATTATCAGATTCACAACTGTAACCGTATATTTCTTTGCCATCTCTCCAAATCCCTTTATATGTCTTTAGTCATTACCTTCTGTACACCACCTTTAGGCCAAATGGTTTTCTTCCTTCCCTACCGCTCGGCACCAGCCTATGGTTTGGAAGAAGACTATCCAATAAGCATAATGGGTGTACTCCCCTAATTCTAGGAGCACTCACAATGCGAGAGAAGGTAAAGATAAAAGACAACTGAATAAACCTTATTCCTATTTCTCCTGAACCAGAATCCATCCCCGAACTGGAACAAGTTCCTTCGAGTTTGTATATAACCATACGATGGAGTATCCAAATAACTGTGGATCTTCATAGTGATACGGAGTGTTCTGGAGAAATACAAATGTGAAGTAGGAGTGGCAATGAAATACTTGGTTTGGTCATGAATAGCAGTCGCAATTTACTTTGCCCTCTTACTAATCCCTTTATTTGTCTTTACTTATTACCTTCTGCACACCTCTCTTAGGCTAATCGGTTTTCTTCATTCCCTACCGTTCGGCACCTGCCTATGGTTTGGATGAAGACTATCCAATTAGCGTAATAGGTGTACCGTCCTAATCCAAGGAATACTCGCAACCTGAGAGAAGGTAAAAGGAAAAGATAACTGAATAGTCCTGTTCATTTTCTCCAGAACCGGAAACTATCCTCGAATCTGGAACAAGTTCCTTCGAGTTCGTATATAACCATACGATGGTTTTATCCAATGGAAGTGGACGTTCGTAGTGATACGAAATGTTCCGGAGAAAAAGGGTAAAAGTAGGAGTGGCAATGAGGTATGCAACTCAGACAATCCAAAAGCCAGTGTTTTAAGAAGGTTCGGTTAATCTTGGTCACTGAGTCATAGTCTAGGGTCGGGCCATGGTCGCTGCCAAAGAGAGAGAGAAAAGAAACACTCTGCGTGAACTCTAACCAAGATCAGAATGGTTATCAATTTATCTAATCAGGAAACCTCCCACTGTAACCTCAAATTCTCCTCCAAACCTGAAAGAAGAATTAGTCAGGATCACCCGAAGAGTAAACTAACTCATCAGTGGGAATCGGGATCCAACTATCATCGCATGATAACGTGATGGAATCCACTCACGTTATCACACTCCAGAAGGTATGCACATATCTGGCAAGTTTCAGTTTCTTTAGAAACTCCCGATGTGATTTTTACCCCATGCTCTTATGACCTTGACTAAGGCCAACAAATCATAAGTCACATGTCAAGTTCTACCCATCATTGTCCAGGTTAATTTGAACCCACCCGTACAAGCCCTTGACTAGGGCTAACACGGCTGTACGACTGTCCCAAACCATCGCATCTATCTATGCAACAGAAAAGTAACAAATAGCTACCATACACTATGCCTTGACTAAGGCCAACAAACATAGCATGAATACTAAGTGCTACCCGTCTGAAATGATGGAGGGTTACGAATGGTTTTTAGCGAAAAACCTTTAACGTAATGAACTTGATATCGTTGAAGGAACGAGATAGCTTTTTATAAATATAGTGGCGAAAACCTTTGCTAAAGAGGTCACTCCCGGTGAAGGGATCTCGGCTCTTTCCCCGTAGAATGAGGTGCAGGATATTCCAACTGAATACCATGATGCAAAGCAAAAAGTAATCGACTATAGTGAAGTTATTACCCTGACGCAAACTTCTGCCCAAGGGGTCACTCCCGGTGAAGGGATCTCAACCCTTGCCTCGTCAACTGAGGTGCTAGATATTCATAACCGAATACCACTGTGCAAAGCAAAAGAGAACGTCCTTGTAATAATAGCTTTTTGAAAAATTGTTCCAACAACATCAAACAGGTTTGTTTAGCTTGCATTGATCCGAATCAATGCAGTCCCATTAATTGATCACACCAATAAAGAACAAAAATATGATGTACGTATATGCCATCCGCATTCGCCACTGGGTCCCGTCATCACCCGTTATGTTACTTAACTAACGACAGAGCGGGGACTGGACTAGCGCGGGTGTAAAAAATATACAACATCTACTGGTATATATATAGCAATATATAATAATAGCAATATATAATAATCGCTCCAGGCGTAATAAATGCAACATCACAGAAATGTAATAAGCATCACAAAACAATACAGATAATCTGGGATCCCCGGGTTTCCTTTGAGACGCAACTGAAACCCGACGTTCCCCTGGTCATGTGGATAGCCTGTGCAATGAAATCCTAGACCCCTACGGGCGCGGCAAATTACCCGCCAAAACCTGAAGCGAGGCAGCCCCCTTCAGCAAAGTGAATGGACCACCCAGCACTTCACGGAATCCGGTAACTTGAGCACCCCTCCTTTGGTCAACCTGTACCCCCTACGAGTGCGGCGAATAGCTCGCCAATTCTAGAGTGAAGCCCCCTCCGTCTCAAAGCCATGAGATGCGGGCCCGTTGCCCTCTAGAACCCGGCTATCCGTGCACCCCACCGTGGGGTAATCCTAGTACAGAAAATAAAATATGTATAACAGGTACAACGACCTCAACCCAGTCGTGCCCCAAAAGAATAATATACAAATAGGCAGTGACGGCAGTCCACATATCAGACGCTCGCCCCGCAATAACAAATGTACAAATATAACCAAACTGTACTAACATTGCACCAAGCTATCCACCACGAAAAATCCGCAACATCACAGCACAACACAGAACATCAACGTGAATGTCACGTTCGCAAACCCGTCTAAAAGGACTATAACAATTAGACAAGATTTACCGCTCGAATGACATTCACGGTCACAGATATAATGTAAGCACTGTGAACTAACGTATTTAAAATTTTCGATCAACAAAATTTCCCGAAGTGGGCCACAAGCACAAATCCAGTACAGTAACAAAATCTGGGCCCAAAACAAAAATTCCAGAAACCACAATTCCATGTACCTGACACCCAGAAGAAAAATGAAGCGCTGAGTTCACAATCCCACCGCGGAACCACGGCTAACATGCCTGTTCTGCCACGTTTCCGCGACGGTATGGTGAGATCATGCTTTCAAATTTCTTCAGGGGTCTTAGAAAAGCCTGCTCGATTTTCTGACATACTAAAAATAATTTTTCGACCACTTTTAAAATTCGGCAGAAACTTGAAGAATGGAAATGCGGTTTTCGAAAATTCCGTCGATCGATCTTTTAAACATGTTAGAACAAGCTAGTAAAGGTTAATGGCATGGCTCTGATACCATGTAAGTCTACGGTAGCACCCCGGCCGTCAATCCGAGGCCAAATACGGAAACAAAAACTTTTTAAGAAGCCGACTCTATCGTAGTCTTTCACCCGAATCGAACCATTAACGCTAAACTAGCTAACTACAAAGAAGTGAGAGTGGCTATACTGATCGATCCGTGTCCTTCGGTCTTTGGCCACCATCCCAAGCTCCTCGCGGCAACTCCGATCTCCGGTCTCCTCGTTGGAAGGGCACCACATCAATGAGTCTTTTTACGGGCTCCCACTTGTAAGTGCACGGTAGCGCCCCGGACGTCTTTCCGAAGTCAAAATGCGGAAACGAAACTTTTTCAAAACTAGAAAACCGGTGCTACCGCGTACTATAAACCCGGATCAGACCATTAACCTACTACTAGCAAACAAGAGAAAGGGTAGAAAGCTATACCGAGCGATCTGTGTCCTTCGGTCTTCGGCCACCATCCCGATCTCCTCGCGGAATCTCCGGTCTCCATCTCCTCGTCGGAAAGGGCACCACATCGAGAAGTCTTTTTACGGGCTCCCGCTTCATCCGAAGCAACTCGGGCACGAAGTGTGCTAGCCGACCTGTCCAAGGTGTTCTAGAGAATGTTTGTGATCACTTTGTCTCTTTGCATCCATGGCTTGGATGGAGGTTGAAGGTGTTGCCATTGGAGGAAGAAAATGAGCTAGAGGAAGAAGAAGAAGAAGAAGAGAAGGCTTTCTCATCTTTTCTTTTCTTTTTTTTGTGATTAAAAATGAGAGTGAGAGAGTGCTAGAAAAAAAATACAAGAGCTAACATATCATATGGCAGCCCCCTTCTCTCTCCTCCTCATTTCATGACACAAATCAATCCATTAATGTGACATATTTGCTAAAAAAGAGACCATGACTCATAGTATATGTCCATGTCACATTAATTCATGTCATGATGATTTCTAGCTCACTAATTCCATTATCCAAACATTAATCCAAATGTTTGGTCCAACAAAAAGATCCAGCAACATCAAAAGTAAACTCGTGAAGGATCACAAGGATATCCCTCACCTGTATATACATACCTGCATCCGCATTCCGACTGAATGCGAATGCGATGAGACTAAAGTAATCCAACAAATCTAATACTAGGATCCGGCTTAAACCAAAGCCCACTAGTATGATTCGTTCGATCATGATCCGTGCAATACCGCACGTATAAGATCGAACCCTGCCATATATCATACGGCCTATACAACGTTTCGCCCGAAACTTGAGAAACTGTCTATAGAGGACTCTAAAGACTCGTCAATACATTGGCTATGGATTTAACCACTAGCACGTCAGAGGTATTAGCCGTACGTAACGGGATACCAAGTATTGACCAAAAGGGAAGTCGATGAGCGAACTCATCCTGACACCCTACTGAGCCTGTCGGTGACAATATCCGTACAGTCCAGTCCGTTCGTCTATGAACATCGCATGGCAGGCCTAGGGGGTTGGTAAAAGTCTGACCCCCAAAAGCGGAACAAGTCGTGTCGGAGTGTAGCCCAGAACACCCTGAGATACTACTGGAATACCTACCAGTAAATCTCCTGCCTTGGCCAAAGACTTCGTGTAATGGCTCTCCTAGACACAGTGCGACCACACCCCCAATACCAGGAGAGACGAACCCCTGCAGATCCGCTCACGGCTCCATGTGGCTCGGGACTGTACCCAACTAAAACCTGTTTGCACGACTCCTTTGAGCCATGGTAGGGTAGTAATCAAAGTACAGTGGGAACTCACACGAGACAAATGACGATCTCAGGTCGATGAACTAACCTGTACACATATCACCAGGGAACTACTATCTGACATCAGGTATAATACCAACTAGCATGTTCCCGGCGAGTCCTATCCGTTGTACTCGTAACCCAATGAGCACCTGTATACATCTTAGGTGATCCAACTGACACCAATGGCTTGTGAGACCGGCCACCGCCCCTTGTCGGGGTCTCGACTGTATACACTAGTCTACTCCGGAGTATCGATGCCCTATCTCGAAAACTCCTACGACTAGGGACCTTTTAAGGATGTGCTTATAGACCCCAGCTCTCACGTATATGATCGCCATCATACTGCTGGCCGTCAAGCAAGAATCCTAAGGGCTCTATCAACGTGCATAGTGACCTGTAAGGTCACCTGAAGCAGTACACGATGATAAAGATAAACCAGATAGCATACTATCATCTTGAGTAAGACTGTCCTACCGGTATAGGTCCTCCCTCAATCATTCCAATCACGTGCCTGTGATCCAATAATTGACTCTGAGGGCACTATATCCAACAATCTTCCACTTGCACTCAAAGCTAATTATTGCGATGTCGCATACTCACAGCCCGTGTGATACCGAACACCCAACTCCTCTACTAATCAATCTCACAAAGCCCATTTACGAAACCATTGCGTTCGAGGAATAGCCTCAGTGAGTGGATCCGCCCTGATGTTTCTTTCTATGTCTCTCTTTATCTCAAGTTCACGGAGAAAGCCATCTCTCGAAATGAGCAATACCTGTCTTAGAATAAGTCTGGATAACTGATGGGACCTGGTTCATAAATGAACTCCAAATCCAAACTTCTTAGACTGTATCGTCAACTGAAACCAATCAGTATCCTGCGCCATGCCTTCCTTAGTGTCTGCTTGGACTACCTGTCCAAAATACTGCCCCTCGTCAGAGGGAAAAATATAACTCTGACAGCCACTCTGTCATCCAGGTCACCTTGGAAGCCTGTAATGATAACCGCCCCCCGAATGAGCCTGTCGTTATCATATCCCTAGAACATCCACTTATGAACGTTTCTCCAGGATTGGATCAATATCACCTTATTGCATCTTGTGTAAAAACAATATCTGGTGTGGTACTTGACATCTCATGATTGACTCAATTGCCTAAGCAAGTGATCTGCCAATCATGCACATCCCTCTCCCCTTTAGTCTGCAAGACACCTTTAGAGAGGGTGACTCCATCACCTGCAGGTACACTACCGTGCCAGGAGTCGTCTATTCTAAAACACCTTTAGAATGCTGTCTAAGTACCCAGATTAGGAAACTACCAAAATCTAGATCTAAAACCATAGATCTACTTACCAGAATATCTGATATAATATCCAAGTCTTATGTGGAGAAAACACTGTGTGACAACCAAAGTATAACCGACCGTAGTATAAGAATTTCACTTCCTACTCTGTGTATGTCATCAAATACTAGGACATCACACCCTACTGCCTTCTTAACAGATCCATCCCCTATTCTGATGAAGTCAAACCTATTACTGTCATATCAGAAATAGATGATCTATCTCCGCTATATCCGCTTTAGTCTATAAATAGGAATAAGCAACTTGTCCACTATGCTTCCGCTGCTCCCACTGACTACGACCACCCTCTGGCAGACTCATATACACGTTCACTTCTAAAGCTAGTTTAGAACGACGCTATACTCATCCTCTTGCCGGGTCTCACAGTCTCGAACAACAGCAATGGCAAGTCTGGGTAAACAAGAACCTCGCTGTCACCGTCCTTGAGGCTACTGGAGTACCTCTCGGGTGCCTGAGGTTACCCACCATATCTGCGGAGTGGCCAATAGAATGTCAATCCAGATTGAATCTTTAGGTTCTTATCAAATTTTCAGTAATCGTTTGCGGTTCTGGAATCACTTCCATTTCTACCATACTCCCACTACTGTTTTCTGAAAAAATCCATTTTTACCCAAACTGTGGCGAGTCAAGAACAATATCACTATTGATCTACCAGATGGTAGAAAGTCAACCCTCGTCATAGCCCGGATCAACCCACAAACAGCCATTACAGAAACGTGCCTTGAGTTATCCAGAGTCTGGTTTTAAGCATAAGCCGGACAACTTCCTATATCTTAACATTGTTAAGATATGAACTATTTTATATCCAATATAGAAACAGAGGCACTGATTTAATTGGAACCAGATTCAAATCATGCAGCTGTCTCCAGTGCATGTCAACTAAATGGAAAAAGACCGATCAGCGTTACTCAACTTAGGAGTGCTTCCAATTATGAGTAACCTAAAAGAGAAACAAGTTTCTCAAAAACCATTACTATCAACTGAATACCATACACAAGTATCTACATCTTCGATCACCTTGAAGAATCCCGATACTTGCAACACCTGGTTCTCTACTTTATTCATATACCTATAACTTCTCAAAACTTGGACCTTGCATTTCTACGAAACACTTGTCTAAAAACTAGAGAAGTCATAAGTAAACCGAATATAGTACTATAACATTTTAAAAATAATTAAATAATTAATTAAATAAATAAAATCGTTTAAGTGAATTTTATAATTTTCGGTAAAGTAAAACGTAGTTTTCATAAAATTAAATCGTAATTATTCTTCAATATAAATTTAAAAATACCTATTTTAATTATGTTATTATTAGTAAATGGTGTTTATTTAGCCACTTATAAATTTTTATTTTAATTAAATATTTTTCTTAAATTAATTATTTTAATATTAACATAAGCTTTATTTTTACACTAAATTGGTGTAAATTACAAATTTGAATGGGTTTAATTAGCAAAAGTGAACCATTACATATTAGAATCAAGTGTGTTTCATGCAAAATTTATTTTCAAAATTTTACAATGGTTCTAGACCATTCTAGGTCAAATGGAGTGAAGAAAATAAAGAATTTTTAAATAAATTCATGAAAAGACTTAATTGTGTGATATTTTTGTGAAACCTTCTACATTTTTCTTCACCTTTTCTCACTCTCCTCTCTTTTCCTCACCTCATGGCCGGCCTCACCTCCATGTGCAGCCCCAAAAATTTTCCCCCATCATTTTTGCATTAAAAATCATCAAAATTCATCAAAAATTCAATAAAAAATCCACAAAATCCTAATAAATTCCTACCCTCTATTCTTTGCTCATCTTTACATGAATTTTGGAGATGGAAAGCATTCATTTTGGAGGCTTATTTTCATGTTTGGATCTCATGTTGTGGAGGTATAAATCTTCTTCTTTTGATTTATTGTTATTAGATGTTTCATTTAAGCATAATTAGATTTAATAAATAATTTTTATCTACAAGTTTTAAAATTCAAGTTAGGGTTTATAAAATTAATTTATGGTTTTTATTAATTAATTAGAGTTATAATAACTAGTTTAACATTTTTAGAAGTGGAAAATCTTGTATGGATGATATATTGTAAATTGTTTATCCAAAATTGTTTAAATTAATCCATTTTGCAAACTAGATTTATGTATATTATATTTATTGGTGAGATAAAATTTCAATTAATGTTTATAACACTAGAGTGTGGTTTTAAAGAGGATATTAACTTGTTGGTGGAACGAAAAACTTAATTTGGCTACTAGTTTCTTTTGATAATTGAAAAATACTAATAAAAATGCTATTTTTGCTAACTAGTTTTTGGGAATTCTTAAATAAATGAGAGTTAAAATATAATTTATGGTTTCATTATACTATTATCATCATGAATTGTAGTTTAGTAAGTTAATTCATGTAAAATCATGTTTAGTTGTGATATTGTGAAATTTTGCTTAAAAGTATCGAAATCGGGCAAGTTTGCAAACTAGAATTTTCAAACTAATGTAAAGTAGGGTGTTAAAAATATGGTAATGGTTTCTATAATCTACTTAGGTTATTTAATGAATATTATGACCATTAGTTTCTTTTAAACATCGAGTTTTGAAGTAAAACGGTAAATTGGCGTTTTCGGGTTTTTCAAAATCGGACGATTTGATCGATTTTTAGGGTTTCGATGAATTAAATCATGTTTTGTATTATAAGTGATGAGTTTTAAAACTATGAGTTGTTTTTTGATGTTTATCTTGATCAATCGGCATTTGTACGCCAATATCGAGCGATATTTGGTTCTTTTGCATGAGCGGGACATAGGTTTTAACCTATGCGCGTTTCGTGTGTCGTTTTGATGTTGTTCGTGATCCAGTTTACGATATTATATGTTTTTGCGTATAGGTACCCCTCACGTGGACTGCGGGCGATGAAGAAGATGATGGCGACATCGTTTTCGGCAGACAAGGACTAGGTGAGTGGATGTATATCTACGGGGGGAAGTCAGGTGGATGGCGTTTAGCACCCCCGCAAGCGTAGAATAGGAATAAGTACTTATTGTCATTAGGAAGCCAGACGTGACCTTAGAATTTCGGTGAGTAGGACCCTAGTAGTGACCCTAGGTGGGACTTGACTGATTTAGAAAGACCATACCAGAGGATGATTACTTTGGAAGAGATTCGTGGGATTTAGGTAGATACATGCACACGCACACACTGAGACTCAACGTGGTGTATACGTGTATGTGTATATATATAGGACTAGGTGTAGGTATATATATACACAATACGTATATGTGATACAAGAATGTGATATGATACACGGGAATGAAACAATATAACTGGGCTGATGCCGTGATTCTTGGCTATACAGTCGTGTTTTGATGTTAGCGGATCATTAGAAAATGAGATAATGGATTTGTATACATGAACAATAATAAAGGGTGGTGACGATATTGAAGTACATGGGACTCTAAAATAGAACCCGGACCGTAACCTGTGCCTGAAATTCTGATATGATATCATATAGGTGTGACTTGATTACGACATCATATAGGTGTGACTTGATTTCAACATGATATATGTGTAACTTGATTACATATCATATAGGTGTGACTTGATTACGATATGATCTAAGTGTGACTTAATCACAATATGATACATATACATGATATTTCTGAGGATAAATTAACGATGTATATTTATACTGGCAATGATATATGATTGATGTACGCGATTATAGTATAGCACCTTGATCTTGACATGAGTTGATGATGATATTATACGAATGATGAGACACGTAGGTGATACTTGACCCGTACCCCGATATTGGGATGCCGTACAATGGATTTTACCGTACGAGGCATAGATGTGATGATTGATCCGCACTCTTGTTTCGAGGAAGTCGTACTACGTACGTGACGCTATTGAGGCTGGATCGCCGACTATTAGAGATATGGACTCAGACTTTAGGTGTACTCCTATTTCTTATCGACTAGTTTCTTAGGTTTAGTTCCTTAGGAGGTTAGATGGACACTAGTTTAGGTTCGAGTCATATAGTGGTAGTTGTACTTGTATATCGCAGATGAGTGGTTATTACACATCCGTCTTTACATTCATACCGTAATCATAATGTTGCATGTTCATACATATGTTTCTATATCAGTATAAAACTCTGCCTGTTAGGACACCTGTTCAGACCATAATATTGCATTTATCATTCCCCTATTCTTATCCTTTTTATAAATAAACAGGTACTCTTGACGCACGTTTGTTGTATATTACAGGTTACAGGTTTCTGGAGCAAATACAGTGAAAAAGACACAAAACAATAGAAAAAGGGACTTTTGACCAACAAGCAGACCTATCCTAGTCAAGCCTAGTCGAAGAACAGTGCAAGGTCCAAAATGTCAAGTAAATGGTTAAAAATCCCAATACAAGTGTTCACTGAAACATCTGGAGAAGAACCAGAAGCCCAACAGAGAAACTACATATGGAAACAGAAGCCCAAACAGCCAAGGAAAAAGCCCAGAAAATAACAAAGCCCAAGTCCACAGTTTGGCCGCGGATCCGCGGCCAAACCCAGCCTGGCGCCGCGGATCCGCGGCCATCAAGCGCCCGTGTCGGTGGAAAATCTCTGGGTTGTTGCGTCGGTGCAGATGTTAGGATTTAACGTGGGCAAATCTGTAATTTTGCATGTGCGAGAGTCTGTAGCCCTAGGTTTCCTATTTTCCTATAAATTGTAATCTTAGATCTAAAAATTGTATGCCTCTTTTCAATAAATAAAATTCAGAAATTTTGGAAGTGACATTCAGATCTGTTCTTTATCGCTTGGAGGGAGCCATCACCATTAGTAAGTGTTTTTCTTTTAGTCTTTTAATGTTATTTCATCCCCTAATGAGCGAGTAGTCTCCTCGCTTGTTAGGGTTAGCCTTAGGGAAAGGGTTGAGAGATGAGATCTCTCACCCCTTTCAATACCATATTAAACTAACCCATTAAGAACTCCATGCATGCGCGCACAACCGCTCCCTGCGGCACCCTACCCCTCGAGGTAACGGTGAACCGCAGTATAAAGGGCCGGTTGCGCGCGTTTTCCATGGGGGTTAGGGTAATTAACGATAAAGGAAGGATACGAATCTAGAGGAAGAAAACATCTTCCCAAAAGAGTCGTATCCACTTTATCGATAATTACTATAACACCTAATGGATCTAAAATACGGCATTGAAAGCGGTGAGGAAACATCAATCTCCAAAACTTCCTCTAAGTCTAACCCTAGCAAGAATTTAAATTAGATTAATTAAGTTTTAGATCTAGATTTTTATAAAAACAATCAAAACGACAAATAGAATCAACTCGTTAAGACACATAAAAGGAATTTACCCGTCTCTGTGGATCGACCCGCACTCACCGGCTAGCTGCGAAGCGACGCCGTTTCTGATTGCGGTAATTACATTTTTGATCGTAAAATCTCTAAAATCAAATGGCGCCGTTGCCGGGGACGTCGTAATATTTCTTTTTGTGAATTTTCGGGTTGATATAAATTTGAAAAATTATAAAAATCTGAAAATATAAAAAAAAAAAAAAATTGTGTGGGGTACCCATGCAAGGATTTCTTAGCGACAAAATTTTTCAACTTGATCTATTTGAAGGGTTTGGTATTTGAATCTTGCAGGAACAGCGAAAAATTGTGGATCTGGAAATTCATAGAGGGCAAAACAAAAATTGTTACATAAGAACAGAAAGGAAATGAAAGTACAGAGCAGCACAAAATTTTTCAGAGGCTGAAAATACCAAGACGCCGCGCTTCCGCCGCATGAACAGGGTTCCCGCCGCGGATCCGCGCTCTGGCTGCCACGTCAGCGCATCATATTTGCACTGTTTGTTCTCTTTTCTTCCCCTCTGCAACTTCCAAATCTCCACTGTAAAATTTTTTTTTTCTGCAGGTTTCTTTGCGCTAAAAAAAAATCTTCTACCCCCTTCTAAATAACAGATTTTCTGCAGGTTTCTTTGCGCCGCGCTAAAATTGAATGCAAGTGAAATTTTATTTGTTTTGCATAATTTAACCGGACTCTAAGGGGCTAATTGACCAAACTCAGATTGGGTGGGGATTTCATCACCTTTCCCAGGACCCCAGAAAACACCTAAGCATTTTGCATCGACCACCTTTAATTAAAAAAGATTAGACTCAGACCTAAGGACAGCGAGCTCAATAGGAAAAGGACTAGGGTAGGCATCGGCCGTTTATCCTAACCGATATTGCGGTGTCTAGGCTAGTGGTTTTTAATTAGGCCCACTGTAGTGGTGGTTCCTTCCCACTTACCTGGCCGTATTTGTCCGTGAAGAGGCGGTTTGAGGTCTATTTCTAGCCCTAGTTAGGAGCTGTCTAGTAGACCTAGGCGACCCTAGATCTAGGCCTGATTGTGCATGTGTGGTTGATTCAGTTGTGTCACGAGTCCGTTTTCAAAAACCTCCTTGCAAAACTCACAAATAAAAAAAAATAAAGAAAATCTTTTAAAAACTTGCAACTTGCCGCTAAAGAAAACTTGCAAACTCACTCCCGCCACTTCTTCTCACTGACGTTATCTTACCCCCACATTCTATTTTTCTCTTTTTTCTGACTGCACTACCCTTTAGTGTATGTCATTTTGGACTAGGGATACTAACGCCCGATTAGTCCGTGTTTCGTTGGTACCGACCAACGAACCCTTCGGCGAACCCTTCGTCGAAATTCCCTCCATTTCCTTACCTCCACCTTTAAATTCTTCTTTCGAAGGTATGTCGGGATTTAACCCCAACGATACCTTACAGACGGGAATGATTCCACCTCCACCAGGTGTGAATAACCCGAATCTACCGCCTGTTGTAGCGCCCGCACGAGTTGCGCTCCAGGATCTCTTCTACCCCGTTCGCACTTCTTTACCCACATGTCTTTCACCCCCACCGGCAAATAGGGATAATTTTGAAATAAAACCACACTTCATCAATATGCTGCCTAAGTTTCATGGTTTGGAATCCGAAGATGCATATATTTTCATTAATAAATTCCAAAACGTTTGCGCCATGATGAAGACAACCCAATTAAGTGATGACGCAATAAGGCTAAGGGTCATTCCTTTTACCTTATGTGACCTAGCCAAGAAGTGGCTATACAGCACCGCATCACATTCCATTAGAAATTGGGACGAGTTTGTGAGAGCTTTTCTGAAAAAGTTCTATCCTCACCACAAAACTGCTAGAATCCGAAACGAGATTATACAATTTTCACAGCTTCCTTCTGAACCATTTTGGAAGTGCTTCGAGAGATTTAAAGACCTACTTGTTCAATGCCCTCATCATGGGATAGAAAATTAGCAACTTTGCCAAACATTATACGAGGGATTGAACGCAGCAACGAAGCAGTTGTTAGAAACAATATGTCAAGGTCATTTTCTCTCCAAGTCTAGCGACGAAGCTTGGCAGTTTCTTGAGGACCTAAGTGAGCAAACAATTCAATGGGAGAGTACCAAGACCACATCATCTTCTTCTAGTGGTCAATCTAGGGCAGGCATACATCAAATAGATATGTCGATAGCTATGAAGGCCGAGATGGCTTCACTTATGAAAAAGCTAGAAGCCATTGAGACCAAAATCTCATCGTCTTCTCCTTCCCCTACTCTACCCACACGAACTGTTTGTGCTTGTTGTTCGAAACCGTCGCACCTAACCGAAGAGTGTCCTTATAATGCACCCATTCAAGGACAGGATCAAGTCAATGCTGCATTTCAGCAACGACAAAGAAATGATCCGTACTCTTCGACATACAATCAGGGGTGGAGGAGTCACCCAAATCAACAGTTCCAAGGGAATAACAATTTTCAAAGAGCTCCTCCATAACAACAACAAGCACCCTTACAAACTCAAAACCAGCAACCTTTCCAACAACAACCTTATACAAATCAAACGAACAATTTGGTTCAACCTAATGATGATAAGGTTAGCTCGCTCGAGAAAAGTCTTGAAGCATTTCTCAAGCAAACTACAGAATCCGCAGCAAGATTTGAAAGTTACGTGCAATCTTTAATGAATAACAATGCCTCACACGATCAAAGTATCAAATCTATTGAGGCACAAATTGCACAATTAACTGCTGCGTTGAGCGAGAGAGAAAAGGGAAAGCTTCCATCTCAACCATTGCCCAATCCCGGTCACGCACAAAACGCATATCACAATCACAATGTAAATGCGGTGACCACGTTGAGATCCGGAAGAGAGTTGCAAAATAATGTGGAAACTAGTGATGACATCCCCGCCGGTGGTTCTTCTTCTTCCTCCCCTTCTTCATTTTCTTCACTTCCTTCTTCACCTTTTTCTTTAGAGCCTATTCTCCACCCTTCACATGGCTATACTTCTTCTAGCTCTAACGAACCCATTTCTCACAACACGAACACATCTACACCGGGATCCGTTCCTAATCCACAGTCTGCTCCATAAACTTTTGACTCAACTAATTTTCAGAATGCACCATTTCCAAACAGGTTGAGTCCTAATAAACCAAATACACAAGTGGAGAAGATTGTGGAGATATTTAAGCAGGTTAGCATAAATATACCCCTTTTGGATGCTATCCAACAAGTCCCTTCATACGCGAAAATCTTAAAGGGATTATGCACTTCAAAGAGAAAAGCATCTCAAGTACCCAAGAAAGTGCTAGTGGCTAGTGCAGTGAGCAATGCTATTAACCACCATCAAACCTTACCCCAAAAACGAAAGGACCCCGGCTGTCCTACGATTTCAATTACAATTGGGGATAAGAAAATTAATCAAGCACTTTTAGATCTTGGGGCTAGTGTTAACCTGATTCCCTACTCCGTGTACGAACAATTAGGGGTTGGAGAGTTGAAACCCACTCGTTGCACTCTCCAAATGGCTGATCGATCAATCACCTATCCAAGGGGTCAACTAGAGGATGTGTTGATCAAAGTTGGGGAGTTCATATTCCCCATTGATTTTATTGTTATGGATACACAACCTGTTGCTAACCCAATAAACCAAATTCCGGTGATTCTCGGTCGACCATTTTTGGCCACTTCCAATGCCGTGATAAATTGCCGCAATGGCTCCATGACTCTATCCTTCAGGAAGAGGTCTAGTGAGTTCAATATTTATAAGATGGGAAGTCTGCCCCCCGTGCCTAAAACTAGTACACGAGAAGTTTGCTCTATTCACGAAATCACGCAGGAGGACTGCGAACTTGAAGGATTTCTATTTGATGAAAACAGTTTTGACGCCACTAGTGCGTCCCTCCTTGAGCCTACTACCGTTGATACAACCGATGTTGATTATGAATGCTTCACTTTTTTGGATGATGATGACTCACAGCCCGAATATGAGTCTTTTGAATTTTTGGATGAGTCAGTCGAGCCATCCGAATCGGTTGTTTGCAGTGATTTTGAACCTGTGTTAGAGTCCTTTGAGTTCGAGGTAGATTCCGCAATGATTCTTTCGCCTCCGAAACTCGAACTCACGCCCTTGCCGTCTCACCTTAGATATGCTTACATAGGTGAGAATGAGACCTTTCCCATTATCATATCGGCCTCTCTAGCCCTCGAGCAAGAGAACGCCCTCTTAACGGTCTTACAAGATAGGCGGCAATTTTTCGGTAGGACTATGGCGGACATCGAGGAGATCAGTTCCCTCATAATTGAATATCATACACAATTGATGGATGATGCCAGGTCACTAGAGGACCCACAGGAACATCTTGGGGGTATTGTGGTGAGTCGACTTCCTCCCTTAGAAGTTGAAATACCCCCATTTCTTTTAATAAGGTACGAGAATGCCAACACTCCACTGATTGCTGATCATGTACATTCTCGTTTCGATGCATCACCATCACCTGTATATTTACCTCCACACCTTCCATACCACTACTTCTGTCTTCCCCAATTCTTTGCGGACCACCACAACTTATTTTTCCACCACCCAATATTCTTTACTGATAAATTTTTCAACTGGTTGGTGTTGACGTTTGGTCTAGGCAAAGTTTGGCAGTAATGTCTAACATAGTTTAAATGAAGTTTGGGGGAGGGCCTTTTTGTATATATTTTTGTTTTTCTTAACAATAAAAAAATTATAAATCAATAAACAGGGAAGTGCCGGTATTTTAACCCTCTTGGTTTAGTATGACAGTGAGGACACTCTCAAGTTCAAGTTTGGGGGTATGCTCGGTACGTCTTTTTCCTTCGCATTCATTTGTACATATTTTTGCATTTGCATACTTATTTGAAAACCCATAAAAATTTGAAAAATTTCAAAAAATATAAAAATAATTGTATTCAATTTTGGCTAATTGACTTGAGTTTGACAAATAGGTTAACTGGTTAGGAACAACTAGATCTTAGACTTAGTAAATTAAAAACCCTAAAAATAACCTTCCTTAAAGTTTAACGGTAGAAAGTATATGCCTTGTAGTTTATTTAGAAATAGGCATATTTTGGGTTCACTTCTTGGACTAAGTCGAAATGAGGGAAGAGTATTGATGTTCTTATTAGAGTATAAGTTTGAAAAATAGTTCCTAGCTTAAGTCTAAATTCTGAAAATGTATACCCTACAATTTGCACATTCACGCACCTTGAAACTTGGAATAGTAGAAGAGACCTTGAAATGCTCTTGTCTAAAGTCCTTAGTACGAAGAAAATAAAAGAAAAAGTGTGAATAAAGAATAAAAAAATGGACACTGGTTTTTGTGATTACTTAAGGCTGCAAAAATAGAAAAATATTTAGCGAGGGTGCCTTATCACCTAGTGCCTTAGACCAACTGGATTGGGAGCCACTGCTAAAGCCTTGGGTGTTGCAAAGACTAGGAAGTACGCTTTAAAGTGCAAGCGCATTTTGTAATCGGTCGTTGGTACCTCAAGAAGTATTAACGGTCGCATGAAGGATGTGTAAGCAAATTTCATTCACCAACTAATTAGTACTTTGGACAATGGACAAGGGCATGATTGCTTGAATTGAATTTCCAAGTGTAGGGGTGATCTATACACACACGTAGGGGTACGTGATTGGAATTTAGATAAAAGAGAGGAATGAAAGATAGAATTTGTATCTTTAATGGAGTTGATAGAAAATTCCTAAGTTAAGATGAAACCCTAGAAGGAAGACTTGAAAGATGCCGAAAGCTAAGTAGGTCTACATAACATATATAATCTTAAGTTAAATAATGAGGAAGTGTGAAGAATATGGGTGGATGATTTACAAGTATAAGATAATAGAATTCCTTGTTAGAAAACCTAATTGGAGAACAAAAGTCAATGGACCGAGTTGATAGGATTTTGTGGGTGTAATCCGCTGAAAACCCTCAGGAGACAACACTCCTCCTACTAGGGACACCTAGAGGTTTAACGGCTTGTTGCACGTGCTCAGTGCAATCGCGTTTCCCTGCGAAAGTGCGGTTAGGATTTTAGTGAATAAATAATAAGTTTGCTCGAGGACGAGCAAAAAGTAAGTTTGGGGGTATTTGTTCTGACCATAATATTGCATTTATCATTCCCCTATTCTTATCCTTTTTATAAATAAATAGGTACTCTTGACGCACGTTTGTTGCATATTACAGGTTACAGGTTTCTGGAGCAAATACAGTGAAAAAGACACAAAACAACAGAAAAAGGGACTTTTGACCAACAAGCAGACCTATCCTAGTCAAGCCTAGTCGAAGAACAGTGCAAGGTCCAAAATGTCAAGTAAACGGTTAAAAATCCCAATACAAGTGTTCACTGAAACATCTGGAGAAGAACCAGAAGCCCAACAGAGAAACTACATATGGAAACAGAAGCCCAAACAGCCAAGGAAAAAGCCCAGAAAATAACAAAGCCCAAGTCCACAGTTTGGCCGCGGATCCGCGGCCAAACCCAGCCTGGCGCCGCGGATCCGCGGCCATCAAGCGCCCGTGTCGGTGGAAAATCTCTGGGTTGTTGCGTCGGTGCAGATGTTAGGATTTAACGTGAGCAAATCTGTAATTTTGCATGTGCGAGAGTCTGTAGCCCTAGGTTTCCTATTTTCCTATAAATTGTAATCTTAGATCTAAAAATTGTATGCCTCTTTTCACTAAATAAAATTCAGAAATTCTGGAAGTGACATTCAGATCTGTTCTTTATCGCTTGGAGGGAGCCATCACCATTAGTAAGTGTTTTTCTTTTAGTCTTTTAATGTTATTTCATCCCCTAATGAGCGAGTAGTCTCCTCGCTTGTTAGGGTTAGCCTTAGGGAAAGGGTTGAGAGATGAGATCTCTCACCCCTTTCAATGCCATATTAAACTAACCCATTAAGAACTCCATGCATGCGCGCACAACCGCTCCCTGCGGCACCCTACCCCTCGAGGTAACGGTGAACCGCAGTATAAAGGGCCGGTTGCGCGCGTTTTCCATGGGGGTTAGGGTAATTAACGATAAAGGAAGGATACGAATCTAGAGGAAGAAAACATCTTCCCAAAAGAGTCGTATCCACTTTATCGATAATTACTATAACACCTAATGGATCTAAAATACGGCATTGAAAGCGGTGAGGAAACATCAATCTCCAAAACTTCCTCTAAGCCTAACCCTAGCAAGAATTTAAATTAGATTAATTAAGTTTTAGATCTAGATTTTTATAAAACCAATCAAAACGACAAATAGAATCAACTCGTTAAGACACATAAAAGGAATTTACCCGTCTCTGTGGATCGACCCGCACTCACCGGCTAGCTGCGAAGCGACGCCGTTTCTGATTGCGGTAATTACATTTTTGATCGTAAAATCTCTAAAATCAATACCAGCACCATTACCGATGATGCGCATATTCCACGCACACTTATTTGCCGGCTCACACACATCATCATCGGAAATTGCTATGGCACGTACACTTTAGATCAAATTATCTTTTATTGATACAATCAGCTAACAGCTAGATTGATATAATATTGTGATTACTCTCTGGTGTTAGTATAGACACGGTATTTATTACTTAGACATTTCATGCATTCGCATTTTCATATTATCATGCGGTATTTGTAAGTCCATGCTACCTCTCCCGGTACTTTCGGGCATGCGGAATTTGGTGAAAAACAATTTTCTTAGAGGTGGTAACATGGACTCAAAACCGGATCTTTGTTAAACATCTAACTAACAACCTAACTACGAGTTGCTAACTACTCGGTTAGGGAGTTATACCTTTTTTTTGCTCGAACTCCTTCGTCTTCAAGCTTCGATGGTCGTCCGAATCGGCTTCTCCCCGTCGTCTCCTTGCGCCGAAGAAAGATCCACCTGAAAGCTTCAACCTTTGGCTCCTTCTTCGAACTTTGAAGAAACTAGTTCACTCGGTTTGCTAAACCTTGTGAACTAGAGTGAGTAGAGAAGAGTTTGTATGGGATTTTATCTATGGTTCTTGGTTCTCAACTCATGAGACAAGTGAACCATAGACTAAAAAAGAGAGAGCGAGAGGAAGAGGGTGAGAGCAAGAGCATGAGAGCTCAAAAACAAGAGAGAGAAAGGTCAAGCAAGAATGAGCCTCTCTTTTGTCTTTCATCCTCTCATAATCCAAAAACATCATTAGCCCTAATGTCAACCAAGTATTATGTGATGGTTCATATCATGACAAAGGCAATATCATTTCCATGCACTCATTTTGCAAACTACAACAAGCAAGCAAAAGTCTTTGCGTGAAAATGACAACCATTGTGATGATGATGGTCAACTAGTCCAACCTAGTCAACCGGTCAACAAAGTCAACAAGTCAACAAAGTCAACCCTCCAACAACCATGTCACTATAATACTTAATTAATATTATTGCTAAATATATATATATATATCATATTCTCATTAGGGTTGAGCAAAAAGTCAATAGTCAACAGTCAACGGTCAACAACCCTAATGAGAATCCTCTGCCTCTGTCTCTCCGTCAACTGTGCATACACACCCGCATCCGCGTTCCGAGGAACACGAATGCATACTGGATAAATCCAATCCCAAAAGGTACACTAGGATCTGGCTTAAATCAAAGCCCGCTAGTGTGAACTGTCCGGACACTGTACGTGCACAAGTGCACGGATGTGACCGAACCCTGTCGCAAAACCATGCGACCTGTCGCAAAACCATGCGACCTCTACTCTTTTGCCTAAAGGCGAATAGCTTTCTGTGTGGGACTCTAAAGACTCGACACTACGCTGGAAGTGGGTTTAACCACAGACAGCAAGCGGCACTAGCTGTGCGTAACGGTCCCCAGGTAGATGCCGACAAGAAGACTGACGAGGCGAAACCCATCTGAACTCCTACTGAGCCTGAATGTGACATTCTACGTACAATCCGGTCTGTTCGTCTGATACATCGCATGGCGGGCCTAAGGGACGGTAAACGTCAGTCCCCCAATAGCGGTACAAGTCGTGTCGGAGTGAAGCCCAAAACACCCTGAGATAACACTGGAAGCCTAGCAGTATATCTCGTTTGCCCTGGCCAGGGACTACTCGTGTAATGGCTCTCCTAGACACAGCGCGATGTCAACCCCCAATACCGGGAGAGACGAATCCTGTCTAACCGTCACTACCTCCAAGTGCTTCGGGACTGCACCCAACTACCACCTATTTGCACGACTCCTTTGAGCCGTGGTAGGGTAGTAATCAAAGTACAGTGGGAACACACTCGAGGCGAAGTGACAGTGTCAAGTCAGCGGACTAAGCTGTACTCATGTCACCTGGGAACTGATAACTGACGATAGGCATAATACCTACTAGTCAGTTCCCGACGAGTCCTGTCCAGTGTACTCGTAACCCAACGAGCACCCGCATACTATCTCAAGTACGACGTACCGACGGCTGTGGGACAGACCGTCTCCCATACTGGGATGAGAAGCGCATGCGCTAGTCTACTCCGGAGTATCGATGCCCTATCTCGATAGTCCTGCGACCAGGGACCTGCATAAGGATGTGCTTATAGATTACCCAGCCCCACTAGTGTGACCGCCATCACAACGTTGGTAATCAAGAAAAGATCCTAAGGGCTCCACTAATGTGTATAGGCGATATACTAAAATAAACACATGTACACATTGAAGTAGAAACAAACCAAGTAGCATACTACCATTTTGAGCAAGATTGTCAATACAAGGTGAATATCCCAAGCTTCCATTAAGTAATATACATACTAGTATGATACAGTAATGGCCTCTAGGGCATATACACTAACAATCTCCCACTTGCACTAAGGCCATGTACTGGCGTATCGAAGACCTATCATCTCGATCAGCCGCTCGAACTGAGTCTGGGGTAAGGCCTTCGTGAGTGGATCAGCAGTGTTATCTTCCGTATTTACTCTCTTCACCTCGATCTCCTGGCGATCAATGATCTCCCTGATCAGGTGGTACCGCCTCAAAATATGCCTGGACTTCTGATGGGACCTGGGTTCCTTCGCTAAAGCTATAGCGCCGTTGTTGTCACAATACAGTGGTATTGGATCAACACTGGTAGGAACCACCTGAAGTTCCGTGAGGAACTTCTTCATCCAGACAGCTACCTTTGCGGCATCGCAAGCAGCTATGTACTCCGCTTCCATAGTTGAGTCAGCAACGGTTTCCTGCTTGGAACTCTTCCAGCAAACCGCCCCTCCATTGAGGGTAAAGACATAACCCGACATGGACTTGGAGTCATCCTTATCACTCTGGAAGCTGGAGTCAGCAAAGGCCTCAATCTGGAGGTCTTTTCCGCCATACACCAAGAACATCTCCTTAGTCCTTCTCAGGTACTTGAGAATGTTCTTTACTGCTATCTAGTGTTTCTCCCCTGAGTTCGACTGATACCGGCTTACAACGCTCAATGCGTATGCTACATCTGGTCTGGTACATAACATCACATACATAATAGAGCCTACCGCAGATGCGTAAGGTATTGATGACATGCGAGCCCTTTCCAAATCAGTCTTGGGAGACATCTCTTTGGAGAGGGTGATTCCGTGACAAGCCGGTAGATTACCGCGCTTGGAATCTTCCATACTGAATCGTTTCAGTATGGTGTCGATGTACCTTGACTGTGAAAGTCCCAACATCCTCTTAGATCTATCACGATAGATCTGGATCCCCAGAATGTAGTTGGCATCGCCCAGGTCCTTCATGGAAAACCTCTGTGACAAGAATCCTTTGACTGACTGTAGCATAGGAATATCATTTCCTATTAGGAGAATGTCATCGACGTACAAGACGAGGAATACCACATTTCTCCCTACAATCATACTGTAAATGCATGGTTCATCTGGGTTTTTGACAAAGTCGAATTCTTTGACATTATCATCAAAGCAGATGTTCCAACTCCGCGATGCCTGCTTAAGTCCATAGATGGACTTGAGCAACTTGCATACTTTACCGCTGCTCCCACTCTGAATGAATCCCTCTGGCTGATCCATATAGACGCACTCTTCCAAATTTCCATTTAGGAAAGCCGTCTTTACGTCCATCTGCCAGATCTCATAATCGTGGAAGGCAGCAATGGCAAGAAGGATCCGAATGGATTTAAGCATGGCTACCAGAGAAAAGGTCTCGTCATAGTCCAAACCAGGTCTTTGACGAAAACCCTTTGCAACGAGCCTAGCTTTATAGGTTTCAACCTGCCCATCTACACCAATCTTCTTTCTGAAGATCCATTTGCAGCCTACGGGTTTTACCCCTTCTGGAGCAAAGTCCAAAGTCCAAACTTTGTTGGTGTACATGGACTCCATCTCGGTCCGCATTGCATCCAGCCATTTTACCGAGTCACCGCTCTGAATGGCTTGCTGGAAGCTAGTAGGCTCACCATAATCCATGGTGCAATCCTCTCTATCCCCGTCTATGAGAAAACCGTAGTATCTCTCGGGCGGATGAGACTGCCTACTACTCTTGCGGAGTGGCGCAGGAATGTCCGGTTCTCCTGAAACTACTGGCTCTTCCAAGCATTCAGTAATAGCTTGTGGTTCTGGAATTTCTTCCAGTTCTATTGCGCTCCCACTTTTTCCTTTTTCTAAAAACTGATGTTCCAGAAAGTAGGCATGACGAGAAACAAAAACCTTTTGTTCCTCTGCGTAATAGAAAAAATACCCCCTGGAGTTCTTTGGGTATCCCACAAACTTACACAGTACTGAGCATGCCTCGAGTTTGTCCGCATACTGCTTTTTAACAAAAGCTGGACATCCCCATGTCTTTAGGTACTTAAGACAGGGTTTCTGCCCACTCCACATTTGATATGGGGTGGTAGGCACAGTCTTGGTTGGAGCCTTGTTCAAGAGATATGCAGCTGTTTCTAGTGCATAACCCCAGAAAGATCGCGGTAACTCAGCCTTACTCATCATGGAACGAACCATATCGAATAGGATCCGATTCCGCCTTTCCGATACACCGTTGTGTTGTGGTGTGTATGGAGGAGTAAGTTGAGAGAGAATTCCATTCTCTTTTAAGTAGTCCAGAAACTCGGCACTCAAGTATTCTCCACCTCAATCCGATCTTAGAATCTTGATACTTTTGCCGGTTTGTTTTTCAACTTCATTCTTGTATTCTTGAAATTTCCCAAAGGCCTCGGATTTGTGCTTCATTAAGAAGACATGTCCATACCTAGAGAAATCATCTGTGAAAGTAATGAAGTATGAATAACCACTTCGCGCATGTGTAGACATTGGACCACACACATCACTGTGTATGAGTCCCAAGAGCTCGCTCGCTCTTACTCCGTGTCCAGTGAACGGAGTCTTTGTCATCTTTCCCATGAGACAAGATTCACAAGTGGCATAAGACTGGTACTCGAATGGATCCAAGTATCCTTCTTTATGTAACTTAGTCAACCGTGTCTCATTGATGTGACCCAGTCTACAATGCCATAAGAAAGCCTGATTTAATTCTGGAGACTTTCTTTTAAGTGTGTTCTGGACACTGAATATCTGAGCTTGATTCAATACTATATACCGTTATTTAATGTACCTGACCCAATCAGTACTTGATTTAGGTGGATGTTTACTACATCGCTTACAAAAGCAAAATCATATCCTTCCTTAGAAAGTAAGGATACAGATATGATATTACAAGTCGCACCTGGTACATACAAACAGTTACGCAGAATCAATATCTGCCCAGTTGTCAGTCCTAAGTGATATTCCCCTACGGATACAGCATCCATGCTCATTCCGTTAGCAACCCTGAGAGTCATATCACCTTTCCTGATAACCCTACGGTTTCTCAGAGCCTGTAACGAATTACAGATATGAGATTTTGATCTGGTATCCAATACCCAGGAAGTAGGGTTAACTGACAAACAGTTCTCTATTACAAACACACTCGAAGCCGAAGCCACAACATGCTTCGAATTCTGGCTACTGGCTTTGCAAGCCCTGCAATCTTTCTGCCATTGTTCATTCCCGTTACAATAGGAACGTCCCTCTTTTACTATATCCAGTCCTGAAACTTTTGCCCTTGCTTTTCCTTTTTCTTCCCTGGTTTCTTTCAGGGTATAAGCAAAGGGCAGGGACTGTAGAATTAAGTCAGTACTTGACCCATTCTTCAACGTGGTCTCCAGGTCCATGAGCTTAAAATAGCTGGTCTCTGTAAGGACGTTGTCCCTTACAGATGACCCGACAACCAACCTCGCTTGAAGCAATTCGTTCGAGGTCTCATATCTTGCGATACGAGATTGCTCTCCATATAAATCATTGTTATGGAGGAAGATAGAAACTGAGTCCATCTTCGCGTGCTGCCCCTGGTTTGTACTATCAACTGAGGCTAACACGAGGCACTTGGCTTTCGCACAATCCTTTTCCGATGTCCTTTGGATGTAAACATCCGTGACAGGGGAAACTGGACCTGAGACAGCAGAGGTTTAATTAGTTAAGAGGTGTCCCAGCTTTTCATGGGTACTGGACATCTGGACAGACCTTTGCCAGTCATAACAGTCAGATTCAGTCATATTATTATCTAGATGTAACCTAGGTGCGGTCACTTGGTCGCTGCAATTAAGAGAGAGAGAAGAAAACACTCAGCATGATGCTCTTGCAAGTTTAGAGTGGTTTTTAATTTGTCTAAACAGGATGGCTCCCACTGTCTCTCGAATCCTTCCTCTAAACCAAAAAGGAAGAATTAGTCGGGATCAATCTCACCGTACAATACTTGCTTAACCGTTCAGCCAGGCTAGTGTCGGTACTTCGAGGGAGGTTTTCCAACGCTTTCGCGAAGTTCCTTAATTCAAGAACCTCTTTTCCCTGGGGGCGTAGCCCCGCTAACACCTTTCTAGGCACCTACTTGGTTTATAGCATTGATCGTTAAGTGAGAAATTTCCCGAGGAGTAGCATATACTCACAGTAGGATCGGGATCCAAATATCATCGCGTGACGAAACTGAAGGAATCCTACCAGAATCATCACACTCCAAATGGTATGCAACACTAGCAAGTTTCAGTTCTTATGAAACTCCCGATGTGGATTTTTGCCCCATGCTCTTATGACCTTGACGAAGGCCAAAATATCATAAGTCACATGTCAAGTTCTACCCGTCATTATCCAGGTTAATTTGAACCCACCCGCACATACCCTTGACGAAGGCCAAAATGGTAGTACGACTGTCCCAAACCAACGTATCTATCTATGCTACAGATAAACATTCAGCAGCTACCAATCACTATGCCTTGGCGAAGGTCAAAATACATAGCTTGAATACTACTGAATATTTAACTGAAACGACGGAGGGCTACGAATAGTTTTGGCGAAACCGTGAACGTAGTGAACTTGATATAATCGATAGAACCATGATAGCTTTTAAAAAGGAGTGGCTCAAACTCCGCATTTAAAAGTTGGTTTTGAAAAGAACCGAGTGGTTTTTCGAAAGTGTTCCAACGATTTTAACTTGGTTTATTTTCTTGTATTAGTTCTTTTAATGCGTGATATTCTTGCATTAGTTCTTTTAATGCTTCCCATCATTTAATCCTACCATTGCAGAAAACAACCAAAATATGACGTACGCTTATGCCATTCGCATTCGCCACGGGGCCCCGTCATTACTCGTTAGGTTACTTAACTAACGACAGAGCGGGGACTGGGCTAGCGCGGCTGTTGTAGGGTTCCTAGGCACCCTAATGAGGTCACACAAGGCATCGAACATGCCATATTAAAATTTTAACGGTGCCGAGAGACCCGACTACGGATCGTTTGCTAGATGTTTAGGCGAAACTAAAAGCTAGTTAACACTTAACTACTAGGATACGGAAATTACAACCTTTGTAGATCCGGATATCCACCTCCACGGCTCCGCAACGAAGTCTTCTCGCTGTCCATCTTGAAGCTTGAACTCTCGTGACGGCTTCATCGGAGAAACGTGCGGAATAGGTCGTCGGCTTCGTGTCAAAGACGATCTACGTCGAGGTTGCACAAACTCAAGCTCCGACTTCACAAACTTGTGAAACTTATGAAGTAAACACCCAAAACAACTTGGCAAGAGGTAGAGGGTGAAGAAATAGGAGGTGGGTTCACTTTAGAATTGGATTTATCTCACTTTAACTCAAGTTGCCATTGATGGACCTTGAGCTTGAAGAAGAAGAAGAAAATGAAGATCAAGAAAGAAAGATAAGTCTTCATATTTTAAAACAAAACTAATATGAGTACTTATCATATCTTGACCATGGTCAAGTGTAGAGATTAAACCAAGGTTAGTAAGTGTGGTTAGGGTTAAGGATGAGATAAGGATGGTGGACTTTGTCAAAGCTTCATGAAGCTTCAACATAGCTCCAAAATAAGCCACCATTCTTAACTTAATCCTTTCAAATAAATAAACAAACAAATAAATGAAAAACCAAAACCCTAATCATCACTTAACCATGGTTTAACCTTTTACACTTAATCACATTATCAAGTATCATCAAACATGATACAAAGTAGTGCACTAAAGCATATCACATATACAATGTGCATCAAGTGAGAAAAATCCGTTTAAAGTGAACCAATACTAGTTAATGCAATGCAATTTATCAAATATATAATTATGCATTAAATCATTAAATCAACATTTGATTCAATGATCCGGTCATGTCGCACATAACCGACTAGAATCTAATGTATCGATTTATCGAATCAATGATTCGATAACTAGGTCATATCGAATATAACCAATCGAAACATATATCGCGAGAATGAAATGCGGTATCACATACACGCATCATTCCCGGTCCTGCACATATCTCATATGCGCTCCTATTTCGTTTCGCTTGAGCCAGGAAACCTCTGTGTAGGACTCTAAAGACTCGTCAATACGCCGGTAGCAGATGATGATCATATCAAGCACCCACAAGCCGCAAGCGGTCTGCTAAACGTAACGGCCACCCGGGTATTGAGCGATCAGAAGATCGACGAGCTAGCCCGCTCACACTCCTGCGAATCCGACCAGTAACACTTACCATACAGTCCGGTCTCTTCGTCAGATACGTCGCATATCAAGTCTAGGGGTGGTATACGTCAGACCCCAATAACCCGATAAGTCGTGCTGATGTGAGGCTCGTAACGGGTCGAGAAACTACTGGTAACACTTACCAGCAAATCTCTGATCAGCCCTGGCCAGGGACTTCCCTGTTACGGCCAATCGAGCACAGCGCAACATCAACCCCCAATACCGGGAGAGACGAAACCCCTCCTATCGCTCATTGCCTCCATGTGACTCGGGACTGTGCCCAAAGACCACCGTTTTGCACGCCCTCATGGACGTGGTAAGGTGGAGATCAAAGCACAATGGGAATCACACAAGACTCTATGACGATCTCGGGTCTACAGACTAACCTGTACAAGTGTCACCTGAGAACTGCCATCTGATGTGAGGTATAATACCATCTGGGAGTTCTCGGCGAGTCCGTCCAGTGTACTCAGTCTCCACTGAGCACCCGTATACCATCTCTGATGTCAAACACCAATGGATGGGATCATCCATCGCCCATCACATGGGTCGAGAAGCGTATACGCTAGTCTACTCTGGTATATCGATGCCCCGTCTCGATACACCCACGACTAGGGACCTTGAAGGATGTACTTATGGACTACCATGTCCCCATTAGTATGATCTGCATCATAGTCCAGGTAGTCAAGTACAAATCCTAAGGGCTTTACCAACATGTAACTATAAGACAGTATAAAGAGACTAGTGTACATGTTAAGATAAATAGCAACCATATAGCATACTATCATGTCGAGCAAGAAAGTCATCTCTATATATGTCCAAGCATCCAATATAATATACATAATCTGTACAATACTGGCCTCTAGGGCATACATACAACTAACAATCTCCCACTTGCACTAGGGCCAGCTGCTGTAGTATCTCATACCGAGCATCCCGAAGAGTCTCTCAAACTGTATCTGGGGAATGGCCTTCGTGAGTGGATCCGCCGTGTTGTTCTTCGTGTCAACTCTCCTGACCTCGATCTCCCGGCGATCAACTATCTCCCGGATCAGGTGATACCGCCTCAGAATATGTCTGGACCGCTGATGGGACCTGGGTTCCTTGGCCAAAGCCACCGCTCCATTGTTATCGCAATACAAAGGTATTGGATGCTCAATGGATAGAACCACTCTATGTTCGGAAATGAACTTCTTGATCCAGACAGCTTCTTTAGCAGCATCGTTGGCAGCGATGTATTCAGCCTCCATCGTCGAGTCTGCCACGGTTTCCTGCTTGGAACTCTTCCAGCTAACCGCCCCTCCGTAAAGGGTAAAGACAAAGCCCGACTGCGACTTAGAGTCGTCCTTATCACTCTGGAAGCTCGAATCGGTAAAGGACTCCACTTGGAGTTCTCCGTTACCATACACCAAGAACATATCTCTAGTCCTTCGCAAGTACTTGAGAATGCTCTTCACAGCTGTCCAGTGACTCTCTCCAGGATCAGCTTGATACCTGCTCACTACACTTAGTGAGTATGCTACATCGGGTCTGGTACATAGCATCGCATACATGATAGAGCCTACTGCCGAAGCATAGGGTATCCCTTGCATGCGAGCTCTCTCCAAATCAGTCTTGGGAGACATCTCTTTGGAGAGAGTGACTCCAGAGATCGTGGGCATATTCCCACGCTTGGACTCTTCCATACTAAACCTCTTTAGTATGGTGTCAATGTACCTGGATTGGGACAATCCCAAAATCCGTTTGGATCTATCTCTATAGATCCTGATCCCCAATATGCAGGAGGCATCACCAAGATCTTTCATTGAGAATCTTTGTGATAAGAAGAGCTTGACCGATTGCAGCATAGGAATATCATTTCCTATCAAGAGTATGTCGTCCACGTACAATACGAGGAAGACAACCTTACTCTCTGCCACTTTCTTGTAGATACATGGTTCATCTGGATTTTTGACGAAATCAAACTCTTTGATAACGACGTCAAAGCAGATGTTCCAACTCCGCGATGCTTGCTTTAATCCATAAATGGATTTAAGCAGCTTGCACACCTTCCCGCTGCTCCCACTGTCTACGAAGCCCTCTGGCTGAGTCATGTACACGCACTCTTCTAAATCACCATTTAGAAAGGCGGTCTTAACATCCATTTGCCAGATTTCGTAGTCATGAAAAGCAGCAATGGCAAGCATGATTCGGATGGATTTAAGCATAGCCACTGGAGAAAAGGTTTCGTCATAGTCCACACCTAGTCTTTGACGAAAACCCTTTGCTACAAGTCTAGCTTTGAAAGTCTCCACTTTCCCATCTACACCAAATTTCTTCTTGAAGATCCATTTGCTCCCAATGGGTTTTACCCCTTCAGGAGCAACTTCCAAAGTCCATACTTTGTTGGTGTACATGGAATCCATCTCGGACCGCATAGCATCCAGCCATTTCACTGAGTCCCCACTCGTGATGGCCTGCTCGAAGATAGTTGGGTCATCATCCTCCATGATGCAATCCTCACTACCACCATCAATGAGAAAACCATAGTATCTCTCAGGTTGGCGAGGAACCCTACTAGATCGGCGGAGAGGCTGAGGTTCGTCGGAAGCTACTGAATGCTCTGGTTCCACTAAATCTTCTGTTGTGTTTTGTTCAGCTGGAACCTCTTCCAGTTCTACCTCAGAGCCACTAATTTCTTTTGCAAGAAATTCCTTTTCTAAAAAGGTGGCATGTTGAGCAACAAATACTCTTTGTTCCTCACTGTGGTAGAAGATATACCCTCGCGAATGTTTGGGATATCCAACAAACTTACACAAAACAGATCTTGCCTCGAGTTTGTCCGGTTTTTGTCTTTTGACATAGGCCGGGCAACCCCATATCTTTATAAAATTAAGATATGGTCTCTTCCCTTCCCATATCTCATATGGTGTGGTAGGCATAGATTTGGTGGGAACCCTGTTCAGTAGGTATGCTGCTGTTTCCAGTGCATATCCCCAGAAGGAAATAGGCAACTCAGCTACACTCATCATAGAGCGCACCATATCTAATAGGGTGCGGTTTCTCCGCTCCGATACACCGTCGTGCTGTGGTGTATATGGAGGAGTTAGCTGAGAGAGAATCCCATTCTCTTTTAGGAAGTCCAGGAATTCAATGCTCAAGTATTCTCCTCCTCGATCAGATCGTAGGATTTTAATACTTTTTCCGGTTTGGTTCTCAACTTCTTGTTTATATTCCCTAAATTTCTCAAAAGCTTCCGATTTGTGTTTCATCAGGAACACATACCCGAACCTAGAGAGATCGTCAGTGAATGTAATGAAGTATGAAGAACCATCCCTGGCATGTGTAGACATGGGACCGCATACATCACTATGTATTAGTCCTAAGAGTTCGGTAACTCTTTCTCCGTGTCCCGTAAACGGAGTCTTGGTCATCTTGCCTTTGAGACATGACTGGCAAGTGTCATAGGATGAAAATTCAAACGGATTTAAATATCCATCCTTATGCAACTTAGCTAGTCGTGTCGCATTGATTTGACCCAGTCTACAATGCCACAAGAAGGATTCGTTAAGTTCAGAACTCTTCCTCTTGTGTGTGTTTGTTATGCTCAGAACTGTTGATTGATTTAGAACATAAATGCCATTGCACAACGTGCCTGATCCAACCAACTTTTGGTTACGGAAAATGTTCATAACATTGTCCTGTAATACAAAATTATATCCCTCTTTACTTAATAAAGAAACCGATATAATGTTGCATATCAGGTTCGGCATGTAATAACATTCGTTCAGAACCAATGTATTACCAGTTGGTAATACAAGGTGATATTCCCCGACAGTCTTGGCTGCAACAATTGCACCATTTCCAACTCTAATGTCTTTATCACCTTCTCCAAGTTCTCTACCTTTCCTAAGCCCATGTAACTGATTACATATATGGGATCCTGACCCGGTATCTAATACCCAGGACGTAGAGCAAATGGAGAAACAGTTCTCAGTAACGAACACACCCGAAGAAAATGCATCAACATGTACTTTCTTCATTCGGGTGGCATAGGAATCCTGGTATTCCCCTATTTCCTGTTCATTCCTATAACTCTTATAAGAAAGAACGGAACCAACGTTCCCCAGCACAGTATAACAAGCGGGTTCGGTCAATACATCCATATTATTATCTTGATTAAGGCATGAAATGGTCGCTACCTGGAGAGAGAGAGAAGAAAACACTTTAGCGTATGCTCGTGCAAGATCAGATTGGTTATTATCTTATCTAATCAGGATGGCTCCCACTGCTTTTTATCAAATCTTCCTCCAAACCCTAAAAGGAAAGACTAGCCGGGATTAATTACACACTACAAGTTCGTCAATCTTTCAGCCAGGCCAGTGTCGGTACTTTGAGGGAGGTCCCCCGTGCTTTCGCACGAACCTAATTAATGTAAACCTCGTTTTCCCAGAGGCGTAACCTCGTTAACACCTTTCTAGACACCTACTTGATCGGCTAATTGTAATGTGTAAAACTCTCCCAGGAGTAACTCTTACTCGCAGCGGGTATCGGGATCCAACTATCTCATAGAAGGTATGCAATCTCATTGCAAATTTCAACACTTGAAATTCCCGATAATATTTTGCCCCAAGCATCCTATGACCTTGACGGAGGTCAACAAACCACAGGGTGCAAGTCAAGTTCAACCCGTCATTTCTTGATTGAATCAAACCCACCCGCACGACCCTTGACGGAGGTCAACAAGGTCGTACGACTACCCTAATCCAATCTGCATCATATGCATAAGCAGACAAATACTAGTTAGCTACCGCACACTACGCCTTGACGGAGGTCAACAAACGTAGCACGAATACTAAGTAGGATTTATCTGAAATGACGGAGGGCTACGCAGGTTTTCATAAAACCATGAGCGTAATGAACTTGATATCGTTGTAGAATCAAATGAAGTTTTGAAATGGAGTGATTTTGAGGCTTTTCTGGTTTTGCTAAAGGAGTCACTCCCGGTGAAGGGATCTCGGTCCTTTCCTCGTCGAATGAGGTGCGGGATATATCATATATATCGCTGTGCAAAGCAAAAACTCAAAAGCAATCAAAAGCAAACCGAGTGTGTAGCATCTGCCAGTTATTGCTAAAGGAGTCACTCCCGGTGAAGGGATCTCGGTCCTTTCCTCATCGAATAAGGTGCAGGGCATATCACATATACCGCTATGCAAAGCAAGAACTGTAGCTACCTGTTTTATTTTAAAATTTGATTCCACAACATCTTAGGTTTCTTATCTTTCATTAATCACATTAATGAAGTCCCATCATTTAAATACCTAAACATCACAGATAGATATGACGTACACTTATGCCATCCGCATTCGCCTCGATGTCCCCTCCTGCACCGTTAGGTTAGGTAACTAACGACAGAGCAGGGCAGGGCTAGCGCGGGTGAAAAACATAAGTAACGTCTATATAATATATCATATATACTATATACTATATCCATCACAGAATCACATCACAGATATCGCAGCAGAATAAACATATGAAATATTGGATATACTAGGACGTCCGTGTTTTCAATACGAGCCAGTATAAAACACGGATTCCACGGTCGTGATGAATAGCCAATCCCACACCCCTAGACCCCTACGAGAGCGGCAAGCAACCCTGCCAATTCTAGGGTTAACAGACCCGGACTCGACTCCTCGAGTTGGTCTCCCACTGGACCCCAGAACCCGGTTACTTGTGCTCCCCTCCTTGGGTCTATCCTAATGCGGAAAAGTAAATAATATACAAAAGGTGACATCTTCCGGTACCTGGAAGTGCCCCAAATAAAAGAATATTACATACAAGTTTTTACATGAATGAAAATGAAAAACACTCATCTCACATAAAAACCCCCGGCTATTCGAATACGACGATCCAATATAACATATCCAGCAACACATAACATCACATGTCATCAACGTAAGTAAGTATGCATACCCCAATTGTCGTTGACGTATAGCAACGAAACCGGCGATATGAACATACTACACTTACGGTCACAGAAAAGAAAGTGTAAAACTACAACAATTGGAATCCGCAATCTCTTTAGACATCGCATGCCTAACAGTTATAAACCCCGCATTTTAGTCCCATCATTGAAAACTCTTTTCGATATCTTGTGAAACTAAACTGCTAGATCTATAACATTCATCCAGTTATCTCATAACTGTTTGTGAATTCCAATTATTGTATCCAATTTCGGATAAATAGAATATATTAAACTTTCCGATCGAACATTTTAACATATTCTACAGTTATCTGGAAAAACACTTAGACAAAGTTTGATATTCCGATCGAATTCATCGATTCACAATATAACTCCAGAGCACTCAACCCTTAAATAAATTTAAAAATACCCAGAAAACTCAGTGGAATTTATCAGGTATTACTGTGCATTTAAATAGGGCTGACGTCACTATATGGCCGCGGAACCGCGGCAGAAGCCATGCTTCTGCCGCGCTTCCGCGGCTAAAGGAACTGTTCATTAAAAAATAAATGCACCGTAATTCTTATAATTCTTTACTGAATTTTTTAGACATTTTTAATATTAAAAAATCCCAGATTTATGAAAATGTCCAGAGAGCTCTAAAGTATTTGGGGTTCGGGTTCGTTCGGACTTCGAACTCCGTCTAGATTTCGCCTAAGGCTCTAGCTAGTCTCTGATACCACTGTAGGGTTCCTAGGCACCCTAATGAGGTCACACAAGGCATCGAACATGCCATATTAAAATTTTAACGGTGCCGAGAGACTCGACTACAGATCGTTTGCTAGATGTTTAGGCGAAACTAAAAGCTAGTTAACACTTAACTACTAGGATACGGAAATTACAACCTTTGTAGATCCGGATATCCACCTCCACGGCTCCGCAACGAAGTCTTCTCGCTGTCCATCTTGAAGCTTGAACTCTCGTGACGGCTTCATCGGAGAAACATGCGGAATAGGTCGTCGGCTTCGTGTCAAAGACGATCTACGTCGAGGTTGCACAAACTCAAGCTCCGACTTCACAAACTTGTGAAACTTGTGAAGTAAACACCCAAAACAACTTGGCAAGAGGTAGAGGGTGAAGAAATAGGAGGTGGGTTCACTTTAGAATTGGATTTATCTCACTTTAACTCAAGTTGCCATTGATGGACCTTGAGCTTGAAGAAGAAGAAGAAAATGAAGATCAAGAAAGAAAGATAAGTCTTCATATTTTAAAACAAAACTAATATGAATACTTATCATATCTTGACCATGGTCAAGTGTAGAGATTAAACCAAGGTTAGTAAGTGTGGTTAAGGTTAAGGATGAGATAAGGATGGTGGACTTTGTCAAAGCTTCATGAAGCTTCAACATAGCTCCAAAATAAGCCACCATTCTTAACTTAATCCTTTCAAATAAATAAACAAACAAATAAATGAAAAACCAAAACCCTAATCATCACTTAACCATGGTTTAACCCTTTACACTTAATCACATTATCAAGTATCATCATACATGATACAAAGTAGTGCACTAAAGCATATCACATATACAATGTGCATCAAGTGAGAAAAATCCGTTTAAAGTGAACCAATACTAGTTAATGCAATGCAATATATCAAATATATAATTATGCATTAAATCATTAAATCAACATTTGATTCAATGATCCGGTCATGTCGCACATAACCGACTAGAATCTAATGTATCGATTTATCGAATCAATGATTCGATTACTAGGTCATATCGAATATAACCAATCGAAACATATATCGCGAGAATGAAATGCGGTATCACATACACGCATCATTCCCGGTCCTGCACATATCTCATATGCGCTCCTATTTCGTTTCGCTTGAGCCAAGAAACCTCTGTGTAGGACTCTAAAGACTCGTCAATACGCCGGTAGCAGATGATGATCATATCAAGCACCCACAAGCCGCAAGCGGTCTGCTAAACGTAACGGCCACCCGGGTATTGAGCGATCAGAAGATCGACGAGCTAGCCCGCTCACACTCCTGCGAATCCGACCAGTAACACTTACCATACAGTCCGGTCTCTTCGTCTGATACGTCGCATATCAAGTCTAGGGGTGGTATACGTCAGACCCCAATAACCCGATAAGTCGTGCTGATGTGAGGCTCGTAACGGGTCGAGAAACTACTGGTAACACTTACCAGCAAATCTCTGATCAGCCCTGGCCAGGGACTTCCCTGTTACGGCCAATCGAGCACAGCGCAACATCAACCCCCAATACCGGGAGAGACGAAACCCCTCCTATCGCTCATTGCCTCCATGTGACTCGGGACTGTGCCCAAAGACCACCGTTTTGCACGCCCTCATGGACGTGGTAAGGTGGAGATCAAAGCACAGTGGGAATCACACAAGACTCTATGACGATCTCGGGTCTACAGACTAACCTGTACAAGTGTCACCTGAGAACTGCCATCTGACGTGAGGTATAATACCATCTGGGAGTTCTCGGCGAGTCCGTCCAGTGTACTCAGTCTCCACTGAGCACCCGTATACCATCTCTGATGTCAAACACCAATGGATATGGGATCATCCATCGCCCATCACATGGGTCGAGAAGCGTATACGCTAGTCTACTCTGGTATATCGATGCCCCGTCTCAATACACCCACGACTAGGGACCTTGAAGGATGTACTTATGGACTACCATGTCCCCACTAGTATGATCTGCATCATAGTCCAGGTAGTCAAGTACAAATCCTAAGGGCTTTACCAACATGTAACTATAAGACAGTATAAAGAGACTAGTGTACATGTTAAGATAAATAGCAACCAGATAGCATACTATCATGTCGGGCAAGAAAGCCATCTCTATATATGTCCAAGCATCCAATATAATATACATAATCTGTACAATACTGGACTCTAGGGCATACATACAACTAACAGCTGTAAAACATAAGCAACGCCTAAATAATATCATATATAGATATATACTGCAATGAAAGCCATTTCAGATCACAGATGAATACATTGGATATACTAGGAATCCGCAATTCGTACGAGCCTGTAACGAAAAGCAAATTACACGGTCGTGGTGAATAGCCAATACCCCACCCAAGACCCCTACGGGTGCGGCAAACTACCGCCAAGTACCCGAAGCGAAGCAACCTCCCTCAACCCCGTGAGTAGGCCACTCGGCACTTCGGCATACCCGGTAGTTTGTGCACCCCCTTCATGGGTCTATCCTAGGAGCAAAAACAGTAAAAAGAAATTATACAATGACGGCTACAACCCTGACCCGGTTGTGCGGCCATACAAATAATTATTACATCAATTTACAAATTTACATGAATTGAAAGAAAAGAAAACTCTCGTCTCACAACCCCCGCTATTCACCCGCGACAATCCAACATATTCATATACACATTCCAGGAACATTACAGATCACAGATTTGTATAACCCCCACTAATCGACATATAGCGATTAGTAGACGTTCAATACAAATATCACATCACAGAAAAACCCGTCAGCTTAAGTCTTTTAGAAGTTCGATCAAAAATACGAATTTTCAGGACCCCAAAAAATAAAATTTTCGTTCTGGAAAATCTGGGCAGAAAATATATATTCCAAAAATCCCAAAATACCCCCATAAACACACTGTAGCAAAGAACAACCAGAGAGGAGCCAAGACGGCCGCGGAACCGCGGCAATAGCAAGCTATTGCCGCGTTTCCGCGGCGTAATGACGAGATCAGGGGACCGTCTTTCTACAGTGCACTCTAAAAACCCTGAGTCGATTTTTGATGCATGATTTATTATTTTTACAGAACATAAAAAATCGACAGCAAGTATGAAATCGGGGTTTGTTTTGCGACTTTTTCTTTGATCGATCTTCTAGCTACTTTGCTAACATGTTAGATAGAGTTTAACTAGGCTCTGATACCACTGTAAGTCCATGCTACCTCTCCCGGTACTTTCGGGCATGCGGAATTTGGTGAAAAACAATTTTCTTAGAGGTGGTAACATGGACTCAAAACCGGATCTTTGTTAAACATCTAACTAACAACCTAACTACGAGTTGCTAACTACTCGGTTAGGGGGTTATACCTTTCTTTTGCTCGAACTCCTTCGTCTTCAAGCTTCGATGGTCATCCGAATCGGCTTCTCCCCGTCGTCTCCTTGCGCCGAAGATAGATCCATCTGAAAGCTTCAACCTTTGGCTCCTTCTTCGAACTTTGAAGAAACTAGTTCACTCGGTTTGCTAAACCTTGTAAACTAGAGTGAGTAGAGAAGAGTTTGTATGGGATTTTATCTATGGTTCTTGGTTCTCAACTCATGAGACAAGTGAACCATAGACTAAAAAAGAGAGAGCAAGAGGAAGAGGGTGAGAGCAAGAGCATGAGAGCTCAAAAACAAGAGAGAGAAAGGTCAAGCAAGAATGAGCCTCTCTTTTGTCTTTCATCCTCTCATAATCCAAAAACATCATTAGCCATAATGTCAACCAAGTATTATGTGATGGTTCATATCATGACAAAGGCAATATCATTTCCATGCACTCATTTTGCAAACTACAACAAGCAAGCAAAAGTCTTTGCATGAAAATGACAACCATTGTGATGATGATGGTCAACTAGTCCAACCTAGTCAACCGGTCAACAAAGTCAACAAGTCAACAAAGTCAACCCTCCAACAACCATGTCACTATAATACTTAATTAATATTATTGCTAAATATATATATATATATATCATATTCTCATTAGGGTTGAGCAAAAAGTCAATAGTCAACAGTCAACGGTCAACAACCCTAATGAGAATCCTCTGCCTCTGTCTCTCCGTCAACTGTGCATACACACCCGCATCCGTGTTCCGAGGAACACGGATGCATACTGGATAAATCCAATCCAAAAGGTACACTAGGATCTGGCTTAAACCAAAGCCCGCTAGTGTGAACTTTCCGGACACTGTACGTGCACAAGTGCACGGATGTGACCGAACCCTGTCGTAAAACCATGCGACCTCTACTCTTTTGGCTAAAGGCGAATAGCTTTCTGTATGGGACTCTAAAGACTCGACACTACGCTGGCAGTGGGTTTAACCACAGACCGCAAGCGGCACTAGCTGTGCGTAACGGTCCCCAGGTAGATGCCGACAAGAAGACTGACGAGGCAAAACCCATCTGAACTCCTACTGAGCCTGAATGTGACATTCTACGTACAGTCCGGTCTGTTCGTCTGATACATCGCATGGCGGGCCTAGGGGGCGGTAAACGTCAGTCCCCCAATAGCGGTACAAGTCGTGTCGGAGTGAAGCCCAAAACACCCTGAGATAACACTGGAAGCCTACCAGTATATCTCGTTTGCGCTGGCCAGGGACTACTCGTGTAATGGCTCTCCTAGACACAGCGCGATGTCAACCCCCAATACCGGGAGAGACGAATCCTGTCTAACCGTCACTGCCTCCAAGTGCTTCGGGATTGCACCTAACTACCACCTGTTTGCACGACTCCTTTGAGCCGTGGTAGGGTAGTAATCAAAGTACAGTGGGAACACACTCGAGGCGAAGTGACAGTGTCAAGTCAGCAGACTAAGCTGTACTCATGTCACCTGGGAACTGATAACTGACGATAGGCATAATACCAACTAGTCAGTTCCCGACGAGTCCTGTCCAGTGTACTCATAACCCAACGAGCACCCGCATACTATCTCAAGTACGACGTACCGACGGCTGTGGGACAGACCGTCTCCCACACTGGGATGAGAAGCGCATGCGCTAGTCTACTCCGGAGTATCGATGCCCTGTCTCGATAGTCCTGCGACCAGGGACCTGCATAAGGATGTGCTTATAGATTACCCAGCCCCACTAGTGTGACCGCCATCACAACGTTGGTAATCAAGCAAAGATCCTAAGGGCTCCACTAATGTGTATAGGCGATATACTAAAATAAACACATGTACACATTGAAGTAGAAACAAACCAAGTAGCATACTACCATTTTGAGCAAGATTGTCAATACAAGGTGAATATCCCAAGCTTCCATTAAGTAATATACATACTAGTATGATACAGTAATGGCCTCTAGTGCATATACACTAACAGTATTATGGGGCATATGCCGACACTTATCATATACTTACTCATGATTTTTGGATTTTGGATTTCTATGAGATTTCTGGATTTTTGGGGAAAACCGCAAGAATATATAAAAACTTCTCTCTCTCTCCTCCTCTCTTTTCAAAACATAAGATGCGGTTTTCTCGTGATGTATGTGTCGTCCACCACGAGATTTCATGTTTTCTGTTGGATTTCGAGACCCGATTCGAGGAGTGGATGAACCGTCTCGAGTACATGGTGGGCCCGGTATGGTACCCCGGGGCAAGAAGATCGAGTTGTAGACGATGAGCCTGGCAGTGGAGGACTACCTACCGGTGATGTCTGGCGCGGCGGATATCTGGAGGATACCGACCGTTGTCGTGAGATTTGATGATATGGGCCAATCCGGACTGACGGAGCCCGAGATATTGAGACTATGAGACATTGAGATTATGAGGTATTGAGACTTGAGATTTACATGTTTTGTGTCGATATTTGGCACGGATTTCCATGGATTTCATCGTTGATATTTCAGATTTCTATACACATTTTACTATGATAAAAGATAAAGATTTCTTATACAGATATATCTAGATTTCAGGATTGGTTATTTTACATTCATGGTGCATGCATACTCATTCACATGGCTTAGTGCTATATGAGGCACTGACACGAGTACGGAGCATTTGCACTTACACGTAGCTTATTATCCTGTCTTTACTTGATGACTAGTAGTATATTAGTATATTATTATGACCTAGGATAGCGTCGTGCATTTCGATTTCTTTTGGTAGATATCTTCTACTCACGAGTTGGAAACTCACCCCCGTTGTGCCAAATTTTATTACAAGTTCGATGTACAGGTTTTCCTGGCAGCTTGCTGGCACATCTTTTCATTCAGGGTGATTTGCACGGTAGGTTGGTTCACTTGTATCTGGACCGCCATTATACTTTTATTATTTCATTTATTTCTAGAAAGCTCCATCAACCAAACTTGTATTACTTGATAGTTTACTGGATCAGTTGTTTATTTCGACCTTAGAGTCACGCTTGTATTATTATGATATCTGGTGGTTTGTTTTCTTTTTTTAAGTTTTGAGCCTCGCCCTTTGGCGATGTATATTATTGTGCTTGGTGTGGTTGTTTCCGCCTTTTGGCGTAGAGCTAGCTCCCGTTTGGAAATGCTTTTTATTGTTTGTATATTTTATACTTGTTGTACCCGTTTGGGGCCAGTTTTTACAAAGGAGACTCTGCCGAAATTTTTGAGAAAATTGGATGATACTTGTAAACTTGTTTTCTTCATGTTTTCCTTTACTTCTTCTTCTTTTATGGTTTAGATTTCTGGGCTTCGGCTTACTTAGGTTACGTTGCGCCTCTAGACACTACGTAATCTAAGTGCCGGTCACGTTCCGTACTTTCGGGTCGTGACAAAGTTGGTATCAGAGCGCTAGGTTTAACCATGTATAAGTCTAGGTGACCCTTGGTTGATGGAGTAGGCGACTTAGGTTGAGTGACGTACCGTGGGTATGATCCGCGGCATACTTATGATATGCTACTCTTCTTAAGTAGCCTTAGGATGTACATTTCTTTGCACTGCATTTCATTCGTTCCTTTGATCTATCTTCGTCGATATCGGAGGGTGGTTTCTGTTACCATGGGCGCATGGGCAGAGGGAGCTGCGGCTCGAATGCGATAACCACTAGGGTATCGTTCATTCTTGAGGATTGGAGCATTGTTTAGCTTGCAGACGAAGGGTATTCACATGCCGTCCAGACGAAGTTGAAGGATTCGAACGATTGTCAGAAACCTATTTTCACAAGTTTAAAGTATTCGGAAGAACATGCAGGTATTTCTATGGACCCTCTAGAAGAATGAAACCCTAACTCGACATAATGACCACGAGAACGCCCTTGAACCTTAGGGTTTATGGCAGTTCCGCGGTGCCATTAGCGAGGCTTGGGTTTGCCCTTCTACGGCTGGACCATCGATGCTGGGGTATGTACCGGATATTTTTAAATTGTACTTGAGTGTTGAGCTCTCGGGGAATTATGGGATTTTGATGGATCGATCGAAAAGTTTAAGGTAGTCCGGATATCAGGTGAAGGGATCAACTACGTGGGAGACTCTACATATGAGTATTGTCGTTGGTAGCGCAGTCAACACACCCATGAAGAGACGAGTTCGAAACAGTCGACACCAGAGGAAAGGGGGAAAGAGGCACATATTGACGATAGTGTTTACGATTGTGATTTGGTGATTTGAATTTCATATTTCCGTTGATTGGATTTTGGTATTTTGAGGACTTTGTTCTACGGTATTTCCTACGTGTACCTTCATTACATTCTATTTGTGTTTTATATATAAGTGGTATTGATGTTGTTTAGTACGTACCTAGTGCACTTGACTTGGTTTTTATACATTTTGAGATTTTGATTTGATTTCGTGCATATGGTTACACATGATTTTGACATATGCTTCGACCTAGTTTTCATGCATTTTCGTACTGTGATTTCGATTTTGATATTTGGTGTATGTTTTCGTGCACCATGTGCACCTGATTGAGATTCTTGCGCACATTCGGTGTACCTGATACGATTTGTGCACACCAGATGCACTAAATCGTGGTTTTGTGCAGATTAGATGCACCTGATATTAGAGTCGTGAACGCCCGTTGCACTTGACAGATGTTTTTGGTGCACACCTGTTGCACTCAGTTTTGTTTTTGTGTGAATTCGTGGCATCTGTATTTGTTTTCGATTTCAGTGCGCACCGGACGCACATGATATTTTTATGATGTGATTGGGATTGATTTCAGTTTGATCTGTATGTTTTTATAATCATTACTATTGATTTGATAACCAGGCGGGACGTGTATATTAAATAAAAGATATATATATATAGCTATTTTTTTTTAAATAAACGTCCGCTACTTATGCCGTGGCACGTGCATCACACGACGATTTTCAAAAGGCGTTCTTGCATGATTCTTTATCCAGATGGTTGGACGATTTTACTATGATGCGCACAATATATAAGTTATAGTTTTGATATATATTATGTTGGTTTTCGTACTGGGTTTTGGTATTTTATTTTCTCCATAACTCCGACGATTGTGTTATGCTTGACGGGGTTGATTTTAGTTATGTATTGATGATTTCGGAACCCCGACGATTTGAGTGTTTTGGCTGAATGTTTTAGTAATTGGGCGGAGTTTTAATTTAAATTCGGGGACCGAATTTCTTAAAGGGGGAAGATTGTAACATTTTAAAAATAATTAAATAATTAATTAAATAAATAAAACCGTTTAAGTGAATTTTATAATTTTCGGTAAAGTAAAACGTAGTTTTCATAAAACTAAACCGTAATTATTCTTCACTATAAATTTAAAAATTCCTATTTTAATTATGTTATTATTAGTAAATGGTGTTTATTTAGCCACTTATAAATTTTTAGTTTAATTAAATATTTTTCTTAAATTAATTATTTTAAATATTAACATAAGCTTTATTTTTATACTAAATTAGTGTAAATTATAAATTTGAATGGTTTTAATTAGCAAAAGTGAACCATTACATATTAGAATCAAGTGTGTTTCATGAAAAATTTATTTTCAAAATTTTACAATGGTTCTAGACCATTCTAGGTCAAATGGAGTGAAGAAAATAAAGAATTTTTAAATAAATTCATGAAAAGACTTAATTGTGTGATTTTTTTGTGAAACCTTCTACACTTTTCTTCACCTTTTCTCACTCTCCTCTCTTGTCCTCACCTCATGGCTGGCCTCACCTCCATGGGCAGCCCCAAAATTTTTCCCCCATCATTTTTGCATTAAAAATCATCAAAATTCATCAAAAATTCAATAAAAAATCCACAAAATCCTAATAAATTCCTACCCTCTATTCTTTGCTCATCTTTACATGAATTTTGGAGATGGAAAGCATTCATTTTGGAGGCTTATTTTCATGTTTGGATCTCATGTTGAGGTATAAATCTTCTTCTTTTGATTTATTGTTATTAGATATTTCATTTAAGCATAATTAGATTTAATAAATAATTTTTATCTACAAGTTTTAAAATTCAAGTTAGGGTTTATAAAATTAAGTTATGGTTTTTATTAATTAAGTAGGGTTATAATAACTAGTTTAACATTTTTAGAAGTGGAAAATCTTGTATGGATGATATATTGTAAATTGTTTATCCAAAATTGTTTAAATTAATCCATTTTGCAAACTAGATTTATGTATATTATATTTATTGGTGAGATAAAATTTCAATTAATGTTTATAACACTAGAGTGTGATTTTAAAGAGGATATTAACTTGTTGGTGGAACGAAAAACTTAATTTGGTTACTATTTTCTTTTGATAATTGAAAAATACTAATAAAAATGCTATTTTTGCTAACTAGTTTTTGGGAATTCTTAAATAAATGAGAGTTAAAATCTAATTTATGGTTTCATTATACTATTATCATCATGAATTGTAGTTTAGTAAGTTAATTCATGTAAAATCATGTTTAGTTGTGATATTGTGAAATTTTGCTTAAAAGTATCGAAATCGGGCAAGTTTGCAAACTAGAATTTTCAAACTAATGTAAAGTAGGGTGTTAAAAATATAGTGATGGTTTCTATAATCTAGTTAGGTTATTTAATGAATATTATGACCATTATTTTCTTTTAAACATCGAGTTTTGAAGTAAAACGGTAAATTGGCGTTTTCGGGTTTTTAGAAATCGGACGATTTGATCGATTTTTAGGGTTTCGATGAATTAAATCATTTTTTGTATTATAAGTGATGAGTTTTAAAACTATGAGTTGTTTGTTGATGTTTTTCTCGATCAATCGGCGTTTGTACGCCAATATCGAGCGATATTTGGTTCTTTTGCATGAGCGGGACATAGGTTTTAACCTATGCGCGTTTCGTGCGTCGTTTTGATGTTGTTCATGATCCAGTTTACGATATTATATGTGTTTGCGTATAGGTACCCCTCACGTGGACTGCGGGCGATGAAGAAGAGGATGGCGACATCGTTTTCGGCAGATAAGGACCAGGTTAGTAGATGTATATCTACGGGGGGAAGTCGGGTGGATGGCGTTTAGCACTCCCGCAAGCGTAGAATAGGAATAAGTACTTATTGTCATTAGGAAGCCAGACGTGACCTTAGAATTTCGGTGAGTAGGACCCTAGTAGTGACCCTAGGTGGGACTTGACTGAATTAGAAAGACCATACCAGAGGATGAATACTTTGGAAAAGATTCGTAGGTTTTAGGTAGATACATGCACACGCACATACTGAGACTCGACGTGGTGTATACGTGTATGTGTATATATATAGGACAAGGTGTAGGTATATATATACACAATACGTATATGTGATACAAGGATGTGATATGATACACGGGAATGAAACAATATAACTGGGCTGATGCTGTGATTCTTGGCTATACAGTCGTGTTTTGATGTTAGCGGATCATTAGAAAATGAGATAATGGATTTGTATACATGAACAATAATAAAGGGTGGTAACGATATTGAAGTACATGCGACTCTAAAATAGAACCCGGACCGTAACCTGTACCTGAAATTCTGATATGATATCATATAGGTGTGACTTGATTACGACATCATATAGGTGTTACTTGATTTCGACATGATATATGTGTAACTTGATTACAATATCATATAGGTGTGACTTGATTATGATATGATCTAAGTGTGACTTAATCACAATATGATACATATACATGATATTTCTGAGGATAAATTAACGATGTATATTTATACTGGCAATGATATATGATTGATGTATGCGATTATAGTATAGCACCTTGATCTTGACATGAGTTGATGATGATATTATACGAATGATGTGACACGTAGGTGATACTTGACCCGTACCCCGATATTGGGATGCCGTACGATGGATTTTACCGTACGAGGCATAGATGTGATGATTGATCCGCACTCTTGTTTCGAGAAAGTCGTACTACGTACGTGACGCTATTGAGGCTGGATCGCCGACTATTAGAGATATGGACTCAGACTTTAGGTGTACTCCTATTTCTTATCGAATAGTTTCTTAGGTTTAGTTCCTTAGAAGGTTAGATGGACACTAGTTTTGGTTCGAGTCATATAGTGGTAGTTGTACTTGTATATCGCAGATGAGTGGTTATTACACATCCGTCTTTACATTCATACCGTAATCATAATGTTGCATGTTCATACATATATTTCTATTTCAGTATAAAACTCTGCCTGTTAGGACACCAGCACCATTACCGATGATGCGCATATTCCACGCACACTTATTTTCCGGCTCACACACATCATCATCGGAAATTGCTATGTCACGTACACTTTAGATCATATTATCTTTTATTGATACAATCAGCTAACAGCTAGATCGATATAATATTGTGATTACTCTCTGGTGTTAGTATAGACACGGTATTTATTACTTAGACATTTCATGCATTCGCATTTTCATGTTATCATGCAGTATTATGGGGCATATGCCGACACTTATCATATACTTACTCATGATTTTGGGATTTTGGATTTCTATGAGATTTCTGGATTTTTGGGGAAAACCGCAAGAATATATAAAAACTTCTCTCTCTCTCCTCCTCTCTTTTTAAAACATAAAATGCGGTTTTCTCGTGATGTATGTGTCGTCCACCATAAGATTTCATGTTTTCTGTTGGATTTCGAGACCCGATTCGAGGAGTGGATGAGCCGTCTCGGGTACATGGTGGGCCCGGTATGGTACCCCGGGGCAAGAAGATCGAGTTGTAGATGATGAGCCTGGCAGAGGAGGACTACCTACCGGTGATGTCTGGCGCGGCGGATATCCGGAGGATACCGACCATTGTCGTGAGATTTGATGATATGGGCCGATCCGGACTGACGGAGCCCGAGATATTGAGACTATGAGACATTGAGATTATGAGGTATTGAGACTTGAGATTTACATGTTTTGTGTCGATGTTTGACACGGATTTCCATGGATTTCATTGTTGATATTTCAGATTTCTATACACATTTTACTATGATAAAAGATAAAGATTTCTTATACAGATATATCTAGATTTCAGGATTGGTTATTTTACATTCATGGTACATGCATACTCATTCACATAGTTTATTGCTATATGAGGCACTGACACGAGCACGGAGCATTTGCACTTACACGTAGCTTATTATCCTGTCTTTACTTGATGACTAGTAGTATATTAGTATATTATTATGACCTAGGATAGCGTCGTGCATTTCAATTTCTTTTCGCAGATATCTTCTACTCACGAGTTGGCAACTCACCCCCGTTGTGCCAAATTTTATTACAGGTTCGATGTACAGGTTTTCCTGGCAGCTTGCTGGCACATCTTTTCATTCAGGATGATTTGCACAGTAGGTTGGTTCACTTGTATCTGGACTGCCATTATACTTTTATTATTTCATTTGTATCTAGAAAGCTCTATCAACCAAACTTGTATTACTTGATAGTTTACTGGATCAGTTGTTTATTTCGACCTTAGAGTCGCGCTTGTATTATTATGATATCTGGTGGTTTGTTTTCTTTTTTTAAGTTTTGGGCCTCGCCCTTTGGCGTTGTATATTATTATGCTTGGTGTGGTTGTTTCCGCCTTTTGGCGTAGAGCTAGCTCCCGTTTGGGAATGCTTTTTATTGTTTGTATATTTTATACTTGTTGTACCCGTTTGGGGCCATTTTTTACAAAGGAGACTTTGCCGAAATTTTTGAGAAAATTGGATGATGCTTTTAAACTTGTTTTCTTCATGTTTTCCTTTACTTCTTCTTCTTTTATGGTTTAGATTTCTGGGCTTCGGCTTACTTAGGTTACATTGCGCCTCTAGACGCTTCGTAATCTAAGTGCCAGTCACGTTCCGTACTTTCGGGTCGTGACAAGTACGAGGACCAACCCCTCTGTCCTAATGGACACTGGACAACATATAATACTCTGTATAAATCCCCTGAGTTGAATAACTCAAACCCTGTGCGTCGTAGGTTGAAAACTGTACTATGGTTATGAAGAATTACACCGCTGTTTAATGCTCCTTACCTAACCATCAACTGATATAGGTAAATGTCATCGACATAATTTTAAAAAGTTATATCTCACTCTATAAAAATAGACGTACAGATATATCAATTTGAAATTGGTTCTTAACAACGGATATTCAAAACCAAATATTTGTCGTCCGGCAAACAACCCAGGTGACTTCCTCAAATATCACCAATTACAACGAATTCCGATATAATGAGGATTATCACATAATTCCCAATAACTTACTCCCGCTCATCATCTGTAAAACCATACAGATGTGAGAGTCATACCTGGTAAATACATACCTTGGAGCAAGTGTCTAATTAGGAAATCAGTTTTCTTTTAACAGTACACAGTGAAACTGAAACATTGAAATGTTTCGTAGGGGTATTCGGGTATTCCTAGTAATGCCTCTTCCATTATCAGATTCACAACTGTAACCGTATATTTCTTTTCCATCTCTCCAAATCCCTTCATATGTCTTTAGTCATTACCTTCTGTACACCCTCTTAGGCTAAATGGTTTTCTTCCTTCCCTACCTTTCGGCACCAGCCTATGGTTTGGAAGAAGACTATCCAATAAGCATAATGGGTGTACTGTCCTAATCCTAGGAGCATTCGCAACCTGAGAGAAGGTGAAGATAAAAGACAACTGAATAAAAACTTATTCCTATTTCTTCTGAACCAGAATACATCCCCGAACTGGAACAAGTTCCTTCAAGTTCGTATATAACAATACGATGGAGTATCCAATAAACTGTGGATCTTTGTAGTGATACGGAGTGTTCTGGAGAAATACAAAGGTGATGTAGGATTGGCGAAGAAATACTTGGTTTGGTCGTGAATAGCAGTCGCAATTTACTTTGCCCTCTTACTAATCCCTTTATTTTTCTTAACTTATTACCTTCTGTACACCATCGTTAGGCTAATTTGTTTTCTTCATTCCCTACCGTTCGGCACCTGCCTATGATTTGGAAGAAGACTATCCAATTAACGTAATAGGTGTACCGTCCTAATCCAAGGATCACTCGCAACCTGAGAGAAGGTAAAAGGAAAAGACAACTGAATAGTCCTATTCGATTTCTCCAGAACCGGAAACCATCCTCGAATAAATTCCTTCGAGTTCGTATATAACCATACGATGGTTTTATCCAATAGAAGTGGATGTTCATAGTAATACAGGGTGTTCTGGAGAAAAGGGTAAAAGTAGGAGTGGCAATAAGGTATGCAACTCTGACAATCCAAAAGCCAGTGTTTTAAGAAGGTTCGGTTAACTTGGTCACTGAGTCATAGTCAAGGGTCGGGCCATGGTCGCTGCCAAAGAGAGAGAGAAAAGAAATACTCAGCGTGCACTCTAACCTAAATCAGAATGGTTATCACTTTATCTAATCAGGAAACCTCCCACTGTAACCTCAAATTCTCCTCCAAACCTGAAAGAAGAATTAGTCGGGATCACCCGAGGAGTAAACCAACTCATCAGTGGGAATCGGGATCCAACTATCATCGCATGATAACGTGATGGAATCCACTCACGTTATCACACTCCAGAAGGTATGCGCATATCTGGAAAGTTTCAGTTTCTTTAGAAACTCCCGATGTGATTTTTACCCCATGCTCTTATGACCTTGACGAAGGCCAACATATCATAAGTCACATGTCAAGTTCTACCCGTCATTATCCAGGTTAATTTGAACCCACCCATACATACCCTTAACGAATGCCAAAATAGTAGTACGACTGTCCCAAATCAACGCATCTATCTATGCAGCAGAGAAGTAACAAATAGCTACCATACACTATGCCTTGACGAAGGCTAACATACATAGCATGAATACTAAGTGCTACCTTTCTGAAATGACGGAGGGCTACGAATGGTTTTTAGCGAAAAACCTTTAACGTAATGAACTTGATCGTTGAAGGAACCAGATAGCTTTTTATAAAAATATAGTGGCGAAAACCTTTGCTAAAGAGGTCACTCCCGGTGAAGGGATCTCGGCTCTTTCCCCGTAGAATGAGGTGCAGGATATTCCAACTGAATACCACGATGCAAAACAAAAGGCAATCGGCTATAGTGAAGTTATTACCCTGACGCAAACTTTTGTCAAAAGGGTCACTCCCGGTGAAGGGATCTCGGCCCTTGCCTCGTCGACTGAGGTGCTGGATATTCATAACCGAATACCACTGTGCAAAACAAAAGAGAACGTCCTTACAATAACAGCTTTTTTTGAAAAATGTTCAAACAACATCAGATTAGGTTTGTTTAGCTTGCATTGATCCAAATCAATGCAGTCCCATCAATTGATCACACCAATAAAGAACGAAAATAATGATGTACGTATATGCCATCCGCATTCGCCACTGAGTCCCTTCATCACACGTTATGTTACTTAACTAACGACAGAGCGGGGACTGAACTAGCGCAGATGCAAAACATATACAACATCTACTAGTATATATATCAATATATAATATTCGCTCAAGGCGTGATAAAATGCAACATCACAGAAATGTAATAAGTATCACAGAACAATACAGATAATCTGGGATCCCCGGGTTTCATAGAGCCGCTACTGAAACCCGACGTTTCCCTGGTCGTGTGGATAGCCTATGCAATGAAATCCTAGACCCCTACGGGCGCGGCAAGTTACCCGCCAAAACCTGAAGCGAGGCAGCCCCCTTCAACAATGTGAATGGACCACCCAGCACTTCACGGAATCCGATAACTTGAGTACCCCTCCTTGGGTCAACCTATACCCCCTACGAGTGCGGCGAATAGCCCACCAATTCTAGAGTAAAACCCCCTCCATCTCAAAGCCATGAGATGCGGGCCCGTTGCCCTCTAGAACCCGGCTATCCGTGCACCCCTCCGCGGGATAATCCTAGTACAGAAAGTAAAATGTACAACGGGTACATCGACCTCAGCCCGGTCGTGCCCCAAAAGAATAATATACAAACAGGCAGTAACGGCAGTCCACATGCCGGACGCTCGCCCCGCAATATCAAATGTACATATACAACCAAACTGTACTACTATTGCATCCAAGCTATCCACCACGACAAATCCGCAACATCACAGCACAACACAGAACATCAACATGAATGTCACGTTCGCAAATCCGTCTAAAAAGGCTATAGCAGTTAGACAGGATTTACCGATCAAGTGACATTCACGGTCGCAGATATAATGTAAATACTGTGAACTAACATGTTTAAAATTTTCGATCGACTAAATTTCCCGAAGTGGGCCCCAAGCACAACTGTAGCACTCAAAATAAATCTGGGCCCAAACAAAATATACCAAAAACCCCAATTCCAACACAGAGACCTACTGAAGAAATTTGGTGCATTGTGGCTACAGTAAGGCGGCAGATTCGCGGCCAAAACGTGGTTACGGCCACGGTTCCGCCGCGCTACAGTGAAATCAGCCGACCAAATTTCTTCAGTTCTTTTGAAAAAGCCTGCACATATTTCTGCAATATACCAAATAATTTTTTGAGCACAAATGAAAATCGACAGAAACTGATGCTTTTGAAATTGTAGTTTTTGGAAATTTCGTTCGATCGAAGTTCTAAACACGTGAGAGCAAGCTAGTAAAGGTTAAAGGCGTGACTCTGATACCATGTAAGTGCACGGTAGCGCCCCGGCCGTCTTTCCGAGGACAAAATGCGGAAACGAAACTTTTTTAAAACTAGAAAACCGACGCTACCGCGTACTATAAATCCGGATCGGACCATTAACCTACGACTAGCAAACAAGAGAAAGGGTAGAAAGCTATACCGAGCGATCCGTGTCCTTCGGTCTTCGGCCACCATCTCGATCTCCTCGCGGAATCTCCGGTCTCCATCTCCTCGTCGGAAAGGTCACCACATCGAGAAGTCTTTTTATGGGCTCCCGCTTCATCCGAAGCAACTCGGGCACGAAGTGTGCTAGCCGACGTGTCCAAGGTGTTGTAGAGAATGTTTGTAATCACTTTGTCTCTTTGCATCCATGGCTTGGATGGAGGTTGAAGGTGTTGCCATTGGAGGAAGACAATGAGCTAGAGGAAGAAGAAGAAGAAGAGAAGGCTTTCTCATCTTTTCTTTTCTTTTTGTTGTGATTAAAAATGAGAGTGAGAGAGTGCTAGAAAAAGAAATACAAGAGCTAACATATCATATGGCAGCCCCCTTCTCTCTCCTCCTCATTTCATGACACAAATCAATCCATTAATGTGACATATTTGCTAAATAAGAGACCATGACTCATAGTATATGTCCATGTCACATTAATGCATGTCATGATGATTTCTAGCTCACTAATTCCATTATCCAAACATTAATCCAAATGTTTGGTCCAACAAAAAGATCCGGCAACATCTAAAGTAAACTCGTGACGGATCACAAGGATACCCTTCACCTGTATATACATACCTGCATCCGCATTCCGACTGAATGCGAATGCGATGAGACTAAAGTAATGCAACAAATCTAATACTCGGATCCGGCTTAAACCAAAGCCCACTAGTATGATCCGTTCGATCATGATCCGTGCAATACCACACGTATAAGATCGAACCCTGCCATATATCATACGGCATCTACAACGTTTCGCCCGAAACTTAAAAAACTGTCTGTGGGGACTCTAAAGACTCGTCAATACAATGGCTGTGGATTTAACTACTAGCACGTCAGAGGTATTAGCCGTACGTAACGGGCTACCAAGTATTTGTAGGGTTCCTAGGCATCCTAATGAGGTCTCACAAGGCATCAACCATGTCAATTTCAAAAATCTAGGTGCCGAGAAACCCGACTACGGATCGTTTGCTAAAAAACTAGGCGAAAAAGCTAACTAGTTAACACTTAACTATGAGATACGGAAATACAACCTTTGTAGATCCGGTGCTCCACCTCCATAGCTCCGCAACGAAGTCCTCTCCGCTGTCCAAAAAGAATCCGGGCTCTAGCGTCGACTTCATCGGAGAATAAGCGAGCTAGGTCATCGATGTCCATGCCGAAGATGATCTACGTCGAAGCATCGCAAGATCAAGCTCTCACTTCACCAAGTCATGAAACTTGTGAAGAAAACACAATCTACTACTTGGCAAGAGGTAGAGGATGAAGAAATAGGAAGTGGGTAGACTTTAGTTTTGGATTTCTCACTCTTTTTCATCACTTGCCATTAAAGGAGCAAGCTTTCTTCATGTGAAGAAAATGAAGAAGAAGAAGAAGCTAATTATGATAAGTTATTTCAAAAAGAAAAGAATAACAATAGTTATCATAATATTAACTCTAGTCAAGTGTAGAGAATGAATCATGGTTAGTGGGAATGGTTAGGGTTAAGGATGAGATAAGAATGGTTGACTTGATTAAAGTTTCATGAAGCTTCAACTAAACTCCAAAATAAGCCACCATTCTTATCTCCTTTCCATTTATTTTCCAAAAGAATAAACAAAAAAATGAATAAATAAATAATGGGAGAAGAAACAAAACCCTAACCACTCTCACAACCATGGTTTAATCTTCACACAAATCCAAGTTAACATGTATCATCAAACATGATACAATCATGTGCACAAAACTATATCAAATATACAATGTGCACATCCGAGCGAGAAAATCCGTTTAAAGTGAACCGATACTAGTTAATGCAAAGTAATATATCAAATATATAATTATGCATTAAATCATTAAATCAACACTTGATTCAATGATCCGGTCATGTCGCACATAACCGACTGGTATCATTAGTAACAACTTATCGAATCAACACTTGATCCGATAACCCGGCTATATCACATATAACCGATCAATGTCACATCGCGAGAATCGAATACAGTATCACATACTGGTATTATTCTCGGTCCCGCACATATCTCATATGCGCTCCTATTTCGTTTCGCTTGAGCCAGGAAACCTCTGTGTAGGACTCTAAAGACTCGTCAATACGCCGGCAGCAGGCGATGATCATATCAAACACCCACAAGCCGCAAGCGGTCTGCTAAACGTAACGGCCACCCGGGTATTGAGCGATCTGAAGATCGACGAGCAAGCCCGCTCACACTCCAGTGAATCCAACCAGTAACACTACCGTACAGTCCGGTCTGATCGTCTGATATGTCGCATATCCCGCCTAGGGGTGGTAAACGTCAGACCCCAATAGCTCGATAAGTCGTGTCGATATGAGGTCTATAACAATTCGAGAAACTACTGGTAACACTTACCAGTAAATCTCAGCAACCCTGGCAAGGGATTTCCTGTTATAGCCAATCGAACACAGCACAACATCAACTCCCTATACTGGGAGAGACGAATCCCCTCCTATCGCTCATTGCCTCCATGTGACTCGGGACTGTACCCAAAAACCACCGTTTTGCACGCCCTCTTGGACGTGGTAAGGTGGAAATCAAAGAACAGTGGGAACCACACAAGACTCTACGACGATCTCGGGTCAACAAACTACTCTCTACCAGTGTCACCAGAGAACTGCCATCTGACGTGAGGTATAATACCATCTGGGAGTTCTCGGCGAGTCCGTCCAGTGTACCCAGTCTCTACTGAGCACCCGTATATCATCTTTGATGTCAAACACCAATGGATATGGGATCATCCATCGTCCATCTGTATGGGTCGAGAAGGTACACGCTAGTCTACTCTGGTATATCGATGCCCCGTCTCGATACACCCACGACTAGGGACTTTGAAGGATGTACTTATGGACTACCATGTCCCCACTAGTATGATCCGCATCATAGTCCAGGTAGTCAAGCACACATCCTAAGGGCTTTACCAACATGTAACAGAGAGACTATCAGTGTACACGTTAAGGTAAAGATCAACCAGATAGCATACTATCATGTCGAGCAAGAAAGTCCTCCCTATATATGTCCTAGCATCCACTACAATATACATCCTATGTACAGTAATGGCCTCTAGGGCATACATATAACTAACAATCTCCCACTTGCACTAGGGCCATCTGTAGCAGTGGTTTGAAGTATCTCATACTCAACCATCCCATAAAAATCTCTCTCTGGGAACAGGCCTTTGTGAGTGGATCCGCTGTGTTGTCCTCTGACTTTACTCTCCTAACCTCGATCCCTTGGAGATCAAGCATCTCCATGATCAGGTGACACTGCCTTAGAATGTGTCTGGATCACTGATGGGACCTGCGTTCCTTGGCATAAGCCACAACTCCATTGTCACACAATGGTAGGAACAAAGTTCATCTTATGAACTTTTATACACCCAGACTTCCTCTTTGGTAGCATCTTTAGTAGCGATGTATCCTGCCTTTATCTTCTAGTATGTCACGGTATCTAGCTTGGAACTCTTCCAACATACCGTCCCTTTACAGAGGGTAAAGACAATGCCTGTGACTGACATTCAGTCGTCTTTATCACCCTGGAACACTTCCAGTGATTCTCCCCAGGATCAATTGATACTATCTCACTACAACTAGTAAGAATCCTAACATCCAATTAGATCTATCTCATAGATCCAAAATCCAGGATTTAGTAGGTATCAATTTGATCCTATGCGGAGAATCTTTGTGATAAACGGAGATTGATCGAGCGTAGCATAAGAAACTCCTTTCTTATCAAGAATATGTCATCCACGTACTCTACGAGGATCATCACCATACTCCCTACTACCTTTTTGTATATACAAGGTTCATCTACCATTTTGATGATGTCAAACTTTTTGACTAATTCATCAAAACCGACGTTCCAACTCCGCGATGCCTGCTTTATCTTATAAAGCATCTTGTACACGTTTCCGCTGCTCCCACTGTCTACGAAGCCCTCTGGCTGTGTACTTACAGACGCACTCTTTTAAATCAATATTTAGAAAAGCAGTCATGACACCCAACCACCAGATATCGCAGTCATGGTATGTAGCCGTGACAAGTAGGATCTGGATGGACTTAAGCATAGCTACTTGAAAAGGTTTCATCATTATCCACACCTGGTCAATGATGCAAACTTTTAACAAGTCTAGCTTTGAAAGTCTCAACTCTTCCATGTACACCAAGTAATCTTCTCAAGATATACTTGCTCCTGATGGGGATTTAACCCTTCAGATATAGCAACCAAAGTCCATACTTTGTTGGTGTATAAGGATTCCATCTCAGATCGCTAAACATCCAGCCATTCTTACAGAGTCTTACTCTCGATGGCCAGCTCGAAACTAGTTGGGTCATCATCTCATGATGCATTCCTCGCTCCCACTGTCATAGAGAAACCGAAGTATCTCTCAGGTGGGTGAGGAACCCTACTAGATCGGCGGAGAGGCTAAGGTTCATTGGTAACTATTGAATCCTTTGGTTTTATCAAATCATCTACTGTAGTTTGTATTGCTGGAACATTTCCAGTTCTACATAACTGACCTTGCCTCGAGCTTGTCCGGATTTTGTTTTTAGACATAGGCCGGACAACCCCAAATCTTAACTAACTTAAGAAATGGGCTCTTCCCTTTCCATATCACATATGAAGTGGTAGGCAACTGATTTGATTTGAACCTTATTCAATAGGTATGCAGCTTCTTAAGTGCATAATTCCCAAGAAAGGAAACAGGTAACTCAGTAGTACTCATCATAAAGCACACCTTATCACATAGGGTAAGATAGCTCCGCCCCGATATACCATCGTGCTATGGTATATACGGAGGAGTAATGCTGAGAGAGAATCTCATTCTCCTTTAGAATAGCCCAGGATTTCCGTGCTCAAGTATTCTCCTCCCTGATCTCATCATAGGACATAATACTTATACCCGTATTTTGGTTCTCTACTTCTAACTTATATTCTGTGAATATCTTAAAAGGTTCGGACATGTGTTTCAACAGGAACATAGGTCTGAATCTCGAAAGATTATCAGAGAATGTAATGAAGTAAAAAGAACCGGTCTTGGTATGTGTAGACAGGTGACTTACATACATCAACATGTATCATCCCAAGAGTTCACTAACTCTTTCTCTGCTTCCAGTAAACAGAGCTGGTGTCATTATATCTTTGTGACATGACTGGCAAGTTTCACAAGATGTAAATTCAAACTGATTTAAATATGCATCTGAATGTAACTTCAGCTAGTCGGGTCGCATTGATATGACCTAGTCTACAATACCTCAAGAAGGATTCGTTCATTTCTGAACTCTTCCTCTTGTGTGTGTTCTGTATACTAAGAACTGTAGTTTTATTTAGAACATCAATGCTTTTAGATAACGTGCCTGATCCGATCAACTTTTGATATAGGAAATGTTCAAAACATTATCCAACTATACATAATTTTATCATTTCTTTACTACTAAAGAGATAGATATGATTTTGTATATCAGGTTCGGTATCTAATAACATTCGTTCAGAATCAATGTATTGGTAATACAGGGTGACAGTGACCAACAGACTTGGCTGCAACTCTTGCCCCGTTTTCTGCCTCATGAAACTTATCACCCGTTCTCAGTTCTCTGTAATGTACACACCCGAAGATGATGCATCAGCATGCACTCTCTTCGTTTGGGCAGCACGGGAATTCTGGTATTCCCCAAATTCATGCTCTGTCTTATAACAATTATAAGGTGGAGCGGGACCAACGTTCCCCAGCTCAGTATAACAAGCGGGTTCGGTCAATAATCCGTTTTATTAGCTTGATTAAGGCGTGATATGGTCGCTACCTGGAGAGAGAGAGAAGAAAACACTCAGCGTGCGCTCTTGCAAGAATAGATTGGTTATTATTTTATCTAATCAGGATGGCTCCCACTGCTTTTTATCAAATCTTCCTTCAAACCCTAAAAGGAAAGACTAGCCGGGATTAATTACACACTACAAGTTCGCCAATCTTTCAGCCAGGCCAGTGTCGGTACTTTGAGGGAGGTCCCCCGTGCTTTCGCACGAACCTAATTAATGTAAACCTCGTTTTCCCAGAGGCGTAACCTCGTTAACACCTTTCTAGACACCTACTTGATCGGCTAATTGTAATGTGTAAAACTCTCCCAGGAGTAACTCTTACTCGCAGCGGGTATCGGGATCCAACTATCTCATAGAAGGTATGCAATCTCATTGCAAATTTCAACACTTGAAATTCCCGATAATATTTTGCCCCGAACGATCTATGACCTTGACAAGGTCAACAAACCATAGACCGCAAGTCAAGTTCAACCCGTCATTTCTTGATTGAATCAAACCCACCCAGACGACCCTTGACAAGGTCAACAAGGCCGCACGACTACCCTAACCCAATCTGCATCATATGCATAAGCAGATAAATACTGGTTAGCTACCGCACACTGCGCCTTGACAAGGTCAACAAACGCAGCACGAATACTAAACAGGATTTATCCGAAATGATGGAGGGCTACGACAGGTTTTTCTAAAAACCTATTGCATAATGAACTTGATATCGTTGTAGGATCGAATGATTTTAAAAATGGAGTGCTTTTGAGGTTTTTCTAGTTTTGCTAAAGGAGTCACTCCCGGTGAAGGGATCGTCGGTCCTTTCCTCGTCGAATGAGGTGCGGGATATATCATATATATCTCTGTGCAAAGCAAGAACTCTTAAAAGCAATCAAAAGACAAAACGAGTGTGTAGCATCTGCCAGTTATTGCTAAAGGAGTCACTCCCGGTGAAGGGATCTCGGTCCTTTCCTCATCGAATAAGGTGCAGGATATATCACATATACCGCTGTGCAAAGCAAGAACTGTAGCTACCTGTTTTAATTTTTGAAATTCGATTCTACAACATCTTAGGTTTCTTTTATTTCATTAATCACATTAATGAAGTCCCATCATATAAGTACCTAAACATCACAGATAAATACGACGTACACTTATGCCATCCGCATTCGCCTCGATGTCCCCTCGTGCACCGTTAGGTTAGGTAACTAACGGCAGAGCGGGGCAGGGCTAGCGCGGGTGTAAAACATAAGTAACGTCTATATAATATATCATATATACTATATACTGTATCTATCAAAGAACATCACATGATCACATCACAGATATCGCACAGCAGAAGAAATATATGAAATATTGGATATACTAGGACGTCCGTGTTTTCAATACGAGCCAGTATAAAACACGGATTCCACGGTCGTGATGAATAGCCAAACCCACACCCCTAGACCCCTACGAGAGCGGCAAGCAACCCTACCAATTCTAGAGTTAGGAGACCCGGACTCGACTCCTCGAGTTGGTCTCCCACTGGACTCCAGAACCCGGTTACTTGTGCTCCCCTCCTTGGGTCTATTCTAGTGCGGAAAAGTAAATAATATACAAACGGTGACATCTTCCGCAACCTGGAAGTGCCCCAATAAAAGAATATTACATACAAGTTTTTACATGAATGAAAATGAAAAACACTCATCTCACATAAAAAAAACCCGGCTATTCAAACACGACGATCCAATATAACATATCCAGCAACACATAACATCACATGTCATCAACGTAAATAAATATGCGCATCCCAATTGTCGTTAACATATAGCAACGAAACCGGCGATATCACATATTACACTTACGGTCACAGAAAAGAAAGTGTAAAACTACAACAGTTGGAATCCGCAACCACCTCAGACATCGCATGCCTGACCAAATGAATTACTTAGACATCGCATGCCTAACAATTATAAATCCCGCATTTTAGTCTCAAAATCGAAAACACTTTTCAATATCAAGTCGGGCAATTCAACAAGATTCCCGACATACTGATCGAATGCTCGTCGCAAACTTCAGTAGACGGCCGCACCCCCGATACCGTCGACGAAGTGCACCAAGGCGGAACACCGCTACCGCGAGCACCCGAACGGATGCTTTCGGCGACGGGGTTCTCCTACAGTCACTTGGTCGGGGCTATGGAGCGAGGCTGTCTATTAAGTTTACCCGGCGAGTATCCGCGTACGCTACGTGATTGCGACGGACTTTTGATCGTATCAAAATTCCGTGGCAACCGATCAAGTGAGACTAAACTGCTATGTTTGTAACATTCATTCAGTTATCACATAACTATTGTGAATTCCAATTATTGTATCCCATTCCAGATAAACAGAAAATGTTAAACTTTTCGATCGAACAATCGAACACCCAAGTTTTCCCGATACAGATCAACACATGAAACAAGTCTAACAACATTCAGTTCGTGCCTCAGTACCAACGGTCCAGCCGTAGAAGGGTCAAGCCAACGCCTCACATGTGGCACGCCGTACTGCCCCAAACCCGAAGGTTCAAAGGGCAGTTCAAGACGGTCACATAATCGAGTTAAGGTTTGTTGTCTTCTAGAGGGTCCATCGAGTTACTTGCACTACTTAGAACGTCGTTAAACCACGGAAAAATCCAACACTTGGAAATTTCCCGACAGGGGAAAAATTGGGTATTTATATCCGGTCGAACTTTTAACCTATTCTAAAATTTATCCAGAAAGCCACACAGACAAAATTTGAAACCCCGATCGAATCTTTGATTCCCAATACAACCCCAAAATGCTCAACTGTTTACTGCGTATTAAAAATTCCCAGAAAATTTAGAATATTAAAATAGGAATTACTGTGCAAACAGGAGTCAACGAGTCAACAAAACGGCCGCGGAACCGCCGCTACACGTGGGCTTAGGCCGCGGTTCCGCGGCGTTATGACGGAGTTAAGTCTCCGTTTTTCACAGTATTTCATAGAAAACCCTGCTTGATTTTCTGGATATTTTTAATCTTGAAAAATCCACATTTTTAAAATCTGGACAGAGAGCATTTTTGAATATGGGTTTCGGGTTCGTTCGGATTTCAAACTCCGTCGGGACTTCGCCTAAGGCTCTAGCTAGGCTCGAATACCACTGTAGGGTTCCTAGGCATCCTAATGAGGTCTCACAAGGCATCAACCATGCCAATTTCAAAAATCTAGGTGCCGAGAAACCCGACTACGGATCGTTTGCTAGAAAACTAGGCGAAAAAGCTAACTAGTTAACACTTAACTATGAGATACGGAAATACAACCTTTGTAGATCCGGTGCTCCACCTCCATAGCTCCGCAACGAAGTCCTCTCCGCTGTCCAAAAAGAATCCGGGCTCTAGCGTCGACTTCATCGGAGAATAAGCGAGCTAGGTCGTCGATGTCCATGCCGAAGATGATCTACGTCGAAGCATCGCAAGATCAAGCTCTCACTTCACCAAGTCATGAAACTTGTGAAGAAAACACACTCTACTACTTGGCAAGAGGTAGAGGATGAAGAAATAGGAAGTGGGTAGACTTTAGTTTTGGATTTCTCACTCTTTTTCATCACTTGCCATTAAAGGAGCAAGCTTTCTTCATGTGAAGAAAATGAAGAAGAAGAAGAAGCTAATTATGATAAGTTATTTCAAAAAGAAAAGAATAACAATACTTATCATAATATTAACTCTAGTCAAGTGTAGAGAATGAATCATGGTTAGTGGGAATGGTTAGGGTTAAGGATGAGATAAGAATGGTTGACTTGATTAAAGTTTCATGAAGCTTCAACTAAACTCCAAAATAAGCCACCATTCTTATCTCCTTTTCATTTATTTTCCAAAAGAATAAACAAATAAATGAATAAATAAATAATGGGAGAAGAAACAAAACCCTAACCACTCTCACAACCATGGTTTAATCTTCACACAAATCCAAGTTAACATGTATCATCAAACATGATACAATCATGTGCACAAAACTATATCAAATATACAATGTGCACATCCGAGCGAGAAAATCCGTTTAAAGTGAACCGATACTAGTTAATGCAAAGTAATATATCAAATATATAATTATGCATTAAATCATTAAATCAACACTTGATTCAATGATCCGGTCATGTCGCACATAACCGACTGGTATCATTAGTAACAACTTATCGAATCAACACTTGATCCGATAACCCGGCTATATCACATATAACCGATCAATGTCACATCGCGAGAATCGAATACAGTATCACATACTGGTATTATTCTCGGTCCCGCACATATCTCATATGCGCTCCTATTTCGTTTCGCTTGAGCCAGGAAACCTCTGTGTAGGACTCTAAAGACTCGTCAATACGCCGGCAGCAGGCGATGATCATATCAAACACCCACAAGCCGCAAGCGGTCTGCTAAACGTAACGGCCACCCGGGTATTGAGCGATCTGAAGATCGACGAGCAAGCCCGCTCACACTCCAGTGAATCCAACCAGTAACACTACCGTACAGTCCGGTCTGATCGTCTGATATGTCGCATATCCCGCCTAGAGGTGGTAAACGTCAGACCCCAATAGCTCGATAAGTCGTGTCGATATGAGGTCTATAACAATTCGAGAAACTACTGGTAACACTTACCAGTAAATCTCAGCAACCCTGGCCAGGGATTTCCTGTTATAGCCAATCGAACACAGCACAACATCAACTCCCTATACCGGGAGAGACGAATCCCCTCCTATCGCTCATTGCCTCCATGTGACTCGGGACTGTACCCAAAAACCACCGTTTTGCACGCCCTCTTGGACGTGGTAAGGTGGAAATCAAAGCACAGTGGGAACCACACAAGACTCTACGACGATCTCGGGTCAACAGACTACTCTGTACCAGTGTCACCAGAGAACTGCCATCTGACGTGAGGTATAATACCATCTGGGAGTTCTCGGCGAGTCCGTCCAGTGTACCCAGTCTCTACTGAGCACCCGTATATCATCTCTGATGTCAAACACCAATGGATATGGGATCATCCATCGCCCATCTGTATGGGTCGAGAAGGTACACGCTAGCCTACTCTGGTATATCGATGCCCCGTCTCGATACACCCACGACTAGGGACTTTGAAGGATGTACTTATGGACTACCATGTACCCACTAGTATGATCCGCATCATAGTCCAGGTAGTCAAGCACACATCCTAAGGGCTTTACCAACATGTAACAGAGAGACTATCAGTGTACACGTTAAGGTAAAGATCAACCAGATAGCATACTATCATGTCGAGCAAGAAAGTCCTCCCTATATATGTCCCAGCATCCACTACAATATACATCCTATGTATAGTAATGGCCTCTAGGGCATACATATAACTAACAGTATTGACCAAAAGGGAGGTCGATGAGCGAACTCATCCTGACATCCTACTGAGCCTATCAGTGACAATATCCGTACAGTCCGGTCCGTTCGTCTATGAGCATCGCATGGCGGGCCTAGGGGGTTGGTAAAAGTCTGACCCCCAAAAGCGGTACAAGTCGTGTCGGAGTGTAGCCCCGAACACCTGAGATACTACTGGAATACCTACCAGTAAATCTCCTGCCTTGGCCAAGGACTTCGTGTAATGGCTCTCCTAGACACAGCGCGACCTCACCCCCAATACCGGAAGAGACGAACCCCTGCAGATCTGCTCACTGCCTCTATGTGGCTCGAGACTGTACCCAACTAAAACCTGTTTGCACGACTCCTTTGAGCCGTGGTAGGGTAGTAATCAAAGTACAGTGGGAACTCACACGAGACAAATGACGATCTCAGGTCGATGAACTAACCTGTACACATGTCACCAGGGAACTGCTATCTGACATCAGGTATAATACCAACTAGTATGTTCCCGGCGAGTCCTGTCCATTGTACTCATAACCCAATGAGCACATGTATACATCTTAGGTGATCCAACTGAAACCAATGGCTTGTAAGACCGGCCACTGCCCCTCGTCGGGGTCTCGACTATATACACTAGTCTACTCCGTAGTATTGATGCCCTGTCTCGAAAACTCCCACGACTAGGGACCTTTTAAGGATGTGCTTATAGACCCCAGCTCTCACGTATATGATCGCCATCATACTGCTGGCCGTCAAGCAAGAATCCTAAGGGCTCTATCAACGTGCAATAGAGACCTGTAAGGTCACCTGAAGCAGTACACGATGATAAAGATAAACCAGATAGCATACTATCATCTTGAGTAAGACTGTCCTACCGGTATAGGTCCTCCCTCAATCATTGCAATCACGTGCTTGTGATCCAATAATTGACTCTGAGGGCACTATATCCAACACCACTTCATCCGAAGCAACTCAGACACGAAGTTTGCTAGCCGACGTGTCCAAGGTGAAGTAGAGAATGTGTGTGATAACTTTGTCTCAAGTACCCATTGATTCTCAACACATGAGAGTGTATGGATGGAGGTTGAAGATGATGCTATTAGTGGAAATGGTGAGCTAAAGGAAGAAGAAGAAGAAGAGGCTTTCTTTTTCTATTGTGTTGTGTTGATAAAATGAGAGCAAGAAATAATAATACAAGAGCAAACCCGAAGCCTATGGCTGCCCTCTCTCTCTCTCCATCCATCAATTCAACACAATAAACAAATCCTAATGTGACATTAGCACAAATAAAGAGACCATGAGTCACTAAACATATCCATGTCACATTAAATGCACCTCATCATGAACTAAGCTCATAATTTCCACCAAAATAAACATTAACCCAAATGTTTAGTCCAACAAAAAGATACGGCAATATCTAAAGTAAACTCGTGACGGATCACAAAGATACCCCTCACCTGTATATACATACCTGCATCCGTATTCCGTCTGAATGCGAATGCGATGAGACTAAAGTAATCCAACAAATCTAATACTAGGATCCGGCTTAAACCAAAGCCCACTGGTATGATCCGTCCGATCATGATCCGTGCACGACTGCACGTATATGATCGAACCCTGCCATAATACCATGCGGCCTCTACAACATTTCGCCCGAAACTTGAGAAACTGTCTGTGGGGGACTCTAAAGACTCGTCAATATTTTGGCTGTGGATTTAACCACTAGCACGTCAGTGGTACTAGTTGTACATAACGGGCTACCAGGTATTGACCAAAAGGGAGGTCGATGAGCAAACTCATCCTGACACCCTACTGAGCCTGTCAGTGACAATATCCGTACAGTCCGGTCTGTTCGTCTATGAGTATCGCATGTCGGGCCTAGGGGGTGGTAAAAGTCAGACCCCTAAAGGCGGTACAAGTCGTGTCGGAGTGTAGCCCAGAACACCCTGAGATACTACTGGAAAACCTACCAGTAAATCTCCTGCCTTGGCCAAGGACTTCGTGTAATGGCTCTCCTAGACACAGCGCGATCTTACCCCCAATACCGGGAGAGACGAAACCCCTGCCGATCCGCTCACTGCCTCCATGTGGCTTGAGACTGTACGCAACTAAAACCTGTTTGCACGCCTCCTTTGAGCCATGGTAGGGTAGTAATCAAAGTACAGTGGGAACTCACATGAGACAAATGACGATCTCAGGTCGATGAACTAACCTGTACACATGTCACCAGGGAACTGCTATCTGACGCTAGGTATAAAACCAACTAGCATGTTCCCGGCGAGTCCAGTCCGGTGTACTCATAACCCAATGAGCACCTGTATACATCTTAGGTGATCCAACTGACACCAATGGCTTATGAGACCGGCCACCGCCCCTCGTCGGGGTCTGGACTGTATACACTAGTCTTCTCTGGAGTATCGATGCCTTGTCTCGAAACTCCCACGACTAGGGACCAATTTAAGAATGTGCTTATAGACTACCCAACTCTCACGTATATGATCGCCATCATACTGCTAGTAGTCAAGCAAGAATCCTAAGGGCTCTTTCAATGTGTAATAGTGATCTGTAAGGTCACCTAAAGCTGTACACGATGATAAAAATAAACCAGATAGCATACTCTCATCCTGAGTAAGACTGTCCTTCCGGCATAGGTCCTCCCTCAATCATTGCAATCATGTGCCTGTGATCCAATAATTGACTTTGAGGGCACTATATCCAACAATATCATGATGCAGCAATCCTACTGTATAGTAACATGGCAATTATCGATGATGAAGTGTGTGAGCCGGCAAATCTGTGTATGTGTAACATACGCATCATCGATAATGGTGTAAGTATACTAACACAGGTACATGCAATGCAATGATAATATCATGAATGCGGCATAAAGTAAATCATCAGCTAAAAGCCATAAGGTATACATAACTATCATATGTCTGAGTCGGTGAATCTATCAATCGGCATCTAGCCTCACCACATCCCGTACGATATACTCCATCGTACGGCATCCTCTAGTCAAGGATATGGATCAAACCTCAAGTCAAACTCATCACGTACGGAAAATCATCATATGGCGGCATTAAGCTATCAGGGATCCTATCATCCTATAAGACGAGGAGGGTATGGACCTAACGTCTCGTACGGCTATCACTCATGATTCACAACATACAAATATCTCTATATATCTATGTCCCAGGTCACATCCGCAATAATCTCATATCAGGGGACCGGCAGGGTATAAATCATCTCAGTCGACTCGCATCCGTATACCAACATAATCACCAAATCATCATATCGTGTCATATATCCTTTTCATCGCATTTATATCCCTCATCGAGTCAATTTTACAAATACATTCTACCTTTACTATAAGCATAAGTATCTAATCTAATATACATACCCGAATCATACAACAGTTTTTGAAAGATGCGAATCGTAGTTTTGAAAGTAGGAGCTACGGTGTTTTTAAGGACAAGATATCATTTGAAAATCCTTAACATCTCTTAAGGTATCTTTTTAAAAATATGCATACGATTCTTCAGTTTGGAAATAGGTATGGTTCGGATGACACACCTACGTCGACTATCTAGTCCTATAGTACCTAAACCGCAATATCGTCAAATATCATCCTCAAGTTCCGTCATCACATACTAGTCGTATCATATCACTTCTAGCTATCCTTAGTTTATAATATGGTTTCACTAACAATCTTTTAACTCTAACCCTAGTTTCCTAATCTATGTTTTCTTAACCATATTCTACAAATCGGTTTCCAACAAAACTTTGCGGGGGTGCTATACACCATCCACCCGACTTCCCCCATGGATATAGATCCACTCACCTTGGTCTTCGCTTGCCGAAGTCGATGACGCCACGCTCCGTCGCCTCGGAATCCACGCGAAGGTACCTACAATAACAACACATATCGCAACGCTATTAAAATCAAGTTCTAAAAACAGAAACGGCACACGGATCGCCTATAGGTTAGAACCTATAGCCCACGCATGCAAAACCAACAAATTATCCCTAGTTGTTGATGTACAAACATCTAACAACCAAATATAATATCAATACAAGAATCCAAATTTCAGAACACGGAAAACACGAAAACAGCAATATAGGAAAACCACCCCAGATTTTGACTCAGGTCAAACTAGCCAAAGTTGCATATAGGGTTGCTCTAGATATCACCTAAGGGAACTACCAACCAAAATATACACCAAACACCCACCACTTGGCCGCAATTTGCGACCAAGTAGAATAAATCTGCGGCCACTTAGTGAGGGGAGAGTCTCGGGTCTCTAGGGTACACTCACAATCACCTGCCTACCTCACTGTATTTGCTAAATTATTTTTAGTGCCCCCGGATTACTCCAGATTTCTATATACCCTTACAAATCAACACAAAACCGACATAATGCATTCCTAAATCCGTATTTTGGTTTCTATACTCAAATCCAGGTCTTAAACGGCCACTCAACAGCCACTCAAATATCACCAATCCACAATTTCACTCAAACCCTCGTTAGGATTTTCCAAGTTCACAAATCCACAACTTAAACCCATTTCTAACTAACTAGAATATAAAGAAACTTAAAACTATCTAAATGGTAGAAATTATACCTCATGGATGCAACTCAAGAAAAACCCTAGCTCCTCAAGATTGTCAAAATCTAACTTTTCTTGGTCCAATGTGGAGGAGAAGGATGTGATCGATTTTAATGAAAGGGGTTTAGGGTTTTGATGAATATTTTGAGATGATATCATGGGGTGAAGGTGGAGGGAAGTGAGGAAGAAGAAGGAGAAGAAAATGATGGGGGAGGTGAAAATAAGGCAGCCCCTTTCTCTCCTCTCTTATTCTCACCCACTCTTTCATCTATTTACCCTTTTACCCTTTTCTCTTTTCTTTTCTCATTTCTTTTAAAACCAAACCATAAAATACCCAAAACAACATATAACCAAAATGCAACATGACATGGTGCACTAGCCATGAAAAACTGTAGAAACACGGATTTGGCTTAATCGCGATTAACAGTGCACTAATCGGTTTTTTATCGAAACTGCATATAACAATTTTAAAAATGCCAAACCCTTTAAATATACTATTAAATGAATAAATCATTTTAATTTCCATTTATTTCACAATTGTTGGTATATATTTATACCCTTTTACGAAAACCCCAATTTCGCAAATCGGGCAGTTTTCGAGAAATATATTATTTTAATATTAAATTCCAAAAATAATATTTTATATTTTCTGAAATGTTACACTGAGACATCATTCTTATCATATTATGTCCAAGAGTTATGTCCCTAAAGCCTTCATCTCATATCTCGATATACATTCAATCATTAATATCACCCCTAACTATCTTTTAACCACATCTATAGTTTTCAAGTGTAAGTTTCCCCTACAGTATTCTATGTATATATCAGTTCCATTCAAAATTTGTGAGTGTACTATACGCCATCCACCGAACTTTCCCGGTAGATATAAATCTACTCACCTGCTAAACTCTTCATGTCAGGGCCCGAAAGGTACGAAACATGAATAGCACTTAAATTACGAAACATCTCAAGGCGTACGCAATCTAAGTAAGCCAAAGCCCAAAAATTAAAACCCATTAAGCAATAGAGTGAAGGAAAAACCCATTTATTGAAAGTGATTTTAATCCAATAAATCACATCAAGTCTTTGTAAAAGCAACATCCATTTTTCCGAAAATTTCGGCAGAGTCTCCTTTATAAAAACTGGCCCCCAAATGGGTACAAAACAGGAATATATGAATAACATGAAAAAAAGGCATCCCCAAGCGGGAGCTAGCTCTTCGCCGAAGCGGACTCAAATCCCACGCAATATAAATCAGCAATGTGCAAAATAATTAATAAGGCACAAATAATAAACATCATGTCGGCTCAAGTGAGCTCGACCCCAAAATACAACATAAAAGTCCACAAATCTCACTGCCTCGTCTAGGTCAATATACATCAATACAATAACAAGTACAGTACATACAGTAGATGGAGTGCTCTAGATATAAGGAATATACAAGGTGGAAACAAAATAATATCATAACCTACCTACGAGCAAAAGTCTCAAATCCAGGCAAAAGGAGCAAGTGCGTCCGCCGCTACTGTGCTGACGGAGCGGACCTGCAAAAAGGCTGTAGCACAACGGGGGTAAGTTGCCAACTCGTGAGTAATAAATAACATCTATAGAGGCTATCGTAAGCATGCACGCAAGTGTCATAACATCAACAATACTGATATGGCATGATATACTAGCAGATATGTATGCAACATGAATCAATGTATAATACTAATCTGGCATGATGTACTAGCAGGTATGTATGCAACATGAATCAACTCGTGATCTGAATATGTGGATATAAGAAATCATTGTTTTCTTCTTAGAATCTGTTCCCCTCCGAACACAGAGACGCGACCTCGCAGGTTCGTCTTGCCTGAAATTCGGGGCAGATGCTAATTGGTGCTATCCGTCCACCTCTCCGAAAATGCCAAGTTGATTTATGGCACCGTGTATCGAAGGTTTAAACGGATGCGGCCGATGTACCAGACTTCGTCAGATTCCCCCTCGCTTGAGGGGTTTTTGATTGTGGGGACGCTCTTCTCTACAGGAGCAAGCCCCTGCAGTTAATTACGCTACCGCATCACGGTAACAACTTTCTCCTTCTCTATATGGTCACTCCGTGTCGTGGGTGTTTGTTTTGTGTTTAGTTTCCCGTAGATTGTATACGGAGACTAAGTTATGTTGTCGCCCGTAGGGCGTGGACTAGTCTAAATCCGTATCTTTCTTAGATTTGGGTTTGTGGGGGGTTGTGTTTAAGGATACGTTAGCATTATTTGAGGCTAAGATCAACTTAAACGTTTGTTAAGGATACGTTAGTATAATTTTAGACTAAGATCAACTTAACGGGATCGTTTAGATCCGACAAGAGAGCAATTGGACTCTATTGTTTAGTTTAGTGACATTGCGGTCGATAATTAGTTTAAGGACATTACGGTCCATTGTTAGTTTTAAGACATTGCGGTCGTGGTTAAGGACATCATAGTCCGTGAGTTTAGGGACCTCACAGACCGTTATTAGTTTTAAGACATCACGGTCGAGGTTAAGGACATCATAGTCCGTGAGTTTAAGGACCTCACAGTCCGGTGTTGGTTTTAAGACATCACGGTAGAGGTTAAGGACATCATAGTCCATGAGTTTAAGGGCCCTATAGTCTGATGTTAGTTTTAAGACATCACGGTCGAGGTTAAGGACATCATAGTCCGTGAGTTTAGGGACCTCACAGTCCGGTGTTAGTTTTAAGACATCATGGTCGAGGTTAAGGACATCATAGTCCGTGAGTTTAAGGACCTCACAGTCCGGTGTTAGTTTTAAGACATCACGGTCGAGGTTAAGGACATCATAGTCCATGAGTTTAAGGACCCCACAGTCCGTAAAATGTGTGGTCGTCGGGACCCGTCACCTCTTTGAAGACGTTGAGGAATTACAACGACAAATATCAAAAGAGTGAAGAGATGTACCCTTGAACCGGGGTGTAAATTGATTAGAAGAGTAGATGTGCTCAGTTCAATTTAAATTGAGGACTTATGGCCAGAATTGGGCTAAGTCCGGTTTAAAATGTTTAACATTTTTATTTATGTTCTGCCTGTTAGGCCTATATTTGGGCTCTGCCCTTTTAATAATGCCAAGCATTGGGCTCTGACATTGGATGCAATTAAATGCATAGCATTTATCAGGAGCAAAATGATGTTCTGACAGTGCTCCACATGGCGCGTCAGGCGCTTTGTGCCAATTAAAGAGCGCATTGCGCTAGCGCACATGAGGGTGACAGTGTCGCGCTTAGCGCTAAGTGCGAGTTTGTTAGCGCACTGCGCTTTAAATTCATGAGCGCGCTACGCTGGTTCATGGATGCGCCAGTGAATGACACGTGGCGCGCTTGGCGCTGAGCGCCAACCCAAGAGCGCAGTGCTCTGTTTTCAGGAGCGCAAAGCGCAGATCGTTTCTGTGGTTGACACGTGGCAGGTTTTGGCGCTGTGCGCCGGTCCAATAAGCGCAAGGGCGCAGTTCAAGAGTGCAAAGCACTTTCCAGTAGCGCAAAGCGCATCAGATCAAATTTAATATCAAAGAACAAGTTTTTTGTTCTTCAAAGGACGCCTTGCCTCAAGATCCAAGAACCAAAGTTCTTGTTTTTATTAAAAGGCTCTACCTTTATAGATCAGAAGATCTGTGAATGAAGTAAAGTACTTCTTTTTATATATTTTTTTATGATTAGGTCTTTTGATCTTTTCTTTTTAATCAAAGACCTTGGTCTTTTTTTTATAGATCTAAGATCTTTTTAGAAGACGTTTCTTCTTTTTACGAGATGTTTTCATCTCTGTTGTTCAAGAATTAATTCTTTACCTTGAAAGATGAAGAAATGATCTTCTTTTTTCTAAAGGCTTGCCTTTCTTTTCTTTGAGTTTTCTCAAAGTTTGCAAAGGATTTTCTCTATATGAGACTTGAAGTCTTGGGGCCTTTATATAGGGCCAATTGATTTGTTAAATTAGTTGAAGAGATCTTTCTCTGATTGATTTGGGGATATTTCCCCACCGTTGGATCTTTGATCCTAGGTTTTCTGTTTTACAGAAGGCAATCTTCTTGTTTTCAAAAAGATTGGAAAGATCTTTCCAGAACAGAATTTTAATTCTTATTAATTAATAATTTATTATTATTAAATCTTTTGATCTAACGGTGGGGAATTCTTTTAATTCCAGCGCTGGCGCACTTGGCGCTAGCGCACTTGCGTTTGACACGTGGCGCGCAGTGCAGAGCGCAGCGCAACTGCGCTAGCGCACCCGTGCTTGACACGTGGCACAGAGCGCAGCACAACTGTGCGCGCCCGTGTTTGACATGTGGCGCGCAGCGCGGAGCACGGCGCAACTGCGCTAGCGCGCCTGTGTTTGACACGTGGCGCACAGCGCAGAGCGCAGCGCAACTGCGCTAGCGCACCCTTGCTTGACACGTGGCGTACAGCGCAGAGCACAGCGCAACTGCGCTAGCGCGCCTATGTTTAACACGTGGCGCGCAGCGCAGAGCTCTGGATCTGAAACGTTGCTTCAACTTTTAAAATTTGAATTTTGAAACAGAGCTTTGCTCTTATTGGGGTGCGCTGCCTAGGGCGCAGCGCTCTTGGCGCTGGCGTGTCTGCTTTTGACACGTGGCGCGGAGCGCGCAGAGCGTTGGACCTGAAGCATTGCTTCAATTTAAATTTTGAACTTTGAAACAGAGCTTTGCTCTGATTGGGGGTAAGGAAGCGTCGCTTCATTCCAAATCTTGGAATTTGAACAGAGCTTTGCTCTGATTGGGAGAAGCAGAAGCGTCGCTTCATTTTTAAAACAGAGCTTTGCTCTTTTTGGGGGAAACAAATGCCCCCCCCACCGTTGCACTTACGTGGCCCAAACGTGAGCGCAGCGGTGGCAACATCTCAGTCGTTAGATCAACTCAGAAGTTGAAGAGGCGTTTCAGTGCCTATAAATAGGACCATTGGTCCCTTAGATGATTTTCATCTCCTCCTTGAGAATTATCTCTTCGTCAGAGCATTGCTCTCCTGTTAAAAAAAACTTTCAAGAGTCCAAACTCTGTTAAAATTTAGGTCAAGTTTAAAACTTTCACTAGATTAGGGTTTTACCTATTAATAGAGTTTTGCTCCTCATAAATCTAAAGAGATCTAAAGGGAACCCTATTAGGGTTCCATTAATAGAGCTCTGCTCTCTGACAGGATTTCACTTATGATTTCTTAATTCATTAATGGAGCTTTGCTCCTTTCAAATCATATAGAAGAACTCTTAAGAGTTTTTCATGGATCTTGAAAATTAAAAAATGGAATTTTATTATATCATCTTCTTAGAGCAAGGCTCTCAATGTTCTCGGGGGATTTCTTTAAATTCTCCTCATAATTGATTTTGACGGGTGTCACTCCTATTTACAGAGCATTGCTCTCGAGGAGTTTAACTCCCCGTGTCTGTTTTTTAATAAGAATTTGCTTAATCAATCTGTCCGCTGATTTTTGTTGATTTTCTTTTTTTCAGGAATAATGGACGCTCATATGTATGATCTCGACGAGATTATCTCTTACGGAGACATCCGCTCACTCGGCCGTTCTCAGAATCGAGAATTCACAAACGCCGAGTGTGCCGAAATCATGAGTCGCTTTGATGCATATGATGGTAGACTGCTTCCTCGATGTTCCTCTCTCTTGAAGCTTATCGTGGGATCAATCTGGGAAGCGCTTCCCTTGTTCTGTACTGGTGTGCCACTTGGGGCGTTGGATGCCGCCGAGGATAAGGTGCACTCGGTGTATCCGATGAGCCTAATCTCAAAGAGAAGGTGAGATAACCTTATCGATCTCCTGCATCAAGCTTTTCAACAGTCTGCAATACTTGCTGCCTATCGGAGGGAGGAGGACATCCGTGAGGATCCCGACGCTTGTGATTGCGAAAGAAAGCATACTAGAATGGTTCGAAAGTCCTGGAAGATTCTGGACAAGGTCACTTTTGAATTCCTCAATCCATGCCCTGGGTCCGAGGTTTTACCATTGTAACCATCTCGATAATGTTTTTGTTTACTAGTTTTATAATTGTAAGAACTTTTTCGCAGTATGAATGGCAATTTTTTTATTTCAGCGTGTTTTATTTTATGTATTAAATCTTTCGCACATGCCTGAATGAGTATGCCTCGGACGCTTAATTAAATGCAAATCAGATATTCTTTATGTCGCTTTCTTCTCCTTGCTGTGTTGTTGCCATGTGATTTTAGATAGTATATAACTATCAGTCTTGGATTCTTTGTAGAGTGGTGATGGCTTAGAAAACAGGGTTAGGATATGTCACCTAAGACTTTTCAACTCTATGAGCCGTGAGGGTCTCATAAAGAATTTTCTCCCTACGGGTCGAGAGGATCCCGTAGGTGTAATTTTTTTTTTAAGAATCGTGAGGATCCCTAATTGTGTTTTCTCTTGAAAGTCGTAAGGATCTCACCAGAGAATTTTCTTCCTTACGAGTCGTGAGGACCCGCAAGTGATAGATGAAGTTGTCCTTATCCGCATTTCACGGAGTCAGGGGTTGCTCTGGGTGCTTTCCACGGTTCACTGCCGTGTTTGGCAGGACCAGGGTCTGCTCTGGACGTTTTCCAGGATTCCGTAGTTTAAAGACATCGCGGTTGAGGTTAAAGACATCATAGTCCGTGAGTTTAAGGACCTCACAGTCCAATGTTAGTTTAAGACATCACGGTCGACGTTAAGGACATCATAGTCCGTGGATTTAAGGACTCCACAGTCCAATGTTAGTTTTAAGACATCGCGGTCGAGGTTAAGGACATCATAGTCCGTGGATTTAAGGACTCCACAGTCCAATGTTATGCGTGGTTGCCGGGACCCGTCGCCTCTTTGAAGACGTTGAGGAATTACAACGACAAATATCAAAGGAGTGACGAGGTGTACCCTTGAACCAAGGTGAAATTAGCTTAAAATCATTATGGTTGATTGTTAGTTTTAAGACATCACGGTCGAGGTTAAGAACATCATAGTCCGTGATTTTAAGGACCTCACAGTCCGACGTTAGTTTTAAGACATCACGGTCAAGGTTAAGGACATCATAGTCCGTGGATTTAATGACTCCACAGTCCGATGTTTGCTCTGGATGCTTCCCATGGGTTCACTGCCGTGTTTGGCGAGGACCAGGCTCCGCTCTGGATGCTTCACACGGGTTCACTGCCGTGCTCTGCGAGGACCAGGATCCGCTCTAGACGTTTTCTGCGGAGTCAAAAGTGACGTTATCCGCGTTCTACGTAACCAGGAATTTTCTCTAGATGCTCCCCACGGGTTCACTGCCGTGTTCGGCGAGGACTAGGCTCCGCTCTGGATGCTTCACACGGGTTTACTGCCGTGCTTTGCGAGGACCAGGATCCGCTCTGGACGTTTTCCGCGGGGTCAAAAATGACGTTATCCGCGTTCCACGTAACCAGGAATTTTGCTCTAGATGCTTCCCATGGGTTCACTGCCGTATTTGGCAAGGACTAGGCTCCGCTCTGGATGCTTCACACGGGTTCACTGCCGTGCTCTGCGAGGACCAGGATCCGCTCTGGACGTTTTCCGCGGGGTCAAAAGTAACGTTATCTGCGTTCCACGTAACCAGGAATTTTGCTCTAGATGCTTCCTGTTGGATATAGTGCCCTCAGAGTCAATTATTGGATCACAGGCATGTGATTGCAATGATTGAGGGAGGACCTATGCCGGTAGGACAGTCTTACTCAAGATGATAGTATGCTATCTGGTTTATCTTTATCATCGTGTACTGCTTTAGGTGACCTGACAGGTCGCTATTACACGTTGATAGAGCCCCTAGGATTCTTGCTTGACTGCCAGCAGTATGAGGGAGATCATATACGTGGGAGCTGGTAGTCTATAAGCACATCCTTAAAAGGTCCCTAGTCGTGGGAGTCTCGAGACAGGGCATCGATACTCCAGAGTAGACTAGTGTATACAGTCGAGACCCCGACGAGGGGCGGTGGCCGGTCTCACAAGCCACTGGTGTCAGTTGGTTCACCTAAAATGTATATAAGTGCTCATTGGGTTATGAGTACACCGGACAGGACTCGCCGGGAACATGCTAGTTGGTCTTATACCTGACGTCAGATAGCAGTTCCCTGGTGACATGTGTACAGGTTAGTTCATCGACCTGAGGATCGTCATTTGTCTCGTGTAAGTTCCCACTGTACTTTGATTACTACCCAACCACGCTCAAAGGAGACGTGCAAACAGGTTTTAGTTAGGTACAGTCCCGAGCCACATGGAGGCAGTGAGCGGATCTTCGGGGGTTCGTCTCTCCCGGTATTGGGGGTAAGGTCGCGCTGTGTCTAGGAGAGCCCTTACATGAAAGTCCTTGGCCAAGGCAGGAGATTTACTGGTAGGTATTCCAGTAGTATCTCAGGGTGTTCTGGGCTACACTCTGACACAACTTGTACCGCTTTTGGGGGTCTGACTTTTACCAACCCCCTAGGCCCGCCATGCGATGCTCATAGACGAACGGACCGGACTGTACAGATATTGTCACTGACAGGCTCAGTAGGGTGTCGGCATGAGTTCGCTCACAGACGTCCCTTTTGGTCAATACCTAGTGGCCCGTTAAGTATTGGCTAATACCTCTGACGTGCTAGTGGTTAAATCCACAGCCATAGTATTGACGAGTCTTTAGAGTCCCCCACATTCAGTTGCTCAAGTTTTCGGGCGAAACGCTGTAGAGGCCGTATGGAGATATGGCAGGGTTCGATCAGATACGTGCGGTATTGCACGGATCATGATCGGACGGAAAATACTAGCGGGCTTTGGTTTAAGCCGGATCCTAGTATTGCACAGTGTAGATTTTGTCTCAGTGTATTTGTATTCGGTCGGAATACAAATGCGGGTATGTATATACAGTGGCAGGGTTTTCCTGTAATTTATTACGGGATCAGTTTTTTGGAGTTACCAGTTTGTTTTCCGTTTCAGCCATATTTCTTTATATCTTTCATTTGGCTGAAAATTGGTGGAGGAGGGCTTATTTGCATTTGTGCAAATAGGCATTTTGGAGGGTTGTCTTTGCTTATCTTTGTATCATGATAATTCCTCCACCATTTGACTTCTTCTTCTTCTCATCATGGTTGTTGATGATTAGTTGATGGAGTATTGGTTTTGGTTGTTGATCATTGCTTGACTTTGGAGTAATGATGATGGTTGGTTGAGTGTGGGTTTTGAGTGTGTGATCATTTCCTTTCATGATAACTTTTTTGATCTCTCTCTCTTGCATTATTCTTGTGAGACTCTCCCTCATTCTCCCACTCTCTTCTCCTCACCTTGTCATGGCCGGCCAAGCCATATAGGGGCTGTCCAATTTTTGGTAGTGGGGATTTTTGCTCTTCATGCTTGCTAAAATCCCAAGTTCATCACAAAATTCTACCACTTCATTTCCTCCACCAAAATGGCAACCTCCTACAACCCCAAATGAGACATAACACTCTACACTATATTCTACAGCAAATCTTGGGCATGTCGACTCACCAGCTTCGTGCCCGAGTTGCCTCGGACCAGAGGCGAGAGCCCGTAAAAGAAGCCGGCGACGTGGTGCCCTTCCAGCGACTTGGTGGAGACCGGAGATTCCGCGGGGAGATCGGGACGACGACGAGAAGACCGAAGGACACGGATCGATCGGTATATCTCTCTAACCGTTCTTTAGTTAGCTAGGACTGGTTTAATGGCCCGATCCGAGTTTATAGTGCGCGGTGGTGCCGGTTTAAAAGGTTAAAGTAAATCATCGCTTCCGCACTCCGGCGTCGGATTGACGGCCGGAGCGCCGCCGTGCACTTACAGTGGTATCAGAGCCTCACCATTAACCTAGTCTAGCTTGGTCTAACGTGTTTACATCTTCGATCGAACAAAATTCCAAAACCCGCGTTTTCTAAAGTATCAGTTTCTGTCGAAATAATTTTGGCTCCAAAAATTTTTCAGGTTGTTTCAGAATACTGTGCAGGGATTTCTAAGCACTCTGTGAAAATTTGGTCGCGTGATCTCATTATACCACCGCGGAACCACGGCCAAACCCATGCTTAGGCCGCGGTTCCGCCGCTATTTAGCCTCTTCACTGGACCAATTTTTTACAGAGGGTCTTGGACAGGGAAATTGGGGTTTTGGAATATTCTTTTTGGGCCCAGAATATCTTTAAGTGCTACAGTAGTGCTTGGGGGCCCACTTGGTAAAATTTGATCGATCGAAAATTTTAAACACATTAGTTCATAGTATTTACATTATATCTGCGACCGTGAATGTCACTTGATCGGTAAATCCTGTCTAACTGCTATAGCCCGGTTAGATGGATTTGCGAACGTGACATTCACGTTGATGTTCTGTGATTGTGCTGTGATGTTGCGGATTGGTCGTGGGGGATAGCCTGGATGCAATGCTAGTACAGTTTTGGTTGTATTATGTACATTTGATGTCGCGGGGCGAGCATCCGACATGTGGACTGCCGTCACTGCCTGTTTGTATTATTCTTTTGGGGCACGACCGGGTCGAGGTCGATGTACCCATTGTATGTATATTTTACTTTCTGTACTAGGATTGCCCCGCGGAGGGGTGCACGGATAGCCGGGTTCTAGAGGGCAACGAGCCCGCATCTCATGGCACTGAGACGGAGGGGGCTTCACTCTAGAATTGGCAGGCTATTCGCCGCACCCGTAGGGGGTACAGGTTGACCCAGGAGGGGTGCCCAAGTTACCGGATTCCGTGAAGTGCTGGGTGGTCCATTCATGTTGCTGAAGGGGGCTGCCTCGCTTCAGGTTTTGGTGGGTAACTTGCCGCGCCCGTAGGGGTCTAGGATTTTATTGCACAGGCTATCCACACGACCAGGGGAACGTCGGGTTTCAGTAGCGGCTCTGTGAAACCCGGGGATCCCAGATATCTGTATTGTTCTGTGATGCTGTACATTTCTGTGATGTTGCATTTTATCACGCCTTGAGCGAAATATTATATATTGATATATATACTAGTAGATGTTGTATATGTTTTGCATCCGCGCTAGTCCAGTCCCCGCTCTGTCGTTAGTTAGTTAACCTAACGGGTAATGACGGGACCCAGTGGCGAATGCGGATGGCATATACGTACGTCATTATTTTCATTCTTTATTGGTGTGATCAATTGATGGGACTGTATTGATTCGGATCAATGCAAGTTAAAAAAACCTAATCTAATGTTGTTGGAACATTTTTCAAAAAGCTTTTATTGCAAGGACGTTCACTTTTGTTTTGCACAGTGGTATTCAGTTGGAATATCCTGCTCCTCAGTCGACGAGGCAAGGGCCGAGATCCCTTCACCGGGAGTGACCCCTTGGACAAAAGTTTGCGTCAGGGCAATAACTTCACTATAGCCGATTACTTTTGCTTTGCATCGTGGTATTCAGTTGGAATATCCTGCACCTCATTCTACGGGGAAAGAGCCGAGATCCCTTCACCGGGAGTGACCTCTTTAGCAAAGGTTTTCGTCACTATATTTTTAAAAGCTATCCGGTTCCTTCAACGATATCAATTTCATTACGTTAAAGGTTTTCTCCAGAAACCATTCGTAGCCCTCCGTCGTTTCACATGGATAGTCAATCAGTATTCAAGCTATGTTTGTTGGCCAAAGTCAAGGCATAGTGATTGGTAGCTATTGGGTATTCATGTGCAGCATAGATAGATGCGTTGGTTTGGGGCAGTCGTATAGCCTTGTTGGCCAAAGTCAAGGGCTTGTGCGGGTGGGCTCAAATTAACCTGGAGAATGACGGGTAGAACTTGACATGTGACTTATGATTTGTTGGCCAAAGTCAAGGTCATAAGAGCATGGGGCAAAAATCACATCGGGAGTTTCAAAAGAAACTGAAACTTGCCAGATATGCACATACCTTCTGGAGTATGATAGCGTGAGCGGATTCCGTCATGTTATCATGCGGTGATAGTTGGATCCCGATTCCCGCTGATGAGTTGGTTTACTCCTCGGGACATCCCGACTAATTCTTCTTTTAGGTTTGGAGGAGAATTTGACGGTACAGTGGGAGGTTTCCAGATTAGATAAATTGGTAACCATTCTGATCTAGGTTAGAGTGCACGCTGAGTGTTTCTTTTCTCTCTCTCTTTGGAAGCGACCATTGACCCGACCCTAAGACTATAACTCAGTGACCAAGTTAACCGAACCTTCTTAAACACTGGCTTTTGGATTGTCAGAGTTGCAAACCTCATTGCCACTCCTACTTTTACCTTTTTCTCCAGGACACCCCGTATTACTACGAACGTCCACTTCCATTGGACAAAACCATCGTATGGTTATATACGAACTCGAAGGAATTTATTCGAGGATGGTTTCCGGTTCTGGAGAAAACGAATAGGACTATTCAGTTGTCTTTTCCTTTGTACCTTCTCTCTAGTTGCGAGTACTCCTTGGTTTAGGAGATAGTACACCTATTACGCAAATTGGATAGTCTTCTTCCAAACCATAGGCAGGTGCCGAACGGTAGGGAATGAAGAAAACCAATTAGCCTGAACGGTGTACAGAAGGTATTATGTAAAGACAAAGAAAGGGATTAGAAGGAGGGCAAAGTAAATTGCGACTGCTATTCACGACCAAACCAAGCATTTCATTACCACTCCCACATCACCTTTGTATTTCTCCAGGACACTCCGTATCACTACGAAGATCCACAGTTTATTGGATACTCCATCGTATGGTTATATACGAACTCGAAAGGAACTTGTTCCAGTTCGGGGATAGATTCTGGTTCAGGAGAAATAGGAATAAGGTTTATTCGGTTGTCTTTTATCATCACCTTCTCTCGCATTGTGAGTGTTCCTAGGATTAGGACAGTACACCCATTATGCTTATTGGATAGTCTTCTTCCAAACCATAGGCTGGTGCCGAACGGTAGGGAAGGAAGAAAACCATTTGGTCTAAAGGGGTATACAGAAGGTAATGACTAAAGACATATGAAGGGATTTGGAGAGATGGCAAAGAAGTATACGGTTACAGTTGTGAATCTGGAAGAGACATTACTAGGAATACCAGGATACCCCATCGAAACATTTCAATGTTTCAGTTTCACTGTGTACTGTTAAAAGAAAACTGATTTCCCAATTAGATACTTACTCCAGGGTATGTATTTACCAGGTATGATTCTCACATCTGTATGGTTTTACAGATGATGAGTGGGAGTAAGTTATTGGGAATTAGGTGATCATCCTCATTATATCGGAATTCATTGTAATTGGTGATATTTGAGGAAATCGCCTGGGTTGTTTGCCGGACGACAAATATTTGGTTTTGAATATCCGCTGTTATGCACCAATTTAAAATTGATATATCTGTACGTCTATTTTTATAGAGTGAGATATACCTTTTTGAAATTATGTCTATGACATTTACCTATATCAGTTGATGGTTAGGTAAGGAGAATTAAACAGCGGTGTAATTCTTCTTAACCATAAGTACAGTTTTCAACCTGCGACACACAGGGAGTGAGTTATTAGACTCAAGGGACTTATACAGAGTATTGTATGTTGTCCAGTATCCATTAGGACAGAGGGGTTGGTACTCGTACTAGATTCTGTTTACTTGTGACTTCTCTGGGTCTTAGACATGTGTTTCGTAGAAACACAAGGTCCAAGTTTTGAGAAGTTATAGATATAAGAATAGAGTAGAGAACCAGATGTTGCAAGTATCGGGATTCTTCGAGGTGATCGAAGATGTAGATGCTTGTGTATGTTATTCAGTTGATGGTAATGATTTTGAGAAACTTGTTTCTCTTTCAGGTTACTCATAATTGGAAGCATTCCTAAGTTGAGTAACGCTGATAGGCCTCCTTCCATTTAGTTGACATGCACTGGAGACAGCTGCATGATTTGAATCTGGTTCAATTAAATCAGTGCCTCTGTTTCTGTATTAGATATTAAACAGTTCGTATCTTAACGATGTTAAGGTATGGGGAGTTGTCCGGCTTATGCTTAAAACCAGACTCTGGATAACTCAAGGCACGTTTCTGTAATGGCTGTTTGTGGGTTGACCCAGTCTATGACGAGGGTTGACTTTCTACCATCTGAAAGATCAATAGTGATATTGTTCTTGACTCGCCACAGTTTTAATAAAAATGGATTTTTTCAAAAAATAGTAGTGGGAGTATGGTAGAACTGGAAGTGATTCCAGAACCGCAAACGATTACTGAAGATTTGAAAGGAACCTAAAGATTCAATCTGTTTTAACATTCTATTGGCCACTCCGCAGATACGGTGGGTAACCTCAGGCACCCGAGGGGTACTCCGGTAGCCTCAAAGACGGTGACAGGGAGGTTCTTGTTTACCCAGACATGCCATTGCTATTGTTCCAGACTGTGAGACCCGGCAAGAGGATGAATATAGCGTCGTTCTAAAATAGTTTTAGAAGTGTACGTTTATATGACTCTGCCAGAGGGTTGTCATGATCAGTGGGAGCAGCGGAAGCATGGTGGACAAGAGGCTTATGTCTATTTATAGACTAAAGCAGATGTAGCGGAAATAGATCATCTATTTCTGATATGACAGTCATAGGTTTGACTTCATCAGAATAGGGGATGGATCTGTTAAGAAGGTAGTAGCGTGTGATATCCTGGTATTTGGATGACATACACAAAGTAGGAAGTGAAGTTCCTATACTACGATCGGTTATACTTTGGTTGTCACACAGTGGTTTCTCCACATGGGACTTGGATATAATATCAAGACATTCTGGTTACTGGATCTATGGTTTTAGATCTGGATTTGGGTAGTTTCCCAATCAGGGTACTTAGACAGCATTCTAAAGGTGTTTTAGAATGGACGACTCCAGGCACGGTAGTGTACCTGCAGGTGATGGAGTCACCCTCTCTAAAGGTGTCTTACAGACTAAAGTGGAGAGGGGTGTGCATGATTGGCAGATCACTTGCTTAGGCAATTGAGTCAATCATGAGATGTCAAGTACCACACCAGATGTTGTTTTTGCAGTAGATGCAAGAAGTTGACATTGATCCAATCCTGGAGAAACAATCGGAAGCAGTTTTAGAACATAAGTGGATGTTCTAAGGATATGATAACGGCAGCCTCATTCAGGAGACAGTTATCATTCCAGGCTTCCAAGGTGACATGGACGATAGGGTGGTCGTCAGAGTTATAGTTTTCCCTCTGACGAGGGGCAGTATTTTGGGCAGGTGATCCAAGCAGATACTGAGGGAGGCATGGCGCAGGATACTGATTAAGTTCAGTTGACGATACAGTCTAAGAAGTTTGGATTTGGAGTTCATTTATGAACTAGGTCCTATCAGACATCCAGACACATTCTAAGACAGGTATTGCTCATTTTGGGAGATGGGTTTCTCCGCGAACTTGAGATTTAGAGAGACATAGAAAGAAACGTCTGTTAGTTATATGTATGCCCTAGAGTCCATTACTGTACATACGATTTATATTGTAGTGGATGCTGGGACATATATAGGGAGGACTTTCTTGCTCGACTTGATAGTATGCTATCTGGTTACTCTTTACCTTAACGTGTACATTGATTGTCTCTCTGTTACTTGTTGGTAAAGCCCTTAGGATGTGTACTTGACTATCTGGACTATGATGCGGATCATACTAGTGGTGACATGGTAGTCCATAAGTACATCCTTCAAAGTCCCTAGTCGTGGGTGTATCGAGACGGGGCATCGATATACCAGAGTAGACTAGCGTATACCTTCTCAACCCATACAGATGGGCGATGGATGATCCCATATCCATTGGTGTTTGACATCAGAGATGATATACGGGTGCTCAGTAGAGACTGGGTACACTGGACGGACTCGCCAAGAACTCCCAGATGGTATTATACCTTACGTCAGATGGCAGTTCTCTGGTGACACTGGTACAGAGTAGTCTGTTGACCCGAGATCGTCATAGAGTCTTGTGTGGTTCCCACTGTGCTTTGATTTCCATCTTACCATGTCCAAGAGGGCATGCAAAACGGTGGTTTTTGGGTACAGTCCCGAGTCACATGGAGGCAATGAGCGATAGGAGGGGATTCGTCTCTCCCGGTATAGGGAGTTGATGTTGCGCTGTGTTCGATTGGCTATAACCGGAAATCCCTGGCCAGGGTTGCTGAGATTTACTGGTAAGTGTTACCAGTAGTTTCTCGAACTGTTATAGACCTCATATCAACACGACTTATCGAGCTATTAGGGTCTGACGTTTACCACCCCTAGGCAAGATATGCGACATATCAGACGATCAGAACGGACTGTACGGTAGTGTTACTGGTTGGATTCACTGGAGTGTGAGCGGGCTTGATCGTCGATCTTCTGATCGCTCAATACCCGAGTGGCCATTACGTTTAGCAGACCGCTTGCGGCTTGTGGGTGCTTGATATGATCATCACCTGCTGCCGGCGTATTGACGAGTCTTTAGGGTCCTACACAGAGGTTTCCTGGCTCAAGCGAAACGAAATAGGAGCGCATATGAGATATGTGCGGGACCGAGAATGATACCAGTATGTGATACTGTATTCGATTCTCACGATTTATGACAATGATCGGTTATATGCGATATAGCCGGGTTATCGGATCAAGTGTTGATTCGATAAGTTGTTACTGTAGATACTAGTCGGTTATATGCGATATGACCGGATCATTAAATCAAGTGTTGATTTAATGATCTAATGTATAATTATATATTTGATATATTACTTTGCATTAACTAGTATCGGTTCACTTTTAAATGGATTTTCTCACTTGAGTTCACAAGTAGTATATATGATATACTTTTGTGCACTTGATTGTATCATGTTTGATGATACATGCTAACTTGGTTAAGTGTAAGATTAAACCATGGTTAAGTTTATGTTTAGGGTTTTGTTTATTTGCTTATTTATTTATTTATTTATTTTTCATTTTGGAAAAGATAAAAGAGGAAAATGATGGCTTTCTTTGTTTGTAGTTGAAGCTTCATGAAGCTTTGACTACATAACCATTTTGTCTCATGCTTAACCCTAAACCATTAAACCTAACCATGGTCTATTCTCTACACCTAACTAAGGTTAGGATATGATAAGTATTCATTTGATTATTCTTTTTAAAAAAACTTATCATAATATTATCTTCTTCTTCTTCTTCATCTTAAAAGAAGAAAAGCTTGCCTCATCAATGGCAAGTGATGAATTCATGTGAGAAATCCAATTCTAAAGTGAACCCACTTCCTATTTCTTCATCCTCTACCTCTTGCCAAGTAGTATAGAGTGTTTCCTTCACAAGTTTCTTGACTTGGTGAAGTTGGAGCTTGATTTAGTGATGCCTCGACGTAGATCATCTTCGGCATGCTAGTCGATGACCTAGCCCGTGCATTCTCCGATGAAGCCGATGCTAGAGTCATGGTTCGATTTGGACAGCGGAGAGGACTTCATCATGGAGCTATGGAGGTGGAGAAACGGATCTACAAAGGTTGTATTTCAGTTCTTTTAGTTTAGTTGTAAACTAATTGCTTTGGTCGCCTAAAATCTAGTTAACGATCCGTATTAGGGTTTCTCGGCACCCGTAATTTTTGAAATTGGCATGGTTGATGCCTTGTGAGACCTCACTAGTGTGCCTAGGAACCCTACAGTGGTATCAGAGACTAGCTAGAGCCTTAGGCGATGCGTAGACGGAATTAGAACTCCGATCGAATCAAAACCCAAACCCTAATATTGCTCTCTGTACTTTTTTGAAAATTGAGGAATTTTTAGAATTAAAAATATGCAGAGAAATGTGCAGGAAATTCTAAGAAAAACTGCAGAAAACGAAAGCCTAATTCTACAGTACGGCCGCGGAACCGCGGCGTTGACCCCCCTTTTGCAGCGGTTCAGCGGCCGTCTGTGATGATCAGGCTGTGAGTTTTCTTCAGTTGTTTCTGTTGGTGTTTCTTGTGTGTTCTGGATGTTTTTAATATTTTTTCAAGAATTGAATTTTCTGGGTTGTATTGGGGAATCGGTGTATCGATCGGATTGTCTAATTTTGTCAGTGTGCTTTTCCGGATAATTTTAGAATATGTTAAAAAGTTCGACCGGATATAAATACCCAAGTTTTCCATTGTCGGGAAATTTCCAATTGTTGGATTTTTCCGTAGTTTAACGACGTTCTAAGTAGTGCAAGTAACGCGATGGACCCTCTAGAAGACAACAAACCTTAACTCGATTATGTGACCGTCTTGAACTGCCCTTTGAACCTTCGGGTTTGGGGCAGTACGGCGTGCCACATGTGAGGCGTTGGCTTGACCCTTCTACGGCTGGACCGTTGGTACTGAGGCACGAACTGAATGCTGTTAGACTTATTTCATGTGTTGAGCTGTATCGGGAAAAATTGGGTGTTCGATTGTTCGATCGGAAAGTTTAACATTTTCCATTTATCCGTAATGTGATACAATAATTGGAATTCACAAGTAGTTATGAGATAACTGAATGAATGTTATAAACTTAGTAGTTTAGTCTCACATGATCGGTTGCCACGGAATTTTGATGTGATCAAAAGTCCGTCGCAATCACGTAGCGTACGCGGATACTCACCGGGTAAACTTAATAGACAGCCTCACCCCATAGCCCCGACTAAGTGACTGTAGGAGAACCCCGTCGCCGAAAGCATCCGTTCGGGTGCTCGCGGTAGCGGTGTTCCACCTTGGTGCACTTGGTCGACGGCGTCGGGGGTGCAGCCGCCTACTAAAGTTTGCGACGAGCATTCGATCAAAATGTCGGGAATCCTGTTGAATTGCCCGACTTGGTATTGAAAAGTGTTTTCGATAATGAGACTAAAATGCAGGGTTTATAATTGTTAGGCATGCGATGTCTAAAGAATTCATTTGGTCAGGCATGCGATGTCTGAGGAGATTGCGGATTCCAACTGTTGTAGTTTTACACTTTCTTTTCTGTGACTGGAAGTGTAATATGTGATATCGCCGGTTTCGTTGCTATATGTCAACGACAATTGGGATGCGCATATTTACTTACGTTGATGACATGTGATGTTATGTGTTGCTGGATATGTTATATTGGATCGTCGTGTTCGAATAGCCGGGGGGTTTTTATGTGAGATGAGTGTTTTTCATTTTCATTCATGTAAAAACTTGTATGTAATATTCTTTTATTGGGGCACTTCCAGGTTGCGGAAGATGTCACCTTTTGTATATTATTTACTTTTCTGCACTAGGATAGACCCAAGGAGGGGAGCACAAGTAACCGGGTTCTGGGGTCCAGTGGGAAACCAACTCAAGGAGTCGAGTCCGGGTCTCCTAACTCTTGAATTGGTAGGGTTGCTTGCCGCTCTCGTAGGGGTCTAAGGGTGTGGGTTTGGCTATTCATCGCGACCATGGAATCCGTGTTTTATACTGGCTCGTATTGAAAACACGGACGTCCTAGTATATCCAATATTTCATATGATTCTTCTGCTGCGATATCTGTGATGTGATCATGTGATGTTCTGTGATGGATACTATATATAGTATATATGACATATTATATAGACGTTACTTATGTTTTACACCCGCGCTAGCCCTGCCCCGCTCTGCCGTTAGTTACCTAACCTAACGGTGCATGAGGGGACATCGAGGCGAATGCGGATGGCATAAGTGTACGTCGTATTTATCTGTGATGTTTAGGTACTTAAATGATGGGACTTCATTAATGTGATTAATGAAAGTAAAAGAAACCTAAGATGTTGTAGAATCGAATTTCAAAATTAAAACAGGTAGCTACAGTTCTTTCTTTGCACAGAGGTATATGTGATATATCCTGCACCTTATTCGATAAGGAAAGGACCGAGATCCCTTCACCGGGAGTGACTCCTTTAGCAATAACTGGTAGATGCTACAACCCTCGGTTTGTCTTTTGATTGCTTTTAAGAGTTTTTGCTTTGCACAGTTATATATATGATATATCCCGCACCTCATTCGACGAGGAAAGGACCGACGATCCCTTCACCGGGAGTGACTCCTTTAGCAAAACTAGAAAAGCCTCAAAAACACTCCATTTCAAAATTCATTCGATCCTACAACGATATCAAGTTCATTACGCAATAGGTTTTCAGAAAAACCTGTCGTATCCCTCCGTCATTTCAGATAAATCCTGTTTAGTATTCGTGCTGCGTTTGTTGACCTTGTCAAGGCGCAGTGTGCGGTAGCTAACCAGTATTTATCTGCTTATGCATATGATGCAGATTGGGTTGGGTAGTCGTGCGGCCTTGTTGACCTTGTCAAGGGTCGTGCGGGTGGGTTTGATTCAATCAAGAAATGACGGGTTGAACTTGACTTGCGGTCTATGGTTTGTTGACCTTGTCAAGGTCATAGATCGTTCGGGGCAAAATATTATCGGGAATTTCAAGTGTTGAAATTTGCAATGAGATTGCATACCTTCTATAAGATAGTTGGATCCCGATACCCACTGTGAGTAAGAGTTACTCCTGGGAGAGTTTTATACATTACAATTAGCCGATCAAGTAGGTGTCTAGAAAGGTGTCAACGGGGTTACGCCTCTGGGAAAACGAGGTTTACATTAATTAGGTTCGTGCGAGAGCACGGGGGACCTCCCTCAAAGTACCAACACTGGCCTGGCTGAAAGATTGGCGAACTTGTAGTGTGTAATTAATCCCGGCTAGTCTTTCCTTTTAAGGTTTGAAGGAAGATTTGATAAAACCAGTGGAAGCCATCCTGATTAGATAAAATAATAACCAATCTATTCTTGCAAGAGTGCACGCTGAGTGTTTTCTTCTCTCTCTCTCCAGGTAGCAACCATATCACGCCTTAATGAAGATAATAATACGGATATTGACCGAACCCGCTTGTTATACAGAGCTGGGGAACTTTGGTCCCGCTCCAATTTATAATTGTTATAAGACAAAGCAGGAAATTGGGGATTACCAGAATTCCCGTGCCGCCCAAACGAAGAGAGTGCATGCTGATGCATCATCTTCGGGTGTGTTCATTACAAAGAACTGTTTCTCAGTATCCTCTGCATCCTGGGTATTTGATACCGGATCAAGATCCCAGATATGTAATCTGTTACATAGGGCTACAAAAGGGTAGAAAAACTGAGAACGGGTGATAAGTTTCATGAGGCAGAAAACGGGGCAAGTGTTGCAGCCAAGTCTGTTGGTCACTGTCACCCTGTATTACCAATACATTGATTCTGAACGAATGTTATTAGATACCGAACCTGATATACAAAATCATATCAGTCTCTTTATTAGTAAAGAAATGATAAAATTTTGTATTGTTGGATAATGTTTTGAACATTTCCTATATCAAAAGTTGATCGGTTCAGGCACGTTATCTAAAAGCATTGACGTTCTAAATCAAACTACAGTTCTTAGTATACGGATCACACACAAGAGGAAGAGTTCAGAATTGAACGATTCCTTCTTGAGGCATTGTAGACTAGGTCATATCAATGCGACCCGATTAGCTGAAGTTACATTTAGATGCATATTTAAATCAGTTTGAATTTACATCTTGTGAAACTTGCCAGTCATGTCACAAAGATATAATGACACAAGCTCTGTTTATTGGAAACAGAGAAAGAGTTAGTGAACTCTTGGGATGATACATGTTGATGTATGTAGGTCCCCAGTCTACACATGCCAAGACCGGTTCTTTGTACTTCATTACATTCTCTGATGATCTCTTTAGATTCAGACATATGTTCCTGTTGAAACACAAGTCTGAACCTTTTGAGATATTCACAGAATATAAGTTAGAAGTAGAGAACCAAAAACGGTATAAGTATTATGTCCTGTGATGAGATCGAGGAGGAGAATACTTGAGCACGGAAATCCTGGATTATTCTAAAGGAGAATGAGATTCTCTCTCAGCATTACTCCTCCGTATACACCATAGCACGATGGTGTATCGGGGCGGAGCAATAACACCCTATATGATAAGGTGTGCTCTATGATGAGTACTACTGAGTTACCTATTTCTTTTTGGGAGTTATGCACTTGAGAAGCTGCATACCTATTGAAAAGGGTTCAGATCAAATCAGTTGCCTACCACTTCATATGTGATATGGAAAGGGAAGAGCCCATATCTTAAGTTAGTTAAGATTTGGAGTTGTCCGGGCTATGTCTAAAAGCATAATCCGGACAGGCTCGAGGCAAGGTAAGTTATGTAGAACTGGAAGAGTTTCAGCTATACAAACTACAGCAAATGATTTGGTAGAACCAAAGGATTCAATAGTTACCAACGAATCTCAGCCTCTCCGCCGATCTAGTAGGGTTCCTCACCCACCTGAGAGATACTTCAGTTTCTCTATAACAGTGGGAGCGAAGATTGCATCATGAGATGATGACCCAACTAGTTTCGACCTGGCCATCAGGAGTGAGACTCTGTAAGAATGGCTGGATGCTTAGCGATCTGAGATGGAAGACATGTACACCAACAAAGTATGGACTTTGGTTGCTATATCTGAAGGGTTAAATCCCCCTCAGGAGCAAGTAAATCTTGAGAAGATTACTTGGTGTAGATGGAAAAGTTGAGACTTTCAAAGCTAGACTTGTTAAAGCTTTTCGTCATCGACCAGGCGTGGATAATGATGAAACCTTTTCAAGTGGCTATACTTAAGTCCATCCAGATCCTACTTGCCACGGCTACATACCATGACTACGATATCTGGTGGTTGGGTGTCATGACAGCTTTTCTAAATGATGTTTTAGAAGAGAGCGTCTATAAGTACACAGCCAGAGGGCCTCGTAGACAGTGGGAGCAGCGGAAACGTGTGCAAGATGCTTTATAGGATAAAGCAGGCATCGCGGAGTTGGAACATCTGTTTTGATGAAATAGTCAAAGAGTTTGACATCATCAAAATGGTAGATGAACCTTGTATATACAAAAAGGTAGTAGGGAGTATGGTGGCGATCCTCGTAGAGTACGTGGATGACATACTCTTGATAGGGAAAGAGTTTCCTATGCTGCGCTCGATCAATCTCCGCTTATCACAATGATTCTCCACATAGGATCAAAGTGATACCTCTTAAATCCTGGGTTTTTGGATCTATGATATAGATCTAAATGGATGTTAGGATTCTCACTAGTTGTAGTGAGATGGTATCAACCGATCCTGGGGAGAATCACTGGAAGGGTTCCAGGGTGATAACGACAACTGAAAGTCAGTCACAGGCATTGTCTTTACCCTCAGTAAAGGGACGGTATGTTGGAAAAGTTCCAAGCTAGATACCGTGGCATACTAGACGATAAAGGCTGGATACATCGCTACTTAAGATGCTACCAAAGAGGCTGTTTGGGTGAATAATGGTTCATGAGATGAACTACGTTCCTACCATTGTGAGACAGTGGAGTTGTGGCTTATGCCGAGGAACGCAGGTCCCATCAGTGATCCAGACATATTCTAAGGTAGTATCACCTGATCATGGAGATGGTTGATCTCTAAGGGATCGAGGTTACGAGAGTAGACTCAGAGGACAACACGGCGGATCCACTCACAAAGGCCTTTTCCCAGAGAGAGACTTTTATGGGATGGTTGTGTATGAGATACTAAAACCACTGCTATTAGATGGCCCTAGTGCAAGTGGGAGATTGTTAGTTATATGTATGCCCTAGAGGCCATTACTGTACATAGGATTTATATTGTAGTGGATGCTGGGACATATATAGGGAGGACTTTCTTGCTCGACATGATAGTATGCTATCTGGTTACTCTTTACCTTAACGTGTACATTGATTGTCTCTCTGTTACTTGTTGGTAAAGCCCTTAGGATGTGTACTTGACTATCTGGACTATGTGCGGATCATGCTAGTGGGGACATGGTAGTCCATAAGTACATCCTTCAAAGTCCGTAGTCGTGGGTGTATCGAGACGGGGCATCGATATACCAGAGTAGACTAGCGTGTACCTTCTCGACCCATACAGATGGGCGATGGATGATCCCATATCCATTGGTGTTTGACATCAGAGATGATATACGGGTGCTCAATAGAGACTGGGTACACTGGACGGACTCGCCGAGAACTCCCAGATGGTATTATACCTTACGTCAGATGGCAGTTCTCTGGTGACACTGGTACAGAGTAGTCTGTTGACCCGAGATCGTCATAGAGTCTTGTGTGGTTCTCACTGTGCTTTGATTTCCATCTTACCACGTCCAAGAGGGCGTGCAAAACGGTGGTTTTTGGGTACAGTCCCGAGTCACATGGAGGCAATGAGCGATAGGAGGGGATTCGTCTCTCCCGGTATAGGGAGTTGATGTTGCGCTGTGTTCGATTGGCTATAACCGGAAATCCCTGGCCAGGGTTGCTGAGATTTACTGGTAAGTGTTACCAGTAGTTTCTCGAACTGTTATAGACCTCATATCAACACGACTTATCGAGCTATTGGGGTCTGATGTTTACCACCCCTAGGCAAGATATGCGACATATCAGACGATCACACCGGACTGTACGGTAGTGTTACTGGTTGGATTCACTGGAGTGTGAGCGGGCTTGCTCGTCGATCTTCTGATCGCTCAATACCCGGGTGGCCGTTACGTTTAGCAGACCGCTTGCGGCTTGTGGGTGCTTGATATGATCATCACCTGTTGCCGGAGTATTGACGAGTCTTTAGAATCCTACACAGAGGTTTCCTGGCTCAAGCGAAACGAAATAGGAGCGCATATGAGATATGTGCGGGACCGAGAATGATACCAGTATGTGATACTATATTCGATTCTCACGATTTGTGACATTGATCGGTTATATGCGATATAACCGGGTTATCGGATCAAGTGTTGATTCGATAAGTTGTTATTGTAGATACTAGTCGGTTATATGTGATATGACCGGATCATTAAATCAAGTGTTGATTTAATGATTTAATGTATAATTATATATTTGATATATTACTTTGTATTAACCAGTATCGGTTCACTTTTAAATGGATTTTCTCACTTGAGTTCACAAGTAGTATATATGATATACTTTTGTGCACTTGATTGTATCATGTTTGATGATACATGCTAACTTGGTTAAGTGTAAGATTAAACCATGGTTAAGTTTATGTTTAGGGTTTTGTTTATTTTCTTATTTATTTATTTATTTATTTTTCATTTTGGAAAAGATAAAAGAGGAAAATGGTGGCTTTCTTTGTTTGTAGTTGAAGCTTCATGAAGCTTTGACTACATGACCATTTTGTCTCATGCTTAACCCTAAACCATTAAACCTAACCATGGTCTATTCTCTACACCTAACTAAGGTTAGGATATGATAAGTATTCATTTGATTATTCGTTTTAAAAAAACTTATCATAATATTATCTTCTTCTTCTTCTTCATCTTAAAAGAAGAAAAGCTTGCCTCATCAATGGCAAGTGATGAATTCATGTGAGAAATCCAATTCTAAAGTGAACCCACTTCCTATTTCTTCATCCTCTACCTCTTGCCAAGTAGTATAGGGTGTTTCCTTCACAAGTTTCTTGACTTGGTGAAGTTGGAGCTTGATTTAGTGATGCCTCGACGTAGATCATCTTCGGCATGCTAGTCGATGACCTAGCCCGTGCATTCTCCGATGAAGCCGATGCTAGAGTCATGGTTCGATTTGGACAGCGGAGAGGACTTCATCATGGAGCTATGGAGGTAGAGAAACGGATCTACAAAGGTTGTATTTCAGTTCTTTTAGTTTAGTTGTAAACTAGTTGCTTTGGTCGCCTAAAATCTAGTTAACGATCCGTATTAGGGTTTCTCGGCACCCGTAATTTTTGAAATTGGCATGGTTGATGCCTTGTGAGACCTCATTAGTGTGCCTAGGAACCCTACAACGTCAAGGCGGATCCACTCACTGAGGCTATTCCTCGAACGCAATAGTTTCTCAAACGAGCTTTGTGAGACTGACTAGTAGAGGAGTTGGGTGTTCGGTATCACACGGGCTGTGAGTATGCGACATCGCAATAATTAGCCTTGAGTGAAAGTGGGAGATTGTTGGATATAGTGCCCTCAGAGTCAATTATTGGATCACAGGCACGTGATTGCAATGATTGAGGGAGGACCTATGCCGGTAGGACAGTCTTACTCAAGATGATAGTATGCTATCTGGTTTATCTTTATCATCGTGTACTGCTTTAGGTGACCTGACAGGTCGCTATTACACGTTGATAGAGCCCCTAGGATTCTTGCTTGACTGCCAGCAGTATGAGGGCGATCATATACGTTGGAGCTGGTAGTCTATAAGCACATCCTTAAAAGGTCCCTAGTCGTGGGAGTCTCGAGACAGGGCATCGATACTCCAGAGTAGACTAGTGTATACAGTCGAGACCCCGACGAGGGGCGGCGTCCGGTCTCACAAGCCACTGGTGTCAGTTGGTTCACCTAAGATGTATACAGGTGCTCATTGGGTTATGAGTACACCGGACAGGACTCGCCGGGAACATGCTAGTTGGTCTTATACCTGACGTCAGATAGCAGTTCCCTGGTGACATGTGTACAGGTTAGTTCATCGACCTAAAGATCGTCATTTGTCTCGTGTGAGTTCCCACTGTACTTTGATTACTACCCTACCACGCTCAAAGGAGACGTGCAAACAGGTTTTAGTTGGGTACAGTCCCGAGCCACATGGAGGCAGTGAGCGGATCTTCGGGGGTTCGTCTCTCCCGGTATTGGGGGTGAGGTCGCACTGTGTCTAGGAGAGCCCTTACATGAAAGTCCATGGCCAAGGCAGGAGATTTACTGGTAGGTATTCCAGTAGTATCTCAGGGTGTTCTGGGCTACACTCCGACACGACTTGTACCGCTTTTGGGGGTCTGACTTTTACCAACCCTCTAGGCCCGCCATGCGATGCTCATAGACGAACGGACCGGACTGTACGGATATTGTCACTGACAGGCTCAGTAGGGTGTCGGCATGAGTTCGCTCACAGATGTCCCTTTTGGTCAATACCTGGTGGCCCGTTACGTATTGGCTAATACCTCTGACGTGCTAGTGGTTAAATCCACAGCCATAGTATTGACGAGTCTTTAGAGTCCCCCACATTCAGTTGCTCAAGTTTTCGGGCGAAACGCTGTAGAGGCCGTATGGAGATATGGCAGGGTTCGATCAGATACGTGCGGTATTGCACGGATCATGATCGGACGGAAAATACTAGCGGGCTTTGGTTTAAGCCGGATCCTAGTATTGCACAGTGTAGATTTTGTCTCAGTGCATTTGTATTCGGTCGGAATACAAATGCGGGTATGTATATACAGTGGCGGGTGTTCGTATTTTGAAATTTGAGTTGAAAAAATTATTCCATTATAATTTTTAGATCTAAATTCGCACAAACCCTAATACGTGTGTTGTGATTTGATTGCGAGGAAATCTGGAATCATTGGAGCTTGGATAAAATTTTTGTCAATATTCCAGAGAGCTGAAGGAGTGAACAGAAGTTCACTGTTAAAATTTTGCACAGAGATCCGCACAGAAGACCGCGGTTCCGCGGTGGGAGCCTCCTATTGCGGCGGTTCCGCGGCGGCCTAGCTGCTTCAGTGAACCAAAATTTCTCTGTAAGCTTCTCACTTTCTTATCTTCTCCCTCATCTGCTCCAATTAACAATTTCCTGCAGGTTTCTTTGCAAATAAATAGCAGCGCCGCGCAAAAAGCAAAATTAAATTGTGCGTGTTTTGATTTTTGTGGTTGTTTGCATTATAAATACGGACATTAAGGGGCAAAGACCAAATCCAGATTAGGTGGGGAGTTCATTACCCTTCCTGAGGCCCAAAAATCACAAACTTGCATCCGCATTTACCCTCATTAATTAAAAGAAATCTAGAGATGACTCTAAGGACCGTCGCGCTCACTTAGGACAAGAGAAGGCCGTGGGTAATTCATTGCTTATCCGCGTTTTCTTGTGGTGTCTAAGGCAAGTGTGTCGAAGGCTAGTGGTTATTAATTAGGCTCACTACTTACGTAGTGGAGTACCTTCCCACTTACCTGGCACTTACCTGGCCACAGGGGTACAAAGAGGCAGTGGAGGATTCTATCCTGCGACTTGTCTTTTGGCAGTTAGGAGCGGTCTAGAGCCGGACCTAGGTGACCACTAGATTCTAGGGTTTTGTGTGTTGCATTTGTTGTGTTGCATCATTTTTTCAAAAATCCGTCCAATTTTCAAAACAAACACCGCATACATTCATTCTTTCCCCTAATTATAAATTCACGCTGCCACTTGTACTAACCCTTTTTAGTGCATGATAGGCTGGACAACGGGATTCTAGTGCCTGTTTAGTCCGCGTTTCCTTCGATCGACCCTAAAGTCGGTATTTCTACATTTACCCCTTCTTTACCCACCACCACACCCACATCGATGGATCCGTCTCCATCGAACTTCTTTACCACTACTCTGCCGCCGTCCGTTGGTGCGCAGAATCCACCTCGCATCTCTCTCCAAGAGAGGTGCTATCCTACACGAGGCCCACTTTCCACCTGTCTTTCCATTCCACCAACCAACGGGGAAAATTTTCAAATAAAACCCCAATACATCAACCTTCTACCAAAATTTCACGGTCTCGAGTCTGAGGACGCATACGTGTTTATCACGAAATTTGAAAATGTATGCGCAATGATGGGTACCTCACAGTTGTCTGTGGATGCTTTGCGTCTTCGTCTTCTCCCATTTACCTTGTGCGATTTAGCCGAGAAGTGGCTATATAACACTACCGCACATTCCATTTCAAATTGGGACGAATTCGTCAAAGCATTCCTTAAGAAATTCTACCCACATCAAAAGACAGCTCGAGTCCGTAGCGAAATCTATCAATTCACCCAGCTTCCAAATGAAACATTTTCAAAATGTCTTGAACGTTTCAAGGATCTGTTAGTCCAATGTCCACATCACGGCATCCCAAGATGGGAATTGTGCCGAATCATTTATGAGGGCATTACTCCTTACACAAGACAGACCCTTGAATCCATGTGTCAAGGCAATTTTATGACCAAAGATGATGGGGAAGCCTGGAATTTTCTAGAAAATTTCGCTGAAAAATCTTTACAGTGGGAGGGTGTAAGTCAATCATCTAAGGATGGCAATGATATTTCCATAGGAATTAAAGCTGAAATTTCAGCTTTACACAAGAAATTTGACGCTATGGAAAACAAATTTTTAGCTGCCGCCCTAAGTCAAATGTCACTCTCCAAAACTGTATGTGGATGCTGTTCTGATCCGTCTCACTTGACGGAAGAATGTCCGTTTCAAGGTCATGAGCATACCAATGCCACATTTCAAAGACCTAGGAACGATCCATTTTCTTCCACTTATAATCAGGGTTGGAGGAATCACCCTAACTTTGCTTGGAACCAATCACAATCTCAAAACACGGTTCCAAACCAAAACAATTTCCAAAGGCTTCCTCCACCACAACAGCAACCACAACTTCAATTGAGTCGGCACCCCTTTCAAGCACAAAATTTCCAAAATCCGGTCAACACACCCGCACCATCTAGTCCTTTGTAGTTGACCGGGACTGATGAATCCTCTTCATTCATAAACTTGCTTCTAACAAATCTCATGCAAGTATCGGCTGAAATAAAGTCTTCTGTCGATAAAATTGAGAAAAACTCTGCGTCCCAAAGCGAGATTATTAAATCGATGGAAGAAGAAATTGCACGATTAAAAGCCGAAATGAGTGCAAGAGAGAAAGGGAAACTTCCAGCTCAACCTTTACCCAATCCTGGCTATTCACATCAAGTGGATGCAATCACGTTGAGATCTGGAAGAGTGCTTGACAATCATGTTGGGGAAGAGTTTGATGATACTGATAAATCAATCAATAACACCCCGGCTGAGACCTTACCTCACATACACACTTCTAATTCTGACCCTAGTTCTTCTACCCCACCACCTTCTTGCGAGCCTATTCTTCGTTTCCCAAAAAGCTCGCCACCTCAGCCCATCTCTTCTAGTTCTCCACAGACGATCCCCACTCCTCTTTTGGGATCATGTCTACCCACACTTCCTTCTTCTATGATGGACCCAGCGCTTATTGCTAAAGCACCTTATCCTAATCGGTTAAGAGCAAACACACCGAGTCCACATATGGAGAAAATTATGAACATTTTTAAGCAAGTTAACACCAACATCCCTCTCCTAGATGCTATCCAACAAGTTCCGTCCTATGCGAAAACTCTTAAGAACTTGTGCACTAGGAAGAGGAAGACTCAAGTACCCAAGAAGATTTTCATGGAAAAGACAGTAGACACAGCTTTCCCCCAACAATTACCGAGGAAACGTAAGGATCCTGGATATCCTACGATTTCCATTTCTATCGGGGAGAAGCACATCAACCGTGCTCTACTTGACCTTGGCACTAGTGTTAACTTGCTTCCATACTCAGTCTATGAGCAACTAGGTATCGGAGAGTTGAAGCCAACCCATTGCACTCTCCAGATGGCTGACCGATCAATCACCAAACCTAGGGGTGAACTGGAGGATGTGTTAATAAAAATCGGGGAATTCATATTCCCTGTGGACTTTATTGTAATTGATACACAGCCTGTAGCGAACCCACGGAATCAAATTCCGGTGATTTTAGGTCGCCCCTTTTTGGCCACTTCCAATGCAATAATCAACTGTCGTAACGGTTCTATGACCCTATCTTTCGGGAATAGGTCAATAGAGCTGAACATTTACAAGTTGGGAAGTGTACCCTCCGAACCTACTGCTCAGGTCTGTTCTGTCGACTTAATGGATGTCGACAGCAGCGAATTTGATGATCCTCTTGATACTGATCTTGACTATTTTCATACGTTATTGTTTGACCCAACTATGTATCATACACATACGGACTCTTCCACCGAGATGTCCGGGTCAACAATTAACGCTGATTATAAACCGTTCTTAGAGTCTGGAGATCACCCCGCACTTTGTGATGACATTATTCATCGGGGTATTGATGGAACTTTTGAGGAGATCTTCGCTGATGAACTCGCATTTTTGAATGACACGGGTGTTGAGATGAATCATCATCCAATCAATGAAATTGAACCCCCACCCCTTCTTCTGAATTGTAAAAGGAATGCGAGTAATCCATCACATTCACTGCATCGTCTCTCCAAAATGAGACGCACACACATTCTCTTCCACCACTTAACCTTTCCCCACTTCTTCTTCCACCAACCAGAGCACTGCATTGATAAATTTTTTGAATGGTTGGTGTTGACATTCGGTCTTTGCAAAGCTTGGCATCGACCATTGATTTTTGACCCCCTCATGTGATTTTCAAAGCTTAACATTGCATAACTCAAGTTTGGGGGGTATTTTTTTCTGGCTCTTGGAAAGAAAATTTTTACAAAATGATGAGCCAAAAATAAGTTTGGGGGAGGATCTTCACTTATATATTTTGCCCCCACTAATAAATTCCTCCCAAGCTTACAGGTTTTTGAGATTTAGCAGATGGCAACAGTGAGGACACTGTTGAAAACAAGTTTGGGGGAGGTTTGTGCTTATTTTCGCATCATTTGCATCATACTTTGCATAAGCACAAAACATTTTCGAAAACCCATAAAACTTTAAAAATTTTCAAAAATATAAAAACATTTTTTGTACATAAATAAGATAATGAAAGTTTAGATAGTAAAAAATTGCATCCATGAGATTAGAAAAATTTAAGAAAATTAGAAGTTTTCTTATACGAACTAGTAATAAGTAGTTATGAGCCGTTGTCCCAAGGGTTAGTAAGATGAAAGACGCCACTAATCTGAGGATAAAAATAAGTCTGAAAAATAGTTTCTATTCTGGAAGCCAAACATTTTGAACATTGATACCCTGCTATTCGCACTTACACACGTCTTAAAGCCTGGGATAGTAGAGGATACCTTGAAATGCTCTTGTCTTAAAGCCAAAAGTATGAAGGAAATAAAAAGAAAAAAGTGAATGAAAAATATAAAGTGGTGAGAAAAATGAACACTGGTTTTGTTATCACCAAGGGAAATAAAAAAATATATAGCGAGGGTGCCTTTTCACCTAGTGCCCTAAGGCCAACTGGTCTGGGAGTCACTGCTATGCCTGAGGTGGTGCAAGACGAGGAAAATACACCAAGTAAGCAAGCACAGGAGTAATCGGTCGGTTAGTACCTCAAGAAGTATTAACGATCGCATGAAAGTGTGTGAGCAATCTCATCTAAATATTCATTAATTAAAAAGTACTGAGGCTGATGGGCAAGAGTATGATAGCTTGAATTGAATTCTCCGGGTGTAGGGATGTCCTTTACACACACGCAGGGTTATATGATCAATGTTTAGAAGAAAGATAGGAATGAAAAATAAGACGATGTTTTATTGAGGGAGGACGTGATTTCTAACATCTTTTCATGACCATTAAGATAGGGCTCATGACAACTGAAAAGCTAGCTTAGTTGGAAACCTTAATTTTCAAGGCTTTTCTTTTACAATTCTTTTCTTTAAATGTAATATTCATGATCTTTCTTTTATTATTGGATTTTGTGGGTGCAATCTGCTGAAAACCCTCAGGAGACAGCACTCCTCCTACTAGGGACACCTAGAGGTTTAAAGGCTTGTTGCACGTACTCAGTGCAATCGTGTTGCCTACGAAAGTGTGCTAGTTAGTTTTTCTCTTTCTTTATTTTCTCCTTCTCTTTTTAATAAAACATTCGCTCGAGACGATCGAAATTAAGTTTGGGGTAATTTGATCAGTCGAAAATATTGCATTCTTAACACGGCAATTTCCCCATCTTTTGCACTCATTTAGAAGTGTTCGGTATTCATATTTCACATATTAGCAAATCAGTCGTAAAATATCACATTGCATATGTTAGACTTTAAAACCAACACTTTAAGGAAAATTGACTGTATTTTATGGCATCGCATCATCCCTGTATTGCGCAACACTTGTGTCGAGATTTGTGCAGGAAATTGCAGGAGCAAAGTCAAAAGAAGCTGATCAAAAATACACCAACTCCATGTTTTCAGATCTGGTAGCAATTCAGAAGGAAATATACAAATCAACATATCAAAGAAAGGCCCAAAACTCAGCCCAAATCATCACCAGAAAGCCCAAGCCCCAACTCTCCAAAAGAGCCGCGGAACCGCGGCGGGAGCCGACTTGCGCCGCGGTTCCGCGGCGGTTTGGACACATTAGCAAGCCATTTTTGGTGCATAATTCTTCAATCAGTGACCACAGCTCAGAAATACATGTTAAATTCCAGAAAACCCTCGAAGCTTCTACCAGATCATAAAAGATCATTAAGCAAAGCTAATCCTAATTAAGCTCCTAACTAACCTCTTCTAGAAGCTCCCTCCTAACTAATCACATCTAGAAGCTTCTCCTCTAACTAACTTTTGGAGGGAAATTCAAATCTCCTCAACAAACTTAGTTAGAGGAGAAGCTTCTAGATGTGATTAGTTAGGAGGGAGCTTCTAGAAGAGGTTAGTTAGGAGCTTAATTAGGATTAGCTTTGCTTAATGATCTTTGCTGATCTGGTAGAAGCTTCGAGGGTTTTCTGGAATTTGACATGTATTTCTGAGCTGTGGCCACTGATTGAAGAATTATGCACCAAAAATGGCTTGCTGATGTGTCCAAACCGCCACGGAACCGCGGCGCAAGCCGGCTCCCGCCGCGGTTCCGCGGCTCTTTTGGAGAGTTGGGGCTTGGGCTCTCTGGTGATGATTTGGGCTGAGTTTTGGGCCTTTCTTTGATATGTTGATTTGTATATTTCCTTCTGAATTGCTACCAGATCTGAAAACATGGAGTTGGTGTATTTTTTATCAGCTTCTTTTGACTTTGCTCCTGCAATTTCCTGCACAAATCTCGACACAAGTGTTGCGCAATACAGGGATGATGCGATGCCATAAAATACAGTCAATTTTCCTTAAAGTGTCGGTTTTAAAGTCTAACATATGCAATCTGATATTTTACGACTGATTTACTAATATGTGAAATATGAATACCGAACACTTCTAAATGAGTGCAAAAGATGGGGAAATTGCCGTGTTAAGAATGCAATATTTTCGACTGATCAGCAGGGTTTTCCTGTAATTTATTACGGGATCAGTTTTTTGGAGTTGCCAGTTTGTTTTCCATTTCAGCCATATTTCTTTGTATCTTTCATTTGGCTGAAGATTGGTGGAGGAGGGCTTATTTGCATTTGTGCAAATAAGCATTTTGGAGGGTTGTCTTTGCTTATCTTTGTATCATTATAATTCCTCCACCATTTGACTTCTTCTTCTTCTCATCATGGTTATTGATGATTAGTTGATGGAGTATTGGTTTTGGTTGTTGATCATTGCTTGACTTTGGAGTAATGATGATGGTTGGTTGAGTGTGGGTTTTGAGTGTGTGATCATTTCCTTTCATGATAACTTTTTTGATCTCTCTCTCTTGCATTATTCTTGTGAGACTCTCCCTCATTCTCCCACTCTCTTCTCCTCACCTTGTCATGGCCGGCCAAGCCATGTAGGGGCTATCCAATTTTTGGTAGTGGGGATTTTTGCTCTTCATGCTTGCTAAAATCCCAAGTTCATCACAAAATTCCACCACTTCATTTCCTCCACCAAAATGGCAACCTCCTACAACCCCAAATGAGACATAACACTCTACACTATATTCTACAGCAAATCTTGGGCATGTCGACTCGCCAGCTTTGTGCCCGAGTTGCCTCGGACCAGAGGCGGGAGCCCGTAAAAGAAGCCGGCGACTTGGTGGAGACCGAAGATTCCGCGGGGAGATCGGGACGACGACGAGAAGACCGAAGGACACGGATCGCTCGGTATATCTCTCTAACCGTTCTTTAGTTAGCTAGGACTAGTTTAATGGCCCAATCCGGGTTTATAGTGCGCGGTGGTGCCGGTTTAAAATGTTAAAGTAAATCATCGCTTCCGCACTCCGGCGTCGGATTGACGGCCGGGGCGCCGCCGTGCACTTACACTTCCCACGGGTTCACTGCCGTGTTTGGCGAGGACCAGGCTCCGCTCTGGATACTTCACACGGGTTCACTGCCGTGCTCTGCGAGGACCAGGATCCGCTCTGGACGTTTTACGTGGGGTCAGAAGTGACGTTATCCGTGTTCCACGTAACCAGGAATTTTGCTCTAGATGGTTCCCACGGGTTCACTGCCGTGTTCGACGAGGACTAGGCTCCGCTCTGGGTGCTTCACACGGGTTCACTGCCGTGCTCTGCGAGGACCAGGATCTACTCTGGACGTTTTCCGCGAGGTCAGAAGTGACGTTATCCGCGTTCCACGTAACCAGGAATTTTATTGATTATATCCGTATTTCACGGAGTTGGGATTTGACTCTCGGCCATCTATACACCGCCGAGTCATGGAACTGGGAGTTGCCACTGTTCCGCTTTGCTTGATGTTGTGTCTGCTGAGACAAATGTTGAGATGATCTCCAGGCTATCTGTGACCCATCGAGATTTGGTTTCTTCTTCTGATGAAACCTGAGGAGGAGGAGTGTGATTCCTTCTTTGTTTGCGCCCCTGGATTGCATACAGGGATTGATGTAATACCACCTGTAGGGCATAAATTTCATTCATTCATTATTTTTTATTTCTTTCCGCGATGCTCTATCATTTCAGCTTTTATATCGCGAAGGTCGCGATTGCCCCATCATTTCGGCTCTTTTTCGCGGTGCCCAATCATTTCGGCTATTTATTTTATTCTTACTCGCTGCTTTTTATTGCGAGTTGCCCAATCATTTCGGCTATTTATTTTATTTTTACTCGCTGCTTTTTATTGCGAGTTGCCCAATCATTTCGGCTATTTTGCATGCATACATTTTTTTTACTTGCTGATTTTGTTGAAAGTTGCCCCATCATTTCGGCTATTTCGTATGCATGTGTGGCTCGCAAGCTTTTTGCCGCAAGCTTGGGATTAGACACCGATTTCGGCATCAGCACCGCTACAACTGGGATATTGCCAGGTGCGAATCATCATTTGCCTCTGTTGATATCGAACAAAGGTGGCTTAGCGAACAGGGTCAGGATCCTATCGACTAAGACTTTTGACTTCATGAGCCGTAAGGGTCTCATAAAGGTATTTCTCCCTACAAGTCGTGAGGAACTCATAGGTGCGTTTTCTCCTTAGGAATCATGAGGACTCCTAAGTGTATGTTCTCTTATAAGTCGTAAGGATCTTATAAGAGAGTTTTCCCCTAATAAGTCGAGAGGACCCACAAGGGTTGTTCACCGTGCGAACGTATCCCTAGTCATGGATGGGACTTGGTTAGGGAAATGTTTATTCGCGCCGGTGGATTGTATACAAGGGTCAGTATTAAGCCACTTGTAGGGCCATAGTGGATGTTGTGGGGGCTGCTTAAGAACAGGTTCAGGTCTCTGTAACTTAAGACTTTTGAATCTTATGAGCCATGAGGGTCCCATAAGAGGATTCTCCTTACGAGTCGTGAGGATCTCGCAAGTGTAATTTCTCCTTAGGAATCGTGGGGATCCCTAAGTGTGTTGCTCCCTTGTGAGTCGTAAGGATCTCACGCGGGTGATTCATCCTCACAAGGTCGAGAGGACCTTGCAAGTGTCTTTTAACGAGGTTGCGCCCTTTCGGGTTTTCACAAACACTCGCCGGTAGCCCTGCTGTTTTTACTCACGGAGCCCTTTCGGGTTTTCATCCGTGCCCATTTTTCTTATGGACATACCGTTTTCTTTTTTTTTATTCTTTTTTTTTCTAACGAGGTTGCGCCCTTTCGGGTTTTCACAAGACTCGCCGGTAGCCCTGCTATTTTTACTCACGGAGCCCTTTCGGGTTTTCATCCGTGCCCATTTTGCTTATGGACATACCGTTTTCTTTTTTTCCTTTTTTTTATTCTTCTTTTTTTTGTATCAGCTTTGGGATGCTGCGATCCACCGTAGTTTCTTGATATCTCGGTCAACAGCTAGTTTTAGGACATAGTGGTCCGTCATTAGTTTAAGGACGTTTCGGTCCGCCGTTAGTTTAAGGACGTTTCGGTCCGTTGTTAGTTTAAGGACGTTTCGGTCTGTTGTAAAGTAAGCCAGCTACTACTTATAGAGTTTGGGCTTAGGAAGATAGCGAGCGGACATAGTCGTCGTTATCTATCATTAACCTAGGCCGTGACTCGTCAAGCGTAGTACTTCTTCAGGAAGCGGCCGTTTATTGGCCTGAAAGGTCTTTCACCATGCATGTCCATGAGTAGATAGGCTCTACCCTGGTAGACCTTGTCTATGATGTACGGGCCTTCATAGTTCGGCTCGAATTTTCTCCATTTGGCGCGATTGGGGATCATAGGTCTTTTGACCACTAGTACGAGTTCGTCTTGGCGAAATGTCCTCGGCCTAGTCAATCTTTCGTAAGAGCGCATCATCTTTGCTTTATAAGCCTCCAGATTTTGTTGCGCTATGAGCCGGGTTTCATCAAGGGCATCGAGTTCCTCAAGCCGAAGGTGAGCATTCTCTTCGTCCGTTAGCTCATAATGGACTGCCACTCGTAGAGAGGGCAACTCTATCTCGAGGGGGAGTAATGCTTCTGTACCGAATACCAACGCGTACGGCGTTGTGTTCGTGGCCGTCTTGAACGTAGTTCGATATGCCCAGAGAGCTTCATGCAGTCTCTCGTGCCAGTCCTTCTTATTTCGGGACACCGTCTTCTTTACGATCTTTGTCAAGGTCTTATTGAAAGCCTCAGCTAGACCGTTAGCTCGGGGATTATAAACTGAGGAGTATCTCCGATCTATGTTGTGCTGTTGTGCGAAGCGACTAATCTTGTGGCTTCTATAGGCTGGCCCGTTATTGGAGATGATCCGCCGCGGAGTTCCAAACTGATAAATAACGTGCGTCTTGAAGAAGTGGAGGATATTCTCCGTCTTCACTGTTGGAGATAGTGCCCTCAGAGTCAATTATTGGATCATAGGCACGTGATTGCAATGATTGATGGAGGACCTATGCCGGTAGGACAGTCTTACTCAAGATGATAGTATGCTATCTGGTTTACCTTTATCATCGTGTACTGCTTCAGGTGACCTTACAAGTCACTATTACACGTTGATAGAGCCCTTAGGGTTCTTGCTTGACGACCAGCAGTATGATGGCGATCATATACGTGGGAGCTGGTGTCTATAAGCATATCCTTAAAAGGTCCCTAGTCGTGGGAGTTTCGAGACAGGGCATCGATACTCCAGAGTAGACTAGTGTATACAGTCGAGACCCCGACGAGAGGCGGTAGCCGGTCTCACAAGCCACTGGTGTCAGTTGGTTCACCTAAGATGTATACAGGTGCCCATTGGGTTATGAGTACACCGGACAGGACTCGCCGGGAACATGCTAGTTGGTCTTATACCAGACGTCAGATAGCAGTTCCCTGGTGACATGTGTACAAGTTAGTTCATCGACCTGAGATCGTCATTTTTCTCGTGTGAGTTCCCACTGTACTTTGATTACTACCCTACCACGCTCAAAAGAGACGTGCAAACAGGTTTTAGTTGGGTACAGTCCCGAGCCATATGGAGGCAGTGAGCGGATCTGCAGGGGTTCGTCTCTCCCGGTATTGGGGATGAGGTCGCGCTGTGTCTAGAAGAGCCATTACACGAAGTCCTTGGCCAAGGCAGGAGATTTACTGGTAGGTATTCCAGTAGTATCTCAGGGTGTTCTGGGCTACACTCCGACACGACTTGTACCGCTTTTGGGGGTCTGACTTTTACCAACCCCCTAGGCCCGCCATGCGATGCTCATAGACGAACGGACCGGACTGTACGGATATTGTCACTGACAGGCTCAGTAGGGTGTCAGGATGAGTTCTCTCATCGACGTCCCTTTTGGTCAATAGCTGGTAGCCCGTCACGTATGGCTAATACCTCTAACGTGCTAGTGGTTAAATCCACAGCCAAAGTATTGACGAGTCTTTAGAGTCCCCCACAGACCGTTTTCTCAAGTTTCGGGCGAAACGCTGTAGAGGCCGTATGGAGATATGGCAGGGTTCGATCAAATACGTGCGGTATTGCACGGATCATGATCGGACGGAAAATACCAGCGGGCTTTGGTTTAAGTCGGATCCTAGTATTGTACAGTGTAGATTTTGTCTCATTGCATTTGTATTCGATCGGAATACAAATGCGGGTATGTATATACAGTCGCGGGGTTTTCCTGTAATTTCTTGCGGGATCAGTTTTTTTAAAGTTGCCAGTTTGCTTTCCGTTTCAGCCATTTTCCTTTGTTTCTTTCTTTGGCCGGAAATTGGTGGAGAGGGGGTTATTTGCAAGCATGCAAATTTGATTAGTGGAGGGTGTTATTTGCAAGTTGTAGTGTCATGATGGTTCCACCATACATTGACTTCTTGCTTCATGATTGGGCATCATCATTGCTTGACTTTTGGGTTATGATTAGGTGATGGAGTGGAGGCTTTGTTGTAATGATTTTTTTCTCATGATAACCCTTTCTCTCTCTTGCATTATTTGGCTCACTCATTTTCTTTCTCTAATCTATCCTTGCTCATGCCATGGCCGGCCATTATGGTGAGGGGGCTGTCCAAATTTTCGAGGGGAAGAATGAGACTCATTTGCTTGCTAAAAATTTCCTAGTTCATCACAAAAGTTCACATCTCCTTCCACACCTCCAAATGGCAACTTCCTTTATCCCAAAGAGACATAGAGCACTACACTTATTCTACAGTAATTCTTGGACACGTCGACTCGCCAACTTCATGCCCGAGTTGCCTCGGTCCAGAGGTAGGAGCCCGTAAAAGAACCCGGCGATGTGGTGCCTTCCGATGAGGAGATGAAGACCGGAGATTCCGTGGGGAGATCGGGACGACGACGAGAAGACCGAAGGACACAGATCGCTCGGTATATCTCTCTACCCCTTCTCTACTTAGCTAGGAGTAGGTTAATGGCCCGATCCGGGATTTTAGTGTGCGGTGGTGCCGGTTTACAAGTTTTGTAAAAGTATCATTTCCGCATTTTAGCCTCGGATTGACGGCCGGGGCGCCGCCGTGCACTTACACTCACTTCCCTCAGCGGTACTGCTTCTGCCCATTTGGAGAAGAATCAGTTGTCGCCAAAATGAAACAATGTCCTCTGGACGATGTCGGTTCGATGGGGCCGATTATGTCAGTTCCCCACATTTCGAATGGCCAGCTAGCCACCGTTGGATATAGTGGATTTGGATGCTGGTGGATGAAGTCCCTATGAATCTGGCATGAGTGGCATTGCTTCGCATATTCAAGGCAGTCCTGAATCATCATGGGCCAGTAGTAGCCCATCCGTTTAATCTTCAACTTCATCTTGGGCCTGCTTGGAGGGAACCGCAGAGTCCGTCGTGAACTTCCTGAACGACTCTCTTCGCCTCTTCAGGTCCCAGGCATCTCAACCACAGAGAATCAAATGACCTCTTGTACAGAGTGTCATTGACGAGGGCGAAAGACGGAGCTCGTTTCATAAGCTGATGTCTTGAGGACGCATCTTCAGGTGTTCGATGGGATTTGAAGTAGTCTATAAAGACTTCTCTCCAATCCTTAACCTTTTCTTGGTCTTTTACTTATAGAGCCATTTGCTCGGTCGCTCCCTTTTCCTCGGATGACTCCGAAGATATTCCTGCCAGTGCAAGAACCCGACGGCTTTGTACCATGATTCTTACGTCATCGAGGTTCTCGTCAGCCAATTCTTTAGCAAGCTTGGCCAATGCATCTGCTTCGCTATTTTCCGCACGCGGTATGCTTTCTAAGGTGTAGGAAGGAATTTGAGTCAGCAGTTGTTGTACCCTCTCGCCGTACTTCACCAACTCTGGTTTGCACGTCTGATAGTCGCCATTTACTTGACTAACAATCAGCAGGGAATCTCCGTATATGAGGAGGTTTTCAATTCCCATGTCGATGGCGATCTCGAGGCCTGCTATCAAAGCTTCATACTCGGCTTCATTGTTTGTCCTCGGCTCTGGTAAAGACAAAGCGAAGCGCATTATCCCTGCTTGTGGGGTCACGAAGATGAGGCCTACTCCTGATTTGATTATGGGCATGTTCTGTTTGCGCTTCTTCATGGAAGACGCTTCATCAAAATAAAGTTCCCATCGGGCATTACCACCGTCGATCGCATCAAACGCATGTTCGTCTGGCAGTTCGCAATTCAAAAGAGAATCGGCTGGTATCGGATGTTCAGCGAGGAAGTCAGCGATGGCCTGGCCTTTCACTGCCTTGAGGGGACGATAGGTTATCGAGAATTCCATCAAGAGCAAGGCCCATTTAGCGAGCCGTCCCGTCAATATGGCTTTTGACATCAAATATTTGAGAGGATCCACCTTCGATATGAGACGGACTTCATGTGCCAATGCATAGTGCCTGAGTTTCGTTATCGCGAAGATCAACGCCAGGCAGTGTTTTTCGATGGGAGAATAATTGCTTTCTGCCCCCAGGAGAACTCGACTCAAGTAGTAGAGAGCTCTTTCTTTCCTTTGGCCGTTCTCTTGTGCCCATAATGCGCCTAAGGAACCTTCGAGGGCGGTTGTATAAAGAATGAGAGGCTTTCCCTTGACCGGAGCGGCCAGCACTGGCGGGTTCTGCAGATACTGCTTGATTTCGTCCAGCGCACCTTGGCATTTGTGATCCCAGACGAACGGGGTTCCCTTCTTCATCAGGTGACTATAAGGATGGCACTAGCCAGAGAGATTGGCTATAAATCGCCGGATATACACGAGCTTCCCTTGGAGAGACCGCAATTGTTTGAGAGTCCTTGGCAGAGGCATCTCCATAATTGCTTTAATCTTTGACGGATCTATCTCGATACCTCGGTGTCGGACAATGAATCCTAGGAATTTTCCCGAGGAAACTCCGAATGCGCATTTGAGAGGGTTCATCTTCAAATTGTATTGCCGAAGGCGTTGAAACACGATCTTCAGATGCTCGAGATGTTTCTCGTATGATTTGCTTTTCACCATGAGGTCGTAGATATAGCATTCGACGATTTCATGTATGAGGTCATCGAAGATCTTCGTCATGTCCCTCTGATAGGTGGCACCGGCGTTCTTTAGACCGAAGGCATCACCTTGTAGCAGAATATACCCAAAGGGGTCCGGAAAGCAGTGTGCTTCTGGTCTTCGGGATGCATTTTTATCTGATTGTATCCTGACGATCCGTCCATGAAGGAGAAGACTTCGTGAGTGGACGTATTGTCTATCATCAGCTCGGTGACCGGTACTGGGAAGTCGTCCTTCGGACAAGCTTTATTGAGATCCCGAAAGTCTATACATATGCGCACCGTCCCATTTTTCTTCATCACTGGGACGATGTTGGTGATCCATTCAGGATACTGAACTACTTGGATGAAACCGGAGTCGATTAGCTTCTTGACCTCGGCGTTGATGCTCATCTCAAGCTCGAGCCGCATTCTTCTCGGCGCTTGTTTGATCGGCTTAATGTCCGGAGATATTGACAACTTGTGCACAGCAATATCTGGATCTAATCCTGGAATTTTGGAATAGTTCCATGCGTAGCAATCTTTATGCTGCATGAGTACGTCCTTTAGCATAGCCACCCTCTCTTCAGACAGCAACTCACTGACGAATGTCGGTCGCGGGTCACTTGTCGTCCCCAAATCAATTTTCTTGAGGTTATCTGCAGTGGTATGTATTCCATCTTCCAGCTCTTTTGGCGTCGGTGGAAATTCTGAGATCGCCTTGTCATCATTGTTTTCGAAGCACCAGGGGAGGTCATCCATATTCTCGGGTTCTTCTTTTGATATCGTTATCATATGACAAGTACGAGCTCACTTCCAAGACCGATGTGGATCTGGGTCTACCCTCATGGATTTGGGTTCATGCTTCTGCGGCGGAGTTATCCTCCAACTGTCGGATAGAGCGAATTTGCCAAGCTGATATTGATCTTCGACCCAGTTCTTAAAGGTGAAGCAGTCTTCGAGGGGGTGTCCTATTGCTCAGTGATAAGAGCAATAGTCTGGATGAGAGACCTCGTTAGCTTGCTCAGGGTGTTTGGACTCCGGAAGTGTAAGCATTTGATGTCTTATGGCAAGATCAAGTATCTTCTTTGTCTTGTCTTGAGGAAAAGAGTATGCTCGACTCATCTTCTTCATAAGGGACAAATCCGGACCGCTCGATTCATGATCGCGTGACTTCTTAGTCCCGCTTTGTCGTCATCGAATGCCTTTTCTGCTTTTTGACTTGTTTCTGCCTCTGCGTCGGCCTTTTGCATAACGGGTTGACAGGGAGGAGCCTTTTCATCTTTCGCAGCCTATTGAAAAAGGCGCTGAGTCCGGGATTTCTCGTAGATGGCCATTTCGCGATTATGGTCGTCTCGAACTTTTTGACCAGCTTCCCTTATAAGCTTGTCCATTTGTTCTTCGAACGACGGACTGGGCATTTTCACATCGGGGGCTCTTTCTGGTTCAGGGTTAGCATTTTCACATTGAGTATCTCCTTCTTCATCAAAGTCGTGTACGACATAGCAGTTGCGGAGTAGCTCCCATTTCTTGGACCGAACATATCCAAGCCCGATCGCTTCCATTCTCCCGTTGGGCAACTTGCGCTGAGTTCCGGGAACGTTCCAGATCCTGTCATAGAACTTAGCTTTTCGAGCGGTCTGTTTGAAGGGTATCCCTTGGCGCTTCAATAGCTTTTTCAAGCCTTCTGTGTAATATCTAGGCAGACGGATGGGTTGTTGCCTGTCAAGTGTAGAATCGGCGCCATGCCAAATTTCTTTCTCCACTCTGGTTTCCCCAGAGCGGTAGAATAGGATCGCCTTTTCGCCTTCTCACCTGGGAGGGACATAGAACGTCTGCAGCTCTTCCACACTGTAGGTATCAAGTGCGTCTAGTTCTTTATTTTTGTAGGGTTCCTAGGCACACTAAGGAGGTCTCACAAGGCATCAACCATGCCAATTTCAAATTTTACGGGTGCCGAGAAACCCTAATACGGATCGTTAACTAGAATATTAGGCGAACACATGCAACTAGTTAACAATTTAACTAAAAGAACGGAAATACAACCTTTGTAGATCCGGTCCTCCACCTCCATAGCTCCGCAATGAAGTCTCCTCACTTTCCAAATGGAAACCCGGGCTCTAGCGTCGGCTTCATCGGAGAAATGGGCGGGCAAGGTCGTCGGCTTCGTGCCGAAGATGATCTACGTCGAGGCATCACTAGATCAAGCTCCCACTTCACCAAGTCATGAAATTTGTGAAGAAAACACCCTATACTACTTGGCAAGAGGTAAAGGATGAAGAAATAGGAGGTGGGTTCACTTTAGAATTGGATTTCTCACTCAATTGCTCAAGTTGCCATTGATGAAGCAAGCTTTCTTCCTCTTTTAATAAGAAGAAGATGAAGATGATTTTTCATAAGTCTTTTTGAAAATAGAAAATAATGTGAATACTTATCATATGGCAACCATGGTCAAGTGTAGAGAATAAACTAAGGTTAGTTAAAGGGTTAGGGTTAAGCATGAAGACAAAATGGTCATTTAGTCAAAAATGCTTTGAAGCTTCAAGAAGCTTCAAGCAAAGAACAAAGAAAGCCACCATTTTCTCTTTATCATTTCCAAAATAAAATAAATGAATAAGAAAATGAAAACCCTAACCAATATACAACCATGGTTTAATATTTACACAAACCCAAGTGAGCATGTATCATCAAACATGATACAAACTTGTGTACAAAAGTATATCACATATACAATGTGCACAAACAAGTGAGAAAAACCATTTAAAGTGAACCAATACTAGTTAATGCAAAGTAATATATCAAATATATAATTATGCATTAAATCATTAAATCAACACTTGATTTAACGATCCGGTCATATCGCATATAACCGACTAATATACAATGTATCGATTTATCGAATCAATCCTTGATTCGATAACTAGGTTATATCGCATACAACCATATAGATACATTCATCGCGAGAATGAAATACGGTATCACATACACGCATTATTCTCGGTCCCGCACATATCTCATATGCACTCCTATTTCGTTTCGCTTGAGCCAGGAAACCTCTGTGTAGGACTCTAAAGACTCGTCAATACGCCGGCAGCAGGTGATGATCATATCAAACACCCACAAGCCGCAAGCGGTCTGCTAAACGTAACGGCCACCCGGGTATTGAGCGATCAGAAGATCGACGAGCAAGCCCGCTCATACTCCTGTGAATCCAACCAGTAACACTTACCGTACAGTCCGGTCTCGTCGTCTGATATGTCGCATATCTCGCCTAGGGGTGGTAAACGTCATACCCTAATAGCTCGATAAGTCGTGTCGATATGAGGCCTATAACAGTTCGAGAAACTACTGGTAACACTTACCAGTAAATCTCAGCAACCCTGGCCAGGGATTTCCGGTTATAGCCAATCGAACACAGCGCAACATCAACCCCCTATACCGGGAGAGACGAATCCCCTCATATCGCTCATTGCCTCCATGTGATTCGGGACTGTACCCAAAAACCACTGTTTTGCACGCCCTCTTGGACGTGGTAAGGTGGAAATCAAAGCACAGTGGGAACCACACAAGACTCTATGACGATCTCGGGTCAACAGACTACTCTGTACCAGTGTCACCAGAGAACTGCCATCTGACGTAAGGTATAATACCATCTGGGAGTTCTCGGCGAGTCCGTCCAGTGTACCCAGTCTCCACTGAGCACCCGTATATCATCTCTGATGTCAAACACCAATGGATATGGGATCATCCATCGCCCATCTGTATGGGTCGAGAAGGTATATGCTAGTCTACTCTGGTATATCGATGCCCCGTCTCGATACACCCACGACTAGGGACTTTGAAGGATGTACTTATAGACTATCTATCCCCACTAGTATGATCTGCATCATAGTCCAGGTAGTCAAGTACACATCCTAAGGGCTTTACCAACATGTAACAGAGAGACAATCGGTATACACGTTAAGGTAAAGAGCAACCAGATAGCATACTATCATGTTGAGCAAGAAAGTCCTCCCTATATATGTCCCAGCATCCACTACAATGTACATCCTATGTACAATAATGGCCTCTAGGGCATACATATAACTAACAATCTCCCACTTGCACTAGGTCCATCTGTAGCAGTGGTTGCAGTATCTCATACTCAATCATCCCATAAAAATCTCTCTCTGGGAATAGGCCTTCGTGAGTGGATCCGCCGTGTTGTCCTCTGAGTCTACTCTCCTAACCTCGATCACCCTGGAGATCAACCATCTCCATGATCAGGTGATACTGCCTTAGAATATGTCTGGATCACTGATGGGACGGACGTTCCTTGGCATAAGCCACAACTCCATTGTCACACAATGGGAGGAACTAAGTTCATCTTATGCACAAATATACATCCAGACTGCCTCTTTGGTAGCATCTCAAGTAGCGATGTATCCTGCCTTTATCGTCTAGTTAGCCACGATATCTAGCTTGGAACTCTTCCAACATACCGTCCCTTTACTGAGGGTAAAGACAATGCCTGTGACTGACATTCAGTCGTCTTTATCACCCTGGAACCCTTCCAGTGATTCTCCCCAGGATCAACTGATACCATCTCACTACAACTAGTGAGTATCCTAATATCCAATTAGATCCATCTCATAGATCCAAAATCCAGGATTTAGGAGGTATCATTTTGATCCTATATTGGAGAATCATTGTGATAAGCGGAGATTGACCGAGCGTAGCATAGGAAACTCCTTCCCTATCAAGAGTATGTCATCCACGTACTCTACGAGGATCGTCACCATACTCCCTACTACCTTTTTGTTTATACAAGGTTCATTTACCATTTTGATGATGTCAACTTCTTTGACTAATCCATCAAAACAGATGTTCCAACTCCGTGATGCCTGCTTTATCCTATAAAGCATCTTGCACACGTTTCCGCTGCTCCCACTGTCTACGAGGCCCTCTGGCTGTGTACTTATAGACGCACTCTTCTAAAATATCATTTAGAAAAGCAGTCATGACACCCAACCGCCAGATATCGTAGTCATGGTATGTAGCCGTGGCAAGTAGTATCTGGATGGACTTAAGCATAGGTACTGGAAAAGGTTTCATCATTATCCACGCCTGGTCGATGACAAAAACCTTTAACAAGTCCAGCTTTGAAAGTCTCAACCTTTCCAAGTACACCAAGTAATCTTCTCAAGATATACTTGCTCCTGATGGGAATTTAACCCTTCAGATATAGCAACCAAAGTCCATACTTTGTTGGTGTATAAGGATTCCATCTCAGATCACTAAGCATCCAGCCATTCTTACAGAGTCTCACTCCTGATGGCCAGGTCGAAACTAGTTGGGTCATCATCTCATGATGCAATCCTCGCTCCCACTGTCATAGAGAAACTGAAGTATCTCTCAGGTGGGTGAGGAACCCTACTAGATCGGCGGAGAGGCTGAGGTTCGTTGGTAACTATTGAATCCTTTGGTTCTTTTAAATCATCAGCCGTAGTTTGTATAGTGGAACATTTCCAGTTCTACATCACAGACCTTGCCTCGAGCTTGTCCGGATTTTGCTTTTAGACATAGCCCGGACAACCCCAAATCTTAACCAACTTAAGAGATGGGCTCTTCCCTTATCATATCAAATATGAAGTGGTAGGCAACGGATTTGATTTGAACCCTATTCAATAGATATGCAGCTTCTCAAGTGCATAACTCCCAAAAAGGAAATAGGTAACTCAGTAGTACTCATCATAGAGCACACCTAATCACATAGGGTGTTATCGCTCCGCCCCGATATACCAACGTGCTATGGTGTATACGGAGGAGTAATGCTGAGAGAGAATCTCATTCTCCTTTAGAAAAGTCCAAGAATTTCGTGCTCAAGTATTCTCCTCCTTGATCTCATCAAAGGACATAATACTTATACCCGTATTTTGGTTCTCTACTTCTAACTTATATTCTGTGAATATCTCAAAAGGTTCAGACTTGTGTTTCAACAGGAACATACGTCTGAATCAAAAGAGATCATCAGAGAATTTAATGAAGTACAAAGAACCGGTCTTGGCATTTGCAGACAGGGGACTTTACATACATCAACATGTATCAATCCCAAGAGTTCACTAACTCTTTCTTTGTTTCCAGTAAACAGAGCTATGGTCATATTATCTCTGTGACATGACTGGCAAGTTTCACAAGATGTAAATTCAAACTGATTTAAATATGCATCTACATGTAACTTCAGCTAGTCGGGTCGCATTGATATGACCTACTCTACAATGCCTCAAGAAGGATTCGTTCATTCCTGAACTCTTCCTCTTGTGTGTGTTCCGTATACTAAAGAACTGTAGTTTGATTTAGAACATTAATGCTTTTAGATAACGTGCCTGAACCGATCAACTTTTGATATAGGAAATGTTCAAAACATTATCCATCAATACAAAATTTTATCATTTCTTTACTTCTAAAGAGAGTGATATGATTTTGTATATCAGGTTCGGTATCTAATAACATTCGTTCAGAATCAATGTATTTAGAATACAGGGTGACAGTGACCAACAGACTTGGCTGCAACACTTGCCCCGTTTTCTGCCTCATGAAACTTATCACCCGTTCTCAGTTCTCTACCTTTCTGTAGCCCTATGTAACAGATTACATATCTGGGATCCTGATCTGGTATCACATACCCAGGATGCGGAGGATACTGAGAAACAGTTCTTTGTAATGAACACACCCGAAGATGATGCATCAGCATGCACTCTCTTCGTTTGGGCGGCACGGGAATTCTGGTAATCCCCAATTTCCTACTCTGTCTTATAACAATTATAAGTTGGAGCGGGACCAACGTTCCCCAGCTCAGTATAACAAGCGGGTTCGGTCAATATTCCGTATTATTATCTTGATTAAGGCATGATATGGTCGGTACCTGGAGAGAGAGAGAAGAAAACACTCAGCGTGCGCTCTTGCAAGAATAGATTGGTTATTATTTTATCTAATCAGGATGGCTCCCACTGTTTTTGTCAAATCTTCCTTCAAACCCTAAAAGGAAAGACTAGCCGGGATTAATTACACGCTACAAGTTCGCCAATCTTTCAGCCAGGCCAGTGTCGGTACTTTGAGGGAGGTCCCCCGTGCTTTCGCACGAACCTAATTAATGTAAACCTCGTTTTCCCAGAGGCGTAACCTCGTTAACACCTTTCTAGACACCTACTTGATCGGCTAATTGTAATGCGTAAAACTCTCCCAGGAGTAACAATTACTCGCAGCGGGTATCGGGATCCAACTATCTCATAGAAGGTATGCAATCTCATTGCAAATTTCAACACTTGAAATTCCCGATAATTTTTTTTGCCCCTAACGTGCTATGACCTTGACGAAAGCCAACAAACCATAGCCCGCTAGTCAAGTTCAACCCGTACATTTCTTGATTGAATTAAACCCACCCGCACGACCCTTGACGAAAGCCAACAAAGCCGCACGACTACCCTAATCCAATCGCATCGTATGCAACAGATAAGCAGCATATAGCTACCGCACACTGCACCTTGACGAAAGCCAACAAATGCAGCACGAATACTATATACAACTTATCTGAAATGACGGAGGGCTACGACAGGTTTTTCTGAAAACCTATTGCGTAATGAACTTGATATCGTTGTAGAATCAAATGATTTTAAAAATGGAGTGCTTTTGAGGCTTTTCTAGTTTTGCTAAAGGAGTCACTCCCGGTGAAGGGATCGTCGGTCCTTTCCTCTTCGAATGAGGTGCAGGATATATCATATATACCACTGTGCAAAGTAAAACTCTTAAAAGCAATCAGAAGACAAACCGAGTGTGTAGCATCTGCCAGTTATTACTAAAGGAGTCACTCCCGGTAAAGGGATCTCGGTCCTTTCCTCATCGAATAAGGTGCAGGATATATCACATATACCGCTGTGCAAAGCAAGAACTGTAGCTGCCTGTTTTATTTTGAAATTCGATTCTACAACATCTTAGGTTTCTTTTTATTTCATTAATCATATTAATGAAGTCCCATCATTTAAGTTACCTAAACATCACAGATAAATACGACGTACACTTATGCCATCCGCATTCGCCTCGATGTCCCCTCGTGTACCGTTAGGTTAGGTAACTAACGGCAGAGCGGGGCAGGGCTAGCGCGGGTGTAAAACATAAGTAACGCCTATATAATATATCATATATACTATATACAGTATCTATCACAGAACATATCACATGATCACATCACAGATATCGCAGCAGAAGAATCATATGAAACATTGGATATACTAGGACGTCCGTGTTTTCAATACGAGCCAGTATAAAACACGGATTCCACGGTCGCGATGAGTAGCCAAACCCACACCCCTAGACCCCTACGAGAGCGGCAAGCAACCCTACCAATTCTAGAGTTAGGAGACCCGGACTCGACTCCTCGAGTTGGTCTCCCACTGGACTCCAGAACCCGGTTACTTGTGCTCCCCTCCTTGGGTCTATCCTAGTGCGGAAAAGTAAATAATATACAAAGGGTGACATCTTCCGCAACCTGGAAGTGCCCCAATAAAAGAATATTACATACAAGTTTTTACATGAATGAAAATGAAAAACACTCATCTCACATAAAAAACCCCGGCTATTCAAACACGACGATCCAATATAACATATCCAGCAACACATAACATCACATGTCATCAACGTAAGTAAATATGCGCATCCCAATTGTCGTTGACATATAGCAACGAAACCGGCGATATCACATATTACACTTACGGTCACAGAAAAGAAAGTGTAAAACTACAACAGTTGGAATCCGCAATCTGCATAGACATCGCATGCCTAATCAAATGAAATACTTAGACATCACATGCCTAACAATTATAAACCCCGCATTTTAGTCTCATTATCAAAAACTCTTTTCAATATCAAGTCGGGCAATTCAACAAGATTCCCGAAATCCTGATCGAATGCTCGTCGCAAACTTTAGTAGGCGGCCGCACCCCCGACGCCGTCGACGAAGTGCACCAAGGCGGAACACAGCTGCCGCGAGCACCCGAACGGAAGCTTTCGGCGACGGGGTTCTCCTACAGTCACTTAGTCGGGGCTATGGAGTGAGGCTGTCTATTAAGTTTTCCCGGCAAGTATCCGCTTACGTTACGTGATTGCGACGGACTTTTGATCGCATCAAAATTCCGTGGCAACCGATCAAGTGAGACTAAAGTGCTATGTTTATAACATTCATTCAGTTATCTCATAACAACTTGTGAATTCCAAATATTGTATCACATTCCGAATAAGATAGAAAATGTTAAACTTTCCGATCGAACAATCGAACACCCAAGTTTTCCCGAAACAGCTCAACACATGAAATAAGTTCAAAGACATTCACTTCATGCCTCAGTACCAACGGTCCAGCCGTAGAAGGGTCAAGCCAACGCCTCACATGTGGCACGCCGTACTGCCCCAAACCCGAAGGTTCAAAGGGCAGTTCAAGACGGTCACATAATCGAGTTAAGGTTTGTTGTCTTCTAAAGGGACCATCGCGTTACTTGCACTACTTAGAACGTCGTTAAACTACGGAAAAGTCCAACACTTGGAAATTTTCCGGCAGGGGAAAAGTTGGGTATTTATATCCGGTCGAACTTTTTAACATATTCAAAAATTATCCGGAATCCACATAGACAAAATCTGATAATCCGATCGAATCATCGAATCCCCAAAACAACCCCAGAAAATTCAACTCTTGAATAAATATTAAAAATTCCCATAAAACTCAGCATTTAAATAAAGAAGTTACTGTGCAAAAATGGTTGACTGAAGAGACTAAATGAGCGCGGAACCGCCGCAATAGGCGGCTAATGCCGCGGTTCCGCCGCGCTTTAGACAGATCATTAGGTAATTTTTGCACCGTAATTCTTAGAATTTCCTGCTGAATTTTTTAAGCATTTTTAATTTGGAAAAAACCACTTTTTCAGAAAAAGTCCAGAGAGGGTTAAAAGTTAGGGTTTCGGGGTTCGATCGGGTTTCTAATATCGTCTACGCATCGCCTAAGGCTCTAGCTAGGCTCTGATACCACTGTAGGGTTCCTAGGCACACTAAGGAGGTCTCACAAGGCATCAACCATGCCAATTTCAAATTTTACGGGTGCCGAGAAACCCTAATACGGATCGTTAACTAGAATATTAGGCGAACACATGCAACTAGTTAACAATTTAACTAAAAGAACGGAAATACAACCTTTGTAGATCCGGTGCTCCACCTCCATAGCTCCGCAATGAAGTCTCCTCGCTGTCCAAATGGAAACCCGGGCTCTAGCGTCGGCTTCATCGGAGAAATGGGCGGGCAAGGTCGTCGGCTTCGTGCCGAAGATGATCTACGTCGAGGCATCACTAAATCAAGCTCCCACTTCACCAAGTCATGAAACTTGTGAAGAAAACACCCTATAGTACTTAGCAAGAGGTAAAGGATGAAGAAATAGGAGGTGGGTTCACTTTAGAATTGGATTTCTCACTCAATTGCTCAAGTTGTCATTGATGAAGCAAGCTTTCTTCATCTTTTAAGAAGAAGAAGATGAAGATGATTTTTCATAAGTCTTTTTGAAAATAGAAAATAATGTGAATACTTATCATATGGAAACCATGGTCAAGTGTATAGAATAAACTAAGGTTAGTTAAAGGGTTAGGGTTAAGCATGAAGACAAAATGGTCACTTAGTCAAAGATGCTTTGAAGCTTCAAGAAGCTTCAAGCAAAGAACAAAGAAAGCCACCATTTTCTCTTTATCATTTCCAAAATAAAATAAATAAAATAAATGAATAAGAAAATGAAAACCCTAACCAATATACAACCATGGTTTAATATTTACACAAACCCTAGTGAGCATGTATCATCAAACATGATACAAACTTGTGTACAAAAGTATATCACATATACAATGTGCACAAACAAGTGAGAAAAACCATTTAAAGTGAACCAATACTAGTTAATGCAAAGTAATATATCAAATATATAATTATGCATTAAATCATTAAATCAACACTTGATTTAACGATCCGGTCATATCGCATATAACCGACTAATATACAATGTATCGATTTATCGAATCAATCCTTGATTCGATAACTAGGTTATATCGCATACAACCATATCGATACATTCATCGCGAGAATGAAATACGGTATCACATACACGCATTATTCTCGATCCCGCACATATCTCATATGCGCTCCTATTTCGTTTCGCTTGAGCCAGGAAACCTCTGTGTAGGACTCTAAAGACTCGTCAATACGCCGGCAGCAGGTGATGATCATATCAAACACCCACAAGCCGCAAGTGGTCTGCTAAACGTAACGGCCACCCGGGTATTGAGCGATCAGAAGATCGACGAGCAAGCCCGCTCATACTCCTGTGAATCCAACCAGTAACACTTACCGTACAGTCCGGTCTCGTCGTCTGATATGTCGCATATCTCGCCTAGGGGTGGTAAACGTCAGACCCCAATAGCTCGATAAGTCGTGTCGATATGAGGCCTATAACAGTTCGAGAAACTACTGGTAACACTTACCAGTAAATCTCAGCAACCCTGGCCAGGGATTTCCGGTTATAGCCAATCGAACACAGCGCAACATCAACCCCCTATACCGGAAGAGACGAATCCCCTCCTATCGCTCATTGCCTCCATGTGATTCGGGACTGTACCCAAAAACCACCGTTTTGCACGCCCTCTTGGACGTGGTAAGGTGGAAATCAAAGCACAGTGGGAACCACACAAGACTCTATGACGATCTCGGGTCAACAGACTACTCTGTACCAGTGTCACCAGAGAACTGCCATCTGACGTAAGGTATAATACCATCTGGGAGTTCTCGGCGAGTCCGTCCAGTGTACCCAGTCTCCACTGAGCACCCGTATATCATCTCTGATGTCAAACACCAATGGATATGGGATCATCCATCGCCCATCTGTATGGGTCGAGAAGGTATACGCTAGTCTACTCTGGTATATCGATGCCCCGTCTCGATACACCCACGACTAGGGACTTTGAAGGATGTACTTATAGACTATCTGTCCCCACTAGTATGATCTGCATCATAGTCCAGGTAGTCAAGTACACATCCTAAGGGCTTTACCAACATGTAACAGAGAGACAATCAGTATACACGTTAAGGTAAAGAGCAACCACATAGCATACTATCATGTTGAGCAAGAAAGTCCTCCCTATATATGTCCCAGCATCCACTACAATGTACATCCTATGTACAATAATGGCCTCTAGGGCATACATATAACTAACAATTTTGTGGGCGGAACCATGGCAACTTGCAAACTTTGCTCTTCATCAACGAATGTTTGTATTGAAGGTCGAGCAGAGAATATAGCATGGACCTCATCTTCCGAGTCACTGCCAAAAATCAACATAGGAGCGAACGGTCCCGTCTTGTTGTACTGGGATGGACCTGAATAAACTATCTCTTCCTCTTCCTCAGTATCACTCCAGAAGACAGGAATGGTGGTGATAGTTTTGTTCTCCGGTTTGCGACATCTCTCCGTGTCCTCGAAATCTGGCAAAAAGTATTTTGCATCTTCGTACTCACGGACTTCGTTCACGGAGAATGGGTTCAGCTCTCCCGTTATGGTATACTCGAGACCATCCTTAAAGTATTTCATACACTGATGTTGTGTAGAAGGGATGATGTTGTACTCGTGTAACCAAGGCCGGCCGAGCAAAGCGTTATAGCATGTCTTGGCGTCAATGACATGAAATTTAATATCCGTGACAAGTAGCCCGAATCGTAATGTCAATATCACAGACCCGCGAGTCCGCGATAATTGGGAGTCAAAACCAGAGATGGTGATTTTATCACGACCGAGATGCTGGACGCTCATGCAGATTTCTTTCAACACTCGCACGTTGAGAAGATTGACGGAAGACCCATTGTCGACCAGAATTTTGCCTATCTTAATATCGTAGCAGTATCCCGAGACATAGAGGGGACGGTTGTGCTCGAACGTCCCAAGGAGGAGGTCTTCGTCGCCGAAAGTGATATTGGCTGTGTGTAGTTCCTCCAGCTCGTCCTTCATCTTTTCTTCGGCAAGAAAAGCTTGGAATTGCTCTGGCTCTTATAGCACCTTGATCAGTGGATCTCTCTGTAGGGATGCTAGGCACACGCACAAGGGTCTACGAGACATCAACCATGCCCGATTTAAAATTTAGCCGTGCCGAACAACCCTAACCAAGATCTTTATACTAGAGTTTAGGCGAAAACAAGTATGTTAAACACTTTAACACTAAGTGAGAGGGATTACAACCTTTATAGATCCGGTCCTTCACTTCTTAAGCTCCGTGTTGAGGTCCCTTCGCTGCGATCATCATGCATCCGGACTCTAGAGAGGCTCCACGAAGAGAATGATGCAAACATGCTTCCGATCTTTGATAACAAAGATGATCTACCTTGAAATTTCATTAACACAAGCTCTCACTCACAAAATGAAGTGAACACCCTCATCTAAATGGCAAGGATAGATGAGAATGATGAAGTAGGATTTTTGCTCTCATTTGTATTCATATTCTCACTCATTTTCATCACTTAGGAAAAACCTAGAAAGCTTTTCCATGAAGAAAGAAGGAAGAAGAAGATGAATTATGATTAATCCGTTTGTGATGAATAATGAAAGTTATGATAAGGTTAGAAATGCAACCATGGTCAAACTAACCCTTGTAGAGATTTGACTAAGGTTAAAAGTTTGGTTAGGTTAAGGAAATATCTTGCAAAAATATCATAACAAATATCTTTGAAAGAAACAAAAAAACAAAGCTTCTAAAAACTACTAGAAAAGCTTAACCCTAATCAAACCCTGACCATGTTTAATCTCCACTAAACATGTTGCATTAATAACCATATCATGTTACAATATTATATATCACATATATAATATTTATTGTAACAAAATAAAATAATACAATTAACATATATCGCATATATATCAATGTATTACCCGAGTGAGAAAAAGAATCTTTTAGTGAGCTAATATTAGATAATGTAATTCAATATATCATATATATTATTATACATTAAATTATCGAATCAACACTTGATCCGACAATCCGGCTATATCGCATATAACCGACTAATATATTATTCACCGATTCATCGAATCAACACTTGATCCGATGATCCGGCTCATATCAAAAATCGCGAGAATATAATACGGTACTCATATCGCATTATCCTCGGTCCTGCACATATCACATATGTGCTCCTACTCCGTTTTGCCTGAGCCAAGAAAGCTCTGTGTAGGACTCTACAGAATCGTCAATACGCCGGCAGTTGGTGATGATCATATCAAACACCCACAAGCTACAAGCGGTCAGCTAAACGTAACAGCCATCAGGTATTGAGCGCTCAGAAGATCAACAAGCAAGCCTGTACATTCTCCTGTGAATCCAATCAGTAAAACTCCCGTATAGTCCGGTCTCGTCGTCTGATATGTCGCATATCTCGCCTAGGGGTGGTAAATGTCAGACCCCGGTAGCTTGATAAGTCGTGTCGATATGAGGTCTATAACAGTTCGAGAAACTACTGATAACACTTACCAGTAAATCTCAGCAACCCTGGCCAGGGATTTCCAGTTATAGCCAATCGAACACAGCACAACATCAACTCCCTATTCCGGGAGAGACGAATCCCCTCCTATCGCTCATTGCCTCCATGTGATTCGGGACTGTACCCAAAAGCCACCTTTTTGTACGCCCTCTTGGACGTGGTATGATGGAAATCAAAGCACAGCGGGAATCACACAAGACTTTATGACGATCTCGGTGTAAGGTTCCTAGGCACTCTAATGGAGTCTCACAAGTGATCAAACATGGCCAATTGAAATTTTACAAGTGCCTATTAACCCTAATACGGATCGTTAACTAGATAAATAGGCGAAGCAAGCAAGTAAACGGAAATATAGCTAAAGGAAAGGGGCTACAACCTTTGTAGATCCGTTCCACCACCTCCTAAGCTCCGTGATGAAGTCCCCTCACTGTCCAAATCATATCTTGGGCTCTAGCGTCGGCTTCATCGGAGAAAAACGGGCTAGGTCATCGACGACGATGCCGAAGATTATCTACGTCGAGGCATCGCTAGATCAAGCTCCAACTTCACCAAGTCAAGAAAACTTGTGAAGGAAACACCCTATACTACTTGGCAAGAGGTAGAGGATGAAGAAATAGGAAGTGGGTAGACTTTAGATTTGGATTTCACACACTTTTTCATCAATCACCATTGATGTAGCAAGCTTTCTTCTCATGGAGGAAGAAGAAGAAGATGAAGAAAAAGAATATCATAAGTATTAAGTAAATGATAAATAAATCAATACTTATCATTTACTAACCCTTGGTTAGTTGTAGAGAATGGACCATGGTTAACTTGAATGGTTAGGGTTAAGGATGAGACAAGAATGGTGGACTAATTCGAAGCTTCAAGAATCTTCAACTAGCAAACAAAAATAGCAACCATTCTTTTCTCATCTTTTTCCAAAATAAATAAATAAATAAATAAGAAAAAAGAAAACCCTAATCATAATCTTAACCATGGTCTAATTCTTTACACTAACCCTAGCTTGCATGTATCATCAAACATAATACAATCATGTGCACAAAATATATCACATATGCAATGTGCACAAACCAAGTGAGTAAATCCATTTAAAGTGAACCAATACTAGTTAATGCAAAGTAATATATCAAATATATAATTATACATTAAATCATTAAATCAACACTTGATTCAATGATCCGGTCATGTCGCATATAACCGGCTAGTATCCAATGTATCGGCTTATCGAATCAATCCTTGATTCGATAACTAGGTTATATCGCATACAACCATTCGACACATTCATCGCGAGAATGAAATACGGTATCACATACACGCATTATTCTCGGTCCCGCACATATCTCATATGCGCTCCTATTTCGTTTCGTTTGAGCCAGGAAACCTCTGTGTAGGACTCTAAAGACTCGTCAATACGCCGGTAGCGGATGATGATCATATCAAGCACCCACAAGCCGCAAGCGGTCTGCTAAACATAACGGCCACCCGGGTATTGAGCGATCAGAAGATCGACGAGCAAGCCCGCTCACACTCCTGTGAATCCAACCAGTAACACTTACCGTACAGTCCGGTCTGATCGTCTGATATGTCGCATATCTCGCCTAGGGGTGGTAAACGTCAGACCCCAATAGCTCGATAAGTCATGCCGACTTGAGGTCCATAACATTCGTGAAACTACTGATAACTCTTACCAGTATATCACTGCAACCCTGGCCAGGGATTTCCTGTTATGGCCAGTCGAGCATAGCACAACATCAACCCCCAATACCGGGAGAGACGAATCCCCTCCTATCGCTCATTGCCTCCATGTGAATCGGGACTGTGCCCAAAAACCACCTGTTTGCACGACTCAGTAGAGCCGTGGTAGGGTGGAAATCAAAGCACAGTGGGAGATGATTGAATTGAGAATTCTTGATGTATAGTATAAAATTGTAAAGAAATCACAATCAAAAATTATTTGACCGCAATCAACTACGGTGTCGGATTGTAGATTGTAAGTGAGTGCGGATCGTCCACAGGGAAAGTGTAATCGTTCGTCTTTTGAATTAGGTGAGTCGAAACTTTAAAGAAAAGAAAACAAAACAATTCATGATTTGAAATTAAAGTTCAAGAATGAGAAAAAACTAGATCTAAGAACAAGAAAAATATAGAATCAAGAATTGATAGTTTGATGATTTTTCCAAACCAAATATCAAGAATCGAAATGAGGCTCGTAGGAATCGATCGGATCTATAGATGTGATGTAATCTTACAATTACGTATTCTTATCCTTCGATGAATTGATACTAGATCGATGATGATCGATCGAGAATTAGGGATTTCTTGTGAAACTAGGGTTTCATCTTTTCCCTTGTTCTTTCGTCGATATCATTCACATTCTAGCCTCTAGTAAATTCAAGAAACGATCATAGATCCCTAATTTCGAGCGACAACAATCAAGAAAGCATCGCTATGAAACTAGGTCATCGATTCTTGAACTTGCTAGGGTTTACAAAACTCGTAGGACTTAAAAATCGTATTAAGATTTGTTACATCATCATTCTACAATCGTCTCGACTCCTTTACGAGCGGAGTTTTACTCAAACATCACAACAAGAACCACAATCACAAATTGAGATCTAATCATGATGCAAGAATTAAAAGAAAGCAAGATTAAAGAATTTCACCTTTTATTTATATCAACAATTTAGTTACATTCGCTCAAGAACTACAAGAGGAAGAACTTGATCGTCGATTTGGCTTCGCTCATCTCCGTGGATCGCGGATCGGCTTGGATCACTTGCCCGATTGAAGATCGGCTCGGCTCCTAAAAGGTTGAAGGCTTCTTGCTTGATTTGGTACTCAAGATCTTGGATTTGGAGTGGAATTAGGGTTAGGGTTTCGCACAAGCCTTGTCACTAGACTTGTGGAAAGAAGATGATGAAAGAGGGAAAGATTAACTAAAATTGATTACCTAAAAATTGATTAGCCTTTAACCCTAGGTCTAGGTTCCTATTTATAGATAACTAACCCTAGATCTAGGATTTCAAATTCTAAGTTTCCCTCCTAAAGTTTGTTGAGGAAATTCAAATTTCCCTCTAAAAGTTAGTTAGAGGAGAAGCTTCTAGGTGTGATTAGTTAGGAGGGAGCTTCTAGAAGAGTATTAATTAGGAGCTTAATTAGGATTAGCCTTGCTTAATCTTCTTTGCTGATCTGGCAGTAGCTTTGAGAGAATTATGGAATTTGACCTATCAGAAATGAATGTGGGCCCATAGATTGAGATTCTGCACTAAAAATGAAGCGATGACGTGGCAGAAGAGGCGCGTATCCGCGGCTCAAACAGGCTATCGCCGCAGATCCGCGGCGCCTTTGGTGAGTTGGGGCTTGGGCTCTCTGGTGTGGTCTTGGGCTGTTGTCTGGGCCTTGGTTTGATATATAGAATTGTATAATTCCTTCTGAATTGCTACCAGATCTGAAATGATTTAGTTGGCGTATTTTTGATCAGCTCTTTTGCTTTTCTTCCGTATTTCCTGCACAGACTCAAGACAAGTGTTGCGCAAATACAGAAATGATGCGATGCCATGAAATGCGGTCAATTTCCTTTAAAGTGTCGGTTTAAAAGTCTAACACATGCAATCTGGTATTTTACGACTGATTTGCTAATATGTGAAATATGAATACCGAACACTTCTAAATGTATGCAAAAGATGGGGAAATTGCCGGCTAAAATATACAATATTTTCGACTGATCAAATACCCCCAAACTTAATTTCGATCGTCTCGAGCGAATGTTTTATTAAAAAGAGAAGGAGAAAATAAAGAAAGAGAAAAACTAACTAGCACACTTTCGTAGGCAACACGATTGCACTGAGCACGTGCAACAAACCTTTAAACCTCTAGGTGTCCCTAGTAGGAGGAGTGTTGTCTTCTGAGGGTTTTCAGCGGATTGCACCCACAAAATCCAATAATAAAAGAAAGATCATGAAATTTACATTTAAAGACAAGAATTGTAAAAGAAAGACTTTGAAAATTAGGGTTTCCAACTAAGCTAGCTTTTCGGTTGCCATGAGCCCTATCTTAATGGTCATGAAAAGATGTTAGAAATCACGTCCTCCCTCAATAAAACATCGTCTTATTCTTCATTCCTATCTTTCTTCCAAACATCGATCATATAACCCTGCGTGTGTGTAAAGGACATCCCTACACCCGGAGAATTCAATTCAAGCTATCATACTCTTGCCCATCAGCCTCAGTACTTTTTAATTAATGAATATTTAGATGAGATTGCTCACACACTTTCATGCGACCGTTAATACTTCTTGAGGTACTAACCGACCGATTACTCATGTGCTTGCTTACTTGGTGTATTTTCCTCGTCTTGCACCACCTCAGGTATAGCAGTGACTCCCAGACCAGTTGGCCTTAGGGCACTAGGTGAAGAAGCACCCTCGCTATAAATTTTTTATTGCCTTCGGTGATAACAAAACCAGTGTTCATTTTTCTCACCACTTTATATTTTCTTTATTCATTTTTTTGTTTTTATTTCCTTCATACTTTTGGCTTTAAGACAAGAGCATTTCAAGGTATCCTCTACTATCTCAGGCTTCAAGACGTGTGTAAGTGCGAATAGCAGGGTAGCAACGTTCAAAATGTTTGGCTTCCAGAATAGAAACTATTTTTCAGACTTATTTTTATCCTCAGATTAGTGACGTCCTTCATCTTACTAACCCTTGGGACAACGGCTCATAACTACTTATTACTAGTTCGTATAAGAAAACTTCTAATTTTCTTAGTTTTCTTAAATTTTTCTAATCTCATGGATGTAATTTTTCACTATCTAAACTTTTATTATCTTATTTATGTACAAAAAATATTTTTATCTTTTTGAAAATTTTTAAATTTTTATAGGTTTTCAAAAATAAAATGTTTTGTGCTTATGCAAATGATATGCAAATAATGCGAAAATAAGCACAAACCTCCCCCAAACTTGTTTTCAACAGTGTCCTCACTGTTGCCATCAGCTAAATCTCGAAAAACCTGTAAGCTTGGGAGGAATTATTAGTGGGGGCAAAATATTTAAGTGAAGATCCTCCCCCAAACTTATTTTTGGCTCAAAATTTTGTAAAATTTTCTTTTCAAGAGCCAAAAAAAATGCCCCCCCCCAACTTATGCAATGTTAATCTTTCAAAATCATATGAGGGGGTCAAAAATCATTGGTCGATGCCAAGCTTTGCAAAGACCGAATGTTAACACCAACCATTCAAAAAATTTATCAATGCAGTGCTCTGGTTGGTGGAAGAAGAAGTGGGGAAAGGTTAAGTGGTGGAAGAGAATGTGTGTGCGTCTCATTTTGGAGAGACGATGCAGTGAATGTGATGGATTACTCACATTCTTTTTACAGTTCAGAAGAAGTGGTGGAGGTTCAATTTCATTGAGTGGGACATGATTCATCTCAACACCCGTGTCATTTAAAAATGCGAGTTCATCAGCGAAGATTTCCTCAAATGTTCCATCAATACCCCGATGAATAATGTCATCACAAAGTGCGGGGTGATCTTCAGACTCTAAAAGCAGTTCATAATCAGTGTTAATTGTTGACCCGGACATCTCGGTGGAAGAGTCCGTATGTGTATGATACATAGTTGGGTCAAACAATAACGTATGAAAAGAGTCAAGATCGATATCAGGAGGATCATCAAATTCGCTGCTGTCGACATCCATTAAGTCGACAGAACAGACCTGAGCAGTAGGTTCGGAGGGTACACTTCCCAACTTGTAAATGTTCAGCTCTATTGACCTATTCCCGAAAGATAGGGTCATAGAACCGTTACGACAGTTGATAATAGCATTGGAAGTGGCCAAAAAGGGGCGACCTAAAATCACCGGAATTTGATTCCGTGGGTTCGCTACAGGTTGTGTATCAATTACAATAAAATCTACCGGGAATATAAATTCTCCGATTTTTATTAACACATCCTCCAGTTCACCCCTAGGTTTGGTGATTGATCGGTCAGCCATCTGGAGAGTGCAATTGGTTGGCTTCAACTCTCCGATACCTAGTTGCTCATAGACTGAGAAAGGAAGCAAGTTAACACTAGTGCCAAGGTCTAATAGAGCACGGTTAATGTGTTTTTCCCCAATAGAAATGGAAATAGTAGGATATCCTGGATCCTTACGTTTCCTCGGTAATTGTTGGGGGAAAGCCGTGTCTATTGTTTTTTCCATGAATATCTTTTTGGGCGCTTGAGTCTTCCTCTTTCTAGTGCACAAGTTCTTAAGAGTTTTCGCATAGGACGGAACTTGTTGGATGGCATATAGGAGAGGAATGTTGGTGTTTACTTGCTTAAAAATGTTCATAATCTTCTCCATATGTGGACTCGGTGTGTTAGCCCTTAACCGATTAGGATAAGGTGCTTTAACAATAAGCACTGGGTCCATCATAGGAGAAGGAAGTGTGTGTGGAACCGATCCCAGTATAGAAGTGGGAATTGTCCGTGGAGGGGTAACAGAGGTGGGCTGTAGTGGCGAGCCTTTTGGGAAACGAAGAATAGGCTCAGAAGAAGGTGGGGTAGAAGAACTGGGGTAAGAAGTGTGTGTGTGAAGAAAGGTCTCAGCCGGGGTGTTATTGATTGATTTATCAGTATCATCAAACTCTTCCCCAACGTGAGTGTCAAGCACTCTTCCAGATCTCAACGTGATCTCATCCACATGATGTGAATAGCTAGGATTAGGTAAAGGTTGAGCTGGAAGTTTCCCTTTCTCTCTTGCACTCATTTCGGCTTTTAAACGTGCAATTTCTTCTTCCATCGATTTAATACTCTCGCTTTGGGACGCAGAGTTTTTCTTTATATAATCGACAGAAGTCTTTATTTCAGCCGATACTTGCATGAGATTTGTTAAGACCAAATTCATGCATTGTGCAAATGAATAGGATTCATCCGTCCCGGTCAACTGCAAAGGACTAGATGGTGCAAAAGTGTTGACCGGATTTTGAAAATTTTGTGCTTGAAAGGGGTGCTGACTCAATTGTGGTGGTTGCTGTTGTGGTGGAGGGGCCCTTTGGAATTGATTCGGGTTTGGAACCGTGTTTTGAGATTGTGATTGGTTCCAAGCAAAATTAGGGTGATTCCTCCAACCCTGATCATATGTGGAGGAAAATGGATCGTTTCTAGGTCTTTGAAATGCGGCATTGGTATGCTCATGACCTTGAAACGGACATTCTTCCGTCAAGTGAGACGGATCAGAACAGCAGCCACATACAGTTTTGGAGAGTGATATTTGACTTAGGGTGGCGGCTAAAATTTTGTTTTCCATAGTCTCGAGTTTCTTGTGTATAGCTGCAATGTCAGCTCTAACTCCTATGGAAATATCATTGCCATCCCTAGACGATTGACTCACACCCTCCCACTGTAAAGATTTTTCAGCGAAATCTTCTAGAAAATTCCAGGCTTCCCCATCATCTTTAGTCATAAAGTTGCCTTGATACATGGATTCAAGGGTCTGTCTTGTGTAAGGAGTAATGCCCTCATAAATGATTCGGCACAATTCCCATCTCGGGATGCCGTGATGTGGACATTAGACTAACAGATCCTTGAAACGTTCAAGACACTTTGAAAATGTTTCATTTGGAAGCTGGGTGAATTGATAGATTTCGCTACGAACTCGAGCTGTTTTGTGGTGTGGGTAGAATTTCTTAAGGAATGCTTTGACGAAGTCTTCCCAATTTGAAATGGAATGTGTGGTAGTGTTATAAAGCCACTTCTCGGCTAAATCGCACAAAGTGAATGGGAGAAGACGTAGACGGAAAGAATCCACAGAAAGCTGTGAAGTACCCATCATTGCGCATACATTTTCAAATTTCGTGATAAACACGTATGCGTCTTCAGACTCGAGACCGTGAAATTTTGGTAGAAGGTTGATGTATTGGGGTTTTATTTGAAAATTTTCCCCATTGGCTGGTGGTATGGAAAGACAAGTGGAAAGTGGGCCTCGTGTAGGATAGCATCTCTCTTGGAGAGAGATGCGAGGTGGATTCTGCGCACCAACGGACGGCGGCAGGGTAGTGGAAAAGAAATTCGATGGAGAATGATCCATCGATGTGGGTGTGGTGGTGGGTAAAAGAAAAGGTAAGTGTAGAAATACCGACTTTTGGGTCGATGAGGGAAACGCGGACTTAACGGGCACTAGAAACCCGTGTCCAGCCTATCTTGCACTAAAAAGGGTTAGTACAAGTGGCAGCGTGAATTTATAATTAGGGGAAATGAAGAGTTGGTGTTTGTTTTGAAAAAATGATACGGATTTTTGAAAAAAATGATGCAACACAACAAATGCAACAAGCAAAACCCTAAAATCTAGGGGTCACCTAGGTCAAAGCTCTAGACCGCTCCTAACTGCCAAAAGACAAGTCGCAGGATCAATCCTCCACTGCCTCTTTGTCCCCCTGTGGCCGGATAAGTGCCAGGTAAGTGGGAAGGTACTCCACTACGTAAGTAGTGGGCCTAATTAAAAACCACTAGCCTTATACACACTCGCCTTAGGCACCACAAGAAAACTCGGATAAGCAATGAATTACCCACGGCCTTCTCTTGTCCTAATTGAGCGCGACGGTCCTTAGAGTCATCTCTAGATTTCTTTTAATTAATGAGGGTAAATGCGGATGCAAGTTTATGATTTTCGGGGCCTAGGAAGGGTAATGAAATCCCCACCTAATTTGGATTTGGTCGTGCCCCTTAATTTCCGTATTAATATGCAAACAACCAAAAATCAAAAACACGCACAAATTTTTATTTTGCTTTTTACGGCGCAGCGATTTATTTGCAAAGAAACCTGCAAGAAATTGTTATTTGGAGTAGACAGAGGAGAAGATAAGAAAGCATAGGAGTATACCTGAAAGTTTGGTACAGAGAAGACTCAAACCCACAGCGGATCCGCCGCCTATGGTAGGTGTTTGCCATGGAAACGCGCTTGTGTAGTGAGATCACTGCACAATATTTTTACAGAGAGCTTCTGTTCAGCTCCGGAGTCCTCTGAAATTTTCAAAAAAAAAAATTTCTCCAGCTCCAATGATCCCAGATTTCCTCGCAATCAAATCACAAAACACGTATTAGGGTTTGCACGAGTTTAGATCTAAAAATTATGATGGAATAAATTGTTCAACTCAAATTTCAAAATACGAACAATTAGCGCACTATCCCCGGCAACGGCGCCATTTGATTGAATTGAGAATTCTTGATGTGTAGTATAAAATTGTAAAGAAATCACAATCAAAAATTATTTGACCGCAATCAACTACGGTGTCGGATTGTAGATTGTAAGTGAGTGCGGATCGTCCACAGGGAAAGTGTAATCGTTCGCCTTTTGAATTAGGTGAGTCGAAACTTTAAAGAAAAGAAAACAAAACAATTCATGATTTGAAATTAAAGTTCAAGAATGAGAAAAAACTAGATCTAAGAACAAGAAAAATATAGAATCAAGAATTGATAGTTTGATGATTTTTCCAAACCAAATATCAAGAATCGAAATGAGGCTCGTAGGAATCGATCGGATCTATAGATGTGATGTAATCTTACAATTACGTATTCTTATCCTTCGATGAATTGATACTAGATCGATGATGATCGATCGAGAATTAGGGATTTCTTGTGAAACTAGGGTTTCATCTTTTCCCTTGTTCTTTCGTCGATATCATTCACATTCTAGCCTCTAGTAAATTCAAGAAACGATCGTAGATCCCTAATTTCGAGCGACAACAATCAAGAAAGCATCGCTACGAAACTAGGTCATCGATTCTTGAACTTGCTAGGGTTTACAAAACTCGACTTAAAAATCGTATTAAGATTTGTTGCATCATCATTCTACAATCGTCTCGACTCCTTTACGAGCGGAGTTTTACTCAAACATCACAACAAGAACCACAATCACAAATTGAGATCTAATCATGATGCAAGAATTAAAAGAAAGCAAGATTAAAGAATTTCACCTTTTATTTATATCAACAATTTAGTTACATTCGCTCAAGAACTACAAGAGGAAGAACTTGATCGTCGATTTGGCTTCGCTCGTCTCCGTGGATCGCGGATCGGCTTGGATCACTTGCCCGATTGAAGATCGGCTCGGCTCCTAAAAGGTTGAAGGCTTCTTGCTTGATTTGGTACTCAAGATCTTGGATTTGGAGTGGAATTAGGGTTAGGGTTTCGCACAAGCCTTGTCACTAGACTTGTGGAAAGAAGATGATGAAAGAGGGAAAGATTAACTAAAATTGATTACCTAAAGATTGATTAGCCTTTAACCTTAGGTCTAGGTTCCTATTTATAGATAACTAACCCTAGATCTAGGATTTCAAATTCTAAGTTTCCCTCCTAAAGTTTGTTGAGGAAATTCAAATTTCCCTCCAAAAGTTAGTTAGAGGAGAAGCTTCTAGGTGTGATTAGTTAGGAAGGAGCTTCTAGAAGAGGATTAATTAGGAGCTTAATTAGGATTAGCCTTGCTTAATCTTCTTTGCTGATCTGGCAGTAGCTTTGAGAGAATTATGGAATTTGACCTATCAGAAATGAATGTGGGCCCATAGATTGAGATTCTACACTAAAAATGAAGCGATGACGTGGCAGAAGAGGCGCGTATCCGCGGCTCAAACAGGCTATCGCCGCGGATCCGCGGCGCCTTTGGTGAGTTGGGGCTTGGGCTCTCTGGTGTGGTCTTGGGCTGTTGTCTGGGCCTTGGTTTGATATATAGAATTGTATAATTCCTTCTGAATTGCTATCAGATCTGAAATGATTTAGTTGGCGTATTTTTGATCAGCTCTTTTGCTTTTCTTCCGTATTTCCTGCACAGACTCAAGACAAGTGTTGCGCAAATACAGAAATGATGCGATGCCATGAAATGCGGTCAATTTCCTTTAAAGTGTCGGTTTAAAAGTCTAACACATGCAATCTGGTATTTTACGACTGATTTGCTAATATGTGAAATATGAATACCGAACACTTCTAAATGTATGCAAAAGATGGAGAAATTGCCGGCTAAAATATACAATATTTTCGACTGATCAGGAGACACCCAAGACTCTATGACGATCTCGGGTCAACAGACTAAGCTGTACCAGTGTCACCAGAGAACTGCCATCTGACGTGAGGTATCATACCATCTGGGAGTTCTCGGCGAGTCCGTTCAGTGTACCCAGTCTCCACTGAGCACCCGCATACCATCTTCGATGTCAAACACCAATGGATATGGGATCATCCATCGCCCATCGCATGGGTCGAGAAGATATACGCTAGTCTACTCTGGAATATCGATGCCCCGTCTCGATATTCCCATGACTAGGAACAATGAAGGATGTACTCATTGACTACCCAGGCCCCACTAGTATGATCTGCATCACAGTCCTGGAAGTCGGGTACACATCCTAAGGGCTTTATCAACATGTAATCAGAGAGACAGAAAGTATACACGTTAAGATAAAGAGTAACCAGATAGCATACTATCATGTCGAGCAAGAAAGTCCTACCTATATATGTCCCAGCATCCACTACAATATACATCCAATGTACAGTAATGGCCTCTAGGGCATGCATATAACTAACAATCTCCCACTTGCACTAGGGCCATCTGTAGCAGTGGTTGCAGTATCACATACTCAACCATCCCATAAAGTCTCTCTTTGGGAAAAGGCCTTCGTGAGTGGATCCGCCGTGTTCTCCTCTGAGTCTACTCTCCTAACCTCGATCACCCTGGAGATCAACTATCTCCATGATCAGGTGATACTGCCTCAGAATATGTCTGGGTCACTGATGGGACCAGGGTTCCAGGGTCGAAGCCACGCTTCCATTGTCATACAATGGCAGGAACCTAGTTCATCTTATGAACCAATATACATCCAAACTTCCTCTTTGGTAGTATCTTTAATAGCGATGTTACCAGCCTTTATCGTCTAGTTTGCCACGGTATCGAGCTTGGAACTCTTCCAACATACCGTCCCTTTACTGAGGGTAAAGACAGTGCCTGTGACTGACATTCAGTCGTCTTTATCACCCTGGAACACTTCCAGTGATTCTCCCCAGGATCGATTGATACCATCTCTCTACAACTAGTGAGTATCCTAACATTCAATTAGATCTATCTCATTGATCCAAAGCTTAGGATTTAGTAGGTATCACTTTGATCCTATATGGAAAATCTTTGTGATAAGCGGAGATTGATCGAGTGTAGCATAGGAAACTCCTTCCCTAACAAGAGTATGTCATCCACGTACTCTACGAGGATCGTCACCATACTCCCTACTACCTTTTTGTTTATACAAGGTTCATCTACCATTTTGATGATGTCAACTTCTTTGACTAATCCATCAAAACAGATGTTCCAACTCCGCGATGCCTGCTTTATCCTATAAAGCATCTTGCACATGTTTCCGCTGCTCCCACTGACTACGAGGCCCTCTGGCTGTGTTCTTATAGACGTTCTCTTCTAAATCAATATTTAGAAAAGTAGTCATGGCACGTAGCCGTGGCAAGTAGGATTTGGATGGATTTAAACATAGTCCCTGGAAAAGGTTTCATCATTATCCGTGCCTGGTTGATGACGAAAACCTTTAACAAGTCTAGTTTTGAAAGTCTCAACTTTTCCATCTACACCAAGTAATCTTCTCAAGATATACTTGCTCCTGATGGGGATTTAACCCTTCAGATATAGCAACCAAAGTCCATACTTTGTTTTTGTGTATGGATTCCATCTCAGACCGCAAAGCATCCAGCCATTCTTACAGAGTCCCTACTCTTGATGGCCTGCTCGAAACTAGTTGGGTTATCATCTCATGATGCATTCCTTGCTCCCACTGTCATCGAGAAACCGAGGTATCTCTCAGGCGGACGAGGAACCCTACTAGATCGGCGGAGAGGCTGAGGTTCGTCGGGAATCTACTGAATCCTTTGGTTCTACCAAATTATCTGCAGTTTTGTACAGCTGGAACCTTTCCAGTTCTACAGAACTGATCTTGCCTCGATCTTGTCCGGATTTTGCTTTTGACATAGGTCGGACAATCCTAAATCTTAACTTACTTAAGAGATAGGCTCTTCCCATACCATATCTTATATGGAATGGTAGGCACTGATTTGATTCGAACCTAATTCAATAGGTATGCAGCTTCTCAAGTGCATAACTCCCAAAAGGAAATAGGTAACTCAGTAATACTCATCATAGAGCACACGATATCTAATATTGTGTGATTGCTCCGCCCCGATACACCGTTGTGCTGTGGTATATTCAGAGGAGTAATACTGAGAGAGAATCTCATTTTCCTTTAGAATAGTCCAAGGATTCCATGCACAAGTATTCTCCTCCCTGATCTCATCATAGGACATAATACTTATACCCGGTTATTGGTTCTCTACTTCTAACTTATATTCTGTGAATACCTCAAAAGGTTCGGACTTATGTTTCAACAGGAACATATGACTGAATCTTGAGAGATTATCAGAGAATATAATGAAGTAAAAAGAACCAGTCCTGGCATGTGTAGACAGGAGACCTTACATACATCATCATGTATCAGTCCCAAGAGTTTACTAACTCTTTCTCTGTTTCCAGTAAACAGAGCTGGTGTCATTATATCTTTGTGACATGACTGGCAAGTTTCACAAGATGTAAATTCAAACTGATTTAAATATGCATCTAAATGTAACTTCAGCTAGTCGGGTCGCATTGATATAACCTAGTCTACAATACCTCAAGAAGAATTCGTTCATTTCTGAACTCTTCCTCTTGTGTGTGTTCTGTATACGAGGAACTGTAGTTTGATTTAGAACGTCAATGCTTTTAGATAACGTGCCTGAACCGATCAACTTTTGATATAGGAAATGTTCAAAACATTATCCATCAATACAAAATTATATCCTTTCTTTACTAATAAAGAGACTGATATGATTTTGTATATCAGGTTCGGTATCTAATAGCATTTGTTCAGAATCAATGTATTCGTAATACAGGGTGACAGTAACCAACAGACTTGGCTGCAACACTTGCCCCGTTTTCTGTCTCATGAAACTTATCATCCGTTCTCAGTTTTTCTACCTTTTTGTAGCCCTATGTAACAGATTACATATCTGGGATCCTGATCCGGTATCATATACCCAGGATGCAGAGGATACTGAGAAACAGTTCTTTGTAATGAACACACCCGAAGGAGATGCATCATATGCACTTTCTTCGTTTGGGCGGCATAGGAATTCTGGTATTCCCCTATTTCCTGCTCTGTCTTATAACAATTATAAGTTGGAGCGGGACCAACGTTCCCCAGCTCAGTATAACAAGCGGGTTCGGTCAATACATCCGTATTATTATCTTGATTAAGGCGTGATATGGTCGCTACCAGGAGAGAGAGAGAAGAAAACACTCTGCGTGCGCTCTTGCAAGATCAGATTGGTTATATATTTTATCTAATCAGGATGGCTCCCACTGTTTTTATCAAATCTTCCTTCAAACCTTAAAAGGAAAGACTAGCCGGGATTAATTACACTCTACAAGTTCGCCAACCTTTCAGCCAGGCCAGTGTCGGTACTTTGAGGGAGGTTCCCCGTGCTTTCGCACAGATCTAATTACAGTAAACCTCGTTTTCCCAGAGGCGTAACCCCGTTGACACCTTTCTAGACACCTACTTGATCGGCTAATTGTAAAGTGCAAAACTCTCCCAGGAGTAACAATTACTCGCAGTGGGTATCGGGATCCAACTATCACATAGAAGGTATGCAATCTCATTGCAAGTTTCAACACTTGAAACTCCCGATAAAGGTTTTTACCCCTAGCACCTATGACCTTAACTATGGTCAACAAATCATAAGTACTAGTCAAGTTCTACCCGTCATTTCGTGATTAATTAGACCCACCCACATGACCCTTAACTAAGGTCAACAAAGTCATGCGACTGTCCTAACTAATCGCATCATATGCGGTGTAGGAAGACATCACTTAGCTACCGTACACTGTGCCTTGACTATGGTCAACAAACACAGCACGAATACTAAGTACTCTACTTCCTAAAATGACGGAGGGTTGCGAATGGTTTTTGTGAAAACCTTTAACGCTTTGAACTTGATCTCGTTGCGGAATCAAATGATTTTTAAATGGAATGTTTTTTAGGCTTTTCTAGTTTTGCTAAAGGGGTCACTCCCGGTGAAGGGATCGTCGGCCCTTTCCTCGTCGAATGAGGTGCGGGATATATCATATATATCACTGTGCAAAGCAGAAACTATAGAAGCGATCAAATACAAACCGAGTGTGTAGCATCTGCCAGTTATTGCTAAAGGAGTCACTCCCGGTGAAGGGATCTCGGTCCTTTCCTCATCGAATAAGGTGCAGGATGTTCTATAATGAACACCACAATGCAAAGCAAGAACTGTAGCTACCTGTTTTTATTTTGAAATTCGATTCCACAACATCAGTTAGGTTTATTTTCTTTCATTAATCTCATTAATGAATATCCCATCATTTAAGTCCACCTAATCATCACAGATAAATATAACGTACGCTTATGCCATCCGCATTCGCCTCGATGTCCTGTCTGCACCGTTAGGTTAGGTAACTAACGGCAGAGCGGGGCAGGGCTAGCGCGGGTGTAAAACATAAGCAACGTCTATATAATATATCATATATACTATATATAATATCTGTCACAGAACATCACATGATCTCATCACAGATAAATCACAGCAGAAGAAACATATGAAATATTGGATATACTAGGACGTCCGTGTTTTCAATACGAGCCAGTATAAAACACGGATTCCACTGTCGTGATGAATAGCCAATCCCACACCCCTAGACCCCTACGAGAGCGGCAAGCAACCCTACCAATTCTAGGGTTAGGAGACCCGGACTCGACTCCTCGAGTTGGTCTCCCACTGGACCCCAGAACCCGGTTACTTATGCTCCCCTCCTTGGGTCTATCCTAGTGCAGAAAAGTAAATAATATACAAATGGTGACAACATCCGCAACCTAGAAGTGCCCCAATAAAAGAATATTACATACAAGTTTTTACATGAATGAAAATGAAAAACACTCATCTCACACAAAAACCCCCCGGCTATTCAAACACGACGATCCAATATAACATATCCAGCAACACATAACATCTCATGTCATCAACGTAAGTAAATATGCGCATCCCAATTGTCGTTGACATATAGCAACGAAACCGGTGATATCACATATTACACTTACGGTCACAGAAAAGAAAGTGTAAAACTACAATAGTTGGAATCCACAACCACCTCAGACATCGCATGCCTGACCAAATGAATTCTTTAGACATCGCATGCCTAACAATTATAAACCCCGCATTTTAGTCTCATTATCGAAAACACTTTTCAATATCAAGTCGGGCAATTCAACAAGATTCCCGACATTCTGATCGAATGCTCGTCGCAAACTTTAGTAGACGGCCGCACCCCCGAAACCGTCGACGAAGTGCACCAAGGCGGAACACCGCTACCGCGAGCACCCGAACGGATGCTTTCGGCGACGGGGTTCTCCTACAGTCACTTGGTCGGGGCAATGGAGTGAGGCTGTCTATTAAGTTTACCCGGCGAGTATCCGCGTACGCTACGTGATTGCTACGGACTTTTGATCACATCAAAATTCCGTGGGAACCGATTAAGTGAGACTAAACTGCTATGTTTATAACATTCATTCAGTTATCTCATAATTACTTGTGAATTCCAATTATTGTATCACATTCCGGATAAATAGAAAATATTAAACTTTCCGATCGAACAATCGAACACCCAAGTTTTCCCGAAACAGCTCAACACATGAAATAAGTCTAACAGCATTCAGTTCGTGCCTCAGTAGCAACGGTCCAGCCGTAGAAGGGTCAAGCCAACGCCTCACATGTGGCACGCCGTACTGACCCAAACCCGAAGGTTCAAAAGGAAGTTCAAGACGGTCACATAATCGAGTTAAGGTTTGATGTCTTCTAGAGGGTCCATCGCGTTACTTGCACTACTTAGAACGTCGTTAAACTACGGAAAAATCCAACAATTGGAAATTTCCCGGCAGGGGAAAAAGTGGGTATTTATATCCGGTCGAACTTTTTAACATATTCTAAGATTTATCCGAAAAAACACACCGACAAAATTAGACAATCCGACCGATACACCGAGTTCCCAATACAACCCAGAAAATGCAACTCTGGAAAAATTATTAAAAATCCCCAGGAAAACCAGCACAGACAACTAAGAGTTACTGTGCAAAACAGGATGCACAAAACGACAAAAGGGCCGCGGATCCGCCGCATGAGCCTCCTGTAAGGCCGCGGATCCGTGCCGCCTTTATGGAATCAAGCCCTCGAATTTTACAGTAACCCTTATATCTTCCTGCTGATTTTTCTGAATATTTTTAATCTACAAAAAACCACGTTTTACAGAAAAGTCCAGAGAGCATTTTTCAAGTCGGGTTTTGGGTCGATCGGACTTCTAATTCCGTCGGGACTTCGCCTAAGGCTCTAGCTAGGCTCTGATACCACTGTAAGGTTCCTAGGCACTCTAATGGAGTCTTACAAGTGATCAAACATGGCCAATTGAAATTTTACAAGTGCCTATTAACCCTAATACGGATCGTTAACTAGATAAATAGGCGAAGCAAGCAAGTAAACGGAAATATAGCTAAAGGAAAGGGGCTACAACCTTTGTAGATCCATTCCACCACCTCCTAATCTCCGTGATGAAGTCCCCTCGCTGTCCAAATCATATCTTGGGCTCTAGCGTCGGCTTCATCGGAGAAAAACGGGCTAGGTCATCGACGACGATGCCGAAGATGATCTACGTCGAGGCATCGCTAGATCAAGCTCCAACTTCACCAAGTCAAGAAAACTTGTGAAGGAAACACCCTATACTACTTGGCAAGAGGTAGAGGATGAAGAAATAGGAAGTGGGTAGACTTTAGATTTGGATTTCACACACTTTTTCATCAATCACCATTGATGTAGCAAGCTTTCTTCTCATGGAGGAAGAAGAAGAAGATGAAGAAAAAGAATATCATAAGTATTAAGTAAATGATAAATAAATCAATACTTATCATTTACTAACCCTTGGTTAGTTGTAGAGAATGGACCATGGTTAACTTGAATGGTTAGGGTTAAGGATGAGACAAGAATGGTGGACTAATTCAAAGCTTCAAGAATCTTCAACTAGCAAACAAAAATAGCAACCATTCTTTTCTCATCTTTTTCCAAAATAAATAAATAAATAAATAAGAAAAAATAAAACCCTAATCATAATCTTAACCATGGTCTAATTCTTTACACTAACCCTAGCTTGCATGCATCATCAAACATGATACAATCATGTGCACAAAATATATCACATATGCAATGTGCACAAACCAAGTGAGTAAATCCATTTAAAGTGAACCAATACTAGTTAATGCAAAGTAATATATCAAATATATAATTATACATTAAATCATTAAATCAACACTTGATTCAATGATCCGGTCATGTCGCATATAACCGGCTAGTATCCAATGTATCGGCTTATCGAATCAATCCTTGATTCGATAACTAGGTTATATCGCATACAACCATTCGACACATTCATCGCGAGAATGAAATACGGTATCACATACACGCATTATTCTCGGTCCCGCACATATCTCATATGCGCTCCTATTTCGTTTCGTTTGAGCCAGGAAACCTCTGTGTAGGACTCTAAAGACTCGTCAATACGCCGGTAGCGGATGATGATCATATTAAGCACCCACAAGCCGCAAGCGGTCTGCTAAACGTAACGGCCACCCGGGTATTGAGCGATTAGAAGATCTACGAGCAAGCCCGCTCACACTCCTGTGAATCCAACCAGTAACACTTACCGTACAGTCTGGTCTGATCGTCTGATATGTCGCATATCTCGCCTAGGGGTGGTAAACGTCAGACCCCAATAGCTCGATAAGTCATGCTGACTTGAGGTCCATAACATTCGTGAAACTACTGATAACTCTTACCAGTATATCACTGCAACCCTGGCCAGGGATTTCCTGTTATGGCCAGTCGAGCATAGCACAACATCAACCCCCAATACCGGGAGAGACGAATCCCCTCCTATCGCTCATTGCCTCCATGTGAATCGGGACTGTGCCCAAAAACCACCTGTTTGCACGACTCAGTAGAGCCGTGGTAGGGTGGAAATCAAAGCACAGTGGGAGACACACAAGACTCTATGACGATCTCGGGTCAACAGACTAAGCTGTACCAGTGTCACCAGAGAACTGCCATCTGACGTAAGGTATAATACCATCTGGGAGTTCTCGGTGAGTCCGTTCAGTGTACCCAGTCTCCACTGAGCACCCGCATACCATCTTCGATGTCAAACACCAATGGATATGGGATCATCCATCGCCCATCGCATGGGTCGAGAAGATATACGCTAGTCTACTCTGGAATATCGATGCCCCGTCTCGATATTCCCACGACTAGGAACAATGAAGGATGTACTCATTGACTACCCAGGCCCCACTTGTTAGTGTATATGCCCTAGAGGCCATTACTGTATCATACTAGTTTGTATATTACTTAATGGATGCTTGGGATATTCACCTTGTATGTACAATCTTGCTCAAAATAGTAGTATGCTACTTGGTTTGTTTCTACTTCAATGTGTACATGTGTTTATTTTTGTATATCGCCTATACACATTAGTAGAGCCCTTAGGATCTTTGCTTGATTACCAGCGATGTGATGGCCGTCACACTAGTGGGGCTGGGTAATCTATAAGCACATCCTTATGCAGGTCCCTGGTCGCAGGACTATCGAGACAGGGCATCGATACTCCGGAGTAGACCAGCGCATGCGCTTCTCATCCCAGTGTAGGAGACGGTCTGTCCCATAGCCGTCAGTACGTCGTACTTGAGATAGTATGCGGGTGCTCGTTAGGTTACGGGTACACTGGACAGGACTCGTCGGGAACTGACTAGTTGGTATTATACCTATCGTCAGTTATCAGTTCCCAGGTGACATGAGTACAGCTTAGTCCGCTGATTTGACACTGTCACTTCGCCTCGGGTGTGTTCCCACTGTACTTTGATCACTACCCTACCACGGCTCAAAGGAGTCGTGCAAACAGGTGGTGGTTGGGTGCAGTCCCGAAGCACTTGGAGGCAGTGACGGTTAGACAGGATTCGTCTCTCCCGGTATTGGGGGTTGACATCGCGCTGTGTCTAGGAGAGCCATTACACGAGTAGTCCCTGGCCAGGGCAAACGAGATATACTGGTAGGTTTCCAGTGTTATCTCAGGGTGTTTTGGGCTTCGCTCCGGCACGACTTGTACCGCTATTGGGGGACTGACGTTTACCGCCCCCCAGGCCCGCCATGCGATGTATCAGACGAACAGACCGGACTGTACGGAGAATGTCACACTCAGGCTCAGTAGGAGTTCAGATGGGTTTCGCCTCGTCGGTCTTCTTGTCGGCATTACCTGGGGACCGTTACGCACAGCTAGTGCCGCTTGCGGTCTGTGGTTAAACCCACTGCCAGCGTAGTGTCGAGTCTTTAGAGTCCCACACAGAAAGCTTTTCGCCTTTAGGCAAAAGAGTAGAGGTCGCATGGTATTGCGACAGGTCGCATGGTTTTGCGACAGGGTTCGGTCACATCCGTGCACTTGTGCACGTACAGTGTCCGGACAGTTTACACTAGCGGGCTTTGGTTTAAGCCAGATCCTAGTGTACCTTATGGGATTGGATTTATCCAGTTTGCATTCGTGTTCCTCGGAACACGGATGCGGGTGTGCATGCACAGTTGACAGGGAGGCAGAGGCGGCGGATTCTCATTAGGGTTGTTGACTGTTGACCGTTGACTATTTGACTTTATGCTCAACCCTAATGAGAATATGATATGTGATTAACTACTATATTAATTAAGTATTATGGTGATATGGTTGTTGACTTGTTGACTTTGTTGACTTGTTGACTTTTGTTGACTTGTTGACCGGTTGACTAGGCTTGACTAGTTGACCATCATGATAACCATGGTTATCATTTCATGCCAAAGACTTTTACTTGCTTGCTCATTTGAGTAAAATGAGTGCATGACATGATAAGGTTATGGTTGCTTCAAACCATCACATAAGACTTTTTTGATATGATGAGTTATGATCACTTTGGATTATGAGAGGGTGAAAGACAAAAGAGTTGCTCATTCTTTCTTGCTCATTCTCTCTCTTGTTCTTGAGCTCTCCTCTTGCTCTCACCCTCAACCTCTTGCTCCCTCTCTTGATCTATGGTTCTCTTGTCTCATGAGTTGAGAATCAAGAACCATAGATAAAATCCCATTCTATTTCCTCTCTACTCATTCTAGTTCACTAGGTTTAGCAAACCAAGTGAACTAGTTTCTTCAAAGAACGAAGAAGGAGCTAAAGGTTGGAGCTTTCAGGTGGATCTATCTTCGGCGTACGGAGACGACGAGAAGAAGCCATTGGACCACCATCGGAGCTTTGAAGACGAAGGAGTTCAAAACAAGCAAGGTATAACCATCTCCATCCGAGTAGCTAACTCTCTTTAGCTAAGTATGCTAGTTTTAGTTTAGTCAAAGATCCCGACTTTGCTTAGTCCATGTTGCCCCTTGCGCTAAAAATTTGATTTTTATACCGTTTCCGCCTCCCCGTAAGAACCGGGGGTCGCAACGTGGACTTACAGTGGTATCAGAGCCTAACTAAACTTAAACTAGCTTGGTAGTAAAGTGTAACGAAGTTCGGAACCGAAAAAAATCCAAAAACCTAACTTTTACAAAACCTGAGTTTCTGTTGAAATTTTTTCTGGTCAAAATGAAAAACTTTATACTCCTAAATTCGGCTCAGGGTTTTGTGTGAACACCCATGAAAAACGGTCCACTGTTTCGTTAAAACCGCCGCGCTTCCGCCGCACGAGGTAGGCATGTGCCGCGGAAGCGCCGCGGTTTGTCGTCTTCTCTGCATCGTTTTTCGTGCAGTGTGTGTCTGTATTGGTTTTGGGATTTTTGAAATATATTATATGTGCCCAGATTTTCCAGAAAAGAAATTTCCTTTTGGGGTCCTATAATTCCGTATTTTTTCCGAACTTCACTGCACTTTGACTATGATGGTTATATCTGTGATGTTTGCATGTATTGAACGTCGGCTAATCGCTATAAGTCGATTGGTCGGGGTTATACATGATCTGTAATGTGCTGGAATGTGTATATAAATATGTTGGATTGTCGCGGGTGAATAGCCGGGGGTTGTGAGACGAGAGTTTTCTTTTCTTGCAATTCATGTAAATTTGTAAATTGATGTAATAATTATTTGTATGGCCGCACTACCGGGTCGGGGTTGTAGCCGTCATTGTATAATTTCTTTTTACTGTTTTTGCTCCTAGGATAGACCCATGGAGGGGTGCACAAACTACCGGGTATGCCGAAGTGTCGACTGGCCTACTCATGGAGATGAGGGAGGTTGCTACGCTTCGGGTACTTGGCGCGTAGTTTGCCGCACCCGTAGGGGTCTTGGGTGGGGTTTTGGCTATTCACCGCAACCGTGTAATCTGTTTTTGTTACAGGCTCGTACAAATTACAGATTCCTAGTATATCCAATGTATTTATCTGTGATCTGAAATGTTTATCATTGCAGTATATCTATATATGATATTATTTAGGCATTGCTTATATTTTACAGACGCGCTAGCCCAGCCCTCGCTCTGTCGTTAGTTAAGTAACCTAACGGGTAATGACGGGGCCCCGTGGCGAATGCGAATGGCATAAGCGTACGTCATATTTTGGTTGTTTTCTGCAATGGTAGGATTAAATGATGGGACGCATTAAAAGAACTAATGCAAGAATATCACGCATTAAAAGAACTAATGCAAGATAATAAACCAAGTCATAGTCGTTGGAACACTTTCGAAAAACCACTCGGTTCTTTTCAAAAACAACTTTTAAATGCGGAGCTTGAGCCACTCCTTTTAAAAGCTATCTCGTTCCATCGACCAAATCAAGTTCACTACGTTCACGGTTTTGCCAAAACCATCCGTAGCCCTCCGTCGTTTCACATGAATAGTCAATAGTATTCAAGCTGTGTTTGTTGGCCAAAGTCAAGGCACAGTGATTGGTAGCTATTGGGTATTCATGTGCAGCATAGATAGATGCGTTGGTTTGGAACAGTCGTACTGCCTTGTTGGCCAAAGTCAAGGGTAGGTGCGGATGGATTCAAATTAACCTGGAGAACGACGGGCAGAACTTGACATGTGACTTATGATTTGTTGGCCAAAGTCAAGGTCATAAGAGCATGGGGCAAAAAATCCACATCGGGAGTTTCATAAGTACTGAAACTTGCTAGATTTGCATACCATTTGGAGTGTGATGATTCTGGTAGGATTCCTTCAGTTTCGTCACGCGATGATATTTGGATCCCGATCCTACTGTGAGTATATGCTACTCCTCGGGAAATTTCTCACTAAACGATCAATGCTATAAACCTAGTAGGTGCCTAGAAAGGTGTTAGCGGGGCTACGCCCCCAGGAAAAAGAGGTTCTTTAATTAAGGAACTTCGCGAAAGCGTTGGAAAACCTCCCTCGAAGTACCGACACCGGCCTGGCTGAACGGTTAAGCAAGTATTGTGCGGTGGGATTGATCCCGGCTAATTATTCCTTTATGGTTTGAGGAGGGATTCGAGAAACAGTGGGAGCCATCCTGTTTAGACAAACTAAAAACCACTCTAAACTTGCAAGAGCATCATGCTAAGTGTTTCTTCTTCTCTCTCCTAATTGCAGCGACCAAATCAACATGATTGGACTTAAGTTACTCCTAGATAAAAACAAACTGACAGGGCCAAACTACAAAGATTGGCTCAGGAATGTCAAGATAGCAATCACTTATGACAAGCTGGGGTATCTTCTTACCACCAAAGCTCCCCCTGTCCCTGGTCCAACTTCCAGCGTCGCGGATAAGGAAATCCGCAAGACTTGGGAGATTGATAGCGCGAAGGCCAAGTGCCTCCTGCTTGCCTCGATGGACAACGAACATCAGAGGAGGCATGAGAATATGGACATGGAGTCCATATTGCTTCATACAAAAGAACTGTATGGAGAGCAGTCTCGTATCGCAAGATACGAAGCATCGAAAAAGTTATTTTCGACAAGAATGGCCGTCGGATCATCAGTAGCCGAGCACGTGCTAAAGATGATCGGCTACATTGAGCAGCTCGCTGACCTAGGGATCACATTGGAGAGTGAGCTATATACGGATATAGTTCTCCAGTCCCTTCCTTCCACTTACGCCCAGTTCATACTGAACTTCAACCTACAAGAAAAAGAGGTTGAACTTTCAGAGCTCCTCAACATGCTGAGGAGCGCAGAGGGCACCCTACAGAAAGGTAGGGAAATATCCACTTTGTTTGTAGGAGGATCATCTTCTTCTAGGTCCAAGGTGAAAGCCAAGGGAAAGAAGAAGAAGGCCCCCGCCAAACCAAAGGGCGGTGTTAGTAAAGTGGATACGAAGGGAAAAGGTAAAGCAACAAAGATAGCGGGGAAGCTTGTGGATAAGGAAGAATGCTTCTATTGTCATAAGAAAGGACACTGGAAGAATGATTGCAGGGCCTGAAGGCCAGAACACAGGAATTGAAGCAGGTTGCAGCTTCAGCTTCAGGTGTGTATGTTATTGAAAACTGTCTTTCAATAAACTCTACTTCCTGGGTATTGGATACCGGATCAGGATCTCATATCTGTAATTCTTTGCAGGCGTTGAGAAACCGTAGGGTTTTGAAGGCAGGTGACATGACCCTCAAAGTTGCGAACGGAGCTAGCATAGATGCTAAAGCCGTGGGGGACTATCACCTGGGAATGTCAGATGGACATGTTTTGGTTTTGCGTAATTGCTTTTTTGTACCCAACGCAACTTGTAATATCATTTCTGTATCTTTAGTTTCTAAAGAAGGTTATGAATTTGCGTTTGTAAGTAATGTTGTAAACATTCACCTTAATCAAGTTTTGATTGGGTCAGGTACATTGAGTAATGGTATATACGTGTTAAACCAACCACAGATTTTCAATGTCCAGAATACACACAAAAGAAAGTCTCCGGAAATGAATCAGACTTTCTTATGGCATTGTAGATTGGGTCACATCAATGAGAGAAGGTTGACTAAGTTACATACAGAAGGATATTTGAATGCGTTCGAATATCAATCGTATGCCACTTGTCAATCTTGTCTCAAAGGAAAGATGACAAAGACTCCGTTTACTGGACAAGGAGTAAGAGCGAGCGAGCTCTTGGGACTCGTACACAGTGACGTGTGCGGTCCAATGTCTACACATGCCCGAAGCGGACATTCTTACTTCATTACTTTTACGGATGACTTCTCAAGGTACGGCTATGTCTTCTTAATGAAACATAAGTCCGAGGCCTTTGGAAAATTCCAGGAGTATAAGAATGAAGTAGAGAAACAGACCGGCAAAAGTATTAAGATTCTAAGATCGGATCGAGGTGGAGAATACTTAAGTGCCGAGTTCCTGGACTACTTAAAAGAGAACGGAATTCTCTCTCAGCTCACTCCTCCGTACACCCCGCAACATAACGGTGTATCGGAGAGACGGAACCGCACCCTATTGGAGATGGTGCGGTCCATGATGAGTAACGCTGAGTTGCCGCGATCATTCTGGGGATATGCGCTAGAATCAGCAGCATACCTTTTGAACCGAGTTCCTACTAAGACCGTGCCTACTACACCATATGAGATGTGGTGTGGGAAGAGACCCTATCTTAAGCACAATAAGACATGGGGATGTCCGGCTTTTGTCAAAAAGCAGCATGCGGACAAGCTCGAGGCACGCTCAGTACAGTGCAAGTTTGTGGGATATCCAAAGAATTCCAAAGGATATTTCTTCTACTGTGAAGAGGAACAAAAAGTCCTTGTTTCTCGTCATGCCTACTTCTTGGAAACTGAGTTTTTGGAAACCCAGATAAGTGGGAGCACAATAGAACTGGAAGAAGTTCCAGAACCACAGACTGTTACTGAAAGCTTGGTGGAACCAGAGGGTTCAACAGAACAGGACATTCCTACGCCGCTCCGCAGGAGTAGTAGGCAGTCTCATCCGCCCGAGAGATACTACGGTTTTCTCATAGACGGGGATAGAGAGGATTGCATCATAGATTATGATGAGCCTACTAGCTTCCAGCAGGCCGTTCAGAGCGTTGACTCAGTGAAATGGCTGGATGCAATGCGGACCGAAATGGAGTCCATGTACACCAACAAGGTATGGACGTTGGACATTGCTCCAGACGGGGTAAAACCCGTAGGATGCAAGTGGATCTTCAAAAGAAAGATTGGTGTAGATGGACAGGTTGAGACCTATAAAGCTAGGCTGGTAGCAAAGGGTTTCCGTCAAAGACCTGGCTTGGACTATGACGAAACCTTTTCTCCAGTAGCCATGCTGAAATCCATTCGGATCCTTCTTGCCATTGCTGCCTTCCACGATTATGAGATCTGGCAAATGGACGTAAAGACCGCTTTTCTAAATGGAAATTTAGAGGAGTGTGTCTATATGGACCAGCCAGAGGGTTTCATTCAGAGTGGGAGCAGCGGAAAGGTGTGCAAGTTGCTTAAGTCCATCTATGGACTAAAGCAGGCATCGCGGAGTTGGAACATCTGCTTTGATGAGACGGTCAAAGAATTTGGCTTTATCAAAAATCCAGATGAACCATGCATCTATAGTAGATTTGTAGCGAGAACTGTAGTATTCCTCGTTTTATACGTGGATGACATTCTCTTAATAGGAAATGACATTCCTATGCTACAATCTGTCAAGGGGTTCTTGTCACACAGGTTCTCCATGAAAGACCTGGGTGATGGCTCGTATATTCTGGGTATCCGGATCTACCGTGACAGATCCAAGAGGATATTAGGACTTTCACAGTCCAGGTACATCGACACCATACTGAAGAGATTCAGTATGGAAGATTCCAAGCGCGGTAACCTACCGGCTTGTCACGGGATCACCCTCTCTAAAGAGATGTCTCCCAAGACTGATTTGGAGAGAGATCGCATGTCTATTATACCCTACGCTTCTGCGGTAGGCTCTATAATGTATGCGATGTTGTGTACCAGACCGGATGTAGCTTATGCACTGAGTGTGGTAAGCCGGTATCAGTCAAACCCTGGGGAGAAACACTGGATAGCGGTAAAGAACATTCTCAAGTACCTGAGAAGGACTAAGGAGATGTTCTTGGTGTATGGCGGAAAAGACCTCCAGATCGAGGCCTTTGCTGACTCCAGCTTCCAGAGTGACAAGGATGATTCCAAGTCCATGTCGGGTTTTGTCTTTGCCCTCAATGGAGGGGCGGTGTGTTGGAAGAGTTCCAAACAAGAAACCGTTGCAGACTCGACGATGGAAGCGGAATACATCGCTGCATCTGATGCCGCAAAAGAAGCTGTCTGGATGAGGAAGTTCTTGAAAGAACTTCAGGTGGTTCCGTCCATTGTTGATCCAATACCTCTGTATTGCGACAACAACGGGGCTATAGCTTTAGCGAAGGAACCAAGGTCCCATCAGAAATCCAGGCACATCTTGAGGCGGTATCACCTGAACAGGGAGATCGTAGATCGCCAGGAGATCGTAGATCGCCAGGAGATCGAGGTTCGGAGAGTCGCTTCAGAAGATAACACTGCAGATCCATTCACCAAGGCCCTGCCCCAGACTCAGTTCGAGCGGCTGATCGAGATGATAGGTCTTCGATACGCCAGTACATGGCCTTAGTGCAAGTGGGAGATTGTTAGTGTATATGCCCTAGAGGCCATTACTGTATCATACTAGTTTGTATATTACTTAATGGATGCTTGGGATATTCACCTTGTATGTACAATCTTGCTCAAAATAGTAGTATGCTACTTGGTTTGTTTCTACTTCAATGTGTACATGTGTTTATTTTTGTATATCGCCTATACACATTAGTAGAGCCCTTAGGATCTTTGCTTGATTACCAGCGATGTGATGGCCGTCACACTAGTGGGGCTGGGTAATCTATAAGCACATCCTTATGCAGGTCCCTGGTCGCAGGACTATCGAGACAGGGCATCGATACTCCGGAGTAGACCAGCGCATGCGCTTCTCATCCCAGTGTGGGAGATGGTCTGTCCCACAGCCGTCAGTACGTCGTACTTGAGATAGTATGCGGGTGCTCGTTAGGTTACGGGTACACTGGATAGGACTCGTCGGGAACTGACTAGTTGGTATTATACCTATCGTCAGTTATCAGTTCCCAGGTGACATGAGTACAGCTTAGTCCGCTGACTTGACACTGTCACTTCGCCTCGGGTGTGTTCCCACTGTACTTTGATCACTACCCTACCACGGCTCAAAGGAGTCGTGCAAACAGGTGGTGGTTGGGTGCAGTCCCGAAGCACTTGGAGGCAGTGACGGTTAGACAGGATTCGTCTCTCCCGGTATTGGGGGTTGACATCGCGCTGTGTCTAGGAGAGCCATTACACGAGTAGTCCCTGGCCAGGGCAAACGAGATATACTGGTAGGTTTCCAGTGTTATCTCAGGGTGTTTTGGGCTTCGCTCCGGCACGACTTGTACCGCTATTGGGGGACTGACGTTTACCGCCCCCCAGGCCCGCCATGCGATGTATCAGACGAACAGACCGGACTGTACGGAGAATGTCACACTCAGGCTCAGTAGGAGTTCAGATGGGTTTCGCCTCGTCGGTCTTCTTGTCGGCATTACCTGGGGACCGTTACGCACAGCTAGTGCCGCTTGCGGTCTGTGGTTAAACCCACTGCCAGCGTAGTGTCGAGTCTTTAGAGTCCCACACAGAAAGCTTTTCGCCTTTAGGCAAAAGAGTAGAGGTCGCATGGTATTGCGACAGGTCGCATGGTTTTGCGACAGGGTTCGGTCACATCCGTGCACTTGTGCACGTACAGTGTCCGGACAGTTTACACTAGCGGGCTTTGGTTTAAGCCAGATCCTAGTGTACCTTATGGGATTGGATTTATCCAGTTTGCATTCGTGTTCCTCGGAACGCGGATGCGGGTGTGCATGCACAGTTGACAGGGAGGCAGAGGCGGCGGATTCTCATTAGGGTTGTTGACTGTTGACCGTTGACTATTTGACTTTATGCTCAACCCTAATGAGAATATGATATGTGATTAACTACTATATTAATTAAGTATTATGGTGATATGGTTGTTGACTTGTTGACTTTTGTTGACTTGTTGACTTTTGTTGACTTGTTGACTTTTGTTGACTTGTTGACCGGTTGACTAGGCTTGACTAGTTGACCATCATGATAACCATGGTTATCATTTCATGCCAAAGACTTTTACTTGCTTGCTCATTTGAGTAAAATGAGTGCATGACATGATAAGGTTATGGTTGCTTCAAACCATCACATAAGACTTTTTTGATATGATGAGTTATGATCACTTTGGATTATGAGAGGGTGAAAGACAAAAGAGTTGCTCATTCTTTCTTGCTCATTCTCTCTCTTGTTCTTGAGCTCTCCTCTTGCTCTCACCCTCAACCTCTTGCTCCCTCTCTTGATCTATGGTTCTCTTGTCTCATGAGTTGAGAATCAAGAACCATAGATAAAATCCCATTCTATTTCCTCTCTACTCATTCTAGTTCACTAGGTTTAGCAAACCAAGTGAACTAGTTTCTTCAAAGAACGAAGAAGGAGCTAAAGGTTGGAGCTTTCAGGTGGATCTATCTTCGGCGTACGGAGACGACGAGAAGAAGCCATTGGACCACCATCGGAGCTTTGAAGACGAAGGAGTTCAAGACAAGCAAGGTATAACCATCTCCATCCGAGTAGCTAACTCTCTTTAGCTAAGTATGCTAGTTTTAGTTTAGTCAAAGATCCCGACTTTGCTTAGTCCATGTTGCCCCTTGCGCTAAAAATTTGATTTTTATACCGTTTCCGCCTCCCCGTAAGAACCGGGGGTCGCAACGTGGACTTACACCACTAGTATGATCTGCATCACAGTCCTGGAAGTCGGGTACACATCCTAAGGGCTTTATCAACATGTAATCAGAGAGACAGAAAGTATACACGTTAAGATAAAGAGCAATCAGATAGCATACTATCATGTCGAGCAAGAAAGTCCTACCTATATATGTCCCAGCATCCACTACAATATACATCCAATGTACAGTAATGGCCTCTAGGGCATACATATAACTAACACTCGGGTCAACAAACTACTCTGTACCAGTGTCGCTGGAGAACTGCCATCTGACGTGAGGTATAATACCATCTGGGAGTTCTCGGCGAGCCCGTCCAGTGTACCCAGTCTCTACTGAGCACCCGTACACCATCCTTAATGTCAAACACTGATGGATATGGGATCATCCATCGCCCATCATATGGGTCAAGATGCGTATACGCTAGTCTACTCTGGTGTATCGATGCCCTGTCTCGATACACCCTCGACTAGGAACAGTTATAGGATGTACTCATCGACTACCGTGGCCCCACTAGTATGATCTCATCATAGTCCCAGTAGTCGAGTACATATCCTAAGGGCTTTATCAACATGTAACAAAGAGACAATCAGAGTATATGTTAAGATAAAGTACAACCAAATAGCATACTATCATGTCGAGCAAGAAAGTCTTCCCTATATATGTCCAAGCATCCACTACAATATACATCGTATGTACAGTAATGGCCTTTAGGGCATACATATAACTAACACTCTCGCTTATTTTGATATTAGAAGGGTGTCGAGAATGCTGAGCTGCAAGGGTAACTTCCTCAAGTGCGCCAAAACGTTATAGTCCACCTTACTCTTCTTTGGCGGGTCCTTGGCGGTCAGTTCTTTCATGACTTGGTCGTCCAGGGCGATATCCTCGGAGACCTTTTCTTTTCCCTTATCTTTTCTACTCGTGGGTCCGAGATTCTTTTCTGGAAGCGTGCAATTGCGCAGCTGAATGTTTTCACAGGCCTTCGGTTCTTCCTCCTTCCCTATTGTGGATTCTTTAAAGAGAGGGCCAAGAGCCATCTCTTCGTCGGAGTCGCTTCTGAAAGTGAGAATCTGCGATCCCCTGGTGTTGACCATGCGACAGTTACCGGTATTTCTTTTATGCTCCTCAGTCGCACTTCTTTGCTCCCGACGAGTTTTGCGTTTCATCCGCTTAAAATATTGCCGGTGAGCAACATATCCCTGCCACCATCTTTTAAAAGCATCTCACTCTTCGGTAGGGTGCGAAATCTTTCGATGATATATGCGGTAGCTAGGATGTGTTTCTGTTTCACCAGGAGTGTTTCCTTCAGAGGGTGGTAGCTTCATTCCTATTGATATGGCTTTAGCGAACCTTTTCCTCATCTTGAACTTGTTTTTATCCGCAACGGATGTCCCTTGACTCGGTAGGAGTGTCTCGACTCTTTCGTCCAGTCGCCAGCGTTTAGCCTTTTCAAATATGGCCATTTCACGCTCCCGATCAACTTTGCTTTTAAGAAGAGCTTCGTTTAAGAATGCGTCGATCATCTCGTCTGATGGCCCTGGAAGTTCCGGTTCAGGCCCTGCCCCCAATCTCTTGGTGCAAAGGGCTTCTTCATCATTTATTGATGAGTGAGAGATCACATGGAAACTTGCTACGCAATCCTCAGATTCATCCGACGAGTCTTCTCCATCATCTCCGTCTTCAAGGACGTGGCCGAGAAACTCTTGGAGCGTGATTGGGGTCCGCGCCTTCTGGTTATACTCTTCCAGCGCGTCGATCTGCTTTTGTAAATCCGTGCGCTTGTCGCCAGGCTTCACGGGCTTCCTGTATTTCTTCTTCTTTTTCGAAGATTTCGACTGCTGGGTGTGAGCACTTTGGCTATTACCACCAATCTTTGGAGTTGGGCGTGGCTTCAGCACCCCTTCGATGATCTCAGGCTCCAACGGATTCTTCCACCTGATCGCCGGGCATGTCTAGAGATCATTCAGCATCCTTTTGGTTTTGGCCGAAAGAACGATCTCCCATAGGGCTTCTTCAACAAAAGAGCACGTTGCCCCCGGTGTGTCCGTCTTCTTAGGAGTGTGCGGTTGTGGTGGGTTTACTTTCCACTTCTCAAACAGCGCAAACTTGCCTTGTAGGTACTGATCTTCGATCTATCCCTTAAAGACGAAGCAATCCTCGATCGAATGGCTTACCGTTTGGTGGTAAGAGCAGTAATTGGGATTATTCACTTCGCTGGGTTACGGTGGTCGCTTTGGATTTGGCAAGTTGATAAGCCTGTTGCGCACCGCCAGCTTGAACAGCCTCTTCGTTTTATCCCGTGGGAAAGAGTAAGGACGCTTCATTTTCTCATTGTAATAGCGTCGTCTCTCCTCCAGTTGATCCGCTAGCTTTGGAGCACTGGGCTGCTGTTGGGTGTTTGCAACAAAGATCGCCTTCCCTTTACCCTTTTCGTTCCGCGGTTCCGGCTTCGGGGGAGATGGTCTATGACCCATCTGATCCATCTGGGCCAACTTATCGATTAAAGCCTGGAACGTGGTCGGTTTGAAGAACATCATGAACTGTGAAATAGTTGCATGAGGGTCTAGGGTGCCCACGAACATGCCCACCGCTGGAGCTTCTTCGATACGTTGTTCGCATTTCGACCACAGATTTCGCCATCGGATTGCATATTGAACCCAAGTTTTGCCCGGCTTTACTCTCGCATTGATCAATGCTGTTATCGGGGTGCGTTCACTTGCGCTCGCGAATCGCTGGGTGAACAATAACTCCATTTCTACGAAAGTTTTGACGGAGTCGCTTGGAAGTTCAAAGTACCACTCAAACGCTGTTTCCGATAAGTGCCGATGAATTGGCGGAGCAAAAGCTTATCATCGCCCCCGGTGTTACCGCACAGAGCTCTGAACTGGGCGACGTGCTGGTGGGGATTGCCCGTCCCCTTGTACACGTGGAATTTCGGGATCGTATAGCCCGGCGGATATTTTATCTGATCATACCAGCCTGGATACGGTCGCCCAGTCTTCACGACCTGGCCAGCCGCTTCATTTTCCTGGTGAACTCATATTTGTTGAGCAATATATCATCCAGGGCGGCCTTGGAGATAGTTTCCTCTTTGGCTGTTGAAAGAGCCGGAGGTGGATTTGATGTTTCTCCTCTGTCGTCTTCGAGGATAATCGGAGGATCTTCAGCTGGAGGGTCCGGCTGTAACATCATACCCACCATGTCTTGGAACAGAAGAGCCATTTGCTTTATATTGACCGCTTGTTCCACAGCCTCCTTGTTCTTCTTTTCGAGCATTCTCCGAAGGAATTCAGCATCAGTCTCGTGTTCGCGACGTTGTTCCGATGACGCCTCCGGGCTTTCTTTTGGCCCGGTGAGTGCGGCCATGGCAGTCAGCATCTCCTGAAGCCTCTGCTGTTGCTGTTCCTGAGCTCTTGTGATGGATCGGGTGAGTGGTCGGTGGCCCGTAGAAGCGCGACTATCTTCCTTTCTGGATGCCATGTAAATAGTATGGACCACTATGCCCCCAGACTTAGGGCGTTCGGGCTTAGTGCCTTTGACGTTTGTCGCAGGCACGGGGATCTTCTCCGGCCTTCTCTTCTTATGAGTGGTCGAGGTTGAAGGGGTCGTCGCAGTGGGCACCCAAATAGCTTTCTGCGGCTTGGAAGGATGGCTTTCTTCTTGTTGAACCTTCGCCCTTTTTCTGTCGGCGAGGGTAATCTTGATCAACCACTGAGTTCCGGACCTACCGCCAGACTTTGTAGATCTTAGAGGACAGCCGCTGAGGGGACTGTTCTGTCTTTGTTTCCGCAACATTCTCCACCGAAAGAGGAGATCTTTTTAGTACGGCGGTAGGAGAATTCCTACGCACCTTATTCAGCAGCTCAAACATGTTCCCGGTTGGAACAGCAGCATTAATTTCCGTCGTCGGGGCTGGTGGAGTTAGCTCAGAAGGGGAGTTGCCTCCGGCCTTCCTCACTCGGCGCCAGTGGCGACGTCGAGCATGTCGAGCTGATGGAGTTGGCTCGGTGACGGGGATGGCCTTGTCTTGCCCCATGTTCAGATGAGGGGCTGTTGCTGGTGTCAGCCTGTTAAAGACTGATGTCCTTTGAGTATCAGAAGCGGGATTGGGAGTTGGGACAGTCAGTCTTGTAAAGACCGACCCCTTGGCAGGAGAAGCCGTCTTGACGACTTCAGGAGCAGGGTTGGTTACTCTCTTCGGAATAACCTTTCCTTGAGGTGCATGCTTCATTGTGGATCCACCTGAACTTTGGCCCAATCTGGAGAAGACCGAGGCGCCGGTGCTGGACGACCCGTTGAGCGGGGCCGTAGTATCTGTAAGCCGATCAAAGACCGACTTCTTAGGAGTTTCCGGTGTTGGCACAGGAGCGGTGAAGCTCGTTGGCGGGAGCATGGTCCCGAAAAATAATCCTGTGGTGCCTTGAGTAACCTGTTCCACGGGTATCGTGAATAGGGAAGCCGCTTGGGGCCCGTAGGTTATGCCCCCAGTTGAGGCAGGACGTGGGTTGCAGCTGCATGTGGAACACTTTGAGCAGGTGAATACCATTGATCCTTTGCTTTCTGTACCAAGCAAAACGCCAAATCTTAGTACCTTGAAACCCAAGGGCAACCATTAGCAAACTGTGATTGGTTCACGAACACGACACACGAATTTGGGCTCTGCCCTTTTAATAATGCCAAGCATTGGGCTCTGACATTGGATGCAATTAAATGCATAGCATTTATCAGGAGCAAAATGATGTTCTGACAGTGCGCCACGTGGCGCGTCAGGCGCTTTGCGCCAATTAAAGAGCGCATTGCGCTAGCGCACATGAGGGTGACATATGTCGCGCTTAGCGCTAAGCGCGAGTTTGTTAGCGCACTGCGCTTTTAATTCATAAGCGCGCTGCGCTGGTTCGTGGATGCGCCAGTGAATGACACATGGCGCGCATGGCGTTGAGCGCCAACCCAAGAGCGCGGTGCTCTGTTTTCAGGAGCGCAAAGCGCAGATCGTGTCTGTGGTTGACACGTGGCAGGTTTTGGCGCTGTGCGCCAGTCCAATAAGCGCAAGGGTGCAGTCCAAGAGTGCAAAACACTTTCTAGTAGCACAAAACGCATCAGATCAAATTTAAGATCAAAGAACAAGTTTTTTGTTCTTCAAAGAAGGCCTTGCCTCAAGATCCAAGAACCAAAGTTCTTCCTTTTATTAAAAGGCTCTGCCTTTATAGATCAGAAGATCTGTGAATGAAGTAAAGTACTTCTTTTTATATATTTTTTTATGATTAGGTCTTTTGATCTTTTCTTTTTAATCAAAGACCTTGGTCTTTTTTTTTATAGATCTAAGATCTTTTTTGGAGACGTTTCCTCTTTTTACGAGATGTTTTAATCTCTGTTGTTCAAGAATTAATTCTTTACCTTGAAAGATGAAGAAATGATCTTCTTTTTTCTAAAGGCTTGCCTTTCTTTTCTTTGAGTTTTCTCAAAGTTTGCAGAGGGTTTTTTCTATATGAGACTTGAAGTCTTGGGGCCTTTATATAGGGCCAATTAATTTGTTAAATTAGTTAAAGAGATCATTCTCTGATTGATTTGGGGATATTTCCCCACCGTTGGATCTTTGATCCTAGGGTTTCTGTTTTACAGAAGACAATCTTCTTCTTTTCAACAAAATTGGAAAGATCTTTCCAGAACAGAATTTTAATTCTTATTAATTAATAATTTATTATTATTAGGTCTTTTGATCTAACGGTGGGGAATTCTTTTAATTCCAGCGCTGGCGCACTTGGCGCTAGTGCACCCGTGTTTGACACGTGGCGCGCAGCGCAGAGTGCAGCGCAACTGCGCTAGCGTAGCCGTGCTTGACACATGGCGCGGAGCGCAGCGCAACTGCGCTAGCGCGCCCGTGCTTGACACGTGGCGCACAGCACGGAGCGCAGCGCAACTGCGCTAGCGCACCCTTGCTTGACACGTGGCGTAGAGCGCAGCGCAATTGCGCTAGCGCACCTATGTTTAACACGTGGCGCGCAGTGTAGAGCGCTGGATCTGAAGCGTTGCTTCAACTTTTAAAATTTGAATTTTGAAACAGAGCTTTGCTCTGATTGGGGTGCGCTGTCTAGGGCGCAGTGATCCTGATGCTGGCGTGTCTGCTTTTGACACGTGGCGCGCAGCGCGCTGGACCTGAAGCATTGCTTCAATTTAAATTTTGAACTTTGAAACAGAGCCTTGCTCTGATTGGGGGTAAGGAAGCGTCGCTTCATTCAAAATCTTAGAATTTGAACAGAGCTTTGCTCTGATTGGGAGAAGCAGAAGCGTCGCTTCATTTTTAAAATAGAGCTTTGCTCTGATTGGGGGAAACAGAAATCTCTTTTGAAATATCAGCATAATATCAATAGAATCAATAGAAATCTGTGTCCAATATCGACACCTCAATAACTATCTCAAATCTCATATATCCATATCACAGTATCTCAGGCCCCAGCCGTCCGACTGACCCATCTCAAAGTATCAATATCTCAACATCTCACGGCCACGGTCGGTATCCTCTAGATATTCGCCGCGCCAACAATCACCGGTAGGTAGTCTGCCCCTGCCAGGCTCATCGTCTACACCTCAATCTTCTTGCCCCGGGGTACCTTACCGGGCCCACCATGTACCCGAGACGGTTCATCCAACTCCTCGAAACGGGTCTCTAAAACCAACAGAAAACTCATGGTGGACGACACATGTATCATATCACGAGAAAAACCGCAACTTTCAATGTTTTAAAATAATATCAGGTTTATTAAATCTTTGCGGCTTTTCCCCAAAATCTCATAAATCTCAAGTGCTGAAATCCTCAAGAAAATCATCATAAGTGCACATGTCAATGATAATGAATGCCTATAGTATCAACAAGTCGAACTGCAATGTATGACTAATAGGCTAGGCATGAATGAATGATGTAATGAGGTACATGCATATGACTAGCAATCCTACATGTTCATCCTGAGGAATTTAAATGCATTAGCACATGTGTAGCATCATATATGGTGAAATTGTTCTAGATTACAAGTTATCTAGTGTTGTGGCATAGATAGTTCCAACTCCTCGGTACAAGTCGTGTCGGAGTGTAGCCCAGAACACCCTGAGATACTACTGGAATACCTACCAGTAAATCTCCTGCCTTGGCCAAGGACTTCATGTAATGGCTCTCCTAGACACAGCGCGACCTCACCCCCAATACCGGGAGAGACGAAACCCTTGCCGATCCGCTCATTGCCTCCATGTGGCTCGGGACTGTACCCAACTAAAACCTGTTTGCACGACTCCTTTGAGCCATGGTAGGGTAGTAATCAAAGCACAGTGGGAATACACATGAGACAAATGACGATCTCAGGTCGATGAACTAATCTGTACACATGTCACCAAGGAACTACTATTTGACGTCAGGTATAATACCAACTAGCATGTTCCCGGCGAGTCCTGTCCGGTGTACTCATAACTCAATGAGCACCTGTATACATCTTAGGTGAACCAACTGACGCCAATAGCTTGTGAGACCAGCCACTGCCCCTCGTCGGGGTCTCGACTGTATACACTAGTCTACTAATGGAGTATCGATGCCCAGTCTCGAAACTCCCACGACTAGGGACCACTTTAAGGATGTGCTTATAGACTACCCAACTCTCACGTATATGATCGCCATCATACTGCTGGTAGTCAAGCAAGAATCCTAAGGGCTCTATCAACGCGCAATAGTGACCTGTAAGGTCACCTGAAGCAGTGCACGATGATAAAGATAAACCATGGTAGCATACTATTCTCTATCAATGTGTAATAGTGAACTACAATGTCACCTAAGGCATGTACATGATGATAAAGGCAAACCAGATAGTATACAAACCTCTCGAGTAAGACTGTCCTACCGGTACAGGTCCTCCCTCAATCATTGCAATCACGTGCCTGCGATCCAATAATTGACTCTGAGGGCACTATATCCAACAAAAATGGTAAGTAAGAATGTAACAGAATCGTTTTATATCTTGCGTCGAATATCGGCAACTTGATGGCTTGTGCTTCGCAAACACCTTAACAAGCCATACTTCACGTCGGAATCAACACAAGGACGGAACAACTCATAATCAAGAGAGCATCGAATAATTCGCTACGATTCAACCATCTGATCCGGAACCACGACCATTTTCCGTCTTTCTTAACTTGTTCTATATTTTCATATTTTTCTTTATTTCATGACAAACCCAAATTCTTTCTTCTTCAATCTTTAACGACAACTCTTAATCACCAATTCCGTGTGGATCGACCCGTACTTGCCGGCTTGCTACAACGCGTCGTGCACTTGCGGTTTATAAATTTTAGAACGAGACCGAGCTCGCATGCGCACTATTTCTAAAAACCATTTCTTTTAAAACTACAAAGGCGCGTGCAGGTGAAGTCCCAATAGAAGCGTCTTCCATAATAATATTCATACATTCCATGGCTGAATCCAAATCGCCCGTTTTCATAAACTCATGCATCAAGCAGTTCCACGAAAAGACGCTTTTCTTTGGCATTTCACCGAACAATTTAGGAGGAAAAACCCATAAGTCCTTAGCTATTTCTACATCCCTATAAATCCTAGCAGCCGCAGAATCCAAGCTGCTTCGCCATGGCTGCAGAAGAGATGAGACCGAAGAAGATGATAAGGTTAGAAATGCAAATGTGGCGCTAAAAATTAAAAATCTTTTAGTTCATTGTAACCACCGCCGCTTATTTCTTTCAGGCCCTGTTCAAGAATGAAGTTGGGCTAACAAACAAACTGTAAAAAGGGGAAAATGAAAACTAAAAAAATGTTGCTTATAGAAACACAATTACCCTCTCCAAATCCAACATATCCATACTCACCGCCATCACAATCATTCCCAAATCCTTCATAACCATTTTCACGAACACTTTCAACACATCTTAACTACATCCTACAAACACCACCCACTCACCACCAATTCTCTTAACAAACACTTCTATCACCATGACGACGAAGGTGCAGGATCGGATTCCGGTGAACCCGCAACAAGTTCTTCGGGCTTGATAGTATCTAGCGGCTGATCGATAAACTCGCCGCAGGGGTTGGAGGATTGGATTTGAGCTCATCGAGGGCTTTCTTAAGGTTGGTCTCTTCTTTGAAGGAGTCGACTTTGGTGACAGCCACTACTACTGGTTCTTGGATAGATTCTTGGGGTCTTGTTGTGAGATTGGAGCTGCCGGTGGGGATGATTCAGTGGCTACCACCTCCTCTTGTGCCATTGAAATGAGAAAGAGAGATTCCCAGTCTAGAAAGAGAAATTGAAACAACTAGGGTTACTTTAAGGGATGGAGTGACAGAGAGAGAGCGGAGGAGGGATTTATAGGAGAGGCGAAGGAGGGGAGGGAGGAGGTGGCGATGGATGAAGAGGAGGGGTTGATGCAGCTGCCATGGGAGATGAGGGAAAGAGAGAGAAGCAGCTGTCATAAGAAAGAAGAATGGTAAAATGGGGATTTAAAAGAATTTAATTGGTCACGTGATAAATGGGATTTAACAGGCCGGGGCTGCTGAGTAACGATTGTCAATTTTTGGAGGTTTTCGTCTAACGACGAGACTACAAGAGGATTTCTGGATATTACACCAAACTTTGAGGGTTTCCATGAAATAACCCTCATTAAAAACCCCACATTTTGAAAGATCGGGTATTTATTTATGTACGGTTCGGGTTAGCCTAAAGGCATAAAGACATATAAGTTCATCGTTCTCTCACCTTTGCTTGCCGATTGTAGCCTCAGGCGATGACGAGGCTGTCTAAATTGTTCCCATCTCGCAAAATTCAATCCAAAGCCTCAACATCTTCTCCCATTTCTCCAATCAATAATAGCAAGACCAAAATCTCAGAGATCGCTTCATCTTCCTCCTCAAAATCAAAGGCCAAACCAAAGGGCAAGAGATCCTCGCATTGGTCTGTGTATCTTATCATTTCTTCTTGATAGCCCAAGACTTACGTTGGGGTCACCACCAACTTCTCTCGCCGGTAATTATTGCTCTATTTCTCAACTTATCTTGTTATTTTGTGATTATTGAATGAACTGTGGTGTTTGATGAACAATTGGGATGAGCCCAGATGAAAATTTGAGGAAATTAAGGGACCCGTTTGCTAATTTGATTGGCAGTTAAGATATGGGTACAGAAAATTGTTGATTTGCTAAGTTCCTTCACTGTTTCTTTCTCTGAGCTTGCAGAAGCTAGTCTTAATCTGACAATTTGAATGGAACCCAGCTGAATATTTAACATTTTGGTTGAACCCATTTGCTAATTCGATTAAAATATATGACCATTTAATTTGATCCTAAATTTATTCCTGAAAATGTTTAGTAATCTTGCAACCTTTTCTTTTCTTTTTTTGTTTTTGCCAAAGGCGAGGGCAAAAGGTCCAGTTATATATATATATATATATATATATATATATATATATATGAAGGAAAGAGGCCGTCAAAAATATACATCATCTACCATTTTTCATGACGATCGGCACCCATCATATTCTTCTTTATCATTAAAGATGTGGATACACCAAAATTCATGTGATTCTACAATTTTTTCATCGTTGATTTAGTGGGTGCAAAATTAATGGTTTACTAACACAAGAACTTTTTACATTGTTAATTCAATGGTAAAAAAGTAGTAGAATCACGTGAAATTTGGTGTATCCATATCTTGCACGACGAAGATGATGATAATGGATACCGATCGTTGAAAAAAACCCTGGAGGGTGTATTTTTGCGGGGTTACGGCAGCGCCCGGCCATCAAACCGTGGCCAAATGCGGAACAAAAATTTTCTAAACTGGCGCTACCATGACCCGATACCTGGATCTACCCTAAACCCTATACTAGCAAGCAAATATAAAGAGTTAAGAATGGTTATACTGAGTTGATCCGTGTCCTTCGGTTTTCAACCTTCATCCCAAGTTTCTAGTGGTTGCGGATTGAGTTTGGTTGCCGGTCTTCCTCCATCTACGATGATCCACCTGAGAGAAACGACGCAAGTTTCAACCTCGCCAAGCGAGGCAACCGACGCTCTAAGATTGCTAGCAATGGAGAGGGGAGGTGCAGGAATGTATCATTATAATTTTCTCTCATCACAAATGCTTCAAGAGCAACTCAAGAAGATAAAGAGGAGTTGAGGAAATCATGGCATGAGCAACTAAAGAAAGTGGCTAAGTCTTTTAGTGAGTGAGAATGCAAGCCATGTAGCAAGTGAAGAAAAGAAAAATGAGCAAGGCATCTAAGAAGTGGTTGCCCCCTCTCTCCCTCAATCATGCACACACACAAAAATATCTTATCCATTTTTCCAATAAACAAATGCGAGCCATACCTCTCTACATGCCATCACCCATGCTCATGTCAACTCACCCCTTCACCTCATTTGTAAAACAAATGATTTTCTAAAAAAGAAAATCATAAAAATGAGGTGTCCAATCTTCTAGAAACAATTTCGTACAAATACGGAATACAACCTGGTACACGTATCGAAATACATATATGTTTATTCATACAAAAATACGAATAGCCAAGAGAGAAAATAAATGGTGAACAATAATACTAAAATACATATATATAAATACATATATAAATTATTAAATCAAAATCTGATTTAATAATCCGGCTTAATCCTAAGCCGCTAGTATTATCAACCGTCCAATTAAATTCTGTGCAGCCTATACACATATTTAATCGGACACCTGTATGTACCAACATACGTCATCTATACCATATCGCTTGAACTGTGAAAACCCTCTTTGTGAGACTCTAAAGACTCGTCAATATGATGGCAGTGGGTTTAACCACAAGCACGTCGGCGGCACTAACTGTACGTAACGGCTACCCAGGTATTGAGCGAAAGGGAGGCCGACGAGCAAACTCATCCTGAACCCTTACTGAGCCTGACAGTGACAATATCCGTACAGTCCAGTATGTTCGTCTAAGAGTATCGCATATCGATTCTATGGGGAAGATAAAATCAGACCCCAAACAACGCGATATTTAGTGTCGGTATGAAACCCATCACCAACTGAGAAACTATCGATCCTGGATCGGTAATTCTTGTCTACCTTGGCCAAAGATTTCTGGTGATGGACACCCGTGCACCGCGCGACATCAACCCCCAATACCGGGAGAGACAAATCCCCAACGATCCGATCACTGCCTCCATATGGTTCGGAACTGTACCAAACTAAAACCTGTTTGCATGACTCCTTTGAGCCGTGGTAGGGTAGTAATCAAAGCATAATGGGAACTCACACGAGACAAATGACAATCTCAAGTCGACAGACTAACCCGTACACATGTCACCTGAAAACTGCCATCTGACAATAGCTATAATACTAACTAGCAGGTTCCCGGTGAGTCCGTCCAGTGTACTCATAACGCAATAAGCACATGTATACTATCTTATGTGAACAAACTAACACCAATGGCTTGTAAGATCTGGCCACCGCCCCTCGTCGGGGTCTCGATCAGTATACACTAGTCTACACTGGAGTATCGATGCCCAGTCTCGATACTCCCACGACTATGGACATTTAAGGATGTGCTTATAGACCATCTAGCTCTCACGTATATGATCGCCATCATAATGCTGGTAATCAAGAAAGAATTCTATGGGCTCTATCAACATGTAATAGTGATGATAAAGACAAACCAGATAGCATACTATCATCTCGAGTAAGACTGTCCTACCGGTATAGGTTCTCTCTCAATCATCATAACCACCTAACTGCGATTACGATAATTGCCTTGAGGGCACTATAGCCAACAATCTCCCACTTGCACTTAAGGCCAATTATTGCGGTGTCGCATACTCACGGCCCGTGTGATACCGAACACCCAACTTCTCTACTAATCAGTTTCGCAAAGCCCGTTTGCGAAACTATTGCGTTCGAGAAATAGCCTCAGTGAGTGGATCCCCTCCAATGTTTCTTTCTATATCTCTCTATATCTCAACTTCACGGAGAAAGTTATCTTCCAAAATGAGCAATACCTGCCTTAGAATTTGTTTGGATATCTGATAGGACCCAGTTCACAAATGAACTCCAAATCTAGCAAACTTTCTAGACTGTATCATCCACTGAATTTAATCAGTATCATGCGCCATGCCTTTCCTCAGTATCTGCTTGGACCACCTGTCCAACATCCTGTTCCTGAAAAAAGAGAAAAACTATAACTCTGACAGTCACTCTGTCATTCAGGTCACCTTGGAAGCCTGAAATGATAACCGTCTCCTGAAGGAGGCAGCCGTTACCATATCCCTAGAACATCCATTTATGTTCATAAACTACTTCCCAACGTTTCTCCAGGATTGGATTAATATATATGCTTATTACAGCTAGTGCAAAAAACAATATCTGGAGTTGTACTTGACATCACATGATTGACTCAACTGCATAAGCAAGCGATATGCCAATCATGCAAATCCCTCTTCCTTTAGTCTGAAAAGACATCCTTTAGAGAGGGTGACTCCATCACCTGCAGGTTCACCATCATGCCAGGAGTCGACCATTCTAAAACACCTTTAGAATAATGTCAAAGTACCCAGACTGGGACACTTCCCAAATCTAGATCTAAAACAATAGATCTAGTCACCAGAATCCCTGATATTATATCCATATCGTATGTGGAGAAACCACCTTGTGACAATCACAATACAACCGATCGTAGTATAGGAATATCTCTTCTTACCAAGTGCATGTCATTCAAATACCTGGACATCACTCCCTACTATCTTCTTACCTGATCCTTCTCTTATTCTGATGAAGTCAAGACCTATGATTGTCACATCAAAAATAGATGATCTATTTCCGCTATACCTGCTTTAGTCTATAAATAGACATAAACTACTTGCCCACTATGCTTCCGCTGCTTTCACTGACTACAACAACCGTCTGGCAGAGTCATATACACGTGCAATTCTAAAGTTAGTTTAGAACGACGCTATACTCATCCTCCTGCCGGGTCTCATAGTCTATAACAACAGAAATGACAAGTCTGGGTAAACAAGAACCTCCCTGTCACCGTCTCTGAGAAGACCGAAGTACCTCTCGGGTGCCTGAGGTTACCCACCAAATCTGCGGAGTGGCTAATGGAATGTCGAAACCAATTGAATTTTTAGGTTCTATTAAATCTTCAGTGATCGTTTGCGGTTCTGGAATCACTTCCAGTTCTACCATACTCCCACTTCTGTTTTCTGAAAAAAATTATTTTACTAAAACTGTGGCGAGTCAAGAACAATATCACTATTGATCTTCCTGATGGTAGAAAGTTAACCCTCGTCAAAGCCCAGGATAACCCACAAACTGCCATTACTGAAACGTGCCTTGAGTTTATCCGGATTCTGGTTTTAAGCATCATCCGGACAACTCCATATACCTTAACATCGTTAAGATATAAATTGATTATATACATCCAATATAGAAACAAAAACACTAATTTAATTTAGAACCAGATTCAAAATCATGCAGCTGTCTTCAGTGCATATCAACCAAATGGAAGAAGGCCAAACAACATTACTCAACTAAGAGTGCATCCATATATGAGTAACCTGAAAGAGAAGCAAGTTCTCAAAACCATTACTATCAACGGAATACCAAAAACAAGTATCTACATTTTCGACTACCTCGAAGAATCATGATATTTCCAACAAATGGTTCTCTATTTTATTCTTATACACATGACTTCTCAATATCTGGATCTTGTATTTCAATGAAATACTTATCTAGAAGTGGAGAAGTCATGAGTAAACAGAATATAGTACAAGTACTAACCCCTTTGTTCTTATGGACCGGACAACATACAATACTTTGTATAAGTCCACTGAGTTTAATAACTCAAACCATATGCGTCGTAGGTTGAAAAACTGTACTATGCTTAAGAAGAATTACACCGCAGTTGAATGCACCTTATGTTGTGCCACGGCAGCGCCCCGGCCTCGTACTCGAGGCCAAAATGCGGAATAAAAAACTTTGCGAACTTTGCAAAACGGCGCTACCGCGGACAATTACCCGGATCGAAACCATTAACCTAACTAGCTATCTAAAGATGGGGTGAGAAGTTATACCAAGCGATCCGTGTCCTTCGGTCTTCGACTCCACTCCGATCTCCCGCGGAATCTCCGTCACCTCCTCGCTCGTCGGAAAGGGGCACCACGTAGCCGGAATCTTTTACGGGCTCCCGCCTCTTGACCGAGGCAACTAGGGCGCGAAGATGGCTAGCCGACGCGTCCAAGGCTTGCTATAGAATAGTGTAGTGAACTTGTCTCTTGGGGTTATGAGGTTGCCTTGATGTGGAGGAATAGAGAAGAGAAGGAGAGAAAAGAAAAAAAAAGAGCTTTTTAAGCTTATCTTTTGCAACCATGGAAAAGAGATGAGAAATGCCACACCAAAAATTATTCCTCTCTCTCTCTCTCTAGCAAATGGCCGGCCCCTCTCTCTAGAATGAGATTGGAGAGAGAAAAGAAAATGCAAGAAAGAATATATCAACAATATAGAAATTGGTCACTCTCATTTCTTTTCTTATCATATCATACAACCATCACAAGGAAAGCAAGTGAGAAGACCAAAAAAGGATCTCATGATGAAATAGCAATCATGATGCCACAAATATGCAAAGAAACCCCTCACAAATTGTTAATTGCAAACGTGCAATTAACACCCTCCACCAAGAAAGTCCGACCGAGAAGGAATGAAGGAAAACCGGCCGGAACGGAATGCAAACTGGCAACTTCAGAAAACCGATCCCGTAATAAATTACAGGAAAAACCCCAATACTGTGCATACACACCCGCATCTGTATTCCGTCCGGATACAAATGCAAAGAGACAAAACTACACTATCAAATACTAGAATCCGGCTTAAGCCAAAGCCGGCTAGTAAAAACCGTCCGATCACGATCCGTGCAATACCGCACGTATCTGATCGAACCCTGCCATATCTCCATACGGCCTCTACAGCGTTTCGCCCGAAACTTGAGTAACTGAGTGTGGTGGACTCTAAAGACTCGTCAATACCTTGGCTGTGGATTTAATCACTAGCACGTCAGAGGTATAAGCCAATACGTGACGGGCCACCAGGTATTGACCATATGGGACGTCGATGAGGAAGCTCACCCCGACACCCAACTGAGCCTGTCAGTGACAATATCCGTACAGTCCGGTCCGTTCGTCTATGAGTATCGCATGGCGGGCCTAGGGGGTTGGTAAAAGTCAGACCCCCAAAAGCGGTACAAGTCGTGTCGGAGCGTAGCCCAGAACACCCTGAGATACTACTGGAATACCTACCAGTAAATCTCCTGCCTCGGCCGAGGGCTTTGTGTAATGGCTCTCCTAGACACAGCGCGACCTCACCCCCAATACCGGGAGAGACGAACCCCTGCAGATCCGCTCACTGCCTCCATGTGGCTCGGGACTGTACCCAACTAAAACCTGTTTGCACGACTCCTTTGAGCCGTGGTAGGGTAGTAATCAAAGCACAGTGGGAACTCACACGAGACAAATGACGATCTCAGGTCGATGAACTAACCTGTACACATGTCACCAGGGAACTGCTATCTGACATCTGGTATAAGACCAACTAGCAGGTTCCCGGCGAGTCCTGTCCGGTGTACTCATAACCCAATGAGCACCTGTACACATCTTAGGTGAACCAACTGACACCAGTGGCTTGTGAGACCGGCCACCGCCCCTCGTCGGGGTCTCGACTGTATACACTAGTCTACTAACGGAGTATCGATGCCCTGTCTCGAAACTCCTACGACTAGGGACCTTTTAAGGATGTGCTTATAGACCACCAGCTCCCACGTATATGATCGCCATCATACTGCTGGCAGTCAAGCAAGAATCCTAGGGGCTCTATCAACGTGTAATAGCGACATGTCAGGTCACCTAAAGCAGTACACGATGATAAAGATAAACCAGATAGCATACTATCATCTCGAGTAAGACTGTCCTACCGGGATAGGTCCTCCCTCAATCATTGCAATCACGTGCCTGTGATCCAATAATTGACTCTGAGGGCACTAACTCCAACAATCTCCCACTTGCACTCAAGGCTAATTATTGCGATGTCGCATACTCACAGCCCGTGTGATACCGAACACCCAACTCCTCTACTAGTCAGTCTCACAAAACCCGTTTGCGAAACTATTGCGTTCGAGGAATAGCCTCAGTGAGTGGATCCGCTGTGATGTTTCTTTCTATGTCTCTCTATATCTCAAGTTCGCGGAGAAAGCCATCTCCCGAAATGAGCAATACCTGTCTTAGAATGTCTGGATGTCTGATGGGACCTAGCTCATAAATGAACTCCAAATCCAAACTTCTTAGACTGTATCAACAACTGAACTTAATCAGTATCCTGCGCCATGCCTCCCTCAGTATTGCCTTGGACCACCTGTCCAAAATACTGCCCCTCGTCAGAAGGAAAATCTATAACTCTGACAACCTGCTTGTCGTCCATGTCACCTTGGAAGCCCGGAGTGATAACCGTCTCCTAAAGGAGGCAGCCGTTATCATATCCCTAGAACATTCACTTATGTTCTAAAACTGCTTCCGACTGTTTTTCCAGGATTGGATTAATATCAACTTATTGCACCTACTGCAAGAACAACATCTGGTGTGGTACTTGACATCTCATGATTGACTCAATTGCCTAAGCAAGTGATCTGTCAATCATGCGTATCCCTCTCCCCTTTAGTCTGTAAGACACCTTTAGAGAGGGTGACTCCATTACCTGCAGGTACACTACCATGCCAGGAGTGGTCCATTCTAAATACTCATAGAATGCTGTCAAGGTACCCTGATTGGGAAACCACCCAAATCTAGATCTAAAACCATAGGTCTAGTAACCAGTATGTCTGATATAATATCCAACTCCCATGTGGAGAAAACACTGTGTGACGACCAAAGTATAACCGATCGTAGTATAGGAATATCACTTCCTACTACCTTCTCAACAGATCCACCCCCTATTCTGATGACGTCAAACCTATGACTGTCACATCAGAAATAGATGATCTATCTCCGCTACATCTGCTTTAGTCTATAAATAGACATAAGCCTGATGTCCACCAATGCTTCCGCTGCTCCCACTGACTACGACAACCCTCTGGCAGAGTCATATAGACGTGCACTTCTAAAGCTAGTTTAGAACGACGCTATACTCATCCTCCCACCGGGTCTCGCAGCCTGGAACAACAACAATGGCAAGTGTGGGTAAACAAGAACTTCCCTGTCACCGTCCTTGAGGCCACCGGAGTACCTCTCGGGTGCCTGAAGTTACCCACCGTATCTGCGGAGTGGCCAATGGAATGTCAAATCAGATTGAATCTTTAGGTTCCTTATTAAATCTTCAGTAATCGTTTGCGGTTCTGGAATTACTTCCAGTTCTACCATACTCCCACTAATGTTTTCTGAAAAAATCCATTTTTATTAAAACTGTGGCGAGTCTAGAACAATATTGCTATTGTTCATCCAGATGGTAGAAAATCAACCCTCGTCATAGCCTGGGTCAACCCACAAACAGCCATTACAGAAACGTGCCTTGAGTTGTCCAGTGTCTGGTTTTAAGCATAAGCCGGACAACTCCCCGTACCTTAACATCGTTAAGATATGAACTGTTCTATATCCAATATAGAACCAGAGGCACTGATTCAATTGAACCAGATTCAAATCATGCAACTATCTCCAGTGCATGTAAACTAAATGGAAGGAGGCCGATCAGCTTTACTCAACTTAGGAATGCTTCCAATTATGAGTAACCTGAAAGAGAAGCAATTTCTCTTAATCATTACTATCTACTGAACACCATACACAAGTATCTACATCTTCGATCACTTTGAAGAATCCCGATACTTGCTATACCTGGTTCTCTACTCTATTCAAATACCTATAACTCCTCAAAAATTAGACCCTGTGTTTCCACGAAACATATGTCTAAGAACTAGAGAAGTTAAAAGTAAACAGAATATAGTATGAGGACCAACCCCTCTGTCCTAATGGACACTGGACAACATACAATACTCTGTATAAGTCCGCTGAGCCTAACAACTCTTTCACTGTGTGTCGTAGGTTGAAAACTGTACTTATGGTTGAGAAGAATTACACCGCTGTTTAATGCTCCTTACCTAACCATCCACTGATATAGGTAAATGTCATCGACATAATATCAAAAGGTATATCTCACTCTATGAAAATAGACGTACAGATATATCAATTTGAAATTGGTGCATAACCGCGGATATTCAAAACCAAATATTTGCCGACCGGCAAACAATCCAGGTGACTTCCTCAAATATCACCGATTACAACGAATCCCGATATATTGAGGACGATCACCCAATTCCTAATAACTTACTCCCACTCATCATCTGTAAAACCATACAGATGTGAGAATCCAACCTGGTAAATACATACCCTGGAGTAAGTGTCTAATCGGGAAATCAGTTTTCTTTTAACATTACACAGTGAAAATGAAACATTGAAATGTTTCGATGGGGTATGCTGGTATTCCTAGTAATGCCTCTTCCATTATCCAGATTCACAACTATAACCGTATAATTCTTTGCCACCTCTCTAAATCCCTTTCTGTGTCTTTAGTCATTACCTTCTGTACACCCCTTTAGGCCAAATGGTTTTCTTCCTTCCCTACCGTTCGGCACCAACCTATGGTTTGGAAGAAGACTATCCAAAAGGCATAAAGGGTGTACTGTCCTAATCCTAGGAACACTCGCAACGCGAGAGAAGGTGAAGATAAAAGACACCTGAATGTACTTTATTCCTATTTCTCCTGAACCAGAATCCATCCCCGAACTGGAACAAGTTCCTTTCGAGTTCGTATATAACCATACGATGGAATATCCAATAAACTGTGGATCTTCGTAGTGATACGGAGTGTCCTGGAGAAATACAAAGGTGATTTAGGATTTGGCGAAGAAATACTTGGTTTGGTCATGAATATCAGTCGCAATTTATTTTGCCTCCCTACTAATCCCTTGCTTTGTCTTAACTTAATACCTTCTGCACACCATCGTTATGCTAATTGGTTTCCTTCATTCCCTACCGGTCGGCACCAGCCTAAGGTTTGGAAGAAGACTATCCAATTTGCGTAATAGGTGTACTATCTCCTAAACCAAGGAGTACTCGCAACGAGAGAAGGTGAAAAGAAAAGACAACTGAATAATCCTATTCGTTTTCTCCAGAACCAGAAACCATCCTTGAAGTCCTTCGAGTTCGTATCTAACCATACGATGGTTTTGTCCAATGGAAGTGGACGTTCGTAGTAATACGGGGTGTCCTGGAGAAAAGGGTAAAAGTAGGAGTGGCAATGAGGTCTGCAACTCTGACAATCCAAAAAGCCAGTGTTAAGAAGGTTCGGTCAACTTAGTCACTGAGTCATAGTCCAGGGTCGGGTCAATGGTCGCTGCCAGAGAGAGAGAAAAGAAACACTCAGCGTGCACTCTATCCTAGATCAGAAAGGTTATCACTTTATCTAATCTGGAAACCTCCCACTGTATCTCAAATTCTCCTCCAAACCTAAAAGAAGAATTAGTCGGGGTCACCCGAGGAGTAAACCAACTCATCAGTGGGAATCGGGATCCAACTATCATCGCATGATAACTTGACGGAATCCACTCAAGTCACCACACTCCAGAAGGTATGCGCATGCCTGGCAAGTTTCAGTTCTTTTGAAACTCCCGATGTGATTTTTACCCCTAGGACTCAAGTGACCTTGACGGAGTCAACAAATCAAAGAGTCCTAGTCAAGTTCAACCCGTCATTATCTGGATTGCATTAAACCCACCCGTACGTGCCCTTGACGGAGTCAACAAGGCCGCACGACTGTCCTAACCAATCCCACTTATGCAACAAACAAGCACCACTTAGCTACCGTACACTACGCCTTGACGGAGTCAACAAACGCAGCACGAATACTAAATAATACCCATAAGAAATGACGGAGGGCTACGAATGGTTTTTGGCGAAAAACCTTTAACGTAATGAACTTGATATCGTTGAAGGAACTGCATAGCCTTTTATAAAATATAGTGACGAAAACCTTTACTAAAGAGGTCACTCCCGGTGAAAGGATCTCGGCTCTTTCCCCGTAGAATGAGGTGCAGGATATTCCAACTGAATACCACGATGCAAAGCAAAAGTAATCGGCTATAGTGAAGTTATTGCCCTGACGCAAACTTCTGTCCAAGGGGTCACTCCCGGTGAAGGGATCTCGGCCCTTGCCTCGTCGACTGAGGAGCAGGATATTCCAAATGAATACCACGATGCAAAACAAAAGTGAACGTCCTTGCAATAACAGCTTTTTGAAAAGTGTTCCAACAACATCAGAATAGGTTTGTTTATCTTGCATTGATCCGAATCAACGCAGTCCCATCAATTGATCACACCACAAAGAACGAAAATATGCTGACGTACGTATATGCCATCCGCATTCGCCATTGGGTCCCGTCATCACCCGTTAGGTTAGCTAACTAACGGCAGAGCGGGGACTGGACTAGCGCGGATGTAAAACATATACAACATCTACTAATATATATACCAATATATAGTATTTCGCTCAAGGAGTGAATAAAAAGCAACATCACAGAAATGTACAGCATCACAGAACAATACAGATATCTGGAAGCCCCGGGTTTCACAGAGCCGCTGCTGAAACCCGACGTTCCCCTGGTCGTGTGGATAGCCTGTGCAATGAAAACCTAGACCCCTACGGGCGCGGCAAGTCACCCGCCAAAACCTGAAGCGAGGCAGCCCCCTTCAGTACCGTGAATGGACCACCCAGCACTTCACGGAATCCGGTAACTTGGGCACCCCTCCTGGGTCAACCTGTACCCCCTACGAGTGCGGCGAATAGCCCGCCAATCCTAGAGTGAAGCCCCCTCCGTCTCAATGCCATGAGATGCGGGCCCGTTGCCCCCTAGAACCCGGCTATCCGTGCACCCCTCCACGGGGTAATCCTAGTACAGAATGTAAAATATACATACACCGGGTACATCGACCGCAACCAGGTCGTGCCCCAAAAGAATAATACAAACAGGCAGTGACGGCAGTCCACATGTCGGACGCTCGCCCCGCAATATCAAATGTACATAATACAACAAACTGTACTACCACTGCAACCAGGCTATCCCCACGACCGATCCGCAACAACACAGCATAAACATAGAACATCAACGTGAAAGTCACGTTCGCAAATCCGTCTAACCGGGCTATAGCAGTTAGACCGGATTTACCGATCGAGTGACATTCACGGTCGCAGATATAATGTAAATACTGTGAAATAATGTGTTTAAAATTTTCCGATTGACCAAAAATTAACAAGTGGGCCCCAATCAAAACTGTAGCACTCACAGAAAACCTGGGCCCAATTTTAATATCCCAAAACCCATATTTTAAGCCCACAAGCCCACTGAAAAAAAATGATGAAGTGATCTCCTGTTCACGCGGCGGAAGCGCGGCAAATGTGGGGCTAACGCCGCCCTTCCGCGGTCAAAAGAAAGGATCACTGTATCAAATTTTTGCAGTAGTCTTATATCTCCCTGCACATAATTCTGAGATCACCTGAAAAATTTTTAGACTCCAAAAAATTTCGACAAACCTGATGTCAAGGAAAAATACGGTTTTTGGAATTTCGGTCGATCGGAACTGAAAAACACATTAGAACAAGCTAGCTTAGGTTAATGGCGTGGCTCTGATACCATGTTGTGCCACGGCAGCGCCCCGGCCTCGTACTCGAGGCCAAAATGCGGAATAAAAAACTTTGCGAACTTTGCAAAACGGCGCTACCGCGGACAATTACCCGGATCGAAACCATTAACCTAACTAGCTATCTAAAGATGGGGTGAGAAGTTATACCAAGCGATCCGTGTCCTTCGGTCTTCGACTCCACTCCGATCTCCCGCGGAATCTCCGTCACCTCCTCGCTCGTCAGAAAGGGGCACCACGTAGCCGGAATCTTTTACGGGCTCCCGCCTCTTGACCGAGGCAACTCGGGCGCGAAGATGGCTAGCCGACGCGTCCAAGGCTTGCTATAGAATAGTGTAGTGAACTTGTCTCTTGGGGTTATGAGGTTGCCTTGATGTGGAGGAATAGAGAAGAGAAGGAGAGAAAAGAAAAAAAAGAGCTTTTTAAGCTTATCTTTTGCAACCATGGAAAAGAGATGAGAAATGCCACACCAAAAATTATTCCTCTCTCTCTCTCTCTAGCAAATGGCCGGCCCCTCTCTCTAGAATGAGATTGGAGAGAGAAAAGAAAATGCAAGAAAGAATATATCAACAATATAGAAATTGGTCACTCTCATTTCTTTTCTTATCATATCATACAACCATCACAAGGAAAGCAAGTGAGGAGACCAAAAAAGGATCTCATGATGAAATAGCAATCATGATGCCACAAATATGCAAAGAAACCCCTCACAAATTGTTAATTGCAAACGTGCAATTAACACCCTCCACCAAGAAAGTCCGACCGAGAAGGAATGAAGGAAAACCGGCCGGAACGGAATGCAAACTGGCAACTTCAGAAAACCGATCCCGTAATAAATTACAGGAAAAACCCCAATACTGTGCATACACACCCGCATCTGTATTCCGTCCGGATACAAATGCAAAGAGACAAAACTACACTATCAAATACTAGAATCCGGCTTAAGCCAAAGCCGGCTAGTAAAAACCGTCCGATCACGATCCGTGCAATACCGCACGTATCTGATCGAACCCTGCCATATCTCCATACGGCCTCTACAGCGTTTCGCCCGAAACTTGAGTAACTGAGTGTGGTGGACTCTAAAGACTCGTCAATACCTTGGCTGTGGATTTAATCACTAGCACGTCAGAGGTATAAGCCAATACGTGACGGGCCACCAGGTATTGACCATATGGGACGTCGATGAGGAAGCTCACCCCGACACCCAACTGAGCCTGTCAGTGACAATATCCGTACAGTCCGGTCCGTTCGTCTATGAGTATCGCATGGCGGGCCTAGGGGGTTGGTAAAAGTCAGACCCCCAAAAGCGGTACAAGTCGTGTCGGAGCGTAGCCCAGAACACCCTGAGATACTACTGGAATACCTACCAGTAAATCTCCTGCCTCGGCCGAGGGCTTTGTGTAATGGCTCTCCTAGACACAGCGCGACCTCACCCCCAATACCGGGAGAGACGAACCCCTGCAGATCCGCTCACTGCCTCCATGTGGCTCGGGACTGTACCCAACTAAAACCTGTTTGCACGACTCCTTTGAGCCGTGGTAGGGTAGTAATCAAAGCACAGTGGGAACTCACACGAGACAAATGACGATCTCAGGTCGATGAACTAACCTGTACACATGTCACCAGGGAACTGCTATCTGACATCTGGTATAAGACCAACTAGCAGGTTCCCGGCGAGTCCTGTCCGGTGTACTCATAATCCAATGAGCACCTGTACACATCTTAGGTGAACCAACTGACACCAGTGGCTTGTGAGACCGGCCACCGCCCCTCGTCGGGGTCTCGAATGTATACACTAGTCTACTAACGGAGTATCGATGCCCTGTCTCGAAACTCCTACGACTAGGGACCTTTTAAGGATATGCTTATAGACCACCAGCTCCCACGTATATGATCGCCATCATACTGCTGGCAGTCAAGCAAGAATCCTAGGGGCTCTATCAACGTGTAATAGCGACATGTCAGGTCACCTAAAGCAGTACACGATGATAAAGATAAACCAGATAGCATACTATCATCTCGAGTAAGACTGTCCTACCGGGATAGGTCCTCCCTCAATCATTGCAATCACGTGCCTGTGATCCAATAATTGACTCTGAGGGCACTAACTCCAACACCTTACCTAACCGTTAACTGATATAGGTAAATGTCACAGACATAATTTCAAAAAGTTATATCTCACTTTATAAAATAAACGTACAGATATATCAGTTTGAAATTGGTGCATAACAACAGATATTCAAATTCAAATATTTGCCGTTAGGCAAAACAAAGGTGATTTCCTCAAATATCACCAATTACAACGAATTCCGATATAATGAGGATCTAATCACCCAATTCCCAATATCTTACTCTCACCCACCATCCGTAATAACATACAGATGTGGGAAACTGATCTGGTAAATACATACCCTGGAGTTAGATTCCAATTGGGAAAACGGTTTTCAATTAACATCGCACAGTGAAACTGAAACATGAAAATGTTTCAAAGGGGGTTAACTTGCTATTCATAGTAATGCCTCTTCTACTATCCTGATTCATGCCAGTAACCATATACTTACCTGCTCTCACTCCAATCCCTTTATTATGTCTTTACTTATTACCTTCTGTGCACCTCCTTTAGGCTAATTGGTTTTCTTCCTTCGCTACCTTTCGGCACCAGCCTAAGGTTTGGAAGAAGACTATCCAATAAACGTAATAGGTATACCCTCCTTATGCCAAGAGCCCTCGCAAGCTGAGAGAAGGTAATGGGAAAAGGCATTTGAATAATCTTATTCTATTTTTCCTGAACCGGGAAACCATTCTCGAATCTGGAACGAATTCCTTCGAGTTCGTATGTAACTATACGATGGCATATCCAATAGAAGTGGATATCCGTAGTGATACGGAGTGTTCTGGAGAAATCCAAAAGTGGATATGGGAGTGGCAGGGTATACACGGTTTTGTCGTGAATGATAGCAGTCGCAATTTTCTTTGCCGTTATTCTAATCCCTTTATATGTCTTTACTTATTACCTTCTGTACACCACCTTTAAGCTAATTGGTTTTCTTCCTTCCCCACATTTCGGCACCTGCCTATGGTCTGGAGGAAGACTATCCACTAAGCTCAATAGGTGTACCCTCTCCTAATCCTAGAAGCCCTCACAACCTGAGAGAAGATAAAAGGAAAAGACAACCGAATAATCTTATTCAATCTCTTCAGAACCAAAATCCATCCTCGAATCTGGAACAAGTTTTTTCGATTTCGTATGTAACTATACGATGGATTTATCCAATAGAAGTGGGTGTTCGTAGTGATATGTGGTGTTCTGGAGAAATGCAAAGGTGATATAGAAGCGGCAAAGATATTTTGCGACTCCGTGACATTCCAAAAGCCAAAATGTTTTAAGAAGGTTTGGTCAACTTAGTTCATGAGTTTTAGTCAAGGGTCAGGCCATGGTCACTGCCAAAGAGAAAGAGAAAAGAAACACTCAGCGTGCACTCTAACCTAGATCAGAATGGTCAATCACTTTATCTAATCAGGATGGCTCTCACTGTTTTCTCGAATTCTCCCTCAAACCCAAAAGAAGAATTAGTCGGGATCATCTAAAATCATCCGAGCAGTAAACCAACTCATCAGTGAGAATCGGGATCCAACTATCATCGCATGATAACTTGATGGAATCCACTCAAGTTATCACACTCCAGAAGGTATGCACATGCCTGGCAAGTTTCCTGTATGTTTGAAACTCCCGATGTGTGTTTTTACCCGTAGGACCCAAGTGACCTTGACTGAGCTAACATATCAAAAGATCCAGTCAAGTTCAACCCGTCACTATCTTGATTGCATTAGACCCACCCACACGAGTCCTTTGTAAGTCTACGGTAGCGCCCCGGCCGTCTTTCAGACGCCAAACGCGGAATAAAAACTTTTTAACTGGCGCTATCACATACTATAACCCGGATCTGCCATTAACGCTAAACTAACAAACTACAAAGTGGGTAGAAAGGCTATACCGAACGATCCGAGTCCTTCGGTCTTTAACCATCATGCCATGCTCCGTTGCGGCTGCTCCGATCTCCTGGCTCCTCGTCGAGGTGGCACCACATCTACGGATCTTTAAACGGGCTCCCGCCTCTGAACCGAGGCAACTCGGCCATGAAGTTTGCTAGCTGACATGTCCAAGATTGATGTAGAGAATGAGTAGAACACTTTGTCCCGATTCATCCAAAACCATGGATGAACGGTTAATGAAATTGCCTTTTGAATCAAGTAAATGAGAAATGAGCATACAAATTTTCATGAACCAAATCAAAATCCTTCTTTTTCATCAAGGGGGGCCGGCCACTATATGAAGAGGTAGGGGTGAGTGTAGGAGCAAAGGGGGTGACAATAAGTAATGCTTATCATAATAAAAGATCTCACACAAATATCATAAGCATGAACAAAAGGCATTAATGGAAAAGGTGACTCACTAACAACACCTCATCAACCATTAATGCAAATGAATGACTCACAACACCTAGTCATCATCCAAGAAGCTTCCTCTTATGACTCACCCTCAAGAAAAAGATAAATCCGCATTAAACCGAATGTTTAAGACGGGTGATAGAAAACTGGCAATTTCGAAAAGTGATCCTGAAACGAATTTCAGGATAACCCCGTAACAGTATAAACATACACGCATTTGTATTACGACCGAACACAAATGCAACTGAGACAAAGATATTATATCTACACAGTATAATACTCGGATCCGGCTTAAACCAAAGCCCACTAGTATTATCTGCCCGAAATATGACACGTGTGTAAACGCACGTGCATTTTCCGAACACTGCCATAAAACCATACGGCCTCTACAACGTTTCGCCCGAACTTGGGAAACTATCTGTGGGGGACTCTAATGACTCATCAGTACCCTGGCAGTGGGTTTAACCACAAGCTGTCAGCGGCACTAGCTGTGCGTAACGGCTGCCCATGTACTGACATCAAGGGAAGCCGATGAGCGAACTCATCCTGGAACTCTACTGAGCCTAACAGTGACAATATACATACAGTCCGGTCCGTTCGTCTATGAGTATCACATATCGGGCCTAGGGGGCTGGTAACGTCAGACCCCCAATAGCGGTATAAGTCGTGTCGGAGTGTAGCCCAGAACACCCTGAGATACTACTGGAGTACCTACCAGTTAATCTCCTATCTCGGCCGAAGGTTTTGTGTAATGGCTCTCCTAGACACAGCGCGATCTTACCCCCAATACCGGGAGAGACGAATCCCCTGCCGATCCGCTCACTTGCCTCCATATGGTTTGGGACTGTACCCAAAAAAGACCTGTTTGCACGACTCCTTTGAGCCGTGGTTGGGTAAAAATCAAAGCACAGTGGGAACTCACTCGAGACAAATGACGATCTCAGGTCGATGAACTAACCTGTACACATGTCATCAGGGAACTGCCATCTGACGCTAGGTATAAATACCAACTAGCAGGTTCCCGGCGAGTCCTGTCCGGTGTACTCATAACCCAATGAGCACCTGTATACATCTTAGGTGATCCAACTGACACCAGTGGCTTGTGAGACCGGCCACTGCCCGTCGTCGGGGTCTCGACTGTATACACTAGTCTACTCCGGAGTATCGATGCCCTGTCTCAAAACTGCCACGACTAGGGACCACTATTAAGGATGTGCTTATAGACTACCTAACTCTCACGTATATGATCGCCATCATACTGTTGGTAGTCAAGCAAGATCCTAAGGGCTCTATCAACGTGTAACAGTGATCAGTCACCTGAATCTGTACACGACTGATAAAGGCAAACCAGATAGCATACAATCATTACGAGTAAGACTGTGCTACCGGTATAGGTCCTCCTCAATCATTGCAATCATGTACCTGCGATCCAATAATTGACTTTGAGGGCACTATATCCAACAATCTCCCACTTGCACTTAAGGCTAATTATTGCGATGTCGCATACTCACAGCCCGTGTGATACCGAACATCCAACTCCTCTACTAATCAGTTTCACAAAGCCCGTTTGTAAAACTATTGTGTTCGAGAAATAGCCTCAGTGAGTGGATCCGCCTTAATGTTTCTTTCTATGTCTCTCTTAATCTCAAGTTCGCGGAGAAAGCCATCTCCCGAATTGAGTAATACCTGTCTTAGAATATGTCTGGATATCTGATGGGACCTAGTTCATAAATGAACTCCAAATCCAAACTTCTTAGACTGTATCGATAACTGAACCTAATCAGTATCTAACACTATGCCTCCCACAGTATCCTCTTAGACCACCTGTCCATAATACTGTCCCTCGTCAAAGGGAAAACTATAACTCTGACAATCACTCTGTCATCCATGTCACCTTTGAAGCCTGGAATGATAACCGTCTCCCGAAGGAGGCTGCCGTCATCAATTCCGTAGAACATTCACTTATGTTCTAAAACTGCTTCCTTATGTTTCTTCAGGATTGGATTAATATAAACTTATCGCATTTAGTGCAAAAACAACATCTGATGTGGTACTTGACATCTCATGATTGACTCAATTGCCTAAGCAAATGATCTGCCAATCATGCACATCCCTCTCCTCTTTAGTCTGTAAGACACCTTTAGAGAGGGTGACTCCATCACCTGCAGGTACACCACCATGCCAGGAGTCATCTATTCTAAATACCTTTAGAATACTGTCAAAGTACCCATATTGGGAAACTACCCAAATTTAGATCTAAAACCATAGATCTAGTAACCAGAATGTCAGATATTATATTCATATCCTTTGTGGAGAAACAAGTGTGTGGCAACCACAGTATAACCGATCGTAGTATAGGAATTTTACTTCCTACTCTGTGTATGTCATCCAAATACCAGGACATCACACCCTACTACTTTCTTAACGGATCCATCCCCTATTCTGATGAAGTCAAAGCCATGGCCGTCACATCAAAATTAGAAGATCTATCTCCGCTATATCTGCTCTAGTCTATAAATAGACATAAGCTACTTGCCCACTGTGCTTCCGCTGCTCCCACTGACCACAACAACCCTCTGGCAGAATAATATATACGTGCACTTCTAAAGCTAGTTTAGAACGACGGTATACTTAACCTCCTGCCGGGTCTCATAGCTTGGAACAACAGTAGTGTCAAGTCTGGGTAAATAAGAACCTCCCTGTCACCGTCCTTGAGTCTACCGGAGTACCTCTCGGGTGTCTGAGGTTACCCACCATATCTGCGGAGTGGCTAATGGAATATCAAACCTGATTGAATCTTTAGGTCCTTTTGAATTTTCCGTAATCGATGGCGGTTCTGGAATCACTTCCAGTTCTACCATACTCCCACTATTGTTTTCTGAAAAAATCCATTTTACTAAAACTGTGGCGAGTCAAGAACAATATCACTATTGATCTTCCAGATGGTAGAAAGTCAACCCTCAACATAGCCTGGGCCAACCCACAAACTGCCATTACTAAAACATGCCTTGAATTATCCAGAGTTTATTTTAATCATAAGCCGGACAACTCCCCGTACCTTAACATCGTTAAGATATGAACCATTCTATATTCAATATAGAAACTTTGGCACTTATTTAATTGGAACCAGATTCAAATCATGTAGCTGTCTCCAGTGCATATCAACTTAATGGAGAGAGGCTAATCAGCATTACTCAACTTAGGAATACATCCAATTATGAGTAACCTGAAAGAGAAACAAGCTTCTCAAAACCATTACTATCATCTGAATACCAATCACAAGAATCTATATCTTCGATCTCTTTGAAGAATCCCGATACTTGTGACACCTGGTTCTCTACTTTATTCTTATACCCATAACTTCTCAAAACTTAGACCTTGTATTTCTACGAAACACTTGTCTAAAAACTAGAGAAGTCACAAGTAAATAGAACATAGTACGGGGGCCAACCCCTTTGTCCTGATAGACACTGGACAACATACAATACTCTGTATAAGTCCGCTGAGTTGAATAACTCAAAACCTGTGCATCGTAAGTTGAAAACTGTACCCAGGCGATTTCCTCAAATATCACCAATTACAACGAATTCCGATATAATGAGGATGATCACCTAATTCCCAATAACTTACTCGCACCCATCATATGTAAAACCATACAGATATGAGAATGAAACCTGGTAAATACATACCCTAGAGTAAGTATCTAATCGGGAAATCAGTTTTCCTTTAACAATGCACTGAAACATGAAAATGTTTCGTAGGGGTATCCTGGTATTCCTAGTAATGCCTCTTCCATAATCCAATTCATGACTATAACCGTATATCTCTTTGCCATCTTTCCAAATCCCTTTATTTGCCTTTATTCATTACCTTCTGTACACCCTTTTAGGCTAAGTGGTTTTCTTCCTTCTCTACCGTTCGGCACCAGCCTATGGTTTGGAAGAAGACTATCCAGTAAGCATAATAGGTGTACTCTTCTAAACCAAGGAGTACTCGCAACTTGACAGAAGATGGTGATAAAAGACAACTGAATAATACATTATTCTATTTCTCCCGAACTGGGGAAAAAAGCAAAGGTGAAATAGGAGTGGCGATGAAGTACGCGGTTTGGTCGTGAATGATAGCAGTCGCAATTTACTTTGCCCTCTTTCTAATCCCTTTATTTTGTCTTTAGTTATTACCTTCTGTACACCCTACTTAGGCTAATTGGTTTTCTTTATTCCCTACCTTTCGGCACCTGCCTATGGTTTGGAATAAGACTATCCAATAAGCGTAATAGGTGTACTCTCCTAAACTAAGGAGCTCTCGCAACCTGAGAGAAGGTGATAATAAAAGACAACTGAATAAACCAATTCTATTTCTTCTGAACCTGGATCCATCCTCGAAGAAGTCCATCCGAGTTCGTATATAACTATACGATGGATCTATCCAATGGAAGTGGATGTCCGTAATAATACGGGGTGTTCTGAGAAATGCAAAGGGTAAAAGAAGGAGCGGCAATGACTTATGCAACTCGGACAATCCAAAAGCCAGTATTTTAAGAAAGTTCGGTCAACTTGGTCACTGAGTCATAGTCTAGGGTCGGTCAATGGTCGCTGCCAAATAAAGAGAGAAAAGAAACACTCTGCGTGCACTCTAACCTAGATCAAAATGGTTATCACTTTATCTAATCAGGAAACCTCCCACTGTACTGTCAAATTCTCCTTCAAACCTGAAAGAAGAATCAATCGGGATCACCCGAAGAGTAAACCAACTCATCAGTGGGAATCGGGATCCAACTCTCATCGCATGATAACGTGAAGGAATCCACTCATGTTATCACACTCCAGAAGGTATGCGCATACTTGGCAAGTTTCAGTTTCTTTATAAACTCCCGGTATGATTTTTGCCCCATGCTCTTATGACCTTGACTTTGGCCAAAATGCCATAAGTCACATGCCAAGTTCTACCCGTCATTATGTTGTCAATTTGAACCTACCCGCACATGCCCCTGATTTTGGCCAATCGGCAGAACGACTGTCCCAAACCAACTTATCTATCCATACAACAAATGAATACCCAGCAGCTACCAAACACTATGCCTTGGTTTTGGTCAAAATGCATAGTTTGAATACTACTGAATACCCAAAAGAAATGACGGAGGGCTACGGCTGGTTTTTGGCGAAAAACCTTTAACGTAATGAACTTGATATCGCTGAAGGAACCTGATAGCTTTTTATAAAAATATAGTGGCGAAAACCTTTGCTAAAGAGGTCACTCCCGGTGAAGGGATCTCGGCTCTTTCCTCGTGGAATGAGGTGCAGGATATTCCAACTGAATACCGCGATGCAAAGCAACTTGTAATTGACTATAGAAGAAGAAGATGAAGAACCAACTCATCCAAATGAATTATTGTTAAGGTTAATAATACAACCAAGGGTTAAGCATGTCACGCTTAACCCTTGTAGAGAGTTAAGCATGTGCTATGGTTAAAGATTAGGTCAAAAATATCTTAAGCTAGACAAAAGGAGTGGATAAAGTCGAAGAAGACTTGAAGTTTCTACAAGCTTTCATCAAATATCTTTCATGACAAATATCCACATTATTTGAATAACTTAATGATAAATACAAACCCTAATCTTAACCCCAGCATGGTTTAACCCTCATTAACCCTAGTTGCATATGTAACCTAACATGAGACATTTAACATATATCACATATACATCAATGTATCCAAAGTGAGAAAAGAAATCATAAGTGAGCTAATACTAGTTAATATAATATAATATATCAAATATATAATTATACATTAAATTATTAAATCAACTCTTGATTTAATAATCCGGCTATATCACATATAACCGACTAATATCATAATGTATTATCTTATCGAATCAACACTTGATCCGATAACCCGGCTATATCACATATAACCTTTCATGTCACACATCGCGAGAATAGAATACGGTATCACATATCGTATTAATCTCGGTACCGCACATATCACATATGCGCACCTATTCCGTTTCGCTTGAACCAGGAAACCCCTGTGTAGGACTCTAAAGACTCGTCAATACGCCGGCAGTAGGTGATGATCATATCAAACACCCACAAGCCGCAAGCGGTTTGCTAAACGTAACGGCCACCCGGTTTACTAAATAAAGATTCTGATATGATATTGTATATCAGGTTCGGTATCTAATAACATTCGTTCAGAATCAATGTATTTAGTAATACAGGGTGATAACTGCCAACATACTTGGCTGCAACACTTGCACTATTTCCAACTCTTGAAACTTATCACCCATTCTCAGTTCTCTACCTATCTGTAGCCCATGTAACATATTACATATGTGAGATCCTGATCCGGTATCACATACCCAGGACGTAGAGGATACTGAAAATCAGTTCTCGCTAATGAACACACCCGAAGACGATGCATCATCATGCACTTTCTTCGTTTGGGTGGCACGGGAATTCTGGTAATCCCCTATTTCCTGCTCGGTCTTATAACAATTATAAGCTGGAGCGGGACCAACGTTCCCTAGCTCAGTATAACAAGCGGGTTCGGTCAATACATCCATATTATTATTTTGATTAAGGCGTGACATGGTCGCTACCTGGAGAGAATAAAACACTCAGCGTATACTTTTGCAAGATTAGATTGGTTATAAATATATCTAATCAGGATGGCTCCCACTGTTTTAGTCAAATCTTCCTTCAAACCCTAAAAGGAAAGACTAGCCGGGATTAATTACACTCTACAATTTCGCCAATCTTTCAGCCAGGCCAGTGCTGGTAATTTGAGGGAGGTTCCCCGTGCTTCCGCACGGACCTAATTAAAATAAACCTCGTTTTCCCAGAGGCGTAATCTCGTTGACACGTTTCTAGACACCTACTTGATCGGCTATTTGTAATGTGTAAAACTCTCCCAGGAGTAACTCTTACTCGCAGTGGATATCGGGATCCAACTATCTCATAGGAGGTATACAATCTCATTGCAAATTTCAACACTTGAAATTCCCGATAATGTTTTGCCCCTAGCGTGCTATGACCTTGACGCATGCCAAACAACCCATAGTCCGCTAGTCAAGTTCAACTCGTGCATTTCCTGATTGAATTAAATCCACCCGTACGACCCTTGACGCATGCCAAACAACGTCGTACGATACCTTAATCCAATCGCATCATATACTAGCAGATAAGCACTAGTTAGCTACCGTACACTACACCTTGACGCATGCCAAACTACCGCAGCACGAATACTAAGTAGTACTTATCTGAAATGACGGAGGGCTACGAAAGATTTTTAAGAAAACCTTTTGCGTAATGAATTTGATATCGTCGTAGAATCGAGTGATTTTTGAAAAGGAGTGTTTTTGAGGTTTTTACTAGTTTTGCTAAAGAGGTCACTCATGGTGAAGGGATCTCGGCTCTTTCCTTATCGAATAAGGTGCAGGATATTTCACAAATACCTCTATGCAAAGCAAAAACTATAAAAGCAATCAAAAAACAAACCGAGTGTGTAGCAGCTGCTAGTTTCGCTAAAGAGATCACTTCCGGTGAAGGGATCTCGGTTCTTTTCTTATCGAATAAGGTGCTGGATATTCTACAAGGAATACCGCTATGCAAAGCAAGAACTAGAGTTACCAGTTTTCGAGACAAGTTTCTACAACATCTTTACGTTTCTTTTATTTCATTAATCTCATTAATGATGTCCCATTTATTATGCTTTCCAAGCATCACATATGAAACGAAAGCAACAATATATAATATATATCATATATATAATATAAGCATTCGTCTCAGACAGTAATATGATCTTATCATAGAACATTGCAGCAGAAGAACATATATGAAATATTGCATATACTAGGATTTCCGTGTTTTATATTAAGCCTGTATAAAACACGGATTCCACGGTCGTGATAAATAGCCAAACCCACATCCTTAGACCCCTATGAGAGCGGCAAGAAACCCTGCCAATTCTAGAGTTAGGAGACCCGGTCTCGACTTCTCGAAATGGTCTCCCACTGGACCCTAGAACCCGGTTACTTGTGCTCCCCGCCTTGGGTCTATCCTAATACGGAAAAGTAAACAATATACAATGGTGACATCATCCTCAACCTGGAAGTGCCCCAATAAAAAAATATTACATACAATGAATTTTACATGAATGAAAATGAAAAACTCTCATCTCACATAAAACCCCGGCTATTCAAACACGACGATCCAATATAACATATCATAGCAACACATAACATCACATGTCATCAACGTAAGTAAATATGCGTATCCCAATTGTCGTTGACATATAGCACCGAAACCGGCGATACACTACATATTACACTTACGGTCGCAGAAAAGAAAGTGAAAAACTATAACAGTTGGAATACGCAACCACCTTAGACATCGCATGCCTAACCAATTGAATTCTTTAAACATCGCATGCCTAACAATTATAAACCCCACATGTTAGTCTCGATCTCGAAAACACTTTTCAATATCTAGTCGGGCAATTCAACAAGATTCCCGACATTCTGATCGAATGCTCGTCGTAAACTTTAGTAGACGGCCGCACCCCCCGATACCGTCGACGAAGTGCACTAAGGCGGAACACCGCTGCCGTGAGCACCCGAACGGATGCTTTTGGCGACAGGGTTCTCCTACAGTCACTTGGTCGGGGCTATGGGGTGTGGCTATCTATTAAGTTTACCCGGTGAGTATCCGCGTACACTATGTGATTGCGACGGACTTTTGATCTCATCAAAATCCGTAGCAACCGACCATCCGAGACTAAACTGCTAGATTTATAACATTCAAATTAGTTATCTTATAACTACTTGTGGATTCCAAATATTGTATCTCCTCACATAATATCCGGACGGCGATAAACTCTTCGATCGATTCTTCAAAGTCCCATAATTTCCCGACAGCTCAACACTTGAGCACAGTTTTAATAATACTCAAGAGTACCTATGAACCAGTCGTAGAAGGGTCAAACCAACGCCTCACATGTGACAACGCTAAACTACCACAAACCCTAGGGTTCAAGTGGGAGTTTTGACGGCCACATAATCGAGTTAAGCTTTATGTTCTTCTAGAGAGTCCACGGAATCACTTGCATGTTTTTCCGAATACGTTAAACTTGGAAAAATAGGTTTTTGACATTCGATCGATCCTTTTAATTTCGTCTAGACAATATGTGAATATCCCGAAACAATGTTAAAACTACGAATACGAAACACTCCGACTTGCTTATAGTGTAAGATTACATCACATGCAAAATTAGCAAAAATAAACAACACCTGAAACACCAAAACCCAGTCACATGAACACTGAAAAAAATTGCGGGGGAGGGGCTCGGATTTGGCCGAGATTGGACATATGGGGCTTGGCCAAATTTTCACCAAATGGCCTCAAATTTTGTCAGTTTTCATGATATATCCCATATATCACTCTGTATTTGTTTGAAATTTTTTTTGACAACTATTTAAAAACGACAGAGAGCAGGTTTAGGCGTTGCAAATTTCGCAGCATTTTGGTTTCGTAATCTTAACAAAATCCGTATTAATTTCTAGCATGGCTCTGATACCACTGCAGGGTTATCCAAGACGGCAGCAAGGTTTCGGGAGGCATCGTCCATGCCAAATTCAAAAATTTGCCGTTTTAGCTAACCCTAACTAGAATCGTAAACTAGAAATATACGGAAAGTAATATGCAAACACTTTGCAATTAGAAGTGAGTAAGGAATACAACCTTTATAGACCGGTCCTTCACTTCAATAGCTCCGTGTAGAAGTCCCCTTTGCTGCGATCATAAACTCCGGACTCTAGAGAGGCTCCACGAAGAAACGGACATGCTTGCTTCGATGACTTCGAGGCCGAAGATGATCTATGTCGAGGAGACACTAACCCAAGCTATTTCTTCACTAGGTCAAGACCTTTATGAAGAGAACACCCTATACTAAATGGCAAGTAGTAGAGGATGATGAAGTAGGAAGTTTGCTCACGTTAGAAATCATTTTCTCACTCATTTTCTCACAACTCCATTGAAGCTAGTAAGTTTGGAGGAAGAAGAAGAAGATGAAGAACTAACTCATCCAAATAAATTATTGTTAAGCTTAATAATGCAACCAAGGGTTAAGCATGTCATGCTTAACCCTTGTAGAGAGTTAACCATGTGCTATGGTTAAAGGTTAGGTCAAAAATATCTTAAGCTAGACAAAAGAAGTGGATAAAGTCAAAGAAGACTTGAAGCTTCTACAAGCTTTCATCAAATATCTTTCATGACAAATATCTGTAAGTCCATGCTACCTCTCCCGGTACTTTCGGGCATGCGGAATTTGATAAAAAAACGATTTTTATAGAGGTGGTAACATGGACTTAAAATCCGGATCTTTGTTAAATATCTAACTAACAACCTAATTAGGAGTCGTTAACTACTCGGTTAGGGGGTTTATACCTTGCTTGTCTTGAACTCCTTCGTCTTCAAACTCCGATGGTGGTCCGGATCGGCTTCTTCCCGTCGTCTCCTTACGCCGAAGATAGATCCACCTGAAAGCTCCAACATTTGGCTCCTTCTTCGAACTTTGAAGAAACTAGTTCACTCGGTTTGCTAAACCTTGTGAACTAGAGTGAGTAGAGAAGAGTTTGTATGGGATTTTATCTATGGTTCTTGGTTCTCAACTCATGAGACAAGTGAACCATAGAGTCAAGAGAGGGAGCAAGAGGAAGAGGGTGAGAGCAAAAGCAAGAGAGCTCAAAAACAAAGAGAGAGAATGGTCAAGTGAGAATGAGCCTCTCTTTTGTCTTTCACCCTCTCATAATCCAAAACAATGATAACTCATCATACCAATCAAGTGTTATGTGATGGTTGAAGAAACCATAACCATATCATTTCATGCACTCATTTTGCACAAAGGAGCAAGCAAGCAAAAGTCTTTGCCATGAAATGATAGCTATGGTTATCATGATGGTCAACTAGTCAAGTCTAGTCAACCGGTCAACAAAGTCAACAAGTCAACAAAGTCAACAAGTCAACAAAAGTTAACAAGTCAACAAAGTCAACAACTCAACAACCATGCCACCATAATACTTAATTAATATAATTGTTAATCACATATCATATTCTCATTAGGGTTGAGCAAAAAGTCAATAGTCAACGGTCAACAACCCTAATGAGAATCCGCTGCCTCTGTCTCCCCGTCAACTGTGCATACACACCCGCATCCGTGTTCCGAGGAACACGAATGCATACTGGATAAATCAAATCCCAAAAGGTACACTAGGATCTGGCTTAAACCAAAGCCCGCTAGTGTAAACTGCCCGGACACTGTACGTGTACAAGTGCACGGATGTGACCGAACCCTATCGCAAAACCATGCGACCTGCCGCAAAACCATGCGACCTCTACTCTTTTGCCTAAAGGCGAAAAGCTTTCTGTGTGGGACTTTAAAGACTCGACACTGCGCTGGCAGTGGGTTTAACCACAGACTGCAAGCGGCACTAGCTGTGCGTAACGGTCCTCAGGTAGTGCCGACAAGAAAACCGACGAGGCGAAACCCATCTGAACTCCTACTGAGCCTGAATGTGACATTCTCCGCACAGTCCGGTCTGTTCGTCTGATACATCGCATGGCGGGCCTAGAGGGCGGTAAACGTCAGTCCCCCAATAGCGGTACAAGTCGTATCGGAGTGAAGCCCAAAACACCCTGAGATAACACTGGAAGCCTACCAGTATATCTCGTTTGCCCTGGCCAGGGACTACTCGTGTAATGGCTCTCCTAGACACAGCGCGATGTCAACCCCCAATACCGGGAGAGACGAATCCTGTCTAACCGTCACTGCCTCCAAGTGCTTCGGGACTGCACCCAACTACTACCTGTTTGCACGACTCCTTTGAGCCGTGGTAGGGTAGTAATCAAAGTGCAGTGGGAACACACTCGAGGCGAAGTGACAGTGTCAAGTCAGCGGACTAAGCTGTACTCATGTCACCTGGGAACTGATAACTGACGATAGGCATAATACCAACTAGTCAGTTCCCGACGAGTCCTGTCCAGTGTACCCGTAAACTAACGAGCACCCGCATACTATCTCAAGTACGACGCACTGACGGCTGTAGGACAGACCGTCTCCCACACTGGGATGAGAAGCGCATGCGCTAGTCTACTCCGGAGTATCGATGCCCTGTCTCGATAGTGTAGGGTTCCTAGGCACACTATAGAGGTCTCACAAGGCATCAACCATGCCAATTTCAAATTTTATTGGTGCCGAGAAACCCTAATACGGATCGTCGGCTAGAATTCTAGGCGAAAAGATAATCTAGTTAACTACGTAACTAAAAGTTAGATGCTACAACCTTTGTAGATCCGGTTCTCCACTTCCTTAGCTCCACGTGGGTGTCCTCTCGCTGTCCATCATGAATCCCGAACTCAATCGTCGGCTTCATCGGAGAAACGTGCGAGCTAGGTCGTCGGCTTCGTGTCAAAGACGATCTACGTCGAGGCATCACAAGTTCAAGCTCCGACTTCACAAAGTTGTGAAACTTGGGAAGAAAACACCCAAAACAACTTGGCAAGAGGTAGAGGGTGAAGAAATAGGAGGTGGGTTCACTTTAGAATTGGATTTCTCTCACTAGAACTCAAGTTGCCATTGATGGCATCAAGGTTTCTATCTTGAAGAAGAAGGAGAAGATGAAGCTAGTTTTATGATAAGTTGTTTAAAATGAAAAGAAAAATGCATACTTATCATAATCTAACTAGGGTTAAGTGTAGAGAATAAACCATGGTAAGTGGATGGGTTAGGGTTAAGCATGAAGACAAAATGGTCTCCTTGGTCAAAGCTTCATGAAGCTTCAACAAGCTTCATGACAAAAACAAAACCATTTTATTTTCATTTATCCAATGAAATAAATAAAGAAATGAATAAATAAATGATAAGTCAAAACCCTAATTATCCTTTAACCATGGTTTAATTCTTCACACTTAACCAAACGATCAAGTATCATCAAACATGATACAAATATGTGCACAAAAGTATATCACATATACAACTTGCACATCAAGTGAGAGAATCCATATAAAGTGATCCAATACTAGTTAATGCAAAGTAATATATCAAATATATAATTATACATTAAATCATTAAATCAACATTTGATTCAATGATCCGGTCATGTCGCACATAACCGACTAGTATTCAATGTATCGATTTATCGAATCAATGATTCGATAACTAGGTCATATCGAATATAACCAATCGAAACATTTATCGTGAGAATGAAATGCGGTATCACATACACGCATTATTCTCGCTCCCGCACATATCTCATATGCGCTCCTATTTCGTTTCGCTTGAGCCAGGAAACCTCTGTGTAGGACTCTAAAGACTCGTCAATATGCCGGTAGCAGATGATGATCATATCAAGCACCCACAAGCCGCAAGCGGTCTGCTAAACGTAACGGCCATCCGGGTATTGAGCGATCAGAAGATCGACGAGCTAGCCCGCTCACACTCCTGTGAATCCAACCAGTAACACTTACCGTACAGTCCGGTCTGTTCGTCTGATACGTCGCAAATCAAGTCTAGGGGTGGTAAACGTCAGACCCCAATAACCGATAAGTCGTGCCGATGTGAGGCTCATAACGGGTCGAGAAACTACTGGTAAGACTTACCAACAAATCTCTGATCATCCCTAGCCAGGGACTTCCCTGTTACGGCCAATCGAGCACAGCGCAACATCAACCCCCAATACCGGGAGAGACGAAACCCCTCCTATCGCTCATTGCCTCCATGTGACTCGGGACTGTACCCAAAGACCACCGTTTTGCACGCCCTCATGGACGTGGTAAGGTGGAGATCAAAGCACAGTGGGAATCACACAAGACTCTATGACGATCTCGGGTCTACAGACTAACCTGCACAAGTGTCACCTGAGAACTGCCATCTGACGTGAGGTATAATACCATCTGGGAGTTCTCGGCGAGTCCGTCCACTGTACCCAGTCTCCACTGAGCACCCGTACACCATCTCTGATGTCAAACACCAATGGATATGGGATCATCCATCGCCCATCTCATGGGTCGAGAAGCGTATACGCTAGTCTACTCTGGTATATCGATGCCCCGTCTCGATACACCCACGACTAGGGACCTTGAAGGATGTACTTATGGACTACCATGTCCCCACTAGTATGATCTGCATCATAGTCCAGGTAGTCAAGTACACATCCTAAGGGCTTTACCAACATGTACCATAAGACAGTTTAAAGAGACTAGTGTACATGTTAAGATAAAGAGTAACCAGATAGCATACTATCATATCGAGGAAGAAAGTCATCTCTATATATGTCCAAGCATCCAATATAATATACATCATGTGTACAATACTGGCCTCTAGGGCATACATACAACTAACAGATAGTCCTGCGACTAGGGACCTGCATAAGGATGTGCTTATAGATTACCCAGCCCCACTAGTGTGACTGCCATCACATCGCTGGTAATCAAGCAAAGATCCTAAGAGCTCCACTAATGTGTATAGGTGATATACTAAAATAAACACATGTACACATTGAAGTAGAAACAAACCAAGTAGCATACTACTATTTTGAGCAAGATTGTATATACAAGGTGAATATCCCAAGCTTCCATTAAGTAATATACAAACTAGTATGATACAGTAATGGCCTCTAGGGCATATACACTAACAATCTCCCACTTGCACTAAGGCCATGTACTGGCGTATCGAAGACCTATCATCTCGATCAGCCGCTCGAACTGAGTCTGGGGCAGGGCCTTGGTGAATGGATCTGCAGTGTTATCTTCTGAAGCGACTCTCCGAACCTCGATGTCTTGGCGATCCACGATCTCCCTGATCAGGTGATACCGCCTCAAGATGTGCCTGGATCTCTGATGGGACCTGGGTTCCTTCGCTAAGGCTATAGCCCCATTGTTGTCGCAATACAGAGGTATTGGATCAACAATGGACGGAACCACCTGAAGTTCTTTCAAGAACTTCCTCATCCAGACAGCTTCTTTTGCGGCATCAGATGCAGCGATGTATTCCGCTTCCATCGTCGAGTCTGCAACGGTTTCCTGTTTGGAACTCTTCCAACACACCGCCCCTCTATTGAGGGTAAAGACAAACCCCGACATGGACTTGGAATCATCCTTGTCACTCTGGAAGCTGGAGTCAGCAAAGGCCTCGATCTGGAGGTCTTTTCCGCCATACACCAAGAACATCTCTTTAGTCCTTCTCAGGTACTTGAGAATGTTCTTTACTGCTATCCAGTGTTTCTCCCCAGGGTTTGACTGATACCGGCTTACCACACTCAGTGCATAAGCTACATCCGGTCTGGTACACAACATCGCATACATTATAGAGCCTACCGCAGAAGCGTAGGGTATAATAGACATGCGATCCCTCTCCAAATCAGTCTTGGGAGACATCTCTTTAGAGAGGGTGATCCCGTGACAAGCCGGTAGGTTACCGCGCTTGGAATCTTCCATACTGAATCTTTTCAGTACGGTGTCGATGTACCTGGACTGAGAAAGTCATAATATCCTCTTGGATCTATCACGATGGATCCGGATCCCCAGGATGTATGAGGCATCACCCAGGTCTTTCATGGAGAACCTGTGCGACAAGAACCCCTTGACAGATTGCAGCATAGGAATGTCATTTCCTATTAAGAGAATGTCATCCACGTATAAAACGAGGAATACTACAGTTCTCGCTACAAATCTACTATAGATGCATGGTTCATCTGGATTTTTGATAAAGCCAAATTCCTTGACCGTCTCATCAAAACAGATGTTCTAACTCCGCGATGCCTGCTTTAGTCCGTAGATGGACTTAAGCAACTTGCACACCTTTCCGCTGCTCCCACTCTGAATGAAACCCTCTGGTTGGTCCATATAGACACACTCCTCTAAATTTCCATTTAGAAAAGCGGTCTTTACGTCCATTTGCCAGATCTCATAATCGTGGAAGGCAGCAATGGCAAGAAGGATCCGAATGGATTTCAGCATAGCCACTGGAGAAAAGGTTTCGTCATAGTCCAAGCCAGGTCTTTGACGAAAACCCTTTGCTACCAGTCTAGCTTTATAGGTTTCAACCTGTCCATCTACACCAATCTTCCTTTTGAAGATCCACTTGCATCCTACGGGTTTTACCCCGTCTGGAGCAATGTCAACGTCCATACCTTGTTGGTGTACATGGACTCCATTTCGGTCCGCATTGCATCCAGCCATTTTACTGAGTCAATGCTCTGAACGGCCTGCTGGAAGCTAGTAGACTCATCATAATCTATGATGCAATCCTCTCTATCCCCGTCTATGAGAAAACCGTAGTATCTCTCGGGCGGATGAGACTGCCTACTACTTCTGCGGAGCGGCGTAGGAATGTCCTGTTCTTTTGAACCCTCTGGTTCCACTAAACTTTCAGTAATAGTCCGTGGTTCTGGAATTTCTTCCAGTTCTACTGCGCTCCCATTAATTTCCTTTTCTAAGAACTGGTGTTCTAGAAAGTGGGCATGACGAGAAACAAGAACTTTTTGTTCCTCTTCGCAGTAGAAGAAATATCCCTTGGAATTCTTTGGATATCCCACAAACTTGCACTGTACTGAGCGTGCCTCGAGCTTGTCCGCATGCTGCTTTTTGACAAAAGCTGGACTTCCCCATGTCTTAATGTGATTAAGATGGGGCCTCTTCCCACACCACATCTCAAATGGTGTGGTAGGCACAGTCTTAGTGGGGACTCGGTTCAAAAGGTATGCAGCTGATTCTAGCGCATACCCCCAGAATGATCGCGGTAACTCAGCGTTACTCATCATGGATCGTACCATATCCAATAGGATTCGGTTCCGTCTCTCCGATACACCGTTATGTTGCGGAGTGTATGGAGGAGTAAGCTGAGAGAGAATTCCGTTCTCTTTTAAATAATCCAGGAACTCGGCACTTAAGTATTCTCCACCTCGATCCGTTCTTAGAATCTTGATACTTTTGCCGGTTTGTTTTTCTACTTCATTCTTATATTCCTGGAACTTTCCAAAGGCTTCGGACTTATGTTTCATTAAGAAGACATAACCGTACCTTGAAAAGTCATCCGTAAAAATGATGAAGTAAGAATAACCGCTTCGCGCATGCGTAGACATTGGACCGCACACGTCACTGTGTACGAGTCCCAAGAGCTCGCTCGCTCTTACTCCGTGTCCAGTAAACGGAGTCTTTGTCATCTTTCCTTTGAGACAGGATTGACAAGTGGCATACGATTGATATTCGAACGGATTCAAATATCCTTCTGTATGTAACTTCGTCAACCTTCTCTCATTGATGTGACCCAGTCTACAATGCCATAAGAAAGCCTGATTGATTTCTGGAGACTTTCTTTTGCGTGTATTCTGGACATTGAAAATCTGTGGTTGGTTCAATACGTATATACCATTACTCAATGTACCTGACCCAATCAGAACTTGATTAAGGTGAATGTTTACAACATTGCTTACAAACGCAAATTCATAACCTTCTTTAGAAACTAAAGATACAGAAATGATATTACAAGTTGCGTTGGGTACCAAAAAGCAATTACGCAAAACCAAAACATGTCCATCTGACATTCCCAGGTGATAGTCCCCCACGGCTTTAGCATCCATGCTAGCTCCGTTCGCAACTCTGAGGGTCATGTCACCTGCCTTCAAAACCCTACGGTTTCTCAACGCCTGCAAAGAATTACAGATATGAGATCCTGATCCGGTATCCAATACCCAGGAAGTAGAGTTTATTGAAAGACAGTTTTCAATAACATACACACCTGAAGCTGAAGCTGCAACCTGCTTCAATTCCTGTGTTCTGGCCTTCCAAGCCCTGCAATCATTCTTCCAGTGTCCTTTCTTATGACAATAGAAGCATTCTTCCTTATCCACAAGCTTCCCCGCTTTCTTTGTTACTTTAGCTTTTCCCTTCGTATCCACTTTACTAACACCGCCCCTTGGTTTGGCGGGGGCTTTCTTCTTCTTTCCCTTGGTTTTCGCCTTGGACCTAGAAGAAGATGATCCTCCTACAAACAAAGTGGATGTTTCCCTACCTTTCTGTAGGGTGCCCTCTGCGCTCCTCAGCATGTTGAGGAGCTCTGAAAGTTCAACTTCTTTTTCTTGCAAGTTGAAGTTTAGTATAAACTGGGCGTAAGTGGAAAGAAGGGACTGGAGAACTATGTCCGTATAGAGCTCACTCTCCAATGTGGTCCCTAGGTCCGCGAGCTCCTCAATGTAGCCGATCATCTTTAGCACGTGTTCTGCTACTGATGATCCGATGACCATCTTTGCCGAAAATAACTTTTTCGATGCTTCGTATCTTGCGATACGAGATTGCTCTCCATACAGTTCTTTTGTATGAAGAAATATGGATTCCAAGTCCATATTCTCGTGCCTCCTCTGATGTTCATTGTCCATAGAGGCAAGTACGAGGCACTTGGCCTTCGCGCTATCAATCTCCCAAGTCTTACGGATTTCCTTATCCGCGACGCTGGAAGTGGGACCAGGGACAGGGGGAGCTTTGGTGGTAAGAAGATACCCCAGCTTGTCGTAAGTGATTGCCATTTTGACATTTCTGAGCCAATCTTTGTAGTTTGGCCCTGTCAGTATGTTTTATCTAGAAGTAACTTAAGTCCAGTCATGTCGATTGGTCGCTGCAATTAGGAGAGAGAAGAAACACTCAACATGATGCTCTTGCAAGTTTAGAATGGTTTTTAGTTTGTCTAAACAGGATGGCTCCCACTGTTTCTCGAATCCCTCCTCAAACCATAAAGGAAGAATTAGTCGGGATCAATCCCACCGCACAATACTTGCTTAACCGTTCAGCCAGGCCGGTGTCGGTACTTCGAGGGAGGTTTTCCAACGCTTTCGCGAAGTTCCTTAATTCAAGAACCTCTTTTCCCTGGGGGCGTAGCCCCGCTAACACCTTTCTAGGCACCTACTAGGTTTATAGCATTGATCGATTAGTGAGAAATTTCCCGAGGAGTAGCATATACTCACAGTAGGATCGGGATCCAAATATCATCGTGTGACAAAACTGAAGGAATCCTACCAGAATCATCACACTCCAAATGGTATGCAAATCTAGCAAGTTTCAGTACTTATGAAACTCCCGATGTGGATTTTTTTTTGCCCCATGCTCTTATGACCTTGACTTTGGCCAAAATATCATAAGTCACATGTCAAGTTCTACCCGTCATTATCCAGGTTAATTTGGATCCATCCGTACCTACCCTTGACTTTGGCCAAAATGGCAGTACGACTGTCCTAAACCAACGCATCTATCTATGCTACACATGAACACCCAATAGCTACCAATCACAATGCCTTGACTTTGGCCAACATACATAGCTTGAATACTATTGACTATTCATGTGAAACGACGGAGGGCTACGAATCGTTTTGGCTAAACCGTGAACGTAGTGAACTTGATATAGTCGATGGAACGAGATAGCTTTTAAAAGGAGTGGCTCAAGCTCCGCATTTAAAAGTTGTTTTTGAAAAGAACCGAGTGGTTTTTCGAAAGTGTTCCAACGACTTTTACTTGGTTTATTATCTTGCATTAGTTCCTTTAATGCGTGATATTCTTGCATTAGTTCTTTTAATGCGTCCCATCATTTAATCCTACCATTGCAGAAAACAACCAAAATATGACGTACGCTTATGCCATTCGCATTCGCCACTGGGCCCCGTCATTACCCGTTAGGTTACTTAACTAACGACAGAGCGGGGGCTGGGCTAGCACGGCTGTAAAACATAAGCAACGCCTAAATAATATCATATATAGATATATTGCAATGATAGCCATTTCAGATCACAGATGAATACATTGGATATACTAGGAATCTGTAATTCGTACGAGCCTGTAACGAAAAACAGATTACACGGTCGCGGTGAATAGCCAATACCCCACCCAAGACCCCTACGGGCGCGGCAAACTACCCGCCAAGTACCCGAAGCGAAGCAACCTCCCTCATCTCCATGAGTAGGCCACTCGGCACTTCGGCATACCCGATAGTTTGTGCACCCCCTCCATGGGTCTATCCTAGGAGCAAAAACAGTAAAAAGAAATTATACAATAACGGCTACAACCCCGACCCGGTTGTGCGGCCATACAAATAATTATTACATCAATTTACAAATTTACATGAATTGAAGGAAAAGAAAAACTCTCGTCTCACAACCCCCGGCTATTCACCCGCGACAATCCAACATATTCATATACACATTCCAGCAATATTACAGATCACAGATTTGTATAACCCCGACTAATCGACATATAGCGATTAGTAGACGTTCAATACAAATATCACATTATAGAAAAACCCGTCAGCTAAAGTCTTTTAGAAGTTCGATCAAAAATACGGACTTTCAGGACCCCAAAAATAAAATTTTCGTTCTGGAAAATCTGGGCTGAAAATACATATACCAAATTTCCCAAAATACCCTTCCAACCACACTGCAGCAAAGAAACACCAGAGAGGGGCCAAGGAAGCCGCGGAACCGCGGCAATAGCAAGCTATTGCCGCGTTTCCGCGGTCGTTTAGGGGGATCTCTAGGTGATTTTTCTACAGTAGCTTTTAAAAACCCTGAGTCGATTTTTGATGCATGATTTATCGATTTTACAGAACATAAAAAATCGACAGCAACTTTGAAAACGGGGTTCATTTCGGGACTTTTTCTTTGATCGATCTTCTAGCTACTTTGCTAACATGTTAGATAGAGTTTAACTAGGCTTTGATACCACTGTAAGTCCATGCTACCTCTCCCGGTACTTTCGGGCATGCGGAATTTGATAAAAAAATGATTTTTATAGAGGTGGTAACATGGACTTAAAACCCGGATCTTTGTTAAATATCTAACTAACAACCTAACTAGGAGTCGTTAACTACTCGGTTAGGGGGTTTATACCTTGCTTGTCTTGAACTCCTTCGTCTTCAAACTCCGATGGTGGTCCGGATCGGCTTCTTCCCGTCGTCTCCTTACGCCGAAGATAGATCCACCTGAAAGCTCCAACCTTTGGCTCCTTCTTCGAACTTTGAAGAAACTAGTTCACTCGGTTTGCTAAACCTTGTGAACTAGAGTGAGTAGAGAAGAGTTTGTATGGGATTTTATCTATGGTTCTTGGTTCTCAACTCATGAGACAAGTGAACCATAGAGTCAAGAGAGGGAGCAAGAGGAAGAGGGTGAGAGCAAAAGCAAGAGAGCTCAAAAACAAAGAGAGAGAATGGTCAAGTGAGAATGAGCCTCTCTTTTTTCTTTCACCCTCTCATAATCCAAAACAATGATAACTCATCATACCAATCAAGTGTTATGTGATGGTTGAAGCAACCATAACCATATCATTTCATACACTCATTTTGCACAAAGGAGCAAGCAAGCAAAAGTCTTTGCCATGAAATGATAGCTATGGTTATCATGATGGTCAACTAGTCAAGTCTAGTCAACCGGTCAACAAAGTCAACAAGTCAACAAAAGTCAACAAGTCAACAAAGTCAACAAGTCAACAAAAGTCAACAAGTCAACAAAGTCAACAACTCAACAACCATGTCACCATAATACTTAATTAATATAATTGTTAATCACATATCATATTCTCATTAGGGTTGAGCAAAAAGTCAATAGTCAACGGTCAACTGTCAACAACCCTAATGAGAATCCGCTGCCTCTGTCTCCCCGTCAACTGTGCATACACACCCGCATCCGTGTTCCGAGGAACACGAATGCATACTGGATAAATCCAATCCCAAAAGGTACACTAGGATCTGGCTTAAACCAAAGCCCGCTAGTGTAAACTGTCCGGACACTGTACGTGCACAAGTGCACGGATGTGACCGAACCCTGTCGCAAAACCATGCGACCTGCCGCAAAACCATGCGACCTCTACTCTTTTGCCTAAAGGCGAAAAGCTTTCTGTGTGGGACTCTAAAGACTCGACACTACGCTGGCAGTGGGTTTAACCACAGACCGCAAGCGGCACTAGCTGTGCGTAACGGTCCCCAGGTAGTGCCGACAAGAAGACCGACGAGGCGAAACCCATCTGAACTCCTACTGAGCCTGAATGTGACATTCTCCGCACAGTCCGGTCTGTTCGTCTGATACATCGCATGGCGAGCCTAGGGGGCGGTAAACGTCAGTCCCCCAATAGCGGTACAAGTCGTGTCGGAGTGAAGCCCAAAACACCCTGAGATAACACTGGAAGCCTACCAGTATATCTCGTTTGCCCTGGCCAGGGACTACTCGTGTAATGGCTCTCCTAGACACAGCGCGATGTCAACCCCCAATACCGGGAGAGACGAATCTTGTCTAACCGTCACTGCCTCCAAGTGCTTCGGGACTGCACCCAACTACTACCTGTTTGCACGACTCCTTTGAGCCGTGGTAGGGTAGTAATCAAAGTGCAGTGGGAACACACTCGAGGCGAAGTGACAGTGTCAAGTCAGCGGACTAAGCTGTACTCATGTCACCTGGGAACTGATAACTGACGATAGGCATAATACCAACTAGTCAGTTCCCGACGAGTCCTGTCCAGTGTACCCGTAAACTAACGAGCACCCGCATACTATCTCAAGTACGACGCACTGACGGCTGTGGGACAGACCGTCTCCCACACTGGGATGAGAAGCGCATGCGCTAGTCTACTCCGGAGTATCGATGCCCTGTCTCGATAGTCCTGCGACTAGGGACCTGCATAAGGATGTGCTTATAGATTACCCAGCCCCACTAGTGTGACTGCCATCACATCGCTGGTAATCAAGCAAAGATCCTAAGAGCTCCACTAATGTGTATAGGTGATATACTAAAATAAACACATGTACACATTGAAGTAGAAACAAACCAAGTAGCATACTACTATTTTGAGCAAGATTGTATATACAAGGTGAATATCCCAAGCTTCCATTAAGTAATATACAAACTAGTATGATACAGTAATGGCCTCTAGGGCATATACACTAACAATATCCACATTATTTGAATAACTTAATGATAAATACAAACCTTAATCTTAACCCTAGTATGGTTTAACCCTCATTAACCTTAGTTGCATATTTAACCTAGCATGATACATTTAACATATATCACATATATATCAATATATCCAAAGTGAGAAAAGAAATCATAAGTGAGCTAATACTAGTTAATATAATGTAATATATCAAATATATAATTATACATTAAATTATTAATCAACTCTTGATTTAATAATCCGGCTATATCACATATAACCGACTAATATTATAATGTAACATCTTATCTGTAACATTTTAAAAATAAATAAATAAATAAAATCGTTTAAGTGAATATTATAATTTTCGGTAAAGTAAAACGTATTTTTCGTAAAACTAAACCGTAATTATTTTTCAATATAAATTTAAAAATACCTATTTTAATTATGTTATTACTAGTAAATGGTGTTTATTTAGCCACTTATAAATTTTTAGTTTAATTAAATATTTTTCCTAAATTAATTATTTTAAATATTAATATAAGCTTTATTTATACACTAAATTAGTGTAAATTACAAATTTGAAATGGGTTAATTTTACGAAATGAGCCATGCCATATTAGAATCAAGTGTTTTTATGCAAAATTCTTTCTCAAATATTTTCATGATTCTAGATTTTTCTAGGATCAATTTTTTGAAGAAGAAAATTATTAAATAAGAAATTAATGAAAAGACATAAAGAGGTGATATTTTGGGGAGAAGTTTCTACATCATTCTTACTCTTTTCTTTCTCTCCCTCCCCTCCATGGTGTGGCCGGCCCTTACCCTTGGCAGCCCCCCCCCCCATTTTCACCCCTTGAAATTGTTGTAAAAATCCATCAAATTTCATCAAAAATTCAATAAAAAATCCACAAAACCCTAATTAATTTCTACTCTCTATTCTTTGCTCATCTTTACATGGATTTTGGAGATGGAAAGCATTCATTTTGGAGGCTTATTTTCATGTTTGGATTTCATGTTGTAGAGGTATAAATCTTCTTCTTTTGATTTATTGTTATTAGATGTTTCATTTAAGCATAATTAGATTTAATAAATTAATTCTATCTACAAGTTTTAAAATTCAAGTTAGGGTTTATAAAATCAAGTTATGGTTTTTATTAATTAAGTAGGGTTATAATAACTAGTTTAACATTTTTAGAAGTGGAAAATCTTGCATGGTTGTTGAATTATAATTTGTTCATTCCAATTGGTTTAAATTAAGTATTTTTTCAAACTAGATTTCTATAAGTTATATATATTGATGAGATAAAATTCCAATTAATGTTTGTAACACTAGATTGTGGTTTTAAAGAGGATATTAACTTGTTAGTGGAATGAAAAACTTAAATTGGTTACTAGTTTCTATTGATAATTGAAAAATAGTAATAAAAATGCTATTTTTGCTAACTAGAATTTGGAAATTCTTAAATAAATGAGGTTTAAAATCTAAATTATGATTTCATTATATTATTATCATCATGAATTGTAGTTTAATACATTAATTCATGCAAAATCAAGTTTAGTTGTGATATTGTGAAATTTTGCTTAAAAGTATCGAAATCGGGCAAGTTTACAAATTAGAATTTCAATTTAATGCAAATTAGGATGTTAAAAATATAGGAAGGGTTTATATAATCTAGTTATGCTATTTAATGAGTATTATGACCATTAGTTTCATTAAACGTCAAGTTTTGAAGTAAAACGGTGAATTGACATTTTCAAGGTTTTCGGAATTGGATGATTTGATCGATTTTAGGGTTTTGATGGATTAAATCATGTTTTATATTATAAGTAATGAGTTTTTAAACTACAAGTTGTTTGTTGATGTTTATCTCGATCAATCGGCGTTTGTACGCCGATATCGAGCGATATTTGGTTCATTTGCATGAGCGGGACATAGGTTTTAATCTATGCGCGTTTCGTGCGTCGTTTTGATTTTTGTCCGTGATTCGGTTTACGATATTATACATGTTTGCGTATAGGTACCCCTCGCATGGACTTCGGACGAGGAAGAAGAGGAAGGCGACATCGTCTTCGGCAGACAAGGACCAGGTGAGTAGATGTGTATCTACGGGGGAAATCGGGTGGATGGCGTTTAGCACCCCCGCAAACGTAGAATAGGAATAGTACTTATTGTCATTAGGAAGCCTGACGTGACCTTAGAATTTCGGTGAGTAGGACCCTAGTAATGACCCTAGGCTGGACTAAATTGATTTAGAAAGACCTTACCAGAGGATGAATACCTTGGAAGAGATTCGTAGGTTTCAGGTAGATACACACATGCACACACTGAGACTCGACGTGGGGTATACGTGTATGTATATATATATATATATATATATATATATATATATATATAGGACTAGGTGTAGGTATATATATATATATACACAATACGTATATGTGATACAAGGATGTGATATGATACACGGGGATGAAACAATATAACTGGGCTTGATGCCGTGATTCTTGGCTATACGGTCGTGTTATGATGTTAGCGGATCATTAGAAAATGAGATAATGAATAGGTATACATAAATAATAATGGGTGGTGATGATATTGAGGTACATGGGACTCTAAAATAGAACCCGAACTGTAACCTGTGCCTGAAATCACGATATGATATACGTATGACTTGATTACGATATCATACAGGTGTGACTTGATTACGATATCATACAGGTGTGACTTGATTACGATATGATATAAGTGTAACTTAATCACGATATGATACATGTGACATGATATTTCTGAGGATAAATTAACGATGTATATTTATGCTGGCAATGATATATGATTGATATATGCGATTACAGTACAGTACCTTGATCATGACATGATTTGATGATGATATTATACGAATGATGAGACACGTAGGTGATACTTGACCCATACCCCGATATTGGGATGCCGTACGATGGATTTTACCGTACGGGGCATAGATTTGATGATTGATCCGCACTCTTGATTTGAGGAAGCCGTACTACGTACGTGACGCTATTGAGGCTGGATCGCCGACTATTAGAGATATGGACTCAGACCTTAGGTGGACTCTTATTTCTTATCGACTAGTTTCTTAGGTTTAGTTTCTTAGGAGGTTAGATGGACACTAGTTTAGGCTCGAGTCATATAGCTGTAGTTATACTTGTATATCAAATGAGTGGTTAATACACATCCGTCTTTACATTCAGACCGTAATCATCATGGTGCATGTTCATACATATGTTTCTATAATCAGTATAAAACTCTGCCTGTTAGGACACCAGCACCATTACCGATGATGCGCATATTCCACGCACACTTATTTGCCGGCTCACACACATCATCATCGGTAATTGCTATGTCACGTACACTTTAGAACATATTATCTTTTATTGATAGAATCAGCTAACAACTAGATTGATATAATATTGTGATTACTCTCTGGTGTTAGTCTAGACATGGCATTTATTATTTAGACATTTCATGCATTCACATTTCCATGTTATCATGCAGTATTGTAGGGCTTATGCCGTCATTTATCATTTACTTACTCATGATTTTGGGATTTTGGATTTCTATGAGATTTCTGGATTTTGGGGAAAACCGCAATAATATATATATAAAAACTTATCTCTCTTCTCCTCTCTTTTTAAAATATAAGTTGCGGTTTTCTCGTGATGTGTGTGTCATCCACCATGAGATTTAATGTTTTCTGTTGGATTTCGAGACCTGATTCGAGGAGTGGATGAACTGTCTCGGGTACATGGTGGGCCCGGTATGGTACCCCGGGGCAAGAAGATCGAGTTGTAGACGATGAGCCTGGCAGGGGAGGACTACCTACCGGTGATGTCTGGCGTGGCGGATGTTAGTTATATGTATGCCCTAGAGGCCATTACTATACATAGGATGTATATTGTAGTGGATGCTTGGACATATATATAGGGAGGACTTTCTTGCTCGACATGATAGTATGCTATCTGGTTGCTCTTTACCTTAACGTGTACACTGATTGTCTCTCTGTTACATGTTGGTAAAGCCCTTAGGATGTGTACTTGACTACCTGGACTATGATGCGGATTATACTAGTGGGGACATGGTAGTCCATAAGTACATCCTTCAAAGTCCCTAGTCGTGGGTGTATCGAGACGGGGCATCGATATACCAGAGTAGACTAGCGTATACCTTCTCGACCCATACAGATGGGCGATGGATGATCCCATATCCATTGGTGTTTGACATCAGAGATGATATACGGGTGCTCAGTAGAGACTGGGTACACTGGACGGACTCGCCGAGAACTCCCAGATGGTATTATACCTTACGTCAGATGGCAGTTCTCTGGTGACACTGGTACAGAGTAGTCTGTTGACCCGAGATCGTCATAGAGTCTTGTGTGGTTCCCACTGTGCTTTGATTTCCATCTTACCACGTCCAAGAGGTCGTGCAAAACGGTGGTTTTTGGGTACAGTCCCGAGTCACATGGAGGCAATGAGCGATAGGAGGGGATTCGTCTCTCCCGGTATAGGGGGTTGATGTTGCGCTGTGTTCGATTGGCTATAACAGGAAATCCCTGGCCAGGGTTGCTGAGATTTACTGGTAAGTGTTACCAGTAGTTTCTCGAATTGTTATAGACCTCATATCGACACGACTTATCGAGCTATTGGGGTCTGACGTTTACCACCCCTAGGCGAGATATGCGACATATCAGACGATCAGACCGGACTGTACGGTAGTGTTACTGGTTGGATTCACTGGAGTGTGAGCGGGCTTGCTCATCGATCTTCTGATCGCTCAATACCCGGGTGGCCATTACGTTTAGCAGACCGCTTGCGGCTTGTGGATGTTTGATATGATCATCATCTGCTGCCGGCGTATTGACGAGTCTTTAGAGTCCTACACAGAGGTTTCCTGGCTCAAGCGAAACGAAATAGGAGCGCATATGAGATATGTGCGGGACCGAGAATAATGCGTGTATGTGATACCGTATTTCATTCTCGCGAACAATGTGTCGAATGGTTGTATGCGATATAACCTAGTTATCGAATCGAAGATTGATTCGATAAGCCGATACATTTGATACTAGTCGGTTATATGCGATATGACCGGATCGTTAAATCAAGTGTTGATTTAATGATTTAATGTATAATTATATATTTGATATATTACTTTGCATTAACTAGTATTGGTTCACTTTAAATGGATTTTCTCGCTCGGATGTGCGCATTATATATATGTGATATGATTTTGTGCACATGCTTGTATCATGTTTGATGGTGCATGTAAAATTGGTTAAGTATAAAGAATTAAACCTTGGTTAATGAAATGGTTAGGGTTTATTATTTGCTTATTCATTTTATTCATTTATTTATTCTTTTAGAAAAAGAAAAGGAAATGATAAAATGGTGGCATTCTTTGTTCTTTCATGAAGCTTCATGAATACTTTGACTTTATGACCACTTTGTCTCATCCTTAACCCTAACCATTCCACTTAACCCTAATTAATTCTCTACACCTAACCATGGTTCTATTATGATAAGAATTCATTATTCTTTTCATTTTAGGATTAACTTATCATATTCATTAGCTTCTTCTTCTTCATCTTCCTTCATGAAGAAAGCTTCACTTCATCAATGGTGATTGATGAAAATGAGTGAGAAATCCAATTCTAAAGTGAACCCACTTCCTATTTCTTCATCCTCTACCTCTTACCAAGTAGTAGAGTGTGTTTCCTTCATAATTTTTTAAAGCTTGATGAAGGTGGAGCTTGATCTAGCGATGCCTCGACGTAGATCATCTTCGGCACGTCGTCGATGACCTAGCCCGCTCTTTCTCCGATGAAGCCGACGCTTGAGCCCGGGATTTGATATGGACAGCGAGGAGACTTCATTGCGGAGCTATGGAGGTGGAGGACCGGATCTACAAAGGTTGTATTTCCGTATTCTTGTAGTTAAGTGTTAACTAGTTTGCTTTGTCGCCTAAAATTCTAGCCAACGATCCGTATCTAGGGTTTCTCGGCACCGTAAAATTTGAAATTGGCATGGTTGATGCCTTGTGAGACCTCTTGAGAGTGCCTAGGAACCCTACAGTGGTATCAGAGCCTAGCTAGAGCCTTAGGCGAAGTCTAGACGGAGTTTGAAGTCCGATCGACCCAAAACCCCAACTCAAAAATGCTCTCTGTCCTTTTTTCAAAAACTGGGATTTTTCCAGATTAAAAATTCTTAAAAAATTCAGCAGGGAATTCTAAGAATTACGGTGCAAATTTTATCCAATGAACAGTATAGTGTGCGGCGGAACCGCGGCATAAGCATGGCTTATGCGGCGGTTCCGCGGCCTAATGATGACGTCAGCACTCCTACTCTGCACAGTAATTCATGATTTCTGGTGCTGTATTTTCTGGGATTTTTTAATATTTATTCCAGAGTTGAATTTTCTGGGGTTGTTTTGGGGATTCGGTGTTTCGATCGGAGTATCAGATTTTGTCTATGTGGCTTTCCGGATAAATTTTAGAATATGTTAAAAAGTTCGACCGGATGTAAATACCAAACTTTTCCCCTGTCGGGAAATTTCCAAGTGTTGGATCTTTCCATAGTTTAACGACGTTCTAAGTAGTGCAAGTAACGCGATGGTCCCTCTAGAAGACAACAAACCTTAACTCGATTATGTGACCGTCTTGAACTGCCCTTTGAACCTTAGGGTTTGGGGCAGTACGGCATGCCACATGTGAGGCGTTGGCTTGACCCTTCTACGGCTGGACCGTTGGTACTGAGGCACGAACCGAATGTTGTTAGACTTATTTCATGTGTTGATCTATATCGGGAAAACTTGGGTGTTCGACAGTTTGATCGAAAAGTTTAACATTTTCTATTTATCCGGAATGTGATACAATAATTGGAATTCACAATAAGTTATGAGATAACTGAATGAATGTTATAAATCTAGCAATTTAGTCTCACTTGATCGGTTGCCACGGAATTTTGATGTGATCAAAAGTCCGTCGCAATCACGTAGCGTACGCGGATACTCGCCGTGTAAACTTAATAGACAGCCTCACTCCATAGCCCCGACCAAGTGACTGTAGGAGAACCCCGTCGCCGAAAGCATCCGTTCGGGTGCTCGCGGTAGCGGTGTTCCGCCTTAGTGCACTTCGTCGACGGTATCGGGGGTGCAGCCGTCTACTGAAGTTTGCGACGAGCATTCGATCTGGATGTCGGGAATCTTGTTGAATTGCCCGACTTGATATTGAAAAGAGTTTTCGATTTTGAGACTAAAATGCGGAGTTTATAATTGTTAGGCATGCGATGTCTAAGAAATTCATTTGGTCAGGCATGCGATGTCTGAGGTGGTTGCGGATTCCAACTGTTGTAGTTTTACACTTTCTTTTCTGTGACCGTAAGTGTAATATGTGATATCACGGTTTCGTTGCTATATGTCAACGACAATTGGGATGCGCATATTTACTTACGTTGATGACATGTGATATTATGTGTTGCTGGATATGTTATATTGGATCGTCGTGTTTGAATAGCCGGGGTTTTTTATGTGAGATGAGTGTTTTTCATTTTCATTCATGTAAAAACTTGTATGTAATATTCTTTTATTTGGGGCACTTCCAGGTTGCGGATGTTGTCACCTTTTGTATATTATTTTCTTTTCCGCACTAGGATAGACCCAAGGAGGGGAGCACAAGTAACCGGGTTCTGGAGTCCAGTGGGAGACCAACTCGAGGAGTCGAGTCCGGGTCTCTTAACTCTAGAATTGGTAGGGTTGCTTGCCGCTCTCGTAGGGGTCTAGGGGTGTGGGTTTGGCTATTCATCACGACCGTGGAATCTGTGTTTTATACTGGCTCGTATTGAAAACACGGACGTCCTAGTATATCCAATATTTCATATGTTTCTTCTGCTGCGATATCTGTGATGTGATCATGTGATGTTCTGTGATGGATACTATATATAGTATATATGATATATTATATAAACGTTACTTATGTTTTACACCCGCGCTAGCCCTGCCCTGCTCTGCCGTTAGTCACCTAACCTAACGGTGCACGAGGGGACATCGAGGCGAATGCGGATGGCATAAGTGTACGTCGTATTTATCTGTGATGTTTAGGTAACTTAAATGATGGGACTTCATTAATGTGATTAATGAAATAAAAGAAACCTAAGATGTTGTAGAATCGAATTTCAAAATAAAACAGGTAGCTACAGTTCTTGCTTTGCACAGCGGTATATGTGATATATCCTGCACCTTATTCGATGAGGAAAGGACCGAGATCCCTTCACCGGGAGTGACTCCTTTAGCAATAACTGGCAGATGCTACACACTCGGTTTGTCTTTTGATTGTTTTTAAGAGTTTTTGCTTTGCACAGTGATATATATGATATATCCCGCACCTCATTCGACGAGGAAAGGACCGACGATCCCTTCACCGGGAGTGACTCCTTTAGCAAAACTAGAAAAGCCTCGAAAGCACTCCATTTTAAAATCATTTGATTCTACAACGATATCAAGTTCATTACGCAATAGGTTTTCAGAAAAACCTGTCGTAGCCCTCCGTCATTTCAGATAAATCATGTTTAGTATTCGTGCTGCGTTTGTTGACCTTGTCAAGGCGCAGTGTGCGGTAGCTAACCAGTGTTTATCTGCTTATGCATATGATGCAGATTGGGTTAGGGTAGTCGTGCGGCCTTGTTGACCTTGTCAAGGGTCGTGCGGGTGGGTTTGATTCAATCAAGAAATGACGGGTTGAACTTGACTTGCGGTCTATGGTTTGTTGACCTTGTCAAGGTCATAGATCGTTCGGGGAAAAATATTATCGGGAATTTCAAGTGTTGAAATTTGCAATGAGATTGCATACCTTCTATGAGATAGTTGGATCCCGATACCCGCTGCGAGTAAGTGTTACTCCTGGGAGAGTTTTATACATTACAATTAGCCGATCAAGTAGGTGTCTAGAAAGGTGTTAACGAGGTTACGCCTCTGGGAAAACGAGGTTTACATTAATTAGGTTCGTGCGAAAGCACGGGGGACCTCCCTCAAAGTACCGACACTGGCCTGGCTGAAAGATTGGCGAACTTGTAGTGTGTAATTAATCCCGGCTAGTCTTTCCTTTTAGGGTTTGAAGGAAGATTTGATAAAAAGCAGTGGGAGCCATCCTGATTAGATAAAATAATAACCAATCTATTCTTGCAGAGCGCACGCTGAGTGTTTTCTTCTCTCTCTCTCCAGGTAGCGACCATATCACGCCTTAATCAAGATAATAATACGGAATATTGACTGAACCCGCTTGTTATACTGAGCTGGGGAACGTTGGTCCCGCTCCAACTTATAATTGTTATAAGACAGAACAGGAAATAGGGGAATACCAGATTTCCCGTGCCGCCCAAACGAAGAGAGTGCATGCTGATGCATCATCTTCGGGTGTGTTCTTTACAGAGAACTGTTTCTCAGTATCCTTTACGTCCTGGGTATGTGATACCAGATCAGGATCCCAGATATGTAATTTGTTACATAGGGCTACAGAAAGGTAGAGAACTGAGAACGGGTGATAAGTTTCATGAGGCAGAAAACGGGGCAAGTGTTGCAGCCAAGTCTGTTGGTCACTGTCACCCTGTATTACCAATACATTGATTCTGAACGAATGTTATTAGATACCGAACCTGATATACAAAATCATATCAGTCTCTTTATCAGTAAAGAAAGGATATAATTTTGTATTGTTGGATAATGTTTTGAACATTTCCTATATCAAAAGTTGATCGGTTCAGGCACGTTATCTAAAAGCGTTGATGTTCTAAATCAAACTACAGTTCTTAGCATACGGAACACACACAAGAGGAAGAGTTCAGAAATGAACGAATCCTTCTTGAGGCATTGTAGACTAGGTCATATCAATGCGACCCGACTAGCTGAAGTTACATATAGATGCATATTTAAATCAGTTTGAACTTACATCTTGTGAAACTTGCCAGTCATGTCACAAAGATAAAATGACCATAGCTACGTTTATTGGAAACAGAGAAAGAGTTATGTAAACTCTTGGGATGATACATGTTGATGTATGTAGGTCCCCTGTCTACACATGCCAAGACCGGTTCTTTGTACTTCATTACATTCTCTGATGATCTCTCAAGATTCAGACCTATGTTCCTGTTGAAACACAAGTCCGAACCTTTTGAGATATTCACAGAATATAAGTTAGAAGTAGAGAACCAATATACGGGTATAAGTATTATGTCCATTGATGTGATCAAGGAGGAGAATACTTGAGCACGGAAATCCTGGACTTTTCTAAAGGAGAATGAGATTCTCTCTCAGCATTACTCCTCCGTATACACCATAGCACGATGGTATATCGGGGAGGAACAATCACACCCTATATGATAAGGTGTGCTCGATGATGAGTAATACTGAGTTACCTGTTTCCTTTTGGGAGTTATGCACTTGAGAAGCTGCATACCTATTGAATAGGGTTCCAATCAAATCAGTTGCCTACCACTCCATATGAGATATGATATGGAAAGAGCCCATGTCTTAAGCTAGTTAAGATTTGGGGTTGTCCGGCCTATGTCTAAAAATAAAATCCGGACAAACTCGAGGCAAGGTCTGTTATGTACAACTGGAAAGGTTCCAGCTATACAAACTACAGCAGATGATTTGGTACAACCAAAGGATTCAGTAGATCCCAACGAACCTCAGCCTTTCCGCCGATCTAGTAGGGTTCCTCACCCACCTGAGAGATACTTCTGTTTCTCTGTGACAGTGAGAGCGAGGATTGCATCATGAGATGATGACCCAACTAGCTTCAAGCTGGCTATCAGGAGTAAGACTCTGTAAGAATGGCTGGATGCTTAGTGATCTGAGATGGAATCCATGTACACCAACAAAGTATGGACTTTGGTTGCAAAATCTGAAGGGTTAAATCCCCATCAGGAGCAAGTAAATCTTGAGAAGATTACTTGGTGTAGATGGAAAGGTTGAGACTTTCAAAGCTAGACTAGTTAAAGGTTTTCGTCATCGACCAGGCGTGGATAATGATGAAACCTTTTCCAGTAGCTATGCTTAAGTCCATCCAGATCCTACTTGTCACGGCTACATACCATGACTACGATATCTGGTGGTTGGGTGTCATGACTGCTTTTCTAAATGATGTTTTAGAAGAGTGCGTCTATAAGTACACAGCCAGAGGGCTTCGTAGACAGTGAGAGCAGCGGAAACGTGTGCAAGATGCTTTATAGGATTAAAGCAGGCATCGCGGAGTTGGAACATCTGTTTTGATGGATTAGTCAAAGAGTTTGACATCATCAAAATGGTAAATGAACCTTGTATAAACAAAAAGGCAGTAGGGAGTATGGTGGTGATCCTCGTAGAGTACGTGAATGACATACTCTTGATAAGAAAGGAGTTTCTTATGCTACGCTCGATCAGTCTCCGTTTATCACAATGATTCTCCACATAGGATCAAAGTGATACCTACTAAATCCTGGATTTTGGATCTATGAGATAGATCTAATTGGATGTTAGGATTCACTAGTTGTAGCGAGATGGTATCAATCGATCCTGGGGAGAACCACTGGAAGGGTTCCAGGGTGATACAGACGACTGAATGTCAGTCACAGGCATTGTCTTTACCCTCAGTAAAGGGACGGTATGTTGGAAGAGTTCCAAGCTAGATACCGTGGCATACTAGACGATAAAGGCTGGATACATCGCTACTAAAGATGCTACCAAAGAGGTAGTCTGGATGTATATTTGTTCATGAGATGAACTTAGTTCCTCCTATTGTGTGACAATGGGGTTGTGGCTTATGCCAAGGAACGTCCGTCCCATCAGTGATCCAGACATATTCTAAGGCAGTGTCACCTGATCGTGGAGATGGTTGATCTCCAAGGGATCAAGGTTAGGAGAGTAGACTCAGAGGACAACACGGCGGATCCACTCACAAAGGCCTTTTCCCAGAGAGAGACTTTTTATGGGATGGTTAAGTATGAGATACTACAACCACTGCTATCAGATGGCCCTAGTGCAAGTGGGAGATTGTTAGTTATATGTATGCCCTAGAGGCCATTACTATACATAGGATGTATATTGTAGTGGATGCTTGGACATATATAGGGAGGACTTTCTTGCTCGACATGATAGTATGCTATCTGGTTGCTCTTTACCTTAACGTGTACACTGATTGTCTCTCTGTTACATGTTGGTAAAGCCCTTAGGATGTGTACTTGACTACCTGGACTATGATGCGGATCATACTAGTGGGGACATGGTAGTCCATAAGTACATCCTTCAAAGTCCCTAGTCGTGGGTGTATCGAGATGGGGCATCGATATACCAGAGTAGACTAGCGTATACCTTCTCGACCCATACAGATGGGCGATGGATGATCCCATATCCATTGGTGTTTGACATCAGAGATGATATACGGGTGCTCAGTAGAGACAGGGTACACTGGACGGACTCGCCGAGAACTCCCAGATGGTATTATACCTTACGTCAGATGGCAGTTCTCTGGTGACACTGGTACAGAGTAGTCTGTTGACCCGAGATCGTTATAGAGTCTTATGTGGTTCCCACTGTGCTTTGATTTCCATCTTACCACGTCCAAGAGGGCGTGCAAAACGGTGGTTTTTGGGTACAGTCCCGAGTCACATGGAGGCAATGAGCGATAGGAAGGGATTCGTCTCTCCCGGTATAGGGGGTTGATGTTGCGCTGTGTTCGATTGGCTATAACAGGAAATCCCTGGCCAGGGTTGCTGAGATTTACTGGTAAGTGTTACCAGTAGTTTCTCGAACTGTTATAGACCTCATATCGACACGACTTATCGAGCTATTGGGGTCTGACGTTTACCACCCCTAGGCGAGATATGCGACATATCAGACGATCAGACCGGACTGTACGGTAGTGTTACTGGTTGGATTCACTGGAGTGTGAGCGGGCTTGCTCGTCGATCTTCTGATCGCTTAATACCCGGGTGGCCATTACGTTTAGCAGACCGCTTGCGGCTTGTGGATGTTTGATATGATCATCATCTGCTGCCGGCGTATTGACGAGTCTTTAGAGTCCTACACAGAGGTTTCCTGGCTCAAGCGAAACGAAATAGGAGCGCATATGTGATATGTGCGGGACCGAGAATAATGCGTGTATGTGATACCGTATTTCATTCTCGCGAACAATGTGTCGAATGGTTGTATGCGATATAACCTAGTTATCGAATCGAAGATTGATTCGATAAGCCGATACATTTGATACTAGTCGGTTATATGCGATATGACCGGATCGTTAAATCAAGTGTTGATTTAATGATTTAATGTATAATTATATATTTGATATATTACTTTGCATTAACTAGTATCGGTTCACTTTAAATGGATTTTCTCGCTCGGATGTGCGCATTATATATATGTGATATGATTTTGTGCACATGCTTGTATCATGTTTGATGGTGCATGTAAAATTGGTTAAGTATAAAGAATTAAACCTTGGTTAATGAAATGGTTAGGGTTTATTATTTGCTTATTCATTTTATTCATTTATTTATTCTTTTGGAAACAGAAAAGGAAATGATAAAATGGTGGCATTCTTTGTTCTTTCATGAAACTTCATGAATACTTTGACTTTGTGACCACTTTGTCTCATCCTTAACCCTAACCATTCCACTTAACCCTAATTAATTCTCTACACCTAACCATGGTTCTATTATGATAAGAATTCATTATTCTTTTCATTTTAGGATTAACTTATCATATTCATTAGCTTCTTCTTCTTCATCTTCCTTCATGAAGAAAGCTTCACTTCATCAATGGTGATTGATGAAAATGAGTGAGAAATCCAATTCTAAAGTGAACCCACTTCCTATTTCTTCATCCTCTACCTCTTGCCAAGTAGTAGAGTGTGTTTCCTTCACAAGTTTTTAAAGCTTGATGAAGGTGGAGCTTGATCTAGCGATGCCTCGACGTAGATCATCTTCGGCACGTCGTCGATGACCTAGCCCGCTCTTTCTCCGATGAAGCCGACGCTTGAGCCCGGGATTTGATATGGACAGCGAGGAGACTTCATTGCGGAGCTATGGAGGTGGAGGACCGGATCTACAAAGGTTGTATTTCCGTATTCTTGTAGTTAAGTGTTAACTAGTTTGCTTTGTCGCCTAAAATTCTAGCCAACGATCTGTATCTAGGGTTTCTCAGCACCGTAAAATTTGAAATTGGCATGGTTGATGCCTTGTGAGACCTCTTGAGAGTGCCTAGGAACCCTACAGCGGATATCCGGAGGATACCGACCGTTGTCGTGAGATTTGATGATATGGGCCGATCCGGACAGACGGAGCCCGAGATATTAAGACTATGAGACATTGAGACTATGAGGTATTGAGACTTGAGATTTACATGTTTTGTGTCGATGCTTGACACGGATTTCCATAGATTTCATCGTTGATATTTCAGATTTCTATACACATTTTACTATGATAAAATGCTAAAGATTTCTTATACAGATATATCTGGATTTCAGGATTGGTTATTTTACATTCATGGTGCATGCATACTCATTCATATGACATAGTACTATATGAGGCACTGACACGAGCACGGAGCTTTTGCACTTACACGTAGCTTATTATCCTGTCTTACTTGATGACTAATAGTATATTAGTATATTATTATGACCTAGGATAGCGTCGTGCATTCGATTTCTTTTCGCAGATATCTTCTACTCACGAGTTGGCAACTCACCCCCGTTGTGCCAAATTTTATTACAGGTTCGATGTACAGGTTTCCCTGGCAGCTTGCTGGCACATCTATTCATTCAGGGTGATTTGCACGGTAGGTTGGTTCATTTGTATCTGAACTGCCGTTGTACTTTTATTATTTCATTTGTATCTATTAAGCTCCATCAACTAAACATGTATTACTTGATAGTTGCTGGACCATTTATTTGTTTCGACCTTAGAGTCGCGCTTGTATTAATATGATATCTGGTGGTTTTGTTTTCTTTTGAGTTTTGAGCCTCGCCCTTTGGCGTTGTATACTATTGTGCATTTGTGTGGTTGTTTCCGCCTGTTGGCGTAGAGCTAGCTCCCGCTTGGGGATGCCTTTTTATTGTTATATGTATTTATACTTGTTTGTACCCGTTTGGGGCCAGTTTTTACAAGGGAGACTCTGCCGAAATTTTTGAGAAAATTGGATGATGTTTTTAAACTTGTTTTCTTCATGTTTTCCTTTACTTCTTCTTCTTTTATATGGTTTAGATTTCTGAGTTTCGGCTTACTTAGATTACGTGGCGTCTCTAGACGCTTCGTAATTTAAGTGCCGGTCAAGTTCCGTACTTTCGGGTCATGACAAAGTTGGTATCAGAGCGCTAGGTTTAATCTTGTATTAGTCTAGGTGACCCTTGGTTGATGGAGTAGGCGACTTAGGTTGAGTGACGTACCGTGGGTATGATCCGCGGCATACTTACGATACGCTACTCTTCTTAAGTAGCCTTAGGATGTACATTTGTTTGCACCGCATTTCATTCGTTCCTTTGATCTATCTTCGTCGATATCGGAGGGTGGTTTCTGTTACCACGGGCGCACGGGCAGAGGGAGCTGCGGCTCGAATGCGATAACCATTAGGGTATTGGTTATTCTTGAGGATTGAAGTATTGTTTATCGTGCGGACGAAGGGTATTAACATGGTGTCCAGGCGAAGTTAAAGGGTTCGAACGATTATCAGAAAACCCATTTCCCTAAGTTTAAGGTATTCGAAAGAACATGCAGGTATTTCGATGGACCCTCTAGAAGAATGAAACCCTAACTCGACATAATGACCACGAGAACGCCCTTGAACCTTAGGCTTTACGGCAGTTCCACGGTGCCATTAGTGAGGCTTGGGTTTGCCCTTCTACGGCTGGACCATCGATGCTGAGGTATGTACCGGATATTTTTTAAACTGTACTTGAGTGTTGAGCTCTCGGGGAATTATGGAATTTTGATGGATTGATCGAAAAATTTAATGTAGTCCGGATATCAGGTGAAGGGATCGACTACGTGGGAGACTCTAGATATGAGTATTGCCGTTGGTAGCGCAGTCAGCACACCTATGAAGAGACGAGTTCGAAGCAGTCGACACCAGAGGAAAGGGGGAAAGAGGCGCACATTGACGATAGTGTTTACGATTGTGATTTGGTGATTGAATTTCATATTTTCGTTGATTGGATTTCGGTATTTTGAGGACTTTGTTCCACGATTGGTATTTCTTATGTGTACATTCATTACCTTCTATTTGTGTTTCATATATCAGTTATATTGATGTTTGTTTTGTACATACCCAGTACACTCGATTTGGTTTTAATATATTTTGAGATTTTGATTTGATTTCGTGCATATGGGTTATATATGATTTTGACATATGCTTCGACCTAGTTTTCATGTACTTTTGTACTGTGATTTCGATTTTGATATTCGGTGTATGTTTTCGTGCACCATGTGCATCTGATTGAGATTCTTGCGCACACTTGGCGCACTTGATGCGATTTTGTGCACACCAGATGCACTAAATCGGGGTTTTATGCAGATTAGATGCACCTGATATTGAGTCGTGTACACCCGTTGCACTTGACAGATGTTTTTGGTGCACACCTGTTGCACTTAGCTTTGTTTTTGTGTGTATTCGTGGCATCTGTAGTGGGTTTTGATTTCAGTGTGCACCGGACGCACATGATATTTTTATGATGTGATTGGGATTGAATTTAGTTTAAGCAGTATGCTTTTATAATCATTACTATTTGATTTAGTAACCAGGCGGGACGTGTATGTTAAATAAAAAATATAAATATGTATAGCTATTTTTTTAAAAATAAAAAATAAGCGTCCGCTACCTGTGCCGTGACACGTGTATCGCACGGCGATTTTCAAAAGGGGTTTTTTGCGTGTTTCTTTATTAAGATATTTAGCCGATTTTACTACGATGCGTACCATATCTAAGCTATAGTTTTGATATATATTATGTTGGTTTTCGTATTGGATTTTGATATTTTATTTGCGTTATAACTCCGATGATTGCGTTATGCTTGACGGAGTTGATTTTAGTTATGTATTGATGATTTCGGAGCCCCGACGATTTGAGTGTTTTGGCAAAATGTTTTAGTAATTGGGGGGGTTAATTTAAAATTCGGGGACCGAATTTCTTAAAGGGGGGAAGATTGTAACATTTTAAAAATAAATAAATAAATAAATAAAATCATTTAAGTGAATTTTATAATTTTCGGTAAAGTAAAACGTATTTTTCGTAAAACTAAACAGTAATTATTTTTCACTATAAATTTAAAAATACCTATTTTAATTATGTTATTACTAGTAAATGGTGTTTATTTAGCCACTTATAAATTTTTAGTTTAATTAAATATTTTTCCTAAATTAATTATTTTAAATATTAACATAAGCTTTATTTATACACTAAATTAGTGTAAATTACAAATTTGAAATGGGTTAATTTTACAAAATAAGCCATGCCATATTAGAATCAAGTGTTTTTATGCAAAATTCTTTCTCAAATATTTTCATGATTCTAGATTTTTCTAGGATCAATTTTTTGAAGAAGAAAAATTATTAAATAAGAAATTAATGAAAAGACATAAAGAGGTGATATTTTGGGGAGAAGTTTCTACATTATTTTCACTCTTTTCTTTCTCTCCCTCCCCTCCATGGTGTGGCCGGCCCTTACCCTTGGCAGCCCCCCCATTTTCACCCTTTGAAATTGTTGCAAAAATCCATCAAATTTCATCAAAAATTCAATAAAATATCCACAAAACCCTAATTAATTCCTACCCTCTATTCTTTGCTCATCTTTACATGGATTTTGGAGATGGAAAGCATTCATTTTGGAGGCTTATTTTCATGTTTGGATTTCATGTTGTGGAGGTATAAATCTTCTTCTTTTGATTTATTGTTATTAGATATTTTCATTTAAGCATAATTAGATTTAATAAATTAATTCTATGTACGAGTTTCAAAATTCAAGTTAGGGTTTATAAAATCAAGTTATGGTTTTTATTAATTAAGTAGGGTTATAATAACTAGTTTAATATTTTTAGAAGTGGAAAATCTTGCATGGTTGTTGAATTATAATTTGTTCATTCCAATTGGTTTAAATTAAGTATTTTTGCAAACTAGATTTCTATAAGTTGTATATATTGATGAGATAAAATTCCAATTAATGTTTGTAATACTAGATTATGGTTTTAAAGAGGATATTAACTTGTTAAAAAACTTAAATTGGTTACTAGTTTCTATTGATAATTGAAAAATAGTAATAAAAATGCTATTTTTGCTAACTAGAATTTGGAAATTCTTAAATAAATGAGGTTTAAAATCTAAATTATGATTTCATTATATTATTATCATCATGAATTGTAGTTTAATACATTAATTCATGCAAAATCAAGTTTAGTTGTGATATTGTGAAATTTTGCTTAAAAGTATCGAAATCGGGCAAGTTTACAAACTAGAATTTCAATTTAATGCAAATTAGGGTGTTAAAAATATAGGAAGGGTTTATATAATCTAGTTATGCTATTTAATGAGTATTATGACCATTAGTTTCATTAAACGTCAAGTTTTGAAGTAAAACGGTGAATTGATATTTTCAAGGTTTTCGGAATTGGATGATTTGATTGATTTTAGGGTTTTGATGGATTAAATCATGTTTTATATTATAAGTAACGAGTTTTTAAACTACAAGTTGTTTGTTGATGTTTATCTCGATCAATCGGCGTTTGTATGCCGATATCGAGCGATATTTGGTTCATTTGCATGAGCGGGACATAGGTTTTAACCTATGCGCGTTTCGTGCGTCGTTTTGATTTTTGTCCGTGATTCAGTTTACGATATTATACATGTTTGCGTATAGGTACCCCTCGCGTGGATTTCGGACGAGGAAGAAGAGGAAGGCGACATCGTCTTCGGCAGACAAGGACCAGGTGAGTAGATGTGTATCTACGGGGGAAATCGGGTGGATGGCGTTTAGCACCCCCGCGAACGTAGAATAGGAATAGTACTTATTGTCATTAGGAAGCCTGACGTGACCTTAGAATTTCGGTGAGTAGGACCCTAGTAATGACCCTAGGCTGGACTAGATTGATTTAGAAAGACCTTACCAGAGGATGAATACCTTGGAAGAGATTCGTAGGTTTCAGGTAGATACACACACGCACACACTGAGACTCGACGTGGGGTATATGTGTATGTATATATATATATAGGACTAGGTGTAGGTATATATATATATATACACAATACGTATATGTGATACAAGGATGTGATATGATACACGGGGATGAAACAATATAACTGGGCTTGATGCCGTGATTCTTGGCTATACGGTCGTGTTATGATGTTAGCGGATCATTAGAAAATGAGATAATGAATAGGTATACATGAATAATAATGGGTGGTGATGATATTGAGGTACATGGGACTCTAAAATAGAACCCGAACTGTAACCTGTGCCTGAAATCACGATATGATATACGTGTGACTTGATTACGATATCATATAGGTGTGACTTGATTACGATATCATACAGGTGTGACTTGATTACGATATGATATAAGTGTGACTTAATCACAATATGATACATATGACATGATATTTCTGAGGATAAATTAACGATGTATATTTATGCTGGCAATGATATATGATTGATGTATGTGATTACAGTACAGTACCTTGATCATGACATGATTGGATGATGATATTATACGAATGATGAGACACGTAGGTGATACTTGACCCGTACCCCGATATTGGGATGCCGTACGATGGATTTTACCGTACGGGGCATAGATGTGATGATTGATCCGCACTCTTGATTTGAGGAAGCCGTACTACGTACGTGACGCTATTGAGGCTGGATCGCCGACTATTAGAGATATGGACTCAGACCTTAGGTGGACTCTTATTTCTTATCGACTAGTTTCTTAGATTTAGTTCCTCAGGAGGTTAGATGGACACTAGTTTAGGCTCGAGTCATATAGCTGTAGTTATACTTGTATATCAAATGAGTGGTTAATACACATCCGTCTTTACATTCAGACCGTAATCATCATGGTGCATGTTCATACATATGTTTCTATAATCAGTATAAAACTCTGCCTGTTAGGACACCAGCACCATTACCGATGATGCGTATATTCCACGCACACTTATTTGCCGGCTCACACACATCATCATCGGTAATTGCTATGTCACGTACACTTTAGAACATATTATCTTTTATTGATAGAATCAGCTAACAGCTAGATTGATATAATATTGTGATTACTCTCTGGTGTTAGTCTAGACATGGCATTTATTATTTAGACATTTCATGCATTCACATTTCCATGTTATCATGCAGTATTGTGGGGCTTATGCCGTCATTTATTATTTACTTACTCATGATTTTGGGATTTTGGATTTCTATGAGATTTCTGGATTTTGGGGAAAACCGCAATAATATATATATAAAAACTTCTCTCTTTTCTCCTCTCTTTTTAAAATATAAGTTGCGGTTTTTTCGTGATGTGTGTGTCGTCCACCATGAGATTTAATGTTTTCTGTTGGATTTCGAGACCCGATTTGAGGAGTGGATGAACTGTCTTGGGTACATGGTGGGCCCGGTATGGTACCCCGGGTCAAGAAGATCGAGTTGTAGACGATGAGCCTGGCAGGGGAGGACTACCTACCGGTGATATCTAGCGTGGCGGATATCCGGAGGATACCGACCGTTGTCGTGAGATTTGATGATATGGGCCGATCCGGACTGACGGAGCCCGAGATATTAAGACTATGAGACATTGAGACTATGAGGTATTGAGACTTGAGATTTACATGTTTTGTGTCGATACTTGACACGGATTTCCATGGATTTCATCGTTGATATTTCAGATTTCTATACATATTTTACTATGATAAAATGCTAAAGATTTCTTATACAGATATATCTAGATTTCAGGATTGGTTATTTTACATTCATGGTGCATGCATACTTATTCACATGACATAGTACTATATGAGGCACTGACACGAGCACGGAGCTTTTGCTCTTACACGTAGCTTATTATCCTGTCTTACTTGATGACTAGTAGTATATTAGTATATTATTATGACCTAGGATAGCGTCGTGCATTCGATTTCTTTTCGCAGATATCTTCTACTCACGAGTTGGCAACTCACCCCCATTGTGCCAAATTTATTACAGGTTCGATGTACAGGTTTCCCTGGCAGCTTGCTGGCACATCTATTCATTCAGGGTAATTTGCATGGTAGGTTGGTTCATTTGTATCTGAACCGCCGTTGTACTTTTATTATTTCATTTGTATCTAGTAAGTTCCATCAACCAAACATGTATTACTTGATAGTTGCTGGACCATTTATTTGTTTCGACCTTAGAGTCGCGCTTGTATTAATATGATATCTGGTGGTTTTGTTTTCTTTTGAGTTTTGAGCCTCGCCTTTTGGCGTTGTATACTATTGTGGATTGGTGTGGTTGTTTTCGCCTGTTGGCGTAGAGCTAGCTCCCGCTTGGGGATGCCTTTTTATTGTTATATGTATTTATACTTGTTTGCACCCGTTTGGGACCAGTTTTTGCAAGGGAGACTCTGCCGAAATTTTTGAGAAAATTGGATGATGTTTTTAAACTTGTTTTCTTCATGTTTTCCTTTACTTCTTCTTCTTTTATATGGTTTAGATTTCTGGGCTTCGGCTTACTTAGATTACGTGGCGCCTTTAGACACTTCGTAATTTAAGTGTCGGTCACGTTCCGTACTTTCGGGTCGTGACATTATCGAATCAACACTTGATCCGATAACCCGGCTATATCACATATAACCTTTCATGTCACACATCGCGAGAATAGAATGCGGTATCACATATCGCATTAATCTCGGTCCCGCACATATCACATATGCGCACCTATTCCGTTTTGCTTGAGCCAGGAAACCCCTGTGTAGGACTCTAAAGACTCGTCAATACGCCGGCAGTAGGTGATGATCATATCAAACACCCACAAGCCGCAAGCGGTCTGCTAAACGTAACGGCCACCTGGGTATTGAGCGATCAGAAGATCAACAAGCAAGCCTGCTCACACTCCTGCGAATCCAATCAGTAACACTACCGTACAGTCCTGTCTCTTCGTCTGATATGTCGCTTATCTTGTCTAGGGGTGGTAAACGTCAGACCCCAGTAACTTGATAAGTCGTGTCGATATGAGGCTCATAACGGGTCGAGAAACTACTGATAACACTTACCAGTATATCTCTAAAGCAGCATTGGCTAAGGATTTCCTGTTATAGCCAATCGAGCACAGCGCAACATCAACTCCCTATACCGGGAGAGACGAAACCTCTTCTATCACTCATTGCCTCCATGTGACTCGGGACTGTACCCAAAAGCTACCGTTTTGCACGTTCTCTTGAACGTGGTAAGGTGGAAATCAAAGCACAGTGGGAATCACACAAGACTCTATGACGATCTCGGGTCTACAGACTAACCTGTACCAGTGTCACCAAAGAACTGCCATCTGACGTGAGGTATAATACCATTTGGGAGTTCTCGGCGAGTCCGTCCATTGTACCCAGTCTCCATTGAGCACCCGTATACTATCTCTGATGTCAAACACCAATGGATATGGGATCATCCATTGCCCATCTACATGGGTCGAGAAGTTATACGCTAGTCTACTCTGGTATATCGATACCCTGTCTCGATACACCTACGACTAGGAACATTTGAAGAATATACTTAGCGACTACTATGTCCCCACTAGTATGATTTGCATTATAGTCCTGGTAGTCAAGTATTCATCCTAAGGGCTTTATCAACATGTAATATAGAGACAATCAGTGTACATGTTAAGATAAAGAGCAACCAGATAGCATACTATTATGTCGAGTAAGAAAGTCCTCCCTATATATGTCCAAGCATCCACTACAATATAAATCGTATGTACAGTAATGGCCTCTAGGGCATAAATATAACTAACATGACGCCTTCCCCCTCTCCCTTTCTCTTTCTCTCTCTCTTTATATATATATATATATATATATATATATATATATATATATGGTGCGGATCCGATAGGGCGGGTTCGTGTTTTTTCAAATTCATGAATTTTTTCATGCGGTGTCTGACGAACGATTCATTCCGTTCAACTTGTTCTACACGTCTTAGATAGTGTTTGATGAAAAGTCGCATCTATCGGAAATATTTTGGATGTGTAGAAACATGCGGATTTATTTCAGCCGAATGAATTTTTAAATTTTAGTACTAGATTCGACACATGCAAAACAGTTCCCATCAATGCGATTTTTCATCCATATAGTATCTAAGACGTATAGAACAACTTGAACAAAACGGACCGTTCATACGACATCGCACGAAAAAGTTCGTGGATTTGAAAAACACGAACCCGCCCTAACGGATATATATATATATATATATATATATATATAGATAAGATAAAAAAAAGTTGCAAAAAGAAAATTAAAAACATTAAAACAAGATCAAGGCTACTACAAGACAATAGCTCAAGACCGAACTTGCAAAAAAGAAGGTAGTGCACTCCAATTTCGAGCAGTTGGTCCATTACCAAGAGTCGTAGCATCAAAGAACTTAGCTACTCTAATAGAAGTATCGGAAATAACATCCCGAAGTACAATCTCTTTGGACCTACATTGAGATATAAAAGTTCTATAATTTCGTTATTTCCAAACATACCAAACAATATTTGCAATCACCATACGAAGAAATGCTCTGATTAGTTTGTTACATGAGACATTCAATTAGATGAAATCTATGATATCATGAAGGTTAGATGGTGGAAAGCTTGCAACGTGCTAATGATACTCGGAGCACCCAACTTGAGAATTCGAACTCAAAAAATAGATGCGTATGGCTTTCAGATTGAGCTGTGCATAAAATGCATTGTCCTCCTTCACCGATATCTCTTGCTTGAAGTAGATCTACAGTTTTCAGTTTTCCAAGAATGACTTGCCATAAACAAAACGAGTTTTTTGGAATGGATTTGTGAAACCAAACAAATTTAGCCCAAGAATATATCGAGAGTTGTGGTAAAGCGATGCTTTTGCCGATTTTGCGGTGAATATACCCAAATGAAAAGGTTTCCAAAATAAAGTATCGTCGTTGATAGAACCATCAATATTAATCGAGTGAATCAATCTCCATACATCATTTACTCGTTGTGAAGTAGATTGAGGTAGAAACCATTCACCATCTCGAATAAGAACCGAAAGCTTAGCATCAAGAGGCATACCGATATCATATGTCAATCGCTCTCCAAAAATATCCAAAAGAGATCTTCCTTCAATCCAAGGATCGAGAAAAAGATAAATTGAAGTCTCTTCATGGATCCAATATTCGACTCTATTTTTGAATAGATCTCTTGTATGAAGCATACTATTCATAATAGGAGATTTCCATGATGACGAAGTGGTCCAAAATGTTCGAAAATTATTTCTCCTTAAAGGTGCCACAAACACCGAGTGAGTCCATAAAGCCCAAAGTCCTTTATGAAAAAGCTTCCAACAAAGCCTTAGTCTTGATACAAGAATGCATTCATGTGGAGAAAATAAGCCCAAACCACCTTGCTCTTTCGGCTTACAAATGTCCTTCCACTTGATAGTAATTTTTTTTTGGAATTTTCCTATAAAAATCCACGACAAATAGATTTCACTTTTTTAAAACACTTTTTGGGAGGTTGAAAGTTTTGAACCAATATATTTGATAAGCGAGAAGAATAGATCCAACAAGCTCAAACTGACCGGCCATTGAGAGAAGTTTGAACTACCATCTGCTAAGTCTTAATGTCATTTTATCTAGTAATGATTGACACATAGTAGCACTAAGACTTCTAGAAGAAAGCAAAAGACCAAGAAATGTAAAAGGAAGTGTCCCCTCTTCAATCAACTACTCGAAGCTCGAAACAACCATAGATGCGAAATAGATATTGCTTTTATTCATATTTTCTCATAGACCGGAGATACTTTCGAAAGAATTGAGTACGTCATGTAGAGTTATGACCGATTCCGCATTACTTTTTCCAAGAACAAGAATATTATCGGCATAAAGGATATGAGAAATATCGAGAGAGCTCTTATCGATAGTCCCAAATTCAACGGAATCCACTTTTTCTTGCAAAAGTTGAGGGGAAAAAGCCATCACCAATGTGAATAAATAAGATGAAAAAGGGTTACCTTGTCGAAGACCGGAAGTAGATCCAAAATAACAATAATGTGAGCCAATTAAATTAACCGAGAACATCGGTTTATATATGCAAGCACGGATCCATTTGAGTCACGTTGAAGGAAAGCCTCTTTGGTCCATTATATGCAAAAGAAAATCTCTATTAACGGAATCAAATGCTTAATGCAAATCGATTTTTGCACAAAACCACTTTTTTGCATTCCGTTGGTGAAAATTATGAATTAAATCGGAAGCAAGAAGAATATTATTTTCACTACTGCGACCATGAATGAAAGCAGTTTGGGTGGAAGGGATGAGATGTGGCATAATAGACTTGAGTCTCAATGCAAGCATTTTGGCGATATATTTATAAAACTAATTACAAAGAGAGATGGGCCTAAATTCGAAAAATGATTATGGATTTTTTTGGGGAATTAAAGAAATCAAAGTTGAGTTGGCATATTTCGGTTGCTTAGCCGTATTGAAAATATAAAGAATAGCTTTTGTCACCAAGTTTCCAACGTCAGGCCAAGCCTTTTGGAAGAAAAGATTATTGAATCGATCCGGTCCCGGAGATTTTAAAGGATTGACATTAAAAACCACATTTTGGTTTGGAAATGTCATGAATTTGTGCTTCCTTAAGTTTTGGTCCATTATTAACAAAGGAAAAGGAATACTGGTGAGATGAGTTGAGAAGTTCTTGGTAAAAGTCTACAGCTTTGAAAGCAATGATAGAAGGATCGGAAGGGAATGAAGCATCTTCAAGTTGAATAGAATTGATATGATTGGAGCAACGCTTTTACACATAGCTGCATAGAAAAATCTATTATTCCCCTCACCTAATTGAAGCTAATTGACTCTTGATTTTTGTTTGAGAATGGATTTTTCGAGTTATAGAAGATGATTGAGCTTATTTGAGGTATTTCTTTCTAAGAAGCAAATGTTAGAATCAAGAGGATTAGTGTCAAGGGTAGTTTGGATGTTGAAAATGTCATTTCTCACATCTTTGATTTTCAAATGAATATCTCCAAAACATTGTTTGCTCCAAAGTTTTAATGCAAACTTAACATCTTTAAGTTGCTTGCAAAGAATAGAAATGGGATCTCCGGTATAAAAACCTTTCCAGGTATTATCAACGATGTTAAGAAACTCTGGATGATCGTCCCCCGTGTTTTAAAAAGCGACCGCTTAAGCGTTTAAGCGACGGGTTTTCTCGCTCCGCTTTATCCCGCTTAAGCGGAAAATAATATTGTATGACCTATTTTTATTAATGTATGGTCTCATAAGTATTATAATGGGTATATAAGTATTGTTATTGGAGTAAGAATAATACAAATACCAATTAATACAACATTCCATCTTTTCTTTTTTATTTGTCCACGTTTTTCTCCTTCGTGTCAACAAGGGCCAGGGTTGTCGAGCTGCTCAACTTTGAGTCACTTCAAAATTTGTGTTTCAAAACTTCAAAATTTTGGGGTTTTCAACGTCAAGAAATCAATATCCGAATCGACTCTGAGTAATTCTTGAATTTTCTATTTCGATTTCGAGTATTTGAATTTCGATCTTAAAATTCCAATTCGATTTCGATTCCATCTGATTTTGGGCTATAATCTCTTAGGTACCTATTTTTAATAATTTGTTAGTTTTTTTACTGATTTGAGCTATGATACTTGATACTGAGCATTAAAAAGCTTATAAACACTATAAACTAATAAATTCTAAGAAAATTTCAATTTTGTATTAAATAATTTGAGCATATTCTAGCAAATAATATAGTGTAAGCAAATTTGTTAAATTTTGGGTTGAATTTAGCTTTTGCTAGTACAAAAGAAACATGAAAATGGTTAGAACCTAATAAAAATCAATATTTATTGACAAGAAAAAGAAAATTGATGAAACATCACTTTTATGATTTCTGAACGGCCTGAACGGCCGCTTAAGCATTTTGGCTTCTTGGCCGTTCTGCTTTTCTTTTCCGCTTTTAAAACATTGATCGGCCCAAATATTCAAGAACTTAAAAGCTTTAGTTGAGGAAGCAACAATGACATTAGTGACATGTTCGAGAATGGTCGGAAATACCCGAGTTCTAGGAAGTTAGCAATGGTATTCGGATTTTCTGTCCAAAGAATATTGCAAAGAGATCGATCAATTTTTCCGTAATAAGGCAGGGTTGTGATTACTCGAAGTAAAATTGAAACCCATAAATACCATATCATCAACTTGACAAGAAAAAAGGCAATCGTTGAAATTGTTCATATTGGAAGAATTCTCCGGATTACCGTCTACTTTTTCATGTGCAAAACGAACAATATTGAAGTCTCCAACGAGTAACCATGGTTTATTAATTGAAGACGAAGCAGGCACAAGATCATTCCAAAGCCGAATCCTCTCCAAACCATCATTTTGCCCATAAACTACGGAGAAAAAGAAATCATGAAAACCCCCTCAGACATTAAGATGGAAGAGTTGGTCCGTTGAAGAAATGAGGTTAATAGAATACCTCTTTTTATCAAATTTTATCCAAATTTGTCCATGAGTAAACTCAAAATTGTTGAAGGATCCTTCATCTTGAAAGAAATTGAATTTAGCTAAATTAAATCAACTTGCAACTTGATCAAAGAAGAAGTAGTCAATAGGTATTCTAGACCTTATGTATAGGTAGTTGTGGCTGCCTGCTAGTATTCGAAGGAATCAAAATGCCCTTTCTATCACAATGTTAAGTACCTTTATGTAAGGATTGAATCTGATATTTTTGCATGTGCTTATTGTTCGCTTGGTACAAAATTTCAACCCTCAGAACTGCATTGAGGGATATATGGAGGCCGAAATCAGATATTATATAATCCAATTATCCAAGCACTTTATAACATCAATCTTTTCTTTAAGAAGGAAAATTCCACATATTTTCTTTCCTAATAGTCTGATGCATGCGTTCTGCATGCGCATGAAGCTGAAAGCTTCTTAATCAATACAAAGATTAGCTGGTGTCAGAGGAGATATAATATTTATTGAAGCAGTTGGATTTCCTGAAAGATATGCTTGCGCAACATAAAATATTCAAATGAGATGACGAGATATAATATTTGTATATGTATAGTGATTTAAGTGTTCGATAAGAGTGAGTGGAGGCGGATGATTCATGTGTTGTGCTGGACCTGGCGTGATTCTCATGTTGGTTCATGTAGCCTACCACATATGCTTGGGATAAAAGGCTCAGTTGTTGTATAGTGATCTAAGTGGTGAAGTGCCTTGTTGAACGAAACACGGTGAAAGATCATTATCTTAGTTTGTTATGTTTTATTGGTCTGGTGAAATTTTAAAAAATGAATCTTGTTATTGATTTCATTGCAAAGATGTTATTCATGATGATTACTATTTGAGTAATGACGCTTAAAGAAACTTTCATTGCAAATTCATCCAAGTTTTGCTTAGGCTGCTATCTACGTTCTCCCATCAGAGAAGGATTTCCTAAAATTTGAACTGAAAATCAAAATTACGGTGCTCAAACTTATGGTTAGGTTGAGCCTATTTTAAGTTTGTATTATCTTAGGACTTGCTAAACCATTTGGTTTGCTTCATCAGCATCTACAGAATGAATTAAATTTACTCATAAATTGATTTAATCTCTATATATTGCTGAAGTTTACATCGTGGCCTAGCTTGCTTATGTTAGATGAAGTTGTTCACTTAATTATACATCTTAACTTGTCATGTGTTGAATTGGATAAATAAATTGATGAAACACAGGTGATGTTTATATAATCAGTTAGTGAGTCTATGAATTCTTCAATTTTGAAAAGAATCAAATGAAAATTTTATTGGTTTCATAAAACAAGAGTTTATACAACTATATATAGAGAGTTATAGATTACCTTTCCTATTTTAACCAATCTTATAACTAACTAATATATAATAACTAATTATATTCATAACTAATATATAATAATTAATTATATTCAATGGATCCGGCAAAGTCAGCATCCGCAAAACCTGTGAGCGACAACATAGATGATGGTTTGTAAAAAAGACCATATCCTGGAAAACCTTTGATATATCTGAGAATATACCCAATTGCCTTAAGATGAGAGATCAAAGAATTCTGCATATACTGACTCACTGTGCTAACGGCAAAGACAATGTCAGGACGAGTGATAGTGAGTTAAATAAGCTTCCCAACTAGACGTCGGTACCGTCTTTGGGTCAGATAGTGGAGGATACGAGAGAGCTCAATTGAGATAGCTTAATGAAGGAATCCATAAAAGTGTTTGCTGGTTTACATCTCAGAAATCATGTTTCAGACAGAAGATCGAGTGCATACTTGCGCTGAGAAAGTTATAATCTATCAAAATTCCGTGATATTTCAATTCCAAGGAAATATCTAAGTGGTTCAAGGTCCTTAGTATGGAGTGTAAAGCCAAATGTTATTTTACTTTAGAAATGCCAGTAGAATCATCTCCAGTAATGATAATATCATCAATATACACCAACACAATTGCCCTGCCCTGAGGACGGTTATGTGTAAAGAGAGATGTGTCAGCGCGACTGCGTTTGAAACCAATCTGTCGTAGAACTGTACTAAACTTTTCAAAGCAGGCACGCGGTGACTGCTTCCATCCGTATAACGATTTATGTAGAAAACAAAGTAGACTCCTCCGGTTGCTCAAACCCAAAAAGCTGCTGCATATAAATAGTCTCGGAAAACTCACAACTAAGAAAAGCATTCTTTACTTCAAGCTGATGAAGTGACCATGTCTTAGAAACAACTAAGAATATAAGAACACGAACCGAGAGCAATTTGGCAACTGGCGAAAAAATCTCGGCATAATCCAAACCATACTGCTGAGTAAAGTTTTCGGCCATCAATCGAGATTTGAGACGGTCAATCGTCCCATCTGGATTTTGCTTGACAGTAAAGACCCATCTACAGCCGACAATCTTCTTATCTAAAGACGGAGGTACCAATTTCCAAGTCTGATTCGAGGGCAGTGCGGCAAGTTCCTCTAACATAGTGCATGTCAATCTGGATGCCGAAGTGCTTCCTGAGCAGAAAAAGAAAGAGTGGTGGCAAATAAGAAAGAAACAAACTGACAAACTGATGTTATCAGTTTATGATCAGAAACAAAGTTAGAAATCGGATGTGCTGTGGTGTTTGAACGCTTACCCTTGTGTAAGGCAATAGGAATGGAAGAGAAGAAGAGTTCATACAACTATATATATAGAGTTGTAGATCACCTTTTCTATTTTAACCAATCTAATAACTAACTAATATATAATAACAACACTTTTTATCTACCTCTATTTTCAATTTTCAAATATGTAAAATTTATATTTCGACGACCAAGGTATTCAACTTTTACATAGTTGCTGCCTAACATAAATCTGCGATCGCAAAATTTACCATTATATGTGGAGATAAATTTAGACGCACAATTGCAATACATTTTCTCAATCTTCTTTGTCTTTATAATTGAAAGAAATGCTTTACAGTTTGAAACAGCATGACGGTGAATTAAAGGGTGGAGCTAAAGCATCATCGGCAGGAAGGCCATGGAATCTTGCATGCATAGTTCGAGGATTTAAAGACCGAAGCAAAGGTAACTGATATTCACATCTTGCTTTTCAAAGAACTTCACCAAAATTGGCAACTCTTAGGGACTGAATCAGTTCTCAAATTTAATGGAACAGTGAAAACCGTTGAAATTATCGTTTGTTTTATATGAATCAGCGGCTTGTTTGTTATTGAACATAAATACGGGAGATCAAGTTGTAGTTAGTTAATTGATATTATTCACTTGCCTTCTCTTTGCAATATTTGATTTTGTTATTAATGGTCAATGCCTCTTTCCGCTGTTTCAAAAAGGTTTATTTGGTAACCTTGTTTGTATATGATCTTTAGCTTGTGAATTTGAATACAAATGGAAGAGCATCTCCCGTGAAATGCCTCGGAAGAAAAACAAAGTGGATGATTCTTCCAATTCATTATTGCAGCACCGTGAAGCTGCTTTAACAAAAGTAAAAGCATCATTAAATTGCAGCCATTTACAAATCGACCGGCAACTCAGTTCCTCCTGATTAATTACCATATGCATATGGCAGGTATTGCTTAACATCATTTTCCATTTACGGCTTGTTAAAAATGAAACTATGTTAAAGATATATAATCTTAACATTTAAATTTAAATTAGAAAAGAAAAGTTGTATCAAAGAGCTTTTATTTATTTGAGACTTTTGTAATGTCACTTTCTACTAGTTTGAAGGCTTGACCAATCATGATGGAGGCCATCAATTATATATGGGACAGGGATACTATTGGCAATATAAGGTCATCTCTTCATATAATTTTTTTGAGTCATGACTTATTCTGACTGCTCTATATCAGTTGATTTTTATTCGGTAAACTTATCTTTCTTATTTTGTGTATTATAACTTCTTTTGCTTAGTAAATTTAATAATTTTTAGATGTGCTAATTATGATTGGTGATTTTAAATAAAAGAAATTACTAGCAATTTCTATAAGCTATTCAGTTTGTCTTGATGCCCCAGTTAGAATCTTTATCAAACAACTCACATGGTTTAGAAAAATCGCACTGATGTCTGATATTCAAATTGGACTCCATGTAATTACGATTGCTGCAACCAATTAGGGTAAAACAAGGGGCCTTTGGGTCCCACATGGGATCACCCCCTATTTTATGCTTAATTGGCCGTGTCGACCGCCGCTACGGAAAATTATTTGGAATTACGCCGTCTCTCTCTCTCTCTCTCATCATAGTGTTGAAACTTCAGTTCATTACAACTTGTCAAAGATTTTGTAAAGAATAGACATTATCTCTATGCAGAGTTAGTTATTTGTTGGTGTTTATTCAGTAAGGACTTTGTTATGTTTTAGCTGTTGAGATAGTTTTTTTTTTTTAACGATGTTCACTTGTTAATTTGGTAGTTAATATTTGTTAGGATTAGAAATTATTTTATTCTTTCTTTGTTCCCTGATGTATTGAATAAATTAAGTTTGATCAATGATAAAAGCTCTTTGGTAAATTGATTCTCTTCTCCAAAAGTTCGTTCATGTCTCATTTCTTGCCCTACCTCTCTTCTTCTAAATTTCACTTTTCTCAATCCCATATTTTCTCAATCTCATGCCCCGCAGGTGCGGGCACACTTCTCAGGTACCAATATCAAGGTACCAAGGCATGCACGTAAGCGAAGTCTTGAAGAAAAAAACCAAATATTAAAGCTTCTACTATCAACTCCATTTACCCTATTTTGGACTCATTACATAGGTTCAATAAGAGTATCAAGCCAGTAAAAAGGTGTGAGAATAAAATGGGGATCAGGTCCCCAAGAATATCCCAAGCTTCTGTTAGGATCTTCACAACTTTATGTTCGGTCTACGATGTAGCCGAATGTGTTTGGAGGAGAAAATGGATAGAGAATGGAGAAAGTATCAATAAACTATTCTTATATTTTCCTTGCTGTTACAAAACTTTACAAAACATCTCCTTATATAGGAGTTTACACGGCCCTTCATTATGACTCTTCATAATACCAATTGATTACAATAACCGTTACATAACCTTTCATTAAACCTATTCATTAATTGGTATCCCTTCCTTTTATAACCGATGTCTCTTCAATTCTTTGTAACCGAAAACAAGTTTAATTTCTAACATGCTCCCTTAAACTTGTTTTACCATGCCGATCTTTCCTCGCAATTTTGCGAACACTTCAAATTTTAGGGGCTTTGTAAAAATGTCGGCCAGTTGATCTTGTGATTTGACATGAACGAGTTCGACCTCTTTCTTTCTCACACGTTCTCTGATAGAGTGATACCGAGTATCAATGTGTTTGCTTCGTTCATGAAACACTGGATTCTTCGCCAGTGCTATAGCAGATTGGTTGTCCACATACATCTTCGTAGGTCCTTCCTGTTCAACCTTTAGATCTTTCAGCAGATTTCTTAGCCATATAGCATGGCAAACTCCAGCCGATATAGCAACGTATTCGGCTTCACAAGTTGATAGTGTCACTATCGGTTGTTTCTTGGAACACCAAGTAAATGCTGATTCACCGATGAAGAAAATGTACCCTGTCGTACTTTTCCGGTCATCTATATCTCCTCCCCAATCGCTATCGGTATATGCATATAATTCAAAATTGTTAGATTTCGAATAGAACAAACCGAAATTTGGTGTACCTTTGATATATCTCAATATCCTTTTCGCCGCTGATAAATGTGTCAATTTCGGTTCTTCCATGTATCGGCTGATCAAGCCGACTCCATATAGAATATCCGGTCTTATGCATGTAAGATACCGAAGACTGCCTACCAAGCTTTTGAAATGCGTCGAGTCCACATTGCTCCCTTCATCGAACTTTGATAATTTTGTTCCGCAGTCTACTGGGGTATTGACCGAATTGCTTTGCTCCATATTGAACTTTCTCAAAATCGACCGAGCATATCCTTCTTGGGATAAGAAAATCCCATTCGGTCTTTGCTTTACCTCTATTCCCAAATAATATGCCATCTGACCGATGTCGGTCATTTCAAATTCTTTAACCATCGAGCTTTTGAAGTCATCGAACATACGTGGATTGTTTCCTGTGAAGATGAGATCATCCACATATAAACATACTATAAAAATATCACCTTTTTCGGACTTCTTTATGTATAATGCATGCTCATAAGGACACTTCATGAAACCGTGTGCTTGGAAGTATATGTCGATTCGACTATTCCATGCTCTCGGTGCCTGCTTCAGGCCATATAAAGCCTTCTTTAGCTTCAGTACTTTCGACTATTGTCCTTTCTTCTCATAACCGAGTGGTTGCTCGATGTAGACTTCTTCTTCAAGATATCCATTGAGGAATGCCGATTTAACATCCAATTGATATATCTTCCAACTGAATTGAGCCGCCATAGCAATGATCAGTCGAATTGTCTCGAGTCGCGCTACTGGTGAGAAAACTTCATCATAATCAATGCCAGCTTGTTGTTTGTAGCCTTTGACCACTAACCTTGCCTTGTATCGCTCGATTTCTCCCTTAGCGTTCTTTTTCTCCTTGTACACCCATTTCACTCCTATGGATTTCTTGCCTTTGGGAAGTTCGGTGATCTCCCAAGTTCCATTCCTCTCAATAGCACTGATTTCTTCGTCCATTGCTTCTTTCCACCTTCGGTCTTTGACCGCTTCTTCAAAATTCATTGGCTCGCATTCGGCAAACAAACAAAATAATGTTAGATTATTTTGCATTTCGGTTACCTCATATAACTCGGTCATAGTTCTCGTCCTTGGATTTCTTGGTGGAGTTGAACTTGACGACGCTTCGGTTTGTGGAGAACCGACTTGAGGCGAATTGAACCGAGGTGTTGTTGCAGGCGATGGAACATCAACTTCGACTTCATTTCTTTTCTTTTCTTCTTGACCGAGTACTTCATTCGGTCTGCTGCTTTCGGCTTCATCGCTCCAACTCCATGAGCTTTCTTCATCAAATTCGACATCTCGGCTAACAATGACCTTCTTATTGACTGGATCAAACAGCTTGTAGCCTTTGGTTCTTAGATCATAACCGATAAAAATCAACCGAGAACTTCGGTCATCAAGTTTTACTCTCTTTTGTTCGGGGACATGAGCATATGCTATGCTCCCGAAAATTTTAAAGTGACTTACATTCGGCTTATAACCATGCCACATCTCCTGCGGTGTTACATTTTGTAGACTCTGGGTTGGGCATCGGTTTAGAATGTACACAGCACATGCAACAGCTTCTGCCCAAAATTCCTTCGGCATATTTTTACTACTCAACATACATCTCACCATGTCTAATATGGTTCTATTTTTTCGTTCGGCCACTCCATTTTGTTGTGGTGAATAGGAGGCCGTTAAGAAATGCCGAATCCCATTTTCTTTGCAAAAATTTTCAAACTCATTTGAAGTGAATTCTCCACCTCGGTCTGACCTGACCGATTTCAAATAAAACCCACTTTCTTTTTCTACATTCATTTTGAATTTTTTAAAATTTTCAAAAACTTCCGATTTATTTTTTAGAAAATATACCCATGTTTTCCTTGTGAAATCATCAATAAATGTTAGAATGTACCTTTTTCCACCAAATGAATTTGGAGTAATTGGTCCACATACATCGGTGTGGACAAGTTGTAATGGCTCCTTGGCTTTAAACTCAGCTTCTTTTGGAAAACTTGCTCGGTGATGTTTACCAAGTAAACACCCTTCACATAACTCTTTCGGTTCATTCATAATCGGCAAACCTTTGACCATGTTCTTCCTCGCCAACAAGTTTAGTCCGCCGAAATTGAGATGTCCATACCTCATATGCCATAACCGAGCCGAATCTTTCACCGATGATTTTAGACACTTTGCTTCACCATATTTGATATCCAATAGAAATAGCCGATTCTTCGTCATCTGCACTTTTGCTATCAACTTCATTCGGTTATCTCTTAAGAAAAGAGTTCGATCCTTTAAATGAATATCGAAATTCTTTTCTAAGAGTTGTCCCAAACTCAAGATGTTGTTTTTCATATTCGGCACATAATACACATTTTCGATATATTTTTGTGATCCATCTTTCAGTCGAATTAAAATTTTACCTTTGCCTTTTACTGGTACCTTCGAACAATCACCGAATGTGACTTGGCCACTCACCGATTCGTCCAAGTCTACGAACATGTTTCGCTTGCCACACATATGATTACTTGCACCAGTATCGAGATACCAAGTGTCGGCACTTTCTTCGTCACCTTTAAAAGCCAGCAGAAGTACATCGTCATTGTAATCTTCTTTCTCCACAAAGTTTGATTTTTCCTCGACTGTTTTTCCCCAACAGTCTGCTGCGTAGTTGTAGGGCTCCTAGACACGCTAAGGAGGTCTCACAAGGCATCGAACATGCCAATTTCAAAAATTCTAGGTGCCGAGAAACCCGACTATGGATCGTTGGCTAGAAATCTAGGCGAAACAATAAAACTAGTTAACACTTAACTAAGAGATACGGAAATACAACCTTTGTAGATCCGGTCCTCCACCTCCACGGCTCCGAGATGAGGCCCTCTCCGCTGTCCAAATCATATCCGGGCTCTAGCGTCGGCTTCATCGGAGAATGGACGGGCTAGGTCGTCGACGACGTGCCGAAGATGATCTACGTCGAAGCATCACTAGATCGAGCTCCATCTTCACCAAGTCTTGAAAACTTGTGAAGGAAACACACTCTACTACTTGGCAAGAGGTAGAGGATGAAGAAATAGGAAGTGGGTAGACTTTAGTTTTGGATTTCTCACTCTTTTTCATCACTTGCCATTAATGGAGCAAGCTTTCTTCATGTGAAGAAATGAAGAAGAAGAAGAAGCTAATTATGATAAGTTAATCAAAAATTAGAAAAGAAATGAATACTTATCATATTAGAACCATGGTTAGGTGTAGAGAATCAATCATGGTTAAGTGCAATGGTTATGGTTAAGCTAAAAGACAAAATGGTCATATGGTCAAAACTTCATGAAGCTTCATCAAGCTTCATGAAAGAAAGAAAGAATGATAACCATTTTGTTTTCTTTTGTCATTTCATTTTAATCCAAATAAAAAGATAAATGAATGGACAAATAAATAGAAACCTTAACCATATACTTAACCTAGGTTTAATTCTTTACACTAACCAATGTTGCATGCATCATCAAACATGATACAAACAAGTGCACAAAAATATATCGCATATACAATGCGCACACCCGAGTGAGAAAATCCATTCAAAGTGAACCGATACTAGTTAATGCAAAGTAATATATCAAATATATAATTATGCATTAAATCACTAAATCAACACTTGATTCAATGATCCGGTCATGTCGCACATAACCGATTGGTATCTTCAGTAACAACTTATCGAATCAACACTTGATCCGATAACCCGGCTATATCGCATATAACCGATCAATGTTACATCGCGAGAATCGAATACAGTATCACATACTGGTATCATTCTCGGTCCCGCACATATCTCATATGCACTCCTATTTCGTTTCGCTTGAGCCAGGAAACCTCTGTGTAGGACTCTAAAGACTCGTCAATACGCCGGCAGCAGATGATGATCATATCAAACATCCACAAGCCGCAAGCGGTCTGCTAAACGTAACGGCCACCCGGGTATTGAGCGATCTGAAGATCGACGAGCAAGCCCGCTCACACTCCAGTGAATCCAACCAGTAACACTACCGTACAGTCCGGTCTGATCGTCTGATCTGTCGCATATCTCGCCTAGGGGTGGTATACGTCAGACCCCAATAGCTCGATAAGTCGTGTCGATATGAGGTCTATAACAATTCGAGAAACTACTGGTAACACTTACCAGTAAATCTCAGCAACCCTGGCCAGGGATTTCCTGTTATAGCCAATCGGACACAGCACAACATCAACCCCCTATACCGGGAGAGACGAATCCCCTCCTATCGCTCATTGCCTCCATGTGACTCGGGACTGTACCCAAAAACCACCGTTTTGTACGCCCTCTTGGACGTGGTAAGATGGAAATCAAAGCACAGTGGGAACCACACAAGACTCTATGACGATCTCGGGTCAACAGACTACTCTGTACCAGTGTCACCAGAGAACTGCCATCTGACGTGAGGTATAATACCATCTGGGAGTTCTCGGCGAGTCCGTCCAGTGTACCCAGTCTCTACTGAGCACCCCTATATCATCTCTGATGTCAAACACCAATGGATATGGGATCATCCATCGCCCATCTGTATGGGTCGAGAAGGTATACGCTAGTCTACTCTGGTATATCGATGCCCCGTCTCGATACACCCACGACTAGGGACTTTGAAGGATGTACTTATGGACTACCATGTCCCCACTAGTATGATCCGCATCATAGTCCAGGTAGTCAAGTACAGATCCTAAGGGCTTTACCAACATGTAATAGAGAGACAATCAGTGTACACGTTAAGGTAAAGAGCAACCAGATAGCATACTATCATGTCGAGCAAGAAAGTCCTCCCTATATATGTCCCAGCATCCACTACAATATACATCCTATGTACAGTAATGGCCTCTAGGGCATACATATAACTAATAATCTCCCACTTGCACTAGGGCCATCTGTAGCAGTGGTTGTAGTATCTTATACTCAACCATCCCATAAAAGTCTCTCTCTGGGAACAGGCCTTTGTGAGTGGATCCGCTGTGTTTGCCCTCTGAATCTACTCTCCAAACCTCGATCCCTTGGAGATCAACCATCTCCATGATCAGGTGATACTGCCTTAGAATATGTCTGGATCACTGATGGGACCGGCGTTCCTTGGCATAAGCCACAACTCCATTGTCTCACAATGGTAGGAACGTAGTTCATCTCATGAACCAATATACATCCAAACAGCCTCTTTGATAGCATCTGAAGTAGCGATATATCCTGCCTTTATCGTCTAGTATGTCACGGTATCTAGCTTAGAACCCTTCCAACATACCGTCCCTTTACTGAGGGTAAAGACAATGCCTGTGACTGACATTCAGTCGTCTTTATCACCCTGGAACCTTTCCAGTGATTCTCCCCAGAATCAATTGATACCATCTCACTACTTCTAGTGAGATTCCTAACATCCAATTAGATCTATCTCATAGATCCAAAATCCAGGATTTAGTAGGTATCACTTTGATCCTATGTGGAGAATCATTGTGATAAGCGGAGATTGATCGAGCGTAGCATAGGAAACTCCTTCCCTATCAAGAGTATGTCATCCACGTACTCTACGAGGATCACCACCATACTCCCTACTACCTTTTTGTATATACAAGGTTCATCTACCATTTTGACGATGTCAAACTCTTTGACTACTTCATCAAAACAGATGTTCCATCTCCGCGATGCCTGCTTTATCCTATAAAGCATCTTGCACACGTTTCCGCTGCTCCCACTGTCTACGAAGTCCTCTGGCTGTGTACTTATAGACACTCTCTTCTAAAGATCATTTAGAAAAGCTATCATGACACCCAACCACCAGATATCGTAGTCATGGTATGTAGCCGTGGCAATTAGGATCTGGATGGACTTAAGTATAGCTACTTAGAAAAGGTTTCATCATCATCCATACCTGGTCAATGATGTAGACCTTTAACAAGTCTAGCTTTGAAAGTCTCAACTCTTCCATGTACACCAAGTAATCTTCTTAAGATATACTTGCTCCTGATGGGGATTTAACCCTTCAGATATAGCAACCAAAGTCCATACTTTGTTGGTGTATAAGGATTCCATCTCAGATCGCTAAACATCCAGCCATTCTTACAGAGTCCCACTCCTGATGGCCAGTTCGAAACTAGTTGGGTCATCATCTCATGATGTAATCCTCGCTCCCACTGTCATAGAGAAACCGAAGTATCTCTCAGGTGGGTGAGGAACCCTACTAGATCGGCGGAGAGGCTGAGGTTCGTTGGAATCTACTGAATCCTTTGGTTCTATCAAATCATATGCTGTAGTTTGTATAGCTGGAACATTTCCAGTTCTACATTACAGACCTTGTCTCGAGCTTGTCCGGATTTTGCTTTTAGACATAGGCCGGTCAACCCCAAATCTTAACTAACTTAAGATATGGGCTATTCCCTTTCCATATCATATATGAAGTGGTAGGCAACTGATTTGATTCGAACCCTATTCAATAGGTATGCAGCTTCTCAAGTGCATAACTCCCTAAAGGAAATAGGTGACTCAGTAATACTCATCATAGAGCACACCATATCATATAGGGTGTGATTGCTCCGCCCCGATATACCATCGTGCCATGGTGTATACGGAGGAGTAATGCTGAGAGAAAATCTCATTCTCCTTTAGAATAATCCAGGATTTCCGTGCACAAGTATTCTCCTCCTTGATCTCATCATAGGACATAATACTTATACCCTTATTGGTTCTCTACTTCTAACTTATATTCTATGAATATCTCAAAAGGTTCGGACTTGTGTTTCAACAGGAACATATGTCTGAATCTCGAGAGATTATCAGAGAATGTAATGAAGTACAAAGAACCGGTCTTGGCATGTGTAGACTGGGGACCTACATACATCAACATGTATCATCCCAAGAGTTCACTAACTCTTTCTCTGTTTCCAGTAAACGGAGCTATGGTCATCTTATCTTTGTTACATGACTGGCGAGTTTCACAAGATGTAAGTTCAAACTAATTTAAATATGCATCTTTATGTAACTCTAGCCAGTCGGGTCGCATTGATCTGACCTAGTCTACAATGCCACAAGAAGGATTCGTTCATTTCTGAACTCTTCCTCTTGTGTGTGTTCTGTATACTAAAGAACTGTAGTTTGATTTAGAACTTCAACGCTTTTAGATAACGTGCCTGAACCGATCAACTTTTGATATAGGAAATGTTCAAAACATTATCCAACAATACAAAATTTTATCATTTCTTTACTGATAAAGAGACTGATATGATTTTGTATATCAGGTTCGGTATCTAATAACATTCGTTCAGAATCAATGTATTGGTAATATAGGGTGACAGTGACCAACAGACTTGGCTGCAACTCTTGCCCCGTTTTCTGCCCCATGAAACTTATCACCCGTTCTCAGTTCTCTACCTATCTGTAGCCCTATGTAACAGATTACATATCTGGGATCCTGATCTGGTATCACATACCCAGGACGTAAAGGATACAGAGAAACAGTTCTTTGTAACGAACACACCCGAAGATGATGCATCAGCATGCACTCTCTTCGTTTGGGCGGCACGGGAATTCTGGTAATCCCCAATTTCCTGCTCTGTCTTATAACAATTATACGTTGGAGCGGGACCAACGTTCCCCAGCTCAGTATAACAAGCGGGTTTGGTCAATAATCCGTATTATTATCTTGATTAAGGCGTGATATGGTCGCTACCAGGAGAGAGAGAGAAGAAAACACTCAGCGTGCGCTCTGTCAAGAATAGATTGGTTTTTATTTTATCTAATCAGGATGGCTCCCACTGCTTTTTATCAAATCTTCCTTCAAACCCTAAAAGGAAAGACTAGCCGGGATTAATTACACACTACAAGTTCGCCAATCTTTCAGCCAGGCCAGTATCGGTACTTTGAGGGAGGTCCCCCGTGCTTTCGCACGAACCTAATTAATGTAAACCTCGTTTTCCCAGAGGCGTAACCTCGTTGACACCTTTCTAGACACCTACTTGATCGGCTAATTGTAATGTATAAAACTCTCCCAGGAGTAACACTTACTCGCAGCGGGTATCGGGATCCAACTATCTAATAGAAGGTATGCAATCTCATTGCAAATTTCAACACTTGAAATTCCCGATAATTTTGCCCCTAGCGTCCTATGACCTTGACGCAGGCCAACAAACCATAGTCCGCTAGTCAAGTTCAACCCGTCATTTCCTGATTGAATTAAACCCACCCGCACGACCCTTGACGCAGGCCAACAAAGTCGCACGACTACCCTAATCCAATCACATCATATGCTTATGCAGATAAGCACCAGTTAGCTACCGCACACTACGCCTTGACGCAGGCCAACAAACGTAGCACGAATACTAACTACTACTTATCTGAAATGACGGAGGGCTACGACTGGTTTTTCTGAAAACCTATTGCGTAATGAACTTGATATCGTTGTAGAATCAAATGTTTTTAAAATGGAGTGTTTTTTAGGCTTTTCTAGTTTTGCTAAAGGAGTCACTCCCGGTGAAGGGATCGTCGGTCCTTTCCTCGTCGAATGAGGTGCGGGATATATCACATATATCACTGTGCAAAGCAAAAACTCTTAAAAGCAATCAAAAGACAAACCGAGTGTGTAGCATCTGCCAGTTATTGCTAAAGGAGTCACTCCCGGTGAAGGGATCTCGGTCCTTTCCTCATCGAATAAGGTGCAGGATATATCATATATACCGCTGTGCAAAGCAAGAACTGTAGCTACCTGTTTTATTTTGAAATTCGATTCTACAACATCTTAGGTTTCTTTTATTTTATTAATCATATTAATGAAGTCCCATCATTTAAGTTTACATAAACATCACAGATAAATACGACGTACACTTATGCCATCCGCATTCGCCTCGATGTCCCCTCGTGCACCGTTAGGTTAGGTAACTAACGGCAGAGCGGGGCAGGGCTAGCGCGGGTGTAAAACATAAGTAACGTCTATATAATATATCATATATACTGTATACTGTATCTATCACAGAACATATCATGATCACATCACAGATATCGCAGCAGAAGAAACATATGAAATATTGGATATACTAGGACGTCCGTGTTTTCAATACGAGCCAGTATAAAACACGGATTCCACGGTCGTGATGAATAGCCAAACCCATACCCCTAGACCCCTACGAGAGCGGCAAGCAACCCTACCAATTCTAGAGTTAGGAGACCCGGACTCGACTCCTCGAGTTGGTCTCCCACAGGACTCCAGAACCCGGTTACTTGTGCCCTCCTCCTTGGGTCTATCCTAGTGCGGAAAAGTAAATAATATACAAACGGTGACAACTTCCGTAACCTGGAAGTGCCCCAATAAAAGAATATTACATACAAGTTTTTACATGAATGAAAATGAAAAACACTCATCTCACATAAAAAAAACCCCGGCTATTCAAACACGACGATCCAATATAACATATCCAGCAACACATAACATCACATGTCATCAACGTAAGTAAATATGTCCATCCCAATTGTCGTTGACATATAGCAACGAAACCGGCGATATCACATATTACACTTACGGTCACAGAAAAGAAAGTGTAAAACTACAACAGTTGGAATTCGCAACCACCTCAGACATCGCATGCCTGACCAAATGAATTCCTTAGACATCACATGCCTAACAATTATAAACCCCGCATTTTAGTCTCAAAATCGAAAACACTTTTCAATATTAAGTCGGGTAATTCAACAAGATTCCCGACATCCTGATCGAATGCTCGTCGCAAACTTCAGTAGACGGCCGCACCCCCGATACCGTCGACGAAGTGCACCAAGGCGGAACACCGCTGCAGGGAGCACCCGAACGGATGCTTTTGGCGACGGGGTTCTCCTACAGTCACTTGGTCGGGGCTATGGAGTGAGGCTGTCTATTAAGTTTACCCGGCGAGTATCCGCGTACGCTACGTGATTGCGACGGACTTTTGATCACATCAAAATTCCGTGGCAACCGATCAAGTGAGACTAAACTGCTACGTTTATAACATTCATTCAGTTATCACATAACATTTGTGAATTCCAATTATTGTATCCCATTCCAGATAAACAGAAAATGTTAAACTTTTCGATCGAACAATCTAACACCCAAGTTTTCCCGATACAGCTCAACACATGAAATAAGTCTAACAACATTCCGTTCGTGCCTCAGTACCAACGGTCCAGCCGTAGAAGGGTCAAGCCAACGCCTCACATGTGGCACGCCGTACTGCCCCAAACCCGAAGGTTCAAAGGGCAGTTCGAGACGGTCACATAATCGAGTTAAGGTTTGTTGTCTTCTAGAGGGACCATCGCGTTACTTGCACTACTTAGAACGTCGTCAAACTACGGAAAAATCCAACGCTTGGAAATTTCCCGACAGGGGAAAAATTGGGTATTTATATCCGGTCGAACTTTTTAACATATTCTAAAAATTATCCGGAAAGCCACACAGACAAAATTTGATACTCCGATCGAAACACCGAATCCCCAAAATAATCCCAGAAAATACAACTCTGGAATAAATTTTAAAAAATACCCAGAAAATCCAGCATAAAATAATAGGAGTTACTGTGCAAACAGTGTACGATGACGTCATCATTCCGCCGCGGAACCGCCGCAGAAGGCAGGCTTCTGCCGCGGTTCCGCCGCGGTTTGTACTGTTCATCGAAAAAATTTTGCATTATAATTCTTATTTTTTCCTGCTGAATTTTTTAGCAATTTTTAATTTGAAAAATTCCACGTTTTCAGAAAACGTCCAGAGAGCATTTTCCGGTTGGGGTTTCGGGTCGTTCGGACTTCAAAATCCGTCTAGACTTCGCCTAAGGCTCTAGCTAGGCTCTGATACCACTGTAGGACTCCTAGGCACGCTAAGGAGGTCTCACAAGGCATCGAACATGCCAATTTCAAAAATTCTAGGTGCCGAGAAACCCGACTACGGATCGTTGGCTAGAAATCTAGGCGAAACAATAAAACTAGTTAACACTTAACTAAGAGATACGGAAATACAACCTTTGTAGATCCGGTCCTCCACCTCCACGGCTCCGAGATGAGGCCCTCTCCGCTGTCCAAATCATATCCGGGCTCTAGCGTCGGCTTCATCGGAGAATGGACGGGCTAGGTCGTCGACGACGTGCCGAAGATGATCTACGTCGAAGCATCACTAGATCGAGCTCCACCTTCACCAAGTCTTGAAAAATTGTGAAGGAAACACACTCTACTACTTGGCAAGAGGTAGAGGATGAAGAAATAGGAAGTGGGTAGACTTTAGTTTTGGATTTCTCACTCTTTTTCATCACTTGCCATTAATGGAGCAAGCTTTCTTCATGTGAAGAAATGAAGAAGAAGAAGAAGCTAATTATGATAAGTTAATCAAAAATTAGAAAAGAAATGAATACTTATCATATTAGAACGATGGTTAGGTGTAGAGAATCAATCATGGTTAAGTGCAATGGTTATGGTTAAGCTAAAAGACAAAATGGTCATATGGTCAAAACTTCATGAAGCTTCATCAAGCTTCATGAAAGAAAGAAAGAATGATAACCATTTTGTTTTCTTTTGTCATTTCATTTTAATCCAAATAAAAAGATAAATGAATGGACAAATAAATAGAAACCTTAATCATATACTTAACCTAGGTTTAATTCTTTACACTAACCAATGTTGCATGCATCATCAAACATGATACAAACAAGTGCACAAAAATATATCGCATATACAATGCGCACACCCGAGTGAGAAAATCCATTCAAAGTGAACCGATACTAGTTAATGCAAAGTAATATATCAAATATATAATTATGCATTAAATCACTAAATCAACACTTGATTCAATGATCCGGTCATGTCGCACATAACCGACTGGTATCTTCAGTAACAACTTATCGAATCAACACTTGATCCGATAACCCGGCTATATCGCATATAACCGATCAATGTTACATCACGAGAATCGAATACAGCATCACATACTGGTATCATTCTCGGTCCCGCACATATCTCATATGCACTCCTATTTCGTTTCGCTTGAGCCAGGAAACCTCTGTGTAGGACTCTAAAGACTCGTCAATACGCCGGCAGCAGATGATGATCATATCAAACATCCACAAGCCGCAAGCGGTCTGCTAAACGTAACGGCCACCCGGGTATTGAGCGATCTGAAGATCGACGAGCAAGCCCGCTCACACTCCAGTGAATCCAACCAGTAACACTACCGTACAGTCCTGTCTGATCGTCTGATCTGTCGCATATCTCGCCTAGGGGTGGTATACGTCAGACCCCAATAGCTCGATAAGTCGTGTCGATATGAGGTCTATAACAATTCGAGAAACTACTGGTAACACTTACCAGTAAATCTCAGCAACCCTGGCCAGGGATTTCCTGTTATAGCCAATCGGACACAGCACAACATCAACCCCCTATACCGGGAGAGACGAATCCCCTCCTATCGCTCATTGCCTCCATGTGACTCGGGACTGTACCCAAAAACCACCGTTTTGCACGCCCTCTTGGACGTGGTAAGATGGAAATCAAAGCACAGTGGGAACCACACAAGACTCTATGACGATCTCGGGTCAACAGACTACTCTGTACCAGTGTCACCAGAGAACTGCCATCTGACGTGAGGTATAATACCATCTGGGAGTTCTCGGCGAGTCCGTCCAGTGTACCCAGTCTCTACTGAGCACCCCTATATCATCTCTGATGTCAAACACCAATGGATATGGGATCATCCATCGCCCATCTGTATGGGTCGAGAAGGTATACGCTAGTCTACTCTGGTATATCGATGCTCCGTCTCGATACACCCACGACTAGGGACTTTGAAGGATGTACTTATGGACTACCATGTCCCCACTAGTATGATCCGCATCATAGTCCAGGTAGTCAAGTACAGATCCTAAGGGCTTTACCAACATGTAATAGAGAGACAATCAGTGTACACGTTAAGGTAAAGAGCAACCAGATAGCATACTATCATGTCGAGCAAGAAAGTCCTCCCTATATATGTCCCAGCATCCACTACAATATACATCCTATGTACAGTAATGGCCTCTAGGGCATACATATAACTAACAGTAGTGACCGAATTTCTTGCAATTATAGCATTGAACATTCGGTCTCCCTCTTCCACCAGTCGATCGACCTCGGCCTCGACCTCGGCCGAAATTTTGGCTTTGGCTTCTATCGTCATTGTTTTGACCTCCTCGACCACCTTGTCCTCGACCGAATTGACCTCGGCCACGGCCTCTTCCTCGGCCGCGTGCATTTCCTCGATTTCGGTCATTTTGACCATTTTCAACCGAATCACCTTTCAAATTAACTTGTGTTTGTAGTAATTTTTCAATTGGTTCTTGCTTTTTCACGAACCGTTCTTCGTGGGCTTTTAGTGAACCCATCAACTCATCTATCGTCATTTCTTCAAGATTCTTTGACTCTTCAATTGAACACACAATGAAGTCAAACTTCGGTGGTAGTGACCGAAGAATTTTCTCCATCACCCTTACATCCTCCATTTTTTCTCCGTTCCTCTTCATTTGGTTGACCACCGTAAGCACTCGGGCATTATAGTCAATCACCGATTCATTCTCCTCCATTTTTAACAATTCAAACTCCCTCCTTAGTGATTGTAAGCGTACCTTTTTAACCTTCTCGACTCCTTGGAAGGTTTTCTCAAGTATCTCCCACTGTTGCTTTGCATTAGTGGCAGCCGAAATCTTCTCGAAAGTCGAATCATCGACACCTTGCTCGATAAAGTATCTTGCGGTACAATCTTTCTCGAATAATTTTTCGTGGGTCGTTCTCTGAGCTGCCGTCAGTGCAGCTTCATCTTGAGGCCGATCATAGCCTCGGACCACCACATCCCAAGCGCCTACTGCTCCCAAAACAGTCTTCATTTTGATGCTCCAATTTTCATAGTTATCTTTGGTGGGGCGTGGGGCGTTGTACGAGAGTGTTGTCTTCGACATTTTCTTCGAACCTTGGCTCTGATACCACTTTGTTAGGATCTTCACAACTTTATGTTCGGTCTACGATGTAGCCGAATGTGTTTGGAGGAAAGAATGGATAGAGAATGGAGAAAGTATCAATAAACTATTCTTATATTTTCCTTGCTGTTACAAAACTTTACAAAACATCTCCTTATATAGGAGTTTACACGGCCCTTCATTATGACTCTTCATAATACCAATTGATTACAATAACCGTTACATAACCTTTCATTAAACCTATTCATGAATTGGTATCCCTTCCTTTTATAACCGATGTCTCTTCAATTCTTTGTAACCGAAAACAAGTTTAATTTCTAACAGCTTCTCATTCTTTCACTGCCTTGCTATTCTATTTGCCTTGTTTTCCTTGCCTAAGTCCGATCCATGAAGCCATCACCAACCCTCCCTAGCCACCAACGCACCCCACCCCCTCTTATCAGTGCTTCATATTTTTCCCATATAACTTAAGTATCATTTGTGATGGACTACATTATTCAAATAGTACTGTTAATTACACATAATATATGATTGTTTGACATTTTAAAACTATTTGTCACCTCCCTTCACTCAAGCGGTCACCTTTTTAGGCTCCTTTTATCTCAGACGATAAAGGGCTTCATCGACCAGGTCCTTTTAGCAAAGGAGAAGAAAGCTTTGTGGAGGGAGACTACGATTTTGCGAGCGGTCCTAGAAGGGGAGGAGAGAGATGAATGATCCTTGTAAGCTCAAAGGAAGAGGAGGAGGAGAGGAGGAGCCTAGGGGTAACTCTAAAATAAAAAACATTCCTTCAGTATCTGCTTTTAAGACTATAAGTGGCTCACAGACTCACAGTTCATTAGAGACGTAGTTAAAACTATAGGAGTAATGAAAGGCAAAAACATCTAATTGTAGCATTTTTTCAGAGTTTACAACACCATCGAAGCTGACAAACAAGGATGCGTTTATACCGATTTTATGTTAAGGTAAATGGAAGAAAACTATGGTTGTATGTATTTGGCTGACTATATTGACAAATGAAAATCTCAAGAATACTGTAATAAAGAAAATCGTAATTGGGAGTTCTAGATAGACTATTTACACCACATTTGATGCAAAGCACTCTATCGTACTCTTCTCCTCTTGGAGTTTCGTTAGTGCAATCCAATGTACTTGCCGAACTCTTTCCCTAGAAAGGTTCAGTAGTCGCCCAATCTCCTCACAGGATCGAGCTCTTTCACCATTCAGTCCATAATGAAGCTCAATAATTTGTCTTTCTCTTTCATTTAGTGACGATAGAAGCTGATCTAAGTTTTTCAACATTAACTTTCTGTCGACAATTACTTCCGGTCTTACTTCATCCGAACCCGGGATAATATCCTACATCAAGTTTAGAAATTTAGAAAAATATGAAAGAAAAAAACTCAATGTTGTAAAGAATGGATTCGGAGTTTGTTTGCCTGGCTAGCGAATAAAGAATATCCGGTTTATTTGGTGAATATTCAGTTGATTCAGATTATACGGCCATCAATATTTTCATATAAATATCACATATAAAATATTCAAAAAATACAAAAATATAGAAAACTAATATACTCATCATGGCCTACTGGTAAGGCGTCCGAACTAAATCGGAATATAATGCGTTCGAGTCTTGGTTGAGAAAGAATTATGGGCCAATTTGGCCGAATATTCACGTTATTCATCCTAATATACGGTTTTTGTGGTGAATATTTGGTTTGACCGCATATTTGATCGAATATTGCAGTGTTTGTTCGTTTTGCCACCAAATCCGAATATACGGCCGAATATTCCATTTTTTCAACACTAAAAAATCTAGTGCTTTGTGAATATTACCTTTAGTGTGAGTCCTTCGTTATTGAGAGATCTATCTACAGATATTGGTTGTCCACTCTTCTCACATACGAGTTTCACTGTGGAAACGCCAACTTTAAGAAACTCTGCGATTTCTTCATATGTCGGCAATCTCCCTAGTTTCCTTTGTAACAAAGATTTAGCATCGATAACCTTTGCCATTACCCCACGCAAGCTTCCCTAAATAAATTCAATGATATGAGATTGAGTACATATGCGGTATTTAGCTAACCTGTAAATACATACCGGTAATCTCATTATGCCTGATTTGTTCGCTATTGCTCTGATAATGGCTTGTTTTATCCACCAGTAGACATATGTTGAAAGCTTATATCCTCTTTCGTGATCAAATCTTTGTGCTCCCTGAAGAAGCCCTATGCATCCTTCCTGAAATAGATCTCCAAATTGTAATTGACAAAATGTGCTAGTCTATGTAAGTCTACATAGTGAATTATAGATACGTAAGTCAAACAATATTGACTATCTTGAAGATAATATACTTTCTTGTATTTTTAAATTTCTATTTCTTCCATAATTTGGTGTACAATTCTTATTTTGCTAGGTAATGCGCGCGCGCGCGCGTGTGTGTGTGTGTGTGTGTGTGCGCGTGTTGGAGGGGATCCCTAATTTTTTAATGCCCTCTAGAAATTCCCCAAACCGCATATGGCACTCCAACATTCAGCGCATACGCAGTTTATACGGTTTGTACATCCAATGCATACTCTTTAACATAGTTTCCATATATCAATTTTGCTATTTTACTTTATAAGGGTTTATTATGTCTCTTACCCTATCTCTATTTTTTGTTTCCTAACAAACAGCCATGATTGTATCTTAAATTAAATAGAAGCCTATAATTACTGAAGTATTTGTACTTTCCATCTTCGACTTCAAATGCTATATATATATATATATATATATATATATATATAGCAAGCCCCTCTCTTCTAGGATTATAGCAAGCCCCTCTCTTCTCCATAATTTCCCACATCAAGAACTTAGCACGATCTATTAGAGGGTTGACGCAAATCAATGGCCAATCATTGAAAAAATAATTATCTTTTCATGAAACCATGCTTAGTAGTGGACCCCATTTTGATACTTAGATGATGGGATTAGCAATAGGCTGAGAGTGATTATTAGTGTTGATTAGGACTTATGTTTGTATCCTCTTAGACCTTAGTAATTATCCCCTACCTGAAAATTTTAGAGGAACATGGGGTCAACCTGGATGAGGTCCTGCAGACTCAGCCCTTTGCCTTGATATGGTGTAGCAATGGAGACTACAAGCCTTTTATAACTGAGGGTGATCCTCTCTCTGCACTCCCTCGCCCTTAAACAAGCTTTATCTGTTTTCCCCCTCCTCTCTGTTCTATGATCAGCTGTTGTTTCTGCTAGCATTGCTCCGACCTGCACCATCAAAGCCTAAGTAAGCAAGCGCAAATGGATTATTGAAAGTTATGGCACTACATATTTACCCATATACGTTTAGCATACATGATACATAAAACTTTCGATGTTTTAAAGATAAAACCAACAAGCCTTATAAATTACATATACGAAAGTTTTATGCATTATCCTGCAATCTGTTCTTCTAAGTAACTAAGCATCCATACTTGCATGGGGAAAAAAGGTAGAAGTTCGATGGTATTATTTGCGAGTGATAAATTTTTTGTTTGTATAATGTGTACTTTATAAGTTTCATGGTGTTTTCCGCGATTTTATAACGTTAAATTGTTTAATCTGAAAAAATTTGAAAGATTAGTCTAGTAAAGCAGGCTAATACGGCAATACATTTTATTGCAGGTAATATTCAACCACATTTCTTCAGAGCAGATTTACATCAGGTGGCTTCATAATTGAAAGGAACCATTTATAGGTTTCTTGATTCTTTATGTTATTACAGATATGTTTGCGTCACGGCCATCGGTCTTGTTTGCTAGTACTAGTGAATTTAAAATGGAGAAACAGCGACAAATAGCACCGTAAGAGCCAAAACACCACCAATTTTCTTATAACCAGCAAATACATACTTTTTCTAATGTTATTTCTGACTTGCCATTTCAGGGACCTTGCGGATTGAAGGAATGCAACCAGGACCTGATTAGTCTATATATTGGACTAGATTGTTTACTGGTTGATGTGATGTCTCTTGTTTAAATGATGTAATAAACAATTTGTGCTTGTGTAATTTCTTGTACAACGAAATGGTCTGCCAATTTGTATGTATTTCTGCACTGTGTCGAGTTATTGTATAGTTCTAAATTTTTTATATTTATTGTATTTAAGTTAAATTTATGTTAAAACTTTGTCAAGTAGCACTGTATAATCTGTTTATTGTAGCAGAGCATGGGGAATTTTTCTCAGTTTTTTGAGAAGTATAATCTAGCTAAGTTTTCAATGTGTTACAGTTACATACCGTATACTTTATAATATTGCAATTGAATACCATGAACCTAGTGTTGTCAAATAAATACCTTGAGATAAAGGGAGAACTCAGCTTCTTGTCTCCTTGTAAGATACCTGGATCTCTCAGTTCTTGATGGGCATCCTTTGATCAAACATTTGCTTGAATCTTCATCGTCTTCATAAAAGCCTTCACTTTTCTTCCTCTTCCTCATCCTCCTCTTTGTTCTTCGAGTTTCCGACTCGTTTCCTTCTCCGCTCGTAAACTCTTCAAGCGCCAGAGCTGAAGAAACAGCGGCTTTCGCGGCTTCTGCGGCTGCATTGGCAAGGCTTACAGCTTCAACTATTGAAACAATAGTGAAAGAATCATCTGAGATTATTGCATTTGAATTGGGCTTTGAGATTGGTGGTTGTGGGATTTGAATTAAAGAAGGCTTTGAGAGAAGTGATGATGAGTAGAGAGGAGGAAGTGACAGAGTTGCCTTGAGATTGCATGCAGGCATTGTTTTACTTGGTTCTGAGGGGTTGCTTGCTTTGTATCAAAGGGTATATTATCTCCCATTGAAAAGATATTTTTTTTCATTCTGTTTGTTTCTGTATGGGTGAGGAGAAGATAAGGCAGTCGAGTTGAGAATCCCAACACCCTTCATTTTCCTTCTTTCGAGTCTTCATAGCCCTTGTATGATATCAACAACAAAAACTATAACAAATTTCTATGTACGGAAATATTTAGAGTTAACTATATGAATCATTTTGTGATGCCAGCTCCATTTCAGTGATTAAATTAAATATTACGGGTTCCATCCACCCTTAGTTGTTTAGGCCGATTTCATTTTCATAATTCCATCCACCCTTAGTTGTTTAGGCCGATTTCATTTTCATAATGATTAGATATGTTTTACCTCGCATAGTTGATTGATTGTTATCTAATGCAATCCTCTTTCATAAGGGAGGGAAAAAGAAAAGAAATTACAATTCTGATACAGTTCAAAATTCAAATTAGCAATAAAATGTGAAAGTTATGGGACCAGGAAAACAAAGATCGAAAAAATTGCATGCGACACCTCACAAAAGTTAACAAAAATTGAATAAACTGTCGAGCTTCTCAAATCTGTCATGACATAAACCTTTCAACAACAATGAGAAATAATGTACAACATCAAACTACCATATCATTTGCATTATCTCTCTCCAGCATAAGAAAATCCATTAGACAAGCAACAAAAACAAGTTTAAACCGGAAAAATATTCTCATATTCCATGCTATATCCTAATTAACAGAAAATTCATCATAATCAGAGTTCTTGTTCATGGAAGCCGTTTTCTGTAGGGGCATCGTTCTGGACGCCGTACCCATGATAAGGAACCTCAATTAACGGTCGGGGAATCGGACGTTCACCAAAATCGTGAGGAAAACATTCAAAATTGGGACCAAAATTGAATCTGACTTCGCAATTAGGCTGATTAGGTAGCGTGTACATTGAAGCAGCTGGATAATATCTGCCACCCGAAAGGTCTTTGAATGCAACCCCTTGGCATTCTCCGTTCCTGAAGAAAGATATCTCACTCCCTGCATGTATACATGCTTGTATAGTTAATGAATATAGTTAATATTTGAATATGAGTAACTATATGAAGTTGGAGATTGTAGCGCATAGCAAGGATAACCAATACACATGAATAAACAGCACCAAATTCTCAAACTAAAAATTCTACAAAATTTAGGTTAATTGAATATAAACACCCTAATGCATACCTCGTCTAGCACTTATCATCACCATTCAATAGTTTTATTAGCACATAACAGAAAGTGGTATGACTTAGAACAGAATATAAACACCCTAATGCATACCTAGGATCAGTCTCGATATGACTTAGAACAGAATATTTTACTATATTGTTGTCTAACGCTAAGTTTTATGTATTAACAAACCAGTTAAAAGATCAAGGGTAATAATAGCCATAGGTATTGCCATGAGTCGCATGACATGGAACAGAAAATTTAATCAACCTGTTTGACCAACTTTAGGGTGTCATATGCTAACAAACCAGACAATTAAACAAAAAAAAAATCGCAAACCACCATGCCACCATATGGCAGAAGGAAATCTAGAAATGAGCATGTCCTTCCTCTACTCATCAGTTATTTTTAAAGTGGTATCACATGAATGTCTATGAAAAGATATGAACATTTTTACATTGTGCAACATGAGGACCAGGAAACAACAAAATACCAGTGGCTGAACAATTATATACTATTTGATCACATCAAGACCACAGCACTCATATCGAAGACAGTATAAATAGAGGACAAAATTCACAATTTAAATGAATATATCTTATTAATTTTCTTTAAGCTTATGAAATAATACTATATATTCCTATTTCAGATGAAAGTGGTATCCTGGTGTTTGACAAAGGCATAAGCTGCTAACGACCCTTGAAGGACACTTCATAAATCTACATTGACACTATGACATCGTCAAGATGGTATTACCATCTAATTATTGCTCTTTCTGTACACAACTTCTAAAGATCCATATATTCATCAATCTAATTGAATGTTGAGCTGAACTAGCACAATAGCATCGACAATTTAATGTTATTCGCAATGTAGGAGTTGAAAGAATCCTGACCCAGAATCAATTTCACACAATGGCACAATACCCCATGCCACAACCAAAACTAAAACGAGAATCCTGACCCAGAATCATTTGCACACAATGGTACGTTACCCATGTCACAACCGAAACTGAAGGAGACTTCAAACTTATTTTACATATATACTTAAAGAATCAATAAAAAAAAGTAAGGTAAATAAAACTCTAGGAAGGTTTTTTGGTTATGTTTTGCCTTCCGCCAACAGTGGCATCTCAGAATTTTTGGTTTTCTCGATTTTATGCATTTAACACATTCAGGAATCCCTAATTAGGATGCATAGCAGCCTAGACAACATTGTTTTTATTGAGATGTATAGTTTAGAGCACAATTACCTAAAAAAAAAACCTTGATAAATGGGTTTCTGACACAATGGACTATTAAAACACTCTCAAGAGAATTTTCAAATAATAGCAGGATCATATAGGATGGGTGTTTTCTATATCGATCAGAGGTTCAGCTTCATATCGGATGTGTGCATCGTGGATTTCCATATACCTTTCGACATATCAAAATTATAAAACGCTTTACACATATTTATAAACATATATCTAATGCATATAAGATACATGATAAAGTGTTAAACTTCATCTAATGATTTACCATACATTATAAGTCATCAAATTTCATCTATCTTTAGAGATTTATCAAAGGCACATAGAAGATTAATAATGCCAAAAAATAGATTTTAAATATAGAATTAAAAGACATCGATGTTGAATTAAAGCTATGTATGGTCATTATAACTACACTTATGTGAATCACTTCATTTCTAATAGTTTAGACAAAAGTTGTTTAGTTAATGAATATCAATTTAATGAAGTAAGAACTCACTTTTGTGTTGTCTGCTAGAGAAAGGAGAGAGAAAGAAAAGAGGTGACGACGATGAGTTTGGAGAGAGGAGAGAGGGTGAAGGCAGGTTTGGAGAAGAGAGGGGAGCAAGGAGCACGGACGGCCTTGAAGAGAGAGGAGGCGGCTTTTGCACTGCTGCTAGAGAGAAGAGAGAGGGGTGCCACTTGTATTGAAAAAGGTGAGAGACGTGGGCAGGTATTAAAAATTGGGATTTTTTTAATAAATAAATAAAGTTGAATTTTGAAAGTTTCCATCCGTTAAAAGGTATACTGCGACCCAAAATAACCCATCAAACCCGATATATTGAATTATAAAAGATATTTTGGACCAATACAAAACGGCTGATTAATTGAATAATATTTTTAAATATAAACCGATATTTAGGCAAAACGATGCACCTATTATTACTTGGATAGTATCACTAAGGGTCCCAAGACGATATATCATATATAGCACAGATTCCTGTATCCATATCAGATTCGTATTGAATGGCGGATTCTTTCAGGTTCGTCTAGAATGCTTGCGGAGCTCCCTTTGGCATATTCTAAAAACTTATATTAGATAATAGACGTAGCAAACATGAATGACCAACTAAAACATCAACTACCAATTGTTAGTTATATGTATGCCCTAGAGGCCATTACTGTACATAGGATGTATATTGTAGTGGATGCTGGGACATATATAGGGAGGACTTTCTTGCTCGACATGATAGTATGCTATCTGGTTGACCTTTACCTTAACGTGTACACTGTTTGTCTCTCTGTTACATGTTGGTAAAGCCCTTAGGATCTGTACTTGACTACCTGGACTATGATGCGGATCAAACTAGTGGGGACATGGTAGTCCATAAGTACATCCTTCAAAGTCCCTAGTCGTGGGTGTATCGAGACGGGGCATCGATATACCAGAGTAGACTAGCGTATACCTTCTCGACCCATACAGATGGGCGATGGATGATCCCATATCCATTGGTGTTTGACATCAGAGATGATATACGGGTGCTCAGTAGAGACTGGGTACACTGGACGGACTCGCCGAGAACTCCCAGATGGTATTATACCTCACGTCAGATGGCAGTTCTCTGGTGACACTGGTACAGAGTAGTCTGTTGACCCGAGATCGTCATAGAGTCTCGTGTGGTTCCCACTGTGCTTTGATTTTCATCTTACCACGTCCAAGAGGACGTGCAAAACGGTGGTTTTTGGGTACAGTCCCGAGTCACATGGAGGCAATGAGCGATAGGAGGGGATTCGTCTCTCCCGGTATATGGGGGTTGATGTTGCGCTGTGTTCGATTGGCTATAACAGGAAATCCCTGGCCAGGGTTGCTGAGATTTACTGGTAAGTGTTACCAGTAGTTTCTCGAACAGTTATAGACCTCATATCGACACGACTTATTGAGCTATTGGGGTCTGACGTATACCACCCCTAGGCGAGATATGCGACATATCAGACGATCAGACCGGACTGTACGGTAGTGTTACTGGTCGGATTCACTGGAGTGTGAGCGGGCTTGCTCGTCGATCTTCAGATCGCTCAATACCCGGGTGGCCGTTACGTTTAGCAGACCGCTTGCGGCTTGTGGGTGTTTGATATGATCATCGCCTGCTGCCGGCGTATTGACGAGTCTTTAGAGTCCTACACAGAGGTTTCCTGGCTCAAGCGAAACGAAATAGGAGCGCATATGAGATATGTGCGGGACCGAGAATAATGCGTGTATATGATACCGCATTCTATTCTCGCGATAAATATATCGAATGGTTGTATGCGATATAACCTAGTTATCGATTCAAGCGTTGATTCGATAAGCCGATATATTGGATACCAGTCGGTTATGTGCGCATGACCGGATCATTGAATCAAGTGTTGATTTAATGATTTAATGCATATTTATATATTTGATATATTGCTTTGCATCAACTAGTATCGGTTTACTTAAGATGGATTTTCTCGCTCGGGTGTGCACATTACATATGCGATATGATTTTGTGCACTTAATTGTATCATGTTTGATGATACAAGTTTACTTGGTTAAGTGCAAAGAATAAACCATGGTTAAAAGAATGGTTAGGGTTTTATTTTCCATTACTTATTTATTCATTTATTTATTTGTTTATTCACTTTGGAAAATAAAAAGAAAAGAGAAAAGAATGGTTGCTAGATTTGGAGTTTAGTTGAAGCTTCATGAAGCTTTGATAAAGTCAACCATACTTATCTCATCCTTAACCCTAACCATTCACACTAACCATGATTCATTCTCTACACTTGACCATGGTTAGAATTATGATAAGAATTCATTTTCTTTTTCTATTTCTATTATTCTTATCATAACATTTATCTTCTTCTTCTTCATTCTTCAAGTGAAGAAAAGCAAGGTCCATCAATGGTGATTGTTGGAAATGAGTGAGAAATCCAATTCTAAAGTCTACCCACTTCCTATTTCTTCATCCTCTACCTCTTGCCAAGTAGTAGAGTGTGTTTCCTTCACAACTTTTCACGGTTTGGTGAAAGTGGAGCTTGATTCATCGATGCCTCGACGTAGATCATCTTAGGCATGGACATCGACGACCTAGCTTGCCCATTCTCCGACGAAGCCGACTCTAGAGCCCGGATTTGATTTGGACAGCGGAGACGACATCGTTGCGGAGCCGTGGAGGTGGAGCACCGGATCTACAAAGGTTGTATTTCCGTATTCTCTTTAGCTAAGTTGTTAGCTAGCTTTCTTTTCGCCTAGACATCTAGTTATCGATCCGTACACTAGGGTTTGTAGGCACCATAATTTTGAAATTGCCATGGTTGATGGCTTGGGAGACCTCACTAGCGTGCCTAGGAACCCTGCAGTGGTATCAGAGCCTAGCTAGAGCCTTAGGCGAAGCGTAGACGGAGTTTGAAGTCCGATCGAACCGAAATCCGATTTCCAAATTGCTCTCTGTACTTTTTTGTAAAATGTGGATTTTTGCAAATTAAAAATATGCAGAAAAATCAGCAGGTAAATCTAAGAATTACGATGCAAAAATTACCTAATGATCTTTCTAAAGTGCGGCGGAACCGCGGCATTAGCGTGCTAATGCGGCCCTTCCGCCGCCGTTTTGTCTTATTAGGCACTCAATTTTGCACAGTAACTCCTATTTTTCAGTGCTGGTTTTCCTGGGAATTTTTAATCTGAAATAAAGAGTTGAGTATTTTGGGTTGTATTGGGAGTTCATATATTCGATCGGATTGTCAAACTTTGTCTATGTGTCGTTCCGGATAATTTCTTGAATATGTTAAAAAGTTCGACCGGATATAAATACCCAATTTTTCCCCTGTCGGGAAATTTCCAAGTGTTGGATTTTTCCGTAGTTTAACGACGTTCTAAGTAGTGCAAGTAACGCGATGGTCCCTCTAGAAGACACAAACCTTAACTCGATTATGTGACCGTCTTGAACTGCCCTTTGAACCTTCGGGTTTGGGGCAGTACGACGTGCCACATGTGAGGCGTTGGCTTGACCCTTCTACGGCTGGACCGTTGGTACTGAGGTACGAACTAAATGTTGTTAGACTTATTTCATGTGTTGATCTGTATCGGGAAAACTTGGGTGTTCGATTGTTCGATCGGAAAGTTTAACATTTTCTATTTATCTGGAATGGGATACAATAATTGGAATTCACAAATAGTTATGTGATAACTAAATGAATATTATAAACGTAGCAGTTTAGTCTCACTTGATCGGTTGCCACGGAATTTTGATGTGATCAAAAGTCCGTCGCAATCACGTAGCGTACGCGGATACTCGCCGGGTAAACTTAATAGACAGCCTCACTCCATAGCCCCGACCAAGTGACTGTAGGAGAACCCCGTCGCCGAAAGCATCCGTCCGGGTGCTCGCGGTAGCGGTGTTCCGCCTTGGTGCACTTCGTCGACGGTAACGGGGGTGCGGCCGTCTACTGAAGTTTGCGACGAGCATTCGATCAGGATGTCGGGAATCTTGTTGAATTGCCCGACTTGATATTGAAAAGTGTTTTCGATTTTGAGACTAAAATGCGGGGTTTATAATTGTTAGGCATGTGATGTCTAAGTAATTCATTTGGTCAGGCATGCGATGTCTGAGGTGGTTGCGGATTCCAACTGTTGTAGTTTTACACTTTCTTTTCTGTGACCGTAAGTGTAATATGTGATATCGCCGGTTTCGTTGCTATATGTCAACGACAATTGGGATGGACATATTTACTTACGTTGATGACATGTGATGTTATGTGTTGCTGGATATGGTATATTGGATCGTCGTGTTTGAATAGCCGGGGGTTTTTATGTGAGATGAGTGTTTTTCATTTTCATTCATGTAAAAACTTGTATATAATATTCTTTTATTGGGGCGCTTCCAGGTTGCGGAAGTTGTCACCGTTTGTATATTATTTACTTTTCCGCACTAGGATAGGCCCAAGGAGGGGAGCACAAGTAACCGGGTTCTGGAGTCCAGTGGGAGACCAACTCGAGGAGTCGAGTCCGGGTCTCCTAACTCCAGAATTGGTAGGGTTGCTTGCCGCTCTCGTAGGGGTCTAGGGGTGTGGGTTTGGTTATTCATCACGACCGTGGAATCCGTGTTTTATACTGGCTCGTATTGAAAACACGGACGTCCTAGTATATCCAATATTTCATATGTTTCTTCTGCTGCGATATCTGTGATGTGATCATGTGATGTTCTATGATAGATACAGTATATAGTATATATGATATATTATATAGACGTTACTTATGTTTTACACCCGTGCTAGCCCTGCCCCGCTCTGTCGTTAGTTACCTAACCTAACGGTGCACGAGGGGACATCGAGGCGAATGCGGATGGCATAAGTGTACGTCGTATTTATCTGTGATGTTTAGGTACTTAAATGATTGGACTTCATTAATGTGATTAATGAAATAAAAGAAACCTAAGATGTTGTAGAATCGAATTTCAAAATAAAACAGGTAGCTACAGTTCTTGCTTTGCATAGCGGTATATGTGATATATCCTGCACCTTATTCGATGAGGAAAAGACCGAGATCCCTTCACCGGGAGTGATTCCTTTAGCAATAACTGGCAAATTCTACACACTCGGTTTGTCTTTTGATTGCTTTTAAGAGTTTTTGCTTTGCACAGCGATATATATGATATATCCCGTACCTCATTCGACGAGGAAAGGACCGACGATCCCTTCACCGAGAGTGACTCCTTTAGCAAAACTAGAAAAGCCTCAAAAGCACTCCATTTTAAAATTCATTCGATCCAACAACGATATCAAGTTCATTACGCAATAGGTTTTCAGAAAAACCTGTCGTAGCCCTCCGTCATTTCAGATATGTACTGGTTAGTATTCGTGCTGCGTTTGTTGACCTCTGTCAAGGCGCAGTGTGCGGTAGCTGATTAGTGCTTATCTGCATAAGCATATGATGTGATTGATTTAGGGTAGTCGTGCGACCTTGTTGACCTCTGTCAAGGGTCGTGCGGGTGGGTTTACTTCAATCAGGAAATGACGGGTTGAACTTGACTAGCAGCCTATGGTTTGTTGACCTCTGTCAAGGTCATAGGACGCTAGGGGCAAAACATTATCGGGAATTTCAAGTGTTGAAATTTGTAATGAGATTGCATACCTTCTATGAGATAGTTGGATCCCGATACCCGCTGCGAGTAAGAGTTACTCCTGGGAGAGTTTTATACATTACAATTAGCCGATCAAGTAGGTGTCTAGAAAGGTGTCAACGGGGTTACGCCTCTGGGAAAACGAGGTTTACATTAATTAGGTTCGTGCGAAAGCACGGGGGACCTCCCTCAAAGTACCGACACTGGCCTGGCTGAAAGATTGGCGAACTTGTAGTGTGTAATTAATCCCGGCTAGTCTTTCCTTTTAGGGTTTGAAGGAAGATTTGATAAAAAGCAGTGGGAGCCATCCTGATTAGATAAAATAATAACCAATCTATTCTTGAAAGAGCGCACGCTGAGTGTTTTCTTCTCTCTCTCCAGGTAGCGACCATATCACGCCTTAATCAAGATAATAATACGGAATATTGACCGAACCCGCTTGTTATACTGAGTTGGGGAACGTTGGTCCCGCTCCAACTTATAATTGTTATAAGACAGAGCAGGAAATTGGGGATTACCAGAATTCTCGTGCCGCCAAAACGAAGAGAGTGCATGCTGATGCATCATCTTCGGGTGTGTTCATTACAGAGAACTGTTTCTCAGTATCCTTTACGTCCTGGGTATGTGATACCAGATCAGGATCCCAGATATGTAATCTGTTACATAGGGCTACAGAAAGGTAGAGAACTGAGAACGGGTGATAAGTTTCATGAGGCAGAAAACGGGGCAAGTGTTGCAGCCAAGTCTGTTGGTCACTGTCACCCTGTATTACCAATACATTGATTCTGAACGAATGTTATTAGATACCGAACCTGATATACAAAATCATGTCAGTCTCTTTATTAGTAAAGAAATGATAAAATTTTGTATTGTTGGATAATGTTTTGAACATTTCCTATATCAAAAGTTGATCGGATCAGGCACGTTATCTAAAAGCATTAATGTTCTAAATCAAACTACAGTTTTTAGTGTATGGAACACACACAAGAGGAAGAGTTCAGAAATGAACGAATCCTTCTTGAGGTATTGTAGACTAGGTCAGATCAATGTGACCCGACTGGCTAGAGTTACATATAGATGTATATTTAAATCAGTTTGAATTTACATCTTGTAAAACTCGCCAGTCATGTCACAAAGATAAGATGACCATAGCTCTGTTTATTGGAAACAGAGAAAGAGTTAGTGAACTCTTGGGATGATACATGTTGATGTATGTAAGGTCCCATGTCTACAAATACCAAGACTGGTTCTTTTTACTTCATTACATTCTCTGATAATCTTTCGAGATTCAGACCCATGTTCCTGTTGAAACACATGTCCGAACCTTTTAAGATATTCACAGAATATAAGTTAGAAGTAGAGAACCAAAATACGGGTATAAGTATTATGTCCTATGATGAGATCAAGGAGGAGAATACTTGAGCACGGAATTCCTGGACCATTCTAAAGGGGAATGAGATTCTCTCTCAGCATTACTCCTCCGTATACACCATAGCACAATGGTATATCGGGGCGGAGCAGATACACCCTATTTGATATGGTGTGCTCTATGATGAGTATTACTGAGTTACCTATTTCCTTTTAAGGGTTATGCACTTGAGAAGCTGCATACCTATTGAATAGGTTCGAATCAAATCAGTTGCCTACCACTCCATATGAGATATGGAAAGGGAAGAACCCATGTCTTAAGTTAGTTAAGATTTGGGGTTGTCCGGCCTATGTTTAAAAGCAAAATCCGGATAAGCTCAAGGCAAGGTCTGTTATGTACAACTGGAAAGGTTCCAGCTATGCAAACTATAGATGATGATTTGATAGATCCAAAGAATTCAGTAGATTCCAACGAACCTCGGCCTCTCCGCCGATCTAGTAGGGTTCCTCACCCACCTGAGAGATACTTCGGTTTCTCTATGACAGTGGGAGCGAGGATTGCATCATGAGATGATGACCCAACTAGTTTCGAGCTGGCCATCAGGAGTATGACTCTGTAAGAATGGCTGGATGTTTAGCGATCTGAGATGGAATCCTTATACGCCAACAAAGTATGGACGTTGGTTGCTATATCTGAAGGGTTAAATCCCCATCAGGAGCAAGTATATCTTGAGAAGATTACTTGGTGTAGATGGAAAAGTTGAGACTTTCAAAGCTAGACTTGTTAAAAGTTTGCATCATTGACCAGGTACGGATAATGATGAAACCTTTTCAAGTAGCTATGCTTAAGTCCATCCAGATCCTACTTGCCACGGCTACATACCATGACTGCGATATCTGGTGGTTGGGTGTCTTGACTGCTTTTCTAAATGATGATTTAGAAGAGAGCGTCTATAAGTACACAGCCAGAGGGCTTCGTAGACAGTGGGAGCAGCGGAAACGTGTGCAAGATGCTTTATGGGATAAAGCAGGCATCGCGGAGTTGGAACATCTGTTTTGATGAAGCGGTCAAAGAGTTTGACATCATCAAAATGGTGGATGAACCTTGTATATACAAAAAGGTAGTAGGGAGTATGGTGACGATCCTCGTAGAGTACGTGGATGACATACTCTTGATAGGGAAGGAGTTTCCTATGCTGCGCTCGGTCAATCTCCGTTTATCACAATGATTCTCCATAAAGGATCATAATGATTCCTACTAACTCCTGGATTTTGGATCTATGAGATAGATCTAAATGCATGTTAGGATTCTCACTAGTTGTAGTGAGATGGTATCAAACGATCCTGGGGAGAATCACTGGAAGGGTTCCAGGGTGATAAAGACGACTGAAGGTCAGTCACAGGCATTGTCTTTACCCTCAGTAAAGGGACGGTATGTTGGAAGAGTTCCAAACTAGATACCGTGACATACTAGACGATAAAGGCTGGATACATCGCTACTTAAGATGCTACCCTAGAAGCTGTTTGGGTGTATATTGGTTCATGAGATGAACTACGTTCCCACCATTGTGTGACAATGGAGTTGTGGCTTATGCCAAGGAACGCCGGTCCCATCAGTGATCCAGACATATTCTAAGGCAGTATCACTTGATCATGGAGATGGTTGATCTCCAGGGAGATCGAGGTTTGGAGAGTAGACTCAGAGGACAACACAGCGGATCCACTCACAAAGGCCTGTTCCCAGAGAGAGACTTTCATGGGATGGTTGAGTATGAGATACTGCAACCACTGCTACAGATGGCCCTAGTGCAAGTGGGAGATTGTTAGTTATATGTATGCCCTAGAGGCCATTACTGTACATAGGATGTATATTGTAGTGGATGCTGGGACATATATAGGAAGGACTTTCTTGCTCGACATGATAGTATGCTATCTGGTTGACCTTTATCTTAACGTGTACACTGTTTGTCTCTCTGTTACATGTTGGTAAAGCCCTTAGGATCTGTACTTGACTACCTGGACTATGATGCGGATCAAACTAGTGGGGACATGGTAGTCCATAAGTACATCCTTCAAAGTCCCTAGTCGTGGGTGTATCGAGACGGGGCATCGATATACCAGAGTAGACTAGCGTATACCTTCTCGACCCATACAGATGGGCGATGGATGATCCCATATCCATTGGTGTTTGACATCAGAGATGATATACGGGTGCTCAGTAGAGACTGGGTACACTGGACGGACTCGCCGAGAACTCCCAGATGGTATTATACCTCACGTCAGATGGCAGTTCTCTGGTGACACTGGTACAGAGTAGTCTGTTGACCCGAGATCGTCATAGAGTCTCGTGTGGTTCCCACTGTGCTTTGATTTCCATCTTACCACGTCCAAGAGGGCGTGCAAAACGGTGGTTTTTGGGTACAGTCCCGAGTCACATGGAGGCAATGAGCGATAGGAGGGGATTCGTCTCTCCCGGTATATGGGGGTTGATGTTGCGCTGTGTTCGATTGGCTATAACAGGAAATCCCTGGCCAGGGTTGCTGAGATTTACTGGTAAGTGTTACCAGTAGTTTCTCGAACAGTTATAGACCTCATATCGACACGACTTATTGAGCTATTGGGGTCTGACGTATACCACCCCTAGGCGAGATATGCGACATATCAGACGATCAGACCGGACTGTACGGTAGTGTTACTGGTCGGATTCACTGGAGTGTGAGCGGGCTTGCTCGTCGATCTTCAGATCGCTCAATACCCGGGTGGCCGTTACGTTTAGCAGACCGCTTGCGGCTTGTGGGTGTTTGATATGATCATCGCCTGCTGCCGGCGTATTGACGAGTCTTTAGAGTCCTACACAGAGGTTTCCTGGCTCAAGCGAAACGAAATAGGAGCGCATATGAGATATGTGCGGGACCGAGAATAATGCGTGTATATGATACCGCATTCTATTCTCGCGATAAATATATCGAATGGTTGTATGCGATATAACCTAGTTATCGATTCAAGCGTTGATTCGATAAGCCGATATATTGGATACCAGTCGGTTATGTGCGCATGACCGGATCATTGAATCAAGTGTTGATTTAATGATTTAATGCATATTTATATATTTGATATATTGCTTTGCATCAACTAGTATCGGTTTACTTAAGATGGATTTTCTCGCTCGGGTGTGCACATTACATATGCGATATGATTTTGTGCACTTAATTGTATCATGTTTGATGATACAAGTTTACTTGGTTAAGTGCAAAGAATAAACCATGGTTAAAAGAATGGTTAGGGTTTTATTTTCCATTACTTATTTATTCATTTATTTATTTGTTTATTCACTTTGGAAAATAAAAAGAAAAGAGAAAAGAATGGTTGCTAGATTTGGAGTTTAGTTGAAGCTTCATGAAGCTTTGATAAAGTCAACCATACTTATCTCATCCTTAACCCTAACCATTCACACTAACCATGATTCATTCTCTACACTTGACCATGGTTAGAATTATGATAAGAATTCATTTTCTTTTTCTATTTCTATTATTCTTATCATAACATTTATCTTCTTCTTCTTCATTCTTCAAGTGAAGAAAAGCAAGGTCCATCAATGGTGATTGTTGGAAATGAGTGAGAAATCCAATTCTAAAGTCTACCCACTTCCTATTTCTTCATCCTCTACCTCTTGCCAAGTAGTAGAGTGTGTTTCCTTCACAACTTTTCACGGTTTGGTGAAGGTGGAGCTTGATTCATCGATGCCTCGACGTAGATCATCTTAGGCATGGACATCGACGACCTAGCTTGCCCATTCTCCGACGAAGCCGACTCTAGAGCCCGGATTTGATTTGGACAGCGGAGACGACATCGTTGCGGAGCCGTGGAGGTGGAGCACCGGATCTACAAAGGTTGTATTTCCGTATTCTCTTTAGCTAAGTTGTTAGCTAGCTTTCTTTTCGCCTAGACATCTAGTTATCGATCCGTACACTAGGGTTTGTAGGCACCATAATTTTGAAATTGCCATGGTTGATGGCTTGGGAGACCTCACTAGCGTGCCTAGGAACCCTGCAACCAAAAATAATAAATATTTTGTACTTTTCTTTTAGATTTGTTGATATAATAATTTTTGTTAACACATATATACTTTATACAACAAAAGCTTAGCAGATCCTGACAAATCATACCCTTAATTTTTGCAAATCCAACTCGTATGTCTCGTAACCGTATCCAAACCCGTGCCACATAGTTTGAAACAATGCTCTTAAGCAGAGTTAAAGGTACGCAAAAATAAGCATCTTCCTCAAACATGTTCTGATTATAATTATCTACTTGCATGCTAACACTGGTAACATATTGGATAGATATGCTCTATCATACACCTCAAAGCGTCAAGCCTACAAATCCATTATTACCTTTCTCGAAACAAGAATACCCTTTCTTTATGCAACCTCGTGATTATTTGCAGCATCAATGGCTTGCTAGGGGCAAGCCCATATTGGAGCCACGTCAATAGTGCCACTTAAATAGAAAATGTAACCCTTACAAAAAATAAAATAAAACAGAACAGTAAACCTGCTGTTTGACAAGCCTCTATTTTTATTTTTATTTTGGACATTTGACAAGCCTCAAGTACATACCACATCAATGTGGGCCATGTCAGTTGCCTCCAGCCTTACAGAGTCTGCTCAAGAGATACCATGTTGATAGCCTAAATTACACTTATATTACGTAGGTTAGGGATATTCTTCACATTGGAAATTAGAAGTTCTATTTTGAATTTGAAAGAAATAAATTATTCAGGCCTGTTTTCATGCATGTTATCTCTAATTCATTAGTAGATGAGATTTCAACCTTTGCCTCTCAATTGTCTCCAGCACCCCAATATAATTGAATGTTTATAATGTGAGCATTTACAAATCAAAAATAAACATACACAAAGGAAGAGCAACCCCGATTTCTAGTAGTATCTAGCTACAATGAAGAAAAAGCATATACAAATCACTACACGAAACCAAAAATGGAAAAGGTTAACGTGAAATTAGAGACAACTCAAAGGATGTTCTTGAGTGTTACAGTAAGAAACAATATGTATCTAAGATTTGCCCTCACAAGGTCAAAGAAGTCTGAAGCACAGACTTGAAGGATCCCAAAAATTTTTATTAATAAAAAACAGATGGAGCTCACAACTAATGAATTAGGACATATTATTCAAAAAGTTAAGAAGAGTAACCCAAATATTTTAAATCGACCAATTTAATCAACATGTGTGTCATTGAAGGAATTAAAAAGAAAGGTCCTCTTGATCATGGCCTGTGATAATATTCCAGAAGACTTGCTGATAGAAAATTCTACATGACTGATACCTTAGCTTAAACTCATGTAACCGAGAAACTCTCTGAATCAGACAAAATTTGAGAAAATATAAACAGGAAAACATAATAAAGTTTCTACTCTCCAAGGTAGGACTCTATATCACGTGCAAAGCTAAAGATCCAAAGAAAACAAATAAACAGAGGACATGCTTACTTAATTGCCTGAAATAATCCTTTCTAAAGTGCTCTGGGGTCTCATTGTCTGAAATAAAAATGTGTGGTGACACAATTGCAGCATAGAATGAAAGTGAGGAGATTTCAACAAGCTCTGGAGAATTTAGTTAAGTTAGACAAGATATCATAATATCCCCATCAATTATCTTTGTGCCCATATGTTTCAATTATTTTAAGCAATAATGGTAATAGATCTTTTGTAGTTTTCCTTCCAAACATTATTCCTTGGGATCTCACAAGGGGATATCGATGTCGTGAGCTTGTTGTCATCATTACTTCAACCAGGGCGCTAAACCAAAGCAAGCATGTGTTCCTCGTCATTCTTTTGGGACGTGTGTAATCAAATATTTTTAAGAACTGCCTGTAGATCATATTTATTATTTTCAGTACTCTGGTAAGAACTTAATACTGCATAATGCAATCTTAGATCAAAGCTAAACGCTCACACAACAGTACACAATAAGATGAACTTTGTTCTTTTAATAAAATAAAGAAAGCTTTGATCAGAGCTGTGTGCCAGTGCATTTGTCTAGAATACTGTTTAAGAAATGTTACAGCTTTGATCTAAAACAGATGAATGTTAGTTTGTTGCAGGAGTTTGATCGTGCATGACTAATAAAGATAAAGAATAGATCCCAAAGCAAGCAATTTTGAAGGAAAGTACCCAGTGCATTTGCCTAAATAAAGCAAAAGTTCATCAGCATCTAGCCATGAACAAAATACATCCACAAATATCTTTAATAGCTAATATGATTATAAAGACACAAGAAAATGTAAAACTAATATTACATAGATAGTATTCCTCATTCAAGAAAACATACAGCAAACAACAGGAACTATAAGAGCAATTCTAGTTCACAAACAGGCAAGAAATGAAAGGAAATGCATTTCGATACAATGTGTTTGCCAATACAAATGGAATCAAACAACCTTGCATATGATCCCTTCAATCAAATATAACAAAATAAATGTTCCAATATTAATTACACCAAAAAGGTTATTATAACGAATGAAACTACCCTGTCTCGTAAATGCTTAAAAAGGTTTTCCAATAACAGATATTTGAATGAACTTTCCAAAAAATTCATAGAACGTGTTTTGTTTCCTATTTATCTACAAGCTTTGGTTCTTTCATAATAGCAGAGAATAGTCTATTTCTAATTTCAATAGTAAGCTACAAGCTTTGGTTCTTTCATAATAGCAGAGAATAGTCTATTTCTAAATTTCAATAGTAAGCGGCATCCCAAAACCTACAGACCGTATTTGATATGTCTGAACCATTATAAATGCAAGTTTTAATATGAATTTTTTGTTATTTTAGCTAAAAACAATAATAATACCACAGTATCTACTATTAGGTATCAATTTCCAGTTAATTAACAAATTGGGCCCAATTAAAGTATTCTAAACAATCAGCTTCTTCAGAGTTGAATTTGCATCTCAGGTCATTCGCGACATTGTAAGAATAGAAGGGAGATGAACATATAGATGTGTGATGGTTTTAAAGAAACAATACATGTATTTATATCTAGACGTGTATTTTTGTTTAAGCATTCATATTTAACTCAATCCTTCAGAACATACATGAAAACATAATAATGTTGTTAACTAAATCAAATAAGAATTACTATAATCATTCTAATATACAAGGAACTGAAACTCACCAGGCACAACTTTCGGTAAATCATCTTTGCCGTCAGCTGCATACATATACTTCTGGCCCTTATACAAAACCAAATGCGGGGGCTTTGGCACATACCTTCCCCCATCTGGCAAACTTATATAGAACCCAATTACGTCCCCTTCTCCATACCCTTCCTCCCCATACCTCTCCCTCAATGCCTTGTGCACCTTACTCCCATCAACATCTCTATACCCAAACCCATGCCCATCGTACCCCACTGGGGCCTGCAGATCTGCCTTCTGCATTGCCCATCCCAATCTCGTGTGCCCTGTACTACCTGTTGGACGTTTAAGTAAACTTAGTCGAAAAGGCAAAGACAACAAGCTATTGTTATTTCCATTAAGAAGCAAGAAAATAATGAGAATTATATTGGAAATAAGAGTAGCTTTTTTCTTTAAAAAGAAGGCAATGAATGAGTATTATCTTATTTTCTAATCAATGTTGCATAGCGAAAATAGCACACTACGTAGCATAGCGTGATCATTTTGCTACGTAGCACGCCAACATAGCACATTTACAAACTAGCGTACGCTATTTTCATAAGAAAATTGCGTACGCTACATAGCATGCAGCATGCTATGTAGCTTAAGCTATATTGCAAAAGAATTTTAATGGAAAGTTTATTATATTAAAAAACCAACCCGAGCCGATGGAGAGCTCTTTAGTTTCTAGACTTCTAGTGTCTTTTGGATATTTTATCAAGCATTTTGTATGATCTTAAAGTTCGTGTGATAGGTCTTATGGTGTTCGAGTAGCTATTGTTTATGTTATTTTGTTTCCTAAGTACTTTTGTTAATTTGAATGTCTACTTTTATTCTATACATTTAGAACGGATATATAATTGTCTTATGAACTATTGACGATGGATGAGAATCGTGAATTTAGGGATTAAACTTTAGGAATATTATTGGTATAACTTTTTAGATTTTATAAAAAATATTTTATACTATTTTTGCTATTTTTCATATTTAGTATAACTAAATTTATATTTTTAAATTAATATATCAATAAACAATATAGCTTACGCTATTTGCGCTTTTTGCCATGCGGAGTCGGAATCCTACGCTATATGCTATCGCTATTTTCAACATTGATTCTAATATGCAAATATCATAAATAGATGTAGTGAGTAAAGTAGAAATTTAAACTTTAATCCATATAACAAGATCAATAGAATAAACTTTGATAAAACCGAAAACGTATATATAGTGGATAATAGAATTACAAACATTGTAACTTGGAAAAAGAGATCGGCATCCACATCGTTATAATCAGTCACCAAATCTCTTCAGCCGAAAAGGTTTCAAAACTCTGTTTAGATTTTGTTATAAAATATTTACTGAATTCATTTATTTTAATTACTTCATCTGTTTCAGTTTATTGATGTTTTTAGACTATTGCACACGAGTTAAAGCAAAGAAGTAACTCCGATTAAACGACAATAAAAACTCAACAGTCTCATATTACCCTCCTCCTTTAATTAATAGAGTAACTGAACATTTAGGGCCATTTTAGGTAATCTATACATTACCAGTATGTCATTAAGTATGCCATTAATAATTCTTCTCTACCTTGAAAGAAGATGCATAATATTTGGGGGGAAAAGGACGGGGAACGCGCAGGGTGGGGGCTGGGTGGTAAAAGGAAACACCGGCATCATTTGGCAACATAATTTACAAAACCACAATCTCGTTTAAGTTAGACTGGAAACTATGGTTTGCATGTGTGCAACAGTTTTCTTAAAGCACGAGTATGTTCAAGATAGAATGGAAACTAGGATTTATGTGTGTGACTACAGTTTTTTGGATCATGCATTTGTTTAAGATTAGGTGACACAATTTCAATCTTGAGTTGTGAAAACTTTTCAAGGCCTCATTTGGCAATGAGGTTGTGGTTTCCGAAACCAGTGTTTTAAAAGACGGAGACATGAGACGAAGCGTTCGTCTCTCAGCTAGGCGGGCGTTAGCCCTCGAGACGTAAGACGTCACGATTTTCGTATTTTTATTAATTATAAATACAATTAATAAAGAAAATTCAAAATATAAGATAATATTATAGTCTTGCTTCAATCATATACCAAAACAAATATTTCCTTAACATAATAACTTATAGATATTAGTTAATATTTAATAATAATATAATTTTATAGTGTAGCTTTAATTTTTAAATTATCAATGACTACTGAATTTTTGTTTACTTACGTAGGGACAAAAAAGAAGAAAGAAAGAAATGTTTTGTGCTGCCTTATTAACCCAAAGGCTAAAGCCAAAGTCCAAACCCAATAGCATATCCCTTTGTAACTCTCTTATTACAGCACCACAAAGAAAAAAAACCCAGTGCTTTCTTGTGTGGGTTCCCTGCGCCGCCAACAATGGAAGAACGAATCTTTCCTCTCACGGCACCTTCGATCCTCGCCTTCTAGTCTCGATCTCGCTGCCAACTTGCACAACACCTTCGATTCTCGCCTCCTAATTTCAATTTCGCTGCCAATTTGCAATCTAGAAGACAATCCATAATTCAGATTAGAATTTAAGTTTTTCTATTTTTTTTCCAAACAAAAAAAGCGTACGTTTCACAATTGAAGCGTACGCTTCGTCCGCCTCAATAAAGCCTCGCAAATAAAGCGTACGCATCAAAAGAAGATCTCATCTCTTCTCTGCGCTCCAGGACAAAACCTTATCCAGTCGCCTTGAGGCGCGCCAGAAACGCCTTCAAAAACACTGCTTGAAACCATAGTTTCCTAGGATTTAGAAGCCCAACTCCAAAATTGAAACTTTGTTGTTATAGACCAACCAAAATGAATTTTCCAAAACTGGGGTTTGTGTGGCCCCAAAGTCCACAAACCCTTACCTTTTGAATCTCTACTATTATCAGAGTTTCAAAATGTTTCAAATACGTAAGCTTAAGCTTTTATGCCTGTTGGAATAGTTTAGACTATATTGTTATTAGAGTACACCGTACCATAATATGATATTTAAGTATCAAGTAATTGTAATCTCTATATAAAGAGACCTTTGGTCCTATAATAAAATCTCTTTTTCTCCTCTCTTTCAACTTTAACAGGGTATCAGAGCAGGAGGATCAATCGTGTCCGTCATATTGAACGTCACATGCAATAAAAGTAAGATACTAAGGTTTACTCAAGCTCTATACTTTTTTTTAATGCATGAATCCTGCTGCTTTCAAGTGATCGATGTGGTAGGATGCAGCGAGATGTAGAGGGATCGATGCAATGATGTGAGGACACAACGAGATGCTAGGGGATCGATGCGAGGACGCAGCGAGATGCGGTGATGCGAGGATGCAGTAGGATGCAGAGGGATCGATGCGGTGATGCAAGGACGATCGATGCAGAGGGATCTAGGAGTCGAGGTATCTGCAGTGCGGTGCGGTGTAGATCTTGGTGCAGTGCGAGGCAGAGGAAGGGAGCGATCTGGTGCGGTGCAGATCTGGTGCGGTGCGAGGCAGATCTGGTGTGGTGCGAGGCGAGGCATATCTGGTGTGGTGCAAGACAGATCTGGTGCGAGGCAGATTTGGGGACAAGGGCTGCGAGGTAGGAGGAAGGAGGGCTGCGGGGGATGAGTTTTTTTATCCGGAAGAAAGTTGTTGAAAAGAAAATCGATCTTCATCATGTTTCTACTCATGTACAGATTGCACATATGTTGACGAAACCTCTTCCAAGGCCCGCATTTGTTCATCTATTATCCAAATTATACATCACTGATATCTATACTCCATCTTGGAGGAGTGTTGGAATAGTTTAGACTATATTGTTATTAGGGTACACCATACCATAATGCTTGGATATCAACTAATTGTAATTTCTATATAAAGAGACATTTGGTCACATAATAAAATCTCTCTTTCTCCTCTCTTTCAACTTTAACAATGCCAAACACCACCTTAACTTACAAACCGGGGTTTGTTGCCATTAAAAGAAAGTTGTTTTGTGTTATAAGAAAACATCAGAAGCTCCAAATTCATCCCCGGTTTGGGAAACTCCGTTTGGGTTGCTAGACGAACCACATTTTCGACAATATTTGGAGTTTGGCGTCCAAAATCCCTACATAAGCAGCAAGTAAACTAGTAAATCGTGTGATTTACAACAATGTTACATCAAATCTTACCAAGGCTCAAGATCTTGATCTCAAAGTACCAAGCCCCTTCCGCCACTCCCCGGGTGGCCCTCACCATCCTGTACCCCTTACAGCTGGCGGCCGTAAGCCGGTCATCGGAGAGCTCTACCTTCTCCGCCTTGTGGGTCCTGGAGAGCAGGATCGTAGCCTCAGGCGAGTCATCGGACTTTTCGAGGAGGAATCGGGGGACGGGGGTGATGAGGATGGTGGACTCGGGGTTGGCGGGGATGTTGGGGGTGGGCTTGGGCTTCTTCTTCCCCTTCCTCGACGTAGGTTTGGTCCACACGTTGTTGGGCTTCTTCTTCTTGCTGGGGTTTTTGCTGGAGTTGGAGAGCTTTGGTTTCTTGGCTTGTGATGGGTTGATGTCGTCGTCGTCGTCGTCGTCGTCCTGGTGTTGAGGAGGAGGAGGAGGAGGGAACGAGGGAGGGATGTCGTCGAGGGCATCGGAGAAGTGCTCGTCGTCGTCGGAGGCGGCGGTGGAGGTGGTGACAGGGTACATTACGATGCGGAAGGCAAGAAAGGGGCGAGTTTTGGGGGAAAAGAGCGTCTTTTGATTTTGATTTTGATTTTGATTTGGGGAAAGGAAATGATGAATTGAGACTAGCGTAAATTCCCAAAATTTGGATTATATATATATATAATCTAAAGCTTGGATAAATTACACTAAAATACATTTAACTATTGCGTATTATAAACTAAAATACATAAAGTATTTTTATTAAAGAAAAATAAGTTAAAGTATATTCTGTAAAACAAAACATATAAATATTTTAGTTAAAAAAAAAACCCAATAGTTAAGAGTATTTTATTATATTCTATGCTCCAAACTTCAATATTAACAACAAATGATTATCCCAATTTTAGGACAGGCTGCATGAGTCCTTTATTGCTAACTAGTTCTTTGCTAACCTTTTGTGATCAAATTATCAAATTAAGATATTTTTATTTTTATTTTTATTTTTATTTTAACACTTAATTAAGAACTTATAAAAAAAACAACTTTTACAGACATATCGGACCGGCTGCAATAAATTATAGTTATCCTCGCATGCGATCAAACGTATATATATCTCGCAAGAACAACAAACAACGACCAAAGTACTATCGCGGTCAGAGCGATACAACAGCCACTCCAATGCGCATATAAACCTTACAACACATACCTTTTCTCTATCTTTATTTATGCGCATTACACCCTATTTGTTAGCTTGTTGCTCTAATAACAATTGAATTGTCTTTCCAATTGATTGAAATGCTTGAAGCGGGATTAGTTACTATATTATTTTGTTGCATCTCTTTACTTATTTTCTCTCAATAATTTTTATAATTTATATTTTATGTTTCTAAAAATACCATTAAATATTTATTTATTCATAGAAATATCACAGAATCATGAAATTACACTATGTGACTCCATAGAGTTAACTTTATTTTTTAAAGGAAAAGTAGGACAAAATGCCCCACTCGATGGATAATCTTAAAATAAAGTAATATACAAACAAAGAAATAAAAGTTGTCCGGATGTGCAATAAAAAAATTGGTTACCCGATATCTATCAAACCTAGTTGTCTCAGTTGATGAAAAGATGTCGTTGTCTAGTTGATGAAAGGGGGGCGGACCTTTGTCGTCATCCTTCACACGAGGGATTGAAAAAAAAAAGTAGGAAAGTGAAATAGAAAGAAGGAATTGCTGAAAACTCCAACAAGTTTGGGCCAGAATTACAAAACTCTCATTACCTTTGAAATGATAAAAAAACTATCATGACTTGACGGTCAACGTTACTGTTCATGTTGTTAACTATAGTGCCATCAAGTCAATTATTGAATCGCAAGCACGCGATTGTGATGATTGAAGAAGGATCTATATGGGTAGAACAGTCTTACTCAAAATGATAGTATGCTATCTGATTTGTTTTTATCATCATGTACATGCATTATGTGGTATTACAGATCACTATTATATATTGATAGAGCTCATAAGATTCTTGCTTGACTACAAGCATTATGTCACGACCCGAAATGGCACGCGACTGGCACTTGAATCATATAAAATCTATAGGACCCCATCTAATTCAAGTAAGCCAAGAAATCCCAGAAATCTCAACCATTTTAAATAAGAAGTGAAGAAAACATGTTTTAAAATATGGGTTTTTTAAATAACATAAGCCGAATATACATTTTAAAATCTCAAGTCTTTTCTAAAAATTTTGGCAGAGTTTCCTTTGTAAATACTGGCCCCAAAAGGGTTACAACATGAATAATATATGCATAATGATAAAAGGTATCCCCAAGCGGGAGCTAGCTCTTCGTTAATCGACGGTCACAACCACGCAAGCAATATAATATACAACGCCGAAGGGCGAGAATCAAAACTGAAAAGGAAACTCAAATCAACATGAAAACCCATAATAATACAATGCGCGACTCGAAGGTCGAAATAATATATAACTGGTCTTCTAAGTCAACAAATAATACAAGTCGGTTGATCGAGTTTCTAGATACAACAATGAAAATAATATACAAGGGTGGTCATGATGCGAGTGAACCCACCTACCAAAGCAATCACCCAGAATGGAAGCAGTATGTCAGAAAGCCGCAATGAAACCTGTACGGCAAAACCCGCAAGAAACTGTGGCACAACGGGGGCGAGTTGCCAACTCATGAGTAGAAAACATCACAGAGCAGAAATCACATGTATGACTCAATCCTATGTCAATACGATCAGTAGTATAAATATCCTTAATATGATAAAGTCTGAAGCATGAAAAGGTGGCAAGGGTAAACATTTATACCAAGTGTAATACCAAGTGCTCGTGTCAGTGCCTTAGGTAGCAACGTATCATAAACATGAGGTGTGATCAATGTAATCATCATGAAATCAGTGTCAACTATATCATGAAGTCTAATAGTATATGGATATCATCCAACTATGTAATCAATGCCTGTATGCATGTGGATCTCGTCCACGTGTCAACCAATGACATAACAACATCATGCATGTAAAAGTCATAAAAGCATATGCATGGAAGTATGAGGATATAAATCAACGTGTGTCTCTCGCGGCACATCAAAATCATGGAACCTGAGTGTCCAGCTGTAAGTGCACGGCAGCGCCCCGGCCGTCTGTACGAGGCCAAAATGCGGAATACAAAACTTTTCTATAAACTAGAACCGGGCGCTACCGCGGACTTTTATACCCGGATCGGGCCATTAACATAATACTAGCTGTTAGTGTATATGCCCTAGAGGCCATTACTGTATCATACTAGTTTGTATATTACTTGATGGAAGCTTGGGATATTCACCTTGTATAAACAATCTTGCTCAATATAGTAGTATGCTACTTGGTTTGTTTCTACTTCAATGTGTACTTGTGTTTATTTCAGTATATCACTTATACGCATTAGTGGAGCCCTTAGGATCTTTGCTTGATTACCAGCGTTGTGATGGCAGTCACACTAGTGGGGGCTGGGTAATCTATAGGCACATCCTTATACAGGTCCCTAGTCGTAGGACTATCGAGACAGGGCATCGATACTCCGGAGTAGACTAGCGTATGCGCTTCTCATCCCAGTGTGGGAGATGGTCTGTCCCACAGCCATCAGTACGTCGTACTGGAGATAGTATACGGGTGCTCGTTGGGTTACGAGTACACTGGACAGGACTCGTCGGGAACTGACAGGTTGGTATTATACCTATCGTCAGTTATCAGTTCCCAGGTGACATGAGTACAGCTTAGTCCGCTGACTTGACACTGACACTTCGCCTCGAGTGTGTTCCCACTGCACTTTGATCACTACCCTACCACGGCTCAAAGGAGTCGTGCAAACAGGTGGTGGTTGGGTGCAGTCCCGAAGCACTTGGAGGCAGTGACGGTTAGACAGGATTCGTCTCTTCCGGTATTGGGGGTTGACATCGCGCTGTGTCTAGGAGAGCCATTACACGAGTAGTCCCTGGCCAGGGCATGCGAGATATACTGGTAGGTTTCCAGTGTTATCTCAGGGTGTTTTGGGCTTCACTCCGACACGACTTGTACCGCTATTGGGGGACTGACGTTTTACCGCCCCCTAGGCCCGCCATGCGATGTATCAGACGAACAGACCGGACTGTACGGAGAATGTCACATTCAGACTCAGTAGGAGTTCAGATGGGGTTTCACCTCGTCAGCCTTCTTGTCGGCATCTACCTGGGGACCGTTACGCACAGCTAGTGCCGCTTGCGGTCTGTGGTTAAACCCACTGCCAGCGTAGTGTCGAGTCTTTAGAGTCCCACACAGAGGGTATTCGCCTCTGGGCAAAACAGAGTAGAGGTCGCATGGTTTTGCGACAGGGTTCGTTCTCATCCGCGCACTTGTGCACGTTTGGAGTCCGGACGGATTATACTGGCAGGCTCTGGTTTGAGCCAGATACTGGTATATGTTTTGGGGGTTGCTTTTATATCTTGGTATTCTTGTTCCTCGGAACGAGAATGCAGGTGTGTATGCACAGTTGCTTGAGGCGGAGAATGAGGTTTTTCATTAGGGTTTCGGATCGGGTGCGTATGCACAGTTGACAGTTATCATTTTCCAAACCCTAATGGATTTGCATATTATCTATTAATAATAGTAATTAAATAAGAATTATGTTATGGTTGTTTTTTGTTGACTTGTTGACCTTGGTTGACTTGTTGACCATTGACCACTTTCATGCCTTGAAAGTCTTCCTTGATTCATGCTTACACTTCATTAAAAGAGGTATGATAGTGGTCATTCCATATTTACCATCAACTATTCTTATTTCAATTATTATCATTTAGATAATTCATTTCTTTTGGAATATGGTTGCAAGAAAGAAATTATTGAGCTCATTCTATCATTCTCACTCTCTCTCCTCATTTCATCTTCTTCCTCCTCTTGAAAAGAGAAACCTTCTCATGTGTTGAGAATCATTCTCTTTAGATAGAAAAGCAAACCCTAATCACTCTCTACTCATTCTAGGATGAAGGTTTAGCAAGCCGGAAACCCTAGTTCACTCAAAGATCGAGGAAGAGCCCAAAGTCGAACCTTCGAGGTGGATCCATCTTCGACGGGAGAAGGCGACGAAAAGAGAACCATCAACCTCTACAAGGTTTGAAGAAGAAGGAGTTCAAGTTTAGGTATAACCATCTTCCATAGTAGCTAACTCTCTTTAGCTTGTTAACTAGTTTTAGTTTAGACCACGATCCCGACATAGTTTAGTCCATGTTGCCTCTTGCGATAAAAATTCGTTTTTTATACCGTTTCCGCCTCCCCGTAAGTACCGGGGGTCGCAATATGGATTTACAGTGGTATCAGAGCCTAACTAAACTTAAACTAGCTTGGTAGTAAGGTGTAACGAAGTTCGGAACCGAAAAAATCACAAAACCGGAAAAACCAAAACCTGAGTTTCTGTTGAATTTTTTTTGGCTCAAAATGAAAAACTTTATACTTGTAAAATCGTCTCAGGGTTTTGTAAGAGCATCCATGAAAAACGATGACGTAATTCCCTTAAGCCGCCGCGCTTCCGCCGCACTAGGTAGGCATGTGCGGCGGAAGCGCCGCGCTTTGTATTCTTCTGTCCATCAATTTTCGTGCAGAGTGTTTATGTGTTGGTTTTGTGATTTTTAAAATATATTATATGTGCCCAGATTTTCCAGAACTGAAATTCACTTTTGGGGTCCTATAATTCCGTATTTTTTTCCGAACTTCACTGCACTTTGGCTATGTTGGTTATATCTGTGATGTTTGCATGTATTGAACGTCGGCTAATCGCTATAGGTCGATTAGTCGGGGTTATACATGATCTGTAATGTGCTGGAATGTGTATATGAATGTGTTGGACTGTCGCGGGTGAATAGCCGGGGTGGATGTGAGATGAGCTTTTGTTTTTCTTTCATTCATTGTAAATGTAAATTGATGTAATAATATTATTTGTTTGGCCGCACAACCGGGTCGGGGTTGTAGCCGTCATTGTATAATTCTTTTTACTGTTTTTGCTCCTATGATAGACCCATGGTGGGGTGCACAAACTACCGGGAACTTGGCGGGTAGTTTACCGCACCCGTAGGGGTCTTGGGTGGGGTATTTGCTATTCACCGCGACCGTGTTATCCGCTTTTCGTTTCAGGCTCGAAAGAAATGCGGATTGCTAGTATATCCAATGTATTCATCTGTGATCTGTAATGTCTATCATTGCTTTCTATTTAGGCGTTGCTTATGTTTTACAGCCGCGCTAGCCCAGCCCCCGCTCTGTCGTTAGTTAAGTAACCTAACGAGTGATGACGGGACCCCGTGGCGAATGCGAATGGCATAAGCGTACGTCATATTTTGGTTGTTTTCTGCAATGGTAGGAATTAAATGATGGGACGCATTAAAAGAACTAATGTAAGAATATCACGCATTAAAAGAACTAATGCAAGATAATAAACCAAGTTTAAGTCGATGGAACACTTTCGAAAAACCACTCGGTTCTTTTCAAAACTAACTTTTAAATGCGGAGCTTGAGCCACTCCTTCTAAAAGCTATCTCGTTCCATCGATTATATCAAGTTCACTACGTTCACGGTTTCGCCAAAACCATCCGTAGCCCTCCGTCGTTTCATATGAATATTCAACAGTATTCAAGCTGTGTTTGTTGGCCTTAGTCAAGGCACAGTGTTTGGTAGCTGGTGGGTATTCATATGTTGCATAGATAGAATGCGTTGGTTTGGGACAGTCGTATTGCCTTGTTGGCCATAGTCAAGGGTATATACGGGTGGGTTCAAATTAACCTGGATAACGACGGGAAGAACTTGACATGTGACTTATGATTTGTTGGCCTTAGTCAAGGTCATAAGAGCATGGGGCAAAAATCCACATCGGGAGTTTCATAAGTACTGAAACTTGCTAGATTTGCATACCATTTGGAGTGTGATGATTATGGTAGGATTCCTTCATTTTCGTCACGCGATGATATTTGGATCCCGATCCTACTGTGAGTATATGCTACTCCTCGGGAAATTTCTCACTAAACGATCAATGCTATAAACCTAGTAGGTGCCTAGAAAGGTGTTAGCGGGGCTACGCCCCCAGGGAAAAGAGGTTCTTAAATTAAGGAACTTCGCGAAAGCGTTGGAAAACCTCCCTCGAAGTACCGACACTGGCCTGGCTGAACGGTTAAGCAAGTATTGTACGGTGGGATTGATCCCGGCTAATTCTTCCTTTGTGGTTTGAGGAGGGATTCGAGAGACAGTGGGAGCCATCCTGTTTAGACAAATTAAAAACCATTCTAAATTTGCAAGAGCATCGTGCTAAGTGTTTCTTCTCTCCCCCTGCAGCGACCAAATCGAAATGACTGGACTTAAGTTACTTCTAGATAAAAACATATTGACAGGGCCAAACTACAAAGATTGGCTCAGGAATGTCAAATTGGCAATCTCTTACGACAAGCTGGGGTATCTTCTTACCACCAAAGCTCCCCCCGTCCCAGGTCCCACCTCCAGCGTCGCGGATAAGGAAATCCATAAGACTTGGGAGATTGACAGCGCGAAGGCCAGATGCCTCGTACTTGCCTCGATGGACAATGACCATCAGAGGAGGCACGAGAATATGGATTTGGAATCCATATTTCTTCATACAAAAGAACTGTATGGAGAGCAGTCTCGTATCGCAAGATACGAAGTGTCGAAGAAGTTATTTTCGACAAAGTTGGCCGTCGGATCATCGGTAGCGGACCACGTGCTTAAGATGATTGGCTACACTGAGGAGCTCGCGGAACTTGGGACCACGTTGGATAGTGAACTCTACACGGATATAATTCTCCAGTCCCTTCCATCCACTTACGCCCAGTTCATACTGAATTTCAACTTGCAAGAAAAGGAAGTTGAACTTTCAGAACTCCTCAACCTGCTGAGGAACGCAGAGGGCACCCTACAGAAGGGTAGGGATACATCCACTTTGTTTGTAGGAGGATCTTCTTCTTCTAGGTCCAAGGCAAAAGCCAAGGGAAAGAAGAGGAAAGCCCCCGCCAAACCAAGGGGCGGTGTTAGTAAAGTGGGTGCGAAGGGAAAGGAAAAGGCAACAAAGATAGCGGGGAAGCTTGTTGGTAAAGAGGAATGCTTCTATTGTCACAAGAGTGGACACTGGAAGAAAGATTGCAGGGCTTGGAAAGCCAGGACACAGGAACTGAAGCAGGTTGCGGCTTCAGCTTCAGGTGTGTATGTTATTGAAAACTGTCTTTCTATAAACTCTACTTCCTGGGTATTGGATACCGGATCAGGATCTCATATCTGTAATTCTTTGCAGGCGTTGAGAAACCGTAGGTTTTTGAAGGCAGGTGACATGACCCTCAGAGTTGCGAACGGAGCTAGCATGGATGCTAAAGCCGTGGGGGACTATCACCTGGGAATGACAGATGGGCATGTTTTGGTTTTGCGTAATTGTTTTTTTGTACCCAACGCAACTTGTAATATCATTTCTGTATCTTTGGTTTCTAAAGAAGGTTATGAATTTACGTTTGTAAGTAATGTTGTAAACATTCACCTTAATCAAGTTCTGATTGGGTCAGGTACACTGAGCAATGGTATATACGTATTAAACCAACCACAGATTTTCAATGTCCAGAATACACACAAAAGAAAGTCTCCAGATATCAATCAGGCTTTCTTATGGCATTGTAGACTGGGTCACATCAATGAGACACGGTTGACTAAGTTACATAAAGAAGGATACTTGGATCCGTTCGAGTATCAGTCTTATGCCACTTGTGAATCTTGTCTTATGGGAAAGATGACAAAGACTCCGTTCACTGGACACGGAGAAAGAGCGAGCGAGCTCTTGGGACTCATACACAGTGACGTGTGTGGTCCAATGTCTACACATGCCCGAAGCGGTTATTCATACTTCATTACTTTCACAGACGATTTCTCTAGGTATGGACATGTCTTCTTAATGAAGCACAAATCCGAGACCTTTGAGAAATTTCGGGATTACAAGAATGAAGTTGAAAAACAAACAGGCAAAAGTATCAAGATCCTAAGATCGGATCGAGGTGGTGAATACTTGAGTGCCGAGTTCCTGGACTATTTAAAAGAGAATGGTATTCTCTCTCAGCGTACTCCTCCATACACTCCGCAACATAACGGTGTATCAGAAAGGAGGAATCGAACCCTATTGGATATGGTTCGTTCCATGATGAGTAAGGCTGAGTTACCGCGATCTTTCTGGGGATATGCACTAGAAACAGCTGCACATCTCTTGAACCAAGTTCCTACTAAGACTGTGCCTACCACACCATATCAGATGTGGAGTGGGAAGAAACCCTGTCTTAAAGCCTTTAAGACATGGGGATGTCCGGCTTTTGTAAAAAAGCAGCATGCGGACAAGCTCGAGGCACGCTCAGTACAGTGCAAGTTTGTGGGATACCCAAAGAACTCCAAGGGGTATCTATTCTATTACGCAGAGGAGCAAAAAGTCCTTGTTTCTCGTCATGCCCACTTCTTGGAAACTGAGTTTTTGGAAAATCAGATAAGTGGGAGCGCAGTAGAACTGGATGAAATTCCAGAACCTCAGACTATTACTGAAAGCTTAGTGGAACCAGAGGGTTCAAAAGAACAGGACATTCCTATGCCGCTCCGTAGAAGTAGTAGGCAGTCTCATCCGCCCGAGAGATACTACGGTTTTCTCATAGACGGGGATAGAGAGGATTGCATCATAGACTATGATGAGCCTACTAGCTTCCAGCAGGCCGTTCAGAGCATTGACTCGGTAAAATGGCTGGATGCAATGCGGACCGAAATGGAGTCCATGTACACCAACAAAGTATGGACGTTGGACATTGCTCCAGACGGGGTAAAACCCGTAGGATGCAAGTGGATCTTCAAAAGGAAGATTGGTGTAGATGGACAGGTTGAGACCTATAAAGCTAGACTTGTAGCAAAGGGTTTCCGTCAAAGACCTGGCTTGGACTACGACGAAACCTTTTCTCCAGTGGCTATGCTGAAATCCATTCGGATCCTTCTTGCCATTGCTGCCTTCCACGATTATGAGATTTGGCAGATGGACGTAAAGACCGCTTTTCTAAATGGAAATTTAGAGGAGTGTGTCTATATGGATCAGCCAGAGGGTTTCATTCAGAGTGGGAGCAGCGGAAAGGTGTGCAAGTTGCTTAAGTCCATCTATGGACTAAAGCAGGCATCGCGGAGTTGGAACATCTGTTTTGATGAGACGGTCAAGGAATTCGACTTTATCAAAAATCCAGATGAACCATGCATCTATAGTAGATTTGTAGCGAGAACTGTAGTATTCCTTGTTTTATACGTGGATGACATTCTCTTAATAGGAAATGACATTCCTATGCTACAATCTGTCAAGGGTTTCTTGTCACACAGGTTCTCCATGAAAGACCTGGGTGATGCCTCTTACATCCTGGGGATCCGGATCCATCGTGATAGATCCAAGAGGATATTAGGACTTTCACAGTCCAGGTACATCGACACCGTACTGAAAAGATTCAGTATGGAAGATTCCAAGCGCGGTAACTTACCGGCTTGTCACGGGATCACCCTCTCTAAAGAGATGTCTCCCAAGACTGATTTGGAGAGGGATCGCATGTCTATTATACCCTACGCTTCTGCGGTAGGCTCTATAATGTATGCGATGTTGTGTACCAGACCGGATGTAGCTTATGCACTGAGTGTAGTAAGCCGGTATCAGTCAAACCCTGGGGAGAAACATTGGATAGCGGTAAAGAACATTCTCAAGTACCTGAGGAGGACTAAGGAGATGTTCTTGGTGTATGGCGGAAAAGACCTCCAGATTGAGGCCTTTGCTGACTCCAGCTTCCAGAGTGACAAGGATGATTCCAAGTCCATGTCGGGTTTTGTCTTTACCCTCAACGGAGGGGCGGTGTGTTGGAAGAGTTCCAAACAGGAAACCGTTGCAGACTCGACTATGGAAGCGGAATACATCGCTGCATCTGATGCCGCAAAAGAAGCTGTCTGGATAAGGAAGTTCTTAAAAGAACTTCAGGTGGTTCCGTCCATTGTTGACCCAGTACCTCTGTATTGCGACAACAACGGGGCTATAGCTTTAGCAAAGGAACCCAGGTCCCATCAGAGATCCAGGCACATCTTGAGGCGGTATCACCTGATCAGGGAGATCGTGGATCGCAAGGAGATCGAGGTTCGGAGGGTTGCTTCAGAAGAGAACACTGCAGATCCATTCACCAAGGCCCTACCCCAGACTCAGTTCGAGCGGCTGATCGAGATGATAGGTCTTCGATACGCCAGTACATGGCCTTGGTGCAAGTGGGAGATTGTTAGTGTATATGCCCTAGAGGCCATTACTGTATCATACTAGTTTGTATATTACTTGATGGAAGCTTGGGATATTCACCTTGTATAAACAATCTTGCTCAATATAGTAGTATGCTACTTGGTTTGTTTCTACTTCAATGTGTACTTGTGTTTATTTCAGTATATCACTTATACGCATTAGTGGAGCCCTTAGGATCTTTGCTTGATTACCAGCGTTGTGATGGCAGTCACACTAGTGGGGGCTGGGTAATCTATAGGCACATCCTTATACAGGTCCCTAGTCGTAGGACTATCGAGACAGGGCATCGATACTCCGGAGTAGACTAGCGTATGCGCTTCTCATCCCAGTGTGGGAGATGGTCTGTCCTACAGCCATCAGTACGTCGTACTGGAGATAGTATACGGGTGCTCGTTGGGTTACGAGTACACTGGACAGGACTCGTCGGGAACTGACAGGTTGGTATTATACCTATCGTCAGTTATCAGTTCCCAGGTGACATGAGTACAGCTTAGTCCGCTGACTTGACACTGACACTTCGCCTCGAGTGTGTTCCCACTGCACTTTGATCACTACCCTACCACGGCTCAAAGGAGTCGTGCAAACAGGTGGTGGTTGGGTGCAGTCCCGAAGCACTTGGAGGCAGTGACGGTTAGACAGGATTCGTCTCTTCCGGTATTGGGGGTTGACATCGCGCTGTGTCTAGGAGAGCCATTACACGAGTAGTCCCTGGCCAGGGCAAGCGAGATATACTGGTAGGTTTCCAGTGTTATCTCAGGGTGTTTTGGGCTTCACTCCGACACGACTTGTACCGCTATTGGGGGACTGACGTTTTACCGCCCCCTAGGCCCGCCATGCGATGTATCAGACGAACAGACCGGACTGTACGGAGAATGTCACATTCAGACTCAGTAGGAGTTCAGATGGGGTTTCACCTCGTCAGCCTTCTTGTCGGCATCTACCTGGGGACCGTTACGCACAGCTAGTGCCGCTTGCGGTCTGTGGTTAAACCCACTGCCAGCGTAGTGTCGAGTCTTTAGAGTCCCACACAGAGGGTATTCGCCTCTGGGCAAAACAGAGTAGAGGTCGCATGGTTTTGCGACAGGGTTCGTTCTCATCCGCGCACTTGTGCACGTTTGGAGTCCGGACGGATTATACTGGCAGGCTCTGGTTTGAGCCAGATACTGGTATATGTTTTGGGGGTTGCTTTTATATCTTGGTATTCTTGTTCCTCGGAACGAGAATGCAGGTGTGTATGCACAGTTGCTTGAGGCGGAGAATGAGGTTTTTCATTAGGGTTTCGGATCGGGTGCGTATGCACAGTTGACAGTTATCATTTTCCAAACCCTAATGGATTTGCATATTATCTATTAATAATAGTAATTAAATAAGAATTATGTTATGGTTGTTTTTTGTTGACTTGTTGACCTTGGTTGACTTGTTGACCATTGACCACTTTCATGCCTTGAAAGTCTTCCTTGATTCATGCTTACACTTCATTAAAAGAGGTATGATAGTGGTCATTCCATATTTACCATCAACTATTCTTATTTCAATTATTATCATTTAGATAATTCATTTCTTTTGGAATATGGTTGCAAGAAAGAAATTATTGAGCTCATTCTATCATTCTCACTCTCTCTCCTCATTTCATCTTCTTCCTCCTCTTGAAAAGAGAAACCTTCTCATGTGTTGAGAATCATTCTCTTTAGATAGAAAAGCAAACCCTAATCACTCTCTACTCATTCTAGGATGAAGGTTTAGCAAGCCGGAAACCCTAGTTCACTCAAAGATCGAGGAAGAGCCCAAAGTCGAACCTTCGAGGTGGATCCATCTTCGACGGGAGAAGGCGACGAAAAGAGAACCATCAACCTCTACAAGGTTTGAAGAAGAAGGAGTTCAAGTTTAGGTATAACCATCTTCCATAGTAGCTAACTCTCTTTAGCTTGTTAACTAGTTTTAGTTTAGACCACGATCCCGACATAGTTTAGTCCATGTTGCCTCTTGCGATAAAAATTCGTTTTTTATACCGTTTCCGCCTCCCCGTAAGTACCGGGGGTCGCAATATGGATTTACACTAGCAAACTAAAGAAAGGGAAGAGAGATATACCGAGCGATCCGTGTCCTCCGGTCTTCTCGTCATCGTCCCGATCTCCTCGCGGAATCTCCGGTCTTCATCTCCTCGTCGGATGGGCACCACATCGCCGGGTTCTTTTACGGGCTCCCACCTCTGGACCGAGGCAACTCGAGCACGAAGTTGGCGAGTCGACGTGCCCAAGGATGCTGTAGGTAAAGTGTAGAATCCATTTGTCTCTTGAGGTTATTGAGGTTGCCATTTGGGTGGAGGAATGAGATATGGAGATGAACTAGAGAGCCTTTGCAAACAAAATGAGAAACAAAAATGCCACACCACAAAAATTATGACAACCCCACAAGTGTGGCCGGCCCCTTGATTGGAGAATGAGAGAGAGCCAAGTCAAGAGGGAGGGAATGGATGAATAATCATGCAAGAGAGAGAAAATGTGACGATGATGGAATATCATAACAACAAAGTCCAAAAAGCAAAACCCATCATCTCTCAAATCAAGCACAAGTCAAGCCATGATGAATAAAGAAGTCAAGGGATGGTGCACAATCATGAAGCAACCATATGCCACTAAAAGTCTTCCCCATGCACAATTGCAAATAACCCCCTCCACCAAATTTTTCAGCCAAAGAAAGAACAAAGGAAAAATGGCCGAAACGGAAATACAAACTGGCAACTTCAGAAAACTAATCCCGTAATAAATTACAGGAAAACCCCGCGACTGTATATACATACCCGCATTTGTATTCCCACTGAATACAAATGCAAAGAGACAAAATCTACACTATACAATACTAGGATCCGGTTTAAACCAAAGCCCGCTAGTATTAACCGTCCGATCATGATCCGTGCAATACCGCACGTACATGATCGAACCCTGCCATATCTCCATACGGCCTCTACAGCGTTTCGCCCGAAACTTGAAAGTCTGTTTGTGGGGGACTCTAAAGACTCGTCAACACTTTGGCTGTGGATCTAACCACTAGCATGTCAGAGGTATTAGCCATACGTAACGGGCTACCAGGTATTGACCAAAAGGGACGTCGATGAACGAACTCATCCTGACACCCTACTGAACCTGTCAGTGACAATATCCGTACAGTCCGGTCCGTTCGTCTATGAGCATCGCATAGCGGGCCTGGGGGGTTGGTAAAATTCAGACCCCTAAAAGCGGTACAAGTCGTGTCGGAGTGTAGCCCAGAACATCCTAAGATACTACTGGAATACCTACTAGTAAATCTCTTGCCTTGGCCAAGGACTTCGTGTAATGGTTCTCCTAGACACAGCGCGACCTCACTCCCAAAACCGAGAGAGACGAACCCCTGCAGATCCGCTCACTGCCTCCATGTGGCTCGGGACTGTACCCAACTAAAACCTGTTTGCACGTCTCCTTTGAGCGTGGTAGGGTAGTAATCAAAGTACAGTGGGAACTCACACGAGACAAATGACGATCTCAGGTCGATGAACTAACCTGTACACATGTCACCACGGAACTGCTATCTGACGTCTAGTATAAGACCAACTAGCATGTTCCCAGCGAGTCCTGTCCGGTGTACTCATAACCCAATGAGCACCTGTATACATCTTAGGTGAACCAACTGACACCAGTGGCTTGTGAGACCGGCCACCGCCCCTCGTCGGGGTCTCGACTGTATACACTAGTCTACTCTGGAGTATCGATGCCCTGTCTCGAAACTCCCACGACTAGGGACCTTTTAAGGATGTGCTTATAGACTGCCAGCTCCCACGTATATGATCGCCATCATACTGCTGGCTGTCAAGCAAGAATCCTAAGGGCTCTATCAACGCGCAATAGTGACCTGTAAGGTCACCTAAAAGCAGTACACGATGATAAAGATAAATCAGATAGCGTACTATCATCTTGAGTAAGACTGTTCTACCGGCATAGGTCCTCCCTCAATCATTGCAATCACGTGCCTGTGATCCAATAATTGACTCTGAGGGCACTATCTCCAACAATCTCCCACTTGCACTCAAGGCTAATTATTGCGATGTCGCATACTCACAGCCCGTGTGATACCGAACACCCAACTCCTCTACTAATCAGTCTCACAAAACTCCTTTGCGAAACTAATGCGTTCGAGGAATAGCCTTAGTGAGTGGATCCGCTCTAATGTTTCTTTCTATGTCTCTCTTTATTTCGAGTTTGCGGAGAAAACCATCTCCCGAAATGAGCAATACCTGTCTTAGAATACGTTTGGATATCTGATGGGACCTAGCTCATAAATGAACTCTAAATCCAGACTTCTTAGACTGTATCGTCAACTGAATTTAATCAGTGTCCTGCGCCATGCCTCCCTTAGTATCCGCCTGGACTACCTGTCCAAAACACTGCCCCTCGTCAGAGGGAAAACTATAACTCTGACAGTCACTCTGTAATCCAGGTCACCTTGGAAGCCTGGAATGATAACTGTCTCCTAAAAGAGGCTGTTGTTATCATATCCCCACTTATATTCTAAAACTGCTTCCGAATGTTCCTCCAGGATTGGATCAATATCAACTTATTGCATCTCATGCAAAAACAACATCTGGTGTGGTACTTGACATCTCATGAATGACTCAATTGCCTAAGCAAGTGATCTGCCAATCATGCACATCCCTCTCCCTTTTAGTCTATAAGACACCTTTAGAGAGGGTGACTCCATCACCTGCAGGTACACTACCGTATCAAGAGTCATCCATTCTAAATACTTATAGAATGCTGTCTAAGTACCCTGATTGGGAAAATTCCCAAATCTAGATCTAAAACCATAGATCTAGTAACCAGAATGACTGATATAATATCTAAGTCGTATGTGGAGAAACTACTGTGTGACAACCAAAGTATAACAGATCGTAGTATAGGAATTTCACTTCCTACTCGGTGTGTGTCATCCTAATACCAGGACATCACACCCTACTACCCTCTTAACAGATCCATCCCATATTCTGATGAAGTCAAACCTATGACTGTCACATCAGAAATAGATGATCTATCTCCGCTATATCTGCTTTAGTCTATGAATAGACATAAGCCACCTATCCACTATGCTTCGCTGCTCCCACTGACTACGACAACCCTCTGGCAGAGTCATATACACGTACAATTCTAAAGCCAGTTTAGAACGACGCTATACTCATCCTCCTGCCGGGTCTCATAGTCTGGAACAACAGCAATGGCAAGTCTGGGTAAACAAGAACCTCCCTGCCACCGTCCTTGAGGCATACCGAAGTACCTCTCGAGTGCCTGAGGTTACCCACCATATCTGCGGAGTGGCCAATGGAATGTCAAATCAGATTGAATCTTTAGGTTCTTATCAAATTTTCAGTAATCGTTTGCGGTTCTGGAATCACTTCCAGTTCTACCATACTCCCACCACTGTTTTCTGAAAAAATCCATTTTTGTTAAAACTGTGGCGAGTCAAGAACAATATCACTATTGATCTTCCGGATGGTAGAAAGTCAACTCTCGTCATAGCCTGGGTCAACCCACAAACAGCCATTATAGAAACGTGCCTTGAGTTATCCAGAGTATGGTTTTAAGCATAAGCTGGACAACTCCCCGTACCTTAATATCGTTAAGATATGAACTGTTCTATAGAAACAGAGGCACTGATTTAATTGAACCAGATTCAAATCATGCAGCTGTCTCCAGTGCATGTCAACTAAATGAAGAGAAGCTAATCAGCATTACTCAACTTAGGAGTGCTTCCAATTATGAGTAACCTGAAAGAGAAGCAATTTCTCAAAATTCATTACTATTAACTGAATAGCATACATAAGTATCACATCTTCGATCACCTTGAAGAATCCTGATACTTGCAATACCTGGTTCTCTACTCTATTCTTATACCTATAACTTCTCAAAATTTGGACCTTGTGTTTCTACGAAACACATGTCTAAGACACAGAGAAGTCACAAGTAAACAGAATCTAGTACGAGTACCAATCCCTCTGTCCTAATGGACACTGGATAATATACAATACTCTGTACAAGTCCCTTGAGTCTAATAACTCATTCCCTGTGTGTCGTAGGTTGAAAATTGTACTTACGGTTAAGAAGAATTACACCGCTGTTTAATGCTCCTTACCTAACCATCCATTGATATAGGTAAATGTCATGGACATAATTTCAAAAAGGTATATCTCACTCTATAAAAATAGACGTACAGATATATCAATTTGAAATTGGTGCATAACAGCAGATATTCAAAACCATATATTTGCCGTCCGGCAAACAGCCCAGGCGATTTCCTCAAATATCATCAATTACAACGAATTCCGATATAATGAGGACAATCACCTAATTCCCAATAACTTACTCCCACTCATCATCTGTAAAACATACAGATGTGAGAATCATACCTGGTAAATACATACCCTGGAGCAAGTGTCTAATTGGGAAATCGGTTTTCTTTTAACAGTACACAGTGAAACTGAAACATGTAAATGTTTCGAAGGGGTATCCGGGTATTCCTAGTAATGCCTCTTCCATTATTAGATTCACAACTGTAACCGTATATTTCTCTGCCATCTCTCCAAATCCCTTCACATGTCTTTAGTCATTACCTTCTGTACACCCTCTTAGGCTAAATGGTTTTCTTCCTTCCCTACCGTTCGGCACCAGTCTATGGTTTGGAAGAAGACTATCCAATAAGCATAATGGGTGTACTGTCCTAATCCTAGGAACACTCGCAATACGAGAGAAGGTGAAGATAAAAGACAACTGAATAAAACCTTATTCCTATTTCTCCTGAACCAAAATCCATCCCCGAACTGGAACAAGTCCTTTCGAGTTCGTATATAACCATACGATGGAGTATCCAGATAACTGTGGATCTTCATAGTGATACGGAGTGTCCTGGAGAAATACAAAGGTGAAGTAGGAGTGGCGATGAAATACTTGGTTTGGTCGTGAACAGCAGTTGCAATTTACTTTGCCCTCTTTCTAATCCCTTTATTTGTCTTTACTTAATACCTTCTGTACACCGCACTTAGGCTAATCGGTTTTCCTCATTCCCTACCGTTCGGCACCTGCCTATGGTTTAGAAGAAGACTATCCAATTAGCGTAACAGGTGTACTGTCCTAATCCAAGGAGCACTCGCAACCTGAGAGAAGGTAAAAGGAAAAGACAACTGAATAGTCCTATTCATTTTCTCCAGAACCGGAAACCATCCTCGAATCTAGAATAAGTTCCTTCGAGTTCGTATATAACCAAACGATGGTTTTATCCAATGGAAGTGGATGTTCGTAGTAATACGGAATGTTCCGGAGAAAAAGGGTAAAAGTAGGAGTGGCAATGAGGTATGCAACTCTGACAATCCAAAAGCCAGTGTTATAAGAAGGTTCGGTTAACTTGGTCACTGAGTCATAGTCTAGGGTCGGGCCATGGTCGCTGTCAAAGAGAGAGAGAAAAGAAACACTCTGCGTGCACTCTAACCTAGATTAGAATGGTTATCAATTTATCTAATCAGGAAACCTTCCACTGTAACCTCAAATTCTCCTCCAAACCTGAAAGAAGAATTAGTCGGGATCACCCGAGGAGTAAACCAACTCATTAGTGGGAATCGGGGTCTAACTATCATCGCATGCTAACGTGATGGAATCCACTCACGCTATCACACTCCAGAAGGTATGCGCATATCTAGCAAGTTTCAGTTTCTTTAGAAACTCCCGATATGATTTTTACCCCATGCTCTTATGACCTTGACTTTGGCCAACAAATCATAAGTCACATGTCAAGTTCTACCCGTCATTCTCCAGGTTAATTTGAACCCACCCGTACTTACCCATAACTTTGGCCAACAAGGCAGTACGACTGTCCCAAACCAACGCATCAATCTATGCTGCATATGAATATCCAATAGCTACCAATCACCGTGCCTTGACTTTGGCCAACAAACACAGCTTGAATACTATTGACTATCCATATGAAATGACGGAGGGTTACGAATGGTTTTTGGCGAAAAACTTTTAATGTAATAAACTTGATATCGTTGAAGGAACCGAATAGCTTTTATAAAAATATAGTGGCGAAAACCTTTGCTAAAGAGGTCACTCCCGGTGAAGGGATCTCAGCTCTTTCCCCGTGGAATGAGGTGCAGGATATTCCAACTGAATACCACTATGCAAAGCAAAAGTAATCGACTATAGTGAAGTCATTGCCCTGACGCAAATTTCTATCCAAGGGGTCACTCCCGGTGAAGGGATCTCGGCCTTTGCCTCGTCGACCGAGGTGCTGGATATTCATAACCGAATACCACTGTGCAAAACAAAAGAGAACGTCCTTGCAATAACAGCTTTTTGAAAAATTGTTCCAACAACATCAAAATAGGTTTGTTTAACTTGCATTGATCCGAATCAATACAGTCCCATCAATTGATCACACCAATAAAGAACGAAAATAATGATGTATGTATATGCCATCCGCATTCGCCACGGGGTCCCGTCATTACCTGTTAGGTTACTTAACTAACGACAGAGCGGGGACTGGACTAGCGCGGATGCAAAACATATACAACATCTACTAGTATATATATCAATATATAATATTCGCTCAAGGCGTGATAAAATGCAACATCACAGAAATGTAATAAGCATCACAGAACAATACAGATATCTGGGATCCCCGGGTTTCATAGAGCCGCTACTGAAACCCGACGTTCCCCTGGTCGTGTGGATAGCCTGTGCAATGAAATCCTAGACCCCTACGGGCGCGGCAAGCTACCCACCAAAACCTGAAGCGAGGCAGCCCCCTTCAGCAACGTGAATGGGCTACCCAGCACTTCACGGAATCCGTGGGCACCCCTCCTTGGGTCAACCTATACCCCCTACGAGTGCGGCGAATAGCCCGTCGGTTCTAGAGCCGTCTCAACGCCATGAGATGCGGGCCCGTTGCCCTCTAGAACCTGGCTATTCGTGCATCCCACCGCGGGGTAATCCTAGTACAGAAAGTAAAATATAAATACAATGGGTACATCGACCTCAGCCCAGTCGTGTCCCAAAAGAATAATATACAAACAGGCAGTGACGGCAGTCCACATGTCGGACACTCGCCCCGCAATATCAAATGTACATAAACAACTAAACTGTACTACCATTGCATCCAGGCTATCCACAACGACAATCCGCAACATCACAGCACAACACAGAACATCAACGTGAATGTCATGTTCGCAAATCCGTCTAAAAGGGCTATAGTAGTTAGACTGGATTTACCGATCAAGTGACATTCACGGTCGCAGATATAATGTAAATACTATGAACCAACATGTTTAAAATTTTCGATCGACTAAATTTCCCGAAGTGGGCCCCAAGCACAATACCCAGTACTCAGAAAAATCTGGGCCCAAACTGAATATACCATAAACCCCAATTCCAAGTCAGAGACTTACTGAAGAAATTTGGTACACTGAGGAAATAGAACGGCGGCGGATCCGCGACCAAAACGTGGTTTTAGCGGCGGATCCGCCGCGCTACAGTACAATCAGCATGCCAAATTTTCTCAGTTTTCATAAAATTGCCTGCACATATTTATGCAATGTACCAAATAATTTTTCGAGCACAACTGAAAATCGACAGAAACTGTCAAATTGAAATCGGGGTTTTTGGAAATTTGTTCGATCGAAGTTTTAAACACGCTAAAGCAAGTTAGACTAGGTTAATGACGTGGCTCCGATACCAGTGTAAGTGCACGGCAGCGCTCCGGCCGTCTGTACGAGGCCAAAATGCGGAATACAAAACTTTTCTATAAACTAGAACCGGGCGCTACCGCGAACTTTTATACCCGGATCGGGCCATTAACATAATACTAGCAAACTAAAGAAAGGGAAGAGAGATATACCGAGCGATCCGTGTCCTCCGGTCTTCTCGTCGTCGTCCCGATCTCCTCGCGGAATCTCCGGTCTTCATCTCCTCGTCGGATGGGCACCACATCGCCGGGTTCTTTTACGGGCTCCCACCTCTGGACCGAGGCAACTCGAGCATGAAGTTGGAGAGTCGATGTGCCCAAGGATGCTGTAGGCAAAGTGTAGAATCCATTTGTCTCTTGGGGTTATTGAGGTTGCCATTTGGGTGGAGGAATGAGATATGGAGATGAACTAGAGAGCCTTTGCAAACAAAATGAGAAACAAAAATGCCACACCACAAAAATTGTGACAACCCCACAAGTGTGGCCGGCCCCTTGATTGGAGAATGAGAGAGAGCCAAGTCAAGAGAGAGGGAATGGATGAATAATCATGCAAGAGAGAGAAAAGGTGATGATGATGGAATATCATAACAACAAAGTCCAAAAAGCAAAACCCATCATCTCTCAAATCAAGCACAAGTCAAGCCATGATGAATAAAGAAGTCAAGGGATGGTGCACAATCATGAAGCAACCATATGCCACTAAAAGTCTTCCCCATGCACAATTGCAAATAACCCCCTCCACCAAATTTTTCAGCCAAAGAAAGAACAAAGGAAAAATGGCCGAAACGGAAATACAAACTAGCAACTTCAGAAAACTGATCCCGTAATAAATTACAGGAAAACCCCGCGACTGTATATACATACCCGCATTTGTATTCCTACTGAATACAAATGCAATGAGACAAAATCTACACTATACAATACTAGGATCCGGCTTAAACCAAAGCCCGCTAGTATTAACCGTCCGATCATGATCCGCGCAATACCGCACGTACATGATCGAACCCTGCCATATCTCCATATGGCCTCTACAGCGTTTCGCCCGAAACTTGAGAGTCTGTTTGTGGGGGACTCTAAAAACTCGTCAACACTTTGGCTGTGGATCTAACCACTAGCACGTCAGAGGTATTAGCCATACGTAACGGGCTACCAGGTATTGACCAAAAGGGACGTCGATGAGCGAACTCATCCTGACACCCTACTGAGCCTGTCAGTGACAATATCTGTACAGTCCGATCCGTTCGTCTATGAGCATCGCATGGCGGGCCTAGGGGGTTGGTAAAAGTCAGACCCCCAAAAGCGGTACAAGTCGTGTCGGAGTGTAGCCCAGAACACCCTGAGATACTACTGGAATACCTACCAGTAAATCTCCTGCCTTGGCCAAGAACTTCGTGTAATGGCTCTCCTAGACACAGCGCAACCTCACCCCCAATACCGGGAGAGACGAACCCTTGCAGATCCGCTCACTGCCTCCATGTGGCTCGGGACTGTACCCAACTAAAACCTGTTTGCACGTCTCCTTTGAGCGTGGTAGGGTAGTAATCAAAGTACAGTGGGAACTCACACGAGACAAATGACGATCTCAGATCGATGAACTAACCTGTACACATGTCACCAGGGAACTGCTATCTGACATCTGGTATAAGACCAACTAGCATGTTCCCAACGAGTCCTGTCCGGTGTACTCATAACTCAATGAGCACCTGTATACATCTTAGGTGAACCAACTGACACCAGTGGCTTGTGAGACCGGCCACCGCCCCTCGTCAGGGTCTCGACTGTATACACCAGTCTACTCTGGAGTATCGATACCCTGTCTCGAAACTCCCACGACTAGGGACCTTTTAAGGATGTGCTTATAGACTGCCAGCTCCCACGTATATGATCGCCATCATACTGCTGGCTGTCAAGCAAGAATCCTAAGGGCTCTATCAACGCGCAATAGTGACCTGTAAGGTCACCTAAAAGCAGTACACGATGATAAAGATAAACCAGATAGCGTACTATCATCTTGAGTAAGACTGTTCTACCGGCATAGGTCCTCCCTCAATCATTGCAATCACGTGCCTGTGATCCAATAATTAACTCTGAGGGCACTATCTCCAACACCAGCATCGACACTCGAAAACATCATGAAACCCGTGCCCAGCATCGGCACGTAAATCCTCATATATCAGGCTCCGTCAGTCCGGATCGGCCCATATCATCTCTTGACTCCAGTCGGTATCCTCCGGATATCCGCCGAGCCCAAATACTATCACCAGTAGGTAGTAGTCCCACTGCTAGGCTCACCATATGCAACACAGCAATCCGTTCTCGCCCCGGGGTACCATACCGGGTCCACCATGCACCCGTAATCGGCCTCATCCAACTCCTCGAATCGTGTTTCACATGTCATACGTCTCAGAACCGAGAAAACACATGGTGAACGCACTGAAATATCATATCAAGGGAAACCGGGTTTTTAAACAATACACACTCTCTTTTGAAATAACCACGGTTCCCAAACCCAGAAATCTCATGAAAACAAATATCTCAATGCGTATAATCATAAAACATGATGTATGCGACATATAACAGAAATGTAAGCATATCCGTATATCATGCAACTTGGAACAGTAATATGCACATATCGAGGGAAAACCGCTTTTTTAAAATGAATCCAGTTTTAAAATATATCTTGTGGTTCCTAAATCTCCAAAATCAAGCCAGAATTAGCTATGTATGTGCAAATACGTATGTATGCAAGTATGGGTGTACAATATGTGTGTACGCAAGTATGAGTGTACAATATGTATGTACACAAGTATGTCATGCAAGGGGGTGATATCCTGATGGAACAATCCTACCTGTGTAGTGACATAGTACTTATTGATGATGAAGTGTGTGAGCCGGCAAGCAGGTGTACGTGGAGCATACGCATCATCGATAATGGTGCTGGTGTCCTGACAGCATGGGTTTAATATAATATAACTCACAAGTATATATGCATGCAATGAGCTAATAACCACATGAATATATGGAAATGGAAAGTAAATGCAACAATAAGGAATCTACATTAGTTATACGAGTCATACAGTTTGTCATTTAAAATCATACAAATCGTGGTGTTTTGGAAAAATAGGGGCTACGGTGTTTTTAAGAAAAGAGGTACGTACTTTGAAATATCCGTAGAATCCTTTGGCCTTTCTTTAAAATACTCACGATTCGTTAGTTTTGAAATATGTATGACTCGAGTCTATTCTAACATCTATAAGTAAACTACAGGACTAGTCGAAAGGTAATGAAGCCACCTAAATCTGAGTCGATACATATAAATATAATAGTCGGTGATCCCGCCTCAATAGTATCACATACGACACAATATATATTATGACGTTCTCGAGTCAAGAGTGCGGATCTCTCATCAATATATAGCTCGTACGTAAATCCGTCGTACGTCATCCCAAATCTGGGTACATGTCAAATATCACATTCATCTCATTATTCGTCTGGTATCCATTATTATCATATCCTGTATTAGGGGTACTGATATAAGTCTAGTATATACTGATACCATATATATATATATATATATATATATATATATATATATATATATATATATATGAAAATACACGAGGCCCGCTAAATTCTCATGTCGTATCTCACCATACGAAACAAAACATATCACCGATCTCATAGCATCATGCCCAATCTCATCGACTCATCTCCAAATACCATATACAATTCTCATCATCCATGTCAAAGTATATGTGTATATATGTGCATCTCCCAATAACCGCATGTAATGTTTCGAAAATCGTTCAGGTGAAATTTCGGCTGATCGGTAAAATAACGGGTGTTTTCCGTAAAAATCAAGATTTAAATATCTTTTAATATAAAATTAAATATACATATTCTAGCTATATAATTGCTACTATTTGGTGTTTATTGAGCCACTGGTAAAATTTTTAATTTTCTGAAAATTTTTCCGAAATTAATTATTTTAATATTATTTTAAGCTGTTAAAAATACATTAAATTAACGATAAATACAAATTTGAATGGGCTAATTACATACTTTAGAACCATGACAACTAAAATCTAGTTTGTAATATAATTTTTTTAGTATGTTATTTCCAAGTTCTAATTAGTTATAATCAAAGGAAATTAGAATTTAAATAAATTAAACTAAAACTTGCAATTAGGTAACTTGAGGGGTTCTTTTTGCTTGGGACTTTCTTTGCTCTCTCTCACACACACCCTCACCCCTCCATGGCCGGCCCCACCACCAATAGCGGCCTTCTTTTTCTCCCCCTCTTGTTGACTTCAACTCTTGTGAAATGAAGTGTAATATGAAAAGGTTTAATATATTAATTTGGGTATGGGTTTTAAGTGATATGAGAGGGCTTTGACTTTGGATTTTTCCACACCATTCCCTCTCTTTTCCCCATCCCTTACCCCTGGCTGAAACCCTAGCTGCTGCAGCTCCCCATTTCCCCCCATCTCCTTTTGCTTCAATTTCATCCAAAAATCCACCGAAATCCACATTTTTCTTCACAAATTCAACACAAAACCCTATTCTATCTCTTCTCAAGCCCAAATTGGTTTAAATCATGGAGAAAGGAGGCATCTTTGGAGGCTAGAGCAAGCTAGAGTTTGAACTTGAGAGGTATAATTCTAATCTAATGTTTAATTTGTAGTTTAACAAGCTAAATTAGTTATTTCAAGTTTGAAATTTGATTTTGATTTGCTTGTTATGGAATTCTAGAAAGGGTTTGATGTTGGAATTATGGTTTGAAGCTTTGCAAATGGGTTAAAATTTAGTGTAGAGGCTATCTAATGGTTTAACTTGGGTGATTATACTTGTTAGTAGTCATTTTGTTGTTAATCTACGATATTTGCACGAATTTGGAATTTTGAATTTTTAGTGCTAACTAGGTTTTTAGTTTAATTCAAAATGTGAGATAAAAAATATGGTTAGGATTTCATCACATCATTAACATTATAATGAGTGGTTTAATACCTTAGGTTATGCAAAACCATGCTTAGTTGTTGAATTGTGAATTTTACTTTGAAAATTGTCAAAATTGGTTAAATTACAAACTAGAATTTTGGGGTTAATGAAATTTAATGAGATTAAATTGTGGAAATAGTTTGTATGGTTTATTTAAGTTGTTTAATAAATATTATGGCCATTAGAATTGTTAAAAACATCAAGTATTGTACTAAAACGGTAAATTTTGCTTAGGTTTTCGGAAAAATAGCTTTTAAAGTGAATTTGGGGTTTTTGTGAATTCTAACCTATTTCATATTATAATTAGTGTTTGTGAATATGCAAATGGGTGCGTTTGGGTTTTTCTCGATGGGTTGATATTTGTATATCGACATCGAGGGTTGGTTTGGCCATTCTTCCATGCGTAGGCGATATGTTTTGACCTATACGTGATACGCGTGTCGATTTGGTTTTCGTATGCCGTTTCGATTTCGAATTGGGTTTTTATGCGATACGATACGTTGTGACATGTAGGCGCCCCCATGTGGACTTTGAGATGACAAGCAAGCGCGTGGCGACGTCGGCACCGGCGAGCGAAGATCAGGTGAGTAGATTTATATCTACGGGGAGAAGTCGGGTGGATGGCGTATAGCACCCCCGCAAGGTTATGAGAAATGATTTGATCTGGTGACGATATACTTTTATATGTTAATGTGAGATATGTACACCTAGTAAGAAAAGCCTTAGGAGCTTATGGATTAGTGTTAGCGAGGAACGGAGGGAGGTTTTGGTTGGTTTCTAAATCGCAACCCTAGAGTAAGGATTTGCATACACGCACACCTATACACATGCATATATTATTTTCTTGTGCGTATATGGGAATGCGTATATATGTATATACGCATGGATATGGGACTATGCATATATATACATTCATATACACATGCCTGAATGTTGAGGATATTATATGATATTTGGGGATGAGTCGATGAGATTGGGCTTGAGGCCATGAGATCGGTGATGTGATATGGTCCGTATTTGAGATACGACCTGATATTTTAGCGGGTTCTTTAGGCGTGATGTTTTCATACACACGCATGCATTTCATGGATGGTATCAGTATTGTACTAGACGTAGATCAGTACCCCGATCATGATATTTTATAAAGAGGATACCAAATGATTAATGTGATAGATGTGATATTTGATCCGTACCTAGATTTGGGATGCCGTACGACGGATTTACCGTACGAGCTATATATTGATGATAGATCCGCACTCTTGACTCGAGGATGTCATATTATAGATATTGTATCGTATGGGATACTATTGAGGCGGGATCACCGACTATTATATGTATATATATGTATCGACTCAGATGTTAGGCGGTTTCCTTACCTTTCGATCAGCCTGTTTAGTTTGTCCCTGTAGTGTACTTGTAAATGATAGATTGGATTCAACTCATACTTATTTCAAAAACTAACGAATCGTGTGTATTTTAAATATGAGACAAGGGATTCTATGGATATTTCAAAGGACATCTTTTCTTAAAAACACCGTAGCCCTTATTTTCAAAACACCACGATTCGTATTATTTCAAATGGCACCACTGTATGACTCATATTTATATAAATGCAGATTAGTTATCATTGTGTTTATGATTCAGCTCCCGCATATTATTACTGCTCGCATCACATTTGCATGTTTATATTGTACTTCCATATGCCATTATTGAGATCATGCTGTCAGGACACCAGCACCATTACCGATGATGCATATGTTCCACATACACTTACTTGCCGTCTCACACACATCATCATCGGTAATTGCCATGTCACGTACACTTTAGAAAATACTATTTCATTGACATAGCTTGCTAATTGATAGTTTCTACATGTTATAGCTTTCGTATGCTAGTTTAATTATTGCATGATATCAGATGCATCCATATATTCATTGGTTATGCGGTATTATGGAGATTTATGCCGGTTTTCATTGTTATTGACATGGTGACTTGATGATTTTGGATTCTTCTTGATATTTTATGGATTTGGAAACCGCATGTGAAAGTTTTGTAAGCTAATGAACCATTTTAAAGAGAGAAAAATGCGGTTTTCCTTGATATGTTGAGTATCGTCCACCATGATGTTTTCTCGGTTCTAAGATGTTTTCGAGACCCAATTCGAGGAGTTGGATGAACCGTCTCGGGTACATGGTGGACCCGGTATATTACCCCGGGGTAAGAAGTTCGAGTAGTAGACGATGAGTCCGGCAGGGGCAAACTGCCTACCGGTGATTTTACCTGGCGCGGCGGATATCCGGAGGATACCGTTCGTGGTCGCGAGATTGATGATATGGGCCGATCCGGACTGGCAGAACCTGAAGTTTTTAGATATTGAGATAGTGAGATTTGAGACACTGAGATATTGAGATATTGAGATTAGTGTTTTGTGTCGATGCTTGACACGGATTCTATGTTGATTTCACTGATGATATCTCGATTTATATACTTACAGAAATCTCATTGATAAAGAAAAACAATTCTTGATTCATGATGTACTTTGTTCTCATTACATGCATCTGCACATCATTTTAGTGATATATTGCTACCTGACATTTGTATATCATATTAGTGACATGTTGTTACCTGAGGCACTGACATGAGTTCTTCGTATTACACTATATGGATAGATGTTTACCCTTTACCATTATATTATGCTTCAGACCATATTATTATTATGAGGATATTACTAATCGTATGATCTAGGATTGCATTATACATGCGATTTCTGCTGGTAGATGTTTTCTACTCACGAGTTGGCAACTCACCTCCGTTGTGCCACAGTTCCTTGCAGGTTTGCCGTACAGGTTCTTTGCGGCTTTGCTGGCACACTGTTCCTTCCGGGTGATTGCTTTGACAGGAGGGTTCTTTGCATCAGGACCATCATTGTATATTGTTATTTAAGTTGTATCTAGTAAAACTCCATCAACCATATTGTATATTTGGTAGAGATAGAAGATCAGACTTGTTATTATTTCGACCTTAGAGTCACGCGTTGTATTATGGTTTTCATGCTGATTTTGGGTTTTCTTTTGAGTTTTGATCCTCGCCCTTCGGTGTTGTATATTATATTGCTTGTGTGGTTGTGACCGTCGTTTGACGAAGAGCTAGCTCCCGCTTGTGGATGCTTTTTTTTGTATTTCGTATACTATTCATGTTGTATCCCGTTTGGGGCCAGTATTTACAAAGGAGACTCTGCCGAAATTTTCAGAAAATACTTGAGATTTTAAAAATACATACTTCGGCCTATGTTGATTAAAACTAAATGTTTTCAATTGGTTTTTCCTTCACTCTACTGCTTCTTTGGTTTTGATTTTTGGGTTTTGGCTTATTTAGATTACGTACGCCTCGAGACGTTTCGTAATTTAAGTGCCGGTCATGTTCCGTACTTTTCGGTTCATGACACCGCACAAGTAAAACAATGTAAACAAGTGTGTGTGTGCGTGTGGGTGTAAACTTTTTCTAAGGTCCACGACTAAACTAACCAATGACGCTATCATCCAATTATCTATGACTCCTAAAGTCTATCTAGATAGTTATAAACTCACAATAACCATATAAATATATCCATCTCATATATACCATACACTACACTATGAACTGCGGGGGTGCTATACGCCATCCACCCGACTTTCCCCGTAGATGTGTATCTACTCACCTTGATCCTTGCTTACCGAAGTCGATGTCGCCTTGCTTTTACTCGTCGTCCGAAGTCCACTTGAGGGTACCTACATATATACACATATAGCATCGTAAAACAGAAATCTCGCATAAAACCAAAACAGTGCACGTATCACACATAGGTTTAAACCTATGGTCTACACATGCAAGAAGAACCAATAACCCCCGATATAGACGTACAAACGTCAAGTGATTGATACCAAACACAAATATCAAAACTTTATTTCAAAAACATCGCAAAACATAAAGCATCAACTCATGAAAATGGTCCCAGATTTTACCCTAACTGAAATTAGCCAATTTTGCACATATGGGGGGGGTCTAATTTACTGAAGATAAAGCCCTAGACCAAGCATGAACCGATTAGGAAGTACCAAGGCCGTAAATTGCGACCAAAATGATAAAAATGGTGGCCTAAATATGAGCATATGGTCTCGGGTTTCTTGGGTAGCTTCTAGGTTGCCTGCACATCTCTCAGGCTTCGCTAAATAATTTTCAGGTCACCTGAGTGTTAGCAGATTTCATTATACCCTCACAGAATCCACAATTCTCCGATATTAGGTTTTCTAAGTTCATAATCCAGGGTTTAAGTCTCAGGTTCAGTCAACTAAATCATCACAACAGGGGTTGTATAGCCTCTACTAATCTCAATTACCCTTCACTACTCAAGATTTCATCACAACCATAACTAGGAATTTCAATGTTCACTAAACCGCATTAAATCACAACTAAACACATATGGATACCAAAGTGAATGAAATACAAAGCTAATGGAAATGAAAGTACCTCATTTGGCAACTCAAGAAAATTCTTGAGTTGCCCCAAGTGTCCAAAATCCGATTTTTATTTGTCCAACGTGTAGCTAGTGAGCTTGTGCATGTATTTTGTGAAGTGGAGATGATGTTTTGGAGTTGTTTTGATGATGTTTTGAGGGTTTTGAGGAGGTGGGAGAGATGAGGCAGCCATGGGAGAAAGAAGAGGTGAGAATGATGAGAAAAGAGTGAAGAGATGAAGAGAATGACCCAAGGTTTGACCCCTCACCCTCTCTCTCTCTCTTGCCCATGCCTAATATTCTAATCCCTTATCTTTTTCTTTTCTTTTCTTTTATATTCTTTTCTATTATCTTTTAAAAATTAAACCATGCACATAAATCCCAAATGAAATCATGGTTATAAAATGTGACACAAGTGTAAAATACGACACGGTGCATGTCATGTGCACAAAACAAGCTTAATGCACGATTAGCATTAAAATATCGTATAATGAATCATAAAATCTTATAATTTGCATAAATCACATAAAGCACCTTCATTTCAGTAATTTCCATAATTTTCCAAATTTTTCCCAATTTATCGGTATTTAATTATACTGCCTTATTAAAATATTCAATATAATATTATTAAATTATAAAAAACCCCAAAAATAATATTTTATTTTTCTGAAATATTACACATTATCATGGCGATCATATGTTAGGAATATGTATGCCCTAGAGGCCATTATTGATGATATAGTGGATGCTTTGACATATATATAAAGGACTTTCTTGCTCGACATAATAGTATGCTATCGGGTTACCTTTATCTTAACATATAGACTGGTTTTTATACTGTCTGTCTCTTACATGTTGATAAAGCCTTTAGAATATGTACTTGACTACCAGGATTATGATGAGATCATACTAGTGGGGCCAGGGTGGTCAACAAGTGCATCCTTTAACTGTTCCTAGTCGAGGGAATATCGAGACTAGGGTATCGATATTCCAGAGTAGACTAGTGTGTACGTTTCTTATCTCTTAGAGGGCGATGGCTGATCCCACAGCCATTGGTGTGTGACATCAAAGATTGTACACAGGTGCTCATTGGAGAATGGGTACACCGAACGGACTCGCCGATGACTCCTAATTGGTATTATACCTATCGTTAGATAGAAGTCCTCTGGTGACACTAGTATAGGTTGGACCGTAGACCCGAGATCGTCATAGAGTCTTTTGCGGCTCCCACTGTGCTTTGATTTCCTCCCTACCACGCTCAAAGGAGACTTGCAAATAGGTGGATTTTGGGTACAATCCCGAGTCGCATGGAGGCAATGAGCGATAGGAGGGGTTTCGTCTCTCCCGGTATTGGGGGTTGATGTTGCGCATTGCTCGATTGGCTATAACTGGAAGTCCCTGGCCAGGGCTACTTATGAGATTTACTGATAAGTGATATCAGTAGTTTCTCGAACCGTTATAGGCCAGACATCGGCATGACTTATCACATTACTGGGGTCTGACGTTTACCACCCCTAAACATGATATGCAACATATCAGATGAAGAGACCGGACTGTACGGTAGTGTTACTGATAGGCTTCATGGAGACTATGGACAAGCTTGCTTGTTGATCTTCATATCGCTCAATATCCGGGTAGCTGTTACGTCCAGCTAGTACCGCTAACGGCTTGTAGGTGATTAATGTGATCATCACATACTGTTGGCGTATTGACGAGTCTTTTGAATCCCACACAGAAGTTCCCTGGTTCAAGCGAAACGAAGTAGGACACATATGTGATATGTGTGTGGGCCTGATTAAATACGTGTATGTGATACCGTATTGTAATCTGACAGTTATTTGTTATCAAGTTCAGTTATATGATATAACCAGATTATCAAATCAAGTATTGATTTGATAATGTGATATACAGATAAATGATATTAGTCGGTCATATACGATATAACTGAATTATTAAATCAAGTGTTGATTTAATAATGTGATATATATTATATGTGATATAATTATATCTTAACTAATATCATTAGCTCACTAATTATTCTTCATAATATATATATATATATATATATATAATGAAGCTGTTGGATATAGTGCCCTCAGAGTCAATTATTGGATCGCAGGTACGCGATTGCAACGGTTGAGCGAGGACCTATACCGGTAGGATAGTCTTACTCGAGAGGTTTGTATACTATCTGGTTTATCTTTATCATCGTGTACATGCTTTAAGTGACATTGTTGTTCACTGTTACACATTGATAGAGAATAGTATGCTATCTGGTTTATCTTTGTCATCGTGTACTGTTTTAGGTGACCTTACAGGTCGCTATTACACGTTGATAGAGCCCTTAGGATTCTTGTTTGACTGCCAGCAGTATGATGGCGATCATATACGTGGGAGCTAGGGTCTATAAGCACATCCTTAAAAAGTCCCTATTCGTGGGAGTTTCGAGACTGGGCATCGATACTCCATTAGTAGACTAGTGTATACAGTCTAGACCCCGACGAGGGGCGGTGGCTGGTCTCACAAGCTATTGGTGTCAGTTGGTTCACCTAAGATGTATACAGGTGCTCATTGAGTTATGAGTATACCGGACAGGACTCTCCGGGAACATGCTAGTTGGTATTACACCTTACGTCAGATAGCAGTTCCCTGGTGACATGTGTACAGGTTAGTTCATCGACCTGAGATCGTCATTTGTCTCGTGTGAGTTCCCACTGTGCTTTAATTATTACCCTACCACGGCTCAAAGGAGTCATGCAAACAGGTTTTAGTTGGGTACAGTCCCGAGCCACATGGAGGCAGTGAGCGGATCGGCAGGGGTTTCGTCTCTCCCGGTATTGGGGGTAAGATCGCGCTGTGTCTAGGAGAGCCATTACACGAAGTCCTTGGCCAAGGCAGGAGATTTACTGGTAGGTATTCCAGTAGTATCTCAGGGTGTTATGGGCTACACTCCGACATGACTTGTACCGCTTTTGGGGGTTTGACTTTTACCAACCCCCTAGGCCCGCCATGCGATGCTCATAGACGAATGGACCGGACTGTACGGATATTGTCACTGACAGGCTCAGTAGGGTGTTAGGATGAGTTCGCTCATCGACCTCCCTTTTGGTCAATGCCTGGTAGCCCATTACGTACAGCTAGTACCACTGACGTGCTAGTGGTTAAATCCATAGCCAAAGTATTGGCGAGTCTTTAGACTCCCCCACAGACAGTTTTCAAGTTTCGGGCGAAACGTTATAGAGGCCGTATGATATATGGCAGGGTCTGATCATATACGTGCAGTAGTGCACGGATCATGATCGGGCAGATCATACTAGTGGGGTTTGGTTTAAGCCGGATCCTAGTATTAGATTTGTTGGATTACTTTAGTCTCATCGCATTCGCATTCGGTCGGAATGCGGATGCAGGTATATATATACAGGTGAGGGGTATCCTTGTGATCCGTCACGAGTTTACTTTAGATGTTACCGTATCCTTTTATTGTTGCAAACATTTGGATTAATGTCTGCACATGGAAATTATGAGCTAGAAATCATCATTTTGCGCATTTAATATGACATAGACTTCATTAGTGACTCATGGTATCTTTTCTTGTGCTAATGTCACATTATTTGATAGATTTGAGTCTTGATATGATAAGGGGAGAGAGAGGGGCTGCCATGATATAGTTTGGTCTTGTATTTTTCTCATGAGAACACTCACTCTCATTATCATCACAAGACATAAGAAAAAGAAAAGGGAGCTTCTTCTTCTTTCTCTTCTTCTTCTTCCTCTAGCTCACAATCTCCATTAATGGCATCATCTCTAACCTCCATCCATACAATGGATGTAAGAGACAAAGTTATCACACACATTCTCTACATCGCCTTGGACACGTCGGCTAGCGAACTTCATGCCTGAGTTGCTTCGGACGAAGCGGGAGCCTGTAACATTTCAAAAAAATAAAATATTATTTTTGGGAATTTTTATAATTTAATATTATTTTTAATGAATATTTTAATATTTCGGTATAATTAAATACCGATAAATTGGGGAAAAATTTGGAAAATTATAGAAATTATTAAAAAGGGTGTTTTATGTGAATTATGCCATTTTTAAGTTTTTATGATTAATTATATGCTAATTTAGTGCTAATCGCGATTAAAAATCGCTAATCGGACTTTAAGTGTGTTTTGTATACATGTCTTTTTCCACACTTGTTACATTTTCCTACATGTTTTGGGTGCATGGCTTGTTATTTTGGGGTTACTATTGAGGTGAGAAGGAAAAAAGAAAAGGAAAAGGTGAGAAGGAAAAAAGAAAAGAAAAGGAAAAGAGTTTTTTTTATATGGGTATGGGCATGAGAGAGAGTGAGGTGAGGGGTCTCTTGACTTGGTCTCCCTTTATCATCTCCTACATCTTCTCCCCTCTCTCTCCTTCTTCTTCAGCTGCTGCTGCTGCCCTCTTTCCTCCCCTCCACAAAACACCCCACTTCATCTCCAAAACAAACTCAAAACACCATTTCCCTTTCACAAAAAAGGTGCACAAGCCCCCTAGCTACCCAATGGACCAAGAAAGTCTTCATTTTGGCGCTGTGAAGGATTCATGGGTGCTAGATGAGGTAATCCCTTCACACTTAGTGTAGTTTTTCCTTCACTTTAAACCATATTCGTGTTTAGTTGTGATTTGGTGCAATTTGGTGAGCTTTGGAAAAACCTAGAGAGGGTTAGGGTTTAAATTGAGAAGAGTGGTGAACTTGAGTATGTTTGGTGACCTTAAGCCCCCCCACAATGTTTTAAACCCAGACCAAACACATATACATAACTTGAAACCCAAAAATACGGAATTACGGAACTTTCATGTCAGTTTGTGAGAACTTAGAGTGTGCAGGGAAATCTGGGATGACCTGAGACGTTTTTGAGTTAACCAAACAATACCAGGGACCAAATTAAGACCAAAGGAGACCCCCTTGCAAGTTCGAGGCCCCAATTCCTTCCCAAAATCGAGGAGGCCGGATTTCTTAGGATTGTGGTCGGCCACTTGGTGTAGGTGCCCAGATTGCTTCAGTAGGTCATATGTACCCTATATATCACCCTAGTGTTGTTTTGGAACTTTGTTTTCACTGTAAGCAAAATCTGGAACATGTTTTCAATGTTGCTGCCTTATGTTTTCCGTTGTTTTGAATTCAAGTTTTGGTATTTGTGATTTACTTCGATTACTTGACGTTTGTACGTCTATATCAGGTGTTATTTGGTGGTTTTGAAAGAGTAGTCCATAGGTTCTAACCTATAGGTCTTTAGCGCGTCGTTTTGGTTTTCCGATGTGATTTAAATACGTATTGCGACTGCGTTATATTTGTAGGTACCCCGCGAGGACTTCGAGGCGACAAGTAAACACGTGGCGACGTCGGCAATAGCAAACGAAGATCCAGGTGAATAGATTATATCTATGGGGGAAGTCGGGTGGATGGCGTATAGCACCCCCGCAGTCCGATACTTAGTATAGTATATATATACTATTTATGATAGCTTATTATGTGTCGTGAATATAGAGATGAGTTTAGGCGTACTATGATTAGATTAGGGCGTAGAAGTAAACTAGTATAGTTCCTAGTTGCGAACCCTAGAATAGGTTTATACCCACACGCACACACATGCATTTTTGTTATACATATACCTAGGTGACGAGGATTGTGGATGATATTTGGAGATGAGTCAATGAGATTGGGCATAGTGCCATGAGATCGGTGATATATTGTGATTCGTATTTGGGATACGACATGTGATTTTAGCAGGCTTTTGGACGTGTGTTCCACACACGCATTTATATTTATGTAGATGGTATCGTTTTGTACTAGACTTAGATCAGTACCCTAGATCATGTGATATGATGATTATGATACCTGATATTTGATGAGAGGAATGTGATATTGACCCATACCCAGCTTTTGGGATGCCGTACAATGATTTACCGTACGAGCTTCATATTGATGATAGATCCGCACTCATGACTCGAGGATGTCATATGATATTGTATCGTACGCGGTACCTTGAGGTGGGATCACCGACTATTATACTTATATATATATATATATATATATATATATATATATATATCGACTCAGATTTAGGTGGTTTCCATACCCCTCCTGATTGACTTGTTAGTTAGAGCTGTAGTTTTGCTAGTAGATGTTAGGCTAGGTTGATGTCATACCTATTCAAAAAACTAACGAATCGGGATTATTTTAAAGACAGGTAAAGGGATTCTACAGATATTTTCAAAGACACATCTTTTCTTAAAACACCGTAGCCCTTATTTTCCTAAAACCTCGATTCTTCTTTCAAATAGCAAAACATCATGACATAGATACATTAATGTAGATACTGCACTGTTGTGATATTATTCATTGTCGCATATTCTTACTGTTTGCATCACATTGCATGTTAAATATGATTATTGTTATATCAAATCCATGCTGTTAGGACACCAGCACCATTATCGATGAGGCGTATGTTCCACGTACACTTGCTTGCCGGCTCACACATTTCATCATCGATAATTGCCATGTCACTACACTGTAGTACTGTTGCGTTCAAGATATGACCCTTGCATGGCATACTTGTACACATACATATTTGCATATACATAGATGATTTCTCGCTTGATTTGGAGATTTGGGAACCACAAAATTCCCTTTAAAACTGATTCATTTTAAAAGAGCGGTTTTCCCCAATATGTGCATATTACTATTCCATGTTGCATAATATATTGATATGCTTACATTCTTTTATATGTCGCATACATCATGCTTTTTGATTATACGCATTGAGATATGTTGTTTCCATGATATTTCTGGATTTGGGAACCGTGGATATTTCAAAGAGATTATATAATTGTTTTAAAAACCCGGTTACCCTTGATATGATATTTCAGTGCGTCCACCATGTGTTTTCTCGGTGCTGAGAGCGACATGTGAAACCCGATTCGAGGAGGCGGCGAGGCCGATTGCTGGTACATGGTGGGCCCGGTATGGTACCCCGGGGCAACAAAGGGATGCTGTGTATATAGACGGTGAGACTGGCAGAGGGACCATTACCTACCGGTGATTGTATTTGAGCTCGGCGGATATCCGGAGGATACCGACTAGAGTCATGAGATAGATATGAGGGCCGACCAGGGTGTGCGGTGCCTGAGATATATGAGGATTTACGTGCCAATAATAGGCACGGTTTTCATGATGTTTTCGAGTGTCGATGCTAGACACTCAGGTTCCATAATTTTGATATGTCGCGAGCGACATATGTTGATTTACATCCTCATACTTCCATGCATATGCTTTATGATATTTACATGCATGATGCTTATTGTCATTGGGTGACACGTGGACGAGATCCACATACATACAGTCATTGATTACATAGTTGGATGATATCCACATACTACTAGACTTCATGTGTCACGACCCGAAATTGGCACGTGACGGCCATAATACTACGCAATGCCTAAAGACGTAACGCAGTAAAAGAAAGCCAAAAACCTAGAAATCTAAACCATGAAAATACGGAAAAGACAATATAAGTTTTTGAAACATTTGAAATCACTACCCAAATTCTTTAAAAGTCCAACTTTCTTTCTTTAAAATTTTGGCAACCCCCTTTTATAAAAACTAGCCCAAAGATGGAAAACAATCACATCACAAATATACGACGCCGTAGCGAAGAATAAGAGACAATAGGAAGGAAACTGTATGTAAAAGACAACAAATCCACAATAATATACAATATCGTCATCACCAAGTCTCTAAGTCAACAACATAATAGTAGATGGAGAGTACAAGATACAACGAATGTACAATACAAAATACAGATAACCACCAATACCCACCTAAGCAAAATAACACACCGTGAGCCGATACGGTATCTGTAGCAAAAGATGATAGGTGAATAGCCTGCTCGACTACTCTGGGGAAACACCCTGCAAAACAACTGTGGCACAACGGGGGTGAGTTGCCAACTCATGAATAGTAGATAACATATGCAGGTAATCGCAGGAATGTACGTACAACATGAATCTAAGATATGCAATTTACAGTAATAACAGGTCATGTGAATGCAGAATAATGGAAAGTACACTAGCAGGTACGATTAATATGTGAAGCAATAATAACAGGACAATAGTATGCAATAATCATGCGATAGGGATATGAGAATGTAGATATGCAGTAATCATGAAGGGTACACTAACAGGTACTCCTAATACATGGATCAGTGCATAAGTGAATAGGTATGAGGTATGGAGTAAAATATGTCATTCCCACGGAAACCTGACATCGTGGTAGGATCACAATCCATTAGGACACTCAAATCCCAAATCATCAAATCAACCCCCAAGTTGGGCTCTCATATGATATAAGTCTCACATCTCCTCAATGTACAATATCGAATAGATCTCCTATATCCCGAATGCACAAATCAACAATCTTATTCATATATCCAATCTCAAGGAATCACCTGATATCCTAAGTCAAATCTCAAGTAAGAATCTAGCATCCTAAATATATATTTGCAGAAATAAATATGATGGGGTCAATACACATATATTAGCGTCCCACTCCACTAATATTAGTGTAAGGGTATATATAACAATAGCTAAATCCCCTGTTATATATACAAAGGTATTAAAAGAAATATCATGAAAACAATGTGTCAAGCATCGACACAGAAATCCTGATAGGTACGTATCATACGCTATCCCGAAAACACGAGTGCCTAGCTCTGACCCTCGCGTTTCGACGTATGCATACGTACATGACTCCCAACGGTATCTCCATGATCCCCGCCGAGTCATTGGTACTGTCACCGGATGGTATGGTTCCTCTGCCGGGCTCATCGGCGTGGTACATCGACATCCCTTTCTTGCCCCGGGGTACCTCAGGGCCCCACCATGTACCCTCTACGGCCTCGACGCTTCCTTGTAGGGGTATTTATATATCAGAACCGATAAAACTCATAGTGGATGCGCAAATATCATATCAAGGAAACCGGGTTTTTCAATGTATGCATAATTTCATGAACTCCCGCAGTTCCCAAATCCAGAAAACATCATGAAAAATCCAAATAACAATGCGCAAATCCAGGAATAAATATGTGCGATATATCTGAAATGCGAGCATGTAAAGGAAAATATGTAGCTGAAACCAGATGTATGCGAAATCAATAAGGTACAGCTAAGTATAGGCGTCTACCTATAAGTAATGATATGGTATACCCCACTGGGTATAAGTAAATATGAGCAAGGTATACCTGTAGATGTATCGTAAAGGGTATGTGTACCTATCACTAATGGTACGATACTCTATAGGTATACAGGTATGGTAATGTCATATGTGATAAGCAGTATCAATGTAACAAGGTCCCTAACCAAGCAATATAGTATCTATAATGGTTTGTGTGTGACATGGCAATTATTGACGGTGTGTGTGTAGCATACAATCCGTGCTCGTGCAACATGAACCGTTAATAATGTGTGCAGTGTCCTACGGCTACTAGTTACAGTACAACTATATCTAAGTAATAGGGTAAAGGCGCAATTCTAATAATGACGCATAATACGCGACACGTATTAGAATTCTAGCCCAGACGCATAACGCCATGCGGGCGATTCCCCTGTAGATGTTAAATCTACTCACTTACGCTCCACGCTAGGTGAATCCTACCACCTGTTTCCCCCTGTGCTGTGTCCGTCGTCCCCGCCTGCAAACCTGAAAATTAGACAAGGAAATCATATACATAAGCAAATATCTCGCAAAACGCGATGTCGACACTAAACGAGAAACTCGCGTCGCGAACTAAACGCGCGTGTGCATGATACGCTGGAATGTGTGTATACGCGTCTAAAACTACTGTGACACGCCGTGACACGCTGGATCACAGAACCCACTCATGTATCGCACGTATCGCGCAAACACCACGAATTAGAAATACGATATATTGCCCCAAATTTTCCTACAGGTCAAATCTTACAAAACATACATGCCAAAACATTACAAAACACTGCAGACTACCCTACACAAAACCCCAGCACCCAACTCACCTTCCTGGCTACAATTTGCGGCTAGATCGATTTAATTTGCGGCCTGGGATTTGAATAGGTGGCTCGTGCTCAGGTGGTGGTGTCTATACCTAGTGTACATGCTCCAGTTTGCTCAATTTTGTCCTGAAGGGTCTGGGTCAATAGTAGATCACAGAATGTCACAATGTCGCCTAAAAACACCAATTTTGCACAAAACACAAACCCTATGGTATTTTAGTGAAACCTAGGGAAATTCTCAGTTGAGGTGACCCTAATAACACTAAAATAGTCAGGGTTAACTAACACAATCATCACATGGACAACATCTCACACAAATCACCATAATTAGCACTAAACTCATAATTTAACACAAACCGACGCTAATTAATACACAAGCTAAGCAAACTAGGAAAAGAGTTTCAGAAATATACCCTATGGAACCCTAGAAGGCAGGAGAAGAAGTGTATGGAGGAGGTGAGCTGCTGTAGTTGCTGGGGCTGCTGCTGCTACAGCTGCTGCCACTGCTGTCTGCTGATGCTGCTATTACTGCTGCTACTGCTGATGCTGCTTGCTGCTGATGCTGATGCTTTTGCTGGTGCTTCTGCCTTAGCTGCTGCTGCTCCTTCAGCTGATGTGTGAGTGTGTAAGAGTGAGAGAATGGGAGTAATAAGAGTGAGAATGAGAATGAGAGTCAACAATTCAACCCCCTCCTTCTCACTCCCTCTCACTTCATTAAATGAGCATGGCACAAGCCATGTAGCCCTATGCCCATCTCTCTCTCTCACCTTGGTCAACCATTCAAACCAATATTCAAATCCCTTTTAAATTTTAAATTCATTTCATTTTAAAACACCCATGCATAATTAAAACCCAAAACATTTAAAACAATTCATTAAATTAGATTAGGGGAAATGGTTAGTTCACCATGTTGCTAATCATGGCTAAACCCCAATTTACATCCTAGTTAACATGCACAAGTGTGGGCAAGCCTAGGAAAAATATAATAAAATATTCATTAAATATGATAAAATAATTAAAAACCAATTTGGTAAAATTTTTATTAAAAACTATATATAAAAATATAATTAGCCATAAGACATATTCTAAGGTGTTACAATCTCCCCCCTTAAAAGAAATTCGTCCCCGAATTTAAAAATATACTACTACGCATACCTTTAAAGAGAAGATTACAACTCTCAAATCTCGCTCGCAGCCTTCCAAGTGATTACCTCATTATACGGCTACGTCCAAGAAAACCCTTCACAGATGGCAAGACCCTTGACCGACGTTTCTCCACCTGCCGAGCCATTAACACAAATGGTTGCCGGTGAGCGAAACGATCGCGCCCATGCCAATTGGTCTGGTGCCAAATCATGTGAGAAAGGTCATGAAGGTAATCATAAATTACCGACACAAGGAATACGGGGTGAAAACTCAATAATCTGGGCGGAAGTGCCAAATTAAAGGCAACGAAACTAACTCGCTTATAGGATCTCGAAAAGGACCTAAAATCCTGGGATAAGCTTCCCAAAATCCAACACGTCATTTATCGAAAAAATCCGCAGGAATACATGATCTGTCCCTGTGAACTCGAGTCTACGACCAACATAGTCGGCATAAGACTTTTATCCGCACTGAACAATTCTCATCATGACCTGAATCAACTGGATCATCTGCGAAGTCTCTAGACTAGCTGGGGTCCATAATCCTACTTACGCAGAGTCAGAAAAACAACAGACTGGTGATCGACACGACCTAACCCTTAAACCTAAAGGTTGCCAATTGGAGCGTCTCCTGATAATCAGCTATCGAAGGAGAACTCTAACACTGGCGAGTGACGATCCCAACTGCTGACAACAACTAACACAAACACACAACTTAACAAAGAACAACTGAGCAAACTGAGTATAACCGGACGAAAAGAATCCGAATGGAGTCACACCCTGACTAAACCTGGGTAGACATCATAACGAAATTTGTGGAGACCTGCTCCCACTCCTATTTCGGAACGGTTAAAGTTTGCAACTCTCCAGCCGGCCTCAGATGCTCAACCTAAACACACAAAAGACAGACACCTTGAAACGAAACCCAAAGCTACTCTTTATATCCCTGCCCACCCGTAACTATGTCACAAGTCACGCCAATGCTGGTGGAACTTGAATGAATACAGAGAGTTGACTGATGTGCCTGTTCTAGGATTTTACGTCTCTACCCGATAACATCAGGTACACAAACGCGTCCCTAACTTAGCACACCATTGTCATAAATCAAGGATTTCGAATCATTACCCAGCCGAGTATGCTCAAGTATCTCTGACGAACGAGCATCGACGGGCAGTGTCTCGCGAAACGATTAAAGAAAAGTGGTTGGGCGCGGACATGAGCAAGCTGTCCCCTCCGTAGAGACGAACTTAAGCTGTACTCAACGATCGCACGAGAACTGTAAATCTGCAGAAGACTATCATAACAATCAAAATTTGCTGCAGGAAGATATACATTAAGCTCTGGTGGTTCGTGAAAATCTGACACGACTCTCGAACAAATAGTGTCTCCAAATCTCCAATGCAAAACCACCGCGGCCATCTCCAGATCATGAGTGGAATATCCTTCTCGTACTTCTTCCAAATGTAGGGAAGCAAAAGCGATAACTCTATAATGTCACCTCAGTACACACTCGAGCCCACTCAAGAAACATTACAGTTAAACAACAAAGTCGCCCGAACAAGAAAGCAAAGAAAGAACTGATGCAGTTATTAACAGAATCTTCAACTGCCGAAAACTCCGCACACATGACTCAGTTCAAAAGAAAAGAAATTTCCATTTCGGTCAATTCAGTCGACGGTGCAGCACTACACTAGCAATCCTGCATGAAACGGCGGTAAAAACCTGCTAAGCCCAAAAATCTGCGGACCTCCGTCCTGCACACAAGTCTGGGCCTAAGCTGTACGGCCACGATCTCCCTCGGAACCATACGAAACCGTCTCCTGTAACTACAAGACCTAGGAGTTAACACAAACAAGCCTGAAGAAACATTCTGAGAATTTAGCAAACCGCTGGTGCTCTCCCAGTATCTGCATAACAAATCCTCAAGTGCTACTCCTATCCCTCAAGACACATTAAATAGACCAGAACGTCGTAAATAACACAACAACACTGGTCGAGGAACGGCCTGAAGAAATCTGGTTCATCATATCTACGAATGCTGTTAGGGCATCAGTGAATCCAATGACTCACCAAGACACACAAAGCCCGTAGCACGCATAAGGCAGTTTTCGGAATGCCCTCACTCCGAATCCGCAATAATGATGACCTGATCCCAAACAAACTTAGAAAATGTCTCGCACTCTGGAGCTGATCGAAGAAATCGTCAATGCGAGGTAGAAGATACCTATCCGCACCGTAGGCCGGTTCAATTAACGATCCGTCGATACACAACCCTAAACTGCCGTCTGTCTCTTTGACGAACAGAAATAGGAGCTTCCAAAAGCGAAACACTCAGACGCACAAACTTCCCAACAAACAACTCTGCAGCTGATCCTTTAGCTCCCTAAGCTTCGCCAGCTCATCTGGAACAATATCGGAAAACTCTCGCACGAAAGTAACCCGGTCCAACAATTCCACTGTGGCTCTGGTATCACGAATGAATGCCAAGAATCCACGACATCTCCTCAAAAGCCGACTAGCGAAAAAGGCTGAATTCAAGCTGTGAGAGGCGGCACAACTATCCACCTACACAACAAGAACTGACTTGCCGGGAAAATAATTCCTGACTGTTTCCTTACGGTAGTCCTCAGACGCCTAGCACGTAGCTGACCAGTCCGTGCCCAGGAGAACGTCAAATCCAACATCTCTAGAAGGATCGAAACGACGGACGAATCTCTATCTCCTATCCGATTGGCACACAACTGAAATACGTGTCGCGCAACAAAAGAATCGTTGACAGAACTTAACACAACAAACGACTAATCTACCTAACACAACTCTCGTCCCAACCACGGCACAAGTGTGAAAAACAACAGATACATCAAAAGAACATGCGAATTAAGGATACCTGAAAACTCTGCATTGGACGCCTGCACGTCCCGATGAGTAGAAGCAACCTCCTGTGTCTGCCCTCTACCCGCAACTGGCTGAACTCCTCTGGTATACTGACTCCTCTGAGTGAACCTTCCACATCCACGGCCTCTCTGCAGTATAGCTGCCCCGCGACTACGTGGCTCAGTACAACCTCGAACCCGATGATCCAAACTCCTGCACCGATAACATCCAGAATAACGCTACTGACCCTCCTGGGGTTGAGAGCTGGACGACTGTCCTCATCCTAAGCCTCTGCTACTCCCGCGACGGCCACGAAATCTGTCTCGAGGACTAAACCTATGCCTCTGGGCTGGTACACTGGTACGAGTCCTCCACTATCCTGGAACTGTTGGAGATAGTGCCCTCAGAGTCAATTATTGGATCACAGGCACGTGATTGCAATGATTGAGGGAGGACCTATCCCGGTAGGACAGTCTTACTCGAGATGATAGTATGCTATCTGGTTTACCTTTATCATCGTGTACTGCTTTAGGTGACCTTACAGGTCGCTATTACACGCTGATAGAGCCCCTAGGATTCTTGCTTGACTGCCGGCAGTATGATGGCGATCATATACGTGAGAGCTGGTGGTCTATAAGCACATCCTTAAAAGGTCCCTAGTCGTGGGAGTTTCGAGACATGGCATCGATTCTCCAGAGTAGACTAGTGTATACAGTCGAGACCCCGACGAGGGGCGGTGGCCGGTCTCACAAGCCATTGGTGTCAGTTGGTTTACCTAAGAAGTATACAGGTGCTCATTGGGTTATGAGTACACCGGACAGGACTCGCCGGGAACCTGCTAGTTGGTCTTATACCTGACGTCAGATAGCAGTTCCCTGGTGACATGTGTACAGGTTAGTTCATCGACCTGAGATCGTCATTTGTCTCGTGTGAGTTCCCACTGTACTTTGATTACTAACCTACCAGGCTCAAAGGAGTCGTGCAAACAGGTTTTAGTTGGGTACAGTCCCGAGCCACATGGAGGCAGTGAGCGGATCTTCAGGAGTTCGTCTCTCCCGGTATTGGGGGTGAGGTCGCGCTGTGTCTAGGAGAGCCATTACACAAAGCCCTCGGCCGAGGCAGGAGATTTCCTGGTAGGTATTCCAGTAGTATCTCAGGGTGTTCTGGGCTACACTCCGACACGACTTGTACCGCTTTTGGGGGTCTGACTTTTACCAACCCCCTAGGCCCGCCATGCGATACTCATAGACAAACGGACCGGACTGTACGGATATTGTCACTGACAGGCTCAGTAGGGTGTAAGGATGAGTTCGCTCATCGACGTCCCTTTTGGTCAATAGCTGGTGGCCCGTCACGTATTGGCTTATACCTCTGACGTGCTAGTGGTTAAATCCACAGCCATAGTATTGACGAGTCTTTAGAGTCCACCACACTTTCAGTTACTCAAGCTTTCGGGCGAAACGCTGTAGAGGCCGTATGGAGATATGGCAGGGTCCGATCAGATACGTGAGGTATTGCACGGATCAGGATCGGACGGTTTGTACTAATGGCCATATGGTTATATGGCAGGGTTCGATCTGATACGTGCGGTATTGCACGGATCAGGATCGGACGGATTTTACTAGCCGGCTTTAGTTTAAGCCGGATCCTAGTTTAGTACAGTATAGATTTTGTCTCTTTGCATTTGTATCCGGACGGAATACAGATGCGGGTGTGTATGTACAGTATCGGGATTTTCCTGTAATTTATTACGGGACCAGTTTTCTGGAGTTGCCAGTTTGCATTCCGTTCCGGCCGGTTTTCCTTTGCTCTTTCCCGGCCGGACTTTTCCGACGGAGGGGGGTTATTTGCAATTATGCAAATAACATTTGTGGAGGGGGTTTCTTGCAAATGTATTCATTATGATAAGATTTGCATCCTTTCTTTTTTATTCATCCATGATGGTGCTTTAATGAGATTTGAAAGGGTATGGAGTAATAAGCATGGTTGATGTTTTCTTTGTTTGGATGTGGTCACCTCTTGCTTTATCCTACACTCACCTCCCTCATATGTTATGCTTTTTCCCTCCACCATTTCCTAGCTTGGATGGCCGGCCACTATAGTTGGGGAATGAGAGAAATTTCCATTTTGTTGTAGCACACATTTCATCATCTCATTCTTCTAGTTTTTGGAAAAATGAAAGCACCATTTTTCCTTAACCTTATTCCTCCATCACCAATGGCAACTTCACTACTCCAAAGAGACATAGACTCTACACTACTTCTACAGCAAATCTTGGGCGCGTCGGCTAGCCAACTTCGCGCCCGAGTTGCCTCGGTATTGAGGTGGGAGCCCGTAAAAGATACAGACGATGTGGTGCCCTTCCAGCAAGGAGGCGACGACCGGAGTTTCCGCGGGAGATCGGGACGATGACGAGAAGACCGGAGGACTCGGATCACTCGGTATATCTCTCACCCTTTCTCCTTTTAGCTAGTATCAGTTAATGGTTACGATCCGGGTATATTGTCCGCGGTAGCGCCAGTTTAAAGTTAAGAAAAATTTTGATTCCGCATTTTGGCCTCGGATAGACGGCCGGGGCGCTGCCGTGGCGCAACATGGTATCAGAGCCACGCCATTAACCTTGCCTAGCTTGTTCTAATGCGTTTTACTTATCCGATCGACCAAAATCCCAAAAACCCCATTTCGTGTGCATCGGTTTTCTGTCGATTTTTTCCGGGCTCTAAAAATTTTTCAGGTTGTAAAAAACTAATGTACTGGAAATTCTAAGACTACTGGAAAAATTCGACACAGTCAGTCGATCACTCAAGCGCGGAACCGCGGCCAAACCCCCCCTTGGGCCGCGGTTCCGCCGCGCATTGGTGTCTTCACCGTATCATATTTTTCCAGTGGGCTTCTGGGCTAATTTTTGGGGTTTTGGAATATTAATATTGGGCCCAGAATTTCTGTGAGTGCTACAGTATTACTTGGGGGCCCACTTGTTAATTTTTGATCGATTGGATATTTTAAACACATTATTTCACAGTATTTACATTATATCTGCGACCGTGAATGTCACTTGATCGGTAAATCCTGTCTAACTGCTATAACCCGGTTAGACGGATTTGCGAACGTGATTTTCACGTTGATGTTCTGTGTATTGCTGTGATGTTGCGGATCGGTCGTGGGGGATAGCCTGGATGCAATGTTAGTACAGTTTTGTTTTATATGTACATTTGATATTGCGGGGCGAGCGTCCGACATGTGGACTGCCGTCACTGCCTGTTTGTATTATTCTTTTGGGGCACGACCTGGTTGCGGTCGATGTACCCGTTGTATGTATATTTTACTTTCTGTACTAGGATTACCCCGCGGAGGGGTGCACGGATAGCCGGGTTCTAGAGGGCAACGGACCCGCATCTCAGGGCATTGAGACGGAGGGGGCTTCAGTCTAGAATTGGCGGGCTATTCGCCGCACTCGTAGGGGGTACAGGTTGACCCTGGAGGGGTGCCCAAGTTACCGGATTTCGTGAAGTGCTGGGTGGTCCATTCACGGTGCTGAAAGGGGCTGCCTCGCTTCAGGTTTTGGCGGGTGACTTGCCGCGCCCGTAGGGGTCTAGGATTTCATTGCACAGGCTATCCACACGACCAGGGGAACGTCGGGTTTCAGCAGCGGCTCTGTGAAACCCGGGGCTTCCAGATATCTGTATTGTTCTGTGATGCTGTACATTTCTGTGATGTTGCATTTTATCACGCCTTGAGCGAAAATTATATATTGGTATATATATTAGTAGATGTTGTATATGTTTTTCATCCGCGCTAGTCCAGTCCCCGCTCTGCCGTTAGTTAGCTAACCTAACGGGTGATGACGGGACCCAGTGGCGAATGCGGATGGCATATACGTACGTCAGTATATTTTCGTTCTTTGTGGTGTGATCAATTGATGGGACTGCGTTGATTCGGATCAATGCAAGTTAAACAAACCTATTCTGATGTTGTTGGAACACTTTTCAAAAAGCTGTTATTGCAAGGACGTTCACTTTTGTTTTGCTTCGTGGTATTCATTTGGAATATCCTGCTCCTCAGTCGACGAGGCAAGGGCCGAGATCCCTTCACCGGGAGTGACCCCTTGGACAGAAGTTTGCGTCAGGGCACTAACTTCACTATAGCCGATTACTTTTGCTTTGCATCGTGGTATTCAGTTGGAATATCCTGCACCTCATTCTACGGGGAAAGAGCCGAGATCCCTTCACCGGGAGTGACCTCTTTAGTAAAGGTTTTCGTCACTATATTTTCTAAAAGGTTATCCAGTTCTTTCAACGATATCAAGTTCATGTAGGGTTCCTAGGCACCCTAATGAGGTCTAACAAGTGATCAAGCAGGCACAAATAAAATTTTACGGGTGCCTACAAACCCGACTACGGATCGTTTACTAGATATTTAGGCGAAGACATAAACTAGTTAACACTTAACTAAGGGGTTATCGGAAATACAACCTTTGTAGATCCGGTGCTCCACCTCCATAGCTCCGCAACGAAGTCCTTTGCTGTCCAAAAAGAATCCGGGCTCAAGCGTCGGCTTCGTCGAAGAATAGGCGAGCTAGGTCGTCGATGTCCATGCCGAAGATGATCTACGTCGAGGCATCGCTAGATCAAGCTCCACCTTCACCAAGTCTTGAAAACTTGTGAAGGAAACACACTCTACTACTTGGCAAGAGGTAGAGGATGAAGAAATAGGAAGTGGGTAGACTTTAGTTTTGGATTTCTCACTTGTTTTCTCAAGTTGCCATTGGAGTAGCAAGCTTTTCTTTTGTTGAAGAAGATGAAGAAGAAGAAGAAGATATGATGATAAATGATAAAAAACAAATAATAAAATCAAATTGATCTTATCATAATGCAACCTTGGGTTAGACTTAACTCTTGTAGAGAGCAAACTCTAGTTTAGCTAATGGTTAGGTTTTAAACATAAAACAAAATGGTTACAAATTCAAAGCATCATGAAGTTTCCACAAAAGACAAAATTAGCAACCATTTTATTTTAGCCAAAAGAAATAAAGAATATAAATGAAATGAATAAGTGAATACTTTAAAACCATAACCATTAACCTAAACATGGTTCAAGTCAAACATACACCCAAGTTTGCATGTATCATCAAACATGATACAAACTAGTGCACAAAACTATATCATATATACAATGTGCACTTCAAGTGAGAAAATCCATCTTAAATGAACCAATACTAGTTAATGCAAAGTAATAGATCAAATATATAATTATACATTAAATCATTAAATCAACACTTGATTCAATGATCCGGTCATGTCGCATAGAACCGGCTAGTATCCAATGTATCGGCTTATCGAATCAATCCTTGATTCGATAACTAGGTTATATCGCATACAACCAATCGATACATAGATCGCGAGAATGTAATACGGTATCGCATACCCGAATTATTCTCGGTCCCGCACATATCTCATATGCGCTCCTATTTCGTTTCGCTTGAGCCAGGAAACCTCTGTGTAGGACTCTAAAGACTCGTCAATACGCCGGCAGCGGATGATGATCATATCAAACACCCACAAGCCGCAAGCGGTCTGCTAAACGTAACGGCCACCCGGGTATTGAGCGATCAGAAGATCGACGAGCAAGCCCGCTCACACTCCTGCGAATCCAACCAGTAACACTTACCGTATAGTCCGGTCTGTTCGTCTGATATGTCGCATATCTCGCCTAGGGGTGGTAAACGTCAGACCCCAATAGCTCGATAAGTCATGCCGACTTGAGGTCCATAACATTCGTGAAACTACTGATAACTCTTACCAGTATATCACTGCAACCCTGGCCAGGGATTTCCTGTTATGGCCAGTCGAGCATAGCACAACATCAACCCCCAATACCGGGAGAGACGAATCCCCTCCTATCGCTCATTGTCTCCATGTGAATCGGGACTGTACCCAAAAACCACCTGTTTGCATGACTCAGTAGAGCCGTGGTAGGGTGGAAATCAAAGCACAGTAGGAGACACACAAGACTCTATGACGATCTCGGGTCAACAGACTAAGCTGTACCAGTGTCACCAGAGAACTGCCATCTGACGTGAGGTATAATACCATCTGGGAGTTCTCGGCGAGTCCGTTCAGTGTACCCAGTCTCCACTGAGCATCCGCATACCATCTTCGATGTCAAACACCAATGGATATGGGATCATCCATCGCCCATCGCATGGGTCGAGAAGATATGCGCTAGTCTACTCTGGAATATCGATGCCCCGTCTCGATATTCCCTCGACTAGGAACATTTCAAGGATGTACTCATGGACTACCCAGGCCCCACTAGTATGATCTACATCATAGTCCTGGAAGTCGAGTACACATCCTATGGGCTTTATCAACATGTAATCAGAGAGACAGAAAGTATACATGTTAAGATAAAGTGCAACCAGATAGCGTACTATCATGTCGAGCAAGAAAGTCCTTCCTATATATGTCCCAGCATCCACTACAATATACATCCAATGTACAGTAATGGCCTCTAGGGCATACATATAACTAACAATCTCCCACTTGCACTAGGGCCATCTGTAGCAGTGGTTGCAGTATCACATACTCAACCATCCCCTAAAAGTCTCTCTTTGGGAAAAAGGCCTTCGTGAGTGGATCCGCCGTGTTGTCCTCTGAGTCTTCTCTCCTAACCTCGATCACCCTGGAGATCAACTATCTCCATGATCAGGTGATGCTGCCTCAGAATTTGTCTGGGTCACTGATGGGACCAGGGTTCCAGGGCCAAAGCCACACTTCCATTGTCATACAATGGCAGGAACCTAGTTCATCTTATGAACCAATATACACCCAAACTTCCTCTTTGGTAGTATCTTCAATAGCGATGTTACCATCCTTTATCGTCTAGTTTGCCACGGTATCTAGCTTGGAACTCTTCCAACATACCGTCCCTTTACTGAGGGTAAAGATAGTGCCTGTGACTGACATTCAGTCGTCTTTATCACCCTGGAACACTTCCAGTGATTCTCCCCAGGATCGATTGATACAATCTCACTATACCTAGTGAGAACCCTAATATCCCTTTAGATCTATCTCATAGGTCCAAATCTCAGGATTTAGGAGGTATCATCTTTATCCTATTTGGAGAATCCTTGTGATAATAGGAGATTGATCGATCGTAGTATAGGAAACTCTTTTCCTATCAAGAGTATGTTGTCTACGTACAATACGAAGATGACCACTTTACTCTCTACTACCCTTTTGTATATACAAGGTTCATCTACCATTTTGATGAAGTCAAACACTTTGACTATCACATCAAAACAGACGTTCCAACTCCGCGATGCCTGCTTCATTATGTAAAGCAACTTGCACACGTTTCCGCTGCTCCCACTGTTTACGAAGACCTCTGGCTGTGTTCTTATAGACGTTCTCTTCTAAATCAGTATTTAGAAAAGCAGTCATGGCACCCAACCGCCAGATATCGTAGTCATGGTATGTAGCCGTGGTAAGTAGGATCTGGACAGACTTAAGCATTGCTACTGGAAAAAGGTTTCATCATTATCCACGCCTGGTCGATGACGAAAAAATTTAACAAGTCTAGCTTTGAAAGTCTCAACTTTTCCATCTAAACCAAGTAATCTTCTCAAGATATACTTGCTCCTGATGGGGATTTAACCCTTCAGATATAGCAGCTAAAGTCCATACTTTGCTGGTGTACATGGATTCCATCTCAGATCGCTAAGCATCCAGCCATTCTTACAGAGTCCCTACTCTCGATGGCCTGCTCGAAACTAGTTGGGTCATCATCTCATGATGCAATCCTTGCTCCCACTGTCCTCGAGAAACCGAGGTGTCTCTCAGGCGGATGAGGAACCCTACTAGATCGGCGGAGAGGCTGAGGTTCGTCGGAAACTATTGAATTTTATGGTTCTGTCAAATCATCAACTGCAATTTTGTATAGCTGGAACCTTTCCAGTTCTACAGAACTGATCCTGCCTCGATCTTGTCCGGATTTTGCTTTAAACATAGGCCGGACAACCCCAAATCTTAACTTACTTAAGAGATAGGATCTTCCCGCACCATATCTTATATGGAGTGGTAGGCACTGATTTGATTCGAACCTAATTCAATAGGTATGCAGCTTCTCAAGTGCATAACCCCCAAAAAGGAAATAGGTAACTCAGTAATACTCATCATAGAGCACACCTTATCATATAGGGTGTGATTGCTCCGCCCCGATATACCATCGTGCTATGGTTTATACGGAGGAGTAATGCTGAGAGAGAAACTCATTTTCTTTTAGAATAGTCCAAGAATGCTATGCACAAGTATTCTCCTCCCTGATCTCATCATAGGACATAATACTTATACCCGTATTTTGGTTCTCTACTTCCTACTTATATTCTGTGAATACCTCAAAAGGTTCGGACTTATATTTCAACAGGAATATATGACTAAATCTTGAGAGATTATCATAGAATATAATGAAGTATAAAGAACCAGTCCTGGCATGTGTAGACAGGAGACTTTACATACATCATCATGTATCAGTCCCAAGAGTTTACTAACTCTTTCTCTGTTTCTAATAAACAGAGCTATGGTCATTTAATCTTTGTGACATGACTGGCAAGTTTCACAAGATGTAAATTCAAACTGATTTAAATATGCATCTAAAATGTAACTTCAGCCAGTCGGGTCGCATTGATGTGACCTAGTCTACAATGCCTCAAGAAGGATTCGTTCATTTCTGAACTCTTCTTCTTGTGTATGTTCTGTATACTAGGAACTGTAGTTTGATTTAGAACTTCAATGCTTTTAGATAACGTGCCTGAACCGATCAACTTTTGATATAGGAAATGTTCAAAACATTATCCATCAATACAAAATTATATCCTTTCTTTACTAATAAAGAGACTGATATGATTTTGTATATCAGGTTCGGTATCTAATAGCATTTGTTCAGAATCAATGTATTTGTAATACAGGGTGACAGTGACCGACAGACTTGGCTGCAACACTTGCCCCGTTTTCTGTCTCATGAAACTTATCACCCGTTCTCAGTTTTTCTACCTTTTTGTAGCCCTATGTAACAGATTACATATCTGGGATCCTGATCCGGTATCATATACCCAGGATGCAGAGGATACTGAGAAACAGTTCTTTGTAATGAACACACCCGAAGGAGATGCATCATATGCACTTTCTTCGTTTGGGCGGCATAGGAATTTTGGTATTCCCCAATTTCCTGCTCTGTCTTATAACAATTATAAGTTGGAGCGGGACCAACGTTCCCCAGCTCAGTATAACAAGCGGGTTCGGTCAATACATCCATATTATTATCTTGATTAAGGCGTGATATGGTCGCAACCAGGAGAGAGAGAAGAAAACACTCTGTGTGCGCTCTTGCAAGATCAGATTGGTTATGTATTTTATCTAATCAGGATGGCTCCCACTGTTTTTATCAAATCTTCCTTCAAACCCTAAAAGGAAAGACTAGCCGGGATTAATTACACTCTACAAGTTCGCCAATCTTTCAGCCAGGCCAGTGTCGGTACTTTGAGGGAGGTTCCCCTTGCTTTCGCACGGACCTAATTACAGAAAACCTCATTTTCCCAGAGGCGTAACCCCGTTGACACCTTTCTAGACACCTACTTGATCGGCTAATTGCAAAGTGCAAAATTCTCCCAGGAGTAACAATTACTCGCAGTCGGTATCGGGATCCAACTATCACATAGAAGGTATGCAATCTCATTGCAAATTTCAACACTTGAAACTCCCGATAAAGATTTTTACCCCTAGCACCTATGACCTTAACTATGGTCAACAAATCATAAGTACTAGTCAAGTTCTACCCGTCATTTCGTGATTAATTAGACCCACCCACATGACCCTTAACTAAGGTCAACAAAGTCACGCGACTGTCCTAACTAATCGCATCATATGCGGTGTAGGAAGACATCACTTAGCTACCGTACACTGTGCCTTGACTATGGTCAACAAACACAGCACGAATACTAAGTACTCTACTTCCTAAAATGACGGAGGGTTGCGGCTGGTTTTTGTGAAAACCTTTAACGCTTTGAACTTGATCTCGTTGCGGAATCAAATGGTTTTTAAATGGAATATTTTTGAGGCTTTTCTAGTTTTGCTAAAGGGGTCACTCCCGGTGAAGGGATCGCGGTCCTTTCCTCATCGAATAAGGTGCAGTATGTTCTATAATGAACACCGCGATGCAAAGTAAGAACTGTAGCTACCTGTTTTTATTTTGAAATTCGATTCCACAACATCAATTAGGTTTATTTTCTTTCATTAATCTCATTAATGAATATCCCATCATTTAAGTCCACCTAACCATCACAGATAAATATAACGTATGCTTATGCCATCCGCATTCGCCTCGATGTCCCGTCTGCACCGTTAGGTTAGGTAACTAACGCCAGAGCGAGGCAGGGCTAGCGCGGGTGTAAAACATAAGCAACGTCTATATAATATATCATATATACTATATATAATACCTGTCACAGAACATCACATGATCACAGATAAATCACAGCAGAAGAAACATATGAAATATTGGATATACTAGGACGTCCGTGTTTTCAATACGAGCCAGTATAAAACACGGATTCCACGGTCGTGATGAACAGCCAATCCCACACCCCTAGACCCTTACGAGAGCGGCAAGCAACCCTACCAATTCTAGGGTTAGGAGACCCGGACTCGACTCCTCGAGTTGGTCTCCCACTGGACCCTAGAACCCGGTTACTAGTGCTCCCCTCCTTGGGTCTATCCTAGTGCAGAAAAGTAAATAATATACAAGTGGTGACAACATCCGCAACCTGGAAGTGCCCCAATAAAAGAATATTACATACAAGTTTTTTACATGAATGAAAATGAAAAACACTCATCTCACATAAAAACCCCCCGGCTATTCAAACACGACGATTCAATATAACATATCCAGCAACACATAATATCTCATGTCATCAACGTAAGTAAATATGCGCATCCCAATTGTCGTTGACATATAGCAACGAAACCGGCGACATCACATATTACACTTACGGTCACAGAAAAGAAAGTGTAAAACTACAACAGTTGGAATCCGCAACCACCTCAGACATCGCATGCTCTGACCAAATGAATTACTTAGACATCGCATGCCTAACAATTATAAACCCCGCATTTTAGTCTCATTATCGAAAACACTTTTCAATATCGAGTCGGACAATTCAACAAGATTCCCGACATCCTGATCGAATGCTCGTCGTAAACTTTAGTAGGCGGCCGCACCCCCGATACCGTCGACGAAGTGCACCAAGGCTGAACACCGCTGCCGCGAGCACCCGAACGGATGCTTTCGGCGACGGGGTTCTCCTACAGTCACTTGGTCGGGGCTATGGAGTGAGGCTGTCTATTAAGTTTACCCGGCGAGTATCCGCGTACGCTACGTGATTGCAACGGACTTTTGATCACATCAAAATTCCGTGGCAACCGATCTATTGAGACTAAACTGCTACGTTTATAACATTCATTTAGTTATCACATAACTACTTGTGAATTCCAATTATTGTATCCCAAACCGGATAAATAGAAAATGTCAAACTTTCCGATCGAACAATCGAACACCCAACCTTTCCCGATACAGATCAACACATGAAGTAAGTCTAACAACATTCAGTTCGTGCCTCAGTACCGACGGTCCAGCCGTAGAAGGGTCAAGCCAACGCCTCACATGTGGCACGCCGTACTGCCCCAAACCCGAAGGTTCAAAGGGCAGTTCAAGACGGTCACATAATCGAGTTAAGGTTTGTTGTCTTCTAGAGGGTCCATCGCGTTACTTGCACTACTTAGAACGTCGTTAAACTTCGGAAAAATCCAACACTTGGAAATTTCCCGACAGGGGAAAAATTGGGTATTTATATCCGGTCGAACTTTTTAACATATTCTAAAAATTATCCGGAAAGCCACACATACAAAATTTGATACTCCGATCGAAACACCGAATCCCGAAATCAATCCCAGAAAGTTCAACTCTTGAATAACTATTAAAAATTTCCAGAAAATCCAGCATTATTAATTATGAGTTACTGTGTAAAAAATATTTAATAAAGTGTCCGTACCGCCGCGGAACCGCCGCACAAGCGTTGCTCGTGCCGCGGAACCGCGGCAGTTTGATGGAGATAGGGGCACGAATTTCACAGTACCTCTTAAATTCACCTGCTGATTTTTCTGAATATTTTTAATGTTGAAAAACTCACTGTTTTCAAAAAAGGACAGAGAGCATGTTAGAAATGGGTTTTCGGGTTCGTTCGGACTTCAAACTCCGTCTGGACTTCGCCTAAGGCTCTAGTGTAACATTTTAAAAAATATAAAATATTAATTTTGGGAATTTTTATAATTTAATATTATTTTACTGATTATTTTAATATTAAATCTATAATTAAATGAAATTAAATAGGAAAAATGTTAGAAAAATTATGAAAAATTATGGAAAATTCTAAAATAGGGTAAATTAGTGAATTATGACATTTTAAAGTTTTTTTGATTAGTTTGACACAAATTTAGTGCTAATCGCGATTTAAAAATCGCTAATCGGGTTTTTTGGCAATTTTGTGCAAAACTTGCACATATCACTTTTTCTACACTTGTGCATTTTTCTTGCCATGATTTATCATTTGGGTTTACTATTCTTGTGAGAAGGTTTGGATTTAAAAGAAAAGGGAAAGAAAAGAGAAAAGAAAATGAAATGATGAGGGTAGGTGAGAGAGAGAGGTGGACCTTTGACTTATAACCCTTAGCCATTTTCTCTCCCTCTCATTTCTCTCCCTCTTCCTCTCCCTTGCTGCTGCTGCCCTAGCCCCTTTCCCTCCCCTCTTCAACTCCTCACTTCATCTTAAAAATCACTCCAAAACCCCAATCTCATTTCATTAAAAATGTGCAAAATCCCTAGATCTACACATGGAGCTAAAGAAGCAAGGATTTTGGCCATTAGGGGCAACTCAAGAATTTTCTTGAGTTGCTAATGGAGGTAATTACTGAACCATTAGCTTAGTTATAGCTTTTCCTATAACCCCATGTTAAGATTTAATCGATATGGTGTGATATTATGGAATTGAGAATAATCAAGTTAGGGTTTGAGGAAGCTTGTGTTGTATTGGGAAATTAAGCTCAGTTAAGGTTATACCAACACCCTAATGTATGAACTGGAACCCAAAACCTGAAGCTAGAAACAGAATACGGATTTTAGAACCCGATATCGGGGAAATTGTGAATCTGTGCAGGCTAACTTGAATCTGCTATCACCCCGAGAACTCTAAAATAATATTGGGTGGACAGTGACATGTGCAGGCACTATAGAACCATCACCCCAAACCCTAGCTCCCCATTCCTTCTTGAGGCCGCCGAAATCCCCATTCTGGCCGCAATTTGCGGCCAGAGCAGTGAGGATTCTCCTCGTTTTCTGTGCACAGCCCCAGTTACTCTAGTGTTAACCCTGGGTACTTCTAGTTTTGACAGATTCCATCTAGAGTGAAATCTGGGACATATATCCTAAGTTGCTGTTTTGGATTCGTGTTTCCGTATTCCGTATTTTTGATTCTGAAATTGTGGATTGTGTTTTGCCTCGACTATTTGGCGTTTATACGACGATATAGAGGATTTATTGCTGGTTTTGAAGGCGTGCCATAGGTTCTCACCTATAGGCCCCCTTATCGTATCGTTTTGGATTTCATGCGCCATTTTAGCTTGGATTTGGTTTTAATGCGCATATACGATATTTGATGTGTAGGTACCCATGAAGACTTCGGGACGACAAGCAAATGCGTGGTGACGTCCGCGAATGATGATGCAAGGTGAGTAGATTATATCTACAGGGGGAAGTCGGGTGGATGGCGTATAGCACCCCCGCAGTCCGTAGATAGATTACTATGTAGTTTATTGTGATAATAGGTGTATTATGGATAGTATAGGGTTAGAAGTGACTAGTGTAGTTCATAGTCGCGAACCCTAGGATAGAATTACACCTACACACACCCTTGCTTATTACTTGTACTTGCACGGTGTTTGATGATATGGGATGACTTTGGAGATGAGTCGATGATGTAGGCTTGGTGCCGTGAGATCGGTGATTTGATACGATTCATATGTGGGATATGACTTGTGATTCTTTCTTGCGGGCTTGGGATATGTGTTTACCCCCGCATGCATACCTTATTGATGGTATCGATTTGTACTAGACATAGAGTAGTACCCCCAGATGATGTGATCTGATGATAGTGATGCCTGTTATGTGATGAGATAGTGAGATGTTGATCTGTACCCAGCTATTGGGATGCCGTACGATGATTTACCGTACGAGCCGATATTGATGATAGATCCGCACTCAAAACTCGAGGATATCTTACGATACGACATTGAGGCGAGATCACCGACTATGTATCTTTATATATACCGACTCAGATTTAGGTGGTTTCCACACCTACCCCTCCTGATCGACCTGTTACTTAGATGTAGTTTGCATAGTAGATACTTCACTGTGGTGTTGACTACTAGAGTTCTGCATCTTCATGTTATTTGCATTGCTGGCATATGTTCACTGCTATATTACTATCATGCTGTTAGGACACCAGCACCATTATCGATGATGCGTATGTTCCACGTACACTATTTGCCGGCTCACACACTTCATCATCGATAATTGCCATGCCACTACACTGTAGTACTACTGCATTCATGATATGATTCTTCCTTCGACCTATGCACATTACTTCTATGTTGCATGATTTCCGATATGATTACTTTTCTTTACATGTCGCATACATCATGGATTGATTGCATAGCACATCGCATTGGATTTACTTCCTGATGTTGGATTTTCATGTGATTTCTGATTTTGAGGACCGTGGGATTATTTAAGAAAAGATGCTCTTTTATGAAAAACCCGGTACCTCGTGATATGATATTTCGGTGCGTCCACCACGCGTTTTCTCGGTGCTGAGACGTGTACTTGAAACCCGATTCGAGGAGGTGATGATCCGTTTGCGGGTTCGTGGTGGGCCCGGTATGGTTCCCCTCGGCAAGATGATCGATGAGTTTGCCGATTGAGCCTGGAGGCGGGCGAGCACCTACCGGTGATTGTATTTGAGCTCGGCGGATATCTGGGGGATACCGACCGGAGACGAGAGATGGGCGTACTGCTGGGGCCGAGGGCCGATTCCGCAGACATAGCCCGCGGGCCGATCCGGACTGACGGAGCCCGTTGGATGAGGATTTACGTGTCGATGCTAGGCACGGGTTTCATGATGTTTTTCCATGCTTTTGTTTATATCCTCACATTGCATACATGATGCTTATCGTCAGTGGGTGACGGGTGGACGGGTTCCACATATATACAGACATGATCATACAGACTGGATTTACACTTATCATACTTCATTTGTATATATAACAGGGTATGAGGGCGCTGTTATATATACCCTTACACCAATATTAGTGGTATGGGACGCTAATATATGTGTATTGATATCATTGATATTTCATCATATTTACTTCATGCAGACATACCTTATACTGATGACATGTTTTTACCTGAGTACCTGGCACTACATACATGATTAGATGTTACCTTGCCACCTTATCACACTCAGATGCACTCTTGTGGATTGTATTACTGATCGTTGGCTTAGGTTTATGTCTTGCATTCGATTTCTGCTTGTAGATGTTTCTATTCACGAGTTGGCAACTCACCCCCGTTGTGCCACAGTTCTTGCAGGTTCTGCCGTACAGGTTCCATTGCGGCATTTCTGGCACACTACCTTCTTGCGGGTGATTTGCTTTTGGTAGGTGGATTCTTTCGCATCAAGAACCACCATTGTATTTATTTTATTCATTGTATCTAGAATTTCCATCAACCAAAACTTGTATATTGTTTCAGACCTAGACTAGTGATGTATTATTCGACCTTAGAGTCGCGCTTAGTAGTATTGCGGTTTTCTTGTTGCTTTTGAGCTTCTTTTGGATTTGATCCTCGCCACTTGGCGTTGTATATTATTGTTGCATGTGTGGTTGTGACCGTCGATTGACGAAGAGCTAGCTCCCGCTTGGGGATGCCTTTATCATTGCATATATATTGTTATCCTTGTTGTACCCCATTCGGGGCCAGTTTTACAAAAGAAACTCTGCCGAAATTTTTAGAAAAGACTTATTGTTTTCAAAACGTACCTTCGGCTTAGTTATTTAAAAATCTTGATTTCAAACATGTATTTCTTCACTTCTTTAAACCAAATTCTTTACTTATTTCTTAAATGGTTTTAGATTTCTGGACTTTTGGCTTACTTGGATCAGATGGAGTCCTATAGACTTCATATGGTTCAAGGGCCAGTCACGTGCTCTTTCGGGTCGTGACATCTAGCTAGGCTCTGATACCACTGTAGGGTTCCTAGGCACCCTAATGAGGTCTAACAAGTGATCAAGCATCCACAAATAAAATTTTACGGGTGCCTACAAACCCGACTACGGATCGTTTACTAGATATTTAGGCGAAGACATAAACTAGTTAACACTTAACTAAGGGGTTATCGGAAATACAACCTTTGTAGATCCGGTGCTCCACCTCCATAGCTCCGCAACGAAGTCCTTTGCTGTCCAAAAAGAATCCGGGCTCAAGCGTCGGCTTCGTCGAAGAATAGACGAGCTAGGTCGTCGATGTCCATGCCGAAGATGATCTACGTTGAGGCATCGCTAGATTAAGCTCCACCTTCACCAAGTCTTGAAAACTTATGAAGGAAACATACTCTACTACCTGGCAAGAGGTAGAGGATGAAGAAATAGGAAGTGGGTAGACTTTAGTTTTGGATTTCTCACTTGTTTTCTCAAGTTGCCATTGGAGTAGCAAGCTTTTCTTTTGTTGAAGAATATGATGAAGAAGAAGAAGATATGATGATAAATGATAAAAAACAAATAATAAAATCAAATTGATCTTATCATAATGCAACCTTGGGTTAGACTTAACTCTTGTAGAGAGCAAACTCTAGTTTAGCTAATGGTTAGGTTTTAAACATAAAACAAAATGGTTACAAATTCAAAGCATCATGAAGTTTCCACAAAAGACAAAATTAGCAACCATTTTATTTTAGCCAAAAGAAATAAAGAATATAAATGAAATGAATAAGTGAATACTTTAAAACCATAACCATTAACCTAAACATGGTTCAAGTCAAACATACACCCAAGTTTGCATGTATCATCAAACATGATACAAACTAGTGCACAAAACTATATCATATATACAATGTGCACTTCAAGTGAGAAAATCCATCTTAAGTGAACCAATACTAGTTAATGCAAAGTAATATATCAAATATATAATTATACATTAAATCATTAAATCAACACTTGATTCAATGATCCGGTCATGTCGCATATAACCGGCTAGTATCCAATGTATCGGCTTATCGAATCAATCCTTGATTCGATAACTAGGTTATATCACATACAACCAATCGATACATAGATCGCGAGAATGTAATACGGTATCGCATACCCGAATTATTCTCGGTCCCGCACATATCTCATATGCGCTCCTATTTCGTTTCGCTTGAGCCAGGAAACCTCTGTGTAGGACTCTAAAGACTCGTCAATACGCCGGCAGCGGATGATGATCATATCAAACACCCACAAGCCGCAAGGGGTCTGCTAAACGTAACGGCCACCCGGGTATTGAGCGATCAGAAGATCGACGAGCAAGCCCGCTCACACTCCTGCGAATCCAACCAGTAACACTTACCGTATAGTCCGGTCTGTTCGTTTGATATGTCGCATATCTCGCCTAGGGGTGGTAAACGTCAGACCCCAATAGCTCGATAAGTCATGCCGACTTGAGGTCCATAACATTCGTGAAACTACTGATAACTCTTACCAGTATATCACTGCAACCCTGGCCAGGGATTTCCTGTTATGGCCAGTCGAGCATAGCACAACATCAACCCCCAATACCGGGAGAGACGAATCCCCTCCTATCGCTCATTGCCTCCATGTGAATCGGGACTGTACCCAAAAACCACCTGTTTGCACGACTCAGTAGAGCCGTGGTAGGGTGGAAATCAAAGCACAGTAGGAGACACACAAGACTCTATGACGATCTCGGGTCAACAGACTAAGCTGTACCAGTGTCACCAGAGAACTGCCATCTGACGTGAGGTATAATACCATCTGGGAGTTCTCGGCGAGTCCGTTCAGTGTACCCAGTCTCCACTGAGCACCCGCATACCATCTTCGATGTCAAACACCAATGGATATGGGATCATCCATCGCCCATCGCATGGGTCGAGAAGATATGCGCTAGTCTACTCTAGAATATCGATGCCCCGTCTCGATATTCCCTCGACTAGGAACATTTCAAGGATGTACTCATGGACTACCCAGGCCCCACTAGTATGATCTACATCATAGTCCTGGAAGTCGAGTACACATCCTATAGGCTTTATCAACATGTAATCAGAGAGACAGAAAGTATACATGTTAAGATAAAGTGCAACCAGATAGCGTACTATCATGTCGAGCAAGAAAGTCCTTCCTATATATGTCCCAGCATCCACTACAATATACATCCAATGTACAGTAATGGCCTCTAGGGCATACATTTAACGAACAGTTCATTACGTTAAAGGTTTTTCGCCAAAAACCAGTCGTAGCCCTCCGTCATTTCAGATCAGTATTGCTTAGTATTCGCGCTGCGTTTGTCGTTGCTATTCGCCGAGGCGTAGTGTGCGGTAGCTTTGTTGTGCTATTATGTCGCATGGATATGTGGATTGGTTAGGACAGTCGTATGACTTTGTTAATTATTCGTCAAGGGTCGTGCGGGTGGGTTTAACGCAATCAAGATAATGACGGGCTGAACTTGACTAGGACCTTTTGATTTGTTGATTATTCGTCAAGGTCACTTGGGTCCTAGGGGTAAAAATCACATCGGGAGTTTCAAAAGAACTGAAACTTGCCAGGCATGCGCATACCTTCTGGAGTGTGGTGACTTGAGTGGATTCCGTCAAGTTATCATGCGATGATAGTTGGATCCCGATTCCCACTGATGAGTTGGTTTACTCCTCGGGTGATCCCGACTAGTTCTTCTTTCAGGTTTGGAGGAGAATTTGACGGTACAGTGGGAGGTTTCCTGATTAGATAAAGTGATAACCATTCTGATCTAGGTTAGAGTGCACGCTGAGTGTTTCTTTTCTCTCTCTCTTTGGCAGCAACCATTGACCCGACCCTGGACTATGACTCAGTGACCAAGTTGACCGAACCTTCTTAACACTGGCTTTTGGATTATCATAGTTGCAAACCTCATTGCCACTCCTACTTTTACCCTTTTCTCCAGGACACCCCGTATTACTACGAACGTCCACTTCCATTGGACAAAACCATCATATGGTTATATACAAACTCGAAGGACTTCGAGGATGGTTTCTGGTTCTGGAGAAAACGAATAGGATTATTCAGTTGTCTTTTCTTTTCACCTTCTCTCATTGCGAGTACTCCTTGGTTTAGGAGATAGTACACCTATTACGCAAATTGGATAGTCTTCTTCCAAATCTTAGGCAGGTGCCGAACGGTGGGGAATGAAGAAAACCAATTAGCATAACGATGGTGTACAGAAGGTATTAAGTTAAGACAAAGCAAGGGATTAGTAAGAGGGCAAAGTAAATTGCGACTGCTATTCACGACCGAACCAAGTATTTCTTCGCCAATCCTAAATCACCTTTGTATTTCTCCAGGACACTCCGTATCACTACGAAGATCCCAAGTTTATTGGATAATCCATCGTATGGTTATATACGAACTCGAAAGGAACTTGTTCCAGTTCGGGGATGGATTCTGGTTCAGGAGAAATAGGAATAAGGTTTATTCGGTTGTCTTTTATTTTCACCTTCTCTCGCATTGCGAGTGCTCCTAGGATTAGGACAGTACACCCATTATGCTTATTGGATAGTCTTCTTCCAAACCATAGGCTGGTGCCGAACAGTAGGGAAGGAAGAAAACCATTTGGCCTAAGGGGTGTGCAGAAGGTAATGACTAAAGACATATAAAGGGATTTGGAGAGGTGGCAAAGAATTATACGGTTATAGTTGTGAATCTGGATAATGGTAGAGGCATTACTAGGAATACCAGGATACCCCATCGAAACATTTCAATGTTTCAGTTCAACTGTGTACTGTTAAAGGAAAACTGATTTCCCGATTAGACACTTGCTCCAGGGTATGTATTTACCAAGATTGATTCTCACATCTGTATGGTTTTACAGATGATGAGTGGGAGTAAGTTATTGGGAATTAGGTGACCATCCTCATTATATCGGGATTCGTTGTAATTGGTGATATTTGAGGAAGCCACCTGGGTTGTTTGCCGGTCGGCAAATATTTGGTTTTGAATATCCGTTGTTATGCACCAATTTCAAATTGATATATCTGTACGTCTATTTTTATAGAGTGAGATATACCTTTTGAAATTATGTCTATGACATTTACCTATATCAGTGGATGGTTAGGTAAGGAGCATTGAACAGCGGTGTAATTCTTCTTAACCATAGTACAATTTTCAACCTACGACACACAGTGAATGAGTTGTTAGACTCAGGGACTTATACAGAGTATTGTATATTGTCCAGTGTCCATTAGGACAGTGGGGTTGGTCCTCATACTATATTCTGTTTACTTTTAACTACTCTAATTCTTAGACATGTGTTTCGTAGAAACACAGGGTCTAAGTTTTGAGGAGTTATAGGTATTTGAATAGAGTAGAGAACCAAGTGTAGCAAGTATCGGGATTCTTCAAGGTGATCGAAGATGTAGATACTTGTGTATGGTATTCAGTTGATAGTAATGATAAAGAGAAATTGCTTCTCTTTCAGGTTACTCATAATTGGAAGCATTCCTATGTTGAGTAACGCTGATCGGCCTCTCTCCATTTAGTTGACATGCACTGGAGACAGCTGCATGATTTGAATCTGGTTCAATTAAATCAGTGCCTCTGGTTCTATATTGGATATAGTACAGTTCATATCTTAACATTGTTAAGGTACGGGGAGTTGTCCGGCTTATGACTAAAACCAGACACTGGACAACTCAAGGCGCGTTTCTGTAATGGCTGTTTGTGGGTTGACCCAGGCTATGACGAGGGTTGACTTTCTACCATCTGGAAGATCAATAGTGATATTGTTCTTAACTCGCCACATTTTAAAAAGAAATGGTTATTTTTCAGAAAACAATAGTGGGAGTATGGTAGAACTGGAAGCGATTCCAGAACCGCAAACGATTACTGAAGATTTGATAAGGAACCTAAAGATTCAATCTGATTTGACATTCCATTGGCCACTCCGCAGATAAGGTGGGTAACTTCAGGCACCCGAGAGGTACTCCGGTAGCCTCAAGGACGGTGACAAGGAAGTTCTTGTTTACCCACACTTGCCATTGTTGTTGTTCCAGGCTGCGAGACCCGGCAGGAGGATGAGTATAGCGTCGTTCTAAACTAGCTTTAGAAGTGCACGTCTATATGACTCTGCCAGAGGGTTTTCGTAGTCAGTGGGAGCAGCGGAAGCATTGGTGGACATCAGGCTTATGTCTATTTATAGACCAAAGCAGACATAGCAGAGATAGATCATCTGTTTCTGATGTGACAGTCATAGGTTTGACGTCATCAGAATAGGGGATGGATCTGTTGAGAAGGTAGTAGGAAGTGATATTCCTATACTACGATCGGTTATACTTTGGTCGTCACACAGTGTTTTCTCCACATGGGACTTGGACATTATATCCGACATACTGGTTACTAGATCTATGGTTTTAGATCTAGATTTGGGTGGTTTCCCAATCAGGGTACTTTGACAGCATTCTAAAAGTATTTAGAATGGACGACTCCTGGCACGGTAGTACACCTGCAGGTAATGGAGTCACCCTCTCTAAAGGTGTCTTACAGACTAAAGGGGAGAGGGATACGCATGATTGACAGATCACTTGCTTAGGCAATTGAGTCAATCATGAGATGTCAAGTACCACACCAGATGTTGTTCTTGCAGTAGCTGCAATAAGCTGATATTAATCCAATCCTGGAGAAACAGTCGGAAGCAGTTTTAGAACATAAGTTGATGTTCTAGGGATGTGATAACGACAGCCTCTTTTAGGAGACGGTTGTCACTCCAGGCTTCCAAGGTGACATAGATGGCAGAGTGGCTGTCAGAGTTATATTTTCTCCTTCTGACGAGGGGCAGTATTTTGGACAGGTGGTCCAAGGCAATACTGAGGGAGGCATGGCGCTGGGTACTGATTAAGTTCAGTTATCGATATAGTCTAAGAAGTTTGGATTTGGAGTTTATTTATGAGCTAGGTCCCATCAGATATCCAGACATACTCTAAGACAGGTATTGCTCATTTCGGGAGATGTTTTTCTCCGCGAACTTAAGATATAGAGAGACATAGAAAGAAACATCTAGGCGGATCCACTCACTGAGGCTATTCCTCGAACGCAATAGTTTCGCAAACAGGCTTTGTGCGACTGACTAGTAGAGGAGTTGGGTGTTCGGTATCACACGGGCTGTGAGTATGCGACATCGCAATAATTAGCCTTGAGTGCAAGTGGGAGATTGTTGGAGATAGTGCCCTCAGAGTCAATTATTGGATCACAGGCACGTGATTGCAATGATTGAGGGAGGACCTATCCCGGTAGGACAGTCTTACTCGAGATGATAGTATGCTATCTGGTTTACCTTTATCATTGTGTACTGCTTTAGGTGACCTTACAGGTCGCTATTACACGCTGATAGAGCCCCTAGGATTCTTGCTTGACTGCCGGCAGTATGATGGCGATCATATACGTGAGAGCTGGTGGTCTATAAGCACATCCTTAAAAGGTCCCTAGTCGTGGGAGTTTCGAGACAGGGCATCGATTCTCCAGAGTAGACTAGTGTATACAGTCGAGACCCCGACGAGGGGCGGTGGCCGGTCTCACAAGCCACTGGTGTCAGTTGGTTCACCTAAGATGTATACAGGTGCTCATTGGGTTATGAGTACACCGGACAGGACTCGCCGGGAACCTGCTAGTTGGTCTTATACCTGACGTCAGATAGCAGTTCCCTGGTAACATGTGTACAGGTTAGTTCATCGACCTGAGATCGTCATTTGTCTCGTGTGAGTTCCCACTGTACTTTGATTACTACCCTACCACGGCTCAAAGGAGTCGTGCAAACAGGTTTTAGTTGGGTACAGTCCCGAGCCACATGGAGGCAGTGAGCGGATCTTCAGGGGTTCGTCTCTCCCGGTATTGGGGGTGAGGTCGCGCTGTGTCTAGGAGAGCCATTACACAAAGCCCTCGGCCGAGGCAGGAGATTTACTGGTAGGTATTCCAGTAGTATCTCAGGGTGTTCTGGGCTACACTCCGACACGACTTGTACCGCTTTTGGGGGTCTGACTTTTACCAACCCCCTAGGACCGCCATGCGATACTCATAGACAAACGGACCGGACTGTACGGATATTGTTACTGACAGGCTCAGTAGGGTGTAAGGATGAGTTCGCTCATCGACGTCCCTTTTGGTCAATAGCTGGTGGCCCGTCACGTATTGGCTTATACCTCTGACGTGCTAGTGGTTAAATCCACAGCCATAGTATTGACGAGTCTTTAGAGTCCACCACACTTTCAGTTACTCAAGCTTTCGGGCGAAACGCTGTAGAGGCCGTATGGAGATATGGCAGGGTCCGATCAGATACGTGAGGTATTGCACGGATCAGGATCGGACGGTTTGTACTAATGGCCGTATGGTTATATGGCAGGGTTCGATCTGATACGTGCGGTATTGCACGGATCAGGATCGGACGGATTTTACTAGCCGGCTTTAGTTTAAGCCGGATCCTAGTTTAGTACAGTGTAGATTTTGTCTCTTTGCATTTGTATCCGGACGGAATACAGATGCGGGTGTGTATGCACAGTATCGGGGTTTTCCTGTAATTTATTACGGGACCAGTTTTCTGGAGTTGCCAGTTTGCATTCCGTTCCGGCCGGTTTTCCTTTGTTCTTTCCCGGCCGGACTTTTCCGATGGAGGGGGGTTATTTGCAATTATGCAAATAACATTTGTGGAGGGGGTTTCTTGCAAATGTATTCATTATGATAAGATTTGCATCCTTTCTCTTTTATTCATCCATGATGGTGCTTTAATGAGATTTGAAAGGGTATGGAGTAATAAGCATGGTTGATGTTTTCTTTGTTTGGATGTGGTCACCTCTTGCTTTATCCTACACTCACCTCCCTCATATGTTATGCTTTTTCCCTCCACCATTTCCTAGCTTGGATGGCCGGCCACTATAGTTGGGGAATGAGAGAAATTTCCATTTTGTTGTAGCACACATTTCATCATCTCATTCTTCTAGTTTTTGGAAAAATGAAAGCACCATTTTTCCTTAACCTTATTCCTCCATCACCAATGGCAACTTCACTACTCCAAAGAGACATAAACTCTACACTACTTCTACAGCAAATCTTGGGCGCGTCGGCTAGCCAACTTCGCGCCCGAGTTGCCTCGGTATTGAGGTGGGAGCCCGTAAAAGATACAGACGATGTGGTGCCTTTCCGGCAAGGAGGCGACGACCGGAGTTTCCGCGGGAGATCGGGACGATGACGAGAAGACCGGAGGACTCGGATCACTCGGTATATCTCTCACCCTTTCTCCTTTTAGCTAGTATCGGTTAATGGTTACGATCCGGGTATATTGTCCGTGGTAGCGCCAGTTTAAAGTTAAGAAAAATTTTGATTCCGCATTTTGGCCTCGGATAGACAGCCGGGGCGCTGCCGTGGCGCAACAGGAACTCTCAGCGTCTCTGGAATATGTGCCTCGTTAACTGGAGCTGCAACTACTGGTGCTATGTAGGTGACGGACTGCTGCATGCTGATCGCAAGGGAAAACTGAGTAACAGGGGTGACAACCTCCTGTCGTAGCTCCCGAACGACATCAACCAATGAACTCATAGTTTGGCGGAAGTCCTGCATCTCTGCCACAAGTCTATCGATACTATATGTCGAAGGCTGATCCGTCTGCACCTATGCAACTAGAGTGCCATTCTGGTCAGTACTCGTCTCACCCGAGCCAACTCTGACCTCGGCCCTCGCTGCATCACTCTGAGTCCCCATAGTCATTGGCGGCAAGGCTATAAATAGATATAAGATTTGATGAGAATAAGGAAATCGAATCACAAGGATATGAATCATCAAGGAAGGAATTTCAAGCAATTTGTACTTAGGTCACTTAAAGCGAAGTACCGCATCGTGGGTATGCTGCAGACATACACACACTACGTTACCTTGCTTAAGCTACCTACTCCATCATACTAAGGTCATCCTACACTCCGAAAGGTAAAACCTAGCGCTCTGATACCAATTTTGTCACGACCCGAAATTGGCACGTGACGGCCCTAATACTACGCAACACCTAAAGACGTAACGCAGTAAAAGAAAGCCAAAAACCCAGAAATCTAAACCATGAAAATACGGAAAAGACAATATAAGTTTTTGAAACATTTGAAATCACAACCCAAATTCTTTAAAAGTCCAACTTTCTTTCTTTAAAATTTTGGCAACCCCCTTTTATAAAAACTAGCCCAAAGACGGAAAACAATCACATCATAAATATACGACGCCGTAGCGAAGAAATAAGAGATAATAGGAAGGAAACTGTATGTAAAAGATAACAAATCCATAATAATATACAATATCGTCCTCACCAAGTCTCTAAGTGAACAACATAATAGTAGATGGAGAGTACAAGATACAACGAATGTACAATACAAAATACAGATAACCACCAATACCCACCCAAGCAAAATAACACACCGTGAGCCGATGCGGTATCTGTAGCAAAAGATGATAGGTGAATAGCCTGCCTTGACTACTCTGGGGAAACACGCTACAAAACAACTGTGGCACAACGGGGGTGAGTTGCCAACTCGTGAATAGTAGATAACATATGCAGGTAATCGCAGGAATGTACGTACAGCATGAATCTAAGATATGCAATTTACAGTAATAACAGGTCATGTGAATGCAGAATAATGGAAAGTACACTAGCAGGTACGATCAATATGTGAAGCAATAATAACAGGACAATAGTATGCAATAATCATGTGATAGGGATATGAGAATGTAGATATGCAGTAATCATGAAGGGTACACTAACAGGTACTCCTAATACATGGATCAGTGCACAAGTGAATAGGTATGAGGTATGGAGTAAAATATGTCATTCCCACGGAAACCTGACATCGTGGTAGGATCACAATCCATTAGGACACTCAAATCTCAAATCCTCAAACCAGCCCCCAAGTTGGGCTCTCATATGATATAAGTCTCACATCTCTTCAATGTACAATATCGAATAGATCTCCTATATCCCGAATGTACAAATCAGCAATCTTATTCATATATCCAATCTTAAGGATTCACCTGATATCCCAAGTCAAATCTCAAGTAAGAATCTAGCATCCTAAATATATATTTGCAGAAATAAATATGATGGGGTCAATACACATATATTAGCGTCCCACTCCACTAATATTGGTGTAAGGGTATATATAACAACGGCTAAATCCCCTGTTATATATATAAAGGTATTAAAAGAAATATAATGAAAACAATGTGCTAAGTATCGACACAGAAATCCTGATAGGTACGTATCATACGCTATCCCGAAAGCATGAGTGCCTAGCTCTGACCCTCGCCTTTCGACGTATGCATACATACATGACTCCCAACGGTATCTCCATGATCCCCGCCGAATCATTGGTACTGTCACCGGATGGTATGGTTCCCCTGCTGGGCTCATCGGCGTGGTACATCGACATCCCTTTCTTTGCCCCGGGGTACCTCTGAGCCCCACCATGTACCTTCTATGGCCTCAACGTCTCCTCGTAGGGGTATATATACATCAGAACCGATAAAACTCATGGTGGATGCGCAAATACCATATCAAGGAAACCAGGTTTTCCAATGTATGCATAATTTCATGAACTCCCGCGGTTCCCAAATCCAGAAAACATCATGAAAAATCCAAATAACAATGCGCAAATCCAGAAATAAATATGTGCGATATATCTGAAATGCGACCATGTAAAGGAAAATATGTAGCTGAAACCAGATGTATGCGAAATCAATAAGGTACCGCTAAGTATAGGTGTCTACCTATAAGTAATGATATGGTATACCCCACTGGGTATAAGTAAAATATGAGCAAGGTATACCTGTAGATGTATCGTAAAGAGTATGTGTACCTATCACTAATGGTACGATACTCTATAGGTATACATATATGGTAATGTCATATGTGATAAGCAGTACGAATCAATGTCACAAGGTCCCTAACCAAGCAATATAGTATCTATAATGGTTTGTGTGTGATATGGAAATTATTGACGGTATGTGTGTAGCATATAATCCGTGCTCTTGCAACATGAACCGTCAATAATGTGTGCAGTGTCCTACGGCTACTAGTCACAGTACAACTATATCTAAGTAATAGGGTAAAGGCGCAATTCTAACAATGATATAGAATACACGACAAGTATTAGAATTCTAGCCCAGACGCATAACGCCATGCGGGCGATTCCCCTGTAGATGTTAAATCTATTCACCTACGCTTCACGCTAGGTGAATCCTACCACCTGTTTCCCCCTGTGGCTGTATCCATCGTCCCCGCCTGCAAACCTAAAAATTAGACAAGGAAATCATATACATAAGCAAATATCTCGCAAAACGCTATGTCGACACTAAACGAGAAACTCGCGTCGTGAACTAAACGCGCGTGTGCACGATACGCTGGAACGTGTGTATACGCGTCTAAAACTACCGCGACACGCCGCGACACGCTGGATCACAGAACCCACTCACATATCGCGCGTATCGCGCAAACACCACGAACTAGAAATATGATATATTGCCCCAGATTTTCCTACAGGTCAAATCTTACAAAACATACATGCCAAAACATTACAAAACACTGCAGACTACCCTACACAAAACCCCAGCACCCAACTCACCTTCCTGGCTGCAATTTGCGGCTAGATCGATTTAATTTGCGGCCTGGGATTTGAATGGGTGGCTCGTGCTCAGGTGGTGGTGTCTATACCTAGTGTATATGCTCCAGTTTGCTCAATTTTGTCCTGAAGGGTCTGGGTCAATAGCAGATCACAGAATGTCACAATGTCGCCTAAAAACACCAATTTTGCACAAAACACAAACCCTATGGTATTTTAGTGAAACCTGAGGAATTTCTCAGTTGAGGTGACCCTAATAACACTAAAATAATCAGGGTTAACTAACACAATCATCACATGGACAACATCTCACACAAATCACCATAATTAGCACTAAACTCATAATTTAACACAAACCGACGCTAATTAACACACAAGCTAAGCAAACTAGGAAAAGAATTTCAGAAATATACCCTATGGAACCCTAGAAGGCAGGAGAAGAAGTGTATGGAGGAGGTGAGCTGTTGTAGTTGCTGGGGCTGCTGCTGCTTTAGCTGCTGCCACTGCTGTCTGCTGATGCTGCTGTTACTGCTGCTACTGCTGAAGCTGCTTGCTGCTGATGCTGATGCTTCTGCTGGTGCTGCTGCTGCCTTAGCTGCTGCTGCTCCTTCAGCTGATGTGTGAGTGTGTGAGAGTGAGAGGATGGGAGTAATGAGAGTGAGAATGAGAATGAGAGTCAACAATTCAAACCCCCTCCTTCTCACTCCCTCTCACTTCATTAAATGAGCATGGCACAAGCCATGTAGCCCCATGCCCATCTCTTTCTCTCCCCTTGGTCAACCATTCAAACCAATATTCAAATCCCTTTTAAATTTTAAATTCATTTCATTTTAAAACACCCATGCATAATTAAAACCCAAAACATTTAAAACAATTCATTAAACTAGATTAGGGGAAATGGTTAGTTCACCATGTTGCTAATCATGGCTAAACCCCAATTTACACCCTAGTTAACATGCACAAGTGTGGGCAAGCCTAGGAAAAATATAATAAAATATTCATTAAATAGGATAAAATAATTAAAAACCAATTTGGTAAACTTTTTATTAAAACCTATATATAAAAATATAATTAGCCACAAGACACATTCTAAGGTGTTACATCATGTTATAGTTGACATTGATTCATATTGATTACATTGATCATACCTCATATTTTTGACATGTTATTACCTGAGGCACTGGCACGAGCACTTGGCACTACACTCATGTATAGATGTTACATTTCCACCTTATCATGCTTCAGACTTATTCATTTGAGGTTTATATATTATTACTGATCGTATTGACCTAGGATTATGTCATACATACGATTTCTGCTCTGTGATGTTTTCTATTCACGAGTTGGCAACTCACCCCCGTTGTGCTACAGTTTTTGCAGGTTTTTGCCGTACAGGTTCCATTGCGGCTTTTCTAGCACACTGCTCCCTTTCTGGGTGATTGCATTGGTAGGTGGGTTCTTTTGCATCAGAACCACCCTTGTATATGTATTATTCAGTTGTATCTAGTAATTCCATCAACCAAAACTTGTATATTGTTTCAGACTTAGAAAACCAGTTATGTATTATTTCGACCTTAGAATCGCGCATTGTAGTATTATGTTTTTCATGTTGACTTTGAGTTTCTTTTTGAGTTTTGATCCTCGCCCTTTGGCGTTGTATATTATATTGCTTGCGTGGTTGTGACCGTCGATTGACGAAGAGCTAGCTCCTGCTTGGGGATGCCTTTTATCATTGCATATATATTATTCTTGTTGTACCCCGTTCGGGGCCAGTATTTACAAAGGAAACTCTGCCGAAATTTTCAGAAAAGACTATAGATTTTAAAAATGCATATTCGGCTTACTTATTTAAAAACCTTGTTTTTAAAACATGTTTTCCTTACTTCTTAAAAACTAGTTTCTTATTTACTCCTTAAAATGGTTTTAGATTTCTGGGCTTTTGGCTTACTTGAATTAGATGGGGTCCTATAGGCTTCATATGATTCAAGTGCCAGTCACGGGCTATTTTGGGTCGTGACAGAGCCCGTAAAAAGACTCGAAGATATGTTTCCCTTTCCGACGAGGAGATCGAGACCAGAGATGCCGCGAGGAGTTTGGGATCGTGGCCAAAGACCGAAGGACACAGATCGATCGGTATAGCTTTCCAACCCTTTCTCTAGTTGCTAGTTGTAGGTTAATGGTTTGATCCGGGATTAGAGTATACGATAGCGCCGGTTTCTAGTTTGAAAAAAGTTTTCGTTTCCGCATTTTGGCCTCGGAAAGACGGCCAGGGCGCTACCGTAGACTTACATGGTATCAGAGCCATGCCATTAACCTTTACTAGCTTGTTCTAACGCGTTTAAAATATCGATTGATTGAAATTTCCGAATCGTGTTTTCATTTCAGTGTGCTTGCTGTCAATTTGTTAGTTATATGTATGCCCAAGAGGCCATTACTATACATAGGATGTATTGTAGTGGGTGCTTGGACATATATAGGGAGGACTTTCTTGCTCGACATGATAGTATGCTATCTGGTTGATCTTTACCTTAACGTGTACACTGATTGTCTCTCTGATACATGTTGGTAAAGCCCTTAGGATGTGTACTTGACTACCTGGACTATGATGCGGATCATATTAGTGGGGACAGGGTAGTCCATAAGTACATCCTTCAAGGTCCCTAGTCGTGGGTATATCGAGACGGGGCATCGATATACCAGAGTAGACTAGCGTATACCTTCTCGACCCATACAGATGGGCGATGGATGATCCCATATCCATTGGTGTTTGACATCAGAGATGATATACGGGTGCTCAGTGGAGACTGGGTACACTGGACGGACTCGCCGAGAACTCCCAGATGGTATTATACCTTACGTCAGATGGCAGTTCTCTGGTGACACTCGTACAGAGTAGTCTGTTGATCCGAGATCGTCATAGAGTCTTGTGTGGTTCCCACTGTGCTTTGATTTCCACCTTACCACGTCCAAGAGGGCATGCAAAATGGTGGTTTTTGGGTACAGTCCCGAATCACATGGAGGCAATGAGCGATAGGAGGGGATTCGTCTCTCCCGGTATAGGGAGTTGATGTTGCGCTGTGTTCGATTGGCTATAACCGGAAATCCCTGGCCAGGGTTGCTGAGATTTACTGGTAAGTGTTACCTGTAGTTTCTCGAAATGTTATAGACCTCATATCGACACGACTTATCGAGCTGTTGGGGTCTGACGTTTACCACTCCTAGGCTAGATATGCGACATATCAGACGACGAGACCGGACTGTACGGTAAGTGTTACTGGTTGGATTCACAGGAGTATGAGCGGGCTTGCTCGTCGATCTTCTGATCGCTCAATACCCGGGTGGCCGTTACGTTTAGCAGACCGCTTGCGGCTTGTGGGTGTTTGATATGATCATCACCTGCTGCCGGCGTATTGACGAGTCTTTAGAGTCCTACACAGAGGTTTCCTGGCTCAAGCGAAACGAAATAGGAGCGCATATGAGATATGTGCGGGACCGAGAATAATGCGTGTATGTGATACCGTATTACATTCTCGCGATGAATGTATCGAATGGTTGTATGTGATATAACCTAGTTATCGAATCGAGGATTGATTCGATAAGCCGATACATTGGATATTAGTCGGTCACATACGATATGACCGGATCGTTAAATCAAGTGTTGATTTAATGATTTAATGCGTAATTATATATTTGATATATTACTTTGCATTAACTAATATTGGTTCACTTTAGAAGGATTTTCTCACTTGATGTGCACATTATATATGTGATATATTTTGTGTGCACTTGATTGTATCATGTATGATGATACATGTTAACTTGAGTTTGTGTAAAGATTAAACCATGGTTATATGAATGGTTAGGGTTTTGTTTACTTATTCATTTATTTATTTTGATTATTTATTTTAGAAAAGAAAATAAAAATGGTGGCTTTTCTTGTTTCTTTCATGAAGCTTCATGAAGGGTTGAAACCTTGACCATTTTTGTTTTCTTCTCTTAACCTAACCATTCGCCTAACCCTAGTTTACTCTCTACACTTGACCATGGTTAGTATATGATAAGTATTCATATTATTTTCATTTTTAAAATAACACTCATCATATTCTATCATCTTCTTCTTCTTCTTCAAGCTTTGTGAAAGCTTGCAAGCTTCAATGGTGAAATGAGAAAAAAGAGTGAGAAATCCAATTCTAAAGTGAACCCACCTCCTATTTCTTCATCCTCTACCTCTTGACAAGTAGTATAGGGTGTTTTCTTCACAAGTTTCATGACTTGGTGAAGTGGGAGCTTGATCTTGTGTTGCCTCGACATAGATCATCTTCGGCATCGAAGTCGATGACTTAGCCCGCCCATTTCTCCGATGAAGCCGATGCTAGAGTCCGAGATTCGATATGGACAGCGAGGGGATGTCTACGTGGAGCTAAGGAAGTGGAGAACCGGATCTACAAAGGTTTTATTTCCGTTCATTTAGTTAAGTTGTTAACTAGTTGCTTGTTTCGCCTAAAATCTAGTTAACGATCCGTATTAGGGTTTCTTGGCACTTGTAAAATTTGAAATTGGCATGGTTGATGCCTTGTGTGACCTCATTAGTGTGTCTAGGAACCCTACAGTGGTATTAGAGCCTAGCTAGAGCCTTAGGCGAAGTGTAGACGACGTTTGAAATCCGAACGAACATCGAAACCCTAATTTTTCATGCTCTCTGGACTTTTTTCAAAAACTGGGTTTTTTCCAGATTAAAAATTCTTAAAAAATTCAGCAGGGAATTTGAAGAATTACTGTGGAGCATGTGCTCATGATTTGTCTAAAGCGCGGCGGAACCGCGGCACGAGCGTGGCTCATGCGGCGGTTCCGCGGCATGTTTGTCACAAAAGTGTTTAGAATTTGCACAGTAATTCTTATCTTTTAGTGCTGTATTTTCTGGGAATTTTTAACTTACTCTCTACTGTTGAGTTTTCTGGAATGGTTTTGGGGATTCGATTATTCGATCGGATTGTCTAATTTTGTCTATATGTTTTCCGGATAATTATTGAATATGTTAAAAAGTTCGACCGGATTTAAATACCCAATCTTTCCCCTGCCGGAAAAATTCCAAGTGTTGGATTTTTCCGTGGTTTAAAGACGTTCTAAGTAGTGCAAGTAACGCGATGGTCCCTCTAGAAGACAACAAACCTTAACTCGATTATGTGACCGTCTTGAACTGCCTTTTGAACCTTAGGGTTTGGGGCAGTACGGCGTGCCACATGTGAGGCGTTTCGGGAAAGGGATACAATAATTGGAATTCACAAGTAGTTATGAGATAACTAAATGAATGTTATAAACATAGCACTTTAGTCTCACTTGATCGGTTGCTACGGAATTTTGATGCGATCAAAAGTCCGTCGCAATCACGTAGCGTACGCGGATACTCGCCGGGTAAACTTAATAGACAGCCTCAATCCATAGCCCCGACCAAGTGACTGTAGGAGAACCCCGTCGCCGAAAGCGTCCGTTCGGCTGCTCGCGGCAGCGGTGTTCCGCCTTGGTGCACTTCGTCGACGGTATCGGGGGTGTGGCTGCCTATTAAAGTTTGCGACGAGCATTCGATCAGGATATCGGGAATCTTGTTGAATTGCCCGACTTGATATTGAAAAGAGTTTTCGATAATGAGACTAAAATGCGGGGTTTATAATTGTTAGGCATGCGATGTCTAAGTATTTCATTTGATTAGGCATGCGATGTCTAAAAAGGTTGCGGATTCCAACTGTTGTAGTTTTACACTTTCTTTTCTGTGACCGTAAGTGTAATATATGATATCGCCGGTTTCGTTGCTATATGTCAACGACAATTGGGATGCGCATATTTACTTACGTTGATGACATGTGATGTTATGTGTTGCTGGATATGTTATATTGGATCGTCGTGTTTGAATAGCCTGGGTTTTTTTTATGTGAGATGAGTGTTTTTCATTTTCATTCATGTAAATACTTGTATGTAATATTCTTTTATTGGGGCACTTCCAGGTTGCGGAAGATGTCACCTTTTGTATATTATTTACTTTTCCGCACTAGGATAGACCCAAGGAGGGGAGCACAAGTAACCGGGTTCTGGAGTCCAGTGGGAGACCAACTCGAGGAGTCGAGTCCGGGTCTCCTAACTCTAGAATTGGTAGGGTTGCTTGCCGCTCTCGTAAGGGTTTAGGGGTGTGGGTTTGGCTATTCATCGCGACCGTGGAATCCGTGTTTTATACTGGCTCGTATTGAAAACACGGACGTCCTAGTATATCCAATATTTCATATGTTTCTTCTGCTGCGATATCTGTGATGTGATCATGTGATATGTTCTGTGATGGATACAGTATATAGTATATATGATATATTATATAGGCGTTACTTATGTTTTACACCCGTACTAGTCCTGCCCCGCTTTGCCGTTAGTTACCTAACCTAACGGTGCACGAGGGGACATCGAGGCGAATGCGGATGGCATAAGTGTACGTCGTATTTATCTGTGATGTTTAGGTAATAAATGATGGGACTTCATTAATGTGATTAATGAAATAATAGAAACCTAAAGATGTTGTAGAATCGAATTTCAAAAATAAAACAGGTAGCTACAGTTCTTGCTTTGCACAGCGGTATATGTGATATATCCTGCACCTTATTCGATGAGGAAAGGACCGAGATCCCTTTACCGGGAGTGTCTCCTTTAGCAATAACTGGCAGATGCTACACACTCGGTTTGTCTTTTGATTGCTTCTATAGTTTTTGCTTTGCACAGTGATATGATATATCCCGCACCTTATTCGATGAGGAAAGGGCCGACGATCCTATCACCGGGAGTGACCCCTTTAGCAAAACTAGAAAAGCCTCAAAAACACTCCATTTTAAAATCATTTGATTCTACAACGATATCAAGTTCATTACGCAATAGGTTTTTAGAAAAACCTGTCGTAGCCCTCCGTCATTTCAGATAAGTGCTAGTTAGTATTCGTGCTACGTTTGTTGGCCTGCGTCAAGGCGTAGTGTGCGGTAGCTAACTAGTATTTATCTGCTTATGCATATGATGCAGATTGGATTAGGGTAGTCGTGCGACTTTGTTGGCCTGCGTCAAGGGTCGTGCGGGTGGGTTTAATTCAATCAGGAAATGACGGGTTGACCTTGACTAGCGCACTATGGTTTGTTAGCCTGCGTCAAGGTCATAGGACGCTAGGGGCAAAATTATCGGGAATTTCAAGTGTTGAAATTTGCAATGAGATTGCATACCTTCTATGAGATAGTTGGATCCCGATACCCACTGCGAGTAAGAGTTACTCCTGGGAGAGTTTTACACATTACAATTAGCCGATCAAGTAGGTGTCTAGAAAGGTGTTAACGAGGTTACGCCTCTGGGAAAATGAGGTTTACATTAATTAGGTTCGTGCGAAAGCACGGGGGACCTCCCTCAAAGTACCGACACTGGCCTGGCTGAAAGATTGGCGAACTTGTAGTTTGTAATTAATCCCGGCTAGTCTTTCCTTTTAGGGTTTGAAGGTAGATTTGATTAAAACAGTGGGAGCCATCCTGATTAGATAAAATAATAACCAATCTATTCTTGAAAGAGCGCACGCTGAGTGTTTTCTTCTCTCTCTCTCCAGGTAGCGACCATATCACGCCTTAATCAAGATAATAATACGGATGTATTGACCGAACCCGCTTGTTATACTGAGCTGGGGAACGTTGGTCCCGCTCCAACTTATAATTGTTATAAGACAGAGCAGGAAATAGGGGATTACCAGAATTCCCGTGCCACCCAAACAAAGAGAGTGCATGCTGATGCATCATCTTCGGGTGTGTTCTTTATACAGAACTGTTTCTCTATTCTCTACGTCCTGGGTATTTGATACCGGATCAGGATTCCAGATATGTAATCTGTTACATAGGGCTACAAAAAGGCAGAAAAACTGAGAACGGGTGATAAGTCTCATGAGGCAGAAAATGGGGCAAGTGTTGCAGCCAAGTCTGTTGGTCACTGTCACCCTGTATTCCAAATACATTGATTCTGAACGAATGTTATTAGATACCGAACCTGATATACAAAATCATATCAATCTCTTTATTAGTAAAGAAATGATAAAATTTTGTATAGTTGGATAATGTTTTGAACATTTCCTATATCAAAAGTTGATCGGTTCAGGCACGTTATCTAAAAGCATTGATGTTCTAAATCAAACTACAGTTCTTAGTATACGGAACACACACAAGAGGAAGAGTTCAGAAATGAACGAATCCTTCTTGAGGCATTGTAGACTAGGTCATATCAATGCGACCCGACTAGCTGAAGTTACTTGTAGATGCATATTTAAATCAGTTTGAATTTACATCTTGTGAAACTTGCCAGTCATGTCACAAAGATATAATGACACCAGCTCTGTTTATTGGAAACAGAGAAAGAGTTAGTGAACTCTTGGGATGATACATGTTGATGTATAAAGGTCCCCTGTCTACACTTGCCAAGACCGGTTCTTTATACTTCATTACATTCTCTGATGATTTTTCGAGATTCAGACCTATGTTCCTGTTGAAACACAAGTCCGAACCTTTTGAGATATTCACACAATATAAGTTAGAAGTAGAGAACCAAAATACGGGTATAAGTATTATGTCCTATGATGAGATCAAGGAGGAGAATACTTAGAGCACGAAATTCTTGGACTTTTCTAAAAGAGAATGAGATTCTCTCTCAGCATTACTCCTCCGTATACACCATAGCACGATGGTATATCGGGACGGAGCAATTGCACCCTATGCGATATGGTGCGCTCTATGATGAGTAATACTGAGTTACCTGTTTCCTTTTTGGGAGTTATGCGCTTGAGAAGCTGCATACCTATTGAATAGGGTTCGAATCAAATCAGTTGCCTACCATTTCATATGTGATATGATAAGGGAAGAGCCCATATCTTAAGTTGGTTAAGATTTGGGTTGTCCGGGCTATGTCTAAAAGCAAAATCCGGACAAGCTCAAGGCAAGGTCAGTTATGTAGAACTGGAAATATTCCAGTTATACAAACTGCGGCTGATGATTTGATAGAACCAAAGGATTCAATAGTTACCAACGAACCTCAGCCTCTCCACCGATCTAGTGAGGTTCCTCACCCGCCTGAGAGATACTTCGGTTACTCTATGACAGTGGGAGCGAGGATTGCATCATGAGATGATGACCCAACTAGTTTCGAGCTGGCCATCAGGAGTGGGACTCTGTAAGAATGGCTGGATGCTTAGCGATCTGAGATGGAATCCATGTACACCAACAAAGTATGGACTTTGGTTGCAATATCTGAAGGGTTAAATCCCCATCAGGAGCAAGTATATCTTGAGAAGATTACTTGGTGTAGATGGAAAAGTTGAGACTTTCAAAGCTAGACTTGTTAAAGCTTTTCGTCATCGACCAGGCGTGGATAATGATGAAACCTTTTCAAGTGGCTATGATCCAGATCCTACTTGCCACGGCTACATTCCATGACTACGATATCTGGCGGTTGGGTGCCATGACTGCTTTTCTAAATGATGTTTTAGAAGAGAACGTCTATAAGTACACAGCCAGAGGGCTTCATAGACAGTGGGAGCAGCGGAAACGTGTACAAAATGCTTTATAGGATAAAGCAGGTATCGTGGAGTTGGAACATCTGTTTTGATGTGTTAGTCAAAGAGTTTGACATCATCAAAATGGTAGATGAACCTTGTATAAACAAAAAGGTAGTAGAGAGTATAGTGACGATCCTCGTAGAGTACGTGGATGACATACTCTTGATAGGGAAGGAGTTTCCTATGCTACGCTCGGTCAATCTCCACTTATCACAATGATTCTCCATATAGGATCAAAGTGATACCTCCTAAATCCTGGGTTTTGGATCTATGAGATAGATCTAATTGGATGTTAGGATTCTCACTAGTTGTAGTGAGATGGTATCAACCGATCCTGGGGAGAATCACTGGAAGTATTCCAGGGTGATGAGAACGACTGAATGTCAGTCACAGGCATTGTCTTTACCCTCAGTAAAGGGACGGTATGTTGGAAGAGTTCCAAGCTAGATACCGTGGCATACTAGACGATAAAGGCTCGATACATCGCTACTTGAGATGCTACAAAGAGGCAGTCTGGATGTATATTTGTTCATGAGATGAACTTAGTTCTGTAAGGTTAGTCTAGCACCCTATGAAGAGTTTTGAAGCATCACATGTCCAAAAGTTTAAATTTTTATGGTGCTAAACGAACATGCAAAGGAATCGATCCTAGAAAATTAGGGTTTCGAAACTTTTAAGCTAATAAAGATTAGGGTTTGAAGGCTACAACCTTTGTAGCTCCCCTTTTGCTTGACTCCTTGATCTCTAGGGTGTTGGAAGAAGGTCCACTTGTAGTCCTCTTTCGTCCACGACGATCCACCCGAAGTTTCCCGTCCAAGCTTGTAACTTTGGAAAAGCAAAGAGAACACTCTAATCAAGTTGGCTAGACTTGAGTAGAATGATGTTGTGGCTATGGATCTCACTTCAAAAACCTTTCTTTAATTTGTGTTTAACTCACTAGAAAAAACTAGAGAGGAAAAGATGAAGGAGGATGAAGATGGTGGCTATTTTCAACTAGAGGTCAAGAAAAATAACCCTTAAGTGAAAAGAAATGAAATATAACCTTTTATATTTTATTCCTTCTCACTTTCAACCATGATTAAATGATGGATAGTTAATTTAACTTGGGTTTTAAATGATAAAGAGAAGGATAACCCTAGGTTAGTGGTAGTTGAGCATGGTTAGGTCAAAGGAAGAATGTAGAAGCTAGAATGATTATCCTTTCCTTTTCATTTTCTTTTAAATCCAAAATCAAATAATAATCCATAATTTAATCCATGGTGTGAGTCTTATATTGCCACCATTTCCATATGCTAACAACCATGATGGATGGGTGTATGTATGTATACATGCATGTACATCCACATGTGCATGAAACTAGAATGAAAGAAAGAAACACATGCATGCTTACATACATCCATCACATACTAGAAAGGTTTCAAGTGAGAAAACTAATGGTTAAATGATAAATCAATACTTGATTCATCAATCCGGCCATATCACATATGACCCCACCAAAAGCAAGCCGCCCGATCAATGTTCGGTATCATATACGCATATTTCAATCGGGTGCATGCGCATATCGCATACGCGCACCACAACGTTTCGCCTGGACTGGGTAACTCCTTTGTGGGACTCTAAGACTCGTCAATACGCCGGCAGAGGGTGATGATCATATCAGGTACCCTCAAGCCGCAAGCGGTCAGCTAAACGTAACGGCCACCCGGGTATTTAGCGATCAGAAGAAAACAAGCGAACCTGCTACAACTCCCGTCGAGCCAACCGGCAACACTACCGTACAGTCCGGTCTCTTCGTCAGATATGCTGCATATCTAGCCTAGGGATGGTCACGTTGACCCCAATAACTCAATAAGTCGTGCCGGTGAATGGTCTATAACAGATCGAGAAACTACTGATAACACTTATCAGCAAATCTCATCAGCCCTGGCCAGGGACTTGCTGTTATAACCAGTCGGGCACAGCACAGCATCAACTCCCAATACCGGGAGAGACAAAACCCCTCCTATCGCTCATTGCCTTCGTATGTCTCGGGACTGTACCCAACGGCTACCTGTTTGCACGACTCAGTAGAGCCGTGGTAGGGTGGCAATCAAAGTACAGTGGGAGAACACACAAAACTCCATGACGATCTCGGGTCTACAGACTAACCTGTACCAGTGTCACCTGAGAACTGCTATCCGACGATAGATATAATTCCATATAGGAGTTCTCGGTGAGTCCGTCCAGTGTACCCAGTCAACACTGAGCACCCGTATATGATCTTGATGTCAATCATCGATGAATGTGGGAACATCCATCGCCCATCACATGGGTCTAGTATCATATACGCTAGTCTACTCTGGTATATCGATGCCCCATCTCGATACACCTCCGACTAGGGACATTTCAGGATATGTTTATAGACTACTAATGTCCCACTAGTATGATCTCTATCATAATCAGAGTAGTCAAGCTGATATCCTCAGGGCTTTATCAGCATGTATGAATGAATAAAAGCATGATCAAATCAACATGTCAGATAAAGAAGAACCAGATAGCATACTATCATGTCGAGCAAGAATGCATACTGAATATATATATACATGTATAGATACATCCACTATCATATAATGGCCTCTAGGGCATACATATATCCAACAATCTCCCACTTGCACTAAGGCCAGTTATTGGCGTATCTCATACCCAACATCTCAAAAAGTCGCTCATGCTGCGGCTGAGGGAGGGCCTTGGTGAATGGATCCACGGCGTTGTTCTTTGTGTCTACTCTCTTAATCTGGATCTCGCGGCGATCAACAATCTCCCGGATCAAATGAAAGTGCCTCAGGATGTGTCTGGACCGCTGATGGGATCTGGGCTCCTTGGCTAACGCCATCGCCCTATTATTGTCACAATACAAAGGTATTGGATCAATAATGGTTGGAACTACTCCTAGCTCCGAGATGAACTTCTTCATCCAGACGGCTTCCTTGGCGGCATCATTTGCAGCAATGTACTCAGCTTCCATCGTAGAGTCTGCAACGGTATCCTGTTTGGAACTCTTCCAACTTACCGCCCCTCCATTGAGGGTAAATACAAACCCTGAGATAGATTTGTTGTCATTCTTATCGCTCTGGAAGCTCGAATCTGTAAAGGCCTCCATTTGGAGATTTGTATTACCATACACCAAGAACAATTCTTTAGTCCTTCGCAAGTACTTAAGAATGTTCTTCACAGCTGTCCAGTGGTTCTCCCCTGGGTTGGATTGATACCTGCTTACAACACTAAGTGCATAAGCTACATCTGGGCGTGTACATAACATCGCATACATTATAGATCCTACTGCCGAAGCATAAGGTATAATGCTCATGCGAGCTCTCTCTTCATCGGTCTTTGGACAAGAATCCTTGGAGAGAGTGACTCCATGGCAAGCGGGTAAGGCACCCCGCTTGGAGTCTTCCATACTAAACCTTTTTAGGATGGTGTTGATGTACCTGGTTTGGGAAAATCCCAATAACTTTTTGGATCTATCCCTATAGATCCTTATGCCCAGGATGTATGTGGCATCACCCAGGTCCTTCATGGAGAACCTCATTGATAAGAATGATTTGACCGACTGTAGCATAGGAATATCATTTCCTATCAGAAGAATGTCATCCACGTACAATACGAGGAATGTGACAGCTCTTCCTACAGCCTTCTTATAAACACAAGGTTCATCTGGATTTTTGATGAAATCAAACTCTTTGATGACATCATCGAAACAGATGTTCCAACTCTGTGATGCCTGCTTTAACCCATATATGGATTTAAGCAATTTACATGCTTTCCCGCTGCTCCCACTATCAATGAAGCCCTCTGGCTGATCCATATAAACGCATTCTTCTAAATTTCCATTTAGAAACGCGGTTTTAACGTCCATCTGCCAGATTTCATAGTCGTGGTGAGCAGCAATAGCAAGTAGGATCCGAATGGATTTAAGCATGGCTACGGGCGAAAAAGTTTCGTCATAGTCCAAACCTGGTCTTTGACGAAAACCTTTCGCCACAAGTCTTGCCTTATAGGTCTCTACCTGCCCATCCACACCAATCTTTCTTTTAAAGATCCATTTGCACCCTACAGGTTTTACCCCAGGGGGTACAACGTCCAAAGTCCATACTTTGTTGGTGTACATAGACTCCATTTCGGATCTCATGGCATCCAGCCACTTCACAGAGTCACCACTCGTGATAGCTTGCTGAAAACTGGTAGGATCATCATCATCCATGATGCAATCTTCTCCGTCACCATCAATGAGGAAACCGTAGTACCTCTCCGGTGGGCGAGAGGTCCTACCAGACCTACGGAGTGGCCGAGGTTCTTCAGTTTCTGTTGCAACAGACGGTTCAACCAAATCGTCATTTGTAGTTTGTGTCTCCAGAACCTCTTCTACATCTACCATCTTGCCATCATCTTTATCTGTGAAAAACTCTTTTTCCAAGAATGTGGCATACTGAGAAACAAACACTTTTTGTTCCTCTTTGTGGTAGAACAGATATCCATATGAATTCTTTGGATATCCCACAAAGTTACACATGACTGACCGTGTCTCGAGTTTGTCCGGATTCTGCTTTTTAACATAGGCCGGGCAACCCCAAATCTTAATTCTCTTAAGAGATGGTCTCTTCCCATTCCATATCTCATATGGCGTGGTAGACACGGCTTTGGTTGGAACCCTGTTTAGCAGAAAAGCTGCAGTCTCCAATGCATGCCCCTTAAACGAGACTCGTAACTCAGCGTCACTCATCATGGACCGGACCATATCTAATAGGGTCCTATTCCGTCGTTCTGACACACCGTTGTGCTGTGGTGTGTAAGGAGGAGTGAGCTGAGAGAGAATCCCATTTTCTTTTAGGAAGTTTGCAAATTCTGTACTGAGATACTCTCCACCTCGATCTGATCGAAGCATCTTAATACTCAAGCCGGTTTGTTTTTCTACTTCTTGTTTATATTCAATGAATTTCTCGATAGCGTCGGACTTGTGCTTTAATAAAAATACATGACCGAATCTTGAGAAGTCGTCAGTGAATGTAATGAAGTATGAAAAACCGCCTCTAGCCTGTGTAGACATTGGCCCACATACATCACTATGTATGAGGCCAAGGAGCTGAGTAGCTCTTTCTCCGTGTCCGGCAAACGGAGTTTTGGTCATTTTACCCTTGATACAAGACTGGCAAGTCGCATAAGATTTATATTCAAAAGAGTTTAAATATCCATTTTTATGTAACTTGTTTAGTCTTGTTTCGTTAATATGACCAAGTCTACAATGCCAAAGAAAAGCTTCATTTAATTCTGAAAGTTTTCTTTTATTAGTGTGTTGTATACTGAAAACTGTGTGTTGATTTAGGATATATATTCCGTTATTAAGCGTACCATACCCAACCAACATTTGATTTAGGTGAATGTTCATAACATTGTTCTGCAACACAAAATTATATCCTTCATTGTCCAACAAAGAAACGGATATTATATTACATAGCATACTTGGTACAAAATAACATGGATTCAAAATCAAAATACATCCAGATGGAAACCCCAAGTGATACTCTCCCACTGCGACTGTATGTATATTGGAACCATTTCCAACGCGGAGAGTATGGTCACCTGTCTTCAAAACCTTGCTATTTCTCAGCCCCTGCATAGAATTGCAAATGTGAGAACCTGGACCGGTATCCAATACCCAGGAAGCAGAGTTTATAGAAAAACAGTTTTCAGTCACAAACGCACCTGAAGTAGAAGCATCACCATGCTTCTTCTTGAGAATTTAGTACTCCGTGCAATTGCGCTTCCAGTGTCCTGTCTTGTGGCAATGGAAACATTCGCCCTTCCCTGAGTCTCCAGCCTTGGACTTTCCCTTTCCCTTCACCTTTTTAACTCCTCCCTTAGGATTAGTGGGTTTCTTCTTTTTCTTTCCCTTGGCCTTGGCTTTCGGGCGAGAAGAGGAAGACTGTCCAATAGTCATAACGGGAGTTTTTGCTAACTTCATAGTGCTCTCTGCACTCCTTAACATATTAAGGAGTTCAGGGAGGTCCTTCTCCATGCCATGCATGTTGAAGTTGAAAGGTTCCTAGGCACCCTAGTGGGTTCTCACAAGGCATCGAACATGCCAAATTAAATTTTTTAGTGCCGAGAAACCCTAGACTACGGATCTTTAACTAGATATTTAGGCGAAAAAGAAAACTAGTTAACTGTTAACTACTAGGATACGGATATACAACCTTTGTAGATCCGGATATCCACCTCCACGGCTCCGCAACGTCATGTCCTCGCTGTCCATCATGAATCCTTGACTCGATCATCGGCTTCATCGGGAAAGCAAGCGGAATAGCTCGTCGGCTTTGTGTCAAAGACGATCTACGTCGAGGTTGCACAAACTCAAGCTCCGACTTCACAAACTTGTGAAACTTGTGAAGTAAACACCCAAAACAACTTGGCAAGAGGTAGAGGGTGAAGAAATAGGAGGTGGGTTCACTTTAGATTTGGATTTAACTCACTAGATCTCAACTTGCCATTGGAGTAGCAAGCTTGAAGAAGAAGAAGAAGATGAGCTCAAGAAAAGATTATGATAAGTATTCTCATTTTTTTTAAAATAAAACTAATATCAATTACTTATCATATCTTGAACTAGGGTTAAGTGTAGAGAATTAACCATGGTCAAAGAGTGGGTTAGGGTTAAGCAAGAGGATAAGAATGGTTGCTAAAGTCAAGGGTTCAAGAAGCTTCATACAAGAAACAAATATAGCCACCATTCTCATTTTGAATTTATCCACATAAATAAACAAATAAATGGATAAATAAATATGTATGCAAAACCCTAATTATCAATTAACCATGGATTAATTCTATAAACTTAACTAATGATCAAGTATCATCAAACATGATACAAAAAGTGCACAAAAGTATATCACATATACAATGTGCAATCCAAGTGAGAAAAATCCGTTTAAAGTGAACCAATACTAGTTAATGCAAAGTAATATATCAAATATATAATTATACATTAAATCATTAAATCAACACTTGATTCAATGATCCGGTTATATCGCATACAACCGACTAGTATGTAATGTATCGATTTATCGAATCAATGATTCGATAACTAGGTCATATCGAATATAACCAATCGAAACATATAACGCGAGAATGAAGTGCGGTATCACATACACGCATTATTCTCGGTCCTGCACATATCTCATATGCGCTCCTATTTCGTTTCGCTTGAGCCAGGAAACCTCTGTGTAGGACTCTAAAGACTCGTCAATACGCCGGTAGCAGATGATGATCATATCAAGCACCCACAAGCCGCAAGCGGTCTGCTAAACGTAACGGCCACCCGGGTATTGAGCGATCAGAAGATCGACGAGCTAGCCCGCTCACACTCCTGCGAATCCGACCAGTAACACTTACCATACAGTCAAGTCTCTTCGTCTGATACGTCGCATATCAAGTCTAGGGGTGGTATACGTCAGACCCCAATAACCCGATAAGTCGTGCCGATGTGAGGCTCGTAACGGGTCGAGAAACTACTGGTAACACTTACCAGCAAATCTCTGATCAGCCCTGGCCAGGGACTTCCCTGTTACGGCCAATCGAGCACTGCGCAACATCAACTCCCAATACCGGGAGAGACGAAACCCCTCCTATCGCTCATTGCCTCCATGTGACTCGGGACTGTACCCAAAGACCACCGTTTTGCACGCCCTCATGGACGTGGTAAGGTGGAGATCAAAGCACAGTGGGAATCACACAAGACTCTATGACGATCTCGGGTCTACAGACTAACCTGTACAAGTGTCACCTGAGAACTGCCATCTGACGTGAGGTATAATACCATCTGGGAGTTCTCGGCGAGTCCGTCCAGTGTACCCAGTTTCCACTGAGCACCCGTATACCATCTCTGATGTCAAACACCAATGGATATGGGATCATCCATCGCCCATCACATGGGTCGAGAAGCGTATACGCTAGTCTACTCTGGTAAATCGATGCCCCGTCTCGAGATACCCACGACTAGGGACCTTGAAGGATGTACTTATGGACTACCATGTTCCCACTAGTATGATCTGCATCATAGTCTAGGTAGTCAAGTACAAATCCTAAGGGCTTTACCAACATGTAACTGTAAGACAGTATAAAGAGACTAGTGTACATGTTAAGATAAATAGCAACCAGATAGCATACTATCATGTCGAGCAAGAAAGTCATCTCTATATATGTCCAAGCATCCAGTATAATATACATCATCTGTACAATACTGGCCTCTAGGGCATACATACAACTAACAATCTCCCACTTGCACTAGGGCCAACTGCTGTAGTATCTCATACCGAGCATCCCGAAGAGTCTCTCAAACTGTATCTGGGGAATGGCCTTCGTGAGTGGATCCTCCGTGTTGTTCTTCGTGTCAACTCTCCTGACCTCGATCTCCCGGTGATCAACTATCTCCCGGATCAGGTGATACCGCCTCAGAATATGCCTGGACCGCTGATGGGACCTGGGTTCCTTGGCCAAAGCCACCGCTCCATTGTTATCGCAATACAAAGGTATTGGATGCTCAATGGATGGAACCACTCCAAGTTCAGTAATGAACTTCTTGATCCAGACAGCCTCTTTGGCAGCATCGTTGGCAGCGATGTATTCAGCCTCCATCGTCGAGTCTGCCACGGTTTCCTGCTTGGAACTCTTCCAGCTAACCGCCCCTCCGTAAAGGGTAAAGACAAAACCCGACTGCGACTTAGAGTCGTCCTTATCACTCTGGAAGCTCGAATCGGTAAAGGACTCCACTTGGAGTTCTCCGTTACCATACACCAAGAACATATCTCTAGTCCTTCGCAAGTACTTGAGAATGCTCTTCACAGCTGTCCAGTGACTCTCTCCAGGATCAGCTTGATACCTGCTCACTACACTTAGTGAGTATGCTACATCGGGTCTGGTACATAGCATCGCATACATGATAGAGCCTACTGCCGAAGCATAGGGTATCCCTTGCATGCGAGCTCTCTCCAAATCAGTCTTGGGAGACATCTCTTTGGAGAGAGTGACTCCAGAGATCGTGGGTAAGTTCCCACGCTTGGACTCTTCCATACTAAACCTCTTTAGTACGGTGTCAATGTACCTGGATTGGGACAATCCCAAAATCCGTTTGGATCTATCTCTATAGATCCTGATTCCCAATATGCAGGAGGCATTACCAAGATCTTTCATTGAGAATCTTTGTGATAAGAAGAGCTTGACCGATTGCAGCATAGGAATGTCATTTCCTATCAAGAGTATGTCGTCCACGTACAATACGAGGAATACAACCTTACTCTCTGCCACCTTCTTGTAGATACAAGGTTCATCTGGATTTTTGACGAAATCAAACTCTTTGATAACGACGTCAAAGCAGATGTTCCAACTCCGCGATGCTTGCTTTAATCCATAAATGGATTTAAGCAGCTTGCACACCTTCCCGCTGCTCCCACTGTCTACGAAGCCCTCTGGCTGAGTCATGTACACGCACTCTTCTAAATCACCATTTAGAAAGGCGGTCTTAACATCCATTTGCCAGATTTCGTAGTCATGAAAGGCAGCAATGGCAAGCATGATTCGGATGGATTTAAGCATAGCCACTGGAGAAAAGGTCTCGTCATAGTCCACACCTGGTCTTTGACGAAAACCCTTTGCTACAAGTCTAGCTTTGAAAGTCTCCACTTTCCCATCTACACCAAGTTTCTTCTTAAAGATCCACTTGCTCCCAATGGGTTTTACCCCTTCAGGAGCAACTTCCAAAGTCCATACTTTGTTGGTGTACATGGAATCCATCTCGGACCGCATAGCATCCAGCCATTTCACTGAGTCCCCACTAGTGATGGCCTGCTCGAAGCTAGTTGGGTCATCATCCTCCATGATGCAATCCTCACTTCCACCATCAATGAGAAAACCATAGTATCTCTCAGGTGGACGAGAAAACCTACCAGATCGGCGGAGAGGCTGAGGTTCGTCGGAAGCTACTGAATGCTCTGGTTCCACTAAATCTTCTGTTGTGTTTTGTTCAGCTGGAACCTCTTCCAGTTCTACCTCAGAGCCACTAATTTCTTTTGCAAGAAATTCCTTTTCTAAAAAGGTGGCATGTTGAGCAACAAATACTCTTTGTTCCTCACTGTGGTAGAAGATATACCCTCGCGAATGTTTGGGATATCCAACAAACTTACACAAAACAGATCTTGCCTCGAGTTTGTCCGGTTTTTGTCTTTTGACATAGGCCGGGCAACCCCATATCTTTATAAAATTAAGATATGGTCTCTTCCCTTCCCATATCTCATATGGTGTGGTAGGCACAGATTTGGTGGGAACCCTGTTCAGTAGGTATGCTGCTGTTTCCAGTGCATATCCCCAGAAGGAAATAGGCAACTCAGCTACACTCATCATAGAGCGCACCATATCCAATAGGGTGCGGTTTCTCCGCTCCGATACACCGTTGTGCTGTGGTGTATATGGAGGAGTTAGTTGAGAGAGAATCCCATTCTCTTTTAGGAAGTCCAGGAATTCAATGCTCAAGTATTCTCCTCCTCGATCAGATCGTAGGATTTTAATACTTTTTCCGGTTTGGTTCTCGACTTCTTGTTTATATTCCCTAAATTTCTCAAAAGCTTCCGATTTGTGTTTCATCAGGAACACATACCCGAACCTAGAGAGATCGTCAGTGAATGTAATGAAGTATGAAGAACCATCCCTGGCATGTGTAGACATGGGACCGCATACATCACTATGTATCAGTCCTAAGAGTTCGGTAACTCTTTCTCCGTGTCCCGTAAACGGAGTCTTGGTCATCTTGCCTTTGAGACATGACTGGCAAGTGTCATAAGATGAAAATTCAAACGGATTTAAATATCCATCTTTATGCAACTTAGCTAGTCGTGTCGCATTGATGTGACCCAGTCTACAATGCCACAAGAAGGATTCATTGAGTTCAGAACTCTTCCTCTTGTGTGTGTTTGTTATGCTCAGGACTGTTGATTGGTTTAGAACATAAATGCCATTGCACAACGTGCCTGATCCAACCAACTTTTGGTTATGGAAAATGTTCATAACATTGTCCTGTAATACAAAATTATATCCTTCTTTGCTTAATAAAGAAACCGATATAATGTTGCATATCAGGTTCGGCATGTAATAGCATTCGTTCAGAACCAATGTATTACCAGTTGGTAATACAAGGTGATATTCCCCGACAGTCTTGGCTGCAACAATTGCACCATTTCCAACTCTTATGTCTTTATCACCTTCTCCAAGTTCTCTACCTTTCCTTAGCCCATGTAACTGATTACATATATGGGATCCCGACCCGGTATCCAATACCCAGGACGTAGAGCAAATGGAGAAACAGTTCTCAGTAACGAACACACCCGAAGAAAATGCATCATCATGTACTTTCTTCATTCGGGTGGCATGGGAATCCTGGTATTCCCCTATATCCTGTTCATTCCTATAACTCTTATAGGAAAGAACGGAACCAACGTTCCCCAGCACAGTATAACATGCGGGTTCGGTCAATACATCCATTTTATTATCTTTATTAAGGCATGAAATGGTCGCTACCTGGAGAGAGAGAGAAGAAAACACTTTAGCGTATGCTCGTGCAAGATCAGATTGGTTATTATCTTATCTAATCAGGATGGCTCCCACTGCTTTTTATCAAATCTTCCTCCAAACCCTAAAAGGATAGACTAGCCGGGATTAATTACACACTACAGGTTCGCCAATATTTCAGCCAGGCCAGTGTCGGTACTTTGAGGGAGGTCCCCCGTGCTTTCGCACGAACCTAATTAATGTAAACCTCGTTTTCCCAGAGGCGTAACCTCGTTAACACCTTTCTAGACACCTACTTGATCGGCTAATTGTAATGTATAAAACTCTCCCAGGAGTAACTCTTACTCGCAGCGGGTATCGGGATCCAACTATCTCATAGAAGGTATGCAATCTCATTGCAAATTTCAACACTTGAAATTCCCGATAATATTTTGCCCCTAGTGTCCTATGACCTTGACAAAGGCCAACAAATCACAGGATGCTAGTCAAGTTCAACCCGTCATTTCTTGATTGAATCAAACCCACCCGCACGACCCTTGACGGAGGTCAACAAGGTCGTACGACTACCCTAATCCAATCTGCATCATATGCATAAGCAGACAAATACTAGTTAGCTACCGCACACTACGCCTTGACGGAGGTCAACAAACGTAGCACGAATACTAAGTAGGATTTATCTGAAATGACGGAGGGCTACGCAGGTTTTCATAAAACCATGAGCGTAATGAACTTGATATCGTTGTAGAATCAAATGAAGTTTTAAAATGGAGTGATTTTGAGGCTTTTCCAGTTTTGCTAAAGGAGTCACTCCCGGTGAAGGGATCTCGGTCCTTTCCTCGTCGAATGAGGTGCGGGATATATCGTATATATCGCTGTGCATGGCAAAAACTCTTAAAAGCAATCAAAACCAAACCGAGTGTGTAGCATCTGCCAGTTATTGCTAAAGGAGTCACTCCCGGTGAAGGGATCTCGGTCCTTTCCTCGTCGAATGAGGTGCGGGGTATATCATATATACCGCTATGCAAAACAAGAACTGTAGCTACCTGTTTTATTTAAAATCTGATTCTACAACATCTTAGGTTTCTTATCTTTCATTAATCACATTAATGAAGTCCCATCATTTAATACCTAAACATCACAGATAGATATAACGTACACTTATGCCATCCGCATTCGCCTTGATGTCCCCTCGTGCACCGTTAGGTTAGGTAACTAACGACAGAGCAGGGCAGGGCTAGCGCGGGTGTAAAACATAAGTAACGTCTATATAATATATCATATATACTATATACTATATCCATCACAGAATCACATCACAGATATCGCAGCAGAATAAACATATGAAATATTGGATATACTAGGACGTCCGTGTTTTCAATACGAGCCAGTATAAAACACGGATTCCACGGTCGTGATGAATAGCCAATCCCACACCCCTAGACCCCTACGAGAGCGGCAAGCAACCCTGCCAATTCTAGGGTTAGGAGACCCGGACTCGACACCTCGAGTTGGTCTCCCACTGGACCCCAGAACCCGGTTACTTGTGCTCCCCTCCTTGGGTCTATCCTAGTGCAGAAAAGTAAATAATATACAAAGGGTGACAACTCCCGCATCCTGGAAGTGCCCCGAATAAAAGAATATTACATACAAGTTTTTACATGAATGAAAATGAAAAACACTCATCTCACATAAAAAACCCCGGCTATTCGAATACGACGATCCAATATAACATATCCAGCAACACATAACATCACATGTCATCAACGTAAGTAAGTATGCATACCCCAATTGTCGTTGACATATAGCAACGAAACCGGCGATATGAACATACTACACTTACGGTCACAGAAAAGAAAGTGTAAAACTACAACAATTGGAATCCGCAATCTCTTTAGACATCACATGCCTAACAGTTATAAATCCCGCATTTTAGTCCCATCATCGAAAACTCTTTTCGATATCTTGTGAAACTAAACTGCTAGATCTATAACATTCATCCAGTTATCTCATAACCTTTTGTGAATTCCAATTATTGTATCCAATTCCGGATAAATAGAATATATCAAACTTTCCGATCGAACTTTCGAACACCCAAGTTTTCCCGACACCGATCAACACATGAAATAGGTTCAAAGACATTCACTTCATACCTCAGTACCAACGGTCCAGCCGTAGAAGGGTCAAGCCAACGCCTCACATGTGGCACGCCGTACTGCCCCAAACCCGAAGGTTCAAAGGGCAGTTCAAGACGGTCACATAATCGAGTTAAGGTTTGTGTCTTCTAGAGGGACCATCGCGTTACTTGCACTACTCAGAACGTCTTTTAACCACACAATAATCCAACACTTGGATATTCCGGCAGGGGAAAACCTGGGTATTTATATCCGGTCGAACTCTTTAACATATTCTACAATTATCTGGAAAAACACTAAAAACGAAATTTGATAATCCGATCGAAATACTGATTCCCAATAGTACCCCAAAATACTCTTCTGTAAAGTCACAATAAAAATATCCCAGAATACACAGCATTGAATTATATGAGTTACTGTGAAGAAATAATTATTCAAGGGAACAGTAACGCCGCGGAAGCGCCGCACATGGCTAGCATGTGCCGCCCTTCCGCGGTGGAAAAGTGGAATTACCCCCTCGTATTTCACAGTAATTCTAATAACACCCTGCTTGATTTTCTACATATTTTTAATTGACAAAAATCCGAATTTTTAGAAAAAGTCCAGAGAGCATTTTTAGGTTTTGGATTTCGGTTCGATCGGGTTTCAAACGTCGTCGGGACTTCGCCTAAGGCTCTAGCTAGGCTCTGATACCAGTGAAAGGTTCCTAGGCACCCTAGTGGGTTCTCACAAGGCATCGAACATGCCAAATTAAATTTTTTAGTGCCGAGAAACCCTAGACTACGGATCTTTAACTAGATATTTAGGCGAAAAAGAAAACTAGTTAACTGTTAACTACTAGGATACGGATATACAACCTTTGTAGATCCGGATATCCACCTCCACGGCTCCGCAACGTCATGTCCTCGCTGTCCATCATGAATCCTTGACTCGATCATCGGCTTCATCGGGAAAGCAAGCGGAATAGCTCGTCGGCTTTGTGTCAAAGACGATCTACGTCGAGGTTGCACAAACTCAAGCTCCGACTTCACAAACTTGTGAAACTTGTGAAGTAAACACCCAAAACAACTTGGCAAGAGGTAGAGGGTGAAGAAATAGGAGGTGGGTTCACTTTAGATTTGGATTTAACTCACTAGATCTCAACTTGCCATTGGAGTAGCAAGCTTGAAGAAGAAGAAGAAGATGAGCTCAAGAAAAGATTATGATAAGTATTCTCATTTTTTTTAAAATAAAACTAATATCAATTACTTATCATATCTTGAACTAGGGTTAAGTGTAGAGAATTAACCATGGTCAAAGAGTGGGTTAGGGTTAAGCAAGAGGATAAGAATGGTTGCTAAAGTCAAGGGTTCAAGAAGCTTCATACAAGAAACAAATATAGCCACCATTCTCATTTTGAATTTATCCACATAAATAAACAAATAAATGGATAAATAAATATGTATGCAAAACCCTAATTATCAATTAACCATGGATTAATTCTATAAACTTAACTAATGATCAAGTATCATCAAACATGATACAAAAAGTGCACAAAAGTATATCACATATACAATGTGCAATCCAAGTGAGAAAAATCCGTTTAAAGTGAACCAATACTAGTTAATGCAAAGTAATATATCAAATATATAATTATACATTAAATCATTAAATCAACACTTGATTCAATGATCCGGTTATATCGCATACAACCGACTAGTATGTAATGTATCGATTTATCGAATCAATGATTCGATAACTAGGTCATATCGAATATAACCAATCGAAACATATAACGCGAGAATGAAGTGCGGTATCACATACACGCATTATTCTCGGTCCTGCACATATCTCATATGCGCTCCTATTTCGTTTCGCTTGAGCCAGGAAACCTCTGTGTAGGACTCTAAAGACTCGTCAATACGCCGGTAGCAGATGATGATCATATCAAGCACCCACAAGCCGCAAGCGGTCTGCTAAACGTAACGGCCACCCGGGTATTGAGCGATCAGAAGATCGACGAGCTAGCCCGCTCACACTCCTGCGAATCCGACCAGTAACACTTACCATACAGTCAAGTCTCTTCGTCTGATACGTCGCATATCAAGTCTAGGGGTGGTATACGTCAGACCCCAATAACCCGATAAGTCGTGCCGATGTGAGGCTCGTAACGGGTCGAGAAACTACTGGTAACACTTACCAGCAAATCTCTGATCAGCCCTGGCCAGGGACTTCCCTGTTACGGCCAATCGAGCACTGCGCAACATCAACTCCCAATACCGGGAGAGACGAAACCCCTCCTATCGCTCATTGCCTCCATGTGACTCGGGACTGTACCCAAAGACCACCGTTTTGCACGCCCTCATGGACGTGGTAAGGTGGAGATCAAAGCACAGTGGGAATCACACAAGACTCTATGACGATCTCGGGTCTACAGACTAACCTGTACAAGTGTCACCTGAGAACTGCCATCTGACGTGAGGTATAATACCATCTGGGAGTTCTCGGCGAGTCCGTCCAGTGTACCCAGTTTCCACTGAGCACCCGTATACCATCTCTGATGTCAAACACCAATGGATATGGGATCATCCATCGCCCATCACATGGGTCGAGAAGCGTATACGCTAGTCTACTCTGGTAAATCGATGCCCCGTCTCGAGATACCCACGACTAGGGACCTTGAAGGATGTACTTATGGACTACCATGTTCCCACTAGTATGATCTGCATCATAGTCTAGGTAGTCAAGTACAAATCCTAAGGGCTTTACCAACATGTAACTGTAAGACAGTATAAAGAGACTAGTGTACATGTTAAGATAAATAGCAACCAGATAGCATACTATCATGTCGAGCAAGAAAGTCATCTCTATATATGTCCAAGCATCCAGTATAATATACATCATCTGTACAATACTGGCCTCTAGGGCATACATACAACTAACAGAAGTTCACTATGAACTGAGCAAAGGTGGAGGGGAGGGACTGCAGAATAATATCTATATATTGTTCATTGTCCATCGTCCATCCAAGGTCCTCAAGCTCTTCTATAAGAGCTATCATCTTCAGAACATGGTCTCCTACTGGTGTGCCAGGGGCCATTCGCATCTGAAACAATTTCTTTGATGCTTCGTATCGTAATACGCGGGATTGCTCCCCATACAACTCTTTTGTATGGAGCAATATACCGTGAATGTCCATGTCCTCGTGCTGCTTTTGATGTGTGTTATCCACCGATGCAAGCGCGAGGCATGTAGCCGTGGCACAGTCAGCGTCCCATGTCTTGCGGACTTCAATGTCCGCAACTGAGGATTTTGGACCAGGGACGGGCGGGGCTGAAGCCGTGAGGACATATGATACTTTATCATAAGTCAAGGCGATTTTCAGATTCCTCAGCCAGTCTTTATAGTTGGTCCCATTCAGTTTGTTTTTATCTAGTAGAAGCTTAAGTCCAGTCATTGGTATCTGCCATTAAGAGAGAGAAAAGAATACACTCAGCGAAAGCTCTTGCACAGATTAGATTGGTTTATTATCTTATCTAATCGATGTTTCCCACTGCTTTTTATCAAGTTTTTCTTTCAAACCTTAAAAAGAAAAACTAGCCAGGAATAATTATAGTCTACAACTTCGCTAACCGTTCAGCCAGGCCAGTGTCGGTACTTTGAGGGAGGTTCCCCGTGCTTTCGCACAGACCTAATTAGAGTAAACCTTCGTTTTCCCAGAGGCGGAGCCCCGTTAACACCTTTCTAGACACCTAATGAGTTAGCTAATTGTAACTGTAAAACTCTCCTAGGAGCAACTGTTGCCCACAGTGGGATCGGGATCCAACCATCACATGGAAGGTATGCAATCTCATTGCAAATTTCAACACTTGAAATTCCCGATATAATTTTTTACCCCTAGTACTTATGACCTTAACTATGGTCAACAAATCATAAGTACCAGTCAAGTTCTACCCGTTATTTCTTGATCAATTAGACCCACCCATATGACCCTTAACTATGGTCAACAAAGTCGCATGAATGTCCTAATCAATCTGCATCATATGCAGTATAGGAAGACATCACTTAGCTACCGTACACTACGCCTTAACTAAAGTCAACAAACGTAGCATGAATACTAAGTACTCTACTTCCTAAAATGACGGAGGGTTGCGAATGATTTTTAAGAAAATCTTTAACGCTTTGAACTTGATATCGTTGTAGAATCAAATGGTTTTCAAAAGGAGTGGCTTAATCTCCGCAGTTTTGAAATATAGCTTTTTCATAAATAGCCGAGTGGTTTTCAAATCCGATTCTACAACATCTTTTTAGGTTTATTTTCTTTACATTAATCATATTAATGTAATCCCATCATTTAAGTCCTTAAGCCAGTCACAGAAAAGAAACGAAAATAACACGTATGCTTATGCCATCCGCATTCGCCGCAATGTTCCGTTATACACCGTTAGGTTACTTAACTAACGGCATACCGGGACGGGACTAGCGCGGGTGCAAAACATAAGCAACGTCTACTATATATCATATATATAATATGTCATTCGTCTCAGATATCACAGAACACAGGCAGCAGAAACATAGATATAACGTGGGATATCCTAGGACGTCCGTATTTAGTATTTAGCCAGAATAGAAAATACGGATTCTACAGTCGCGATGAATAGCCAAGCCCTCACCCTGGACCCCTACGAGAGCGGCAAGTGACCCTACCAATCCTGGAGTTTAGGAGACCCGGTCTCGACTCCTCGAGATGGCCTTCCACTGAACCCCAGAACCCGGTCACCTGTGCTCCCCTCCTTGGGTCCATCCTAATGCGGAAAAGTAAATAACATACAACACTGGCGACATAACCTCAACCCGGAAATGCCCCAAATAAAAGAATATTACATTACATTTGAATTTACATGAATGAAAATATAAAACTCTCATCTCACAAAACCCCCCGGCTATTCGATCGCGACAATCCTGCACATCATATCTCAGCAACACATAATATCTTATATCATCAACGTAAGTAAGTATGCATACCCCAATTGTCGTTGATGTATAGCAACGAAATCGGCGATATCGTACATACTACACTTACGGTCACAGAAAAGAAAGTGTAAAACTGCAATACCTGGAATCCACATTCTCTTTAGACATCTCAAATGCAAAATATCACATATTCCGTATTTCATGTCTAGTAATATGAATTCCACACATTGCATCACATTCCGGATAAACAGACAGTATCGAAGTTTTCGAACGAACGATCAAATACCCAGGATTCACTAAAGCCCAACACTTGAGCAGAGTTCAAACACCTGGAGTGTGACACAGTAGTAGCGGTCCAGCCGTAAAAGGGTCAAGCCAACGCCTCACATGTGGCACGCCGTACTGCCCCAAACCCTAAGGTTCAAAGGGCAGTTCGAGACGGTCACATAATCGAATTAAGGTTTGTTGTCTTCTAGAGGGACCACCGCAAAAAGACTTGCACGTATCTCCAAAGTATTTAAACCCCGTGAATAATGAGCAAATGATACTCGTTCAAACACTTCAATACTTTCTAATTTACCCGGAAAAACCACGAAGACAAAATTCCGATCGAATCGACGGGTTCAAAAACATCTCCAGAATTTTTCAAAACCAAATACAGAATAAAAATACCCAAAAAATTATACAAGCAGATTCCAGAATTAATATAAAAAAATTATCCACTAATTAATGTGTACGGCCGCGGAACCGCGGCCCAAGAAATCTTAGGCCGCGTTTCCGCGGCAGAAAGTACTGTTCATTGGATAATTTTTGCATCGTAATTCTTATTTTTACCTGCTGAATTTTTTAGATATTTTTAATTCTGAAAAATGTCAAATTTTAGAAAATTTCCAGAGAGCACCCTAAAAAGCCGTATTTCGATTCGATCGGAGTTTTAACTTCGTAAAAAGGTCGCCTAATGTTCTAGGTCGGCTCTGATACCAATGTAAGGTTAGTCTAGCACCCTATGAAGAGTTTTGAAGCATCACATGTCCAAAAGTTTAAATTTTTATGGTGCTAAACGAACATGCAAAGGAATCGATCCTAGAAAATTAGGGTTTCGAAACTTTTAAGCTAATAAAGATTAGGGTTTGAAGGCTACAACCTTTGTAGCTCCCCTTTTGCTTGACTCCTTGATCTCTAGGGTGTTGGACGAAGGTCCACTTGTAGTCCTCTTTCGTCCACGACGATCCACCCGAAGTTTCCCGTCCAAGCTTGTAACTTTGGAAAAGCAAAGAGAACACTCTAATCAAGTTGGCTAGACTTGAGTAGAATGATGTTGTGGCTATGGATCTCACTTCAAAAACCTTTCTTTAATTTGTGTTTAACTCACTAGAAAAAACTAGAGAGGAAAAGATGAAGGAGGATGAAGATGATGGCTATTTTCAACTAGAGGTCAAGAAAAATAACCCTTAAGTGAAAAGAAATGAAATATAACCTTTTATATTTTATTCCTTCTCACTTTCAACCATGATTAAATGATGGATAGTTAATTTAACTTGGGTTTTAAATGATAAAGAGAAGGATAACCCTAGGTTAGTGGTAGTTGAGCATGGTTAGGTCAAAGGAAGAATGTAGAAGCTAGAATGATTATCCTTTCCTTTTCATTTTCTTTTAAATCCAAAATCAAATAATAATCCATAATTTAATCCATGGTGTGAGTCTTATATTGCCACCATTTCCATATGCTAACAACCATGATGGATGGGTGTATGTATGTATACATGTATGCACATCCACATGTGCATGAAACTAGAATGAAAGAAAGAAACACATGCATGCTTACATACATCCATCACATACTAGAAAGGTTTCAAGTGAGAAAACTAATGGTTAAATGATAAATCAACACTTAATTCATCAATCCGGCCATATCACATATGACCCCACCAAAAGCAAGCCGCCCGATCAATGTTCGGTATCATATACGCACATTTCAATCGGGTGCATGCACATATCGCATACGCGCACCACAACGTTTCGCCTGGACTGGGTAACTCCTTTGTGGGACTCTAAGACTCGTCAATACGCCGACAGAGGGTGATGATCATATCAGGTACCCTCAAGCCGCAAGCGGTCAGCTAAACGTAACGGCCACCCGGGTATTTAGCGATCAGAAGAAAACAAGCGAACCTGCTACAACTCCCGTCGAGCCAACCGGCAACACTACCGTACAGTCCGGTCTCTTCGTCAGATATGCTGCATATCGAACCTAGGGATGGTCACGTCGACCCCAATAACTGAATAAGTCGTGCCGGTGAATGGTCTATAACAGATCGAGAAACTACTGATAACACTTATCAGCAAATCTCAGCAGCCCTGGCCAGGGACTTGCTGTTATAACCAGTCGGGTACAGCACAACATCAACTCCCAATACCGGGAGAGACGAAACCCCTCCTATCGCTCATTGACTTCGTGTGTCTCGGGACTGTACCCAACGGCCACCTGTTTGCACGACTCAGTAGAGCCGTGGTAGGGTGGCAATCAAAGTACAGTAGGAGAACACACAAGACTCCATGACGATCTCGGGTCTACAGACTAACCTGTACCAGTGTCACCTGAGAACTGCTATCCGACGATAGATATAATTCCATATAGGAGTTCTTGGTGAGTCCGTCCAGTGTACCCAGTCAGCACTGGGCACCCGTATATGATCTTGATGTCAAACATCGATGAATGTGGGAGCATCCATCGCCCATCACATGGGTCTAGTATCATATACGCTAGTCTACTCTGGTATATCGATGCCCCGTCTCGATACACCTCCGACTAGGGACATTTCAGGATATGCTTATAGACTACTAATGTCCCACTAGTATGATCTCTATCATAATCAGAGTAGTCAAGCCGATATCCTCAGGGCTTTATCAGCATGTATGAATGAATAAAAGCATGATCAAATCAACATGTCAGATAAAGAAGAACCAGATAGCATACTATCATGTCGAGCAAGAATGCATACTGAATATATATATACATATATAGATACATCCACTATCATATAATGGCCTCTAGGGCATACATATATCCAACAAGTTCCTCCCATTGTGTGACAATGGAGTTGCGGCTTATGCCAAGGAACGTCCGTCCCATCAGTGATCCAGACATATTCTAAGGCAGTATCACCTGATCATGGAGATGGCTGATCTCCAGGGTGATCGAGGTTAGGAGAGTAGACTCAGAGGACAACACGGCGGATCCACTCACAAAGGCCTTTTCCCAGAGAGAGACTTTTATGGGATGGTTGAGTATGAGATACTACAACCACTGCTATCAGATGGCCCTAGTGCAAGTGGGAGATTATTAGTTATATGTATGCCCTAGAGGCCATTACTATACATAGGATGTATATTGTAGTGGGTGCTTGGACATATATAGGGAGGACTTTCTTGCTCGACATGATAGTATGCTATCTGGTTGATCTTTACCTTAACGTGTACACTGATTGTCTCTCTGATACATGTTGGTAAAGCCCTTAGGATGTGTACTTGACTACCTAGACTATGATGCGGATCATATTAGTGGGGACAGGGTAGTCCATAAGTACATCCTTCAAGGTCCCTAGTCGTGGGTATATCGAGACGGGGCATCGATATACCAGAGTAGACTAGCGTATACCTTCTCGACCCATACAGATGGGCGATGGATGATCCCATATCCATTGGTGTTTGACATCAGAGATGACATACGGGTGCTCAGTGGAGACTGGGTACACTGGACGGACTCGCCGAGAACTCCCAGATGGTATTATACCTTACGTCAGATGGCAGTTCTCTGGTGACACTGGTACAGAGTAGTCTGTTGACCCGAGATCGTCATAGAGTCTTGTGTAGTTCCCACTGTACTTTGATTTCCACCTTACCACGTCCAAGAGGGCGTGCAAAACGGTGGTTTTTAGGTACATTCCCGAATCACATGGAGGCAATGAGCGATAGGAAGGGATCGTCTCTCCTGGTATAGGGAGTTGATATTGCGCTGTGTTCGATTGGCTATAACCGGAAATCCCTGGCCAGGGTTGCTGAGATTTACTGGTAAGTGTTACCTGTAGTTTCTCGAAATGTTATAGACCTCATATCGACACGACTTATCGAGCTGTTGGGGTCTGACGTTTACCACCCCTAGGCGAGATATGCGACATATCAGACGACGAGACCGGACTGTACGGTAAGTGTTACTGGTTGGATTTACAGGAGTATGCGCGGGCTTGCTCGTCGATCTTCTGATCGCTCAATACCCGGGTGGCCGTTACGTTTAGCAGACCGCTTGCGGCTTGTGGGTGTTTGATATGATCATCACCTGCTGCCGGCGTATTGACGAGTCTTTAGAGTCCTACACAGAGGTTTCCTGGCTCAAGCGAAACGAAATAGGAGCGCATATGAAATATGTGCGGGACCGAGAATAATGCGTGTATGTGATACCGTATTACATTCTCGCGATGAATGTATCGAATGGTTGTATGTGATATAACCTAGTTATCGAATCGAGGATTGATTCGATAAGCCGATACATTGGATATTAGTCGGTCACATGCGATATGACCGGATCGTTAAATTAAGTGTTGATTTAATGATTTAATGCATAATTATATATTTGATATATTACTTTGCATTAACTAGTATTGGTTCACTTTAGAAGGATTTTCTCACTTGATGTGCACATTGTATATGTGATATATTTTGTGTGCACTTGATTGTATCATATATGATGATACATGTTAACTTGAGTTTGTGTAAAGATTAAACCATGGTTATATGAATGGTTAGGGTTTTGTTTATTTATTCATTTATTTATATTGATTATTGATTTTGGAAAAGAAAATAAAAATGGTGGCTTTTCTTGTTTCTTTCATGAAGCTTCATGAAGGGTTGAAACCTTGACCATTTTTGTTTTCTTCTCTTAATCTAACCATTCACCTAACCCTAGTTTACTCTCTACACTTGACCATGGTTAGTATATGATAAGTATTCATATTATTGTCATTTTTAAAATAACACTCATCATATTCTATTATCTTCTTCTTCTTCTTCAAGCTTTGTGAAAGCTTGCAAGCTTCAATGGTGAAATGAGAAAAAAGAGTGAGAAATCCAATTCTAAAGTGAACCCACCTCCTATTTCTTCATCCTCTATCTCTTGCCAAGTAGTATAGGGTGTTTTCTTCACAAGTTTCATGACTTGGTGAAGTGGGAGCTTGATCTTGTGTTGCCTCGACGTAGATCATCTTCGGCATCGAAGTCGATGACCTAGCCTGCCCATTTCTCCGATGAACCCGACGCTAGAGTCCGAGATCCGATATGGACAGCGAGGGGACGTCTACGTGGAGCTAAGGAAGTGGAGAACCGGATCTACAAAGGTTGTATTTCCGTTCATTTAGTTAAGTTGTTAACTAGTTGCTTGTTTCACCTAAAATCTAGTTAACGATCCGTATTAGGGTTTCTCGGCACTTGTAAAATTTGAAATTGGCATGGTTGATGCCTTGTGTGACCTCATTAGTGTGCCTAAGAACCTTACACGATTTTCAAAGTTGGTTAAAAAAATATTTTAGGCATCTTAAAAATACATGCAGGCATACCTAAATCTACAGAAAAAATTTGGAGACCTAACTCCAAAATTACGCCGCGGAATCGCCACGCAATGTTGCATTTGGCGGCCCTTCCGCGGCCCTTTTTGGGCTACAGTAACCCAAAGTTTTTCTGGAGCTTTATTTCATGGAAATATGATTTTTGTGATATATATTTTTGGCCCAGATTATTTTGAGTGCTGGAATTGTACTTAGGGCCTACTTCGGGAGGTTTTGTCAATCGGAATTTTAAATACATTAGTTTACAATACTTACATTATATCTGCGACCGTGAATGTCATTCAAGCGGTAAATCTTGTCTAATTGCTATAGTCCTTTTAGACGGGTTTGCGAACGTGACATTCACGTTGATGTTCTGTGTTGTGCTGTGATGTTGCGGATTTGTCGTGGTGGATAGCCTGGATGCAATGTTAGTACAGTTTGGTTATATTTGTACATTTGATATTGCGGGGCGAGCGTCCGACATGTGGACTGCCGTCACTGCCTGTTTGTATATTATTCTCTAGGGGCACGACCGGGCTGAGGTCGATGTACTCATTGTATATATTTTACTTTCTGTACTAGGATTACCCCGCGGTGGGGTGCACGGATAGCCGGGTTCTGGAGGGAAACGAGCCCGCATCTCATAGCTTTGAGACAGAGGGGGCTTTACTCTAGAATTGGCGGGCTGTTCGCCGCACTCGTAGGGGGTATAGGTTGACCCAAGGAGGGGTGCATAAGTTATCAGATTCCGTGAAGTGCTGGGTGGTCCATTCACTTTGCTGAAGGGGGCTGCCTCGCTTCAGGTTTTGGCGGGTAACTTGCCGCGCCCGTAGGGGTCTAGGGTTTCATTGCACAGGCTATCCACACGACCAGGGGAACGTCGGGTTTCAGTTACGGCTCTGTGAAACCCGGGGATCCCAGATTATCTGTATTGTTCTGTGATGCTTATTACTCTCTGTGATGTTGCATTTTATCACGCCTTGAGCGAATATTATATATTGATATATATACTAGTAGATGTTGTATATGTTTACACCCGCGCTAGTCCAGTCCCCGCTCTGTCGTTAGTTAAGTAACCTAACGGGTGATGATGGGACCCAGTGGCGAATGCGGATGGCATATACCTACATCATATTTTCATTCTTTTGTGGTGTGATTAATTGATGGGACTGCATTGATTCGGATCAATGCAAGCTAAACAAACCTATTATGACGTTGTTGGAACAATTTTCAAAAAGCTGTTATTGCAAGGATGTTCTCTTTTATTTTGCATCGTGGTATTCGGTTATGAATATCCAGCACCTCAGTCGACGAGGCAAGGGCTGAGATCCCTTCACCGGGAGTGACCCCTTGGACAGAAGTTTGCGTCAGGGTAATAACTTCACTATAGTCGATTACTTGTTGCTTTGCATCGTGGTATTCATTTGGAATATCCTGCACCTCATTCTACGGGGAAAGTGCCGAGATCCCTTCATCGGGAGTGACCTCTTTAGCAAAGGTTTTCGTCACTATATTTTTATAAAAAGCTATCCGGTTCCTTCAACGATATCAAGTTCATTACGTTAATGGTTTTTTGCCATAAACCATTCATAGCCCTCCGTCATTTCAGAGCGGTAGCACTTAGTATTCATGCTATGTTTGTTGGCCAAAGTCAAGGCATAGTGTATGGTAGCTATTTGTTACTTTTTTGTTGCATAGATAGATGCGTTGGTTTGGGACAGTCGTACTGCTTTGTTGGCCAAAGTCAAGGGTAGGTACGGGTGGGTTCAAATTAACCTGGATAATGACGGGTAGAACTTGACATGTGACTTATGATTTGTTGGCCAAAGTCAAGGTCATAAGAGCATGGGGTAAAAATCACATCGGGAGTTTCTAAAGAAACTGAAACTTGCTAGATATGCGCATACCTTCTGGAGTGTGATAGCATGAGTGGATTCCATCACATTAGCATGCGATGATAGTTAGATCCCGATTCCCACTAATGAGTTGGTTTACTCCTCGGGTAATCCCGACTAATTCTTCTTTCAGGTTTGGAGGAGAATTTGAGGTTACAGTGGAAGGTTTCCTTATTAGATAAATTGATAACCATTCTAATCTAGGTTAGAGTGCACGCAGAGTGTTTCTTTTCTCTCTCTCTTTGACAGCGACCATGGCCCGACCCTAGACTATGACTCAGTGACCAAGTTAACCGAACCTTCTTATAACACTGGCTTTTGGATTGTCAGAGTTGCATACCTCATTGCCACTCCTACTTTTACCCTTTTTCTCCGGAACATTCCGTATTACTACGAACATCCACTTCCATTGGATAAAACCATCGTTTGGTTATATACGAACTCGAAGGAACTTATTCTAGATTCGAGGATGGTTTCCGGTTCTGGAGAAAATGAATAGGACTATTCAGTTGTCTTTTCCTTTTACCTTCTCTCAGGTTGCGAGTGCTCCTTGGATTAGGATAGTACACCTGTTACGCTAATTGGATAGTCTTCGTCTAAACCATAGGCAGGTGCCGAACGGTAGGGAATGAGGAAAACTGATTAGCCTAAGTGCGGTGTACAGAAGGTATTAAGTAAAGACAAATAAAGGGATTAGAAAGAGGGCAAAGTAAATTGCAACTGCTGTTCACGACCAAACCAAGTATTTCATCGCCACTCCTACTTCACCTTTGTATTTCTCCAGGACACTCCGTATCACTATGAAGATCCACAGTTATCTGGATACTCCATCGTATGGTTATATACGAACTCGAAGGGACTTGTTCCAGTTCGGGGATGGATTTTGGTTCAGGAGAAATAGGAATAAGGTTTTATTCAGTTGTCTTTTATCTTTACCTTCTCTCGGGTTGCGAGTGCTCCTAGGATTGGGACAGTACACCTATTACGCTTATTGGATAGTCTTCTTCCAAACCATAGGCTGGTGCCGAACGGTAGGGAAGAAAGAAAACCATTTGGCCTAAAGGTGGTGTACAGAAGGTAATGACTAAAGACATATAAAGGGATTTGGAGAGATGGCAAAGAAGTATACGGTTATAGTTGTGAATCTGATAATGGAAGAGGCATTATTAGGAATACCCGGATACCCCTTCGAAACATTTACATGTTTCAGTTTCGCTGTGTATTGTTAAAAGAAAACTGATTTCCCAATTAGTCCTTGCTCCAGAGTATGTATTTACCAGGTTGATTCCCACATCTGTATGGTGTTACAGATGATGAGTGGGAGTAAGTTATTGGGAATTGGGTGATCATCTTTATTATATCGGGATTCGTTGTAATTGGTGATATTTGAAGAAATCGCCTGGGTTGTTTGCCGGACGGCAAATATTTGGTTTTGAATAGCCGTTGTTATGCACAAATTTCAAATTGATATATATGTACGTCTATTTTTATAAAGTGAGATATATCTTTTTGAAATTATGTCTATGACATTTACCTATTTCAGAGGATGGTTAGGTAAGGAGCATTAAACAACGGTGTAATTCTTCTTAACCATAAGTACAGTTTTCAACATACGACACACAGGGATTGGGTTATTAGACTCAGGAGACTTATACAGAGTATTGTATGTTGTCCAGTGTCCATTAGGACAGAGGGGTTGGTACTCGTACTATATTCTGTTTACTTGTGACTTCTCTAGTTCTTAGACATGTGTTTCGTAGAAATGCAAGGACTAAGTTTTGAGAAGTTATAGGTATAAGAATAAAGTAGAGAACCAGATGGTGCAAGTATCAGGATTCTTCAAGGTGATCGAAGATGTAGATACTTGTGTACGGTATTCAGCTGATAGTAATGGTTTTGAGAAACTTGTTTCTCTTTCAGGTTACTCATGTTTGGGTGTACGCCTAAGTTGAGTAACGCTGATCGACCTCCTTCCATTTAGTTGACATGCACTGGAGACAGTTGCATGATTTGAATCTTGTTCCAATTAAATCAGTGCCTCTGTTTTTGTATTGGATATAGAACGGTTCATATCTTAACAATGTTAAGGTACGGGGAGTTGTCCGGCTTCTGCTTAAAACCAGACTCTGGATAACTCAAGGCACGTTTCTGTAATGTCAGTTTGTGGGTTGACCCGGGCTATGACGAGGGTTGACTTTCTACCATCTGGAAGATCAATAGTGACATTGTTCTTGACTCGCCACAGTTTTAACAAAAATGGATTTTTTCAGAAAACAGTAGTGGGAGTATGGTAGAACTGGAAGTGATTCCAGAACCGCAAATGATTACTGAAAATTTGATAAGAACCTAAAGATTCAATCTGGTTTGACATTCCATTGGCCACTCCGCAGATATGGTGGGTAACCTCAGGCACTCGAGAGGTACTTCAGTATGCTCAAAGACGGTGATAGGGAGGTTCTTGTTTACCCAGACTTGACACTACTGTTGTTCCAGGCAATGAGACCCGGCAGGAGGATGAGTATAGCGTCGTTCTGAACTGGCTTTAGAAGTGCACGTGTATATGACTCTGCCAGAGGGTTGTCGTAGTCAGTCGGAGCAGCGGAAGCGTAGTAGACAAGTAGTTTATGTCTATTTATAGACTAAAGCAGATATAGCGGAGATAGATCATCTATTTCTGATATGACAGTCATAGGTTTGACTTCATCAGAATAGGGGATGGATCTGTTAAGAAGGTAGTAGAGTGTGATGTCCTGGTATTTGGATGACATACACAGAATAGGAATTAAAATTCCTATACTACGATCGGTTATACTTTGGTTGTCACACAGTGGTTTCTCCACATAGGGCTTGGATATAATATCAGTCATTCTGGTTACTAGATCTATGGTTTTAGATCTAGATTTAGGCAGTGTCCCAATCTGGGTACTTAGAGAGCATTCTAAAGATGTTTTAGAATGGACGGCTCCTGGCACGGTAGTGTACCTGCGGGTGATGGAGTCACCCTCTCTAAATGTGTCTTACAGACTAAAGGGGAGAGGGATGTGCATGATTGACATATCACTTGCTTAGGCAATTATGTTGATCATAAGATGTTAAGTACCACACCAAATGTTGTTTTTGCACGAGATGCAATAAGATGATACTAATCCAATCCTGGAGAAACATTCGGAAGCAGTTTTAGAACATAAGTCGATGTTCGAGGGATACGATAACGGCATCCTCCTCCGGGAGACAGTTATCATTCCAAGCTTCCAAGATGACCTGGATGACAGAGTGACTGTCAGAGTTATAGTTTTCCCTCTGACGAGGGGCAGTTGTTTGGACAGGAGGTCCAAGCGGATACTGAAGGAGGCATGGCGCAGGATACTGATTAAGTTCAGTTGACGATACAGTCGAAGAAGTTTGGATTTGTGTTCATTTATGATCTAGGTCCCATCAGATATCCAGAGATATTCTATGACAGGTATTGCTCATTTCGGAAAATAGCTTTCTCCGTGAACTTGAGATAAAGAGAGACATAGAAAGAAACATCAGGGTGGATCCACTCACTTGGGCTATTCCTTGAACGCAATAGTTTCGCAAACGAGCTTTGTGAGACTGATTAGTAGAGAAGTTGGGTGTTCGGTATCACACGGGCTGTGAGTATGCGACATCGCAATAATTAGCCTTGAGTGCAAGTGGGAGATTGTTGGATATAGTGCCCTCAGAGTCAATTATTAGATCGCATGCACGCGATTACAATGGTTGAGGGAGGACCTATACCGGTAGGACAGTCTTACTCGAGAGGTTTGTATACTATCTGGTTTATCTTTATCGTCGTGTACATGCTTTAAGTGATGTTGCTGTTCACTGTTACACATTGCTAGAGAATAGTATGCTATCTGGTTTATCTTTATCATCGTTTACTTCTTTAGGTGACCTTACAGGTCGCTATTACACATTGATAGAGCCCTTAGGATTCTTGCTTGACTGCCAGCAGTATGATGGCGATCATATACGTGGGAGCTGGGGTCTATAAGCACATCCTTAAAAGGTCCCTAGTCGTGGGAGTTTTGAGACTGGGCATCGATACTCCATTAGTAGACTAGTGTATACAATCGAGACCCCGACGAGGGCGGTGGCTGGTCTCACAAGCCATTGGTGTCAGTTGGTTCACCTAAGATGTATACAGGTGCTCATTGGGTTATGAGTACACCGGACAGGACTCGTCGGGAACATGCTAGTTGGTATTATACCTGACGTCAGATAGCAGTTCCCTGGTGACATGTGTACAGGTTAGTTCATCGACCTGAGATCGTCATTTGTCTCGTGTGAGTTCCCACTGTGCTTTGATTATTACCCTACCACGGCTCAAAGGAGTCGTGCAAACAGGTTTTAGTTGGGTACAGTCCCGAGCCACATGGAGGCAGTGAGCGGATATGCAGGGGTTTGTCTCTCTCGGTATTGGGGGTGAGGTCGCGCTGTGTCTAGGAGAGCCATTACACGAAGTCCTTAGCCAAGGCAGGAGATTTACTGGTAGGTATTCCAGTAGTATCTCAGGGTGTTCTGGGCTACACTCCGACATGACTTGTACCGTTTTTGGGGGTCTGACTTTTACCAACCCCTAGGCCCGCCATGCTATGCTCATAGACGAACGGACCGGACTGTACGGATATTGTCACTGACAGGATCAGTAGGGTGTCAGGATGAGTTCGCTCATCGACCTCCCTTTTGGTTTATACCTAGTAGCTCGTTACGTACAGCTAGTACCACTGACGTGCTAGTGGTTAAATCCACAGCCAAAGTATTGACGAGTCTTTAGAGTCCCCCACAAATAGTTTTCAAGTTTAGGGCGAAACGTTGTAGAGGCCGTATGATATATGACTGGGTCCGATCATATACGTGTAGTAGTGTACGGATCATGATCGGGCGGATCATACTAGTGGGCTTTGGTTTAAGCCGGATCCTAGTATTAGATTTGTTGGATTACTTTAGTCTCATCGCATTCGCATTCGGTCGGAATGCGGATGCAGGTATGTATATACAGGTGAGGGGTATCCTTGTGATCCATCACGAGTTTACTTTAGATGTTGCCGTATCTTTTTATTGCTGCAAACATTTGGATTAATGTTTGCATATGGAAATTATGAGCTGGAAATCATCATTTTGTGCATTTAATGTGACATAGACTTCATTAGTGACTCATGGTCTCTTTTCTTGTGCTAATGTCACATTATTTGATGGATTTGAGTCTTGATATGATAAGGAGAGAGAGAGGGGCTGCCATGATATAGTTTGGTCTTGTATTTTTCTCATGAGAACACTCACTTTCATTATCATCACAAGATATAAGAAAACGAAAAGGGAACTTCTTCTTCTTCCTATTCTTCTTCTTTCTCTAGCTCACAACCTCCATTAATGGCATCATCTCTAACCTCCATCCATACAATGGATGCAAGAGACAAAGTTATCACACACATTCTCTACATCGCCTTGGACACGTCGGCTAGCGAACTTCGTGCCTGAGTTGCTTCGGACGAAGCAGGAGCCCGTAAAAAGACTTAAAGATGTGGTGCCCTTTCCGACGAGGAGATCGAGACCGGAGATGCCGCGAGGAGCTTGGGATGGCGGACAAAGACCGAAGGACACAGATCGATCGGTATAGCTTTCCAACCCTTTCTCTAGTTGCTAGTTGTTGGTTAATGGTTCGATCCGGGATTAAAGTATACGATAGCGCCGGTTTCTAGTTTGAAAAAAGTTTTCATTTCCGCATTTTGGCCTTGGAAAGACGGCCGGGGCGCTACCGTAGACTTACAGAAGCATGCTTGAATTTCTATTTTTGAGAAAAATAGAAATGAGGTTGAAAATGAGAGCATGGTTGCAAGCATGGGCTTTATTCATTGTTTTTTCATCTTGACTCGCTATTCAAGCATGGTTGCAATTTTATATTGCAAAATTCCATGCTAGAATGAATGGGGGTCAAGTGTTTCCATTCATTCTAAGCCTATTCTCAACACTTAGCTATTTTGAGCTCATTCTTGAGTTGCTCCCATGGTTGCTCTCTAGCTCTCTTCTTCTTCTTCCTCAAATACTTCAAAAATCCAAACCCTCACATGTGATGTGATTCATGGATTTTTGAATACATTAGTGAGCAAATTAAATCTCCTATTTCACCATCCTACACTTGACTAGCGATCGAGTGTAGTGTGTTTACTACGCTAAAGAGTTTAGTGTAGAGGTAGCTTGAGGTGGAGGGACTTCGCGTGGATCATCTTTAGCACGAAGGTCATCGGAGGAAGCTCGTCCAAAACCTCAAGTGGAGCCTAGTGGAGTCGCGGGCCTACTACACGGAGCATGCGAAGTGAAGGACTTGATCTTCAAGGGTATAACATCTTTCACTTTCTCTAGTTGTTCACATCATCAAGACTATATAACCCTAAAATTCTAGCAAAGATCTTGAATAGTCTAGCTTAGCACCAAGAAAAATTTGAATTCGGCATACTGGATGCCACCTAGAACCCCTTGATGGTGCTAGGGTAGATTTTCATGGTATCAGAGCCAAGCTAGAACATTAGGGTAGCTTGTAGCGACGTTAGAAATCCGTCGTTTTTGTCGCGCGAAAACTGCCGATAAAAACAGTTTCGAAAATGATGTTTTGAGATATTTGCACACCTCGCGGGCTCACGGTTTGAACCGAGAAGCCACGGGGTGGAGCGTGGGCACCCCGGGGAATCTCTGGGGGGGACCGAACGGCTGTGCCCACTCCCCAAGACCACCACAAGGTGGTCTTGGCGGTGGGGACCCGAAACTGCCCTACCTTAGGCAGTTTCGGGTCTGCCTCATCCCTGGCCACCTTGTGGTGGCCTCGGGGGTGGGGTTGTAACGTTTTGAAAATCGTTTCGGTGAAATTTCGAAAAAACGGTAAAATAAGGGGGTTTCCTGTAAAAAGTCAAAATGAAAATATCTTTATTTATAAAATTAAATATACATATTCTAGCTATGTAATTGATAGTATTTGGTGTTTATTGAGCTACTGCTGAAATTTCAAATTTTCTGAAATTTTTTCCCAAATTAATTATTTTAATATTATTTTAAGCCGTAAGAAAATACATTAAATTAGCGATAAATACAAATTTAAATGGGCTAATTTTAATCTTTAAAATCATGTTAATTAAAATCTAGTTGTAATATAATTTTTTAGTATTTTATTTCAAGTTTTAATTGATTTATTTTATGGAAAAAAAAAATATAGTTATTTTGAACTAAAACTTGCAAATATGGTATTGTGGGGGGTCTTTTTGCATAGAATTTTTTTGTAAAGTCCCTCACACTCACCCTCACTCCCCTTGGCCGGCCCCACACTATTGTAACAGCCCAAGAATTTTATTTCCCTCTTTTTGACCTTAAATCATGTGAGAAATGGGTTAAAATAAGGTTTTTATATATAGTAAAGTAGGTGGGGTATTATGGTAATTGGGAGGGGCTTTGACTTGGATCTTTTGGCATCATCCCCTCACCTTTTCCCCCCTCTTCCTCTGCTGAAACCAGCAGCAGCAGCCCCCTTCCATTTCTTCTTCTCTTTTCTCTTCAAAAATTCCACACAAAATCAAAATCTAATCCCTACCCATTTTTACTTGACCATTCTAGTATGGATCTTGGTGAAGGGAAGCATGTTTGGGAGGCTAGATTTGTGCTAGATTTCAAGATGATTGTGGGGGTAAATTCTTAACCTTATGTCTAATTGTTGTTTGAATACTTTAAATCTAGCATAATTAGTTAATAGTTTGGGATTAATTGAATGTTTTGAAAAATATAATAAGGGTTTGTGATTTCAATTAGGGTTTTTATCATATCATTAGGGATGCAAGGTTTAGTTTAACATCTTAATGTATGTAAAACCTAGTTTGGTTGATTAAAATTGCACTTGTTATATGTAATTTGTCCAAATTGCTTAAATTGCAAACTAGGTTTTCGTAAACCTTGAATTTGATTAAGAGAAAAATGTAATTAGGTTTTTCTTGACTTCATTAACATTATTAAGTGTGGTTTAATGTCTTTAGTTCATGAAAATCCTAGCTAAATTGTTGTTTGTGCATTTTTGCTATAAAATTGTTCAAATTTGGGTATATTGTAAACTAGAATTTTGGGGCTAAAGAAATTTAATGAGATTAAATAATGGAAATGGTTTTTATGACTTATTTAAGTTGTTTAATAAGTATTATGGCCATTAAATTTGTTCAAACGTCGAGTTTTGTACTAAAACGGGTAATTTGTGCTTGCTAGATTTTCGGAAAAATGGCTTTTAAAGTGAATTTTGGGTTTTTGTGAAAGCAACCATAGGTTTTGACCTATGTGGGTTTCGTGTGTCGTTTTGATCATGATTCGGATTTTAATACGATACGGTGCGTTATGATATGTGGGTACCCATGTGGACTTCGAGACGACAAGCAAGCACGTGGCGACGTCGGCACCGGCGAGCGAGGACCAGGTGAGTAGATTTATATCTACGGGGAGAAGTCGGGTGGATGGCGTATAGCACCCCGCAGTTCGTGGTGATGTATACGAATACGTATACACACATATATATATTGATTATATTTTGTTTGAGTATATTGATGATAATATGGATATTTGGTGTTCTTGGATGATTTAGTGTCGCAAAAACCCTAGAGTAGTGGTCGCACCACACATGCACACAACCACCCATACTTGCATACTTTCTTCTTTCATTTGTGCTTATTCGGGAATATATAGTTATGTGTTCACATGGGTATGGGACTATGTGTTCACATACGGATTTGAGGATAATATTTGGGTTTGAGATGAGTCGATGAGATTTGTGTTGAGGTTGTGATATCGGTGATATAGCAGGATTCGTATTTGAGATACATCCTGATGTTATAGCGGGTCTTTGAACGACGATACGGGTGAATAGTGCTATAAATAAAATGGTCGACATGTGATCGTGATATGAGATATGATATGCTAGGATATTGTTACTAGGCCGTATTGGGCGATATATACCCCTTGATGATGATATGTGCTGATGATATCGGTTTGTACGAGACTGTCGATCAGTAGTCAGATCATGACTATATTGATGATATTAGTATTGTATTAGACATAGGTCAGTACCCTGGACTATGATCTTGGATAAAGAGGATACCAAATGAATAGTGTGATGAATATGATATTAACCCGTACCCAGATTTGGGGATGCCGTACGACGGATTTACGTACGAGCTATATTTTGATGATTGATCCGCACTCTTGACTTAGGATGTCTGATTATAGATATGGTATCGGATATGATATTATTGAGGCGGGATCACCGACTAATATATATACATGTATGTATATGTATCGACTCAGATGTTAGGCGGTTTCCTTACCTGTAGTCCAGCTTGTTAGCTTAGCCCTTTAGTTTAATTTAGTTATTAGATTAGATTCGATTCTTACCTATTTCAAAAACTAACGAATCGTGGGTATTTTAAAAGACAGCCCAAGGGATCCTACGGATAATTCAAAAGACGTATCTTTTCATAAAAACACCGTAGCCCCTATTTTCAAAACCCCACGATTCGTGTTATTTCAAATGGCACCATTGTTTAATATTTAGCTCCCGCTCATTTTGGTTGCTCGCTCCGCATCGCATACTTACATTGTTATTTCATATTGCATTGTTGACATTATGCTGTTAGGACACCGGCACCATTACCGATGATGCGTATGTACCACGTACACTTACTTGCCGGCTCACACACATCTTCATCGGTAATTGCCATGTCACGTACACCTTAGAAAATATTATTGCTTAACTTAGCTTGATAGCTAGTAGTTTGACATAATATTAGTGTACTTACCTTATATGCCAGCTTAGATATTGTAGTTATTACTTGTCACTTCATGCATACTGTTATTCATTGTTATGCCATATTCATGGATTCTTATGCCTATATTCATGGGTTTATATGCTATTGATGATTTGGATTCGGATTTCTATGAGATTTTCTGGATTTGGGGGAAAACCGCAAAACTTGTATAAGCTTCTTCCCTCTCTTTTAAATAAAAAGTGCGGTTTTCCCATGATGTATGAGTCGTCCACCATGAGTTTTGCTGATGGATTTCGAGACCCGATTCGAGGAGTGGAGGAACCGTTTCGGGTACATGGTGGGCCCGGTGCGGTACCCCAGGGCAAGAGGATCGTGTTGTTGACGTTGAGCCTGACAGGGGAGCACTACCGACCGGTGATATTACCCGACGCGTCGGATATCCGGAGGATACCATCGTGGTCTTGAGATGGATGGTAGGGGCCGGTCTGGACTGACGGCGCCCTAGATATTGTGATTGAGACATTGAGATTTCGAGATATTGAGGTACAGAGACTGTGATACAGAGATAACGAGATATTGGGATTACGTTTTGTGCCGATGCTAGGCACTGTTTTATGCTGATTTCATTATGATACCTCATTTTAAAAATACAAAGGAAATCTCACTAAATTATGAAAACAGTTTCTTCATTTACATGTATTCTGTTTTCATGCATTCATACCTCATTCATATGATATATTGCTACCTGAGGCACTGACACGGGCACATGAGATTACACTCGGGTTAGATATTTACCCTAGCCTTTGTTATAGGCTGCATGTTATATATATAATTGAGGATATATTATGATCATTGATCTAGGTTGCGTTATTTATGCGATTTCTTTCCGTAGATGTTTTTCTATTCACGAGTTGGCAACTCACCCCCGTTGTGCCCCAGTTTCTTGCAGGTTTTGCCGTACAGGTTTCATTACGTCTTTGCTGGCACTGCTTTCCATTTCCGGGTGACTTGCTAGTAGGTGGGTTTACTTGTATCGTACCCCCATTATATATCTTGTATATCATTATTCTGTTGTATCTAGAAGTTCCATCAACCAAACATGTATTTATTTCAGAGATAGAGACCAGCGATGTTTATTCTTTCGACCTTAGAGTCGCGCGTTATATTTTCTGTGGATTTCTGGTGGTTTTTGAGTTTCCTTTTGAGTTTTGATCCTCGCCCTTGGCGTTGTATATTATATTGCTTGTGTGGTTGTGACCGTCGATTGACGAAGAGCTAGCTCCTGCTTGGGGATGCCTTTTTGATTTCGTATACTATTCATGTTGTATCCCGTTTGGAGGCCAGTTTTTACAAAGGAGACTCTGCCGAAATTTTCGGGAAATGTTTGATGTTTTTTTAAACCGCATAATTCGGCTTATGCTATTGAAACCACTTGTTTTTAATTGGTTTTCCTTTACTCTACTACTTTTCTTGGTTTGGATTTCTGGGTTTTCGGCTTACTTAGATTACGTACGCCTCGAGACGTTCGTAGTTTAAGTGCCGGTCATATTCCGTACTTTCGGGACGTGACAGGGGTACCCTCTTTAGGCCCTCTAAATCGAAGTTAATTTCTTGCTCTAACTCTCCATGAAGATTCGGACGGGTTTTCGAGTTCGTTCGACTCCCGGATTGGCTCAAAACGATCAGTTTTAGAACTTTAGCTCACTGGATTTTTCGAGTCTTGGAAAAATTGGTGTAGTGTGCTAATTGCGTGCGGAATTCTAATGTCGCGGTTACGTTATAAGCTTGGTGATGTGTGATAAAATTATTAGAATCCGGATTAATTAGTTTTATGAAAACTGGTTAGTATAATTGTAAACCTAGCCGTTTAGTCTCAATTGATCGATTGCAACGAAGTTTTGATTCGGATCAAAACTCCATCGCAATTGCGTATTGTACGCGATCACTAAGTCGGGAATCTTGTTGAATTGTCTGACAACCAATTGAAAAGAGTTTTCAATTTGAGACTAAAATTCAAGTTTTACATGTTAGGCATGAAATATGATGTCTAAGGATATTGCGGATTCTAATCATTGCAGTTTTTTATTTCTTTTCTGCGAACGTAAGTGTAATATGTGGGGTATCCCGATCTCGTTGCTATATGTCAAAGAGTTTTCGGGATACGCATATTTACTTACGTTGATGACATGAGATGTCATGTGTTGCTGTTGATATGATTTATTAGATCGTCGTGATTGAATAGCCGGGTTTTTTTTTATGTGAGATGAGAGTTTTTTATATTTTCATTCATGTAAAATTCAATCTAATATTCTTTTATTAGGGCACTTCCGGGTTGAGGATGATGCCACCATTGTTGTGTATTATTTATTTTTCCGCATTAGGATAGACCCAAGATGGGGAGCACAAGTAACCGAGTTTTAGGGTCCAGTGGGAGACCATCTCAAGGAGTTGAGACCGGGTCTCCTAACTCTAGAATTGGTAGGGTTACTTTCCGCTCTCGTAGGGGTCTATGGGATGTGGGTTTGGCTATTCATCACGACTATAGAATCCGTGTTTTTACATTACTGGCTAAATTTAAAACACGGAAATCCTAGTATATCCAATATTTCATATGTTGCTTCTGCTGCTTGTTTCTGTGATGTGATCATGTTATATTATATATATGATATATAATAAACGTTGCTTATATTTTGCACCTGCGCTAGTCCCAGCCCCCGCTCTGCCGGTAGTTAAGTAACCTAATGGTGCATGATGGGCCCCATGGCGAATGCGGATGGCATAAGCGTACGTTCTATTTTCGTTTCTTTTTCGGTAATATTTAGGAAACATTAAATGATGGGACTTCATTAATGTGATTAATAAAAAGAAAGAAACCAAAAGATGTTGTAGAATTAAATTTTCAAAAAGGGTAGCTCTAGTTTTTACTTTGCATAGTGGTATTCCTTGATGAATATCCAGCACCTCATTCGATGAGGAAAGAGCCGAGATCCCTTTAGCGGGAGTGGCCTCTTTGGCAAAACTAGCAAATGCTACAGCACTCGGTTTTGTTTTTGAAAGCTTCTCTAGTTCTTGCTTTGCATAGTGGTATTCCTGAATATCCTGCACCTCATTCGATGAGGAAAGAGCCGAGAACCCTTCACCGGGACTGACCTCTTTAGCGAAGCTAGAAAAGCCTCAAAACACTCATTTTCAAAAATTATTAGATTCTACAACGATATCAAGTTCATTACGCTTATGGTTTTCTTAAAAACCTGTGTATCCCTCCGTCATTTCAGATAAGCACTATTTTAGTATTCGTGCTATGTTTTTTTGGCCCGCGTCAAGGTGTAGTGTGCGGTAGTTGAATTTGTGCTTATTTGCAGCATGTGATGCGATTGGATTAGGGTAGTCATACGGTGTTGTTTGGCCTGCGTCAAGGGTCGTACGGGTGGATTTAATTCAATCAAGAAATGAACGGGTTGAACTTGACTAGCGCCCTATGAGTTGTTTGGCCTGCGTCAAGGTCACAGGACGCTAGGGGTAATGCAACGACCAGAAATTTAGTTCGTGACCGGCACTTAAATCACGCAGCGTCTAAAGGCGTAACGTAACTTAAGTAAGCCGAAGCCCAGAAATCTAAACCTTTTTAAAGAAAATAAAAGAGGTGAAGATTTGAAATAAAGGTATGATGAAATCAAACATTTTCTTAAATGCATAGATAATGGAACATTAAAATGCAAGTGGATTATACTAGTTGAAAAACATGTTTCGTCTATTAAAAATTTGGGCAGGACTTCCCTTGTATATTTTGATCCAAAACCACATATACATAACAACAATAAAGGCATCCCCAAGCGGGAGCTAGCTCTTCGCCAATCGACCGAATCACAACTACGCAAGTCAGAAATATATGTATACGATGCCCAACGACGAAGGTCAACACAAAAGGATAATGCAAAGAAGCAAGAGATCAAATCCCCCAATAAACGAACAGACAATCCGTTGCTCTAAGTTTCGCAAGCACAAGTCTTTCTAAGCCATACTAATTACACAAATACTAGTTTCTGATTGATGGAGTTGACTAGATACAACAGGAATAATAATACAAGAGTGGGCACGATCCAATATGTCCCACCTACCATAGAAAATCACCCGAATGCATGCTGTGTGCCAGCGATATCGCTACCGATCCATGCGGTCAAACCTGCAAGAACCGTGGCACAACGGGGGTGAGTTGCCAACTCGTGAGTAGAAAACATCAACATGTAGAAATAGAATAAAACAATGATTTCCTAGGTCAACTATATCATGAAGGTAATACTATGATATCTAGAGTGACCGTGTCTGCATATATGCCAACAATAATCAATGCCCATATGCATGTGGATATCATCCACGTGTCCATCCATGACACAACAACATGAAAACATATGCATATAAATATGATGATATCAACCAAGGTGTGTCCATCAACGACACATCAAATAATGGAACCTGAGTGTCCAACATCGACACTCGAAACATCATAAAACCCGTGTCCAACATCGACACGTAAATCCTCATATCTCGGGCTCCGTCGGTCAGGATCGGCCCACGGGCTCCGTCGGTCTGGATCGGCCCACGGGCTCCGTCGGTTCGGATCGGCCCATATCCATCTCACGACTCCGGTCGGTATCCTCCGGATAACCGCCGAGCCTAAATACTATCACCGGTAGGTAATAGTCCCTCAGCCATGCTCATCGTCTACTGCACAACAAATCGTTCTTGCCTCGGGGTATCATACCGGGTCCACCATGAACCCGCAAACAGATCATCTATCTCATCGAATCGGGTTTCACATACCAATCTTAGAACTGAGAAAACTTATAGTGGACGCCTCGAAATATCATATCAAGAAAAACCGGGTTTTTAAAACAATACATACTTTATTTTGAAATATAACTACGGTTCTCAAATCCAGAATCTTATGAAAACAGTATCTCAATGCGTATAATCATAAAGCATGATGTATGAAAACATAGAACAGAAATGTGAGCATATCAAGTATATCATGCAACATAGCATAATGATGTGAGCATAGCAATATATCATGCCAACGAGTCATGTGACAGTACTGAATAATTAAGAGTAATAGCATGATGTAGCAATTCTACTTTTTAAGTGACATAGCAATTATCGATGATGAAAGTGTATGAGCCGGCAATCTGTGTAAGTGTAACATACGCATCATCGATAATTGTGTAGGTGTACTAGCACAGGTATATGTAATGCAATGAGAATATCCTGAACGTAGCAGAAAGTAAATTGCGAGTACAATGCTATAAGGTACACGTATCTAATCTAATATCTACGTAAAGGCTAAACTAAGCAATGTAGACAGGGATTAAATATCTATATCATATATGAGTCGGTGAATCTATCAATCGGCATCCAGCCTCATAACATCACGTACGGTATAACCCATCGTACAACATCCTTTAGTCAAGAGTATGGATCAATCATCCGGTAAAACTCATCACGTACGGTAATCCATCGTACGACGGCATTAAACAATTAGGGATTCTACCAACCTATATGACAACGAGGATACGGACTTAACGTCTCGTACGGCATGACACTCATTATTCTTAGAAATATATAGATATCTCACGTCACATCCGTGTCAATCTCCTATCATGTCATCTTATTAATCTCATTTCGTATTTATCGACCTCATAACATGCCACTATAATCTTATACTTATTCTCTTGCAACTACACATATATATCGTGATTCACATTCACGTTTCATATCTTCATATATCAATTCGATACATCCTTTTTATCATATCATTTCACACTGAAACCATTAACTATAACCTTAAGTCGTGGCATATCTTGTCTCCAAATTATAAATCACATGTCAATGGTTGCGGGGGTGCTATACCATCCACCCGACTTCTCCTGTAGATATAAATCTACTCACCTGCAATCTTCTCGCTTAGCCGAAGTCGATGTGCTTCGTCGTCTCGGAAGTCCACGCGAAGGTACCTACAATAAATACACAGTCGTAATGCTATTAAAATCAAGTCTGGAAAACTGAAACGGCACACGAAGTGCTCATAGGTTAGAACCTATATCTTACGCATGCAAAAACAACCAAACAACCCTCGTCGTTGACGTAAAAATATCCAACGACCAAATCTCGTATATAATATCAAAACCAAGAATTTCAATATCGGAAAACTAGCCAAAACACTCACAAACAGCTCCCAGATTATGGCTCAGGTCAATTGGGGCTAAACTAGCAAGTGCAGAGAATAGGATATAGGGATTAAGAGCTACAGCCAAAAACCCAACCCGAGAACCCAAGAGAATTCCGGCGACATCACCAGAAAATCCGATCTCGCCGGCCATATTAGGGTAGAATTGGCTCGAACTTTGGTGGTGGTCTTCTGGTCGTTTATCTAGGTCACTGGACTTGTTTTATTTTCTGGAAATTACCCCAGATAGCTCCAGATGCCCTGTAGGCTAAAAACCACCACAAAAACCGATATGGAACAATTTCTAAGTTCGTATTTTGGTGCTAATCTCGGGTCTTGGCTAGTAAAACACCACTAAGGTTTAAGTAAACACCTACTAGAGATCACAAGTCCACACAATCACCAAACCCCCACTTGGAATTTCCAAACATCACTAATCTAAATCGATTTAACTCTAAACTACTATAGCGTGCTAGGAAACTCAAAAACTAAACTAGAAGTGTAGGAATTACCTCATTTGGCAACTCAAGAATTTTCTTGAGTTGCTCAAAGTCCTCAAAATACAAATTTGAAGCATCTATGTGGTTTGTAGAGAGGTTGTGATCATTTTTAGTGAAGGGAGTATAGAGTTTTGGCAAGGTTTTGGAGATGAAACATGGAAGTAGAAGTGGTGGAGCTAGCATGAAGGAGGAGATGAAGAAAACCATGGGGTTGGAAAAGAAGGCAGCCCCCCCTCTCTCCTATACTCACTCTCTCTTATTCTCACCCTCTCACAAGCCCATGCATCATCATTTGGTACCCCCTCTCTCTTCAATAATTCTCTTTTTCTTTTCTCACAATAATTCACATATTACCAATAAAACAAACCCAAATGAAACAACAGGTAACAAAATACAACATGTCATTGTGCACTAGCCATGATTAATTAAAAAGACGGATTTGGCATAATCGTGATTAGTAGTGCACTAATCGAGTTTAATTTGAACCTGCATACATTTAATTATAAAAATGCCTAAATCCGATAAATATATTATTAAATGAATAAATAATTTTAATCTCCAATTATTTCACAAATATTGGTATATATTTATACAATTTTACGAAAACCCCAAATTCGCAAATCGAATAGTTTTCGCAAAATATATTATTTTAATATTAAATTCCAAAAATAATATTTTATATTTTTCTGAAATGTTACAATCTTCCCCTTAAATAAATTCGGTCCCCGAATTTAAATTTAAATCCCCAATTACTAAGACATTTCAATAATCAGCTCAAATCAACGGGGCTCCGAAATCACGGAAGATACAGAATACCAAAGTGCATCGTGTGCGCTTGAAAACGAGTGTGAAACTCAAAATCGAACTCCGTCAAGCGTCACGCAATCATCGGAGTTACAATGGAGATACAAATCTCGAAATCCACTACTGAAATCCAATATACACTAGACGAATACTATCATACGTATATAGTACGCATCCTTGGAAAAAAATCTCCTAAAACTGAATAAAACACATGCAAAATCTTTTCTGAATCGCCGTGTGATGCGTAACTCACGACACAAGTGACAAACGCTCATTTGTAAAGTAATAAATATACGTTCATATATGTTTTGCTCAAATATACGTTCCGCCGTTTTGAAATATCCCAAAAGGTTTTCCTTTATAAACGTTCGTGTCGCTCGCGGACACGTAGGAAATAGTGAGACTATAGCTCCTTTTTGAAAATCTCTTGGTAAACATTTTATGCATGCAGAGTACTCAGGTACTGTCATCAGATCTGTCCTGTTCGGCTACTACATAATATAGTGCCCACCATGAAAACAGAGTGCTCAAAAGCAAAATCAGCCTAAAAAGGCGTATCCAATAATCACGTGCGTCTGGTGCGCATGGAAATCAAAGCTAAATACTAGTGCTATGAATGTGCACAAAACCCAAACTAAGTGTAACCGATGTGCACAAAAGCATCTGTCAAATGCAACGGGTATGCATGACAACAATATCAAGTGCATCTAGAGTGCACGAAAATCTCAACCCAGGGCAACTAACTTGCTCTTATGAAAATCTGAATCAAGTGCATTCAACATGCACGAATAGAACCTCAATCAAGTGCATCCGACATGCACGAAAAAAATCTAAATCAATTGCATCCGACATGCACGAATAACATCTAAATCAAGTGCATCCAACATGCACGAATGGCATCTAAATCAAGTGCATCCGACATGCACGAATAAAATCTAGGTCAAGTGCATCCGGTGCGCACAAAATCCCACACCATGCGCCTAATATGCGCCAAAATCCAACCCAAGCGCGTCAGGTCCGTATAAAATATCTAGTGCAATAGCGTGCATGATAACGAATATCAAGTGCAAACACGCACAAAAACATAAATCTGGTGAAACATATGCTCAAAAACATAAATCGGGTGCAAACAATGTACGGAGTATAAATCTAGTGCAACAAATGCACGAAATAAAATCTGGTGCAACAAATGCACGAAATAAAATCTGGTGCAACAAATGCACGAAATATAAATCTAGTGCAACAAATGCACAAAATACCAATCTGGTGCAACAAATGCACGAAGTATAAATCTAGTGCAACAAATGCACAAAATACAAATCGGGTGCAACAAGTGCACGAAAACTCATCAATAACTCAAATGCGTATAAAAATAACACCGAGTGTACCAAGGTGTATAAAATCATAAACGTGTGCATTGCGTGCACAAAACATGTATTAATGCATTGTAAGCACATGTGAGCTATACCGAGTGCAAAAACCAAATCGATTTCGTACCACATGCACAAAATCAAATCAACCGTATGAAATCCACGAAATCATAACCACGTGCTACGAAGGCACTAATCGATACCAAGTGCAATAGATATGCACAAATCATAAACCAATACAACGGTGTATAAAGCATATATCAAGTGCAATAACTATGCACAAAATGTAGATACCCAGTAGGTGCAGCCATGGTGCACGAAAACAATCTCATGAAACTCAATCATCAGATCTCAAATCTAAGCGACATAAGCATGATACTCGGATCACAAAACACAAATCGCAATAAATGACATTGAGGTACACCTCCTTCAATGTCGAAAATATGCCGGTGCGCCCAAAACTGGCAGAGCAAGCACATTCGCCTGCCTCCTGCTCACAGTCTGGCGTCCTCTGTCTCTGGGTCCTCATTTTCTCTGTGGATTACCAATCTCGCAATCCATTGGCTTGTCGGCCTGGTCAGGTATACTAACGGAAGCAATTCCGCTCTGGCACTCCTCTGGTCATTTCTCGGCCAATTAGTATGACCACTCGTAAAGCAGCACGTCACTAGCGTCGACCTCTGGCCCTCTGAATACACGTGATACAACTGATCCTGGGTGCAAATCTTATCGCAGCAGTGTCCTGGAAATAACCTACTCAGAGTCTCTCCCGATCTCACCTATGCCGAACTATACGAAGGTTGGCACTCTTGCTTAACCTTTTTCTCATAACCGGACAGCTGTGTCCTCAGCACGGTTTCCATCTGGAAATTTTGCTGCATCTAACGCCTCTGCATACATATTAATCCTTTGGCATCAACGGAGCGTAACAACCGCTCGCTAACATCTCGCACGAACCTCTTGTTCTGCTTGTCTTTATTATCGTCCACTTTGACGTCATCTCTTGCTGTCTGCATATCGCAATCGTCCTCGGCCACGGTCAATCCGGAGTCACTCACACGGACTCAAAATTACAAACTCGGTATCTTCATCACCCTGTAGAAGATATCTAGCCGAACACGTTCTCGGAAACTCGTCCAAATCATCGGAGGAATACACTTTATTCGTCTGTTCTCGATCGACTCACAACGCATCTGGGTGAGCTCTTTCTATCTGAAACTGGTCAACTTATCGATCTCACATCGGGGCATCCGACGAACAACGTCCTCTCTTAATCGATCTACTCTAGATCTGAGTAAGATCCTTCAACTGGAATTCTTCAACTCAACTGAGCCTACGTCGGCACATCAAATCAGACGAATCATACCAATCGCCCAACTCGAGATAGACTAGCTATCTCCTTTCACATCTCTGCCTGAAAGTTCCAATGGATTCATCTCATAAACTCTGGAAGCGACATCCAATCAATCTCAGCAACAGCTGGGTCATCTGTCTGCACGGTAGACAACATCACGATCCCAGAGGTAGGCTGTACATCAACAGTCCTCTCACAACAGGCAGCCTCTATCAGTGGCCCGATCATCTGGTGCAAAACCGAACACTCGCCTCAAACGAGAGGTCACAACACAAACACTAAATCGAGACATTTCCATGTCACCAGAAAACACGATGGTCAGTCCTCATCCATGACGAGCTCGCCCTGACCGCATCACTAGCAGCAGCTCAATCTGCGCTCAAACCATGGTGACAGGAAGCTCAAGCATGTATCGATGAGAATAGATCAAAGGGGTGAAAAGAATCAACAGATCCCAAAATGGATACATGATCATAAGGATGAACGGAATCAATGAGAGTATGATCATGGAAACGAATAGAATCAAGGATCTCAAATGGATATATGATCATAGGAACGAAGAGAATCACAGATCTCAAGATATGTACATGATAAGGTTACTTAAGTGGAGTATCGTATCATCAGTATGCCGTGGAATATATGCACGGTACGTTACTCTACTTGAGTTACCTACTCCAACAATCAGGGTCAACCTATGTAACGAAAGTTCGGGTCTATCTCCCTGTTCAAGTCTAAGTTCCGTAAGGTTAAGCCTAGGTTCTGAAATAGATTACGCCCCAGACTCCGCATAGTCAAACCTAGACTCGAACCAAGGTTAAACCTAGCGCTCTGATACCAACTTTGTAAATAAAGGTATGATGAAATCAAACGTTTTCTTAAATGCATAGATAATGGAACATGAAAATGCAAGTGGATTATACTAGTTGAAAAACAAGTTTCATTTTTTAAAAATTTGGGCAGCACCTCCTTTGTATATTTTGATCCAAAGCCACATATACATAACAACAATAAAGGCATCCCAAGCAGGAGCTAGCTCTTCGCCAATCGGCGGAATCACAACCACGCAAGTCAGAAATATATGTATACGACACCCAACGGCGAAGATCAACACAAAAGGATAATGCAAAGAAGCAAGACATCAAATCGCCCAATAAACGAACAGATAATCCGTCGCTCTAAGTCTCGCAAGCACATGTCTTTCTAAGCCTTACTAATTACACAAATACTAGTTTCTGATTGATGGAATTAACTAGATACAACAGGAATAATAATACAAGAGTGGGCACGATCCAATATGTCCCACCTACCATAACAAATCAACCAAATGCAAGCTGTGTGCCAGCGATACCGCTACCGATCCATGCGGTCAAACCTGCAAGAACCGTGGCACAACGGGGGTGAGTTGCCAACTCGTGAGTAGAAAACATCAGCAGGTAGAAATAGAATAAAACAACGATTTCCTAGGTCAACTATATCATGAATGTAATACTATGATATCTAGGGTGACCGTGTCTGCATATATGCCAACAATAATCAATGCCTGTATGTATGTGGATATCATCCACGTGTCCATCAATGACACAATAACATGAAAACATATGCATGTAAATATAAGGATATCAACCAACGTGTGTCCATTAACGACACATCAAATCATGGAACCTGAGTGTCCAACATCGACACTCGAAACATCATGAAACCCGTGTCCAACATCGACACGTAAATCCTCATATCTCGGGCTCCGTCAGTCCGGATCGGCCCATGGGCTCCGTCAGTCTGGATCGGACCATATCATCTCACGACTCCGGTCGGTATCCTCCGGATAACCGCCGAGCCTAAATACTATCACCGGTAGATAGCTGTCCTTCTGCCAGGCTAATCGTCTACTGCACAACATACCTTTCTTGCCCAAGGGTACCATAACGGGTCCACCATGAACCCGCAAACGGATCATCCATCTTCTCGAATTGGTTTCACATACCAATCTCAGAACCGAGAAAACTCATGGTGGACGCCTCGAAATATCATATCAAGAGAAACCGGGTTTTTAAAACAATACATAATTTCCTTTGAAATATAACCACGGTTCTCAAATCCAGAATCTCATGAAAACAACATCTCAATGTTTATAATCATAAAGCATGATATATGCAAACATAGAACAGAAATGTGAGCATATAAAGTATATCATGCAACATAGCATAATGATATGAGCATAGCAATATATCATGCCAATGAGTCATGTGACAGTATTGAACAATTAAGAGTAATAGCATGATGTAGCAATTCTACTGTTTAAGTGACATAGCAATTATCGATGATGAAAGTGTGTGAGCCGGCAATCTGTGTAAGTGTAACATATGCATCATCGATAATTGTGTAGGTGTACTAGCATTGGTATATGTAATGCAATGAGAATATCCTGAACGTAGCAGAAAGTAAATCGTGAGCACAATGCTATAAGGTATACGTATCTAATCTAACATCTACGTAAAGGCTAAACTAAGCAATATAAACAGGGATTAAATATCTATATCATATCTGAGTCGGTGAATCTATCAATCGGCATCCAGCCTCACAACATCACGTCGGTATAACCCATCGTACGACATCCTCTAGTCAAAGGTATGGATCAATCATCCGGTAAAACTCATCACGTACGGTAATCCATCGTACGACGACATTAAACAATTAGGGATTCTACCAACCTATTTGACAATAAGGGTATGGATCTAACGTCTCGTCCGGCATGACACTCATTATCCTTATAAATATATAGATGTCTCACGTCACTTCCGTATCAATCTCATATCATGTCATCTTATTAATCTCATGTCGTATTTATCGACCTCATAACATACCACTATAATCTTATACTTATTCTCTTGCAACTACATATATATATCGTGATTTACATTCACGTTTCATTTCTTCATATATCAATTCGAGACATCCTTTCTATCATATCATTTCATACTAAAACCATTAACTATAACGTTAATTCGTGGCATATCTTGTCTCCAAATTATAAATCACATATCAATGGTTGCGGGGGTGCTATACGCCATCCACCCGACTTCTCCCGTAGATATAAATCTACTCACCTGCAATCTCCTTGCTTAGGCGAAGTCGACGTTCTTCGTCGTCTCGGAAGTCCACGCGAAGGTGCCTACAATAAATACACAGTCGTAATGCTATTAAAATCATGTCCGGAAAACCGAAACGACACACGAAGTGCTCATAGGTTAGAACCTATAGCTTACGCATGCAAAAACAACTGAACAACCCTCGTCGTTGACGTAAAAACATCCAACGACCAAATCTCGTATCTAATATCAAAACCAAGAATTCCAATATCGGAAAACATAGCTAAAGCACTCACAAACAGCTCCCAGATTTTGGCTCGGGTCAATTGGGACTAAACTAGCAATTATAAGGAATATGTTATAGGGATTATGAGCTATAGCCAAAAACCCAACCCCAGAGCCCAACAGAAATCCGGCTACATCACCAGAAAATCTGATCTTGCCGGCCATATTAGGGTAGAATTGGCATGAACTTTGGTGGTGGTCTTCTGGTCGTTTATCTAGGTCACTGGACTTGTTTGATTTTCTTGAAATTACCCCTGATAGCTCCAGATACCCTGTAGGCTAAAAACCACCACAAAACCGACACGGAACAATTTCTAAGTTCATATTTTGGTGCTAATCTCGGATCTTAGCCAGTAAATGTAAGTCTACGCTAGCGCCCCGGCCGTCTACAGACGCCAAATGCGGAACAAAAACTTTTTAACTGGCGCTATCGTATACTTTAACCCGGATATTCCATTATTGCTAAACTAACAAACTGTAAAGAGTGTAGAAAGGTTATACCGAACGATCCGAGTCCTTCGTTCTTTAACCATCATCCCACGCTCCGTTGCGGCTGCTCCGATCTCTTCGATCTCCGATCTGCTCGTCCAGGTAGCACCACATCACTAATTCTTTAAACGGGCTCCCGCCTCTGTTTTGAGGCAACTTGGTCGTCAAGTTTGCTAGAAGAGACGACCAAGAATGATGTAGAGAATGAGTAGATGACTTTGTCTCACTTCGTCCAAGTCCGTGGACGATCGGTTAATGAAGTTGCCGATGGAAATGAAATGGAACAAGAAATGAACTATGAAATTTCCATGTATCCAAAACTTTAGTCTTTTCTTTTAACAACCATAATTTTTCTCTCATGAGTGAGTTGAGGAGGAGAAGGGGCCGGCCACTTATATGCAAAGAGGGAGGTGAGTGTAGGAGCAATCAAGGAGGTGACCATAAACAAAGATCATGAAGAAATATCCTTAAGTAAACAAAACTCATTAATGAAATGAATGACTCACTAAACCTAGTCATCCATTCATTAATGCAACCAATGAAAACACAACACCAATTAACCAAGTCATCACCTTCTAGAACCTTCTAGAAGCATGACTCACCCTCATCCAAGAAAAGATAAATCCGTCTTTAACCGAATGTTAAAAGACGGCTGATAGAAAACTGGAAACTGGCAACTTCCAAAAGTGATCCTGAAACGACTTTCAGGATAACCCCGTAACAGTATAAATATACCCGCATTTGTATTACGACCGAATACAAATGCAACTGAGACAAAGATATTATATCCACTCAATATAATACTCGGATCCGGCTTAAACCAAAGCTGACCAGTATCATCTGCCCGAAAAATAACACGTGCGTAAACGCACGTGCATTTTCCGAACCCTGCCATAAAACCATACGGCCTCTACAACGTTTCGCCCGAACTTGGGAAACTGTCTGTGGGGGACTCTAATGACTCGTCAATACCCTGGCAGTGGGTTTAACCACAAACCGTCAGCGGCACTAGCTATGCGTAATGGCTGCCCATGGACTGACCTCAAGGGAGGCTGATGAGCGAACTCATCCAGAAACCCTACTGAGCGTAACAGTGACAATGTATATACAGTCCGGTCCGTTCGTCTATGAGTATCGCATATCTGCCTAGGGGCTAGCAACGTCAGACCCCCAATAGCAGTATAAGTCGTGTCGGAGTGAAGCCCAATAACATCCTGAGATACTACTGGAGTACCTACCAGTAAATCTCCTGCCATGGCCATGGACTTTGTGTAATGGCTCTCCTACACACAGCACGACCTCGCCCCCAATACCGGGAGAGACGAATCCCCTGCCGATCCGCTCACGTGCCTCCATATGGCTCGGGACTGTACCCAAAAACTACCTGTTTGCACGACTCCTTTGAGCCGTGGTAGGGTAGAAATCAAAGCACAGTGGGAACTCACATGAGACAAATGACGACCTCAGGTCGATGAACTAACCTGTACACATGTCACTAGGGAACTGCTATCTGACGATAGGTATAGTACTAACTAGCAGATTCCCGGCGAGTCCTGTCCGGTGTACTCATAACCCAATGAGCACCTGTATACATCTTAGGTGATCCAACTGATACCAGTGGCTTGTGAGACCGGCCACCGCCCTTCGTCGGGGTCTCGACTGTATACACTAGTCTACTCCGGAGTATCGATGCCCTGTCTCGAAACTCCCATGGCTAGGGACCACAATTAAGGATATGCGTATAAACCACCCAACTCTCACGTATATGATCGCCATCATATTGTTGGTGGTAAAGCAAGATCCTAAGGGCTCTATCAAAGTGTAACATGTAATCAGTCACCTGAACATGTACACGACTGATAAAGGCAAACCAGATAGCATACTATCATTTCGAGTAAGACTGTCCTACCGGTATAGGTCTTCCGCAATCATTGCAACCACGTACCTGCGATCCAATAATTGACTATGAGGGCACTATCTCCAACAGTAAAACACCACTAAGGTTCAAGTTTTGGTGTTAATCTCGGGTCTTAGCCAGTAAAACACCACTAAGGTTCAAGTAAACACCCACTACAGATTAGAAGTCCACACAATCACCCAAACCCCATCTTGGAATTTCCAAACATCACTAATCTAAATCGATTTAACTCTAAACCACTGTAGGGTGCTAGGAAACTCAAAAACTAAACTAGAAGTGTAGGAATTATCTCATTTGGCAACTCAAGAATTTTCTTGAGTTGCTCAAAGTTCTCAAAATCCAACTTTGAAGTATCCATGGGGTTTGTAGAGAGATTGTGATCATTTTTAGTGAAGGGAGTATATGGTTTTGGTATGGTTTTGGAGATGAAACATGGAGGTAGAAGTGGTGGAGGTAGCATGAAGGAGGAGATGAAGAAAACCATGGGGTTGGAAAAGAAGGCAGCCCCCCTCTCTCCTATACTCACTCTCTCTTATTCTCACCCTCTCATAAGCCCATGCATCATCATTTGGTCCCCCCTCTCTCTCCAATAATTCTCTTTTTCTTTTCTCACAATAATTCACATAATACCAATAAAACAAACCCAAATGAAACAACAGGTAACAAAATGCAACATGTCATTGTGCACTAGCCATGATTAATTAAAAAGACGGATTTGGCATAATCGTGATTAGTAGTACACTAATCGAGTTTAATTTGAACCTGCATATAATCAATTATAAAAATGCCCAAATCCGATAAATATATTATTAAATGAATAAATCACTTTAATCTCCAATTATTTCACAAATATTGGTATATATTTATACCATTTTACGAAAACCCAAAATTCGCAAATCGAATAGTTTTCGCAAAATATATTATTTTAATATTAAATTCCAAAAATAATATTTTATATTTTTCTGAAATGTTACAGGTAAAAACCATTATCGGTTATTTCAAGTGTTGAAATTTGCAATGAGATTGCATACCTTCTATATGATAGTTGGATCCCGATACCTACTGCGAGTATGAGTTACTCTTGAGAGAGTTTTGCACTTTACAATTAGCCGATCAAGTAGGTGTCTAGAAAGGTGTCAACGGGGTCATGCCTCTGGGAAAATGAGGTTTATTTTAATTAGGTCCGTGCGAAAGCACGGGGAACTTCTCTCAAAGTACCGACACTGGCCTGGCCGAACGATTGGCGAACTTGTAGGGTGTAATTAATCCCGGTTAATCTTACCTTTTAGGGTTTGAAGGAAGATTTGATAAAAACGGTGGGAGCCATCCTGATTAGATAAAATAACCAATCTAATATTGCAAAGAGCGCACGCAAAGTGATTATCCTTCTCTCTCACCTGGTAGCGACCAATGAAATGCCTTAATCAAGATAATAATATGGATGTTTTGACCGAACCTACTTATTATACTGGGCTAGGTTCCGCTCTACCTTATGATTGTCATAAGTCTGAGCAAAGGAATAGGGGAATATATGGATTCCCACGCCACCCAAACGAAGAATAAGCATGTTGATGCATTGTCTTCGGGTGTGTTCGTAACCAAGAACCATTTCTCAGTTACCTCTACGTCCTGGGTATTGGATACTGGATCAGGATCCCACACATGTAATTTGTTACATGGGCTACAGACAGGTGGAGAACTGAGAAAGGGTGACATGTCTTTAGTAGTAGAGATGATGCAATTGTTGCAGCCAAAGCAGTTTGCAAATATCACTCAGTATTACCAACTGGTAATACATTGATTCTGAGCAATTGTCATTCCGTACCAAAATATTGCGAATATTTTCCTGAATCAAGTGTTGATTGGGTATGGTATGTTGTATAACAGTGTACACGTTCTGAATCAAACTACAGTTCTAAATGTACAGAACATACACAAGAGGAACGATTCAGAAATGAACGAAGTCTTCTTGTGGCATTGCAGACTGGGTCACATCGATGAGACATGACTAGCTGAAGTTCCATAAGGATGCATATTTGAATCCGTTCGAATTTTCATCTTATGAAACCTGCCAATCATGTCTTAAAGATAAGTTGAACAAATCTTCGTTTATTGGAAACGGAGAAAGAGCTACTGAACTCTTAGACAAATACATGGTGATGTATGTGGTCCTATGTCTACACATGCCAGGATTGGTTCCGCGTACTATATTACATTCACCGATGTTTGATTGATCTCAAAAATATCTAGTAACCGTAATCAAGAACGGCGTCGCTTGGTAGCTAGCCGGTGAGTACGGGTCGGTCCACAGGGATGTTGTGAATTTCCTAATCGCTCTTACGAGTTAATTCCGATGGGAGCCGGATTGATTATTAAATCTAAAAACTAAATTATTCTATACTAAGATTATCTAGATCTAAGTCTTGCTAGGGTTAGGTCTAGGGTAGGTTTGGAAATGTAAATAAATTTCAACGCTTTCTATACCCAATTAAAGATCTATTAGGAGTTATGGTAATTATTAATAAAAGGGATTAGAACCATTTGGGAAGGTGTTCCTTCCTCTAGGTTCTTGTCCTTCCTTTATCAATCCTTACCCTAACCTCCATGGAAAACCATCACAACCGGGCCTTTATACTACGGTATCATCGCTACCTCGTGGGATAGGGTGCCGTAGGGAGCGGTATGTGCATGTATGCATGGAGTCCTATGAAAATATATAATTGGCAAGAAAGGGATAAGAGATCTCATTTCTCAAATGCCTTCCCCAAAGCTAACCCTAACAAGCGAGGAGACTACTCGCTTATTAGGGAATTTAAAAACATTTATCTAGGGCAGAGAATGAAAAATTACTTAGGGCAAGAATTGAAATTACCTACTTACTTTACAGATGGCTCTCTCCAAACATTTACACAGGGTTGTCAAATCTGAATAGATGATATGAAAAGAGGCATCGATGCTCTCCAAAAGAATTCTGAATTTTATTCATAAAAAGAGGCATAACCTAATACAAGGAATTGGGTTTCTATTTATAGGACATAGAAAACCCTAGGTTTACAATTGCCGCATGTTTGCATTTACCAAAATACCAATAGGCAAACCATTCAAAGCCGCAACACATTTTGGTAAAAGAATTCTCTTTTCTGGGCTCTAGACGGCCCCGGAACCGCGGCCTCAGCAGGGGTTGGGCCACGGCTCCGCGGCCCAATAAAGATATCATTTTCTGAAATTTGTTTTGCTGACTTTGGGCTTTTTGTACTTCCAGTTTCTTTGGTTCTTTTCTCCATTTTGCTTCTGGGTCTTCTCCAGATCTTCCAGTGAATACTTGTAGTGAACTTTTAACCGTTCGCTTTGACATCTTGGACCTTGCGCTGCCTTTTTACTTTGTAAACTGATCTTTGTGTAGGCTTTATCAAGATCCTTCTGTTTGTTGGTTGTAGTTCCACTTTTGTATCATCTTTTTCAGCAACTTCACTGTTTTTATTCCAAGAACCTGTAACCTGCAACTAAGTAGCAGACATGCGTCAAAAGCACCTGTTTATTTGTAAAAAGAATAAGAATGAGGAATATAATAATGCAATATTATGATATGAACAAATACCCCCAAACTTATCTTTTGCTCGTCCTCGAGCAAACCTAGTTTTATTCTTGACAAAAACCTAACCGCACTTTCGCAGGGAAACGCGATTGCACTGAGCTCGTGCAACAAGCCTTTAAACCTCTAGGTGTCCCTAGTAGGAGGAGTGTTGTCTCCTGAGGGTTTTCAGCGGATACTACCCACAAAATCCTATCAATTAGGCCCATTGACTTTTATTCTCCAATTGGGTTTTTTAACAAGGAATTCTATTATCTTTGACTCATAAATTATCCACCCGTGTTCTTCACACTTCCTCATCATTTAACTTAAGATTATATATGTTTTGCAGACCTACTTAGCTTTCGGCATCTCTTAAGTTTTCCTTCTAGGGTTCCATCTCCACTTAGGAATTTTTATCAACTCTACTAAAGATACAAGTTCTATTCTTCACTCCTTTCTCTCATCTAAACTCCAATCACATATCCCTACGTGTGTGTTTAAATCATCCCTACACTTAGAAATTCAAATCAAGCAATCATACTCTTGTCCGTTGTCCAAAGCACTTCTTAATAGGTGAATTTTTAATTGAATTTTGCTTACACATCCTTCATCCGACTGGTAATACTTCTTGAAGTACCAACGACCGATTACAAAATGCGTTTGCACTTTAAAGCGTACTTCCTAGTCTTGCAACACCCAAGGCTTTTTAGCAGTGACTCCCAAACCAGTTGGTTTAAGGCACTAGGTGATGAAGCACCCTCGCTAAATATTTTTTCTATTTTTGCAGCCTTAAGTAATCACAAAAACCAGTGTTCATTTTTTATTCTTTATTCACACTTGTATTTTTTTTCTTTTCTTTTCTTCGTACTAAGGACTTTAGACAAGAGCATTTCAAGGTCTCTTATACTATTCCAAGTTTCAAGGTGCGCGATTGTGCAAATTGTAGGGTATACGTTTTCAGAATCTAGACTTAAGGTAGGAATTATTTTTCAAACTTATACTCTAATAAAAATATCAATACTTTTCCATTGCTTTGACTTAGCCCAAGAAGTGAACTCAAAATTTGCATATTTCTAAATAAGCTACAAAGACATATACTCTCTACCATTAAACTTTAAGAAAGGTTATTTTTAGGGTTTTTAATTTACTAGTCTAAGATCTAGTTGTTCTTAGCCAGTTAGCCTATTCGTCAAACTTAAGTCAAATACGGCCAAAATTGAATACATTAATTTTTATAATTTTTGAAAATTTTCAATTTTTTTATGGGTTTTAAAATAAGTATGCAAATGCAAAAATATACACATGAATGCGAAGAAAGAAAACGTACCGAGCATACCCCCAAACTTAAACTTGACAGTGTCCTCACTGTCATGCTACACCAAGAGGGTCAAAATTGTCGGCACTCCCCTGTTTATTTATTTGCAATTTTTTTTAATTTTTTTATTGTTAAAAGAAAAAAATATATATATACAACAAGGTACCCCCCAAACTAAACAAGGCCTTACACAGACCAAAGGTTAACACCAACCATTCAAAAATTCTATTGTGATAATGGTAGGGTTGGTGGAAGAATGGAGTGGAAAGAAAAGAAATGAGAATCACACGAGACCGTGTGGAGATAGAAACGGTATATGGTCTCGGTGGAGGAGGAGAATGGCGGAAAAGAGAAAGAAGTGTAGTACGAACTTGAGGGTGTAAATCAAGTGAATAAATTAGCGCAATTTGTGATGACCGATGTGTTAAAAGTGATTGTGCTAATCTATCAACGCGTCGAGAAATGGGGTCAAATCCCTCAAGATTCGCAAGAAAACATGGGTACATCGAACTTGGTATAGGAGATGAGAGCGTAACAGTCCCTTGCAATGTCGGAACGATAGGAAGGACGAAAGAGAGTGAATTAGGGATAGTCTCATTCTCACCGTAGTAAACTGTTTCGAACTTGAAAGATTCCATCAATGGTTCAAAACGACTGTAAGCAACCGAGTCTGATGGTTCAACCAACTCATCTGAAAATTCAAAGGACTCCAACTCGGGCGGTGAGTCTTCGACATCGTCCGAAAAAGTGAAACACTCGTAAGTGTTATCGGCTGTGAGAACTTTGTCAGATTCAAAGGGAAATGTTTCAAGCTCACAGTCATCAAGCGTGATCGGACGATGGAAAGGATGGAGGGTGATATAACAGTTAAAGGTTCAGGAGGATGAATTGGAAAATCTGACACATCAAACAAAAATGGTTCAACCTCAATATTATTCTCAATACTCTCCTCATAATTATCCTCAATATTTAGCTCATCCATGCCATTATCATCAAAATCAAGACGCATATGAAGTTCGGGAGAAACAATTAATGACTCGGGATGATGAATTGGACAAAAAATTTCAATCAGATCTACGGGGTCATCATCTGAAATATTCCCGGCGTCTAAATCCTCAATTAAGTGAAAATCAATTTTTTCTGACACCTCCTCAAAAGCATGGATATTTATCACTGTCGGTTCTAGAGTGGAGGTGTAAAGGTCAAAAGGATTAGGTGTGGTTTCACTCGAAAGGGGTTTTTCACAGTCTGGAAAATCAAGCACTACAAAGTCACACAACTCGTTTTTATTTTCAACTAGTGAACTATTTGGGACAATCGATGGAAAACAGGAGTTGTGGGATTCAATTGGGTAAGGATAGGTTTGATTTGGAAATGTGTAGAACTCACTTGCTCCTCTCAAATTCTCACTCTGTCCAACCGTCTCCTCATACATTGGAAAATTTGGAGCTAGTTGGAAACTAGCTACTGGTTCAGCAGGTTGCATAAGGGCGGCAATGGACGCATCCACATTCCTAGTCATTTTGTTTGTTACTAAAATATAAGCATCCAACGACTGTTCCAAACTAGACATGGGTTGTGAAGGGGTTTCGGTAAAAGATTCAAAATTGTTTGGATACGTGAAACTCCCAAATGGCTGTGTAGAAACAGTGTCTAGTGAAGGTGGGAAAGTCGGGTAGGACTGGTAGGAATTGGAAGGTTGGATAGGAGTAGGATCAATATGTGGATAAAAAGGTAAATGGACTTGTTGATTCCTTGAACTGGATGTGTGGAGAGGAGTGAAAGATCGGCTACGAGATTGAGCAATATGCTCAGCAATAGACATCGGTTTAGGAGTTACAGCAGGACTTGAAAAAGTGGTGTCAACGTACGAAGGTGGTGAAGGTTGACATGGTTGATACAAAGTGGGTTGCAACGTCGAACTGTTTCTCCTAGACGCTTCTATTTGATCTTTCAAAGAAATTTTAGGCATGGAGGTATTTTCTTTAAATCGACCGAAACAATTGACGTACGAAACAAAGTTAGGTTCGGGATACCAAAATTCGGTAAGAGATTTATGATGTGGGGTACTCATGATAGAAGAAAGAGAAGAGAAAGTAGGTAGGTGGTGCACGGATTTCTTAGCGGCAAAAATTTGCAAGTTGTTAAAAAAAAAATTTCCTTTTTCCGTTTGCTCTTTATTTGGAAATTTTGCAAAAAGATTTTCGAGAGAAGATAAGCAAAACAGAAAAAATCAATTTCAATCAATTATGTATTTTAAGCGCGGCGCAAAGAATTCTGCACTAGATTTGTTATTTGGAAGGGGGAAGATTTTTAAAGCGCAACGAATCCTGCAGGAAATTTTTAGAAAAGATATATCTAGATTTCCAGAGCAAGAACAGAGGAGCTTACAGTGCAAATTTGGTCAACTGAAGAGGTCACAAGTGCGCGGATCCGCGGCCTAAGCGCGTTCCTGCCGTGTTTTCGCGGTTGAAATTGAGGCACAGATCCCGAAAAAAAACGACGCCATTTGATTGATCTCAAAAATATCTAGTAACCGCAATCATGAATGGCGTCTCTTGATAGCTAGCCGGTGAATACGGGTCGGTCCACAGGGATGTTGTGAATTTCCTAATCGCTCTTACGAGTTAATTCCGATGGGAGCCGGATTGATTATTAAATCTAAAAACTAAATTATTCTATACTAAGATTATCTAGATCTAAGTCTTGCTAGGGTTAGGTCAAGGGTAGGTTTGGAAATGTAAATAAATCTCAACGCTTTCTATACCCAAATAAAGATCTATTAGGAGTTATTGTAATTATTAATAAAAGGGATTAGAACTATTTGGGAAGATATTCCGTCCTCTAGGTTCTTGTCCTTCCTTTATCAATCCTTACCCTAACCTCCATGGAAAACCATCACAACCGGGCCTTTATACTACGGTATCACCACTACCTCGTGGGATAGGGTGCCGTAGGGAGCGGTATGTGCATGTATGCATGGAGTCCTATGAAAATATATAACGAGCAAGAAAGGGATGAGAGATCTCATCTCTCAAAAGCCTTCCTCAAAGCTAACCCTAACAAGCGAGGAGACTACTCGCTCATTAGGGAATTTAAAAACATTTATCTAGGGCAGAGAATGAAAAATTATCTAGGGCAAGAATTGAAATTACCTACTTACTTTACAGATGGCTCTCTCCAAACATTTACACAGGGTTCTCAGATCTGAATAGATGATATGAAAAGAGGCATCGATGCCCTCCAAAAGAATTCTGAATTTTATTCATAAAAAGAGGCATAACCTGATACAAGGAATTGGACTTCTATTTATAGGACATAGAAAACCCTAGGTTTAAAATTGCCGCATGTCTGCATTTACCAAAATTCCCATAGGTAAACCATTCAAAGCCGCAACACATTTTGGTAAAAGAATTCTCTTTTCTGGGCTCTAGACGGCTGCGGAACTGTGGCCTCAGCAGGGGTTGGGCCGCAGCTCTGCGGCCCAATAAAGATATCATTTTCTGAAATTTGTTTTGCTGACTTTGGGCTTTTTGTACTTCCAGTTTCTTTGGTTCTTTTCTCCATTTTGCTTCTGGGTCTTCTCCAGATCTTCAAGTGAATACTTTTAGTGGACTTTTAACCGTTCGCTTTGACATCTTGGACCTTGCGCTGCCTTTGTACTTTATAAACTGATCTTTGTGTAGGCTTTATCAAGATCCTTCTGTTTGTTGGTTGTAGTTCCACTTTTGTATCATCTTTTTCAGTAACTTCACTGTTTTTATTCCAAGAACATGTAACGTGCAACTAAGTAGCAGACATGCGTCAAAAGCACTTGTTTATTTGTAAAAAGAATAAGAATGGGGAATATAATAATACAATATTATGATATGAACAATGTTCTCTCAAGATACAGACATGTGTTCTTGTAGAAAGACAAAATTAAATCTTTTGAGAATTTCAAGGAATATAAGTACGAAGAAGAGAACCAGATGGGTAAAGGTATTCAAATCCTTCGATATGATCGGGGAGAAGAATACTAGAGCACGGAATTCCAAGACTATTTAAAAAAGAATGAGATTCTCTCTCAGTTTACTCCTCCGTATAAACCACAGCACAACAGTATATCGGGGTGGAGGAATCACACCCTATGAGATATGGTGCGCTCTATGATGAGTACTGCTGAGTTGCCTATTTCTTTTCAGGGACATGCGCTTAAGAAGCTGCATACCTATTGAATAGAGTTCCGATCAAATCTGTTTCCTACCACTCCATATGAGATATGGAATGGGAAGAGACCATCTCTTAAACGAGTTAAGATATGGGGTTGTCCGGCCTATGTTGAAAAACAAAATCTGGACAAGCTCGAGACAAAGTCAGTTCTGTGCAAGTTTATAGGATATCCCGACCATTAGCGAGGGTATATCTTCTACCACACCGAGGAACAAAAGGTGTTTTGTTTCTCGACATGCCACTTTTTTAGAAAAGGAATTTATTGTGGAAGAAATTAGTGGCGATGAGGTAGAACTGGAAGAAGTTCCAGCAAACACAAACTATAACTGACGATTTGTTGGAACCGGAGGATTCAATAGTCCCCGATGAACCGTAGCCACTTCGTAGATCTAGTAGGGTTCTCATCCACCTGAGAGATACTACGATTTTCTCGTAGACGGTGGGAGCGAGGATTGCATCATGGAGATGATGATCCAACTAGTTTCGAGCAGGCCATCCCAAGTGGAGACTATATGAAATGGCTGGATGCTATGCGATCTGAGATGGAATCCATATACACCAGCAAAGTGTTGACTTTGCATGTTGCTCCTGAAGGGGTAAAACCCATCGGGAGCAAGAGGATCTTTGAGAAAGATAAATTAGTGTAGATGGAAAACTTGAGACTTTCAAAACCATGCTTATGTCCATCAGTATCCTACTTGCCATTGCTGCATACCATGACTACGAAATCTGCCAGACTGCACGTCAAAACCGCTTTTCTAAATGGTGATTTAGAAGAGAGCGTGTATATGACACTGCCAGAGGGCTTCGTTGACAGTGGAAGAAGTGGAAGCATGTGCAAGCTGCTTAAATCTATCTACGGGTTAAAGCAGGCATCGCGGAGATAGAACATCTGTTTTAATGAAGCTGTTAAAGAGTTTGACTTCATCAAAAAGGTAGATGAACCATGTATAAACAAGAAGATTGTAGAGAGTATGGTTGTCTTCTTCGTATTGTACGTGGATAACATACTCTTGATAGGAAAGGGTGTTCGTATGCTACACTCGGTCAAGCACCTCTTATCACACAGGTGTTAGTTATGTATATGACCTAGAGGCCATTGTTGTACATTTGATGTATATTATAATGGATGCTTGGATATATACAGAGAGGACTTTCTTGCTCGTCATGATAGTATGCTATTTGGTTTCACTTTATCTTAACATGTTGACTTGCATTGGTTTACTGTCTTTCTCTCACATGTTGATAAAGCCCTTAGGATCTGTACTTGACTACTGGGATTATGATGAGATCATACTAGTGGGGCCATGGTAGTCGATGAGTACATCCTATAAATGTTCCTAGTCGAGGGTATATCGAGACAGAGCATCGATACACCAGAGTAGACTAGCGTATACGCATCTTGACCCATATGATGGGCGATGGATGATCCCATATCCATCGGTGTTTGACATCAAGGATGGTGTACGGGTGCTCAGTGGAGACTGGGTACACTGGACGGACTCGCCGAGAACTCCCAGTTGGTGATATACCACAAGTCAGATGGCAGTTCTCTGGTGACACTGGTACAGGTTAGTCTGTAGACCCGAGATCGTCATAGAGTCTTATATGATTCCCACTGTGCTTTGATTTCCACCTTACCACGTCCAAGAGGGCGTGCAAAACGGTGGCTTTTGGGTGCAGTCCCGAATCACATGGAGGCAATGAGCGATAGGAGGGGATTCGTCTCTCCCGGTATAGGGAGTTGATGTTGTGCAGTGTTAGATTGGCTATAACTGGAAGTCCCTGGCCAGGGCTGATATAGAGATATACTGGTAAGTGTTATCAGTAGTTTCTCGACCTGTTATGAGCCTCACATCGACACGACTTATCGGTTACTGGGGTCTGACGTATACCACCCCTAGACTTGATATGCGACATATCAGACGAACAGACCGGACTGTACGGGAGTGTTACTGATTGGATTCACAGGAGAACGGACAGGCTAGCTTGTTGATCTTCTGATCGCTCAATACCTGGGTGGCTGTTACGTTTAGCTGACCCCTTGCAGCTTGTGGGTGTTTGATATGATCATCACCTGCTACCGGCGTATTGACGATTCTTTAGAGTCCTACACAGAGGTTTCTTGGCTCAGGCAAAACGGAGTAGAGGCACATATGTAATATGCGCAGGACCGAGGATAATGCGATATGAGATACCGTATTATATTCTCGCGATATTTAGATATGAATCGGGACATCGGATCAAGTGTTCATTCGATGAATCGGTACATGATATATTAGTCGGTTATATTCGATATAGCCGGATCGTCGGATCAAGTGTTGATTCGATGATTTAATGTATAATGATATATATGATATATTGTATTACATTAACTAATATTGGCTCGCTTTATTATTTCATTTTCTCACCGGATTAATACATTGATATATATGCGATATATGTTAATTGTATTATTTTCTATTGTTGCAAATATATAATATATATGTGATATATATTATTGTGACATGATATGATTTATTATAAAACATGTTTAAAGATGATAAAAAGGGATTAGGGTTTGATTAGGGTTAGCTCTTTCAAGTTCATTCTAGAAGGATTCTATTTTGTCTTGGTTAAGATATTATGGTTGATACTTATCCTTAACCTAACCAAACCCTAACTCTAGTTTATTCTCTACAAGTTTTATCCTATCATCCTTGACCATGGTTCTAAAATCAATCATATACACTAGACTTCTATTCATCACAAAAGGATTATTCTTTCATTCTTCATCTTCTTCTCTCTTTGGTTTTTGAAAGAGAGAGCTCACTAGAAATTCCTTATGTGATGATTTATTGTGAGAAAGAGAAATAAAAAGATAGAATAAATACTACTCCATCATCCTCATCTAATCTAGCCCATTAAATTAGGGTGTTCATCTCTTTAGAGTGAGAAAGCTTGAGTTATAACAACTTCGACGTAGATCATCGGATAATCGGAACACTTCAAGCTAGAATGGATCGTTCGAGTTGTGGAGCCTCTCTTGAGTCCGGGAGATCGTGGATCGCGGCGAAGGGACTTCTACTCGGAGCTTGTGAAGCGAAGGAGCGGACTACAAAGGTTGTAATCCCTCACACTTAGCTTTAAAGATGTTATCTTGTATGCTAAACCCTAATAATCTAGCAAAGATCCCGTCTTCGGGTTGTTCGGCACATGTAAAATTTTATTCGGGCATGTTTGATGCTTTATGAACCTTCAGGAGTGTGCCTAGGAACCCTACAGTGGTATCAGAGCCTAGCTAGAGCATTAGGCGATGTGTTAACGAAGTTAAAACCCCGATCGAACCCGAATACGGAATTTCAAACCCCTCTCTGTACATTTTTTAAAATCTGGGTTTTTCCAGAATTAAAAATACTTAAAAAATTCAGCAGGAAAATATAAGAATTATGGTGAAACACGTGCCCCCAATTCGTCAATATAGCCGCGGAACCGCGGCAAATACCCACCTTTGGCGGCGGTTCCGCGGCAGTATAAGGGTATTAGGTACGGATGTTTACACAGTAATTCTTGTCTCCGTGATTACTATTTTATGGGTATTTTTAATCTGACTCAAGTGTTGAGTATTCTGGGGTTTATTTTGTAATCGTCGATTCGATCGGGAATTTTAAATTCGTTATTATTATTTCTGGATATTTAGAAACTGTTAAATTGTTTGAACGGATATCATTAACTCACTTTTTCCTGGCACGGCAAACTTTCAAGTGTTGAATTTTTATCGGGTTTAAATCTTTCGGAAAAATTGTACAAGTTAAGCGGCGGACCCTCTAGAAGACAACAAACCTTAACTCGATTATGTGACCGTCTTGAACTGCCTTTTGAACCTTCGGGTTTGGGGAAGTACGGCGTGCCACATATGAGGCGTTGGCTTGACCCTTCTACGGCTGGATCACTGGTACTGTGACATATTCTGGGATTATTTGAACTCCGCTCAAGTGTTGAGCACTTTAGGAAATTTTGGGTCTTTGATTATCTGTTCGGAAAGTTTAATACTGTCTATTTATCTGGAACGTGATACAATATGTGGAATTCATTGTGTTAGGCATGAAATGCGAAGTATGTGATATTTCGGATTTACGATGTCTAAAGTGATTGTGGATTCCAAATATTGTAGTTTTACAATTTCTTTTCTGTGACAGTAAGTGTAGTATGTAGTTGTATTGCCGGTTTTCGTTGCTTTACATCGACGACGATCGGTGTATGCATACTTACTTACGTTGATGATATGAGATATTATGTGTTGCTGAGATATGATGTGCAGGATTGTCGCGATTGAATAGCCGGGGGTTTTATGTGAGATGAGAGTTTTATATTTTCATTCATGTAAATTCAAATGTATTGTAATATTCTTTTATTTGGGGCACTTCCAGGTTGAGGTTGATGCCACCAGTGTTGTATATTATTTACTTTTCCGCATTAGGATGGACCCAAGGAGGGGAGCACAGGTGACCGGGTTCTGGGGTTCAGTGGGAGGCCATCTCGAGGAGTCGAGACCGGGTCTCCTAAACTCCAGAATTGGTAGGGTCGCATGCCGCTCTCGTAGGGGTCCAGGGTGTGGGCTTGGCTATTCATCGCGACTGTGGAATCCGTATTTTCTATTGTTGGCTAAATACTAAATACGGACGTCCTAGTATATCCCACATTATATCTATGTTTCTGCTGCGATATCTGTGATGTGATCATTTGATATGTTGTGATGGATACATTATATAGTATATATGATATATTATATAGACGTTACTTATGTTTTACACCCGCACTAGCCCTGCCCTGCTCTGTCGTTAGTTACCTAACCTAACGGTGCACGAGGAGACATCGAGGCGAATGCGGATGGCATAAGTGTACGTCGTATTTATCTGTGATGCTTAGGAAGCATAAGCTGATGGGTTTTTTTTATTAATGAGATTAATAAAAAGAAAAAGAAACCTAAAAGATGTTGTAGAATCAAAACTTTATAAAAGGGTAGCTACAGTTTTGCTTTGCATAGTGGTATATATGATATACCCTGCACCTTATTCGATGAGGAAAGAGCCGAGATCCCTTCACCGGGAGTGACCTCTTTAGCGAAACTGGCAGATGCTACAAAACTCGGCTTGTCTTTTGATTGCTTTTAGAGTTTTGCTTTGCACAGTGATATATATGATATGTCCTGCACCTTATTCGATGAGGAAAGAGCCGAGATCCCTTCACCGGGAGTGAGCTCTTTAGCAAAACTAATGAAAGCCTCAAAAACACTCCATTTCAAAATTTCACATGATTCTACGGCGATATCAAGTTCATTACGCTCATGGTTTTTCTGAAAAAACCTGCGTAGCCCTCCGTCATTTCAGATAGATATTATTTAGTATTCATGCTATGTTTGTTGACTTAGTCAAGGAGTAGTGTACGGTAGCTAAGTAGTGTTTATCTGCTAAAACATGAGATGTGATTGGATTAGGATATTCGCACGACCTTGTTGACTCAGTCAAGGGTCGTACGGGTGGGTTTAATTCAATCGAGAAATGTACGGGTTGAACTTGACTTGCGATTTATGGTTTGTTGACTTAGTCAAGGTCATAGATCGCTAGGGGCAAAATATTATCGGGAATTTCAAGTGTTGAAATTTGCAATGAGATTGCATACCTCCTATGACATAGTTGGATCCCGATACCCACTGCGAGTAAGAGTTACTCCTGGGAGAGTTTTACACAGGACAATTAGTCGATTAAGTAGGTATCTAGAAAAGTGTTAACGGGGTTACGCCTCTGGGAAAACGAGGTTTACTTTAATTAGGTCCGTGCAAAAGCACAGGGAACCTCCCTCAAAGTACCGACACTGATCTGGCTGAAAGATTGACGAAATTGTAGGGTGTAATTAATCCCGGCTAATCTTGCCTTTTAGGGTTTGAAGGTAGATTTGATAAAAACAGTGGGAGACATCCTGATTAGATAAGATAATAACCAATCTAATCTTGCAAGAGCATACGCTAAAGTGTTTTCTTCTCTCTCTCTCCAGGTAGCGACCATGTCAGGCCATAATCAAGATAATAATATGGATGTATTGACTGAACCCGCTTATTATACTGAGCAGGGGAACGTTGGACCCGTTCTTTCTTATAAGAGTTATAAGACTGAACAGGGAATAGAAGAATATCTAGATTCTCAAGCCACCCAAAAGAACATGCATGTTGATGCATCTTCTTCAGGTGTGTTAGTTATTGAGAACTGTTTCTCAGTTCACCCTACGTCCTGGGTATTAGATACCGGATCAGGATCCCATATATGTAAATTGTTACATGGGCTACGTAAAGGTAGATAACTGGGAAAAGGTGATCATTCCGTTCAAGTAGGGAACGGTGCAAATGTTGCAGCCAAAGCAGTTGGCGAATATCACCTTGTATTGCCAAGTCGTAATACACTGATTCTAAATGAGTGCTATTATATACCGAACATGATGTGCAACATTATATCAGTCTCTTTATTAAGTAAAGAAGGATATAATTTTGTAGTAAAGGATAATGTTATGAACATATTCCTAGATCAAAAGTTGATTGCATCAGGCTAGTTACATAATGGCATATTCATTCTAAATCAGAATACAGTCCTCAATATACAAAACACACACAAGAGGAAAAGTTCAGAAATGAACGAATCCTTCTTGTGGCATTGTAGACTTGGCCATATCAATAAGACACGGCTAGCTAAGTTACATAAAAATGGATATTTGAATTCATTCGAATTTTCATCTTATGATACTTGCCATTCATGTCTCAAAGGAAAAATGACCAAAGCTCCGTTTAGTGGACACGGAGAAAGAGTTACCGAACTCTTAGGACTGGTACATAGTGATGTATGCGGTCCCATGTCTACGCATGCCAGGAACGGTTCTTCCTACTTCATTACATTCACTGACGATCTCTCTAGATACGGGCATGTGTTCCTGTTGAAATACAAGTCTGAAGCTTTTGAGAAATTCAGAGAATATAAGCACGAAGTAGAAAAACAAAAGGGCAAAAGTATTAAGATCCTTCGATCTGATCGAGGAGGAGAATACTTAAGCAATGAGTTCCTAGATTATCTAAAAGAGAATGGGATTCTCTCTCAGCTTACTCCTCCTTATACACCACAGCACAACGGTGTATCGGAACGAAAGAATCGGACCCTATTAGATATGGTGCGATCTATGATGAGCGAAGCTGAGTTACCTATTTCCTTCTGGGGGTATGCGCTTGAGACAGCCATATACATATCGAATCTAGTTCCGTCTAAATCTGTACCTACCACACCATATGAGATATGGAGTGGGAAGAGACCATATTTTAAACGAGTTAAGATATGGGGTTGTCCGGCCTATGTCAAAAGACAAAATCCGGACAAACTCGAGGCACGATCAGTTCTTTGCAAATTTGTGGGATATCCAAAGAATTCTCAAGGATATTTTTTCTACCACGCTGAGGAACAAAAAGTGTTTGTTGCTCAACATGCCACCTTTTTGGAAAAAGGAATTTCTTGCAAAGGAAATTAGTGGCAAAGAGGTAGAGCTGGAAGAGGTTCCAGAAACACAAATTGCAACTGAAGATTTAGTAGAACCAGAGGATTCAGTAGTACCCGACGAACCCCAGCCTCTCCGCCGATCTAGTAGGGTTTCTCGTCCACCTGAGAGATACTACGGTTTTCTCATTGATGGTGGAAGCGAGGATTGCATCATGGAAGATGATGACCCAACTAGTTTCGAGCAGGCCATCACGAGTGGTGACTCTGTGAAATGGCTGGATGCAATGCGATCTGAGATGGAATCCATGTACACCAATAAAGTATGGATTTTGGAAAATGCTCCTGAAGGGGCAAAACCCATTGGGAGCAAGTGGATCTTTAAAAAGAAATTTGGTGTAGATGGAAAAGTTGAGACTTTCAAAGCTATACTTGTAGCAAAGGGATTTCGTCAACGACCAGGTGTGGATTATGACGAAACCTTTTCTCCAGTAGTTATGCTTAAGTCCATCCGGATCTTACTTGCCATTGCTGCATACCATGACTACGAAATCTGGCAAATGGATGTTAAGACCGCCTTTCTAAATGGTGATTTAGAAGAGTGCGTGTACATGACTCAGCCAGAGGGCTTCGTAGATAGTGGGAGCAGCGGAAAGGTGTGCAAACTGCTTAAATCCATTTATGGGTTAAAGCAAGCATCGCGGAGTTGGAACATCTGTTTTGATGTAGTAGTCAAAGAGTTTGACTTCATCAAAAACATAGATGAACCTTGTATCTATAAGAAGGTAGCAGAGAGTAAGGTTGTCTTCCTCGTATTGTACGTGGATGACATACTCTTGATAGGAAATGATATTCCTATGCTGCAATCAGTCAAGCTTTTCTTATCACAAAGATTCTCAATGAAAGATCTAGGTGATGCCTCATGCATATTGGGGATAAGGATCTATAGAGATAGATCCAAACGGATATTGGGATTGTCCTAATCCAGGTACATTGACACCATACTAAAGAGGTTTAGTATGGAAGAATCCAAGCGTGGGAACCAACCCATGATCTCTGAACTCACTCTCTCCAAAGAGATGTCTCCCAAGACTGATTTGGAGAGAGCTCGCAAGCAAGGGATACCCTATGCTTCGGCAGTAGGCTCTATCATGTATGTGATGCTATGTACCAGACCCGATGTAGCATACTCACTAAGTGTAGTGAGTCGGTATCAAGCAGATCCTGGAGAGAGTCACTGGACAGCTGTGAAGAACATTCTCAAGTACTTGCGAAGGACTAAAGATATGTTCTTGGTGTATGGTAACGGAGAACTCCGGGTGGAGTCCTTTACCGATTCCAGCTTCCAAAGTGATAAGGACGACTCTAAGTCGCACTCGGGATTTGTCTTTACCCTCAATGGAGGGGCGGTATGTTGGAAGAGTTCCAAACAGGATACCGTTGCAGACTCGACGATGGAGGCTGAATACATCGCTGCCAACGATGCTGCCAAAGAGGCTGTCTGGATGAAGAAGTTCATCACTGAACTTGGTGTGGTTCCATCCATTGAACATCCAATACCTCTGTATTGTGATAACAATGGAGCTGTGGGTTTGGCCAAGGAACCTAGATCCCATCAGAAGTCCAGACATATTCTGAGGCGGTATCACCTGATCAGGGAGATTGTTGATCGCCGGGAGATCGAGGTCATGAGAGTAGATATGAAGGACAACACTGCGGATCCACTCACGAAGGCCATTCCCCAGATACAGTTTGAGAGATTATTCGGGATGCTAGGTATGAGATACTACATCAGTTGGCCTTAGTGCAAGTGAGAGATTGTTAGTTATGTATATGCCCTAGAGGCCATTGTTGTACATTTGATGTATATTATAATGGATGCTTGGATATATACAGAGAGGACTTTCTTGCTCGTCATGATAGTATGCTATTTGGTTTCACTTTATCTTAACATGTTGACTTGCATTGGTTTACTGTCTTTCTCACAAATGTTGATAAAGCCCTTAGGATCTGTACTTGACTACTGGGATTATGATGATATCATACTAGTGGGGCCACGGTAGTCGATGAGTACATGCTATAAATGTTCCTAGTCGAGGGTATATCGAGACAGGGCATCGATACACCAGAGTAGACTAGCGTATACGCATCTTGACCCATATGATGGGCGATGGATGATCCCATATCCATCGGTGTTTGACATCAAGGATGGTGTACGGGTGCTCAGTGGAGACTGGGTACACTGAACGGACTCGCCGAGAACTCCCAGTTGGTGATATACCACACGTCAGATGGCAGTTCTCTGGTGACACTGGTACAGGGTAGTCTGTAGACCCGAGATCGTCATAGAGTCTTGTATGATTCCTACTGTGCTTTGATTTCTACCTTACCACGTCCAAGAGGGCGTGCAAAACGGTGGCTTTTAGGTGCAGTCCCGAATCACATGGAGGCAATGAGCGATAGGAGGGGATTCGTCTCTCCCGGTATAGGGAGTTGATGTCGTGCAGTGTTCGATTGGCTATAACTGGAAGTCCCTGGCCAGGGCTGATATAGAGATATACTGGTAAGTGTTACCAGTAGTTTCTCGACCTGTTATGAGCCTCACATCGACACGACTTATCGGTTACTGGGGTCTGACGTATACCACCCCTAGACTTGATATGCGACATATTAGACGAATAGACCGGACTGTACGGGAGTGTTACTGATTGGATTCACAGGAGAACAGACAGGCTAGCTTGTTGATCTTCTGATCGCTCAATACCTGGGTGGCTGTTACGTTTAGCTGACCGCTTGTAGCTTGTGGGTGTTTGATATGATCATCACCTGCTACCGGCGTATTGACGATTCTTTAGAGTCCTACACAGAGGTTTCTTGGCTCAGGCAAAATGGAGTAGAGGCACATATGTGATATGTGCAGGACCGAGGATAATGTGATATGAGATACCGTATTATATTCTCGCGATATTTAGATATGAATCGGGACATCGGATCAAGTGTTGATTCGATGAATCGATACATGATATATTAGTCGGTTATATTCGATATAGCCAGATCGTCCGATCAAGTGTTGATTCGATGATTTAATGTATAATGATATATATGATATATTGTATTATATTATCTAATATTGGCTCGCTTTATTATTTCATTTTCTCACCGGATTAATACATCGATATATATGCGATATATGTTAATTGTATTATTTTCTATTATTGCAAATATATAATATATATGTGATATATATTATTGTGACATGATATGATTTATTATAAAACATGTTTAAGGATGATAAAAAGGGATTAGGGTTTGATTAGGGTTAGCTCTTTCAAGTTCATTCTAGAAGGATTCTATTTTGTCTTGGTTAAGATATTATGGTTGATACTTATCCTTAACCTAACCAAACCCTAACTCTAGTTTATTCTCTACAAGTTTTATCCTATCATCCTTGACCATGGTTATAAAATCAATCATATACACTAGACTTCTATTCATCACAAAAGATTATTCTTTCATTCTTCATCTTCTTCTCTCTTTGGTTTTTGAAAGAGAGAGCTCACTAGAAATTCCTTATGTGATGATTTATTGTGAGAAAGAGAAATAAAAAGATAGCATAAATACTACTCCATCATTCTCATCTAATCTAGCCCATTAGATTAGGGTGTTCATCTCTTTAGAGTGAGAAAGCTTGGGTTATAGCAACTTCGACACAGATCATCGGAGAATCGGAACACTTCAAGCTAGAATGGATCGTTCGAGTCGTGGAGCCTCTCTTGAGTCTGGGAGATCGTGGATCGCGGCGAAGGGACTTCTACTCGGAGCTTGTGAAACAAAGGAGCGGACTACAATGGTTGTAATCCCTCACACTTAGCTTTAAAGATGTTATCTTGCATGCTAAACCCTAATAATCTAGCAAAGATCCCGTCTTCGGGTTGTTCGGCACATGTAAAATTTTATTCGGGCATGTTTGATGCTTTATGAACCTTCAGGAGTGTGCCTAGGAACCCTACAACAGGTTCTCCATGAAAGATCTAGCTGATGTCTTCTACATCCTGGGGACATAGATCTATAGAGATAGATCTAAACGGATTTGGGATTGTCCTAATCCAGGTACATAGAGACCATGCTAAAAGGGTTTAGTATGGATGATTATAAGCGTGGTAATGTACCCGCTTGTTCAGGAATCACTCTCTCCAAAGAGATGTCTCTCGAGACTAATTTGGAGAGGGCTCGCATACAAGGGATACCCTATGCTTTGGCAGACGGGTCAATCATGTATGCGATATTATGTACCAGACCAGATGTAGCTTACTTACTAGGTGTAGTGAAAAAGTATCGAAAAGATCTTTGGGAAAACTACCGGACAGCTGAAGAACATTCTTAAGTGCTTAAGAAGGACTAAAGAGATGTTCTTGATGTATGGTAATGGTGAACTCCAGATGGAGTCCATTACCGATTCGAGCTTCCAGAGTGATAAGGATGACTGAAAGTCAGTCTAGGGTTTTGTCTTCACCCTCAGTGGAGGGATGGTATGTTGGAAGGGTTCCAAGCTATATACCATAGCGGACTCGTTGATAGAGGCTAATTGCATAGCTACTAACTATGCTGGCAAAGAGCTTGTCTGGATGAAAAAGTTCATATGATGAACTTGGTTCCTACCATTGAGCATCCAATACCTCTGTATTGTGATGACAATGGAGTTATGGCTTTGTCCTAGGAACCCCGGTCCCGTCAGCGATCCAGACGTATTCTTAGACGGTATCACCTGATCAGGAAGATAGTTGATCTCTGGGAGATCGAGGTCAGGGGAGTTGACACAGAGGATAACACAGCGGATCCACACACCGAGGCCATCCCCCAGATGCTATTCGAGAGAATTTTGGGACGTTGGGTATGAGATATTACAACAACTGGCCTAGTGCAAGTGGGAGATTGTTAGGAATATGTATGCCCTAGAGGCCATTATCGATGATATAGTGGATGCTTGGATATATATATAGAGGACTTTCTTGCTCGACATGATGGTATGCTATCAGGTTACCTTTATCTTAACATGTAGACTGGTATTTATACTGTCTGTCTCTTACATGTTGATAAAGCCTTTAGGATATGTACTTGACTACCAGGATTATGATGAGATCATACTAGTGGGGCCAGGGTGGTCAACAAGTACATCCTTTAATTGTTCCTAGTCGAGAGAATATCAAGACTAGGGCATCGATATTCCAGAGTAGATTAGTGTGTACGTTTCTTGTCCCTTAGAGGGCAATGGCTGATCCTACAGCCATTGGTGTGTGACATCAAAGATTGTACACAGGTGCTCATTGGAGAATTGGTATACCGAACGGACTCGCCGAGGACTCCTGGTTGGTATTATACCTATCGTCAGATAGCAGTCCTCTAGTGACACTGGCACAGGTTAGTCTGTAGGCCCGAGATCGTCATAGAGTCTTGTGCAGCTCCCACTGTGCTTTGATTTCCTCCCTACCACGCTCAAAGGAGACGTGCAAACAGGTGGATTTTGGGAACAATCCCGAGTCGCATAGAGGCAATGAGCGATAGGAGGGGTTTCGTCTCTCCCGGTATTGGGGGTTGATGTTGCGCTATGCTCGATTGGCTATAACTGGAAGTCCCTGTCCAGGGCTGGTTATGAGATTTACTGATAAGTGTTATCAGTAGTTTCTCGAACCGTTATAGGCCAGACATCGGCATGACTTATCATGTTACCGGGGTCTGACGTTTACCACCCCTAGACATGATATGTGACATATCAGATGAAGAGACCGGACTGTACGGTAGTGTTACTGATAAGCTTCATAAAAACTATGGACAAGCTTGCTTGTTGATCTTCATATCGCTCAATACCCAGATAGCCGTTACGTCCCGCTAGTACCGCTGACGGCTTGTAGGTGATTAATGTGATCATCACCTACTGTTGGCGTATTGACGAGTCTTTAGAGTCCCACACAGAAGTTCCCTGGTTCAAGCGAAATGAAGTAGGACACATATGTGATATGTGTGTGTGCCTGATTAAATACGTGTATGCGATACCGTATTATAATCTGGCAGTTATCTATTATCAAGTTTGGTTATATGTGATATAACCAGATTGTCGAATCTAGGGTTGATTTGATAATATGATATACAGATAAATGATATTAGTCGGTCATATGTGATATAACCGAATTATTAAATTAAGGGTTGATTTAATAATGTGATATATATTATATGTGATATAATTATATCTTAACTAATATCATTAGCTCATTAATTATTCTTCATAATATATATATATATATATATATATATATATATTTATATATATATAATGAAGCATGCTTGAATTTCTATTTTTGAGAAAAATAGAAATGAGGTTGAAAATGAGAGCATGGTTGCAAGCATGGCTTTATTCATTGTTTTTTCATCTTGACTCACTATTCAAGCATGGTTGCAATTTTATATTGCAAAATTCCATGCTTGAATGAGTGGGGGTCAAGTGTTGCCATTCATTCTAAGCTCATTCTAGCTATTTTGAGCTCATTCTTGAGTTGCTCCCATGGTTGCTCTCTAGCTCTCTTCTTCTTTTTCCTCAAATACTTCAAAAATCCAAACCCTTATGATTACACGCTTTTGGCGTGTCGAGTTTTAAAGTTCTAATGTTAACCGCAATCAGGACGGTATCGCTTTGCAGCTAGCCGCGATGAGTACGGGTCGTCCGCAGGGAGACAGAGCATTTTAAGTTCTTGTTTCACGAGTTAATGCGCGGGGCGGAGATGTTCGTTTCTAACCTAAGTGTATATATGCAAAGTAAACGTTTGTTAGGATTAGATAGGATAGTGTAAGTTATGGATTTCCATACTCAATCTTTTGAGCCGAACTTGACCAATGAAGATAGAGCAATCGGCAACAACGTGGATTAGGATGCTTAAGTGCGGTATTAGTGAAATCCGGCTTATTGACCCTTGTCCGTCTGTTTTTGTCTCTTGCTTTCGCCTCTGGCCAAACCGAACGCAACCGGTCACGGTTAGGGATCACTGATACCTAGATAGGGTAGGGTGCCTAACGGAGCGCTTGCGTAAGGTTTGGGCGGAGTTCAATGGAAAATATCGGGAAAAGGAAATGAGAAGGGAAATCTTAACTTACGATATCGTTTTCTTTCCTAACAATATCATATTCACAACCATCTCAACAACAAACAAAAAGAGAAAAGAAAGGAGAAAAGAAAAGAAAAGAAAAGCAATATAAGTAAGTAAATGACATGGTAATTAAATTGCAAGTAATTAAAGAGCAAGAATGTAAATGCAAGTAAGTAAAACAAGTAAGAAAATACTGAGAACCAAAGAATGAAAGCTTCATTAACTCAAAGTGACAATACAAGCCATGGGTTCAATAACTTAATCTTAAACTTGCAGGCTCAATGAAAAGGTTGCAAGATCAAGTGAAGGCAAAGAACTCAAGGTGAAGTGAAGGTAAAATGAAAGCTTTATTAATCTTCAAGTAATGATACAACCCTTGAGATCAATAATCAAAACTTAAACTTGCAAGCTCAATGAAGAGGTTGCAAGATCAAGAGAAGGTAAGGAGCTCAAGGGGACTATCTATGTACAAGAACAAAATAAAAAGAGAAAGAAAAAGAGTATGAAGTCTTGAACAAACTTGGACCCCCTCTCCCTTGCTCACTGTTCTGCTTTTATAGGCTCAGAAGAAGATTAAAAAAGTAATAAAAATAAGATGACGTGGCAGCAAGGGAGGGACAGGAGAAATATGGGGCCCATTGGGGCTAGGGGGCCGGCGAGCTCGGATGTTTGTGGGGTGTGGCCAGCCAAAAACAGAGCAAGTGAGCTCGTGTTAGTTGTGTGGTCTTGTGTTCTCTTGACAAGTCCACTGGTGCTGCTAGATTTGTCTCTATGAATTTAGTATGCACTCAGGAATTTGGAGGGAAACTTGATGCTATACACCACAACACATCTTTTTGCATTAAACACACATCACCTCACTTGCACAGGTTGTGTGCCATGGGCAGCCCCCCCTCTCTAGGTCTATGAACCAACAAGCTAGTGTACACACTTGTATGTGCCAGACCATTTAGATAAAAAGCGTGTACACATGCATGTTGCAAAAAGAAACTCATGAAATATCGGTCGGTTTCCAGTTCCGGTTGCGGTGTCGGCTCACAAACGTTATATCCGTGATTTTGAGTGTATTTCCAGTATTTTTTCATGGATACCTGTAATCTGTAATTACTAAGCAGACACTGTTAATAGTACCGATATATACAAAAAATAGATAATGAATAAGTGGTATTAAAAAGCAGTTTTCTGAGATGAACAAAGACCCCAAAACTTATCTTTTGCTTGTCCCGTGCAAAACAAAACCTAGCCTCACTTTCGCAGGGAACGAGATTGCACTGAGCTCGTGCAACAAGCCGTTAAACCTCTAGGTGTCCCTAGTAGGAGGAGTGTTATCTCCTGAGGGTTTTCAGCGGATTACACCTACAAAATCCCTTCAATCTAGTTTCACAAGTTATGTTGATTGTACTCCTACAGTTTAGTATCAAGGTTAGTAATTCTATCATCCTAAGTTAGAAATATTCAACCCTAATGTTTCACGCCTCCTATTAATTCAACCCCAGATCCTATACGTTTTACAGTTTAGAAAGATCTCGGTTTCTCCTGAGTTTTCCTTCTAAAGCGCAGTCTCCAATCAGGGATTTTTATCAACTCTACGGAAAACATAAGTCTTGTTCTTTATTTCTATCTTTCCTCCAAAGATTGATTGTATACCCCTACGTGTGTGTATAATTTCATCCCTACACTCAAGAATTCAATTCAAGCTATAGTACCCTTGCCCTAATACCTAATACTGTTAGTTATGTATATGCTCTAGAGGCCATTGTTGTACATATGATGTATATTATAATGGATGCTTGGATATATATTGAGAGGACTTTCTTGCTCGTCATGATAGTATGCTATTTGTTTCACTTTATCTTAACATGTTGACTTATATTAGTTTATTGCCTTACTCTTACATGTTGATAAAGCCCTTAGGATCTGTACTCGATTACTGGGACTATGATGAGATCATACTAGTGGGGCCACGGTAGTCGATGTGTACATCCAATAACTGTTCTTAGTCGAGGGTGTATCGAGACAGGGCATCGATACACCAGAGTAGACTAGCGTATACGCATCTTGACCCATATGATGGGCGATGGATGATCCCATATCCATCGGTGTTTAACATCAAGGATGGTGTACGGGTGCTTAGTGGAGACTGGGTACACTGGACGGACTCGCCGACAACTCCCAGATGGTATTATACCTCACGTCAGATGGCAGTTCTCTGGTGACACTGGTACATGTAGGGTTCCTGGGCACACTAAGGAGGTCTCACAAGGCATCAACCATGCCAATTTCAAATTTTACGGGTGCCGAGAAACCCTAATACGGATCGTTAACTAGAAGTCTAGGTGATAAATGAAACTAGTTAACAACTTAACTACAAGAACGGAAATACAACCATTGTAGATCCGGTCCTCCACCTCCATAGCTCCGCAATGAAGTCTCCTCGCTGTCCAAATGGAAACCCGGGCTCTAGCGTCGGCTTCATCGGAGAAATGGGCGGGCTAGGTCGTCGACTTTGATGCCGAAGATGATCTATCGAGGCATCACAAGATCAAGCTCCCACTTCACCAAGTCATGAAACTTGTGAAGAAAACACCCTATACTACTTCGCAAGAGGTAGAGGATGAAGAAATAGGAAGTGGGTTCACTTTAGAATTGGATTTCTCACTCATTTCATCAAATCACCATTGATGGAAGCAAGCTTCTTCTTGAAGAAGAAGAAGAAGAAGATGAAAAATGTTATGATAAGTATATTTTAAAAAGAAAATAAAATGTATACTTATCATAATCCAACCATGGTCAAGTGTAGAGAATAAACTAGGGTTAGGTCAATGGTTAGGGTTAGACATGAAGACAAAACGGTCACTTTGGTCAAACCTTCATGAAGCTTCAACAAGCTTCATCTTTGAAAGCAACCCTTTTGTTTTCATTTCTCTTTTTCTTTCGTCAAAACAAAATATATAAAGGCATAAATAAATCAAATGAAACCCTAACCATTAACTAACCATGGTTTAATCATACACTTAACCAAGTTAGCATGTATTATCAAACATGATACAATCATGTGCATAAAAGTATATCACATATACAACTTGCACAATACAAGTGAGAAAATCCATATAAAGTGAACCAATACTAGTTAATGCAAAGTAATATATCAAATATATAATTATGCATTAAATCATCAAATCAACACTTGATTTAACGATCCGGTCATATCGCATATGACCGACTAATATCCTATGTATCGGCTTACCGAATCAATCCTTGATTCGATAACTAGGTTATATCGCATACAACCATGCGATACATTCATCGCGAGAATAGAATACGGTATCACATACACGCATTATTCTCGGTCCCGCACATATCTCATATGCGCTCCTATTTCGTTTCGCTTGAGCCAGGAAATCTCTGTGTAGGACTCTAAAGACTCGTCAATACGCCGGCAGCAGGTGATGATCATATCAAACACCCACAAGCCGCAAGTGGTCTGCTAAACGTAACGGCCACCCGGGTATTGAGCGATCAGAAGATCGACGAGCAAGCCCGCTCACACTCCTGTGAATCTAACCAGTAACACTTACCGTACAGTCCGATCTGATCGTCTGATATGTCGCATATCTTGCCTAGGGGTGGTAAACGTCAGACCCCAATAGCTCGATAAGTCGTGTTGATATGAGGCCTATAACAGTTCGAGAAACTACAGGTAACACTTATCAGTAAATCTCAGCAACCCTGGCCAGGGATTTCCGGTTATACCCAATCGAACACAGCGCAACATCAACTCCCTATACCGGGAGAGACGAATCCCCTCCTATCGCTCATTGCCTCCATGTGATTCGGGACTGTACCCAAAAACCACCGTTTTGCACGCCCTCTTGGACGTGGTAAGGTAGAAATCAAAGCACAGTAGGAACCACACAAGACTCTATGACGATCTCGGGTCAACAGACTACTCTGTACCAGTGTCACCAGAGAACTGCCATCTGACGTAAGGTATAATACCATCTGGGAGTTCTCGGCGAGTCCGTCCAGTGTACCCAGTCTCTACTGAGCACTCGTATATCATCTCTGATGTCAAACACCAATGGATATGGGATCATCCATCGCCCATCTGTATGGGTCGAGAAGGTATACGCTAGTCTACTCTGGTATATCGATGCCCCGTCTCGATATACCCACGACTAGGGACTTTGAAGGATGTACTTATGGACTACCCTGTCCCCACTAGTATGATCTGCATCATAGTCCAGGTAGTCAAGTACACATCCTAAGGGCTTTACCAACATGTAACAGAGAGACAACCAGTGTACACGTTAAGGTAAAGATCAACCAGATAGCATACTATCATGTCGAGCAAGAAAGTCCTCCCTATATATGTCCAAGCATCCACTACAATATACATCCTATGTATAGTAATGGCCTTTAGGGCATACATATAACTAACAATCTCCCACTTGCACTAGGGCCATCTGATAGCAGTGGTTGTAGTATCTCATACTCAACCATCCCATAAAAGTCTCTCTCTGGGAAAAGGCCTTTGTGAGTGGATCCGTCGTGCTGTCCTCTGAGTCAACTCTCCTAACCTCGATCACCCTGGAGATCAACTATCTCCATGATTAGGTGATACTGCCTTAGAATATGTCTGGATCACTGATGGGACGGACGTTCCTTGGCATAAGCCACAACTCCATTGTTACACAATGGGAGGAACTAAGTTCATCTCATGAACAAATATACATCCAGACTACCTCTTTGGTAGCATCTTAAGTAGCGATGTATCGAACCTTTATCGTCTAGTATGCCACGGTATCTAGCTTGGAACTTTTCCAACATACCGTCCCTTTACTGAGGGTAAAGACAATGCCTGTGACTGACTTTCAGTCGTCCTTATCACCCTGGAACCCTTCCAGTGATTCTCCCTAGGATCGGTTGATACCATCTCACTACAACTAGTGAGAATCCTAACATCCAATTAGATCTATCTCATAGATCCAAAACCCAGGATTTAGGAGGTATCACTTTGATCCTATTTGGAGAATCATTGTGATAAGCGGAGATTGACCGAGCGTAGCATAGGAAACTCCTTCCCTATCAAGAGCATGTCATCCACGTACTCTACGAGGATCGTTACCATACTCCCTACTACCTTTTTGTTTATACAAGGTTCATCTACCATTTTGATGATGTCAAACTCTTTGACTAACACATCAAAACAGATGTTCCAACTCCGCGATACCTGCTTTATCTTATAAAGCATCTTGTACACGTTTCCGCTGCTCCCACTTTCTACGAAGCCCTCTGGCTGTGTACTTATAGACGTTCTCTTCTAAAACATCATTTAGAAAAGCAGTCATGGCACCCAACCGCCAGATATCGTAGTCATGGTATGTAGCCGTGGCAAGTAGGATCTGTATGGACTTAAGCATAGGCACTGGAAAAAGGTTTCATCATTATCCACGCCTGGTCGATGACGAAAACCTTTAACAAGTCTAGCTTTGAAAGTCTCAACTTTTCCAAGTACACCAAGTAATCTTCTCAAGATATACTTGCTCATGATGGGGATTTAACCCTTCAGATATAGCAACCAAAGTCCATACTTTGTTGGTGTATAAGGATTCCATCTCAGATCGCTAAGCATCCAGCCATTCTTACAGAGTCCCTACTCTCGATGGCCTGCTCGAAACTAGTTGGGTCATCATCTCATGATGCAATCCTCGCTTCCACTGTCATAGAGAAACCGAAGTATCTCTGAGGTGGGTGAGGAACCCTACTAGATCGGCGGAGAGGCTGAGGTTCGTTGGTAACTATTGAATCCTTTGGTTCTTTCAAATCATCAACTGTAGTTTGTATAGCTGGAACCTTTCCAGTTCTACATTACAGACCTTGCCTCGAGCTTGTCCGGATTTTGCTTTTCAGACATAGGCTGGACAACCCAAATCTTAACTAACTTAAGAGATGGGCTCTTCCCTTATCATATCAAATATGAAGTGGTAGGCAACTGATTTGATTCGAACCCTATTCAATAGGTATGCAGCTTCTCAAGTGCATAACTCCCAAAAAGGAAATAGGTAACTCAGTAGTACTCATCATAGAGCACACCTTATCATATATGGTGAGATTGCTCCGCCCCGATATACCATCGTTCTATGGTGTATACGGAGGAGTAATGCTGAGAGAGAATCTCATTCTCCTTTAGAAAAGTCCAAGAATTCCGTGCTCAAGTATTCTCCTCCTTGATCTCATCAAAGGACATAATACTTATACCCGTATTGGTTCTCTACTTCTAGCTTATATTCTATGAATATCTCAAAAGGTTCGGACTTGTGTTTCAACAGGAACATATGTCTGAATCTTGAGAGATCATCAGAGAATGTAATGAAGTAAAAGAACCGGTCTTGGCATGTGTAGACAGGGGACCTTTCATACATCAGCATGTATCAATCCCTAGAGTTCACTAACTCTTTCTCTGTTTCCAATAAACAGAGCTATGGTCATCTTATCTTTGTGACATGACTGGCAAGTTTCACAAGATGTAAATTCAAACTGATTTAAATATGCATCTAAATGTAACTTCAGCTAGTCGGGTCGCATTGATATGACCTAGTCTACAATACCTTAAGAAGGATCCGTTCATTTATGAACTCTTCCTCTTGTGTGTGTTCCGTATACTAAAGAACTGTAGTTTGATTTAGAACATCAATGCTTTTAGATAACGTGCCTGAACCGATCAACTTTTGATATAGGAAATGTTCAAAACATTATCCATCAATACAAAATTATATCCTTTCTTTACTAATAAAGAGACTGATATGATTTTGTATATCAGGTTCGGTATCTAATAACATTCGTTCAGAATCAATGTATTTGGGATACAGGGTGACAGTGACCAACAGACTTGGCTGCATCACTTGCCCCGTTTTCTGCCTCATGAAACTTATCACCCGTTCTCAGTTCTCTACCTTTCTGTAGCCCTATGCAACATATTACATATCAGGGATCCTGATCTGGTATCAAATACCCAGGACGTAGAGGATACTGAGAAACAGTTCTGTGTAACGAACACACCCGAAGATGATGCATCAGCATGCACTCTCTTCGTTTTGGCGGCACGGGAATTCTGGTAATCCCCAATTTCCTGCTCTGTCTTATAACAATTATAAGTTGGAGCGGGACCAACGTTCCCCAGCTCAGTATAACAAGCGGGTTCGGTCAATATTCCGTATTATTATCTTGATTAAGGCGTGATATGGTCGCTACCTGGAGAGAGAGAAGAAAACACTCAGCGTGCGCTCTTGCAAGAATAGATTGGTTATGTTTTATCTAATCAGGATGGCTCCCACTGCTTTTTATCAAATCTTCCTTCAAACCCTAAAAGGAAAGACTAGCCGGGATTAATTACACACCACAAGTTCGCCAATCTTTCAGCCAGGCCAGTGTCGGTACTTTGAGGGAGGTCCCCCGTGCTTTCGCACGAACCTAATTAATGTAAACCTCGTTTTCCCAGAGGCGTAACCTCGTTAACACCTTTCTAGACACCTACTTGATCGGCTAATTGTAATGTGTAAAACTCTCACAGGAGTAACTCTTACTCGCAGTGGGTATCGGGATCCAACTATCTCATAGAAGGTATGCAATCTCATTGCAAATTTCAACACTTGAAATTCCCGATAATATTTTACCCCTAGCACCCTATGACCTTGACGGAGGTCAACAAACCATAGGCTACTAGTCAAGTTCAACCAGTCATTTCTTGATCGAATTAAACCCACCCGCACGACCCTTGACGGAGGTCAACAAGGCCGCACGACTACCCTAATCCAATCTGCATCATATGCATAAGCAGATAAATACTAGTTAGCTACCGCACACTACGCCTTGACGGAGGTCAACAAACGTAGCACGAATACTAAATAGGACTTATCTGAAATGACGGAGGGCTACGACAGGTTTTTCTAAAAACCTATTGCGTAATGAACTTGATATCGTTGTAGGATCGAATGAATTTTGAAATGGAGTGTTTTGTGGCTTTTCTAGTTTTGCTAAAGGAGTCACTCCCGGTGAAGGGATCGTCGGTCCTTTCCTCGTCGAATGAGGTGCGGGATATATCATATATATCACTGTGCAAAGCAAAAACTCTTAAAAGCAATCAAAAGACAAACCGAGTGTGTAGCATCTGCCAGTTATTGCTAAAGGAGTCACTCCTGGTGAAGGGATCTCGGTCCTTTCCTCATCGAATAAGGTGCAGGATATATCACATATACCGCTGTGCAAAGCAAGAACTGTAGCTACCCTTTTTATTTTGAAATTCGATTCTACAACATCTTAGGTTTCTTTTACTTTCATTAATCTCATTAATGAAGTCCCATCATTTATATACCTAAACATCACAGATAAATACGATGTACACTTATGCCATCCGCATTCGCCTCGATGTCTCCTCGTGCACCGTTAGGTTAGGTAACTAACGGCAGAGCAGGACAGGGCTAGCGCGGGTGTAAAACATAAGTAACATCTATATAATATATCATATATACTATATACAGTATCTATCACAGAACATCACATGATCACATCACAGATATCGCAGCAGAAGAATCATATGAAATATTGGATATACTAGGACGTCCGTGTTTTCAATACGAGCCAGTATAAAACACGGATTCCATGGTCGTGATGAATAGCCAAACCCACACCCTTAGACCCCTACGAGAGCGGCAAGCAACCCTACCAATTCTAGAGTTAGGAGACCCGGACTCGACTCCTCGAGTTGGTCTCCCACTGGACTCCAGAACCCGGTTACTTGTGCTCCCCTCCTTGGGTCTATCCTAGTGCGGAAAAGTAAATAATATACAAAAGGTGACATCTTCCGCAACCTAGAAGTGCCCCAAATAAAAGAATATTACATACAAGTTTTTACATGAATGAAAATGAAAAACACTCATCTCACATAAAAAACCCCGGCTATTCAAACACGACGATCCAATATAACATATCCAGCAACACATAACATCACATGTCATCAACGTAAGTAAATATGCGCATCCCAATTGTCGTTGACATTTAGCAACGAAACCGGCGATATCACATATTACACTTACGGTCACAGAAAAGAAAGTGTAAAACTACAACAGTTGGAATCCGCAACCTCTTTAGACATCGCATGCTTAGCCAAATGAATTCCTTAGACATCACATGCCTAACAATTATAAACCCCGCATTTTAGTCTCAAAATCGAAAACTCTTTTCAATATCAAGTCGGGCAATTCAACAAGTTCCCGACATCCTGATTGAATGCTCGTCGCAAACTTTAGTAGACGGCCGCATCCCCGACGCCGTCGACGAAGTGCACCAAGGCGGAACACCGCTACCGCGAGCACCCGAACGAATGCTTTCGGCGACGGGGTTCTCCTACAGTCACTTGGTCGGGGCTAAGGGGTGTAGCTGTCTATTAAGTTTACCCGGCGAGTATTCGCGTACGCTACGTGATTGCGATGGACTTTTGATCGCATCAAAATTCCGTGGCAACCGATCAAGTGAGACTAAACTACTATGTTTATAACATTCATTCAGTTATCTCATAACTTCTTGTGAATTCCAATTATTGTATCCCATTCCAGATAAATAGAAAATATTAAACTTTCCGATCGAACATTCAAACACCCAAGTTTTCCCGAAACAGCTCAACACATGAAATAAGTCTAAAAACATTCCGTTCGTGCCTCAGTACCAACGGTCCGGCCGTAGAAGGGTCAAGCCAACGCCTCACATGTGGCACGTCGTACTGCCCCAAACCCTAAGGTTTAAAGGGCAGTTCAAGACGGTCACATAATCGAGTTAAGGTTTGTTGTCTTCTAGAGGGTCCATCGCGTTACTTGCACTACTTAGAACGTCTTTAAACCACGGAAAAATCCAACACTTGGAAATTTTCCGGCAGGGGAAAAAGTGGGTATCTCTATCCGGTCGAACTTTTTAACATATTCAAAAAGATATCCGGAAATCCACATAGACAAAATCTGATACTCCGATCGAAACACCGAGTCCCCAATACAACCCAGAAAATTCTACTCTTGAATAAATATTAAAAATTCCCAGGAAAACCAGCACTGCAAAGTAGGAGTTACTGTGCAAAATTCAATGCTCAAGGAGACATTTCGGCCGCGGAACCGCCGCACAAGCCATGCTTGTGCCGCGGAACCGCGGCGGTTTGATGGATTCAGGGTGTTGAATTTCACAGTAACCCTTACAATCTCCTGCTGAATTTTCTGCATATTTTTAATCCTCAAAAATCCCTGTTTTTGAAAAAAGTACAGAGAGCATGTTTGTGTTAGGGTTTCGGTTCGATCGAACTTCAAACGTCGTCTACACTTCGCCTAAGGCTCTAGCTAGGCTTTGATACCACTGTAGGGTTCCTGGGCACACTAAAGAGGTCTCACAAGGCATCAACCATGCCAATTTCAAATTTTACGGGTGCCGAGAAACCCTAATACGGATCGTTAACTAGAAGTCTAGGCGATAAATGAAACTAGTTAACAACTTAACTACAAGAACGGAAATACAACCTTTGTAGATCCAGTCCTCCACCTCCATAGCTCCGCAATGAAGTCTCCTCGCTGTCCAAATCAAAACCCGGGCTCTAGCGTCGGCTTCATCGGAGAAATGGGCGGGCTAGGTCGTCGACTTCGATGCCGAAGATGATCTACGTCGAGGCATCACAAGATCAAGCTCCCACTTCACCAAGTCATGAAACTTGTGAAGAAAACACCCTATACTACTTGGCAAGAGGTAGAGGATGAAGAAATAGGAAGTGGGTTCACTTTAGAATTGGATTTCTCACTCATTTCATCAAATCACCATTGATGGAATCAAGCTTCTTCTTGAAGAAGAAGAAGAAGAAGATGAAAAATGTTATGATAAGTATATTTTAAAAAGAAAATAAAATGTATACTTATCATAATCCAACCATGGTCAAGTGTAGAGAATAAACTAGGGTTAGGTCAGTGGTTAGGGTTAGACATGAAGACAAAATGGTCACTTTGGTCAAACCTTCATGAAGCTTCAACAAGCTTCATCTTTGAAAGCAACCCTTTTGTTTTCATTTCTCTTTTTCTTTTGTCAAAACAAAATAAATAAAGGCATAAATAAATCAAATGAAACCCTAACCATTAACTAACCATGGTTTAATCATACACTTAACCAAGTTAGCATGTATCATCAAACATGATACAATCATGTGCATAAAAGTATATCACATATACAACTTGCACAATACAAGTGAGAAAATCCATTTAAAGTGAACCAATACTAGTTAATGCAAAGTAATATATCAAATATATAATTATGCATTAAATCATCAAATCAACACTTGATTTAACGATCCGGTCATATCGCATATGACCGACTAATATCCTATGTATCGGCTTACCGAATCAATCCTTGATTCGATAACTAGGTTATATCGCATACAACCATGCGATACATTCATCGCGAGAATAGAATGCGGTATCACATACACGCATTATTCTCGGTCCCGCACATATCTCATATGCGCTCCTATTTCGTTTCGCTTGAGCCAGGAAACCTCTGTGTAGGACTCTAAAGACTCGTCAATACGCCGGCAGCAGGTGATGATCATATCAAACACCCACAAGCCGCAAGCGGTCTGCTAAACGTAACGGCCACCCGGCTATTGAGCGATCAGAAGATCGACGAGCAAGCCCGCTCACACTCCTGTGAGTCCAACCAGTAACACTTACCGTACATTCCGGTCTGATCGTCTGATATGTCGCATAGCTTGCCTAGGGATGGTAAACGTCAGACCCCAATAGCTCGATAAGCCGTGTCAATATGAGGCCTATAACAGTTCGAGAAACTACAGGAAACACTTACCAGTAAATCTCAGCAACCCTGTCCAGGGATTTCCGGTTATAGCCAATCGAACACAGCGCAACATCAACTCCCTATACCGGGAGAGACGAATCCCCTCCTATCGCTCATTGCCTCCATGTGATTCGGGACTGTACCCAAAAACCACCGTTTTGCACGCCCTCTTGGACGTGGTAAGGTGGAAATCAAAGCACAGTGGGAACCACACAAGACTCTATGACGATCTCGGGTCAACAGACTACTCTGTACCAGTGTCACCAGAGAATTGCCATCTGACGTAAGGTATAATACCATCTAGGAGTTCTCGGCGAGTCCGTCCAGTGTACCCAGTCTCTACTGAGCACCCGTATATCATCTCTGATGTCAAACACCAATGGATATGGGATCATCCATCGCCCATCTGTATGGGTCGAGAAGGTATACGCTAGTCTACTCTGGTATATCGATGCCCCGTCTCGATATACCTATGACTAGGGACTTTGAAGGATGTATTTATGGACTACCCTGTCCCCACTAGTATGATCCGCATCATAGTCCAGGTAGTCAAGTACACATCCTAAGGGCTTTACCAACATGTAACAGAGAGACAACCAGTGTACACGTTAAGGTAAAGATCAACCAGATAGCATACTATCATGTCGAGCAAGAAAGTCCTCCCTATATATGTCCAAGCATCCACTACAATATACATCCTATGTATAGTAATGGCCTCTAAGGCATACATATAACTAACAGTACAGAGTAGTCTGTAGACCCGAGATCGTCATAGAGTCTTGTGTGATTCCCACTGTGCTTTGATTTCCACCTTACCATGTCCAAGAGGGCGTGCAAAACGGCGGCTTTTGGGTGCAGTCCCGAATCATATGGAGGCAATGAGCGATAGGAGGGGATTCGTCTCTCCCGGTATAGGGAGTTGATGTTGTGCTGTGTTCGATTGGCTATAACTGGAAGTCCCTGGACAGAGTTGATATAGAGTACTACTGGTAAGTGTTATCAGTAGTTTCTCGACCTGTTATGAGCCTCACATCGACACGACTTATCAGTTATTGGGGTCTGACGTATACCACCTCTAGACTAGATATGCGACATATCAGATGAAGAGACCGGACTGTACGGGAGTGTTACTGTTTGGATTCACAGGAGAATGTACAGGCTTACTTGTTGATGTTCTGATCGCTCAATACCTGGGTGGCTGTTACGTTTAGCTGACCGCTTGCAGCTTGTGGGTGTTTGATATGATCATCACCTGCTACCGGCGTATTGACGATTCTTTAGAGTCCTACACAGAGGTTTCTTGACTCAGGCAAAACGGAGTAGGAGCACATATGTGATATGTGCAGGACCGAGGATAATACGATTTGAGATACCATATTATATTCTCGCGATATTTTGATATGAGCCGGATCATCGGATCAAGTGTTGATTTGATGAATCGGTACATGATATATTAGTCGGTTATATTCGATATGCCGGATTGTCGGATCAAGTGTTGATTCGATAATTTAATGTATAATTATATATATGATATATTACTTTACATTATATAATATTGGCTCGCTTTATTGATTCATTTTCTCACCGGATAATACATTGATATATATGCGATATATGTTAATTGTATTATTTTCTTTTGTTACAAATATATATTATATATGTGATATATAATATTGTAATATGTTATGATTACTAATGCAGCATGTTTTGTGAAGATTAAATATGGTTAGGGTTTGATTTGGGTTAGCTCTTTCATGATGCTTCTAGAAGGTTATACTTTGTTTCTAGCAAAGATATTATGCTTGAAATTTTGCTAGATATTTCTAACCCAACCCATACCCTTCACCCTAGGTTAAATCTCTACATGGGTTAGCCTTCTCATATTGAACCATGGTTGCATTTGTAATCATTATTACATTTTCATTATTCATAACAAAAGGATATTCATTCTTCTTCTTCTTCCTTGAGCTTTGAAAAAGCTTTCTAGGTTTTATTTTGTGATGATTAAGTGTGAGAATTTGATAATAAAAGAGAGCATAAATCCTACTTCATCATACTTATCTAATCTACCAATTAGATTAGGGTGTTCACCTCATTAGTGAGTGAGAGCTTGAGTTAAACAAACTTCAAGGTAGATCATCTTTGAAATGGAAGACTACAAGCAAGTATGGATCGTTCGGGTTGTGGAGCCTCTCTTGAGTCCGGGAGATCATGGATCACGGCGAAGAGACTTCTACTCAGAGCTTATGAAGCGAAGGAGCGGATTACAAAGGTTGTAATCTCTCTCTCTTAGTTGTAAAGATATTTACTTGCATGTGAAACCCTAATAATCTAGCAAAGATCTTAGTTTTGGGTTGTTCGGCACGTTTAAATTTTTATTCGGGCATGGTTGATGCCTTATTGACCCTTGTAAGAGTGCCTACGAGCCCTACAGTGGTATCAGAGCCTAGCTAGAGTATTAGGCGACGTGTATACGAAATTAAAACTTCGATCGAACCCCGAAACATCGAACTTGACCCCCTCTCTGGAAATTTTGTAAAAATGTGATTTTTTTGCATTAAAAATACTCAAAAAAATCAGCAGGGAATTCTAAGAGTTACTGTGAAAAACAACACCAAAATTCCACTAAAGCACCGCGGAACCGTGGCAATACCTTGCTTTGCGCGGCGGTTCCGCGGCAACACAGTAGAATTAGGGTTAGCGTTTTGGCACAGTACATCCGTAGGTACTTGTAGATGATTCTGGGTATTTTTAATCTTACTCAAGTGTTGAGTGTTCTGGGGATTTTTATGTATTCGTTGATTCGATCGGAAAGTTTAACTTCGTTCTGTTTTCCGGACAATTTAGAAAGTATTAAAATGTTCGAACGGATATCATTAACTCACTTTTTCCCAACACGAAAAACTTTCAAGTGTTGAATTTTTCTAGAGATTAAATCTTTCGGAAAAACGTGCAAGTAACGCGGTGGACCCTCTAGAAGAACACAAAACTTAACTCGATTATGTGACCGTCTGAACCGCCTCTAAACCTTAGGGTTTGGGGCAGTATGGCGTTGCCACATGTGAGGCGTTGGTTTGACCTTTCTACGGCTGGACCATTGCTACTGTGCCATATTCTGGGATTTTTGGAACTCCGCTCAAGTGTTGAGCTATTTAGGAAATCTTGGGTATTTGATTATTCGATCGGAAACTTTAATATTGTCTATTTATCTGGAATGTAATACAATATGTGGAATTCATATAGTTAGGCATGAAATGTGAAGTATGTGATATTTCGGATTTACGATGTCTAAAGTGATTGTGGATTCCAAATGTTGTAGTTTTACATTTTTTTTCCTGTGACCGTAAGTGTAGTATGTAGTTGTATCGCCAGTTTTCGTTGCTATACATCAACGACAATCGGTGTATGCATACTTACTTACGTTGATGATATGAGATATTATGTGTTGCTGTGATATATTATATTGGATCGTCGTGTTCTGAATAGCCGAGGGTTTTATGTGAGATAAGGGTTTTTATTTTCATTCATGTAAAATTCATTTGTATGTAATATTCTTTTATTGGGGCACTTCCGGGCTGAGGATGATGTCACTAGTGTATATTATTTACTTTTCCGCATTAGGTAGACCCAAGGAGGGGAGCACAAGTAACCGGGTTCTGGGGTCCAGTGGGAGGCCATTTCGAGGAGTCGAGACCGGGTCTCCTAACCCTAGAATTGGCAGTGTTACTTGCCGCTCTCATAGGGGTCTAGGGATCTGGGTTTGGCTATTCATCGCGACCGTGGAATCCGTGTTTTATACAGGCTCGTGTTAAAACACGGACATCCTAGTATATCCAATATTTCATATATGTTCTTCTGCTGCAATGTTCTGTGATGAGATCATATTATTGCCTGAGACGAATGCTTATACTATATATATATGCTGATATATAAATATTACTGCTTTCGTTTCTACTGTGATGCTTAGGAAGTATAAGCTGATGGGATATATTAATGAGATTAATAAAAAGAAAAGAAACCTAAAAGATGTTGTAGAATCAAAACTCTATAAAATGGATAGCTACAGTTTTTCTTTGCACAGCGGTATATATGATATACTCTGCATCTTATTCGATGAGGAATGAGCCGAGATTCCTTCACCGGGAGTGACCTCTTTAGTTAAACTGGCAGATGCTATAAACTCGCGGTTTAGTTTTTGATAGCTTATATATAGTTCTTGCTTTGCACGGCGGTATATATGATATACTCTGCACCTTATTCGATGGGGAAAGAGCCGGGATCCCTTCACCGGGAGTGACCTCTTTAGCGAAACTAGAAAAGCCTCAAAAACACTCCTTTTCAAAATCACTTGTTTCTACAACGATATCAAGTTCATTACGCTCATGGTTTCCTGAAAAACCTGCGTAGCCCTCCATCATTTCAGATAAATGACTATTTAGTATTCGTGCTGCGTTTGTTGACCTCTGTCAAGGCGTAGTGTGCGGTAGCTGATTAGTAATTATCTGTAAAGCATGTGATGTGATTGGATTAGGGTAGTCGTACGACCTTGTTGACCTCTATCAAGGGTCATGCGAGTGGGTTTGATTCAATCGAGAAATGACGGATTGAACTTGACTAGTGCACTATGGTTTGTTGACCTTTGTCAAGGTCATAGCACGCTAGGGGCAAAAGCATTATCGGGAATTTCAAGTATTGAAATTTGCAATGAGATTGCATACCTCCTATGAGATAGTTGGATCCCGATACCCACTGTGAGTAAGAGTTACTCCTGGGAGAATTTTACACAGGACAATTAGCCGATGAAGTAGGTGTCTAGAAAGGTGTTAACGGGGTTATACCTCTGGGAAAACGAGGTTTATTTTTATTAGGTCCGTGCGAAAGCACGGGGATCCTCCCTCAAGTACCGACACTGATCTGGCTGAAAGATTGACGAAATTATATAGCGTAATTAATCCCGGCTAATCTTACCTTTTAGGGTTTGAAGGAAGATTTGATAAAAACAGTGGGAGGCATCCTGATTAGATAAGATAATAACCAATCTAATCTTGCAAGAGCATACGCTAAAGTGTTTTCTTCTTTTTCTCTCCAGGTAGAGCTCATGTCAGGACATAATCAAGATAATAATATGGATGTATTGACTGAACCCGCTTATTATATTGAGCAGGGGAACGCTGGTCCCGTTCTTTCTTATAAGAGTTATAAGATTGAGCAGAAAACAGGAGAATATCTGGATTCTCACGCCGCCCAAACGAAGAACAAGCATGCTGATGCATCTTCTTCGGGTGTGTTAGTTATTGAGAACTGTTTCTCAGTTCACCCTACGTCCTGGGTATTAGAAACCGGATCGGGATCCCACATATGTAAATTGTTACGTGGGCTATGTAAAGGTAGAGAACTGTGAAAAGGTGATCATTCCGTACAAGTAGGGAATGGTGCAAGTATTGCAACCAAAGCAGTTGACGAATATCACCTTGTATTACCGAGTAGTAATACACTGATTCTGAATGAGTGCTATTATATACCGAACATGATGTGTAACATTATATTAGTTTCTTTATTAAGTAAAGAAGGATATAATTTTGTAATACAGGATAATGTTATGAACATCTTCCTAAATCAAAAGTTTATTGCATCAGCCTCGTTACATAATGGCATATTCATTCTCAATCAAAATACAGTCCTTAATATACAAAACACACACAAGAGGAAGAGTTCAGAAATGAACGAATCCTTCTTGTGGCATTGTAGACTTGGTCATATCAATGCGACACGACTAGCTAAGTTACATAAGGATGGATATTTGAATCCGTTCTAATTATCATCTTATGATACTTGCCATTCATGTCTCAAAGGTAAAATGACCAAAACTCCGTTTAGTGGAAACGGAGTAAGAGTTGAGGAACTCTTAGGACTGGTACATAGTGATGTATGCGGTCCCATGTCTACACATGCCAGGAATGGTTCTTCCTACTTCATTACATTCACTGACGATCTCTCAAGATACGGACATGTGTTCCTGATAAAACACAAGTCTCAAGCTTTTGAGAAATTCAGAGAATATAAATACGAAGTAGAGAACCAAACGGACAAAAGTATTAAGATCCTTCGATCTGATCGAGAAGGTGAATACTTAAGTAATGAGTTCCTAGATTATCTAAAAGAGAATGTGATTCTCTCTCAGCTTACTCCTCCTTATACACCACAATACAATGGTGTATCAAAACGGAGGAATCGCACCCTATTAGATATGGTGCGCTCTATGATGAGCACAGCTGAGTTGCCTATTTCCTTTTGGAGTTATGCGCTTGAAGCAGCAGCATATCTATTGAATCAGGTTCCATCAAAATCTGTACCTACCACACCATATGAGATATGGATTGGGAAGAGACAATGTCTTAAACGAGTTAAGATATGGGGTTGTCCGGCCTATATCAAAGGCAAAATCCGGACAAACTCGAGGCATGATCAGTTCTTTGTAAGTTTGTAGGATATCCTAAACATTCAAATGGATATCTTTTCTACCACGGTGAACAACAAAAGGTGTTTGTTGCTCAACTTGCCACCTTTTTAGAAAAGGAATTTCTTGCAAAAGAAATTAGTGGCGACGGGGTACAGCTGGAAGAGGTTCCAGCACCGCAAACTACAACTGATGATTTATTGGAAACAGAGGATTCAGTAGTACCCGACGAACCCCAACCTCTCCGCCGATCTAGTAGGGTTTCTTATCCACCTGAGAGATACTATGGTTTTCTCATTGATGGTGGAAGCGAGGATTGCATCATGGAAGATGATGACCCGACTAGTTTCAAGCAGGCCATCACGAGTGGTGACTCTATGAAATGGCTGGATGCAATGCGATCTGAGATGGAATCCATGTACACCAATAAAGTATGGACTTTGGAAAATGCTCCTGAAGGGGTAAAACCCATTGGGAGCAAGTGGATCTTTAAAAAGAAAATTGGTGTAGATGGAAAATTTGAGACTTTCAAAGCTAGACTTGTTGCAAAGGGTTTTCGTCAACGACCAGGTATGGATTATGACGAAACCTTTTCTCCAGTAGCTATGCTTAAGTCCATCCGGATCTTACTTGCCATTGCTGCATACCATGACTACGAAATCTGGCAAATGGATGTTAAGACCGCCTTTCTAAACGGTGATTTAGAAGAGTACGTGTACATGACTCAGCCAGAGGGCTTCGTAGACAGTGGGAGCAGCGGAAAGGTGTGCAAACTGCTTAAATCCATATATGGGTTAAAGCAAGCATCGCGGAGTTGGAACATCTGCTTTGATGTTGTAGTCAAAGAATTTGACTTCATAAAAAACGTAGATGAACCTTGTATTTATAAGAAGGTTGCAAAGAGTGTTAGTTATATGTATACCCTAGAGGCCATTACTGTACATACGATGTATATTGTAGTGGATGCTTGGACATATATAGGGAGGACTTTCTTGCTCGACATGATAGTACGCTGTCTGGTTGCTCTTTATCTTAACATGTACTCTGATTGTCTCTATGTTACATGTTGATAAAGCACTTAGGATATGTACTCGACTACTGGTACTATGATGAGATCATACTAGTGGGGCTACGGTAGTCGACGAGTACATCCTATAACTGTTCCTAGTCGAGGGTGTATCGAGACAAGGAATCGATACACCAGAGTAGACTAGCGTATATGCATCTTGACCCATATGATGGGCAATGGATGATCCCATATCCATCGGTGTTTGACATTAAGGATGGTGTATAGGTGCTCAGTAGAGACTGGGTACACTGGACGGACTCCCCGAGAACTCCCAGATGGTATTATACCTCACTTCAGATGGCAGTTCTTTGGTGACACTGGTACAAGTTAGTCTGTAGACCCGAGATCATCATAGAGACTTGTGTGATTCCCACTATGCTTTGATTTACATCATACCATGTCCAAGAGGGCGTGCAAAAAGGTGGCTTTTGGGTATAGTCCCGAATCACATGGAGGCAATGAGCGAGAGGAGGGGATTCGTCTCTCCCGGTATAGGGAGTTGATGTTGCGCTGTGTTCGATTGGCTATAACTGGAAATCCCTGACCAGGGTTGCTGAGATTTACTGGTAAGTGTTATCAGTAGTTTCTCGAACTGTTATAGATCTCATATCGACACGACTTATCAAGCTACTGGGGTCTGACGTTTACCACCCCTAGGCGAGATATGCGACATATCAGACGAAGAGACCGGACTGTACGGGAGTGTTACTGAATGGATTCGCCGGAGAATGTACAGGCTTGCTTGTTGATCTTCTGATCGCTCAATACTTGGGTGACTGTTACGTTTAGTTGACCGCTTGCAGCTTGTGGATGTTTGATATGATCATCACCTACTGCCGGCGTATTGACGATTCTTTAGAGTCCTACACAGATGTTTCTTGACTCAGGCAAAACGGAGTAGGAGAACATATATGATATGTGCGGGACCGAGAACAATACGTGTATGTGATACCATATTAGATTCTCGTGATATGAGATATCGGCCGGGTATATGTGATATAGCCGGGTCATCAGATCATGTGTTGATTCGATGAACTGATACAGATTATATTAGTCGGTTACTTGTGAAATAGCCGGATTATCGGATCAAATGTTGATTCGATAATTTAATGTATAATTATATATTTTATATATTAAATTAAATTAACTAATATAAGCTCACTAAAAGATTCTTTTTCTCACTCGGGTAATACATTGATATATATGCGATATATGTTAATTGTATTATTTTATTTTGTTACAATAAATATTGTATATGTGATATATAATATTATAACAAGTTAAGGTTACTAATGCAACATGATTAGTAGAGATTAAACATGGATAAGATTTGATTTGGGTTAATTCTTTCTAGTTGCTTCTAGAAGCTTTGCTTTTGTTTTAAGCAAAGATATTTGTTATGATATTTTTGTAGATATTTAGTTAACCCAACCCAACCCTTTAACCATGGTTCATTCTCTACATGGATGAAGTTATCATACTTAACCCATGGTTGCATTTCTAACCTCACATGGATTCATTATTCATCACAAAAGAGTTAGCTTCTTCTTCTTCTTCCTTCTTGCTTGAAAAGCTTTCTTGCTTTTTGAGAGGTGATGAAAATGAGTGAGATTAAGAAAATAAAAGAGAGCTAAATTCCTACTTCATCATCCTAATCTATCCTTGCCATTTAGATTAGGATGTTCACTTGATTAGTGAGTGAGAGTTTGTGTTAAAGACACTTCAAGGTAGATCATCTTTGTTATCGAAGATCGGAAGCAAGCTTGCATCTTTCTCTTCGTGGAGCCTCTCTAGAGTCCGGGTACTCAATGATCGCAGCGAAGGGACCACAACATGGAGCTTATGAAGTGAAGGACCGGACTACAAAGGTTGTAATCCTTTTCACTTAGAAGTAAAGTTGTTTACTTGCTTTGTTTCGCCTAATTTCTAGTTTAAAGATCTTGGTTAGGGTTGTTCGGCAAGTCTAAATTTTAAATCGGGCATGGTTGATACCTTGTAGACCCTTGCAAGAGTGCCTAGTAACCCTACAGTGGTATTAGAGCCAAGCTAGAGGTTTAGGCGAAGTCTAGACGAAGTTTAAAGTCTGATCGAACCCCGGAACCCCGACAAAAACCCCTTCTCTGGAAATTTTCAAAAATGTTGATTTTTTGATATTAAAAATACTCAGAAAAAAAAGCAGGGAATTATAAGGACAACTGTGAAAAACGACCCACTAATTCCATTAATGCGCCGCGGAACCGTGACAAAGACATACCTTGCGCGGCGGTTCCGCGGCTGAACAGTGGAACTAGGGTTTCATTTTTCCACAGTTGCATCCGTATGTGTTTCCTGATGCTTCTGGGAATTTTTAATTCTTACTCAAGTGCTGAGTTTTCTGGAGATGTTTAGTATTCGTTGATTCGATCGAAAAGTTTAACTTCGTTTAAGTTTTTTCGGGTAATTTTAGAACGTGTTAAAAAGTTCGAACGGATATCAATAACTCACTTTTTCCCCTGCCGGAAAATTTCCAAGTGTTGGATTTTTCCGCAGTTTAAGAACGTTCTAAGTCGTGCAAGTAACGCGGTGGACCCTCTAGAAGAACACAAACCTTAACTCGATTATGTGACCGTCTGAACCGCCAGTAAACCTTAGAGTTTGTGGCAATACGGCGTTGCCACATGTGATGCTTTGGCTTGGCCCTTATACGGCTGGACCATTGGTACTGTGGCATGTGATGGATGTTTTTAAACTAATTTCAAGTGTAGAGAACTATTTAGGAAATTTTGGGTGTTTGTTTATTCGATCGGAAAGTTTAACATTGTCTATTTATCTGGAATGTAATACAATATTTGGAATCCACAAGATGTTATGAGATAACTAATTTTAATGTTATAAATCTAGCAGTTCAGTCTCAGATGATCGGTTGCCACCGAATTTTGATGTGATCAAAAGTCCGTCGCAATCACGTAGCGTATGCGGATACTCGCCGGGTAAACTTAATAGACAGCCACGCCCCATAGCCCCGACCAAGTGACTGTAGGAGAACCCCGTCGCCAAAAGCATCCATTCGGGTGCTCGCGGCAGCGGTGTTCCACCTTAGTGCACTTCGTCGACGGCATCCGGGGGTGCGGCCGTCTACTAAAGTTTGCGACAAGCATTCGATCAGGATGTCGGGAATCTTGTTGAATTGCCCGACTTGATATTGAAAAGAGTTTTCGATAATAGGACTAAAATGCAGGGTTTATAATTGTTAGGCATGCGATGTCTAAGGAATTCATTTGGTTAGGCATGCGATATCTAAGGAGGTTGCGGATTCCAACTGTTGTAGTTTTACACTTTCTTTTCTATGACCGTAAGTGTAGTATGTAGTTGTATCACCGGTTTTTGTTGCTATACATCGACGACAATCGGTGTATGCATACTTACTTATGTTGATGATATGAGATATTATATGTTGCTGTGATATGTTATATTGGATCGTCGTGTTTTGAATAGCCGGGGGTTTTATGTGAGATGAGAGTTTTTTCATTTTCATTCATGTAAAATTCATTTGTATGTAATAATCTTTTATTGGGGCACTTCCGGGCTGAGGATGAAGTCACCATTGTATATTATTTACTTTTCCGCATTAGGTATACCCAAGGAGGGGAGCACAAGTAACCGGGTTCTAGGGTCCAGTGGGAGACCATCTCGAGGAGTCGAGACCGGGTCTCCTAACCTTAGAATTGGCAGTGTTGCTTGCCGCTCTCGTAGGAGTCTAGGGATGCGGGTTTGGCTATTCATCGCGATCGTGGAATCCGTGTTTTATACAGGCTCGTATTAAAAACACGGACCTCCTAGTATATCTAATATTTCATATATGTTCTTCTGCTGCAATGTTCTGTGATGAGATCATATTACTGCCTGAGACGAATGTTTATATTATACATTTGAGATATATATTATATATTGTTGATTTCGTTTCAAATCTGATGCTTGTGAAGCATAATTAAAATGGGACTTCATTAATGAGATTAATGAAATAAAAGAAACCTAAAGATATTGTAAAAACTTGTTTAAAAACTGGTAGCTCTAGTTCTTGCTTTGCATAGCGGTGTTCCTTGTAGAACATCCAGCACCTTATTCGATAAGGAAAGAGCCAAGATCCCTTCATCGGGAGTGACCTATTTAGCGAAACTAGCAGATGCTGCATACTCGGTTTGTCTTTTGATTGCTTCTATAGTTTTTGATCTGCTGTAAGTCCACGTTGCTCACCCCGGTTCTTACGGGGAGGCGGAAACGGCGAAAAACGATTTTTGGCACAAAGGCAACATGGACTAAAAGAAGGATCTTTGCTAAACGACAAACTAGTAAACGACTTGAGGTGCTATCTACTATGCCATAGAGATTATACCTCACGATACCGGTCCTTCGGGTCTTCTCTCCGCTGTCCTGCTCGTCCATCCAGGCTCCGAGGATCGATTCGGATTTTGATCACCTCCACGGCCTCCTTGAGTCGAAGACGATCCACCCGAGAGTTGTGCTCCGAGCTCCACCTCGAGCCGAGGCAACTAGGGCAATAAGATCGCTAGTCTTGATGTCCTAGGTTGTGTAGAAGAGGTAGATGGATGTGTTTGTCTATTTGGATCCTTTTTCTCTCAACACATGAGATCAAAGGAATTTTCAAGATGAGGAAGATGAAGGAGAACCATGGAGCTTTTTCTCATTTCATTTTCAAGAGAGAGAATGAGAAAAATGAATAATCAACTAAAGAAAAAGCACCATGGTTACAATAATACACCAACATCATCATGACTAATCTTTTCATGATAAAGTTGATGGCAACAATTGACTTGACCATTTTCATATCCAAAAATAAAAAGAAAACCAAAGAAAACTCTAGACCTCTCATGAAGGTCCAAGTCAACTTTGGTCAAACGGTCAACAAAGTCAAGTGTGGTCAAATGGTCAAAGCAATTAGCCATCACATAATTATCAATAAAAAGATTAGTAAATAATGTCTCCGGCTCATAATGGTTTTGACCGAACCAACTGCCAAAACCCTAATGAGTCCGCCTCAGAATGGTTTTGAACGAATCAACTGTCAAAACCCTAATGAGCCTGCCACATAATGGTTTTGGCCGAATCAACTGTCAAAACCCTAATGAGGCACCTCCTCCTTCTTCGCTCCTCAAAACTGTGCATACACACCCGCATCCGCATTCCGTAGAATGCGAATGCACAGAAGAAAAAACAAATCCATCCGTGCAATACTAGGATCCGGCTTAAACCAAAGCCCACTAGTATTGCCTGCTCGAACAGCATACGCACACAAGTGCACGTAAGTGATCGTAGCCCTGCCGTAAAACCATACGGCCTCTACACGTTTCGCTCAGTGCAGGGAAACTATCTGTGTGGGACTCTAAAGACTCGACACTACGCTGGCAGTAGGTTTAACCACAGTCCGCAAGCGGCACTAGCTGTATGTAACGGTCCCCAGGTAGATGTCGATAAGAAGGCAGATGAGGTAAACCTATCCGAACTCCTACTGAGCCTGTATGTGACAATCTCCGTACAGTCCGGTCCGTTCGTCTGAGAACATCGCATGGTGGGCCTAGGGGGGTGGTAAACGTCAGTCCTTTAATAGCGGTACAAGTCGTGTCGGAGTGTAGCCCAGAACACCCTGAGATAATACTGGAAACCTACCAGTATATCTCGCTTGCCCTGGCCAGGGACTACTATGTGTAATGGCTCTCCTAGACACAACGCGATGTCAACCCCCAATACCGGGAGAGACGAATCCTGTCTAACCGTCACTGCCTCCAAGTGCTTCGGGAATGCACCCAACTACTACCTGTTTGCACGACTCCTTTGAGCCGTGGTAGGGTAGTAATCAAAGTACAGTGGGAACACACTCGAGGCGAAGTGATAGTGTCAAGTCAGCGGACTAAGCTGTACTCATGTCACCTGGGAACTGATAACTGACGATAGGTATAGTACCAACCAACAGTTCCCGACGAGTCCTGTCCAGTGTACTCGTAACCTAACGAGCACCCGCATACTATCTCAAGTACGACGTACTGATGGCTGTGGGACAGACCGTCTCCCCTGCTGGGATGAGAAGCGTATACGCTAGTCTACTCTGGAGTATCGATGTCCCGTCTCGATAATCCTACGACTAGGGACCTGTATAAGGATGTGCTTATAGATTAACCAGCCCCCACTAGTGTGACTGCCATCACAACGCTGGTAATCAAGCAAAGATCCTAAGGTCTCCACTAATGTGTATAGGCGATATGCTAAAAGAAACACATGTACACACATTGAAGTAGAAACAAACCAAGTAGCATACTACCATTTTGAGCAAGATTGTCTATACAACTGTGAATATCCCAAGCTTCCATCAAGTAATATACAAACTAGTATGATACAGTAATGTCCTCTAGGGCATATACACTAACAATCTCCCACTTGCACTAAGGCCATGTACTGGCGTATCGAAGACCTATCATCTCAATCAGCCACTCGAACTGAGTCTGGGGTAAGGCCTTCGTGAGTGGATCTGCAGTGTTATTCTCCGAATCTACTCTCTTCACCTCGATCTCCCGGCAATCTACGATCTCCCTGATCAGGTGGTACCGCCTCAAAATGTGCATGGACTTCTGATGGGAACTCAGTGTTAGTTATATGTATGCCCTAGAGGCCATTACTGTACATTGGATGTATATTGTAGTGGATGTTGGGACATATATAGGTAGGACTTTCTTGCTCGACATGATAGTACGCTATCTGGTTGCTCTTTATCTTAACATGTATACTTTCTGTCTCTCTGATAACATATTGATAAAGCCCTTAGGATGTGTACTCGACTTCCAGGACTATGATGTAGATCATACTAGTGGGGCCTGGGTAGTCCATGAGTACATCCTTCAATGTTCCTAGTTGTGGGAATATCGAGACGGGGCATTGATATTCCAGAGTAGACTAGCGTATATCTTCTCGACCCATGTGATGGGCGATGGATGATCCCATATCTATTGGTGTTTGACATCAGAGATGGTATGCGGGTGCTCAGTGAAGACTGGGTACACTGAACGGACTCGCCGAGAACTCCCAGATGGTATTATACCTCACGTCAGATGGCAGTTCTCTGGTGACACTGGTACAGCTTAGTCTGTTGACCCGAGATCGTCATAGAGTCTTGTGTGTCTCCCACTGTGCTTTGATTTCCACCCTACCACGGCTCTACTGAGTCGTGCAAACAGGTGGTTTTTGGGTACAGTCCCGATTCATATGGAGGCAATGAGCGATAGGAGGGGATTCTTCTCTCCCGGTATTGGGGGTTGATGTTGCGCTATGCTCGACTGGCCATAACAGGAAATCCCTGGCCAGGATTGCAGTGATCTACTGGTAAGTGTTATCAGTAGTTTCACACATGTTATGGACCTTATATCGGCATGACTTATCGAGCTACTGGGGTCTGACGTTTACCACCCCTAGGCGAGATATGCGACATATCAGACGAACAGACCGGACTGTACGGTAAGTGTTACTGGTTGGATTCACAGGAGTGTGAGCGGGCTTGCTCGTCGATCTTCTGATCGCTCAATACCAGGGTGGCCGTTACGTTTAGCAGACCGCTTGCGGCTTGTGGATGCTTGATATGATCAGCATCTGCTGCCGGCGTATTGACGAGTCTTTAGAGTCCTACACAGAGGTTTCCTGGCTCAAGCGAAACGAAATAGGAGCGCATATGAGATATGTGCGGGACCGAGAATAATGCGTGTATGTGATACCGTATTCTATTCTCGCGATGAATGTATCGAATGGTTGTATGCGATATAACCTAGTTATCGAATCGAAGATTGATTCGATAAGTCGATACATTGGATACTAGTCGGTTATATACGACATGACCGGATCATTGAATCAAGTGTTGATTTAATGATTTAATGCATAATTATATATTTGATATATTACTTTGCATTAACTAGTATTGGTTCACTTTAAATGGATTTTCTCACTTGAAATACACAAGTTGTATATGTGATATATTTTTTGTGCACTTGTTTGTATCATGTTTGATGATACATGATAGTTTGGGTGTATGTTTAATTTAAACCATGGTTATGTTAATGGTTAGGGTTTTTATTTACTTATTTACTTATTTATTTATTCATTCATTTTTTGGAAGATAAATAGAATGGTGGCTTATTTTGTTTCTTTCATAAAACTTCTTGAAGTGTTGAAAGCTTGACCATTTTGTTTGTTTTCTTTAACCTAACCATTCAACCTAACCATGGTTCATTCTCTACACCTAACTATGGTTGCCATTATGATATGTATCATTTTATTTCCTTTTTAAAAAAAAGACTTATCATATTCTTTCTTCTTCTTCTTGTTCATCAACAAGAAGAAAAACTTGCCTCCATCAATGGCAACTTGAGAAAAAGAGTGAGAAATCCAATTCTAAAGTGAACCCACTTCCTATTTCTTCATCCTTTACTACTTGCCAAGTAGTATAGGGTGTTTTCTTCACAAGTTTCATGACTTGGTGAAGTTGGAGTTTGATCCTGAGTTGCCTCGAAGTAGATTATCTTCGGCATCGAAGTCGACGACCTAGCCCGATCAATTCTTCGATGAAACCACCGTGAGAGTCCGAGATCCGATGGGTACAGCGGAGGGACTTCATCACGGAGCTATGGAGGTGGAGGACCGGATCCACAAAGGTTGTAGCCCCTTCCCTTTTAGTTAAAGTCGTTAACTTGTATTGCATCGTCTATACATCTAGTTAACGATCCGTATTAGGGTTTGTAGGCACATGAAAAATTTGAATTGGCCATGTTTGATCACTTGTAGAACCTCATGGGTGTGCCTAGGAACCCTACAGTGGTATCAGAGCCTAGCTAGAGCCTTAGGCGATGCGTAGACGGAGTTAGAAGTCCGATCGAACCGAAACCCTAACTCCAAAATGCTCTCTGGACATTTTTCAAAAACTGGGATTTTTCCAGATTAAAAATTCTTAAAAAATTCTGCAGGAAGATCTAAGAATTATGGTGCAAAACGAGCTCCTGATTCATCTAAACCGCCGCGGAACAGCGGCAGAAGCATGGCTTCTGCGGCGGTTCCGCTGCCGTATGGTCACATTACCCAATAATTTTTGCACAGTAATTCCTATATTTTGGTTCTGGATTTTCTGGGATTTTTTAAATATCACTCAAGAGTTGAGTTTTCTGGGTTGTATTGGGAGTTCGTAAATTCGATCGGATTATCAAACTTTGTCTATGTGTTTTTCCGGGTAATTTTAGAATATGTTAAAAAGTTCGACCAGATATAAATACCCACTTTTTCCCCCTGCCGGGAAATTTCCAATTGTTGGATTTTTCCATAGTTTAATGACGTTCCAAGTAGTGCAAGTAACGCGATGGTCCCTCTAGAAGACAACAAACCTTAACTCGATTATGTGACCGTCTTGAACTGCCCTTTGAACCTTAGGGTTTGGGGCAGTACGACGTGCCATATGTGAGGCGTTGGCTTGGCCCTTCTACGGCTGGACCGTTGGTACTGAGGCACGAAGTGAATGTTTTTTAAACTTATTTCATGTGTTGAGTTGTTTCGGGAAAACTTGGGTGTTCGATTGTTCGATCGGAAAGTTTAACATCTTCTATTTATCCGGAATTTGATACAATAATTGGAATTCACAAATAGTTATGAGATAACTAAATGAATGTTATAAATCAAGCACTTTAGTCTCACTTGATCGGTTGCCACGGAATTTTGATGTGATCAAAAGTCCGTCGCAATCACGTAGCGTACGCGGATACTCGCCGGGTAAACTTAATAGACAGCCTCGCCCCATAGCCCCGACCAAGTGACTATAGGAGAACCCCGTCGCCGAAAGCATCCTTTCGGGTGCTCGCGGCAGCGGTGTTCCGCCTTGGTGCACTTCGTCGACGGCGTCGGGGGTGCGGCCGCCTACTAAAGTTTGCGACGAGCATTCGATCAGAATGTCGGGAATCCTGTTGAATTCCCTGACTTGATATTGAAAAGTGTTTTCGATAATGAGACTAAAATGCGGGGTTTATAATTGTTAGGCATGCGATGTCTAAGTATTTCATTTGATTAGGCATACGATGTCTAAAGAGGTTGCGGATTCCAACTGTTATAGTTTTACACTTTCTTTTCTGTGACCGTAAGTGTAATATGTGATATCGCCGGTTTCGTTGCTATATGTCAACGATAATTGGGATGCGCATATTTACTTATGTTGATGACATGTGATGTTATGTGTTGCTGGATATGTTATATTGGATCGTCGTGTTTGAATAGCCGGGTTTTTTTATGTGAGATGAGTGTTTTTCATTTTCATTCATGTAAAAACTTGTATGTAATTGTCACGTCCCGAAAAGATGGAACATGACCGGCACTTAAACTACGAGACGTCTCGAGGCGTACGTAATCTAAGTAAGCCGAAAACCCAGAAATCCAAACCAAGAAAAGTAGTAGAGTAAAGGAAAACCAATTTAAATCAAGTAGTTTTAATAGCATAAGCCGAATTATGCATTTTTAAAAACATCAAATATTTCCTGAAAATTTCGGCAGAGTCTCCTTTGTAAATACTGGCCCCCAAACGGGATACAACATGAATAGTATAAGAAATCAATAAAAAGGCATCCCCAAGCGGAAGCTAGCTCTTCGTCAATCGACGGTCACAACCACACAAGCAATATAATATACAACGCCAAGGGCGAGGATCAAAACTTAAAAGGAACTCAAAACAATAAGAAATCCAAAGAAATACAATACGCGACTCTAAGGTCGAAAGAATAACCTCACTGGTCTCTATCTCAAAAATAAATACATGTTTGGTTGATGGAACTTCTAGATACAACAGAATAATGATATACAAGATATAATGATGAGTGTGATACAAATAAACCCACCTACTAGCAAGTCACCCGGAAATGGAAATAGTGCCAGCAAAGCCGTAAAGAAACCTGTACGGTGAAACCTGCAAGAACTGTAGCACAACGAGGGTGAGTTGCCAACTCGTGAATAGAAAAACATCTACGCACAGAAATCGCATAAATAACGCAACCTAGGTCAATGATCATAATATATCCTCAAATATATGAATAACATGCAGCCTATAACAATGGCTAGGGTAATATCTAACCCGAGTGTGATCTCATGTGCCCGTGTCAGTGCCTCAGGTAGCAATATATCATATGAATGAGGTATGAATGCATGAAAACAGAATACATGTAAATGAAGAAACTGTTTTCATAAATTAGTGAGATTTCCTTTGTATTTTTAAAATGAGGTATTATAAATGAAATCAACATCAACAGTGTCTAGCATCGACACAAAACATAAATCTCAATGTCTCAAAACCTCAGGCTTCGGCTATCCGGACTGGCCTGTATCATCAAATCTTAGTACCTCAATATCTCGAAATCTCAATGTCTCAATCTCAATATCTAGGACGCCGTCAGTCCAGACCGGCCCCTACCATCCATCTCAAGACCACGACGGTATCCTCCGGATATCCGACGCGTCGGGTAAAATCACCGGTAGGTAGTCTCCCCCTGCCAGGCTCATCGTCATCACCACGAGCTTCTTACCCCGGGGTACTTTACCGGGTCCACCATGTACCCGAAACGGTTCATCCAACTCCTCGAATCGGGTCTCGAAATCCATCAGCAAACTCATGGTGGACGACTCATACATCATGGGAAAAACTGCGCTTTTTATTTAAAAAGAGAAAGAAGAAGTTTGTATATGTTTTGCGGTTTTCCCCAAATCCAGAAAATCTCATGGAAATCCGAATCCAAAACCTCAATAGCACGTAAAAAGTGAATATATGTATGAGAATCAATGAATGCGGCATAACAATGAATAATAGTATGCATGAAGTAGCAGGTAATAACTACAATGTCTAAACTAACATATAAGGCAAGTACACTAATATCATGTCTAAACTATTAGCTAACAGGCTATGTCAAGCAATAATATTTTCTAAGGTGTACGTGACATGGCAATTACCGATGAAGATGTGTGTAAGCCGGCAAGTAAGTGTACGTAGTACATACGCATCATCGGTAATGGTGCTGGTGTCCTAACCACAAGATATCAACAGTAGAATATGAAGCATAATATAAGCATGTGATGTGGAGCAAACAAAAATAATGAGTGGGAGCTGAATACTAGACGCAACGATAACTAATCTGCTTTAACCTAATATAAGTCCTACAATGGTGCCTTTTGAAATAACACGAATCGTGGGGTTTTGAAAATAGGGTCTACGGTGTTTTTAAGAAAAGATACGTTTTTTTTTGAAATATCCGTAGAATCCCTTGACTTGTCTTTTAAAATACGCACGATTCGTAAGCTTTGAAATAGGTAGAAACCGAATCTAATCTAACAACTAACTAAACTAAAGGGCTAAGCTGCAAGCTAGACTACAGGTAAGGAAACCGCCTAACATCTGAGTCGATACATATACATACCTGTATATATATTAGTCGGTGATCCCGCCTCAATAATATCATATCCGGTACCATATCTATAATCAGACATCCCAAGTCAAGAGTGCGGATCAATCATCAAGATATAGCTCGTACGTAAATCCGTCGTACGGCATCCTCAAATCTAGGTACGGGTCAATATCATATTCCTCACACTATTCCTCTGGTATCCTCTTTATCCAAGATCATAGTCTAGGGTACTGACCTATGTCTAGTACAATACTAATATCCTCAATATACTCATGATCTGACTACTGATCGACAATCTCGTGCAAACCGATATCGTCAGCACATATCATCATCAAGGGGTATACATCGCCCGATACGGCCTAATATCAATATCCTAGCATATCATGCCTCATATCACGATCACATGTCGACCATTTTATTTATAGCACTATTCACCCGTATCGCCGCCCCAAGATCCGCTATAACACCAGGACGTACCTCAAGTACGAATCCTGCCATATCACCGATATCACAACCACAAAACAAATCTCATTGACTCAGCTCAATCCCAAGTATCATTCTTAAATCCGTATGTGAACACATAGTTCCATACCCATGTGACACAACAATAAAGAATCCCATGAGCACATATAAATAGGAATGTATGCAAGTATGTATGTGTGTATGTGTAGTGCAACACTACCCTAGGGTTCGCGACACTAAAATAATCCAACACACCAATATCCATCCTAAACATCGTTATTAATCCCAAATAACATATAATAATTGTTGGTGTGTATACGCATCCGTATACACCACCACGGACCGTGGGGGTGCTATACGCCATCCACCCGACTTCTCCCCGTAGATATAAATCTACTCACCTGGTCCTCGCTTGCCGGTGCCGACGTCGCCACGCGCTTGCTTGTCGTCTCAAAGTCCACATGGGGTACCTACATATCATAACGCACCATATCGCATTAAAAACCGACTCATGACCAAAACGACGCACGAATCCCACATAGGTCAAAACCTATGGTTGCTTTCACAAATCAATCCAAAAACCCTCGATGTCGGTGTACAAACGCCAAACCATCGAGAAAAACCCAAACACACCCATTTATACATTCAAAAACACTAATTATAATATGAAATAGGTTGCAATTCACAAAAACCTCAAACTCACTTTAAAAGCTATTTTTCCGAAAATCTAGCAAGCAAAATTAACCGTTTTAGTACAAAACTCGATGTTTAAACAAATTTAGCGGCCACAATATCCACTAAATATCATAACTAAGTCATATAAACCATTTCTATAATTTATTCTCATAAATTTGCATAATTTCCAAAATCCTAGTTTGCAAAAATATCAATTTTTAACACCTTTTATAGCAAAATTCAAAATTCATCAATTAAGCTTGGTTTTGCATGATCTAAATTGCTAAACAACAAATTAAAATGTTAATAAAGTCATCAAAACCTTAATTAGATTTTAAATCACCCATTTGGAACCAAAAGCTAAAAACTAGTTTGCTTAAATAAAGCTAAATTGGATATTTTAATGTTACAATTAGCACTAAGCAACAAGATTACATTTTGCATGCCCTAAGATACAAAAATACATCACATAACCATGCACAATTGATCACCATTTAACTCCAAAACAAAACCTCACTTCAATTTCATAAACCCTAATCTTGAATTTGGACTTGAAATTTAAAATCTAAACTAAACCCTTCATTAACATAATTTGAAGTAATAACAAACAACTCAAAAAAAAGAACAAGATTTATACCTCATAACCATCTTGAGATCAACATGAAATCTAGACCTCCAAAATGAAATCCTTGCACCAAGATCCATGCATCTAAGGCTACACTAAAATGGGTAAGAACTAGATTTAGATTTTGGGATATTTTTGATGGGTATTTGATGAATTTTTTGAAGCAAAAGAGATGGAACAATGGGGGGGGGAAGAAAGAGGGCTGTTGGTGCAGGAATTTTCGGCCAGAAAGGGAGTGGGGGAGGAGAGAGAGGGAGGTGGAGAAAAATGGGGAGAAAAAGACAAAGTCTACACCCCCTTTTGACTTTCTTTCATTTCCCTTTTTCTTTTCTATTCTTTTCTTTATTGTGTGGAATGGAGTGGGGAAATGGGGGGGGGATGTGCTTCTAAATTCAGCCACATGGGGATGGGGGTGAGTGAGTGTAGGTGTGGGTGTGGGGGAAAAAGATAAATATTATACCCCAAACAACCATTTACACCAATTTCACCGAAAAAAGCCATTTTCTTCAATATTTTCTAAACCGTTTTGGCAAACGATTTCGTTTCAAAAACCACATGATAAAATTTTATTTAAAGTTTTATGATGCACAAAATTTGTTTCAACTCATTCCAATTTGTAATTTTCCCTAATTAAATGTATTAGTGACGGCTTAAAATAATAATAAAATAATTTTTTTCCAGAAAATTTGAAATTTCACCAGTGGCTCAATAAACACCAAATACTAGCAATTGCATAGCTAGAATATGTATATTTAATTTTTATAATAAGATATTTGTATTTTGACTTTTTACAGAAACCCCCTTATTTTACCGATTTTTCGAAATTTCACTGAAACGATTTTCAAAACGTTACAATCTTCCCCCCTTAAAAAAATTCGGTCCCCGAATTTAAATTCAAACTCCCCCCAAATACAAAAACATCTAAGCAAAACCATCAAGTCGTCGGGGCTCCGAAATCATAAGTACATAAAACGCATCATAGCGCAATACATGCGCATGAGTAATGAGCAGATAACTCAAAATCAAAACTCCGTCAAGCATCCCGTAATCATCGGAGTCACGGTAAAGACACAAATGTCAAATCCAATACAAAACCAATATGATATAACTCGAAACTATACATGTAAATATCAAATCTATATATGTAAATATCTGAAGGAAATGAATGCCAAATATATTCAGGTACTGTCCTCTGACTAGTCCTGCCCAGTACGAAAACACATAGCAAATATCATAAAAACGTTCTGCTCTATAGGAAAAATCAATCCCAAATACGCGTATGAATACTACGTGCGTCTGGTGCGCACGGAAATCAAAATCCATATACGTGCCATACAAGTGCACAGAAACAAGATCTAAGTGCATTGGGTGTGCACAAAGCATCTGTCGTAGGCAACGTGTGTGCTTGACAGCAAAATCAGGTGCATCTGACATGCACGAAGAATCTCGATTTAGTGCATCTGGTGTGCACCAAAATCGCACCTCAAAACATGCGCCCAACATGCGTGAAAATCCAAATCAGGTGCATCCATCGTGAACGAAATCATGAAATCCAATATCAAGTGCCGAATACGCGCAAAATCCAATCAGGTGCACAAGGTGCACAAAACAAATATCGCACATCACCATCGAAATCGAAGTCCAGTGCATCTAAATGCACAACATACGTAACACTGCACTGCAAGCATATATGAACTATACCGAGTGCAAAAACCAAATCGTGTGCGTATATACGAACAAATCAACTCAACTGTATGAAATCCATATAATCACAAACATGAGAAATCAAGGCACGAAAACTATCTCAAGTGCAACAACTGTGCAAAAATCGTGAATACTCAGTAGGTGCAATCATGGCGCATGGAAACAAATATCACGAAACTCCATCATCAAAATCAATAATGCAAATAGACCGCCCAAAATACAGAAATCACATATGGCGGAATAGTCCCGCTCAAGCACGTCCTCAAGAATCTCTGGCCAACTGTCGTGGTCACTCATACCATGTCTCGTCGATGATCCTGAAATCTGGCCTGCTGGTGTGCGTATCATGACCACTCGTGGGTCAAAGTCTTCTCGTAATTCATTCCAGAAAGGTCCTGTCGAGGTCTCTCCCAAATCTCGCCTCTGCCAAACTGTCCGAAAGTCATCGTCCCTTACTAGATCTATTCTCGTTCCTGAACGGCTACATACTCATCGCGACTCCTTCTGGAAGGTATATCCAAGTACAATGCCTCGGCATGCGTACCGCATCTCTGATGTCGGCTGAGTGGAACGTCGTCTCATCAAGATCTCGTACGAATCTTACTCCACTTTTCCCTAACGTCGACTGTTTCGGACTCGTCTCATCGTGGCTGCATGGACTGAGCTCCAACGGCTATCCTCGTATCGGGAGTCTCCCAAGAAATGCATCTCACCACCTAGCATCCGAATTAAGTCGAGCCATCCGATCGAGTCATCAAAACCTCATAATCCCCCAAGAGCTCAACATCTTGGGTATAGTTTAATAGTATCGAGTACATACCACAGCATCGGTGGTCCAGCCGTAGAAGGGCAAACCCAAGCCTCACTAATGGCGCCGTAGAACTGCCGCAAACCTGAAGGTTCAAAGGCTTTCACACGGTCATTAAGTCGAGTTAGGGTTTCATTCTTCTAGAGGGTCCATAGAATTACCTACATGTCTTTCCGAATACTTTAAACCTGGAATAATAGGTTTCCAACATTCGATCGTCTCTTTCGACTCTCTACGTCTCCGCGTGAAGTCGTCTCTAGCTGGAACCAATCTATCTGATGACCTTGCATCGGGGTAGGCGAACGAACCACCTGTCCTAGTCATTCATCCTTGGGTGACTAGCGACCTTCTATCATCTCTTAGTACAACTCGTACTGCAATAGCTCCAACATCTAGGGCGATATCCCGTCGTCCGCAGCAATACTGGCTCGCTCGTCTGCACGCTGAACGGTGCCTCAATCATCAGGAGTAAGCAATACTTCAATGGTCATCAAAATCTGGCTGGCCTCTATCAGTGGCTCAATCCTCTAGTGCAAATCGGCACGTCCGAGTAATCTTATACAGCAATTCACTCAACGCTCGTGGCGCGAAGACACAATGAAAAGACACAATTCTGCAATCGTGTGTCGCCGGAATCATGCCCTGGTCAGTCCTCGTTCTTGACGAGCTCATGCTGACCGCAACTCTAGCCGTTCTCCCTGCCCGTAATCGTGGCAGCAAAACCATAACTGGTACCGATGAGGCTAAATCAGGAATGGATATAATACTGAACAAAGAAATGTACATCCTAAGGCTTCTTAAGTGGAGTAGTGTATCGTAAGTATGCCGCGGAACATACCCACGGTACGTCACTCTACTTTAGTCACCTATTCCATCAACCAAGGGTCATCCTACGCTCCGAAGGTAAAACCTAAGGCTCTGATACCAACTTTGTCACGTCCCGAAAAGATGGAACATGACCGGCACTTAAACTACGAGACGTCTCGAGGCGTACGTAATCTAAGTAAGCCGAATACCCAGAAATCCAAACTAAGAAAAGTAGTAGAGTGACGGAAAACCAATTTAAATCAAGTAGTTTTAATAGCATAAGCCGAATTATGCGTTTTTAAAAACATCAAATATTTCCTGAAAATTTCGGCAGAGTCTCCTTTGTAAATACTGCCCCCCAAACGGGATACAACATAAATAGTATACGAAATCAATAAAAAGGCATCCCCAAGCGGGAGCTAGCTCTTCGTCAATCGACGGTCACAACCACACAAGCAATATAATATACAACGCCAAGGGCGAGGATCAAAACTTAAAAGGAACTCAAAACAACAAGAAATACACAGAAATACAACGCGCGACTCTAAGGTCGAAAGAATAACCTCACTGGTCTCTATCTCAAAAATAAATACATGTTTGGTTGATGGAACTTCTAGATACAACAGAATAATGATATACAAGATATAATGATGAGTGTGATACAAATAAACCCACCTACTAGCAAGTCACCCGGAAATGGAAATAGTGCCAGCAAAGCCGTAAAGAAATCTGTACGGCGAAACCTGCAAGAACTGTGGCACAACGAGGGTGAGTTGCCAACTCGTGAATAGAAAAACATCTACGCACAGAAATCGCATAAATAACGCAACCTAGGTCAATGATCATAATATATCCTCAAATATATGAATAACATGCAGCCTATAACAATGGCTAGGGTAATATCTAACCCGAGTGTGATCTCATGTGCCCGTGTCAGTGCCTCAGGTAGCAATATATCATATGAATGAGGTATGAATGCATGAAAACAGAATACATGTAAATGAAGAAACTGTTTTCATAAATTAGTAAGATTTCCTTTGTATTTTTAAAATGAGGTATTATAAATGAAATCAGCATCAACAGTGTCTAGCAACGACACAAAACATAAATCTCAATGTCTCAAAACCTCAGGCTCCGGCTATCCGGACTGGCCTGTATCATCAAATCTCAGTACCTCAATATCTCGAAATCTCAATGTCTCAATCTCAATATTTAGGGCACCGTCAGTCCAGACCGGCCCCTACCATCCATCTCAAGACCACGACGGTATCCTCCGGATATCCGACGCGTCGGGTAAAATCACCGGTAGGTAGTCTCTCCCTACCAGGCTCATCGTCATCACCACAAGCTTCTTGCCCCGGGGTACCTTACCGGGTCCACCATGTACCCGAAATGGTTCATCCAACTCCTCGAATCGGGTCTCGAAATCCATCAGCAAACTCATGGTGGACGACTCATACATCATGGGAAAAACCGCGCTTTTTATTTAAAAAGAGAAAGAAGAAGTTTGTATATGTTTTGCGGTTTTCCCCAAATCCAGAAAATCTCATGGAAATCCGAATCCAAAACCTCAATAGCACGTAAAAAGTGAATATAAGTATGAGAATCCATGAATGCGGTATAACAATGAATAATAGTATGCATGAAGTAGCAGGTAATAACTACAATGTCTAAACTAACATATAAGGCAAGTACACTAATATCATGTCTAAACTATTAGCTAACAGGCTATGTCAAGCAATAATATTTTCTAAGGTGTACGTGACATGGCAATTACCGATGAAGATGTGTGTGAGCCGGCAAGTAAGTGTACATGGTACATATGCATCATCGGTAATGGTGCTGGTGTCCTAACCACAAGATATCAACAGTAGAATATGAAGCATAATATAAGCATGTGATGCGGAGCAAACAACAATAATGAGCGGGAGCAGAATACTAGACGCAACGATAACTAATCTGCTTTAACCTAATATAAGTCCTACAATGGTGCCTTTTGAAATAACACGAATCGTGGGGTTTTGAAAATAGGGGCTACGGTGTTTTTAAGAAAAGATACGTTTTTTTTGAAATATCCGTAGAATCCCTTGACTTGTCTTTTAAAATACGCATGATTCGTAAGCTTTGAAATAGGTAGGAACCGAATCTAATCTAACAACTAACTAAACTAAAGGGCTAAGCTGCAAGCTAGACTACAGGTAAGGAAACCGCCTAACATCTGAGTCGATACATATACATACCTGTATGTATATTAGTCGGTGATCCCGCCTCAATAATATCATATCCGATACCATATCTATAATCAGACATCCCAAGTCAAGAGTGCGGATCAATCATCAAGATATAACTCGTACGTAAATCCGTCGTACGGCATCCCCAAATCTGGGTACGGGTCAATATCATATTCCTCACACTATTCCTCTGGTATCCTCTTTATCCAAGATCATAGTCTAGGGTATTGACCTATGTCTAGTACAATACTAATATCCTCAATATACTCATGATCTGACTACTGATTGACAATCTCGTGCAAACCGATATCGTCAGCACATATCATCATCAAGGGGTATACATCGCCCGATACGGCCTAATATCAATATCCTAGCATATCATGCCTCATATCACGATCACATGTCGACCATTTTATTTATAGCACTATTCACCCGTATCGCCGCCCCAAGATCCGCTATAACACCAGGACGTACCTCAAGTATGAATCCTGCCATATCACCGATATCACAACCACAAAACAAATCTCATTGACTCAGCTCAATCCCAAGTATCATTCTTAAATCCGTATGTGAACACATAGTTCCATACCCATGTGACACATAACAATAAAGAATCCCATGAGCACATATAAATAGGAATGTATGCAAGTATGTATGTGTGTATGTGTAGTGCAACACTACTCTAGGGTTCGCGACACTAAAATAATCCAACACACCAATATCCATCCTAAACATCGTTATTAATCCCAAATAACATATAATAATTGTTGGTGTGTATACGCATCCGTATACACCACCACGGACCGCGGGGGTGCTATACGCCATCCACCCGACTTCTTCCCGTAGATATAAATCTACTCTCCTGGTCCTCGCTCGCCGGTGCCGACATCGCCACGCGTTTGCTTGTCGTCTCGAAGTCCATATGGGGTACCTACATATCATAACGCACCATATCGTATTAAAAACCGACTCATGACCAAAACGACGCACGAATCCCACATAGGTCAAAACCTATGGTTGCTTTCACAAATCAATCCAAAAACCCTCGATGTCGGTGTACAAACGCCAAACCATCGAGAAAAACCCAAACACACCCATTTATACATTCAAAAACACTAATTATAATATGAAATAGGTTGCAATTCACAAAAACCTCAAACTCACTTTAAAAGCTATTTTTCCGAAAATCTAGCAAGCAAAATTAACTGTTTTAGTACAAAACTCGATGTTTAAACAAATTTAGCGGCCACAATATCCATTAAATATCATAACTAAGTCATATAAACCATTTCTATAATTTATTCTCATAAGTTTGCATAATTTCCAAAATCCTAGTTTGCAAAAATATCAATTTTTAACACCTTTTATAACAAAATTCAAAATTCATCAATTAAGCTTGGTTTTGCATGATCTAAATTGCTAAACAACAAATTAAAATGTTAATAAAGTCATCAAAACCTTAATTAGATTTTAAATCACCCATTTGGAACCAAAAGCTAAAAACTAGTTTGCTTAAATAAAGCTAAATTGGATATTTTAATGTTACAATTAGCACTAAGCAACAAGATTACATTTTGCATGCCCTAAGATACAAAAATACATCACATAACCATGCACAATTGATCACCATTTAACTCCAAAACAAAACCTCACTTCAATTTCATAAACCCTAATCTTGAATTTGGACTTGAAATTTAAAATCTAAACTAAACCCTTCATTAACATAATTTGAAGTAATAACAAACAACTCAAAAAAAAGAACAAGATTTATACCTCATAACCATCTTGAGATCAACATGAAATCTAGACCTCCAAAATGAAATCCTTGCACCAAGATCCATGCATCTAAGGCTACACTAAAATGGGTAAGAACTAGATTTAGATTTTGGGATTTTTTTGATGGGTATTTGATGAATTTTTTGAAGAAAAAGAGATGGAACAATGGGGGGGAGAAAGAGGGTTGTTGGTGCAGGAATTTTCGGCCAGAAAGGGAGTGGGTGAGGAGAGAGAGGGAGGTGGAGAAAAATGGGGAGAAAAAGACAAAGTCTACACCCCCTTTTGACTTTCTTTCATTTCCCTTTTTCTTTTCTTTTCTTTTCTTTTTTGTGTGGAATGGAGTGGGAAAATGGGGGGGGGGGATGTGCTGCTGAATTCAGCCACATGGGGATGGGGGTGAGTGAGTGTGGGTGTGGGTGTGGGGGAAAAAGATAAATATTATACCCCAAACAACCATTTACACTAATTTCACCGAAAAAGCCTTTTTCTTCGATATTTTCTAAACCGTTTTGGCAAACGATTTCGTTTCAAAAACCATATGATAAAATTTTATTTAAAGTTTTATGATGCACAAAATTTGTTTCAACTCATTCCAATTTGTAATTTTCCCTAATTAAATGTATTAGTGACGGCTTAAAATAATAATAAAATATTTTTTTTCCAGAAAATTTGAAATTTCACCAGTGGCTCAATAAACACCAAATACTAGCAATTACATAGCTAGAATATGTATATTCAATTTTTATAATAAGATATTTGTATTTTGACTTTTTACAGAAAACCCTCTTATTTTACCGATTTTTCGAAATTTCACCGAAACGATTTTCAAAACGTTACAGTAATATTCTTTTATTGGGGCACTTCCGGGTTGAGGAAGATGTCACCGTTGATGTATATTATTTACTTTGGATAGACCCAAGGAGGGGAGCACATGTAACAGGGTTCTAGGGTCCAGTGGGAGACCATCTCGAGGAGTCAAGTCTGGGTCTCCTAACCCTAGAATTGGTAAGGTTGCTTGCCGCTCTCGTAGGGGTCTAGGGGTGTGGGATTGGCTATTCATCACGACCATGGAATCCGTGTTTTATACTGGCTCGTATTAAAAACACGGTCGTCCTAGTATATCCAATATTTCATATGATACTTTCTGCTGCGTTATCTGTGATGTGATCATGTGATATGTTCAGATAGATATTATATATAGTATATATATGATATATTATATAGACGTTGCTTATGTTTTACACCCGCACTAGCCCTGCCTCGTTCTGGCGCTAGTTACCTAACCTAACGGTGCAGACAGGACATCGAGGCGAATGCGGATGGCATAAGCGTACGTTATATTTATCTGTGATGTTTAGATGGACTTAAATGATGGGATATTCATTAATGAGATTAATGAAAGAAAATAAACCTAATTGATGTTGTGGAATCGAATTTCAAAATAAAACAGGTAGCTACAGTTCTTGCTTTGCATCGCGGTGTTCATTGTAGAACATCCTGCACCTTATTCGATGAGGAAAGGACTGAGATCCCTTCACCGGGAGTGACTCCTTTAGCAATAACTGGCAGATGCTACACACTCGGTTTATCTTTCGATTGCTTCTATAGTTTCTGCTTTGCACAGTGATATATATGATATATCCCGTGTTAGTTATATGTATGCCCTAGAGGCCATTACTATACATAGGATGTATATTGTAGTGGATGCTTGGACATATATAGGGAGGACTTTCTTGCTCGACATGATAGTATGCTATCTTGTTGATCTTTACCTTAACGTGTACACTGGTTTACATGTTGGTAAAGCCCTTAGGATGTGTACTTGACTACCTGGACTATGATGCGGATCATACTAGTGGGGACAGGGTAGTCCATAAGTACATCCTTCAAAGTCCCTAGTCGTGGGTATATCGAGACGGGGCATCGATATACCAGAGTAGACTAGCGTATACCTTCTCGACCCATACAGATGGGCGATGGATGATCCCATATCCATTGGTGTTTGACATCAGAGATGATATACGGGTGCTCAGTGGAGACTGGGTACACTGGACGGACTCGCCGAGAACTCCCAGATGGTATTATATCTTACGTCAGATGGCAGTTCTCTGGTGACACTGGTACAGAGTAGTCTGTTGACCCGAGATCGTCATAGAGTCTTGTGTGGTTCCCACTGTGCTTTGATTTCCACCTTACCACGTCCAAGAGGGCGTGCAAAACGGTGGTTTTTGGGTACAGTCCCGAATCACATGGAGGCAATGAGCGATAGGAGGGGATTCGTCTATCCCGGTATAGGGGGTTGATGTTGCGCTGTGTTCGATTGGTTATAACCGGAAATCCCTGGCCAGGGTTGCTGAGATTTACTGGTAAGTGTTACCTGTAGTTTCTCGAAATGTTATAGACCTCATATCGACACGACTTATCGAGCTATTGGGGTCTGACGTTTACCGCCTCTAGGCGAGATATGCGACATATCAGACGACGAGACCGGACTGTACGGTAAGTGTTACTGGTTGGATTCACAGGAGTGTGAGCTGGCTTGCTCGTCGATCTTCTGATCGTTCAATACCCGGGTGGCCGTTACGTTTAGCAGACCGCTTGCGGCTTGTGGGTGTTTGATATGATCATCACCTGCTGCCGGCGTATTGACGAGTCTTTAGAGTCCTACACAGAGGTTTCCTGGCTCAAGCGAAACGAAATAGGAGCGCATATGAGATATGTGCGGGACCGAGAATAATGCGTGTATGTGATACCGTATTCCATTCTCGCGATGAATGTATCGAATGGTAGTATGTGATATAACCTAGTTGTCGAATCAAGGATTGATTCGATAAGCCGATACCTAGGATACTAGTCGGTTATATGCGATATGACCGGATCGTTAAATCAAGTGTTGATTTAATGATTTAATGTATAATTATATATTTGATATATTACTTTGCATTAACTAGTATTGGTTCACTTCAAATTGATTTTCTCACTTGAATATCACAAGTTGTATATGTGATATACTTTTGTGCACTTGATTGTATCATGTTTGATGATACATGTTTACTTGGTTAAGTGTAAAGAATTAAACCATGGTTAAGTTAATGATTAGGGTTTTCTTTTTCTTATTTATTTATTTATTTATTTATTTTGGAAAAGATAAGAAATGAAATGGTTGCTTGTTTTGTTTTTCTTTGAAGCTTCTTGAAGCTTTGACTAAAGTGACCATTTTGTCTCATACTTAACCCTAACCATTCCACTTAACCTTAGTACATTCTCTACACCTAACCAAGGTTAGAAAATGATAAGTGTTTATTTTATTTTCTATTTTTTGAATAAAACTTTGTAGGGTTCCTAGGCACACTATAGAGGTCTCACAAGGCATCAACCATGCCAATATAAAAATTTATGGGTGCCGAGAAACCCTAATACGGATCTTAGACTAGAATTCTAGGCGAAAAACGATTCAAGTTAACAACTTAACTAAAGTTCGGAAGTTACAACCTTTGTAGATCCGGATATCCACTTTCTTAGCTCTACGTAGTCGTCCTCTCACTGTCCTTTTCGAATCCTAGACTCATTCGTCGGCTTCATCGGGAAAACGAGCGGAATAGGTCGTCGGCTTCGTGCCGAAGATGATCTACGTCGAGGTTGCACAAGTTCAAGCTCCAACTTCACCAAGTTGTGAAACTTGTGAAGAAAACACCCAAAACAACTTGGCAAGAGGTAGAGGGTGAAGAAATAGGAGATGGGTTCACTTTAGAATTGGATTTCTCACTTTGGATCTCAAGTTGCCATTGATGGCATCAAAGTTTCTTTCTTGAAGATGAAGAAGAAGAAGTAGATAGAATATGATAAGTGTTGTGAAAAAACAATAATAAAATCAACACTTATCATCTTCTAACCTAGGTTAAGTGTAGAGAATAAACCATGGTCAAATGAGAATGGTTAGGGTTAAGGATGATGACAAAATAGTCACTTTAGTCAAAGCTTCATGAAGCTTCATCAAGCTTCATGAAAGAAACCATTTTGTTATCATATATATTTATTTATCAAAAAGAATAGATAAATAAATAAGTAAATAAATAAAAACCCTAACTATTATCATAACCATGGTTTAAGTCTTAACACAACACCAAACTACATGTATCATCAAACATGACACAAAGTAGTGCACAAAAGTATATCATATATACTTCTTGCACATCGAGTGAGAAAATCCATATAAAGTGAACCAATACTAGCTAATGCAAAGTAATATATCAAATATATAATTATACATTAAATCATTAAATCAATACTTGATTTAACGATCCGGTCATATCGCATATAACCGACTAGTATCCAATGTATCTGCTTATCGAAACAATGATTCGATAACTAGGTCATATCGAATATAACCAATCGAAACATTTATCGCGAGAATGAAATGCGGTATCACATACACGCATTATTCTCGGTCCTGCACATATCTCATATGCGCTCCTATTTCGTTTCGCTTGAGCCAGGAAACCTCTGTGTAGGACTCTAAAGACTCGTCAATACGCCGGTAGCAGATGATGATCATATCAAGCACCCACAAGCCGCAAGCGGTCTGCTAAACATAATGGCCATCCGGGTATTGAGCGATCAGAAGATCCACGAACTAGCCCGCTCACACTCCTGTGAATCCAACTAGTAACACTTACCGTACAGTCCGGTCTATTCTTCTGATATGTCGCATATCAAGTCTAGGGGTGGTATACGTCAGACCCCAATAACCGATAAGTCGTGCCGATGTGAGGCTCATAACGGGTCGAGAAACTACTGGTAACACTTACCAGCAAATCTCTGATCAGCCCTGGCCAGGGACTTCCCTGTTACGGCCAATCGAGCACAGCGCAACATCAACCCCCAATACCGGGAGAGACGAAACCCCTCCTATCGCTCATTGCCTCCATGTGACTCGGGACTGTACCCAAAGACCACCGTTTTGCACGCCCTCATGGACGTGGTAAGGTGGAGATCAAAGCACAGTGGGAATCACACAAGACTCTATGACGATCTCGGGTCTACAGACTAACCTGTACAAGTGTCACCTGAGAACTGCCATCTGACGTGAGGTATAATACCATCTGGGAGTTCTCGGCGAGTCCGTCCAGTGTACCCAGTCTCCACTGAGCACCCGTATACCATCTCTGATGTCAAACACCAATGGATATGGGATCATCCATCGCCCATCTCATGGGTCGAGAAGCGTATACGCTAGTCTACACTGGTATATCGATGCCCTGTCTCGATACACCCACGACTAGGGACCTTGAAGGATCTACTTATGGACTACCATGTCCCCACTAGTATGATCTGCATCATAGTCCAGGTAGTCAAGTACACATCCTAAGGGCTTTATCAACATGTAACTATAAGGCAGTTTAAAGAGACAAGTGTACATGTTAAGATAAAGAGTAACCAGATAGCATACTATCATATCGAGCAAGAAAGTCATCTCTATATATGTCCAAGCATCCAATATAATATACATCATCTGTACAATACTGGCCTCTAGGGCATACATACAACTAACAATCTCCCACTTGCACTAGGGCCAGCTGCTGTAGTATCGCATGCCGAGCATCCCGAAGAGTCTCTCAAACTGTATCTGGAGAATGGCCTTCGTGAGTGGATCCGCCGTGTTGTTCTTCGTGTCAACCCTCCTGACCTCGATCTCCCGGCGATCAACTATCTCCCGGATCTGGTGATACCGCCTCAGAATATGCCTGGATCGCTGATGGGACCTGGGTTCCTTGGCCAAAGCCACCGCTCCATTGTTATCGCAATACAAAGGTATTGGATGCTCAATGGATGGAACCACTCCAAGTTCAGTAATGAACTTCTTGATCCAGACAGCCTCTTTGGCAATATCGTTGGCAGCGATGTATTCAGCCTCCATCGTCGAGTCTGCCACGGTTTCCTGCTTGGAACTCTTCCAGCTAACCGCCCCTCCGTAAAGGGTAAAGACAAAGCCCGACTGCGACTTAGAGTCGTCCTTATCACTCTGGAAGCTCGAATCGGTAAAGGACTCCACTTGGAGTTCTCCGTTACCATACACCAAGAACATATCTCTAGTCCTTCGTAAGTACTTGAGAATGCTCTTCACAGCTGTCCAGTGACTCTCTCCAGGATCAGCTTGATACCTGCTCACTACACTTAGTGAGTATGCTACATCGGGTCTGGTACATAGCATCGCATACATGATAGAGCCTACTGCCGAAGCATAGGGTATCCCTTGCATGCGAGCTCTCTCCAAATCAGTCTTGGGAGACATCTCTTTGGAGAGAGTGACTCCAGAGATCGTGGGCAAGTTCCCACGCTTGGACTCTTCCATACTAAACCTCTTTAGTATGGTGTCAATGTATCTGGATTGGGACAATCCCAAAATCCGTTTGGATCTATCTCTATAGATCCTAATCCCCAATATGCAGGAGGCATCACCAAGATCTTTCATTGAGAATCTTTGTGATAAGAAGAGCTTGACCGATTGCAGCATAGGAATATCATTTCTTATTAAGAGTATGTCGTCCACGTACAATACGAGGAAGACAACCTTACTCTCTGCCACCTTCTTGTAGATACAAGGTTCATCTGGATTTTTGACGAAATCAAACTCTTTGATAACGACGTCAAAGCAGATGTTCCAACTCCGCGATGCTTGCTTTAATCCATAAATGGATTTAAGCAGCTTGCACACCTTTCCGCTGCTCCCACTGTCTACGAAGCCCTCTGGCTGAGTCATGTACACGCACTCTTCTAAATCACCGTTTAGAAAGGCGGTCTTAACATCCATTTGCCAGATTTCGTAATCATGATATGCAGCGATGGCAAGCATGATCCGGATGGATTTAAGCATAGCCACTGGAGAAAAGGTCTCGTCATAGTCCACACCTGGTCTTTGACGAAAACCCTTTGCTACAATTCTAGCTTTGAAAGTCTCCACTTTCCCATCTACACCAAGTTTCTTCTTGAAGATCCACTTGCTCCCAATGGGTTTTACCCCTTCAGGAGCAACGTCCAAAGTCCATACTTTGTTGGTGCACATGGATTCCATCTCGGACCGCATAGCATCCAGCCATTTCACTGAGTCCAACTCGTGATGGCCTGCTCGAAGCTAGTTGGGTCATCATCCTCCATGATGCAATCCTCGCTCCCACCGTCCATGAGAAAACCGTAGTATCTCTCAGGTTGGCGAGGAACCCTACTAGATCGGTGGAGTGGCTGGGGTTCATCGGGAACTACGGAATCCTGTGGTTCCACCAGATCTTCTGTTGTAGCTTCTGCAGCTGGAACTTCTTCCAGTTCTACCTCATGACCACTAATCTCTTTTTCAAGAAATTTTTTTCCTAAAAAGGTGGCATGCCGAGAAACAAACACTCTTTGTTCCTCAGGGTGGTAGAAGATATACCCTTGAGAATTCTTGGGATATCCTACAAATTTGCATAGAACAGACCGTGCCTCGAGTTTGTCCGGATTTTGTCGTTTGACATAGGCTGGACAACCCCATATCTTAACATAGTTAAGACATGGTCTCTTCCCTTTCCATATCTCATATGGAGTGGTAGGCACAGATTTGGTGGGGACCATATTCAATAGATGTATGGCTGTCTCAAGCGCATACCCCCAGAAGGAAATAGGTAACTCAGCTGTGCTCATCATAGAGCGCACCATATCTAATAAGGTGCGGTTCCTCCGTTCTGATACACCGTTGTGCTGTGGTGTATATGGAGGAGTCAGCTGAGAGAGAATCCCATTCTTTTTTAGGAAGTCTAGGAATTCATTGCTCAAGTATTCACCTCCTCGATCAGATTGAAGGATTTTAATACTTTTTCCGGTTTGGTTTTCGACTTCTTATTTATATTCTCTAAATTTCTCAAAAGCTTCAGACTTGTGTCTTATTAAGTACACATGTCCGTATCTTGAGAGATCGTCAGTGAATGTAATGAAGTACGAAGAACCATCCCTGGCATGTGTAGACATGGGACTACATACATCACTATGTATTAGTCCCAAGAGTTCGGTAACTCTTTCTCTGTGTCCCGTAAACGGAGTTTTGGTCATCTTGCCTTTGAGACATGACTGGCAAGTGTCATAAGATGAAAATTCGAATGGTTTCAAATATCCATCGTTATGCAACTTAGCCAGTCGTGTCGCATTGATGTGACCCAGTCTACAATGCCACAAGAAGGATTCATTCAGTTCTGAACTCTTCCTCTTGTGTGTGTTTGTTATGCTCAGAACTGTTGATTGATTCAGAACATAAATGCCATTGCACAACGTGCCTGATCCAACCAACTTTTGGTTACGGAAAATGTTCATAACATTGTCCTGTAATACAAAATTATATCCCTCTTTACTTAATAAAGAAACCGATATAATGTTGCATATCAGGTTCGGCATGTAATAGCATTCGTTCAGAACCAATGTATTACCAGTTGGTAATACAAGGTGATATTCCCCGACAGTCTTAGCTGCAACAATTGCACCATTTCCAACTCTAATCTCTTTATCACCTTCTCCAAGTTCTCTACCTTTCCTGAGCCCATGTAACTGATTACATATATGGGATCCTGACCCGGTATCTAATACCCAGGACGTAGAGCAAATGGAGAAACAGTTCTCAGTAACGAACACACCCGAAGAAAATGCATCAACATGTACTTTCTTCATTCGGGTGGCATGGGAATCCTGGCATTCCCCTATATCCTGTTCATTCCTATAACTCTTACAAGAAAGAACGGAACCAACGTTCCCCAGCACAGTATAACATGCGGGTTCGGTCAATACATCCGTATTATTATCTTCATTAGGGCATGAAATGGTCTCTACCTGGAGAGAGAGAGAAGAAAACACTTTAGCGTATGCTCGTGCAAGATCAGATTGGTTATTATCTTATCTAATCAAGATGGCTCCCACTGCTTTTTATCAAATCTTCCTTCAAACCCTAAAAGGAAAGACTAGCCGGGATTAATTACACACTACAAGTTCGCCAATCTTTCAGCCAGGCCAGTGTCGGTACTTTGAGGGAGGTCCCCTGTGCTTTCGCACGAACCTAATTAATGTAAACCTCGTTTTCCCAGAGGCGTAACCCCGTTAACACCTTTCTAGACACCTACTTGATCAGCTAATTGCAATGTGTAAAACTCTCCCAGGAGTAACTCTTACTCGCAGTGGGTATCGGGATCCAACTATCTCATAGAAGGTATGCAATCTCATTGCAAATTTCAACACTTGAAATTCCCGATAATACTTTTGCCCCTAGCGTGCTATGACCTTGACGAAAGCCAACAAACCACAGCCCGCTAGTCAAGTTCAACCCATACATTTCTTGACTGAATTAAACCCACCCGCACGAACCTTGACGAAAACCAACAAAGCCATACGACTACCCTAATCCAGTCGCATCATATGCAGCAGATAAACAGCACATAGCTACCGCACACTACACCTTGACGAAAGCCAACAAATGCAGCACGAATACTATATGTAACTTATCTGAAATGACGGAGGGCTACGCAGGTTTTTCTGAAAACCTATTGCGTAATAAACTCGATATCGTTGTAGAATCAAATGAAGTTTTGAAATGGAGTGATTTTGAGGCTTTTCTAGGTTTGCTAAAGGGGTCACTCCTGGTGAAGGGATCGTCGGCCCTTTCCTCGTCGAATGAGGTGCGGGATATATCATATATATCACTGTGCAAAGCAAAAACTCTTAAAAGCAATCAATAACCAAACCGAGTGTGTAGCATCTACCAGTTATTGCTAAAGGAGTCACTCCCGGTGAAGGGATCTCGGTCCTTTCCTCATCGAATAAGGTGCGGGATATATCATATATATCGCTGTGCAAAGCAAGAACTGTAGCTACCTGTTTTATTTAAAATTTGATTCTACAACATCTTAGGTTTCTTTTCTTTCATTAATCACATTAATGAAGTCCCATCATTTAAGTACCTAAACATCACAGATAAATACGACGTACACTTATGCCATCCGCATTCGCCTCGATGTCCCCTCGTGCACCGTTAGGTTAGGTAACTAACGGCAGAGCGGGGCAGGGCTAGTACGGGTGTAAAACATAAGTAACGTCTATATAATATATCATATATACTATATACTGTATCCATCACAGAACATATGAAACATTGGATATACTAGGACGTCCGTGTTTTCAATACGAGCTAGTATAAAACACGGATTCCACGGTCGTGATGAATAGCCAATCCCACACCCCTAGACCCCTACGAGAGCGGCAAGCAACCCTGCCAATTCTAGGGTTAGGAGACCCGGACTCGACTCCTCGAGTTGGTCTCCCACTGGACCCCAGAACCCGGTTACTTGTGCTCCCCTCCTTGGGTCTATCCTAATGCGGAAAAGTAAATAATATACAAAAGGTGACAACTTCCGCTACCTGGAAGTGCCCCAAATAAAAGAATATTACATACAAGTTTTTACATGAATGTAAATGAAAAACACTCATCTCACAAAAAAAACCCTCGGCTATTCAAACACGACGATCCAATATAACATATCCAGCAACACATAACATCACATGTCATCAACGTAAGTAAGTATGCATACCCCAATTGTCGTTGACGTATAGCAACGAAACCGGCGATATGAACATACTACACTTACGGTCACAGAAAAGAAAGTGTAAAACTACAACAATTGGAATCCGCAACCTCTTTAGACATCATATGCCTAACAGTTATAAACCCCGCATTTTAGTCCCATTATCGAAAACTCTTTTCGATATCAAGTGAAACTAAACCGCTAGATTTATAACATTCATTCAGTTATCTCATAACTGTTTGTGAATTCCAATAATTGTATCACATTCCAGATAAACAGAAAATGTTAAACTTTCCGATCGAACATTCGAATACCCAAGTTTTCCCGATACAGCTCAACACATGAAATAAGTCTAACAACATTCAGTTCGTGCCTCAGTACCAACGGTCCAGCCGTAGAAGGGTCAAGCCAACGTCTCACATGTGGCACGCCATACTGCCCCAAACCCGAAGGTTCAAAGGGCAGTTCAAGACGGTCACATAATCGAGTTAAGGTTTGTTGTCTTCTAGAGGGTCCATCGCGTTACTTGCACTACTTAGAACGTCGTTAAACTACGGAAAAATCCAACACTTGGAAATTTCCCGACAGGGGAAAAATTGGGTATTTATATCCGGTCGAACCTTTTAACATATTCTAAAATTTATCCAGAAAGCCACATAGACAAAATCTGATACTCCGATCGAAACACCGAATCCCCAAAACAATCCCAGAAAATTCAACTCTTGAATAAATATTAAAAATTCCCAGAAAATCCAGCACTGCAAAGTAAGAATTACTGTGTGAAAATTTTTGAACAGTGGGGCCGTACGGCCGCGGAACCGCCGCACGAGCCATGCTCGTGCCGCGGAACCGCGGCAGTTTAATTGAATTATACCATCGAATTTCACAGTAAATCTTACAATCTCCTGCTGATTTCTCTGCATATTTTTAATATGGAAAAAACCCCATTTTTGGAAAAAGTCCAGAGAGCTCATGGGTTTTAGGGTTTCGGGTTCGTTCGGACTTCAAACTCCGTCTAGACTTCGCCTAAGGCTCTAGCTTGGCTCTGATACCACTGTAGGGTTCCTAGGCACACTATAGAGGTCTCACAAGGCATCAACCATGCCAATATAAAAATTTATGGGTGCCGAGAAACCCTAATACGGATCTTAGACTAGAATTCTAGGCGAAAAACGATTCAAGTTAACAACTTAACTAAAGTTCGGAAGTTACAACCTTTGTAGATCCGGATATCCACTTCCTTAGCTCCACGTAGTCGTCCTCTCGCTGTCCTTTTCGAATCCTAGACTCATTCGTCGGCTTCATCGGGAAAACGAGCTGAATAGGTCGTCGGCTTCGTGCCGAAGATGATCTACGTCGAGGTTGCACAAGTTCAAGCTCCAACTTCACCAAGTTGTGAAACTTGTGAAGAAAACACCCAAAACAACATGGCAAGAGGTAGAGGGTGAAGAAATAGGAGATGGGTGTAGGGTTCCTAGGCACCCTAATGAGGTCTCACAAGGCATCAACCATGCCAATTTCAAATTTAAACGGTGCCGAGAAACCCTAGAACGGATCGTTGGCTAGATTTCTAGGCGAAAAAGAAACTAGTTAACAACTTAACTAAAGTTTAAACGGAAATACAACCTTTGTAGATCCGGTGCTCCACCTCCATAGCTCCGCAACGAAGTCCCCTCGCTGTCCAAATGAATTCCCGGGCTCTAGCGTCGGCTTCATCGGAGAAATGGCGAGCTAGGTCGTCGATGTCCATGCCGAAGATGATCTACGTCGAGGCATCGCTAGATCAAGCTCCACCTTCACCAAGCCATGAAAACTTGTGAAGGAAACACCCTATACTACTTGGCAAGAGGTAGAGGATGAAGAAATAGGAAGTGGGTTCACTTTAGAATTGGATTTCTCACTCTTTATCATCACTTGCCATTAATGGAGCAAACTTTCTTCCATGAAGAAATAAAGAAGAAGAAGAATAATGTTATGATAAGAATTAATTAAAATAGAAAAGAAAATCCATTCTTATCATAACTCTTACCATGGTTAAGTGTAGAGAGAGAACTATAGTTAAGTGGAGTGGTTAGGTTTTAACATGAGACAAAATGGTGACTTAATGAAAGCTTCATGAAGCTTCATATACAAACAAAGAAAAGCCACCATTTTCTCACTCTTTTTCTTTTTCCAAATGAATAACTAAATAAAATAAATGAATAAGAAAATAATAAACCCTAACCACTCATAAAACAATGGTTCAATCTTTACACAAACCCAAGTTTGCATGCATCATTAAACATGATACAAGCAAGTGCACAAAATCATATCGCATATGCAATGTGCACATCCGAGCGAGAAAATCCATTTAAAGTGAACCGATACTAGTTAATGCAAAGTAATATATCAAATATATAATTATGCATTAAATCATTAAATCAACACTTGATTTAACGATCTGGTCATATCGTATATAACCGACTAGTATCCTATGTACCGGTTTATTGAATCAATCCTTAATTCGATAATTAGGGTATATCGCATATAACCTAATCGATACATTTATCGTGAGAATGTAATACGGTATCACATACACGCATTACTCTCGGTCCTGCACATATCTCATATGCGCTCCTATTTCGTTTTGCTTGAGCCAGGAAACCTCTGTGTAGGACTCTAAAGACTCGTCAATACGCCGGCAGCAGGTGATGATCATATAAAACACCCACAAGCCGCAAGCGGTCTGCTAAACGTAACGGCCACCCGGTATTGAGCGATCAGAAGATCGACGAGCAAGCCCGCTCACACTCCAGTGAATCCAACCAGTAACACTACCGTACAGTCCGGTCGGATCGTCTGATATGTCGCATATCTTGCCTAGGGGTGGTAAACGTCAGACCCCAATAGCTCGATAAGTCGTGTCGATATGAGGTCTATAACAGTTCGAGAAACTACTGGTAACACTTACCAGTAAATCTCAGAAACCCTAGCCAGGGATTTCCGGTTATAGCCAATCGAACACAGCGCAACATCAACCCCCTATACCGGGAGAGATGAATCCCCTCCTATCGCTCATTGCCTCCATGTGACTCGGGACTGTACCCAAAAACCACCGTTTTGCACGCCCTCTTGGACGTGGTAAGATGGAAATCAAAGCACAGTGGGAACCACACAAGACTCTATGACGATCTCGGGTCAACAGACTACTCTGTACCAGTGTCACCAGAGAACTGCCATCTGACGTAAGGTATAATACCATCTGGGAGTTCTCGGCGAGTCCGTCCAGTGTACCCAGTCTCTACTGAGCACCCGTATATCATCTCTGATGTCAAACACCAATGGATATGGGATCATCCATCGCCCATCTGTATGGGTCGAGAAGGTATACGCTAGTCTACTCTGGTATATCGATGCCCCATCTCGATACACCCACGACTAGGGACTTTCAAGGATGTACTTATGGACTACCATGTCCCCACTAGTATGATCCGCATCATAGTCCAGGTAGTCAAGTACACATCCTAAGGGCTTTACCAACATGTAATAGAGAGACAATCTGTGTACACGTTAAGGTAAAGAGCAACCAGATAGCATACTATCATGTCGAGCAAGAAAGTCCTCCCTATATATGTCCCAGCATCCACTACAATATACATCCAATGTACAGTAATGGCCTCTAGGGCATACATATAACTAACAATCTCCCACTTGCACTAGGGCCATCTGTAGCAGTGGTTGTAGTATCTCATACTCAACCATCCCATAAAAATCTCTCTCTAGGAACAGGCCTTTGTGAGTGGATCCGCTGTGTCGTCCTCTGAGTCTACTCTCCAAACCTCGATCACCCTGGAGATCAACCATCTCCATGATCAAGTGATACTGCCTTAGAATATGTCTGGATCACTGATGGGACCGGCGTTCCTTGGCATAAGCCAAAACTCCATTGTCACACAATGGGAGGAACTTAGTTCATCTCATGAACTAGTATATACCCAGACAGCCTCTTTGGTAGCATCTTAAGTAGCGATGTATCCAGCCTTAATCGTCTAGTATGCCACGGTATCTAGCTTGGAACCCTTCCAACATACCGTCCCTTTACTGAGGGTAAAGACAATGCCTGTGACTGACATTCAGTCGTCTTTATCACCCTGGAACCTTTCCAGTGATTCTCCCCAGAATCAATTGATACCATCTCACTACTTCTAGTGAGATTCCTAACATCCAATTAGATCTATCTCATAGATCCAAAATCCAGGATTTAGTAGGTATCACTTTGATCCTATATGGAGAATCTTTGTGATAATCGGAGATTGATCGAGCGTAGCATAGGAAACTACTTCCCTATCAAGAGTATGTCATCCACGTACTCTACGAGGATCGTCACCATACTCCCTACTACCTTTTTGTTTATACAAGGTTCATCCACCATTTTGATGATGTCAAACTCTTTGACTACTTCATCAAAACAGACGTTCCAACTCTGCGATGCCTGCTTTATCCTATAAAGCATCTTGCATACGTTTCCGCTGCTCCCACTGTCTACGAGGCCCTCTGGCTGTGTACTTATAGACTCCCTCTTCTAAAACATCATTTAGAAAAGCTGTTATGACACCCAACCACCAGATATCGTAGTCATGGTATGTAGCCGTGGCAAGTAGGATCTGGATGGACTTAAGCATAGATCCTTAGAAAAAGTTTCATCATGATCCACACCTGGTCAATGATGCAAACGTTTAACAAGTCTAGCTTTGAAAGTCTCAACTTTTCCATGTACACCAAGTAATCTTCTCAAGATATACTTGCTCCTGATGGGGATTTAACCCTTCAGATATAGCAGCCAAAGTCTATACTTTACTGGTGTACATGGATTCCATCTCAGATCGCTAAGCATCCAGCCATTCTTACAGAGTCCCACTCCTGATGGCCAGCTCGAAGCTAGTTGGGTCATCATCTCATGATGCAATCCTCGCTCCCACTGTCATTGAGAAACCGATGTATCTCTCAGGTGGGTGAGAAAACCCTACTAGATCGGCGGAGAGGCTGAGGTTCATTGGTAACTATTGAATCCTTTGGTTCTATCAAATCATCAGCTGTAGTTTGTATAGCTGGAACCTTTCCAGTTCTACATTACAGACCTTGCCTCGAGCTTGTCCGGATTTTGCTTTCAGACATAGGCCGGACAACTCCAAATCTTAACTAACTTAAGATATGGTCACTTCCCTTTCCATATCACATATGAAATGGTAGGCAACTGATTTGACTGGAACCCTATTCAATAGGTATGCAGCTTCTCAAGTGCATAACTCCCAAAAGGAAATAGGTAACTCAGTAGTACTCATCATAGAGGACACCATATCAAATAGGGTGTATCTGCTCCACCCCGATATACCATCTTGCAATGGTGTATATGGAGGAGTAATGCTGAGAGAGAATCTTATTCTCCTTTAGAACAATCCAGGAATTCCGTGCTCAAGTATTCTCCTCCTTGATCTCATCATAGGACATAATACTTATACCCTCATTTTGGTTCTCTACTTCTAACTTATATTCTGTGAATATCTCAAAAGGTTCGGACTTGTGTTTCAACAGGAACATAGGTCTGAATCTCGAAAGATCATCAGAGAATGTAATGAAGTATAAAGAACCAGTCCTGGCATGTATAGACAGGGGACATTACATACATCATCATGTATCAGTCCCAAGAGTTCATTAACTCTTTCTCTGTTTCCAATAAACAGGGCTATGGTCATCTTATCTTTGTGACATGACTGGCGAGTTTCACAAGATGTAAATTCAAACTAATTTAAATATGCATCTTTATGTAACTCTAGCTAGTCGGGTCACATTGATCTGACCTAGTCTACAATACCTCAAGAAGGAATCGTTCAATTCTGAACTCTTCCTCTTGTGTGTGTTCCATATACTAAGAACTGCAGTTTGATTTAGAACATCAATGCTTTTAGATAACGTGCCTGAACCGATCAACTTTTGATATAGGAAATGTTCAAAACATTATCCAACAATACAAAATTTTATCATTTCTTTACTAATAAAGAGACTGATATGATTTTGTATATCAGGTTCGGTATCTAATAACATTCGTTCAGAATCAATGTATTTGTAATACAGGGTGACAGTGACCAACAGACTTGGCTGCAACTCTTGCCCCGTTTTCTGCCTCATGAAACTTATCACCCGTTCTCAGTTTTTCTACCTTTCTGTAGCCCTATGTAACAGATTACATATCTGGGATCCTGATCTGGTATCACATACCCAGGACGTAGAGGATACAGAGAAACAGTTCTTTGTAACGAACACACCTGAAGATGATGCATCAGCATGCACTCTCTTCGTTTGGGCGGCATAGGAATTCTGGTAATCCCCAATTTCCTGCTTTGTCTTATAACAATTATATGTTGGAGCGGGACCAACGTTCCCCAGCTCAGTATAACAAGCGGGTTCGGTCAATATTCCGTTTTATTATCTTGATTAAGGCGTGATATGGTCGCTACCTGGAGAGAGAGAGAAGAAAACACTCAGCGTGCGCTCTGCAAGAATAGATTGGTTATTATTTTATCTAATCAGGATGGCTCCCACTGCTTTTTATCAAATCTTCCTTCAAACCCTAAAAGGAAAGACTAGCCGGGATTAATTACACACTACAAGTTCGCCAATCTTTCAGCCAGGCCAGTGTCGGTACTTTGAGGGAGGTCCCCCGTGCTTTCGCACGAACCTAATTAATGTAAACCTCGTTTTCCCAGAGGCGTAACCCCGTTAACACCTTTCTAGACACCTACTTGATCGGCTAATTGTAATGTGTAAAACTCTCCCAGGTGTAACTCTTACTCGCAGCGGGTATCGGGATCCAACTATCTCATAGAAGGTATGCAATCTCATTGCAAATTTCAACACTTGAAATTCCCAATAATATTTTGCCCCTAACCTCCTATGACCTTGACAAAGGCCAACAAACCATAGGATGCTAGTCAAGTTCAACCCGTCATTTCCTGATTGAATTAAACCCACCCGCACGGCCCTTGACAAAGGCTAACAAGGTCGCACGACTACCCTAACTCAATCTGTATCATATGCATAAGCAGATAAGCACCAGTTAGCTACCGCACACTGCGCCTTGACAAAGGCCAACAAACGCAGCACGAATACTAACTACTACTTATTTGAAATGACGGAGGGCTACGACAGGTTTTTATGAAAACCTATTGCGTAATGAACTTGATATCGTTGTAGGATCGAATGAATTTTAAAATGGAGTGCTTTTGAGGCTTTTCTAGTTTTGCTAAAGGAGTCACTCCCGGTGAAGGGATCGTCGGTCCTTTTCTCGTCGAATGAGATGCGGGATATATCACATATATCACTGTGCAAAGAAAAAACTCTTAAAAGCAATCAAAAGACAAACCGAGTGTGTAGCATCTGCCAATTATTGCTAAAGGAGTCACTCCCGGTGAAGGGATCTCGGTCCTTTCCTCATCGAATAAGGTGCAGGATATATCATATATACCGCTGTGCAAAGCAAGAACTGTAGCTACCTGTTTTATTTTGAAATTCGATTCTACAACATCTTAGGTTTCTTTTATTTCATTAATCACATTAATGAAGTCCCATCATTTAAGTACCTAAACATCACAGATAAATACGACATACACTTATGCCATCTGCATTCGCCTCGATGTCCCCTCGTGCACCGTTAGGTTAGGTAACTAACGGCAGAGCGGGGCAGGGCTAGCGCGGGTGTAAAACATAAGTAACGTCTATATAATATATCATATATACTATATACAGTATCTATCAAAGAACATCACATGATCACATCACAGATATCGCAGCAGAAGAATCATATGAAATATTGGATATACTAGAACGTCCGTGTTTTCAATACGAGCCAGTATAAAACACGGATTTCACGGTCGTGATGAATAGCCAAACCCACACCCCTAGACCCCTACGAGAGCGGCAAGCAACCCTACCAATTCTGGAGTTAGGAGACCCGGACTCGACTCCTCGAGTTGGTCTCCCACTGGACTCCAGAACCCGGTTACTTGTGCTCCCCTCCTTGGGTCTATCCTAGTGCGGAAAAGTAAATAATATACAAAAGGTGACATCTTCCGCAACCTGGAAGTGTCCCAATAAAAGAATATTACATACAAGTTTTTACATGAATGAAAATGAAAAACACTCATCTCACATAAAAACCCCCGGCTATTCAAACACGACGATCCAATATAACATATCCAGCAACACATAACATCACATTTCATCAACGTAAGTAAATATGCGCATCCCAATTGTCGTTGACATATAGCAACGAAACCGGCGATATCACATATTACACTTACGGTCACAGAAAAGAAAGTGTAAAACTACAACAGTTGGAAGCCGCAACCACCTCAGACATCGCATGCCTGACCAAATGAATTCCTTAGACATCGTATGCCTAACAATTATAAACCCCGCATTTTAGTCTCATTATCGAAAACACTTTTCAATATTAAGTCAGGCAATTCAACAGGATTCCCGACATTTTGATCGAATGTTCGTCGCAAACTTTAGTAGGCGGTCGCACCCCCGATGCCGTCGACGAAGTGCACCAAGGTGGAACACCGCTACGGCGAGCACCCGAACGGATGCTTTCGGCGACGGGGTTCTCCTACAGTCACTTGGTCGGGGCTATGGAGTGAGGCTGCCTATTAAGTTTACCCGGCGAGTATCCGCGTACGCTACGTGATTGCGACGGACTTTTGATCACATCAAAATTCCGTGGCAACCGATCAAGTGAGACTAAACTGCTATGTTTATAACATTCATTCAGTTATCTCATAACTTCTTGTGAATTCCAATTATTGTATCACATTCCAGATAAATAGAAAATGTTAAACTTTTCGATCGAACAGTCAAACACCCAAGTTTTCCCGATACAGATCAACACATGAAACAAGTCTAACAACATTCAGTTCGTGCCTCAGTACCAACGGTCCAGCCGTAGAAGGGTCAAGCCAACGCCTCACATGTGGCACGCCGTACTGCCCCAAACCCGAAGGTTCAAAGGGCAGTTCAAGACGGTCACATAATCGAGTTAAGGTTTGTTGTCTTCTAGAGGGTCCATTGCATTACTTGCACTACTTAGAACGTCATTAAACTACGGAAAGATCCAACACTTGGAAATTTCCCGACAGGGGAAAAGTTGGGTATTTATATCCGGTCGAACTTTTTAACATATTCAAAAATTATCCGGAAAGCCACATAGACAAAATCTGATACTCCGATCGAAACGCCGAATCCCCAAAACAACCCCAGAAAACTCAACTGCATAGCTTATATTAAAATTACCCAGAAAACACAGGAATTAATTATAAACATTACTGTGCAAAAAGGAGTCAAATAGTCAACAATAAGGCCGCGGAACCACCGCGCCACGTGGGCTCAAGCCGCGGTTCCGCGGCGTTATGACGGAGTTAGGTCTCCGTTTTTCACAGTAATTCATAAAAAACCCTGCTTAATTTTCTACATATTTTTAATATTGAAAATTCCAGATTTTTAAAAATTGGACAGAGAGCATTTTGGAAATGGGTTTTCAGGTTCGTTCGGACTTCAAACTCTGTCTAGACTTCGCCTAAGGCTCTAGCTAGGCTCTGATACTACTGTAGGGTTCCTAGGCATCCTAATGAGGTCTCACAAGGCATCAACCATGCCAATTTCAAATTTAAACGGTGCCGAGAAACCCTAGAACGGATCGTTGGCTAGATTTCTAGGCGAAAAAGAAACTAGTTAACAACTTAACTAAAGTTTAAACGGAAATACAACCTTTGTAGATCCGGTGCTCCACCTCCATAGCTCCGCAACGAAGTCCCCTCGCTGTCCAAATGAATTCCCGGGCTCTAGCGTCGGCTTCGTCGGAGAAATGGCGAGCTAGGTCGTCGATGTCTATGCCGAAGATGATCTACATCGAGGCATCGCTAGATCAAGCTCCACCTTCACCAAGCCATGAAAACTTGTGAAGGAAACACCCTATACTACTTGGCAAGAGGTAGAGGATGAAGAAATAGGAAGTGGGTTCACTTTAGAATTGGATTTCTCACTCTTTATCATCACTTGCCATTAATGGAGCAAGCTTTCTTCCATGAAGAAATGAAGAAGAAGAAGAATAATGTTATGATAAGAATTAACTAAAATAGAAAAGAAAATCCATTCTTATCATAACTCTTACCATGGTTAAGTGTAGAGAGAGAACTATAGTTAAGTGGAGTGGTTAGGTTTTAACATGAGACAAAATGGTTACTTAATGAAAGCTTCATGAAGCTTCATATACAAACAAAGAAAAGCCACCATTTTCTCACTCTTTTTCTTTTTCCAAATGAATAACTAAATAAAATAAATGAATAAGAAAATAATAAACCTTAACCACTCATAAAACCATGGTTCAATCTTTACACAAACCCAAGTTTGCATGCATCATCAAACATGATACATGCAAGTGCACAAAATCATATCGCATATGCAATGCGCACATCCGAGCGAGAAAATTCATTTAAAGTGAACCGATACTAGTTAATGCAAAGTAATATATCAAATATATAATTATGCATTAAATCATTAAATCAACACTTGATTTAACGATCCGGTCATATCGTATATAACCGACTAGTATCCTATGTACCGGTTTATTGACTCAATCCTTGATTCGATAATTAGGGTATATCGCATATAACCTAATCGATACATTTATCGCGAGAATGTAATACGGTATCACATACACGCATTACTCTCGGTCCTGCACATATCTCATATGCACTCCTATTTCGTTTCGCTTGAGCCAGGAAACCTCTGTGTAGGACTCTAATGACTCGTCAATACGCCGGCAGCAGGTGATGATCATATCAAACACCCACAAGCCGCAAGCGGTCTGCTAAACGTAACGGCTACCCGGGTATTGAGCGATCAGAAGATCGACGAGCAAGCTCGCTCACACTCCAGTGAATCCAACCAGTAACACTACCGTACAGTCCGGTTTAATCGTCTGATATGTCGCATATCTTGCCTAGGGGTGGTAAAGGTCAGACCCCAATAGCTCGATAAGTCGTGTCGATATGAGGTCTATAACAGTTCGAGAAACTACTGGTAACACTTACCAGTAAATCTCAGCAACCCTGGCCAGGGATTTCCGGTTATAGCCAATCGAACACAGCGCAACATCAACCCCCTATACCGGGAGAGACGAATCCCCTCCTATCGCTCATTGCCTCCATGTGACTCAGGACTGTACCCAAAAACCACCGTTTTGCACGCCCCCTTGGACGTGGTAAGATGGAAATCAAAGCACAGTGGGAACCACACAAGACTCTATGACGATCTCGGGTCAACAGACTACTCTGTACCAGTGTCACCAGAGAACTGCCATCTGACGTAAGGTATAATACCATCTGGGAGTTCTCGGCGAGTCCGTCCAGTGTACCCAGTCTCTACTGAGCACCCGTATATCATCTCTGATGTCAAACACCAATGGATATGGGATCATCCATCGCCCATCTGTATGGGTCGAGAAGGTATACGCTAGTCTACTCTGGTATATCGATGCCCCATCTCGATACACCCACGACTAGGGACTTTCAAGGATGTACTTATGGACGACCATGTCCCCACTAGTATGATCCGCATCATAGTCCAGGTAGTCAAGTACACATCCTAAGGGCTTTACCAACATGTAATAGAGAGACAATCTGTGTACACGTTAAGGTAAAGAGCAACCAGATAGCATACTATCATGTCGAGCAAGAAAGTCCTCCCTATATATGTCCCAGCATCCACTACAATATACATCCAATGTACAGTAATAGCCTCTAGGGCATACATATAACTAACAATGGGTTCACTTTAGAATTGGATTTCTCACTTTGGATCTCAAGTTACCATTGATGGCATCAAAGTTTCTTTCTTGAAGATGAAGAAGAAGAAGTAGATAGAATATGATAAGTGTTGTGAAAAAACAATAATAAAATCAACACTTATCATCTTCTAACCTAGGTTAAGTGTAGAGAATAAACCATGGTCAAATGAGAATGGTTAGGGTTAAGGATGATGACAAAATAGTCACTTTAGTCAAAACTTCATGAAGCTTCATGAAAGAAACCATTTTGTTATCATATATATTTATTTATCAAAAAGAATAGATAAATAAATAAGTAAATAAATAAAAACCCTAACTATTATCATAACCATGGTTTAAGTCTTAACACAACACCAAACTACATGTATCATCAAACATGACACAAAGTAGTGCACAAAAGTATATCATATATACTTCTTGCACATCGAGTGAGAAAATCCATATAAAGTGAACCAATACTAGCTAATGCAAAGTAATATATCAAATATATAATTATACATTAAATCATTAAATCAACACTTGATTTAACGATCCGGTCATATAGCATATAACCGACTAGTATCCAATGTATCGGCTTATCGAATCAATGATTCGATAACTAGGTCATATCGAATATAACCAATCGAAACATTTATCACGAGAATGAAATGCGGTATCACATACACGCATTATTCTCGGTCCCGCACATATCTCATATGCGCTCCTATTTCGTTTCGCTTGAGCCAGGAAACCTCTGTGTAGGACTTTAAAGACTCGTCAATACGCCGGTAGCAGATGATGATCATATCAAGCACCCACAAGCCGCAAGCGGTCTGCTAAACGTAACGGCCATCCGGGTATTGAGCGATCAGAAGATCGACGAGCTAGCCCGCTCACACTCCTGTGAATCCAACTAGTAACACTTACCGTGCAGTCCGGTCTGTTCGTCTGATATGTCGCATATCAAGTCTAGGGGTGGTATACGTCAGACCCCAATAACCGATAAGTCGTGCCGATGTGAGGCTCATAACGGGTCGAGAAACTACTGGTAACACTTACCAGCAAATCTCTGATCAGCCCTGGCCAGGGACTTCCCTGTTACGGCCAACGAGCACAGCGCAACATCAACCCCCAATACCGGGAGAGACGAAACCCCTCCTATCGCTCATTGCCTCCATGTGACTCGGGACTGTACCCAAAGACCACCGTTTTGCATGCCCTCATGGACGTGGTAAGGTGGAGATCAAAGCACAGTGGGAATCACACAAGACTCTATGACGATCTCGGGTCTACAGACTAACCTGTACAAGTGTCACCTGAGAACTGCCATCTGACGTGAGGTATAATACCATCTGGGAGTTCTCGGCGAGTCCGTCCAGTGTACCCAGTCTCCACTGAGCACCCGTATACCATCTCTGATGTCAAACACCAATGGATATGGGATCATCCATCGCCCATCTCATGGGTCGAGAAGCGTATACGCTAGTCTACACTGGTATATCGATGCCCTGTCTCGATACACCCACGACTAGGGACCTTGAAGGATCTACTTATGGACTACCATGTCCCCACTAGTATGATCTGCATCATAGTCCAGGTAGTCAAGTACACATCCTAAGGGCTTTATCAACATGTAACTATAAGGCAGTTTAAAGAGACAAGTATACATGTTAAGATAAAGAGTAACCAGATAGCATACTATCATATCGAGCAAGAAAGTCATCTCTATATATGTCCAAGCATCCAATATAATATACATCATCTGTACAATACTGGTCTCTAGGGCATACATACAACTAACAAACTTATCATATTATCTTCTTCTTCTTCAACAATGAAGAAAGCTTGCCTCCATCAATGGCTACTTGAGAAAAAGAGTGAGAAATCCAATTCTAAAGTGAACCCACTTCCTATTTCTTCATCTTCTACCACTTGCCAAGTAGTATAGGGTGTTTTCTTCACAAGTTTCATGACTTGGTGAAGTGGGAGCTTGATCTTGTGATGCCTCGACGCAGATCATCTTCGGCATCGTAGCCGACGACCAAGCCCGCCCATTTCTCCGATGAAGCCGACGCTAGAGCCCGGGATTCGATTTGGACAGTAAGGAGACTTCATCATGGAGCTATGGAGGTGGAAGACCGGATCTACAAAGGTTGTATTTCCGTTCACTTAGTTAAGTTGTTAACTAGTTGCATGTTTCGCCTAAAATTCTAGTTAACGATCCGTATTAGGGTTTCTCGGCACTTGTAAAATTTGAAATTGGCATGGTTGATACCTTGTGAGACCTCATTAGTGTTCCTAGGAACCCTACAGTGGTATCAGAGCCAGGTTAGAGCCTTAGGCGATGCGTAGACGGAGTTTGAAGTCCGATCGAACCAAAACCCTAACCCAAAAATGCTCTCTGTACATTTTTTAATTTCGGGGATTTTTCCACATTAAAAATATGCAGAAAATTCAGCATGGAATTGTAAGAATTACTGTGAAGCCCGTACCCATGATTCCCTTAAAGCGCGGCGGAACCGCGGCATTAGCATGGCTAATGCGGCGGTTCCGCGGCCATTTTGTCTTTTCTTCAGTTGGTCTTTGCACAGTAATTCCTATATTTGGGTGCTGTATTTTTTGGGAATTTTTAATTTTAACTCAAGAGTTGAGTTTTCTGGGTTGTATTGGGGGTTCGTAGATTCGATCGGATTATCGGACTTTGTCTATATGTTTTCGGGGTAAATTTTAGAATATGTTAAAAAGTTCGACCGGATATAAATACCCACCTTTTCTCCAGTCGGGAAATTTCCAAGTGTTGGATCTTTCCGTAGTTTAACGACGTTCTAAGTAGTGCAAGTAACGCGATGGTCCTTCTAGAAGACAACAAACCTTAACTCGATTATGTGACCGTCTTGAACTGCCCTTTGAACCTTAGGGTTTGGGGCAGTACGGCGTGCCACATGTGAGGCGTTGGCTTGACCCTTCTACGGCTGGACCGTCGGTACTGAGGCACGAACTGAATGTTTTTAGACTTATTTCATGTGTTGAGCTGTATCGGGAAAACTTGGGTGTTCGATTGTTCGATCGGAAAGTTTAACATTTTCTATCTTATCCGGATTGTGATACAATACTTAGAATCCACAAGAAGTTATGAGATAACTGTATGAATGTTATAAACATAGCACTTTAGTCTCGCTTGATCGGTTGCCACGGAATTTTGATGTGATCAAAAGTCCGTCGCAATCACGTAGCGTACGCGGATACTCGCCGGGTAAACTTAATAGACAGCTACACCCCATAGCCCCGACCAAGTGACTGTAGGAGAACCCCGTCGCCGAAAGCATCCGTTCGGGTGCTCGCGGCAGCGGTGTTCCACCTTGGTGCACTTCGTCGACAGCGTCGGGGGTGCGGCCGCCTACTAAAGTTTGCGACGAGTATTTGATCAGGATATCGGGAATCTTGTTGAATTGCCCGACTTGATATTGAAAAGAGTTTTCGATAATGAGACTAAAATGCGGGGTTTATAATTGTTAGGCATGCGATGTCTAAGGAATTCATTTGATTAGGCATGCGATGTCTATGTAGGTTGCGGATTCCAACTGTTGTAGTTTTACACTTTCTTTTCTGTGACCGTAAGTGTAATATGTGATATCGCCGGTTTCGTTGCTATATGTCAACGACAATTGGGATGCGCATATTTACTTACGTTGATGACATGTGATGTTATGTGTTGCTGGATATGTTATATTGGATCGTCGTGTTTGAATAGCCGGGGTTTTTTATGCGAGATGAGTGTTTTTCATTTTCATTCATGTAAATACTTGTATGTAATATTCTTTTATTGGGGCACTTCCAGGTTGCGGAAGATGTCACCTTTTATATATTATTTACTTTTCCGCACTAGGATAGACCCAAGGAGGAGGGCACAAGTAACCGGGTTCTGGGGTCCAGTGTGAGACCAACTCGAGGAGTCGAGTCTGGGTCTCCTAACCCTAGAATTGGTAGGGTTGCTTGCCGCTCTTGTAGGGGTCTAGGGGTGTGGGTTTGGCTATTCATCACGACCGTGGAATCCGTGTTTTATACTGGGTCGTATTGAAAACACGGACGTCCTAGTATATCCAATATTTCATATGTTTCTTCTGCTGCGATATCTGTGATGTGATCATGTGATATGTTCTGTGATAGATACTGTATATAGTATATATGATATATTATATAGACGTTACTTATGTTTTACACCCGCGCTAGCCCTGCCCCGCTCTGCCGTTAGTTACCTAACCTAATGGTGCATGAGGGGACATCGAGGCGAATGCGGATGGCATAAGTGTACGTCGTATTTATCTGTGATGTTTAGGTACTTAAATGATGGGACTTCATTAATGTGATTAATGAAAATAAAAGAAACCTAAGATGTTGTGGAATCGAATTTCAAAAATAAAACAGGTAGCTACAGTTCTTGCTTTGCACAGCGGTATATGTGATATATCCTGCACCTTATTCGATAAGGAGAGGACCGAGATCCCTTCACCGGGAGTGATTCCTTTAGCAATAACTGGCAGATGCTACACACTCGGTTTGTCTTCTGATTGCTTTTAAGAGTTCTGCTTTGCACAGCGATATATATGATATATTCCACACCTCATTCGACGAGGAAAGGACCGACGATCCCTTCACCGGGAGTGACTCCTTTAGCAAAACTAGAAAAGCCTAAAAAACACTCCATTTTAAAATCATTTGATTCTACAACGATATCAAGTTCATTACGCAATAGGTTTTAAGAAAAACCTGTCGTAGCCCTCCGTCATTTCAGATAAGTGCTAGTTAGTATTCGTGCTACGTTTGTTGGCCTGCGTCAAGGCGTAGTGTGCGGTAGCTAACTAGTATTTATTTGCTTATGCATATGATGCAGATTGGATTAGGGTAGTCGTGCGACTTTGTTGGCCTGCGTCAAGGGTCGTGCGGGTGGGTTTAATTCAATCAGGAAATGACGGGTTGAACTTGACTAGCGCACTATGGTTTATTGGCCTGCGTCAAGGTCATAGGACGTTAGGGGCAAAATTATCGGGAATTTCAAGTGTTGAAATTTGCAATGAGATTGCATACCTTCTATGAGATAGTTGGATCCCGATACCCACTGCGAGTAATTGTTACTCCTGGGAGAGTTTTACACATTACAATTAGCTGATCAAGTAGGTGTCTAGAAAGGTGTTAACGAGGTTACGCCTCTGGGAAAACGAGATTTACATTAATTAGGTTCGTGCGAAAGCACGGGGGACCTCCCTCAAAGTACCGACACTGGCCTGGCTGAAAGATTGGCGAACTTGTAGTGTGTAATTAATCCCGGCTAGTCTTTCCTTTTAGGGTTTGAAAGAAGATTTGATAAAAACAGTGGGAGCCATCCTGATTAGATAAAATAATAACCAATCTATTCTTTCAAGAGCGCACGCTGAGTGTTTTCTTCTCTCTCTCTCCAGGTAGCGACCATATCACGCCTTAATCAAGATAATAATACGGAATATTGACCGAACCCGCTTGTTATACTGAGCTGGGGAACGTTGGTCCCGCTCCAACTTATAATTGTTATAAGACAGAGCAGGAAATTGGGGATTACCAGAATTCCCGTGCCGCCCAACCGAAGAGAGTGCATGCTGATGCATCATCTTCAGGTGTGTTCGTTACAAAGAACTGTTTCTCAGTATCCTCCGCATCCTGGGTATATGATACCGGATCAGGATCCCAGAGATGTAATCTGTTACATAGGGCTGCAAAAAGGTAGAAAAACTGAGAACGGGTGATAAGTTTCATGAGGCAGAAAACGGGGCAAGTGTTGCAGCCAAGTCTGTTGGTCACTGTCACCCTGTATTCCAAATACATTGATTCTGAACGAATGTTATTAGATACTGAACCTGATATACAAAATCATATCAATCTCTTTATTAGTAAAGAAATGATAAAATTTTGTATAGTTGGATAATGTTTTGAACATTTCCTATATCAAAAGTTGATCGGTTCAGACACGTTATCTAAAAGCATTGATGTTCTAAATCAAACTACAGTTCTTTAGTATACGGAACACACACAAGAGGAAGAGTTCAGAAATGAACGAATCCTTCTTGAGGTATTGTAGACTAGGTCATATCAATGCGATCCGACTGGCTGAAGTTACATTTTTAGATGCATATTTAAATTACTTTGAATTTACATCTTGTGAAACTTGCCAGTCATGTCACAGAGATAAGATGACCATAGCTCCGTTTACTGGAAACAGAGAAAGAGTTAGTGAACTCTTGGGATGGTACATGTTGATGTATGTAAGGTCCCCTGTCTACACATGCCAAGACCGGTTTCTTGTACTTCATTACATTCTCTGATAATCTCTTTAGATTCAGACATATGTTCTTGTTGAAACACAAGTCCGAACCTTTTGAGATATTCATAGAATATAAGTTAGAAGTAGAGAACCAATACGGGTATAAGTATTATGTCCTTTGATGAGATCAAGGAGGAGAATACTTGAGCACGGAATTCTTGAACTTTTCTAAAGGAGAATGAGATTCTCTCTCAGCATTACTCCTCCGTATACACCATAGCAAGATGGTATATCGGGACGGAGCAATTGCACCCTATTCGATATGGTGCGCTCTATGATGAGTAATACTGAGTTACCTGTTTCCTTTTTGGGAGTTATGCACTTGAGAAGCTGCATATCTATTGAATAGGGTTCAAATCAAATCAGTTGCCTACCATTTCATATGTGATATGATAAGGGAAGAGCCCATATCTTAAGTTAGTTAAGATTTGGGGTTGTCCGGCCTATGTCTAAAAGCAAAATCCGGACAAGCTCGAGGCAAGATCTGTTATGTAGAACTGGAAATGTTCCAGCTATACAAACTGCAGCTGATGATTTGAAAGAACCAAAGGATTCAATAGTTACCAACGAACCTCAGCCTCTCCGCCGATCTAGTGAGGTTCCTCACCCGCCTGAGAGATACTTCGGTTACTCTATGACAGTGGGAGCGAGGATTGCATCATGAGATGATGACCCAACTAGTTTCTAGCTGGCCATCAGGAGTGGGACTCTGGAAGAATGGCTGGATGCTTAGCGATCTGAGATGGAATCCATGTACACCAACAAAGTATGGACTTTGGTTGCTATATTTGAAGGGTTAAATCCCCATCAGGAGCAAGTATATCTTAAGAAGATTACTTGGTGTAGATGGAAAAGTTGAGACTTTCAAAGCTAGACTTGTTAAAGCTTTTCGTCATCGACCAGACGTGGATTATGATGAAACCTTTTCAAGTGGCTATGCTTAAGTCCATCCAGATCCTACTTGCCACGGCTATATAACATGACTACGATATCTGGCGGTTGGGTGTCATGACTGCTTTTCTAAATGATGTTTTAGAAGAGAACGTCTATAAGTACACAGCCAGAGGGCTTCGTAGACAGTGGGAGCAGCGGAAACGTGTACAAGATGCTTTATAGGATAAAGCAGGTATCGCGGAGTTGGAACATCTGTTTTGATGTAGTAGTCAAACAGTTTGACATCATCAAAATGGTAGATGAACCTTGTATATACAAAAATGTAGTTGGGAGTATGGTGATGATCCTCGTAGAGTATGTGGATGACATACTCTTGATAGGGAAGGAGTTTCCTATGTTACGCTCGGTCAATCTCCACTTATCAAAATGATTCTCCATACAGGATCAAAGTGATACCTCCTAAATCCTGGGTTTTGGATCTATGAGATAGATCTAATTGGATGTTAGGATTCTCACTAGTTGTAGTGAGATGGTATCAACCGATCCTGGGGAGAATCACTGGAAGGGTTCCAGGGTGATAAGGACGACTGAAAGTCAGTCACAGGCATTGTCTTTACCCTCAGTAAAGGGACGGTATGTTGGAAGGGTTCCAAGCTAAATACCATGGCATACTAGACGATAAAGGCTCGATACATCGCTACTTAAGATGCTACCAAAGAGGCAGTCTGGATGTATATTTGTTCATGAGATGAACTTAGTTCCTCCCATTGTGTGACAATGGAGTTGTGGCTTATGCCAAGGAACGTCCGTCCCATCAGTGATCCAGACATATTCTAAGGCAGTATCACCTGATCATGGAGATAGTTGATCTCCAGGGTGATCGAGGTTAGGAGAGTAGACTTAGAGGACAACACGGCGGATCCACTCACAAAGGCCTTTTCCCAGAGAGTGACTTTTATGGGATGGTTGAGTATGAGATACTACAACCACTGCTGTCAGATGGCCCTAGTGCAAGTGAGAGATTGTTAGTTATATGTATCCCCTAGAGGCCATTACTATACATAGGATGTATATTGTAGTGGATGCTTGGACATATATAGGGAGGACTTTCTTGCTCGACATGATAGTATGCTATCTGGTTGATCTTTACCTTAACGTGTACACTGATAGTCTCTCTGTTACATGTTGGTAAAGCCCTTAGGATGTGTACTTGACTACTTGGACTATGATGCGGATCATACTAGTGGGGACATGGTAGTCCATAAGTACATCCTTCAAAGTCCCTAGTCGTGGGTATATCGAGACGGGGCATCGATATACCAGAGTAGACTAGCGTATACCTTCTCGACCTATACAGATGGGCGATGGATGATCCCATATCCATTGGTGTTTGACATCAGAGATGATATACGTGTTGGAGATAGTGCCCTCAGAGTCAATTATTGGATCACAGGCACGTGATTGTAATGATTGAGGGAGGACCTATCCCGATAGGACAGTCTTACTCGAGATGATAGTATGCTATCTGGTTTAACTTTATCATCGTGTACTGCTTCAGGTGACCTTACAGGTCGCTATTGCACGTTGATAGAGCCCTTAGGATTCTTGCTTGACTACCAGCAGTATGAGGGCGATCATATACGTGGGAGCTGGTAGTCTATAAGCACATCCTTAAAAGGTCCCTAGTCGTGGGAGTTTCGAGACAGGGCATCGATTCTCCAGAGTAGACTAGTGTATACAGTTGAGACCCCGACGAAGGGCGGTGGCCGGTCTCACAAGCCACTGGTGTCAGTTGGTTCACCTAAGATGTATACAGGTGCTCATTGGGTTATGAGTACACCGGACAGGACTCGCCAGGAACCTGCTAGTTGGGATTATACCAGACGTCACATAGCAGTTCCCTGGTGACATGTGTACAGGTTAGTTCATCGACCTGAGATCGTCATTTGTCTCGTGTGAGTTCTCACTGTACTTTGATTACTACCCTACCACGGCTCAAAGGAGTCATGCAAACAGGTTTAGTTGCGTACAGTCCCGAGCCACATGGAGGCAGTGAACGGATCTGCAGGGGTTCGTCTCTCCCGGTATTGGGGGTGAGGTCGCGCTGTATCTAGGAGAGCCATTACACAAAGCCCTTGGCCGAGGCAGGAGATTTACTGGTAGGTATTCCAGTAGTATCTCAGGGTGTTCGGGGCTTCAATCCGACACGACTTGTACCGCTTTTGGGGGTCTGACTTTTACCAACCCCCTAGGCCCGCCATGCGATACTCATAGACGAACGGACCGGACTTATCACGACCCGCAGGGTACGAAACGTGACTGGCACTTAGGTTACGAAACGTCTCAAGACGTCCGTAAAATAAGTAAGCGAAAGCCCAGAAAACCAAAACCAAATAAGCAAAAGAGTGAAGAGAACCCAATCAATTGAAAACGAGTTTATCAAATAAGTCATATAAAAACCTTTTTAAAAACAATACAAATTTTTCCGAAAATTTCGGCAGAGTCTTCTTTGTAAATACTGGCCCCCAAAATGGGTACAACAAGAATATATATGAATCCAACAAAATAGGGCATTCCCAAGCGGGAGCTAGCTCTTCGCCACAAGGCGGTCATAAATCCCACGCAATATAAAGCAACAACATGCGAAATAATCATAAGGAAGCATAAGAAAAACAGCATATCGAATCAAGTGAGCTCGACCCAAAAATACAGCATAAAAAGTCCACAAATCTCACAGTCTCATCTCTAGGTCAATATACAACAATACTGATAGAAACAGTAGATGGAGTGCTCTAGATACAAAGAATATACAAGGTGGTGCAAAAATAATAATATAACCCACCTAGGAGCAAAACCTCGAGTCCAGGCAAAAGAAGCAAGTGCGCCCGCCGCTACTGTACTGACGGAGCGGACCTGAAAAAGGCTGTGGCACAACGGGGGTGAGTTGCCAACTCGTGAGTAATAAATAACATCTACACAGGCTATCGTATGCATGCACACAAGTATTCTAGCATCTCTAATACAGGTATGGCAGGACATAATAGCAGGTATGTATGCAATATGAATATACTAGCAAGTATGAATGCAATGCGAATCAACTCATGATCTGAATGTGTAATTATAAGAATCATGTTTTTCCTTTAGAAATCTCTTTTGAAATACCAGCATAATACCACTAGAATCAACAAGAACCTGTGTCCAGCAACGACACCTCAAAACTATCACAAATCTCATATATCCATGTCATAGTATCTCTGGCCTCAGCCATCCGGCTGACCCAGCTCAATATCAAAATCTTATCATCTCGCGGCCACGGTCGGTATCCTCTGGATATCCGCCGTGCCAAACAGTCACCGGTAGGTAATCCGTCCCCTGCCAGGCTCAACGTCAACACCACATTCATCTTGCCCCGGGGTACCATACCGGGCCCACCATGTACCCGTGACGGTTCCTCCACTTCTCGACACGGATCTCGAAAACCACAGCAAACTCATGGTGGACGACACTTTACATCACTAGAAAACCGCAATTACATATTTTAAAAACATAATAAGTTTAGAAATTTTGCGGCTTTCCCCCGAAATCCAGAAATATCATAAAATCTCAAGAATCCTCATAAGTGCATATATCAATGGTGATGAATGCATATGGTATCAATAATTAAGCTACGATGTATGATTAATAGACTAGGCATGAACAAATAATATGATGAGGTACATGCACATGAATAGCAATCCTACGATTTCATTTTAAGGAATTAAAGGCAATAGCACAGGTTTAAGCATCAATTAGTAAAAGGTTTCAAATTATAGGTTATCTAGTGTGGTGGCATGGCAATTACCAGGGCGTGTGTGTAAGCATGAATAGTGCTCGTGCTGCATATAAAAACCCTGGCAATGGTGCAGGTGTCCTATAAAATGGTTTCGTATATGTATGTCAATATAGGGCATGAATGTAGCAAATAATCATACACATATTACACCCCTAATTACTAACATTACTAAGAATCTTTTTAAGGTACTAAAACTATCGGGCGACTTTCGCCATCCAACGATAGTCCCCCGTAGATGTTACATCTACTCACTGGAATCCCTAGCTAGTCACGTCCAATCACCGCCTTCCCCTTTCGTGCCGCGTCTGACGTCTCCGCGACCGAACCTGGAATTTACATCAATACCAAACATAAGGTTACATATTAAGAACGACGCAAAACCCAAACGAAAATACCAACGTTCACAAGCTAGGTACAACGTGCACAAAGTGCGCGGAACACACGCGAAAATCGCAAAAACTGCAAAAATCGCCGATTTGGTCGCCCGGCAAAACTAAAACCCGACTACTCAAAAATCCGCACTCACGCATCCTAAATGTCATAGGATATGCCAACAATATAATCTAGATATCGCAATTAATTCTCCACAATAATATAATAAAAACCTAGTAAGCTAGAAGTTTGCAAATTTGGTGCAAACATCGACAATTAGCGACAAAATTAACACAATCCAACACAACAATCCAAACTAACCCAGTAGCTAGCCATTACACTAAATTTAAATCATTAACTAATCTTAAAAACCTAATTTCCGTAAACAAAACCTTTCTTGATTTTCATAATTAGCAATTTCAATCCAAAACTAAACATGACAATACCAAATTAACACTAATTTGAAGCCCATACAAATAAAGTAACCTCATTAACCTAGATTAGCAAACAACTAGATAGCTAATTAGCTTTAATTAACTAAATAATGGTTTCAAGAAATCCTAGTTAAACTCTAACCATAAACTTTAAAAAAAACTAGATTAGAACTAACACTAAATTAACACTACAACCATTTAACTTAAGAAACTTAACTAAAAGAATTTAATTAGCAAGAATTTATACCTCAACTAGTGATCTAGCAAGAATAATTTGCCTCCAAAGATGCCTCCTTTCCACAAGATTTAAACTAAAGTGGGTGTGAGAAGAGATGGAACAAGGTTTTGTGTTGAAATGGTGAAGGAAATTGTTGATTTTTGGAGCAATATTTGGATTAACTTTGATGAAGTAAAGAGATGAGGCAAAAAATGGGGGAGGAGCTGCTGCAAACTGCAGGAATTCGGTGGAGAGAGAGGGGGATGGGGGATGTGAGAGGATGGTGCAAAAAGTCTTAGTCAAAACCCCCCCAAAAATACCATAATACCCCCACCTAAATACTATATTTAAATCCTATTCAAAAACATTCATTCACAAGACTTAAGGTCAAAAAAGAGAGGGATGGGGGCTGCTTCAGCAGTGGTGGGGCCGGCCTTGGGGAGTGGGGGTGAGTACAAAAAGAAATTTTATGCAAAAAGACCCCCTACAAGTTAAAAATTGCAAGTTTAAGCTTAAATTCAATAAATTTCGTTTTCCATAATAAAAATTAGTTAAAACTTAAAATAAATTACTAAAAATTTATATTACAATTAGATTTTAATTAACATGATTTTAAAGATTAATTTTAGCCCATTTAAATTTGTATTTATCGCTAATTTAATCTATTTTCTTACCGGCTTAAAATAATATTAAAAATTGAAAAAAGGGAAAAAATTTTAAATGCCCAAAATTTCATAAGTAACTCATTAGCTACTAAAAACAAGCAATTACCTATCCATTTTAGGTATAATTAGTCCTAAACTGCAAAATAACGAGAAAGACGGTTTTCGGAAAAATACCGAATTTTCACCGATTTTCAGGAAAACACCAAAACGACTTTTCAAGACGCTACAATCTTCCCCCCTTAAAGAAATTCGGTCCCCGAATTTAAAAATATAACTACGCGTACCTTCAAAGAGATGGGGATATTTCTTTCTCATCTCTCCCTCGGTCTCCCAGGTAACCTCCTCGCTGCTCGGGCTGCGCCAAAGAAATTTCACGGACGGCAGGACCTTTGATCGAAGCTTCTTCACTTGCCGATCCAAAATCTCAACTGGCTTCATGGCGAACGAAAGGTCGGGCTCGAGCTGAACTGTCTGATGCTGAATCGTGTGGGAAGGGTCATGAAGATAACGGCGTAGCATCGATACGTGGAAGACGGGGTGAACATCGGGAAAGCTGGGTGGAAGGGCCAAACGATATGCAACAGCGCCGACATGCTCGAGGATCTCGAAGGGACCTACGAATCTAGGGCTAAGCTTCCCCTTTCGCCCAAAACGCATCACGCCCTTCATCGGAGAGACTCTCAGAAAAACATGATCGCCAACTGCGAACTCTAGTCTGCGACGGCGCCTGTCCGCATACGATTTCTGCCTGCTCTGAGCCGCTCTCATCCGGTCTCGGATCAGCTGTATCTTCGCTGTCGTCTCCTCAACAAGCTGCGGCCCCAAAATACTGCTCTCGCTGAGCTCTGTCCAACAGACGGGCGATCTGCATCTCCTCCCATACAATGCCTCGAAAGATGCCATCTGAATATTATCCTGGAAGCTGTTGTTGTAGGAGAACTCCACTAGAGGTAAATGACAATTCCAGCTACCGCCGAAGTCTAAAACACACGCTCTGAGCATGTCCTCGAGAGTCTGAATGGTCCGCTCTGACTGTCCGTCGGTCTGCGGATGAAACGCTGTGCTGAAGCTCAAACGAGTTCCCAAAGCCTCCTGAAGTCTCTGCCAAAGTCGGCTGGTGAACTGGGTGCCTCGATCTGACACGATACAAGTCGGTACGCCATGCAACCGCACGATCTCGTCAATGTAGAGCTGAGCATACTGAGCGAAGCTGAAAGTCGTCTTCACTGGCAGGAAGTGAGCCGCTTTCGTCAATCGATCTACGATCACCCAAATGGAGTCGTACCCTCGATTGGTCCTGGGTAGACCCACAACGAAATCCATCGAAATCTGCTCCCATTTCCACTCCGGAATGGGTAACGGCTGTAGCTCTCCTGCGGGCCTCTGGTGCTCGGCCTTGACTTGCTGGCAAGTCAGGCATCTTGATACAAACTCCGCAATGTCCCTCTTCATCCCGTCCCACCAGTAGGTCTCTCTCATATCATGGTACATCTTGGTGGAACCGGGGTGGACACTATACACTGATCGGCGTGCCTTCTCAAGAACGTCGCGCCGCAATCCATCAGCATCTGGTATGCACAGTCTAGATCCATAGCGTAAAATCCCCTGATCGTCAATCACGAACTCGGAAAATCTGCCCTGTCCCATCTGTGCCATGATCTCTGAGCAACGGTCGTCACTGCGCTGTGCCTCATATATACGGTCAAGCAACTGTGGGCGTGCATGAACATGCGCGAGCTGTCCCCCGGTCTGAGTGAACTCGAACTCAACTCGGCTGTCGTATAAAATCTGTCATACTGCTGACGACTGCCTCTGCACTGCGCGCAAATAGGATAGACCACTCCCGGGCCTCCTGCTCAAAGCATCTGCCACAACATTCGCCTTGCCTGGGTGATATAAGATCTCGCAGTCGTAGTCTTTCACCAACTCCATCCAACGACGCTGTCTGAGGTTCAGGTCTCGCTGCTGAAATATGTATTTTAAGCTCTTGTGGTCTGTGAATATTTGGCACGACTCGCCATATAGGTAATGTCGCCAAATCTTCAGTGCAAAGACCACTGCAGCCATCTCCAAATCGTGAGTGGGGTAGTTCTGTTTATGCTTCTTTAACTGCCGAGAAGCATATGCGATCACCCGGCCATGCTGCATCAATACGCATCCTAACCCTACTCGCGAAGCATCACAGTAGACCACAAATCCGCCTGATCCCGAAGGCAAAGATAATACCGGCGCCGTAGTCAAACATGTCCGCAGCTGCTGAAAACTGCGCTCGCACTCCTCTATCCAAACGAAAGGAACTCCCTTCCGGGTCAAACCGGTCAAAGGTGCAGCTATAAGGGAGAAGTCCTGAACAAAACGCCTGTAGTAGCCCGCCAGGCCTAGAAAACTACGGATCTCAGTAACCGATGTAGGTCGGGGCCACTGCTGAACAGCCTCAATCTTCTTCGGGTCCACACATAAGCCGTCTCCCGTAACCACGTGACCCAAGAATCCGACGCTGTCCAGCCAGAATGCACACTTGGAGAACTTTGCGAACAGCTGGTGCTCCCTCAGAGTCTGTAACGTAATCCGCAAGTGCTGCTCGTGCTCCTCTCTTCTCCGGGAGTACACCAAGATATCGTCGATAAACACGATGATGAACAAGTCAAGATACGGCCTGAAAGTACGGTTCATCAAATCCATGAATGCTGCTGGGGCGTTGGTGAGTCCGAACGACATCACCAAAAACTCATAGTGGCCGTAGCGCGTGCGGAAAGCTGTCCTCGGTATATCCTCCTGTCGAACTCGCAGCTGATGGTATCCTGATCGCTAGTCGATCCTCGAAAAATACCCCGCACCCTGAAGCTGGTCGAACAAATCATCAATGCGTGGCAACGGATATCTATTCCGCACGGTAACCTTGTTCAGCTGGCGGTAGTCGATACATAAGCGCAAACTTCCATCCTTCTTCTTGACAAACAGGACCGGAGCACCCCACGGAGAAACACTAGGTGGAATAAGCCCCTTATCTAACAAATCCTGCAAATGATCCTTCAGATCTCGAAGCTCTACCGGGGCCATCCGATAAGGCGGTATAGAAATAGGCCCCGAGCCAGGAATCAAATCGATGCAGAACTCAACGTCGCGCTCAGGTGGTAGCCCAGGTAGCTCATCAGGGAAAACATCAGGGAACTCACGAACAACCGGGACCTGGTCCAACGGAACCTCTGCAGCTCGAGTATCACAAATATATGCTAAGAATCCCTGACATCCCTTCCGCAAGAGCTGACCAGCGTGAAGAGACGAAATCAAGCTGGGAAGGGTGACGCTGCGGTCTCCCTGAATAACAAGGACTGGCTCCCCCGGAAAGCTAAATCTGACTGCCTTCTCACGGCAGTCCACCGAAGCATAACAGGTAGCTAGCCAATCCATGCCCAGAAGCACATCAAAGTCCAACATATCGAGGAGAATCAAATCAACTGATGAATCCCTCTTCCCGATACGAACGGAACACAATCGAAATACAAAACGAGCGACAAACGACTCGCCTACCGGAGTAACAACAATAAGCGGATGATCTAACGACGACGACTCACGGCCCAACATCGGTGCAAAGTGTGTAGAGACGTACGAATGTGTGGAACCTGGGTCAAATAATACCCGGGCGTCGAAAGAACAAACTGGAAAGGTACCTGTCACAACGGCATTGGATGCCTGCGCATCCTACGGTGTCAAAGCAAATACTCGGGCCTGTCCTCCACCGATAGCGGGCTGACCTCGACCTCGGCCTCTGCCTCCTCGTCCTCTCTGAACAGGACCGCCGTGTCCACGGCCTCTGGGTGCACCTAACTGGCGTGGAGCATCGCCTGTGGTAGGAAGTAGGGCTCTCTGAGGAGGGGGTGGTGATGGTGGTAGGGTCACATGCGGAACTATCGCTGCTCCCTGTCATCTCGCCGGACAGTCTCTGACAAGATGGTGCGGACTCCCGCACCCAAAACACCCTGGCGACGGCTGCTGCCCCTGGGGATAAGAACCATATAACTGTCCCCACCCAAATCCTCTGCCAGGCCTATCTCTCGGAAAGAATCTGGCGCGCTGCCTCTGAGACGGTACATCGATGCGAATCCTCTTCGGCCCAGAAACGGCCGAAGTCTGTGATATGCGTGCCTCCATCCGCAATGCCGTATCCATAGCAGCTGAATAAGTGTCGTAGTGCTGGGCGCCAATGGCAAGATATAGCTGGTCATCAAGTCCCTGTACAAACCTCTTCACCATCTTCTCTTCGGTATCCACCAAATACGGAGCATATCGGGATAACTGTGTAAACTGGATGTCATACTCAGACACCGTCATCCCAGGTGTCTTGACCAAGGCCTCGAAGCTACGAGCTCTGGCGTCACGAACGCTCTCTGGGAGGAAACGAGCTAGAAAGACCGCTGTAAACTCGGCCCTAGTCATAGGCGGTAGACCTGCAGCTCGACCTCTCAAGACTGACTCCCACCATATCTGCGCGAGACCCTCTAGTCGGAAACTCGCAAGCTCTACCCATCGATCATCCGAACATCTCAGCAAACGGCAGATCCTGGCTAAACTGTCAAGGAACGTCTGTGGGTCCTCCGCTGCCTCGGTGCCGGTGAATACTGGAGGTCTCAGCCTCATGAAATCCTGTAGTGAAACCGGAATGGCCACGGTGGTAGTAGTAGGAGCAGGTATCATGGTCGTCTGTGATGTAGTAGGTACGTCGTCCGGTCTTGGTGTACGACTGGTTGCAACTAGGGATCCTACCATCTGACGTAGCTCCTGTATACTCCCCATCATCTGTCGCAACTCCTCCATACCAGTCTCAAGCCTATCCATACGGCCTGGGGAAGGTGGATCGGTCTGTCCCTGCGGCGTAGGCATACCACCCTGCTCAGTCCTAGTCTCGGACGAGCCAGCTCGAATCTCGTCTTGGGCGGCAGCCCTCTATGCCCTCGTAGCCTTCGGCGGCATAGTGGTTGTTACAGGGAAAACGGATAATAAGAACAGTGCAATAGGATCATAGGATACACGAAATTGAAGAAGGAATTTCAAGCAAGTATATCCTAAAGTCACTTAGGCGGAGTACCGTATCGCAAGTATGCCGCGGACATACACATGCTACATTACCCTACTTAAGTCACTTACTCCCTCTACCAAGGGTCATCCTACACTCAAAAAGGTAAAACCTATCGCTCTGATACCAACTTTATCACGACCCGCAGGGTACGGAACGTGACTGGCACTTAGGTTACGAAACGTCTCAAGACGTCCGTAAAACAAGTAAGCCAAAGCCCAGAAAACCAAAACCAAATAAGCAAAAGAGTGAAGAGAACCCAATCAATTGAAAACGAGTTTATCAAATAAGTCATATAAAAACCTTTTTAAAAACAATACAAATTTTTCCGAAAATTTCGGCAGAGTCTCCTTTGTAAATACTGGCCCCCAAAATGGGTACAACAAGAATATATATGAATCCAACAAAATAGGGCATCCCCAAGCGGGAGCTAGCTCTTCGCCACAAGGCGGTCACAAATCCCACGCAATATAAAGCAACAACATGCGAAATAATCATAAGGAAGCATAAGAAAAACAGCATGTCGACTCAAGTGAGCTCGACCCCAAAATACAGCATAAAAAGTCCACAAATCTCACAGTCTCATCTCTAGGTCAATATACAACAATACTGATAGAAACAGTAGATGGAGTGCTCTAGATACAAAGAATATACAAGGTGGTGCAAAAATAATAATATAACCCACCTAGGAGCAAAACCTCGAGTCCAGGCAAAAGAAGCAAGTGCGCCCGCCGCTACTGTACTGACGGAGCGGACCTGAAAAAGGCTGTGGCACAACGGGGGTGAGTTGCCAACTTGTGAGTAATAAATAACATCTACACAGGCTATCGTATGCATGCACACAAGTATTCTAGCATCTCTAATACAGGTATGGCAGGACATAATAGCAGGTATGTATGCAATATGAATATACTAGCAAGTATGAATGCAATGCGAATCAACTCATGATCTGAATGTTTAATTATAAGAATCATGTTTTTCTTTTAGAAATCTCTTTTGAAATACCAGCATAATACCACTAGAATCAACAAGAACCTGTGTCCAGCAACGACACCTCAAAACTATCACAAATCTCATATATCCATGTCATAGTATCTCTGGCCTCAGCCATCCGGCTGACCCAGCTCAATATCAAAATCTTATCATCTCACGGCCACGGTCGGTATCCTCTGGATATCCGCCGTGCCAAACAGTCACCGGTAGGTAATCCGTCCCGTGCCAGGCTCAACGTCAACACCACATTCATCTTGCCCCGGAGTACCATACCGGGCCCACCATGTACCCGTGACGGTTCCTCCACTCCTCGACACGGATCTCGAAAACCACAGCAAACTTATGGTGGACGACACTTTACATCACTAGAAAACCGTAATTACATATTTTAAAAACAGAATAAGTTTAGAAATTTTGCGGCTTTCCCCCGAAATCCAGAAATATCATAAAATCTCAAGAATCCTCATAAGTGCATATATCAATGGTGATGAATGCATATGGTATCAATAATTAAGCTACGATGTATGATTAATAGACTAGGCATGAACAAATAATATGATGAGGTACATGCACATGAATAGCAATCCTACGATTTCATTTTAAGGAATTAAAGGCAATAGCACAGGTTTAAGCATCAATTAGTAAAAGGTTTCAAATTATAGGTTATCTAGTGTGGTGGCATGGCAATTACCAGGGCGTGTGTGTAAGCATGAATAGTGCTCGTGCTGCATATAAAAACCCTGGCAATGGTGCAGGTGTCCTATAAAATGGTTTCGTATATGTATGTCAATATAGGGCATGAATGTAGCAAATAATCATACACATATTACACCCCTAATTACTAACATTACTAAGAATCTTTTTAAGGTACTAAAACTATCGGGCGACTTGCGCCATCCAACGATAGTCCCCCGTAGATGTTACATCTACTCACTGGAATCCCTAGCTAGTCACGTCCAATCACCGCCTTCCCCTTTCGTGCCACGTCTGACGTCTCCGCGACCGAACCTGGAATTTACATCAATACCAAACATAAGGTTACATATTAAGAACGACGCAAAACCCAAACGAAAATACTAACGTTCACAAGCTAGGTACAACGTGCACAAAGTGCGCGGAACACACGCGAAAATCGCAAAAACTGCAAAAATCGCCGATTTGGTCGCCCGGCAAAACTAAAACACGACTACTCAAAAATCCGCACTCACGCATCCTATATGTCATTGGATATGCCAACAATATAATCTAGATATCGCAATTAATTCGCCACAATAATATAATAAAAACCTAGTAAGCTAGAAGTTTGCAAATTTGGTGCAAACATCGACAATTAGCGACAAAATTAACACAATCCAACACAACAATCCAAACTAACCCACTAGCTAGCCATTACACTAAATTTAAATCATTAACTAAGCTTAAAAACCTAATTTCCATAAACAAAACCTTTCTTGATTTTCATAATTAGCAATTTCAATCCAAAACTAAACATGACAATACCAAATTAACACTAATTTGAAGCCCACACAAATAAAGTAACCTCATTAACCTAGATTAGAAAACAACTAGATAGCTAATTAGCTTTAATTAACTAAATAATGGTTTCAAGAAACTTTATACCCGTTTGGGAATGTTTTGTTTCCTCAGTAACCTCAGAGTCTTGTGACGATGGTTTCCGCCGTTGGGCGTGATTGCTCCCGTTTGGGAATGTTTTGTTTCATTATATCTCATTTTTACTCTTATCCTCTTTTATACCCGGTCTCGGGGCTACTTTTACAAAGGAAATGCTGCCAAAATTATTTAAATGATTAAGTAACTTTAAAAGAACTTATTGAACTAATTAAAGTTTTCTAAATGTTTTAACTAAATGTTTTCAACACTCACTATTTTTTTTAAAATGGTTTTGATTTCTGGGTTCGGCTTACTTAGTCGCGTTACACCTGTAGACGTAGCGTGGTTAAGTGCCGGTCATGAGTCGAAATATTCGGGTCGTGACACGTGAGTAGGCCACTTGGCACTTCGAGATACCCGGTAGTTTGTGCACCCCACCTTGGGTCTATCCTAGGAGCAAAAATAGTAAAAAGAAATTATACAATGACGGCTACAACCCCGACCCGATTGTGCGGCCAAAAATAATATTACATCAATTTACAAATTACATGAATTGAAAGATAGAAGAATACTCTCATCTCACAACCCCCCGGCTATTCACCCGCGACAATCCAATGAATTCATATACACATACCAACAACATTACAGATCACAGATTTGTATAACCCCTACTAATCGACATATAGCGATTAGCAGACGTTCAATACAAATATCACATCACAGATATAAACCCGTTAGCATTAGTCTTTAGAAGTTCGATAAAAATACGGTTTTTCAAGCCCCAAAAACAAATTTTGCTTTCTGGAAAATCTAGGCTGAAAAGACATTTGTAAAAATCCCAAAACACCCATATGAACAAACTCTGCAAGAAAGATTCCCTACGGCCGAGTCAACTCGGCCGCGGAACCGCGGCGGGAGCACGCTCCCGCCATGTTTCCGTGGCGCTTTGATCGGATCAGTGAACCAATTTTTTGCAGTTTCTTCTAAAAACCCTAAGCCGAATTTTAAAGCATGATTTATCAATTTTTGAACAGTGTAAAAATTCGACAGAAAGTTGATTTCACGGGTGTTTTTCGCGACTTTTCTCCGATCGAACTTCTACTTACATTGCTAACATGTTAGATAGTGTTTAACTAGGCTCTGATACCACTGTAAGTCCATGCTACCTCTCCCGGTACTTACGGGCTTGCGGAAATGATGAAAAACAATTTTTCTAGAGGTGGTAACATAGACTCAAACCGGATCTTTGTTAAACTATTTATCTAACAACCAAACTAGGAGTTGTTAACTACTCGGTTAGGGGGTTATACCTTTCTTGAACTCCTTCATCTTCAACTCTTGATGGTGTACGGATTGGCTTCACCCCGTCGTCTCCTTGCGCCGAAGATCGATCCACCCGAAAGCTTCTACCTTTGGCTTCTTCTTCAAACTTTGAAGAAACTAGTTCACTCGGTTTGCTAAACCTTGTGAACTAGAGTGAGTAGAGGATTGTGTTGGGATTTATCTCTATGGTTCTTGCTTCTCAACACATGAGACAAGTGAACCATAGATTAGAGAGAGAGCAAGAGAAAGAGGGAGAGAGCTCAAGAGAATGAGAGAGCTCAAGCAAGAGAGAGAAAACAAATGAAAGAATGAGCAACTCTTTTCTCATCCACCCTCTCATAATCCAAAGCCATCATAACCAATAATAGCAATCAAGTATTGTGTGATGGTTTAAGTTAAAATGGCTATATCATTTCATGCACTCATTTTGCATAAATAAACAAGCAAGCAAAAGTCTTTGCCATAGAATAATAGCCATTGTCATGATGATGGTCAACTAGTCCAACCTAGTCAACCGGTCAACAAAGTCAACAAGTCAACAAAGTCAACCCCTCAACAACCATGTCACTACAATACTTAATTAATATTATTGTTAATCATATATCTTATTCTCATTAGGGTTTAGTCAAAAGTCAATAGTCAACAGTCAACAACCCCAATGAGAATCCTCTGCCTCTGTCTCTCTGCCAACTGTGCATACACACCCGCATCGCGTTCCGAGGAACACGAATACAAACGAGATAAAACCAATTCCAAAACGTACACTAGGATCTGGCTTAAACCAAAGCCCGCTAGTGTTAACTGTCCGGACACTAAACGTGCACAAGTGCACGGATGTGACTGAACCCTGTCGCAAAACCATGCGACCTGTTGCAAAACCATGCGACCTCTACTGTTTTGCCTAAAGGCGAATAGCTTTCTGTGTGGGACTCTAAAGACTCGACACTACGCTGGCAGTGGGTTTAACCATAGACCGCAAGCGGCACTAGCTGTGCGTAACGGTCCCCAGGTAGATGCCGACAAGAAGACTGACGAGGTGAAACCCATCTGACCTCCTACTGAGCCTGAATGTGACAATCTCCGTACAGTCCGGTCTGTTCGTATGATACATCGCATGGCGGGCCTAGGGGGCGGTAAACTTCAGTCCCCTAATAGCGGTACAAGTCGTGTCGGAGTGAAGCCCAGAACACCCTGAGATAACACTGGAAACCTACCAGTATATCTCGCTTGCCCTGGCCAGGGACTACTCGTGTAATGGCTCTCCTAGACACAGCGCGATGTCAACCCCCAATACCGGGAGAGACGAATCCTGTCTAACCGTCACTGCCTCCAAGTGCTTCGGGACTGCACCCAAAAACTACCTGTTTGCACGACTCCTTTGAGCCGTGGTAGGGTAGTAATCAAAGTACAGTGGGAACACACTCGAGGCGAAGTGACAGTGTCAAGTCAGCGGACTAAGCTGTACTCATGTCACCTGGGAACTGATAACTGACGATAGGTATAGTACCAACCAACAGTTCCCGACGAGTCCTGTCCAGTGTACTCGTAACCTAACGAGCACCCGCATACTATCTCAAGTACGACATACTGACGGCTGTGGGACAGACCGTCTCCCAAACTGGGATGAGAAGCGCATACGCTAGTCTACTCCGGAGTATCGATGCCCTGTCTCGATAGTCCTGCGACTAGGGACCTGCATAAGGATGTGCTTATAGATTACCCAGCCCCCACTAGTGTGACTGCCATCACAACGCTGGTAATCAAGCAAAGATCCTAAGGGCTCCACTAATGTGTATAGGTGATATACTAAAATAAACACATGTACACATTGAAGTAGAAACAAACCAAGTAGCATACTACTATATTGAGCAAGATTGTCAATACAAGGTGAATATCCCAAGCTTCCATTAAGTAATATACATATTAGTATGATACCGTAATAGCCTCTAGGGCATATACACTAATATATCCATTAGCCAAAGTCTACGGAATTTTGATCAGAATACGGATTTGTAACCACCCCAAACACAAATTTATTTTCTGGAAATTCTGGGCAGAAACAAACTATCATAAAAATCCTAAAACAGAACAGTAAGAACACTGCAGCAAAACGGAATCGTGGCCGAGTCAACTCGGCCGCGGATCCACGTCCAAACACATGTTTTGGCCGTGGTTCCGCGGTGAGTTGGTCGAGTCAGCAGCTCATTTTTGCTGTGTGTTCTATAAAAACCCTGAGCCAATTTTTCATATATGTTAAATTATTTTTAGAGCTGTTTAAAAAATCGGCAGAAACTAAGATTTTCCGGACGTGTTTTGTGAATTTTTTCCGATCGAAATTCTAAATACTTTGCTAATAAGCTAGTTTATGTTTAGCTAGGCTCTGATACCGCTGTAAGTCCACATTGCTCACCCCGGTTCTTACGGGGAGGTGGAAACGGCGAAAAACGATTTTTGGCGCAAAGGCAACATGGACTTACAGAAGGATCTTTGCTAAATGACAAACTAGTAAACTACTTGAGGTGCTATCTACTATGCCATAGAGATTATACCTCACGATACCGGTCCTTCGAGTCTTCTTTCCGCTGTCCTGCTCGTCCATCCAAGCTCCGAGGATCGATCCGGATCTTGATCACCTCCGCGGCCTCCTTGAGTCGAAGATGATCCACCCGAGAGTTGTGCTCCGAGCTCCACCTCGAGCCGAGGCAACTAGGGCAACAAGATCGCTAGTCTTGATGTCCTAGGTTGTGTAGAAGAGGTAGATGGATGTGTTTGTCTATTTGGATCCTTTTTCTCTCAACACATGAGATCAAAGGAATTTTCAAGATGAGGAAGATGAAGGAGAACCATGGAGCTTTTTCTCATTTCATTTTCAAGAGAGAGAATGAGAAAATGAGAAAAATGAATAATCAACTAAAGAAAAAGCACCATGATTACAATAATACACCAAAATCATCATGACTAATCTTTTCATGATAAAGTTGATGGCAACAATTGACTTGACCATTTTCATATCCAAAAATAAAAAGAAAACCAAAGAAAACTCTAGACCTCTCATGAAGGTCCAAGTCAACTTTGGTCAAACGGTCAACAAAGTCAAGTGTGGTCAAATGGTCAAAGCAATTAGCCATCACATAATTATCACTAAAAAGATTAGTAAATAATATCCCCGGCTCATAATGGTTTTGACCGAACCAACTGCCAAAACCCTAATGAGTCCGCCTCAGAATGGTTTTGAACGAATCAACTGTCAAAACCCTAATCAACCTGCCACATAATGGTTTTGGCCGAATCAACTGTCAAAACCCTAATGAGGCACCTCCTCCTTCTTCGCTCCTCAAAACTGTGCATACACACCCGCATCCGCATTCCGTAGAATGCGAATGCACAGAAGACAAAACAAATACATCCGTGCAATACTAGGATCCGGCTTAAACCAAAGCCCACTAGTATTGCCTGCCCGAACAGCATACGCACACAAGTGCACGTAAGTGATCATAGCCCTGCCGTAAAACCATACGGCCTCTACACGTTTCGCTCAGTGCAGGGAAACTCTCTGTGTGGGACTCTAAAGACTCGACACTACGCTGGCAGTGGGTTTAACCACAGACCGCAAGCGGCACTAGCTGTACGTAATGGTCCCCAGGTAGATGTCGATAAGAAGGCCGATGAGGTAAACCCATCCGAACTCCTACTGAGCCTGTATGTGACAATCTCCGTACAGTCCGGTCCGTTCGTCTGAGAACATCGCATGGCAGGCCTAGGGGGTGGTAAACGTCAGTCCCCTAATAGCGGTACAAGTCGTGTCGGAGTGTAGCCCAGAACACCCTGAGATAACACTGGAAACCTACCAGTATATCTCGCTTGCCCTGGCCAGGGACTACTATGTGTAATGGCTCTCCTAGACACAACGCGATGTCAACCCCCAATACCGGGATAGACGAATCCTGTCTAACCGTCACTGCCTCCAATTGCTTCGGGACTGCACCCAACTACTACCTATTTGCATGACTCCTTTGAGCCGTGGTAGGGTAGAATCAAAGTACAGTGGGAACACACTCGAGGAGAAGTGATAGTGTCAAGTCAGCGGACTAAGCTGTACTCATGTCACCTGGGAACTGATAACTGACGATAGGTATAGTACCAACCAACAGTTCCCGACGAGTCCTGTCTAGTGTTCTCGTAACCTAACGAGCACCCGCATACTATCTCAAGTACGGCGTACCGACGGCTGTGGGACAGACCGTCTCCCCTGCTGGGATGAGAAGCGTATACGCTAGTCTACTCCGGAGTATCGATGCCCTGTCTCGATAATCGTACGACTAGGGACCTGTATAAGAATGTGCTTGTAGATTACCCAGCCCGTACTAGTGTGACTGCCATCACAACGTTGGTAATCAAGCAAAGATCCTAAGGGCTCCACTAATGTGTATAGGTGATATGCTAAAAGAAATACATGTACACACATTGAAGTAGAAACAAACCAAGTAGCATACTACCATTTTGAGCAAGATTGTTTATACAACTGTGAATATCCCAAGCTTCCATCAAGTAATATATAAACAAGTATGATACAGTAATGGCCTCTAAGGCATATACACTAACATTTGCATAGTGATATTTTTGAAATATCTTGCACCTTATTCGATGAGGAAAGAGTCGACGATCCCTTCACCGGGAGTGACCTCTTTAGCAAAACTAGAAAAGGCCTCAAAAACATTCCATTTAAAAATCACTCGATTCTACAACGATATCAAATTCATTACGCAAAGGGTTTTCATAAAAACCTGTCGTAGCCCTCCGTCATTTCAGATAAATACTAGTTAGTATTCGTGCTACGTTTGTTGACTATGTTAAGGCGTAGTGTGCGGTAGCTGATTAGTACTTATCTGTATAAGCATATGATACGATTGGATTAGGGTAGTCGTGTGACTTTGTTGACTATGTTAAGGGTCGTGTGGGTGGGTTTAATTCAATCGGGAAATGACGGGTTGAACTTGACTAGCACTTATGATTTGTTGACTATGTTAAGGTCATATAGCTGCTAGGAGTAAAATATTATTGGGAATTTCAAGTGTTGAAATTTGCAATAAGATTGCATACCTTCTATGAGATAGTTGGATCCCGATACCCGCTGCGAGTAAAAGTTACTCCTGGGAGAGTTTTACACATTACAATTGGCTGATCAAGTAGGTGTCTAGAAAGGTGTCAACGGGGTTACGCCCCTGGGAAAATGAGGTTTACTTTAATTAGGTCCATGCGAAAGCACAGGGAACCTGCCTCAAAATACCGGCACTGGCCTGGCTGAAAGATTGGCGAACTTGTAAGGTGTAATTAATCCCGGCTAGTCTTTCCTTTTAGGGTTTGAAGGAAGATTTGACTAAAACAGTGGGAGACATCCTGATTAGGTATATTAATAACCAATCTAATCTTACAAGGGCATACGCTGAGTGTTTTCTTCTCTCTCTCTCCAGGTAGCGACCATATCACGCCTTAATCAAGATAATAATATGGATGTATTAACCGAACCCGCTTGTTATACTGAGCTGGGGAACGTTGGTCCCGCTCCAACTTATAATTGTTATAAGATAGAGAAGGAAATATGGGATTGTCAGAATTCCCGTGCCACCCAAACGAAGAAAGTGCATGCTGATGCATCTTCTTCGGGTGTGTTCATTACACAGAACTGATTCTCAATATCCTTTACGTCCTGGGTATTTGATACCGGATCAGGATCCCACATATGTAACTTGTTACATGGGCTACAGATAGGTAGAGGACTGAGAACGAGTGATAAGTTTCATGAGATAGAAATGGTGCAAGTGTTGCAGCCAAGTCTGTTGGTAGTTATCACCCTGTATTAGCAAATACATTGATTCTGAACGAATGTTATTAGATATCGAACCTAAAATACAGCATCATATCAGTCTCTTTATTAGTAAATAAGGATATAATTTTGTATTGTTGGATAATGTTTTGAACATTTCCTATATCAAGAGTTGATCGGTTCAGGCACGTTATCTAAAAGCATTGACGTTCTAAATCAAATCACAGTTCTTAGTATACAGAACACACACAAGAGGAAGAGTTCAGAAATGAACGAATCCTTCTTGAGGCATTGTAGATTAGGTCATATCAATGCGACCCGACTAGCTAAGTTACATTTAGATGCATATTTAAATTAGTTTAAATTTACATCTTGTGAAACTTGCCGGTCATGTCACAAAGATAAGATGACCATAGCTCTGTTTATATGAAACAGAGAAAGAGTTAGTGAACTCTTGGGATTGATACATGTTGATGTATGAGGTCCCCTGTCTACACATGCCAGGACCGGTTCTTTGTACTTCATTACATTCACTGATTATCTCTCAAGATTTGGACATATGTTCCTGTTGAAACACAAGTCTGATCCTTTTGAGAAATTCAATGAATATGAGTTCGAAGTAGAGAACCAAAAACGGGTATAAGTATTATGTTCTTTGATGTGATCTGGGAGGAGAATACTTCAGCACGGAATTCCTGGACTATTCTAAAGGAGAATGAGATTCTCTCTCAGTATTACTCCTCCGTATACACCACAGCACGTCGGTGTATCGGGGCGGAGAAAACACACCCTGTTTGATATGGTGCGCTCTATGATGAGTACTACTGAGTTTCCTATTTCCTTTTGGGAGTTATGCACTTGAGAAGCTGCATACATGTTGAATAGGGTTCAAATCAAATCAGTTGCTTACCACTTCATATGTGATATGGAATGGGAAGAGCCCATATCTTAAGTAAGTTAAGATTTGGGGTTGTCCGGCCTATGTTTAAAAGCAAAATCTGGACAAGCTCGAGGCAAAGTCAGATCTGTGGAAGTTTGTTGGATATCCCAAGCATATGCAAGGGAATATCTTCTACCTAACAGAAGAACAAAATATGTTTTATTTCTCAACATGCCACCTTTGTGAAAGGGAATTTCTTGTGGAAAAATTAGTGGTCATGAGGTAGAATTGGAAGGAGTTCCAGCTATACAAACTACAGCAGATGATTTGGTAGAACCAAAGGATTCAATAGATTCCAACGAACCTCAGCCTCTTTGCCGATCTAGTAGGGTTCCTCACCCACCTGAGAGATACTTCGGTTTCTCTATGACAGTGGGAGCGAGGATTGCATCATAAGATGATGACCTAACTAGCTTCGAGCTGGCCATCAGGAGTGGGACTTTGTAAGAATGGTTGGATGCTTAGCGATCTGAGATGGAATCCTTATACACCAACAAAGTATGGAATTTGGTTGTTTTATCTGAAGGGTTAAATCCCCATCAGGAGCAAGTATATCTTGAGAAGATTACTTGGTGTACATGGAAAAGTTGAGACTTTCAAAGCTATGCTTAAGTCCATCCAGATCCTACTTGCCATTGTTACATACCATGACTACGATATCTGGTGGTTGGGTGTCATGACTGCTTTTCTAAATGATGTTTTAGAAGAGAGCGTCTATAAGTACACAGCTAGAGGGCTTCATGGACAGTGGGAGCAGCGGAAACGTATGCAAGTTGTTTTATGCGATAAAATAGGCATCGCGGAGTTGGAACGTCTGTTTTGATGTAGTAGTCAAAGAGTTTGAATTCATTAAAATGGTAGATGAACCTTGTATATACAAAAATGTAGTAGGGAGTACGGTGGTGATCCTCGTAGAGTACATGGATGACATACTCTTGATAGGAAAGGAGTTTCCTATGCTACGCTCGGTCAATCTCCGCTTATTACAAGGATTCTCCATACAGGATCAAAGTGATACCTCCTAAATCCTAGGTTTTATATCTATGCGATAGATCTAAATGGAAGTTAGGATTCTCACTAGTTGAAGTGAGATGGTATCAATCGATCCTGGGGAGAATCACTGGAAAGGTTCCAGGGTGATAAGGACGACTGAATGTCAGTCGCAGGCATTGTCTTTACCCTCAGTGGAGGGACGGTATGTTGGAAGAGTTCCAAGTTAGATACCGTGACTTACTAGACGATTAAAGGCAAGACACATCCTTACCAAATATGCTACCAAGGAGGCAGTCTGGATATATTTTAGTTAATAAGATGAACTTCGTTCCTACCATTGTGTGACAATGGAGTTGTGGCTTATGCCGAGGAACCCCCGTCCCATCAGAAATCCAGATATAATTCTTAGGCAGTATCACCTGATCATGGAGATGGTTGATCTCCAGGGAGATCGAGGTTAGGAGAGTAGACACAGAGGACAACAGCGCGGATCCACTCACAAATGCCTTTTTCCCAGTAGAGACTTTTATGGGATGGTTGAGTATAAGATACTTCAACCATAGCTAATTGTTGGGTATGCCATACCACAAAAGACGGCCCTAGTGCAAGTGGGATATTGTTAGTTATATGTATGCCTTAGAGGCCATTACTGTACATACGATGTATATTGTAGTGGATGCTTAGACATATATAGGGAGGACTTTCTTGCTCGACATGATAGTGCGCTATCTGGTTGCTCTTTATCTTAACATGTACTCTGATTGTCTCTATATTACCTGTTGATAAAGCCCTTAGGATATGTACTCGACTACTGGGACTATGATGAGATCATACTACTGGGGCCAAGGTAGTCGACGAGTACATCCTATAACTGTTCCTAGTCAAGGGTGTATCGAGACAGGGCATCGATACACCAGAGTGTAAGTGCACGGCGGCGCCCGGCCGTCAATCCGACGCCGGAATGCGGAATCGAAAACTTTTCTATAAACTAGAACCGGCACCACCGCGCACTAAAAATCCCGGATTGGGCCATTAACCTAACTCTAGCAAACAAGAAAAGGAGTAGAATGCTATACCAAGCGGTCCGTGTCCTTCGGTCTTCGCCTCTCCTCTGATCTCCTCGCGGAACCTCCGGTCGTCGCCTCCTCGTCGAAACGGGCACCACATCACCGGGTTCTTTTACGGGCCCCCACCACTGGACCAAGGCAACTCGGGCACGAAGTTGGCGAGCCGACGTGCCCAAGAAGTGCTGTAGGACAGTGTAGAAGCTTTGTCTCTTGGGGTTGTGAAGTTGCCATTGATGGAGGGAAGAAGAAAAATAAGCTTTGGAGATGGCTATGGAATTTTTATGGCAAGCTAATTTTGGATGAATAATTTCCCTCATCAAAAATGAACCTCACCCCTCTCTACCAAAGTGGCCGGCCCCTCTCATCATGGTGGGAAAAAGGAATCAATAAAAATGGGAGAAGAAAAGCTAAGATAAAGATAAGAAAATGGTCACACCCATTTCAAATCCAACTCTAATCTCAATCCATCATAATAAATGCAATGGAAGAGACCAAAATAGAATCTCATGATGATAGTCTTATCACGAAGCCACAAAAGCAAGAAAACCCCTCGACAAAACTTATTTGCACACTTGCAAATAACCCCTCCATCGGAAAAGTCCGGCCGAGAAGGAACAAAGGAAAACTGGCCGGAACGGAATGCAAACTGGCAACTTCAGAAAACTGATCCCGTAATAAATTACAGGAAAACCCCGCGACTGTATATACATACCCGCATTTGTATTCCCACTGAATACAAATGCAAAGAGACAAAATCTACACTGTACAATACTAGGATCCGGCTTAAACCAAAGCCCACTAGTAAAATCCGTCCGATCACGATCCGTGCAATACCGCACGTATCTGATCGAACCCTGCCATATCTCCATACGGCCTCTACATCGTTTCGCCCGAAACTTGAGAAACTGGTCTGTGGGGGACTCTAAAGACTCGTCAATACTTTGGCTGTGGATTTAACCACTAGCACGTCAGAGGTATTAGCCCATACGTGACGGGCTACCAGGTATTGACCAAAAGGGACGTCGATGAGCGAACTCATCCTGACACCCTACTGAGCCTATCAGTGACAATATCCGTACAGTCCGGTCCGTTTGTCTATGAGCATCGCATGGCGGGCCTAGGGGGTTGGTAAAAGTCAGCCCCCCAAAAGCGGTACAAGTCGTGTCGGAGTGCAGCCCAGAACACCCTGAGATACTACTGGAATACCTACCAGTAAATCTCCTGCCTTGGCCAAGGACTTTCATGTACTGGCTCTCCTAGACACAGCGCGACCTCACCCCCAATACCGGGAGAGGCGAACCCCTGCAGATCCGCTCATTACCTCCATGTGGCTCGGGACTGTACCCAACTAAAACCTGTTTGCACGTCTCCTTTGAGCATGGTAGGGTAGTAATCAAAGCACAGTGGGAACTCATACGAGACAAATGACAATCTCAGGTCGATGAACTAACCTGTACATATGTCACCAGGGAACTGCTATCTGACATCAGGTATAATACCAACTAGCATGTTCCCGACGAGTCCTGTGGGTGTACTCATAACCCAATAAGCACCTGTATACATCTTAGGTGAACCAACTGACACCAGTGGCTTGTGAGACCGGCCACCGCCCCTCGTCGGGGTCTCGACTGTATACACTAGTCTACTCTGGAGTATCGATGCCCTGTCTCGAAACTCCCACGACTAGGGACCTTTTAAGGATGTGCTTATAGACCCCAGCTCCCACGTATATGATCGCCCTCATACTGCTGGTAGTCAAGCAAGAATCCTAGGGGCTCTATCAACGTGCAATAGTGACCTGTAGGGTCACCTAAAGTAGTACACGATGATAAAGATAAACCAGATAGCATACTATCATCTTGAGTAAGACTGTCCTACTGGGACAGGTCCTCCCTCAATCATTGCAATCACGTGCCTGTGATCCAATAATTGACTCTGAAGGCACTATCTCCAACAATCTCCCACTTGCACTCAAGTCTAATTATTGCGATGTCGCATACTCACAGCCCGTGTGATACCGAACACCCAACTCCTCTACTAGTCAGTCTCACAAAGCTCGTTTGCGAAACTATTGCCTTCGAGGAATAGCCTCAGTGAGTGGATCCGCTGTAATGTCTCTTTCTATGTCTCTCTTTATCTCAAGTTCGCGGAGAAAGCCATCTCCCGAAATGAGTAATACCTGTCTTAGAATATGTCTGGATGTCTGATGGGACCTAGTTCACAAGTGAACTCCAAATCCAAACTTCTTATACTGTATCGTCAACTGAACTTAATCAGTATCCTGCGCCATCCTTCCCTCAGTATCCACCTGGACCACCTGTCCAAAATACTGCTCTTGTCAGAGGGAAAACTATAACTCCGACAGCCACTCTGTCATCTATGTCACCTTGGAAGCCTGGAGTGATAACTGTCTCCCAAAGGAGGCTGTCGTTATCATATCCCTAGAACATCCACTTATGTTCTAAAACTGCTTCCGAATGTTTCTCCAGGATTGGATCAATATCCTATCTGGAGAAAACACTGTGTGACAACCAAAGTATAACTGATCGTAGTATAGGAATATCACTTCCTACTCTATGTATGTCATCCAAATACCAGGACATCATACCCTACTACCTTCTTAACAGATCCGTCCCCTATTCTGATGAAGTCAAACCTATGACTGTCACATCAAAAATAGATGATCTTTCTCCGCTATATCTACTTTAGTCTATAAATAGACATAAGCCACTTGTCCACCATGCTTCCGCTGCTCCCACTGACCACGACAACCCTCTGGCAGAGTCATAGAGACGTACACTTCTAAAGTTAGTTTAGAACGACGCTATACTCATCCTCCTGCCGGGTCTCACAGTCAGGAACAACAGCAATGGAAAGTCTGGATAAACAAGAACCTCCCTGCCACCGTCCCTGAGCGTACCGAAGTACCTCTCGGGTGTCTGAGGTTACCCATTTTATCTGCGGAGTGGCCAATAGAATGTCAAACCAGATTGAATCTTTAGGTTCTTATCAAATCTTCAGTAATCGTTTGCGGTTCTGGAATCACTTCCAGTTCTACCATACTCCCACTACTGTTTTCTGAAAAAATCCATTTTTATTAAAACTGTGGCGAGTCAAGAACAATATCACTATTGATCTTCCAGATGGTAGAAAGTCAACCCTCGTCATAGCCTGGGTCAACCCACAAACAGCCATTACAGAAACGTGCCTTGAGTTATCCAGAGTCTGGTTTTAAGCATAAGCCGGACAACTCCCCGTATCTTAACAATGTCAAGATATGAACTGTTCTATATTCATTATAGAAACAGAGGCACTGATTCAATTGAACCAGATTCAAATCATGCAGCTGTCTCCAGTGCATGTCAAGTAAATGGAGAGAGGCCGATCAGCGTTACTCAGCTTAGGAGTACTTCCAATTGTGAGTAACCTGAAAGAGAAGCAAGTTCTCTTAATCATTACTATCAACTGAATACCATACACAAGTATCTACATCTTCGATCACCTTGAAGAATCCCGATACTTGCAATACCTGGTTCTCTACTTTAATCTTATACTTATAACTTCTCAAAACTTAGACCTTGTGTTTCTATGAAACACATGTCTAAGACCCAGAGAAGACACAAGTAAACAGAATATAGTACGAGGACCAACCCTCTATCCTAATGGACACTGGACAACATACAATACTTTGTATAAGTCCCCTGAGTCTTACAACTCATTCCCTGTGTGTCGTAGGTTGAAAACTGTACTATGCTTATGAAGAATTACACCGCTGTTTAATGCTCCTTACCTAACCATCCACTGATAGAGGTAAATGTCATAGACATAATTTCAAAAAGGTATATCTCACTCTATAAAAATAGATGTACAGATATATCAATTTGAAATTGGTGCATATCAATGGATATTCAAAACCAAATATTTGCCATCCGACAAACAACCCAGGCGATTTCCTCAAATATCACCAATTACAACGAATTCCGATATAATGAGGATGATCACCTAATTCCCAATAACTTACTCCCACTCATCATCTGTAAAACCATACAGATGTGAGAATCAAACCTGGTAAATACATACCCTGGAGCAAGTGTCTAATTGGGAAATCAGTTTTCTTTTAACAGTACACAGTGAAACTGAAACATTGAAATGTTTCGAAAGGGTATCCGGGTATTCCTAGTAATGCCTCTTCCATTATCAGATTCACAATTGTAACCGTATAATTCTTTGCCATCTCTCCAAATCCCTTTATATGTCTTTAGTCATTACCTTCTGCACACCCCTTTTAAGCTTAATGGTTTTCTTCCTTCCCTACCGTTCGACACCAGCCTATGGTTTGGAAGAAGACTATCCAATAAGCATAATGGGTGTACTGTCCTAATCCTAGGAGCACTCGCAATGCGAGAGAAAGTGAAGATAAAAGACAACCGAATAAACCTTATTCCTATTTCTCCTGAACCAGAATCCATCCCCGAACTGGAACAAGTTCCTTCGAGTTCGTATATAACCATACGATGGAGTATCCAAATAAACCATGGATCTTCGTAGTGATACGGAGTGTCCTGGAGAAATACAAAGGTGATTTAGGATTGGCGAAGAAATACTTGGTTTGGTCGTGAATATCAGTCGCAATTTACTTTGCCCTCTTACTAATCCCTTGATATGTCTTTACTTAATACCTTCTGTACACCATCGTTAGGCTAATTGGTTTTCTTCATTCCCTACCGGTCGGCACCAGCCTATGGTTTGGAAGAAGACTATCCAATTTGCGTAATAGGTGTACTATCTCCTAAACCAAGGAGTACTCACAACCTGAGAGAAGGTAAAAGGAAAAGACAACTGAATAGTCCTATTCGTTTTCTCCAGAACCGGAAACCATCCTCGAATAAATCCCTTCGAGTTCGTATATAACCATACGATGGTTTTGTCCAATGGAAGTGGACGTTCGTAGTAATACGGGGCGTCCTGGAGAAAAGGGTAAAAGCAGGAGTGGCAATGAGGTTTGCAACTCTGACAATCCAAAAGCCAATGTTTAAGAAGGTTCGGTTAATTTTGGTCACTGAGTTATAGTCTAGGATCGGGTCAATGGTCGCTGCCAAAGAGAGAGAGAAAAGAAACACTCAGTATGCACTCTAACCTAGATCAGAATGGTTATCACTTTATCTAATCAGGAAACCTCCCACTGTAACGTCAAATTCTTCCCCAAACCTGAAAGAAGAATTAGTCGGGATCACCCGAGGAGTAAACCAACTCATCAGTGGGAATCGGGATCCAACTATCATCGCATGATAACGTGACGGAATCCGCTCACGTTATCACACTCCAGAAGGTATGCGCATATCTGGCAAGTTTCAGTTTCTTTAGAAACTCCCAATGTGATTTTTGCCCCATGCTCTCATGACCTTGACTAAGGCCAACAAATCATAAGTCACATGTCAAGTTCTACCCGTCATTGTCCAGGTTAATTTGAACCCACCCGTACAAGCCCTTGACTAGGGCCAACAAGGCTATATGACTGTCCCAAACCAACATATCTATCTATGCAGCAGAAAGGTAACAAGCAGCTACCATACACTATGCCTTGACTAAGGCTAACAAACATAGCATGAATACTACGTGCTACCCGTCTGAAATGACGGAGGGCTACGAATGGTTTCTGGCGAAAACCTTTAACGTAATGAACTTGATATCGTTGAAGGAACCGGATAGCTTTTAAAAATATAGTGGCGAAAACCTTTGCTAAAGAGGTCACTCCCGGTGAAGGGATCTCGGCTCTTTCCCCATAGAATGAGGTGCAGGATATTCCAACTGAATACCACGATGCAAAGCAAAAATAAACGACTATAGTGAAGTTATTGCCCTGACGCAAACTTCTGTCCAAGGGGTCACTCCCGGTGAAGGGATCTCGGCCCTTGCCTCGTCGACTGAGGAGCAGGATATTCCGACTGAATACCACTGTGCAAAACAAAAGAAAACGCCCTTGCAATAACAGCTTTTTGAAAAATTGTTCCAACAACATCAGAATAGGTTTGTTTAGCTTGCATTGATCCGAATCAACGCAGTCCCATCAATTGATCACACCAATAAAGAACGAAAATAATGATGTACGTATATGCCATCCGCATTCGCCACTGGGTCCCGTCATCACCCGTTAGGTTACTTAACTAACGACAGAGCGGGGACTGGACTAGCGCGGATGCAAAACATATACAACATCTACTAGTATCTATATCAATATATAATATTCGCTCAAGGCGTGATAAAATGCAACATCACAGAAATGTAATAAGCATCACAGAACAATACAGATATCTGGGATCCCCGGGTTTCACAGAGCCGCTACTGAAACCCGACGTTCCCCTAGTCGTGTGGATAGTCTGTGCAATGAAAACCTAGACCCCTACGGGCGCGGCAAGTTACCCGCCAAAACCTGAAGCGAGGCAGCCTCCTTCAGCAACGTGAATAGACCACCCAGCACTTCACGGAATCCGGTAACTTGGGCACCCCTCCTTGGGTCAACCTGTACCCCCTACGAGTGCGACGAATAGCCCGCCAATTCTAGAGTGAAGCCCCCTCCGTCTTAAAGCTATAAGATGCGGGCTCGTTGCCCTCTAGAACCCGGCTATCCGTGCACCCCTCCTTGGGGTAATCCTAGTACAGAAAGTAAAATATACATACAACGGGTACATCGACCTCAACCCGGTCGTGCCCCAAAAGAATAATATACAAACAGGCAGTGACGACAGTCCACATGTCGGACGCTCGCCCCGCAATATCAAATGTACATAAAAAACAAACTGTACTAACATTGCATCCAGGGTATCCCCACGACCAATCCGCAACATCACAGCACAACACAGAACATCAACGTGAATGTCACGTTCGCAAATCCGTCTAAAAGGGCTATAGCAGTTAGACAGGATTTACCGATCAAATGACATTCACGGTCGCTGATATAATGTAAATACTGTGAACTAACATGTTTAAAATTCTCGATCGATCAAATTTACCGAAGTGGGCCCCAAGCACCACTGCAGCACCCACAGAAAATTTGGGCCCAAAAAGAATATCCCAAAACCTCCATTTCCTAACCAGAAGACTACTGTGAAAATTTGGTGCAAAGATAGCACTTTCCCACCGCGGAACCGCGGCCAAACCAGGGGTTTGGCCGCGTTTCCTTGGTCGTACTGAGAAATCATTGCATCGAATTTTCCCAGAATGCTTAGAATTCCCTGCACTTATTTCTGTAATGTACTGAAAAATTTTTAGAGCCAAAAAAAATTCGACAGAAACTTGTGCACTAGAAAATACGGTTTTTGGGATTTTTGTTCGATCGAGTTCTAAACATACTAGAGCAAGCTAGACTAGGTTAATGGCGTGGCTCTGATATCAATGTAAGTGTACGGCGGCGCCCCGGCCGTCAATCCGAGGCCGGAATGCGGAATAGAAAACTTTTCTATAAACTAGAACCGGCACCACCGCGCACTAAAAATCCCGGATCGGGCCATTAACCTAACTCTAGCAAACAAGAAAAGGAGTAGAATGCTATACCAAGCGGTCCGTGTCCTTCGGTCTTCGCCTCTACTCCGATCTCCTCGCGGAACCTCCGGTCGTCGCCTCTTCGTCGAAACGGGCACCACATCGCCGGGTTCTTTTACGAGCTCCCACCTTTGGACCGAGGCAACTCGGGTACGAAGTTGGCAAGCCGACGTGCCCAAGGAGTGCTATAGGCTAGTGTAGAAGCATTGTCTCTTGGGGTTGTGAAGTTGCCATTGATGGAGAGAAGAAGAAAAATAGGCTTTGGAGATGGCTATGGAATTTTTGTGGCAAGCTAATTTTGGATGAATAATTTCCCTCATCAAAAATGAACCTCACCCCTCTCTACCAAAGTGGCCGGCCCCTCTCATCATGGTGGGAAAAAGGAATCAATAAAAATGGGAGAAGAAAAGCTAAGATAAAGATAAGAAAATGGTCACACCCATTTCAAATCCAACTCTAATCTCAATCCATCATAATAAATGCAATGGAAGAGACCAAAAAAGAATCTCATGATGATAGTCTTATCATGAAGCCACAAAAGCAAGAAAACCCCTCCATAAAACTTATTTGCACACTTGCAAATAACCCCTCCATCGGAAAAGTCCGGCCGAGAAGGAACAAAGGAAAACTGGCCGGAACGGAATGCAAACTGGCAACTTCAGAAAACTGATCCCGTAATAAATTACAGGAAAACCCCGCGACTGTATATACATACCCGCATTTGTATTCCCACTAAATACAAATGCAAAGAGACAAAATCTACACTGTACAATACTAGGATCCGGCTTAAACCAAAGCCCACTAGTATAATCCGTCCGATCACGATCCGTGCAATACCGCACGTATCTGATCGAACCCTGCAATATCTCCATACGGCCTCTACAGCGTTTCGCCCGAAACTTGAGAAACTGGTCTGTGGGGGACTCTAAAGACTCGTCAGTACTTTGGCTGTGGATTTAACCACTAGCGCATCAGAGGTATTAGCCCATACGTGACGGGATACCAGGTATTGACCAAAAGGGACGTCGATGAGCGAACTCATCCTGACACCCTACTGAGCCTGTCAGTGACAATATCCGTACAGTCCGGTCCGTTCGTCTATGAGCATCGCATGGCGGGCCTAGGGGGTTGGTAAAAGTCAGACCCCCAAAAGCGGTACAAGTCGTGTCGGAGTGCAGCCCAGAACACCCTGAGATACTACTGGAATACCTACCAGTAAATCTCCTGCCTTGGCCAAGGACTTTCATGTACTGGCTCTCCTAGACACAGCGCGACCTCACCCCCAATACCGGGAGAGACGACCCCTGCAGATCCGCTCACTGCCTCCATGTGGCTCGGGACTGTACCCAAGTAAAACCTGTTTGCACATCTCCTTTGAGCGTGGTAGGGTAGTAATCAAAGCACAGTGGGAACTCACATGAGACAAATGACGATCTCAGGTCGATGAACTAACCTGTACACATGTCACCAGGGAACTGCTATCTGACATCAGGTATAATACCAACTAGCATGTTCTCGGCGAGTCTTGTCCGGTGTACTCATAACCCAATGAGCACCTGTATACATCTTAGGTGAACCAATTGACACCAGTGGCTTGTGAGACTGGCCACTGCCCCTCGTCGGGGTCTCGACTGTATACACTAGTCTACTCTGGAGTATCGATGCCCTGTCTCGAAACTCCCATGACTAGGAACCTTTTAAGGATGTGCTTATTGACCCCAGCTCCCACGTATATGATCACCCTCATACTGCTAGTAGTCAAGCAAGAATCCTAGGGGCTCTATCAACGTGCAATAGTGACCTGTAGGGTCACCTAAAGCAGTACACGATGATAAAGATAAACCAGATAGCATATGATCATCTTGAGTAAGACTGTCCTACTGGGACAGGTCCTCCCTCAATCATTGCAATCACGTGCCTATAATCCAATAATTGACGCTGAGGGCACTATCTCCAACACAGTGTAGACTAGCGTATACGAATCTTGACCCATATGATGGGCGATGGATGATCCTATATCCATCAGTGTTTTTTTGGATATAGTGCCCTCAAAGTCAATTATTGGATCGCAGGTACGTGATTACTATGATTGAGGAGGACCTATACCGGTAGCACAGTCTTACTCGAGATGTTAGTATGCTATCTGGTTTGCCTTTATCAGTCGTGTACAAGTTCAGGGGAATGATCACTGTTACACGATGATAGAGGCCTTAGGATCTTGCTTAACTACCAACAGTATAATGGCGATCATATACGTGAGAGTTCGTAGTCCATAAGCACATCCTTAATAGTGGTCCCTAGTCGTGGGAGTTTCGAGACAGGGCATCGATACTTCGGAGTAGACTAGTGTATACAGTCGAGAACCCGACGAGGGGCAGTGGCCGATCTCACAAGCCACTGGTGTCAGTTGGATCACCTAAGATGTATACAGGTGCTCATTGGGTTATGAGTACACCGGACAGGACTCGCCGGGAACCTGCTAGTTGGTATTATACCTATCGTCAGATAACAGTTCCCTGGTGACATGTGTATAGGTTAGTTCATCGACCTGAGGTCGTCATTTGTCTCGTGTGAGTTCCAACTGTGCTTTGATTTCTACCCTACCACGGCTCAAAGGAGTCGTGCAAACAGGTCTTTTTTGGGTACATTCCCGAGCCACATAGAGGCAAGTGAGCGGATCGGCAGAGGATTCGTCGCTCCCGGTATTGGGGTTGAGATCGCGCTGTGTCTAGGAAAGCCATTACACAAAACCCTTGGCCGAGGTAGGAGATTTACTGGTAGGTACTCCGGTAGTATCTCAGGGTGTTCTGGGCTACACTCTGACATGACTTATTCTGCTATTGGGGGTCTGACGTTACCAGCCCCATATGTCCGATATGCGATACTCATAGACGAGTGGACCATACTGTATGTATATTGTCACTGTTAGGCTCAGTAGGGTTCCAGGATGAGTTTGCTCATCGGCTTCCCTTGAGGTCAGTATATGGGCAGCCGTTACACACAGCTAGTGCCGCTGACGGCTTATGGTTAAACCCACTGCCAGGGAACTGACGAGTCATTAGAATCCTCCAAAGATAGTTTCCCAAGTTCGGGCGAAACGTTGTAGATGTTGTATGGTTTTATGGAAGGGTTCGGAAAATGCACGTGCGTTTACACACGTGTCATATTTCGGGTAGATAATACTGGTGGGCTTTGGTTTAAGCCGGATCCGAGTATTATACTGTGTGGATATAATATCTTTGTCTCAGTTGTATTTGTATTCTGTCGTAATACAAATGCGGGTATATTTATACTGTTACGGGGTTATCCTGAAATTCGTTTCGGGATCACTTTTGGAAGTTGCCGGTTTTCTATCACCTGTCTTAAATATTCGGTTTAATACGGATTTATCTTTTCTTAAGGGTGAGTCAAGTGTGTGGAAGCTTCTAGATGGTGACTAGGTTAGTGAGTCATTATTTCTTTTAATGGTTTTTGATGACTAGGCTTAATCATTCGTTGTATACATTAATTGTTTATGCAAGGTGTTTAAATGACTCACTCATTCATTTAATGTTATAGTCACCCTCTTTTACTCCTACACTCACCTCCCTCCTCCTATATTTTGGCCGGCCCTTTCATTTGGTGGTGATAATGATTTGATAAAAAGATATGGTTGTTGATTAAAAAGATTATGGATTTGGTTCATGAAAATTTGTATGCTCATTTCTCATTTACCCGATTAAAAGGCAACTTCATTAACCGTTCATCCATGGCTTTGGATGAAGCGAGACAAAGTGTTCTACTCATTCTCTACATCAATCTTGGACATGTCGGCTAGAAAACTTCATGTCCGAGTTGCCTCGGTTCAGAGGCGGGAGCCCGTTTAAAGATCCGTAGATGTGGTGCCACCACGACGAGGAGCCAGGAGATCGGAGCAGCCGCAATGGAGAGTGGGATGATGGTTGAAGAACGAAGGACTCGGATCGTTCGGTATAACCTTTCTACCCACTTTGTAGTTTGTTAGTTTAGCGTTAATGGCAGATCCGGGTTATAGTATGCGATAGCGCAAGTTAAAAAGTTTTTGTTCCGCGTTTGGCATCTGAAAGACGGCCGGGGCACTACCATAGACTTACATTGGTATCAGAGCCATGCCATTAAGCTTTACTAACTTGTTCTAACGCGTTTAAAATATCGATCGAACGGAATTTCGAAAACTACAATTTTTCTGTACAAAGTTTCTGTCGATTTTAAATCTGGTCTAAAAATTATTTTGAGCATCACAGAAATTCGTGCAGGATTTTCATAGAAAACTGCTGAAATTTAGTCACGTGATCCAATAGTACAGCCGCGGATCCGCGGCCCAAACCAGGGTTTGTCCGCGGATCCCCCGCCAGTTTGTGGGAACAGTGAGCCAAATTTCCACAGTGTGTTCTACATGGTAAATTGTGGTTTTTGGAATATTTCTTTTGGGCCCAGATTTTATTACTGTACAACAGATGTACGTGGGGGCCCACTTCGGGAAGTTTTGTCGATCGAAATTTAAACGTGTTAGTTACAGTACTTACATTATATCTCCGACCGTGAATGTCATTCGAGCGGTAAATTGCGTCTAATTGCTATAGTCCTTTTAGACGGGTTTGCGAACGTGACATTCGCGTTGATGTTTTGTGTTGTGCTGTGATGTTGCGGATTTGTCGTGGTGGATAGTAGTGTGCAATGGTAGTGCAGTTTGGATTTATTTGTACATTTAATATTGCGGGGTGAGCGTCCAACAAGTGGACTGCCGTCACTGCCTGTTTGTATAATATTCTTTTAGGGCACGACCGGGCTGAGGTCGATGTACCCGTTGTATATATTTTTCATTTCTGTACTAGGTTTACCCCGCGACGGAGTGCACGGATAGCCGGGTTCTGGAGGGCAACGGGTCCGCATCTCAGGGCTTTGAGAGGCAGAGGGGCCTCACTTTAGAATTGGCAGACTATTTGCCACACTCGTAGGGGGTACAGGTTGACCCAAGGAGGGGTGCTCAAGTTACCGGATTCCGTGAGGTGCCGGGTGGTCCATTCACTATGCTGTAAGGGGTTGCCTCGCTTTAGGTTTTGGTGGGTAACTTGCCGCATCCGTAGGGGTTTAGGTTTCATAGCACAGGCTATCCACACGACCAGGGGAACGTCGGGTTTCAGTAGCGGCTCTGTGAAACCCGGGGATCCCAGATTATTTGTATTGTTCTGTGATGCTTATTACTTATCTGTAATGTTGCATATTATCACGTCTTGAGCGATTATTGTATATTGGTATATATACTATTAGATGTTGTATATGTTTATCACCCGCGCTAGTCCATTACCTGCTCTGTCGTTAGTTAAGTAACCTAACGGGTGATGACGGGACCCAGTGACGAATGCAGATGGCATATACGTACATTTTATTTCCGTTCTTTTCTGGTGTGATTAATTGATGGGACTGCGTTGATTCTGATCAATGCAAAGGAAAACAAACCTGTTTGGAGTTGTTGGAACAGTTTTAAAAGGTGTTATTGCAGAGACGTTTCCTTTTGTTTTGCACAGTGGTATTCGGTTGGAATATCCTGCACCTCATTCGACTAGGCAAGGGCCAATATCCCTTCACCGGGAGTGACCCCTTGGGCAGAAGTTTGCATCAGGGTAATAACTTCACTATAGTCGATTACAAGTTGCTTTGCATCGCGGTATTCAGTTGGAATATCCTGCACCTCATTCCACTAGGAAAGAGCCGAGATCCCTTCACCGGGAGTGACCTCTTTAGCAATGGTTTTCGCCACTATATTTTTATAAAAAGCTATCAGGTTCCTTCAGCGATATCAAGTTCGTTACGTAAAAGGTTTTTTCTCCAAAAACCAGCCGTAGCCCTCCGTCATTTCTTTTTGGTATTCAGTAGTATTCAAGCTATATATTTTGACCAACGCCAAGGCATAGTGTTTGGTAGCTGCTGGGTATTCATTTGTTGCATAGATAGATGAGTTAGTTTGGGACAGTCGTTTTGCCATTTGGCCAACGTCAGGGGCATGTGCGGGTGGGTTCAAATTGACAAGATAATGATGGGTAGAACTTGGCATGTGACTTATGGCATTTTGGCCAACGTCAAGGTCATAAGAGCATGGGGAAAAAATCATATCGGGAGTTTCTAAAGAAACTGAAACTTGCCAAGTATGCGCATACCTTCTGGAGTGTGATAACATGAGTGAATTCCTTCACGTTATCATACGATGAGAGTTGGATCCCGATTCCCACTGATGAGTTGGTTTACTCTTCGAGTGATCCCGATTGATTCTTCTTTCAGGTTTGGAGGAGAATTTGACAGTACAGTGGGAGGTTTCCTGATTAGATAAAGTGATAACCATTCTGATCTAGGTTAGAGTGCACGCAGAGTGTTTCTTTTCTCTCTCTCTTTGGCAGCGACCTTTGACTGACCCCAGACTATGACTCAGTGACCAAATTGACCGAACCTTCTTAAAATACTGGCTTTTGGATTGTCTAAATTGCATAAGTCATTGCCGCTCCTTCTTTTACCCTTTCCATTTCTCAGAACACCCCGTATTACTACGGACATCCACTTCCATTGGACAGATTCATCGTATGGTTATATACGAACTCGAAGGGACTTCTTCGAGAATGGATCCAGGTTCAGGAGAAAAAGAATTGGTTTATTTAGTTGTCTTTTATTACCACCTTCTCTCAGGTTGCGAGGGCTCCTTAGTTTAGGAGAGTACACCTATTACGCTTATTGAATAGTCTTCTTCCAAACTATAGGCAGGTGCCGAAAGGTAGGGAATGAAGAAAACCAATTAGCCTAAGTAGGGTGTGCAGAAGGTAATATATAAAGACAAAATAAAGGGATTAGAAAGAGGGCAAAGTAAATTGCGACTGCTATCATTCACGATCAAACCGCGTACTTCATCACCACTCCTATTTCACCTTTGCTTTTTTCCCCAGTTTGGGAGAAATAGAATAAGGTATTATTCAGTTGTCTTTTATCATCGCCTTCTCTCAAGTTGCGAGTACTCCTTGATTTTGTAACGTCTTCAAAATAATAAAATATGATTTTTGGGAAATTTTATAATTTAATATTATTTTAATGAATATTTTAATATTCTGGTATAATTAAATACAGATAAATGTGGAAAAATTATGGAAAATTCTAAAATAAGGTATTTTAAGGAATTGCCTCGTTTTCTGTGCATGCCCCCATTTCCTCTAGTTTTGACCCTGAGTATGTCTAGTTTTGACTGATTCCATCTAGGGTGAAATCTGGGTTGATTTTCCTATGTTGGTGTATAATTTGGGACTTGTTTTAGCATGGATTTTGGTATTTGGTGATTCATTCCTGTCGGGTGGCGTTTGGACATCAACGACAAGTGGATTTTGATTGTGTTTACATGCGAGTCGATAGGTTTTTACCTATGCGGGTAGCGTGTGCTATTTTGGTTTCCGATGTGATTTTCATGTGCTTTAGCATTGTGATATACTTGTAGGTACCCCGCGTGATGTTGAGGCAAAGGAGGTGAAGATAGCGACATCGGCTTTGGCACACGAGAAGCAAGGTGAGTAGATTTATATCTACGGGGAGGAGTCGGGTGGATGGCGTATAGCACCCCCGCAGTCCGTGGTGATGTATACGAATACGTATACACACGAATATTTATTGTGTTGTTTAGGGTTATTGATGGTAATAATGATATTTTGATGATAAGAATATATTGATTTAGTATAGTGCGAACCCTAGAGTAGTGGTTGCACTCACACATACATTTACACACATACTTGCATTCATTCTTTCATTTATTAGAGTGCATATGATGGTGCGTATATCTACACATGGGTATGGGACTATGTGTTTATATACGGGATTTGAGGATGATACGTGGTTTGAGATGATACTTGATGTGAGGCCGTGAGATCGGCGATGTGACATAGTTTGCCTTTGAGGTGCGATATGATAGTTTTAGCGGGCCTTTGGACATGTGCTTTACCCGCATTCATATTTTATAGATGGTGTCGATTTGTACTAGACTTACAGTAGTACCCCAGATTGTGTGATCTGATGATAAGTGATACCTGATATGTGATGAGATAGTGTGATATTGACCCCTACCCAGCTATTGGGATGTCGTACGACGATCTACCGTACGAGCCGATATTGATGATAGATCCGCACTCATGACTCGAGGATATCTTACGATATGTTATTGAGGCGGGATCACCGACTATTATATCTATATATATTGACTCAGATTAGGTGGTTTCATACCCCTCCTGTCTAGATTATTTAGTAGACATTAGACTAGACCGAGTCATACCTATTTCAAAACCAACGAATCGGGGATATTTTAAAGATAAGCAGAAGGGTTATACGGATATTTTCAAATGATGCATCTTTTCTTAAAACACCGTAGCCCTTACTTTACCAAAAGCCCTGATTCGTCTTATTTCAAAAGGCAAGGTTGCATGACATATCTATTGGGGCAGGTTCTGTACTTTTGCGTTGATCATTTGTTTCCGCATATTCCTGCTATTTGCATTCCATCGCTTGTATTGTTGTGACATTCAGTCATGCTGCTAGGACACCAGCACCATTATCGATGATGTATATCTTCCACGTACACTTGTTGCCGGCTCACACACTCATCATCGATAATTGCCATGTCACTACACTATAGTACTATTGCATTCATGATATGATTCTGGCATGGCATATTGTACACTTATACCTGTACACATATATAGATGATTCTAGCTTGATTGGGGATTTGGGAACCGCAAGATACTCTTTAAAAACAGATTCCTTTTAAAAGAGCGGTCTCCCTCGACATGTGCACATTATTATTCCATGTTGCATGACTTACTGATATGCTTGCATTACTGTTACATGCCGCATACATCATGCTTTGACTGTACGCATTGAGATATGTTGTTTTTATGATATTTCTGGATTTGGGAACCGAGGGTATTTCAAAAGAGAATATGTCATTTCTTTAAAAACCCGGTTACCCTTGATATGATATTTCAGTGCGTCCACCATGTGTTTTCTCGGTGCTGAGAGCGATATGTGTAACCCGAATCGAGGCGTGGATGAGCCGATTGCGGGTACATGGTGGACCCGGTATGGTTCCCCTCGGCAAGATGATCGATGAGCTTTGCCGATTGAGCCTGGAGGCGGGCGAGTACCTACCGGTGATTGGTTGGACCTGGCGGTTATCCGGAGGATACCGACCAGAGTCGATAGATGTTTTGGGCATACTGCCGGGGCCGAGGGCCGATACCGCAGACAGAGCCCGCGGGCCGATCCGGACTGACGGAGCCCGATATATGAGGATTTACGTGCCGATGCTGGGCACAGTTTTCATGATGTTTTCGGGTGTCGATGCTGGGCACCCTGGTTCCATGATTTTGACGTGTCGCGAGGGACACGGGTGGGTTATATCCTCATATTTCCATGCACAGGTTTCATGATATTTACTTGCATGATGGTTATTGTCATTGGGTGACGAGTGGACGGGATCCACGTGTGTGCAGATTTGATTACATTGATCATACCTCATATTCATGACATGCTATTACCTGAGGCACTAGCACGAGCACTTGGCATTACACTCATGTAGAGATTACATTGCCAGTTTAGCATGCTTCAGCTTTATTCATATTGAGGTTTATTTATATCTGATCGTATTGACCTAGGATGGGTCATGCATTCGATCTCTGCTTGTAGATATCTTTCTATTCACGAGTTGGTAACTCACCCCCGTTGTGCCCCAGTCCTTGCAGGTTTTTGCCGTACAGATTCCATAGCGGCATTTCTGGCACACTGCTTCCTACGGTTGACTTGCTTGGTTAGGTGGGTTCTTTTGTATCAGAACCGCTATTGTATTTGTATTATTCATTGTATCTAGAATTCCCATCAACCAAAACTTGTAGTTTGTTTCAGACTAAGAAATCAGTGTTGTTTTATTTCGACCTTAGAGTCGCGCTAGTAGTATTACGGTTTTCTGGTTGTTTGAGTTTCTCTTTTTTTGGGTTTTGATCCTCGCCCTTTGGCGTTGTATATTATTATTGCTTGCGTGGTTGTGACCGTCGATGGACGAAGACCTAGCTCCCGCTTGGGGATGCCTTTTATCATTTCATATATATTATTCTTGTTGTACCCCGTTCGGGGCCAGTTTTTACAAAGGAAACTCTGCCGAAATTTTCAGGAAAGGTTACACATTTAAAAAAAATGCATATTCGGCTTAGTTATTTAAAAACTTTATTTCCTTACTTTTCAAAAACAGTTTTCCTTATTTACTCTTTAAATGGTTTTAGATTGCTGGGCTTTTGGCTTACTTGGATCAGATGGGGTCCTATAGACTTCATATGGTTCAAGGGCCAGTCACGTGCTCTTTCGGGTCGTGACAAAGTTGGTATCAGAGCGCTAGGTTGACCTTGGTTCGAGTCTGAGTTTGACTATGTGGTGCCTAGGGAGTTATTTATATACGGAACTTAGGCTTGACCTTACAGAACTTAGACTTGGTCGAGGGGGTATTAGACCCGAACTTTCTTCGCGTAGGATGACCCTTGGTTGATGGAATAGGTGACTAAAGTAGAGTGACGTACCGTTGGTATGTTCTGCGGCATACTTACGACACGCCACTCCGCTTAAGGAACCTTAGGATGTACATACTTTCGAGATCAGTGATTCTCTTCATATCCATGATTATACATCCATTTGAGATCCCCGATTCTATTAGTTTCATGATCATACCTTTATTGATGCCGTTCCTTCTTATGATCATGTATCCACTTTGGATCTGTTGTTCTCTTTCTTGCCATTGACCTGCTCTCTTCGATACTCGATTGAGGTTCCTGTCGCCATGGTTGAGCGCAGTTTGGGCTGCTGCTAGGATTACGGTCAGGGCGAGCTCGTCCGGTACGAGGGCCGACCATTGTGTTTTCTGGTGACATGGGAACGTCTCGAGTTGGTATTGATGAGTGTGACCTCTAGTGGAGATGAGTGTTTGGTCTTGCACCGGATGATCGGGTCATTGTTAGAGCTGCCACTTGAGAGAGGACTGTTGATGTACAGCGTACCTCAGAGATTATGATGTCGCCTACCGTGCAGACAGATGGACCAGCTGTTGCTGAGATTGACAGGATGTTGCTTTCGGAGCTTACGAGCTGAGATTGCCGGAGCTTTCAGGCAGATATGCGACAGATGATAGCTAGTCTACCCGATTTGAGAGACGAAGGTGATTCGTCCGATTTTTGCGCCGGAGCAGGCCCAGCTGAGTTGAAGATCTCCAGTGTGGAGAGTCTTTCTCAGATCTAGAGCAGACCGATTCAGAGATGACCGCTTATGTATCGCCTTTTCTGGAGGATTGAGGCGCTGTTTAGCGTATATACGAAGGAGCCAGTTGCTGCTGCGAGTGATGAGATATCGCCCAGATGATTGGAGCTACTGCAGCATGAGCATATTCTTAGAGATGTGATAGTGAATCGCTAGTCACCGAGGATTAATGACTAGGACATGTTGTTCGTTCGCTTACCCCGATGCGAGGTCATCAGATAGATTGATTCCAGCTAGAGGCGACTTCACGCAGATTCGTTGAGAGTCGATTGAGACGATCGAATATCAGGAACCTATTTTCTAAGTTTAAAGTATACGGAAAGACATGCAGGTGATTCTATGGACCCTCTAGAAGAATGAAACCCTAACTCGACTTAATGACCGTGTGAAAGCCTTCGAACCTTAGGGTTTGCGGCGGTTCCACGGCGCCATTAGTGAGGCTTGGGTTTGCCCTTCTACGGCTGGACCACCGACGCTGTGGCATGTACTCGATACTATTAAACTGTACCCGAGATGTGAGCTTTTGGGGGATTATGAGGTTCTGACGAGTCGATCGGATGGTTCGACATCTTTCGGATATTGTGATGGGACACTGCTTGGGAGACTCCAGATGCGAGCATAGCCGTCGGAGCGCAGTCCGTGTAGCCACGATGAGATGAGTCCGAATCAGTCGACATTGGAGCAAGGTGGAGTAAAGAGTTCGCACGAGATTTCGACGAGATGACGTTCCACTTCGCTGACATCAGAGATGTGACGTGCACGTTGAGGACGTGTTCCGCTAGATATCTTCTACTGAGTGATGAAGATACTGAGTTCATGATTTCGAGTCCGTGTTAGAGACTTCGGGTGGACCGTAGCCGAGGACATTGCAGTGTACAGATAAAGACGCGACGTCGAATGGTCGATGATACAGACAAGCGGGATAAGAAGTTCGTGCGAGAGGCAGACGAGCTGTTACTACACCCCGTTAAGATTAAAGGCCGGACATGCATACAGAGGCGCAGATATGCGACCAGCTTCCGAGGAGATGTTGTACTAAGGACGCAGAGGTCCAGAGAGCGAGAAAAGATTTCGCCAGAGTACCAGCCTCCTTACAGTTTGGCTTAGGCAAGATCAGAAGAGACCTTGAGTAGGATTCCTTCCAGTACACTGCTGCAATAAGAGTTGCACCCAGGATCGGATGTGTGATATGCATTCAGAGGACTCGAGGTCGGCGCCAGAGATGTGCTGCTTTACGAGCGGTCGTGAGGATTGACCGAGAGATGACCAGGGAAGTGCAAGAACGGAATCGTTCCTGATAGCACACCTGACCGGGCCGATGAGCCGATGGATTGCGAGTTGGTAATCTACAGGAAAGATCAGGAACCAGAGGCAGAGGATGCCAGCCGCGAGCAAGAGGCAAGTAGATATCTTGCGCCGCTAGCATCGGATGTACCGGTACCTTCTCGACCCTGAAGGAGGGTATACCGACGACGGTAATTATGATTTGTGATTTGATTATCACGTATCCGTTGCTTTGGATTTCGGTATTTTGGGCGATCTATTCGCATGATTTAGTCTTGATGACTGAGTTTCATGATATTTGATTTTGTGCACCATGGTTGCACCTACTGGGTATTTATACCCTGTACATAGTTATTACTCTTGAGCCGTTGATTGCGATTTCATGCCTATTTTATGCTGGTGATTTGATTTACGCTTCCAGCAGAGTTTCATGTAATTTTAGTGTTTTGATTTTGCACTCGGTATAGCTTATATGTGCTTGTAGTGCATCGATATGTGTTTTGTGCCCGCAGCTGCACACGTTTATGATTTTCTTCATATCTGGATACACTTGGTGTTGCTGCTTACGTATTTGAGTTATTGCTTGGTATTTGTGCATGGGATGCACCAGTTCTATACTTCGTGCATTTGTCGCACCAGTTTTATGTTTCTTGCGTTTATCGCATCAGATTTATATTTCGTGCCTTTGTTGCACCGGATTTATATTTTGTGCATTACGATTGCACCTGACTTCGATTTGATGCCTTTCGGTATGTCGATTTTGATTGTGATATTGATGTGGATTCTTGCACTCCGTGCTTTTGACTGGACTTACGCATATTCGACGTTGCTATTGGATTTTGTGTTTCCGTGCATATTGAGTGCGCAGGGTCTAGATTTTCATTCGTGCATGATGGATGCACCGATTTGGATTTTCGCGCATGTTGGGCGCATGTTTTGAGATACGATTTTGGGGCACACCAGATGCACTAAATCGAGATTCTTCGTGCATGTCAGATGCACCTGTTTTGGCTGTCAGGCACACATGTTGCCTATGACAGATGCTTCGTGCACACCCGTTGCACCTAGATGTTGTTTTGTGCACATGTTTAGCGCATATATGGATTTTGATTTCCGTGCGCGTCAGACGCACAGGGTGGTGTTATGTGCATTTTTGGAATTTATTCCTTTTGGAGCAGTACATTTTTATGATGTGGGATATTTGCTTTCATACTGAGCAGGACTAGTCAGTGGACAGTGCCTGGATATATTTTGCATGCATCGATAGTTATCGAAGGGATTTCCGAAAAGCGAGCTATAGTCTCAGTATATACCTACGTGTCCGATATGACACAAAACGTTTTAAAAACAAGGAAACCCTTCTGATTATTTTCAAAATGGTGGAATGTGCTTATTAAACAAAGGATATATATACACATATATAGTTATTTTCTTATGAGAAACGTCCGCCACTGTGCAGTGTTACGCGCATCGCACAGCGACTTAAAAAGATTTGGCATACAGTTGCATCAGCTAATTACATGTATAGATTGGGTGTCTACATGTATAGTCTTGGTCCATATCATATTGATTTTGTATTGGATTTGACATTGTGTCGTTACCATGACTCCGATGATTACGGATGCTTGATGGAGTGTTGCTTTTGAGTTATCTGCTCAGTACTCATGCGCATGCATTGCGCTATGATGTTTTATGTATAGATGATTTCGGAGCCCCGATGACTTGGAATTTGTATTGAAATATTTTAGTATTTGGGGGTTTAAATTTAAATTCGGGGACCGAATTTCTTTAAGGGGGGTAGATTGTAACGTCTTCAAAATAATAAAATATGATTTTTGGGAAATTTTATAATTTAATATTATTTTAATGAATATTTTAATATTCTGGTATAATTAAATACAGATAAATGGGGAAAAATTATGGAAAATTCTAAAATAAGGTATTTTAAGGAATTGCCTCGTTTTCTGTGCATGCCCCCATTTCCTCTAGTTTTGACCCTGAGTATGTCTAGTTTTGACTGATTCCATCTAGGGTGAAATCTGGGTTGATTTTCCTATGTTGGTGTATAATTTGGGACTTGTTTTAGCATGGATTTTGGTATTTGGTGATTCATTCCTGTCGGGTGGCGTTTGGACGTCAACGACAAGTGTATTTTGATTGTGTTTACATGCGAGTCGATAGGTTTTTACCTATGCGGGTAGCGTGTGCTATTTTGGTTTCCGATATGATTTTCATGTGCTTTAGCATTGTGATATACTTGTAGGTACCCCGCGTGATGTTGAGGCAAAGGAGGTGAAGATAGCGACATCGGCTTTGGCACACGAGAAGCAAGGTGAGTAGATTTATATCTACGGGGAGGAGTCGGGTGGATGGCGTATAGCACCCCCGCAGTCCGCGGTGATGTATACGAATACGTATACACACGAATATTTATTGTGTTGTTTAGGGTTATTGATGGTAATAATGATATTTTGATGATAAGAATATATTGATTTAGTATAGTGCGAACCCTAGAGTAGTGGTTGCACTCACACATACATTTACACACATACTTGCATTCATTCTTTCATTTATTAGAGTGCATATGATGGTGCGTATATCTACACATGGGTATGGGACTATGTGTTTATATACGGGATTTGAGGATGATACGTGGTTTGAGATGATACTTGATGTGAGGCCGTGAGATCGGCGATGTGACATAGTTTGCCTTTGAGGTGCGATATGATAGTTTTAGCGGGCCTTTGGACATGTGCTTTACCCGCATTCATATTTTATAGATGGTGTCGATTTGTACTAGACTTACAGTAGTACCCCAGATTGTGTGATCTGATGATAAGTGATACCTGATATGTGATGAGATAGTATGATATTGACCCCTACCCAGCTATTGGGATGTCGTACGACGATCTACCGTACGAGCCGATATTGATGATAGATCCGCACTCATGACTCGAGGATATCTTACGATATGTTATTGAGGCGGGATCACCGACTATCATATCTATATATATTGACTCAGATTAGGTGGTTTCATACCCCTCCTGTCTAGATTATTTAGTAGACATTAGACTAGACCGAGTCATACCTATTTCAAAACCAACGAATCGGGGATATTTTAAAGATAAGCAGAAGGGTTATACGGATATTTTCAAATGATGCATCTTTTCTTAAAACACCGTAGCCCTTACTTTACCAAAAGCCCTGATTCGTCTTATTTCAAAAGGCAAGGTTGCATGACATATCTATTGGGGCAGGTTCTGTACTTTTGCGTTGATCATTTGTTTCCGCATATTCCTGCTATTTGCATTCCATCGCTTGTATTGTTGTGACATTCAGTCATGCTGCTAGGACACCAGCACCATTATCGATGATGTATATCTTCCACGTACACTTGTTGCCGGCTCACACACTCATCATCGATAATTGCCATGTCACTACACTATAGTACTATTGCATTTATGATATGATTCTGGCATGGCATATTGTACACTTATACCTGTACACATATATAGATGATTCTAGCTTGATTGGGGATTTGGGAACCGCAAGATACTCTTTAAAAACAGATTCCTTTTAAAAGAGCGGTCTCCCTCGACATGTGCACATTATTATTCCATGTTGCATGACTTACTGATATGCTTGCATTACTGTTACATGCCGCATACATCATGCTTTGACTGTACGCATTGAGATATGTTATTTTTATGATATTTCTGGATTTGGGAACCGAGGGTATTTCAAAAGAGAATATGTCATTTCTTTAAAAACCCGGTTACCCTTGATATGATATTTCAGTGCGTCCACCATGTGTTTTCTCGGTGCTGAGAGCGATATGTGTAACCCGAATCGAGGCGTGGATGAGCCGATTGCGGGTACATGGTAGACCCGGTATGGTTCCCCTCGGTAAGATGATCGATGAGCTTTGCCGATTGAGCCTGGAGGCGGGCGAGTACCTACCGGTGATTGGTTGGACCTGGCGGTTATCCGGAGGATACCGACCAGAGTCGATAGATGTTTTGGGCATACTGCCGGGGCCGAGGGCCGATACTGCAGACAGAGCCCGCGGGCCGATCCGGACTGACGGAGCCCGATATATGAGGATTTACGTGCCGATGCTGGGCACAGTTTTCATGATGTTTTCGGGTGTCGATGCTGGGCACCCTGGTTCCATGATTTTGACGTGTCGCGAGGGACACGGGTGGGTTATATCCTCATATTTCCATGCACAGGTTTCATGATATTTACTTGCATGATGGTTATTGTCATTGGGTGACGAGTGGACGGGATCCACGTGTGTGCAGATTTGATTACATTGATCATACCTCATATTCATGACATGCTATTACCTGAGGCACTAGCACGAGCACTTGGCATTACACTCATGTAGAGATTACATTGCCAGTTTAGCATGCTTCAGCTTTATTCATATTGAGGTTTATTTATATCTGATCGTATTGACCTAGGATGGGTCATGCATTCGATCTCTGCTTGTAGATATCTTTCTATTCACGAGTTGGCAACTCACCCCCGTTGTGCCCCAGTCCTTACAGGTTTTTGCCGTACAGATTCCATAGCGGCATTTCTGGCACACTGCTTCCTACGGTTGACTTGCTTGGTTAGGTGGGTTCTTTTGTATCAGAACCGCTATTGTATTTGTATTATTCATTGTATCTAGAATTCCCATCAACCAAAACTTGTAGTTTGTTTCAGACTTAGAAATCAGTGTTGTTTTATTTCGACCTTAGAGTCGCGCTAGTAGTATTACGGTTTTCTGGTTGTTTGAGTTTCTCTTTTTTTGGGTTTTGATCCTCGCCCTTTGGCGTTGTATATTATTATTGCTTGCGTGGTTGTGACCGTCGATGGACGAAGACCTAGCTCCTGCTTGGGGATGCCTTTTATCATTTCATATATATTATTCTTGTTGTACCCCGTTCGGGGCCAGTTTTTACAAAGGAAACTCTGCCGAAATTTTCAGGAAAGGTTACACATTTTAAAAAAATGCATATTCGGCTTAGTTATTTAAAAACTTTGATTTCCTTACTTTTCAAAAACAGTTTTCCTTATTTACTCTTTAAATGGTTTTAGATTGCTGGGCTTTTGGCTTACTTGGATCAGATGGGGTCCTATAGACTTCATATGGTTCAAGGGCCAGTCACGTGCTCTTTCGGGTCGTGACAGATTTAGGAGAGTACACCTATTATTCTTACTGGATAGTCTTATTCCAAACCATAGGCTGGTGCCGAACGGTAGGGAAGGAAGAAAATCATTTAGCCTAACGATGGTGTACAGAAGGTAACGACTAAAGACAAATAAAGGGATTTGGAGAGATGACAAAGAAATATACGGTTATAGTCATGAATTGGATTATGGAAGAGGCATTGCTAGGAATACCAGGATACCTCTACGAAACATTTTCATGTTTCAGTGCATTGTTAAAGGAAAACTGATTTCCCGATTAGATACTTACTCCAGGGTATGTATTTACCAGGTATGATACTCACATCTGTATGGTTTTACAGATGATGAGTGGGAGTAAGTTATTGGGAATTAGGTGATCATCCTCATTTTATCGGAATTCGTTGTAATTGGTGATATTTGAGGAAATTGTCTGGGTACAGTTTTCAACCTACGACACACAGGTTTTGAGTTATTGAACTCAGCGGACTTATACAGAGTATTGTATGTTGTCCAGTGTACGTAAGGACAAAGGGGTTGGTCCTTGTTCTTTGTTCTGTTTACTTGTGACTTCTCTAGTTTTTAGACAAGTGTTTCGCAGAAATACAATGTCTAAGTTTTGAGAAGTTGTGGGTATAAGAATAAAGTAGAGAACCAGGTGTCGCAAGTATCAGGATTCTTCAAAGAGATCGAAGATGTAGATACTTATGATTGGTATTTAGATGATAGTAATGGTTTTGAGAAACTTGTTTCTCTTTCAGGTTACTCATAATTGGATGTATTCCTAAGTTGAGTGATGCTGATTAGGCTCTTTCCATTAAGTTGATATGCACTAGAGACAGCTGCATGATTTGAATCTGGTTCCAATTAAATAAGTGCCAAAGTTTCTATATTGGATATAGAATGGTTCATATCTTAGCGATGTTAAGGTACGTGGAGTTGTCCAGCTTATGCTTAAAACCAGACTCTGGATAACTCAAGGCACGTTTCTGTAATGGCAGTTTGTGGGTTGACCCTGGCTATGACGAGGGTTGACTTTCTACCATCTGGAAGATCAATAGTGATATTGTTCTTGACTCGCCACAGTTTTAGTAAAATGGATTTTTTCAGAAAACAGTAGTGGGAGTATGGTAGAACTGGAAGTGATTCCAGAAACGCAAACGATTATGGAAAATTTAATAGGACATAAAGATTCAATCAGGTTTGACATTCCATTAGCCACTCCGCAGATATGGTGGGTAACCTCAGACACCCGAGAGGTACTCCGGTACCTCAAGGACGGTGACAGGGAGGTGCTTGTTTACCCAGACTTGACACTCCTGTTGTTCCAGGCTATGAGATCCGGCAGGAGGTTAAGTATAGCGTCGTTCTAAACTAGCTTTAGAAGTGTACATATATATATATATATATTGTTCTGCCAGAGGGTTGTTGTGGTCAGTGGGAGCAGCGGAAGCATAGTGGGCAAGTAGCTTATGTCTATTTATAGACTTGATCAGTTATAGCGGAGATAGATCATCTAATTTTGATGTGACGGTCATGGGTTTGACTTAATCAGAATAGGGATGGATCTGTTAAGAAGGTAGTAGGGTGTGATGTTCTGGTATTTGGATGACATACACAGAGTAGGAAGTAAAATTCCTATATTACGATCGGTTGTACTGTGGTCGTCACACAATTGTTTCTCCACAAAGGATATGGATATAATATCTGACATTCTGGTTACTAGATCTATGGTTTTAGATCTAGATTTGGGCAGTTTCCCAATGTAGGTACTTTGACAGTATTCTAATAGTACTTTAGAATAGATGACTCCTGGCATGGTGGTGTACCTGCAGATGATGGAGTCACTCTCTCTAAAGGTGTCTTACAGACTAAAGGGGAGAGGTATGTGCATGATTGGCAGATCACTTGCTTAGGCAATTGAGTCAATCATAAGATGTCAAGTACCACACCAGAAGTTGTTTTTGCACTAGATGCAATAAGTTTATATTAATCCAATCCTGAAGAAATATAAGGAAGCAGTCTTAGAACATAAGTGCATGTTCTACGGATTTGATGACGGGAGCCTCCTTCGGGAGACGGTTATCATTCTAGGCTTCAAAGGTGACATAGATGACAGAGTGATTGTCAGAGTTATAGTTTTCCCTCTGACAAAGGGGGCAGTATTATCGACAGGTGGTCCAAGAGGATACCGTGGGAGGCATAGTGTTGGACACTGATTAGTTTCAGTTGTGGATACAGTCTAAGAAGTTTAGATTTGGAGTTCATTTATGAACTAGGTCCTATCAGATATCCGGACATATTCTAAGACAGGTATTACTCAATTCAGGAGATGGTTTTCTCTATGAACTTGAGATTAAGAGAGACATAGAAAGAAACATCAGGGCAGATCCACTCACTGAGGCTATTTCTCGAACACAATAGTTTTACAAACGGGCTTTGTGAAACAGATTAGTAGAGGAGTTGGATGTTCGGTGTCACACGGGCTGTGAGTATGCGACATCGCAATAATTAGCCTTAAATGCAAGTGGGAGATTGTTGGATATAGTGCCCTCAAAGTCAATTATTGGATCGCAGGTACGTGATTGCAATGATTGAGGAGGACCTATACCGGTAGCATAGTCTTACTCGAGATGTTAGTATGCTATCTGGTTTGCCTTTATCAGTCATGTACAGGTTCAGGTGACTGATCACTGTTACACGTTGATAGAGCTCTTAGGATCTTGCTTAACTACCAACAGTATGATGGCGATCATATACGTGAGAGTTGGGTAGTCCATAAGCATATCCTTAATAGTGGTCCCTAGTCGTGGGAGTTTCGAGACAGGGCATCGATACTCCGGAGTAGACTAGTGTATACAGTCGAGACCCCGACAAGGGGAAGTAGCCGGTCTCACAAGCCACTGGTGTCAGTTGGATCACCTAAGATGTATACAGGTGCTCATTGGGTTATGAGTACACCGGACAGGACTCACTGGGAACCTGCTAGTTGGTATTATACCTATCGTCAGATAGCAGTTCCCTGGTGACATGTGTACAGGTTAGTTCATCGACCTGAGGTCATCATTTGTCTCGTGTGAGTTCCCACTTTGCTTTGATTTCTACCGTACAACGACTCAAAGGAGTCGTGCAAACAGGTCTTTTTTCGGTACAGTCCCGAGCCACATGGAGGCAAGTGAGCGGATCGGCAGGGGATTCGTCTCTCTCGGTATTGGGGGTGAGATCGCGCTGTGTCTAGGAGAGCCAGTACACAAAACCCTCAGCCGAGGTAGGAGATTTACTGGTAGGTACTCCGGTAGTATCTCAGGGTGTTCTGGGCTACACTCTGACATGACTTATTCCGCTATTGGGGGTTTGACGTTACCAGCCCCATATACCCGATATGCGATACTCATAGACGAACGGACCAGACTGTATGTATATTGTCACTGTTAGGCTCAGTAGGGTTCCAGGATGAGTTCGCTCATCGGCTTCCCTTGAGGTCAGTACATGGGCAGCCGTTACGCACAGCTAGTGCCGCTGATGGCTTGTGGTTAAACCCACTGCCAGGGTACTGACGAGTCATTAGAGTCCCCCACAGATAGTTTCCCAAGCTCGGACGAAACGTTGTAGAGGCCGTATTGTTTTATGACAGGATTCGGAGAATGCACGTGCGTTTACGCACGTGTCATATTTCGGGCAGATAATACTGGTGGGCTTTGGTTTAAGCCGGATCCGAGTATTATACTGTGTAGATATAATATCTTTGTCTCAGTTGCATTTGTATTCGGTCGTAATACAAATGCGGGTATATTTATATTGTTACGGGGTTATCCTGAAATTCGTTTCGGGGTCACTTTTGGAAGTTGCCAGTTTTCTATCACCCGTCTCAAACATTCGGTTTAATAGGGATTTATCTTTTCTTGAGGGTGAGTCAAGTGTGTGGAAGCTTCTAGATGGTGACTAGGTTAGTGAGTCATTATTGCTTTTAATGGTTTTTGATGACTAGGCTTAATGATTCCTTGTATACATTAATTGTTTATGCAAGGTGTTTAAATGACTCACTCATTCATTTAATGTTATGGTCACCCTCTTTTACTCCTACACTCATCTCCCTCCTCCTATATTGTGGCCGGCCCTTTCATTTGGTGGTGATAATGATTTGATAAAAAGATATGGTTGTTGATTAAAAAGATTATGGATTTGGTTCATGAAAATTTGTATGCTCATTTCTCATTTACCCGATTAAAAAGGCAACTTCATTAACCATTCATCCATGGCTTTGGATGAAGCGATACAAAGTGTTCTACTCATTCTCTACATCAATCTTGGACATGTCAGCTAGCAAACTTCATGTCCGAGTTGCTTCGGTTCAGAGGCGGGAGCCCGTTTAAAGATCCGTAGATGTGTTGCCACCTCGACGAGGAGCCAGAAGATCCGAGCAGCCGCAACGGAGCGTGGGATGATGGTTGAAAAACGAAGGACTCGGATCATTCGGTATAACCTTTCTACCCACTTTGTACTTTGTTAGTTTAGCGTTAATGGCAGATCCAAGTTATAGTATGCGATAGCGCCAGTTAAAAAGTTTTTGTTCTGCGTTTGGCGTCTGAAAGACGGCCGGGGCGCTACCATAGACTTACATGCTTGACATCAAGGATGTGTACGGGTGCTCATTAGAGACTGGGTACACTTGACGGACTCGCCGAGAACTCCCAGATGGTATTATACCTCACGTCAGATGGCAATTCTCTGGTGACACTTGTACAGGTTAGTCTGTAGACCCGAGATCGTAATAGAGTCTTGTGTGATTCCTACTGTGCTTTGATTTCCATCATACCACGTCCAAGAGGGCGTGCAAAAAGGTGGCTTTTGGGTACAGTCCCGAATCACATGGAGGCAATGAGCGATAGGAGGGGATTCGTCTCTCCCGGTACAGGGAGTTGATGTTGCGCTGTGTTCGATTGGGTATAACTGGAAATCCCTGGCCAGGGTTGCTTAGATTTACTGGTAAGTGTTATCAGTAGTTTCTAGAACTGTTATAGACCTCATATCGACACGACTTATCAAGCTACTGGGGTCTGACGTTTACCACCCCTAGGCGAGATATTTGACATATCAGACGAAGAGACCGGACTGTACGAGAGTGTTACTGATTGGATTCGTAAGAGAATGTACAGGGTTGCTTGTTGATCTTCTGATAGCTCAATACCTGGGTGGCTGTTACGTTTAGCTGACCGCTTGCAGCTTGGTGTTTGATATGATCTGTAAGTCTACGGTAGCACCCTGGCTGTCTTTCAGAAGCCAAACGAGGAACAAAAACTTTTTAACTGGCGCTATCGCATACTATAACCTGGATCTGTCATTAACGCTAAACTAAAAAACTACAAAGTGGGTAGAAATGCTATACCGAACGATCCGAGTCCTTTGGTCATTAACCATCATCCCACACTCCGTTGCGGCTGCTCCGATCTCCTGGCTCCTCGTCGAGGTGGCACCACATCTACGGATCTTTAAACAGGCTCCCGCCTCTGAACCGAGGCAACTCGGACATGAAGTTTGCTAGCCGACATGTCCAAGATTGATGTAGAGAATGAGTAGAACACTTTGTTTCGCTTCATCCAAAACCATGGATGAACGGTTAATGAAGTTGCCTTTTGGAAGTGATGAGAAATGAGATATCAAAATTCCATGAACGAAAAACTATCATCTTATTTTCACAACCATGTGAGAGAGTGAAAAATCAATCAAAAAAATCCATCCATAAAGGGCCGACCACTTATGAAGAGGTGGGGTGAGTGTAGGAGCAAGGGAGGCGACCATAAGATAATAGATCAAGAAGAAATATCTTAGCAAAAACAAAACACATTAATGGTAAATGGTGACACACCAATACACCTCATCAAAACCATTAATACAGTGAATGACTCACTAACCTAGTCACCTCTTCTAGAAGCTTCCACTCATGACTCACCCTCATGAATCACCCTCAAGAAAAGATAAATCCGCATTAAACCGAATGTTTAAGATGGGTGATAGAAAACTGGCAACTTCCAAAAGTGATCCCGAAACGAATTTCAGGATAACCCCATAACAGTATAAACATACCCGCATTTGTATTACGACCGAATACAAATGCAACTGAGACAAAGATATTATATCTACACAGTACAATACTCGGATCCGGCTTAAACCAAAGCCCACCAGTATTATCTGCCCGAAATATGACACGTGTGTAAATGCACGCGCATTTTCCGAACCTTGCTATAAAACCATACGGCCTCTACAATGTTTTGCCTGAACTTGGAAAACTATCTGTGGGGGACTCTAATGACTCATCAGTACCCTGGCAGTGGGTTTAACCATAAGCCGTCAGCGGCACTAGCTGTGCGTAACGGCTGCCCATGTACTGACCTTAAGGGAAGCCGATGAGCGAACTCATCCTGGAACCCTACTGAGCCTAACAGTGACAATATACATACAGTCCGGTCTGTTCTTCTATGAGTATCGCATATCGGGCCTAGGGGGCTGGTAACGGCAGACCCTCAATAGCGGTATAAGTCGTGTCGGAGTGTAGCCCAGAACATCCTGAGATACTACTGGAGTACCTACCAGTAAATCTCCTACCTCGGCCGAGGGTTTTGTGTAATGGCTCTCCTAGACACAGCTCGATCTCACCCCCAAAACTGGGAGAAACGGATCCCCTGCCGATCCGCTCACTTGCCTCCATGTGGCTTGGGACTGTACCCAAAAAATACCTGTTTGCACGACTCCTTTGAGCCGTGGTAGGGTAGAAATCAAAGCACGGTGGGAACTCACACGAGACAAATGACGACCTCAGGTCGATGAACTAACCTGTACACATGTCACCAGGGAACTGCTATCTGACGGTTCCCGACGAGTCCTGTCCGGTGTACTCATAACCCAATGAGCACCTGTATACATCTTAGGTGATCTAACTGACACCAGTGGCTTGTGAGACCGGACACCGCCCCTCGTCGGGGTCTCGACTGTATACACTAGTCTACTCCGCAGTATCGATGCCCTGTCTCGAAACTCCTACGACTAGGGACTACAATTATGGATGTACTTATAGACTACCCAACTCTCATGTATATGATCGCCATCATACTGTTGGTTGTCAAGCAAGATCCTAAGGCTATCAACGTGTAATAGTGATCAGTCACCTGAACCTGTACATGACTGATAAAGGCAAACCGGATAGCATACTATCATCTCGAGTAAGACTGTCCTACCGGTATAGGTCCTCCTCAATCATTGCAATCACGTACCTGCGATCCAATAATTGACTTTGAGGGTAGTCTATCCAACAATTTCCCACTTGCACTTAAGGCTAATTATTGCGATGTCGCATACTCACAGCCCGTGTGATACCGAACATCTAACTCCTCTACTAATCAGTTTCACAAAGCCCATTTGTAAAACTATTGTGTTCGAGAAATAGCCTCAGTAAGTGGATCCGCCCTGATGTTTCTTTCTATATCTCTCTTAATCTCAAGTTCGCGGAGAAAACCATCTCTCGAATTGAGCAATACCTGTTTTAGAATATGTCTGGATATCTGATGGGACCTACTTCATAAATGAACTCCAAATCCAAACTTCTTAGACTGTATCGTCAACTGAACGTAATCAGTATCCTGCACCATGCCTCCCACAGTATCCTCTTGGACCACCTGTCCATAATACTGCCCCCTTCGTCAGAGGGAAAACTATCACTCTGACAATCACCCTGTCATCCATATCACCTTTGAAGCCTGGAATGATAACCGTCTCTAAAGGAGGCTGCCGTCTTCAAATCCGTAGAACATGCACTTATGTTCTAAAACCGATTCCTTATATTTCTCCAGGATTGGATTAATATAAACTTATCACATCTAGTGCAAAACAACATCTGGTGTGGTACTTGACATCTCACAATTTACTCAATTGCCTAAGCAAGTGATATGTCAATCATGCACATCCCTCTCCCCTTTAGTCTGTAAGACACATTTAGAGAGAGTGACTCCATCACCTGCAGGTACACCACCATGCCAGGAGTCATCTATTCTAAAATACTATTAGAATTCTTTCAAAGTACCCACATTGGGAAACTACCTAATTCTAAATCTAAAACTATATATCTAGTAACCAGAATGTCAGATATTATATCCGTATCCTATGTGAAGAAACAACTGTGTGACGACCACAGTATAACCGATAGTAGTATAGGAATTTTACATCTTACTCTGTGTATGTCATCCAGATACCAGGATATCATACCCTACTACCTTCTTAACAGATCCATGCCCTATTTTGATGAAGTCAAACCTATAACTGTCACATCAAAAATAGATGATCTATCTCCGCTATATCTGCTCAAGTCTATAAATAGACATAAGCTACTTGCCCACTAAGCTTCCGCTGCTCCCACTGACCACAACAACCCTCTGGCAGAATAATATATACGTGCACTTCTAAAACTAGTTTAGAACGACGCTATACTTAACCTCCTGCCGGGTCTCATAGCCTGGAACAACAGTAGTGTCAAGTCTGGGTAAACAAGAACCTCCCTGTCACCGTCCTTGTGGCTACTGGAGTACCTCTCGGGTGTCTGAGGTTACCCACCATATCTGCGGAGTGGCTAATGGAATGTCAAACCTGATTGAATTTTTAGGTCCTATTAAATTTTCCGTAATCGTTTGCGGTTCTGGAATCACTTCCAGTTCTACCATACTCCTGTAGGGTGTTTTTCGTCACCCCATTGAGATGGGAATACGCGCGCGCTTGTCAGGCGTACTACAGATTCCCCCTGCCTAGGGTAGGCCGGGGTTTATTGATTGTGGGGATCTGAATCTCCGGCAGCCGCGGACTAAGCTGCCGTTAATTACCCCTCGCCTTTGGGGCGAGGGAACCTCCGATTAACGGGTTAAACTGGTCATGCGAACTCAATGTGCAGTGTACGCGTGTTGTGTTTTGAAAGGGGGGTTTGGATATATCGGGAGCCACGCAGAGTTTTTACGGGGGTCCCGCTACCCGGATAGCGGGCTAGGGGTCAAGGAGGCCAGCAGCCCCCTTGCGGGGTGCGGGGCAGCGCCCCATTAGAAATTTTTTTCTAATAGGGACAGTGTCGTGGAGCACGTGTGTGTGCAAATATGTATACATATGTATATATGTATATATATAAAAGAAAGAAAGGGGGAAAAGTCATCCAAAGGATGTGTGGGGGCAGCACCTTGGGCGCTGTGCGCCTAGGTGTTGTGCGCTCAGGCGCTAAAGTGCCACGTGTCGGCACGTGGACGCTCTGCGCTTGAGCGCTGGGCGCTTGAGAGCAAGCGCGCCATGTGTCGGCATGTAGGCGCTTTGCGCTTGAGCGCCTGCGCTGGAGCGCAAGCGCGCCACGTGTCGGCACGGGGGAGACTTGCGCTCGAGCGCTTGCGCTTGAGCGCAAGCGCGCCACGTGTCGGCATGGGGGAGACTTGCGCTCGAGCGCTTGCGCTGGGGCGCAAGCGCGCCACGTGTCGGCACGGGGGAGACTTGCGCTCGAGCGCTTGCGCTGGGGTGCAAGCGCGCCACGTGTCGGCACCAGGGCGACTTGCGCTCGAGCGCTTGCTCTTGAACGCAAGCGCGCCACGTGTCGGCACGTGGGCGACTTGCGCTCGGGCGCTTGTGCTTGAGCGCAAGCGCGCCACGTGTCGGCACGCGGGCGCTCTGCGCTTGAGCGCCGGCGAGAAAAAGTTGCTTTTAGCCTAAGAAACAGAAGCTATGCTTCAGAAAGGAAATATTTGTTATGTATATATGTATGGAGTTAAACTCCTTGGATGTTTTGAAGCTGATGAAGGGGGTTCTTCTTCGTCCTCCTCTGCTGGCTGGATTCTTGATGATCAAGAGATGTGAGATCTAAAAATCTCTCCTTTCTGAGATCTAATGGTAGATCCAAGTTCTCCTTTGTGGGTTTTGTGGTGGAAGACTTCTTAGTTTTTGAAAAGAAAGAGTAAAACTCTTGATTCAATTCAAAAGAAATGAGAAGGTTTAGAACCTTGGAGAAGGAGCAGGAGGCACCAAAGATCTCAGATCTAAAATTTTTGTGGAGAGAATGAAAAGTGTTTCTTTTATTCATCATCATGTTGCCTTTTATAGGCTTACATATTTACATATAGCCCCTTGGGCTTTGCAAAATGGCATTTTAGCCATCCCATGGCTCATGTGCCATTTCATTTTTGCACATAAGCCATGGGCTTACAAAATATTGGCTTTATCCCCATTTTTTTTACATTCATGCATAAAAAATTACATAAAAATTATTTATGACATGATTTTGTTGTTGGCATGAGAGAGGCTGGCCGCGGGCACGACTTAGGCATGGGCCCGCTTGACCTGGGCTTTGGCCCACCTAGCTTGGGGGTTGACCTTGACTTTGACTCGGTCAACCAGGGTGTAAATTTTTACCCTAACAAATTGCCCCCCATCAATAAATGCACACCGCACATGTGGGTTGTGTGCATGAAATTGATGGATCTTCTTTCGCATGGAGGCTACTTGCTTTGGTTCCCACTTTTTGGGATGCACTTTCCTTTTTACGACATGGACGGTTGGTGCTTGACGCGTCTCCGAGATAGAGTGTCCGTGGTAGACGTTTCCCTAGCCCGGACTGATTTCGTTGACGTGCCCCCAGCGCGGAGTGTCGCTGGTCGACGTTTCCCCGAGGCGGAGTATCGGCTGGTTGACGTGTCCCCGAGACGGAGTGTCTGCTTGACGTTTCCCCGAGATGGAGTGTCACTGGTCGACGTGTCCCCGGCGCGGTGTGTCTGCTAGTTGACGTATCCCCGAGATGGAGTGTCGCTGTCGGACGTTTCCCTGATGCGGAGTGTCTGTGTTGGACGTTTCCCCGATGCAGAGTGTCGCTTGTTGACGTGTCCTCGGCACGGAGCGTCTTCTTGACGTTTCCCCGGCACGGAGTGTCGTTGTCGGACGTTACCCTGATGCGGAGTGTCTGTGTTGGAGGTTTCACCCATGCAGAGTGTCGCTGGTTGATGTGTCTCCGGCACGGAGTGTCGCTGATCGACTTTTCCCCGGCGCGGAGTGTCGGGTTGACTTTTCCCCGGCACGGAGTGTCTGCTGTTGGACGTTTCTTCGAGACGGAGTGCCTGTTGTAGGGCGTATCCCCAAGGCGGAGTGCCTATTGTGGGGCGTACCCGCGATACGGAGTGCTTGTTGTAAGGCGTATCCCCAATACGGAGTGCCTGCTGTAGGGCGTATCCCCGATACGGAGTGTCTGTGGTAGGACGTTTCCCCGATACGGAGTGCCTGTTGTAGGGCGTATCCCCGATACAGAGTGCCTGTTGTAGGGCGTATCCCCAAGACGGAGTGTCTGTGGTAGGACATTTCCCCGATACGGAGTGCCTGTTGTAGGGCGTATCCCCGATACGGAGTGTCTGTGGTAGGGCGTATCCCCGATATGGAGTGCCTGTTGTAGGGCGTATCCCCGATACGGAGTGCCTGTTGTGGGACGTTTCCCCGATACGGAGTGCCTGTTGTAGGGCGTACCCCCGATACGGAGTGCCTGTTGTAGGACGTTTCCCCGATACGGAGTGCCTGTTGTAGGGCGTATCCCCGATACGGAGTGCCTGTGGTAGGACGTTTCCCCGATACAGAGTGCCTGTTGTAGGGCGTATCCCCGATACGGAGTGTCTGTGGTAGGACGTTTCCCCGATACGGAGTGCCTGTTGTAGGGCGTATCCCCGATACGGAGTGTCTGTGGTAGGACGTTTCCCCGATACGGAGTGCCTATTGTGGGACGTTTCCCCGATACAGAGTGCCTGTTGTAGGGCGTACCCCCGATACGGAGTGCCCGTTGTAGGACGTTTCCCCGATGTGGAGTGCCTGTTGTAGGACGTTTCCCCGATATGGAGTGCCTGTTGAAGGACGTTTCCCGATATGGAGTGCCTGTTGAAAGGCGTATCCCCGATACGGAGTGTCTGTTGTTGGACGTTTCCCCGATACGGAGTGCCTGTTGTAGGACGTATCCCCGATACGGAGTGCCTGTTGAAGGACGTTTCCCCGATACGGAGTGCCTCTTGTCGATGTGCCCCCGGCACGGAGTATCTGCTTGACGTTTCCCCGAGGCGGAGTATCGGCGGGTCGACGTATCCCTGAGACGGAGTGTCAGCTTAACGTTTCCCCGAGACGGAGTGTCTGTTGTCCGACGCAGAGGTCGATGTTGGAATTGGTTGGTTGGATTTGTTTGATTTGAGTCGACATCAGCATCGCTACACTGGAATATAGTACCAGGAGCGAATCATCATTTGTCATTGAGGGAATTTTGGGATTGGTATTTTTGTCGGCATCTGCATTGCTGCACTGGAATAATGCCAGGAGCAACTCATCATTTGCCCCTAGAGGATTTGGGTTTGGTTTTTTGTTTGGCATCTGCATTGCTGCACTGGAATAATGCCAGGAGCAACTCATCATTTGCCCCGAGAGGATTTGGGAATTGTTTTTGTTTGGCATCTGCATTGCTGCACTGGAATAATGCCAGGAGCAACTCATCATTTGCCCCAGGAGGATTTGGGAATTGGTAGCTTAGGAGGCAGGTTTAGATCCCTATCACCTAAGGCTTTTCCATTTTGTTAGTCATAAGGGTCTCACAAAGCATTTTCTCCCTACGGGTCGTGAGGATCCCGCAGGTGTATTTTCTCCATTGGAGTCGTGGGGACTCCTAAGTGTGTTGCTCCTTTATGAGTCGTAGGGATCTCACGCGGGAATTTTCTCCTCACAAAGTCGAGAGGACTTTGCGAGTGCATTTCATTTTTTTTTACGAGTTTGCGCCCTTTCGGGTTTTCACAAACTCGCCGGCAGTCCTGCTGTTTTTACTCACGGAGCCCTTTCGGGTTTTCGTCCGTGCCCGTTTTGCTTGTAGACATACCGTTCTTCTCCTTTTTTTCTCTTTTTTTTCTCTTTTTTTTTGGAGAGATCGGGATTGTTTTACGCCCGTGGATTGTATACGATTTTGCAGGATGTATGATCCAGACCGTAGGGCCAAAGACATTTTGGGACTTTGTTGGCGTCTGCATCGCTGCACTGGAACATGGTACCAGGAGCGACTCATCATTCGCCGTTGGGGTATGGGAGTCGGAATTTGGTTGGCGTCTGCATCGCTGCACTGGAATATGGTACCAGGAGCGACTCATCATTCGCCATTTGGGGTATGGGGATATGGAATTTGGTTGGCGTCTGCATCGCTGCACTGGAATATGGTACCAGGAGCGACTCATCATTCGCCACTTGGGGATTTGGATTTGGAATTTGGTTGGTGTCTGCATCGCTGCACTGGAATATGGTACCAGGAGCGACTCATCATTCGCCACTTGGGGACTGGGGAGCGATGGCTTAGGAGACAGGTTTAGATCCCTATCGCCTAAGGCTTTCCAATTTTATGGGCCGTGAGGGTCCCGTAAAAGCATTTTCTCCCTACGAGTCGTAAGGATCCCGCAGGTGAATGTTCTCCTTAGGAGTCGTGAGGACTCCTAAGTGTGTTTTTCCTTCATGAGTCGTAAGGATCCCACAAAGGTTTGTTCTCCTCATGTATCGTAAGGACACATGAGTGGGTCTTCTCAATGGAGCATAATTCTAAAGGCGGAGACCAGCCGCATAACTGGTGATTGCGGTGGGGCATGGGTATGATGAGAATTATTTGAGCCCGTGGATTGTATACGATGGTCAATTTGGGGACCCACCGTAGGGCCGGGAGAATTTTGAGGAATCGGATTTTTGTTTGGCGTCTGCATTGCTGCACTGGAATAATGCCAGGAGCAACTCATCATCCGCCCTTGTTTGTTTTTTTTTTGTTTTTCTTTGTTTTACCGCGATCGCTCTATCATTTCAGCTTTTCTTATCGCGAAGGTCGCGATTGCCCTATCCTTTCGGCTTTTATTCGCGGTTGCCCAATCATTTCGGCTTTATTTTCATCTTTATTTTACTCGCTGATTTTTATTGCGAGTTGCCCCATCATTTCGGCTTTTCTTTATTTTTCTTTTATTTACACTTTTTTTTGTTTATTTACATTTTTTTTTACATTCCCAGTTTAACGACTTAGAGGTCGATTATTCCCAGTTTAATGATGTGGTGGTCGTCTGTTCCCAGAGAAAGGCGGGTGTTTGAGAGAATCAGGTCCCTGAAGGACTTCGGTCCCCGTTTGTATGAAATTGGCGGTCGCAGCTTGATTGTTTGTTAACACGCCAGGGGACAATGATATTTCTCCCGCCTTGTATTGTTTCTCGACCCAATCCTTGAAGATGCAACAGTCTTCAATAGTGTGCCCCAGCACTCGGTGGTATGGGCAAAAGTTGGGATGATCAGTCTTGTTCGCTTCACTTAGCCTTCTCGGTTCTGGTAGCCGCAGGCCATCCTTCAGAGCATCTTTAAAAATTTTGTGGACCTTATCCCTTCGGAACGAGTAGACCTTATTTCTTCTTTCCTCCAAAGTTGGCTCTCGAGACTGGCCAGTTTTTGCTCCGCCCGTTCTCTGCTTATCTGGAGAATCGGTGATGTTAGAACTTCCGCCTTTTCGGTTGTCGTCCCTCCAAGGTTTCGGTCTGTTTGTGAACTGAAGATCCTGAGCGGACTCGGGCTTTGAGCGTTCCAACGTTTGGACCTTTCTGGTCAGCTCTTGGAATGTTTTGAGACCCGCGGTACATAGAAACGGGGCCATCCAGTTGTTGAGATTTCCGACAAGGAGACTGACAGATTGGTCCTGCTCTATCGGCGGTTCGCATTTGACGGAGAGATTACGCCATCGGGTTATAAAATCCGTGTTGCTTTCGTCGCTCTTGGGCTTGGTCCTTACGAGCTCGGCAATGGTAATCTTATCGCTGACGCTCATGAACCTCTGCCGAAACAGAGACTCCATTTGGACAAAAGTTGTGACGGAGCCATCTGGTATGCTCGCGTACCAGTCGAAAGCAACATCGGTCAAGCTATTAACGAACTGGCGGAGGAGAAGCGCATCATTGCCCCCAGTATTCCCGCATGAGGCTTTGAAGTGGGCGATATGCTGATTCGCGTTTCCCGTCCCATCGAATCTTCCGAATTTGGGAATGACATAGCCGCTAGGGAATTCCACCAGATCATACTGAGCAGGATATGGTCTCCCACTACTGCTGATATCTTTTTGCGCTTCGGCTTCGGCCACCAATGTTTTGACTTTGCTGGCAACCAAATCCATGATTTGATCTTGAGTTAGCGGGCTACTGTCATCGGTTGCCAAGACATTTCCCGAGATAGGATGCGACTGATTTTCATGTAGTTCGCCCACTTTTGGATTTAAGGGAATAGGCGTCGGCTGCTTTGGGACACCATTTCCCGGTTCACGAGTAGAGCCCTCCGCTTGATTGGGCGGCTGAGAGGCAAGTCGGGCCGTGAGCTGCATCACGACATTCGTCAAGTCATCGATTTTGGAGTAGAGTTTGGCCATCTCCTTGTCTTTGCTTCTGAGTTGCTTTCGGAGCTCTTGAAGCAGCTCTTGCTCCGCGGTCCTGGGGCGGAAAGTCGGCTCTTCTTCGCTTTCCGAGCCCGACTCCTCATGGACCGAAGGGTCTTTCTGCTTATCAGCCTCACTGGGAAGGTCTTCATTACATTCCAGAGGAGGCTGGCCTTGGGATGTGGCAGCCATATTCATGCCAGATTGGATTTGGGATGTGGTGGCCCCGTCCTTGCTCTTGCTGCGCGTGCCCACCATGTAGACAGTGTGGACCTCACATCCAGTCGTCTCTTTCTCATTGGCGGGGAACTTAAAGAAGACACCCGATCGGTGGTCAAGAGCACCGCTGGAGCTTGCTCGGGACGCGTTGTAGATTTGTTGGTGTTGACGGCCTTGCCCCCAGCTGGGGCCAAGGAAAGTCGTTCAGACACCGACTTACGTTTGGGTTGGGGCGCCCTTGAGATCACCGCATTTGGTCTCCTTCCTTTCAAGACCGGTTTGTCTGCCACCGGGGCTTGAGGAGCTGGGATGGCGCCAACTGGCATGAACATGATAGAGCCGAATGGTAGCAGCGGCTCCTTCCATTGTCGCCCGAGACTGGCCGGAAGGACCGTCCTAGAGTCTATCCTCATCGTATAGGAGACGAGAGCTGAGTTCATCATCGAAGACATCGTCAGAAGGTGATTGCTTGAAAATCTGCATGAAAAAGCATTATTTTTAGTATAAATACAGGTATGTATATTGATTGAGTTCGCATGAACACTTAACCCGAAATATGGGAGGAGAGATTGGTCCCACCGGGCGTGCCAGAATCTGTAGGGTGTTTTTCGTCACCCCATTGAGATGGGAATACGCGCGCGCTTGTCAGGCGTACTACAGATTCCCCCTGCCTAGGGTAGGCCGGGGTTTATTGATTGTGGGGATCCGAATCTCCGGCAGCCGCGGACTAAGCTGCCGTTAATTACCCCTCGCCTTTGGGGCGAGGGAACCTCCGATTAACGGGTTAAACTGGTCATGCGAACTCAATGTGCAGTGTACGTATGTTGTGTTTTGAAAGGGGGTTTGGATATATCGGGAGCCACGCAGAGTTTTTACGGGGGGCCCGCTACCCGGATAGCGGGCTGGGGGTCAAGGGGGCTAGCAGCCCCCTTGCGGGGTGCGGGGCAGCGCCCCGTTAGAAATTTTTTTCTAACAGGGATAGTGTCGTGGAGTACGTGTATGTGCAAATATGTATACAAATGTATATATATATATGTATATATGTATATATGTATATATATAAAAGAAAGAAAGGGGGAAAAGGCATCCAAAGGATGTGTGGGGGCAGCACCTTGGGCGCTGTGCGCCTAGGTGCTGTGCGCTCAGGCGCTAAAGTGCCACGTGTCGGCACGTGGGCGCTCTGCGCTTGAGCGCTGGGCGCTTGAGCGCAAGCGCGCCACGTGTCGGCACGTAGGCGCTTTGCGCTTGAGCGCCTGCGCTGGAGTGCAAGCGCGCCACGTGTCGGCACGGGGTAGACTTGTTCTCGAGCGCTTGCGCTGGAGCACAAGCGCGCCACGTGTCGGTACGGGGGAGACTTGCGCTCGAGCGCTTGCGCTGGGGCGCAAGCACACCACGTGTCGGCACGGGGGAGACTTGCGCTCGAGCGCTTGCGCTTGAACGCAAGCGCGCCACGTGTCGGCACGTGGGCGACTTGCGCTCGGGCGCTTGCGCGTGAGCGCAAGCGCGCCACGTGTCGGCACGCGGGCGCTCTGCGCTTGAGCGCCGGCGAGAAAAAGTGGCTTTTAGCCTAAGAAACAGAAGCTATGCTTCAGAAAGGAAATATTTGTTATGTATATATGTATGGAGTTAAACTCCTTGGATGTTTTGAAGCTGATGAAGGGGGTTCTTCTTCGTCCTCCTCTGTTGGCTGGATTCTTGATGATCAAGAGATGTGAGATCTAAAAATCTCTCCTTTCTGAGATCTAATGGTAGATCCAAGTTCCCCTTTATGGGTTTTGTGGTGGAAGACTTCTTAGTTTTTGAAAAGAAAGAGTAAAACTCTTGATTCAATTCAAAAAAAATGAGAAGGTTTAGAACCTTGGAGAAGGAGCAGGAGGCACCAAAGATCTCAGATCTAAAATTTTTGTGGAGAGAATGAAAAGTGTTTCTTTTATTCATCATCATGTTGCCTTTTATAGGCTTACATATTTACATATAGCCCCTTGGGCTTTGCAAAATGGCATTTTAGCCATCCCATGGCTCATGTGCCATTTCATTTTTGCACATAAGCCATGGGCTTACAAAATATTGGCTTTATGCCCATTTTGTTTACATTCATGCATAAAAAATTACATAAAAATTATTTATGACATGATTTTGTTGTTGGCATGAGAGAGGCTGGCCGCGGGCTCGACTTGGGCATGGGCCCGCTTGACCTGGGCTTGGGCCCACCTAGCTTGGGGGTTGACCTTGAATTTGACTCGGTCAACCGGGGTGTAAATTTTTACCCCAACAACTCCCACTACTGTTTTCTGAAAAAATCCATTTTACTAAAACTGTGGTGAGTCAAGAACAATATCACTATTGATCTTCTAGATGGTAGAAAGTCAACCCTCGTCATAGCCAGGGTCAACCCATAAACTGCCATTACAGAAACGTACCTTGAGTTATTCAGAGTCTGGTTTTAAGCATTGTAAGGTTTACCTAGCACCTCATGAAGGGTTTGCAAGCATCACATGTCTCAAAATTAATTTTTTAAGGTGCTAAGTGAACATGCAAAGAATCATTACTAGAATTTTAGGGTTTCTTAAACATTCATATCATCACAAGTAGATAAAGCCAGGGTTTTGAGAGTACAACCTTTGTAGCTCCCTACGCTAGACTCCTCGACTTCTTGGGGGTTGGAAAAGGGTTCGCTTGAGGTCTTCTAATGTCCACGACGATCCACCCGAAGCTCCTTTGTCCAAGCTTGCAACTTCACTTTATCAAGAGAAAGAAAATGAAGCTAACACTCTTCACAAGTGGGCAAGACTTGTGTAGAATGGTGTTATGGTGGCTTTTCTCACTTCAAAATCCTAACTTGGTGAGTGTTTTGCTCACTAGAGAAATCTAGAGAGCAAAAGAAGAAGGAGGAAGAAGATGATGGCCTTTTTTGAACAAGAGAAAAAGATAATGTCTAATGAAAAATAGAAAATATATGCATATATATTTTCCACTCTTCATCTCAAACCATGGTTAAATAATAAAGATATTATTGAATTTGAGTTAAAACACAAAAGGAAAGTTAATCCATGGTTAAAAGGTGGGTGAGCAAGGTTAGGTCAAAGAAGAGTGTAGAAACTAAACCATGAATTATCCTTTTCTTTTCTTTTTGTTTTTAACACAAATACAAATAATAATCCATATATTAACACAAGGTGTGAGTCTTCTATTGCCACCATCTTCTATGTATATACAACCATGAAGGATGATGTATGTATGTATGTGTGCATGCACATCCATATGTGCATGAACAAGAAAGAATGCATACATGCATGCAGACATCCAAAAATACAAGAAAGGATTTCTAGTGAGAAGCTAATGGTTAAATGATAAATCAACACTTGATTTATCAATCCGGTCATATCACATACGACCTAACCAAAAGTAAGCCGCCCGATTAATATACGGTATCTCATACGCGCATTTTAACCGGGTCCATGCGCATATCGCATATGCGCACCACAACGTTTCTCCTGGACTAGGTAACTCCTTTGTGGGACTCTAAGACTCGTCAATACGCCGGCAGTGGGTGATGATCATATCAAGCACCCCCAAGCCGCAAGCGGTCTGCTAAACATAACGGTCACCCGGGTATTGAGCGATCAGAAGAAAACAAGCGAACCTGCTACAACTCCCGTCTAGCCAACCGGCAACACTACCGTATAGTCCGGTCTCTTCGTCAGATATGCTGCATATCGAGTCTAGGGATGGTAACGTCGACCCCAATAACTCAATAAGTCATGCCGATGAAAAGTCTATAACAGATCGAGAAACTACTGATAACACTTATCAGCAAATCTCAACAGCCCTGGCCAGGGACTTACTGATATAGCCAGTCGAGCACAGCACATCATCAACTCCCAATACCGGGAGATACGAAACCCGTCCTATCGCTCATCGCCTTCGTGTGTCTCGGGACTGTACCCATCGGCCACCTGCTTGCACGACTCAGTAGAGCCATGGTAGGGTGGTAATCAAAGTACAGCGGGAGAACACACAAGACTCTATGACGATCTCTGGTCTACAGACTAACATGCACCAGTGTCACCTGAGAACTGCTATCCGACGATAGATATAATTCTATATAGGAGTTCTCGGCAAGTCCGTCCAGTGTACCCAGTCACCACTGAGCACCCGTATACGATCTCGATGTCAAACATCGATGAATGTGGGAACATCCATCGCCCATCATATAGGTCTAGTATCATATACGCTAGTCTACTCTGGTATATCGATGCCCCGTCTTGATACACCTACGACTAGGGACATTCTAGGATATGCTTATAAACTACTGATGTCCCACTAGTATGATCTCCATCATAATCACAGTAGTCAAGCCAATATCCTCAGGGCTTTATCAACATGTATAAATGAATAAAAGCATGATCAAATCAACATGTCAGATAAAGAAGAACCAGATAGCATACTATCATGTCGAGCAAGAATGTACACTGAATATATATATATATATATATATATATATATATATACACATGTATAAATACATCCACTATCACATAATGGCCTCTAGGGCATACATATATCCAACAATCTCCCACTTGCACTAAGGCTAGTTATTGGCGTATCTCATACCCAACGTCTCAAAAAGTCGCTCAAGCTGCGGCTGAGGGAGGGCCTTGGTGAGTGGATCCGCGGCGTTATTCTTTGTGTCTACTCTCTTAATCTCGATCTCGCGGCGATCTACAATCTCCCGGATCAAATGAAAGCGCCTCAGGATTTGTCTGGACCGCTGATGGGACCTGGGCTCCTTGGCTAACGCCATAGCCCTATTATTATCACAATACAACGGTATTGGATCAATAATGGTTGGAACTACTCCTAGCTCCGAGACGAACTTCCTCATCCAGACGGCTTCCTTGGCGGCATCATTCGCAGCAATGTACTCAGCTTCCATCATAGAGTCTGCAACGGTATCCTGTTTGGAACTCTTCCAACTTACCGCCCCTCCATTGAGGGTAAATACAAACCCTGAGATAGATTTGCTGTCGTTCTTATCGCTCTGGAAGCTCGAATCGATAAAGGCCTCCATTTGGAGATCTCCATTACCATACACCAAGAACAATTCTTTAGTCCTTCGCAAGTACTTATGAATGTTCTTCACAGCTATCCAGTGATTATCCCCTGAGTTGGATTGATACCTGCTTACAACACTAAGTGCATAAGCTACATCTGGGCGTGTACATAACATCGCATACATTATAGATCCTACTGCTGAAGCATAGGGTATAATGCTCATGCGAGCTCTCTCTTCATCGGTCTTTGGACAAGAATCCTTAGAGAGAGTGACTCCATGGCAAGCGAGTAAGGCACCCCGCTTGGAGTCTTCCATACTAAACCTTTTTAGGATGGTGTTGATGTACCTGGTTTGGGACAATCCCAATAACTTTTTGGATCTATCCCTATAGATCCTTATGCCCAGGATGTATGTGGCATCACCCAGGTCCTTCATGGAGAACCTTAGTGATAAGAAAGATTTGACCGACTGTAGCATAGGAATATCATTTTCTATCAGAAGAATGTCATCCACGTACAATACGAGGAATGTGACAACTCTTCCTACAGCCTTCTTATAAACACAAGGTTCATCTGGATTTTTGATGAAATCAAACTCTTTGATAACATCATCGAAATAGATGTTCCAACTCTGTGATGCCTGCTTTAACCCATATATGGATTTAAGCAATCTACATGCTTTCCCGCTGCTCCCACTGTCAATGAAGCCCTCTGGCTGATCCATATAAACGCATTCTTCTAAATCTCCATTTAGAAATGCCGTTTTAATGTCCATCTGCCAGATTTCATAGTCATAGTGAGCAGCAATAGCAAGTAGGATCCGAATGGATTTAAGCATGGCTACGGGCGAAAAAGTCTCGTCATAGTCCAAACCTGGTCTTTGACGAAAACCCTTCGCCACAAATCTTTCCTTATAGGTCTCTACCTGCCCATCTACACCAATCTTTCTTTTAAAGATCCATTTGCACCCCACAGGTTTTAGCCCAGGGGGTACAACGTCCAAAGTCCAAACTTTGTTGGTGTACATAGACTCTATTTCGGATCTCATGGCATCCAGCCACTTCACAGAGTCACCACTCGTGATAGCTTGCTGAAAACTGGTAGGGTCATCATCCTCCATGATGCAGTCTTCTCTGTCACCATCAATGAGGAAACTGTAGTACCTCTCTGGTGGGTGAGAAGTCCTACCAGACCTACGGAGTGGCCGAGGTTCCTCAGATTCTATTGCAACAGCCGGTTCAACTAAGTCGTCATTTGTAGTTTTTGTCTCTAGAACCTCTTCTAGATCTACCACCTTGCCATCATCTTTATCTGTGAAAAACTCTTTTTCTAAGATTGTGGCATACTGAGAAACAAACACCTTTTGTTCCTCCTTGTGGTAGAATAGATATACATAAGAGTTCTTTGGATATTCTATAAAGTTACACATGACCGACCGTGTCTCGAGTTTGTCCGGATTCTGCTTTTTAACATAGGCCGGGCAACCCCAAATCTTAATTCTTTTAAGAGATGGTCTCTTCGCATGCCATATCTCATATGGCGTGGTAGACACGGTTTTGGTTGGAACCCTGTTTAGTAGAAACGCTGTAGTCTCTAATGCATGCCCCCAAAATGAGACAGGTAACTCAGCGTCACTCATCATGGACTGGACCATATCTAATAGGGTCCTATTCTGTCGTTCAGACACACCGTTGTGCTGTGGTGTGTAAGGAGGAGTGAGTTGAAAGAGAATCCCATTCTCTTTTAGGAAGTTTGCAAATTCTGTACTGAGGTACTCTCCACCTCGATCTGATCGAAGTATCTTGATACTCAAGCGGGTTTGTTTTTCTACTTCTTGTTTATATTCAATGAATTTATCGAAAGCTTCGGACTGGTGCTTTAATAAAAATACATGACCGAATCTTGAGAAATCGTCAGTGAACGTAATAAAGTATGAAAAACCGCCTCTAGCCTGTGTAGACATTAGCCCGCATACATCACTATGTATGAGGCCTAGGAGCTCAGTAGCTCTTTCTCCGTGTCTGGTAAACGGAGTTTTGGTCATTTTACCCTTGATACCAGACTGGCAAGTCGCATAAGATTTATATTCAAAAGGGTTTAAATATTCATCTTTGTGTAACTTGTTTAGTCTTGTTTCATTAATATGACCAAGTCTACAGTGCCAAAGAAAATCTTCATTTATTTCTGAAAATTATCATTTATTAGTGTGTTGTATGCTGAAAACTGTGTGTTGATTTAGGACGTATATCCCGTTATTAAGTGTACCATACCCAATCAACATTTGATTCAGGTGAATGTTCATAACATTGTTCTGCAATATAAAGTTATATCCTTCATTGTTTAACAAAGAAACAGATATTATATTACACAGCATACTTGGTACAAAATAACATGGGTTCAAAACCAATATACACCCAGATGGCAACCCCAAGTGATACTCTCCCACTGCGACTGTATGTATATTGGAACCATTTCCAACGCGGAAAGTACGGTCACCTGTCTTCAAAACTTTGCTATTTCTCAGTCCCTGCATAGAATTGCAAATATGAGAACCTGAACTGGTATCTAATACCCAGGAAGCAGAGTTTATTGAAAAATAGTTTTCTGTTACAAACACACCTGAAGCGGAAGCATCCCCATGCTTCTTCTTGAGATTTAAGTACTCCGTACAGTTGCGCTTCCAATGTCCTGCTTTGTGGCAATGAAAACATTCACCTTTCCCCGAGTCTCCAGCTTTGGACTTTTCCTTTCCCTTCACCTTTTTAACTCCACCCTTAGGATTAGTGGGCTTCTTCTTTTTCTTTCATTTGGCCTTAGCCTTTGGGCGAGAAGAGGAAGATTGTCCAACAGTCATAATGTGAGTTTTCACTGATTTCATTGTGCTCTCTGCACTCCTTAACATATTAAGGAGTTCAGGTAGTTCCCTCTCCATGTTGTGCATGTTGAAGTCGACTATGAACTGAGCAAAGGTGGAGGGGAGGGACTGCAGAATAATATCCGTATATTGTTCATTGTCCATTGTCCATCCAAGGTCCTCAAGCTCTTCTATAAGAGCTATCATCTTCAGAACATGGTCTCCTACTGATGTGCCAGGGGCCATTCACATCTGAAACAATTTCTTTGACGCTTCGTATTGTAATACGCGGGATTGCTCTCCATACAACTCCTTTGTATGGAGAAATATGACTTGAATGTCTATATTCTCGTGTTGCTTTTGATGTGTGTTGTCCATCGATGCAAGCGCGAGGCATTTGGCCGTGGCACAATCTGCTTCCCATGTCTTGCGGACTTCTTTGTCCGCAACTGATGATTTTGGACCTGGGACGGGCAGGACTGAAGCCGTGAGGACATATGATACTTTATCATAAGTCAAGGCTATTTTCAGATTCCTCAGCCAGTCTTTATAATTGTTCCCATTCAATTTGTTTTTATCTAGTAGAAGCTTGAGTCCTGTCATTGGTATCTGCCATTAAGAGAGAGAAAAGAATACACTCAGCGAAAGCTCTTGCAAAGATCAGATTGTTTATTATCTTGTCTAATCGATGTCTCCCACTACTTTAATCAAGTTTTTCTTTCAAACCTTAAAAAGAAAACTAGCCAGGATTAATTACAGTGTACAACTTCGCTAACCGTTCAGCCAGGCCAGTGTCAGTACTTGAGGGAGGTTCCCCGTGCTTTCGTACGGACCTAATTAAAGTAAACCTCGTTTTCCCAGAGGCGTAGCCCCGTTAACACCTTTCTAGACACTTAATGAGTTAGCTAATTGTAAACTGCAAAACTCTCCAGGGAGTAACTATTGCCCACAGTGGGATCGGGACCCAATCATCATATGGAAAGTATGCAATCTCATTGCAAATCTCAACACTTGAAATTCCCGATGTGATTTTTACCCCTAGTACTTATGACCTTAACTATGGTCAACAAATCATAAGTACCAGTCAAGTTCTACCCGTCATTTCTTGATCAATTAGACCCACCCATATGACCCTTAACTATGGTCAACAAAGTCGCATGAATGTCCTAATTAATCTGCATCACATGCAGTGTAGGAAGACATCACTTACCTACCGTACAATACGCCTTAACTAAAGTCAACAAATGTAGCACGAATACTAAGTACTCTACTTCCTAAAATGACGGAGGGTTGCGGATGATTTTTAAGAAAATCTTTAACGCTTTGAACTTGATATCGTCGTAGAATCAAATGGTTTTCAAAAGGAGTGGCTTGTGCTCTGCAGTTTTGAAATATAGCTTTTTTTTCATAAATAGCCGAGTGGTTTTCAAATCTGATTCTACAACATCTTTTTAGGTTTATTTTCTTTACATTAATCATATTAATGTAATCCCATCATTTAAGTCCTTTAGCCAATCACAGAAAAAAAACGAAAATAACACGTACGCTTATGCCATCCGCATTCGCCGCAATGTTCCATTATGCACCGTTAGGTTACTTATCTAACGGCATACCAGGACAGGACTAGCGCGGGTGTAAAACATAAGCAATATCTACTATATATCTCATATATAATATATCATTCGTCTCAGATATCACAGAACACAGGCAGCAGAAATATATATATAATGTGGGATATACTAGGACGTCCGTATTTAGTATTTAGCCAACAATAAAAAATACGGATTCCACAGTCGCGATGAATAGCCAAGCCCACACCCCTAGACCCTTACGAGAGCGATAAGCGACCCTACCAATCCTGGAGTTTAGGAGACCCGGTCTCGACTCCTCGAGATGGCCTCCCACTGAACCCCAGAACCCGGTCACTTGTGCTCCCCTCCTTGGGTCTATCCTAATGCGGAAAAGTAAATAATATACAACACTGGTGAGATCAACCTCAACCCGGAAGTGCCCCAAATAAAAGAATATTACATTACATTTGAATTTTACATGAATGAAAAATAAAACTCTCATCTCACATAAAACCCCCGGCTATTCAATCGCGATAATCATGCACATCATATCTCAGCAAAACATAATATCATATATCATCAACGTAAGTAAGTATGCGTACCCCAATTGTCGTTGATGTATAGCAACGAAACCGGCGATATCGACATACTACACTTACGGTCACAGAAAAGAAAGTGTAAAACTACAACATTTGGAATCCACATTCTCTTTAGACATCGTAAATGCGAAATATCACATACTTCGTATTTCATGCCTAACGATATGAATTCCACATATTGTATCCCATTCCAGATAAATAGACAGTATTAAAGTTTTTGAACGAATAATCAAATACCCAAAGTTCCCTAAAGCTCAACACTTGAGCGGAGTTCAAAAAACCCGGAATGTGATACAGTAGTAGCGGTCCAGCCGTAGAAGGGTCAAGCCAACGCCTCACATGTGGCACGCCGTACTGCCTCAAACCGTAAGGTTCAAAAGGCAGTTCAAGACGGTCATATAATCGAGTTAAGGTTTGTTGTCTTCTAGATGGTCCATCACAAAACTTGCACGTATTTCCGAAAGATTTAAACCCCATGAAAAAGTGAGTAAATGATACTTGTTCAAACAATTCAATACTTTCTAAATTACCCGGAAAAAAGCACGAAATTAAAATTCCGATCGAATCAACGAGTCCAAAACCATCCCAAGAAAATACCACACTAGATTCAGATTAAAAATACCTAAAAATATATACATACAGTTCTAAACATTACTGTGTAAAAACGAGCCATTATCTCTTGTGTACGGCCGCGGAGCCGCGGCCCAAGCAAGCTCTGGCCACGGTTCCGTGGTGGTATTTACTGTTCATGTCCTCGTATTTCACAGTAGTGCTTAGATTTCCCTGCAGTATTTTTTACATATTTTTAATTCTGGAAAAACCACAGTTTCAAAAATTGTCCAGAGAGGGTTCTAAAAAACCGTATTTTGGTTCGATCGGGGTTTTAACTTCGTTAAAATGTCACCTAAAGTTCTAGGTCGGCTTTGATACCAATGTAAGGTTTACCTAGCACCTCATGAAGGGTTTGCAAGCATCACATGTCTCAAAATTAAATTTTTAAGGTGCTAAGTGAACAGGCAAAGAATCATCACTAGAATTTTAGGGTTTCTTAAACATTCATATCATCACAAGTAGATAAAGCTAGGGTTTTGAGAGTACAACCTTTGTAGCTCCCTACGCTAGACTCCTCGACTACTTAGGGGTTGGAAAAGGGTTCGCTTGAGGTCTTCTAATGTCCACGACGATCCACCCGAAGCTCCTTTGTCCAAGCTTGCAACTTCACTTTATCCAGAGAAGGAAATGAAGCTAACACTCTTCACAAGTGGGCAAGACTTGTGTAGAATGGTGTTGTGGTGGCTTTTCTCACTTCAAAATCCTAACTTGGTGAGTGTTTTGTTCACTAGAGAAATCTAGAGAGCAAAAGAAGAAGGAGGAAGAAGATGATGGCCTTTTTTGAACAGGAGAAAAAGATAATGTCGAATGAAAAATAGAAAATATATGCATATATATTTTCCACTCTTCATCTCAAACCAAGGTTAAATAATAAAGATATTATTGAATTTGAGTTAGAACACAAAAGGAAAGTTAATCCATGATTAAAAGGTGGGTGAGCAAGGTTAGGTCAAAGAAGAGTGTAGAAACTAAACCATGAATTATCCTTTTCTTTTCTTTTTGTTTTAAACACAAATACAAATAATAATCCATATATTAACACAAGGTGTGAGTCTTCTATTGCCACCATCTTCTATGTATATACAACCATGAAGGATGATATATTAACACAAGGTGTGAGTCTTCTATTGCCACCATCTTCTATGTATATACAACCATGAAGGATGATGTATGTATGTATGTGTGCATGCACATCCATATGTGCATGAACAAGAAAGAATGCATACATGCATGCATACATCCAAAAATACAAGAAAGGATTTCTAGTGAGAAGCTAATGGTTAAATGATAAATCAACACTTGATTTATCAATCCGGTCATATCACATACGACCTAACCAAAAGGAAGCCACCCGATTAATATACGGTATCTCATACGTGCATTTTAACCGGGTCCATGCGCATATCGCATATGCGCACCACAACATTTCGCCTGGACTAGGTAACTCCTTTGTGGGACTCTATGACTCGTCAATACGCCGACAGTGGGTGATGATCATATCAAGCACCCCCAAGCCGCAAGCGGTCAGCTAAACGTAATGGCCACCCGGGTATTGAGCGATCAGAAGAAAACAAGCGAACCTGCTACAACTCCCGTCGAGCCAACCGGCAACACTACCGTACAGTCCGGTCTCTTCGTCAGATATGCTGCATATCGAGTCTAGGGATGGTAACGTCGACCCCAATAACTCAATAAGTCATGCCGATGAAAAGTCTATAACAGATCGAGAAACTACTGATAACACTTATCAGCAAATCTCAACAGCCCTGGCCAGGGACTTACTGATATAACCAGTCGAGCACAGCACAGCATCAACTCCCAATACTGGGAGAGATGAAACCCCTCCTATCGCTCATCGCCTTCGTGTGTCTCGGGACTGTACCCAACGGCCACCTGTTTGCACGACTCAATAGAGCCGTGGTAGGGTGGTAATCAAAGTACAGTGGGAGAACACACAAGACTATATGACGATCTCGGGTCTACAGACTAACATGCACCAGTGTCACCTGAGAACTGCTATCCGACGATAGATATAATTCCATATTGGAGTTCTCGGCGAGTCCGTCCAGTGTACCCAGTCACCACTGAGCACCCGTATACGATCTCGATGTCAAACATCGATGAATGTGGGAACATCCATCGCCCATCATATGGGTCTAGTATCATATACGCTAGTCTACTCTGGTATATCGATGCCCCGTCTCGATACACCTGCGACTAGGGACATTCTAGGATAAGCTTATAAACTACTGATGTCCCACTAGTATGATCTCCATCATAATCACAGTAGTCAAGCCAATATCCTCAGGACTTTATCAACATGTATGAATGAATAAAAGCATGATCAAATCAACATGTCAGATAAAGAAGAACCAGATAACATACTATCATGTCGAGCAAGAATGTAGACTGAATATATATATATATATATATATACATGTATAAATACATCCACTATCACATAATGGCCTCTAGGGCATACATATATCCAACAAGCATAAGCTGGACAACTCACCGTACCTTAACATCATTAAGATATGAACCATTCTATATCCAATATAGAAACTTTGGCACTTATTTAATTGGAACCAGATTCAAATCATGCAGCTGTCTCCAGTGCATATCAACTTAATGGAGAGAGGCTAATCAGCATTACTCAACTTAGGAATACATCCAATTATGAGTAACCTGAAAGAGAAAGAAATTTCTCAAAACCATTACTATCATCTGAATACCACTCACAAGTATCTACATCTTCGATCTCTTTGAAGAATCCCGATACTTGCGATACTTGGTTCTCTACTTTATTCTTATACCTATAAGTTCTCAAAACATAGACATTGTATTTCTACGAAACACTTGTCTAAAAACTAGAGAAGTCACAAGTAAACAAAACATAGTATGAGGACCAACCCCTTTGTCCTGACGGACACTGGACAACATACAATACTCTGTATAAGTCTACTGAGTTGAATAACTCAAAACCTGTGCATCATAGGTTGAAAACTGTACACAGGAGATTTCCTCAAATATCACCAATTACAACGAATTCCGATATAATGAGAATGATCACCTAATTCCCAATAACTTACTCCCACTCATCATCTGTAAAACCATACAGATGTGAGAATGAAACCTGGTAAATACATACCCTGGAGTAAGTATCTAATTGGGAAAACTGTTTTCCTTTAACAATACACTGAAACATGAAAATGTTTCGTAGGGGTATCCTCTTATTCCTAGTAATGCCTCTTCCATAATCCAATTCATTATTTTAAACGTATATTTCTTTGTCATCTCTCCAAATCCTTTTATTTGTCTTTATTCATTACCTTTCTTTACACCCCTTTAGGCTAAGTGGTTTTCTTCCTTCCCTACCGTTCGGCACCAGCCTATGGTTTGGAAGAAGACTATCCAGTAAGCGTAATAGGTGTATCCTCCTAAACCAAGGAGTACTCGCAACTTGAGAGAAGGTGATGATAAAAGACAACTGAATAATACCTTATTCTATTTCTCCCGAACTGGGGAAAAAAGCAAAGGTGAAATAGGAGTGGCGATGAAGTACGCGGTTTGGTCGTGAATGATAGCAGTCACAATTTACTTTGCCCTCTTTCTAATCCCTTTATTTTTTCTTTAGTTATTACCTTCTGTACACCCTACTTAGGCTAATTGGTTTTCTTCATTCCCTACCTTTCGGCACCTGTCTATGGTTTGGAAGAAGACTATTCAATAATCGTAATAGGTGTACTCTCCAAAACTAAGGAGCCCTCGCAACGTGAGAGAAGGTGATAATAAAAGACAACTGAATAAACCAATTCTATTTCTCGTGAACCTTGATCCATCCTCGAAGAAGTCCCTTTGAGTTCGTATATAACCATACGATGGATCTATCCAATAGAAGTGGATGTCCGTAGTAATACGGGGTGTTCTGAGAAATGCAAAGGGTAAAAGAAGGAGTGGCAATGACTTATGCAACTTAGACAATCCAAAAGCCAGCATTTTAAGAAGGCTCGGTTAAATTGGTCACTGAGTCATAGTCTAGGGTCGGTCAAAGGTCGCTGCCAAAGAGAGAGAGAAAAGAAACACTCTGTGTGCACTCTAACCTAGATCAGAATGGTTATCACTTTATCTAATCAGGAAACCTCCCACTGTACTGTCAAATTCTCCTCCAAACCTAAAAGAAGAATCAATCGGGATCACCCGAAGAGTAAACCAACTCATCAGTGGGAATCGGGATCCAACTCTCATCGCATGATAACGTGAAGGTATCCACTCATGTTATCACACTCCAGAAGGTATGTGCATACTTGGCAAGTTTCAGTTTCTTTAGAAACTCCCGATGCGGATTTTTGCCCCATGCTCTTATGACCTTGACTTTGGCCAAAATGTTATAAGTCACATGCCAAGTTCTACCCATCATTATCTTGTCAATTTGAACCCACCCGCACATGCCCCTGACTTTGGCCAAATGGCAGAACGACTGTCCCAAACTAACTCATCTATCTATGCAACAAATAAATACGCAGCAGCTACCAAACACTATGCCTTGGTTTTGGTCAAAATACATAGCTTGAATTCTACCGAATACCCAAAAGAAATGACGGAGGGCTACGGCTGGTTTTTGGCGAAAAACCTTTAACGTACTGAACTTGATATCACTGAAGGAACCTGATAGCTTTTTGTAAAAATATAGTGGCGAAAACCTTTGCTAAAGAGGTCACTCCCGGTGAAGGGATCTCGGCTCTTTCCTCGTGGAATGAGGTGCAGGATATTCCAACTGAATACCGTGATGCAAAACAACATGTAATCGACTATAGTGAAGTTATTACCCTGATGCAAACTTTTGCCCAAGGGGTCACTCCTGGTTAAGGGATATCGGCCCTTGCCTCGTCGAATGAGGTGCAGGATATTCCAACCGAATACCACTGTGCAAAACAAAAGGAAACGTCTTTGTAATAACACTTTTTAAAACTGTTCCAACAACATCCAAACAGGTTTGTTTTCTTTTGCATTGATCAAAATCAACGCAGTCCCATCAATTAATCACACCAGAAAAGAACGAAAATAAAATGTACGTATATGCCATCCGCATTCGTCACTGGGTCCCGTCATCACCCGTTAGGTTACTTAACTAACGACAGAGCGGGGACTGGACTAGCGCGGGTGTAAAACATATACAACATCTAATAGTATATATACCAATATACAATAATCACTCCAGGCGTGATAAAATGCAACATTACAGAAAAGTAATAAGCATCACAGAACAATATAGATAATCTAGGATCCCCGGGTTTCACAGAGCCGCTACTGAAACCCGACGTTCCCCTGGTCGTGTGGATAGCCTGTGCAATGAAACCTAGACCCCTACGGGTGCGGCAAGTTACCCGCCAAAACCTGAAGCGAGGCAGCCCCCTACAACAAAGTGATTGGACCACCCTGCATTTCACGGAATCCGGTAACTTGAGCACCCCTCCTTGGGTCAACGTGTATCCCCTACGAGTGCGGCGAATAGTCTGTCAATTCTTGAGTGAGGCCCCTCTGCCTCTCAAAGCCATGAGATGCGGAACCGTTGGCCCCCAGAACCTGGCTATCCGTGCACTCCGTCGCGGGGTAAACCTAGTACAGAAATGAAAAATATGTACAACGGGTACATTGACCTCAGCCCGGTCGTGCCCCAAAAGAATATTATACAAACAGGCAGTGACGGCAGTCCACATGTTGGACGCTCGCCCCGTAATATCAAATGTACAAATAAATCTAAACTGCACTACCATTGCACACTGCTATCCACCACGACAAATCTACAACATCACAGCACAACACAGAACATCAACACGAATGTCACGTTCGCAAATCCGTCCAAAAGGGCTATAGCAATTAGACGCAATTTACCGCTCGAATGACATTCACGGTCGGAGATATAATGTAAGTACAGTAAACTAACACTTTTAAATTTCGATCGATAAAAACTTCCCAAAGTGGGCCCCACATACATCTGCTGTACAGTAAAAAAATCTGGGCCCAAAAGAAATATTCCAGAAACCACAATTTACAGGAAAGACCCCACTGTAGAAAATTGGTGCACTGTTCCACCAAAGTGGCGGCGGAACCACGGCCAATGCATAGCTTGTGCGGCGGTTCCGCGGCGCTTTGGAGTCAACAGTTGACCAAATTTCACCAGTATTCTTAGAAAAGCCTGCACGATTTTCTGAGATGCTCAAAATGATTTTTAGGCCAGTTTTAAAATCGACAGAAACTTTAACATAGAAATGGCGGTTTTCGAAATTCCGTTCGATCGATGTTTTAAATGTGTTAGAACAAGTTAGTAAAGCTTAATGGCGTGGCTCTAATACCATTGTAAGTCTACGGTAGGCCCCGGCCGTCTTTCAGACGCCAAACGCGGAATAAAAACTTTTTAACTGGCGCTATCGCATACTATAACCCGGATCTGCCATTAACGCTAAACTAACAAACTACAAAATGGGTAGAAATGCTATACTGAATGATCCGAGTCCTTCGGTCTTTAACCATCATCCTACGCTCCGTTGCGGCTGCTCCGATCTCCTGGCTCCTCGTCGAGGTGGCACCACATCTACGGATCTTTAAACGGGCTCCTGCCTCTGAACCGAGGCAACTTGGACATGAAGTTTGCTAGCCGACATGTCCAAGATTGATGTAGAGAATGAGTAGAACACTTTGTCTCGCTTCATCCAAAACCATGGATGAACGGTTAATGAAGTTGCCTTTTGGAAGTGATGAGAAATGAGATATCAAATTTCCATGAACTAAAAACTATCATCTTATTTTCACAACCATATGAGAAAGTGAAAAATCAATCAAAAAAATCCATCAATAAAGGGCTGGCCACTTATGAAGAGGTGGGTTGAGTGTAGGAGCAAGGAAGGTGACCATAAGATAAAAGATCAAGAAGAAATATCTTAGCACAAACATAACACATTTGTAACACCCGGGCCCAATAGTACTATTTCAGTTACTAGTTGAGTGTTATATATTGCTCATTCCAATTATCCTGATTATCTGGTGTTTATTGCTAAATTTTAACCGGCTAAGTCATTTTGGCACATAACAAATTTTAACACCTGAAATGAAATTAAAAATATCCATGTTGGCCTACTCGTCGCCACTAGTCGCGTGGTAGCGTCCGCGTGTCGAGATTTCTTCCCGTTCGGTTAAACGGGCAAGTTTGGACGCTTACGCACGCGTACAAGTGTCCGACTTGGGGGCATGCATTTTAATCATTTAACACCTCTTTTCAAAATTTGGAACTCGCTTAAAATCCTATAATTTGAATTTGAAACATTTGGGCGCAAACCGGGCGCGATTTGGAAATGTTTCATTTAGCGCCGAAAATGCCCATTTAATTAAATATCATAAAACTAAATTATACGAATATATCTTCTGTAACTGTTAAATCATTTCAAATTTTCCTTTTAATTTCTTCCCAGCCAATCATCGCGAGGGGCTGTACCCTCGTGGGCCCCGCATCTTATCTCTCTCTCTCTCCGCCTCGCTCTATCTCTCTCTAACCTCTTTCTCTCTCTCTCTCTCTCTAAATCTCTCACCCTCTCTCCAATCTCTCTCACTCTCTTCCTATATATTTTCTCAACCTCCTGTTCCTTCTCCATCACGAGAACCCACCGCAAGAACCTCCAAGCCCTAACCCTAGCCTCCTCGTGCTCACTCCGCCGACCTCCCCGCGACCTCGCCGTCGCCGTCATCGCCTCCTCAGCCCAGCCGCACCCTCCTACCTCCTTCCTCCGTATCTTCCTGAGCCTGCAACCCAACCCCGACGACATCACCCGGCCGCAGATCTCGCCGTCGACGCCGCCTCCCGTCACCGACGACGCCTGCGACTCCCTCTCTTCCTCCTCGTCCCGACCTCGTCGTCGCCTTCCTCCTTCCCTCGCCGGACCACCACCAGAACCCGAGCCCGACCCTAGCACCAATCCCCGGTCGCCGGGAAACGCGCCGTCGATCATCGCCGTCATTGCCAGAGCCACCGCCGACACCTTCTCTCTCTCCTGCCACCCAGACCAGACCACTACATCCCTCGTCGCGGCTGCAACAGAACCAGAAACCTTTCAGCCAAGGCTGCTGCCCTCGCCGCATCTCCTGTTCACCGCCGGCGCGCCCATCGCCGTCGGGCCCGTCGTGGTTGCCCCTGGTTCTTCTCTGTAAGCATCCCTTTACTTTCCATTGGTGCAAAACCCCCTCGCTAGTCGTTTGCCCACATGTATCGTGTTTGCTAACTTCGTTGTTTTGACTGTTGCCGGATTCCGGCCGTGCCGTCGTTTGAACCCGACGCTCCAGCGAAGTACCCTGGTCCGTGTGGTCCCGCTGTTCGCTGTTGGGACTCGATCCGTGGCCCGTGCACCCGTCTCGTGTTTTCTGCCGACATCGCATCCGTGCTTTCCGGTTTGCGAAACCGTCGAGGCAAGATTTCTTGCTACATGCTACGTTAAACTAATTAAATGTTTGACTCACAAACTTGCTATATTAACTAAGTATTGCTACTTGTCTCATTGGACGAAATATGAGGTACATTATAATACTGCCACCTAAATCGTATTTTGCCACCGTAACCATAATAACAACTACTTGCTAATCATTTTACTATTTAGAGGAAAATAGTCGCACACTTATATCTTTATTGCCTGCTGTTATTAATATTGCGCTACACTGTGATTATTGCACCCCAAGGGTGCTTGAACCTGTTAATAAGAGAATACAAAGCATCACTGTGTTTACATGGAATAATATTGTTATTTAATGTTCCTGCTGTTGTTCCTTATTCGTTACTATACCTGTTATCAGCATATATTTGATTGCATTACATATTGACCGATCTTGATACACCTGACACATGTACTGATACACCGGACATGACACCCTATACATACCGACTCAACCTATTGGACTACAACCTGACTTGGGGTCCTCATAGACCATTCCTGTTGTCTATCCAGACATACCTGCTTTTACCTGATTCTGTGTTGACATTAATCCTGGACTACTGAATACCTGACCTGACATACATAACTTGGGGGTATGGGGAAATCAAAGGTGAAACCGACTTGTAACTCAACAGTTCGATACTTGTTCTGATCAGTCTTACGGGCTTGGCCAGTCCGGGAGTGATGATGCTGACATCACTCGTCCATCCTACTACCTATCTTTACTGCCTAGCGGCACGTCTCGGATTCAGCCTCGAGAACCTTGACCGTGGTCCCGGGCACGCACGGGATACTATTGAGTTACATCGACGATTCATCAATTGATTTCAAAGACTTTAGAGTAGAAACCTGATAGAACAGTTTAGTCACCCTTTGCACATTACCCTGCACTGTTGTTTCATAATATTGCTTATTTCATGTTCATACCTGTATTGCTTATTACCTTGTTTATATTATATTATTTGGTTGACATGACGCGCTGACGTCTGGGTTTCGCATGGCCCAGATTCCTTACCACTATCGACGACCGAGCAGGAGTACTTCAGCCAGCAGGCCGAACTGTGAGTTCCTTAGGGTTTAGTTTATTTATTTCATTTCATTTCCAGATGTGAGCCCGCATTATGGGACATACTGTTTATTTATTGTATTGGATCATTTGCTTCCGCACTTATTGTTTATTGATTCTTGTTATTATGGATTTGGACATGTATTAGATTAGTTTATTATTTTGTTCTTGATATCTCTACAACCGTAATGTGACTGTGGATGGATATTTCCTACCCACAGGTAGCATGGTTGGCTATGTCACGTGCCCAATCTTGCGTACTCTGGGAAGCGGGGAGTGACATGGTTCTTTTGGTATCAGAGACATAGGTTAGTTGGGTTGATTCTTTTGTAGTTGGGTATTGTACCCGATACACGAATCAGAATACCCGTGATTAGGAAACATGTCCTGCCACCTTGACCGTTTTACCATCCTTGAATCATTCTTCCGGATCATGTCGACATGCAAACTTACTTTGCATTTGTCAACTCAAAAACCTAACTTCTTGTTATCTCTAGGACTTAGGCGACTTGGGTGGAGTTAAGTAATTGCGGCTATGATACCGCGGCATAGCTACAATGCAGTACTCTATTTAAGTATCTTGGAGTTCTAGCCTTGATTTATATATTAAATCTATCATCATGCTAATGTTATTTGTTTTGATTTCAGGACCATGGCAAATAAGAATTTCAAGACGTATCAGAGGCGGGTGGATGAAGCCGCCATGTTAGGAGTGATACGTAGGATGTTGGAAAATCAGAAGAGGCAAACTGAGCTGATCCAGCAGCAAGCAGATTCATTTCAGGAGGGTTTGCAGGCCATTCAGCAGTCTGTAAACACCGCTGTAGCGAAGCCAGTTGACCGGGTAGGGACCGTGGCAGATTTCAGACGATTGGGTCCTACTACTTTCACTGGTCTGGAGGAGCCGTTGCCAGCCGAGCAGTGGCTAGTGGACACGGAGAATTTACTGATTGCTGCACAGATCCCAGAAGACAAGAGAGTAGATGTGGTGCGCATTCAGCTGGTGGATTACGCCCGAGAGTGGTGGCTTGTGGAGGAGACCCGCTTGTCCAAGCCAACCAGTTGGGCGGATTTCTCTAAAAGTTTCTTGGAGAAGTTCTTCCCGCGGACTGCACGGGAGGAAATGGAGGAGAAATTTATTGGGCTGAGACAAAATGGAGCAGCTGTGGATGTACATGCAGCGGAATGGACGAGACTCAGCCGCTTCGCTGGACCCTTAGTCGCCAAGGAGGCAGACAGGGCACGAAGGTTCTTGCGCAGTTTAGATGTGGACATCCAGAGGCAGATTGTCTCCCTGGGTTTGGCCACTTTCTCGCAGGTTCTTACGGCCGCCAGAGAGCAGCAGAGTCTATCAGGATTGAAAGGGAACCTTCAGCATACAGCAGTTGCAGCCAGGAAGCCCGTTTTTGCACCTAACCGAGATCATGGGCGCAGAGGTATTCCAGTGGACCGTCGAGGCGTAGCACCCATGAAGAAGCCTGTGATCGTTGACCGAAGGAAGAGCATGACCTGTGCCTACTGCCACTTACTTGGGCACGTGCATAAGGAGTGTAGAAGAAGACTGGGACTTTGTCTGGTTTGTGGGGCAGCTGATCACGCAGTTGGTGCCTGTCCGTCGAAGCTTCGCACGAGAGATGATATACAGAAGCCTCCGCAGAGACCGTTCCAAGGGCAGAAACAGCTGACTCAAGGACCAAATCAGGCTTGAGCGTTCACGTTGACAGCTGAGGAAGCTAAGGCATCAGGAGAGGTTGTTTCAGGTACTTTACTCGTTCATGGTTTTCCCGCATTGGCATTAATTGATTCCGGAGCATCCCACTGTTTTATGTCATCCAAATTTATAACTACACACTCGATTACCTGTACGACCCTGTCTAGTTTCTGGGACATACACACTGGGAATGGGAAAATCATAGCTAGTAAGGAATGTAAAGATTGTACAGTTGTTGTTTGCGGATGGGAGCTTTTTGCAGATTTCTTGGTGATAGATACGGGCAGTTATGAAGTAGTCTTGGGAATGGATTTTCTTGGCACTTTCCACGCACACATTTATTGTAGGGCAAGGAAAGTAATTTTCCAGATTCCCGGACACCCTGAGTTTACTTTCATTGGAGGAAGCAGCTCTGTCGGGCCAGTCGAGTTTAGGGCTAGGCCGACAAACAGTGTTCTTGCGACAATGGAAGCGGATAGTAATGAAGAGCCGGCAGTTGTTCGTGACTTTATGGATGTGTTTGAAGATATATCAGGCTTACCGCCGAAGCGAGATGTGGAGTTTGCGATTGACCTTATTCCTGGTGCAGCACCAGTATCAAAATCCTATTATCCGATGGCACCAGTGGAATTGGAAGAAGTTAAGAAACAAGTTAGTGAATTACTCGAGAAGGGTTGGATTCGAAGCAGCAACTCGCCTTGGGGAGCTCCAGTTCTTTTAGTAAAGAAGAAGGACGGCATGAGAAGGATGTGCATTGATTATCGAGAATTGAACCGGGTGACTATTAAAAACAAGTACCCGATCCCTCGCATTGGAGAACTTTTTGAGCAGCTTAGTGGCGCGAGGGTATTCTCGAAATTGGATTTGCGATCAGGATATCATCAGGTCCGAGTGAAAGCAGAAGACATTTGCAAGACGGCGTTTCGAACTCGATATGGACATTTCGAGTATTTGGTGATGCCCTTCGGAGTGACTAATGCGCCGGCAATATTCATGGATTTGATGAACAGGATCTTTTCACCATTCTTGGACCAGTTTATTGTGGTATTCATTGACGATATTCTGGTATACTCGAAGAGTCCGGAGGAGCATGCTGAGCATTTAAAGGCCGCATTGCAGACACTGAGACAGGAGAAATTGTATGCGAAGATGAGTAAGTGCGAATTCTGGTTGGAAGAAGTGAAGTTCCTGGGGCATGTTGTGTCGGGCAATGGAATCGCCGTTGATCCCGAGAAGATTGCAGCAGTTCGAGATTGGCCTATTCCAAGAAATGTGGCTGAGATAAGAAGTTTTCTTGGTTTGGCCGGATACTACAGGAGATTTGTGGAGAACTTCGCTCGTTTGGCAGAGCCGTTAACTAAGCTCACGCGCAAGGAGGTACCGTTCGTTTGGACGGATGGATGTGCATTGGCCTTCGAGACGTTGAAGCAGAAGTTGATAACCGCCCCTATCCTAACTGTACCGGATAATTCAGGAGGACTGGTGATTCACAGCGACGCATCTAGAAAAGGATTGGGATGTGTTTTGATGCAGAACGGGAAAGTCATCGCTTACGCGTCGAGACAACTGAAGACTCATGAGAAGAATTATCCGACTCATGACTTGGAGCTTGCAGCCGTGATCTTCGCCCTGAAGATTTGGAGACACTACCTTTTGGGCGAGAGAGTCGAAGTATTTACAGATCACAAGAGTTTGAAGTATGTGTTCACTCAGAAGGAGTTGAACATGAGGCAACGCAGATGGTTGGAGCTGATGGCCGACTACGACCTTGATCTTAAGTACCATCCGGGAAAAGTTAACGTCGTGCCGGATGCGCTTAGTCGGTTACCAGCGATTCATGTATTGACCGCACAAAGGGAGATCATTGCGGATTTTCGGAGATTTGATTTGGAGGTTGTGCTACCACATGCTACGGGACAGTTGATGCAATTGCAAGTACAATCGTCCTTAGTTGAGAAGATTAAAGCGGCACAATCGCAGGATCCTAGACTGCAAAAGTTTCGAGAGCAGGTCGAAGCCGGACTGCGAACCGATTTACTGATCCATGAAGATGGTTCGTTGAGGTATGGTCGCCGTGTGTGTGTGCCAAAAGGGGATGTACGTGAAGAGCCTATGAAGGAGGCACACAGTTCAGTTTACTCTGTTCATCCAGGAGGGACGAAGATGTACCGAGATGTTCGACAGCACTTCTGGTGGGAAGGTATGAAACGGGAGATCCCTCGCTTCGTGGCTAAGTGCTTGGTGTGTCAGCAAGTTAAGGCTGAACACCAAAGGGTTGCTGGTTTGTTGCAACCGCTTCCGATTCCCCAGTGGAAGTGGGAACATATAACCATGGATTTCGTGACGGCTTTACCGCGGAGTCCAAAGGGCAACAATGCAGTATGGGTGATTGTCGATCGGTTGACCAAGGCAGCTCACTTTATTCCTTTTCGGGTTGGTCAATCGACGGAGACTTTGGCAGAGCGGTACATGCAGGAGATTGTAAGATTGCATGGAGTACTGGTGAGCATCGTGTCCGATCGGGACACTCGATTCATGTCGCACTTTTGGAGGAGTTTACAAGAAAGTTTGGGGACTCGATTGAAGTTTAGCACAGCTTGTTGGATATATGTATGCCCTAGAGGCCATTATGTGATAGTGGATGTATCTATACATGTATATATATATATTCAGTTTGCATTCTTGCTCGACATGATAGTATGCTATCTGGTTCTTCTTTATCTGACATGTTTATTTGATCATGCTTTTATTCATTCATACATGCTGATAAAGCCCTGAGGATATCGGCTTGACTACTCTGATTATGATGGAGATCATACTAGTAGGACATCTGTAGTCTATAAGCATATCCTGGAACGTCCCTAGTCGTAGGTATATCGAGATGGGGCATCGATATACCAGAGTAGACTAGGGTATATGATACTAGACCCATACGATGGGCGATGGATGTTCCCACATTCATCGATGTTTGACATCAAGATCATACACGGGTGCTCAGTGGTGACTGGGTACACTGGACGGACTCACCGAGAACTCCTATATGGAATTATATCTATCGTCGGATAGCAGTTCTCAGGTGACACTGGTACAGGTTAGTCTGTAGACCCGAGATCGTCATGGAGTCTTGTGTGTTCTCCCACTGCACTTTGATTGCCACCCTACCACGGCTCTACTGAGTCGTGCAAACAGGTGGCCGTTGGGTACAGTCCCGAGACACACGAAGACGATGAGCGATAGGAGGGGTTTCGTCTCTCCCGGTATTGGGAGTTGATGCTGTGCTGTGCTCGACTGGTTATAACAGCAAGTCCCTGGCCAGGGCTGCTGAGATTTGCTGATAAGTGTTATCAGTAGTTTCTCGATCTGTTATAGACCATTCACCGACACGACTTATTAAGTTATTGGGGTCGACGTGACCATCCCTAGGCTCGATATGCAGCATATCTGACGAAGAGACCGGACTGTACGGTAGTGTTGCCGGATGGCTCGACGGGAGTTGTAGCAGGTTCGCTTGTTGTCTTCTGATCGCTCAATACCCGGGTGGCCGTTACGTTTAGCTGACCGCTTGCGGCTTGAGGGTACTTGATATGATCATTACCCTCTGCCGGCGTATTGACGAGTCTTAGAGTCCCACAGAGGAGTTACCCAGTCCAGGCGAAACGTTGTGGTGCGCATATGCGATATGCGCATGCACCCGATTGAAATGTGCGTATATGATACCGAACATTGATCGGGTGAACTGCTTTTGGTGGGGTCATATGAGATATGACCGGATTGATAAATCAAGTGTTGATTTATCATTTAACCATTAGTTTTCTCACTCAAAACCTTTCTAGGGTTTGATGGATGTATGCATGCATGCATGTGTTTCTATTTTTCTTTTCTAGTTTCATGCACATGAAGATGTGCATACATGTACACATACATACATCAAACCATCATGGTTGATTATATATAGAAATGGTGGCAATATAAGCCTCACACCATAGATTAAACAATGGATAATTATTTAATTTTGGTTTTAAAAGAAAATGAAAAAGAGAGGATAATCATTCATGCTTCCACATTCTTCCATTGACCTAACCATGCTCACCTACCACTAAACCATGGTTATCTTTTCTTTTATCATTCTAAACCCAAGTTAAATTAATCATCCATCATTTAATCATGGTTGGAGTCAAGAAGAAAATAAATATATATAGTGATATATATTTCTTTCTCTTCTTAACAAAAAGGGTTATCTTTTATCTCTTGAAAAGAAATAGCCACCATTTTCATCCTCCTTCATCTTCTCCTCTCTAGTTCTTTTCTAGTGAGTGAAATACAACAAAAGAAAGGTTTTTGAAGTGAGATCCAAAGCCACAACACCATTCTACTCAAGTCTAGCCAACTTGATTAGAGTGTTTACTTCGATTTTACAAAGTAGCGAGCTTGGACGGAGATCTCCGCGGTGGATCATCGTGGACACAAGGGGAGTTCAAGAGGACCTCGATTCAACACCAAAGAGCCTAAGGAGCGAAGCAAAAACGGGAGCTACAAAGGTTGTAGCCTTCAAACCCTAACTTTTGTTAGCTTAAAGTTTAGTAAACCCTAATTTTCTAGGATCTATCCTTTGCATGTTAGTTTAGCACCTTAAAAATTATAACTTTGGGTCATTTGATGCTTCAAAACACTTCATAGGGTGCTAATCTAACCTTACATTGGTATCAAAGCCGACCTAGAACATTAGGCGACGTTTTGACGAAGTGAAAACCCCGATCGGACAAAAATACCGTATTTTTAGGTGCTCTCTGGAAATTTTCTAAAAATTGACATTTTGCAGAATTAAAAATATCTAAAAATCACAGCAGGAAAATATAAGGATTACGACGAAAAAATTATCAAATGAACAGTAAGAACTGCCGCGGAAACGCGGCCTAAGCTTGCTTAGGCCGCGTTTCCGCGGCCATTTATATATATTATTTGTTAATTTTTCTTCTGTAATTCGTTAAACTGCTTGTATATTATTCTGGATATTTTTTATCTGTATTCAGTTTAGAAAAATTCTAGAGATATTTTTGGATTCATCGATTCGATCGGGACTTTCATTTCGTAGCTTTTCCGGGTAAACTAGAAAGTATTGAAGTGTTTGAACGAATATCATTTACTCAATATTCACGGGGTTTAAATAGTTTGGAGATACGTGCAAGTCTTTTTGCGGTGGTCCCTCTAGAAGACAACAAACCTTAACTCGATTATGTGACCGTCTCGAACTACCCTTTGAACCCTCGGGTTTGGGGCAGTACGGCGTGCCACATGTGAGGCGTTGGCTTGACCCTTCTACGGCTGGACCGCCGCTACTGTGTCACACTCCAAATTTTTTGAACCCTGCTCAAGTGTTGAGCTTTAGTGAATCTTGGGTGCTTGATTGTTCGTTCGAAAACTTTAATACTGTCTGTTTGTCTGGAATGTGATACAATATGTGGAATTCATATGGTTTAGGTATGAAATACGGAATATGTGATATTTCGCATTTATGATGTCTAAAGAGAATCTGGATTCCAAATATTGTAGTTTTACACTTTCTTTTCTGTGACCGTAAGTGTAGTATGTTAGATATCGCCGGTTTCGTTGCTATACATCAACGACAATCGGGGTACGCATACTTACTTACGTTGATGATATGTGATATTATGTGTTGCTGAGATATGATGTGCAGGATTGTCGCGATCGAATAGCCGGGGGGTTTTTGTGAGATGAGAGTTTTGTATTTTCATTCATGTAAATTCAAATGTAATGTAATATTCTTTTATTTGGGGCACATCCAGGTTGCGGTTGTGTCACCAGTGTTGTATATTATTTACTTTTCCGCATTAGGATGGACCCAAGGAGGAGAGCACAGGTGACCGGGTTCTGGGGTTCAGTGGGAGGCCATCTCGAGGAGTCGAGACCGGGTCTCCTAAACTCCAGGATTGGTAGGGTCACTTGCCGCTCTCGTAGGGGTCCAGGGTGTGGGCTTGGCTATTCATCGCGACTGTGGAATCCGTATTTTCTATTCTGGCTAAATACTAAATACGGACGTCCTAGTATATCCCATGTTATATCTATATTTCTGCTGCATGTGTTCTGTGATATCTGAGACGAATGACATATTATATATATGATATATAGTAGACATTGCTTATGTTTTACACCCGCGCTAGTCCCGTCCCGGTATGCCGTTAGTTAAGTAACCTAACGGTGCATAACGGAACATTGCGGCGAATGCGGATGGCATAAGCGTACGTGTTATTTTCGTTTCTTTTCTGTGATTGGCTTTAGGACTTAAATGATGGGATTACATTAATGTGATTAATGTAAAGAAAATAAACCTAAAAAGATGTTGTAGAATCGGATTTGAAAAATACTCGGCTATTTATGAAAAAGCTACATTTCAAAAACTGCGGAGCTTAAGCCACTCCTTTTGACAAACTGTTTGATTCTACAACGATATCAAGTTCAAAGCGTTAAAGATTTTCTTAAAAATCATTCGCAACCCTCCGTCATTTTAGGAAGTAGAGTACTTAGTATTCGTGCTACGTTTGTTGATTTTAGTTAAGGCGTAGTGTACGGTAACTAAGTGATGTCTTCCTACACTGCATATGATGCAGATTAATTAGGACATTCATGCGACTTTGTTGACCATAGTTAAGGGTCATATGGGTGGGTCTAATTAATCAAGAAATGACGGGTAGAACTTGACTGGTACTTATGATTTGTTGACCATAGTTAAGGTCATAAGTGCTAGGGGTAAAAATTATATCGGGAATTTCAAGTGTTGAAATTTGCAATGAGATTGCATACCTTCCATATGATGGTTGGATCCCGATCCCACTGTGGGCAATAGTTGTTCCTAGGAGAGTTTTGCAGTTTACAATTAGCTAACTCATTAGGCGTCTAGAAAGGTGTTAACGGGGCTCCGCCTCTGGGAAAACGAGGTTTACTCTAATTAGGTCCGTGCGAAAGCACGGGGAACCTCCCTCAAAGTACCGACACTGGCCTGGCTGAACGGTTAGCGAAGTTGTAGACTGTAATTAATCCTGGCTAGTTTTTCTTTTTAAGGTTTGAAAGAAAAACTTGATAAAAAGCAGTGGGAAATATCGATTAGACAAGATAATAAACCAATCTAATCTATGCAAGAGCTTTCGCTGAGTGTATTCTTTTCTCTCTCTTAATGGCAGATACCAATGACTGGACTTAAGCTTCTACTAGATAAAAACAAACTGAACGGGACCAACTATAAAGACTGGCTAAGGAATCTGAAGATCGCCTTGACTTATGATAAAGTATCATATGTCTTCACGGCTTCAGCCCCGCCCGTCCCAGGCCCAAAATCCTCAGTTGCGGACATAGAAGTCCGCAAGACATGGGACGCTGACTGTGCCACGGCCACATGCCTCGCGCTTGCATCGATGGATAACACACATCAAAAGCAGCACGAGGACATGGACATTCATGGGATACTGCTCCATACAAAGGAGTTGTATGGGGAGCAGTCCCGCGTATTACGATACGAGGCATCAAAGAAACAGTTTCACATGCGGATGGCCCCTGGCACACCAGTAGCAGACCATGTTTTGAAGATGATAGCTCTTATAGAAGAGCTTGAGGACCTCGGATGGACTATGGACAATGAACAATATATAGATATTATTCTGCAGTCCCTCCCCTCCACCTTTGCTCAGTTCATAGTGAACTTCAACATGCATGGCATGGAGAAGGACCTCCCTGAACTCCTTAATATGTTAAGGAGTGCAGAGAGCACTATGAAGTCAGCAAAGACTCCCGTTATGACGATTGGACAGTCTTCTTCTTCTCGCCCGAAAGCTAAGGCCAAGGGAAAGAAAAAGAAGAAACCCACTAATCCTAAGGGCGGAGTCAAAAAGGTGAAGGGAAAGGGAAAGTCCACGGCTGGAGACCCAGGGAAAGGCGAGTGTTTTCATTGCCACAAGACAGGACATTGGAAGCGCAACTGCACGGAGTACCTAAGTCTTAAGAAGAAGCATGGTGATGCTTCTGCTTCAGGTGCGTTTATGACTGAAAACTGTTTTTCTATAAACTTTGCTTCCTGGGTATTGGATACCGGTTCAGGTTCTCACATTTGCAATTCTATGCAGGGGCTGAGAAATAGCAAGGTTTTGAAGACAGGTGACCATACTCTCCGCGTTGGAAATGGTTCCAATGTATATACAGTCGCAGTGGGAGAGTATCACTTGGGGTTGCCGTCTGGATGTATTTTGATTTTGAATCCATGTTATTTTGTACCTGATATGCTATGTAATATAATATCCGTTTCTTTGTTGGACAATGAAGGGTATAATTTTGTATTGCAAAACAATGTTATGAACATTCACCTGAATCAAATGTTGGTTGGGTATGGTACACTTAATAACGGAATATATGTCCTAAATCAACACACAGTTTTCAGTATACAACACACTAATAAAAGAAAACTTTCAGAATTAAATGAAGCTTTTCTTTGGCACTGTAGACTTGGTCATATTAACGAAACAAGACTAAACATGTTACACAAAGATCGATATTTAAATCCTTTTGAATATAAATCTTATGCGACTTGCCAGTCTTGTATCAAGGGTAAAATGACCAAAACTCCGTTTACCGGACACGGAGAAAGAGCTACTCAGCTCCTGGGCCTCATACATAGTGATGTATGTGGGCCTATGTCTACACAGGCTAGAGGCGGTTTTTCATACTTCATTACATTCACTGATGATTTCTCAAGATTCGGTCATGTATTTTTATTAAAGCACAAGTCCGACGCTTTCGAGAAATTCATTGAATATAAACAAGAAGTAGAAAAACAAACCGGCTTGAGTATTAAGATGCTTCGATCAGATCGAGGTGGAGAGTATCTCAGTACAGAATTTGCAAACTTCCTAAAAGAGAATGGGATTCTTTCTCAGCTCACTCCTCCTTACACACCATAGCACAACGGTGTGTCAGAACGACGGAATATGACCCTATTAGATATGGTCCGGTCCATGATGAGTGATGCTGAGTTACCAGTCTCGTTTTGGGGGCATGCGTTGGAGACTGCAGCGTTTCTGCTAAACAGGGTTCCGACCAAAGCCGTGTCTACCACGCCATATGAGATATGGAATGGGAAGAGACCATCTCTTAAGAGAATTAAGATTTGGGGTTGCCCGGCCTATGTTAAAAAGCAGAATCCGGACAAACTCGAGACACGGTCAGTCATGTGTAACTTTGTGTGATATCCAAAGAATTCTTATGGATATCTGTTCTACCACAAAGAGGAACAAAAGGTGTTTGTTTCTCAGTATGCCACATTCTTGGAAAAAGAGTTTTTCACAGATAAAGATGATGGTAAGGTAGTAGATCTGGAAGAGGTTCTGGAGACACAAACTACAAATGACGATTTGGTTGAACCGGCTGTTGCAACAGAAACTGAAGAACCTCGGCCACTCCGTAGGTCTGGTAGGACTTCTCGTCCACCGGAGAGGTACTACGGTTTCCTCATTGATGGTGACAGAGAAGACTGTATCATGGAAGATGATGATCCTACCAGTTTTCAGCAAGCTATCACGAGTGGTGACTCTGTGAAGTGGCTGGATGCCATGAGATCCGAAATGGAGTCTATGTACACCAACAAAGTATGGACTTTGGACGTTGTACCCCCTGGGGTAAAACCTGTAGGGTGCAAATGGATCTTTAAAAGAAAGATTGGTGTGGATGGGCAGGTAGAGACCTATAAGGCAAGACTTGTGGCGAAAGGTTTTCGTCAAAGACCAGGTTTGGACTATGACGAAACTTTTTCGCCCGTAGCCATGCTTAAATGTATTCGGATCCTACTTGCTATTGCTGCTCACTACGACTATGAAATCTGGCAGATGGACGTTAAAACAGCATTCCTAAATGGAGATTTAGAAGAATGTGTTTATATGGATCAGCCAGAGGGCTTCATTGACAGTGGGAGCAGCGAGAAAGCATGTAGATTGCTTAAATCCATATATGGGTTAAAGCAGGCATCTCGGAGTTGGAACATCTGTTTTGATGATGTTATCAAAGAGTTTGATTTCATCAAAAATCCAGATGAACCTTGTGTTTATAGGAAGGCTGTAAGAAGAGCTGTCACATTCCTCGTATTGTACGTGGATGACATTCTTCTGATAGGAAATGATATTCCTATGCTACAGTCGGTCAAATCATTCTTATCGCTAAGGTTCTCCATGAAGGACCTGGGTGATGCCACATACATCCTGGGCATAAGGATCTATAGGGATAGATCCAAAAAGTTATTGGGACTGTCCCAAACCAGGTACATCAACACCATCCTAAAGAGGTTTAGTATGGAAGACTCCAAGCGGGGTGCCTTACCCGCTTGCCATGGAGTCACTCTCTCCAAGGATTCTTGTCCAAAGACCGATGAAGAGAGAGCTCGCATGAGCATTATACCTTATGCTTCGGCAGTAGGATCTATAATGTATGCGATGTTATGTACACGCCCAGATGTAGCTTATGCACTTAGTGTTGTAAGCAGGTATCAATCCAACCCAGGGGAGAACCACTGGACAGCTGTGAAGAACATTCTTAAGTACTTACGAAGGACTAAAGAATTGTTCTTGGTGTATGGTAATAAAGATCTCCAAATGGAGGCCTTTACCGATTCGAGCTTCCAGAGCGATAAGGATGACAGCAAATCTATCTCAGGGTTTGTATTTACCCTCAATGGAGGGGCGGTAAGTTGGAAGAGTTCCAAACAAGATACCGTTGCAGACTCTACGATGGAAGCTGAGTACATTGCTGCAAATGATGCCGCCAAGGAAGCTGTCTGGATGAAAAAGTTCGTCTCGGAGCTAGGAGTAGTTCCAACCATTATTGATCCAATACCTTTGTATTGTGACAATAATAGGGCAATGGCGTTAGCCAAGGAGCCCAGATCCCATCAGCGGTCCAGACATATCCTGATGCGCTTTCATTTGATCCGGGAGATTGTAGATTGCCGCGAGATCGAGATTAAGAGAGTAGACACAAAGAACAACGCCGCGGATCCATTCACCAAGGCTCTCCCTCAGCCGCAGCATGAGCGACTTTTTGAGATGTTGGGTATGAGATACGCCAATAACTGGCCTTAGTGCAAGTGGGAGATTGTTGGATATATGTATGCCCTAGAGGCCATTATGTGATAGTGGATGTATCTATACATGTATATATATATTCAGTTTGCATTCTTGCTCGACATGATAGTATGCTATCTGGTTCTTCTTTATCTGACATGTTTATTTGATCATGCTTTTATTCATTCATACATGCTGATAAAGCCCTGAGGATATCGGCTTGACTACTCTGATTATGATGGAGATCATACTAGTGGGACATCTGTAGTCTATAAGCATATCCTGGAACGTCCCTAGTCGTAGGTATATCGAGATGGGGCATCGATATACCAGAGTAGACTAGCGTATATGATACTAGACCCATACGATGGGCGATGGATGTTCCCACATTCATCGATGTTTGACATCAAGATCATACACGGGTGCTCAGTGGTGACTGGGTACACTGGACGGACTCACCGAGAACTCCTATATGGAATTATATCTATCGTCGGATAGCAGTTCTCAGGTGACACTGGTACAGGTTAGTCTGTAGACCCGAGATCGTCATGGAGTCTTGTGTGTTCTCCCACTGCACTTTGATTGCCACCCTACCACGGCTCTACTGAGTCGTGCAAACAGGTGGCCGTTGGGTACAGTCCCGAGACACACGAAGATGATGAGCGATAGGAGGGGTTTCGTCTCTCCCGGTATTGGGAGTTGATGATGTGCTGTGCTCGACTGGTTATAACAGCAAGTCCCTGGCCAGGGCTGCTGAGATTTGCTGATAAGTGTTATCAGTAGTTTCTCGATCTGTTATAGACCATTCACCGACACGACTTATTGAGTTATTGGGGTCGACGTGACCATCCATAGGCTCGATATGCAGCATATCTGACGAAGAGACCGGACTGTACGGTAGTGTTGCCGGATGGCTCGACGGGAGTTGTAGCAGGTTCGCTTGTTGTCTTCTGATCGCTCAATACCCGGGTGGCCGTTACGTTTAGCTGACCGCTTGCGGCTTGAGGGTACTTGATATGATCATTACCCTCTGCCGGCGTATTGACGAGTCTTAGAGTCCCACAGAGGAGTTACCCAGTCCAGGCGAAACGTTGTGGTGCGCATATGCGATATGCGCATGCACCCGATTGAAATGTGCGTATATGATACCGAACATTGATCGGATGAACTGCTTTTGGTGGGGTCATATGAGATATGACCGGATTGATAAATCAAGTGTTGATTTATCATTTAACCATTAGTTTTCTCACTCAAAACCTTTCTAGGGTTTGATGGATGTATGCATGCATGCATGTGTTTCTATTTTTCTTTTCTAGTTTCATGCACATGAAGATGTGCATACATGTACACATACATACATCAAACCATCATGGTTGATTATATATGGAAATGGTGGCAATATAAGCCTCACACCATAGATTAAACAATGGATAATTATTTAATTTTGGTTTTAAAAGAAAATGAAAAAGAGAGGATAATCATTCATGCTTCCACATTCTTCCATTGACCTAACCATGCTCACCTACCACTAAACCATGGTTATCTTTTCTTTTATCATTCTAAACCCAAGTTAAATTAATCATCCATCATTTAATCATGGTTGGAGTCAAGAAGAAAATAAATATATATAGTGATATATATTTCTTTCTCTTCTTAACAAAAAGGGTTATCTTTTATCTCTTGAAAAGAAATAGCCACCATTTTCATCCTCCTTCATCTTCTCCTCTCTAGTTCTTTTCTAGTGAGTGAAATACAACAAAAGAAAGGTTTTTGAAGTGAGATCCAAAGCCACAACACCATTCTACTCAAGTCTAGCCAACTTGATTAGAGTGTTTACTTCGATTTTACAAAGTAGCGAGCTTGGACGGAGATCTCCGTGGTGGATCATCGTGGACACAAGGGGAGTTCAAGAGGACCTCGATTCAACACCAAAGAGCCTAAGGAGCGAAGCAAAAATGGGAGCTACAAAGGTTGTAGCCTTCAAACCCTAACTTTTGTTAGCTTAAAGTTTAGTAAACCCTAATTTTCTAGGATCTATCCTTTGCATGTTAGTTTAGCACCTTAAAAATTATAACTATGGGTCATTTGATGCTTCAAAACACTTCATAGGGTGCTAATCTAACCTTACACAGCTTATCATCCTCAGACTGATGGACAATCGGAAAGAACGATCCAGACCCTTGAAGATATGTTGAGGGCTTGCATGTTGGACTTCAAAGGTTCTTGGGAGGATCATCTACACCTGGTGGAGTTTTCGTACAACAATAGCTTCCAAGCGACTATTCAGATGGCTCCGTTTGAAGCGTTGTATGGTCGTAAGTGCCGTTCACCGGTTTGTTGGGATGATGTTGGTGAACGAAGGTTACTAGGACCAGATTTGGTGGTACAGACAGTCGAGAAGGTGAATACAATCAGGAAGCATATGAAGGCTGCTCAAGACAGACAGAAAAGTTGGGCCGACACGTCAAGAAGACCTCTAGAGTTCGCCGTGGGTGATTTGGTATTCCTGAAGATATCACCGACTAGAGGGGTGATTCGCTTTGGAAGTCGGGGAAAGCTTAGTCCTCGATTCGTTGGACCCTTCGAGATATTGGAGCGTGTTGGAGAGGTAGCGTACCGTTTGGCGTTACCACAGTCATTGGCAGGAGTGCACGATGTGTTTCATGTGTCTCAACTACGGAGGTATGTTCGTGATGAGACTCATGTCTTGGATCATTCGGAGTTGACCGTACGAGAGGACCTAACTTTTGAGGAGCGACCAGTTGAAATCAAGGATCGAAGAGAAAAGGTTCTTAAGAACAAGGTTATCCCTCTTGTGCTAGTTTCTTGGGGTAATCGATCGCATGGAGAATCCACTTGGGAGCGAGAAGACGAGATCCGACAGAAGTTTCCTCACCTTTTCCCGTAGTCAACTATCTTGTATTCTTGGAATTTCGAGGACGAAATTCTTTTTGTAGTTGGGTATGATGTAACACCCGGGCCCAATAGTACTATTTCTGTTACTAGTTGAGTGTTATATATTGCTCATTCCAATTATCCTGATTATCTGGTGTTTATTGCTAAATTTTAACCGGCTGAGTCATTTTGGCACATAACAAATTTTAACGCTTGAAATGAAATTAAAAATATCCATGTTGGCCTACTCGTCGCCACTAGTCGCGTGGTAGCGTCCGCGTGTCGAGATTTCTTCCCGTTCGGTTAAACGGGCAAGTTTGGACGCCTACGCACGCGTACAAGTGTCCGACTTGGGGGCATGCATTTTAATCATTTAACACCTCTTTTCAAAATTTGGAACTCGCTTAAAATCCTATAATTTGAATTTGAAACATTTGGGCTCAAACCGGGCGCGATTTGGAAATGTTTCATTTAGCGCCGAAAATGCCCATTTAATTAAATATCATAAAACTAAATTATACGAATATATCTTCTGTAACTGTTAAATCATTTCAAATTTTCCTTTTAATTTCTTCCCAGCCAATCATCGCGAGGGGCTGTACCCTCGTGGGCCCCGCATCTTATCTCTCTCTCTCTCCGCCTCGCTCTATCTCTCTCTAACCTCTTTCTCTCTCTCTCTCACTCTCTCTAAATCTCTCACCCTCTCTCCAATCTCTCTCTCTCTCTCTCTTCCTATATATTTTCTCAACCTCCTGTTCCTTCTCCATTACGAGAACCCACCGCGAGAACCTCCAAGCCCTAACCCTAGCCTCCTCGTGCTCGCGTCGCCGACCTCCCCGCGACCTCGCCGTCGCCGTCATCGCCTCCTCAGCCCATCCGCACCCTCCTACCTCCTTCCTCCGTCTCTTCCCGAGCCTGCAACCCAACCCCGACGACATCACCCGGCCGCAGATCTCGCCGTCGACGCCGCCTCCCGTCACCGACGACGCCTGCGACTCCCTCTCTTCCTCCTCGTCCCGACCTCGTCGTCGCCTTCCTCCTCCCCTCGCCGGACCACCACCAGAACCCGAGCCCGACCCTAGCACCAATCCCCGGTCGCCGGGAAACGTGCCGTCGATCATCGCCGTCATTGCCAGAGCCACCGCCGACACCTTCTCTCTCTCCTGCCACCCAGACCAGACCACTACATCCCTCGTCGCGGCTGCAACAGAACCAGAAACCTTTCAGCCAAGGCTGCTGCCCTCGCCGCATCTCCTGTTCACCGCCGGCGCGCCCATCGCCGTCGGGCCCGTCGTGGTTGCCCCTGGTTCTTCTCTGTAAGCATCCCTTTACTTTCCATTGGTGCAAAACCCCCTCGCTAGTCGTTTGCCCACATGTATCGTGTTTGCTAACTTCGTTGTTTTGACTGTTGCCGGATTCCGGCCGTGCCGTCGTTTGAACCCGACGCTCCAGCGAAGTACCCTGGTCCGTGTGGTCCCGCTGTTCGCTGTTGGGACTCGATCCGTGGCCCGTGCACCCGTCTCGTGTTTTCTGCCGACATCGCATCCGTGCTTTCCGGTTTGCGAAACCGTCGAGGCAAGATTTCTTGCTACATGCTACGTTAAACTAATTAAATGTTTGACTCACAAACTTACTATATTAACTAAGTATTGCTACTTGTCTCATTGGACGAAATATGAGGTACATTATAATACTGCCACCTAAATCGTATTTTGCCACCGTAACCTTAATAACAACTACTTGCTAATCATTTTACTATTTAGAGGAAAATAGTCGCACACTTATATCTTTATTGCCTGCTGTTATTAATATTGCGCTACACTGTGATTATTGCACCCCAAGGGTGCTTGAACCTGTTAATAAGAGAATACAAAGCATCACTGTGTTTACATGGAATAATATTGTTATTTACTGTTCCTGCTGTTGTTCCTTATTCGTTACTATACCTGTTATCAGCATATATTTGATTGCATTACATATTGACCGATCTTGACACACCTAACATATGTACTGATACACCGGACATGACACCCTATACATACTGACTCAACCTATTGGACTACAACCTGACTTGGGGTCCTCATGGACCATTCCTGTTGTCTATCCAGACATACCTGCTTTTTCCTGATTCTGTGTTGACATTAATCCTGGACTACTGAATACCTGACCTGACATACATAACTTGGGGGTATGGGGAAATCAAAGGTGAAACCGACTTGTAACTCAACAGTTCGATACTTGTTCTGATCAGTCTTACGGGCTTGGCCAGTCCGGGAGTGATGATGCTGACATCACTCGTCCATCCTACTACCAATCTTTACTGCCTAGCGGCACGTCTCGGATTCAGCCTCGAGAACCTTGACCGTGGTCCCGGGCACGCACGGGATACTATTGAGTTACATCGACGATTCATCAATTGATTTCAAAGACTTTAGAGTAGAAACCTGATAGAACAGTTTAGTCACCCTTTGCACATTACCCTGCACTGTTGTTTCATAATATTGCTTATTTCATGTTCATACCTGTATTGCTTATTACCATGTTTATATTATATTATTTGGTTGACATGACGCGCTGACGTCTGGGTTTTGCATGGCCCAGATTCCTTACCACTATCGACGACCGAGCAGGAGTACTTCAGCCAGCAGGCTGAACTGTGAGTTCCTTAGGGTTTAGTTTATTTATTTCATTTCATTTCCAGATGTGAGCCCGCATTATGGGACATACTGTTTATTTATTGTATTGGATCATTTGCTTCCGCACTTATTGTTTATTGATTCTTGTTATTATGGATTTGGACATGTATTAGATTAGTTTATTATTTTGTTCTTGATATCTCTACAACCGTAATGTGACTGTGGATGGATATTTCCTACCCACAGGTAGCATGGTTGGCTATGTCACGTGCCCAATCTTGCGTACTCTGGGAAGCGGGGCGTGACAACATTAATGGTAAATGGTGACACACTAATACACCTCATCAAAACCATTAATACAATGAATGACTCACTAACCTAGTCACCTCTTCTAGAAGCTTCCACTCATGACTCACCCTCATGACTCACCTTTAAGAAAAGATAAATCCGTATTAAACCGAATGTTTAAGACAGGTGATAGAAATCTGGCAACTTCCAAAAGTGATCCCGGAACAAATTTCAGGATAACCCTGTAACAGTATAAACATACCCGCATTTGTATTACGACCGAATAAAAATGCAACTGAGACAAAGATATTATATCTACACAGTATAATACTCGGATCCGGCTTAAACCAAAGCCCACCAGTATTATCTGCACGAAATATGACACGCGCGTAAACACACGTGCATTTTCCGAACCTTGCCATAAAACCATACGGCCTCTACAACGTTTCACCCGAACTTGGAAAACTATCTGTGGGGGACTCTAATGACTCATCAGTACCCTGGTAGTGGGTTTAACCATAAGCCATCAGCGGCACTAGCTGTGCGTAACGGCTGCCCATGTACTGACCTCAAGGGAAGCCGATGAGCGAACTCATCCTGGAACCCTACTGAGCCTAACAATGGCAATATACATACAGTCCGGTCCGTTCGCCTATGAGTATCGCATATCGGGCCTAGGGGGCTGGTAACGTCAGACCCCCAATAGCGGTATAAGTCGTGTCGGAGTGTAGCCCAGAACACCCTGAGATACTACTGGAGTACCTACCAGTAAATCTCCTACCTCGGCCGAGGGTTTTGTGTAATGGCTCTCCTAGACACAGCGTGATCCCACCCCCAATACCGGCAGAGACGAATCCGCTGCCGATCCGCTCACTTGCCTCCATGTGACTTGGGACTGTACCAAAAAATTACCTGTTTGCACGACTCCTTTGAGCCGTGGTAGGGTAGAAATCAAAGAACAGTGGGAACTCACACGAGACAAATAACGACCTCAGGTCGATGAACTAACCTGTACACATGTCACCAGGGAACTGCTATCTGACGCTAGGTATAAATACCAACTAGCAGGTTCCCAGCGAGTCCTGTCCGCTGTACTCATAACCCAATGAGCACCTGTATACATCTTAGATGATCTAACGGACACCAGTGGCTTGTGAGACCGGCTACCGCCCCTCGTCGGGGTCTCGACTGTATACATTAGTCTACTCCGGAATATCGATGCCCTGTCTCGAAACTCCCATGACTAAGGACTACAATTAATGATGCGCTTATAGACTACCCAACTCTCACGTATATAATCGCCATCATACTGTTGGTAGTCAAGCAAGATCCTAAGGGCTCTATCAACGTATAATAGTGATCAGTCACCTGAACCTGTACATGACTGATAAAGGCAAACCAGATAGCATACTATCATCTCGAGTAAGACTGTCCTACCGGTATAGGTCCTCCTCAATCATTGCAATCACGTCCCTGCGATCCAATAATTGACTTTGAGGGCACTATATCCAACAAGATCATCACCTACTGCCGGCGTATTGACGATTCTTTAGAGTCCTACACAGAAGTTTCTTGACTCAGGAAAAATAGAGTAGGAGCATATATATGATATGTGCGGGACTAAGAACAATACGTGAATGTGATACCGTATTTGTAACACTTTTAAATTCGTTTAGAATATTTTTGCGACAATTAGCAATTTTGCGTGTTTTTCATAAAAACCTGAATATCTTATTTTCCTTTTTAATTAGTGATAATTGTGTTGTGAAGTGTTACATATATATATATATTTATATGTATATATATAGGGTTTACTAATTATATTTTAGTTGTGTTTACCCTAATTGGGAATTTTTGTGTTAAGTGCACACATGCACACTTAGCACAATTCTTTTGACTTAGGTTTTAAGTGTAGCAAGTAAGCATTTTCTTCTCTTGCATGGCTTGTTATTTTCCCCCCACCATTTAACCAAGTCAAACCCCTTTAAAATTCAAATTCTAATTAGAAAATGAAGGTATGGTGGTTAGGTGAGGGGATTGACCTTGTGTTGACCCTTTTCCTCTCTCTTTTCTCTCTCCCCCTCACATTTTTCTGCATTCCCAGCAGAATACAACAGCAACAACAGCAACATTATCATCATTTCTTCTTCCTTCACTTCTCTTTGCTCTCTACACAAAACCCTACACAAAAATCCCACTTCCCTTTATAAAAACTTTGGAAAGATAGCTCTTTTGGGGGACCTTGGTGTCAAGTCAGTGGCTTGAAGGGAAAAGGCTGGAAAATTGAGTTCTATAGGGTTTTTGGAAGGTAATTATCTCACACTTAACACCCTTTTTCATAACTTGTTGTATTCTTTAGCAAAAATCATGTTTTGTTTGCATTTTAGTGATATTGAAGGAAATTTGTGATGTGGATGTTAGATTGGTATTTTTATGGTATGGGTAACTCTTTTAAGTGCTATTAGAGCTATTGAAACCAGGTTTTTCTTTCAGTTTGCACTAAAATACCCTAAAGTATCGATTTAGTGCTGAATGTTGGTTTTTAACTGGAATTGGGACTCTGTTGAAATCTGCTTGTACTCTGGTTATTTCAGAACAATTTTGTATTTACTGTAGCATGTACGTAGGGTATAGAGTGCACACATAAAACCTGGGAGCCCATCTCCCTACCCAGGCCGCCGAAAAATGCGTTCTGGCCGCAATTTGCGGCCAGATGGTTGAATTAGTGGTTGGGGCTTGGGTAGGAAGAGTCTGCTACTATTTTATGATCACCGGTATATATATTTTTGTAATATCATTTCTGTATAAATATCTGGGGTCAAATACCCTATTTCTCGTATTTTAAACCTTCGCGACACGCGTGATACGTGTGCGGATTTGGGGTTTCTGCGTATCGCGACGCGTTGGGGTAGCTTCACGCGCGTAATCACACATTTTAGCATATCGCGCACACGCGCGCTTGGTTCGCAACGCGGGTTTCTAGTTTGACGTTAACGTTGCGTTTTTGTGGATTTGAGCTTATGTGTGATATATTGTGAAATTCTAGGTTCGCAGGCGAGTACGACGGACGCCGCGCAGAAGGGGAAATAAGTCGTCGGCTACACTTAGCGGAGACTATGGTGAGTAGATTTAACATCTACGGGGAATCGCCCGCATGGCGTTATGCGTCAGGGCAGATAGGACCTTGTAGCAGCATATTGCATTTACATACATTGACTGTCATGGATACTGTTGTTGCATACCGCATTCCCTGCTATATGTATATGAACTTAGAACTGATAGAACACCGCACTGTTACTAACGGTTCATGTTGCACGAGCACAAATCTGAATGTTACACACACACCGTTTGTAACTGCCATGACACTCACACTGTAGAATTGCCATGATCATTATACTGTAGTTCATCTCACATATGATATTCATACTTGTGCACGTACTCATTTACATACTTGCGCATATTCAAACTGTATCTACCTGGATATGCTGATTTGGTAGCAACTGGGAGCTGCATGATGCCTTTTGAAAAACTGAAACTATTTTAAAGAGCGGTTTTTCCCTTTACTTATAGTATGACTTGATGCATATATCATATCACATTGACTTGCATATTGGTTTTGGATTTCATGTGATTTCTGGTTTTGAGGACCGTGGGGTTATTTAAGAAAAGATGCACTATTTTGAAAACCCGGTCCCTCTTGATATGATATTTCAGTGCGTCCACCATATGTTTTCTCGGAGCTAGAGTGACCTATAAAACCCGATTTGAGGAGTGGACGAGGCCGATTGCTGGTACATGGTGGACCCGGTATGGTACCCCAGGACGAGAACGGATCTGTCGTGCAGCAGGCGATGAGCCCGGCAGTGGGACCACTACCTACCCGTGATTGGTTAGACCTAGCGGTTATCCGGAGGATACTGACTAGATTCGATAGATGGATGCGGGATGACCCGTACTGCCGGGGCCGAGGGCCGACACCACAGACAGAGCCCGTGGGCTGACCTTGACTGACGGATGCCCGATATATGAGGATTTGCATGGCGATGCTGGACACGAGTACTTCATGATATTTTGAGTGCCGATGTTGGGAACTCGTGATTTCTCTGAGATTTACTGGATTTGAGGGCCGATGAGGGTGCCGGCGCCTGAGTGTATTGGGATCTGAGTGCATTGATGGGCACCGATTATATTTTCCACGTTGACATTCCGTGTAGATGTTATATTTCCTATGCTCAGCATTCATTATTTTACATCTCATCCTGTAGTTACATTACCTGATGGAGCACTTGCACGATTATTGCACATACTGCTTATCGTATATTGATATCATCTGCTGGCATATGATAGAGTAGCGCAGTACGTGTATGCTCGCAATTACCTTTATATGTTATCTCTATTCACGATTTGGCAGCTCACCCCCGTTGTGCCACAGTATTTGCAGGTTGCCCCTACATCTTTTGGCTACAGATACCACTACAGTTGGTGCGAGAGCTGTTTTGCTGATAGGTGGGTTGCTGCATCTGGTTACTTCTATTGTACACACTTTTGTATCTAGTATTCTCCATCTACCTTTATATGTATTTGACTTAGAGACAGTGTGAGGACGATGATGTATATTATTTGTATTCTGGTGTCGAGCTCGTGGGAGTCGACCTTTTATATGCAGTTATCATTCTGTGATGTTTTTACTTATTGTTCATTTCTTCGCTTCGGCGTCGTATATTACTCTGGTGGTGTTGGTTTCTGCCGTTGGGCATGATTGCTCCCGTTTGGGGATGCTTTATTTTCATTGTATATCATTTTCACTTATATCCTGTTTTATACCCGACTTCGGGGTTAGTTTTACAAAGGAAATGCTGCCAAAATTATTAAGACGATAACTTAACTTTAAGATTGTTATTAAACTACTTAAGCTTTTCCAAATGTTTTAATCAAATGTTTTCAACACTCACTAATTTTAAATGGTTTTGATTTCTGGGTTCGGCTTACTTAGTCGCGCTACGCCTGTAGACGTTGCGGGGTTAAGTGCCGGTCACGAGTAGAATTTTGGGTCGTGACAAAGTTGGTATCAGAGCGTAGGTTTTACCTTTCGGAGTGTAGGATGACCCTGGTATAATGGAGTAGGTAGCTGAAGCAGAGAGGTGTAGCGTGCGTATGTTCCGCAGCATACTCACAACATGGTACTCCGCCTAAGCGACCTTAGGGATTATTGACTTAAATTCCTTCTTGAGTATATACATTCTCGCAATTCGATTTCCGTATCCTTATCGAATCCTACTTTTCTTTTCAGCCATTATGCCGCCAAAGACTACGAGGGCCCAGAGAGCGGCCGCGAGGGCCGAGATTCGAGTTGACTCGTCCGAGACGAGGACTGATCCGAGTAGTACACCGGTTGTGCCCGAGCAGGCTGTTCCTCCCGTGACAGATCAGATTGCCATGTTAGGGGCTGGTATGCAGGAGATGCGCCAGACGGTGGGATCCAGTATTCATTAGATGCGCCAGATGATGGGATCTCTAGTTGAGACACTTCGAGCGCAGCGACCAAAGGTAGTTCCACCCGTTGCAGAGACCGCGATGATACCCACAGCATAGGCAGTGTCCCTTACAGCTACAGAGGTCATTACGGTATCACTGTCAGAGTTTATGAGGCTGAAGCCTCCGTTCTTCATAGGCACCGATGCAGCCGAGGACCCACAGTCTTTCATCGATAGGATGGCTCGGATATGCCGTTCCCTCATATGCGCAGATGCGAGATAGGTTGAGTTCACGAGTTTTCGCCTGGAAGGTCTTGCGCAGAAATGGTGCGAATCAGTCGAGAAGGGTAGAGCAGCAGGTCTTCCTCCTATGACCGAGACAGAGTTTGTGGCGCTATTCCTTGCCCGCTTTCTTCCACTGAGTGTCAGAGATGCTAGAGCACGCAGGTTCGAGTCCTTACGTCAGACTCCGGAGATGTCAGTGGCAGAGTATGACGTGCTGTTCACAGAGCTATCTATCTATACCCCGTATTTAGTGGCTACTGAGGAGATGCAAGTCAAGAGGTTTGTTCGAGGCTTGCTTACCCCGTTATTTATTGCGATCAGCGCACAGCATTATGAGACCTATGTAGCAGCTGTAGATGCAGCCTTATTGGTTGAGGAGTGCCTTGCTGAGACTTCGGTAGTTCCAGAGACGAAGAGAGTTCGTGCGGATACATCAGCACAGAGACAGCCTTTTCGGCGCCGTGACAGACGTCTTGTGGGTGGCAGAGATTTAGGGTGAGTCCGGTTGTTTAGTTCCTATCCCCAGGAGGGTCATCGGTCATGATCGGGATGTTTTCTCTATGGGAGTTCTTATCATCGTGTACGAGATTTTCCTGAGATACCCCGCAGGGAGGCAGCAGCACCGCATGTCACATTACCACCTTCATCACCCCAGAGGGCGTTGCCTATTGTATCTACTGTTACTCCGCATCAGACTCATGCTCAGAGAGGTCGTGGGCATGGAGGATTTGCTCATAGTGAACGTGGTGACCGAGGCAGAGGACAGCCAGCTGCCGGCAGGGGACAGTCAGTCACAGGTGGAGGACAGGCGCGGGTTTTTTCTTTGACGCATCAGGATGCACAGGCATCCAATGCGGTGGTCTAAGGTATCCTTCCAGTATGTTCTGTTGATGCACACATGTTATTCGATCCCGGATCCACGCACTCGTACGTATCCACATACTTTGTGCCGAGTTTGGGTAGAGAGTCCGGTTTGCTTGATCAGCCGCTTGTTGTGACTACTCCTGTGGGAGAGTCGTTTGTTGCTAGGCACGTGTTCCGATCCTGTACCGTCCGTATTGGCGAGAGAGAGTTTCCTGTCGACTTGATCCTTCTTGAGATGTTGGACTTCGACGTTCTTTTGGGTATGGATTGGTTAGCCACGTGCTATGTTTCTGTGGACTGCCGCGAGAAGACAGTTAGATTTTGCTTTTCTGGCGAGTCGGTTTTTGTTGTGTTGGGGGACCGTGGTGCCTCCCCTCACAGTTTGATTTCTTCTTTTCGCGCCGGACAGCTTTTGAGGAAGGGATGTCAGGGATTTCTTGCCTATGTTTGCGATACTAGAGCTACAGAGGTTCCGTTGGATCAGGTTCCGGTTGTTAGCGAGTTCCCTGATGTGTTCCCTGACGAGCTTCCTGGGCTACCGCCCGAGTATGATATTTCTTTCTGTATTGATTTGGTTCCTGGCACGGGGCCTATCTCTGTACCGCCTTATCGGATGGCCCCGGCGGAACTTCGAGAATTGAAGGGTCAGTTGCATGATTTGCTGGATAAGGGACTTATTCGACCCAGTGTTTCTCCTTGGGGTGCTCCAGTCCCGTTTGTCAAGAAGAAGGATGGCAGTATGCGTTTGTGTATCGACTACCGCCAGCTGAACATGGTTACAGTGCGGAACAGGTATCCTTTGCCACGCATCGACGATTTGTTCGACCAGCTTCAGAGAGCAGGATGCTTTTCGAGGATGGATTTGCGATCAGGCTACCATCAGCTGCGAGTTCGACAGGAGGGCATTCCTAGGACAACTTTCCACACGCGCTACGACCATTATGAGTTTTTGGTGATGTCGTTTGGACTCACCAATGCGCCAACAGCATTTATAGACTTGATGAACCGTATTTTCCAGCCGTATTTTGATCTGTTCATCATCGTATTCATTGACGATATTCTGGTATATTCCCGGAGTAGAGAGGAGCACGAGCAACACCCACGGATTACACTGCAGACCTTGAGGGAGCATTAGCTTTTCGCCAAATTCTCTAAGTGCGCATTCTGGCTGGATAGAGTAGACTTCTTGGGTCACGTGATTACACGAGATGGTATATGTGTGGACCCGAGGAAGATTGAAGCCGTTCAGTGTTGGCCCAGACCGACATTAGTTATGGAGGTTTGCAGCTTTTTAGGGTTGGCCGGTTACTACAGTCGATTTGTGCAGGACTTCTCTCGCATTGCTACACCTTTAACCGGGTTGACCCGGAAGGGAGTTCCTTTTGTTTGGACGGAGGAGTGTGAGCACAGTTTTCAGCAGCTACGGGCTCTACTGACTACGGCCCCAGTGTTATCATTGCCTTCAGGATCAGGCGGATTTGTGGTCTATTGTGATGCTTCACGAGTGGGGTTAGGGTGCGTATTGATGCAGCATGACAGGGTGATCGCATATGCTTCGCGGCAATTGAAGAAACATGAACAGAACTACCCCACTGATGATTTGGAGATGGCTGCAGTGGTCTTTGCACTTAAGATCTGGCGACATTACCTATACGGCGAGTCGTGCCAGATATTCACTGATCACAAGAGCTTAAAGTATATATTTCAGCAGCGAGACCTGAATCTTAGACAGCGCCGTTGGATGGAGTTAGTGAAGGACTACGATTGCGAGAACTTGTACCACCCGGGCAGGGTTAATGTAGTGGCGGATGCTTTGAGCAGGAGGCCCGAGGGTAGTATATCTTGTTTGAGCGCAGTGCAGAGGCAGTCGTCGGCAGATTGGCAGATTTTATGCGACAGTCGGATACAGTTCGAGTTTACTCTAATCGGAGGACAGATTGCGCATGTTCGTGAACGCCCACAGTTGCTTGACCGTATTTATGAGGCACAGCACAGTGATGACCGATGTTCAGAGATCACGACATAGATTGGACAGGGCAGATTTTCCGAGTTCGTGATCAATGATCAGGGGATACTACGATTTGGGACTAGACTGTGCGTACCAGATGCTGAGGGACTGCGGCGTGAGATTCTTAAGGAGGCACATCGATCGGTGTATAGTGTTCATCCAGGTTCTACCAAGATGCACGATGATATGAGGGATGTTTATTGGTGGGACAGAATGAAGAGGGACATCGCAGATTTCGTGTCGAGATGCCTGACTTGTCAGCAAGTCAAGGCTGAGCACCAAAGGCCCGCGGGAGAGCTACAGCCGTTACCCATTCCAGAGTGGAAATGGGAACAGATTTCTATGGACTTCATTGTGGGTCTACCCAGGACTAGTCGAGGGTTTGACTCCATCTGGGTGATCGTGGATTGTTTGAAGAAAGCGGCTCACTTCCTACCGGTGAAGACGACTTTCGGATTTACTCAGTATGCCCAGATATACATCGACGAGATCGTACGACTGCACGGAGTTCCGACATGTATCGTGTCCGACAGAGGCACCCAGTTTACCAGCCGACTACGGCAGAGGCTTCAGGAGGCTTTAGGCACCCGCTTGAGTTTCAGCACAGCATTTCATCCGCAGACCGACAGACAGTCAGAGCGGACTATTCAGACTCTCGAGGACATGCTCAGAGCATGCGTATTAGACTTCAGAGGTAGCTGGGATCATCATTTACCCTTAGTAGTGTTCTCCTACAACAACAGCTACCAGGAGACCATTCAGATGGCACCATTTGAGGCTCTTTATGGGAGGAGATGCAGATCGCCCACCTGTTGGACAGAGCTCAGTGAGAGCAGTATCTTAGGGCCGCAGATTGTTGAGGAGACGACCGCGAAGATCCAGTTGATTCGCGATAGGATGAGGGCAGCCTAGAGTAGGCAGAGATCTTATGCGGACCGTCGTCGGCGTAGACTTGAGTTTTCTGTCGGAGATCATGTTTTCTTGAGGGTCTCCCCAATGAAAGGTGTGATGAGATTTGGGAAGAAGGGGAAGCTTAGTCCCCGATATGTAGGCTCCTTCGAGATCCTCGAGCGTGTGGGTGCAGTTGCGTATCGGTTAGCCTTTCCGCCCAGTTTTCCAGATGTACACCCCGTTTTGCACTTTTCGATGCTCCGCAAGTATCTTCATGATCCTTCGCATGCGATTCAGCACCCGACGATCTAGCTTGAGCGCGAGCTTTCCTATGCAGAACAGCCGGTGATCATCTTGGATCGACAAGTGACGAAATTGAGATCGAAAGAGATACCGTCTGTCAAGGTACTTTGGCGTGGTCCGAGTAGCGAGGAGGTCACTTGGAAGACGAGAGCGAGATGAGAAAGATGTATCCCCATCTTTTTGAAGGTACGTGTAGTTATATTTTTAAAATTCGGGGACCGAATTTCATTAAGGGGGTAGATTGTAACACTTTGAAATTCGTTTAGGATATTTTTGCGATAATTAGCAATTTTGCGTGTTTTTCATAAAAACCTGAATATCTTATTTTCCTTTTTAATTAGTGATAATTGTGTTGTGAAGTGTTATATATATATATATTTATATGTATATATATAGGGTTTACTAATTATATTTTAGTTGTGTTTACCCTAATTGGGAATTTTTGTGTTAAGTGCACACATGCACACTTAGCACAATTCTTTTGACTTAGGTTTTAAGTGTAGCAAGTAAGCATTTTCTTCTCTTGCATGGATTGTTATTTTCCCCCACCATTTAACCAAGTCAAACTCCTTTAAAATTCAAATTCTAATTAGAAAATGAAGTTATGGTGGTTAGGTGAGGGGATTGACCTTGTGTTGACCCTTTTCCTCTATCTTTTCTCTCTCCTCCTCACATTTATCTGCATTCCCAGCAGAATACAGCAGCAACAACAGCAACATTATCATCATTTCTTCTTCCTTTACTTCTCTTTGCTCTCTACACAAAACCCTACACAAAAATCCCACTTCCCTTCATAAAAACTTTGGAAAGATGGCTCTTTTAGGGGATCTTGGTGTCAAGTCAGTGGCTTGAAGGGAAAAGGCTAGAAAATTGAGTTCTATAGGGTTTTTGGAAGGTAATTATCTCACACTTAACACCCTTTTTCATAACTTGTAGTATTCTTTAGCAAAAATCATGTTTTGTTTGCATTTTAGTGATATTGAAGGAAATTTGTGATGTGGCTGTTAGATTGGTTTTTTTATGGTTTGGTTAACTCTTTTAAGTGCTATTAGAGCTATTGAAACCTGGTTTTTCTTTCAGTTTGCACTAAAATACCCTAAAGTATCGATTTAGTGCTCAATGTTGGTTTTTAACTGGAATTAGGACTCTGTTGAAATCTGCTTGTACTCTGGTTATTTCAGAACAATTTTGTATTTACTATAGCATGTATGTAGGGTATAGAGTGCACACACAAAACCTGGGAGCCCATCTCCCTACCCAGGCCGCCGAAAAATGCGTTCTGGCCGCAATTTGCGGCCAGATGGGTGAATTGGGGGTTGGGGCTTGGGCAGCAGGAGTCTGCTACTATTTTATGATCATTGGTATATATATTTTTGTAATATCATTTCTGTATAAAAATCTGGGGTCAAATACCCTATTTCTCGTATTTTAAACCTTCACGACACGCGTGATACGTGTGCGGGTTTGGGGTTTCTGCGTATCGCGACGCGTCGGGGTAGCTCCAGGCGCGTAATCACACGTTTTAGCGTATCGTGCACACGCGCGCTTGGTTCGCAACGCGGGTTTCTAGTTTGACGTTAACGTTGCATTTTTGTGGATTTGAGCTTATATGTGATATATTGTGAAATTCTAGATTTGTAGGTCAGTATGACGGACGCTGCGCAAAAGGGGAAACAAGTCTTTGGCTACACTTAACGCGAGACTTCGGTAAGTAGATTTAACATCTACGGGAAAATCTCCCGCATGGCGTTATGCGTCAGGGCTGATAGGACCTTATAGCAGCATATTGCATTTACATACATTGACTGTCATGGATACTGTTGTTGCATACCGCATTCCCTTCTATATGTATATGAACTTAGAATTGATAGAACACCGCACTGTTACTAACGGTTCATGTTGCACGAGCACAAATCTGCATGTTACACACACACCGTTAGTAACTGCCATGACACTCACACTGTAGAATTGCCATGATCATTATATTGTAGTTCATCTCACATATGATATTCATACTTGTACATGTACTCATTTACTTGCGCATATTCAAACTGTACCTACCTGGATATGCTGATTTGGTAGCAGCTGGGAGCTGCATGATGCCTTTTGAAAAACTGAAACTATTTTAAAGAGTGGTTTTTCCCTTTACTTATAGTATGACTTGATGTATATATCACATCACATTGACTTGCATATTGGTTTTGGATTTCATGTGATTTCTGGTTTTGAGGACTGTGGGGTTATTTAAGAAAAGATGCACTGTTTTGAAAACCCTGTCTCTTTTGATATGATATTTCAGTGCGTCCACCATGTGTTTTCTCGGTGCTAGAGTGACCTATAAAACCCGATTCGAGGAGTGGACGGGGCCGATTGCGGGTACATGGTGGACCCGGTATGGTACCCCGGGACGAGAACGAATCTGTCGTGCAGCAGGCGATGTGCCCGGCAGTGGGACCACTACCTACCGGTGATTGGTTAGACTTGGCGGTTATCCGGAGGATACTGACCAGAGTCGATAGATGGATACGGGATGACCCGTACTGCCGGGGCCGAGGGCCGATACCGCAGACGGAACCCGTGGGCTGACCCGGACTGACGAATGTCCGATATATGAGGATTTGTGTGTAGATGCTGGACACAAGTACTTCATGATATTTTGAGTGCCGATGTTGGACACTCATGATTTCTCTGAGATTTACAGGATTTGAGGGCTGATGAGAGTGCCGGCGCCTGAGTGTATTGGGATCGGGGTGCATTGATAGGCACCGATTATATTTTCCACATTGACATTCCGTGTAGATGTTATATTTCCCATGCTCAGCATTCATTATTTTACATCTCATCCTGTAGTTACATTACCTGATAGAGCACTTGCATGATTATTGCACATACTACTTATCGCATATTGATATCATCTGCTGGCATATGATAGAGTAGCGCACTACGTGCATGCTCGCGATTACCTTTATATGTTATCTCTATTCACGAGTTGGCAACTCACCCCCGTTGTGCCACAGTATTTGCAGGTTGTCCCTCTGAGTAGTCGCGGTAGGCTGCCTTCTTACATCTTTTGGCTACAGATACCACTACAGTTGGTGCGAACGCTGTTTTGCTGATAGGTGGGTTGTGGTATCTGGTTACTTTTATTGTACACACTTTTGTATCTAGTATTCATCATCTACCTTTATATGTATTTGACTTATAGACAGTGTGAGGACGATGATGTATATTATTTGTATTCTGGTGTCGAGCTCGTGGGAGCCGACCTTATATATGCAGTTATCATTCTGTGATGTTTTTACTTATTGTTCATTTCTTCGCTTCGGCGTCGTATATTACTCTGGTGGTGTTGGTTTCCGCCGTTAGGCGTGATTGCTCCCGTTTGGGGATGCTTTATTTTCATTGTATATCATTTTCACTTATATCCTATTTTATACCCGACTTCGGGGTTAGTTTTATAAAGGAAATGCTGCCAAAATTATTAAGACGATAACTTAACTTTAAGATTGTTATTAAACTACTTAAGCTTTTCCAAATGTTTTAACCAAATGTTTTCAACACTCACTACTTTTAAATGGTTTTGATTTCTGGGTTCGGCTTACTTAGTCGCGCTACGCCTGTAGACGTTGCGGTGTTAAGTGCCGGTCACGAGTCGAATTTCGGGTCGTGACAGTATTAGATTCTCGTGATATGAGATATCGACCGGGTATATGTAATATAACCGGGTCATCGGATCAAGTGTTGATTCGATGAACTGATACAGATTATATTAGTCGGTTATTTGTGAAATAGCTGGATTATCGGATCAAGTGTTGATTCGATAATTTAATATATTATTATATATTTGATATATTAAATTACATTAACTAATATAAGCTCACTAAAAGATTCTTTTTCTCACTCGGGTAATACATTGATATTTATGCGATATATGTTAATTGTATTATTTTATTTTGTTATAATAAATATTGTATATATGATATATAATATTGTAACAAGTTAAGGTTACTAATGCAACATGAATAGTGGAGATTAAACATGGTTAAGATTTGATTTGGGTTAATTCTTTCTAGTTGCTTCTAGAAGCTTTGCTTTTGTTTTAAGCAAAGATAATTGTTATGATATTTTTTTAAATATTTAGTTAACCCAACCCAACCCTTTAACCATGGTTCATTCTCTACATAGGTTAAGTTATCATACTTAACCCATGGTTGCATTTCTAACCTCACATGGATTCATTATTCATCACAAAAGAGTTAGCTTCTTCTTCTTCTTCTTCCTTCTTGCTTGAAAAGCTTTCTAGCTTTTTGAGAGGTGATGAAAATGAGCGAGATTAAGAAAATAAAAGAGAGCTAAATTCCTATTTCATCATCCTAATCTATCCTTGCCATTTAGATTAGGGTGTTCACTTGATTAGTGAGTGAGAGCTTGTGTTAAAGAAACTTCAAGGTAGATCATCTTTGTTATCGAAGATCGGAAGCAAGCTTGCATCTTTCTCTTCTTGGAGCCTCTCTAGAGTCCGGGTACTCGATAATCGCAGCGATGGGACCACAACACGGAGCTTATGAAGTGAAGGACCGGACTACAAAGGTTGTAATCCTTTTCACTTAGAAGTAAAGATATTTACTTGCTTTGTTTCGCCTAATCTCTAGTTTAAAGATCTTGGTTAGGGTTGTTCGGCACGTCCAAATTTTAAATTGGGCATGGTTGATGCTTTGTAGACCCTTGCGAGAGTGCTTAGTAACCCTACAAAGAGTAAGGTTGTCTTCCTCGTATTGTACGTTGATGACATACTCTTGATAGGAAATGATGTTCCTATGCTGCAATCAGTCCAGCTCTTCTTATCATAAAGATTCTCAATGAAAGATCTAGGTGATGTCTCCTGCATATTGGGAATCATGATTTATAGGGATAGATCTAAAAGGATACTGGGATTGTCCCAATCTATGTACATGACACCATACTAAAGAGGTTTAGTATGGAAGAATCCAAGCGTGCGAACCAACCCACGATCTCTGGACTCACTCTCTCCAAAGAGATGTCTCCAAAGACCGATTTGGAGAGAGCTCGCATGCAAGGGATACCCTATGCTTCGGTAGTAGGCTTTATCATGTATGCGATGCTATGTACCAGACCCGATGTAGCATACTCACCAAGTGTAGTGAGTCGGTATCAAGCAGATCCTGGAGAGAGTCACTGGACAGCTGTGAAGAACATTCTCAAGTACTTACGAAGGACTAAGGAGATGCTCTTGGTATATGGTAACGGAGAACTCCAGGTGGAGTCCTTTACCGATTCCAGCTTCCAAAGTGATAAGGACGACTCTAAGTCGCACTCGGGATTTGTCTTTACCCTCAATGGAGGGGCGGCATGTTGGAAGAGTTCCAAACATGATACTGTTGCAGACTCGACGATGGAGGCTGAATACATCGCTGCCAACGATGCTGCCAAAGAGGCTGTTTGGATAAAGAAGTTCATTAGTGAACTTGGTGTGGTTCCATCCATTGAGCATTTAATACCTCTGTATTGTGATAACAATGGAGCTGTGGCTTTGGCCAAGGAACCCAGGTCCCATCAGAAGTCCAGACATATTCTGAGGCGGTATCACCTGATCAGGGAGATAGTTGATCGCCAGAAGATTGAGGTCAGGAGAGTAAATATGAAGGACAACACTGCGGATCCACTCATGAAGGCCATTCCCCAGATACAGTTTGAGAGATTATTCGGGATGCTAGGTATGAGATACTACAGCAGCTGGCCTTAGTGCAAGTGGGAGATTGTTAGTTATGTATATGCCCTAGAGGCCATTGTTGTACATATGATGTATATTATAATGGATGCTTGGATATATATTGAGAGGACTTTCTTGCTCGTCATGATAGTATGCTATTTGGTTTCACTTTATCTTAACATGTTAACTTATATTAGTTTATTGTCTTACTCTCACATGTTGATAAAGCCCTTAGGATCTGTACTCGACTACTAGGACTATGATGAGATCATACTAGTGGGGCCATGGTAGTCGATGAGTACATCCTATAACTGTTCTTAGTCGAGGGTGTATCGAGACAGGGCATCGATACACCAGAGTAGACTAGCGTATACGCATCTTGACCCATATGATGGGCGATGGATGATCTCATATCCATCGTTGTTTGACATCAAGGATGGTGTACGGGTGCTCAGTAGAGACTGGGTATACTGGACGGACTCGCCGAGAACTCGCAGATGGTATTATACCTCACGTCAGATGGCAGTTCTCCGGTAACACTGGTACAGGGTAGTCTGTAGACCCGAGATCGTCATAGAGTCTTGTGTGATTCCCACTGTGCTTTGATTTCTACCTTACCACGTCCAAGAGGGTATGCAAAATGGTGGCTTTTGGGTGCAGTCCCGAATCACATGGAGGCAATGAGCGATAGGAGGGGATTCGTCTCTTCCGGTATAGGGAGTTGATGTTGTGCTGTGTTCGATTGGCTATAACTGGAAGTCGCTGGCCAGGGCTGATATAGAGTACAACTGGTAAGTGTTATCAATAGTTTCTCGACCTGTTATGAGCCTCACATCGACACGACTTATCAGTTACTGGGGTCTGACGTATACCACCCCTAGACTAGATATGCGACATATCAGACGAAGAGACCGGACTGTACGGGAGTGTTACTGTTTGGATTCACAGGAGAATGTACAGGCTTACTTGTTGATTTTCTGATCTCTCAATACCTGGGTGGCTGTTACGTTTAGCTGACCGCTTGCTGCTTGTGGGTGTTTGATATGATCATCACCAGCTACCGGCGTATTGACGATTCTTTAGACTCCTACACAAGGTTTCTTGACTCAGGCAAAATGGAGTAGGAGCACATATGTGATATGTGCAGGACCGAGGATAATACGATATGAGATACCGTATTATATTCTCGCGATATTTTGATATGAGCCGGATCATCGGATCAAGTGTTGATTCGATGAATCGGTACATGATATATTGGTCGGTTATATTCGATATAGCCGGATTGTCGGATCAAGTGTTGATTCGATAATTTAATGTATAATTATATATATGATATATTACTTTACATTATCTAATATTGGCTCGCTTTATTGATTCATTTTCTCACCGGATAATACATTGATATATATGCGATATATGTTAATTCTATTATTTTCTTTTGTTACAAATATATATTATATATGTGATATATAATATTGTAACATGTTATGATTACTAATGCAACATGTTTAGTGGAGATTAAACATGGTTAGGGTTTGATTTGGGTTAGCTCTTTCATGATGCTTCTAGAAGGTTATACTTTGTTTCTAGCAAAGATATTATGCTTGATATTTTGCTAGATATTTCTAACCCAACCCAAACCCTTCACCCTAAGTTAAATCTCTACATGGGTTAGCTTTCTCATATTGAACCATGGTTGTATCTGTAATCATTATTACATTTTCATTATTCATCACAAAAGAATATTCATTCTTTTTCTTCTTTCTTGAGCTTTGAAAAAGCTTTCTATGTTTTATTTTGTGATGATTAAGTGTGAGAATTTGATAACAAAAGAGAGCATAAATCCTACTTCATCATCCTCATCTAATCTAGCCAATTAGATTAGGGTGTTCACCTCATTAGTGAGTGAGATCTTGAGTTAAACAAACTTCAAGGTAGATCATCTTTGAAAAGGAAGACTACAAGCAAGCATGGATCGTTCGGGTTGTGGAGCTTCTCTTGAGTCCGGGAGATCATGGATCGCGGCAAAGGGACTTCTACTCAGAGCTTATGAAGCGAAGGAGCGGACTACAAAGGTTGTAATTCCTCTCTCTTAGTTGTAAAGATGTTTACTTGCATGTGAAACCCTAATAATCTAGCAAAGATCCTAGTTTTGGGTTGTTCGGCACGTCTAAACTTTTATTCGGGCATGGTTGATGCTTTATTGTCCCTTATAAGAGTGCCTAGGAACCCTACAAATATTACTTCTTTTCGTTAATGATGGACGGTGTTGCTCACACATCTTTCAGGCGATGATTAATGCTTCTTGAGGCACTAATAGCCGATTACTGAATGTATGAGCTTAAAACGTAAATAGCGGTTTGCAGGTCTTGACTTTATTTATTTTTTTCGTCTTTTTTTTTCAAGACCGGATATATTTTTCAATGATGCTCTTTTGGTGGTTAGCTTTAAATACTGTTTTTCTTTCATACTAGGTTTTCAGGCAAGAGTATTTCTATGTATCCTCTACTATCCCAAGTTTCAAGGTGCGTGTATGTGCAGTTTGTAGGGTATATACTTTCTAAATTTGAAATCAAGAATAGAAACTATTTTTCAGACTTATCCTTTAGTAAAGCTTTCAATACTTTCCCTTCATCTTGTCTTAACTCAAGAACTGAACTCAAGATTACCTACATCTAAAAAAAAACTGCAAGGACATATAATTACCAAGGTTAAACAGAAGGAGGGTTATTTTTAGGGTTTTCAATTCCTAAGCCTAAGATTTAGTTATTCTAATGTATCAACTAAACTTTCGGAATAAAAATCTAAGTTACCCTATTAGTTAACTTGACGACAAAGTTTTTATATTTTTGTAAACTTTTTCGATTTTTTATGGGTTTTTAAATAAGTATGCAAATGCAGAATATACAAATGAATGCGAAGGTAGAAAGCTTACCGAGCTCAGCCCCAAACTTAAACTGGACAGTGCCCTCACTGTCAGGCTACACCAAGAGGGTCAAAATTGTCGGCGCTCCCCTATTTTCTTTTTGTTTTTTTATATACAAAATAAAAAGCAAACCAAAAATATATATACACAAAAAGGTTCCCCCCAAACTTAAGTGAAACAATGTTGCCACTGTTTAAGCGGTGAATGTTCAAAGTCAGGGGGGAGAGAACGGTATCAATCTATACAAGGCTTTACACAGGCCAAAAGTAAGCACCAACCATTCAAAAATTTCATCGGGATAAGGCTCGGGCTGGTGAAAGAATGCGGAGAGGAAAGAAATGGAGAATACGCAAGACCGTATGAGGATAGAAGTGGTATACGGTCCCGGTATATGAGGAGAAGAATGGCGGAAGGGAAAAAGAAATGGAGCACGAACTTGAGGGTGAAAATGGAGTGAATAAATTAGTACAATTTGTGATGACCGATGTGTAAAAAGCGATTGTGCTAACTTATTAACCCGTCGAGAAATGGCGTTAAAGCCCTCAAGATTCGTGAGACAACATGGGTAGACCGAACCTGCTATACCAGACAATTGAAATGAAAGTGATATGGTTTCTTGCGAGGTCGGAACGATAGAAAGGATGGAGGGGAGTGAATGAGGAATGGTATCGGTTAAAGATTCAGGAGGGTGTACACAGTCAATGAAAGGGATAGGATGAATTGGAAAATCTAACTCATCAAGTAAAACTGTTTCATTCTCAATATTATCCTCAAAAGTCTCCTAAAAAATTAGCTCATCCATGCATTTATCATCAATATTAAGACGCATATGAAGTTCGGGAAAAACAGTTAATGACTCTGGATGATGTCCACATGGAAGTGAAACTAAATGATGAATTGGTGAGAAAAACTCATCCAAAACTGCGGGTTCATCATTCAAAATATTCCCAGTGTCAATATCCTCAATCAAGTGAAAATCAATATTCTCAAACACCTCATCAAATGAATGGATTTCAATCAATTCAGGTTCTCGAGTGGAGGTGTAGAGGTCAACAGGATTGGGATTGGTTCCACTTGACATGATCCCTTCACAATCGGGTAAATTAAATACTACAAAGTCGCACAACTCATTAAACGTTCTATCTTCAATCGGTAAATCCTTTGGGACACTTGATAGACATTCAAAACCGGAGTTGTGGGATTAAATTTGCAATGGGTAGGTTTTATTTGGAAGGGTGTATCACTCACTCTCACCACTCAATTTCTTAATCTGTCCTATCGCCTCATCATACATTGGAAAATAAGGAGCTAGTTGGAAACTAGCTACCGGGTCACTGGGTAGTATGTGGGCGGCCATGGACGCATTCAAATCCATCATCTGTTGGTACGACGCTACCCGAAAGTCTTCCAATGAATGTTCTAGACTAGACATGGGTTGTGGAGGGGTTTTAGTAAAAGATTCAACGTTGGTTGGATACATGAAACTCCTAAATGACTGTGTAGAAGCAATGTCTAGGGAATGTGTAAATGTCGGGTAGGACTGGTAGGAATCGAATGGTTGGACATGAGTAGGATCAACGTTATAATAAGAAGGTGGTTGGAATTGTTGATCAAAATAATTTGCAGTGGTGAAAAGAGTGAAAGATCGGCTACGAGATTGTTCAATACATTCATCAATAGACATAGGTCTTGGAGTTATAATAGGACTCTCAAAAGGGGTATCAACGTAAGAAGATGGTGGAGGTTGAAACGGTTGATACAAAGTGGATTGCGGAGTACAATTGGTTGTCCTAGACATGTCTATCCGATCTTTCAAAGAAATGGAGGGATCGTTCGAAGTTCGACCATATCAAGAACTGTAAGAAGTAATGTCTGGTTAGGGCTACCAAAGTTCGGCAAGAGTTTTTCTAGGTGGGATACCTATGATATGAAGAGAAGGAGAGGAAGAAGAATGTGAAATTTTTATTTTTATTTTATTGTTAGTTATCAACAAAGGAATGAAATATACACACAAAAAGAGTCTGGACAAAAACAATCCTGGCACAGTACCACACACATAATCGGTCTAGGGTTCACCTAGGTCAACTAGACCTGCTCAAGAACTTGATTGTCGAAGTAAAACTGTGTCGAGAAACGGGCTCAAGATATACTGATCACGAAGCTAGGTAAGTACAGAGATAATGGGAGGTTTTCCAATGCTTTCGCGAAGGTCCTTAATCAGTAACCCTTTCTCTTTTTGCGGTTTCACCGTGAGCACTTTCCTAGACACCTCATAAACGATATACCGTTAACTGGTGTTCTAAACATAGTTAAGTTCTCCTAATGAGCGCGAAGTCCTTAAGGCTTAAAGTCTAGTTTTTTTAAAGTTTTTACGGGTAAACATTATGCTCAATTTCGTGATTTGTGGGCTACGAAAAGGGGATGAAATCCTTTACCGTATGCTATAGGGTTCGCTTGCCCTTAAGTTTGTATTAATGGATGCCATGCGCAATTCAATGAAAAAAAATTATTCAAAGAATCAAACAATCGTTTTTTTATTAAGTACGGCACTGCAATAAATACGGGTTAGTCAATTTTGGCGTTAGAAAGAGAACTTGTAAAGAATCCTGCAAAGATATTATATTGGATGCATCGGATTTGAGAAGAAGGTGTAACATTTCAAAAAAATATATATAATTTTGGGAATTTTTATAATTTAATAATAAATATTATGAATATTTTAATATGCGGTATAATTAAATACCGATAAATTGGGAAATATTTGGAAATTATGTTAATTATTGAATTTGAAAGAAATTATAAGAATGGAGCATTCATAGATTTTATATAATTAATTATATTCCATTTTAATGCTAATCGTGATTAAATATCGCTAATCGTGCATTAAGCTAGTTTTGTGCATGTGACATGCACCAAATCATTTTTCACACTTGTTACATTTTTCCTCCATGACTTTTCTTTTCAAATGTTTTGGTTTGGTTTTAAATGAGAGAAAGGAAAAGAGAAGAGTAATGAAGAGAAAAGAAAAAGAAAAGAAAAGAATAAAGAATGAGAGGTATGTGCAAGAGAGAGTGAGAGAGAGTGAGAGAGAGAGGGTGAGGGTGAGGGGTCAACCTTAGTCTTGGTCATTTCCCTCTTCATTCTTTTCTTCATCTTTTCCCCATTTCCTCTCCCATAGCTGCCCTCTCCCTTCACCTCCACTATACCGCTCTGTAACATTTCCGAAAATATAAAATATTATTTTTGGAATTTAATATTAAAATAATATTTTTCCCGAAAACTGCCCGATTTGCGAAATTGGGGTTTTCGAAAAAGGGTATAAATATATACCAATAATTATGAAATAAATGGAAATTAAAATGATTTATTCATTTAATAATGTATTTAAAGGATTTGGCATTTAAAAAATTTATTATATGCTGTTTCGATAAAAAACCCGATTAGTGCACTGCTAATCGTGATTAGGCCAAATCCGTGTTTCTATAGTTTTCATGGTTAGTGCACCATGACATGTTACATGTTATTTCATTTGTGTTGTTTTATATTTTGGTTGGGTTTTTGGGTGAGAAAAGAAAAGAAAAGAAAAGAGGAATGATTGAGGAGAGAGAGAGGGGGGGGGACATAATGATGAGATGAGACCATACTAGGAGAGAGAATGAGAGTGAGAAAGAGAGAGGGGGAGAGAGTGTTGTTCCATATCCTTTCCTCCACCATTTCTTTGATCTCCTTCTTCATCCTCAAGCTCCTCATTCTACCCTTATGGCCCATCTCCAAAATCTTATCAAAACCCTATACCCCCTTCACAAAAGATGATCACCTCCTCACCCTCATCGCAATGAACCAAGCAAAATGGGATTTTAACAACATTAGGAATTCTAGGGTTTTGTTTGGGAGTAACCATGAGGTATATCTCTTTTCATTTAGAGCAGTTTTGATTTCCTAGCTTTTTTTATGTTTAAAGTGTTGGAGATAGTGCCCTCAGAGTCAATTATTAGGTCACAGGTACGTGATTGTAATGATTGAGGGAGGACCTATCCCGGTAGGACAGTCTTACTCGAGATGATAGTATGCTATCTGGTTTACCTTTATCATCGTGTACTGCTTTAGGTGACATGACACGTCGCTATTACACGTTGATAGAGCCCCTAGGATTCTTGCTTGACCACCAGCAGTATGAGGGCGATCATATAAGTGGGAGCTGGGGGTCTACAAGCATATCCTTAAAAGGTCCCTAGTCGTGGGAGTTTCGAGACCGGGCATCGATACTCCATTAGTAGACTAGTGTATACAGTCGAGACCCCGACGAGGGGCGGTGGCCGGTCTCACAAGCCACTGGTGTCAGTTGGATCACCTAAGATGTATACAGGTGCTCATTGGGTTATGAGTACACCGGACAGGACTCGCCGGGAACATGCTAGTTGGTCATATACCAGACGTCAGATGGCAGTTCCCTGGTGACATGTGTGCAGGTTAGTTCATCGACCTGGGGATCGTCATTTGTCTCGTGTGAGTTCCCACTGTACTTTGATTACTACCCTACCACGGCTCAAAGGAGTCGTGCAAACAGGTTTTAGTTGGGTACAGTCCCGAGCCACATGGAGGCAGTGAGCGTATCTTCAGGGGTTCGTCTCTCCCGGTATTGGGGGTGAGGTCGTGCTGTGTCTAGGAGAGCCATTACACAAAGTCCTTGGCCAAGGCAAGGAGATTTACTGGTAGGTATTCCAGTAGTATCTCAGGGTGTTCTAGGCTACACTCCGACACGACTTGTACCGCTTTTGGGGGTCTGACTTTTACCAACCCCCTAGGCCCGCCATGCGATACTCATAGACGAACGGACCGGACTGCACGGATATTGTCACTGACAGGCTCAGTAGGGTGTCAGGATGAGTTCGCTCATCGACGTCCCTTTTAGTCAATAGCTGGTGGCCCGTTATGTATTGGCTTATACCTCTGACGTGCTAGTGGTTAAATCCACAGCCATAGTATTGACGAGTCTTTAGAGTCCACCACACTTTCAGTTACTCAAGCTTTCGGGCGAAACGCTGTAGAGGCCGTATGGAGATATGGCAGGGTCCGATCAGATACGTGCGGTATTGCACGGATCAGGATCGGATGGTTTGTACTAGTAGCCGTATAGGTATATGGCAGGGTTCGATCAGATACGTGCGGTACTGCACGGATCAGGATCGAACGAACATTATTAGCCGGCTTTGGTTTAAGCCGGTCCTAGTTTAGTACAGTGTAGATTTTGTCTCTTTGCATTTGTATCCGGACGGAATACAGATGCGGGTGTGTATGCACAGTATCGGGGTTTTCCTGTAATTTATTACGGGACCAGTTTTCTGGAGTTGCCAGTTTGCATTCCGTTCCGGCCGGTTTTCCTTTGTTCTTTCCCGGCCGGACTTTTCCGATGGAGGGGGTTATTTGCAATTGTGCAAATAACATATTGAGGAAGGGGGTTTCTTGCACTTGTCTTGATTATGATAGGATTGATATCTTTCTTCCATACTTGCTTTTATTGTTGATATGAAAGGTTATGGGTTAAAAGTCATAAGCATGGTGTATGTTTGTTTAGGATCACCACTTGCTTTCTACTACTCTCACCTCCCTCTTTGATTTAGTTTTTGTTTTTTCCACCATTTAAAAGATGGATTGGCCGGCCACAATTTCATGAGTGGGAGAATGAGAGAGTTCATGTAGAGAAAAGATTGGTTTCATATCATTATTACATGCTACACAAATTCCATCTCCACTTGAAAAGTCTAGTTCATGTTTCCTCCATCCAAAGGCAACCAATACCCCAAAAAGAGACTATGATTCTACACTATACTTCCTACAGCAAATCTTGGACGCGTCGATTCGCCAGCTTCGCGCCCGAGTTGCCTCGGTATTGAGGTGGGAGCCCGTAAAAGCTACAGGCGATGTGGTGCCCTTTCCGACGAGGAGGAGACGGACGGAGATCCCGCGAGGAGATCGGAATGGAGATGAAGACCGGAGGACTTGGATCGTCGGTATATCTCTAACCCATCTTCTAGTTAGCTTAGACTAGTTTAATGGTTACGATCCGGTGAAAGTGCGCGGTGGTGCCGGTTTGCAAAGTCCGCAAAATTTAAGTTATTCACCGCTTCCGCATTCCGGCGTCGGATTGACGGCCGGGGCGCCGCCGTGCACTTACAGTGGTATCAGAGACTCGCCATTAACTTAGTCTAGCTTTGTGTAATGTGTTTTTCAGTTCCGATCGATCGAAATGTCCAAAAACCCGTATTTGCCCACGACAGTTTCTGTTGAAATTTTTTGGTCTCGAAAAATTTTTCAGGTTGTAAAATATTGATGTACTGGAAAATCTAAGAGTTCTGTAAAAATTTGACGAAGTAACTCCACAGTTGGAGCGCGGAACCGCCGCGAAAACCCCCTTTGTGCGGCCCTTCCGCCGCGCACTATTCACATCACTTCACCATTTTTTTACAGAGGCCTTCTGGGCTTAAAATATGGGCTTTAGAATATTAAAGTTGGGCCAATTGTTTCTGTGAGTGCTACAGTTTTCTTTGGGGCCCACTTGTTAATTGTTTGATCAATCGGAAATTTTTTAAACACATTTTTCACAGTATTTACATTATATCTGCGACCGTGAATGTCACTCGATCGGTAAATCCGGTCTAACTGCTATAGCCCGGTTAGACGGATTTGCGAACGTGACTTTCACGTTGATGTTCTATGTATTTGCTGTGATGTTGCGGATCGGTCGTGGGGGATAGCCTGGATGCAATGCTAGTACAGTTTTTTTGTTGTATCTTGTACATTTGATATTGCGGGGCGAGCATCCGACATGTGGACTGCCGTCACTGCCAGTTTGTATTATTCTTTTGAGGCACGACCTGGTTGCGGTCGATGTACCCGGTGTATGTATATTTTACTTTCTGTACTAGGATTACCCCGTGGTGGGGTGCACGGATAGCCGGGTTCTAGAGGGCAGCAAGCCCGCATCTCATGGCATTGAGACGGAGGGGGCTTCACTCTGGGATTGGCGGGCTATTCGCCGCACTCGTAGGGGGTACAGGTTGACCCAGGAGGGGTGCCCAAGTTACCGGATTCCGTGAAGTGCTGGGTGGTCCATTCACGGCGCTGAAGGGGGCTGCCTCGCTTCAGGTTTTGGCGGGTGACTTGCCGCACCCGTAGGGGTCTAGGTTTTCATTGCACAGGCTATCCACACGACCAGGGGAACGTCGGGTTTCAGTAGTGGCTCTGTGAAACCCGGGGATCCCAGATATCTGTATTGTTCTGTGATGCTGTACATTTCTGTGATGTTGCATTTTATTCACGCCTTGAGCGAAATACTATATATTGGTATATATATTAGTAGATGTTGTATATGTTTTTCATCCGCGCTAGTCCAGTCCCCGCTCTGCCGTTAGTTAGCTAACCTAACGGGTGATGACGGGACCCAGTGGCGAATGCGGATGGCATATACGTACGTCAGTATATTTTCGTTCTTTGTGGTGTGATCAATTGATGGGACTGCATTGATTCGGATCAATGCAAAGTTAAACAAACCTAATCTGATGTTGTTGGAACACTTTTCAAAAAGCTGTTATTGCAAGGACGTTCACTTTTGTTTTGCATCGTGGTATTCATTTAGAATATCCTGCTCCTCAGTCGACGAGGCAAGGGCCGAGATCCCTTCACCGGGAGTGACCCCTTGGACAGAAGTTTGCGTCAGGGCATTAACTTCACTATAGCCGATTACTTTTGCTTTGCACAGTGATATTCGGTTATGAATATCCAGCACCCCATTCGACGGGGAAAGAGCCGAGATCCCTTCACCGGGAGTGACCTCTTTAGTAAAGGTTTTCGTCACTATATTTTCTAAAAAGCTATCCGTTCCTTCAACGATATCAAGTTCACTACGTTAAAGGTTTTCGCCAGAAACCATTCGTAGCCCTCCGTCGTTTCATATGGGTAGTCAATAGTATTCAAGCTGTGTTTGTTGGCCTTAGTCAAGGCACAGTGTTTGGTAGCTATTGGGTATTCATATGCTGCATAGATAGATGCGTTGGTTTGGGACAGTCGTATAGCCTTGTTGGCCTTAGTCAAGGGCTTGTACGGGTGGGTTCAAATCAACCTGGATAATGACGGGTAGAACTTGACATGTGACTTATGATTTGTTGGCCTTAGTCAAGGTCATAAGAGCATGGGGCAGAAATCCACATCGGGAGTTTCAAAAGTACTGAAACTTGCCAGATATGCGCATACCTTCTGGAGTGTGATACCGTGAGCGGATTCCGTCACGTTGTCATGCGATGAGAGTTGGATCCCGATTCCCACTGATGAGTTGGTTTACTCCTCGGGTGACCCCGACTAATTCTTCTTTAAGGTTTGGAGGAGAATTTGAGGTACAGTGGGAGGTTTCCAGATTAGATAAATTGGTAACCATTCTGATCTAGGATAGAGTGCACGCTGAGTGTTTCTTCTCTCTCTCTCTTTGGCAGCGACCATTGACCCAACCCCAAGACTTTGACTCAGTGACCAAGTTGACCGAACCTTCTTAACACTGGCTTTTGGATTGTCAGAGTTGCAGACCTCATTGCCACTCCTACTTTTACCCTTTTCTCCAGGACACCCCGTATTACTACAAACGTCCACTTCCATTGGACAAAACCATCGTATGGTTAGATACGAACTCGAAGGAATTCGAGGATGGTTTCCGGTTCTGGAGAAAACGGATAGGATTATTCAGTTGTCTTTTCCTTTTCACCTTCTCTCAAGTTGTGAGTACTCCTTGGTTTAGGAGATAGTACACCTGTTGCGCAAATTGGATAGTCTTCTTCCAAACCTTAGGCTGGTGCCGACCGGTAGGGAATGAAGAAAACTAATTAGCCTAAATGGTGTGCAGAAGGTATTAAGATTAAGACAAAGCAAGGGATTAGTAAGAGGGCAAAGTAAATTGCAACAGATATTCACGACCAAACCAAGTATTTCTTCGCCAATCCTAAATCACCTTTGTATTTCTCCAGGAAACTCCGTATCACTACGAAGATCCACAGTTTATTGGATACTCCATCGTATGGTTATATACGAACTCGAAAGGAACTTGTTCCAGTTCGGGGATGGATTCTGGTCCAGGAGAAATAGGAATAAGGTTTATCCGGTTGTCTTTTATCTTCACCTTCTCTCGCATTGCGAGTGCTCCTAGGACTAGGACAGTACACCCATTATGCTTATTGGATAGTCTTCTTCCAAACCATAGGCTGGTGCCGAACGGTAGGGAAGGAAGAAAACCATTTGGCCTAAGGGGTGTGCAGAAGGTAACGACTAAAGACATATAAAGGGATTTGGAGAGGTGGCAAAGAATTATACGGTTATAGTTGTGAATCTGGATAATGGTAGAGGCATTACTAGGAATACCAGGATACCCCAACGAAACATTTTAATGTTTCAGTTTCACTGTGTACTGTTAAATGAAAACTGATTTCCCGATTGGACACTTGCTCCAGGGTATGTATTTACCAGGTATGATTGTCACATCTGTATGGTTTTACAGATGGTGAGTGGGAGTAAGTTATTGGGAATTGGGTGATCATCCTCATTATATCGGGATTCGTTGTAATCGGTGATATTTGAGGAAATCACCTGGGCTGTTTGCCGGTTGGCAAATATTTGGTTTTGAATATCCGCTGTTATGCACCAATTTCAAATTGATATATCTGTACGTCTATTTTCATAGAGTGAGATATACCTTTATGAAATTATGTCTACGACATTTACCTATATCAGTGGATGGTTAGGTAAGGAGCATTAAACAACGGTGTAATTCTTCATAACCAAAGGTACAGTTTTCAACCTACGACACACAATGAATGAGTTATCAGACTCAAGGGATGTATACAGAGTATTGTATGTTGTCCAGGGTCCATAAGGACAGAGGGGTAGGTCCTCGTACTATATTCGGTTTACTTATGACTTCTCTAGTTTTTTTTTTAGACCGGTGTTTCGTGGAAACACAGGGTCCGAATTTTGAGAAGTTACATGTATTTGAATAGAGTAGAGAACCAGGTGTAGCAAGTATCGGGATTCTTCAAAGAGATCGAAGATGTAGATACTTGTGGTATTCAGTTGAAAGTGATGGTTAAGAGAACTTGTTTCTCTTTCAGGTTACTCATAATTGGAAGTGTTCCTAAGTTGAGTAACGCTGATCCGCCTCCTTCCATTTAGTTGACATGCACTGGGGACAGCTGCATGATGTGAATCTGGTTCAAATAAATCAGTGCCTCTGATTCTATATTGGATATAGAACAGTTCATATCTTAACGATGTTAAGGTACGGGGAGTTGTCCGGTTTATGCTTAAAACCAGATATTGGACAACTCTAGGCACGTTTCTGTAATGGCTGTTTGTGGGTTGACCCAGGCTATGACGAGGGTTGACTTTCTACCATCTGGATGAACAATAGCAATATTGTTCTAGACTCGCCACAGTTTTATTAAAAATGGATTTTTTCAGAAAACAGTAGTGGGAGTATGGTAGAACTGGAAGTAATTCCAGAACCACAAACGATTACTGAGGATTTGATAAGGAACCTAAAGATTCAATCTGGATTGACATTCCATTGGCCACTCCGCAGATAAGGTGGGTAACTTCAGGCACCCGAGAGGCACTACGGTGGTCTCAAGGACGATGACAGGGAAGTTCTTGTTTACCCACAATTACCATTGCTGTTGTTCCAGGCTGCGAGACCCGGCGGGAGGATGAGTATAGCGTCGTTCTAAACCAGTTTTAGAAGTGTACGTCTATATGACTCTGCCAGAGGGTTGTCGTAGTCAGTAGGAGCAGCGGAAGCATTGGTGGACAGGTTGCTTATGTCTATTTATAGACTAGAGCAGATGTAGCGGAGATAGATCATCTATTTCTGACGTGACAGTCATGGGTTTGACTTCATCAGAATAGGGGATGGATCTGTTGAGAAGGTAGTAGGGTGTGATATCCTGGTATTTGGATGACATACACAAAGTAGGAAAGGAAACTCCTATACTACGATCGGTCATACTTTGGTCGTCACACAGTGTTTTCTCCACACTGGACTTGGACATTATATCAGACATACTGGTTACTGGATCTATGGTATTAGATCTAGATTTGGGTGGTTTCCCAATCAGGGTACTTTGACAGCATTCTAAGGGTATTTAGAATGGACGACTCCATGCACGGTAGTGTACCTGCAGAAGATGGAGTCACCCTCTCTAAAGGTGTCTTATAGACTAAAGGGGAGAGGGATGTCCATGATTGGCAGATCACTTGCTCAGGCAATTGAGTCAATCATGAGATGTCAAGTACCACACCAGATATTGTTCTTGCACTAGATGCAATAAGTTGATATTGATTCAATCCTGGAGAAACAGTCGGAAGCAGTTTTAGAACATAACAGAATGTTCTAGGGAGATGATAACGACAGCCTCATTCAGGAGACAGTTATCATTCCAGGCTTCCAAGGTGACATGGACGACAAGGAGGCTGTCAGAGTTATAGTTTTCCCTCTGACAAGGGGCAGTATTTTGGACAGGTGTTCCAAGGCAGTACTGAGGGAGGCATGGCGCAGGATACTGATTAAGTTCAGTTGACGATACAGTCTAAGAAGTTTGGATTTGGAGTTCATTTATGAGCTATGTCCCATCAGACATCCAAACACATTCTAAGACAGGTATTGCTCATTTCGGGAGATGGGTTTCTCCGCGAACTTGAGATATAGAGAGACATGGAAAGAAACAACTAAGCGGATCCACTCACTGAGGCTATTCCTCGAACGCAATAGTTCCACAAACGAGCTTTGTGAGACTGACTAGTAGAGGAGTTGGATGTTCGGTATCACACGGGCTGTGAGTATGCGACATCGCAATAATTAGCCTTGAGTGCAAGTGGGAGATTGTTGGAGATAGTGCCCTCAGAGTCAATTATTAGGTCACAGGTACGTGATTGTAATGATTGAGGGAGGACCTATCCCGGTAGGACAGTCTTACTCGAGATGATAGTATGCTATCTGGTTTACCTTTATCATCGTGTACTGCTTTAGGTGACATGACACGTCGCTATTACACGTTGATAGAGCCCCTAGGATTCTTGCTTGACCACCAGCAGTATGAGGGCGATCATATAAGTGGGAGCTGGGGGTCTACAAGCATATCCTTAAAAGGTCCCTAGTCGTGGGAGTTTCGAGACCGGGCATCGATACTCCATTAGTAGACTAGTGTATACAGTCGAGACCCCGACGAGGGGCGGTGGCCGGTCTCACAAGCCACTGGTGTCAGTTGGATCACCTAAGATGTATACAGGTGCTCATTGGGTTATGAGTACACCGGACAGGACTCGCCGGGAACATGCTAGTTGGTCATATACCAGACGTCAGATGGCAGTTCCCTGGTGACATGTGTGCAGGTTAGTTCATCGACCTGGGGATCGTCATTTGTCTCGTGTGAGTTCCCACTGTACTTTGATTACTACCCTACCACGGCTCAAAGGAGTCGTGCAAACAGGTTTTAGTTGGGTACAGTCCCGAGCCACATGGAGGCAGTGAGCGTATCTTCAGGGGTTCGTCTCTCCCGGTATTGGGGGTGAGGTCGTGCTGTGTCTAGGAGAGCCATTACACAAAGTCCTTGGCCAAGGCAAGGAGATTTACTGGTAGGTATTCCAGTAGTATCTCAGGGTGTTCTAGGCTACACTCCGACACGACTTGTACCGCTTTTGGGGGTCTGACTTTTACCAACCCCCTAGGCCCGCCATGCGATACTCATAGACGAACGGACCGGACTGCACGGATATTGTCACTGACAGGCTCAGTAGGGTGTCAGGATGAGTTCGCTCATCGACGTCCCTTTTAGTCAATAGCTGGTGGCCCGTTATGTATTGGCTTATACCTCTGACGTGCTAGTGGTTAAATCCACAGCCATAGTATTGACGAGTCTTTAGAGTCCACCACACTTTCAGTTACTCAAGCTTTCGGGCGAAACGCTGTAGAGGCCGTATGGAGATATGGCAGGGTCCGATCAGATACGTGCGGTATTGCACGGATCAGGATCGGATGGTTTGTACTAGTAGCCGTATAGGTATATGGCAGGGTTCGATCAGATACGTGCGGTACTGCACGGATCAGGATCGAACGAACATTATTAGCCGGCTTTGGTTTAAGCCGGTCCTAGTTTAGTACAGTGTAGATTTTGTCTCTTTGCATTTGTATCCGGACGGAATACAGATGCGGGTGTGTATGCACAGTATCGGGGTTTTCCTGTAATTTATTACGGGACCAGTTTTCTGGAGTTGCCAGTTTGCATTCCGTTCCGGCCGGTTTTCCTTTGTTCTTTCCCGGCCGGACTTTTCCGATGGAGGGGGTTATTTGCAATTGTGCAAATAACATATTGAGGAAGGGGGTTTCTTGCACTTGTCTTGATTATGATAGGATTGATATCTTTCTTCCATACTTGCTTTTATTGTTGATATGAAAGGTTATGGGTTAAAAGTCATAAGCATGGTGTATGTTTGTTTAGGATCACCACTTGCTTTCTACTACTCTCACCTCCCTCTTTGATTTAGTTTTTGTTTTTTCCACCATTTAAAAGATGGATTGGCCGGCCACAATTTCATGAGTGGGAGAATGAGAGAGTTCATGTAGAGAAAAGATTGGTTTCATATCATTATTACATGCTACACAAATTCCATCTCCACTTGAAAAGTCTAGTTCATGTTTCCTCCATCCAAAGGCAACCAATACCCCAAAAAGAGACTATGATTCTACACTATACTTCCTACAGCAAATCTTGGACGCGTCGATTCGCCAGCTTCGCGCCCGAGTTGCCTCGGTATTGAGGTGGGAGCCCGTAAAAGCTACAGGCGATGTGGTGCCCTTTCCGACGAGGAGGAGACGGACGGAGATCCCGCGAGGAGATCGGAATGGAGATGAAGACCGGAGGACTTGGATCGTCGGTATATCTCTAACCCATCTTCTAGTTAGCTTAGACTAGTTTAATGGTTACGATCCGGTGAAAGTGCGCGGTGGTGCCGGTTTGCAAAGTCCGCAAAATTTAAGTTATTCACCGCTTCCGCATTCCGGCGTCGGATTGACGGCCGGGGCGCCGCCGTGCACTTACATAAAGTCCGTTTAGTGATGGAATTATGATACCTAGAAATTCAAGAGAAGGGTTTGAGTGTGCTTGGAATTAGTGATGAGTAGTGGTTGCTAACAAGACTTGAGTGGTGTTTATTTGACCTAGATCAGAGAATAGAACCTAAACACAACTTAGAACTTTCCGACATCGGTTAAATTGACAGTTTGAGGTTGTATTATGGAATCTAGAGTAACCCGGGGGCACTAAAAATAATTTAGCAAAGACAGGGAGGTAAGCAGGTGATTATGAGTGTACCAATGAAATCCTAGACCTAACCCCCAAACCCAGGCCATAGATTTATTCTTCCTGGCCGCAATTTGCGTCCAGGGTGGTGTGGAACCCCTTCGTGTTTGGTCTATGTTTTGTTCTCCAGTAAACTAGACCCTGTTTATGTTCAACTTTGGCTAGTTTGACCTAAGTCAAAATCTGGGAGCACTTTGATGTGATTTTGGATATGTTTTCCATATTTTGAATGATGGGTTTTGATATTTGGCTTTGTATTTGGTTGTCGAATGTTTGTACATCAACGACTAGGGGTAATTTGTTGGTTTTGCATACGTGGGCTATAGGTTCTAACCTATATGCGATCCATGTGCCGTTTTGGTTTCCGGACTTGATGTTAATAGCGATTGCGATTGTTTATTATTGTAGGTACCCTTGGGTGGATTCCGAAGCGACGGAGCGTGGCGTCACCGACTTCGGCAATCGAGGATCAATGTGAGTGGATCTATATCTACGAGGGAAGTCGGGTGGATGGCGTATAGCACCCCCGCAAAGTTTTCGTGGAAACCGATTTGTAGCATATGTTTAAGAAAACCTAGAGTAGCAACTAGGGTTAGAATTAAAAGATAGCTATAGAAATCATATTAGGAACTAAGGATAGTTAGAAGTGATATGATACGACTAATATGTGATGACGGGATTTGAGGATGATATTGGATGATATTGCCGTTTAGGGTACTATAGGACTAGATAGTCGACGTAGATATGTCATCCGAGCCATACCTATTTCCAAACTGAAGAATCGCATGCATCTTTTAAACAGATACCCTGATGGACGTTACGGATTTTCAAATGATATCTTTTCTTTAAAAACACCGTAGCCCCCACTTTCAAAACTATGATTCGCATCTTTAAAAAACTGTTTGTATGGTTCTGGTGTGTATGTTAGATTAGATACTTATGCTTATAGTAAAGGTAGAATGTATTTGTAAAATTGACTTGATGAGGGATATAAATGCGATGAAAAGGATATATGACGCGATATGATGATTTGGTTATATGTTGATATACGGATGCGAGTCGATTGAGATGATTTATACCCTGCCTGTCCCCTGATATAAGATTATTGCGGATGTGACCTGGGACATAGGTATATAGAGATATTTATATGTGTTGTGAATCGTGAGTGTTAGCCGTACGTAACGTTAGGTCCGTACCCTCCTCGTCTTATAGGTTGATAGGATCCCTGATAGCTTAATGTCGCCGTACGATGATTTTCCGTGCGTGATGAGTTTGACTTGATGATTGATCCTTACCCTTGACTAGAGGTTGCCGTACGATGGATTATACCGTACGCGATGTTGTTAGGCTGGATGCCAATTGATAGATTCATCGACTCGGTCTAGTAGACACATATACCCTATAGCTTTTAGCTGATGATTTACCTTAGGCAGCATTCATGTTATTCGTATTGCAATACCATACCTGTACTAGCACACTTGCACCATTATCGATGATGCGTATGTTACACGTACACAGATTGTAGGCTCACACACTTCATCATCGATGATTGCCTTGTCACTACACAGTAGGATTGCTGCATTATGATATGACTCTTTGCATAACATACTTGCGCACATACATATTGTACACCATACTTGCGCACATACATATTGTACACCATACTTGCGCACATACATATTGTACACCATTTGCGTACATACATATTGTACACCATACTTGCGCACATACATATCGTACACCATACTTGCGCACATACATATTGTACACCATACTTGCGTACATACATATTGTACGTCCATACTTGCGTACATACACATTGTACGTCCATACTTGCGTACATACACATTGTACGTCCATACTTGCGTATATACACATATGCACCTTTATACGGTATTGCATTCGATTTTGGAGATTTGGGAACCACATGATATATTTTAAAACCGGATTCATTTAAAAGTGTGGTTTTCCCTCGATATGTGCATATTACGGTTCCATGTTGCATGATATATGGATATGCTTACATTCTGTTATATATCACATACATCATGCTTTTTGATTACACGCATTGAGATATGTTGTTTTCATGAGATTTCTGGATTTGAGAACCATGGCTATTTCAAATGAAAGCATGTACTATTTTAAAAACCCGGTTTCTCTTGATATGATATTTCAGTGCGTCCACCATGCGTTTTCTCGGTTCTTAGATGTATGACATGTGAAACCCGATTCGAGGAGTGGTAGGCACCGTCTGCGGGTACATGGTGGACCCGGTGAGGTACCCCGGGGTGAGAAGACTCGTTTTGTTAGACGGTAAGCCTGGCAGGGGAGCACTACCTACCGGTGATAGTATTTGGACCCATCGGTTATCCAGAGGATACCGACCGGAGTCATGAGATGGATATGAGGGCCGACCAGAGTAGGGGCGCCTGAGACGAGATATATGAGGGCCGATCTGAGGATGCGGCACCTGAGATATATGAGGATTTACGTATCGATGCTGGACATGGGTTTCATGATGTTTTCGGGTGTCAATGCTGGACACCCAGGTTCCATGATTTTGATGTGTCGTGAGGGACACCTACTGATTTATATCCTCATACTTTCATGCATATGCTTTTATGATATTTACATGCATGATGTTGTGTCATTGGTTGACACGTGGACGAGATCTATATGCATAGATACATTGATTATATGGGTGGACGAGATCCACATGCATACCTACATTGATTATATGGGTGGACGAGATCCACATGCATACATACATTGATTATATTGTTGGACGATATCCACATACAGATAGACCTTGAGTATATGATTGGCACATATGTAGTTACGGTCACTCTAGATATTATAGTATTACCTTTATGATATAGTTGACCTAGGAGTCGTTATTTATTTGATTTCTGCTTGTAGATGATTTTCTACTCACGAGTTGGCAACTCACCCCCGTTGTGCCACAGTTCTTGCAGGTTGACCGCACGGATCAATAGCGGCATCGCTGGCACATAGCTTCATTTGGATGTTTTGCATTGGTAGGTGGGGCATTTGTATCGTACCCACTCTTGTATTCATATTTCATATTGTATCTAGTCAACTCCATCAATCAAAATTAGTAAATTGTATAAGAAATGAGACTTAGTGAGATTGTGGTTGCGAGACTTAGTGCGATGGGTTTTCTTCTACTTGTGGTTTTGATGTTTTGCTTATTTCTTATTCTTTTGTGGTGATCTTCGCCGTTGGGCGTCGTATACTTATTTTAAATTTTGCGTGGTTGTGATATGCCGGTTGGCGAAGAGCTAGCTCCCGCTTAGGGATGCCATTATTTTTATCATGTATTGTGGTTTTGGATCAAAAAATATAAAGGAGGTGCTGCCCAAATTTTTAAAAGACGAAACATGTTTTCAAATTAGAAAATTTTACTTGCTTTATTTATGTCCCTTTTTCCATGCGTTTAAGAAAACTTGATTTCATTATACCTTTATTTCAAAACTTCACCTCTTTATTTTCTTAAAATGTTTTAGATTTCTGGGTTTCAGCTTACTTGAATTCCGTTACGCCTTTAGACGTTGCGTGATTCAAGTGCTGGTCACGAGCTAATATTTCGGGTCGTGACAAAGTTGGTATCAGAGTGTTAGGTTTAACCTTGGTTCGAGTCTATGTTTGACTATACGGAGTCTAGGGTGGGTATGTATTTCGGAACCTAGGCTTGACCTTACGGAACTTAGACTTGAACGGGGGGGGGTATTAGACCCGAACTTTCATTTCATAGGCTGACCCTGATTGATGGAGTAGGTAGCTTGAGTAGAGTGACGTACCGTACGTATGTTCCGCGGCATATTTACGATATGATACTCCACTTAAGAAACCTTAGGATGTACATATTTTGAGATCTATGATTCTCTTCGTACCCATGATTATACATCCATTTGAGATCCTTGATTCTATTCGTTTCCATGATCATACTCTCATTGATGCTGTTCCTTCTTATGATCATGTATCCATTCTGGATCTGTCGTTTCCTTCCATGCCCTTGATTTGTTTTTGTCGATACACGATTGAGGTTCCTGTCACCATAGTTTGAGTGCATTTTGAGCTGCTGCTAGTGATGCGGTCAGGGCAAGCTTGTCTGGTACGAGGACTGACCATTGTGGTTTCTGGTGACATGAGAACGTCTCGAGTTAGTATTTATGTTGTGACCTCTTGAGTGAGGCGAGTGTTTGGTTTTGCACCGGATGATCGGGCCATTGACGGAGGCTGCCAGTTGTGAGAAGACTATTGACGTACAACATACCTCAGAGATTATGATATCGTCTACCGTGCAGATAGATGACCCAGCGGTTGCTGAGATTGATCGGATGTCGTTTCCAGACTTTACGGGCTGAGATCGCTGGAGCTTCCAGGCAGAGATGCGACGGATGAGAGCTAGTCTATCTTGAGTGAGAGACAGAGGTGATTCGTTAGATTGATGCGCCGACGCAGACCCAGTTGAGTTAAAGATTTCCAGTATGGAGAGTCTTACTCAGATCTAGGGTATACCGATCCAGAGATGACCGTTGATGTATCGTCTTTCCTGGAGGATTGAGGCATTGTTTAGCATGTGGACGAAGGGTATTCACATGTCGGCTAGGCAAAACTAAAAGGTTAGAGCGAGTGTCAGAAACCCATTTTACCCAAGTTTAAAGTGTTCAGAGGAACATGCAAGTGATTCTATGGACCCACTAGAAGAATGAAACCCTAACTCGACATGATGACCATGGAACCGCTTTCGAACCATAGGGTTTGCGGCAGTTTATCGGTGCCATCAGTGAGGCTTGGGTTTGCCCTTCTACGGCTGGTCCAGAGGTACTGTGGTATGTACTAGATACTTTTAGACTGTGCTCAGATGTTGAGCCTTCGGGAATTATAGGACTTTGATGACTCGATCGAAAAGTTTGACGTCGTCCAGATATCATGTGATAAGAGACCAGTAAGCTGACTAGCTTCAGATAGAAGACCTCACCCAGATGTGTTGTGAGTTGATCGAGAACGGACGAGTATTGAGTATTCCTCCGATGGTTGGGACGAGTTCCCGAGGACGTGTTCGGCCAGATATCTTCTACAGAGTGATGAAGATGCCGAGTTCGTAACTTCGAGTTCGTGTGAGAGACTCCGGATTGACTGTAGCCGAGAACATTTGCAGTATGCAGATAGCGTGATGTGACATCGAAGTGGACGATGATACAGACGAGTGGGACCATAGGTTCGCGCGAGATGCTGATGAGCTGTTGCTACTCCCCGTCGAGATTAGAGACCTGATATGTCTACAGAGACGTTGGGATGCGACCAATTACCAAGAAAATGTTGTGCTGAAAACGCAGATGTCCAGAAAACGAGAACAGATTATGTAAGAGTACCAGCCTCCATACTGTTCGGCATAGGCAAGATCAGGAGAGACCTTGAGCAGGATTCCTTTCAGGACACTGCTGCTATAAGATTTGCACCCAGGATCAGATGTGTAAAGTGTATTCAGAGAACCAGAGGCCGACACTAGTGACATACTGCTTTATGAGTGGTCGTGATGATTGACCGAGAGATGACCAGAGAAGTGCGGGGACGGAATCGTCCCCGTCAGCACACCTGACTGGGCCGATGAGCCGATGGATTGCGAGATTGGTAATCCGAAGAGAAAATGAGGACCCAGAGACATAGGACACCAGACCGTGAGCAGGAGGCAAGTGGATGTTCTTGCTCCGCCAATTTTAGGCGCACCAGTACATTTTTCACATTGTAGGAGGTGTACCTCAATGTCATTTGTTGCAATTTGCGTTTGCGATCCGAGTATCACGCTTATATCGCTTGGATTTGAGTTTTGATGATTGAGTTTCATGATATTTTTTTCATGCACCATGGTTGCACCTACTGGGTATTTACATTTTGCGCATAGTTATCGTACTTGATATATATGTTAGTTGTATGTATGCCCTAGAGGCCAGTATTGTACAGATGATGTATATTATATTGGATGCTTGGACATATATAGAGATGACTTTCTTGCTCGATATGATAGTATGCTATCTGGTTGCTCTTTATCTTAACATGTACACTTGTCTCTTTAAACTGTCTTAAAGTTACATGTTGGTAAAGCTCTTAGGATGTGTACTTGACTACCTGGACTATGATGCAGATCATACTAGTGGGGACATGGTAGTCCATAGGTATATCCTTCAAGGTCCCTAGTCATGGGTGTATCGAGACGGGGCATCGATATACCAGTGTAGACTAGCGTATACGCTTCTCAACCCATGAGATGGGCGATGGATGATCCCATATCCATTGGTGTTTGACATCAGAGATGGTATACGGGTGCTCAGTGGAGACTGGGTACACTGGACGGACTCGCCGAGAACTCCCAGATGGTATTATACCTCACGTCAGATGGCAGTTCTCAGGTGACACTTGTACAGGTTAGTCTGTAGACCCGAGATCGTCATAGAGTCTTGTGTGATTCCCACTGTGCTTTGATCTCCACCTTACCACGTTCATGAGGGCGTGCAAAACGGTGGTCTTTGGGTACAGTCCTGAGTCACATGGAGGCAATGAGCGATAGGAGGGGTTTCGTCTCTCCCGGTATTGGGGGTTGATGTTGCGCTGTGCCCGATTGGCCGTAACAGGGAAGTCCCTGGCCAGGGCTGATCAGAGATTTGCTGGTAAGTGTTACCAGTAGTTTCTCGACCCGTTATGAGCCTCACATCGGCATGACTTATCGGTTATTGGGGTCTGACGTTTACCACCCTTAGACTTGATATGCGACATATCAGACGAACAGACCGGACTGTACGGTAAGTGTTACTTGTTGGATTCACAGGAGTGTGAGCGGGCTGGCTCGTCGATCTTCTGATCACTCAATACCCGGATGGCCGTTATGTTTAGCAGACCGCTTGCGGCTTGTGGGTGCTTGATATGATCATCATCTGCTGCCGGCGTATTGACGAGTCTTTAGAGTCCTACACAGAGGTTTCCTGGCTCAAGCGAAACGAAATAGGAGCGCATATGAGATATGTGCAGGACCGAGAATAATGCGTGTATGTGATACCGTATTTCATTCTCGCGATGAATGTATCGATTGGTTATATGCGATATAACCTAGATATCGAATCAAGGATTGATTCGATAAGCCGATACATAGGATACTAGTCGGTTATATGCGATATGACCGGATCGTTAAATCAAGTGTTGATTTAATGATTTAATGTATAATTATATATTTGATATATTACTTTGCATTAACTAGTATTGGTTCACTTTAAATGGATTTTCTCATTTGGATGTGCAAGTTGTATATGTGATATACTTTTGTGCACATGATTGTATCATGTTTGATGATACTTTCTTATTTGGTTAAGTGTAAAGAATTAAACCATGGTTAAGTTGATGATTAGGGTTTTTCTTATTCCTTTATTTATTTGTTTATTCATTTTTGATAGATAAACATGAATGGTGGCTTTGTTTGTTTTTAGTTGAAGATTCATGAAGCTTTGACTTAGTCACCATTCTTGTCTCGTGCTTAACCCTAACCATTTGAACTAACCCTAGTTTATTCTCTACACTTAACTATGGTTGAGAATATGATAAGAATGAATTCTTTTTCAATTATTCTTTAACACTTATCATATTCTATCTTCTTCATCATCTTCTTCTTCAAGAAAAAGCTTGCCACCATTAATGGCATCTTGAGCAAAAGTATGAGAAATCCAATTCTAAAGTGAACCCACCTCCTATTTCTTCACCCTCTACCTCTTGCCAAGTAGTATAGTGTGTTTTCTTCACAAGTTTCACAACTTGGTGAAGTTGGAGCTTGATCTTGTGTAATCTCGATGTAGATCATCTTCGGCATCGTAGCCGACGACTAGTCCGTTCATTTCTCCGATGAAGCCGATGCTAGAGTCCGAGATCCGACTTGGACAGCGAGAGGACGTCTACGTGGAGCTAAGGAAGTGGAGAACCGGATCTACAAAGGTTGTAGCTTCTTACTTTTAGTTAAGATGTTAACTAGTTTCACTTTTCGCCTAAAATTCTAGTTAACGATCCGTATTAGAGTTTCTCGGCACTTGTAAAATTTGAAATTGGCATGGTTGATGCCTTGTGAGACCTCTAGAGAGTGCCTAGGAACCCCTACAGTGGTATCAGAGCCTAGCTAGAACCTTAGGAGAAGTGTAGACGACGTTTGAAACCCGATCGAACCGAAACCCTAAAAACCAAATTGCTCTCTGGACTTTTTCCAAAAACTGGGTTTTTTCCAGATTAAAAATGCTTAAAAAATTCAGCAGGGAATTATAAGAATTACGGTGCAAAATTTGACCAATGATACCTCAAACATGCGGCGGAACCGCGGCAGAAGCCTAGCTTATGCGGCGGTTCCACGGCTCTCTGGTGACGTCAGCCCTCCATATTTGCACAGTAATTCCTCTTTCACAGTGCTGAGTTTTATGGGAATTTTTAATATTTATTCTAGAGTTGAATTTTCTGGGGTTATTTTGGGGATTCGATGATTCGATCGGATTATCAGATTTTGTCTATGTGGATTCCGGATAACTTTAGAATATGTTAAAAAGTTCGACCGGATATAAATACCCAACTATTCCCCTGCCGGAAAAATTTCCAAGTGTTGGATTTTTTTTATGGTTTAAGGACGTTCTGAGTAGTGCAAGTAACGCGATGGTCCCTCTAGAAGACAACAAACCTTAACTCGATTATGTGACCGTCTTGAACTGCCCTTTGAACCTTAGGGTTTGGGGCAGTACGGCGTGCCACATGTGAGGCGTTGGCTTGACCCTTCTACGGCTGGACCGTTGGTACTGAGGCATGAAGTGAACGTCTTTGAACTTATTTCATGTGTAGAACGGTTTCGGGAAAACTTGGGTGTTCGAATGTTCGATCGGAAAGTTTAATATTTTCTATTTATCCGGAATGGGATACAATAATTGGAATTCACAAACAGTTATGAGATAGCTGAATGAATGTTATAAATCTAGCGGTTTAGTTTCACTTGATATTGAAAAGAGTTTTCGATAATGGGACTAAAATGCGGGGTTTATAATTATTAGGCATGTGATGTCTAAGTATTTCATTTGATTAGGCATGCGATGTCTAAAGAGGTTGCGGATTCCAACTGTTGTAGTTTTACACTTTCTTTTCTGTGACCGTAAGTGTAATATGTGATATCGCCGGTTCCGTTGCTATATGTCAACGATAATTGGGATGCGCATATTTACTTACGTTGATGACATGTGATGTTATGTGTTGCTGGATATGTTATATTGGATTGTCGTGTTTGAATAGCCGGGGGTTTTTATGTGAGATGAGTATTTTTCATTTTCATTCATGTAAAAACTTGTATGTAATATTCTTTTATTGGGGCACTTCCAGGTTGCGGAAGATGTCACCCTTTGTATATTATTTACTTTTCTGCACTAGGATAGACCCAAGGAGGGGAGCACAGGTAACCGGGTTCTAGGGTCCAGTGGGAGACCATCTCGAGGAGTCGAGTCCAGGTCTCCTAACTCTAGAATTGGTAGGGTTGCTTGCCGATCTCGTAGGGGTCTAGGGGTGTGGGTTTGGCTATTCATCACGACCGTGGAATCCGTGTTTTATACTGGCTCGTATTGAAAACACGGACGTCCTAGTATATCCAATGTTTCATATGTTTCTTCTGCTGCGATATCTGTGATGTGATCATGTGATGTTCTCTGATAGATACAGTATATAGTATATATGATATATTATATAGACGTTACTTATGTTTTGCACCCGCACTAGCCCTGCCCTGCTCTGTCGTTAGTTACCTAACCTAACGGTGCACGAGGGGACATCCAGGCGAATGCGGATGGCATAAGTGTACGTCGTATTTATCTGTGATGTTTAGGTGAATTAAATGATGGGACTTCATTAATGTGATTAATGAAAGAAAAGAAACCTATGATGTTGTAGAATCAAATTTTAAACAAAACAGGTAGCTACAGTTCTTGCTTTGCATAGCGGTATATATGATATACCCTGCACCTTATTCGATGAGGAAAGGACCGAGATCCCTTCACCGGGAGTGACTCCATTAGCAATAACTGGCAGATGCTACACACTCGGTTTTCTTTTGATTGTTTTTGGAGTTTTGCTTTGCACAGCGATATATATGATATATCCCGCACCTCATTCGACGAGGAAAGGGCCGACGATCCCTTCACCGGGAGTGACCCCTTTAGCAAAACTAGAAAAGGCTCAAAATCACTCCATTTCAAAACATCACTCTATTCTACAACGATATCAAGTTCATTACGCTTATGGTTTTTCTGAAAAACCTGCGTAGCCCTCCGTCATTTCAGATAAGTACTACTTAGTATTCATGCTGCGGTAGTTTGGCCTCTGTCAAGGCGTAGTGTATGGTAGCTAACTAGTGCTTATCTGCCAGCATATGATGCGATTGGATTAGGGTATTCGTACGGCGTAGTTTGGCCTCCGTCAAGGGTCATACGGGTGGGTTTAATTCAATCAAGAAATGACGGGTTGAACTTGACTAGCGCCCTGTGGGTAGTTTGGCCTCCGTCAAGGTCATAGGACGCTAGGGGCAAAAGAATTATCGGGAATTTCAAATGTTGAAATTTGCAATGAGATTGCATACCTTCTATGAGATAGTTGGATCCCGATACCCACTGCGAGTAAGAGTTACTCCTGGGAGAGTTTTATAAATTACAATTAGCCGATCAAGTAGGTGTCTAGAAAGGTGTCAACGGGGTTACGCCTCTGGGAAAACAAGGTTTACTTTAATTAGGTCCGTGCGAAAGCACGGGGAACCTCCCTCAAAGTACCGACACTGGCCTGGCTGAAAGATTGGCGAAGTTGTAGGGTGTAATTAATCCCGGCTAGTCTTTCCTTTTAAGGTTTGAAGGAAGATTTGATAAAAACCAGTGGGAGCCATCCTGATTAGATAAGATAATAACCAATCTGATCTTGCAAGAGCATACGCTAAAGTGTTTTCTTCTCTCTCTCTCCAGGTAGCGACCATTTCATGCCCTAATAAAGATAATAATATGGATGTATTGACTGAACCCGCATGTTATACTGTGCAGGGGAACGTTGGACCCGTTCTTTCTTATAAGAGTTATAAGACTAAACAGGAATCAGGAGAATATCTGGATTCTCACACTGCCCAAACGGAGAACATGCATGTTGATGCATCATCTTCGGGTGTGTTTGTCATTGAGATCTGTTTCTCAGTTCACCCTACGTCCTGGGTATTAGATACCGGATCAGGATCCCACATATGTAAAATGTTACATGGGCTACGGAAAGGTAGAGAACTGGGAAAAGGTGATCATTCCGTTCAAGTAGGGAATGGGGCAAATGTTGCAGCCAAAGCAGTTGGCGAATATCACCTAGTATTACCAAGTGGTGATACACTGATTCTAAATGAATGCTATTATATACCGAACATGATGTGCAATATTATATCAGTTTCTTTATTAAGTAAAGAAGGATATAATTTTGTAGTAAAGGATAATGTTATGAACATATTCCTAAATCAAAAGTTGATTGCATCAGGCTCGTTATATAATGGCATATTCATTCTCAATCAAAATACAGTCCTCAATTTACAAACACACACAAGAGAAAAAGTCCAGAAATGAATGAATCTTTCTTATGGCATTGTAGACTTGGTCATATCAATGCGACACGACTAGCTAAGTTACATAAAGATGGATATTTGAAACCGTTCGAATTATCATCTTATGACGCTTGCCATTCATGTCTCAAAGGAAAAATGACCAAAACTCCGTTTAGTGGACACGGAGAAAGAGTTACGGAACTCTTGGGACTGGTGCATAGCGATGTATGCGGTCCCATGTCTACACATAGCAGGGATGGTTCTTCATACTTCATTACATTCACCGACGATATCTTTAGGTTCGGGTATGTGTTCCTGATGAAACACAAATCAGAAGCTTTTGAGAAATTCAGAGAATATAAAAACGAAGTAGAGAACCAAACGGGCAAAAGTATTAAGATTCTTCGATCTAATCGAGGAGGAGAATACTTAAGCAATGAATTCAGAGATTATCTAAAAGAGAATGGGATTCTCTCTCTGCTTACTCCTCCTTATACACCACAGCATAACGGTGTATCGGAGCGGAGAAACCGCACCCTATTAGATATGGTGCGCTCTATGATGAGTGCAGCTGAGTTACCTATTTCCTTATGGGGATATGCACTGGAGACTGCTGCATACCTATTGAATAGAGTTCCAACCAAATCAGTGCCTACCACTCCATATGAGATATGGAATGGTAAGAGACCATGTCTTAATTTTATTCAGATATGGGGTTGTCCGGCCTATGTTAAAACACAAAATCCGGACAAGCTCGAGGCAAGGTCTGTTTTATGTAAGTTTATTGGATATCCCAAACATTCGCGAGGGTATATCTTCTACCACTCCGAGGAACAAAAAGTGTTTGTTTCTCGACATGCCACTTTCTTAGAAAAGAGTTTTCTTATGAAACAGAAAAGTGGCATAGAGGTAGAACTAGAAGAGGTTCCAGCGACACAAACTAAAACAGAAGACTCGGTAGAACCAGAGGATTCAGTAGTACCCGACGAACCCCAGCCTCTCCGCCGATCTAGTAGGGTTTCTCGTCCACCTGAGAGATACTACGGTTTTCTCATTGACGGTGGAAGTGAGGATTGCATCATAGAGGATGATGACCCAACTAGTTTCGAGCAGGCCATCACGAGTAAAGACTCAGTGAAATGGCTGGATGCAATGCGGTCTGAGATGGAATCCATGTACACCAACAAAGTATGAACTTTGGAAGTTGCTCCTGAAGGGGTAAAACCCATTGGGAGCAAGTGGATCTTCAAGAAAAAACTTGGTGTAGATGGGAAAGTGGAGACTTTCAAAGCTAGACTTGTTGCAAAGGGTTTTCGTCAAAGACCAGGTGTGGACTATGATGAAACCTTTTCTCCAGTGGCTATGCTTAAATCCATCCGGATCATGCTTGCCATCGCTGCATATCATGATTACGAAATCTGGCAAATGGATGTTAAGACCGCCTTTCTAAATGGTGATTTAGAAGAGTGCGTGTACATGACTCAGCCAGAGGGCTTCGTAGACAGTGGGAGCAGCGGGAAGGTGTGCAAGCTGCTTAAATCCATTTATGGATTAAAGCAAGCATCGCGGAGTTGGAACATCTGCTTTGACGTCGTTATCAAAGAGTTTGATTTCGTCAAAAACCCAGATGAACCTTGTATCTACAAGAAGGTAGCAGAGAGTAAGGTTGTCTTCCTCGTATTGTACGTAGACGACATACTCTTGATAGGAAATGATATTCCTATGCTGCAATCGGTCAAGCTCTTCTTATCACAAAGATTCTCAATGAAAGATCTTGGTGATGCCTCCTGCATATTGGGAATTAGGATCTATAGAGATAAATCCAAACGGATATTGGGATTGTCCCAATCCAGGTACATTGACACCATACTAAAGAGGTTTAGTATGGAAGAATCCAAGCGTGGGAACTTGCCCACGATCTCTGGAGTCACTCTCTCCAAAGAGATGTCTCCCAAGACTGATTTGGAGAGAGCTCGCATGCAAGGGATACCCTATGCTTCGGCTGTAGGCTCTATCATGTACGCGATGCTATGTACCAGACCCGATGTAGCATACTCACTAAGTGTAGTGAGCAGGTATCAAGCTGATCCTGGAGAGAGTCACTGGACAGCTGTGAAGAGCATTCTCAAGTACTTACGAAGGACTAAAGAGATGCTCTTGGTGTATGGTAACGGAGAACTCCAAGTGGAGTCCTTTACCGATTCAAGCTTCCAGAGTGATAAGGACGACTCTAAGTCGCAGTCGGGATTTGTCTTTACCCTTTACGGAGGGGCGGTTAGCTGGCAGAGTTCCAAGCAGGAAACCGTGGCAGACTCGACGATGGAGGCTGAATACATCGCTGCCAACGATGCCGCCAAAGAGGCTGTCTGGATCAAGAAGTTCATTACTGAACTTGGGGTGGTTCCATCCATTGAGCATCCAATACCTTTGTATTGCGATAACAATGGAGCGGTGGCTTTGGCCAAGGAACCTAGGTCCCATCAGCGATCCAGGCATATTCTGAGGCGGTATCACCTGATCCGGGAGATAGTTGATCGCCGGGAGATCGAGGTCAGGAGGGTTGACACGAAGAACAACACGGCGGATCCACTCACGAAGGCCATTCCCCAGATACAGTTTGAGAGACTCTTCGGGATGCTCGGTATGCGATACTACAGCAGCTGGCCCTAGTGCAAGTGGGAGATTGTTAGTTGTATGTATGCCCTAGATGCCAGTATTGTATAGATGATGTATATTATATTGGATGCTTGGACATATATAGAGATGACTTTCTTGCTCGATATGATAGTATGCTATCTGGTTGCTCTTTATCTTAACATGTACACTTGTCTCTTTAAACTGTCTTAAAGTTACATGTTGGTAAAGCCCTTAGGATGTGTACTTGACTACCTGGACTATGATGCAGATCATACTAGTGGGGACATGGTAGTCCATAGGTACATCCTTCAAGGTCCCTAGTCGTGGGTGTATCGAGACGGGGCATCGATATACCAGTGTAGACTAGCGTATACGCTTCTCGACCTATGAGATGGGCGATGGATGATCCCATATCCATTGGTGTTGACATCAGAGATGGTATACGGGTGCTCAGTGGAGACTGGGTACACTGGACGGACTCGCCGAGAACTCGCAGATGGTATTATACGTCACGTCAGATGGCAGTTCTTAGGTGACACTTGTATAGGTTAGTCTGTAGACCCGAGATCGTCATAGAGTCTTGTGTGATTCCCACTGTGCTTTGATCTCCACCTTACCACGTCCATGAGGGCGTGCAAAACGGTGGTCTTTGGGTAAAGTCCCGAGTCATATGGAGGCAATGAGCGATAGGAGGGGTTTCGTCTCTCCCGGTATTGGGGGTTGATGTTGCACTTTGCTCGATTGGCCGTAACAGGGAAGTCCCTGGCCAGGGCTGATCAGAGATTTGCTGGTAAGTGTTACCACTAGTTTCTCGACCCGTTATGATCCTCACATCGGCATGACTTATCGGTTATTGGGGTCTGACGTTTACCACCCCTAGACTTGATATGCGACATATCAGACGAACAGACCGGACTGTACGGTAAGTGTTACTGGTTGGATTCACAGGAGTGTGAGCGGGCTGGCTCGTCGATCTTCTGATCGCTCAATACCCGGATGGCCGTTACGTTTAGCAGACCGCTTGCGGCTTGTGGGTGCTTGATATGATCATCATCTGCTGCCGGCGTATTGACGAGTCTTTAGAGTCCTACACGGAGGTTTCCTGGCTCAAGCGAAACGAAATAGGAGCGCATATGAGATATGTGCAGGACCGAGAATAATGCGTGTATGTGATACCGTATTTCATTCTCGCGATGAATGTATCGATTGGTTATATGCGATATTGTAAGGTTAGTATAGCACCCTATGAAGTGTTTTGAAGCATCACATGACCCAAAGTTATAATTTTTAAGGTGCTAAACTAACATGCAATGGGATCGATCCTAGAAAATTAGGGTTATGAAACTTTAAGCTAGTAAAGTTAAGGGTTTGAAGGCTACATGTAGGGTTCCTAGGCACCCCAATGAGGTCTCACAAGGCATGGAACATGCCAAATTAAAATTTTAACGGTGCCGAGAGACCCGACTACGGATCGATAACTAGATGTCTAGGCGAAAAAGAACTAGTTAACAAATTAACTAATGAGAATACGGAAATACAACCTTTGTAGATCCGGTGCTCCACCTCCATAGCTCCGCAATGAAGTCGTCTCCGCTGTCCAAAAGGAATCCGGGCTCTAGCGTCGTCTTCGTCGGAGAATGGGCGGGCTAGGTCGCGATGTCCAAGCCGAAGATGATCTACGTCGAGGCATCGATGAATCAAGCTCCACCTACACCAAGTCATGAAACTTGTGAAGGAAACACACTCTACTACTTGGCAAGAGGTAGAGGATGAAGAAATAGGAAGTGGGTAGACTTTATAATTGGATTTCTCACTTATATCATCAAGTTGCCATTGATGGTCAAGCTTTTCTTCACTTGAAAAATGAAGAAGAAGAAGAATGTTATTATGATAAGAAGAATAAAAATGAGAAAAGAAATTCATTCTTATCATAATGAAACCATAGTTAGGTGTAGAGAATCAATCATGGTTAAATGGGATGGTTAGGGTTAAGCATGAGACAAAATGGTTGCTAAAGACAAAGTCTTCATGAAGCTTCATGAACAAAACAAAAGAAGCCACCATTTTCTCATTTGCTTTTCATTTTCCAAAATGAATAAATGAATAAATAAATAGATATGAAAATGTAAACCCTAACCATTACATAACCATGGTTTAAACTTTACACAAAACACAAGTTAGCATGCATCATCAAACATGATACATACAAGTGCACAAAGGTATATCGCATATACAATGCGCACAACCGAGTGAGAAAATCCATCTAAAGTGAACCGATACTAGTTAATGCAAAGTAATATATCAAATATATAATTATGCATTAAATCATTAAATCAACTCTTGATTTAACGATCCGGTCATATCGCATATAACCGGCTAGTATCCAATGTATCGACTTATCGAATCAATCCTTGATTCGATAATTAGGTTATATCGCATACAACCATTTGACACATTGATCGCGAGAATGAAATACGGTATCACATACATGCATTACTCTCGGTCCCGCACATATCTCATATGCGCTCCTATTTCGTTTCGCTTGAGCCAGGAAACCTCTGTGTAGGACTCTAAAGACTCGTCAATACGCCGGCAGCAGATGATGATCATATCAAACACCCACAAGCCGCAAGCGGTCTGCTAAACGTAACGGCCACCCGGGTATTGAGCGATCTGAAGATCGACGAGCAAGCCCGCTCACACTCCAGTGAATCCGACCAGTAACACTACCGTACAGTCCGGTCTGATCGTCTGATATGTCGCATATCTCGCCTAGGGGTGGTAAACGTCAGACCCCAATAGCTCGATAAGTCGTGTCGATATGAGGTCTATAACAATTCGAGAAACTACTGGTAACACTTACTAGTAAATCTCAGCAACCCTGGCCAGGGATTTCCTGTTATAGCCAATCGAACACAGCGCAACATCAACCCCTTATACCGGGAGAGACGAATCCCCTCCTATCGCTCATTGCCTCCATGTGACTCGGGACTGTACCCAAAAACCACCATTTTGCACGCCCTCTTGGACGTGGTAAGATGGAAATCAAAGCACAGTGGGAACCACACAAGACTCTATGACGATCTCGGGTCAACAGACTACTCTGTACCAGTGTCACCAGAGAACTGCCATCTGACGTGAGGTATAATACCATCTGGGAGTTCTCGGCGAGTCCGTCCAGTGTACCCAGTCTCCACTGAGCACCCGTATATCATCTCTGATGTCAAACACCATTGGATATGGGATCATCCATCGCCCATCTGTATGGGTCGAGAAGGTATACGCTAGTCTACTCTGGTATATCGATGCCCCGTCTCGATATACCCTCGACTAGGGACTTTGAAGGATGTACTTATAGACTGTCTGTCCCCACTAGTATGATCTGCATCATAGTCCAGGTAGTCAAGTACACATCCTTAGGGCTTTACCAACATGTAACAGAGAGACAATCGGTATACACGTTAAGGTAAAGGGCAACCAGATAGCATACTATCATGTCGAGCAAGAAAGTCCTCCCTATATATGTCCCAGCATCCACTACAATATACATCCTATGTATAGTAATGGCCTCTAGGGCATACATATAACTAACAATCTCCCACTTGCACTAGGGCCATCTGTAGCAGTGGTTGTAGTATCTCATACTCAACCATCCCATAAAAGTCTCTCTCTGGGAACAGGCCTTTGTGAGTGGATCCGCTGTGTTGTCCTCTGAGTCTACTCTCCAAACCTCGATCACCCTAGAGATCAACCATCTCCATGATCAAGTGATACTGCCTAAGAATATGTCTGGATCACTGATGGGACCGGCGTTCCTTGGCATAAGCCACAACTCCATTGTCTCACAATGGTAGGAACATAGTTCATCTCATGGACCAATATACACCCAAACAGCCTCTTTGGTAGCATCTTAAGTAGCGATGTATCATGCCTTTATCGTCTAGTATGTCACGGTATCTAGCTTGGAACTCTTCCAACATACCGTCCCTTTACTGAGGGTAAAGATAAAGCCTGCGACTGACATTCAGTCGTCTTTATCACCCTGGAACACTTCCAGTGATTCTCCCCAGGATCGATTGATACCATCTCACTACAACTAGTGAGAATCCTAACATCCAATTAAATCTATCTCATAGATCCAAAATCCAGGATTTAGTAGGTATCACTTTGATCCTATATGGAGAATTCTAGTGATAAGCGGAGATTGACCGAGCGTAGCATAGGAAACTCCTTCCCAATCAAGAGTATGTCATCCACGTACTCTACGAGGATCGTCACCATACTCCCTACTACCTTCTTGTTTATACAAGGTTCATCTACCATTTTGATGATGTCAACTTCTTTGACTATTACATCAAAACAGACGTTCCAACTCCACGATGCCTTCTTTATCCTATAAAGCATCTTGCACTCGTTTCCGCTGCTCCCACTGTCTACGAAGCCCTCTGGCTGTGTACTTACAGACGCACTCTTCTAAATCATCATTTAGAAAAGCAGTCATGGCACCCAACCGCCAGATATCGTAGTTATGGTATATAGCCGTGGCAAGTAGGATCTGGATGGACTTAAGCATAGCTACTTGAAAAAGGTTTCATCATTATCCATACCTGGTCAATGATGCACACTTTTAACAAGTCTAGCTTTGAAAGTCTCAACTTTTCCATTTACACCAAGTAATCTTCTCAAGATATACTTGCTCCTGATGGGGATTTAACCCTTCAGATATAGCAACCAAAGTCCATACTTTGTTGGTGTATAAGGATTCCATCTCAGATCACTAAGCATCCAGCCATTCTTACAGAGTCTTACTCCTGACGGCCAGCTCGAAACTAGTTGGGTCATCATCTCATGATGTAATCCTCGCTCCCACTGTCATAGAGAAACCGAAGTATCTCTCAGGTGGGTGAGGAACCCTACTAGATCGGCGGAGAGGCTGAGGTTCATTGGAATCTACTGAATCCTTTGGTTCACCAAATCATCTGCTGTAGTTTGTATAGCTGGAACCTTTCCAGTTCTACATTACAGATCTTGCCTCGAGCTTGTCCAGATTTTGCTTTTAGACATAGGCCGGACAACCCCAAATCTTAACTATCTTAAGACATGGGCTCTTCCCTTTCCATATCTCATATGGAATGGTAGGCAACTGATTTGATTGGAACCTAATTCAATAGGTATGCAACTTCATAAGTGCATGACCCCCAAGAAGGAAATAGGTAACTCAGTAATACTCATCATAGAGCACACCTTATCATATAGGGTGTGATTGCTCCGCCCCGATATACCATCGTGCTATGGTGTATTCGGAGGAGTAATGCTGAGAGAGAATCTCATTCTCCTTTAGAAAAGTCCAGGAATTCCGTGCACAAGTATTCTCCTCCTTGATCACATCAACGGACATAATACTTATACTCGTTTTGGTTCTCGACTTCTAACTTATATTCCGTGAATATCTCAAAAGGTTCGGACTTGTGTTTCAACAGGAACATATGTCTGAATCTTGAGAGATCATCAGAGAATGTAACGAAGTATAAAGAACCAGTCTTGGCATATGTAGACAGGGGACCTTACATACATCAACATGTATTATCCCAAGAGTTCATTAACTCTTTCTCTGTTTCCAATAAACGGAGCTATGGTCATCTTATCTTTGTGACATGACTGGCGAGTTTCATAAGATGTAAATTCAAACTAATTTAAATATACATCTTTATGTAACTCTAGCTAGTCGGGTCACATTGATCTGACCTAGTCTACAATACCTCAAGAAGGAATCGTTCAATTCTGAACTCTTCCTCTTGTGTGTGTTCCATATACTAAGAACTGTAGTTTGATTTAGAACATCAACGCTTTTAGATAACGTGCCTGAACCGATCAACTTTTGATATAGGAAATGTTCAAAACATTATCCATCAATACAAAATTATATCCTTTCTTTACTAATAAAGAGACTATATGATTTCGTATATCAGGTTCGGTATCTAATAACATTCGTTCAGAATCAATGTATTGGTAATACAGGGTGACAGTGACCAACAGACTTGGCTGCAACACTTGCCCCGTTTTCTGCCTCATGAAACTTATCACCCGTTCTTAGTTCTCTACCTTTCTGTAGCCCTATGTAACAGATTACATATCTGGGATCCTGATCTGGTATCACATACCCAGGACGTAAAGAATACTGAGAAACAGTTCTGTATAATGAACACACCCGAAGATGATGCATCAGCATGCACTCTCTTCATTTGGGCGGCACGGGAATTCTGGTAATCCCCAATTTCCTGCTCTGTCTTATAACAATTATAAGTTGGAGCGGGACCAACGTTCCCCAGCTCAGTATAACAAGCGGGTTCGGTCAGTATTCCGTATTATTATCTTGATTAAGGCGTGATATGGTCGCTACCTGGAGAGAGAGAGAAGAAAACACTCAGCGTGCGCTCTGTCAAGAATAGATTGGTTATTATTTTATCTAATCAGGATGGCTCCCACTGCTTTTTATCAAATCTTCCTTCAAACCCTAAAAAGAAAGACTAGCCGGGATTAATTACACACTACAAGTTCGCCAATCTTTCAGCCAGGCCAGTGTCGGTACTTTGAGGGAGGTCCCCCGTGCTTTCGCACGAACCTAATTAATGTAAACCTCGTTTTCCCAGAGGCATAACCCCGTTGACACCTTTCTAGACACCTACTTGATCGGCTAATTGTAATGTATAAAACTCTCCCAGGAGTAACACTTACTCGCAGCGGGTATCAGGATCCAACTATCTCATAGAAGGTATGCAATCTCATTGCAAATTTCAACACTTGAAATTCCCGATAATATTTTGCCCCTAGCGTCCTATGACCTTGACACAGGCCAACAAACCAAAGTCCGCTAGTCAAGTTCAACCCGTCATTTCCTGATTGAATTAAACCCACCCGCACGATCCTTGACGCAGGCCAACAAAGTCGCACGACTACCCTAATCCAATCACATCATATGCTTATGCAGATAAGCACCAGTTAGCTACCGCACACAACGCCTTGACGCAGGCCAACAAACGTAGCACGAATACTAACTACTATTTATCTGAAATGACGGAAGGCTACGACAGGTTTTTCTGAAAACCTATTGCGGAATGAACTTGATATCGTTGTAGGATCGAATGAATTTTGAAATGGAGTGTTTTTGAGGCTTTTCTAGTTTTGCTAAAGGAGTCACTCCCGGTGAAGGGATCGTCGGTCCTTTCCTCGTCGAATGAGGTGCGGGATATATCATATATATCACTGTGCAAAGCAAAAACTCTTAAGAGCAATCAAAAAACAAACCGAGTATGTAGCATCTGCCAGTTATTGCTAAAGGAGTCACTCCCGGTGAAGGGATCTCGGTCCTTTCCTCATCGAATAAGGTGCAGGATATATCATATATACCGCTGTGCAAAGCAAGAACTGTAGCTACCTGTTTTATTTTGAAATTCGATTCTACAACATCATTAGGTTTCTTTTATTTCATTAATCACATTAATGAAGTCCCATCATTTAAATTACCTAAACATCACAGATAAATACGACGTACACTTATGCCATCCGCATTCGCCTCGATGTCCCCTCGTGTACCGTTAGGTTAGGTAACTAACGGCAGAGCGGGGCAGGTCTAGCGCGGGTGTAAAACATAAGTAACGCCTATATAATATATCATATGTACTATATACTGTATCTATCACAGAACATCACATGATCACAACACAGATATCGCAGCAGAAGAATCATATGAAATATTGGATATACTAGGACGTCCGTGTTTTCAATACGAGCCAGTATAAAACACGGATTCCACGGTCGTGATGAATAGCCAAACCCACACCCCTAGACCCCTACGAGAGCGGCAAGCAACCCTACCAATTCTAGAGTTAGGAGACCCGGACTCGACTCCTCGAGTTGGTCTCCCACTGGACTCCAGAACCCGGTTACTTGTGCCCTCCTCCTTGGGCCTATCCTAGTGCGGAAAAGTAAATAATATACAAAAGGTGACAACTTTCGCAACCTGGAAGCGCCCCAATAAAAGAATATTACATACAAGTTTTTACATGAATGAAAATGAAAAACACTCATCTCACATAAAAACCCCGGCTATTCAAACACGACGATCCAATATAACATATCCAGCAACACATAACATCACATGTCATCAACGTAAGTAAACATGCGTATCCCAATTGTCGTTGACATATAGCAACGAAACTGGCGATATCACATATTACACTTACGGTCACAGAAAAGAAAGTATAAAACTACAACAGTTGGAATCCGCAACCTGCATAGACATCGCATGCCTAATCAAATGAATTCCTTAGACATCACATGCCTAACAATTATAAACCCCGCATTTTAGTCTCATTATCGAAAACACTTTTCAATATCAAGTCGGGCAATTCAACAAGATTCCCGACATCCTGATCGAATGCTCGTCGCAAATTTCAGTAGACGGCCGCACCCCCGATACCGTCGACGAAGTGCACCAAGGCGGAACACCGCTACCATGAGCACCCGAACGGATGCTTTCGGCGACGGGGTTCTCCTACAGTCACTTGGTCGGGGCTATGGGGTGAGGCTGTCTATTAAGTTTACCCGGCGAGTATCCGCGTACGCTACGTGATTGCTACGGACTTTTGATCGCATCAAAATTCCGTGGCAACTGATCAAATGAGACTAAAGTGCTATATTTATAACATTCATTCAGTTATCACATAACTACTTGTGAATTCCAATTATTGTATCCCATTCCAGATAAATAGAAAATGTTAAACTTTCCGATCGAACAATCGAACACCCAAGTTTTCCCGGAACAGCTCATCACATGAAACAAGTCTAACAACATTCAGTTCATGCCTCAGTACCAACGGTCCAGCCGTAGAAGGGTCAAGCCAACGCCTCACATGTGGCACGCCGTACTGCCCCAAACCCGAAGGTTCAAAGGGTAGTTCAAGACGGTCACATAATCGAGTTAAGGTTTGTTGTCTTCTAGAGGGACCATCGCATTACTTGCACTACTTAGAACGTCTTTAAACCTCGGAAAAATCCAACAGTTGGAAATTTCCCGACAGGGGAAAAATTGGGTATTTATATCCGGTCGAACTTTTTAACATATTCAAAAAAAATTATCCGGAACGACACATAGACAAAGTTTGACAATCCGATCGAATGTATGAACTCCCAATACGACCCAAAATACTCAACTCTTGATTTCAGATTAAAAATTCTCAGGAAAACCAGCACTGAAAAATAGGAGTTACTGTGCAAAATTCTATGGCAGATAAGACAAAAGGGCCGCGGAAGGGCCGCATTAGCACGCTAATGCCGCGGTTCCGCCGCACTTTAGAAAGATCATTAGTAACTTTTTGCACCGTAATTCTTAGAATTTCCTGCTGATTTTTCTGCATATTTTTAATTCTCAAAAATCCACGAATTTCAAAAATGTACAGAGAGCATTCTAAGGTTTGGGTTTCGGTTCGATCGGACTTCAAACTCCGTCAACGCATCGCCTAAGGCTCTAGCTAGGCTCTGATACCACTGTAGGGTTCCTAGGCACCCCAATGAGGTCTCACAAGGCATGGAACATGCCAAATTAAAATTTTAACGGTGCCGAGAGACCCGACTACGGATCGATAACTAGATGCCTAGGCGAAAAAGAACTAGTTAACAAATTAACTAATGAGAATACGGAAATACAATCTTTGTAGATCCGGTGCTCCACCTCCATAGCTCCGCAACGAAGTCGTCTCCGCTGTCCAAAAGGAATCCGGGCTCTAGCGTCGTCTTCGTCGGAGAATGGGCGGGCTAGGTCGTCGATGTTCAAGCCGAAGATGATCTACGTCGAGGCATCGATGAATCAAGCTCCACCTTCACCAAGTCATGAAACTTGTGAAGGAAACACACTCTACTACTTGGCAAGAGGTAGAGGATGAAGAAATAGGAAGTGGGTAGACTTTATAATTGGATTTCTCACTTATATCATCAAGTTGCCATTGATGGTCAAGCTTTTCTTCACTTGAAAAATGAAGAAGAAGAAGAATGTTATTATGATAAGAAGAATAAAAATGAGAAAAGAAATTCATTCTTATCATAATGAAACCATAGTTAGGTGTAGAGAATCAATCATGGTTAAATGGGATGGTTAGGGTTAAGCATGAGACAAAATGGTTGCTAAAGACAAAGTCTTCATGAAGCTTCATGAACAAAACAAAAGAAGCCACCATTTTCTCATTTGCTTTTCATTTTCCAAAATGAATAAATGAATAAATAAATAGATATGAAAATGTAAACCCTAACCATTACATAACCATGGTTTAAACTTTACACAAAACACAAGTTAGCATGCATCATCAAACATGATACATACAAGTGCACAAAGGTATATCGCATATACAATGCGCACAACCGAGTGAGAAAATCCATCTAAAGTGAACCGATACTAGTTAATGCAAAGTAATATATCAAATATATAATTATGCATTAAATCATTAAATCAACTCTTGATTTAACGATCCGGTCATATCGCATATAACCGGCTAGTATCCAATGTATCGACTTATCGAAACAATCCTTGATTCGATAATTAGGTTATATCGCATACAACCATTCGACACATTGATCGCGAGAATGAAATACGGTATCACATACACGCATTACTCTCGGTCCCGTACATATCTCATATGCGCTCCTATTTCGTTTCGCTTGAGCCAGGAAACCTCTGTGTAGGACTCTAAAGACTCGTCAATACGCCGGCAGCAGATGATGATCATATCAAACACCCACAAGCCGCAAGCGGTCTGCTAAACGTAACGGCCACCCGGGTATTGAGCGATCTGAAGATCGACGAGCAAGCCCGCTCACACTCCAGTGAATCCGACCAGTAACACTACCGTACAGTCCGGTCTGATCGTCTGATATGTCGCATATCTCGCCTAGGGGTGGTAAACGTCAGACCCCAATAGCTCGATAAGTCGTGTCGATATGAGGTCTATAACAATTCGAGAAACTACTGGTAACACTTACCATTAAATCTCAGCAACCCTGGCCAGGGATTTCCTGTTATAGCCAATCGAACACAGCGCAACATCAACCCCCTATACCGGGAGAGACGAATCCCCTCCTATCGCTCATTGCCTCCATGTGACTCGGGACTGTACCCAAAAACCACCGTTTTGCACGCCCTCTTGGACGTGGTAAGATGGAAATCAAAGCACAGTGGGAACCACACAAGACTCTATGACGATCTCGGGTCAACAGACTACTCTGTACCAGTGTCACCAGAGAACTGCCATCTGACGTGAGGTATAATACCATCTGGGAGTTCTCGGCGAGTCCGTCCAGTGTACCCAGTCTCCACTGAGCACCCGTATATCATCTCTGATGTCAAACACCAATGGATATGGGATCATCCATCGCCCATCTGTATGGGTCGAGAAGGTATACGCTAGTCTACTCTGGTATATCGATGCCCCGTCTCGATATACCCTCGACTAGGGACTTTGAAGGATGTACTTATAGACTGTCTGTCCCCACTAGTATGATCTGCATCATAGTCCAGGTAGTCAAGTACACATCCTAAGGGCTTTACCAACATGTAACAGAGAGACAATCGGTATACACGTTAAGGTAAAGGGCAACCAGATAGCATAGTATCATGTCGAGCAAGAAAGTCCTCCCTATATATGTCCCAGCATCTACTACAATATACATCCTATGTATAGTAATGGCCTCTAGGGCATACATATAACTAACACTACAACCTTTTTAGCTCCCCTTCGCTGGACTCCTTGGTCTCTAAGGTGTTGAACGAAGGTCCTTTTGATGTCCCCATGTGTCCACGACGATCCACCACGGAGATATCCGTCCAAGCTCGCAACTTCGACAAACCGAAGAGAACACTCAAAACAAAGCGGCTAAGCTTGTGTAGAATGATGTTGTGGTTAGGTTTCTCACTTCAAAAACCTATCATTGAATGGTATTTGATCACTAGAAAGAACTAGAGAGCAAAAGAGCAAGAGGAAGAAGATGGTGGCAACTTTTTGACAAGAGGTAAAAGATAACTCTTGTGAAGTAAAAGAAAAATATCAATATATATTTTATTCCTTCATGCTATGAACCATGGTTAAAGTGATGGAGACATTATTTAACTTTGGTTTCGAATGATAAAGAGAAGGATAACCTTAGGTTAGTGGTAGTTGAGCATGGTTAGGTCAAAGGAAGAATGTAGAAGCAAGAATGATTATCCTTTCCTTTTCATTTTCTTTTTAAATCCAAAATCAAATAATAATCCATAATATAATCCATGGTGTGAGTTTTATATTGCCACCATTTCCATATGCTAACAACCATGATGGATGAGTGTATGTATGTGTGCATGTATGCACATCTTCATGTGCATAAAACTAGCATGAAAGAAAGAAAGAAAAGCACACATGCATGCACACATCTATCATCTAAGAAAAGGTTTTAAGTGAGAAAACTAATGGTTAAATGATAAATCAACACTTGATTTATCAATCCGGTCATATCTCATATGACCCCACCAAAAGCAGTTCACCCGATCAATGTTCGGTATCATATACGCACATTTCAATCGGGTGTATGCGCATATCGCATATGCGCACCACAACGTTTCGCCTGGACTGGGTAACTCCTTTGTGGGACTCTAAGACTCGTCAATACGCCGGCAGAGGGTAATGATCATATCAAGTACCCTCAAGCCGCAAGAGGTCAGCTAAACGTAACGGCCGCCCGGGTATTGAGCGATCAGAAGACAACAAGCGAACCTGCTACAACTCCCGTCGATCCATCCGGCAACACTACCGTACAGTCCGGTCTCTTCGTCAGATATGCTGCATATCGAGCCTAGGGATGGTCACGTCGACCCCAATAAATCAATAAGTCGTGCCGGTGAATGGTCTATAACAGATCGAGAAACTACTGATAACACTTATCAGCAAATCTCAGCAGCCCTGGCCAGGGACTTGCTGTTATAACCAGTCGGGCACAGCACAGCATCAACTCCCAATACCGGGAGAGACGAAACCCCTCCTATCGCTCATCGTCTTCGTATGTCTCGGGACTGTACCCAACGGCCACCTGTTTGTACGACTCAGTAGAGCCATGGTAGGGTGGCAATCAAAGTACAGTGGAGAACACATAAGACTCCATGACGATCTAGGGTCTACAGACTAACCTGTACCAGTGTCACCTGAGAACTGCTATCCGACGATAGATATAATTCCATATAGGAGTTCTCGGTGAGTCCGTCCAGTGTACCCAGTCACCACTGAGCACCCGTATATGATCTTGATGTCAAACATCGATGAATGTGGGAACATTCATCGCCCATCGTATGGGTCTAGTATCATATACGCTAGTCTACTCTGGTATATCAATGCCCCGTCTCGATATACCTACGACTAGGGACGTTCCAGGATATGCTTATAGACTATAGATGTCCCACTAGTATGATCTCCATCATAATCAGAGTAGTCAAGCCGATATCCTCAGGGCTTTATCAGCATGTATGAATGAATAGAAGCATGATCAAATAAACATGTCAGATAAAGAAGAACCAGATAGCATACTATCATGTCGAGCAAGAATGAAAACTGAATATATATACATGTATAGATACATCCACTATCACATAATGGCCTCTAGGGCATACATATATCCAACAATCTCCCACTTGCACTAAGGCCAGTTATTGGCGTATCTCATACCCAACATCTCAAAAAGTCGCTCATGCTGTGGCTGAGGGAGGGCCTTGGTGAGTGGATCCGCGGCGTTGTTCTTTGTGTCTACTCTCTTAATCTCGATCTCGCGGCGATCTACAATCTCCCGGATCAAATGAGAGCGCCTCAGGATGTGTCTGGACCGCTGATGGGATCTGGGGTCCTTGGCTAACGCCATCGCCCCATTATTGTCACAATACAAAGGTATTGGATCAATAATGGTTGGAACTACTCCTAGCTCCGAGACGAACTTCTTCATCCAGACGGCTTCCTTGGCGGCATCATTTGCAGCAATGTACTCAGCTTCCATCGTAGAGTCTGCAACGGTATCCTGTTTGGAACTCTTCCAACTTACCGCCCCTCCATTGAGGGTAAATACAAACCCTGAGATAGATTTGCTGTCATCCTTATCGCTCTGGAAGCTCGAATCGGTAAAGGCCTCCATTTGGAGATCTGTATTACCATACACCAAGAACAATTCTTTAGTCCTTCGTAAGTACTTAAGAATGTTCTTCACAGCTGTCCAGTGGTTCTCCCCTGGGTTGGATTGATACCTGCTTACAACACTAAGTGCATAAGCTACATCTGGGCGTGTACATAACATCGCATACATTATAGACCCTACTGCCGAAGCATAAGGTATAATGCTCATGCGAGCTCTCTCTTCATCGGTCTTTGGACAAGAATCCTTGGAGAGAGTGACTCCATGGCAAGCGGGTAAGGCACCCTGCTTGGAGTCTTCCATACTAAACCTCTTTAGGATGGTGTTGATGTACCTGGTTTGGGACAATCCCAATAACTTTTTGGATCTATCCCTATAGATCCTTATGCCCAGGATGTATGTGGCATCACCCAGGTCCTTCATGGAGAACCTTTGTGATAAGAATGATTTGACCGACTGTAGCATAGGAATATCATTTCCTATCAGAAGAATGTCATCCACGTACAATACGAGGAATGTGACAGCTCTTCCTACAGCCTTCTTATAAACACAAGGTTCATCTGGATTTTTGATGAAATCAAACTCTTTGATAACATCATCGAAACAGATGTTCCAACTCCGAGATGCCTGCTTCAACCCATATATGGATTTAAGCAATCTACATGCTTTCTCGCTGCTCCCACTGTCAATGAAGCCCTCTGGCTGATCCATATAAACGCATTCTTCTAAATTTCCATTTAGAAATGCTGTTTTAACGTCCATCTGCCAGATTTCATAGTCGTAGTGAGCAGCAATAGCAAGTAGGATCCGAATGGATTTAAGCATGGCTACGGGCGAAAAAGTTTCGTCATAGTCCAAACCTGGTCTTTGACGAAAACCTTTCGCCACAAGTCTTGCCTTATAGGTCTCTACCTGCCCATCCACACCAATCTTTCTTTTAAAGATCTATTTGCACCCTACAGGTTTTACCCCAGGGGGTACAACGTCCAAAGTCCATACTTTGTTGGTGTACATAGACTCCATTTCGGATCTCATGGCATCCAGCCACTTCACAGAGTCACCACTCGTGATAGCCTGCTGAAAACTGGTAGGATCATCATCATCCATGATGCAATCTTCTCCGTTACCATCAATGAGGAAACCGTAGTACCTCTCCGGTGGGCGAGAAGTCCTACCAGACCTACGGAGTGGCCGAGGTTCTTCAGTTTCTGTTGCAACAGCCGGTTCAACCAAATCGTCATTTGTAGTTTGTGTCTCCAGAACCTCTTCTAGATCTACCACCTTGCCATCATCTTTATCTGTGAAAAACTCTTTTTCCAAGAATGTGGCATACTGAGAAACAAACACCTTTTGTTCCTCTTTGTGGTAGAACAGATATCCATAAGAATTCTTTGGATATCCCACAAAGTTACACATGACTGACCGTGTCTCGAGTTTGTCCGGATTCTGTTTTTTAACATAGGCCGGGCAACCCCAAATCTTAATTCTCTTACGAGATGGTCTCTTCCCATTCCATATCTCATATGGCGTGGTAGACACGGCTTTGGTCGGAACCCTGTTTAGCTGAAACGCTGCGGTCTCCAATGCATGCCCCCAAAACAAGACTGGTAACTCAGCGTCACTCATCATGGACCGGACCATATCTAATAGGGTCCTATTCCGTCGTTCTGACACACCGTTGTGCTGTGGTGTGTAAGGAGGAGTGAGCTGAGAGAGAATCCCATTCTCTTTTAGGAAGTTTGCAAATTCTGTACTGAGATACTCTCCACCTCGATCTGATCGAAGCATCTTAATACTCAAGCCGGTTTGTTTTTCTACTTCTTGTTTATATTCAAAGAATTTCTCGAAAGCGTCGGACTTGTGCTTTAATAAAAATACATGAACGAATCTTGAGAAATCGTCGGTGAATGTAATGAAGTATGAAAAACCGCCTCTAGCCTGTGTAGACATTGGCCCACATACATCATTATGTATGAGGCCAAGGAGCTGAGTAGCTCTTTCTCCGTGTCCGGTAAACGGAGTTTTGGTCATTTTACCCTTGATACAAGACTGGCAAGTCGCATAAGATTTATATTCAAAAGAGTTTAAATATCCATCTTTGTGTAACCTGTTTAGTCTTGTTTCGTTAATATGACCAAGTCTACAATGCCAAAGAAAAGCTTCATTTAATTCTGAAAGTTTTCTTTTATTAGTGTGTTGTATACTGAAAACTGTGTGTTGATTTAGGACATATATTCTGTTATTAAGCGTACCATACCCAACCAACATTTGATTTAGGTGAATGTTCATAACATTGTTCTGCAACACAAAATTATATACTTCATTGTCCAACAAAGAAACGGATATTATATTACATAGCATACTTGGTACAAAATAATATGGATTCAAAATCAAAATACATCCAGATGGCAACCCCAAGTGATACTCTCCCACTGCGACTGTATGTACATCGGAACCATTTCCAACGTGGAGAGTATGGTCACCTGTCTTCAAAACCTTGCTATTTCTCAGCCCCTGCATAGAATTGCAAATGTGAGAACCTGAACCGGTATCCAATACCCAGGAAGCAGAGTTTATAGAAAAACAGTTTTCAGTCACAAACGCACCTGAAACAGAAGCATCACCATGCTTCTTCTTGAGACTTAGGTACTCCGTGCAATTGCGCTTCCAATGTCCTGTCTTGTGGCAATGAAAACACTCGCCTTTCCCTGGGTCTCCAGCCGTGGACTTTCCCTTTCCCTTCACCTTTTTGACTCCGCCCTTAGGATTAGTGGGTTTCTTCTTTTTCTTTCCCTTGGCCTTAGCTTTTGGGCGAGAAGAAGAAGACTGTCCAATGGTCATAACGGGAGTCTTTGCTGACTTCATAGTGCTCTCTGCACTCCTTAACATATTAAGGAGTTCAGGGAGGTCCTTCTCCATGCCATGCATGTTGAAGTTCACTATGAACTGAGCAAAGGTGGAGGGGAGGGACTGCAGAATAATATCTATATATTGTTCATTGTCCATTGTCCATCCAAGGTCCTCAAGCTCTTCTATAAGAGCTATCATCTTCAACACATGGTCTCCTACTGGTGTGCCAGGGGCCATTCGCATCTGAAACAGTTTCTTTGATGCTTCGTATCGTAATACGCGGGATTGCTCCCCATACAACTCCTTTGTACGGAGCAGTATCCCGTGAATGTCCATGTCCTCGTGCTGCTTTTGATGTGTGTTATCCATCGATGCAAGCGCGAGGCATGTGGCCGTGGCACAGTCAGCATCCCATGTCTTGCGGACTTCAATGTCCGCAACTGAGAATTTTGGACCTGGGACGGGCGGGGCTGAAGCCGTGAGGACATATGATACTTTATCATAAGTCAAGGCGATCTTCAGATTCCTTAGCCAGTCTTTATAGTTGGTCCCATTCAGTTTGTTTTTATCTAGTAGAAGCTTAAGTCCAGTCATTGGTATCTGCCATTAAGAGAGAGAAAAGAATACACTCAGCGAAAGCTCTTGCATAGATTAGATTGGTTTATTATCTTGTCTAATCGATGTTTCCCACTGCTTTTTATCAAGTTTTTCTTTCAAACCTTAAAAAGAAAAACTAGCCAGGATTAATTACAGTCTACAACTTCGCTAACCGTTCAGCCAGGCCAGTGTCGGTACTTTGAGGGAGGTTCCCCGTGCTTTCGCACGGACCTAATTAGAGTAAACCTCGTTTTCCCAGAGGCGGAGCCCCGTTAACACCTTTCTAGACACCTAATGAGTTAGCTAATTGTAAACTGTAAAACTCTCCTAGGAGCAACTATTGCCCACAGTGGGATCGGGATCCAACCATCACATGGAAGGTATGCAATCTCATTGCAAATTTCAACACTTGAAATTCCCGATGTAATTTTTACCCCTAGTACTTATGACCTTAACTATAGTCAACAAATCATAAGTACCAGTCAAGTTCTACCCGTCATTTCTTGATCAATTAGACCCACCCATATGACCCTTAACTATGGTCAACAAAGTCGCATGAATGTCCTAATTAATCTGCATCATATGCAGTGTAGAAAGACATCACTTAGCTACCGTACACTACGCCTTAACTAAAGTCAACAAACATAGCACGAATACTAAGTACTCTACTTCCTAAAATGACGGAGGGTTGCGAATGATTTTTAAGAAAATCTTTAACGCTTTGAACTTGATATCGTTGTAGAATCAAACAGTTTTCAAAAGGAGTGGCTTAAGCTCCGCAGTTTTGAAATGTAGCTTTTTCACAAATAGCCGAGTAGTTTTTAAATCCGATTCTACAACATCTTTTTAGGTTTATTTTCTTTACATTAATCACATTAATGTAATCCCATCATTTAAGCCCTTAAGCCAATCACAGAAAAGAAACGAAAATAACACGTACGCTTATGCCATCCGCATTCGCCGCAATGTTCCGTTATGCACCGTTAGGTTACTTAACTAACGGCATACCGGGACGGGACTAGTGCGGGTGTAAAACATAAGCAACGTCTACTATATATCATATATATAATATGTCATTCGTCTCAGATATCACAGAACACAGGCAGCAGAAACATAGATATAACGTGGGATATCCTAGGACGTCCGTATTTAGTATTTAGCCAGAATAGAAAATACGGATTTCACAGTCGCGATGAATAGCCAAACCCACACCCTGGACCCCTACGAGAGCGGCAAGTGACCCTACCAATCCTGGAGTTTAGGAGACCCGGTCTCGACTCCTCGAGATGGCCTCCCACTGAACCCCAGAACCCGGTCACCTGTGCTCCCCTCCTTGGGTCCATCCTAATGCGGAAAAGTAAATAATATACAACACTGGTGACATAACCGCAACCTGGAAGTGCCCCAAATAAAAGAATATTACATTACATTAGAATTTACATGAATGAAAATATAAAACTCTCATCTCACAAAAACCCCCGGCTATTCGATCGCGACAATCCTACACATCATATCTCAGCAACACATAATATCACATATCATCAACGTAAGTAAGTATGCATACCCCAATTGTCGTTGATGTATAGCAACGAAACCGGTGATATCTAACATACTACACTTACGGTCACAGAAAAGAAAGTGTAAAACTACAATATTTGGAATCCAGATTCTCTTTAGACATCATAAATGCGAAATATCACATATTTCGTATTTCATGCCTACACTATATGAATTCCACATATTGTATCACATTCCAGACAAACAGACAGTATTAAAGTTTTCGAACGAACAATCAAGCACCCAAGATTCACTAAAGCTCAACACTTGAGCAGGGTTCAAAAAAATCTGGAGTGTGACACAGTAGCGGCGGTCCAGCCGTAGAAGGGTCAAGCCAACGCCTCACATGTGGCACGCCGTACTGCCCCAAACCCTAGGGTTCAAAGGGCAGTTCGAGACGGTCATATAATCGAGTTAAGGTTTGTTGTCTTCTAGAGGGACCACCGCAAAAAGACTTGCACGTATTTCCAAACTATTTAAACCCCGTGAATAGTGAGTAAATGATACTCGTTCAAACACTTCAATACTTTCTAATTTACCCGGAAAAGCTACAAAATGAAAGTCCCGATCGAATCGACGAATCCAAAAATATCTCCAGAATTTTTCAAAACTAAATACAGTTTAAAAATACCAAAAAATTTATACATGCAGAACCAAAAATTACAGAAGAAAAATTATCCACTAATTCATATATAACGCCGCGGAACCGCAGCCTAATCAAGCTTAGGACGTGTTTCCGCGGCAAGAAACACTTTTCATTGGATAAATTTTCTGCCGTAATCCTTATTTTTCCCTGCTTTATTTTTTACATATTTTTAATTCTGCAAAATGTCAAAATTTAGAAAATTTCCAAAGAGCATCCCATAATATCGTATTTTTGTCCGATCGGGGTTTTCACTTCGTAAAAACGTCGCCTAATGTTCTAGGTCGGCTCTGATACCAATGTAAGGTTTGTATAGCACCCTATGAAGTGTTTTGAAGCATCACATGACCCAAAGTTATAATTTTTAAGGTGCTAAACTAACATGCAAAGGGATCGATCCTAGAAAATTAGGGTTATGAAACTTTAAGCTAGTAAAGTTAAGGGTTTGAAGGCTACAACCTTTGTAGCTCCCCTTCGCTGGACTCCTTGGTCTCTAAGGTGTTGAACGAAGGTCCTTTTGATGTCCCCTTGTGTCCACGACGATCCACCACGGAGATATCCGTCCAAGCTCGCAACTTCGACAAACCGAAGAGAACACTCTAAACAAAGCGGCTAAGCTTGTGTAGAATGATGTTGTGGTTAGGTTTCTCACTTCAAAAACCTATCTTTGAATGGTATTTGATCACTAGAAAGAACTAGAGAGCAAAAGAGCAAGAGGAAGAAGATGGTGGCAACTTTTTGACAAGAGGTAAAAGATAACTCTTGTGAAGTAAAAGAAAAATATCAATATATATTTTATTCCTTCATGCTATGAACCATGGTTAAAGTGATGGAGACATTATTTAACTTTGGTTTGGAATGATAAAGAGAAGGATAACCTTAGGTTAGTGGTAGTTGAGCATGGTTAGGTCAAAGGAAGAATGTAGAAGCAAGAATGATTATCCTTTCCTTTTCCTTTTCTTTTTAAATCCAAAATCAAATAATAATCCATAATATAATCCATGGTGTGAGTCTTATATTGCCACCATTTCCATATGCTAACAACCATGATGGATGAGTGTATGTATGTATGCATGTATGCACATCCTCATGTGCATAAAACTAGCATGAAAGAAAGAAAGAAAAGCACACATGCATGCACACATCTATCATCTAAGAAAATGTTTTAAGTGAGAAAACTAATGGTTAAATGATAAATCAACACTTGATTTATCAATCCGGTCATATCTCATATGACCCCACCAAAAGCAGTTCACCTGATCAATGTTCGGTATCATATACGTACATTTCAATCGGGTGCATGCGCATATCGCATATGCGCACCACAACATTTCGCCTGGACTGGGTAACTCCTTTGTGGGACTCTAAGACTCGTCAATACGCCGGCAGAGGGTAATGATCATATCAAGTACCCTCAAGCCGCAAGCGGTCAGCTAAACGTAACGGCCGCCCGTGTATTGAGCGATCAGAAGACAACAAGCGAACCTGCTACAACTCCCGTCGAGCGATCCGGCAACACTACTGTACAGTCCGGTCTCTTCGTCAGATATGCTGTATATCGAGCCTAGGGATGGTCACGTCGACCCCAATAACTCAATAAGTCGTGCCGGTGAATGGTCTATAATAGATCGAGAAACTACTGATAACACTTATCAGCAAATCTCAGCAGCCCTGGCCAGGGACTTGCTGTTATAACCAGTCGGGCACAACACAGCATCAACTCCCAATACCGGGAGAGACGAAACCCCTCCTATTGCTCATCATCTTCGTATGTCTCGGGACTGTACCCAACGGCCACCTGTTTGCACGACTCAGTAGAGCCGTGGTAGGGTGGCAATCAAAGTACAGTGGGAAAACACACAAGACTCCATGACGATCTCGGGTCTACAGACTAACCTGTACCAGTGTCACCTGAGAACTGCTATCCGACGATAGATATAATTCCATATAGGAGTTCTCGGTGAGTCCGTCCAGTGTACCCAGTCACCACTGAGCACCCGTATATGATCTTGATGTCAAACATCGATGAATGTGGGAACATTCATCGCCCATCGTATGGGTCTAGTATCATATACGCTAGTCTACTCTGGTATATCAATGCCCCGTCTCGATATACCTACGACTAGGGACGTTCCAGGATATGCTTATAGACTACAGATGTCCCACTAGTATGATCTCCATCATAATCAGAGTAGTCAAGCCGATATCCTCAGGGCTTTATCAGCATGTATGAATGAATAGAAGCATGATCAAATAAACATGTCAGATAAAGAAGAACTAGATAGCATACTATCATGTCGAGCAAGAATGCAAACTGAATATATATACATGTATAGATACATCCACTATCACATAATGGCCTCTAGGGCATACATATATCCAACAGATATAACCTAGATATCGAATCAAGGATTGATTCGATAAGCCGATACATAGGATACTAGTCGGTTATATGCGATATGACCGGATCGTTAAATCAAGTGTTGATTTAATGATTTAATGTATAATTATATATTTGATATATTACTTTGCATTAACTAGTATTGGTTCACTTTAAATGGATTTTCTCACTTGGATGTGCAAGTTGTATATGTGATATACTTTTGTGCACATGATTGTATCATGTTTGATGATACTTGCTTATTTGGTTAAGTGGAAAGAATTAAACCATGGTTAAGTTGATGATTAGGGTTTTGCTTATTCCTTTATTTATTTGTTTATTCATTTTTGATAGATAAACATGAATGGTGGCTTTGTTTGTTTTTAGTTGAAGATTCATGAAGCTTTGACTTAGTCACCATTCTTGTCTCATGCTTAACCCTAACCATTTGAACTAACCCTAGTTCATTCTCTACACTTAACTATGGTTGAGAATATGATAAGAATGAATTCTTTTTCAATTATTCTTTAACACTTATCATATTCTATCTTCTTGATCATTTTCTTCTTCAAGAAAAAGCTTGCCACCATTAATGGCATCTTGAGCAAAAGTGTGAGAAATCCAATTCTAAAGTGAACCCACCTCCTATTTCTTCACCCTCTACCTCTTGCCAAGTAGTATAGGGTGTTTTCTTCATAAGTTTCACAACTTGGTGAAGTTGGAGCTTGATCTTGTGTAACCTCGACGTAGATCATCTTCGGCATCGTAGCCGACGACTAGTCCGTTCATTTCTCCGATGAAGCCGATGTTAGAGTCTGAGATCCGACTTGGACAGCGAGAGGACGTCTATGTGGAGCTAAGGAAGTGGAGAACCGGATCTACAAAGGTTGTAGCTTCTTACTTTTATTTAAGATGTTAACTAGTTTCACTTTTCGCCTAAAATTCTAGTTAACGATCCGTATTAGAGTTTCTCGGCACTTGTAAAATTTGAAATTAGCATGGTTGATGCCTTGTGAGACCTCTAGAGAGTGCCTAGGAACCCCTACAATATATATATATATTTTATGCACCGTTTTGTTAATTTGCGATTTGTGCATATCTATTGCATTTGATGTCGATTTTGTACCTTAGTAGCATGTGTTTATGATTTCGTGGATTTCATACAGATGATGTGATTTTTGCACTCGGTATAGCTCACATGTGCTTACAGTGCATTGATACGGATTTTTTGCTCATAGTTGCACACGTTTTTGATTTATACACCTTGGTGTACTCGGCGTTTCTTTTTATGCATTTGAGTTATTGATGAGTTTTCGTGCACTGGATGTACTGTATTTGTATTTCGTGCACCGATTGCACTAGATTTGCATTTCATGCATTTGTTGCACCAGGTAGTTATTTCGTGCGTTGATTGCACTAGATTTATATTTCGTACATTGGTCACACTGATTTATTCCTTTGGGCATTCGTTTTACCAGATTTACGTTTTCGTGCGTGTTGGCGCTTGCCGTTCGTTTTCATGCATGCTACGACACTAGTTGTTTCTTACGAACCTAACGCGCTTTGGTTGGATTTTTACACATATTAGGTGTTGGATATATGTATGCCCTAGAGGCAATTATGTGATAGTGTATGTAATGATGTGTGTGTGTCTATATATATATATATTCAGAGGACAGTTTTGCTCGACATGATAGTATGCTATCTGGTTTCTTTTTATCATATGTTCACTTGATCATGTTTTTACTCATTTGATACATGTTGATAAAGCCGTAAGGATATTGGCTTGACTACTGGGATTATGATGTGGATCATACTAGTGGGACACCTGTAGTTTATAAGCATATCCTTGAAATGTTCCTAGTCGTAGGTATATCGAAACAGGGCATCGATATTCCAGTGTAGACTAGTGTATACCATTCTTGTTCCATAAGATGGGCGATGGATGATCCCATATCCATCTGGTGTGGTGACACCAAAGATTGTATACGGGTGCTCAGTGAGACTGGGTACACTAAACGGACTCACCGAGAACTCATATGTGGTATTATATCATACGTTGGATAGCAGTTCTCAGGTGACACTGGTACAGAATAGTCTGTTGACCCGAGATCGCCATAGAGTCTTGTGTGTCCTCCCACTGTACTTTGATCTCTACCCTACCACGGCTCTACTGAGTCGTACAAACAGGTGGATTTTGGGTATAGCCCAAGGCACATGGAGGCAATGAGCGATAGGAGGGGTTTCGTCTCTCCCGGTATTGGGGGTTGATGTTGGGCTGTGCACGATTGGCTATAACAGGAAGTCCCTGGCCAGGGCTGCTGAGATATTACTGATATGTGTTATCAGTAGTTTCTCGATCTATTGTAGACCATATACCAGCATGACTTATTGAGTTATTGGGGTCGACGTTACCATCCCCAGACTCGATATGCAGCATATCTGACGAAGAGACCGGACTGTACGGTAAGTGTTGCCAGTTGGATTAACGGGAGTTTTGACAGGTTCGCTTGTTCTTCTTCTGATCGCTCAATACCCGGGTGGCCGTTACGTTTAGCTGACCGCTTGCGGCTTGTAGGTGTTTGATGTGATCATCACCTACTGCCGGCGTATTGACGAGTCTTGGAGTCCCACATAGGAGTTTCCTGGCTCAGGCGAAACGATATGGTGTACATATGAGATATGTGCGGGAGCTCGATTAAATACGTGTATGTGATGCCGTATTTTAATCGGGCGTTTTATATTGGTCGGGTCGTATGAGATATGACCGGTTTATTAAATCAAGTGTTGATTTAATATTGACTTTTATCTCATTTAAATAAACATTTTCTTTATGATGGATGCATGCATGTAAATGTATATGTTGATGTGCATACACACATACATACATGCATATGTATCATGGTTAATGATACAACAAAGATGGCAATATAAGAAATACACGAAAAGTAAATATATTTATATATATTAGAATGAGAAAATGAAAATTGATTTTTAATCATTGTTGAATTTTCTTTACTTGACCAAAATTAAACCATGGTTTCCTTTTTCATTTGTTATTTTCTTCTCATTCTAAAATATCTAGATATTTTATTAACCATGGTTTGAGATGAGATATTTATTCTTGATATTTATCTTTCTCTCATTATCTTTTCTCATTATCTTTTATCCGAAAGAAAAATGAGCTTAAGGTTTCCATCTTCATCTTCCTCTCTCTAGCTCTTTCTTGAGTTTCTAAAGTGAATAAGGGTAAAAGAAAGAAAGGGTTTTTATATTAGAACACAACCATATCATCACACTACACTTGTTTAGCCCATTGGTGTAGTTTGTTTGCTTCATCATCATTGTGATCTATTGGAGCAAGGAGCTTTGAGCAAAGGTACTCCGGGTGGATCATCGTGGACGTGGAGGAAGTTCAAGCTAGCTTGTTCAAACCCTAGGAGGTCTACAAAGGTTGTAGTCTCTCCACTTAGTGATAGATTAACTTTTGTATGTGACACTATAAGTGTTACCCTATATTTCTAGTTCGATTCCTAGTTAAGTTTACTTATCACCTCTTAAAATTTAAATTGTGGCATGTGTGATGCTTCCAAACCCTATATGAGGTGATAAGGAAACCCTACAGTGGTATCAGAGCCAAACTAGAGCTTTAGAGTAACCTAGACGACGTTAAAAACCTCGAATGAACGAAATACGACGCCCGGAGGGTGCTCTCTGGAAATTTTTCAAAAAGGTTGTTTTTTTCACATTAAAAAAACTTAGAAAATCGTGCAGGGTATTTTATGGGCCCATAAGAAGAACGAAGCCCTAACTCGACTATACAACCGCGGAACCGCGGCCAAAATGGTCATTTTGCCGCGGTTCCGCGGCGCCGTTGGTGAGGCTTGGACCGTGCCTTCTTGTGCTGGCTCGTATGCACTTGTAGCAGTCTCTGGTAAATTTTAAAACTGCTCAAGTGTTGAGCTTTCTGAGAAGTCTTTGGGTGTTCAATCGTTCGATCGAATGTTTTAACTGCGCCTAGTTTATTGGTATGTGATACAATAATTGGAATCTACAAATTTGTTTGTTGCATGTAAATCTAGCATTTCGTTCTTAGGTGTTTTCGGAAATCTTTCTGAATTATCCGTATCATTATGAAAAGGTTTTTTCTTGAATGAGATCTAAATGTGAGCTTTACATTGTTAGGCATGAAATCTTTGATATATGATATTCCGGGTTTGTGTTGTCTAAAGGCAGTTACGATTCCAATTGTTGTAGTTTTTCATTTTATTTCTCTGTGACCGTAAGTGTAGTATATGGAGTATCACCGGTTTCGTTGCTATACATCAACGACAATCAGGGTACGCATACTTACTTACGTTGATGATATGTGATATTATGTGTTGCTGAGATATGATGCGCAGGATTGTTGTGATTGATTAGCCGGGGGTTTTATGTGAGATGAGAGTTTTCTTTTCATTCATGTAAAATTCATTTGTATGTAATATTCTTTTATTTGGGGCACTTCCGGGTTGAGGTTTTTGTCACCATTGTTGTATATTATTTACTTTTACGCATTAGGATAGACCCAAGAAGGAGGGCATAAGTGACCGGGTTCAAGGGTTCAATGGGAGGCCATCTCGAGGAGTCGAGACCGGGTCTCCTAAACTCCAGAATTGGTTAGGTCACTTGCCGCTCTCGTAGGGGTCTAGATGTATGGTCTTGGCTATTCATCGCGACCGTGGAATCCGTATTTTCTATTGATGGCTAAATACAAAATACGGACCTCTTAGATATCCTATATTATATGTGCTTCTGCTGTTTATATTCTGTGATGTGATCATTTAATATATCTGAGACGAATAGAATATTATATATATGATATATAATAGACGTTGCTTATGTTTTGCCCTCGCGCTAGCCCCGTCCCGCTATGCCGTTAGTTAAGTAACCTAACGGTGCATAACGGGACACCGTGACGAATGCGAATGGCATAAGCGTACGTTATATTTTTGTTTCTTTCTGTGATGGCTTTAGGACTTAAATGATGGGACTACATTAATGAGATTAATGTAAAGAAGAATGAACCTAAAAAGATGTTGTAGAATCGGATTTGAAACATACTCGGCCTTTTATGAAAAAGCAAGTTTTCAAAGTGCGGAGCTTAAGCCACTCCTTTTAAACCCATTAGATTCTATACCGATATCAAGTTCAAAGCGTTAAAATTTATCTTAAAAACTATCTGCAGCCCTCCGTCATTTTAGGAAGTAGAGTACTTAGTATTCGTGCTGCGTATTTTGACTTTAGTTAAGGCGCAGTGTATGGTAGCTAAGTGATGTCTTCCTACAGTGCATATGATGCAGAATAGTTAGGACATTCATATGATTATGTTGACTTCAGTTAAGGGTCATGTGGATTGGTCTAGTTAATCACGAAATGATAGGAAGAACTTGACTAGTACTTATGATATGTTGACTATAGTTAAGGTCATGAGTACTAGGGGTAAAAACAATATCGGGAATTTCAAGAGTTGAAATTTGCAATGAGATTGCATACCTTTTATATGATAGTAGGATCCCGATCCCACCGTGAGCAAGAGTTGCTCCAGGGAGAGTTTTGCACTTTGCAATCAGCTAACCCATTAGGTGTCTAGAAAGGTGTCAAACGGGGCTACACCTCTGGGAAGACGAGGTTTATTTTAATTAGGTCCGTTCGAAAGCACGGGGAACCTCCCTCAATGTACCAGCACTGGCCTGGCTGAACGGTTAGCGAAGTTGTAGAATGTAATTAATCCCGGCTAGTTTTCTTTTTAAAAGATTTTAGAGAAAATTTGATAAAAACAGTGGGAGACATCGATTAGACAAGATAAATAACCAATCTGATCTTTGCAAGAGCTTTCGCTGAGTGTATTCTTTTCTCTCTCTTAATGGCAGATACCTATGACAGGACTCAAGCTTCTACTAGATAAAAATAAACTGAATGGGACCAATTATAAAGACTAGCTGAGGAATCTCAACATTGCCTTGACTTATGATAAAGTATCATATGTCTTCACGGCTCTAACCCCGCCCATACCAGGTCCTAAAACTTCAGTTGCGAATAAGGAAATCCGCAAGACATGGGACGCTGACTGTGCCACGACCAAATTCCTCGCACTTGCATCGATGGATAACACATGGCACAAGCAGAACGAGAATATGGACGTCCAAGCCATATTCCTCCATACTAAAGAGTTGTATGGAGAGCAATCTCGCGTATTACGATACGAAGCATCCAGAAAACTGTTTCAGATGCAAATGGTCCCTGGAACACCAATAGTAGACCATGTTCTAAAGATGATAGCTCTCATAGAAGAGCTTGAGGACCTTGGGTGGACAATGGATAATGAGCAATATACGGATATTATTCTGCAGTCTCTCCCCTCCACCTTTGCTCAATTTATAGTTAACTTCAACATGCACAACATGGAGAAGGAACTACCTGAACTCCTTAATATGTTAAGGAGTGCAGAGAGCATGCTGAAGTCAGTGAAGACTCCCGTTTTGAGTGTTGGGCCATCTTCCTCATCTCGCCCGAAGGCTAAGGCCAAGGGAAAGATGGAGAAGAAACCCACCAAACCTAAGGGTGGAGTCAAAAAGGTTAAGGGGAAAGACAAGTCCAAGTTTGGGGAGTCGGGGAAAGGAGAATGTTTCCACTGCAAGAAGAAGGGACACTAGAAGTGGAACTGTACTGAGTACCTTGAACTCAAAAAGAAGTATGGTGATGCTTCAGCTTCAGGTGTGTTCGTAATTGAAAACTGTTTTTCTACTAACTCTGCTTCCTGGGTATTAAGTACCGGTTCAGGTTCTCATATTAGAAATTCTGTGCAGGCGTTGAGAAATAACAGAGTTTTGAAGACAAGTGATCATACTCTCCAGGTTGGAAATGGTTCCAATGTAAATGCAGTTTCAGTGGGAGAGTATCACCTAGGGTTGCCGTCGGGTTGTATATTGGTTTTGAACCCATATTATTTTGTGCCAAGTATGCTTTGTAATATTATATCCGTTTCTTTGTTAGACAATGAATGATATCATTTTGCTGTGCAACACAATGTTATGAACATTAGACTTAATCAAGAGTTGATTGGTTATGGTACACTTAATAACGGGATATACGTCCTTAATCAACACACAGTTTTCAACATTCAACACACAAGTAAAAGAAAATTTTTAGATATAAATGAAGCTTTTCTTTGGCATTGTAGACTTGGTCATATTAATGAAACAAGACTAAACAAGCTTCATAAAGATGGATATTTAAATTCTTTTGAGTTTAAATCTTATGCAACCTGCCAGTCTTGTATCAAAGGTAAAATGACCAAAACTCCGTTTACTGGACACAGAGAAAGAGCTACTGAGCTCCTAGGCCTCATACATAGTGATGTATGTAGACCAATGTCTACAAATACAAGAGGTGGTTTTTCTTACTTCATAACTTTTACTGATGATTTCTCAAGATTCGGTCATGTGTTTTTGATAAAGTATAAGTCTGAAGCTTTCGAGAAATTCAAGGAGTACAAACATGAAGTAGAAAACCAAACAGGAATGAGAATCAAGATACTTCGATCAGATTGAGGTGGAGAGTACTTAAGTACTGAGTTCTTGGACTTCCTAAAAGAGAATGGGATTCTCTCTCAGCTCACTCCCCCTTACACACCACAGCACAACGGTGTGTCAGAGCGGCGAAATCGTACCCTATTAGATATGGTACGATCTATGATCAGTGATTCTGAGTTACCCCTCTCGTTTTGGGGGCTTGCATTAGAGACTGCAGCTTTTCTGCTAAACAAAGTTCCAACCAAGACTGTGTCTACGATTCTATATGAGATATGGCATGTGAAGAGACCATCTCTTAAAAGAGTTAATATTTAGGGTTGTCCGGCTTTTGTCAAAAAGCAGAATCCAGACAACAAACACGAGACATGATCGGTCAAATGTATATTTGTAGGATATCTAAAACATTCTTTTGGGTATCTTTTCTACCACAAGGAGGAACAAAAGGTGTTTGTTTCTCAGTATGCCACGTTTTTAGAAAATGAGATTTTCCCAAATGATGCTAATGGTAATATGGTAGATCTAGAAGTGGTTCTAGAAACACAAGTTACAAATGACGACTTGGCTGAACCTGATGTTGCAACAGAATCTAATGAACCTCAGCCACTCCATAGATCTGGTAGGACTTCTCACCCACTGGAGAGATACTACGGTTTTCTCATTGATGGTGATAGAGAAGATTGCATCATAGATGATGATGACCCTGCCAGTTTTCAGCAAGCTATCACGAGTGGTGACTCTGTGAAGTGGCTGGATGCCATGAGATCCGAAATGGAGTCCATGTACACCAACAAAGTATGGACTTTGGAAAATGTACCCTCCGGGATAAAACCTGTAGGCTGCAATTGGATCTTTAAAAGAAAGAACGGTGTAGATGGACAGGTGGAGACCTATAAGGCAAGGTTGGTAGCGAAAGGCTTTCGTCAAAGACTAGGTTTGGACTATGACGAGACTTTCTCTCCGGTAGCCATGCTTAAATCCATTCGGATCCTACTTGTTATTGGTGCTCATTAAGACTATGAAATCTGGCAGATGGACGTTAAAACTGCATTTCTAAATGGTGATTTAGATGAATGCGTTTATATGGATCAGTCAGAGGGCTTCATTGACTGTGTGAGCAGTGGAAACGCATGAAAGTTTCTTAAATCCATTTATGGATTAAAGAAGGAATCACGGAGTTGGAATATCTGTTATGATGATGTTATCAAAGAGTTTGATTTCATCAAAAATCCAGATGAACCTTGTGTTTATAAGAAGACTGTAGGGAGAACTGATGCATTCCTCGTATTGTACGTGGATGGCATTCTTCTGATAGGAAATGACATTCCTATGTTACAGTCGGTCAAATCATTCTTATTACAAAGGTTCTCCATGAAGGACCTGGGTGATGCCACGTACATATTGGGCATACGGATCTATAGGGATAGATCCAAATGGTTATTGGGATTTTTCCAAACCAAGTACATCAACACCATCCTAAAGAGGTATAGTATGGAAGACTCCAAGCGGGGTGCCTTACCTGCTTGCCACGGAGTCACTCTCTCCAAGGAAGATTGCCCAAAGTCTGATAAAGAGAGAGCTCGCATGAGCATATTCCCTATACTTCGGCGGTAGGATCGATAATGTATGCGATGTTGTGTACATGCTCTGATGTAGCTTATGCACTTAGTGTAGTAAGCAGGTATCAGTAAAACCCAGGGTAGAATCACTGGGCTGCTGTGAAGAACATTCTTAAGTACTTGCGAAGGACTAAAGAATTGTTCTTGGTGTATAGTAACAGGGATCTCCAAATGGAGGCCTTTACCGATTCGAGCTTCCAGAGTGACAAGGATGACAGCAAATCTATCTTAGGGTTTGCATTTACCCTCAATGGAGGGACGGTAAGTTGGAAGTGTTTCAAACAGGATACCGTTGCAGACTTAACGATGGAAGCTGAGTATATTGCTGCAAATGATGCTGCCAAGGAAGCTGTCTGGATGAGGAAGTTCATCTCGAAGCTAGGAGTAGTTCCAACCATTAAAGATCCAATTCCTTTGTATTGTGACAATAATGGGGCTATGGCGTTGGCCAGAGAGCCCAGGTCCCATCAGAAGTCTAGACACATCCTGAGGCGATATCATTTGATCCGGGAGATAGTTGATCGCCACAAGATCGAGATTAAGAGAGTAGATACAAAGGACAACACTGCGGATCCATTCACCAAGGCCCTCCCTCAGCCGCAGCATGAGCGACTTTTTGAGATGTTGGGTATGAGATACGCTAATAATTGGCCTTAGTGCAAGTGGGAGATTGTTGGATATATGTATGCCCTAGAGGCCATTATGTGATAGTGTATGTACTGATATGTGTGTGTGTGTATATATGTGTGTGTGTGTGTGTGTGTGTGTGTGTGTCTATATATATTCAGAGGACAGTCTTGCTCGACATGATAGTATGCTATCTGGTTTCTCTTTATCATATGTTTACTTGATCATGTTTTTACTCATTTTATACATGTTGATAAAGCCCTAAGGATATTGGTTGACTACTACGATTATGATGTGGATCATACTAGTGGGACACCTGTAGTTTATAAGCATATCCTTGAAATGTTCCTAGTCGTAGGTATATCGAGACAGGGCATCGATATTCCAGTGTAGACTAGCGTATACCATTCTTGTTCCATATGATGGGCGATGGATGATCCCATATCCATCTGGTGTGGTGACATCAAAGATTGTATACGGGTGCTCAGTAAGACTGGGTACAGTGAACGGACTTACCGAGAACTCCTATATGGTATTATATCATATATCGGATAGCAGTTCTCAGGTGACACTGGTACAGGTTAGTCTGTAGACCCGAGATCGCCATAGAGTCTTGTGTGTCCTCCCACTGTACTTTGATCTCCACCCTACCACGGCTCTAGTGAGTCGTACAAACAGGTGGATTTTGGGTACAGTCCCGAGGCATATGGAGGCAATGAGCGATAGGAGGGGTTTCGTCTCTCCCGGTATTGGGGGTTGATGTTGCGCTGTGCACGATTGGCTATAATAGGAAGTCCCTGGCCAGGGCTGCTGAGATATTACTGATAAGTGTTATCAGTAGTTTATCGATCTATTGTAGACCATATACCAGCATGACTTATTGAGTTATTGAGGTCGACGTTACCATCCCTAGACTCGATATGCAGTATATCTGACGAAGAGACCGGACTGTACGGTAAGTGTTGCCAGTTGGATTAACGGGAGTTTTGACAGGTTCGCTTGTTCTTCTTATGATCGCTCAATATGCGGATGGCCGTTACGTTTAGCTGACCGCTTGCGGCTTGTAGGTGTTTGATGTGATCATCACCTACTGCCGGCGTATTGACGAGTCTTAGAGTCCCACATAGGAGTTTCCTGGCTCAGACGAAACGATGTGGTGTACATATGAGATATGTGCGGGAGCTCGATTAAATACGTGTATGTGATGCTGTATTTTAATCGGGTGTTTTATATTGGTCGGGTCGTATGAGATATGACCGGTTTATTAAATCAAGTGTTGATTTAATATTGACTTTTATCTCATTTAAATAAACCTTTTCTTTATGATGGATGCATGCATGTAAATGTACATGTAGATGTGCATACACACATACATACATGCATATGTATCATGGTTAATGATACAACAAAGATGGCAATATAAGAAATACACGAAAAGTAAATATATTTATATATATTAGAATGAGAAAATGAAAATTGATTTTTAATCATTGTTGACTTTTCTTTACTTGCCCATAATTAAACCATGGTTTCATTTTTCATTTGTTATTTTCTTCTCATTCTAAAATATCTAGATATTTTGTTAACCATGATTTGAGATGAGATATTTATTCTTGATATTTATCTTTCTCTCATTATCTTTTCTCATTATCTTTTATCCAAAAGAAAAATGAGCTTAAGGTTGCCATCTTCATCTTCCTCTCTCTAGCTCTTTCTTGAGTTTCCAAAGTGAGTGAGGGTAAAAGAAAGAAGGGGTTTTTCTATGAGAACTGATCAGTCAAAATTATTGCATCTTTTAACCGGCAATTTCCCTATCATTTGCACTCATTTAGAAGTGTTTGGTATTCATATTTCACATATTAGTAAATCAGTTGTAAAATATCAGATTGCATGTGTTAGACTTTAAAACCGGCACTTTAAGGGAAATTGACTGTATTTTATGGCATCGCATCATCCCTATATTGCGCAACACTTGTTTCGAGATTTGTGCAGGATAATCCGGAAGAAAAGCCAAATTGTCATTTTTGCTGATCAAACATTACGCCAACTCAAAGACCTGAGATCTGGTAGCAATCCAGAAGGAATTACACAATTCAACATATCAAAACAAGGCTAAATTGTCATCCCAAAGCACCAGAAGAAGTTACAAGCCATAAGGCCTCAAAAGCGCCGAGGAACCGCGGCGGGAGCCGGCTTGCGCCGCGGTTCCGCGGCGGTTTGGTTAGATCATCATTCTATTTTCAGGGCATAATTCCTATCTCAGTGGGTACACCTCATTTTGACACGTCAAATTCCAGAATTCTCCAGGGTCTTCTTCCAGATCAGGAAAGATCATTAAGCTAATCAAGATCCTAACTAATCACATCTAGAAGCTTCTCCTCAACACACTTTTGCAGGGAAATTCAAATCTTGCTAACAAACTTTTGGAAGGAAATTCAAATTTAAATTCCTAGATCTAGGGTTTTGAGATCTATATATAGGAGCCTAGATCTAAGGGTTAATGGTTAATCTTGATTAGTTCTTTAGTTCATTCTTTGGTTGTTGAAAGCTAATTTCTTCTTCAACCTTCATCTTCTTCCACAAGTCTAATGACAAGACTTGTGCGAAAGCCTAACCCTAATTCCAATCAAACTCAAGATCCCGAGTACCAATCAAGCAAGAAGCCCTTCAACCTTTTAGGAGCGGAGCCGATTTCCAACCGAGCAAGTGATCTAAGCCGATCCGTGACTCACGGAGTCGAGCGAAGCCAAATCGACGATCGAGTTCTTCCTCTTGTAGTTCTTGAGTGAATGTAATGAAATTGTTGATATAAATAAAAGGTGAAATTCTTTAATCTTGTTTTCTTTAAATTCTTGCATCATGATTCGATCTCAATTTGTAATTGTAGTTCTTGTTATGATGTTCGAGTAAAACTCCGCTCGTCGAGGAGTCGAGACGATCAATAGAATGATAATGTAACAAATCTTAAAACGATTCTTGAGTCCTACGAGTCTTGTAAACCCTAGAAAAGTCAAGAATCGATGACCTAGTTTCGTTGCGATACTTTCTTGATTGTGATCGCTCGAAATTAGGGATGTACGATCGTTTCTTGAATTTACTAGAGGCTAGAATGTGAATGATATCGACGAAAGAATAAGGGATAAATGATGAAACCCTAGTTTCAATAGAAATCCCCAATTCTCGTCGATCGTCATCGATCTAGTATCAATTCATCGAAGGATAAGAATACGTCATCGTGAGATTGCATCACATCTATAGATCTGATCGATTCCTACGAGCCTCATTTAGATTCTTGATATTTGGTTTGGAAAAATCATCAAACTATCAATTCTTGATTCTATCTTTTTCTTGTTATTAGATCTAGATTTTCTAATTCTTGAACTCAAATACAAATCTTGAATTGTTTGTTTTCTTTTCTTTAAAGTTTCAATTCAAATAATTTGAAAGACGAACTATTACACTGTCCCTGTGGACGATCCGCACTCACTTACAATCTACATCCGACACCGTAGTTGATTGCGGTCAAATATTTTTTTTGGTTGTGATTTCTATACAAATTTTACAAATAGCGAAAAACATGAAACTCTTATCGATCAAATGAAACCGTTATCGGGAAGCAATTGATTCGATACTTACTTTTACAAACACAAACCAAGAAATCAGTTTCAATCAAATGGCGCCGTTGCCGGGGATCGAACCCGGGTCACCCGCGTGACAGGCGGGAATACTTACTACTATACTACAATGAAAATGGCGCCGTTGCCGGGGATAGTGCGCTAATTGTTTGTATTTTGAAATTTGAGTTGAAAAATTTATTCCATTATAATTTTTAGATCTAAACTCTCACAAACCCTAATACGTGTTGTTGTTTGATTGCGAGAAAATCTGGAACTTGTCGAGCTGTGGAATTTTTTTTCTGCAAACTCCAGAGGACAAGAAAAGTAAACAGGGACATTCTATAAAAATTTGGTGCAGTGATCCTGTGAATTGACCGCGGAAGCGCGGTTTTAGCCAACATTTGCCGCGGAATCGCGGCTAGATAGAGGGATCTCTGTGCAATTTTTCCTCAGGTACTTTCCTACTTTCTTATCTTCTCCCTCATTAGCTACAATTAATATTTTGTGCAGGTTTCTTTGCAAAAATCACAGCGCCGCGCAAAAAGCGAAAATTAAATTGTGCTTGTTTTGATTTTTATGGTTGTTTGCATAATTAATACGGAAATTAAAGGGCAAAGACCTAATCCAGATTAGGTAGGGAGTTCATTACCCTTCCTAAGCCCCGAAAATCACAAACCTGCATCCGCATTACCCTCATTAATTAAAAAATATCTAGAGATGACTCTAAGGACCATCGCGCTCCCTTAGGACAAGAGAAGGCCGTGGGTAATTCATTGCTTATCCGCGTTTCTTTGTGTTGTCTAAGGCAAGTGTGTCGAAGGCAAGTAGTTATTAATTAGGCCCACTACTTACGTAGTGGAGTACCTTCCCACTTACCTGGCACTTACCTAGCCACAGGGGGACAAAGAGGCAGTGGAGGATTTATTCTGCGACTTGTCTTTTGGCAATTAGGAGCGGTCTAGAGATTTGACCTAGGTGACCCCTATAATTAGGGTTTTGTGTGTTGCATTTGTTGTGTTGCATCATTTTTTCAAAAATCCGTCCAATTTTCAAAACAAACACCGCATTCATATCATTTCCCCTAATTATAAATCTACGCTGCCACGTGTACTAACCCTTTTTAGTACAAGATAGGCTGGACAACAGGATTCTAGTGCCTGTTTAGTCCGCGTCCCCCGATCGACCCTAAAGTCGGTATTTCTACATTTACCCTTTCTTTACCCACCACCACACCCACATCGATGGATCCGCCTCCATCGAACTTCTTTACCACTACTCTGTCGCCGTCCGTTGGTGCGCAGAATCCACCTCGCATCTCTCTCCAAGAGAGGTGCTATCCTACACGAGGCCCCCTTTCCACCTGTCTTTCCATTCCACCAGCCAACGGGGATAATTTTCAGATTAAACCCCAATACATCAACCTTCTACCAAAATTTCACGGTCTCGAGTCTGAAGACGCATACGTATTTATCACCAAATTTGAAAATGTATGCGCAGTGATGTGTACTTCACAGCTTTCTGTGGATGCTTTACGTCTTCGTCTTCTCCCATTCACCTTGTGCGATATAGCCGAGAAGTGGCTGTATAACACTACCGCACATTCCATCTCAAATTGGGATGAATTCGTCAAAGCATTCCTGAAGAAATTTTACCCACATCAAAAGACAGCTCGAGTCCGTAGCGAAATCTATCAATTCACCCAGCTTCCAAATGAATCATTCTCAAAATTTCTTGAACGTCTCAAGGATCTGTTAGTCCAATGTCCACATCACGGCATCCCGAGATGGGAATTGTGCCGAATCATTTATGAGGGCATTACTCCTTACATAAGATAGACCCTTGAATCCATGTGTCAAGGCAACTTTATGACCAAAGATGATGGGGAAGCCTGGGAATTCCTAGAAGATTTCGCTGAAAAATCTTTACAGTGGGAGGGTATGAGTCAATCGTCTAGGGATGGCAATGATATTTCCATAGGAGTTAGAGCTGACATTTCAGCTATGCAAAAGAAACTCGAGAATATGGAAAAAAAATTTTTAGCCGCCCTAAGTCAAATATCACTCTCCAAAACTGTATGTGGCTGCTGTTCTGATCCGTCTCACTTGACGGAAGAATGTCCGTTTCAAGGTCATGAGCATACCAATGCCGCATTTCAAAGACCTAGAAACGATCCATCTTCCTCCACATATAATCAGGGTTGGAGGAATCACCCTAACTTTGCTTGGAACCAATCCCAATCTCAAAACACGTTTCCAAACATGAATCATTTCCAAAGGGTCCTTCCACCACAACAGCAGCCACCACTTCAATTGAGTTAGCACCCCTTTCACGCACAAAACTTCCAAAATCCGGTCAACACACCTGCACCTTCCAATCCGTTGCAGTTGATTGGTTCAGATGAATCCTCTTCATTCATGAACTTGCTTTTGACAATAAAAACTTCCGTCGATGACATAAAGAGAAACTCTGCGTCCCAAAGCGAGACTATAAAATCGATGGAAGAAGAAATTGCATGTTTAAAAGATGAAATGAGTGCAAGAGAGAAAGGGAAACTTCCAGCTCAACCTTCACCCAATCCTGGCTATTCACATCTTGTGAATGCAACCACGTTGAGATCTGGAAGAGTGCTTGACACTCACATTGGGGAAGAGTTTGAGGATACCGATAAATCAATCAATAAAACCCCGGCTGAGACCTTTCCTCACACACACACTTCTAATTCTAACCCCAGTTCTTCTACCCCACCACCTTCTTGCGAGCCTATTCTTCGTTTCCCACAAGGCTCGCCACCTCAGCCCATCTCTTCTAGTTCTCTACAGACGATCCCCACTCCTCTTTTGGGATCATGTCTACCCCCACTTCCTTCTCCTATGATGGACCCAGCGCTTACTGCTAAAGCACCTTATCCTAATCGGTTAAGGGCAAACACACCAAGTCCACATATGGAGAAGATTATGAACATTTTTAAGCAAGTTAACATCAACATCCCTCTCCTAGATGCCATCCAACAAGTTCCGTCCTATGCTAAAACTCTTAAGAACTTGTGCACTAGGAAGAGGAAGACTCAAGTGCCTAAGAAGATATTCATGGCAAAAACGGTAGACACGGCTTTCCCCCAACAATTACCGAGGAAACGTAAGGATCCTGGATATCCTACGATTTCCATTTCTATTGGGGAAAAACACATTAACCGTGCTCTACTAGACCTTGGCGCTAGTGTTAACTTGCTTCCATTCTCAGTCTATGAGCAACTAGGTATCGGAGAGTTGAAGCCAACCCATTGCACTCTCCAGATGGCTGACTGATCAATCACCAAACCTAGGGGTGAACTGGAGGATGTGTTAATAAAAATCGGGGAATTTATATTCCCTGTGGATTTTATTGTAATTGATACACAACCTGTAGCGAACCCACGGAATCAAATTCCGGTAATTTTAGGTCGCCCCTTTTTGGCCACTTCCAATGCAATAATCAACTGTCGTAATGGTTCTATGACCCTATCTTTCGGGAATAGGTCAATAGTGCTGAACATTTACAAGTTGGGAAGTGTACCCTCCGAACCTACTACTCAGGTCTGTTCTGTCGACTTAATGGATGTCGACAGCAGCGAATTTGATGATCCTCCTGATACCGATCTTGACTCTTTTCATATGTTGTTGTTTGACCCAACTATGTATCAGACACATACGGACTCTTCCACCGAGATGTCCGGGTCAACATCTAACACTGATTATGAACTGTTCTTAGAGTCTGAAGATCACCCCGCACTTTGTGATCACATTATTCATCGGGGTATTGATGGAACTTTTGAGGAAATCTTCGCTGAAGAACTCGCATTTTTGAATGACACGGGTGTTGAGATGAATCATGTCCAAATCAATGAAATTGAACCTCCACCCCTTCTTCTGAACTGTAAAAAGAATGCGAGTTATCCATCACATTCACTGCATCGTCTCTCCAAAATGAGACACGCACACACTCTCTTCCACCACTTAACCTTTCCCCACTTCTTCTTCCATCAAGCAGAGCACTGCATTGATAAAATTTTCGAATGGTTGGTGTTGATATTCGGTCTTTACAAAGCTTGGCATCGACCAATAATTCTTGACCCCCTCATGTGATTTTCAAAAGATTAACATTGCATAACTCAAGTTTGGCGGGGGGTATATTTTTCTGGCTCTTGAAAAGAAATTTTTTTTACAAAATGATGAGCCAAAAATAAGTTTTGGGAAGTTCTTCACTTAAATATTTTGCCCCCACTAATAAATTCCTCCCAAGCTTACAGGTTCTTGAGATCTAGCAGAAGGCAACAGTGAGGACACTGTTGAAAACAAGTTTGGGGGAGCTTTGTGCTTATTTTCGCATCATTTGCATATCATTTGCATAAGCACAAAACATTTTTTTCGAAAAACTATAAAAATTTAAAAAATTTCAAAAAGATAAAAACATTTTTTGTACATAAATAAGATAATAAAAGTTTAGATAGTGAAAAATTACATCCATGAGATTAGAAAAAATTTAAAAAAACTAAGAAAATTTGAAGTTTTCTTAAACGAACTAGTAATAAGTAGTTATGAGCCATTGTCCCAAGGGTTAGTAAGATGAAGGACGTCACTAATCTGAGGATAAAAATAAGTCTGAAAAATAGTTTCTATTCTGAAGGCCAAACATTTTGAACATTGCTACCCTGCTATTCGCACTTACACACGTCTTGAAGCCCGGGATAGTAGAGGATACCTTGAATTGCTCTTGTCTTAAAGCCGATGTATGAAGGAAATAAAAAATAAAGTGAATAAAAAAATATAAAATGGTGAGAAAAATGGACACTGGTTTTGTTATCACCGAGGGCAATAAAAAATATATAGCGCGGGTGCCTCTTCACCTAGTGCCCTAAGGCCAGCTGATCTGGGAGTCACTGCTATGCCTGAGGTGGTGCAAGACGAGGAAAATACAACAAATAAGCAAGCACATGAGTAATCGGTCGGTTAGTACCTCAAGAAGTATTAACGGTCGCATGAAAGTGTGTGAGCAATCCTAAATATTCATTAATTAAAAAGTACTGAAGCTGATGGGCAAGAGTATGATAGCTTGAATTGAATTCTCCGGGTGTAGGGATGTCTTTACACACAAGCAGGGTGATATGATCGATATTTGGAATAAAGATAGGAATGAAGAATAAAACGATGTTTTATTGAGGGAGGACGTGATTTCTAACATCTTTTCATGACTATTAAGATAGGGCTCATGACAACCGAAAAACTAGCTTAGTTGGAAACCCTAATTTTCAAGGCTTTTCTTCTACGATTCTTTTCTTTAAATGTAATATTCATGATCTTTCTTTTATTATCGGATTTTATGGGTACAATCCGCTGAAAACCCTGAGGAGACAACACTCCTCCTACTAGGGACACCTAGAGGATTAAAGGCTTGTTGCACATGCTCAGTGTAATCGTGTTGCCTACGAAAGTGTGATAGTTAGTTTTTCTCTTTCTTTATTTTCTCCTTCTCTTTTTTAATAAAAAGTTCACTCGAGACGATCCAAATTAAGTTTGGGGGAATTTGATCAGTCGAAAATATTGCATCTTTTAACCGGCAATTTCCCTATCATTTGCACTCATTTAGAAGTGTTCAGTATTCATATTTCACATATTAGTAAATCAGTTGTAAAATATCAGATTGCATGTGTTAGACTTTAAAACCGGCACTTTAAGGGAAATTGACTGTATTTTATGGCATCGCATCATCCCTATATTGCGCAACACTTGTTTCGAGATTTGTGCAGGATAATCCGGAAGAAAAGCCAAAATTGTCATTTTTGCTGATCAAACATTACGCCAACTCAAAGACCTGAGATGTGGTAGCAATCCAGAAGGAATTACACAATTCAACATATCAAAACAAGGCTAAATTTTCATCCCAAAGCACCAGAAGAAGTTACAAGCCATAAGGCCTCAAAAGCGCCGAGGAACCGCGGCGGGAGCCGGCTTGCGCCGCGGTTCCGTGGCGGTTTGGTTAGATCATCATTCTATTTTCAGGGCATAATTCCTATCTCAGTGGGTACACCTCATTTTGACACGTCAAATTCCAGAATTATCCAGAGTCTTCTGCCAGATCAGCAAAGATCATTAAGCTAATCAAGCTCCTAACTAATCACATCTAGAAGTTTCTCCTCAACAAACTTTTGGAGGGAAATTCAAATCTTGGTAACAAACTTTTGGAGGTAAATTCAAATTTAAATTCCTAGATCTAAGGTTTTGAGATCTATAAATAGGAGCCTAGATCTAAGGGTTAATGGTTAATCTCGATTAGTTCTTTAGTTCATTCTTTGGTTGTTGAAAGCTAATTTCTTCTTCAACCTTCATCTTCTTCCACAAGTCTAGTGACAAGACTTGTACGAAACCCTAACCCTAATTCCAATCAAACTCAAGATCCCGAGTACCAATCAAGCAAGAAGCCCTTCAACCTTTTAGGAGCGGAGCCGATCTCCAACCGAGCAAGTGATCCAAGCCGATCCGCGACTCACGGAGCCGAGCGAAGCCAAATCGACGATCGAGTTCTTCCTCTAGTAGTTCTTGAGCGAATGTAATGAAATTGTTGATATAAATAAAAGGAGAAATTCTTTAATCTTTTTTTCTTTAAATTCTTGCATCATGATTCGATCTCAATTTGTAATTGTAGTTCTTGTTGTGATGTTCGAGTAAAACTCCGCTCGTCGAGGAGTCGAGACGATCAATAGAATGATGATGTAACAAATCTTAAAACGATTCTTGAGTCCTACGAGTCTTGTAAACCCTAGAAAAGTCAAGAATCGATGACCTAGTTTCGTTGCGATACTTTCTTGATTGTGATCGCTCGAAATTAGGGATTTACGATCGTTTCTTGAATTTACATATCGACGAAAGAATAAGGGATAAATGATGAAACCCTAGTTTCGCTAGAAATCCCCAATTCTCGTCGATCATCATCGATCTAGTATCAATTCATCGAAGGATAAGAATACGTCATCGTGAGATTGCATCACATCTATAGATCCGATCGATTCCTACGAGCCTCATTTAGATTCTTGATATTTGGTTTGGAAAAATCATCAAACTATCAATTCTTTATTCTATCTTTTTCTTGTTATTAAATCTAGATTTTCTAATTCTTGAACTTCAAATACAAATCTTGAATTGTTTGTTTTCTTTTCTTTAAACTTTCAATTCAAATAATTCGAAAGACGAACTATTACACTGTCCCTGTGGACGATCCGCACTCACTTACAATCTACATCCGACACCGTAGTTGATTGCGGTCAAATATTTTTTTGGTTGTGATTTCTATACAAATTTTACAAATACCGATAAACATGAAACTCTTATCGATCAAATGAAACCGTTATCGGAAGCAATTGATTCGATACATACTTTTACAAACACAAATTAAGAAATCAGTTTCAATTAAGAACACAACCAAATCATCACACTACACTTGTTTAGCCTATTGGTGTAGTTTGTTTGCTTCATCATCATTGTGATCTATTGGAGTAAGGAGCTTTGAGCAAAGGTACTCCGGGTGGATCATCGTGGACGTGGAGGAAGTTCAAGCTAGCTCGTTCAAACCCTAGGAGGTCTACAAAGGTTGTAGTCTCTCCACTTAGTGATAGATTAACTTTTGTATGTGATACTATAAGTGTTACCCTATATTTCTAGTTCGATTCCTAGTTATGTTTGCTTAGCACCTCTTAAAATTTAAATTGTGGCATGTGTGATGCTTCCAAACCCTATATGAGGTGATAAGGAAACCCTACATTAGGCGCTTGATTTTTGATTTTGTGCGCATCGGATGCACTTGAGTGAGATTTTACTCGTGCATATTGGATACACTTGATTTAGATTTCTTTCGTGCATGATGGATGCACTTGATTTGGATTTTCGCTCATGTTGGGCGCATGATATGAGATGTGGTTTTGTGCACACCGAATGCACTCAATTGGGATTTTCATTCGTGCATGTTAGTTGCTCCGGATGCACTCTAGATGCACTTGATATTGTTGTTGTACACACCCGTTGCACTGGACAGATGCTTTCGTGCACCCCGTTGCACATAGTTTTGCTTTTGTGCATGTTGTGGCACATGTATTTGGATTTGATTTCCGTGCGCACCAGACGCACGTAATGGTTGGATACGCCTTTTGAGGCTGATTTTGCTTTTGAGCTCATTGTTTTTATGTTGGGCACTATGTTACGTAGTAGCCGAACAAGACTGATCTGAGGACAGTACCTGAGTACTTTGCATGCATTAAAAGTTTACCAAGAGGTTTTTGAAAAAGGGGATATAGTCTCGCTATTTTCCTACGTGTCCGTGAACGACACGAACGTTTTTAAAGGAAAACTTTTTGTGGTATTTTAAAATGGGCGAGACGTATATCTGAGCAAAACATATGTAGGTATATTTAGTACTTTACAAATGAGCGTCCGTCACTTGTGTCATGATTTATGTATCACACGGCGATTTAGAAAAGATTTTGCATGCGTTTTATTCAGTTTTGGAGATTTTTCAAGGATGCGTTCTATACACACATTATATTATTGGACTAGTGTACATTGGATTTCTGTAGCGGACTTCGGGATCTGTATCTCCCTTGTAACTCCGAAGATATGCGTGCAAATCCGATGATTTACGTGACGCTTGACGGAGTTCGGTTTTTGAGTTTTGCACTCGTTTTCATGCGCACTTGACGCGCTGTGTTGTTTCTGTATCTTCCATGATTTCGGAGCCCCGTTGATTTGAGCTGATTATTGAAATATTTTAGATTTTGGGGGTTTAAATTTAAATTCGGGGACTGAATTTATTTAAGGGGGGAAGACTGTAACATTTCAGAAAATATAAAATATTATTTTTGGAATTTAATATTAAAATAATATTTTTCCTGAAAACTGTCTGATTTGCGAAATTGGGGTTTTCGAAAAAGGATATAAATATATACCAATAATTTTGAAATAAATGGAAATTAAAATGTTTATTCATTTAATAATATATTTAAAGGATTTGGCATTTTTAAAATTTATTATATGCAGTTTCGATAAAAAAAAACCGATTAGTGCACTGCTAATCGCGATTAGGCCAAATCCGTGTTTCTACACTTTTCATGGTTAGTGCACGATGACATGTTACATGTTATTTCATTTATTTTGTTTTATGTTATGGTTGGGTTTTTGGGTGAGAAAAGAAAAGAAAAGAAAAGAGGAATGATTGGGGGGAGAGAGAGAGGGGGCATAATGATGAGATGAGACCATGCTAGGAGAGAGAATGAGAGTAAGAAAGAGAGAGAGGGAGAGAGTGCTTCCCCATATCCTTTCCCCCACCATTTCTTTGATCTCCTTCTTCATCCTCAAGCCCCTCATTATACCCTCATGACCCATCTCCAAAATCTCATCAAACCCTATACCCCTTTTACAAAAGATGATCACCTCTTCACCCTCATCGCAACGAACCAAGCAAAGTGGGATTTTGACAACATTGGGACTTCTAGGGTTTTGTTTGGGAGTAACCATGATGTATATCTCTTTTCATTTAGAGTAGTTTTGATTTCCTAGCTTTTTTTTTAAGTTTAGAGTCTGTTTAGTGATGGATTTGTGATACCTAGAAATTCAAGAGAATGGTTTGAGTGTTGCTTGGAATTAGTGATGAGTAGTGGCTGCTAACAAGATTTGAGTTGTGTTTATTTGACCTAGAACAGAGAATAGAACCAAAACATGAGTTAGAACTTTCCGACATCGGTTAAATTGACAGTTTGAGGTTGTATTATGGAATCTGGAGTAACCCGAGGGCACTAAAAATAATTTAGCAAAGACAGGGAGGTAAGCAGGTGATTGTGAGTGTACCAATGAAACCCTAGCCTAACCCCCAAACCCAGGCCGCAGATTTATTCTTCCTGGCCGCAATTTGCGGCCAGGGTCGGGTGGAACCCCTCCGTGTTTGGTCCATGTCATGTTCTCCAGTAAACCAAACCCTGTTTATGTGCAACTTTGGCTAGTTTGACCTGAGTCAAAATCTGGGAGCACTTTGATGTGATTTTTGATATGTTTTCCATATTTTGAATGATGAGTTTTGATATTTGGATTTGTATTTGGTTGTTGAATGATTGTACATCAATGACTAGGGGTAATTTGTTGGTTTTGCATACGTGGGCTATAGGTTCTAACCTATAGGCGATCCGTGTGCCGTTTTGGTTTCCGGACTTGGTGTTAATAGCGATTGCGATTATTTATTATTGTAGGTACCCTCGCGTGGATTCCGAGGCAACGGAACGTGGCGTCACCGACTTCGGCAATCGAGGATCAAGGTGAGTGGATCTATATCCACGGGGGAAGTCGGGTGGATGGCGTATAGCACCCCCGCAAAGTTTTGGTGGAAACCGATTTGTAGCATATGGTTAAGAAAACCTAGAGTAGAAACTTGGGTTAGAAGTAAAAGATAGCTTTAGAAACCATATTAGGAACTAAGGATAGTTAGAAGTGATATGATACGACTAATATGTGATGACGGGATTTGAGAATGATATTGGATGATATTGCCGTTTAAGGTACTATAGGACTAGATAGTCTACGTAGATGTGTCATCCAAAACATACCTATTTTTAAACTGAAGAATCGTATGCATCTTTTAAACAGATACCCTGAGGGACGTTACGGATTTTCAAATGATATCTTTTCTTTAAAAACACCGTAGCCCCTACTTTCAAAACTACGATTCGCATCTTTCAAAAACTGTTTGTATGGTTCGGGTGTGTATGTTAGATTAGATACTTATACTTATAGTAAAGGTAGAATGTATTTGTAAAATTGACTTGATGAGGGATATAAATGCGATGAAAAGGATATATGACGCGATATGATGATTTGGTGATATGTTGATATACGGATGCGAGCTGATTGAGATGATTTATACCCTACCGGTCCCCTGATATAAGATTATTGCGGATGTGACGAGGGATATAGGTATATAGAGATATTTATATGTGTTGTGAACCTTGAATGTTAGCCGTACGTAACGTTAGGTCCGTACCCTCCTCGTCTTATAGGTTGATAGGATCCCTGATAGCTTAGTGCTGCCGTACGATGATTTTCCGTGCGTGATGAGTTTGACTTGATGATTGATCCTTACTCTTGACTAGAGGTTGCCGTACGATGGATTATACCGTATGCGATGTTGTTAGGCTGGATGCCAATTGATAGATTCACCGACTCGGTCTAGTAGACACGTATACCCTATAACTTTTAGCTAATGATGTACCTTAGGCAGCATTCATGTTATTCATATTGCAATACCATACCTATGCTAACACACCTGCACCATTATCGATGATGCGTATGTTACACGTATATAGATTGTAGGCTCACACACTTCATCATCGATGATTGCCATGTCACTATACAGTAGGATTGCCGCCTCATGATATGACTCTTCGCATAACATACTTGCGCACATACATATTGTACACCATACATGTGCACATACATATTGCACACCATACTTGCGTACATACATATTGTACACCATACTTCCGCACTGTCACGACCCAAAGTTCGGCCTGTGACCGGCACTTAACCACGTAACGTCTACAGACGCAACGCGATCAAGTAAGCCAAAACCCAGAAATCAAAACCATTAAAATAGTGAGTGTTGAAAACATTGATTTAAAATATTTAGAAAACTCGAGTAAATATGGTTCATCAAGTCCATAAATGCTGCTGGGGCATTGGTGATTCCGAACGACATCACCAAAAACTCATAGTGGCCGTAACGCATAGAAATGCCGTCCTCAGAATATCCTCCAGTCGAACCCGCAACTGATGGTAGCCTGATCGTAAGTCGATCCTCGAAAAGTATTCTGCACCCTGAAGCTGGTCGAACAAGTCGTCGATGCGTGGTAAAGGATATCTGTTCCGCACGATAACCCTGTTAAGCTGGCGGTAGTCAATACACAAGCGCATACTACCGTCCTTTTTCTTGACAAACAGGACTGGAGCACCCTAAGGTGACACACTGGGTCGAATAAGCCCCTTATCCAGCAAATCTTGCAACTGACTTTTCAACTCTCTAAGCTCCGCCGGGGCCATCCGATAAGGCGGTATGGAAATAGGCCCCGTGCCGGGAATCAAGTCAATGTAGAAAACAATATCGCGCTCAGGAGATTGCCCAAGAAGCTCGTCAGGGAAAACATCAGGGAACTCACTAACAATCGGAACCTGGTCTAACGGAACCTCTGTAGCTCTAGTATCGCAAATATAGGCTAGAAATCCCTGACATCCCTTCCTCAAAAGCTGTCCAGCACGAAGAGAAGAAATCAAACTGTGAGGGGCGGCACCACGGTCCCCCTGCACAACAAAAGCCGACTCGCCGGGAAAACAAAACCTAACTGTCTTCTCGCGGAAGTCCACAGATGCATAGCACGTGGCTAACCAATCCATACCCAGAAGAACGTCGAAGTCAAACATCTCAAGAAGGATCAAGTCGACAGGCAACTCTCTCTCGCCAATACGGACAACACACGATCGGAACACGTATCTAGCAATAAACGACTCGCCCACAGGAGTGGTCACAGCAAGCGGATGATCAAGCAAACCAGACTCTCTACCTAAACTCGGCATGAAGTGTGTGGAAACGTATGAGTGCGTGGATCCCGGATCAAACAACACGTATGCCTCAATAGAACATACTGGAAGGGTACCTGAGACTACTGCATTGGACGCCTGCGCGTCCTGATGCGTCAAAGTGAAAACCCGTGCCTGTCCTCTACCTGCGACTGGCGGTCCCCTACTAGCAACTGGCTGTCCTCTGCCGGCAGCTGGCTATCATCTGCCTCGGCCACTTGGCCCTCTATGACCAAACCCTCCGTGACCACGACCTCTCTGTGCAAGTTTGACGTGGAGCAACAGTTGGTACAATAGGCAAGGCCCTCTATGGTGGAGAAGATGGAAGTGTGACAAGTGGTATGTCTGTCTCGCCCTCACGTGGCTCCGGACAATCTCGCACACGATGATAAGAACTCCCGCATCGGAAACATCTAGATGGTGCCGGCTGACCCTCCTGGGGATAAGAGCTGAATAGCCTACCTCGTCCCGATCCTCTGCTACCCCCTGTACCTGAACGGAACCTGTCTCGACACCTAAACGGCTGTCTCTGTGCTGACGTATCTGTACGAACTCTTTTCAGCCCTGGAACTACCGAAGTCTCAGCAAGGCGCACCTCGATTAATAAGGCTGCAACTACGGCTGCTGCATAGGTCTCGCAATGCTGTGCGCTGATCGCAAGAAACAACGGGGTAAGCAAGCCTCGAACAAATCTCTTGACTCGCATCTCCGCAGTAGCCACTAAATACGGGGCATAAACAGATAGCTCGGTGAACTGCACATCATACTCCGCCACCGTCATATCCGGCGTTTGGCGTAATGACTCGAACCTGTGCGCTTGGGCATCCCTGACACTCTGGGGAAGGAAACGGGCTAGAAATACCGTCACAAACTCGGTCCAGGTCATAGGAAGAAGACCTGCCGCTCTTCCCTTTTCTACCGACTCGCACCACTTCTGCGCAAGACCTTCCAGGAGAAAGCTTGCGAACTCCACCCATCTCGCATCTGAGCATCTGAGTGAACGACATATCCGGGCCATCCTATCGATAAATGACTGTGGGTCCTCGGTTGCATCGGTGCCTGTGAAGACCAGGGGCTTCAGCTTCATAAACTCTGATAGCGATACCGTAATAACCTCTGTAGCTGCAGGGGCAACTGCCTGAATTGTAGGTACCATCGCGGTTGCCATAACGGGTGGAACTATATCTGGTCGCTGAGCTCGAAGTGCCTCAACTAATGACCCTATCATCTGGTGCGTCTCCTGCATACCGGCCCCTAGCATAGCGATCTGATCTGTCGAAGGAGGAACAGTCTGCTCTGGTACAACGGGTGTACTGCCCGGGTCAGTCCTCGTCTCAGACGAGTCAACTCAAATCTTGGCTCTCGCGGTCGCTCTCTGCGCCCTTGCAGTCTTCGGCGGCATAATGGCTGAAAAGAAAGTATGATTCGATAAGGATACGGAAAGTGAATCACAAGAATGTATATAACCATGAAGGAATTCAATCAATAAGTTCTAAGGTCACTTAAGCGGAGTACCGTGTCGTGAGTATGCCGCGGAACATACACATGCTACGTCACTCTGCTTCAGCTACCTTCTCCATCATACCAGGGTCATCCTACACTCCGAAAGGTAAAACCTACGTTCTGATACCAACTTTGTCATGACCCAAAGTTCGGCCCATGACTGGTACGTAACTACGTAACGTCTACAGACGCAACGTGATCAAGTAAACCGAAACCCAGAAATCAAAACCATTAAAATAGTGAGTGTTGAAAACAATGGTTCAAAACATTTAGAAAACTCGAGTAAAAATCATTAAAGTTTGAGTTATTTTCTTAAAAATTTCGGCAGCACCTCCTTTGAAAAAACTAGCCCCGAAATCGGGTACAAGACATGATATAAGTAAAGATGACATACGATAAGAATAAAGCATCCCCAAACGGGAGCAATCACGCCCAACGGCGAAAACAATCACCACAAGATTAATATACGACGCCGTAGCGAAGAAATGAGCAATATATGTGGAAAACATCATGAAAGATAAAACTGCATAAATAAAGTCGGCTCACACGAGCTCGACACCAGAGGACAAAAATATACAACATCGTCCTCATAACTGGTCTCTAAGTCAATACATGAATAGTAGATGGAGAGTACTAGATACAATAGTGTGTACAACTGGTAAATAAACGGATACTGCAAGAACCCACCTATAAGCAAAGGGCTAACACGCCAACTGCAGTGGTATCCGTAGCAAAAAGATACAAGGAAGTAGCCTTGCTGCAACTACTCTGAGGGGCAACCTGCAAACACTGTGGCACAACGGGGGTGAGTTGCCAACTCGTGAATAGTAGATAACATAAAAAGGTAATCGCGAGTATGTACGTACTGCGATACTCTAACATGTGCCAACAGATAACATTTATATGATGAGCTGGGTATGCAATAATCATGCATAACAAGTGCAATCTAATAACATCTATATATGATGAGTAGGGTATGCAATAATCATGCCAAAGCACTCTATCATGTACTACGACTACAGGATGCGATGCATAACAATGAATGCTGAGCATGGGATAAAATATCATCTACACGGAATATCAACGTGGAAAAATACCCTGTGTCCATCAAATGCACCCAAATCCCAATAAAAACTCAGGTGCCGTCACTCTAATCGGCCCTTGATCCTGTAAATCACATAGAAACGGGGTGCCCAACATCGGCACCCAAAAATATCATGAAATACTCATGTCCAGCAGCGACACGTAAATACTTATCTATCGGGCTCTGTCAGTCCGGATCGGCCCACGGGCACTGTCTGCGGAATAGGCCCTCGGCCCCGGCAGTACGGGTCGGCCCTTGTCCATCTCTCGACTCTGGTCAGTATCCTCCGGATAACCGCCAGGTACAACCAATCATCGGTAGGTAGTAGTCCCTCTGCCAGGCTCATCTTCTGTATACACAGCATCCTATTCTTGCCCCGGGATACCATACCAGGTCCACCATGTACCCGTAATCGGCCTCGCCCAGCTCCTCGATTCGGGTTCACATGTCACACGTCTCAGAACCGAGAAAACGCATGGTGGACGCACTAAAATATCATATCAAGAGAAACCGAGTTTTCAAAACAGTGCATATTTTCTTAAAATAATACCACGGTTCTCAAATCCAGAAATCACACGAATCCAAAACTCAATGCGTAAATCCATACAATGTGGCGTATGACACTAAGAGTAAAAAGGGAAAACCGCTCTTTTAAATGGATCCAGTTTTGAAAATATCTCATGCGGTTCCCATTTTCTAGAAATCAAAACCAATATCATCCATGTATGTGACATATGTATGTATGTAGGTATGGGTGTGCAAGTGGATATATACGCAAATATGAGTGTACCAATGTATAAGTGCACCAATATGGATATACAGTGTGTATGTGCGCAATATAGATATATCAATGTATGTGTATACCAATATGGATATACAATGTGCAAGTGCCCAATATGGATATATCAATATATGTGTGCACCAATATGGATATACAATATGTATGTGCGCAATATTGATATATCAATGTATGTGTGACCAATGTGGATATACAATGTGTATGTGCGCAATATGGATATATCAATGCATGTGTGCACCAATTTGGGTATACAATGTGTATGTGCGCAATATGGATATATCAATGCATGTGTGCACCAATATGGATATACAATATGTATGTGCGTAATATGGATATATCAATGTATGTGTGCACCAATATGGGTATACAATGTGTATGTGCGCAATATGGTATACAATGTGTATGTGCGCAATATGGATATATCAATGTATGTATGCACCAATATGGATATACAATGTGTATGTGCGCAATATTGATATATCAATGTATGTGTGCACCAATATGGATATACGATGTGTATGTGCGCAATATGGATATATCAATGTATGTGTTCACCAATATGGATATATTAATGTATGTGTGCACCAATATGGGTTTACAATATGTATGTGCGCAATACAGATATATCAATGTATGTGTGCACCAATATGGATATACAGTGTGCATGTGCACAAGTTGGGATATATCAATGTATGCGTGCACTGATATAGGTATACAATGTGTATATGTGCCAATATGCGACATAATCATGTCTAATCATCAATGATACGGTAATCGAAATGATGTATGGTTCATAGCAATCCTATAGTGCGAGTGTCATGGCAATCACTAACGGCGTGAGTGTAATATACAAATAATGCTCGTGCAGCTTGAACCATTAGTGACAGTGCGTTGTTACATAACTACTATTTCTATATGAAACAAAAGATGGGTACGCTATAATACTATATATGCACGAGCAATATACATATAAATATATACGCGACTACAATATCCTATCACGACCTGACTCTTAACTCCATACAGGCGATTTCCCCGTAGATGTTAAATCTACTCACCGCGGCCTCGTGCTAAGTGTCGCCGACTACTTGCTTCCCCTTCTTTGCGGCGTCCGACGTACCCGCCTGCGAACCTAGAATTTACACAAAGAATACACATAAGCTAAAATCATAGAAAAACGCGATATCAAAACCAAACGAGAAACTCGCGTCGCGAACTAAACGCGTGTGTATCCGATACGCTAAAACGTGTGAATACGCGTCTCAAACTACCCCGACACGCCGCGACACGCAGCAAACACTAAACCCGCTCACATATAACACGTGTCGCGCAAGTTAAAAGTATTGAAAATACGGTATTTAGCTCCAGATTTTGACTCAAATGAAAAGTTAAAAAGTTGCATATACCAAAACCTTTAAATATACAACAGACTCCCCCAGAACAAACCCAGGCACCCAACTCCTCCCTCTAGCCGCAATTTGCGGCCAGAACGAATTTATTTGCGGCCCAGGTTGGGAATTATGGTCTCGTGCTCCGTGTGTGTGGTCTAGATCTAATGTTCAGGCTCCAGTAAACTCAGTTTTTTCCTGAAGTAAACGAGTCAACAGCAGATCATAAAAAGGCTAAAATTTACATTAAAACGTTTATTTACACTAAATTGAAACCCTATGGTATTTTAGTGAAATCCGGGGGATGACTTGCTTTACATGGCCTTAAAAACTCTTAGCCAAGCTATACTAACCATAAAGATCCTCACTTGGCGAAATCTCCACTTAAATCACCATTCTAGCACTAATGACCACACTAAACACAAATTAAAGCTTAACAACTATAAGTTTAGCAAACAAAGAAGTTGGGCTTATGAAATTATACCTCACTTGATCCTAGGTGCAAGAAGAAGGAGAAGAAGAAGAGAAGGAGGAGGTGAGCTGCTGCTGCTGGTGATGCTGCTGTTACTGCTGCTGAGTTGCTATTGTTGCTGTTGTTTTTGCTGCTGCCGCCTTGCTGTTGTTGTTGGTTGCTGCTGCTGTGGCTTCTGCTGCTGCCGCTGTTCAGGTATGGTGTGTGTGTAAGTGTGAGGGAGAGATGTGAGGAAATGAGTGAGGGAAAAACAATTGATTTGCAAACAAAGAAAAGAGAGTCAACCCTCTCTCTCTCTCCTCATTGTTCAGGTATGGGGTCTGCGGATGAAATGCTGTACTGAAACTCAAATGGGTGTCCAAAGCATCCTGAAGCCTCTGCCATAGTCGGCTGGTAAACTGGGTGACTCAGTCGGACACGATACATGTCGGGACTCCATGCAGTCGTACAATCACGTCGATGTATATCTGGGCATACTGAGCAAATCCAAAAGTGGTATTCACCGGCAGGAAGTGAGCAGCTTTCACCAATCGATCCACGATCACCCAAATGGAGTCATACCCTCGACTAGTCTTGGGTAGACCCACAATGAAGTCCATAGAAATCTGCTACCATTTCCACAACGGAATGGGTAACGGCTGTAGCTCTCCCGCGGGCTTCTGGTGCTCGTCCTTGACTTGTTGACAAGTCTGGCATCTCAACACGAAGTTCATGATGTCCCACTTCATCCCATCCCACCAGTAAACATCTCTCATATCATGGTACATCTTGGTGGAACCCGGATGAACAATGTACATCGATCGATGTGCCTCCTCAAGAATCTATCGCCGCAGTCCCTCAACATCTGGTACGCACAGTCTAGTCCCAAACAGTAATATCCCCTGATCATCAACCACAAACTCAGAAAATCTGCCCTGTCCAATCTGTGCCATGATCTCTAAACAACGGTCATCACTGTACTGTGCCTCATGTATACGGTCAAGCAACTATGGGCGTGCACGAACATGCGTAAGTTGTCCCCCGATCGGAGTGAACTCGAACTGCACTCGGCTGTCGCATAAAATCTACCAATCTGCCGACGACTGCCTCTGCACTGCGCTCAAATAAGATAGACTACCCCCGGGCCTCCTACTCAAAGCATCAGCCACTACATTCGCCTTGCCCGGGTGGTAAAGGATCTCACAATCGTAGTTCTTAACTAACTCCATCCAACAGCGCTGTCTAAGATTCAGGTCTCGCCGCTGAAATATGTACTTCAAGCTCTTGTGATCAGTGAATATCTGGCATGACTCGCCGTATAGGTAATGTCGCCAGATCTTGAGTGCAAAGACCACATCAGCCATCTCCAAATCGTGAGTGGGGTAGTTCTGTTCGTGTTTCTTCTGCTGCAGAGAAGCATACGCGATCACCCTGTCGTGCTGCATTAATACACACCCTAGCCCCACTCGAGAAGCATCACAATAGACCACAAATCCGCCCGATCGCGAAAGCAATGATGACACCGGCGTCGTAGTCAAACGAGTCTGCAACTACTGAAATCTATGCTCGCACTCCTCCGTCCAATCAAAAGAAACTCCCTTCCGGGTCAACCCGGTCAACGGTGTAGCAATACGGGAGAAGTCCTGTACAAATCTTCGGTAGTATCCGGCAGTCCTAGGAAACTACGGAACTCCGTAACTAATGTCGGTCTTGGCCAATGCTGAACGGTCTCAATCTTTTTCAGGTCCACACATATACCATCTCGTGTAATCACGTGACCCAAGAAATTTACGCTGTCAAGCCAAAACGTGCACTTGGAGAATTTTGCGAAGAGCTAGTGCTCCCTCAAAGTCTGCAATGTGATCCGCAGGTGCCGCTCGTGCTCCTCTCGGCTCCGGGAATACACCAAAATGTCATCAATAAACACGAAGATGAACAGATCAACATACGACCTGAAAATACGGTTCATCAAGTCCATAAATGCTGCTGGGGTATTGGTGAGTCCGAACGACATCACCAAAAACTCATAGTGGCCGTAACGTGTGCGAAAAGCTGTCTTCGGAATATCCTCCTGTCGAACCCGCAACTGATGGTAGCCTGATCGTAAGTCGATCCTCGAAAAGTATCCTGCACCCTGAAGCTGGTCAAACAAGTCGTCGATGAGTAGTAAAGGATATTTGTTCCGCACGGTAACGCTGTTCAGCTGGCGGTAGTCAATACACAAGCGCATATTGCCGTCCTTCTTCTTAACAAACAGGACTGGAGCACCTCAAGGAGACACACTGGGTCGAATAAGCCCCTTATCCAGCAAATGTTGCAACTGACTTTTCAACACTCTAAGCTCCGCCGGGGCCATCTGATAAGGCGGTATGGAAATAGGCCCCGTGCCGGGAATCAAGTCAATGCAGAAAACAATATCGCGCTAAGGCGGTAGCCCAGGAAGCTCGTCAAGAAAAACATCAGGGAACTCACTAACAATCGGAACCTGGTCCAACGGAGCCTCTGTAGCTCTAGTATCGCAAACAAAGGCTAGAAATCCCTGACATCCCTTCCTCAAAAGTTGTTCAGCGTGGAGAGAAGAAATCAAACTGTGAGGGATGGCACCACGGTCCCCCTGCACAACAAAAGCCGACTCGCCGGGAAAACAAAACCTAACTGTCTTCTCACGGTAGTCCACAGATGCATTGCACGTGTCTAACCAATCCATGCCCAGAAGAACGTCGAAGTCCAACATCTCAAGAAGGATCAAGTCGACAGGCAACTCTCTCTTACCAATACGGACAACACACGATCGGAACACGTGTCTAGCAATAAACGACTTGCCCACAGGAGTGGTCACAGAAGGCGGCTGATCAAGCAAACCAGACTCTCTACCCAAACTCGGCACGAAGTGTGTGGAAACATACGAGTGCATGGATCTCGGATTAAACAACACGTGTGCGTCAACAGAACATACTGAAAGGGTACCTGAGACCACTGCATTGGATGCCCGCGCGTCCTAATGCGTCACAGCGAAAACCGTTCCTGTCCTCTACCTGCGACTGGCGGTCCCCTACTAGCAACTGGCTGTCCTCTGCCGGCAGCTGGCTGTCCTCTGCCTCAGCCACCTCGCCCTCTGTGAGAAAACCCTTCGCGACCACGACCTCTCTGTGTAAGAGTCTGACGCGGAGCAACAGTAGGTACAATAGGCAACGCCCTCAGGGGTGGAGAAGGTGGATGTGTGACATGTGGTACGGCTGTCTCGCCCTCACGTGGCACCGGACAATCTCGCACATGATGATAAGTACTCCCGCATCGGTTGCATCTAGATGGTGCCGGCTGACCCTCCTGGGGATAAGAGCTGAATAGCCTACCTCGTCCCGATCCTCCGCTACCCCCTTTACCTTAATGGAACCTGTCGCGGCGCCTAAACGGCTGTCTCTGTGCTGACGTATCTGTACGAACTCTCTTCGGCCCTGGAACTACCGAAGTCTCAGTAAGGCGCTCCTCTACTAATAAGGCTGCATCTGCGGCTGCTGCATAGGTCTCGCAATGCTGTGCGCTGATCGCAAGAAACAACGGGGCAAGCAAGCCGTGAACAAATCTCTTGACGCGCATCTCCGCAGTAACCACTAAATATGGGGCATAAAAAGATAGCTCGGTGAACTGCACATCATACTCCACCACCGTCATATCCGGCGTCTGGCGTAATGACTCAAACATGTGCGCTCGGGCATCCTTGACACTCAGGGGAAGGAAACGGACTAGAAATACCGTCACAAACACGGTCCAGGTCATAGGAGGAAGACCTGCCGCTCTGCCCTTTTCTACCGACTCGCACCACTTCTGCGCAAGACTTTCCAGGCGAAAGTTCGCGAAATCCACCCATCTCGCATCTGAGTATTTGAGTGAACGACATATCCGGGCCATCCTAGCGATAAATGACTGTGGGTCCTCGGCTGCATCGGTGCCTGTGAAGACCGGAGGCTTCAACCTCATAAACACTGATAGCGATACCGTAACAACCTCAGTAGCTACAGGGGCAACTGCCTGAACTGTAGGTACCATCACGGTCCCCGTAACGGGTGGAACTACCTCTGGTCGCTGCGCTCGAAGTGCCTCAACTAAAGACCCTATCATCTGGCACATCTCCTGCATACCGGCCCGTAGCATAGCGATCTGATCTGTCGAATAAGGAACAGTCTGCTCTGGTACAATAGGTGTACTGCCCGGGTCAGTCCTCGTCTCAGACGAGTCCAACTCTAATCTCGGCTCTCGCGGTCGCTCTCTGCGCCCTCATAGTCTTCGGCGGCATAATGGCTGAAAAGAAAGTAGGATTCGATAAGGATACGGAAATCGAATCACAAGAATGTATATAACCATGAAGTAATTCAATCAATAAGTCCTCAGGTCACTTAGGCGGAGTACTTTTTCATGAGTATGCCGAGGAACATACACATGCTACGCCACTCTGCTTCAGCTACCTACTCCATCATACCAGGGTCATCATACACTCCGAAAGGTAAAACCTACGCTCTGATACCAACTTTGTCACGATCCAAAGTTCGGCTCGTGACCGGCACTTAACCACGTAACGTATAAAGACGCAACGCGATCAAGTAAGCCGAAACCCAGAAATCAAAACCATTAAAATAGTGAGTGTTGAAAACATTGGTTTAAAATATTTAGAAAACTCAAGTAAAAATCAACAAAGTTTGAGTTATTTTCTTAAAAATTTCGGCATCACCTCCTTTGTAAAAACTAGCCCCGAAATCGGGTACAAGACATGATATAAGTAAAGATGACATACAATAAGAATAAAGCATCCCCAAACGGGAGCAATCACGCCCAATGGTGGAAACAATCACCACAAGAATAATATATGACGCCGTAGCGAAGAAATGAGCAATATAAGTGGAAAACATCATGAAAGATAAAACTGCATAAATAAAGTCGGCTCACACGAGCTCGATACCAGAGTACAACATAATATACAACATCATCCTCATAACTGGTCTCTAAGTCAATACATGAAATAGTAGATGCAGAGTACTAGATACAACAGTGTTTACAACTAGTAAATAAACGGATACCGCAAAAACCCACCTATAAGCAAAGGTCTCACACGCCAACTGCAGTGGTATCCGTGGCAAAAAGATACAAGGAAGTAGCTCTGTCGCAACTACTCTAAGGGGCAACCTGCAAACACTGTAGCAAAAGGGGGTGAGTTGCCAACTCGTGAATAGTAGATAACATATAAAGGTAAACGTGAGTATTCACGTACTGCGATACTCTAACATGTGCCAACAGATAACATCTATATGATGAGATGGGTATGCAATAATCATGCATAACAAGTGCAATCTAATAACATTTATATATGATGAGCAGGGTATGCAATAATCATGCCAAAACACTCTATCAGGTACTACGACTACAGGATGCGATGCATAACAATGAATGCTGAGTATGGGATAAAATATCATCTACAGGGAATATCAATGTGTAAAAATACCCGGTGTCCATCAAATGCACCCAAATCCCAATAAAAACTCAGGCGCCATCACTCTAATCGGCCCTCAATCCTGTAAATCTCATCGAAGCGGGGTGCCTAACATCGGCACCCAAAAACATCATAAAATACTCGTGTCCAGTATCGACATGCAAATCCTCATTTATCGGGCTCCGTCAGTCCGGATCGGCCCCCGGGCTCCGTCTGCGGAATCGGCCCTCGGCCCCGGCAGTATGGGTCGGCCAGTATCCATCTCTCGACACTGGTCAGTATCCTCCGGATAAACGCCAGGTCCAACCAATCACCGGTAGGTCGTAGTCCCTCTGTCAGGCTCATCGTCTGTATACACAGCATCCCTTTCTTTCCCCGGGGTACCATACCGGGTCCACCATATACCTGCAATCGGCCTCATCCAGCTCCTCGATACGGGTTAACATGTCACACGTCTCAGAACTGTGAAAACGCATGGTGGACGCACTGAAATATCATATCAAGAGAAACCGGGTTTTCAAAACAGTGCATATTTTCTTAAAATAATACCACGGTTCTCAAATCCAGAAATCACACGAATCCAAAACTCAATGGGTAAATCCATGCAATGTGGCGTATGCCGCTAAGAGTAAAAAGGGAAAACCGCTCTTTTAAATGGATCCAGTTTTGAAAATATCTCACGTGGTTCCCATTTTCTAGAAATCAAAGCCATTATCATCCATATATGTGACATATGCATGTATGTAGGTATGGATGTGCAAGTGGATATATACCCAAATATGAGTGTACCAATGTATAAGTGCACCAATATGGATATACAGTGTGTATGTGCGCAATATAGATATATCAATGTATGTGTGCACCAATATGGATATACTATGTGTACGTGCGCAATATGGATATTTCAATGTATGCGTGCACCAATATGGATATACAATGTGTATGTGTGCAATATGGATATATCAATGTTTGTGTGCACCAATGTGGATATACAATGTCTATGTGCGCAATATGGATATATCAATTTATGTGTGCACCAATGTGGGTATACAATGTGTATGTGCGCAATATGGATATATCATTGTATGTGTGCACCAATATGGATATACAATGTGTATGTGCGCAATATGGATATATCAATGTATGTATGCACCAATGTGGGTATACAATATGTATGTGCGCAATATGGATATATCAATGTATGTGTGCACCAATATGGATATACAATGTGTATGTGCCCAATATGGATATATCAATGTATGTGTGCACCAATATGGATATACAATGTGTATGTGCGCAATATGGATATATCAATGTGTGTGTGTACCAATATGGGTATACAATGTGTATGTACGCAATACGGATATATTAATGTATGTGTGCACTAATATGGATATATAAAGTTTGTATGTGCATAAGTAGGGATATATCAATGTATGTGTGCACTAATATGGGTATACAATGTGTATATATGCCAATATGCGACAGAATCATGTCTAATCATCAATGAGGCGGTAATCGAAATGATATATGGTTCGTAGCAATCGTATAGTGCGAGTGTCATGGCAATCACTAACGGTGTGAGTGTAACATACAAATAGTGCTTGTGCAGCTTGAACCGTAAGTGACAGTGCGGTGTTACATAACTACTATTTCTATATGCAACAAAAGATGGGTATGCTACAATAGTACATATGCACGAGCAATATACATATAAATATATACGCGACCACAATATCCTATCACGCCTGGACGCTTAACGCTATACGGGCGATTTCCCCGTAGATATTAAATCTACTCACCGTCGCTTCGTGCTAAGTGTAGCTGACTACTTTCTTCCCCTTCATTGCGGCGTCCAACGTACCCGCCTGCGAACCTAGAATTTACATAAGAATACACATAAGCTAAAATCATGAAAAAACGCGATATCAAAACCAAACGAGAAACTCGCGTCGCGGACTAAACGTGTGTGTATCCGATACGCTAAAACATGTGAATACACGTGTGAAACTACCCCGACACGCCGAGACACGCAGCAAACACTAAACCCTCTCACATATCACACGTGTCGCGCAAGTTAAAAGTATTGAAAATACGCTATTTAGCTCCAGATTTTGACTCGAATGAAAATGTAAAAAGTTGCATATACCAAAACCTTTAAATATACAGCAGACTCCCCCAGAACAAACCAAGGCACCCAACTCCCCCCTCTGGCCGCAATTTACAGCCAGAACGAATTTTTTTGCGGCCCAGGTTGGGAATTATGGTCTCGTGCTCCGTGTGTGTGGTCTTGATCTTGTGTTCAGGCTCCAATAAACTCAGTTTTTGCCTGAAGCAAACGGGTCAACAGCAGATCATAAAAAGGCTAAAATTTACATTAAAACGTTTATTTACACTAAATTGAAACCCTATGTTATTTTAGTGAAATCTAGGGAAAGACATAGTTTAGATGGCCTTAAAAACACTTGGCCAAGCTATACTAACCATAAAGATCTTCACTTGGCCAAATCTCCACTTAAATCACCATTCTAGAACTAATTACTACACTAAACACTAATTAAAGCTTAACAACTATAAGTTTAGCAAACAAAGAAATTGGGCTTATGAAATTATACCTCACTTGATCCTAGGTGCAAAAAGAAGGAGAAGAAGAAGAGAAGGAGGAGGTGAGCTGTTGCTGCTGCTGGTGATGCTGCTGTTACTGCTGTTGTTGCTGTTGTTTTTGCTGCTGCTGCCTGTTGTTATTGTTGGTTGCTGCTGCTGCTGTGGCTTCTGCTGCTGCCGCTGTTCAGGTATGGGGTGTGTGTGTAAGTGAGAGGGAGAGATGTGAGGAAATGAGTGAGGGAAAAACAATTGATTTGCAAACAAAGAAAAGAGAGTCAACCCCCTCTCTCTCCTCATTAATTACAAGCATGGCTCCCCCATCATGCTCTCTCTCTCTCTCTCCTACCCAAGTCAACCCACAAACACAAATCATTAAAATAAACAATACACTTAATTAACTCAAATTAACTTAATGATATGGGTTAGTCCACCATGGTTACTCAAACATGGCTTAACCCAAAACTTAACCCTAGTTTACATGCACTTGTGTGTGCAAGCCTAATTAAATTCTAATAAAATATTCATAAAATTTGATAAAATATTTGAAAATCGTTTTGGTAAACTTTTTACTAAAAACCATATATTAAAGTATAATTAGCCACTAATCACAATCTAAGGTATTACAATCTTTCCCCTTAAAGAAATTCGTCCCCGAATTTAAAATATAGCTACGCATACCTTCAAAGAGATGAGGGAATTTCTTCCGCATCTCGCCCTCGGCCTCCTAAGTGATCTCTTCACCATTTGGGCTGCGCCAAAGCACCTTCATAGATGGCAAAACCTTCGATCGAAGTTTCTTCACCTGTCAGTCCAATATCACTACTGGCTGCTCGGTGAACGAAAGATCACGCTCGAGCTGAACGGTCTGATGCTGAATCATGTGAGAAGGGTCATGCAGGTATCTGCGAAGCATCGACACGTAAAATACAGGGGTGAACATCCGGGAAGTCGGGTGGAAGTGCCAAACGATGCCACTGCGCCCACACGCTCGAGGATCTCGAAGGGACTTATAAATCTGGGGCTAAGCTTCCCCTTCCGTCCAAATCTCAACACGCTCTTCATCGGAGAGACCTTCAGAAAAACGTGATCGCCAACTGCGAAATCTAATCTTCGGCGGCGTCTGTCAGCATACGATTTCTGCCTGCTCTGAGCTGTCCTCATCCTATCTCGAATCAACTGTATCTTCTCGGTCGTCTCCTGTACGATCTGTGTAGGGTTAGTATAGCACCTTGAGAAGGAATTGGAAAGCATTAAATATGCTACTTTAAAATTTTTGGGGGTGCTAAACAAACCCTAACCAAGATCTTAACTAGAGAATTAGGGTTAACAAAGCATGTAAACAACTTTACATTTAAGAGAGAGGGATTACAACCTTTGTAGTCCGTTCCTTCGCTTCATAAGCTCTGAGTAGTAGTCCCTTTGCCGCGATCCATGATCTGCCGGACTCAAGAGAGGCTCCACGAGCCGAATGATCCATGCTTACTTGAAGTTGTCCTATTCAAAGATGATCTACCTTGAAGAATCTTTAACCTAAGCTTACACTTCACTAAACAACTTATTAGAGAAGTGAACACCCTAATCTATGTGGCTAGAATAGATGAGGACGATGAAGTAGGAATTTTGCTCTCTTTTATTTTCAATTTCTCACCATTTATCATCACATCACAAAAAGCTAGAAAGCTTTTTCCAAGAGGAAGAAGAAGAAGAATTTCATTTGTGATGAATAATGAAATTATTGTTGTGGTTACAAATCAACCTATGAGTTAAGAATGAAGGGCTTAACTCATGTAGAGAATAAACCTAAGATAAAGGGTTTGGGTTGGGTTAATAAATATCAACATAAATATCTTTAACATAAAACAAAAGAAAGCTTCTTGAAGCTTCATGAAAAAGCTATCCCAAACCAAACCCTAACTTGTTTTAATCTCCACAAATCATGTTGCATTTGTAATCATAACTTATTACAATATTATATATCACATATAGAATATATTTTTGTAACAAAAGAAAATAATACAATTAACATATATCGCATATATATCAATGTATTATCCGGTGAGAAAATGAATCAATAAAGCGAGCTATATTAGTTAACGTAATGTAATATATCACATATATAATTATATATTAAATTATTGAATCAACACTTGATCCGACAATCTGGCTATATCGCATATAACCGACTAATATAACATGTACCGATTCATCGAATCAACACTTGATCCGATGACCCGACTATATCACATATACCTGGCCGATATCATATATCACAAGAATAGAATACGGTATCTCATATCGTATTATTCTCAGTCCCGCACATATCACATATGTGCTCCTACTCCGTTTTTCCTGAGCCAGGAAACCTCTGTGTAGGACTCTAAAGAATCGTCAATACGCCGACAGTAGGTGATGATCATAACAAACAACCACAAGCTGCAAGCGGTCGGCTAAACGTAACAGCCACCCAGGTAATGAACGATCAGAAGATCAACAAGCAAGCCTGTACATCCTCCTGTGAATCCAATTAGTAACACTACCGTACAGTCCGGTCTCTTCGTCTGATATGTCGCATATCTAGTCTAGGGGTGGTAAACGTCATACCCCAGAAACCGATAAGTCATGTCGATGTGAGGCTCATAACAGGTCGAGAAACTACTGATAACACTTACCAGTAGCACTCCATATCAGCCCTGGCAAGGGAGCACAACATCAACTCCCTATATCGGGAGAGACGAATCCCCTCCTATCGCTCATTGCCTCCATGTAATTTGGGACTGTACCGAAAAGCCACCATTTTGCAGGCCCTCTTAGACATGGTAAGGTGGAAATCAAAGCACAGTAGGAATCACACAAGTCTCTATGACTATCTCGGGTCTACAGACAAACCTATACCGGTGTCACCGGAGAACTGCTATCTGACGATAGGTATATATCCATCTAGGAGTTCTCGGCGAGTCCGTTCAGTGTACCCAGTCTTCACTGAGCACCCGTACACCATCTTTGATGTCAAACACCGATGGATATGGGATCATCCATCTCCCATCATATGGGTCAAGATGCGTATACGCTAGTCCATTCTGGTGTATCGATGCCCTGTCTCGATACACCCTCGACTAGGAATAGTTATAAGATGTACTCGTTGACTACCCTGGCCCGACTAGTATGATCTCATCATAGTCCTAGTAATCGAGTACATATCCTAAGGGCTTTATCAACATGTGAGAGCAAGACAGTAAACTAATACAAGTCAATATGTTAAGATAAAGTGAAACCAAATAGCATACTATCATGTCGAGCAATAAAGTCCTCTCTCTATATATCCAAGCATCCGCTATATTATACATCATATGTACAATAATGGCCTCTAGGGTATATACATAACTAACAATCTCCCACTTGCACTAAGGCTAGCTGTTGTAGTATCTCATACCCAACATCCCGAAGAGTCTCTCAAAGTGTATCTGGGGAATGGCCTTCGTGAGTGGATCCGCAGTGTTGTCCTTCGTATCAACTCTCCTGACCTCGATCTCCCGGCAATCAACTATCTCCCGGATCAGGTGATACCGCCTCAGAATATGTCTAGACTTCTGATGGGACCTGGGTTCCTTGGCCAAAACCACAGCTCCATTGTTATCACAATACAAAGGTATTGGATGCTCAATGGATGGAACCACACCAAGTTCAGTGATGAACTTCTTCATCCAGACAGCCTCTTTGGCAGCATCGTTGGCAGCGATGTATTCAGCCTCCATCGTCGAGTCTGCAACGGTTTCCTGTTTGGAACTCTTCCAACACACCGCCCCTCCATTGAGGGTAAAGACAAATCCCGAGTGCGACTTAGAGTCGTCCTTATCACTCTGGAAGCTGGAATCGGTAAAGGACTCCACCTGGAGTTCACCGTTACCATACCCCAAGAACATCTCTTTAGTCCTTCTCAAGTACTTGAGAATGTTCTTCACAGCTGTCCAGTGACTCTCTCCAGGATCTGCTTGATACCGACTCACTACACTTAGTGAGTATGCTATATCGGGTCTGGTACATAGCATCACATACATGATAGAGCCTACGGCCGAAGCATAGGGTATCCCTTGCATGCGAGCTCTCTCCAAATCAGTCTTGGGAGACATCTCTTTGGAGAGAGTGAGTCCAGAGATCATGGGTTGGTTCCCACGCTTGGATTCTTCCATACTAAACCTCTTTAGTATGGTGTCAATGTACCTAGATTGGGACAATCCCAGTATCCGTTTAGATCTATCTCTATAGATCATTATTCCCAAAATGCAGGAGGCATCACCAAGATCTTTCATTAAGAATCTTTGTGATAAGAAGAGCTTGATCGAGTGCAGCATAGGAACATCATTTCCTATCAAGAGTATGTCATCCACGTACAATACGAGGAAGACAACCTTACTCTCTGCAACCTTTTTGTATATATTAGGTTCATCTACGTTTTTAATGAAGTCAAACTTTTTGACTACAACATCAAAGCAGATGTTCTAACTCCGTGATGCCTGCTTTATCCCGTAGATGGATTTAAGCAGTTTGCACACCTTTCCACTGCTCCCACTGTCTACGAAGCCCTTTGGCTGAGTCATGTACACGCACTCTTCTAAATCACCATTTAGAAAGGCGGTCTTAACATCCATCTGCCAGATTTCGTAGTCATGGTATTTATCAATGGCAAGTAAGATCTGGATGGACTTAAGCATAGCTACTGGAGAAAAGGTTTCGTCATAATCCACACCTGGTCGTTGACCAAAACCCTTTGCAACAAGTCTAGCTTTGAAAGTCTCAACTTTTCCATCTACACCAAGTTTCTTCTTAAAGATCCATTTGCTCCCAATGGGTTTTACCCCTTCAGGAGAAACTTCCAAATTCCATACTTTGTTGGTGTACATGGATTCTATCTCTGATCGCATTGCATCCAGCCACTTCACAGAGTCACCACTCGTGATGGCCTGCTCGAAGCTAGTAGGGTCATCATCTTCCATGATGCAATCCTCTCTTCCACCATCAATGAGAAAACCGTAGTATCTTTCAGGTGGATGAGAAACCCTACAAGATCTGCGGAGTGGCTGAGGTTCGTTGGCTACTATCGAGTCCTCTTGTTCCACTAAATCTTCAGTTGTAATTTGTTCTGCCGGAACTTCTTCCAGCTCTACCGCTTCACCACTAATTTCTTTTGCAAGAAATTCCTTTTCTAAAAAGGTGGCATGTCGAGAAACAAACACCTTTTGTTCCTCTCCGTGGTAGAAAAGATATCCATGTGAATGTTTAGGATATTCTACAAACTTACAAAGAATTGACCGTGCCTCGAGTTTGTCCGGATTTTGCTTTTTGACATAGGCCGGACAACCCCATATCTTAACTCGTTTAAGGCATGGTCTCTTCCCACTCCATATCTCATATGATGTGGTAGGTACAGATTTAGATGGAACTTGATTCAATAGGTATGCAGCTGTCTCCAGTGCATGTACCTAGAAGGAAATAGGTAACTCCGCAGTGCTCATCATAGAGCGCACCATATCTAATAGGGTGCGATTCCTCCGTTCCGATACACCGTTGTGCTGTAGTGTTTAACGAGGAGTAAGCTGAGAGAGAATCCCATTCTTTTTTAGATAGTTCAGGAACTCATTGCTCAAGTATTCTCCTCCTCGATCAGATTGAAGGATCTTAATACTTTTACCCGTTTGGTTCTCTACTTCGCGCTTATATTCCGTGAATTTCTCAAAAGCTTCAGACTTGTGTTTCATCAGGAACACATGTCCGTATCTTGAGAGATAGTCAGCGAATTTAATGAAGTAGGAAGAACCGTTCCTGGCATTGTAGACATAGGACCACATACATCAATATGTATCAGTCCTAAGAGTTCTGCAACTCTTTCTCCGTATCCACTAAACAGAGTTTTGGTCATCTTGCCCTTAAGACATGACTGGCAAGTATCATAAGATGAAAATTCGAACGGATTCAAATATACATCCTTATGTAACTTAGCTAGCCGTGTCACATTGATATGCCCTAGTCTACAATGCCACAAGAAGGATTCGTTCATTTTTGAACTCTTCCTCTTGTGTGTGTTTTGTATATTAAGTACTGTAGTTTGGTTGAGAACGTACATACCGTTATTTAACAATCCTGATCCTATCAACTTTTGAATCAGGAATATGTTCATAAAATTATCCTGTACTACAAATTTATATCCTTCTTTATTCAATAAAGAAACTGATATAATATTGCATATCTGGGTCGGAATATAATAGCACTCATTTAGAACCAATGTATTACCATTTGGTAACACAAGGTGATATTCACCAACTGCCTTGGCTGCAACATCTCCACCATTCCCTACTCTTATGGAATGATCATCCATTCTCAGTTCTCTACCTTTATGTAGCCCACGCAACACATTACATATATGGGATCCCGATCCGGTATCTAATACCCAGGACGTAGAGTGAACTGAGAAACAGTTCTCCATAACTAACACACTTGAAGAAAATATATCAACATGCTTATTCTTCGTTTGGGCGGCGTGAGAATCCAGATATTCTCCTATTCCATGCTCAGTCTTATAACACTTATAAGAAAGAACGAGACCAACGTTCCCCTGCCTAGTATAAGCGGGTTCAGTCAATACATTCATATTATTATCTTGATTAAGGCCTGACATGGTCGCTATCTGGAGAGAGAGAGAAGAAAACAATTTAGCGTATGCTCTTGCATGATTAGATTGGTTATTATCTTATCTAATCAGGATGTCTCCCACTGTTTTTATCAAATCTTCCTTCAAACCCTAAAAGGAATGACTAGCCAGGATTAATTACACCTTACAAGTTCGCCAATCTTTCAGCCAGGCCAGTGTTGGTACTTTGAGGGAGGTTTCCCGTACTTTCGCACGGACCTAATTAAAGTAAACCTCATTTTCCCAGAGGCACAACCCTGTTAACACCTTTCTAGACACCTACTTGATCGGCTAATTGTCCTGTGTAAAATTCTCCCAGGAGTAACTCTTACTCGCAGTGAGTATCGGGATCCAACTATCTCATAGGAGGTATGCAATCTCATTGTAAATTTCAACACTTGAAATTCCCGATAATGCTTTACCCCTAACTCTCTATGACCTTGACAAAGGCCAACAAACCATAGGAAGCTCGTCAAGTTCAACCCGTCATTTCTTGATTGAAATAAACCCACCCGCACGACCCTTGACAAAGGCCAACAAGGTCGTACGACTCCCCTAATACAATCGCATCACATGCTTAAACAGATAAGTACTAGTCAGCCACCAAACACTAGGCCTTGACAAAGGCCAAAAAACACAGCACGAATACTAAATAGTCTTTATCTGAAATGACGGAGGGCTACACAGGTTTTTCAGAAAACCATGAGAGTAATGAACTTGATATCGTTGTAGAAATAGGTGATTTTGAAAAGAAGTGTCTTTGAGTCTTTTTCTAGTTTCGCTAAAGAGGTCACTTCCGGTGAAAGGATCTCGACTCTTTCCTTATCGAATAAGTTGCAGGGTAGATCACATATACCACTATGCAAAGCAAGAACTATAGAAGCGATCAAAAACTAAACCGCGAGTTTATAGTATCTGCCAGTTTTGCTAAAGAGGTCACTCCCGGTGATGGGATCTCGGCTCTTTCCTTATCGAATAAGGTGCAGGGTATATCATATTTACTGCTATGCAAAGTAAAACTGTAGGTACCCTTTTTATAAAGTTTTGATTCTACAACATCTTTTAGGTTTCTTTTCTTTTATTAATCTCATTAATAAATCTTATCAATTATGCTTCCTAAGCATCACAGAAGAAACGAAAGCAGTAATATTTATATATCATCATATATATATAGTATAAGCATTCGTCTCAGGCAGTAAAATGATCTCATCACAGAACATTGCAGCAGAAGAAAACATATAAAATATTGGATATACTAGGACGTCCGTGTTTTATATCGAGCATGTATAAAACACGGATTCCACGGTCATGATGAATAGCCAAACCCACATCCCTAGACACCTACAAGAGCGGCAAGCAACACTGCCAATTCTAGGGTTAGGAGACCCAGTCTCGACTCCTCGAGATGGCCTCCTACTGGACCCTAGAACCCGGTTACTTGTGCTCCCCTCCTCGGGTCTATCCTAATGCAGAAAAGTAAATAATATACAATGGTGACATCATCCTCAACCCAGAAGTGCCCCAATAAAAGAATATTACATACAAATGAATTTTACATGAATGAAAAATAAAAACCACTCATCTCACATAAAACCCCCGGCTATTCAGAAACACGACGATCTAATATAACATATCACAGCAACACATAATATCTCATATCATCAACGTAAGCAAGTATGCGTATCCCGATTGTCGTTAATGTATAGCAACGAAGCCGGCGATACACCACATACTACGCTTACGGTCACAGAAAAGAAAGTGTAAAACTACAACATTTGGAATCCACAATCACTTTATACATCTTAAATCTGAAATATCACATACTTCGCATTTCATGCCTAATTATATGAATTCCACATATTGTATCACATTCCAGATAAATAGACAATGTTAAACTTTCCGATCGAATAAACAAACACCCAAGATTTCCCTAATAGCTCAACACTTGAGCGGAGTTCAAAAATCCTAGAACATGTCACAGCCCCAATGAACCAGCCGTAGAAGGGTCAAACCAACTCTTCAGTTGTTGCAACGCTAAACTACCACAAACCGTAGGGTTTAGTGGCAGTTTTGACGGTCACATAATCGAGTTAAGGTTACATTCTTCTAGAGGGTCTACATATACGCTTGCATGATTTCCTGAAAGTTTTAAACTCAGGAAAAATCCAACACTTGAAAATTTTCCATCAGGGGAAAAAGTGAGTTATTGATATCCGTTCGAACCTTTTAACACGTTCTAAATTATCCGGAAAACTAAACGATGTTAAACTTTCCGATCGAATTAATGAATTCTTAAAATCTCCAGAAAACTCAACACTTGAGTAATATTAAAAATTCCCAGAAATATGTATTAATACCTACAGATGTTAAATGAAATATCTATCTCTGATAGCCAACTACGGCCGTGGAACCGCCGCGAAAAGCCTGGTCTTACCGCGGTTCTGCGGCGAATAGAAGGAAATAGGGGTTCGTATTTCACAGTTCTCCATAGAATCACCTACTTATTTTTCTGAGTATTTTTAATACGGAAAAACCATCTTTTTAAAAAATTTCCAGAGTGGGGGTCCAAAATGATGTTTCGGGGTTCGATCGGGCTTTTAACTTCGTCTACACATCGCCTAATGCTCTAGTTAGGCTCTGATACCACTGTAGAGTTAGTATAGAACATTGAGAAGGTATTGTCAAGCCTCAAACATGCTACTTTAAAATTTTTGGGGGTGCTAAACAAACCCTAACCAAGATCTTAACTAGAGAATTAGGGTTAACAAAGCTTGTAAACAACTTTACATCTAAGAGAGAGGGATTATAACCTTTATAGTCTGTTCTTTCGCTTCATAAGCTCCGAGTAGTAGCCCCTTTGCCGCGATCCATGATCTCCCGGACTCAAGAGAGGCTCAACGAGCCGAATGATCCATACTTTCTTGAAGTCTTCCTATTCAAAGATGATCTACCTTGAAGAATGTTTAACCCAAGCTTACACTTCACTAAAAATTTATTAGAGAAGTGAACACCCTAATCTAAGTGGCTAGAATAGATGAGGATGATGAAGTAGGAATTTAGCACTCTTTTATTTTCAATTTCTCACCATTTATCATCACATCACAAAATGCTAGAAAGCTTTTTTCAAGAGGAAGAAGAAGAAGAATTTCATTTGTGATGAATAATGAAATTATGGTTGTGGTTACAAATCAACCCATGAGTTAAGAATGAAGGTCTTAACTCATGTAGAGAATAAACCTAAGGTAAAGGATTTGGGTTGGGTTAATAAATATCAACACAAATATCTTTAGCATAAAACAAAAGAATGCTTCTTGAAGCTTCATGAAAAAGCTAACCCAAAAGTTATCCCAAATCAAACCCTAACTTGTTTTAATCTCCACAAATCATGTTGCATTTGTAATCAAAATTTGTTACAATATTATATATCACATATATAATATATTTTTTGTAACAAAAGAAAATAATACAATTAACATATATCGCATATATATCAATGTATTATCCGGTGAGAAAATGAATAAATAAAGGGAGCTTATATTAGTTAACGTAATATAATATATCACATATATAAGTATACATTAAATTATCGAATCAACACTTGATCCGACAATCCAGCTATATCGCATATAACCGACTAATATAACATGTACCGATTCATCGAATCAACACTTGATCCGATGACCCGGCTATATCACATATACCCGGCCGATATCATTTATCGCGAGAATAGAATACGGTATCTCATATCTTATTATTCTCGGTCCTGCACATATCATGCCTGAGCCAGAAAACCTCTGTGTAGGACTCTAAAGAATCGTCAATACGCCGGCAGTAGGTGATGATTATATCAAACACCTACAAGCTGCAAGCGGTCAGCTAAACGTAACAGCCATCCAGGTATTAAACGATCAGAAGATCAACAAGCAAGCCTGTACATTCTCCTGTGAATCCAATCAGTAACACTGCCGTACAGTCCGGTCTCTTCGTTTGATATGTCACATATATAGTCTTGTAAACGTCAGACCCCAGTAACCAATAAGTTGTGTTGATGTGAGGCTCATAACAGGTTGAGAAACTACTAATAACACTTACCAGTAGCACTCCATATCAGCCCTGGCCAGGGACTTCCAGTTATAGCCAATCGAACACAGCACAACATCAACTCCCTATACTGGGAGAGACGAATCCCCTCCTATCGCTCATTGCCTCCATGTGATTCGGGACTGTACCCAAAAGCCACCGTTTTGCACGCCCTCTTGGACGTGGTAAGGTGGAAATCAAAGCACAGTAGGAATCATACAAGACTCCATGACGATCTCGGGTCTACAGACTAACCTGTACCAGTGTCACCGGAGAACTGCTATCTGACGATAGGTATATATCCATCTAGGAGTTCTCGGTGAGTCCGTTCAGTGTACCCAGTCTCCACTGAGCACCCATACACCATCTTTGATGTCAAACACCGATGGATATGGGATCATCCATCGCCCATCATATGGGTCAAGATGCGTATACGCTAGTTTATTCTGGTGTATCGATGCCCTGTCTCGATACACCCTCGACTAGGAACAGTTATAGGATGTAGTCATTGACTACCCTGGCTCCGCTAGTATGATCTCATCATAGTCCCAGTAGTCGAGTACATATCCTAAGGGCTTTATCAACATGTGAGAGCAAGACAGTAAACTAATACAAGTCAACATGTTAAGATAAAGTGAAACCAAATAGTATACTATCATGTCGAGCACGAAAGTCCTCTATATATATATCCAAGCATCCACTATAATATACACCATATGTACAATAATGGCCTCTAGGGCATATACATAACTAACAATCTGCGGCCCCAAAATACTGCTCTCACTTAGCTCTATCCAACAGACGGGCGATCTACATCTCCTCCCATACAAGGCCTCGAAATGTGCCATCTGAATAGTATCCTAGAAACTATTGTTGTAGGAGAACTCCACCAAGGGTAAATGATGATCCCAGCTACCACCAAAGTCTAAAATGCACGCTCGTAGCATGTCCTCGAGAGTCTGAATAGTCCGCTCTGACTGGCCGTCGGTCTGCGGATGAAATGCTGTGCTGAAACTCAAACGGGTACCCAAAGCCTCCTGAAGCCTCTACCATAGTCAGCTGGTAAACTGGGTGTCTCGGTCAGACACGATATATGTCGGGACTCCTTGCAGTCGTACAATCTCGTCGATGTATATGTGGGCATACTGAGCAAATCCAAAAGTGGTATTCACCGGTAGGAAGTGAGCCGCTTTCGTCAATCGATCCACAATCACCCAAATGGAGTCATACCCTCGACTAGTCCTGGGTAGACCCACAATGAAGTCCCTAGAATCTGCTCCCATTTCGATTCCGGAATGGGTAATGGCTGTAGCTCTCCCGTGGGCCTCTGGTGCTCGGCCTTGACTTGCTGACAAGTCAGGCATCTCGACACGAAGTCCGTGACATCCCTCTTCATCCCTTCCCACCAGTAAACAATTCTCATATCATGGTACATCTTGGTGGAACCCGGATGAACACTGTACACCGATCGATACGCCTCCTCAAGAATCACACGACGCAGTCCCTCAGCATTTGGTACACACAGTCTAGTCCTAAACCGTAATATCCCCTGATCATCAATCATGAACTCGGAAAATCTGCCATGTCCAATCTGTGCCATGATCTCTAAACAACGGTCATCTCTGTACTGTGCCTCATGTATACGGTCAATCAACTGTAGGCGTGCACGAACATGTGCAAGCTGTCCCCCGATCGAAGTGAACTCGAACTGCACTCGCCTGTCACATAAAATCTGCCAATCTGCCGACGATTGCCTCTGCACTGCGCTCAAACAAGATAGACTACCCCTGGGCCTCCTACTCAAAGCATTCGCCACTACATTCTCCTTGCCTAGGTGGTAAAGGATCTCACAATCGTAGTCCTTTACTAACTCCATCCAACGGCGCTATCTAAGATTCAGGTCTCGCTGCTGAAATATGTACTTCAAGCTCTTGTGATCAGTGAATATCTTGTACGACTCGCCGTATAGGTAATGCCGCCAAATCTTGAGTGCAAAGACCACTGCATCCATCGCCAAATCTTGAGTGGGGTAGTTCTATTCGTGTTTCTTCAGCTGCCGAGAAGCATACGCGATCACCCTGTCGTGCTGCATCAATACGCACCCTAGCCCCACTGGAGAAGCGTCACAATAGACCAAAAATCCGCCTGATCTCGAAGGCAATGATAACACCGGCGCAGTAGTCAAACGAGTCTGCAACTGCTGAAAGCTATGCTCGCACTCCTCCATTCAATAAAAAGGAACTCCCTTCCGGGTCAATCCGGTCAACGGTGCAGCAATACGGGAGAAGTCCTGTACAAATCGTCGGTAGTAGCCGGCCAGTCCTAGGAAACTGCAGATCTCCGTAACTGATGTTGGTCTAGGCCAATGTTGAACGGCCTCGATCTTCTTCGGGTCCACACATATACTATCTCGTGTAATCACGTGACCCAAGAAATCTACGCCATCAAGCCAAAACGCGCACTTGGAGAATTTTGCAAACAGCTGGTGCTCCCTCAACGTCTGCAATGTGATCCGCAGGTGCTGCTCGTACTCCTCTCGGCTCCGAGAATACACCAAAATGTCGTCAATGAACACGATGATGAACAGATCAAGATACGGCTTGAAAATACGGTTCATGAAGTCCATAAATGCTGCTGGGGCATTGGTGAGTCCGAACGACATCACCAAAAACTCCTAGTGGATGTAACGCGTGTGAAAAGCAGTCCTCGGAATATCCTCATGTCGAACACGCAACTGATGGTAGCCTGATCGTAAGTCGATCCTCGAAAAGTATCCTGCACCCTGAAGCTGGTTGAACAAGTCGTCGATGCGTGGTAAAGGATATCTGTTCCGCACAGTAACCCTGTTCAGCTGGCGGTAGTCAATACACAAGCGCATATTGTTGTCCATTTTCTTGACAAACAGGACTGGAGCACCCCAAGGTGCCACACTGGGTCGAATAAGCCACTTATCCAGCAAATCATGCAACTGACTTTTCAACTCTCTAAGCTCCGCTGGGGCCATCCGATAAGGCGGTATGAAAATAGGCCCCCTGCCGGGAATCAAGTCAATGCAAAAAACAATATCGCGCTCAGGCGGTAGCCCAGGAAGCTCGTCAGGGAAACCATCAGGGAACTCACTAACAATCGGAACCTGGTCCAACGGAACCTCTGTAGCTCTAGTATTGCAAACATATGCTAGAAATACCTGACATCCCTTCCTCAAAAGCTGTCCAGCGCGAAGAGAAGAAATCAAACTAAGAGGGGCGGCAACACGGTCCCCTTGCACAACAAAAGCCGGCTCGCCGGGAAAACAAAACCTAACTGTCTTCTCACGGCAGTCCACAGACGCATAGCACGTGGCTAACCATTCCATGCCCAGAAGTACGACGAAGTCCAACATCTCAAGAAGGATCAAGTCGACATGCAACTCTCTCTCGCCAATACGGACAACACACGATCGAAACAAGTGTCTAGCAATAAACGACTCGCCTACAGGAGTGGTCACAACAAGAGGCTGATCAAGCAAACCAGACTTTCTACCCAAACTCGGCACGAAGTGTGTGGAAACGTACGAGTGCATGGATCCCGGATCAAAAAACACGTGTGCGTCAACAGAACATACTGAAAGGGTACCTGAGACCACTACATTGGACGCCTGCGCGTCCGAATACGTCAAAGCGAAAACCCATGCCCGTCCTCTACTTGCGACTGGCGGTCCCCTACCGGCAACTGGCTGTCCTCTACCGGCAGCTGGCTGTCCTCTTCCTCGGCCACCTCACCTTCTATGAGAAAACCCTCCGCGACCATGACCTCTTTGTGCAAGAGTCTGACACGGAGCAACAGTAGGTACAATAGGCAACGCCCTCTGGGGTGGAGAAGGTGGAAGTGTGACATGTGATACGGTTGTCTCACCCTCACGTGGCTCCGGAGAATCTCGCATACGATGATAAGTACCCCCGTATCGGAAACATCTAGATGGTGCCGGCTGACCCTCCTGGGGATAAGAGCTGAATAGCCTACCTCGTCCCGATCCTCCACTACCCCCTGTACCTGAACGGAAGCTGTCGCGGCGCCTAAACGGTTGTCTCTGTGCTGACGTATCTGTACGAACTCTCTTCGGCCCTGAAACTACCGAAGTCTTAGCAAGGCGCTCCTCGACTAATAAGGTTGCATCTACGGCTGCTGCATAGGTCTCGCAATGTTGTGCGCTGATCGAAAAAAACAACGGGGTAAGCAAGCCTCGAACAAATCTCTTGACTCGCATCTCCTCAGTAGCCACTAAATACAGGGTATAAACAGATAGCTCGGTGAACTGCAGATCATACTCCGCCACCGTCATATCCGGCGTTTGGCGTAATGACTCGAACCTGTGTGCTCGGGCATCACTGACACTCTGGGGAAGTAAACATGCTAGAAATACAGTCACGAACTCGGTCCAGGTCATAGGAGGAAGACCTGCCGCTCTGCCCTTTTCTACCGACTCGCACCACTTCTGCGCAAGACCTTCCAGGGGAAAGCTCGCGAACTCCACCCATTTTGCATCTGAGCATCTGAGTGAACGACATATCGGGGCCATCCTATCGATAAATGACTGTGGGTCCTCGGCTGCATCGGTGCCTGTGATGACCGGGGGCTTCAGCCTCATAAACTCTGATAGCGATACCGTAATAACCTCTGTAGCTGCAGGGGAAACTGCCGGAACTGTAGGTACCATCGCTGTCCGCGTAACGGGTGGAACTACCTCTGGTTGCTACGCTCGAAGTGCCTCAACTAACGACCCTGTCATCTGGCGCATCTCCTGCATACCGACCCCTAGCATAGCGATCTGATCTGTCGAAGGAGGAACGGTCTGCTCTGGTACAACGGGTGTACTGCCCGGGTCAGTCCTCGTTTCAGACGAGTCAACTCTAATCTCGGCTCTTGCGGCCGCTCTCTGTGCCCTCGTAGTCTTCGGCGGCATAATGGCCGAAAAGAAATTAGGATTCGATAAGGATACGGAAATCGAATCACAAGAATGTATATAACCATGAAGGAATTCAATCAATAAGTCCTAAGGTCACTTAGGCGGAGTACCGTGTCGTGAGTATGCCGCGGAACATACACACGCTACGCCACTCTGCTTCAGCTACCTACTCCATCATACCAGGGTCATCCTACACTCCGAAAGGTAAAACCTACGCTCTGATACTAACTTTGTCATGACCCAAAGTTCGGCCCGTGACCAGCACTTAACCAAGTAACTTCTACAGACGCAACGCGATCAAGTAAGTCGAAACCCAGAAATCAAAACCTTTAAAATAGTGAGTGTTGAAAACATTGGTTTAAAACATTTAGAAAACTCGAGTAAAAATCATTAAAGTTTGAGTTATTTTCTTAAAAATTTCGGCAGCACCTCCTTTTTAAAAACTAGCCCTGAAATCGGGTACAAGACATGATATAAGTAAAGATGACATACAATAAGATTAAAGTATCTCCAAACGGGAGCAATCACGCCCAACAGCGGAAACAATCACCACAAGAATAATATACGACGCCGTAGCGAAGAATGAGCAATATAAGTGGAAAACATCACGAAAGATAAAACTTCATAAATAAAATCGGCTCATACGAGCTCGACACCAGAGTACAAAATAATATACAATATCGTCCTCACAACTTGTCTCTAAGTCAATACATGAAATAGTAGATGGAGAGTACTACATACAATTGGGTGTACAACTGGTAAATAAACGGATACCGCAAAAACCCACCTATAAGCAAAGGGCTCACACGCCAACTGCAGCGGTATCCGTAGCAAAAAGATACAAGGAAGTAGCCCTGCCGCAACTACTCTGAGGCGCAACCTGCAAATACTGTGGCACAACGGGGGTGAGTTGCCAACTCGTGAATAGTAGATAACATAAAAAGGTAATCGCGAGTATGCACGTACAGCGATACTCTAACATGTGCCAACAGATAACATCTATATGATGAGCTGGATATGCAATAATCATGCATAACAAGTGCAATCTAATAACATCTATATATGATGAGCAGGGTATGCAATAATCATGCCAAAGCACTCTATCAGGTACTACGACTACAGGATGCGATGCATAACAATGAAGGCTGAGCATGGGATAAAATATCATCTACACGGAATATCAACGTGGAAAAATACCCGGTGTCCATCAAATGCACCCAAATCCCAATAAAAACTCAGGCGCTGTCACTCTAATCGGCCCTCGATCCTTTAAATCTCATAGAAGTGGGGTGCCCAACATCGGCACCCAAAAACATCATGAAGTACTCGTGTCCATCAGCGACACGCAAATCCTCATCTATCGGGCTCCGTCAGTCCGGATCGGCCCACGGGCTCCGTCTCCGGAATCGGCCCTCGGAACCGGTAGTACGGGTCGGCCCGTATCCATCTCTCGACTCTGGTCAGTATCCTCCGGATAACCGCCAAGTCCAACCAATCACCGGTAGGTAGTAGTACCTCTGCCAGGCTCACCGTCTGTATACACAGCATCCCTTTCTTGTCCCGGGGTACCATACCGGGTCCACCATATACCCGCAATCGGCCTCGTCCAGCTCCTCGATTCGGGTTCACATGTGACACGTCTCAGAACCGAGAAAACGCATGGTGGACGCACTGAAATATCATATCAAGAGAAACCGGGTTTTCAAAACAGTGCATATTTTCTTAAAATAATACCACGGTTCTCAAATCCAGAAATCACACGAATCCAAAACTCAATGCGTAAATCCATGCAATGTGGCGTATGCCACTAAGAGTAAAAAGGGAAAACCGCTCTTATAAATAGATCCTGTTTTGAAAATATCTCATGCAGTTCCCATTTTCTAGAAATCAAAGCCAATATCATCCATGTATGTGACATATGTATGTATGTAGGTATGGATGTGCAAGTGGATATATACGCAAATATGAGTGTACCAATGTATGTGTGCACCAATATGGATATACAGTGTGTATGTGCGCAATATGGATATATCAATGTATGTGTGCACCAATTTGGATATACAATGTGTATGTACGCAATATGGATATATCAATGTATGTGTGCACCAATATGGATATATAATGTGTATGTGTGCAATATGGATATATCAATGTATGTGTTCACCAATGGGGGTATACAATATGTATGTGCGCAATATGGATATATCAATGTATGTGTGCACCAATGTGGGTATACAATGTGTATGTGCGCAATATGGATATATCAATGTATGTGTGCACCATTGTGGGCATACAATGTGTATGCGCGCAATATGGATATATCAATGTATGTGTGCACCAATATGGATATACAATGTGTATGCACGCAATATGGATATATCAATGTATGTGTGCACCAATATTGATATACAATATGTATGTGCGCAATATGGATATATCAATGTATGTGTGCACCAATATGGGTATACAATGTGTATGTGCGCAATACGAATATATCATTGTATGTGTGCACCAATATGGATATACAGTGTGTATGTGCACAAGTAGGGATATATCAATGTATGTGTGCACCAATATGGGTTACAATGTGTATATGTGCCAATATGCGACAGAATCATGTCTAATCATTAATGATGTGGTAATCGAAATGATGTATGGTTCGTAGCAATCCTATAGTGCGAGTGTCATGGCAATCACTAACGGTGTGAGTGTAACATACAAATAGTGCTCGTGCAGCTTGAACCGTTAGTGACAGTGCGGTGTTACATAACTACTATTTCTATATGCAACAAAGATGGGTACGCTAGATAGTACATATGCACGAGCAATATACATATAAATATATACGCGACGACAATATCCTATCACGCCCTGACGCTTAACGCTATACGGGCGATTTCCCCGTTGATGTTAAATTTACTCACCGTGGCCTCGTGCGAAGTGTAGCCGACTACTTGCTTTCCCTTCTTCGCGGCGTCCGATGTACCCACCTGCGAACCTAGAATTTACACAAAGAATACACATAAGCTAAAATCATGCAAAAACGCGACATCAAAACCAAACGAGAAACTCGCGTCGTGAACTAAACGCGTGTGTATCCGATACGCTAAAATGTATGAATACGCGTCTGAAACTACCCCGACACGCCGCGACATGCAGCAAACACTAAACCCCCTCACATATCACACGTGTCGCGCAAGTTAAAAGTATTGAAAATACGGTATTTAGCTCCAGATTTTGACTCGAATGAAAAAGTAAAAAGTTGCATATACCAAAACCTTTAAATATACAGCAGACTCCCCCAGAACAAACCCAAGCACCCAATTCCCCCCTATGGCTGCAATTTGCGGCCAGAACAAATTTATTTGCGGCCCAGGTTGGGAATTATGGTCTCGTTCTCCGTGTGTGTGGTCTAGATCTAGTGTTCAGGCTCCAGTAAACTCAGTTTTTTCCTGAAGCAAACGGGTCAACAGCAGATCATAAAAAGGCTAAAATTTATATTAAAACGTTTATTTACATTAAATTGAAACCCTATGGTATTTTAGTGAAATCTGGGGCAAGACTTGGTTTACATGCCCTTAAAAACACTTAGGCAAGCAATACTAACCATAAAGATCCTCACTAGGCCAAATCTCCACTTAAATCACCATTCTACAACTAATGACCACACTAAACACTAGTTAAAGCTTAACAACTATAAGTTTAGCAAAAAAAGAAGTTGGGCTTATGAAATTATACCTCACTTGATTCTAGGTGCAAGAAGAAGGAGAAGAAGAAGAGAAGGAGGAGGCGAGCTGCTGCTGCTGCTGGTGATGCCGCTGTTACTGCTGCTGAGCTGCTGTTGTTGCTAATGTTTTTGCTGCTGCTGCCATGCTGCTGTTGTTGTTGGTTGCTGCTGCTGCTGCTGTGGCTTCTGCTGCTGCTGCTGTTCAGGTATGGGGTGTGTGTGTGTGTAAGTGAGACGGAGAGATGTGAGGAAATGAGTGAGGGAAAAATAATTGATTTGCAAACAAAGAAAAGAGAGTCAACCCTCTCTCTCTCTCCTCATTAATTACAAGCATGGCTCCCCCGTCATCATCTCTCTCTCTCCTACGTCAACCCACAAACACAAATCATTTAAAAAAACCAACACACTTAATTAACTCAAATTAACTTAATGATATGGATTAGTCCACCATGGTTACTCAAACATGGCTTAACCCAAAACTTAACCCTAGTTTACATGCACATGTGTGTGCAAGCCTAATTAAATTCTAATAAAATATTCATAAATTTTGATAAAATATTTGAAAATCGTTTTGGAAAACTTTTTACTAAAAACCATACATTAAAGTATAATTAGCCACTAATTACAATCTAAGGTGTTACACGCACATACATATTGTACACCATACTTGCGCACATACATATTGTACACCATACTTGTGCACATACATATTGTACACTATACTTGCGCACATACATATTATACACCATACTTGCGTATATACATATTGTACGTCCATACTTTCGTATATACACATATGCACCTTTATACGGTATTGCATTCGATTATGGAGATTTGGGAACCGTGTGATATATTTTAAAACTGGATTCATTTAAAAGAGCGGTTTTCTCTCGATATGTGCATATTACTGTTCCATATTGCATGATATACGGATATGCTTACATTCCGTTATATATCGCATACATCATGCTTTATGATTACACGCATTGAGATATGTTGTTTTCATGAGATTTCTGGATTTGAGAACCGTGGCTATTTCAAATGAAAGCATGCACTGTTTTAAAAACCCAGTTTCTCTTGATATGATATTTCAGTGCGTCCACCATGCGTTTTCTCGGTTCTGAGATGTATGACATGTAAAACCCGATTCAAGGAGCAGTAGGCACCATCTGCGGGTACATGGTGGACCCCGTGAGGTACCCCGGGGCGAGAATACTCGTATTTTTAGACGATGAGCCTGGCAGGGGAGCACTACCTACCGGTGATAGAATTTGGACCCGTCGCTTATCCGGAGGATACCAACCGGAGTCATGAGATGGATATGAGGGCCGACCAGAGTAGGCGGTGTAAGTCGATGTACAACACCCCACGACTTGCGGGGAGGCGGAAAAATGAAAAACAATCTTGTTCTTTGCGTAATTATCGACTAACCGAGAATCTTTGCTAAACTATAACTAACAAGAAACATAGAAGTTGTTAACTACTATGATAAGTGATTATACCTAATGAACCGTGTTCTTCTCCTTTTCGTTATCCACCTTCTTCTCGGCCTCCTCCACGTAATAGATGATCCACCCGAGAGCTATACTCCAAGCTTCACCTCTAACTTGAGGTAACTAGGTGTCTTAAAGTGCTAATCTAAGCAACCTAGGTGATATAGAGAAGGCTTATGGATTAATTAGTCTAGCTAACCCTTGGTCTCAACACATGAGAGGTTAGGGTTAGGGTTTGAAGAGAGAGAGCTTGAGGAGAGAGAAGGTGGGAATGATAATGAATTGAAATTGTTTCTCACTTCTAATATATCATGAAGCATATAGAATATCAAATAATATAAATCAAATGATTTATCATCATGCTTCATTTAATATGTGCAATGAATCATCAAGTGAGTTATTAAGCAATAAATGCTTCATTATCTCACTTGAATGATTCATCTCATGAGTCACAAAATCAATTAATGCTAATGCCACCTAAACCCTCAAGTCACCATCCTTCTAGAAGCTTCCCGCGAAATTACGAGAACGCCCCTCCTATCCGTGAAAACACGGAAAAACTTTAGACTGTATAAATCCAATAACCTGATACTAGAAACTGGCTTAAACCAAAGACGGCTAGTAAAAACTGTCTGAATGTCGTACGTCCGTAAACACACGTATGCGTCCGAACCCTTGTCGTAAAACCATACGACCTCTATATCGTTTCGCCTGGAGCAGGGAAACTCTCTGTGTGGGACTCTAAAGCCTCGACTACTACGCTGGCAGTGGGTTTAACCACAGACCGCAAGCGGCACTAGCTGTACGTAATGGTCCCCAGGTAGATGTCGATAAGAAGGCCGATGAGGAAACCCATCCGAACTCCTACTGAGCCTGATGTGACAATCTCCGTACAGTCCGGTCTGTTCGTCTAAGACTATCGCATATCGGGCCTAGGGGGCGGCAAGCGTCAGTCCCCTAATATCGGTATAAGTCGTGTCGGAGCGTAGCCCATTACACCCTGAGAAACAACTGGAACCTACCAGTAAATCTCGCTTGCCCTGGCCAGGGACTTTGCATAATGGCTCTCTGACACAGCGCGATATCAACTCCTAATACCGGGAGAGACGAATCCTTTCTAACCGCCACTGCCTCTAAGTGCTCGGGACTGCACCCAACCGCTACCTGTTTGCACGACACCTTTGAGCCGTGGTAGGGTAGCAATCTAAGAACAGTGGTACACACTCGAGGCGAAGTAGCAGTGTCAAGTCTGCGGACTATGTTGTACTCATGTCACCTGGGAACTGTTAACTGGCGATGGGGATAACGCCCTGACGCTTAACGCTATACGGGCGATTTCCCCGTTGATGTTAAATTTACTCACCGTGGCCTCGTGCTAAGTGTAGCCGACTACTTGCTTTCCCTTCTTTGCAGCGTCCGACGTACCTGCCTGCGAACCTAGAATTTACACAAAGAATACACATAAGCTAAAATCATGCAAAAACGCGATATCAAAACCAAACGAGAAACTCACGTCGCGGACTAAACGTGTGTGTATCCAATATGCTAAAACGTGTGAATACGCGTCTGAAACTACCCCGACACGCCGCGACACGCAGCAAACACTAAACCCTCTCACATATCACACGTGTCGCGCAAGTTAAAAGTATTGAAAATACGGTATTTAGCTCTAGATTTTGACTCGAATGAAAAAGTAAAAAGTTGCATATACCAAAACCTTTAATATACAGCAGACTCCCCCAGAACAAACCTAGGCACCCAACTCCCCCTTCTGGCCGCAATTTACGGCCAGAACGAAATTTTTTGCGGCCCAGGTTGGGAATTATGGTCTCATGCTCCGTGTGTGTGGTCTTGATCTTGTGTTCAGGCTCCAATAAACTCAGTTTTTTCCTGAAGCAAACGGGTCAACAGCAGATCATAAAAAGGCTAAAATTTACATTAAAACGTTTTTTTACACTAAATTGAAACCCTATGTTATTTTAGTGAAATCTATAGAAAGACATAGTTTAGATGGCCTTAAAAACACTTGGCTAAGCTATACTAACCATAAAGATCTTCGCTTGGCCAAATCTCCACTTAAATCACCATTCTAGAACTAATGACTACACTAAACACTAATTAAAGCTTAACAACTATAAGTTTAGCAAACAAAGAAGTTGGGCTTATGAAATTATACCTCACTTGATCCTAGGCGCAAGAAGAAGGAGAAGAAGAAGAGAAGGAGGAGGTGAGCTGTTGCTGCTGCTGGTGATGCTGCTGTTACTGCTACTGAGCTGCTGTTGTTGCTGTTGTTTTTGCTGCTGCTGCCTGCTGTTATTGTTGGTTGCTGCTGCTGCTGCTGCCGCTGTTCAGGTATGGGGTGTGTGTGTAAGTGAAAGGGAGAGATGTGAGGAAATGAGCGAGGGAAAAACAATTGATTTGCAAACAAAGAAAAGAGAGTCAACCCTCTCTCTCTCCTCATTAATTACAAGCATGGCTCCCCCATCCTGCTCTATCTCTCTCTCTCCTACCCAAGTCAACCCACAAACACAAATCATTAAAAAAAAACAATACACTTAATTAACTCAAATTAACTTAATGATATGGGTTAGTCCACCATGGTTACTTAAACATGGCTTAATCCAAAACTTAACCCTAGTTTACATGCACATGTGTGTGCAAGTCTAATTAAATTCTAATAAAATATTCATAAAATTTGATAAAATATTTGAAAATCGTTTTGGTAAACTTTTTACTAAAAACCATACATTAAAGTATAATTAGCCACTAATCACAATCTAAGGTGTTACAATCTTTCCCCTTAAAGAAATTCGTCCCCGAATTTAAAATATAGCTACGCATACCTTCAAAGAGATGAGGGAATTTCTTCCGCATCTCGTCCTCGGCCTCCCAAGTGATCTCTTCACCAAAGCACTTTCATAGATGGCAAAACCTTCGTTCGAAGTTTCTTCACCTCTCGGTCCAATATCACTACTGGCTGCTCGGTGAACGAAAGATCACGCTCGAGCTGAACGGTCTGATGCTGAATCATGTGAGAAGGGTCATGCAGGTATCTGCGAAGCATCGACACGTAAAATACAGCGGTGAACATCCGGGAAGTCGGGTGGAAGTGCCAAACGATGCCACTGCGCCCGCACGCTCGAGGATCTCGAAGGGACTTATAAATCTGGGGCTAAGCTTCCCCTTCCGTCCAAATCTCAACACGCTCTTCATCGGAGAGACCTTCAGAAAAACGTGATCGCCAACTGCGAAATCTAATCTGCGGCGGCGTCTGTCAGAATACGATTTCTGCCTGCTCTGAGCTGTCCTCATCCTATCTCGAATCAAATGTATCTTCTCGGTCGTCTCCTGTACGATCTGTGTAGGATTAGTATAGCACATTGAGAAGGAATTGGAAAGCATCAAATATGCTACTTTAAAATTTTTGGGTGTGCTAAATAAACCCTAACCAAGATCTTAACTAGAGAATTTGGGTTAACAAAGCATGTAATCAACTTTACATTTAAGAGAGAGGGATTACAACCTTTGTAGTCCATTCCTTCGCTTCATAAGCTCTGAGTAGTAGTCCCTTTGCCACGATCCATGATCTGCCGGACTCAAGAGAGGCTCCACGAGCCGAATGATCCATCCTTACTTGAAGTCTTCCTATTCGAAGATGATCTACCTTGAAGAATCTTTAACCTAAGCTTACACTTCACTAAACAACTTATTAGAGAAGTGAACACCCTAATCTAAGTGGCTAGAATAGATGAGGACGATGAAGTAGGAATTTAGCTCTCTTTTATTTTCAATTTCTCACCATTTATCATCACATCACAAAAAGCTAGAAAGCTTTTTCCAAGAGGAAGAAGAAGAAGAATTTCATTTGTGATGAATAATGAAATTATTGTTGTGGTTACAAATCAACCTATGAGTTAAGAATGAAGGGCTTAACTCATGTAGAGAATAAACCTAAGATAAAGGGTTTAGGTTGGGTTAATAAATATCAACATAAATATCTTTAACATGAAACAAAAGAAAGCTTCTTGAAGCTTCATGAAAAAGCTAACCCAAACCAAACCCTAACTTGTTTTAATCTCCACAAATCATGTTGCATTTGTAATCATAACTTATTACAATATTATATATCACATATATAATATATTTTTGTAACAAAAGAAAATAATACAATTAACATATATCGCATATATATCAATGTATTATCCGGTGAGAAAATGAAGCAATAAAGCGAGCTATATTAGTTAACGTAATGTAATATATCACATATATAATTATACATTAAATTATCGAATCAACACTTGATCCGACAATCTGGCTATATCGCATATAACCGACTAATATAACATGTACCGATTCATCGAATCAACACTTGATCCGATGACCCGACTATATCACATATACCTGGCCGATATCATATATCGAAAGAATAGAATACGGTATCTCATATCGTATTATTCTCAGTCCCGCACATATCACATATGTGCTCCTACTCCGTTTTTCCTGAGCCAGGAAACCTCTGTGTAGGACTCTAAAGAATCGTCAATACGTCGACAGTAGGTGATGATCATAACAAACAACCACAAGCTGCAAGCGGTCGGCTAAACGTAACAGCCACCCAGGTAAGGAACGATCAGAAGATCAACAAGCAAGCCTGTACATTCTCTTGTGAATCCAATTAGTAACACTACCGTACAGTCCGGTCTCTTCGTCTGATATGTCGCATATCTAGTCTAGGGGTGGTAAACGTCATACCCCAGAAACCGATAAGTCATGTCGATGTGAGGCTCATAACAGGTCGAGAAACTACTGATAACACTTACCAGTAGCACTCCATATTAGCCCTGGCCAGGGACTTCCATTTATAGCCAATCGAACACAGCACAACATCAACTCCCTATATCGGGAGAGACGAATCCCCTCCTATCGCTCATTGCCTCCATGTGATTTGGGACTGTACCCAAAAGCCACCGTTTTGCATACCCTCTTAGACACGGTAAGGTGGAAATCAAAGCACAGTGGGAATCACACAAGACTCTATGACTATCTCGGGTCTACAGACAAACCTATACCGGTGTCACCGGAGAACTGCTATCTGACGATAGGTATATATGTTTGTTATATGTATGCCCTAGAGGCCATTACTATACATAGGATGTATATTGTAGTGGATGCTTGGACATATATAGGGAGGACTTTCTTGCTCGACATGATAGTATGCTATCTGGTTGATCTTTACCTTAACGTGTACACTGATTGTCTCTCTGTTACATGTTGGTAAAGGCCTTAGGATGTGTACTTGACTACCTGGACTATGATGCGGATCATACTAGTGGGGACATGGTAGTCCTTAAGTACATCCTTCAAGGTCCCTAGTCGTGGGTGTATCGAGACGGGGCATCGATATACCAGAGCAGACTAGCGTATACCTTCTCGACCCATACAGATGGGCGATGGATGATCCCATATCCATTGGTGTTTGACATCAGAGATGATATGCGGGTGCTCAGTGGAGACTGGGTACACTGGACGGACTCGCCGAGAACTCCCAGATGGTATTATATCTTACGTCAGATACCAGTTCTCTGGTGACACTGGTACAGAGTACTCTGTTGACCCGAGATCGTCTTAGAGTCTTGTGTGATTCCCACAGTGCTTTGATTTCCACCTTACCATGTCCAAGAGGGCGTGCAAAACGGTGGTTTTTAGGTACAGTCCCGAATCATAAGGAGGCAATGAACGATAGGAGGGGATTCGTCTCTCCCGGTATAGGGAGTTGATGTTGCGCTGTGTTCGATTGGCTATAACCGGAAATCCCTGGCCAGGGTTGCTGAGATTTACTGGTAAGTGTTACCTGTAGTTTCTCGAACTGTTATAGACCTCATATCGACACGACTTATCGAGCTATTGGGGTCTGACGTTTGCCACCCCTAGGCGAGATATGTGACATATCAGACGACGAGACCGGACTGTACGGTAAGTGTTACTGGTTGGATTCACAGGAGTATGAGCGGGCTTGCTCGTCGATCTTCTGATCGCTCAATACCCGGGTGGCCGTTACGTTTAGCAGACCGCTTGCGGCTTGTGGGTGTTTGATATGATCATCACCTGCTGCCGGCGTATTGACGAGTCTTTAGAGTCCTACACAGAGGTTTCCAGGCTCAAGCAAAACGAAATAGGAGCGCATATGAGATATGTGCGGGATCGAGAATAATGCGTGTATGTGATACCGTATTCTATTCTCGCGATGAATGTATCGATATGGTTGTATGCGATATAACCTAGTTATCGAATCAAGGATTGATTCGATAAGCCGATACATTAGATATTAGTCGGTCACATGCGATATGACCGGATCGTTAAATCAAGTGTTGATTTAATGATTTAATGCATAATTATATATTTGATATATTACTTTGCATTAACTAGTATTGGTTCACTTTAAAAGGATTTTCTCACTTGATGTGCACATTGTATATGTGATATATTTTTGTGTGCACTTGTTTGTATCATGTTTGATGATACATGCTTACTTGAGTTTGTGTAAAGATCAAACCATGGTTATTTAAATGGTTAGGGTTTTGATTTTCACATCTATTTATTTATTTATTTATTTTGAAAAAGAAAGAGAAAATGGTGGCTTTCTTTGTTTGTAGTTGAAGCTTCATGAAGTTTTGACTAAGTGACCATTTTGTCTCATGCTTAACCCTAACCATTCAAACTAACCATAGTTCATTCTCTACACTTGACCATGGTTGATATATGATAAGTATTCATTTTATTTTCTTTTTTGAAAATAACTCATCATATTATCTTCTTCTTCTTCTCTTTCTTCAACATGAAGGAAGCTTGCCTCCATCAATGGCAACTAGTGAAAAAGAGTGAGAAATCCAATTCTAAAGTGAACCCACTTCCTATTTCTTCATCCTCTACCTCTTGCCAAGTAGTATAGGGTGTTTTCTTCACAAGTTTCATGACTTGGTGAAGTGGGAGCTTGATCTTGTGATGCCTCAACGTAGATCATCTTCGGCATCGAAGCCGACGCCCAAGCCCGCCCATTTTTCCGATGAAGCCGACGCTAGAGTCCGGGATCCGATTTGGACAGCGGAGGGACATCATCGCGGAGCTTAGGAAGTGGTGGATCGGATCTACAAAGGTTGTATTTCCGATAGCACTTTAGTTAAGTTGTTAACTAGTTTCTTTTTTCGCCTAAACTCTAGTTAACGATTCGTATTAGGGTTTCTCGGCACTTGTAAAATTTGAAATTGGCATGGTTGATGCCTTGTGAGACCTCATTAGTGTGCCTAGGAACCCTACAGTGGTATCAGAGCCTAGTTAGAGCCTTAGGCGACGCGTAGACGGAGTTTGAAGTCCGATCGAACCAAAACCCTAACCCGAAAATGCTCTCTGGACATTTTTCAAAAACTGGGTTTTTTCCAAATTAAAAATATGCAGAAAAATCAGCAGGAATATCTAAGAGTTACTGTAAAATTCGATGCCCTAATTCCATCAAGCCGCCGCGGTTCCGCGGCACCAGCATGTCTCGTGCGGCGGTTCCGCGGCCGATTTGCCTTATCATGCATTGAATTTTGCACAGTAACTCCTACTTTGCAGTGCTGGTTTTCCTGGGAATTTTTAATATTTATTCAAGAGTTGAATTTTCGGGGTTGTATTGGGGACTCGATGTTTCGATCGGATTGTCTAATTTTGTCTATATGTTTTCCGGATAATTATTGAATATGTTAAAAAGTTCGACCGGATATAAATACCCACTTTTTGCCCTGCCGGAAAATTTTTAAGTGTTGGATCTTTCCGTGGTTTAATAACGTTCTAAGTAGTGCAAGTAACGCGTTGGTCCCTCTAGAAGACAACAAACCTTAACTCGATTATGTGCCCTTTGAACCGCCCTTTGAACCTTAGGGTTTGGGGCAGTACGGCGTGCCACATGTGAGGCGTTGGCTTGACCCTTCTACGGCTAGACCGTTGGTACTGAGGCACGAACTGAATGTTTTGGACTTATTTCATGTGTTGAGCTGTTTCGGGAAAACTTGGGTGTTCGATTGGTCGATCGGAAAGTTTAACATTTTCTATCTTATTTGGAATGTGATACAATAATTGGAATTTACAATAAGTTATGAGATAACTGAATGAATGCTATAAACATAGCAGTTTAGTCTTACTTGATCGGTTGCCACGGAATTTTGATGTGATCAAAAGTCCCTCGCAATCACGTAGCGTACGCGGATACTCGCCGGATAAACTTAATAGTTTGCCACACCCCATTGCCCCGACCAAGTGACTGTAGGAGAACCCCGTCGCCGAAAGCATCCGTTCGGGTGCTCCGCCTTGGTGCACTTCGTCGACGGTATCGGGGGTGCGGCCGCCTACTAAAGTTTGCGACGAGCATTCGATCAGAATGTCGGGAATCTTGTTGAATTGCCCGACTTCATATTGAAAAGTGTTTTCGATTTTGAGACTAAAATGCGGGGTTTATAATTGTTAGGCATGTGATGTCTAAGGAATTCATTGGTTTAGGCATGCGATGTCTAAGGAGGTTGCGGATTCCAACTGTTGTAGTTTTACACTTTCTTTTCTGTGACTGTAAGTGTAATATGTGATATCGCCGGTTTCGTTGCTATATGACAACGACAATTGGGATGCGCATATTTACTTACGTTGATGACATGTGATGTTATGTGTTGCTGGGTATGTTATATTGGATCGTCGTGTTTGAATAGCCGGGGGGGTTTTATGTAAGATGAGTGTTTTTCATTTTCATTCATGTAAAAACTTGTATGTAATATTCTTTTATTGGGGCACTTCCAGGTTGCGTAAGATGTCACCCTTTGTATATTATTTACTTTTCCGCACTAGGATAGACCCAAGGAGGGGAGCACAAGTAACCGGGTTCTGGAGTCCAGTGGGAGACCAACTCGAGGAGTCGAGTCCGGGTCTCCTAACTCTAGAATTGGTAGGGTTGCTTGCCGCTCTCGTAGGGGTCTAGGGGTGTGGGTTTGGCTATTCATCACGACCGTGGAATCCGTGTTTTATACTGGCTCGTATTGAAAACACGGACGTCCTAGTATATCCAATATTTCATATGATTCTTCTGCTGCGATATCTGTGATGTGATCATGTGATATGTTCTGTGATGGATACTGTATATAGTATATATGATATATTATATAGGCATTACTTATGTTTTACACCCACGCTAGCCCTGCCCCGCTCTGCCGTTAGTTACCTAACCAAACGGTGCATGAGGGGTCATCGAGGCGAATGCGGATGGCATAAGTGTACGTTGTATTTATCTGTGATGTTTATGTACTTAAATGATGGGACTTCATTAATGAGATTAATGAAATAAAAGAAACCTAAAGATGATGTAGAATCGAATTTCAAAAATAAAACAGGTAGCTACAGTTCTTGCTTTGCACAGCGGTATATGTGATATATCCTGCACCTTATTCGATGAGGAAAGGACCGAGATCCCTTTACCGGGTGTGACTCCTTTAGCAATAACTGGCAGATGCTACACACTCGGTTTGTCTTATGATTGCTTTTAAGAGTTCTGCTTTGCACAGTGATATATATGATATATCCCGCACCTCATTCGACGAGGAAAGGGCCGACGATCCCTTCACCGGGAGTGACCCCTTTAGCAAAACTAGAAAAGCCTCAAAAACACTCCATTTCAAAATCATTCGATCCTACAACGATATCAAGTTCATTACGCAATAGGTTTTCAGAAAAACCTGTCGTAGCCCTCCGTCATTTCAGATAAGTAGTAGTTAGTATTCGTGCTACGTTTGTTGGCCTTTGTCAAGGCGTAGTGTGCGGTAGCTGACTGGTGCTTATCTGCTTATGCATATGATGCAGATTGGATTAGGGTAGTCGTGCGACCTTGTTGGCCTTTGTCAAGGGCCGTGCCGGTGGGTTTAATTCAATCAGGAAATGACGGGTTGAACTTGACTAGCATCCTATGGTTTGTTGGCCTTTGTCAAGGTCATAGGAGGTTAGGGGCAAAATATTATCGGGAATTTCAAGTGTTGAAATTTGCAATGAGATTGCATACCTTCTATGAGATAGTTGGATCCCGATACCCGCTGTGAGTAAGAGTTACTCCTGGGAGAGTTTTATACATTACAATTAGCCGATCAAGTAGGTGTCTAGAAAGGTGTTAACGAGGTTACGCCTCTGGGAAAACGAGGTTTACATTAATTAGGTTCGTGCGAAAGCATGGGGGACCTCCCTCAAAGTACCGACACTGGCCTGGCTGAAAGATTGGCGAACTTGTAGTTTGTAATTAATCCCGGCTAGTCTTTCCTTTTAGGGTTTGAATGAAGATTTGATTAAACCAGTGGGAGCCATCCTGATTAGATAAAATAATAACCAATCTATTCTTGAAAGAGCGCACGCTGAGTGTTTTCTTCTCTCTCTCTCCAGGTATCGACCATATCACGCCTTAATCAAGATAATAAAACGGATATATTGACCGAACCCGCTTGTTATACTGAGCTGGGGAACGTTGGTCCCGCTCCAACTTATAATTGTTATAAGACAGAGCAGGAAATTGGGGAATACCAGATTTCCCGTGCTGCCCAAACGAAGAGAGTGCATGCTAATGCATCATCTTCGGGTGTGTTCATTACAAAGAACTGTTTCTCTGTATCCTCTACGTCCTGGGTATGTGATACCAGATCAGGATCCCAGATATGTAATATGTTACATAGGGCTACTGCTAGGTAGAGAACTGAGAACAGGTGATGAGTTTCATGAGGCAGAAAACGGGGCAAGTGTTGCAGCTAAGTCTGTTGGTCACTGTCACCCTGTATTACAAACACATTGATTCTGAACGTATGTTATTAGATACCGAACCTGATATACAAAATCATATCAGTCTCTTTATTAGTAAAGAAATGATATAATTTTGTATAGTTGGATAATGTTTTGAACATTTCCGATATCAAAATTTGATCGGTTCAGGCACGTTATCTAAAAGCATTGATGTTCTAAATCAAACTACAGTTCTGTATTATACAGAACACACACAAGAGGAAGAGTTCAGAAATGAACGAATCCTTCTTGAGGCATTGTAGACTAGGTCATATCAATGCGATCCGACTGGCTGAAGTTACATTTTAGATGCATATTTAAATCAGTTTGAATTTACATCTTGTGAAACTTGCCAGTCATGTCACAAAGATAAGATAACCATAGCTCTGTTTATTGGAATCAGAGACAGAGTTAATGAACTCTTGGGATGATACATGTTGATGTATGTAGGTCCCCTGTCTACACTTGCCAAGACCGGTTCTTTATACTTCATTACATTCTCTGATGATCTTTCGAGATTCAGACCTATGTTCCTGTTGAAACACAAGTCCGAACCTTTTGAGATATTCACAGAATATAAGTTAGAAGTAGAGAACCAAAACGGGTATAAGTATTATATCCTTTGATGTGATCAAGGAGGAGAATACTTGAGCACGGAATTCCTGGATAATTCTAAAGGAGAATGAGATTCTCTCTCAGCATTACTCCTCCGTATATACCATAGCACGATGGTATATCGGGGCGGAGCAATAACACCCTATGTGATAAGGTATGCTCTATGATGAGTACTACTGAGTTACCTATTTCCTTTTTGGGAGTTATGTACTTGAGAAGCTTCATACCTATTGAATAGGGTTCAAATTCAAATCAGTTGCCTACCACTTCATATGTGATATGGAAAGGGTAGAGCCCATGTCTTAAGCTAGTTAAGATTTAGGGTTGACCGGCTTATGTCTAAAAGCAAAATCCGGACAAGCTCGAGACAACGTCAGTTATGTAAAACTGGAAGTGTTTCAGCTATACAAACTACAGCAGATGATTTGGTAGAACCAAAGGATTCAATAGACACCGACGAACCTCAGCCTCTCCGCCGATCTAGTAGGGTTCCTCACCCACCTAAGAGATACTTCTGTTTCTCTATGACAGTGGGAGCGAGGATTGCATCATGAGATGATGACCCAACTAGTTTCGAGCTGGCCATCAGGAGTGGGACTCTGTAAGAATGGCTGGATGCTTAGCGATCTGAGATGGAATCCATGTACACCAACAAAGTATGGACTTTGGTTGCTATATCTGAAGGGTTGAATCCCCATCAGGAGCAAGTATATCTTGAGAAGATTACATGGTGTAGATGGAAAAGTTGAGACTTTCAAAGCTAGACTTGTTAAAGCTTTTCGTCATCGACCAGGCATGGATAATGATGAAACCTTTTCAAGTGGCTATGCTTAAGTCCATCCAGATCCTACTTGCCACGGCTACATATCATGACTACGATATCTGGCGGTTGGGTGCCATGACTGCTTTTCTAAATGATGTTTTAGAAGAGAACGTCTATAAGTACACAGCCAGAGGGCTTCGTAGACAGTGGGAGCAGCGGAAACGTATACAAGATGCTTTATAGGATAAAGCAGGTATCGCGGAGTTGGAACATCTGTTTTGATGTGTTAGTCAAAGAGTTTGACATCATCAAAATGGTAGATGAACCTTGTATAAACAAAAAGGTAGTAGGGATTATAGTGACGATCCTCGTAGAGTACGTGGATGACATGCTCTTGATAGGGAAGGAGTTTCCTATGCTACGCTCGGTCAATCTCCGCTTATCACAATGATTCTCCATATAGGATCAAAGTGATGCCTCCTAAATCCTGGGTTTTGGATCTATGAGATAGATCTAATTGGATGTTAGGATTCTCACTAGTTGTAGTGAGATGGTATCAACCGATCCTGGGGAGAATCACTGGAAGGGTTCCAGGGTGATAACTACGACTGAAAGTCAGTCACAGGCATTGTCTTTACCCTCAGTAAAGGGACGGTATGTTGGAAGAGTTCTAAGCTAGATACCGTGGCATACTAGATGATAAAGGCTCGATACATCGCTACTTAAGATGCTACCAAAGAGGCAGTCTGGATGTATATTTGTTCATGAGATGAACTTAGTTCCTCCCATTGTGAGACAATGGAGTTGTGGCTTATGCCAAGGAACGTCCATCCCATCAGTGATCCAGACATATTCTAAGGCAGTACCACCTGATCATGGAGACGGTTGATCTCTAGGGTGATCGAGGTTAGGAGAGTAGACTTAGAGGACAACACAGCGGATCCACTCACAAAGGCCTTTTCCCAGAGAGAGACTATTATGGGATGGTTGAGTATGAGATACTACAACCACTGCTGTCAGATGGCCCAAGTGCAAGTGGGAGATTGTTAGTTATATGTATGCCCTAGAGGCCATTACTATATATAGGATGTATATTGTAGTGGATGCTTGGACATATATAGGGAGGACTTTCTTGCTCGACATGATAGTATGCTATCTGGTTGATCTTTACCTTAACGTGTACACTGATTGTCTCTCTGTTACATGTTGGTAAAGCCCTTAGGATGTGTACTTGACTACCTGGACTATGATGCGGATCATACTAGTGGGGACATGGTAGTCCATAAGTACATCCTTCAAGGTCCCTAGTCGTGGGTGTATCGAGACGGGGCATCGATATACCAGAGTAGACTAGAGTATACCTTCTCGACCCATACAGATGGGCAATGGATGATCCCATATCCATTGGTGTTTGACATCAGAGATGATATGCGGGTGCTCCGTAGAGACTGGGTACACTGGACGGACTCGCCGAGAACTCCCAGATGGTATTATATCTTACGTCAGATGGCAGTTCTCTGGTGACACTGGTACAGAGTAGTCTGTTGACCCGAGATTGTCATAGAGTCTTGTATGATTCCCACTGTGCTTTGATTTCTACCTTACCACGTCCAAGAAGGCGTGCAAAACGGTGGTTTTTGGGTAAAGTCCCGAATCACATGGAGGAAATGAGCGATAGGAGGGGATTCGTCTCTCCCGGTATAGGGAGTTGATGTTGCGCTGTGTTCGATTGGCTATAACCGGAAATCCCTGGCCAGGGTTGCTGAGATTTACTAGTAAGTGTTACCTGTAGTTTCTCGAACTGTTATAGAGCTCATATCGACACGACTTATCGAGCTATTAGGGTCTGACGTTTACCACCCCTAGGCGAGATATGCGACATATCAGACGACGAGACCGGACTGTACGGTAAGTGTTACTGGTTAGATTCACAGGAGTATGAGCGGGCTTGCTCGTCGATCTTCTGATCGCTCAATACCCGGGTGGCCGTTACGTTTAGCAGACCGCTTGCGGCTTGTGGGTGTTTGATATGATCATCACCTGCTGCCGGCGTATTGACGAGTCTTTAGAGTCCTACACAGAGGTTTCCTGGCTCAAGCAAAACGAAATAGGAGCGCATATGAGATATGTACGGGACCGAGAATAATGCATGTATGTGATACCGTATTCTATTCTCGCGATGAATGTATCGATATGGTTGTATGCGATATCACCTAGTTATCGAATCAAGGATTGATTCGATAAGCCGATACATTGGATATTAGTCGGTCACATGCGATATGACCGGATCGTTAAATCAAGTGTTGATTTAATGATTTAATGCATAATTATATATTTGATATATTACTTTGCATTAACTAGTATTGGTTCACTTTAAAAGGATTTTCTCACTTGATGTGCACATTGTATATGTGATATATTTTTGTGTGCACTTGTTTGTATCATGTTTGATGATACATGCTTACTTGAGTTTGTGTAAAGATTAAACCATGGTTATTTAAATGGTTAGGGTTTTGATTTTCACATTTATTTATTTATTTTGAAAAAGAAAGAGAAAATGGTGGCTTTCTTTGTTTGTAGTTGAAGCTTCATGAAGGTTTGACTAAGTGACCATTTTGTCTCATGCTTAACCCTAATCATAGTTCATTCTCTACACTTGACCATGGTTGATATACGATAAGTATTCATTTTATTTTCTTTTTTGAAAATAACTCATCATATTATCTTCTTCTTCTTCTCTTTCTTCAACATGAAGGAAGCTTGCCTCCATCAATGGCAACTAGTGAAAAAGAGTGAGAAATCCAATTCTAAAGTGAACCCACTTCCTATTTCTTCTTCCTCTACCTCTTGCCAAGTAGTATAGGGTGTTTTCTTCACAAGTTTCATGTCTTGGTGAAGTGGAAGCTTGATCTTGTGATGCCTCGACGTAGATCATCTTCGGCATCGAAGCCGACGCCCAAGCCCGCCCATTTTTCCGATGAAGCCGACGCTAGAGTCCGGGATCCGATTTGGACAGCGGAGGGACATCATCGCGGATCTTAGGAAGTGGTGGACCGGATCTACAAAGGTTGTATTTCTGATAGCACTTTAGTTAAGTTGTTAGCTAGTTTCTTTTTTCGCCTAAACTCTAGTTAACGATCCGTATTAAGGTTTCTCGGCACTTGTAAAATTTGAAATTGGCATGGTTGATGCCTTGTGAGACCTCATTAGTGTGCCTAGGAACCCTACAATATATCCATCTAGGAGTTCTCGGTGAGTCCGTTCAGTGTACCCAGTCTTCACTGAGCACCCGTACACCATCTTTGATGTCAAACACCAATGGATATGGGATCATCCATCTTCCATCATATGGGTTAAGATGCGTATACGCTAGTCTATTCTGGTGTATCGATGCCCTGTCTCGATACACCCTCGACTAGGAATAGTTATAAGATGTACTCGTTGACTACCCTGGCCCGACTAGTATGATCTCATCATAGTCCCAGTAATCGAGTACATATCCTAAGGGCTTTATCAACATGTGAGAGCAAGACAGTAAACTAATACAAGTCAATATGTTAAGATAAAGTGAAACCAAATAGCATACTATCATGTCGAGCAATAAAGTCCTCTCTCTATATATCCAAGCATCCACTATAATATACATCATATGTACAATAATGGCCTCTAGGGCATATATATAACTAACAATCTCCCACTTGCACTAAGGCCGGCTGTTGTAGTATCTCATACCCAACATCCCGAAGAGTCTCTCAAAGTGTATCTGGGGAATCGCCTTCATGAGTGGATCCGCAGTGTTGTCCTTCGTATCAACTCTCCTGACCTCGATCTCCCGGCAATCAACTATCTCCCGGATCAGGTGATACCGCCTCAGAATATGTCTAGACTTCTGATGGGACCTGGGTTCCTTGGCCAAAACCACAGCTCCATTGTTATCACAATACAAAGGTATTGGATGCTCAATGGATGGAACCACACCAAGTTCAGTGATGAACTTCTTCATCCAGACAGCCTCTTTGGCAGCATCGTTGGCAGCGATGTATTCAGCCTCCATCGTCGAGTCTGCAAAGGTTTCCTGTTTGGAACTCTTCCAACACACCGCCCCTCCATTGAGGGTAAAGACAAATCCCGAGTGCGACTTAGAGTCGTCCTTATCACTCTGGAAGCTGGAATTAGTAAAGGACTCCACCTGGAGTTCACCGTTACCATACCCCAAGAACATCTCTTTAGTCCTTCTCAAGTACTTGAGAATGTTCTTCATAGCTGTCCAGTGACTCTCTCCAGGATCTGCTTGATACCGACTCACTACACTTAGTGAGTATGCTATATCGGGTCTGGTACATTGCATCACATAGATGATAGAGCCTACTGCCGAAGCATAGGGTATCCCTTGCATGCGAGCTCTCTCCAAATCAGTTTTGGGAGACATCTCTTTGGAGAGAGTGATTCCAGAGATCGTGGGTTGGTTCCCACGCTTGGATTCTTCCATACTAAACCTCTTTAGTATGGTGTCAATGTACCTAGATTGGGACAATCCCAGTATCCGTTTAGATCTATCTCTATAGATCATTATTCCCAAAATGCAGGAGGTATCACCAAGATCTTTCATTGAGAATCTTTGTGATAAGAAGAGCTTGATCGAGTGCAGCATAGGAACATCATTTCCTATCAAGAGTATGTCATCCACGTACAATACGAGGAAGACAACCTTACTCTCTGCAACCTTTTTGTATATATTAGGTTCATCTACGTTTTTAATGAAGTCAAACTCTTTGACTACAACATCAAAGCAGATGTTCTAACTCCGTGATGCCTGCTTTATCCCATAGATGGATTTAAGAAGTTTGCACACCTTTCCACTGCTCCCACTGTCTACGAAGCCCTTTAGCTGAGTCATGTACACGCACTCTTCTAAATCACCATTTAGAAAGGCGGTCTTAACATCCATCTGCCAGATTTCGTAGTCATGGTATTTATCAATGGCAAGTAAGATCCGGATGGACTTAAGCATAGCTACTGGAGAAAAGGTTTCGTCATAATCAACACCTGGTCGTTGACGAAAACCCTTTGCAACAAGTCTAGCTTTGAAAGTCTTAACTTTTCCGTCTACACCAAGTTTCTTCTTAAAGATCCATTTGCTCCCAATGGGTTTTATCCCTTCAGGAGAAACTTCCAAAGTCCATACTTTGTTGGTGTACATGGATTCCATCTCAGATAGCATTGCATCCAGCCACTTCACAGAGTCACCACTCGTGATGGCCTGCTCGAAGCTAGTAGGGTCATCATCTTCCATGATGCAATCCTCTCTTCCACCATCAATGAGAAAACCGTAGTATCTTTCAGGTGGATGAGAAACCCTACTAGATCGGCGGAGTGGCTGAGGTTCGTTGGCTACTATCGAGTCCTCTTGTTCCACTAAATCTTCAGTTGTAATTTGTTCTGCCGGAACTTCTTCCAGCTCTACCGCTTCACCACTAATTTCTTTCGCATGAAATTCCTTTTCTAAAAAGGTGGCATGTTGAGAAACAAACACCTTTTGTTCCTCTCCGTGGTAGAAAGGATATCCATGTGAATGTTTAGGATATTCTACAAACTTACAAAGAATTGACCGTGCCTCGAGTTTGTCCGGATTTTGCTTTTTGACATAGGCCGGGCAACCCCATATCTTAACTCGTTTAAGACATGGTCTTTTCCCACTCCATATCTCATATGATGTGGTAGGTACAGATTTAGATGGAACTTGATTCAATAGGTATGCAGCTGTCTCCAGTGCATGTACCCAGAAGGAAATAGGTAACTCCGCAGTGCTCATCATAGAGCGCACCATATCTAATAGCGTGTGATTCCTCCGTTCCGATACACCGTTGTGCTGTAGTGTATAACGAGGAGTAAGCTGAGAGAGAATCCCATTCTTTTTTAGATAGTTCAGGAACTCATTGCTCAAGTATTCTCCTCCTCGATCAGATTGAAGGATCTTAATAGTTTTACCCGTTTGGTTCTCTACTTCATGCTTATATTCCCTGAATTTCTCAAAAGCTTCAGACTTGTGTTTCATCAGGAACACATGTCCGTATCTTGAGAGATCGTCAGCGAATTTAATGAAGTAGGAAGAACCGTTCCTGGCATTGTAGACATAGGACCACATACATCACTATGTATCAGTCCTAAGAGTTCTGTAACTCTTTCTCCGTGTCCACTAACAGAGTTTTGGTCATCTTGCCTTTAAGACATGACTGGCAAGTATCATAAGATGAAAATTCGAACGGATTCAAATATACATCCTTATGTAACTTAGCTAGCCGTGTCACATTGATATGCCCTAATCTACAATGCCACAAGAAGGATTCGTTCATTTTTGAACTCTTCCTCTTGTGTGTGTTTTGTATATTAAGTACTGTAGTTTGGTTGAGAACGTACATACCGTTATTTAACGATCCTGATCCTATCAACTTTTGAATCAGGAATATGTTCATAACATTATCCTGTACTACAAACTTATATCCTTCTTTATTCAATAAAGAAACTGATATAATATTGCATATCAGGGTCGGAATATAATAGCACTCGTTTAGAACCAATGTATTACTATTTGGTAACACAAGGTGATATTCACCAACTGCCTTGGCTGCAATATCTGCACCATTCCCTACTCTTATGGAATGATCACCCATTCCCAGTTCTCTACCTTTATGTAGCCCATGCAACACATTACATATGTGGGATCCCGATCCGGTATCTAATACCCAGGACGTAGAGTGAACTGAGAAACAGTTCTCGATAACTAACACACTTGAAGAAAATATATCAACATGCTTATTCTTCGTTTGGGCGGCGTGAGAATCCAGATATTCTCCTATTCCATGCTCAGTCTTATAACACTTATAAGAAAGAACGAGACCAACGTTCCCCTGCCTAGTATAAGCCGGTTCAGTCAATACATTCATATTATTATCTTGATTAAGGCCTGACATGGTCACTACCTGGAGAGAGAGAGAAGAAAACAATTTAGCGTATGCTCTTGCATGATTAGATTGGTTATTATCTTATCTAATCAGGATGTCTCCCACTGTTTTTATCAAATCTTCCTTCAAACCCGAAAAGGAAAGACTAGCCGGGATTAATTACACTTTACAAGTTCGCCAATCTTTCAGCCAGGCCAGTGTTGGTATTTTGAGGGAGGTTCCCCGTACTTTCGCATGGACCTAATTAAAGTAAACCTCATTTTCCCAGAGGCACAACCCTGTTAACACCTTTCTAGACACCTACTTGATCGGCTAATTGTCCTGTGTAAAATTCTCCCCGGAGTAACTCTTACTCGCAGTGAGTATCAGGATCCAACTATCTCATAGGAGGTATGCAATCTCATTGTAAATTTCAACACTTGAAATTCCCGATAATGCTTTACCCCTAACTCCCTATGACCTTGACAAAGGCCAACTAACCATAGGAAGCTCGTCAAGTTCAACCCGTCATTTCTTGATTGAAATAAACCCACCCGCACGACCCTTGACAAAGGCCAACAAGGTCGTACGACTCCCCTAATACAATCGCATCACATGCTTAAACAGATAAGTACTAGTCAGCCACCAAACACTAGGCCTTGACAAAGGCCAACAAACACAGCAAGAATACTAAATAGTCTTTATCTGAAATGACGGAGGGCTACGCAGGTTTTTCAGAAAACCATGAGAGTAATGAACTTGATATCGTTGTAGAAATAGGTGATTTTGAAAAGAAATGTCATTGAGGCTTTTTCTAGTTTCACTAAAGAGGTCACTCCCGGTGTAGGGATCTCGACTCTTTCCTCATCGAATAAGGTGCAGGGTATATCACATATACCACTATGCAAAGCAAGAACTATAGAAGCGATCAAAACTAAACCGCGAGTTTATAGTATCTGCCGGTTTTGCTAAAGAGGTCACTCCCGGTGATGGGATCTCGGCTCTTTCCTCATCGAATAAGGTGCAGGGTATATCATATATACTGCTATGCAAAGCAAAAGTGTAGCTACCCTTTTTATAAAGTTCTGATTCTACAACATCTTTTAGGTTTCTTTTCTTTTATTAATCTCATTAATAAATCCCATCAATTATGCTTCCTAAGCATCACAGAAGAAACGAAAGCAGTAATATTTATATATCATCATATATATATAGTATAAGCATTCGTCTCAGGCAGTAATATGATCTCATCACAGAACATTGCAGCAGAAGAAAACATATAAAATATTGGATATACTAGGACGTCCGTGTTTTATATCGAGCATGTATAAAACACGGATTCCACGGTCACGATGAATAGCCAAACCCACATCCCTAGACACCTACAAGAGCGGCAAGCAACACTGCCAATTCTAGGGTTAGGAGACCCGGTCTCGACTCCTCGAGATGGCCTCCCACTGGACCCTAGAACCCGGTTACTTGTGCTCCCCTCCTCGGGTCTATCCTAATGCGGAAAAGTAAATAATATACAATGTTGACATCATCCTCAACCCAGAAGTGCCCCAATAAAAGAATATTACATACAAATGAATTTTACATGAATGAAAAATAAAAACCACTCATCTCATATAAAATCCCCGGCTATTCAGAAACACGACGATCTAATATAACATATACAGCAACACATAATATCTCATATCATCAACGTAAGCAAGTATGCATATCCCGATTGTCGTTGATGTATAGCAACGAAGCCAGCGATACACCACATACTACGCTTACGGTCACAGAAAAGAAAGTGTAAAACTACAACATTTAGAATCCACAATCACTTTATACATCTTAAATCTGAAATATCACATACTTCGTATTTCATGCCTAATTATATGAATTCCACATATTGTATCACATTCCAGATAAATAGACAATGTTAAACTTTCCGATCGAATAAACAAACACCCAAGATTTCCCTAATAGCTCAACACTTGAGCGGAGTTCAAAAATCCCAGAACATGTCACAGCCCCAATGAACCAGCCGTAGAAGGGTCAAACCAACGCTTCACTTATGGCAACGCTAAACTACCACAAACCGTAGGGTTCAGTGGCAGTTTTGACGGTCACATAATCGAGTTAAGGTTACATTCTTCTAGAGGGTCTACATATACGCTTGCATGATTTCCTGAAAGTTTTAAACTCAGGAAAAATCCAACACTTGAAAATTTTCCATCAGGGGAAAAAGTGAGTTATTGATATCCGTTCGAACCTTTTAACACGTTCTAAATTATCCGGAAAACTAAACGATGTTAAACTTTCCGATCGAATCAATGAATTCTTAAAATCTCCAGAAAACTCAACACTTGAGTAATATTAAAAATTCCCAGAAACATGTAGTAATACCTATAGATGTTAAATGAAATATCTATCCCTGATACCCAACTACGGCCATGGAACCGCCGCGAAAAGCCTGGTCTTACCGCGGTTCTGCGGTGACTTGAAGGAAATAGGGGTCCGTATTTCACAGTTCTCCATAGAATCACCTACTTATTTTTCTGAGTATTTTTAATACGGAAAAACCATCTTTTTAAAAAATTTCCAGAGTGGGGGTCCAAAATGATGTTTCAGGGTTCGATCGGGCTTTTAACTTCGTCTACACATCGCCTAATGCTCTAGCTAGGCTCTGATACCACTGTAGAGTTAGTATAACACATTGAGAAGGTATTGTCAAGCCTCAAACATGCTACTTTAAAATTTTTGGGGGCTAAACAAACCCTAACCAAGATCTTAACTAGAGAATTAGGGTTAACAAAGCTTGTAAACAACTTTACATCTAAGAGAGAGGGATTATAACCTTTATAGTCTGTTCTTTCGCTTCATAAGCTCCGAGTAGTAGCCCCTTTGCCGCGATCCATGATCTCCCGGACTCAAGAGAGGCTCAACGAGCCGAATGATCCATACTTTGTTGAAGTCTTCCTATTCAAAGATTATCTACCTTGAAGAATCTTTAACCCAAGCTTACACTTCACTAAAAATTTATTAGAGAAGTGAACACCCTAATCTAAGTGGCCAGAATAGATGAGGATGATGAAGTAGGAATTTAGCACTCTTTTATTTTCAATTTCTCACCATTTATCATCACATCACAAAAAGCTAGAAAGCTTTTTTCAAGAGGAAGAAGAAGAAGAATTTCATTTGTGATGAATAATGAAATTATGGTTGTGGTTACAAATCAACCCATGAGTTAAGAATGAAGGTCTTAACTCATGTAGAGAATAAACCTAAGGTAAAGGGTTTGGGTTGGGTTAATAAATATCAACACAAATATATTTAGCATAAAACAAAAGAATGCTTCTTGAAGCTTCATGAAAAAGCTATCCCAAATCAAACCCTAACTTGTTTTAATCTCCACAAATCATGTTGCATTTGTAATCATAATTTGTTACAATATTATATATCACATATATAATATATTTTTTGTAACAAAAGAAAATAATACAATTAACATATATCGCATATATATCAATGTATTATCCAGTGAGAAAATGAATAAATAAAGGGAGCTTATATTAGTTAACGTAATGTAATATATCACATATATAATTATACATTAAATTATCGAATCAACACTTGAACCGACAATCCAGCTATATCGCATATAACCGACTAATATAACATCTACCGATTCATCGAATCAACACTTGATCCGATGACCCGGCTATATCACATATACCCGGCCGATATCATATATCGCGAGAATAGAATACGGTATCTCATATCTTATTATTCTCGGTCCTGCACATATCATGCCTGAGCCAGGAAACCTCTGTGTAGGACTCTAAAGAATCGTCAATACGCCGGCAGTAGGTGATGATCATATCAAACACCTACAAGCTGCAAGCGGTCAGCTAAACGTAACAGCCACCAAGGTATTGAACGATCAGAAGATCAACAAGCAAGCCTGTACATTCTCCTGTGAATCCAATCAATAACACTACCGTACAGTCCGGTCTCTTCGTTTGATATGTCACATATCTAGTCTTGTAAACGTCAGACCCCAGTAACCAATAAGTTGTGTCGATGTGAGGCTCATAACAGGTTGAGAAACTACTAATAACACTTACCAGTAGCACTCCATATCAGCCCTGGCCAGGGACTTCCAGTTATAGCCAATCGAACACAGAACAACATCAACTCCCTATACTGGGAGAGACGAATCCCCTCCTATCGCTCATTGCCTCCATGTGATTCGGGACTGTACCCAAAAGCCACCGTTTTGCATGCCCTCTTGGACGTGGTAAGGTGGAAATCAAAGCACAGTAGGAATCATACAAGACTCCATGACGATCTCGGGTCTACAGACTAACCTGTACCAGTGTCACCGGAGAACTGCTATCTGACGATAGGTATATATCCATCTAGGAGTCCTCGGTGATTCCGTTCAGTGTACCCAGTCTCCACTGAGCACCCATACACCATCTTTGATGTCAAACACCGATGGATATGGGATCATCCATCGCCCATCATATGGGTCAAGATGCGTATACGCTAGTTTATTCTGGTGTATCGATGCCCTGTCTCGATACACCCTCGACTAGAAACAGTTATAGGATGTACTCATTGACTACCCTGGCTCCGTAAGTATGATCTCATCATAGCCCTAGTAGTCGAGTACATATCCAAAGGGCTTTATCAACATGTGAGAGCAAGACAGTAAACTAATACAAGTCAACATGTTAAGATAAAGTGAAACCAAATAGTATACTATCATGTCGAGTAAGAAAGTCCTCTATATATATATCCAAGCATCCACTATAATATACACCATATGTACAATAATGGCCTCTAGGGCATATACATAACTAACAATCTGCGGCCCCAAAATACTGCTCTCACTGAGCTCTATCCAACAGACGGGCGATCTACATCTCCTCCCATACAAGGCCTCGAAATGTGCCATCTGAATAGTATCCTAGAAACTATTGTTGTAGGAGAACTCCACCAAGGGTAAATGATGATCCCAGCTACCACCAAAGTCTAAAATGCACGCTCGTAGCATGTCCTCGAGAGTCTGAATAGTCCGCTCTGACTGGCCGTCGGTCTACGGATGAAATGCTGTGCTGAAACTCAAACGGGTACCCAAAGCCTCCTGAAGCCTGTACCATAGTCAGCTGGTAAACTGGGTGCCTCGGTCAGACACGATACATATCGGGACTCCATGCAGTCGTACAATCTCGTCGATGTATATATGGGCATACTGAGCAAATCCAAAAGTGGTATCCACCGGCAGGAAGTGAGCCGCTTTCGTCAATCGATCCACAATCACCCAAATGGAGTCATACCCTCGACTAGTCCTGGGTAGACCCATAATGAAGTCCCTAGAATCTGCTCCCATTTCGATTCCGGAATGGGTAATGGCTGTAGCTCTCCCGTGGGCCTCTGGTGCTCGGCCTTGACTTGCTGACAAGTCAGGCATCTCGACACGAAGTCCGTGACATCCCTCTTCATCCCTTCCCACCAGTAAACATCTCTCATATCATGGTACATCTTGGTGGAACCCGGATGAACACTGTACACCGATCGATACGCCTCCTCAAGAATCTCACGACGCAGTCCCTCAGCATTTGGTACACACAGTCTAGTCCCAAACCATAATATCCCCTGATCATCAACCACGAACTCGGAAAATCTGCCCTGTCCAATCTGTGCCATGATCTCTAAACAACGGTCATCACTGTACTGTGCCTCATGTATACGGTCAATCAACTGTGGGCGTGCACGAACATGCGCAAGCTGTCCCCCGATCGGAGTGAACTCGAACTGCACTCGGCTGTCACATAAAATCTGCCAATCTGCCGACGATTGCCTCTGCACTGCGCTCAAACAAGATAGACTACCCCTGGGCCTCCTACTCAAAGCATTCGCCACTACATTCGCCTTGCCCAGGTGGTAAAGGATCTCACAATCGTAGTCCTTTACTAACTCCATGCAACGGCGCTATCTAAGATTCAGGTCTCGCTGCTGAAATATGTTCTTCAAGCTCTTGTGATCAGTGAATATCTTGTACGAATCACCGTATAGGTAATGCCGCCAAATCTTGAGTGCAAAGACCACTGCATCCATCGCCAAATCATGAGTGGGGTAGTTCTGTTCGCGTTTCTTCAGCTTCCGAGAAGCATACACGATCACCCTGTCGTGCTGGATCAATATGCACCCTAGCCCCACTCGAGAAGCGTCACAATAGACCAAAAATCCGCCCGATCTCGAAGGCAATGATAACACCGGCGCTGTAGTCAAACGAGTCTGCAACTGCTGAAAGCTATGCTCGCACTCCTCCATCCAATCAAAAGGAACTCCCATCCGGGTCAACCCGGTCAACGGTGCAGCAATACGGGAGAAGTCCTGTACAAATCGTCGGTAGTAGCCGGCCAGTCATAGGAAACTGCAGATCTCCGTAACTGATGTTGGTCTAGGCCAATGTTGAACGGCCTCGATCTTCTTCGGGTCCACACATATACTATCTCGTGTAATCACGTGACCCAAGAAATCTATGCTATCAAGCCAAAACGCGCACTTGGAGAATTTTGCGAACAGCTGGTGCTCCCTCAAAGTCTGCAATGTGATCCGCAGGTGCTGCTCGTGCTCCTCTCGGCTCCGAGAATACACCAAAATGTCGTCAATGAACACGATGATGAACAGATCAAGATACGGCTTGAAAATACGGTTCATGAAGTCCATAAATGCTGCTGGGGCATTGGTGAGTCCGAACGACATCACCAAAAACTCAAAGTGGATGTAACGCGTGCGAAAAGCAGTCCTCGGAATATCCTCATGTCGAACCCGCAACTGATGGTAGCCTGATCGTAAGTCGATCCTCGAAAAGTATCCTGGACCCTGATGTTGGTTGAACAAATCGTCGATGCGTGGTAAAGGATATCTGTTCCGCATAGTAACCCTGTTCAGCTGGCAGTAGTCAATACACAAGCGCATACTGCCGTCCATTTTCTTGAAAAACAGGACTGGAGCACCCCAAGGAGCCACACTGGGTCGAATAAGCCACTTATCCAGCAAATCATGCAACTGACTTTTCAACTCTCTAAGCTCCGCTGGGCCATCCGATACGGCGGTATGAAAATAGGCCCCCTGCCGGGAATCAAGTCAATGCAAAAAACAATATCGCGCTCAGGCGGTAGCCCTGGAAGCTCGTCAGGGAAACCATCAGGGAACTCACTAACAATCGGAACCTGGTCCAACGGAACCTCTGTAGCTCTAGTATCGCAAACATATGCTAGAAATCCCTGACATCCCTTCCTCAAAAGCTTTCCAGCGCGAAGAGAAGAAATCAAACTAAGAGGGGCGGCAACACGGTCCCCTTGCACAACAAAAGCCGACTCGCCGGGAAAACAAAACCTAACTGTCTTCTCGCGGCAGTCCACAGACGCATAGCACGTGGCTAACCAATCCATGCCCAGAAGTACGACGAAGTCCAACATCTCAAGAAGGATCAAGTAGACATGCAACTCTTTCTCGCCAATACGGACAACACACGATCGGAACAAGTGTCTAGCAATAAACGACTCGCCCACAGGAGTGGTCACAGCAAGCGGCTGATCAAGCAAACCAGACTTTCTACCCAAACTCGGCACGAAGTGTGTAGAAACGTACGACTGCGTGGATCCCGGATCAAACAACACGTGTGCGTCAACAGAACATACTGAAAGGGTACCTAAGACCACTGCATTGGATGCCTGCGCGTCCGAATACGTCAAAGCAAAAACCCATGCCCGTCCTCTACTTGCGACTGGCGGTCCCCTACCGGCAACTGGCTGTCCTCTACCGGCAGCTGGCCGTCCTTTTCCTCGGCCACCTCGCCCTCTATGAGAAAACCCTCCGCGACCATGACCTCTTTGTGTAAGAGTTTGACGCGGAGCAACAGCAGGTACAATAGGCAACGCCCTCTGGGGTGGAGAAGGTGGAAGTGTGACATGTGATACGGCTGTCTCGCCCTCACGTGGCTCCGGACAATCTCGCACACGATGATAAGTACCCCCGCGTCGAAAACATCTAGATGGTGCCGGCTGACCCTCCTGGGGATAAGAGCTGAATAGCCTACCTCGTCCCGATCCTCCGCTACCCCATGTACCTGAATGGAACCTGTCGCGGCGCCTAAACGGTTGTCTCTGTGCTGACGTATCTGTACGAACTCTCTTTGGCCCTGAAACTACCGAAGTCTCAGCAAGGCGCTCCTCGACTAATAAGGTTGCATCTACGGCTGCTGCATAGGTCTCACAATGTTGTGCGCTGATCGAAAGAAACAACGGGGTAAGCAAGCCTCGAACAAATCTCTTGACTCGCATCTTCTCAGTAGCCACTAAATACAGGGTATAAACAGATAGCTCGGTGAACTGCACATCATACTCCGCCACCGTCATATCCGGCGTTTGGCATAATGACTCGAACCTGTGTGCTCGGGCATCACTGACACTCTGGGGAAGTAAACATGCTAGAAATACCGTCACGAACTCGGTCCAGGTCATAGGAGGAAGACCTGCCGCTCTGCCCTTTTCTACCGACTCGCACCACTTCTGCGCAAGACCTTCCAGGGGAAAGCTCGCGAACTCCACCAATTTCGCATCTGAGCATCTGAGTGAACGATATATCGGGGTGTAACCCTTCGAAAATCGTTTAGGCAGTTTTTCGGTAATCGGCTAATTTTTCGGCTTTTTCCGTAAAAAGTCAAATTAGGTATTTTTTCATTGTAGACCTAATTATACAAAATTTAGATAAGATATTACTATAATTTTGTCACTAAAATGTCACTTATAATTTTCTAGTTAAATAATTTTTTTTTCGTAATTAATAATTTTTTTTAATTATTTTAAGCCTTTTTAAATGCAATAAATTAGGGATAAATACAAATTTAATTAGGTAAATTTCATAATTAGGAGCCTTTATAAGCTAAAATATGGTGTTAATAAAATTATATCATGACTTGCAAACTTTTGGTTTTAGGGTGGGAAATTTAATGGAAAAATGGTGTAAAATGAGGGTTTTTTTGTAAATTGTTGATATGAAAGCATTAAATGAGAACATGGGGTGTTTATTGACCTAGAAACTTCTCCAAATTTCCACACACCCTCCTCCTCTTCCTGCTGGTCGAATTTCAGCAGCTCCCCCTTCATTTCTCACTTCATTTTGCTATGAAAATTCAATGAAAATTCATAAATTTCCATCTCCTTTCAAAGCTAAACCCTAATCCACTCTCTCCTCACCCAAATTAGTTCAAAAACTTGATGAAAGGAGGCTTTCTTGTTGACTTGATCATGCTAGGGTTCCACTTGTGAGGTAAATCCTAAACTAGTTTGTTAAGTTGTAGTTTATGTGTGCTAAAATTCAATTTTGAAGTATTAATTTAGTTGTAATTAATTGTTCAAAAAAAATCAAGAATGGAATTGATTTTGAACTAGGGTTTGAAGCATGGTTGATGGATTAAGTTAGGGCTTTGGTTACCTAATTGGTTAGAGTGGTTATTTGCGTAAGGTTACGCTTGCTAAATCGTTAAATTGCGACGTTTACATCGAATCGGCTAGAAATTTGCTTACTAGATTTTTATAGAAATTAGAATGCGATCAAATTGCGTTATGCTAGCGATATAATTAGCTTTGTATAGGACTATTAGAGTGCGCGAACGCGGGGTTTCATCTAGTCGGGTTGTAGTTTTGTCGATTTCCCCGAAATGACGATTCTAGTTAAAGATTAGCGAATTTCGTGCGTTTTCCCGCGCACCGAGTGCATGTTATGTTTAATTTGAGAGCGTCGATAATTGTATATTGTGACTTGCATCGTTTTAGGTTTTGAAATGTTATCCTTGGTGTTGTGCAAATATAGGATCGGTCGGGGAAATATCGGACACGGCGCGTAAAGGCAAGGCGGTGGTCGGATCGGATTAGCGGGGATTTCAGGTGAGTAAATATATTCATCTATGGGGGAATCGTCTGAATGGCGCAAGGCGCCCCCCCTAGTTAGGATTACCCTACTTTTTGCAAGATTTATTTTGTTAGCTAGCTCATCCATTCATGTACACTGCATACCCTTATAGCGAACAGTATATTAAATTGCATGGACATTCATCTATACTCATGCGATATCATTTCGTAGGACACGAACACCTTACCATTGGCATCTGTTGCACGCGCACTATTCATGTGACACACGCGTCTTTGGTAAATGTCATGCCACGTGCACTATAGAACCTGTTTATTATAATATCGTCACTTGCATTCATACTTGATATATGAAATTGCATAGCATACGTATACCTCGCATCATCATCATATTTATATAGATTTCTAGCCAAAATTCACATCGTATGCATTGATATCATAGATATTTATCATATATAACATGTGGACATTATGATTTTCTTGAGGATTTCAGTATTGCTGCGATTTCTGGATTTTGGGGAAAACCGCAAGAATTTAACAAAACCTTATATTTATCATTTTCAAAACAAAGTTGCGGTTTTCTCGTGATGTATGTGTCGTCCACCATGAGTTTTCATGTTTTCTGTTGGATTTCGAGACCCGATTCGAGGAGTGGATGAACCGTCTCGGGTACATGGTGGGCCCGGTATGGTACCCCGGGGCAAGAAGATCGAGTTGTAGACGATGAGCCTGGCAGGGGAAGACTACCTACCGGTGATGTCTGGCGCGGCGGATATCCGGAGGATACCGACCGTTGTCGTGAGATTTATGAGATGGGCCGATCCGGACTGACGGAGCCCGATATTGAGACAGATATGATAACTTTTTGGTGTCGATGCTTGACACGGATTTTCAGATGATCTCTTGATGGAATTTAGCTATTATACAGATATTCATGTTCTAAAGTTAAGAATTCAATACCCTTAGCATTTAAAACACTTAAAGGCTTAATAATGACATTGCAAACCTGTGCATGCATACTAGAGATATTATATCACATATGGAAATGCATGTTGTGGTGCATTGCGTGTATTCTTACGATTGCCTTATTAGATGTTATATTTACTCACGAGCAGGCAACTCACCCCCGTTGTGCCACAGTGTCTTGCAGGTCGGACTCATCAGTCTTGTAGCAGCGGCTATCCTATCATCAGCTCCTTTTGCACAGACTCACGACATCGCCCGTAGGTGGGTTGCGAGCACACTTTATTTCTTTTGCTTTATCATTGTATCTAGTGTTCTCCATCTACCACTTTATATTGTATATGCGACCTAGTGATGAGACTGAGAGATTTGTATATTTGTGGTTTCTTTTGGGTCGAGCTCACTTGAGCCGACGTTGTGTTTTCTGATAGTTTGCGTTTCTTTTATGCTCTTTTCTTCATATTACTTATATATTGCATGTGGTTGTGATCCGCCTTGGGCGAAGAGCTAGCTCCCGCTTGGGGATGCCATTTTTATGATTACTGGTTTATTATCTTGTTGTACCCATTTTGGGGGATAGAAAATACAGGGGAGACTCTGCCGAAATTTTCGGAAATTTTTTTGATGTTTTTAAAAAGGGATTCTTGCAACTTAATTGATTTGAAAATCGTTTTCATTAAAGGTTTTCCTTCACTCTCTTTTGATTTTGGTTTAGATTCTTCTGGGCTTTGGCTGACTTAGGTTACGGTACGCCTTCAGACGTCTCGTAATCTAAGTGCCAGTCGCGTTCCGTACTTTCGGGTCGTGACAAAGTTGGTATCAGAGCGTAGGTTTTACCTTTCTGAGTGTAGGACGACCTTGGTAGATGGAGTAGGTGACTTAAGCAGAGTGGCGTAGCGTGGGTATGATCCGCGGCATACTTACGATACGGTACTCCGCCTAAGTGACCTTAGGACATAATTGCTTGTATTTCCTTCTTGATTCCTTGCATTCCTTGATTCAATTGCAATGTCCTTATCAGTCCTGTTTCTTATTCCAGCTTCGATGCCGCCAAAGACTACGAGAGCTCAGCGGGCTGCCGCTAGGAATGAGATTCGGGCGGGCTCGTCTGAGGCGAGGATCGAGAGGGATGATACGCCTGTCCCTCAGGGTCATACTGATCCGCCCTATCCAGACCGTATTGCCAGACTAGAGGCCGGCATGCAAGAGTTGCGGTGGAAGATGGGATCTTTAGTTGAGTCCAGCCGGGCACAGAGATCCGAGGACGTTCCTTCCACCGCACAGACCATGATCGTACCTGCTGCACAGATGGTCACTCCTGCTGCTACTACGGAGACTATCCCTGTTTCACTACAGGAGTTCATGAGATTGAGACCTCCAGCTTTTACCGGTACAGATGCGACAGAGGACCCACAAGCTTTTCTTGATAGGATGGCTCGGATTTACTGTTCGTTGAGGTGTTCTGATGATAGATTGATGGAGTTTGCGAGTTTTCGTCTGGAGGGTCTTGCCCAGACATGGTACGACTCAGTAGAGAGAGGCCGAGCTACAGGTCTGCCTTCTATGACCTGTAATGAGTTTACAGCTGCATTTCTTGCCCGTTTTCTTCTGGAGAGTGTCCGAGATGCTCGAGCCCGTAGTTTTGAGTCTTTGCGCAAGACTCCTGGGATGACAGTGTCGGAGTATGATATACAGTTTACCCAGTTGTCTCGATATGCTCCGTACCTAGTCGACACAGAAGAGAAGAGAATAAAGAGGTTTGTACGAGGGCTTGATCCACAGCTATTCCTTGCCATCGGCACCTAGCACTTTGATACATACGCAGCCGCGATGGATGCAGCCTTATTTTTGGAGGAGCGTATTTTTGAGACTCCGGTCGTTTCTGGGCCGAAGAGGATCCGTACTGATACGCCAGCTCAGCGGCAGATGGGCAGACATCGTGATAGATTATTTCCGGGAGATGGTGGAGGCAGACGATTAAGACGAGGTCAGTTATTTGGTTCATATCCACAGACCCAGCAGTCGTCACCAGGATGTTTTCGGTGTGGGAGTCAGTACCACCGTGTCAGAGACTGTACCATGGGGCGTCCGGGCTCGGCGACAGTCCCGCATGTGACTTTACCACCCTCACCACCTTCTCAGAGAGCTTTACTTTCTACTCCTGACGATGCTCCACGCCAGCCAGATTCTTCTAGAGGCCGTGGGCGTGGCGGTCCAGTTCCGAGAGGGCGAGGGGACAGAGGCAGAGGCAGAGGCCGAGGTAGAGGCAGAGGACAGCCAGCTATTAGTGGTGGGCAGGCCCGAGTGTTCGCGTTGACTCCTCAGGATGCACAGGCATCCAATGCCGTCGTGACAGGTACTCTGCCAGTATGTTCGTTTGATGCATGGGTATTATTTGATCCAGGCTCCACACATTCCTATGTTTCCACGTACTTTGCACCGAGGTTGGGCCGAGAGTCTTCTCCGTTAGATCAGCCGCTTGTCGTTATTACCCCGATAGGCGAGTCTTTTGTTGCCCGTTTTGTGTACCGATCGTGTTCCGTTCTTATCGGGGAGAGAGATTCTTCAGTAGATTTGATTCTCCTCGATATGCTAGACTTTGACGTTCTTCTTGGTATGGACTGGCTAGCCACCTGTTATGCATCCGTGGACTGCCGTGAAAAAGCAGTCAGATTCAGTTTTCCTGGTAAGCCGGTTCTTATTATTCAGGGAGATCGTAGTGCTACCCTTCCCAGCTTGATTTCTTCTCTTCGCGCTGGTCAGCTCTTAAGGAAAGGGTGTCAGGGATTCTTAGCCTATATTTGTGATACTAGCTCCACAGAGGTTCCGTTGGACCAGGTCCCTGTTGTGAGAGAGTTTCCTGATGTAATTCCTGACGAGCTGCCTGGTCTGCCACCAGAGCGCGAGATTGAGTTCTGTATTGACTTGATCCCCGGCACGGGGCCTATCTCTATACCGCCTTATCGGATGGCCCCGGCGGAGCTGAGAGAGCTAAAGGATCAGTTACAGGACTTGCTGGACAAAGGGCTTATCCGACCGAGTGTGTCACCTTGGGGTGCTCCCGTCTTGTTTGTTAAGAAGAAGGACGGAAGTATGCGCTTATGCATTGATTATCGTCAGCTGAACCGGGTTACTGTGCGGAACAGGTATCCCCTACCCCGCATTGATGACTTATTTGATCAGCTCCAGGGTGCAGGGTTTTTCTCGAAGGTTGATTTACGGTCAGGTTATCACCAGTTGCGGGTTCGGAAGGAGGATATTCCGAAGACCGCTTTTCGTACTCGATATGGTCATTACGAGTTCTTGGTGATGTCGTTCGGGCTCACCAATGCCCCGGCAGCATTTATTGTAGGGTTCCTAGGCACACTATAGAGGTCTCACAAGGCATCGAACATGCCAATTTAAAATTTTATGGGTGCCGAGAAACCCTAACACGGATCGTTGACTAGATTTCTAGGCGAAACTATAAACTAGTTAACACTTAACTAAAAGTTAGGATGCTACAACCTTTGTAGATCCGGATACCCACTTCCTTAGCTCCACGAGGGCGTCCTCTCGCTGTCCATCTTGAACCTTGGACTCTCGTGACGGCTTCATCGGAGAAACGTGCGGAATAGGTCGTCGGCTTCGTGTCAAAGACGATCTACGTCGAAGTTGCACAAGCTCAAGCTCCGACTTCACAAAGTTGTGAAACTTGTGAAGAAAACACCCAAAACAACTTGTCAAGAGGTAGAGGATGAAGAAATAGGAGGTGGGTTCACTTTAGAATTGGATTTCTCACTTTAGAAATCAAGTTGCCATTGATGGCATCAAGCTTTCTCTTTGAGGAGGAAGAAGAAGATCAAGAAAGAATGATAAGTCTTCTAATTTTAAAATAAAACTAATATGAATACTTATCATATCTTGACCATGGTCAAGTGTAAAGATTAAACCAAGGTTAGTTGGAGTGGTTAGGGTTAAGGATGAGATAAGGATGGTGGACTTTGTCAAAGCTTCAAGAAGCTTCAACATAGCTCCAAAATAAGCCACCATTCTTAACTTAATCCTTTCCAAATAAATAAACAAATAAATAAATGAAAAACCAAAACCCTAATCATCACTTAACCATGGTATAAACCTTTACACTTAACCACATTATCAAGTATCATCAAACATGATACAAAAAAATGTGCACTAAAGTATATCACATATACCTTTTGCACATCAAGTGAGAAAATCCATTTAAAGTGAACCAATAATAGTTAATGCAAAGTAATATATCAAATATATAATTATGCATTAAATCATTAAATAATCATTTGATTCAATGATCCGGTCATGTCGCACATAACCGACTAGAATCCAATGTATCGATTTATCGAATCAATGATTCGATAACTAGGTCATATCGAATATAACCAATCGAAACATATATCGCGAGAATGAAATGCGGTATCACATACACGCATTATTCTCGGTCCTGCACATATCTCATATGCGCTCCTATTTCGTTTCGCTTGAGCCAGGAAACCTCTGTGTAGGACTCTAAAGACTCGTCAATACGCCGGTAGCAGATGATGATCATATCAAGCATCCATAAGCCGCAAGCGGTCTGCTAAACGTAACGGCCACCCGGGTATTGAGCGATCAGAAGATCGACGAGCTAGCCCGCTCACACTCCTGTGAATCCAACCAGTAACACTTACCGTACAGTCCGGTCTATTCGTCTGATATGTCGCATATCAAGTCTAGGGGTGGTATACGTTAGACCCCAATAACCGATAAGTCGTGCCGATGTGAGTCTCATAACGGGTCGAGAAACTACTGGTAACACTTACCAGCAAATCTCTGATCAGCCCTGGCCAGGGACTTCCCTGTTACGGCCAATCGAGCACAGCGCAACATCAACCCCCAATACCGGGAGAGACGAAACCCCTCCTATCGCTCATTGCCTCCATGTGACTCGGGACTGTACCCAAAGACCACCGTTTTGCACGCCCTCATGGATGTGGTAAGGTGGAGATCAAAGCACAGTGGGAATCACAGAAGACTCTATGACGATCTCGGGTCTACAGACTAACATGTACAAGTGTCACCTGAGAACTGCCATCTGACGTGAGGTATAATACCATCTGGGAGTTCTCGGCGAGTCCGTCCAGTGTACCCAGTCTCCACTGAGCACCCGTACACCATCTCTGATGTCAAACACCAATGGATGTGGGATCATCCATCGCCCATCTCATGGGTCGAGAAGCGTATACGCTAGTCTACTCTGGTATATCGATGCCCCGTCTCGATACACCCACGACTAGGGACCTTGAAGTATGTACTTATGGACTACCATGTCCCCACTAGTATGATCTGCATCACAGTCCAGGTAGTCAAGTACATATCCTAAGGGCTTTACCAACATGTAACTATAAGACAGTATAAAGAGACTAGTGTACATGTTAAGATAAAGAGTAACCAGATAGCATACTATCATATCGAGCAAGAAAGTCATCTCTATATATGTCCAAGCATCCAATATAATATACATCATCTGTACAATACTGGCCTCTAGGGCATACATACAACTAACATTTATGGATTTGATGAACCGCGTATTCAGGCCGTATCTCGATCAGTTCATTATTGTGTTCATTGACGACATCTTGGTTTATTCTCGGAGCCGGGAGGAGCATGAGCAGCACTTACGTATCATATTGCAGACTTTGAGGGAGCATCAGCTGTTCGCCAAATTCTCCAAGTGCGCATTCTGGTTAGACAGTGTCGACTTCTTGGGTCATGTGGTGACGAGAAACAGTATTTGCGTGGACCCAAAGAAGATCGAGGTAGTTCAGCGTTGGCCTAGACCGGTATCAGTTACAGAGGTTCGCAGCTTTCTAGGTCTGGCCGGCTATTATCGACGTTTTGTCCAGGATTTCTCCCGCATTGCTGCACCGTTGTCCGGGTTGACCCGGAAGGGGGTTCTTTTTGATTGGACCCAGGCATGTGAGGATAATTTCCAGCAGTTGAAGACTCGTCTGACTACTGCACCAGTGTTAGCGTTGCCTTCAGGATCAGGCGGGTTCGTGGTAGATTGTGATGCTTCTAGAGTGGGGCTGGGATGTGTGTTGATGCAGCACGACAGAGTTATCGCGTATACTTCTCGGCAGCTGAGGAAACACGAGCAGAACTACCCCACCCATGATTTAGAGATGGCTGCAGTGGTATTTGCACTTAAGATCTGGAGACATTACCTATACGGTGAGTCGTGCCAGATATTCACTGACCACAAGAGTTTGAAGTATATCTTCCAGCAGCGAGATCTGAACCTGAGACAGCGCCGTTGGATGGAGCTGGTGAAGGATTATGACTGCGAGATTCTATACCATCCGGGCAAGGCGAATGTGGTGGCAGATGCTTTGAGTAGGAGGCCCGGAGGTAGCTTATCTTGTTTGAGCGCAGTGCAGATGCAGTCGACGGCGGATTGGCAGGTGTTATGTGATAGCAGAGTGCAGTTCGAGTTTACTCCTACGGGGGGACAGCTGGCCCATTTCAGAGCACGCCCACAGTTACTTGACCGTATCCGCGAGGCACAGTCCGGCGATGCCCGTATCTTAGAGATTATTGAGCAGATTCGGCAGGGCAGAGTTTCTGAGTTCGTGATTGATGATTAGGGGATACTCCGATTTGGGACTCGACTGTGTGTGCCAGATTCAGAGGGACTGAGGCGCGATATTCTCGAGGAGGCACATAAATCAGTATACAGTGTTCACCCAGGTTCCACCAAGATGTACCGTGATTTGAGAGAGGTTTACTGGTGGGACGGGATGAAGAAGGATATTACAGACTTTGTGTCGAAGTGCCTGACTTGTCAGCAAGTCAAGGCCGAGCACCAGAGGCCAGCCGGAGAGTTACAGCCTTTGCCTATCCCTGAGTGGAAGTGGGAGCAGGTCTCCATGGACTTTATTGTGGGTCTACCCAGGACCAGTCGAGGGTATGACTTTATTTGGGTGATTGTGGATCGACTGAAGAAAGCGGCTCACTTTCTGCCAGTGAAGACCACTTTTGGATTTTCTCAGTACGCCCAGGTTTATATTGATGAGATAGTGCGACTGCATGGTGTTCCGACTTGCATCGTGTCCGACCATGGCACCCAGTTTACCAGCCGATTGTGGCAGAAACTTCAGGAAGCTTTGGGCACCCGATTGAGTTTTAGCACAGCCTTTCATCCTCAGACTGACGGTCAGTCAGAGCGTACGATTCAGACTCTTGAGGACATGCTCAGAGCTTGTGTTTTAGATTTCGGTGGTAGCTGGGATCGTCATTTTCCTTTGATCGAGTTTTCCTACAATAATAGCTTCCAGGAGAAGATTCAGATGGCATCTTTTGAGGCTTTATATGGGAGAAGATGTCGATCGCCTGTATGTTGGACAAAGCTCAGGGAGAGCAGTATTTTGGGGCCGCAGATCGTACAGGAGACGACCGAGAAGATACAGCTGATTCGGGATAGGATGAGAGCGGCACAGAGCATGCAGAAATCATATGCTGACAGGCGCCGTCGCCGACTCGAGTTCGCTGTTGACGATCATGTTTTCCTGAAGGTCTCTCCGATGAAAGGTGTGATGAGATTTGGGCGGAAAGGGAAACTGAGTCCTAGATATGTTGGTCCTTTCGAGATCCTAGAGCGTGTTGGTCCAGTCGCTTATCGGTTAGCTCTTCCGCCCAGCTTCCCCGATGTTCACCCTGTATTCCATGTCTCGATGCTCCGCAAGTACCTTCATGATCCTTCCCAGGCGATTCAGCACCAGACGATCCAGCTAGAGCGTGATCTTTCTTTCACCGAGCAGCCGGTGGTCATCTTGGATCGGCAGGTGAAGAAATTGAGGTCGAAGGTCATACCGTCTGTCAAGGTCCTTTGGCGTGGCCCGAACAGCGAGGAGGTCACCTGGGAGACCGAGGTCGAGATGAGGAAGAGATATCCCCATCTTTTTGAAGGTACGCGTAGTTAAATTCTGAATTCGGGGACCGAATTTCTTTAAGGGGGGAAGATTGTAACCCTTCGAAAATCGTTTAGGCAGTTTTTCGGTAATCGGCTAATTTTTCGGATTTTTCCGTAAAAAGTCAAATTAGGTATTTTTTCATTGTAGGCCTAATTATACAAAATTTAGATAAGATATTACTATAATTTTGTCAACTAAATGTCACTTATAATTTTCTAGTTAAATAAAAAAAAATTCGTAATTAATTATTTTTTTAAATTATTTTAAGCCTTTTTAAATGCATTAAATTAGGGATAAATACAAATTTAATTAGGTAAATTTCATAATTAGGAGTCTTTATAAGCTAAAATATGGTGTTAATAAAATTATATCATGACTTGCAAACTTTTGGTTTTAGGGTGGGAAATTTAATGGAAAAATGGGGTAAAATGAGGTTTTTTTTGTAAATTGTTGATATGAAAGCATTAAATGAGAACATGGGGTGTTTATTGACCTAGAAACTTCTCCAAATTTCCCCACACCCTCCTCCTCTTCCTGCTGGTCGAATTTCAGCAGCTCCCCCTTCATTTCTCACTTCATTTTGCTATCAAAATTCAATGAAAATTCACAAATTTCTATCTCCATACAAAGCTAAACCCTAATCCACTCTCTCCTCACCCAAATTAGTTCAAAAACTTGATGAAAGGAGGCTTTCTTGTTGACTTGATCATGCTAGGGTTCTACTTGTGAGGTAAATCCTAAACTAGTTTGTTAAGTTGTAGTTTATGTGTGCTAAAATTCAATTTTGAAGTATTAATTTAGTTGTAATTAATTGTTCAAAAAAAATCAAGAATGGAATTGATTTTGAACTAGGGTTTGAAGCATGGTTGATGGATTAAGTTAGGGCTTTGGTTACCTAATTGGTTAGAGTGGTTATTTGCGTAAGGTTACGCTTGCTAAATCGTTAAATTGCGACGTTTGCATCGAATCGGCAAGAAATTTGCTTACTAGATTTTTATAGAAATTAGAATGCGATCAAATAGCGTTATGTTAGCGATATAATTAGCTTCGTATAGGACTATTAGAGTGCGCGAACGCGGGGTTTCGTCTATTCGGGTTGTAGTTTTGTCGATTTCCACGAAATGACGATTCTAGTTAAAGATTAGCGAATTTCGTGCGTTTTCCCGCGCACCGAGTGCATGTTATGTTTAATTTGAGAGCGTCGATAATTGTATATTGTGACTTGCATCGTTTTAGGTTTTGAAATCTTATCCTTGGTGTTGTGCAAATTTAGGATCGGTCGGGGAAACATCGGACACGGCGCGTAAAGGCAAGGCGGTGGTCGGATCGGATTAGCGGGGATTTCAGGTGAGTAAATGTATTCATCTATGGGGGAATCGTCTGAATGGCACAAGGTGCCCCCCTAGTTAGGATTACCCTACTTTTTGCAAGATTTATTTTATTAGCTAGCTCATCCATTCATGTACACTGCATAACCTTATAACGAACAGTATATTAAATTGCATGGACATTCATCTATACTCATGCGATATCATTTCGTAGGGCACGAACACCTTACCATTGGCATCTGTTGTACGCGCACTATTCATGTGACACACGCGCCTTTGGTAAATGCCATGCCACGTGCACTATAGAACCTGTTTATCATAATATCGTCACTTGCATTCATACTTGATATATGAAATTGCATAGCATACGTATACCTCGCATCATCATCATATTTATATAGATTTCTAGCCAAAATTCACATCGTATGCATTGATATCGTAGACATTTATCATATATAACATGTGGACATTATGATTTTCTTGAGGATTTCGGTATTGCTGCGATTTCTGGATTTTGGGGAAAACCGCAAGAATTTAACAAAACCTTATATTTATCATTTTTAAAACAAAGTTGCGGTTTTCTCGTGATGTATGTGTCGTCCACCATGAGTTTTCAAGTTTTCTGTTGGATTTCGAGACCCGATTCGAGGAGTGGATGAACCGTTTCGGGTACATGGTGGGCCCGGTATGGTACCCCGGGGCAAGAAGATCGAGTTGTAGACGATGAGCCTGGCAGGGGAAGACTACCTACCGGTGATGTCTGGCGCGGCGGATATCCGGAGGATACCGACCGTTGTCGTGAGATTTATGAGATGTGCCGATCCGGACTGACGGAGCCCGATATTGAGACAGATATGATTCCTTTTTGGTGTCGATGCTTGACACGGGTTTTCAGATGATCTCTTGATGGTATTTAGCTATTATACAGATATTCATGTTCTAAAGTTAAGAATTCAATACCCTTAGCATTTAAAACACTTAAAGACTTAATAATGACATTGCAAACCTGTGCATGCATACTAAAGATATTATATCACATATGGACATGCATGTTGTGGTGCATTGCGTGCATTCTTACGATTGCCTTATTAGATGTTATATTTACTCACGAGCTGGCAACTCACCCCCATTGTGCCACAGTGTCTTGCAGGTCGGACTCGTCAGTCTTGTAGCAGCGGCTATCCTATCATCAGCTCCTTTTGCGCAGACTCGCGACATCGCCCGTAGGTGGGTTGCGAGCACACTTTATTTCTTTTGCTTTATCATTGTATCTAGTGTTCTCCATCTACCACTTTATATTGTATATGCGACCTAGTGATGAGACTGAGAGATTTGTATATTTGTAGTTTCTTTTGGGTCGAGCTCACTTGAGCCGGCGTTGTGTTTTCTTATAGTTTGCGTTTCTTTTATGCTCTTTTCTTCATATTACTTATATATTGCATGTGGTTGTGATCCGCCTTGGGCGAAGAGCTAGCTCCCGCTTGGGGATGCCATTTTTATGATTACTGGTTTATTATCTTGTTGTACCCATTTTGGGGGATAGAAAATACAGGGGAGACTCTGCCGAAATTTTCGGAAAATTTTTTGATGTTTTTAAAAAGGGATTCTTGCAACTTAATTGATTTGAAAATCGTTTTCGTTAAAGGTTTTCCTTCACTCTCTTTTGATTTTGGTTTAGATTCTTCTGGGCTTTGGCTGACTTAGGTTACGGTACGCCTTTCGACGTCTCGTAATCTAAGTGCCAGTCGCGTTCCGTACTTTCGGGTCGTGACACGGGGCCATCCTATCGATAAATGACTGTGGGTCCTCGGCTGCATCGGTGCCTGTGATGACCGGGGGCTTCAGCCTCATAAACTCTGATAGCGATACCGTAATAACCTCTATAGCTGCAGGGGAAACTGCCTGAACTGTAGGTACCATCGTGGTCCACGTAACGGGTGGAACTACCTCTGGTTGCTATGCTCGAAGTGCCTCAACTAACGACCCTGTCATCTGGCGCATCTCCTGCATACCGACCCCTAGCATAGCAATCTGATCTGTCGAAGGAGGAACGGTCTGCTCTGGTACAACTGGTGTACTGCCCGGGTCAGTCCTCGTCTCAGACGAGTCAACTCTAATCTCAGCTCTCACGGCCGCTCTCTGCGCCCTCGTAGTCTTCGGCGGCATAATGGCCGAAAAGAAATTAGGATTTGATAAGGATACGGAAATCGAATCACAAGAATGTATATATGTTAGTTATATATATGCCCTAGAGGCCATTACTATACATAGGATGTATATTGTAGTGGATGCTTGGACATATATAGGGAGGACTTTCTTTCTCGACATGATAGTATGCTATCTGGTTGCTCTTTACCTTAACGTGTACACTAATTGTCTCTCTGTTACATATTGGTAAAGCCCTTAGGATGTGTACTTGACTACCTGGACTATGATGTGGATCATACTAATGGGGACATGGTAGTCCATAAGTACATCCTTCAAAGTACCTAGTCGTGGGTATATCGAGACGGGGCATCGATATACCAGAGTAGACTAGCGTATACCTTCTCGACCCATACAGATGGGCGATGGATGATCCCATATCCATTGGTGTTTGACATCAGAGATGATATACGGGTGCTCAGTAGAGACAGGATACACTGGACGGACTCGCCGGGAACTCCCAGATGGTATTATACCTTACGTCAGATGGCAGTTCTCTGGTGACACTGGTACAGAGTAGTCTGTTGACCCGAGATCGTCATAGAGACTTGTGTGGTTCCCACTGTGCTTTGATTTCCACCTTACCACGTCCAAGAGGGTGTGCAAAACGGTGGTTTTTGGGTACAGTCCCGAGTCACATGGAGGCAATGAGCGATAGGAGGGGATTCGCCTCTCCCGGTATAGGGAGTTGATGTTGCGCTGTGTTCGATTGGCTATAACCGGAAATCCCTGGCCAGGGTTGCTGAGATTTACTGGTAAGTGTTACCAGTAGTTTCTCGAACTGTTATAGACCTCATATCGACACGACTTATCGTGCTATTGGGGTCTGACGTTTACCACCCCTAGGCGGATATGCGACATATCAGACGACGAGACCGGACTGTACGGTAAGTGTTACTGGTTGGATTCACAGGAGTGTGAGCGGGCTTGCTCGTCGATCTTCTGATCGCTCAATACCCGGGTGGCCGTTACGTTTAGCAGACCGCTTGCAGCTTGTGGGTGTTTGATATGATCATCACCTGCTGCCGGCGTATTGACGAGTCTTTTGAGTCCAACACAGAGGTTTTCTGGCTCAAGCGAAACGAAATAGGAGCGCATATGAGATATGTGCGGGACCGAGAATAATTCGTGTATGTGATACCGTATTATATTCTCGCGATGAATGTATCGATTGGTTGTATGCGGTATAACCTAGTTATCGAATCAAGGATTGATTCGATAAACCGATACATTAGATATTAGTCGGTTATATGCGATATGACCGGATCGTTAAATCAAGTGTTGATTTAATGATTTAATGTATAATTATATATTTGATATATTACTTTGCATTAACTAATATTTGTTCACATTAAAAGGATTTTTTCACTTGATGTGCACATTGTTTATGTGATATATTTTTGTGTGCACTTGATTGTATCATGTTTGATGATACATGCTTACTTGAGTTTGTGTAAAGATTAAACCATGGTTATTTAAATGGTTAGGGTTTTGATTTTCTTACTTATTTATTTATTTATTTATTTTGGAAAAGAAAGAGAAAATGGTGGCTTTCTTTGTTTGTAGTTGAAGCTTCATGAAGCTTTGACTAAGTGACCATTTTGTCTCATGCTTAACCCTAACCATTCAAACTAACCATAGTTCATTCTCTACACTTGACCATGGTTGATATATGATAAGTATTCATTTTATTTTCTTTTTTGAATATACTTATCATATTATCTTCTTCTTCTTCTTCATCTTCAACAAGAAGAAAAGCTTGCCTCCATCAATGGCAACTTGAGAAAAAGAGTGAGAAATCCAATTCTAAAGTGAACTCACTTCCTATTTCTACATCCTCTATCTCTTGCCAAGTAGTATAGGGTGTTTTCTTCACAAGTTTCATGACTTGGTGAAGTTGGAGCTTGATCTTGTGATGCCTCGACGTAGATCATCTTCGGCATCGAAGTCGACGACCTAGCCCGCCCATTTCTCCGATGAAGCCGACGCTAGAGCCCGGGAATCGATTTGGAAAGCCAGGAGACTTCATCATGGAGCTATGGAGGTGGAGGACTGGATCTACAAAGGTTGTATTTCCGTTCACTTAGTAAAGTTGTTTACTAGTTATCGTTTTCGCCTAAAATTCTAGTTAACGATCCGTATTAGGGTTTCTCGGCACTTGTAAAATTTGAAATTGGCATGGTTGATGCCTTGTGAGACCTCATTAGTGTGCCTAGGAACCCTACAGTGGTATTAGAGCCTATCTAGAGCCTTAGGCGATGTGTTAACGAAGTTAAAACCCCGATCGAACCCGTAATCGACAAAATAAAACCCTCTCTGTACATTTTTTAAAATATGGGATTTTTCCAAATTAAAAATGCTTAAAAAATTTAGCAGTGTATTCTAAGGATTACCATGAAAAACGAGCCCCTAACTCCTCTACATGGCCGCGGAACCGCAGCAATGACCACCCTTTGGCGGCGGTTCCGCGGCAATGTAATGGCATTAGCGACGGTTCTTTTCACAGTAATTCATACCTCTGTTTTTTATATTTTCTGGGCATTTTTAACACTGACTCAAGAGTTGAGTATTTTTGGGTTTATTTTGTAGTCGTTGTTTCGATCGGAATTTTTAATTTCGTTGGGTTTTCCGGATATTTAGAGTATGTTAAAAGGTTCGACCGGATAAAAATACCCAATTTTTCCCCTGCCGGAAAATTTCCAAGTGTTGGATTTTTCCGTGGTTTAAAGACGTTCTAAGTAGTGCAAGTAACGCGATGGACCTCTAGAAGACAACAAACCTTAACTCGATTATGTGACCGTCTTGAACTGCCCTTTGAGCCTTCGGGTTTGGGGCAGTACGGCGTGCCACATGTGAGGCGTTGGCTTGACCCTTCTACGGCTGGACCGTTGGTACTGAGGCATGAACTGGATGTTTTTAAACCTATTTCATGTGTTGAGCTGTTTCGGGAAAACTTGGGTGTTTGAATGTTCGATCGGAAGATTTAACATTTACTATCTTATGAGGAATGTGATACAATATTTGGAATTCACAAGTAGTTATGAGATAACTGAATGAATGTTATAAACATAGCAGTTTAGTCTCACTTGATCGGTTGCCACGGAATTTTGATGTGATCAAAAGTCCGTCGCAATCACGTAGCGTACGCGGATACTCGCCGGGTAAACTTAATAAACAGCCTCACTCCATAGCCCCGACCAAGTGACTGTAGGAGAACCCCGTCGCCGAAAGCATTCGTTCGGATGCTCGCGGCAGCGGTGTTCCGCCTTGGTGCACTTCGTCGACGGCATCGGGGGTGCGGCTGCCTAATAAAGTTTGCGGTGAGCATTCGATCAGAATGTCGGGAATCCTGTTGAATTGCCCGACTTGATAATGAAAAGTGTTTTCGATTTTGAGACTAAAATGCGGGGTTTATAATTGGCATGTGATTTCTAAGGTATTCATTTGATTAGGCATGCGATGTCTATGCAGGTTGCGGATTCCAACTGTTGTAGTTTTACACTTTCTTTTCTGTGACCGTAAGTGTAATATGTGATATCGCCGGTTTCGTTGCTATATGTCAACGACAATTGGGATACGCATGTTTACTTACGTTGATGACATGTGATGTTATGTGTTGCTGGATATGTTATATTGGATCGTCGTGTTTGAATAGCCGGGGTTTTTTTTATGTGAGATGAGTGTTTTTCATTTTCATTCATGTAAAAACTTGTATGTAATATTCTTTTATTGGGCACTTCCAGGTTGCGGAAGATGTCACCTTTTGTATATTATTTACTTTTCCGCACTAGGATAGACCCAAGGAGGAGGGCACAAGTAACCGAGTTCTGGAGTCCAGTGGGAGACCAACTCGAGGAGTCGAGTCCGGGTCTCCTAACTCTAGAATTGGTAGGGTTGCTTGCCGCTCTCGTAAGGGTCTAGGGATGTGGGTTTGGCTATTCATCGCGACCGTGGAATCCGTGTTTTATACTGGCTCGTATTGAAAACACGGACGTCCTAGTATATCCAATATTTCATATGATTCTTCTGCTGCGATATCTGTGATGTGATCATGTGATATGTTCTGTGATGGATATTTTATATAGTATATATGATATATTATATAGACATTACTTATGTTTTACACCCGCGCTAGCCCTGCCCCGTTCTGCCGTTAGTCACCTAACCTAACGGTGCACGAAGGGACATCGAGGCGAATGCGGATGGCATAAGTGTACGTCGTATTTATCTGTGATGTTTAGGTAACTTAAATGATGGGACTTCATTAATATGATTAATGAAATAAAAGAAACCTAACGATGTTGTAGAATCGAATTTCTAAAATAAAACAGGTAGCTACAGTTCTTGCTTTGCACAGCGGTATATGTGATATATCCTGCACCTTATTCGATGAGGAAAGGACCGAGATCCCTTCCCCGGGAGTGACTACTTTAGCAATAACTGGCATATGCTACATAATCGGTTTGTCTTTTGATTGCTTTTAAGAGTTTTTGCTTTGCACAGTGATATATATGATATATCCCGCACCTTATTCGATGAGGAAAGGGCCGACGATCCCTTCACCGGGAGTGACCCCTTTAGCAAAACTACAAAAGCCTCAAAAACACTCCATTTTAAAATCATTTGATTCTACAACGATATCAAGTTCATTACGCAATAGGTTTTCAGAAAAACCTGTCGTAGCCCTCTGTCATTTCAGATAAGTACTAGTTAGTATTCATGCTGCGGTTGTTTGGCATGCGTCAAGGCGTAGTGTACGGTAGCTAACTAGTGCTTATCTGCTAGCATACGATGCGATTGGATTAGGGTATTCGTACGGCGTTGTTTGGCATGCGTCAAGGGTCGTGCGGGTGGGTTTAATTCAATCAAGAAATGTACGGGTTGAACTTGACTAGCGGACTATGGGTTGTTTGGCATGCGTCAAGGTCATAGCATGCTAGGGGCAAAATATTATCGGGAATTTCAAGTGTTGAAATTTGCAATGAGATTGCATACCTTCTATGAGATAGTTGGATCCCGATACCCGCTGCGAGTAAGAGTTACTCCTGGGAGAGTTTTATACATTACAATTAGCCGATCAAGTAGGTGTCTAGAAAGGTGTCAACGGAGTTACGCCTCTGGGAAAACGAGGTTTACATTAATTAGGTTCGTGCGAAAGCACGGGGGACCTCCCTCAAAGTACCGACACTGGCCTGGCTGAAAAATTGGCGAACTTGTAGTGTGTACTTAATCCCGGCTAGTCTTTCCTTTTAGGGTTTGAAGGAAGATTTGATAAAACCAGTAGGAGCCATCCTGATTAGATAAAATTATAACCAATCTATTCTTGCAAGAGTGCACGCTGAGTGTTTTCTTCTCTCTCTTCAGGTAGCGACCATATCACGCCTTAATCAAGATAATAATACGGAATATTGACCGAACCCGCTTGTTATACTGAGCTGGGGAACGTTGGTCCCTCTCCAACTTATAATTGTTATAAGACGGAGCAGGAAATAGGGGAATACCAGAATTCCATTGCCGCCCAAACGAAGAGAGTGCATGCTGATGCATCATCTTCGGGTGTGTTTATTACAAAGAACTGTTTCTCAGTATCCTCCGCATCCTGGGTATGTGATACCAGATCCGGATCCCAGATATGTTATCTGTTACATAGGGTTACAGCTAGGTAGAGAACTGAGAACGGGTGATAAGTTTCATGAGGCAGAAAACGGGGCAAGTGTTGCAGCCAAGTCTGTTGGTCACTGTCACCCTGTATTCCAAATACATTGATTCTGAACGAATGTTATTAGATACGCAACCTGATATACAAAATCATATCAATCTCCTTATTAGTAAAGAAATGATAAAATTTTGTATAGTTGGATAATGTTTTGAACATTTCCTATATCAAAAGTTGATCGGTTCAGGCACGTTATCTAAAAGCATTGATGTTCTAAATCAAACTATAGCTCTTTAGTATACGGAACACACACAAGAGGAAGAGTTCAGAAATGAACGAATCCTTCTTGAGACATTGTAGACAAGGTCATATCAATGCGATCCGACTGGCTGACGTTACATTTTAGATGCATATTTAAATCAGTTTGAATTTACATCTTGTGAAACTTGCCAGTCATGTCACAGAGATAAGATGACCATAGCTCCGTTTACTGGAAACAAAGAAAGAGTTAGTGAACTCTTGGGATGATACATGTTGATGTATGTAGGTCCCCTATCTACACGTGCCAAGACCGGTTCATTATACTTCATTAAATTCTCTGATGATCTCTTTTGATTCAGACATATGTTCCTGTTGAAACACAAGTCAGAACCTTTTGAGATATTCACAGAATATAAGTTAGAAGTAGAGAACCAATACGGGTATAAGTATTATGTCCTTTGATGAGATCAAGGAGGAGAATACTTGAGCACGAAATTCTTGGACTTTTCTAAAGGAGAATGAGATTCTCTCTCAGCATTACTCCTCCGTATACACCATAGCACGATGGTATATCGGGGCGGAGCAATCACACCCTATATGATAAGGTGTGCTCTATGATGAGTACTACTGAGTTACCTATTTCATTTTTGGGAGTTATGCACTTGAGAAGCTGCATACCTATTGAATAAGGTTCGAATCAAATCAGTTGCCTACCACTTCATATTTGATATGAAAAGGGAAGAGCCCATCTTTTAAGTTAGTTAAGATTTGGGGTTGTCCAGCCTATGTCTGAAAAGCAAAATCCAGACAAGCTCGAGGCAAGGTCTGTAATGTAGAACTGGAAAGGTTCCAGCTATACAAACTACAGCAGATGATTTGATAAAACCAAAAGATTCAATAGTTACCAACGAACCTCAGCCTCTCCGCCGATCTAGTAGGGTTTTCTCACCCACCTGAGAGATACTTCGGTTTCTCTTTGACAGTGGGAGCGAGCATTGCATCATGAGATGATGACCAAACTAGTTTCGAGCTGGCCATCAGGAGTGGGACTCTGTAAGAATGGCTGGATGCTTAGTGATCTGAGATGGAATCCATGTACACCAACAAAGTATGGACTTTGGTTGCTATATCTGAAGGGTTAAATCCCCATCAGGAGCAAGTATATCTTGAGAAGATTACTTGGTGTAGATGGAAAAGTTGAGACTTTAAAAGCTAGACCTGTTAAAGCTTTTCGTCATCGACCAGGCGTGGATAATGATGAAACCTTTTCAAGTGTCTATGCTTAAGTCCATCCAGATCCCACTTGCCACGGCTACATACCATGACTACGATATCTGGCGGTTGGGTGCCATGACTGCTTTTCTAAATGATGTTTTAGAAGAGAGAGTCTATAAGTACACAGCCAGAGGGCTTCGTTGACAGTGGGAGCAGCGGAAACGTGTACAAGATGCTTTATAGATTAAAGCAGGTATCGCGGAGATGGAACATCTGTTTTGATGTGTTAGTCAAAGAGTTTGACATCATCAAAATGGTAGATGAACCTTGTATAAACAAAAAGGTAGTAGGGAGTATGGTGGCGATCCTCGTAGAGTACGTGGATGACATACTCTTGATAAGAAAGAAGTTTCCTATGCTACGCTCGGTCAATCTCCGCTTATCACAATGATTCTCCATATAGGATCAAAATGATACCTCCTAAATCCTGGGTTTTGGATCTATGAGATAGATCTAATTGGATGTTAGGATTCTCACTAGTTGTAGTGAGATGGTATCAACCGATCCTGGGGAGAATCACTGGAAGGGTTCCACGGTGATAAGGACGACTGAAAGTCAGTCACAGGTATTGTCTTTACCCTCAGTAAAGGGACGGTATGTTGGAAGAGTTCCAAGCTAGATACCGTGGCATACTAGACGATAAAGGCTCGATACATCGCTACTTAAGATGCTACCAAAGAGGCAGTCAGGATGTATATTTGTTCATGAGATGAACTTAGTTCCTCCCATTGTGTGACAATAGAGTTGTGGCTTATGCCAAGGAACGTCCGTCCCATTAATGATCCAGACATATTCTAATGCAGTATCACCTGATCATGGAGATGGTTGATCACCAGGGTGATCGAGGTTAGGAGAGTAGACTTAGAGGACAACACGGCGGATCCACTCACAAAGGCCTTTTCCCACAAAGAGACTTTTATGGGATGGTTGAGTATGAGATACTACAACCACTGCTATCAGATGGCCCTAGTGCAAGTGGGAGATTGTTAGTTATATGTATGCCCTAGAGGCCATTACTATACATAGGATGTATATTGTAGTGGATGCTTGGACATATATAGGGAGGACTTTCTTGCTCGACATGATAGTATGCTATCTGGTTGCTCTTTACCTTAACGGGTACACTGATTGTCTCTCTGTTACATGTTGGTAAAGCCCTTAGGATGTGTACTTGACTACCTGGACTATGATGCAGATCATACTAATGGGGACATGGTAGTCTATAAGTACATCCTTCAAAGTCCTTAGTCGTGGGTATATCGAGACGGGGCATCGATATACCAGAGTAGACTAGCGTATACCTTCTCGACCAATACAGATGGGCGATGGATGATCCCATATCCATTGGTGTTTGACATCAGAGATGATATACGGGTGCTCAGTAGAGACTGGGTACACTGGACGGACTCGCCGAGAACTCCCAGATGGTATTATACCTTACGTCAGATGGCAGTTCTCTGGTGACACTGGTACAGAGTTGTCTGTTGACCCGAGATCGTCATAGAGTCTTGTGTGGTTCCCACTGTGCTTTGATTTCCATCTTACCACGTCCAAGAGGGCGTGCAAAATGGTGGTTTTTGGGTACAGTCCCGAGTCACATGGAGGCAATGAGCGATAGGAGGGGATTCGTCTCTCCCGGTATAGGGAGTTGATGTTGCGCTGTGTTCGATTGGCTATAACCGGAAATCCTTGGCCAGGGTTGCTGAGATTTACTGGTAAGTGTTACCAGTAGTTTCTCGAACTGTTATAGACCTCATATCGACACGACTTATCGAGCTATTGGGGTCTGACGTTTACGACCCCTAGGCGAGATATGCGACATATCAGACGACGAGACCGGACTGTACGGTAAGTGTTACTGGTTGGATTCACAGGAGTGTGAGCGGGCTTGCTCGTCGATCTTCTGATCGCTCAATACCCGGGTGGCCGTTACGTTTAGCAGACCGCTTGCGGCTTGTGGGTGTTTGATATGATCATCACCTGCTGCCGGCGTATTGACGAGTCTTTAGAGTCCTACATAGAGGTTTCCTGGCTCAAGCGAAACGAAATAGGAGCGCATTTGAGATATGTGCGGGACCGAGAATAATGCGTGTATGTGATACCGTATTATATTCTCGCGATGAATGTATCGATTGGTTGTATGCGATATAACCTAGTTATCGAATCAAGGATTGATTCGATAAACCGATACATTGGATATTAGTCGGTTATATGCGATATGACCGGATCGTTAAATCAAGTGTTGATTTAATGATTTAATGTATAATTATATATTTGATATATTACTTTGCATTAACTAATATTTGTTCACATTAAAAGGATTTTCTCACTTGATGTGCACATTGTATATGTGATATATTTTTGTGTGCACTTGATTGTATCATGTTTGATGATACATGCTTACTTGAGTTTGTGTAAAGATTAAACCATGGTTATTTAAATGGTTAGGGTTTTGATTTTCTTACTTATTTATTTATTTATTTATTTTGGAAAAGAAAGAGAAAATGGTGGCTTTCTTTGTTTGTAGTTGAAGCTTCATGAAGCTTTGACTAAGTGACCATTTTGTCTCATGCTTAACCCTAACCATTCAAACTAACCATAGTTCATTCTCTACACTTGACCATGGTTGATATATGATAAGTATTCATTTTATTTTATTTTTTGAATATACTTATCATATTATCTTCTTCTTCTTCTTCATCTTCAACAAGAAGAAAAGCTTGCCTCCATCAATGGCAACTTGAGAAAAAGAGTGAGAAATCCAATTCTAAAGTGAACCCACTTCCTATTTCTTCATCCTCTACCTCTTGCCAAGTAGTATAGGGTGTTTTCTTCACAAGTTTCATGACTTGGTGAAGTGGGAGCTTGATCTTGTGATGCCTCGACGTAGATCATCTTCGGCATCGAAGTCGACGACCTAGCCCGCCCATTTCTCCGATGAAGCCGACGCTAGAGCCCGGGATTCGATTTGGACAACAAGGAGACTTCATTATGGAGCTATGGAGGTGTAGGACCGGATCTACAAAGGTTGTATTTCCGTTCACTTAGTAAAGTTGTTTACTAGTTATCGTTTTCGCCTAAAATTCTAGTTAACGATCCGTATTAGGGTTTCTTGGCACTTGTAAAATTTGAAATTGGCATGGTTGATGCCTTGTGAGACCTCATTAGTGTGCCTAGGAACCCTACAATATAACCATGAAGGAATTCAATCAATAAGTCCTAAGGTCACTTAGGTGGAGTACCGTGTCGTGAGTATGCCGCGGAACATACACACGCTACGCCACTCTGCTTCAGCTACCTACACCATTATACCAGGGTCATCCTACACTCCGAAAGGTAAAACCTACGCTCTGATACTAACTTTTTCACGACCCAAAGTTCGGCCCGTGACCAGCACTTAACCAAGTAACTTCTACAGACGCAACGCGATCAAGTAAGTCGAAACCCAGAAATCAAAACCATTAAAATAGTGAATGTTGAAAACATTGGTTTAAAACATTTAGAAAACTCAAGTAAAAATCATTAAAGTTTGAGTTATTTTCTTAAAAATTTCGGCAGCACCTCCTTTTTAAAAACTAGCCCTGAAATCGGGTACAAGACATTATATAAGTAAAGATGACATACAATAAGATTAAAGTATCTCCAACGGGAGCAATCACGCCCAACTGCTGAAACAATCACCACAAGAATAATATACGACGCCATAGCGAAGAAATGAGCAATATAAGTGGAAAACATCACGAAAGATAAAACTTCATAAATAAAATCGGCTCATACGAGCTCGACACAAGAGTACAAAATAATATACAACATCGTCCTCACAACTGGTCTCTAAGTCAATACATGAAATAGTAGATGGAGAGTACTAGATACAATAGTGTGTACAACTGGTAAATAAACGGATACCGCAAAAACCCACCTATAAGCAAAGGGCTCACACGCCAACTGCAGCGGTATCTGTAGCAAAAAGATACAAGGAAGTAGCCCTGCCGCAACTACTCTGAGGCGCAACCTGCAAATACTGTGGCACAACGGGGGTGAGTTGCCAACTCGTGAATAGTAGATAACATAAAAAGGTAATCGCGAGTATGCACGTACAGCGATACTCTAACATGTGCCAACAGATAACATCTATATGATGAGCTGGGTACGCAATAATCATGCATAACAAGTGCAATCTAATAACATCTATATATGATGAGCAGGGTATGCAATAATCATGCCAAAGCACTCTATCAGGTACTACGACTACAGGATGCGATGCATAACAATGAATGCTGAGCATGGGATAAAATATCATCTACACGGAATATCAACGTGGAAAAATACCTGGTGTCCATCAAATGCACCCAAATCCCAATAAAAACTCAGGCGCCATCACTCTAATCGGCCCTCGATCCTTTAAATCTCATAGAACGGGGTGCCCAACATCGGCACCCAAAAACATCATGAAGCACTCGTGTCCATCAACGACACGCAAATCCTCATCTATCGGGCTCCGTCAGTCCGGATCGGCCCACGGGCTCCGTCTGCGGAATCGGCCCTCGGCACCGGCAGTACGGGTCGGCCCGTATCCATCTCTCGACTCTGGTCAGTATCCTCCGGATAACCGCCAAGTCCAACCAATCACCGGTAGGTAGTAGTCCCTCTTCCAGGCTCACCGTCTGTATACACAGCATCCCTTTCTTGTCCCGGGGTACCATACCGGGTCCACCATATACCCGCAATCGGCATCGTCTAGCTCCTCGATTCGGGTTCACATGCGTAAATCCATGCAATGTGGCGTATGCCACTAAGAGTAAAAAGGGAAAACCGCTCTTATAAATAGATCCTGTTTTGAAAATATCCTATGCAGTTCCCATTTTCTAGAAATCAAAGCCAATATCATCCATGTATGTGACATATGTATGTATGTAGGTATGGATGTGCAAGTGGATATATACGCAAATATGAGTGTACCAATGTATGTGTGCACCAATATGGATATACAGTGTGTATATGCGCAATATGGATATATCAATGTATGTGTGCACCAATATGGATATACAATGTGTATGTGCGCAATATGGATATATCAATGTATGTGTGCACCAATATGGATATATAATGTGTATGTGTGCAATATGGATATATCAATGTATGTGTTCACCAATGTGGGTATACAATGTGTATGTGCGCAATATGGATATATCAATGTATGTGTGCACCAATGTGGGTATACAATGTGTATGTGCGCAATATGGATATATCAATGTATGTGTGCACCATTGTGGGCATACAATGTGTATGCGCGCAATATGGATATATCAATGTATGTGTGCACCAATATGGATATACAATGTGTATGCATGCAATATGGATATATCAATGTATGTGTGCACCAATATTGATATACAATGTGTATGTGCGCAATATGGATATATCAATGTTTGTGTGCACCAATATGGATATATAATGTGTATGTGTGCAATATGGATATATCAATGTATGTGTTCACCAATGTGGGTATACAATGTGTATGTGCGCAATATGGATATATCAATGTATGTGTGCACCAATGTGGGTATACAATGTGTATGGGCGCAATATGGATATATCAATGTATGTGTGCACCATTGTGGGCATACAATGTGTATGCGCGCAATATGGATATATCAATGTATGTGTGCACCAATATGGATATACAATGTGTATGCATGCAATATGGATATATCAATGTATGTGTGCACCAATATTGATATACAATGTGTATGTGCGCAATATGGATATATCAATGTATGTGTGCACCAATATGGGTATACAATGTGTATGTGCGCAATACGAATATATCATTGTATGTGTGCACCAATATGGATATACAGTGTGTATGTGCACAAGTAGGGATATATCAATGTATGTGTATACCAATATGGGTTACAATGTGTATATGTACCAATATGTGACAGAATCATGTCTAATCATTAATGATGCAGTAATCGAAATGATGTATGGTTCGTAGCAATCCTATAGTGCGAGTGTCATGGCAATCACTAACGGTGTGAGTGTAACATACAAATAGTGCTCGTGGAGCTTGAACCGTTAGTGACAGTGCGGTGTTACATAACTACTATTTCTATATGCAACAAAGATGGGTACGCTAGAATAGTACATATGCACGAGCAATATACATTTAAATATATACGCGACGACAATATCCTATCACGTCTTGACGCTTAACGCTATACGGGCGATTTCCCCGTTGATGTTAAATTTACTCACCGTGGCCTCGTGCTAAGTGTAGCCGACTGCTTGCTTTCCCTTCTTTGCGGCGTCCGACGTACCCGCCTGCGAACCTAGAATTTACACAAAGAATACACATAAGCTAAAATCATGCAAAAACGCGATATCAAAACCAAACGAGAAACTCACGTCGTGAACTAAACGCGTGTGTATCCGATACGCTAAAATGTATGAATACGCGTCTGAAACTACCCCGACACGCCGCGACATGCAGCAAACACTAAACCCCCTCACATTTCACACGTGTCGCGCAAGTTAAAAGTATTGAAAATACGGTATTTAGCTCCTGATTTTGACTTGAATGAAAAAGTAAAAAGTTGCATATACCAAAACCATTAAATATACAGCAGACTCCCCCAGAACAAACCCAAGCACCCAATTCCCCCCTCTGGCTGCAATTTGCGGCCAGAACAAATTTATTTGCGGCCCAGGTTGGGAATTATGGTCTCGTTCTCCGTGTGTGTGTTCTAGATCTAGTGTTCAGGCTCCAGTAAACTCAGTTTTTTCCTGAAGCAAACGGGTCAACAGCAGATCATAAAAAGGCTAAAATTTATATTAAAACGTTTATTTACATTAAATTGAAACCCTATGGTATTTTAGTGAAATCTGGGGCAAGACTTGGTTTACATGGTCTTAAAAACACTTAGGCAAACTATACTAACCATAAAGACCCTCACTAGGCCAAATCTCCACTTAAATCACCATTCTAGCACTAATGACCACACTAAACACTAATTAAAGCTTAACAACTATAAGTTTAGCAAAAAAAGAAGTTGGGCTTATGAAATTATACCTCACTTGATCCTAGGTGCAAGAAGAAGGAGAAGAAGAAGAGAAGGAGGAGGCGAGCTGCTGGTGCTGCTGGTGATGTCGCTGTTACTGCTGCTGAGCTGCTGTTGTTGCTAATGTTTTTGCTGCTGCTGCTATGCTGCTGTTGTTGTTGGTTGCTGCTGCTGCTGTGGCTTCTGCTGCTGCTGCTGTTCAGGTATGGGGTGTGTGTGTGTGTAAGTGAGAGGGAGAGATGTGAGGAAATGAGTGAGGGAAAAATAATTGATTTGCAAACAAAGAAAAGAGAGTCAACCTTCTCTCTCTCTCCTCATTAATTACAAGCATGGCTCCCCCATCATCATCTCTCTCTCTCCTACCCAAGTCAACCAACAAACACAAATCATTTAAAAAAACCAACACACTTAATTAACTCAAATTAACTTAATGATATGGATTAGTCCACCATGGTTACTCAAACATGGCTTAACCCAAAACTTAACCCTAGTTTACATGCACATGTGTGTGCAAGCCTAATTAAATTATAATAAAATATTCATAAATTTTGATAAAATATTTGAAAATCGTTTTGGTAAACTTTTTACTAAAAACCATACATTAAAGTATAATTAGCCACTAATTACAATCTAAGGTGTTACACGCACATACATATTGTACACCATACTTGCGCACATACATATTGTACACCATACTTGTGCACATACATATTGTACACCATACGTGCGCACATACATATTGTACACCATACTTGCGTATATACATATTGTACATCCATACTTTCGTATATACACATATGCACCTTTATACGGTATTGCATTCGATTTTGGAGATTTGGGAACCGCATGATATATTTTAAAACTGGATTCATTTAAAAGAGCGGTTTTCTCTCGATATGTGCATATTACTGTTCCATATTGCATGATATACGGATATGCTTACATTCCGTTATATATCGCATACATCATGCTTTATGATTACACGCATTGAGATATGTTGTTTTTATGAGATTTCTGGATTTGAGAACCGTGGCTATTTCAAATGAAAGCATGCACTGTTTTAAAAACCCAGTTTCTCTTGATATGATATTTCAGTGCGTCCACCATGCGTTTTCTCGGTTCTGAGACGTATGACATGTAAAACCCGATTCAAGGAGCGGTAGGCACCATCTGCGGGTACATGGTGGACCCCGTGAGGTACCCCGGGGCGAGAATACTCGTATTTTTAGACGATGAGCCTGGCAGGGGAGCACTACCTACCGGTGATAGAATTTGGACCCGTCGCTTATCCGGAGGATACTGACCGGAGTCATGAGATGGATATGAGGGCCGACCAGAGTAAGCGGTGTAAGTCGATGTACAACACCCCACGACTTGCGGGGAGGCGGAAAAATGAAAAACAATCTTGTTCTTTGCGTAAACATCGACTAACCGAGAATCTTTGCTAAACTATAACTAACAAGAAACATAGAAGTTGTTAACTACTATGATAAGTGATTATACCTAATGAACCGTGTCCTTCTCCTTTTCGTTATCCACCTTCTTCTCGGCCTCCTCCACGTAATAGATGATCCACCCGAGAGCTATACTCCAAGCTTCACCTCTAACTTGAGGTAACTAGGTGTCTTAAAGTGCTAATCTAAGCAACCTAGGTGATATAGAGAAGGGTTATGGATTAATTAGTCTAGCTAACCCTTGGTCTCAACACATGAGAGGTTAGGGTTAGGGTTTGAAGAGAGAGAGAGCTTGAGGAGAGAGAAGGTGAGAATGATAATGAATTGAAATTGTTTCTCACTTCTAATATATCATGAAGCATATAGAATATCAAATAATATAAATCAAATGATTTATCATCATGCTTCATTTAATATGTGCAATGAATCATCAAGTGAGTCATTAAGCAATAAATGCTTCATTAACTCACTTGAATGATTCATCTCATGAGTCACAAAATCAATTAATGCTAATGCCACCTAAACCCTCAAGTCACCATCCTTCTAGAAGCTTCCCGCGAAATTACGAGAACGCCCCTCCTATCCGTGAAAACACGGAAAAACTATAGACTGTATAAATCAAATAACCTGATACTAAAAACTGGCTTAAACCAAAGATGGCTAGTAAAAACTGTCTGAATGTCGTACGTGCGTAAACACACGTATGCGTCCGAACCCTTGTCGTAAAACCATACGACCTCTATATCGTTTCGCCTGGAGCAGGGAAACTCTCTGTGTGGGACTCTAATGTAAGTCCACGTTGCGACCCCCGGTTCTTACGGGGAGGCGGAAACGGTATAAAAATCAAATTTTTAGCGCATGGGGCAACATGGACTAACAAAGTCGGGATCTTTTCCTAAACTAAAGCTAGCAAACAAGCTAAAGAGAGTTAGCTACTCGGAAAGATGGTTATACCTAAACTTGAACTCCTTCTTCTTGAAACCTTGTAGAGGTTGATGGTTCTCTTCTCGTCGCCTTCTTCCGTCGAAGATGGATCCACCTGAGGGTTCAACCTTCGGGCTCTTTCTCGAACTTTGAGTGAACTAGAATCTCCGGCTTGCTAAACCCTTGATCCTAGAGTGAGTAGAGAGTGTCTAAGGGGTGCTTTTCTTTTAAGGAGAGGGATTCTCAACACATGAGAAGGATTCTCCTTTGGCTAGAGGAAGAAGAAGATGAAGTGAGGAGAGAGAAGCTAAATGATAGAATGAGCTATCTTTTTCCTTTTTGCAACCATATCAAAAGAAAAAGAATTATCTAATTAGTAATAATAATTCAAATGAGAATAGTTGATGGTTGTTTTGGAATGACCACTATCATACTTCATTAAATGAAAGTTGGCAAGAATCAAGGAGCATCCTTGCAAAATAATGATGATGGTCAAACATTCAACCATGGTCAACAAGTCAACCATGGTCAACAAGTCAACAAAACCAACCATACCATAATTTCATTTAATTACTATTATTAATAGATATCTCACTAATTCATTAGGGTTTGGAAAAAAGACGACTGTCAACTGTGCATGCGCACCCGTTCCGAAACCCTAATGAAAAACCTCTTCTTCCGCCTCAAACAACTGTGCATACACACCTGCATTCTTGTTCCGAGGAACATGAATACTGAGAGATAAAAGCAACCCCAAAACATATACCAGTATCCGGCTCAAACCAGAGCCCGCTGGCAATATCCGTCCGGACTCCAAACATGCACAAGTGCGCGGATGAGAACGAACCCTGTCGCAAAACCATGCGACCTCTACTCTGTTTTGCCCAGAGGCGAATACCCTCTGTGTGGGACTCTAAAGACTCGACACTACGCTGGCAGTGGGTTTAACCACAGACCGCAAGCGGCACTAGCTGTGCGTAATGGTCCCCAGGTAGATGCCGACAAGAAGGCTGACGTGGTGAACCCCATCTGAACTCCTACTGAGTCTGAATGTGACAGTCTCCGTACAGTCCGGTCTGTTCGTCTGATACATCGCATGTCGGGCCTAGGGGGCGGTAAAACGTCAGTCCCCCAATAGCGGTACAAGTCATGTCGGAGTGAAGCCCAAAACACCCTGAGATAACACTGGAAGCCTACCAGTATATCTCGCTTGCCCTGGCCAGGGACTACTCGTGTTATGGCTCTCCTAGACACAGCGCGATGTCAACCCCCAATACCGGGAGAGACGAATTCTGTCTAACCGGCACTGCCTCCAAGTGCTTCGGGACTGCACCCAACTACCACCTGTTTGCACGACTCCTTTGAGCCGTGGTAGGGTAGTAGTCAAAGTACAGTGGGAACACACTCGAGGCGAAGTGCCAGTGTCAAGTCAGCGGACTAAGCTGTACTCATGTCACCTGGGAACTGATAACTGACGATAGGTATAATACCAACCTGTCAGTTCCCGACGAGTCCTGTCCAGTGTACTCGTAACCCAACGAGCACCCGTATACTATCTCCAGTACGACGTACTGATGGTTGTGGGACAGACCATCTCCCACACTGGGATGAGAAGCGCATACGCTAGTCTACTCCGGAGTATCGATGCCCTGTCTCGATAGTCCTACGACTAGGGACCTGTATAAGGATGTGCTTATAGATTACCCAGCCCCCACCAGTGTGACAGCCATCACAACGCTGGTAATCAAGCAAAGATCCTAAGGGCTCCACTAATGTGTATAGGTGATATCGCAAAATAAACACATGTACACATTGAAGTAGAAACAAACCAAGTAGCATACTACTATATTGAGCAAGATTGTTTATACAAGGTGAATATCCCAAGCTTCCATTAAGTAATATACAAACTAGTATGGTACAGTAATGGCCTCTAGGGCATATACACTAACAATCTCCCACTTGCACTAAGGCCATGTACTGGCGTATCGAAGACCTATCATCTCGATCAGCCGCTCGAACTGAGTCTGGGGTAGGGCCTTGGTGAATGGATCTGCAGTGTTTTCTTCTGAAGCAACCCTCCGAACCTCGATCTCCTTGCGATCCACGATCTCCCTGATCAGGTGATACCGCCTCAAGATGTGCCTGGATCTCTGATGGGACCTGGGTTCCTTCGCTAAAGCTATAGCCCCGTTGTTGTCGCAATACAGAGGTATTGGGTCAACAATGGACGGAACCACCTGAAGTTCTTTCAAGAACTTCCTCATCCAGACAGCTTCTTTTGCGGCATCAGATGCAGCGATGTATTCCGCTTCCATCGTCGAGTCTGCAACGGTTTCCTGTTTGGAACTCTTCCAACACACCGCCCCTCCATTGAGGGTAAAGACAAAACCCGACATGGACTTGGAATCATCCTTGTCACTCTGGAAGCTGGAGTCAGCAAAGGCCTCGATCTGGAGGTCTTTTCCGCCATACACCAAGAACATCTCCTTAGTCCTCCTTAGGTACTTGAGAATGTTCTTTACTGCTATCCAGTGTTTCTCCCCAGGGTTTGACTGATACCGGCTTACTACACTCAGTGCATAAGCTACATCCGGTCTGGTACACAACATCGCATACATTATAGAGCCTACCGCAGAAGCGTAGGGTATAATAGACATGTGATCCCTCTCCAAATCATTCTTGGGAGACATCTCTTTAGAGAGGGTGATCCCGTGACAAGCCGGTAGGTTACCGCGCTTGGAATCTTCCATACTGAATCTCTTCAGTATAGTGTCGATGTACTTGGACTGTGAAAGTCCTAATATCCTCTTGGATCTATCACGATGGATCCGGATCCCCAGGATGTAAGAGGCATCACCCAGGTCTTTCATGGAGAACCTGTGTGATAAGAAACCCTTGACAGATTGTAGCATAGGAATGTCATTTCCTATTAAGAGAATGTCATCCACGTATAAAACGAGGAATACTACAGTTCTCGCTACAAATCTACTATAGATGCATGGTTCATCTGGATTTTTGATAAAGCAAAATTCCTTGACCGTCTCATCAAAACAGATGTTCCAACTCCGCGATGCCTGCTTTAGTCCATAGATGGACTTAAGCAACTTGCACACCTTTCCGCTGCTCCCACTCTGAATGAAACCCTCTGGCTGATCCATATAGACACACTCCTCTAAATTTCCATTTAGAAAAGCGGTTTTTACGCCCATCTGCCAAATCTTATAATCGTGGAAGGCAGCAATGGCAAGAAGGATCCGAATGGATTTCAGCATAGCCACTGGAGAAAAGGTTTCGTCATAGTCCAAGCCAGGTTTTTGACGGAAACCCTTTGCTACAAGTCTAGCTTTATAGGTCTCAACCTGTCCATCTACACCAATCTTCCTTTTGAAGATCCACTTGCATCCTACGGGTTTTACCCCGTCTGGAGCAATGTCCAACGTCCATACTTTGTTGGTGTACATGGACTCCATTTCGGTCCGCATTGCATCCAGCCATTTTACTGAGTCAACGCTCTGAACGGCCTGCTGGAAGCTAGTAGGCTCATCATAATCTATGATGCAATCCTCTCTATCCCCGTCTATGAGAAAACCGTAGTATCTCTCGGGCGGATGAGACCGCCTACTACTCCTGCGGAGCGGCGTAGGAATGTCCTGTTCATTTGAACCTTCTGGTTCCACTAAGCTTTCAGTAATAGTCTGTGTTTCTGGAATTTCTTCCAGTTCTACTGCGCTCCCACTTATCTGATTTTCTAAAAACTCAGTTTCCATGAAGCGGGCATGACGAGAAACAAGGACTTTTTTTCTCCTCTGCGTAATAGAATAGATACCCCTTGGAGTTCTTTGGGTATCCCACAAACTTGCACTGTACTGAGCGTGCCTCGAGCTTGTCCGCATGCTGCTTTTTAACAAAAGCCGGACATCCCCATGTCTTAAAGGATTTAAGACAGGGTTTCTTCCCACTCCATATCTGATATGGTGTGGTAGGCACTGTCTTAGTAGGAACTTGGTTCAAGAGATGTGTAGCTGTTTCTAGTGCATAACCCCAGAAAGATCGCGGTAACTCAGCCTTACTCATCATGGAACGTACCATATCCAATAGGGTTCGGTTCCGTCTCTCCGATACACCGTTGTGTTGCGGAGTGTATGGAGGAGTAAGCTGAGAGAGAATTCCGTTCTCTTTTAAATAATTCAGGAACTCGGCACTCAAGTATTCACCACCTCGATCCGATCTTAGGATCTTGATACTTTTGCCTGTTTGTTTTTCAACTTCATTTTTGTAATCCCGAAATTTCTCAAAGGCCTCGAATTTGTGCTTCATTAAGAAGACATGTCCATACCTAGAGAAATCGTCTGTGAAAGTAATGAAGTATGAATAACCGCTTCGCGCATGTGTACACATTGGACCACACACGTCACTGTGTATGAGTCCCAAGAGCTCGTCGCTCTTTCTCCGTGTCCAGTGAACGGGGTCTTTGTCATCTTTCCCATGAGACAAGATTCACAAGTGGCATAAGAATGATACTCGAACGGATCCAAGTATCCTTCTTTATGTAACTTAGTCAACCGTGTCTCATTGATGTGACCCAGTCTACAATGCCATAAGAAAGCCTGATTGATATCTGGAGACTTTCTTTTGTGTGTATTCTGGACATTGAAAATCTGTGGTTGGTTTAATACGTATATACCATTGCTCAGTGTACCTGACCCAATCAAAACTTGATTAAGGTGAATGTTTACAACATTACTTACAAACGCAAATTCATAACCTTCTTTAGAAACCAAAGATACAGAAATGATATTACAAGTTGCGTTGGGTACAAAAAAGCAATTACGCAAAACCAAAACATGTCTATCTGACATTCCCAGGTGATAGTCCCCCACGGCTTTAGCATCCATGCTAGCTCCGTTCGCAACTCTGAGGGTCATGTCACCTGCCTTCAAAACCCTACGGTTTCTCAACTCCTGCAAAGAATTACAGATATGAGATCCTGATCCGGTATCCAATACCCAGGAAGTAGAGTTTATAGAAAGACAGTTTTCAATAACATACACACCTGAAGCTGAAGCCGCAACCTGCTTCAGTTCCTGTGTCCTGGCCTTCCAAGCCCTGCAATCTTTCTTCCAGTGTCCACTCTTGTGACAATAGAAGCATTCCTCTTTACCCACAAGCTTCCCCGCTAACTTTGTTGCCTTTTCCTTTCCCTTTGTACCCACTTTACTAACACCGCCTCTTGGTTTGGCGGGGGCTTTCTTCCTCTTTCCCTTGGCTTTCGCCTTGGACCTAGAGGAAGAAGATCCTCCTATAAACAAAGCGGGTGTTTCCTTACCCTTCTGTAGGGTGCCCTCTGCGCTCCTCAGCATGTTGAGGAGTTCCGAAAGTTCAACTTCCTTTTCTTGTAAGTTGAAGTTCAGTATAAACTGGGCGTAAGTGGATGGAAGGGACTGGAGAATTAAATCCGTATAGAGTTCACTGTCCAACGTGGTCCCAAGTTCCGCGAGCTCCTCAGTGTAGCCAATCATCTTAAGCACGTGGTCCGCTACCGATGATCCGACGGCCATCTTTGTCGAAAATAACTTCTTCGACACTTCGTATCTTGCGATACGAGACAGCTCTCCATACAGTTCTTTTGTATGGAGAAATATGGACTCCTAGTCCATATTCTCGTGCCTCCTCTGGTGATCGTTGTCCATAGAGGCAAACACGAGGCACCTGGCCTTCGCGCAATCAATCTCCCAAGTCTTACGGATTTCCTTATCCGCGACGCTGGAGGTGGGACCTGGGACGGGGGGAGCTTTGGTGATAAGAAGATACCCCAGCTTGTCGTAAGTGATTGCCATTTTGACATTCCTGAGCCAATCTTTGTAGTTTGGCCCTGTCAGTATGTTTTTATCTAGAAGTAACTTAAGTCCAGTCATTTCGATTTGGTCGCTGCAGGGGGAGAGAAGAAACACTTAGCACGATGCTCTTGCAAGTTTAGAATGGTTTTTAATTTGTCTAAACAGGATGGCTCCCACTGTCTCTCGAATCCCTCCTCAAACCACAAAGGAAGAATTAGCCGGGATCAATCCCACCGCACAATACTTGCTTAACCGTTCAGCCAGGCCAGTGTCGGTACTTCGAGGGAGGTTTTCCAACGCTTTCACGAAGTTCCTTAATTTAAGAACCTCTTTTTCCTGGGGGCATAGCCCCGCTAACACCTTTCTAGGCACCTACTAGGTTTATAGCATTGATCGTTTAGTGAGAAATTTCCCGAGGAGTAGCATATACTCACAGTAGGATCGGTATCCAAATATCATCGCGTGACGAAACTGAAGGAATCCTACCAGAATCATCACACTCCAAATGGTATGCAAATCTAGCAAGTTTCAGTACTTATGAAACTCCCGATGTGGATTTTTACCCCATGCTCTTATGACCTTGACTAAGGCCAACAAATCATAAGTCACATGTCAAGTTCTACCCGTCGTTATCCAGGTTAATTTGAACCCACCCGTATATACCCTTGACTATGGCCAACAAGGCAATACGACTGTCCCAAACCAACGCATTCTATCTATGCAACATATGAATACCTACCAGCTACCAAACACTGTGCCTTGACTAAGGCCAACAAACACAGCTTGAATACTGTTGAATATTCATATGAAACGACGGAGGGCTACGGATGGTTTTGGTAAAACCGTGAACGTAGTGAACTTGATATAATCGATGGAACGAGATAGCTTTTAGAAGGAGTGGCTCAAACTCCGCTTTTAAAAGTTAGTTTTTGAAAGGAACCGAGTGGTTTTTCGAAAGTGTTCCAACGACTTTAACTTGGTTTTTTTTATCTTTCATTAGTTCTTTTAATGCGTGATATTCTTGCATTAGTTCTTTTAATGCGTCCCATCATTTAATCCTACCATTGCAGAAAACAACCAAAATATGACGTACGCTTATGCCATTCGCATTCGCCATGGGGTCCCGTCATCACCCGTTAGGTTACTTAACTAACGACAGAGCGGGGGCTGGGCTAGCGCGGCTGTAAAACATAAGCAACGCCTAAATATAAAGCAATGATAGACATTACAGATCACAGATGAATATATTGGATATACTAGTGATCCGCAATCCGTTCGAGCCTGCAACGAAAAGCGGATTACACGGTCGCGGTGAATAGCAAATACCCCACCCAAGACCCCTACGGGTGCGGCAAACTACCCGCCAAGTACCCGGTAGTTTGTGCACCCCTCCATGGGTCTATCCTAGGAGCAAAAACAGTAAAAAGAATTATACAATGACGGCTACAACCCCGACCCGGTTGTGCGGCCATACAAATAATATTATTACAACAATTTACATTTACAAATGAATGAAAGAAAAACAAAAGCTCATCTCACATCCACCCCGGCTATTCACCCGCGACAGTCCAACACATTCATATACACATTCCAATATCAAACACAGATCACAGAGATGTATAACCCCGACTAATCGACTTATAGCGATTAGCCGACGTTCAATACATGCAAACATCACAGATATAACCATTATAGTCAAAGTGCAGTGAAGTTCAGAAAAAAATACGGAATTATAGGACCCCAAAAGTAAATTTCTGTTCTGGAAAATCTGGGCACATATAACATATTTGAAAAATCCCAAAACCCTACAAGAAGAACACTGCACGAAACCCGATCACGAGAGGACCCCACACGGCGGCGGTTCCGCGGCAAATGCCTACCTCATGCCGCGGAAACGCGGCTGTTTGAAGGAATCAGGGGATCGTTTTTCTTGGGTGTTCACACAAAACCCTGAGCCGATTTTAGGTGTATAACAAATCTTGTTTTGACCAGAAAAATTTTTAACAGAAACTAGGGTTTTGTAAAAGTTTGGATTTTGGATTTTTTCGGTTCCGAATTTCGTTACACTTCACTACCAAGCTAGTTTAAGTTTAGTTAGGCTCTGATACCAATGTAAGTCCACGTTGCGACCCCCGGTTCTTACGGGGAGGCAGAAACGGTATAAAAATCAAATTTTTAGCGCATGGGGCAACATGGACTAACAAAGTCGGGATCTTTTCCTAAACTAAAGCTAGCAAACAAGCTAAAGAAAGTTAGCTACTCGGAAAGATGGTTATACCTAAACTTGAACTCCTTCTTCTTGAAACCTTGTAGAGGTTGATGGTTCTCTTCTCGTCGCCTTCTTCCGTCGAAGATGGATCCACCTGAGGGTTCAACCTTCGGGCTCTTTCTCGAACTTTGAGTGAACTAGAATCTCCGGCTTGCTAAACCCTTGATCCTAGAGTGAGTAGAGAGTGTCTAAGGGGTGCTTTTCTTTTAAGGAGAGGGATTCTCAACACATGAGAAGGATTCTCCTTTGGCTAGAGGAAGAAGAAGATGAAGTGAGGAGAGAGAAGCTAAATGATAGAATGAGCTATCTTTTTCCTTTTTGCAACCATATCAAAAGAAAAAGAATTATCTAATTAGTAATAATAATTCAAATGAGAATAGTTGATGGTTGTTTTGGAATGACCACTATCATACTTCATTAAATGAATGTTGGCAAGAATCAAGGAGCATCCTTGCAAAATAATGATGATGGTCAAACATTCAACCATGGTCAACAAGTCAACCATGGTCAACAAGTCAACAAAACCAACCATAACATAATTTCATTTAATTACTATTATTAATAGATATCTCACTAATTCATTAGGGTTTGGAAAAATGACGACTGTCAACTGTGCATGCGCACCCGTTCCGAAACCCTAATGAAAAACCTCTTCTTCCGCCTCAAACAACTGTGCATACACACCTGCATTCTTGTTCCGAGGAACATGAATACTGAGAGATAAAAGCAACCCCAAAACATATACCAGTATCCGGCTCAAACCAGAGCCCGCTGGCAATATCCGTCCGGACTCCAAACGTGCACAAGTGCGCGGATGAGAACGAACCCTGTCGCAAAACCATGCGACCTCTACTCTGTTTTGCCCAGAGGCGAATACCCTCTGCGTGGGACTCTAAAGACTCGACACTACGCTGGCAGTGGGTTTAACCACAGACCGCAAGCGGCACTAGCTGTGCGTAACGGTCCCCAGGTAGATGCCGACAAGAAGGCTGACGAGGTGAACCCCATCTGAACTCCTACTGAGTCTGAATGTGACAGTCGCCGTACAGTCCGGTCTGTTCGTCTGATACATCGCATGTCGGGCATAGGGGGCGGTAAAACGTCAGTCCCCCAATAGCGGTACAAGTCGTGTCGGAGTGAAGCCCAAAACACCCTGAGATAACACTGGAAGCCTACCAGTATATCTCGCTTGCCATGGCCAGGGACTACTCGTGTAATGGCTCTCCTAGACACAGCGCGATGTCAACCCCCAATACCGGGAGAGACGAATCCTGTCTAACCGGCACTGCCTCCAAGTGCTTCGGGACTGCACCCAACTACCACCTGTTTGCACGACTCCTTTGAGCCGTGGTAGGGTAGTAGTCAAAGTACAGTGGGAACACACTCGAGGCGAAGTGCCAGTGTCAAGTCAGCGGACTAAGCTGTACTCATGTCACCTGGGAACTGATAACTGACGATAGGTATAATACCAACCTGTCAGTTCCCGATGAGTCCTGTCCAGTGTACTCGTAACCCAACGAGCACCCGTATACTATCTCCAGTACGACGTACTGATGGCTGTGGGACAGACCATCTCCCACACTGGGATGAGAAGCGCATACGCTAGTCTACTCCGGAGTATCGATGCCCTGTCTCGATAGTCCTACGACTAGGGACTTGTATAAGGATGTGCTTATAGATTACCCAGCCCCCACCAGTGTGACAGCCATCACAACGCTGGTAATCAAGCAAAGATCCTAAGGGCTCCACTAATGTGTATAGGTGATATCGCAAAATAAACACATGTACACATTGAAGTAGAAACAAACCAAGTAGCATACTACTATATTGAGCAAGATTGTTTATACAAGGTGAATATCCCAAGCTTCCATTAAGTAATATACAAACTAGTATGATACAGTAATGGCCTCTAGGGCATATACACTAACATCTAAAGCCTCTACTACTACGCTGGCAGTGGGTTTAACCACAGACCGCAAGCGGCACTAGCTGTACGTAATGGTCCCCAGGTAGATGTCGATAAGAAGGCCGATGAGGAAACCCATCCGAACTCCTACTGAGCCTGATGTGACAATCTCCGTACAGTCCGGTCTGTTCGTCTAAGACTATCGCATATCGGGCATAGGGGGCGGCAAGCGTCAGTCCCCTAATATCGGTATAAGTCGTGTCGGAGCGTAGCCCATTACACCCTGAGAAACAACTGGAACCTACCAGTAAATCTCGCTTGCCCTGGCCAGAGACTTTGAGTAATGGCTCTCTGACACAGCGCGATATCAACTCCCAATACCGGGAGAGACGAATCCTTTCTAACCGCCACTGCCTCCAAGTGCTCGGGACTGCACCCAACCGCTACCTGTTTGCACGACTCCTTTGAGCCGTGGTAAGGTAGCAATCTAAGAACAGTGGGACACACTCGAGGCGAAGTAGCAGTGTCAAGTCTGCGGACTATGTTGTACACATGTCACCTGGGAACTGTTAACTGACGACGGGTATAATACCAACCAACAGTTCCCCGTGAGTCCTGTCCGGTGTACCCGTAACCCAACGAGCACCTGTATACTATCTCCAGTACAACGTACTGACGGCTGTGGGACAGACCATTTTCCCAACTGGGATGAGAAGCGTACACACTAGTCTACTCTGGAGTATCGATGCCCTGCCTTGATAATCCTACAACTAGGGACCTGAAAAAGGATGTGCTTGCAGACGACCCAGCCCCCACTAGTGTGACTGCCATCACAATGCTGGTAGTCAAGCAAGATCCTAAGAGCTCTATCAATATGTATACTCACATATTAAGATAGATAAAACCACGTAGCAAACTACCATGTTTAGCAAGACTGTTATATAACTGTGAATATCCCAAGCTTCCATTAAGTAATATATAAGCTAGTATGATACAATAATGGACCCTAGGGCATATACACTAACAATCTCCCACTTGCACTAGGGCCATGTATTGGCATATCGAAGACCGATGATCTCGAGTAGCCTCTCGAACTGAATCTGAGGTAGGGCCTCTGTGAATGGATCAGCAATGTTCTCTTCAGTAGCTCTTAGTGTATATACCCTAGAGGCCATTACTGTATCATACTAGTTTGTATATTACTTGATGGAAGCTTGGGATATTCACCTTGTATTGACAATCTTGCTCAAAATAGTAGTATGCTACTTGGTTTGTTTCTGCTTTAATGTATGCATGTGTTTCTTTTAGCATATCGCCTTTACACATCAGTGGAGCCCTTAGGATCTTTGCTTGATTACCAGCGTTGTGATGACAGTCACACTCGTGGGGGCTGGGTAATCCACAAGCACATCCGTATGCAGGTCCTTAGTCGTAGGACTATCGAGACAGGGCATCGATACTCCGGAGTAGACTAGCGTATGCGCTTCTCATCCCAGCTTGGGACACGGTCTGTCCCACAGCCGTCAGTACGTCGTACTTAAGATAGTATGCGGGTGCTCGTTAGGTTACGAGTACACTGGACAGGACTCGTCGGGAACTGTTGGTTGGTATTATACCTATCGTCAGTTATCAGTTCCCAGGTGACATGAGTACAGCTTAGTCCGTTGACTTGACACTGTCACTTCGCCTCGAGTGTGTTCCCACTGTTCTTTGATTACTACCCTACCACGGCACAAAGGAGTCGTGCAAACAGGTAGTTTTTAGGTGCAGTCCCGAAGCACTTGGAGGCAGTGACGGTTAGACAGGATTCGTCTCTCCCGGTATTGGGGGTTGATATCGCGCTGTGTCTAGGAGAGCCATTACACAAATTCCCTGGCCAGGGCAAGCGAGATATACTGGTAGGTTTCCAGTGTTATCTCAGGGTGTTCTGGGCTACACTCCGACACGACTTGTACCGCTATTAGGGGACTGACGTTTACCGCCCCCTAGGCCCGCCATGCGATACTCTTAGACGAACAGACCGGACTGTACGGAGACTGTCACATTTAGGCTCAGTAGGAGTTCAGATGGGTTTACCTCGTCAGTCTTCTTATCGGCATCTACCTGGGGACCGTTACGTACAGCTAGTGCCACTTGCGGTCTGTGGTTAAACCCACTGCCAGCATAGTGTCGAGTCTTTAGAGTCCCACACAGAGGGTTATTCGCCTTTAGGCAAAATGAGTAGAGGTCGCATGGTTTTGCGACGGGGTTCGTTCACATCCGCGCACTTGTGCACGTTTGGTGTCCGGACAGTTTATACTAGCGGGCTTTGTTTTAAGCCAGATCCTAGTATATGTTTTGGGATTGGTTTTATCTCTTAGTATTCGTGTTCCTCGAAACACGGATACGGGTGTGTATGCACAGTTGACTGAGGCAGAGGCAGAGGACTTTCAATAGGGTTGATGACCATTGTCTTTTTCTTAACCCTAATGTTTATGTGTGAAATATGATTATTAATATTAGTTAATTATAATTGTGTATGGTTAGGGTTGTTGACCATTTGACTATGCTTGACTTGTTAACCTAGGTTGACAAGTTGACCATCATCATTTCATATGAAAGATGCTCTTTGATCCTTGCAAAAGTATTTAATGTGAAATGATAATGGTCATTTCATGATTAACGATCACAATTATCTTTAGCTAATTATTTATTTATCATAATTCACATATATGTGAGAAGGTTGGCATTATTCTTCTCATTCTATCATTCTCATTCTTTCTCATCCTCTTCCTCTCTCTCAAAGCTCTCCCCTCTCATGAGTTGAGAACCATTGAGCTTGAGATAAATCCCTTAAAATTACTCTCTACTCTTTCTAAGGTTCTAGCTTTAGCACACCAAGCACCTTAGTTACTTCTAGTTTGAGGTTGGAGCCAAAGGTAGAGGCCCTCGGGTGGATCTTTCTTCGGCAAGAGAAGGCGACGAGGAGAACCCTTTCATCACACTCAAAGGAGAAAGAAGAGAAGGACTTCAAGACTTAGGTATAACCCCTTAACCGAGCAGCTAACACTTTTTAGCTTTGTAGTTAGTTTATGTTTAGCAAAGATCCCTCCTTTTGTGTAGTCCATGTTGCCTAGTGTTGTAAAAATCAAATTTTTCATAACGTTTCCGCCTTCCCGCAAGCACCGGGGTGGGCAACCTGGACTTACAGTGGTATCAGAGCCAGGTTAAACACAAATTAACTAGTTAGCAAAGTATATAGAACTTCGATCGTAAAAAAATCGCAAAACACTTTTCAAAAACCCTAAGTTTCTGCCGATTTTTATTTTTGCTTTAAAAATAATAAATCATACACTAAAAATCGGCTCAGGGTTTTTACAGAACACCCAAGAAAGCGAACCAGCGAGTCGACCAACTCACCGAGGAACCGCGGCCCAGTTGACTCGGCCGTGGGTCGTTTTTCCTGCAGTGTTCTTCTGTTGCTGTTTTAGGATTTTTAGGATGATTTGTTTCTGCCCAGATTTTCCAGAGAACAAGTTAGTTTTTAGGGTGGTCACAAATCCGTATTTTGATCGAACTTCTTCACACTTTGGCTAATGGGTTATATCTGTGATGTGATATATGTATTGTGTTGGATATAGTGCCCTCAGAGTCAATTATTGGATCACAGGCACGTGATTGCAATGATTGAGGGAGGATCTATGCCGGTAGGACAGTCTTACTCGAGATGATAGTATGCTATCTGGTTTATCTTTATCATCGTGTACTGCTTTAGGTGACATTACTGATCACTATTGCACGTTGATAGAGCCCCTAGGATTCTTGCTTGACTACCAGCAGTATGATGGCGATCATATACGTGGGAGCTGGGGTCTATAAGCACATCCTTAAACGGTCCCTAGTCGTGGGAGTTTCGAGACTGGGCATCGATACTCCATTAGTAGACTAGTGTATATAGTCGAGACCCCGACGAGGGGCGGTGGCCGATCTCACAAGCCACTGGTATCAGTTGGTTCACCTAAGATATATACAGGTGCTCATTGGGTTATGAGTACACCGGACAGGACTCGCCGGGAACTTGCTTGTTGGTATTATACCTGACGTCAGATAGCAGTTCCCTGGTGACATGTGTACAGGTTAGTTCATCGACCTGAGATCGTCATTTGTCTCGTGTGAGTTCCCACTGTACTTTGATTACTACCCTACCATGGCTCATAGGAGTCATGCAAACAGGTTTTAGTTGGGTACAGTCCCGAGCCACATGGAGGAAGTGAGCGGATCTGCAGGGGTTCGTCTCTCCCGGTATTGGGGGTGAGGTCGCGCTGTGTCTAGGAGAGCCATTACACAAAGCCCTCGGCCGAGGCAGGAGATTTACTGGTAGGTAATCCAGTAGTATCTCAGGGTGTTCTGGGCTACACTCCGACACGACTTGTACCGCTTTTGGGGGTCTGACTTTTACCAACCCCCTAGGCCCGCCATACGATGCTCATAGACGAACGGACCGGACTGTACGGATATTGTCACTGACAGGCTCAGTAGGGTGTCAGGATGAGTTCGCTCATCGACGTCCCTTTTGGTCAATACCTGGTAGCCCGTCACGTATAGGCTAATACCTCTGACGTGCTAGTGGTTAAATCCATAGCCAAAGTATTGACGAGTCTTTAGTGTCCCCCATAGACCAGTTTCTCAAGTTTCGAGCGAAACGCTGTAGAGGCCGTATGGAGATATGGAAGGGTTCGATCAGATACGTGCGGTATTGCACGGATCATGATCGGACGGATAATACTAGCGGGCTTTGGTTTAAGCCGGATCCTAGTATTTTACAGTGTAGATTTTGTCTTTTTGCATTTGTATTCGGTCGCAATACAAATGCAGGTATGTATATACAGTCGCGGGGTTTTCCTGTAATTTATTACGGGATCAGTTTTATGAAGTTGCCAGTTTGCATTCCGTTATGGCCAGTTTTTCTTTGTTCCTTCCCGGCCGGACTTTTCCGATGGAGGGGCTAATTTGCAAGTTTGCAAATTAGCTATTGTGGAGGGTTTATTTGGATTTGGAAAGATTATGATAGCATCTTTTCTTTTCATGCATCATTTCTTGCATTAATGAGATAAGAATGGATTAGAAATTGAAATGACATTGTTATCATCACATATGGCTATGGTCACCCTTTTACTTTTCCTACACTCACCTCCCTTCATATTTTAGTATTTTTTTTCCCTCCACCATTTTTGATCAAGGGGGCCGGCCACTTTGAGGAGTGAGGAGAGAGAGGCTTCATTTTGTATGAGGGAAAATCTATCATCTTTTTTTTGCTTGCTTGCAAAATTCCTAATACATCTCCAAAAACTCATTTCCATTGCTCATTCCTCCATCACCATGGCAACTTCACTACCCGCATGAGACAAGCTTTCTATGCTTCATCTACAGCACTCTTGGGCACGTAGGCTCGCCAACTTCGTGCCCGAGTTGCCTCGGTCCAGAGGTGGGAGCCCGTAAAAGAACCCGGCGATGTGGTGCCCATTCTGACATGGAGATGAAGACCGCAGATTCCGCGAGGAGATCGGAGTGGAGGCCGAAAACCGGAGGACACGGATCGCTCGGTATAGCTTTCTTCCCATCTCTTGTTTGCTAGCATTAGGTTAATGGTTACGATCCGGGATTCTAGGATGCGGTAGTGCCGGTTTCAAAGTCAAGAAAAATTTTCGTTTCCGCATTTTGGCCTCGGATAGACGGCCGGGGCGCTACCGTAGTCATACATGGTATCAGAGCCACGCCATTAACCTAGTCTATCTTGCTCTAACGTGTTTACAAGTTCGATTGATCGGATTTTCCAAAAACCACATTTCCTTGTCCTACTTTCAGTCGAATTTTTCCTTGCTCTAAAAATTATTTGGTACATTGGAAAATTACGTGCAGGGTTTTTTATGAATTCTGTGAAAATTTGGTACGCTGATATTACTGTAGCGCGGCGGTGTAGCGGCCAAAACCACGTTTTGGCCGCGGAACCGTCGCCGTTTTGTGGCCAAACCGTACCAAATTTCTACAGTGGTTTACTGACATGGAAATAGGGTTTCTGGTATATTCTTTTTGGGCCCAGATGTTTTTGAGTGCTACAGTTGTGCTTGGGGCCCACTTCGGAAAATTCAGTCGATCGAAAATTTTAAACATGTTAGTTCACAGCATTTACATTATATCTGCGACCGTGAATGTCATTTGATCGGTAAATCCAGTCTAACTGCTATAGCCCTTTTAGACGGATTTGCGAACGTGACATTCACGTTGATGTTCTGTGTTGTTGCGGATTGGTCGTGGGGGATAGCCTGGATGCAATGTTAGTACAGTTTGGTTTATTATGTACATTTGATATTGCGGGGCAAGCGTCCGACATGTGGACTGCCGTCACTGCATGTTTGTATATTATTCTTTTGGGGCACGACCGGGTCGAGGTCGATGTACCCGTTGTATGTATATTTTACTTTCTGTACTAGGATTACCCCGTGGAGGGGTGCACGGATAGCCGGGTTCTAGAGGGCAACGGGCCCGCATCTCATGGCATTGAGACGGAGGGGGCTTTACTCTAGAATTGGCGGGCTATTCACCGCACTCGTAGGGGGTACAGGTTGACCCAGGAGGGATGCCCGAGTTATCGGATTCCGTGAAGTGCTGGATGGTCCATTCACGTTGTTGAAGGGGGCTGCCTCGCTTCAGGTTTTGGCGGTTAACTTGCCGCGCCTGTAGGGGTCTAGGATTTCATTGCGCAGGCTATCCACACGACCAGGGGAACGTCGGGTTTCAGTAGCGGCTCTATAAAACCCGGGGATCCCAGATATCTGTATTGTTCTATGATACTTATTACATTTCTGTGATGTTGCATTTTTATCACGCCTTGAGCGAATATTATATATTGATATATATACTAGTAGATGTTGTATATGTTTTGCATCCGCGCTAGTCCAGTCCCCGCTCTGTCGTTAGTTAAGTAACCAAACGGGTGATGACGGGACCCAGTGGCGAATGCGGATGGCATATACGTACATCATTATTTTCGTTCTTTGTGGTGTGATCAATTGATGGGACTGCGTTGATTCGGATCAATGCAAGATAAACAAACCTATTCTGATGTTGTTGGAACATTTTTCAAAAAGCTGTTATTGCAAGGACGTTCTCTTTTGTTTTGCACAGTGGTATTCGGTTATGAATATCCAGCACCTCAGTCGACGAGGCAAGGGCCGAGATCCCTTCACCGGGAGTGACCTCTTGTGTTGCGCCACGGCAGCGCCCCGGCCTCGTACTCGAGGCCAAAATGCGGAATAAAAATTTTGCGAACTTTGCAAAACGGCGCTACCGCGGACAAAGAAAAACCCGGATCGAAACCATTAACCTAATGCTAGCAATCTAGAGATGGGGTGAGAAGTTATACCAAGCGATCCGTGTCCTTCGGTCTTCATCTCCACTCCGATCTCTTGCGGAATCTCCGTCACCTCCTCGCTCGTCGGAAAGGGGCACCACGTAGCCGGAATCTTTTACGGGCTCCCGCCTCTTGACCGAGGCAACTCGGGCGCGAAGTTGGCTAGCCGACGCGTCCAAGGCTTGCTATAGAATAGTGTAGTGAACTTGTCTCTTAGGGTTATGAGGTTGCCTTGATGTGGAGGAATCAAGAAGGAACTTTGGAGAAGGGTTATTTTTGGAGCAAGCAAGAAAAAGAGATGATATAATTTCCACCACTAGAAAAATGATACTCTCATCTCACCCAAGAATGGCCGGCCCTCTCATCTCTTGAATGAGATTGGAGAGAGAAAGAAAAGCAAGAAAGAATATATCAACCATATAGAAATTAGTCACTCTCATTTCATTTCTTATCATATCAAACAACCATCAAATGAAAAGAAAAGAATAGACTAGAAAGGCATCTCATGATGAAACAAGTCTCATCATAATGCAAACTTGCAAGAAAACCCTCCACTAAATGTTAATTGCGAACTTGCAATTAACACCCTCCACCAAGAAAGTCCGACCGAGAAGAAATGAAGGAAAACCGGCCGGAACGGAACGCAAACTGGCAACTTCAGAAAACCGATCCCGTAATAAATTACAGGAAAACCCCGCTACTGCAAATACATGCCCGCATTTGTATTCCCACTGAACACAAACGCAAAGAGACAAAACTACACTATCAAATACTAGAATCCGGCTTAAGCCAAAGCCGGCTAGTAAAAACTGTCCGATCACGATCCGTGCAATACCGCACGTATCTGATCGAACCCTGCCATATCTCCATACGGCCTCTACAGCGTTTCGCCCGAAACTTGAGTAACTGTCTGTGGTGGACTCTAAAGACTCGTCAATACCTTGGCTGTGGATTTAACCACTAGCACGTCAGAGGTATAAGCCAATACGTGACGGGCCACCAGGTATTGACCAAATGGGACGTCGATGAGGAAGCTCACCCCGACACCCAACTGAGCCTGTCAGTGACAATATCCGTACAGTCCGGTCCGTTCGTCTATGAGTATCGCATGGCGGGCCTAGGGGGTTGGTGAAAGTCAGACCCCCAAAAGCGGTACAAGTCGTGTCGGAGCGTAGCCCAGAACGCCCTGAGATACTACTGGAATACCTACCAGTAAATCTCCTGCCTCGGCCGAGGGCTTTGCGTAATGGCTCTCCTAGACACAGCGCGACCTCACCCCCAATACCGGGAGAGACGAACCCCTGCAGATCCGCTCACTGCCTCCATGTGGCTCGGGACTGTACCCAACTAAAACCTGTTTGCACGACTCCTTTGAGCCGTGGTAGGGTAGTAATCAAAGCACAGTGGGAACTCACACGAGACAAATGACGATCTCAGGTCGATGAACTAACCTGTACACATGTCACCAGGGAACTGCTATCTGACATCTGGTATAAGACCAACTAGCAGGTTCCCGGCGAGTCCTGTCCGGTGTACTCATAACCCAATGAGCACCTGTATACATCTTAGGTGAACCAACTGACACCAGTGGCTTGTGAGACCGGCCACCGCCCCTCGTCGGGGTCTCGACTGTATACACTAGTCTACTAACGGAGTATCGATGCCCTGTCTCGAAACTCCTACGACTAGGGACCTTTTAAGGATGTGCTTATAGACCACCAGCTCCCACGTATATGATCGCCATCATACTGCTGGCAGTCAAGCAAGAATCCTAGGGGCTCTATCAACGTGTAATAGCGACATGTAAGGTCACCTAAAGCAGTACACGATGATAAAGATAAACCAGATAGCATACTATCATCTCGAGTAAGACTGTCCTACCGGGATAGGTCCTCCCTCAATCATTGCAATCACGTGCCTGTGATCCAATAATTGACTCTGAGGGCACTATCTCCAACAATCTCCCACTTGCACTCAAGGCTAATTATTGCGATGCCGCATACTCACAGCCCGTGTGATACCGAACACCCAACTCCTCTACTAGTCAGTCTCACCAAACCTGTTTGCGAAACTATTGCGTTCGAGGAATAGCCTCAGTGAGTGGATCCGCAGTGAAGTTTCTTTCTGTGTCTCTCTATATCTCAAGTTCGCGGAGAAAGCCATCTCCCGAAATGAGCAATACCTGTCTTAGAATGTCTGGATGTCTGATGGGACCTAGCTCATAAAAGAACTCCAAATCCAAACTTCTTAGACTGTATCAACAACTGAACTTAATCAGTATCCTGCGCCAAGCCTCCCTCAGTATTGCCTTGGACCACCTGTCCAAAATACTGCCCCTCGTCGGAAGGAAAACTATAACTCTGACAACCTCCCTGTCGTCCATGTCACCTTGGAAGCCTGGAGTGATAACCGTCTCCTAAAGGAGGCAGCCGTTATCATATCCCTAGAACATTCACTTATGTTCTAAAACTGCTTCCGACTGTTTTTCCAGGATTGGATTAATATCAACTTATTGCACCTACTGCAAGAACAACATCTGGTGTGGTACTTGACATCTCATGATTGACTCAAATGCCTAAGCAAGTGATCTGCCAATCATGCACATCCTCTCCCCTTTAGTCTGTAAGACACCTTTAGAGAGGGTGACTCCATTACCTGCAGGTACACTACCATGCCAGGAGTCGTCCATTCTAAATACTCATAGAATGCTGTCAAGGTACCCTGATTGGGAAACCACCCAAATCTAGATCTAAAACCATAGGTCTAGTAACCAGTATGTTTGATATAATGTCCAAGTCCTTTGTGGAGAAACCACTGTGTGACGACCAAAGTATAACCGATTGTAGTAAAGGAATATCACTTCCTACTACCTTCTCAACAGATCCATCCCCTATTCTGATGACGTCAAACCCATGACTGTCACATCAGAAACAGATGATCTATCTCCGCTACATCTGCTTTAGTCTATAAATAGACATAAGCCTGATGTCCACCAATGCTTCCGCTGCTCCCACTGACTACGACAACCCTCTGGTGGAGTCATATAGACGCGCACTTCTAAAGCTAGTTTAGAACGACGCTATACTCATCCTCTCACCGGGTCTCGCAGCCTGGAACAACAGAAATGGCAAGTGTGGGTAAACAAGAACTTCCCTGTCACCGTCCTTGAGGCTACCGGAGTACCTCTCGGGTGCCTGAAGTTACCCACCTTATCTGCGGAGTGGCCAATGGAATGTCATATCAGATTGAATCTTTAGGTTCCTTATCAAATCTTCAGTAATCGTTTGTGGTTCTGGAATCACTTCCAGTTCTACCATACTCCCACTACTGTTTTTGAAAAAAATCCATTTTTAATAAAACTGTGGCGAGTCTAGAACAATATTTCTATTGATCTGCCAGATGGTAGAAAGTCAACCCTCGTCATAGCCTGGGTCAACCCACAAACAGCCATTACAGAAACGTGCCTTGAGTTATCCGGAGTCTGGTTTTAAGCATAAGCCGGACAACTCCCCGTACCTTAACATCGTTAAGATATGAACTGTTCTATATCCAATATAGAAACAGAGGCACTGATTCAATTGAACCAGATTCAAATCATGCAGCTGTCTCCAGTGCATGTAAACTAAATGGAAGAAGGCCGATCAGCGTTACTCAACTTAGGAATGCTTCCAATTATGAGTAACCTGAAAGAGAAGCTAGTTCTCTTAAACATTACTATCAACTGAATACCATACACAAGTATCTACATCTTCGATCACTTTGAAGAATCCCGATACTTGGTATACCTGGTTCTCTACTTTATTCAAATACCTATAACTCCTCAAAACTTAGACCCTGTGTTTCCACGAAACACATGTCTAAGAACTAGAGAAGTTAAAAGTAAACAGAATATAGTACGAGGACCAACCCCTCTGTCCTAATGGACACTGGACAACATACAATACTCTGTATAAGTCCGCTGAGTCTAACAACTCTTTCACTGTGTGTCGTAGGTTGAAAACTGTACTTATGGTTAAGAAGAATTACACCGCTGTTTAATGCTCCTTACCTAACCATCCACTGATATAGGTAAATGCCATTGACATAATATCAAAAGGTATATCTCACTCTATGAAAATAGACGTACAGATATATCAATTTGAAATTGGTGCACAACAGCGGATATTCAAAACCAAATATTTGCCGACCGGCAAACAACCCAGGTGACTTCCTCAAATATCACCGATTACAACGAATCCCGATATAATGAGGATGATCACCCAATTCCCAATAACTTACTCCCACTCAGCATCTGTAAAACCATACAGATGTGAGAATCCAACCTGGTAAATACATACCCTGGAGCAAGTGTCTAACTGGGAAATCAGTTTTCCATTAACAGTACACAGTGAAACTGAAATATTGAAATGTTTCGTTGGGGTATCGTGGTATTCCTAGTAATGCCTCTTCCATTATCCAGATTCACAACTGTAACCGTATAATTCTTTGCCACCTCTCCAAATCCCTTTATGTGTCTTTAGTCATTACCTTCTGTACACCCCTTTAGGCCAAATGGTTTTCTTCCTTCCCTACCGTTTGGCACCAGCCTATGGTTTGGAAGAAGACTATCCAAAAAGCATAAAGGGTGTACTGTCCTAATCCTAGGAGCACTCGCAATGCGAGAGAAGGTGAAGATAAAAGACACCTGAATGTACTTTATTCCTATTTCTCCTGAACCAGGATCCATCCCCGAACTGGAACAAGTTCCTTTCGAGTTCGTATATAACCATACGATGGATTATCCAATAAAATGGGATCTTCGTAGTGATACGGAGTGTCCTGGAGAAATACAAAGGTGATTTAGGATTGGCGAAGAAATACTTGGTTTGGTCGTGAATATCAGTCGCAATTTACTTTGCCCTCCTATTAATCCCTTGCTTTGTCTTAACTTAATACCTTCTGCACACCATCGTTATGCTAATTGGTTTTCTTCATTCCCCACCGTTCGGCACCAGCCTAAGGTTTGGAAGAAGACTATCCAATTTGCGTAATAGGTGTACTATCTCCTAAACCAAGGAGTACTCGTAACCTGAGAGAAGGTGAAAAGAAAAGACAACTGAATAGTCCTATCCGTTTTCTCCAGAACCAGAAACCATCCTCGAAGTCCTTCGAGTTTGTATATAACCATACGATGGTTTTGTCCAATGGAAGTGGACGTTCGCAGCAATACGGGGTGTCCTGGAGAAAAGGGTAAAAGTAGGAGTGGCAATGAGGTCTGCAACTCTGACAATCCAAAAGCCAGTGTTAAGAAGGTTCGGTCAACTTGGTCACTGAGTCATAGTCCAGGGTCGGGTCAATGGTCGCTGCCAGAGAGAGAGAGAAAAGAAACACTCAACGTGCACTCTAACCTAGATTAGAATGGTTATCACTTTGTCTAATCTGGAAGCCTCCCACTGTACCTCAAATTCTTCTCCAAACCTGAAAGAAGAATTAGTCGGGAACACCCGAGGAGTAAACCAACTCATCAGTGGGAATCGGGATCCAACTATCATCGCATGATAACGTGACGGAATCCACTCACGTCACCACACTCCAGAAGGTATGCGCATGCCTGGCAAGTTTCAGTTCTTTTGAAACTCCCGATGTGATTTTTACCCCAAGCGGTTTATGACCTTGACTAGGTCAACAAACCATAAACCGCCAGTCAAGTTCAACCCGTCATTATTCTGGATTGCATTAAACCCACCCGTACGTGCCCTTGACTAGGTCAACAAGGCCGCACGACTGTCCTAACCAATCCCACTTATGCAACAAATAAGTACCACTTAGCTACCGAACACTACGTCTTGACTAGGTCAACAAACGCAGCACGAATACCAAATAATACCTGTAGGAAATGACGGAGGGCTACGGCTGGTTTTTGGCGAAAAACCTTTAACGTAATGAACTTGATATCGTTGAAGGAACTGCATAGTTTTTATAAAAATATAGTGACGAAAGCCTTTGCTAAAGAGGTCACTCCCGGTGAAGGGATCTCGGCTCTTTCCCCGTAGAATGAGGTGCAGGATATTCCAACTGAATACCACGATGCAAAGCAAAAGTAATCGGCTATAGTGAAGTTAATGCCCTGACGCAAACTTCTGTCCAAGGGGTCACTCCCGGTGAAGGGATCTCGGCCCTTGCCTCGTCGACTGAGGAGCAGGATATTCCAAATGAATACCACGATGCAAAACAAAAGTGAACGTCCTTGCAATAACAGCTTTTCTTGAAAAATGTTCCAACAACATCAGAATAGGTTTGTTTAAACTTGCATTGATCCGAATCAACGCAGTCCCATCAAATGATCACACCACAAAGAACGAAAATATACTGACGTATGTATATGCCATCCGCATTCGCCACTGGGTCCCGTCATCACCCGTTAGGTTAGCTAACTAACGGCAGAGCGGGGACTGGACTAGCGCGGATGTAAAACATATACAACGTCTACTAATATATATATACCAATATATAGTATTTCGCTCAAGGCGTGAATAAAAAATGCAGCAACACAGAAATGTAAAGCAACACAGAACAATACAGATATCTGGAAGCCCCGGGTTTCACAGAGCCGCTGCTGAAACCCGACGTTCCCCTGGTCGTGTGGATAGCCTGTGCAATGAAATCCTAGACCCCTACGGGCGCGGCAAGTCACCCGCCAAAACCTGAAGCGAGGCAGCCCCCTTCAGCTCCGTGAATGGACCACCCAGCACTCCACGGAATCCGGCAACTTGGGCACCCCTCCTGGGTCAACCTGTACCCCCTACGAGTGCGGCGAATAGCCCGCCAATCCCAGAGTGAAGCCCCCTCCGTCTCAATGCCCTGAGATGCGGGCCCGTTGCTCTCCAGAACCCGGCTATCCGTGCACCCCACCGCGGGGTAATCCTAGTACAGAAAGTAAAATATACATATACCGGGTACATCGACCGCAACCAGGTCGTGCCCCAAAAGAATAATACAATCAGGCAGTGACGGCAGTCCACATGTCGGACGCTCGCCCCGCAATATCAAATGTACATAATACAACAAAACTGCACTAGCATTGCATCCAGGCTATCCCCCACGACCGATCCGCAACATCACAGCATAAACATAGAACATTAACGTGAAAGTCACGTTCGCAAATCCGTCTAACCGGGCTATAGCAGTTAGACTGGATTTACCGATCGAGTGACATTCACGGTCGCAGATATAATGTAAATACTGTGAACTGGCATGTTTAAAATATCCGATCGAACAAATTTATCAAGTGGGCCCCCAAAAAGAACTGTAGCACTTACAGAAAACCTGGGCCCAAATAAAATATCACAAAAGCCCTGAAATAATCCCACAAGCCCACTGAAAAAATTTGACACTGTGAAGACTGCAGAGTGCGGCGGAAGCGCGGCCCAAGGGTGGGTTTGGCCGCGCTTCCGCGCTCGTGTAGTCGACTGAAGTTGTCGAATTTTCTCAGATGTCTTATAATTATGTGTACATGTCTCTGAAATCACCAGAAAAATTTTAGGAGCTCAAAAAATTTCAACAGAGAACACATGCATGGAAAATACGGATTTTGGGGATTTTGTTCGATCGGGTTCTAAACGCGCTAGAGCAAGCTAGGTTAGGTTAATGGCGTGGCTCTGATACCATGTTGCGCCACGGCAGCGCCCCGGCCTCGTACTCGAGGCCAAAATGCGGAATAAAAATTTTGCGAACTTTGCAAAACGGCGCTACCGCGGACAAAGAAAAACCCGGATCGAAACCATTAACCTAATGCTAGCAATCTAGAGATGGGGTGAGAAGTTATACCAAGCGATCCGTGTCCTTCGGTCTTCATCTCCACTCCGATCTCTTGCGGAATCTCCGTCACCTCCTCGCTCGTCGGAAAGGGGCACCACGTAGCCGGAATCTTTTACGGGCTCCCGCCTCTTGACCGAGGCAACTCGGGCGCGAAGTTGGCTAGCCGACGCGTCCAAGGCTTGCTATAGAATAGTGTAGTGAACTTGTCTCTTAGGGTTATGAGGTTGCCTTGATGTGGAGGAATCAAGAAGGAACTTTGGAGAAGGGTTATTTTTGGAGCAAGCAAGAAAAAGAGATGATATAATTTCCACCACTAGAAAAATGATACTCTCATCTCACCCAAGAATGGCCGGCCCTCTCATCTCTTGAATGAGATTGGAGAGAGAAAGAAAAGCAAGAAAGAATATATCAACCATATAGAAATTAGTCACTCTCATTTCATTTCTTATCATATCAAACAACCATCAAATGAAAAGAAAAGAATAGATTAGAAAGGCATCTCATGATGAAACAAGTCTCATCATAATGCAAACTTGCAAGAAAACCCTCCACTAAATGTTAATTGCGAACTTGCAATTAACACCCTCCACCAAGAAAGTCCGACCGAGAAGAAATGAAGGAAAACCGGCCGGAACGGAACGCAAACTGGCAACTTCAGAAAACCGATCCCGTAATAAATTACAGGAAAACCCCGCTACTGCAAATACATGCCCGCATTTGTATTCCCACTGAACACAAACGCAAAGAGACAAAACTACACTATCAAATACTAGAATCCGGCTTAAGCCAAAGCCGGCTAGTAAAAACTGTCCGATCACGATCCGTGCAATACCGCACGTATCTGATCGAACCCTGCCATATCTCCATACGGCCTCTACAGCGTTTCGCCCGAAACTTGAGTAACTGTCTGTGGTGGACTCTAAAGACTCGTCAATACCTTGGCTGTGGATTTAACCACTAGCACGTCAGAGGTATAAGCCAATACGTGACGGGCCACCAGGTATTGACCAAATGGGACGTCGATGAGGAAGCTCACCCCGACACCCAACTGAGCCTGTCAGTGACAATATCCGTACAGTCCGGTCCGTTCGTCTATGAGTATCGCATGGCGGGCCTAGGGGGTTGGTGAAAGTCAGACCCCCAAAAGCGGTACAAGTCGTGTCGGAGCGTAGCCCAGAACGCCCTGAGATACTACTGGAATACCGACCAGTAAATCTCCTGCCTCGGCCGAGGGCTTTGCGTAATGGCTCTCCTAGACACAGCGCGACCTCACCCCCAATACCGGGAGAGACGAACCCCTGCAGATCCGCTCACTGCCTCCATGTGGCTCGGGACTGTACCCAACTAAAACCTGTTTGCATGACTCCTTTGAGCCGTGGTAGGGTAGTAATCAAAGCACAGTGGGAACTCACACGAGACAAATGACGATCTCAGGTCGATGAACTAACCTGTACACATGTCACCAGGGAACTGCTATCTGACATCTGGTATAAGACCAACTAGCAGGTTCCCGGCGAGTCCTGTCCGGTGTACTCATAACCCAATGAGCACCTGTATACATCTTAGGTGAACCAACTGACACCAGTGGCTTGTGAGACCGGCCACCGCCCCTCGTCGGGGTCTCGACTGTATACACTAGTCTACTAACGGAGTATCGATGCCCTGTCTCGAAACTCCTACGACTAGGGACCTTTTAAGGATGTGCTTATAGACCACCAGCTCCCACGTATATGATCGCCATCATACTGCTGGCAGTCAAGCAAGAATCCTAGGGGCTCTATCAACGTGTAATAGCGACATGTAAGGTCACCTAAAGCAGTACACGATGATAAAGATAAACCAGATAGCATACTATCATCTCGAGTAAGACTGTCCTACCGGGATAGGTCCTCCCTCAATCATTGCAATCACGTGCCTGTGATCCAATAATTGACTCTGAGGGCACTATCTCCAACATCTTGGACAGAAATTTGCGTCAGGGCAATAACTTCACTATAGCCGATTACTTTTGCTTTGCATCGTGGTATTCAGTTGGAATATCCTGCACCTCATTCTACGGGGAAAGAGCCGAGATCCCTTCACTGGGAGTGACCTCTTTAGCAAAGGTTTTCGTCACTATATTTTTATAAAAAGTTATGCAGTTCCTTCAACAATATCAAGTTCATTACGTTAAAGGTTTTTTGCCAAAAACCAGCCGTAGCCCTCCGTCATTTCTTACGGGTATTGTTTAGTATTCGTGCTGCGTTTGTTGACTCCGTCAAGGCGTAATGTACGGTAGCTATGTGGTGCTTGTTTGTTGCATAAATGGGATTGGTTAGGACAGTCATGCGGCCTTGTTGACTCCGTTAAGGGCACGTACGGGTGGGTTTAATGCAATCCAGATAATGACGGGTTGAACTTGACTAGGACTCTTTGATTTGTTGACTCCGTCAAGGTTACTTGGGTCCTAGGGGTAAAAATCACATCGGGGGTTTCTAAAGAAACTGAAACTTTCCAGGCATGCGCATACCTTCTGGAGTGTGGTAACATGAGTGGATTCCGTCACGTTATCATGCAATGATAGTTGGATCCCGATTCCCACTGATGAGTTGGTTTACTCCTCGGATGATCCCGATTTATTCTTCTTTCAGGTTTGGAGGAGAATTTGATGTTATAGCGGGAGGTTTCCTGATTAGATAAATTGGTAACCATTCTGATCTAGGTTAGAGTGCACGCTGAGTGTTTCTTTTCTCTCTCTCTTTGGCAGCGACCATAACCCGACCCTTGACTATGACTCAGTGACCAAGTTGACCGAACCTTCTTAAACACTGGCTTTTGGATTGTCAGAGTTGCAAACCTCATTGCCACTCCTAGTTTTACCCTTTTCTCCAGGACACCCCGTATTACTACGAACGTCCACTTCCATTGGACAAAACCATCGTATGGTTATATACGAACTCGAAGGAATTTATTCGAGGATGGTTTCCGGTTTTAAAGAAAACGAATAGGACTATTCAGTTTTCTTTTCCTTTTACATTTTCTCAGGTTGCGAGTACTCCTTGGTTTAGGAGATAGTACACCTATTTACGCAAATTGGATAGTCTTCTTCCAAACCTTAGGTTGGTACCGAACGGTGGGGAATGAAGAAAACCAATTAGCATAACAATGGTGTGCAGAAGGTATTAAGTTAAGACAAATAAAGGGATTAGAAAGAGGGCAAAGTAAATTGCGACTGCTTTTCACGACCAAACCAAATATTTCTTCGCCAATCCTAAATCACCTTTGTATTTCTCCAGAACACTCCGTATCACTACGAAGATCCACAGTTTATTTGGATACTCCATCGTATGGTTATATACGAACTCGAAGGAACTTGTTCCAGTTCGGGGATGGATTCTGGTTCAGGAGAAATAGGAATAAGGTTTATTCGTTTGTCTTTTATCTTCACCTTCTCTCGCATTGCGAGTGCTCCTAGGATTAGGACAGTACACCCATTATGCTTATTGGATAGTCTTCTTCCAAACCATAGGCTGGTGCCGAACGGTAGGGAAGGAAGAAAACCATTTAGCCTAAGAGGGTGTATAGAAGGTAATGACTAAAGACATATAAAGGGATTTGGAGAGATGGCAAAGAAATATACGGTTACAGTTGTGAATCTGATAATGGAAGAGGCATTACTAGGATACCAGGATACCCCTACGAAACATTTCAATGTTTCAGTTTCACTGTGTACTGTTAATAGGAAACTGATTTCCCAATTAGACACTTGCTCCAGGGTATGTATTTACCAGGTATGATTCTCACATCTGTATGGTTTTACAGATGATGAGTGGGAGTAAGTTATTGGGAATTAGGTGATTGTCTTCATTATATAGAAATTCGTTGTAATTGGTGATATTTGAGGAAATTGCCTGGGTTGTTTGCCATGCGGCAAATATTTGGTTTTGAATATCCATTGTTATGCACCAATTTCAAATTGATATATCTGTACGTCTATTTTTATAGAGTGAGATATAACTTTTTGAAATTATGTCGGTGACATTTACCTATATCAGTGGAAGGTTAGGTAAGGAGCATTAAACAGCGGTGTAATTTTCCTTAACCATAAGTACAGTTTTCAATCTACGACACACAGGGAATGAGTTATCAGACTCAAGGGACTTATACAGAGTATTGTATATTGTCCAATGTCCATTAGGACAGAAGGGTTGGTCCTCGTACTATATTCGATTTACTTATGACTTCTCTAGTTCTTAGATAAGTGTTTCGTAGAAACACAAGGTCTGAGTTTTGAGTAGTTATAGGTATATGAATAAAGTAGAGAACCAGGTATTACAAGTATCGAGATTCTTCAAGGTGATCGAAGATGTAGATACTTGTGTGTGGTATTTAGTTAATAGTAATGATTAAGAGAACTTGCTTCTCTTTCACGTTACTCATAATTGGAAGCATTCCTAAGTTGAGTAATGCTGATCGGCCTCCTTCCATTTAGTTCACATGCAATGGAGACAACTGCATGATTTGAATCTGCTTCAATTAAATCAGTGCCTCGGTTTCTGTATTGGATATAGAACAGTTCATATCTTGACATTGTTAAGGTACGGGGAGTTTTCGGCTTATGCTTAAAACCAGACTCTGGATAACTTAAGGCACGTTTCTGTAATGGCCGTTTGTGGGTTGACCCAGGCTATGACGAGGGTTGACTTTCTACCATCAGGAAGATCAATAGTGATATTGTTCTTGACTCGCCACAGTTTTAATAAAAATGGATTTTTTCAGAAAACAGTAGTGGGAGTACGGTAGAACTGGAAGTGATTCCAGAACCGTAAACAATTACTGAAGATTTGATAAAAACCTAAAGATTCAATCTGTATTGACATTCCATTAGCCATTCCGCAGATATGGTGGGTAACCTCAGGCACCCGAGAGGTACTACGGTAGCCTCATGGACGGTGACAGGGAGGTTCTTGTTTACCCAGACTTGCCATTGCTGTTGTTCCAGACTATGAGACCCGACAGGAGGATGAATATAGCGTCGTTTTAAACTGGCTTTAGAAGTATACGTGTATATGACTCTGCTAGAGGGTTGTCATGATCAGTGGGAGCAGCGGAAGCATGGTGGACAAGTGGCTTATGTCTATTTATAGACTAAAGCAGATATAGCGGAGATAGATCATCTATTTCTGATGTGACAGTTATAGGTTTGACTTCATCAGAATAGGGGATGGATCTGTTAAGAAGGTAGTAGGGTGTGATGTCCTGGTATTTGGATGACATACACAGAGTAGGAAGTGATATTCCTATGCTACTATCGGTTATTCTTTGGTTGTCACACAGTGGTTTCTCCACATGGGACTTGGATATAATATCAAGACATTCTGGTTACTAGATCTATAGATCTAGATTTGGGTGGTTTCCCAATCAGTGTACTTAGACAGCATTCTAAGAGTTTTTAGAATGGACGACTCCTGGCATGGTAGTGTACCTGCAGTTAATGGAGTCACCCTCTCTAAAGGTGTCTTATAGACTAAAGTAGAGAGTGATGTGCATGATTGGCAGATCACTTGCTTAGGCAATTGAGTCAATCATGAGATGTCTAGTACCACACCAGATGTTGTTTTTGCAGTAGATGCAATAAGTTGATATTGATCCTATCCTGGAGAAACATTCGGAAGCAGTTTTGGAACATAAGTTGATGTTCTAGGGATATGATCACGGCAGCCTCTTTTGGGAGACGGTTATCATTCCAGGCTTCCAAGGTGACCTGGATGACAGAGTGGCTGTCAGAGTTATAGTTTTCCCTCTGACGAGGGGCAGTATTTTGGACAGGTGGTCCAAGCGGATACTGAGGGAAGCATGGCGCGGGATACTGATTAAGTTCAGTTGACGATACAGTCTAAGTAGTTTGGATTTGGAGTTCATTTATGAGATAGGTCCCATCAGATATCCAGACATACTCTAAAACAGGTATTCCTCATTTCGGGGGATGGGTTTCTCCGCGAACTTGAGATAAAGAGAGACATAGAAAGAAACATCAAAACGGATCCACCCACTGAGGCTATTCCTCGAACGCAATAGTTTCGCAAACGGGCTTTGTGAAACTGATTAGTAGAGGAGTTGGGTGTTCGGTATCACACGGGATGTGAGTATGCGACATCACAATAATTAGCCTTGAGTGCAAGTGGGAGATTGTTGGATATAGTGCCCTCAAGGTCAATTATTGGACCACAGGCACGTGATTGCAATGATTGAGGGAGGATCTATGCCAGTAGGACAGTCTTACTCGAGATGATAGTATGCTATCTGGTTTATCTTTATCATCGTGTACTGCTTTAGGTGACATTACTGATCACTATTGCACGTTGATAGAGCCTCTAGGATTCTTGCTTGACTACCAGCAGTATGATGGCGATCATATACGTGGGAGCTGGGGTCTAAAAGCACATCCTTAAAAGGTCCCTAGTCGTGGGAGTTACGAGACTGGGCATCGATACTCCATTAGTAGACTAGTGTATATAGTCGAGACCCCGACGAAGGGCGGTGGCCGGTCTCACAAGCCACTGGTATCAGTTGGTTCACCTAAGTTGTATACAGGTGCTCATTGGGTTATGAGTACACCAGACAGGACTCGCCGGGAACATGCTAGTTGGTATTATACCTGACGTCAGATAGCAGTTCCCTGGTGACATGTGTACAGGTTAGTTCATCGACCTGAGATCGTCATTTGTCTCGTGTGAGTTCCCACTGTACTTTGATTATTACCCTACCACGGCTCAAAGGAGTCGGGCAAACAGGTTTTAGTTGGGTACAGTCCCGAGCCACATGGAGGCAGTGAGCGGATCTGCAGAGGTTCGTCTCTCCCGGTATTGTGGGCGAGGTCGCGCTGTGTCTAGGAGAGCTATTACACAAAGCCCTCGGCCGAGATAGGAGATTTACTGGTAGGTATTCCAGTAGTATCTCAGGGTGTTCTGGGCTACACTCCGACACGACTTGTACCGCTTTTGGGGGTCTGACTTTTACCAACCCCCTAAGCCCGCCATGCGATGCTTATAGACGAACGGACCAGACTGTACGGATATTGTCACTGACAGGCTCAGTAGGGTGTCAGGATGAGTTCGCTCATCGACGTCCTTTTTGGTCAATACCTGGTAGCCCGTCACGTATAGGCTAATACTTCTGACGTGCTAGTGGTTAAATCTACAGCCAAAGTATTGACGAGTCTTCAGAGTCCCCCACAGACCAGTTTCTCAAGTTTCGGGCGAAACGCTGTAGAGGCCGTATGGAGATATGGCAGGGTTCGATCAGATACGTGCAGTATTGCACGGATTATGATCGGACGGATAATACTAGCGGGCTTTGGTTTAAGCCGGATCCTAGTATTGTACAGTGTAGATTTTGTCTTTTTGCATTTGTATTCGGTCGCAATACAAATGCGGGTATGTATATACAGTCGCGGGGTTTTCCTGTAATTTATTACGGGATCAGTTTTATGAAGTTGCCAGTTTGCATTCCGTTCCGGCCAGTTTTTCTTTGTTCCTTCCCGGCCGGACATTTCCGATGGAGGGGCTAATTTGCAAGTTTGCAAATTAGCTATTGTGGAGGGTTTATTTGGATTTGGAAAGATTATGATAGCATCTTTTCTTTTCATGCATCATTTCTTGCATTAATGAGATAAGAATGGATTAGAAATTGAAATGAGATTGTTATCATCACATATGGCTATGGTCACCCTTTTACTTTTCCTACACTCACCTCCCTTCATATTTTAGTATTTTTTTTCCCTCCACCATTTTTTATCAAGGGGGCCGGCCACTATGAGGAGTGAGGAGAGAGAGGCTTCATTTTGTATGAGGGAAAATCTATCATCTTGTTTTTGCTTGCAAGCAAAATTCCTAATACATCTCCAAAAACTCATTTCCATTGCTCATTCCTCCATCACCATGGCAACTTCACTACCCGCATGAGACAAGCTTTCTATGCTTCATCTATAGCACTCTTGGGCACGTCGGCTCGCCAACTTCGTGCCCGAGTTGCCTCGGTCCAGAGGTGGGAGCCCGTAAAAGCACCCGGCGATGTGGTGCCCATTCTGACGAGGAGATAAAGACCGGAGATTCCGAGAGGAGATCGTAGTGGAGGCCGAAGACCGGAGGACACGGATCGCTCGGTATAGCTTTCTTCCCATCTTTTGTTTGCTAGCATTAGGTTAATGGTTACGATCCGGGTTTCTAGGATGCGGTAGTGCCGGTTTCAAAGTCAAGAAAAATTTTCGTTTCCGCATTTTGGCCTCGGATAGACGGCCGGGGCGCTACCGTAGTCATACATATTGAACGTCTGCTAATCGCTATACGTCGATTAGTGGGGGTTAACATACCTGTAATCTGTAATGTTGATGGTTTGTGTATATGAATTCGTTGGATTGTCGTGGATGAATTGCCGGGGGGGTTGTGAGCTGAGAGTTTTCTTATTCTTTCAATTCATGTAATATGTAATTTGATGTAATATTATTTGTATGGCCGCACAACCGGGTTGGGGTTGTAGCCGTCATTGTATAATTTCTTTTACTATTTTTGCTTCTAGGATAGACCCAAGGTGGTGTGCATAAACTACCGGGTATCTCGAAGTGCCGAGTGGCCTACTCACGGTGTTGAGGGAGGTTGCTTCGCTTCGGGTACTTGGCGAGTAGTTTGCCGCACCCGTAGGGGTCTAGGGTGGGGTTTGGCTATTCATCGCGACCGTGTAATCCGCTCTTCGTTACAGGCTCGTACGAAATGCGGATTCCTACAATATCCAATGTGTTCATCTGTGATCTGGAATGGCTATCATTGCATGTGACGAATGTTTATATATATCTATATGATATCTATTTAAGCGTTGCTTATGTTTTGCATCCGCGCTAGTCCAGCCTCCGCTCTGTCGTTAGTTAAGTAACCTAACGGGTGATGACGGGACCCCGTAGCGAATGCGGATGGCATAAGCGTACGTCATATTTTGGTTGTTTTCTGCAATGGTAGGATTAATTGATGGGACACATTTAAATTAATGCAAGAAAAATAAACCAAGTAAAAGTCGCTCGAACACTTTCAAAACCACTCGGTTCATTTCAAAACCAAATTTTAAATGCGGAGCTTGAACCACTCCTTTTTGAAAGCTATCTCGTTCCTTCGATTATATCAAGTTCACTACGTTCACGGTTTTGCTAAAACCATTCGTAGCCCTCCGTCGTTTCACATGGATAGTCAATAAGTATTCAAGCTATGTTTGTTGGCCAAATTCAAGGAATAGTGATTGGTAGCTATTGGGTGTTCATGTGCAGCATAGATAGATGTGTTGGTTTGGGACAGTCGTTCTACCTTGTTGGCCAAAGTCAAGGGTATGTGCGGGTGGGTTCAAATTAACCTGGAGAATGACGGGTAGAACTTGACATGTGACTTATGATTTGTTGGCCAAAGTCAAGGTCATAAGAGCATGGGGCAAAAATCCACATCGGGAGTTTCAAAAGAAACTGAAACTTGCTAGCGTTGCATACCATTTGGAGTGTGATGATTCTGGTAGGATTCCTTCAGTTTTGTCACGCGATGATATTTGGATTCTGATCCTACTGTGAGTATATGCTACTCCTCCGGAACTTTCTCACTTAACGATCAATGCTATAAACCAAGTAGGTGTCTAGAAAAGTGTTAGCGGGGCTACGCCCACAGGGAAAAGAGGTTACTTAATTAAGGAACTTCGCGAAAGCGTTGGAAAACCTCCCTCGAAGTACCGACACTGGCCTGGTTGAACGGTTAAGCAAGAATTGTACGGTGAGATTGATCCCGACTAATTCTTCCCTTATGGTTTGAGAAGGGATTCGAGAGACAGTGGGAGCCATCCTGTTTAGACAAATTAAAAACCACTCTAAACTTGCAAGAGCATCATGCTAAAGTGTTTCTTCTCTCTCTCTCCTAATTGCAGCGACCAAATATCATGACTGGACTTAAGTTACTTCTAGATAAAAATATACTGACAGGGCCAAACTACAAAGATTGGCTCAGGAATGTCAAAATGGCAATCACTTATGAAAAGTTGGGGTATCTTCTTACCACCAAAGCTCCCCCTGTCCCAGGTCCCAAAACCAGCGTCGTGGATAGGGAAATCCGTATGACCTGGGAAATCAACTGCGCGAAGGCCAAGTGCCTCGTGCTTGCCTCTATGGACAATGAACATCAGAGGAGGCACGAGAATATGGACCTCGAATCCATATTTCTCCATACAAAAGAACTGTATGGAGAGCAATCCCGTATCGCCAGATACGAAGTGTCGAAAAAGCTGTTTTCGGCGAGATTGGCCGTCGGATCATCGGTAGCGGAACACGTGCTTAAGATGATTGGCTACATAGAGGAGCTCGCGGACCTTGGGACCACGTTGGAGAATGAGCTCTATACGGACTTGATTCTCCAGTCCCTTCCTTCCACTTACGCCCAGTTTATCTTGAACTTCAACTTGCAAGAAAAGGAAGTTGAACTTTCAGAGCTCCTCAACATGCTGAGGAGTGCAGAGGGCACCCTACAGAAAGGTAGGGAAACATCCACTTTGTTTGTAGGAGGATCTTCCTCTTCTAGGTCCTAGGCGAAAGCCAAGGGAAAGAAGAAGAAAACCCCTGCCAAACCAAGGGGCGGTGTTAGTAAAGTGGATACGAAGGGAAAGGCAAAAGCAACAAAGGTAGCGGGGAAGCTTGGGGGGAAGGAAGGGTACTTTTACTATCACAAGAATGGACACTGGAAGAAAGATTGCAGGGCTTGGAAGGCCAGAACACAAGATCTGAAGCAAGTTGCGGCTTCAGCTTCAGGTGTGTATGTTATTGAAAACTGTCTATCAATCAACTCTACTTCCTGGGTATTGGATACCGGGTCAGGATCTCATATCTGTAATTCTTTGCAGGCATTGAGAAAGCGTAGGTTTTTGAAGGCAGGTGATATGACCCTCAAAGTTGCAAATGGAGCTAGCATGGATGCTGAGGCCGTGGGGGACTATCACCTGGAAATGTCAGATGAACATGTTTTGGTTCTACGTAATTGCTTTTTGGAACCCAATGCAACTTGTAATATCATTTCTGTATCTTTAATATCTAAAGGTTATGAATTTGCGTTTGTAATTAATGTTGTAAACATTCACCTTAATCAAGTTCTGATTGGGTCAGGTACATTAAGCAATGTTATATACGTATTAAACCAACCACAGATTTTCAATGTCCAGAATACACACAAAAGAAAGTCTCCAGAATCAAATCAGACTTTCTTATGACATTGTAGACTGGGTCACATCAATGAGAGAAGGTTGACGAAATTACATACAGAAAGATATTTGGATCCGTTCGAATATCAATCATATGCAACTTGTCAATCCTGTCTCAAAGGAAAGATGACAAAGACTCCATTCACTGGACACGGAGTAAGAGCGAGCGAGCTCTTGGAACTCGTACACAGCGACGTGTGCGGTCCAATGTCTACGCATGCACGAAGCGGTTATTCTTACTTCATTACTTTTACGGATGACTTTTCAAGGTACGGATATGTCTTCTTAATGAAACATAAATCCGAAGCCTTTGGAAAATTCCAGGAATATAAGAATAAAGTAGAAAAACAAACAGGCAAAAGTATAAAGACACTGAGATCTGATCGAGGTGGTGAATGCTTGAGTGCCGAGTTCCTGGATTACTTAAAAGAGAATGGAATTCTCTCTCAGCTTACTCCTCCATACACTCCGCAACATAACGGTGTATCGGAGAGACGGAACCGCACCCTATTGGATATGGTACGGTCCATGATGAGTAACGCTGAGTTACCGCGATCATTCTGGGGATATGCACTAGAATCAGCTGCATACCTTTTGAACCGAGTTCCAACTAAGACTGTGCCTACTACACCATATTAGATGTGGTGTGGGAAGAGACCCTATCTTAATCATATTAAGACATGGGGATGTCCAGTTTTTGTCAAAAAGCAGCATGCGGACAAATTCGAGGCACGCTCAGTACGTTGCAAGTTTGTGGGATATCCAAAGAACTCCAAGGGATATTTCTTCTATTGCGAAGAAGAACATAAGGTGTTTGTTTCTCGTCATGCCCACTTCTTGGAAACTGAGTTTTTGGAAAATCAGATAAGTGGGAACGCAATAGAACTAGAAGAAATTCCAGAACCACGAGCTATTACTGAATGCTTAGTAGAACCAGAGGGTTCGAAAGATCAGGACATTCTTGCGCCGCTCCACAGAAGTAGTAGGCAGTCTCATCCGCCCAAGAGATACTACAGTTTTCTTATAGACGGGAATAGAGAGGATTGCATCATTGATAGTGATGAGCCGACTAGCTTCCAGCAGGCCATTCAGAGCGTTGACTCGGTAAAATGGCTGGATGTAATGCGGACCGAGATGGAGTCCATGTACACCAACAAAGTATGGATGTTGGACGTTGCTCCAGATGGGGTAAAACCCGTAGGATGTAAGTGGATCTTCAAAAGGAAGATTGGTGTAGATGGACAGGTTGAGACCTATAAGGCTAAACTTGTTGTAAAGGGTTTCCGTCAAAGACCTGGCTTGGACTATGACGAAACCTTTTCTCCAGTGGCTATGCTGAAATCCATTCGGATCCTTCTTGCCATTGTTGCCTTCCACGATTATGAGATCTGGCAGATGGACGTAAAGACCGCTTTTCTAAATGGAAATTTAGAGGAGTGTGTCTATATGGACCAGCCAGAGGGTTTCATTCAGAGTGGGAGCAGGAGAAAGGTGTGCAAGTTGCTTAAATCCATCTATGGACTAAAGCAGGCATCGTGGAGTTGGAACATCTGTTTTGATGAGACGGTCAAAGAATTTGGCTTTATCAAAAATCCAGATGAACCATGCATCTATAGTAGATTTGTAGCAAGAACTGTAGTATTCCTCGTTTTATACGTGGATGACATTCTCTTGATAGGAAATGACATTCTTATGCTACAATCTGTCAAAGGGTTCTTGTCACACAGGTTCTCCATGAAAGACCAGGGTGATGCCTCTTACATTCTGGGGATCCGGATCTTTCGTGACAGATCCAAGAGGATATTAGGACTTTCACAGTCCAGGTACATCGACACCATACTGAAAAGATTCAGTATGGAAGATTCCAAGCGCGGTATGTTAGTTATATGTATGCCCTAGAGGCCATTACTATACATAGGATGTATATTGTAGTGGATGCTTGGACATATATAGGGAGGACATTCATGCTCGACATGATAGTATGCTATCTGGTTGCTCTTTACCTTAACGTGTATACTGATTGTCTCTCTGTTACATGTTGGTAAAGCCCTTAGGATGTGTACTTGACTACCTGGACTATGATGCGGATCATACTAGTGGGGACATGGTAGTCCATAAGTACATCCTTCATGGTCCTTAGTCGTGGGTATATCGAGACGGGGCATCGATATACCAGAGTAGACTAGCGTATACCTTCTCGACCCATACAGATGAGCGATGAATGATCCCATATCCATTGGTGTTTGACATCAGAGATGATATACGGGTGCTCAGTGGAGACTGGGTACACTGGACGGACTCGCCGAGAACTCCCAGATAGTATTATACCTTACGTCAGATGGCAGTTCTCTGGTGACACTGTTACAGAGTAGTCTGTTGACCCGAGATCGTCATAGAGTCTTGTGTGGTTCCCACTGTGCTTTGATTTCCATCTTACCACGTCCAAGAGGACGTGCAAAACGGTGGTTTTTGGGTACAGTCCCGAATCACATGGAGGCAATGAGCGATAGGAGGGGATTCGTCTCTCCCGGTATAAGGGGTTGATGTTGCGCTGTGTTCGATTGGCTATAACCGGAAATCCCTGGCCAGGGTTGCTGAGATTTACTGGTAAGTGTTACCAGTAGTTTCTCGAATTGTTATAGACCTCATATCGACACGACTTATCGAGCTATTGGGGTCTGACGTTTACCACCCCTAGGCGAGATATGCGACATATCAGACGATCATACCGGACTGTACGGTAGTGTTACTGGTTGGATTCACTGGAGTTTGAGCGGGCTTGCTCGTCGATCTTCTGATCGCTCAATACCCGGGTGGCCGTTACGTTTAGCAGACCGCTTGCGGCTTGTGGGTGTTTGATATGATCATCACCTGCTGCCGGCGTATTGACGAGTCTTTAGAGTCCTACACAGAGGTTTCCTGGCTCAAGCGAAACGAAATAGGAGCGCATATAAGATATGTGCAGGACCGAGAATAATGCGTGTATGTGATACCGTATTCTATTCTCGCGATGATTGTATCGAATGGTTGTATGCGATATAACCTAGTTATCGAATCAAGGATTGATTCGATAAGCCGATACATTGGATACTAGTCGGTTATGTGCGACATGACCGGATCATTGAATCAAGTGTTGATTTAATGATTTAATGTATAATTATATATTTGATATATTACTTTGCATTAACTAGTATTGGTTCACTTTAAATGGATTTTCTCACTTGATTGTATCATGTTTGATGATACATGTTTGCTAAGGTTTTTATGTAAAGATCAAACCATGGTTACATGTTAATGGTTAGGGTTTTGTTTTATTCACTTATTTATTTTTCTATTGATTTTTGGAAAATGTAAGGCATGAAAAGAAAATGGTGGCTTGATTTGTATTCTAGTTGAAGCTTCATGAAGCTTTGACCTAAGTGACCATTTTTGTCTCATGCTTGACCCTAACCATTCCCACTAACCCTAGTTTAATCTCTACACTTGACCATGGTTTACATTATGATAAGGATTCATTTTCTTTTGATTTTAAAATTAACTTATCATATTCTTTATCTTCTTCTTCTTCTTCTTCATCTTCTATCATGAAGAAAGCTTCACTTCATCAATGGTGATTGATGAAAATGAGTGAGAAATCCAATTCTAAAGTCTACCCACTTCCTATTTTTTCATCCTCTACCTCTTGCCAAGTAGTAGAGTGTGTTTCCTTCACATGTTTTCCAGACTTGGTGAAGTTGGAGCTTGATCTAGCGATGCCTCGACGTAGATCATCTTCGGCACGTCGTCGATGACCTAGCCCGCTCTTTCTCCGATGAAGCCAACGCTAGAGCCCGGGATTTGATTTGGACAGCGGAGAGGACTTCATCACGGAGCCGTGGAGGTGGAGGACCGGATCTACAAGGGTTGTATTTCCGTATTATTGTAGTTAAGTGTTAACTAGTTTGCTCTGTCGCCTAAATATCTAGCCAACGATCTTGTTAGGGTTTCTCGGCACCGTTAAAATTTGAAATTGGCATGGTTGATGCCTTGTGAGACCTCATTAGAGTGCCTAGGAACCCTACAGTGGTATTAGAGCCTAGCTAGAGCCTTAGGCGAAGCGTAGACGCAGTTTGAAGTCCGATCGATCGAAATCCCTAACTCCAAATTGCTCTCTGTCCTTTTTTGAAAATCGTGGATTTTTCAAAATTAAAAATATGCAGAAAATTAAGCAGGGTTTTGTAGGAATTACTGTAAATTTCGTGGACCTAATTCATCTAAACAACCGCGGTTCCGCGGCATGAGCATGGCTCATGCGGCGGTTCCGCGGCCGTACGGTCGAGTCTCACAGTAAAAGTTTCACAGTAATTCCTCCTAAGTTGTGCTGTATTTTCTGGGATATTTTAATATTTATTATAGAGATGAGTGTTTTGGGGTTGTTTTGGGGATTCGGTGTTTCGATCGGAGTATCAGATTTTGTCTAAGTGGCTTTCCGGATAAATTTTAGAATATGTTAAAAAGTTCGACCGGATATAAATACCCAATTTTTCCCCTGTCGGGAAATTTCCAAGTGTTGGATTTTTCCGTGGTTTAAAGACGTTCTAAGTAGTGCAAGTAACTCGATGGACCCTCTAGAAGACAACAAACCTTAACTCGATTATATGACCGTCTTGAACTGCCCTTTGAACCCTCGGGTTTGGGGCAGTACGGCGTGCCACATGTGAGGCGTTGGCTTGACCCTTCTACGGCTGGACTGTTGGTACTAAGGCACGAACTGAATGTTTTTAGACTTGTTTCATGTGTTGATCTGTATCGGGAAAACTTGGGTGTTTGAATGTTCGATCGGAAAGTTTAACATTTTCTAATTATCTGGAATCTGATACAATAATTGGAATTCACATAAGTTATGAGATAACTGAATGAATATTATAAACACAGCAGTTTAGTCTCACTTGATCGGTTGCCACGGAATTTTGATGTGATCAAAAGTCCGTCGCAATCACGTAGCGTACGCGGATACTCGCCGGGTAAACTTAATAGACAGCCTCGCCTCATAGCCCCGACCAAGTGACTGTAGGAGAACCCCGTCGCCGAAAGCATCCGTTCGGGTGCTCGCGGCAGCGGTGTTCCGCTTTGGTGCACTTCGTCGACGGTATCGGGGGTGCGGCCGTCTACTGAAGTTTGCGACGAGCATTCGATCAGAATGTCGGGAATCTTGTTGAATTGCACGACTTGATATTGAAAAGTGTTTTCGATAATGAGACTAAAATGCGGGGTTTATAATAGTTAGGCATGCGATGTCTAAGGTATTCATTTGATTAGGCATGCGATGTCTATGCAGATTGCGGATTCCAACTGTTGTAGTTTTACACTTTCTTTTCTGTGACCGTAAGTGTAATATGTGATATCGCCGTTTTCGTTGCTATATGTCAACGAAAATTGGGATGCGCATATTTACTTACGTTGATGACATGTAATGTTATGTGTTGCTGGATATGTTATATTGGATTGTCGTGTTTGAATAGCCGGGGGTTTTTATGTGAGATGAGTGTTTTTCATTTTCATTCATGTAAAAACTTGTATGTAATATTCTTTTATTGGGGTACTTCCAGGTTGCGGAAGATGTCACCTTTTGTATATTATTTACTTTTCTGCACTAGGATAGACCCAAGGAGGGGAGCACAAGTAACCGGGTTCTAGGGTCCAGTGGGAGACCAACTCGAGGAGTCGAGTCCGGGTCTCCTAACTCTAGAATTGGTAGGGTTGCTTGCCGCTCTCGTAGGGGTCTACGGGTGTGGGTTTGGCTATTCATTACGACCGTGGAATCCGTGTTTTATACTGGCTCGTATTGAAAACACAGACGTCCTAGTATATCCAATATTTCATATGATTATTCTACTGCGATATCAGTGATGTGATCATGTGATATGTTCTGTGATAGATACTGTATATAGTATATATGATATATTATATAGGCGTTACTTATGTTTTACACCCGCGCTAGCCCTGCCCCGCTCTGCCGTTAGTTACCTAACCTAACGGTGCACGAGGGGACATCGAGGCGAATGTGGATGGCATAAGTGTACGTCGTATTTATCTGTGATGTTTAGGTACTTAAATGATGGGACTTCATTAATGAGATTAATGAAATAAAAGAAACCTAAGATGTTGTAGAATCGAATTTCAAAATAAAACATGTAGCTACAGTTCTTGCTTTGCACAGCGGTATATGTGATATATCCTGCACCTTATTCGATGAGGAAAGGACCGAGATCCCTTCACCTAGAGTGACTCCTTTAGCAATAACTGGCAGATGCTACACACTCGGTTTGTCTTTTGATTGCTTTTAAGAGTTTTTGCTTTGCACAGTGATATATATGATATATCCCGCACCTCATTCGACGAGGAAAGGACCGACGATCCCTTCACCGGGAGTGACTCCTTTAGCAAAACTAGAAAAGCCTCAAAAGCACTCCATTTCAAAATTCATTCGATCCTACAACGATATCAAGTTCATTACGCAATAGGTTTTCATAAAAACCTGTCGTAGCCCTCCGTCATTTCAGATAAGTCCTGTTTAGTATTCATGCTGCGTTTGTTGACCTTGTCAAGGCGGAGTGTGCGGTAGCTAACCAGTATTTATCTGCTTATGCATATGATGCAGATTAGGTTAGGGTAGTCGTGCGGCCTTGTTGACCTTGTCAAGGGTCGTGCGGGTGGGTTTGATTCATTCAAGAAATGACGGGTTGAACTTGACTTGCGGTCTATGGTTTGTTGACCTTGTCAAGGTCATAGATCGTTCGGGGCAAAATATTATCGGGAATTTCAAGTGTTGAAATTTGCAATGAGATTGCATACCTTCTATGAGATAGTTGGATCCCGATACCCGCTGCGAGTAAGAGTTACTCCTGGGAGAGTTTTACATATTACAATTAGCCGATCAAGTAGGTGTCTAGAAAGGTGTCAACGAGGTTACGCCTCTGGGAAAATGAGGTTTACATTAATTAGGTTCGTACGAAAGCACGGGGGACCTCCCTCAAAGTACCGACACTGGCCTGGCTGAAAGATTGGCGAACTTGTAGTGTGTAATTAATCCCGGCTAGTCTTTCCTTTTTGGGTTTGAAGGAAGATTTGATAAAAAGCAGTGGGAGCCATCCTGATTAGATAAAATAATAACCAATCTATTCTTGCAAGGGCGCACGCTGAGTGTTTTCTTCTCTCTCTCCAGGTAGCGACCATATCACGCCTTAATCAAGATAATAATACGGATATTTGACCGAACCCGCTTGTTATACTGAGCTGGGGAACGTTGGTCCCGCTCCAACTTATAATTGTTATAAGACAGAGCAGGAAATTGGGGATTACCATAATTCCTGTGCCGCCCAAACGAGGAGAGTGCATGATGATGCATCATCTTCGGGTGTGTTCATTACAGAGAACTGTTTCTCAGTATCCTTTACGTCCTGGGTATGTGATACCAGATTAGGATCCCAGATATGTAATCTGTTACATAGGGCTACAGAAAGGTAGAGAACTGAGAACGGGTGATAAGTTTCATGAGGCAGAAAACGGGGCAAGTATTGCAGCCAAGTCTGTTGGTCACTGTCACCCTGTATTCCAAATACATTGATTCTGAATGAATGTTATTAGATACCGAACCTGATATACAAAATCATATCTATCTCTTTATTAGTAAAGAAATGATAAAATTTTGTATAGTTGGATAATGTTTTGAATATTTCCTATATCAAAAGTTGATCGGTTCAGGCACGTTATCTAAAAGCATTGATGTTCTAAATCAAACTACAGTTCTTAGTATACAGAACACACATAAGAGGAAGAGCTCAGACATGAACGAATCCTTCTTGAGGCATTGTAGACTAGGTCATATCAATGCGACCCGACTAGCTGAAGTTACATGAAGATGCATATTTAAATCAGTTTGAATCTACATCTTGTGAAACTTGCCAGTCATGTCACAAAGATATAATAACACCAGCTCTGTTTATTGGAAACAGAGAAAGAGTTAGTGAACTCTTGGGATGATACATGTTGATGTATGCAAGGTCCCCAGTCTACACATGCCAAGACCGGTTCTTTGTACTTCGTTACATTCTCTGATAATCTCTCAAGATTCAGACATATGTTCCTGTTGAAACACAAGTCCGAACCTTTTGAGATATTCACAGAATATAAGTTAGAAGTAGAGAACCAACACGGGTATAAGTATTATGTCCTTTGATGAGATCAAGGAGGAGAATACTTGAGCACGGAAATCCTGGATTATTCTAAAGGAGAATGAGATTCTCCCTCAGCATTACTCCTCCGTATACACCATAGCACGATAGTGTATCGGGGCGGAGCAATAACATCCTATATGATAAGGTGTGCTCTATGATGAGTACTACTGAGTTACCTATTTCCTTTTGGGAGTTATGCACTTGAGAAGCTGCATACCTATTGAATAGGGTTCAAATCAAATCAGTTGCCTTCCATTTCATATGTGATATGATAAGGGAAGAGCCCATATCTTAAGTTGGTTAAGATTTGGGGTTGTCCGGGCTATGTCTAAAAGAAAAATCCGGACAAGCTCGAGGCAAGGTCTGTAATGTAGAACTGGAAAGGTTCCAGCTATACAAACTGCAGCTGATGATTTGAAAGAACCAAAGGATTCAATAGTTACCAACGAACCTCAGCCTCTCCGCCGATCTAGTAGGGTTCCTCACCCACCTGAGAGATACTTCAGTTTCTCTATGACAGTGGGAGCGAGGATTGCATCATGAGATGATGACCCAACTAGTTTCGAGCTGGCCATCAGGAGTGGGACTCTGTAAGAATGGCTGGATGCTTAGCGATCTGAGATGGAATCCATGTCACTAACAAAGTATGGACTTTGGTTGCTATATCTGAAGGGTTAAATTCCCATCAGGAGCAAGTATATCTTGAGAAGATTACTTGGTGTAGATGGAAAATTTGAGACTTTCAAAGCTAGACTTGTTAAAGGTTTTTGTCATCAACCAGGCGTGGATAATGATGAAACCTTTTCAGTGCCTATGCTTAAGTCCCTCCAGATCCTACTTGCCACGGATACATACCATGACTACGATATCTGGCGGTTGGGTGCCATGACTGCTTTTCTAAATGATGTTTTAGAAGAGAACGTCTATAAGTACACAGCCAGAGGGCTTCGTAGACAGTGGGAGCAGCGGAAACGTGTACAAGATGCTTTATAGGATAAAGCAGGTATCGCTGAGTTGGAACATCTGTTTTGATGTGTTAGTCAAAGAGTTTGACATCATCAAAATGGTAGATGAACCTTGTATATACAAAAGAGTAGTAGGGAGTGTGGTGGCAATCCTCGTAGAGTACGTGGATGACATACTCTTGATAGGGAAGGAGTTTCCTATGCTAAGCTCGATCAATCTCTGTCTATCACAATGATTCTCCATAAAGGATCAAAGTGATACCTCCTAAATCCTAGGTTTTGGATCTATGAGATAGATCTAATTGGATATTAGGATACTCACTAGTTGTAGTGAGATGGTATCAGTTGATCCTGGGGAGAATCACTGGAAAGGTTCCAGAGTGATAAAGACGACTGAATGTCAGTCGCAGGCATTGTCTTTACCCTCAGTAAAGGGACGGTATGTTGGAAGAGTTCCAAGCTAGATACCGTGGCATACTAGACGATAAAGGCAGGATACATCACTACTAAAGATGCTACCAAAGAGGCAGTCTGGGTGTATATTTGTTCATGAGATGAACTTAGTTCCTTCCATTGTGTGACAATGGAGTTGTGGCTTATGCCAAGGAACGCCGGTTCCATCAGTGATCCAGACATATTCTAAGGCAGTGTCACCTGATCATGGAGATGGTTGATCTCCAAGGAGATTGAGGTTAGGAGAGTAGACTCAGAGGACAACACAGCGGATCCACTCACAAAGGCCTGTTCCCAGAGAGAGATTTTTATGGGATGGTTGAGTATGAGATACTACAACCACTGCTATCAGATGGCCCTAATGCAAGTGGGAGATTGTTAGTTATATGTATGCCCTAGAGGCCATTACTATACATAGGATGTATATTGTAGTGGATGCTTGGACATATATAGGGAGGACTTTCTTGCTCGACATGATAGTATGCTATCTGGTTGCTCTTTACCTTAACGTGTACACTGATTGTCTCTCTGTTACATGTTGGTAAAGCCCTTAGGATGTGTACTTGACTACCTGGACTATGATGCGGATCATACTAGTGGGGACATGGTAGTCCATAAGTACATCCTTCATGGTCCCTAGTCATGGGTATATCGAGACGGGGCATCGATATACCAGAGTAGACTAGCGTATGCCTTCTCGACCCATACAGATGAGCGATGGATGATCCCATATCCATTGGTGTTTGACATCAGAGATGATATACGGGTGCTCAGTGGAGACTGGGTACACTGGACGGACTCGCCGAGAACTCCCAGATGGTATTATACCTTATGTCAGATGGCAGTTCTCTGGTGACACTGGTACAGAGTAGTCTGTTGACCCGAGATCGTCATAGAGTCTTGTGTGGTTCCCACTGTGCTTTGATTTCCATCTTACCACGTCCAAGAGGGCGTGCAAAACGGTGGTTTTTGGGTACAGTCCCGAATCACATGGAGGCAATGAGCGATAGGAGGGGATTCGTCTCTCCCAGTATAAGGGGTTGATGTTGCGCTGTGTTCGATTGGCTATAACCGGAAATCCCTGGCCAGGGTTGCTGAGATTTACTGGTAAGTGTTACCAGTAGTTTCTCGAATTGTTATAGACCTCATATCGACACGACTTATCGAGCTATTGGGGTCTGACGTTTACCACCCCTAGGCGAGATATGCGACATATCAGACGATCATACCGGACTGTACGGTAGTGTTACTGGTTGGATTCACTGGAGTGTGAGCGGGCTTGCTCATCGATCTTCTGATCGCTCAATACCCGGGTGGCCGTTACGTTTAGCAGACCGCTTACGGCTTGTGGGTGTTTGATATGATCATCACCTGCTGCCGGCGTATTGACGAGTCTTTAGAGTCCTACACAGAGGTTTCCTGGCTCAAGCGAAATGAAATAGGAGCGCATATGAGATATGTACGGGACCGAGAATAATGCGTGTATGTGATACCATATTCTATTCTCGCGATGATTGTATCGAATGGTTGTATGCGATATAACCTAGTTATCGAATCAAGGATTGATTCGATAAGCCGATATATTGGATACTAGTCGGTTATGTGCGACATGACCGGATCATTGAATCAAGTGTTGATTTAATGATTTAATGTATAATTATATATTTGATATATTACTTTGCATTAACTAGTATTGGTTCACTTTAAATGGATTTTCTCACTTGATTGTATCATGTTTGATGATACATGTTTGCTAAGGTTTTTGTGTAAAGATCAAACCATGGTTACATGTTAATGGTTAGGGTTTTGTTTTATTCACTTATTTATTTTTCTATTGATTTTTGGAAAATGTAAGGCATGAAAAGAAAATGGTGGCTTGATTTGTATTCTAGTTGAAGCTTCATGAAGCTTTGACCTTAGTGACCATTTTTGTGTCATGCTTGACCCTAACCATTCCCACTAACCCTAGTTTAATCTCTACACTTGGCCATGGTTTACATTATGATAAGGATTCATTTTCTTTTGATTTTAAAATTAACTTATCATATTCATTATCTTCTTCTTCTTCTTCATCTTCTATCATGAAGAAAGCTTCACTTCATCAATGGTGATTGATGAAAATGAGTGAGAAATCCAATTCTAAATTCTTCCCACTTCCTATTTCTTCATCCTCTACCTCTTGCCAAGTAAAAGAGTGTGTTTCCTTCACAAGTTTTCCAGACTTGCTGAAGTTGGAGGTTGATCTAGCGATGCCTCGACGTAGATCATCTTCGGCACGTCGTCAATGACCTAGCCCGCTCTTTCTCCGATGAAGCCGACGCTAGAGCTCGGGATTTGATTTGGACAGCGGAGAGGACTTCATCACGGAGCCGTGGAGGTGGAGGACCGGATCTACAAAGGTTGTATTTCCGTATTATTGTAGTTAAGTGTTAACTAGTTTGCTTTGTCGCCTAAATATCTAGCCAACGATCTTGTTAGGGTTTCTCGGCACCGTTAAAATTTGAAATTGGCATGGTTGATACCTTGTGAGACCTCATTAGAGTGCCCAGGAACCCTACACGGTAATCTACCGGCTTGTCACGGGATCACCTTCTCCAAAGAGATGTCTCCCAAGACTGATTTGGAAAGGGATCGCATGTCTATTATACCATACGCTTCTTCGGTAGGCTCTATAATGTATGCGATGTTGTGTACCAGACCGGATGTAGCTTATGCACTGAGTGTGGTAAGCCGGTATCAGTCAAACCCTGGGGAGAAACATTGGATAGCGGTAAAGAACATTCTCAAGTACCTGAGAAGGACTAAGGAGATGTTCTTGGTGTATGGCGGAAATGACCTCCATATCGATGCCTTTGCTGATTCCATCTTCCAGAGTGACAAGGATGATTCCAAGTCCATGTCGAGTTATGTCTTTACCCTCTATGGAGGGGAGGTGTGTTAGAAGAGTTCCAAACAGGAAACCATTGCTGACTCGACAATGGAAGCGGAATATATCACTACTGCAGATGCCACAAAAGAAGCCGTCTGGATAAGGAAGTTCCTAACAGAACTTCAGGTGGTTCCGTCCATTGTTTATCCAATACCTCTGTATTGCGACAACAACGGGGCTATAGCTTTAGCGAAGGAACCCAGGTCCCATCAGAAGTCCAGGAACATCTTGAGGCGGTATCACCTGATCAGGGAAATCGTAGGTCGCCAGGAGATCGAGGTTCAGAGAGTTGCTACGGAAGATAACACTGCTGATCCATTCACGAAGGCCTTACCCCAGACTCAGTTCGAGCGGCTGATCGAGATGATAGGTCTTCGATACGCCAGTACATGGCCTTAGTGCAAGTGGAAGATTGTTAGTGTATATGCCCTAGAGGCCATTACTGTATCTTACTAGTTTGTATATTACTTGATGGAAGCTTGGGATATTCACCTTGTATTGACAATCTTGCTCAAAATAGTAGTATGCTACTTGGTTTGTTTCTGCTTTAATGTGTGCATGCGTTTCTTTTAGCATATCTCCTTTACACATTAGTGGAGCCCTTAGGATCTTTGCTTGATTACCAGCGTTGTGATGGCAGTCACACTCGTGGGGGCTGGGTAATCCACAAGCACATCCTTATGCAGGTCCCTAGTCGTAGGACTCTCGAGACAGGGCATCGATACTCCGGAGTAGACTAGCGTATGCGCTTCTCATCCCAGCTTGGGAGACGGTCTGTCCTACAGTCGTCTGTACGTCGTACTTAAGATAGTATGCGGGTGCTCGTTAGGTTACGAGTACACTGGACAGGACTCGTCGGGAACTTTTGGTTGGTATTATACCTATCGTCAGTTATCAGTTCTCAGGTGACATGAGTACAGCTTAGTCCGTTGACTTGACACTGTCACTTCGCCTCGAGTGTGTTCCCACTGTTCTTTGATTACTACCCTACCACGGCTCAAAGGAGTCGTGCAAACAGGTAGTTTTTGGGTGCAGTCCCGAAGCACTCGGAGGCAGTGACGGTTAGACATGATTCGTCTCTCCCGGTATTGGGGGTTGATATCGCGCTGTGTCTAGGAGATGTAGGGTTCCTAGGAACTCTTGTAAGGGTTCAAAAGGCACCAAACATGCCCGAATAAAATTTTAGACGTGCCGAACAACCCAAAGTCGGGATCTTTGCTAGATTATTCGGGTTTAACATGCAAGTAAACATCTTTACCACTAAGTGTGAGGGATTACAACCTTTGTAGTCCGCTCCTTCGCTTCATAAGCTCCGAGTAGAAGTCCCTTTGCCGCGATCCACGATCTCCCGGACTCAAGAGAGGCTCCACGACTCGAACGATCCATGTTAGCTTGTAGTATTCCTTTTCTCCGATGATCTACGTCGAAGTTGCAATAACTCAAGCTCTCTCACTCTAAAGAGGTGAACACCCTAATCTAATGGGCTAGATTAGATGAGGATGATGGAGTAGTATTTATGCTATCTTTTTATATCAAAATCTCACATGAAATCATCACAAAAGGAAAATCAAGTAAGCTTTCTGAAAGCTCAAGAGAGAAGAAGATGAAGAATAATATTATATTCCTTTTGTGATGAATAATGAAAATGAGTATATGAATAATAATGCAACCATGGTTAATGATGACAAGGATAACCCTTGTAGAGAGTTAACTAAGGCTAGGGTTTGGTTGGGTTAAGAAATGAGTCATAAGAAAATATCTATCATAATATCTTTTTCATGACAAAAGAAGAACTTCTAGAAGGTGCAAGAAGAAACTAACCCTAATCAAACCCTAATCTCTTTTTATCATCACTAAACATGTTTCATTATTAATCATATCATGTTACTATAATATATATCACATATATATTATATATTTGTAACAAAAAGAAAATAATACAATTAATATATATCGCATATATATCAATGTATTATTAGGTGAGAAAATGAAATAATAAAGCAAGCCAATATTAGATAATATAATACAATATATCATATATATTATTATACATTAAATCATCGAATCAACACTTGATCCGACAATCCGGCTATAACCGACTAATATATCATGTACCGATTCATCGAATCAACACTTGATCCGATGATCCGGTTCATATCTAAATATCGCGAGAATATAATACGGTATCTCATATCGCATTATCCTTGGTCCTGCACATATCATATATGTACCTCTACTCCGTTTTGCCTGAGCCAAGAAACCACTGTGTAGGACTCTAAAGAATCGTCAATACGCCGGTAGCAGGTGATGATCATATCAAACACCCACAAGCTGCAAGCGGTTAGCTAAACGTAACAGCCACCCAGGTATTGAGCAATCAGAAGATCAACAATCTAGCCTGTACGTTCTCCTGTGAATCCGATCAGTAACACTCCCGTACAGTCCGGTCTGTTCGTCTGATATGTCGCATATCAAGTCTAGGGGTGGTATACGTCAGACCCCAGTAACCGATAAGTCGTGTCGATGTGAGGCTCATAACGGGTTGAGAAACTACTGGTAACACTTACCAGTAAATCTCTATATCAGCCCTGGCCAGGGACTTCCAGTTATAGCCAATCGAACACAGCACAACATCAACTCCCTATATCGGGAGAGACGAATCCCCTCCTATCGCTCATTGCCTCCATGTGATTCGGGACTGTACCCAAAAGCCACCGTTTTCCACGCCCTCTTGGACGTGGTAAGGTGGAAATCAAAGCACAGTAGGAATCACACAAGACTCTATGAAGATCTCGGGTCTACAGACTACCCTGTACCAGTGTCACCGGAGAACTGCCATCTGACGAGTGGTATATCACCATCTGGGAGTTCTCGGCGAGTCCGTCCAGTGTACCCAGTCTCCACTGAGCACCCGTACACCATCTCTGATGTCAAACATCGATGGATATGGGATCATCCATCGCCCATCATATGGGTCAAGATGCGTATACGCTAGTCTACTCTGGTGTATCGATGCCCTGTCTCGATATACCCTCGACTAGGAACAGTTATAGGATGTACTCATCGACTACCATGGCCCCACTAGTATGATCTCATCATAGTCCCAGTAGTCGAGTACAGATCCTAAGGGCTTTATCAACATGTGAGAGTAAGACAGTAAACCAGTACAAGTCAATATGTTAAGATAAAGTGAAACCAAATAGCATACTATCATGACGAGCAAGAAAGTCCTCTCTATATATATCCAAGCATCCATTATAATATACATCATATGTACAACAATGGCCTCTACGGCTTATACATAACTAACAATCTCCCACTTGCACTAAGGCCAGCTGCTGTAGTATCTCATACCTAGCATCCCGAATAATCTCTCAAACTGTATCTGGGGAATGGCCTTCGTGAATGGATCCGCAGTGTTGTCCTTCGTATCTACTCTCCTGACCTCGATCTCCCGGCGATCAACTATCTCCCTGATCAGGTGATACTGCCTCAGAATATGTCTGGACTTTTGATGGGACCGGGGTTCCTTGGCCAACGCCACTGCTCCATTGTTATCGCAATACAGAGGTATTGGATGTTCAATGGATGGAACCACACCAAGTTCACTAATGAACTTCTTTATCCAGACAGCCTCTTTGGCAGCATCGTTGGCAGCGATGTATTCAGCCTCCATCGTCGAGTCTGCAACGGTATCCTATTTGGAACTCTTCCAACATACCGCCCCTCCATTGAGGGTAAAGACAAATCTCGAGTGGGACTTAAAGTCGTCCTTATCACTTTGGAAGCTCGAATCGGTAAAGGACTCTACCTGGAGTTCTCCGTTACCATACATTAAGAACTTCTCCTTAGTCCTTCGTAAGTACTTGAGAATGTTCTTTACAGCTATCCAGTGATTCTCTCCAGGATCTGCTTGATACCGACTCACTACACTTAGTGAGTATGCTACATCGGGTCTGGTACATAGCATCGCATACATGATAGAGCCTACTGCCGAAGTATAGGGTATCCCTTGCATGCGAGCTCTCTCCAAATCAGTCTTGGGAGACATCTCTTTGTAGAGAGTGAGTCCAGAGATCGTGGGTTGGTTCCCACGCTTGGATTCTTCCATACTAAACATCTTTAGTATGGTGTCAATGTATCTGGATTGGGACAATCCCAGTATCCATTTAGATCTATCTCTATAGATCATGATTCCCAATATGCAGGAGGCATCACCTAGATCTTTCATTGAGAATCTTTGTGATAAGAAGAGCTTGACTGATTACAGCATAGGAATATCATTTCCTATCAAGAGTATGTCATCCACGTACAACACGAGGAAGAAAACCTTACCCTCTGCTACCTTCTTATAGATACAAGGTTCATATATATTTTTGATGAAGTCAAACTCTTTGACTACAACATCAAAACAGATGTTCCAACTCTGCGATACTTGCTTCAACCCATAAATGGATTTAAGCAGCTTGCACACCTTTCCGCTGCTCCCTCTATCTACGAAGCCCTCTGGCTGAGTCATGTACACACACTCTTCTAAATCACCGTTTAGAAAGGCGGTCTTAACATCCATTTGCCAGATTTCATAGTCATGGTTTGCAGCAATGGCAAGTAAGATCCGGATGGACTTAAGCATAGCTACTGGAGAAAAGGTTTCATCATAGTCCACACCTGGTCGTTGACGAAAACCCTTTGCAACAAGTCTAGCTTTGAAAGTCTCAACTTTTCCATCTACACCAAATTTCTTTTTAAAGATCTACTTGCTCTCAATGGGTTTTACCCCTTTAGGAGCATTTTCCAAAGTCCATACTTTGTTGGTGTACATGGATTCCATCTCAGATCGCATTGCATCCAGCCATTTCACAGAGTCACCACTCGTGATGGCATGCTCGAAACTAGTCGGGTCATCATCATCCATGATGCAATCCTCGCTTCCACCATCAATGAGAAAACCGTAGTATCTCTCAGGTGGATGAGAAACCCTGCTAGATCGGCGGAGAGGCTGGGGTTCGTCAGGTACTACTGAATCCTCTGGTTCTACCAAGTCTTCTGTTATAGTTTGTGTCGCTGGAACCTCTTCCAGTTCTACCTCCTCGCCACAAATTTCTTTTGCAAGAAATTCCTTTTCTAAAAAGGTGGCATGTCGAGAAACAAACACCTTTTGTTCCTCAGTGTGGTAGAAGATATACCCTTGTGAGTTCTTGGGATATCTTACAAACTTACATAGGACAGATCTTGCCTCGAGTTTGTCTGGATTTAGCCTTTTGACATAGGCCGGACAACCCCATATCTTAACATACTTAAGAGATGGTCTCTTCCCTTTCCATATCTCATATGGAGTGGTAGGCACTGATTTGGTAGGAACCATATTCAATAGGTGTATGGCTGTCTCAAGCGCATACCCCCAAAAGGAAATAGGTAACTCAGCTTCGCTCATCATAGAGCGCACCATAACTAATAGGGTACGATTCCTCCGTTCCGATACACCGTTGTGCTGTGGTGTATAAGGAGGAGTAAGCTGAGAGAGAATCCCATTCTCTTTTAGATAATCTAGGAACTCAATACTTAAGTATTCACCTCCTCGATCAGATCGAAGAATCTTAATACTTTTGCCTGTTTGGTTCTCTACTTCGTATTTATATTCTCTGAATTTCTCAAAAGCTTCAGACTTGTGTTTCATCAGGAACACATGTCCGTATCTAAAGAGATCGTCAGTGAATGTAATGAAGTAGGAAGAACCGTTCCTGGCATGCATAGACATGGGACTGCATACATCACTATATACCAGTCCTAAGAGTTCGGTAACTCTTTCTCCGTGTCCAATAAACGGAGCTTTGGTCCTTTTACCTTTGAGACATGAATGGCAAGTATCATAAGACGATAATTCGAACGGGTTCAAATATCCATCCTTATGTAACTTAGCCAGTCGTGTCGCATTGATATGACCAAGTCTACAATGCCACAAGAAGGATTCGTTCATTTTTGAACTTTTCCTCTTGTGTGTGTTTTGTATATTGAGGACTGTATTTTGATTGAGAATGAATATGCCATTATGTAATGAGTCTGATGCAATCAACTTTTGATCTAGGAATATGTTCATAACATTATCCTTTACTACAAAATTATATCCTTCTTTACTTAATAAAGAAACTGATATAATGTTGCACATCATGTTCGGTATATAATAGCACTCATTTAGAATCAGTGTATTACGACTTGGCAATACTAGGTGATATTCGCCAACTGCTTTGGCTGCAATACTTGCATCGTTCCCTACTTGAACGGAATGATCACCTTTTCCCAGTTCTCTACCTTTACGTAGCCCATGTAACAATTTACATATATAGGATCCTGATCCGGTATCTAATACCCAGGACGTAGGGTGAACTGAGAAACAGTTCTCAATAACTAACACACCTGAAGAAGATGCATCAACATGCATGTTCTTTTGGGCGGCGTGAGAATCCAGATATTCTCCTGTTTCCTGTTCAGTCTTATAACTCTTATAAGAAAGAACGGGTCCAACGTTCCCCTGCTCAGTATAATAAGCGGGTTAAGTCAATACATCCATATTATTATCTTGATTATGGCCTGACATGGTCGCTACCTGGAGAGAGAGAGAAGAAAAACACTTTAGCGTATGCTCTTGCAAGATTAGATTGATTATTATCTTATCCAATTAGGATGTCTCCCACTGTTTTTATCAGATCTACCTTCAAACCCTAAAAGGTAAGATTAGTCGGGATTAATTACACCCTACAATTTCGTCAATCTTTCAGCCAGATCAGTGTTGGTACTTGAGGGAGGTTCCCCGTGCTTTCGCACGGACCTAATTAAAGTAAACCTCATTTTTCCAGAGGCGTCACCCCGTTAACACTTTTCTAGACACCTACTTGATCGGCTAATTGTCCTGTGTAAAACTCTCCCAGGAGTAACTCTTACTCGCAGTGGGCATCGGAATCCAACCATCTCATAGGAGGTATGCAATCTCATTGCAAATTTCAACGCTTAAAATTCCCGATAATGCTTTTACCCCTGACGTGCTATGACCTTGACGAATGCTAACAAATCACAGTCCGCTAGTCAAGTTCAACCCGAACATTTCTTGATTAAATTAAACCCAGCCGTACGTCCCTTGATGAAAGCCAACAAAACCGCACGACTACCCTAACCCAATCTCATCATATGTTGCAGATAAGCAATAGTTAGCTACCGCACACTACGCCTTGACGAAAGCCAACAAACGCAGCACGAATGCTAAGTATTACCCATCTGAAATGTCGGAGGGCTACGCAGGTTTTTCAGAAAACCATGGGCGTAATGAACTTGATATCGTCGTAGAATCAAGTGAATTTTGCAAAGGAGTGTTTTTGAGGCTTTTCCAGTTTCGCTATAGAGGTCACTCCCGGTGAAGGGATCTCGGCTCTTTCCCCATCGAATAAGGTGCAGGGTATATCATATATACCGCTGTGCAAAGCAAGACTATAGAAGCTGTCAAAAACTAAACCGCGAGTTTGTAGCATCTGCCAGTTTTGCTAAAAAGGTCACTCCCGGTGAAGGGATCTCAGCTCTTTCCTCATCGAATAAGGTGCAGGGTATATCATATATACCGATATGCAAAGCAAAACTGTAGCTACCATTTTTATAAAGTTTTGATTCTACAACATCTTTTAGGTTTCTTTTCTTTTTTTATTAATCTCATTAATAAAATCCCATCAGCTTATGCTTCCTAAGTATCACAGAAGAAACGAAAGCAGTAATATTTATATATCAGCATATATATATAGTATAAGCATTCGTCTCAGGCAGTAATATGATCTCATCACAGAACATTGCAGCAGAAGAACATATATGAAATATTGGATATACTAGAACGTTCGTGTTTTCAATACGAGCCTGTATAAAACACGGATTCCACGGTCGCGATGAATAGCCAAACCCACATCCCTAGACCCCTATGAGAGCGGCAAGTAACACTACCAATTCTAAGGTTAGGAGACTCGGTCTCGACTCCTCGAGATGGCCTCCCACTGGACCCTAGAACCCGGTTACTTATGCTCCCCTCCTTGGGCCTACCTAATGCGGAAAAGTAAATAATATACAATGGTGACATCAACCTCATCCCGGAAGTGACCCAATAAAAGAATATTATATACAAATGAATTTTACATGAATGAAAATAAAAACCCTCATCTCACATGAAACCCCCGGCTATTCAGAACACGACGATCCAATATAACATATCACAGCAACACATAATATCACATATCATCAACGTAAGTAAGTATGCATACACCGATCGTCGTTGTCGTATAGCAACAAAAACCGGCAATAGAACTACATACTACACTTACGGTCACAGAAAAGAAATTGTAAAACTACAATATTTGGAATCCACAATCACTTTAGACATCGTAAATCTGAAATATCACATACTTCGCATTTCATGCCTAACTCTATGAATTCCACATATTGTATCACATTCCAGATAAAAAGACAGCATTAAACTTTCCGAACAGATAATCAAATACCCTAAATTTCCTAAATAGCTCAACACTTGAGCGGAGTTCAAATAATCCCAGAAATTGTCACAGTACCGATGATCCAGCCGTAGAAGGGTCAAGCCAACGCCTCACATGTGGAACGCCGTACTGCCCCAAACCCTAAGATTTAGAGGCAGTTCAAGACGGTCACATAATCGAGTTAAGGTTTGTGTTCTTCTAGAGGGTCCATCGCATTACTTGTACGTTTTTCCGAAAGATTTAAACCCGATAAAAATTCAACACTTGAAAGTTTTTCGTGCCGGGAAAATGTGAGTTAATGATATCCGTTTGAACATTTTAACAGTTTCTAAATATCTGGAAAAAAAACGAATTTAGATTTTCCGATCGAATCAACGATTACAAAATTAACCCCAGAATACTCAACATTTGAGTCAGATTAAAAGTACCCAGAAAAATACAAAATCACCTACGGATTTAACCATGGGAAAACGAGTCAATGATTTGACTGTACGGCCGCGAATCCGCGGCAGGAGCAAGGTATTGTTAGGGTTTATAAGGCATCAAACATGCCCGAATAAAATTTTAGACGTGCCAAACAACCCAAAGCCGGGATCTTTGCTAGATTATTAGGGTTTAACATGCAAGTAAACATCTTTACCACTAAGTGTGAGGGATTACAAACTTTGTAGTCCGCTCCTTCGCTTCATAAGCTCCGAGTAGAAGTCCCTTTGCTGCAATCCACGATCTCCCAGACTCAAGAGAGGCTCCACGACTCGAACGATCCATGCTAGCTTGTAGTATTCCTTTTGTTCGATGATCTACGTCGAAGTTGCAATAACTCAAGCTCTCTCACTCTAAAGAGGTGAACACCCTAATCTAATGGGCTAGATTAGATGAGGATGATGGAGTAGTATTTATGCTATCTTTTTATATCAAAATCTCACATGAAATTATCAGAAAAGGAAAATCAAGTAAGCTTTCTGAAAGCTCAAGAGAGAAGAAGATGAAGAATAATATTATATTCCTTTTGTGATGAATAATGAAAATGAGTATATGAATAATAATGAAACCATGGTTAATGATGACAAGGATAACCCTTGTAGACAGTTAACTAAGGCTAGGGTTTGGTTGGGTTAAGAAATGAGTCATAAGAACATATCTATCATAATATCTTCTTCATGACAAAAGAAGAACTTCTAGAAGGTGCAAGAAGAAACTAACCCTAATCAAACCCTAATCTCTTTTTATCATCACTAAACATGTTTCATTATTAATCATATCATGTTAATATAATATATATCACATGTATATTATATATTTGTAAAAAAAAGAAAATAATACAATTAATATATATCGCATATATATCAATGTATTATCCTGTGAGAAAATGAAATAATAAAGCGAGCCAATATTAGATAATGTAATACAATATATCATATATATATTATTATACATTAAATCATCGAATCAGCACTTGATCCGACAATCCGGCTATATCGAATATAACCGACTAATATATCATGTACCGATTCATCGAATCAACACTTGATCCGATGATCCGGTTCATATCTAAATATCGCGAGAATATAATACGGTATCTCATATCACATTATCCTCGGTCCTGCACATATCACATATGTGCCTCTACTCCGTTTTGCCTGAGCCAAGAAACCTCTGTATAGGACTCTAAAGAATCGTCAATACGCCGGTAGTAGGTGATGATCATATCAAACACCCACAAGCTGCAAAATATCAGCTAAACATAACAGCCACCCAGGTATTGAGCGATCAGAAGATCAACAAGCTAGCCTGTACGTTCTCCTGTGAATCCGATCAGTAACACTCCCGTACTGTCCAGTCTGTTCGTTTGATATGTCGCATATCAAGTCTAGGGGTGGTATACGTTAGACCCCAGTAACCGATAAGTCGTGTCGATGTGAGGCTCATAACGGGTCGAGAAACTACTGGTAACACTTACAAGTAAATCTCTATATCAGCCCTGGCCAGGGACTTCCAGTTATAGCCAATCGAACACAGCACAACATCAACTCCCTATACCGGGAGAGACGAATCCCCTACTATCGCTCATTTCCTCCATGTGATTCGGGACTGTACCCAAAAGCCACCATTTTGCACGCCCTCTAGGAAGTGGTAAGGTGGAAATCAAAGCACAGTTGGAATCACACAAGACTCTATGACGATCTCAGGTCTACAGACTACCATGTGCCAGTGTCACCGGAGAACTGCCATCTGACGAGTGGTATATCACCATCTGGGAGTTCTCGGCGAGTCCGTCCAGTGTACCCAGTCTCCACTAAGCACCCGTACACCATCTCTGATGTCAAACATCGATGGATATGGGATCATCCATCGCCCATCATATGGGTCAAGATGCGTATACGCTAGTCTACTCTGGTGTATCGATGCCCTGTCTCGATATACCCTCGACCAGGAACAGTTATAGGATGTACTCATCGACTACCATAGGCCCACTAGTATGATCTCATCATAGTCCCAGTAGTCGAGTACAGATCCTAAGGGCTTTATCAACATGTGAGAGTAAGACAGTAAACCATTACAAGTCAACATGTTAAGATAAAGTGAGACCAAATAGCATACTATCTGGACGACCAAGAAAGTCTTCTCTATATATATCTAAGCATCCATTATAATATACATCATATGTACAACAATGGCCTCTAGGGAATATACATAACTAACAGGAGAGCCATTACACAAAGTCACTGGCCGGGGCAAGCGAGATAGACTGGTAGGTTTCCAGTGTTATCTCAGGGTGTTCTGGGCTACACTCCTACATGACTTGTACCGCTATTAGGGGACTGACGTTTACCGCCTCCTAGGCCCGCCATGCGATACTCTTAGACGAACAGACCGGACTGTATGGAGACTGTCACATTCAGGCTCAGTAGGAGTTCAGATGGGTTTACCGCGTCAGTCTTCTTATCGGCATCTACCTGGGGACCGTTACGTACAGCTAGTGCCGCTTGCGGTCTATGGTTAAACCCACTGCCAGCGTAGTGTCGAGTCTTTAGAGTCCCACACAGAGGGTTATTCGCCTTTAGGAAAAATGAGTAGAGGTCGCATGATTTTGCGGCGGGGTTCGTTCACATCCGCACACTTATGCACGTTTGGTGTCCGGACAGCTTATACAAGCGGGCTTTGGTTTAAGCCAGATCCTAGTATATGTTTTGGGATTGGTTTTATCTCTTAGTATTCGTGTTCCTCGGAACACGGATACGGGTGTGTATGCACAGTTGACTGAGGCAGAGGCAGAGGACTTTCATTAGGGTTGATGACCATTGTCTTTTTCTTAACCCTAATGTTTATGTGTGAAATATGATTATTAATATTAGTTAATTATAATTGTGTATGGTTAGGGTTGTTGACCATTTGACTATGCTTGACTTGTTAACCTAGGTTGACAAGTTGACCATCATCATTTCATATGAAAGATGCTCTTTAATCCTTGCAAAAGTATTTAATGTGAAATGATAATGGTCATTTCATGATTAACCATCACAATTATCTTTAGCTAATTATTTATTTATCATAATTCATATATATGTGAGAAGGTTGGCATTATTCTTCTCATTCTATCATTCTCATTCTCTCTCATCCTCTTCCTCTCTCTCAAAGCTCTCCCCTCTCATGAGTTGAGAATCGTTGAGCTTGAGATAAATCCCTTAAAATTACTCTCTACTCTTTCTAAGGTTTTAGGTTTAGCACACCAAGCACCTTAGTTACTTCTAGTTTGAGCTTGGAGCCAAAGGTAGAGGCCCTCGGGTGGATCTTTCTTCGGCAAGAGAAGGCGAAGAGGAGAACCCGTTCATCACACTCCAAGGAGTAAGAAGAGAAGGACTTCAAGACTTAGGTATAACCCCTTAACCGAGTAGCTAACACTTTTTAGCTTTGTAGTTAGTTTATGTTTAGCAAAGATCCCTCCTTTTGTGTAGTCCATGTTGCCTAGTGTTGTAAAAATCGAACATTTCATAACGTTTCCGCCTCCCCGCAAGCACCGGGGTGGGCAACGTGGACTTACAGTAGTAACTCTCTGGACCTCGATCTCCCGACGATCAACGATCTCCCTGATCAGGTGATACCGCCTTAAGATGTGTCTGGACTTCTGATGGGACCTTGGTTCCTTCGCTAAAGCTATAGCTCCATTGTTGTCGCAATACAGAGGTATTAGATCAACAATGGTAGGAACCACCTGAAATTCTGTTAGGAACTTCTTCATCCAGACCGCTTCTTTTGCGGCATCGCAAGCAGCAATATACTCCGCTTCCATCGTCGAGTCAGCAACGGTGTCCTGCTTGGAACTCTTCCAGCACACCGCCCCTCCATGTAGGGTAAAGACATAACCTGACATGGACTTGGAATCATCCTTATCACTCTGGAAGCCGGAATCAGCAAAGGCCTCCATCTTGAGGTCTTTTCTGCCGTAAACCAAGAACATCTCCTTAGTCCTCCTCAGGTACTTGAGAATGTTCTTTACTGCTATCCAGTTCTTCTCCCCTGGGTCTGACTGATACCGGCTTACCACGCTCAGTGCGTAAGCTACATCTGGTCTGGTGCACAAAATCGCATACATTATAAAGCCTACCGCAGAAGCGTAGAGTATAATAGACATGCGTTCCCTTTCCAAATCAGTCTTGGGAGACATCTCTTTGGATAGGGTGATTCCGTGACAAGCCGGTAGATTACCGCGCTTAGAATCTTCCATACTGAATCTTTTCAGTATAGTGTTGATATACCTGGACTGCGAAAGTCCCAACATCCTCTTGGATCTATCACGATAGATCCGGATCCCCATAATGTAAGAGGCATCACCCAGGTCTTTCATGGAGAACCTGTGTGATAAGAATCCTGTGACAGATTGTAGCATAGGAATGCCATTTCCTATCAATAGAATGTCATCCACGTACAAGACGAGGAATACGACAGTTCGTACTACAACTTTACTATATATACATGGTTCATCTGGACTTTTGATAAAGTCATATTCTTTGACCGTTTCATCAAAACAGATGTTCCAACTCCGCGATGCCTGCTTCAGTCCATAAATGGACTTAAGCAACATGCATACTTTCCCGCTGCTCCCACTCTGATTGAAACCTTTTGGCTGATCCATATAGACGCACTCTTCTAAATTGCCATTCAGAAAAGCCGTCTTTACATCCATCTGCCAGATTTCATAATCATGGAAGGCAGCAATAGCAAGAAGGACCCGAATGGATTTGAGCATAGCCACTGGAGAAAAAGTTTCGTCATATTCCAAACGAGGTCTTTGACGAAAACCCTTTGCAACAAGTCTATCCTTATAGGTTTCCACCTGTCCATCTACACCAATCTTTTTCTTGAAGATCCATTTGCATCCTATGGGTTTTACCCCATCTGGAGAAAAGTCCAAAGTCCATACTTTGTTGGTGCACATGGACTCCATTTCGGTCCGCATTGCATCTAGCCATCGTACCGAGTCCCCGCTCTGGATGGCCTGCTGGAAGCTAGTAGGTTCATCATCATCTATGATGCAATCCTCTCTATCCCCATCTATGAGAAAACCGTAGTATCTCTCAGGCGGATGAGACGGCCTACTACTCCTGCCGAGGGGTGCGAGAATGTCCTGTTCTTCTTGAACTACTGGTTCTACCAAACTTTCAGTAGTAGTTTGTGGTTCTGGAATTTCTTCCAGTTCTATTTCTCTCCCACTTATTTCCTTTTCTAAAAACCGTTGTTCTAGAAAATGGGCATTACGAGAAACAAAAACCTTTTGTTCCTCTGCGTAATAGAAATAATATCCCTTGGAGTTCTTTGGATATCCCACAAACTTACACTGTACTGATCGTGCCTCGAGCTTGTCCGCATGCTGCTTTTTAACAAAAGTTGGACATCCCCATATCATCATATGCTGAAGATGGGGTTTCTTCCCACTCCACATCTGATATGGGGTGGTAGGCACAGTCTTGGTATAAGCCCTGTTCAGAAGATATGCTGCTGATTCTAGCGCATAACCCCAGAAAGATCGCGGTAACTCAGCATTACTCATCATGGAACGTACCATATCCAATAGGGTTCGATTCCGTCTCTCCGATACACCGTTATGCTGTGGAGTGTATGGAGGAGTAAGCTGAGAGAGAATTCCTTTCTCTTTTAGGTAACCTAGGATCTCGGCACTTAAGTATCACCACCTCGATCAGATCTTAGTGTCTTGATACTTTTGCCGGTTTGGTTTTCTACTTCATTCTTGTACTCTTGGAATTTCTCAAAAACCTTGGATTTATGTTTCATCAGATAAATGAATCCGTACCTTGAGTAATCATCTCTAAAAGTAATGAAATAGGAAAAACCACCTCTTGCATGTGTAGACATTGGACTACATACATTGCTGTGTATGAGTCCTAAAAGCTCGCTCGCTCTTACTCCATATCCAGTGAATGGTGTCTTTGCCATCTTTCCTTTGAGACATGATTGACAAGTGGCATAAGTTTGATATTCGAACGAGTCCAAATATCCTTCTCTATGTAACTTAGTCAACCTTGTCTCATTGATGTGACCTAGTCTACAATACCATAAGAAAGCCTTATTTAAATCTGGAGACTTTCTTTTTAGTGTGTTCTGGACATTGAAAATTTGGAGTTGGTTTAAGACATATATACCGTTATCCAGTGTACCGGACCCAATCAAACTATGATTAAGGTGGATGTTAACAACATCACTTACAAACGTGAAATAATAACCTTTATTTGATAACAAGGAAACAGATATGATATTACACGTTAAGCTAGGTACACAAAAACAGTTATGTAAAACAAAAATGTGTCCACTCGTCAATCCCAGGTGATAATTCCCTATGGACACAGCTCCCATGCTAGCTCCGTTAGCAACCATCAGGGTCATATCACCATCCTTCAGCACTCTACGGTTTCTCAGTGCCTGCAATGAATTGCATATATGAGATCCTGATCCGGTATCCAATACCCAGGAAGTAGAGTTGATTGAAAGACAATTCTTAATTACAAACACACCTGAAGTCGAAGCCACAGCTTGTTTAGGTTCCTGGTTCTTGGCGTTCCACGCCTTGCAATCTTTCTTCCAGTGCCCTTTCCTTTGACAATGGAAGCACTCATCCTTGGCCACTACTGGTACCGCAAACTTTTTCTTTCCCTTCACTCCCACCTTAATAACACCTCCTCTAGGTTTGGTGGCGGCCTTTTCCTTTCTTCCTTTGGCCCTAGCCTTGGACCCGGAAGAAGAAGCACCGCTAACAAACATAGCAGGTGTTTCCCTTGCCTTCTGCAAGGTGCCCTCTGCACTCCTCAACTTGTTAAGGAGTTCTGGAAGTTCAACTTCTTTTCTTTGAATGTTGAAATTCAGAATAAACTGGGCGTAGGTGGAAGGAAGGGACTGAAGAATCAGGTCCGTATAGAGCTCATTATCCAAAGTCGTCCTAAGGTCTGTGAGCTCTTCTATATAGCCAATCATCTTTAGGACATGTTCTCCTACCGATGATCCGACGGCCAACCTCGCTTGAAACAAGTTCTTAGAGGTCTCGTATCTTGCTATATGAGATTGCTCTCCATAAAGTTCCTTTGTATGGAGAAATATGGCATCAAGATCCATATCCTCGTGCCTCCTCTAATGTTCATTGTTCATCGAGGCAAGCACGATGCACATGGCCTTCGCGCAATCATACTCCCAGGTTTTGCGGATTTCCTTATCCGTATGACTGGATTTGGGACCTTGGACTGCAGGTGCCTTAGCGGTGAGGACGTACCCCAATTTGTTATAGGTCAAAGCCATTTTGACATTCCGCGGCCAATCTTTATAGTTTGGCCATGTCAGTATATTTTTCTCTAAAAGTAACTTAAGTCCAGTCATTTTCAGGGTCGCTGAAAGTAGGAGAGAAAGAAGAAACACTTTAGCATGATGCTCTTGCAAGTTTAGAGTGGTTTTTAATTTATCTAAACTGGATGGCTCCCACTGTTTCTCGAATCCTTCCTCAAACCATAAAAGAAGAATTAGCCAAGACTATTCTCACTGTACAATACTTGCTTCACCGTTCAGCCAGGCCGGTGTCGGTACTTCGAGGGAGGTTTTCCAACGCTTTCGCAAAGTTCCTTAATTAAATAACCTCTTTTCTCTGGGGGGGTAACCCCGCTAACACCTTTCTCGACACCTACTTGGTTTATAGCATTGATCGTTAAGTGACGAATCTCCTGATGAGTAGCATATACTCACAGTAGGATCGGGATCCAAATATCATCGTATGATAATGTTGAAGGAATCCTACCAACATTCATCAAACTCCAAATGGTATGCATCTCTTTGCAAATTTCAGTTTCTTTAGAAATTCCCGATATAAATTTTTGCCCCATGCTCTTATGACCTTGGCTTTGGTCATAATGTCATAAGTCACATGTCAAGTTTACTCGTCATTATCTTGTCAATTTGAACCCATCCGTACATACCCCTGACTTTTGTCAAATGATAATACGAATGTCCCAAACTAACTCATCTATCTATGCAACAAATGAATACCCAGCAGCTACCAAACACTATGCCTTGACTTTGGCCAAAATGCATAGCTTGAATTCTACTGAATACCCAAATGAAATGACGGAGGGCTACAAATGGTTTTTGGCGAAACCGTGAACGTAGTGAACTTGATATGACCGAAGGAACCTGATAGCTTTTAAAAGGAGTGGTTAAAGCTCCGCAATTAAAAATATCATCTATTTTAAAATAATCGAGTGGTTTCTTTTAAATTGTTCCAACGATTCAATTTTTCGTTTATTTTCTTTGCATTAATAATAATGCATCCCATCATTAACTTATCATTGCAGAAAACAATGAAAATACAACGTCCTCTTATGCCATCCGCATTCGCCACTGGGTCCCGTCATCACCCGTTAGGTTACTTAACTAACGGCAGAGCGGGGGCTGGGCTAGCGCGGGTGTAAAACATAAGTGACGTCAAAATAGCTATCATATATAGATATTGTACATTCGTCAGACGCAATAATAAGCATTCCAGATCATAGATGAACATTATTGGATATGCAAGCAATCCGCGTTTGTTTTGAGCCTGCAACAAAAGACGGATTACATAGTTGTGATGAATAGCCATTACCCACCTTAGACCCCTACGGGTACGGCAAACTACCCGCCTAGTACCCGAAGTGAAGCGGTCTCCCTCAACAACGTGAGTAGGCCACTAAACACTTCAAAGTACCCGGTAGTTTGTGTACCCCACCTTGGGTCTATCCTAGGAGTAAAAACAGTAAAATGAAATAATACAACGGTGGCTACAACCGCAACCTGGATGTGCCCCGCAAAATAATATTACAACATATTACAATTACTTTGAATGAATGAATATTGTAGGGATGCTGGGCATGCTCACAAGGGTCTATGAGGCATCAACCATGCCCGATTTAAAAATTAGCCGTGCCGAACAACCCGAAGCCGGATCTTTAAACTAGGGTTTAGGCGAAACTAGCATGTTAAACACTTTAACACTAAGTGAGAGGGATTACAACCTTTGTAGATCCGGTCCTTCACTTCTTAAGCTCCGTATTGAGGTCCCTTCACTGCGATCATCGTGTTCCGGACTCTCGAGATGCTTCACAAAGAGAAAGATGCAGTCTTGCTTCCGATCTTCGATAACATAGATGATCTACTTTGAAGTTTGACTAACACAAACTAACACTCATAAAATGAAGTGAACACTCTCATCTAAAGGGCAAGGATAAATGAGAATGATGAAGTAGGATTTTTTCTCTCATTTATAATCTTTTTCTCACATATTTTCATCATTTAGAAAAAGCTAGTAAGCTTTTTCATGAAAGAAAGAAGAAGGAAGAAGAAGAAGAATGAATCAATCAATTGGAATCGTTTTGTGATGAATAAAGCAAAGGAGATAATGATGAATAATGCAACCATGGTTGACTAAACCATTGTAGAGACTTAACTAGGGCTAGGGTTTGGTTTAGGTCAAGGAATGAGTCACTTCTAAATATCTTTGCAAAAACAAAACTAAACCTTCTAGAATCATCTAGAAAGCATTAACCCAAATCAAACCTTAATCTTGTTTAATCTCTACTAAACATGTTGCATTAGTTATCATATTGTGGGGTTCCTAGGCATACTAATGAGGTCTCACAAGACATCAACCATGCCAATTTCAAATTTTACAAGTGCCGAGAAACCCTAATACGGATCGTTAACTGGATTTTAGGCGAAACGAGAAGCTAGTTAACAACTTAACTAAAGGGTAAATGGAAATACAACCTTTGTAGATCCGGTTCTCCACCTCCATGGCTCCGTGATGACGTCCCTCCGCTGTCCAAATCGAATCCAGGACTCTAGGATCGGCTTCATCGGAGAAATGGGCGGGCTAGGTCGTTGACTTCGACGCCAAAGATGATCTACGTCGAGGCATCACAAGATCAAGCTCTCACTTCACCAAGTCATGAAACTTGTGAAGAAAACACCCTATACTACTTGGAAAGAGGTATAGGATGAAGAAATAGGAAGTGGGTTCACTTTAGAATTGGATTTCTCACTCTTTTTCAGTAGTTTCCTTTGATGGAGGCAAGCTTCCTTCATGTTGAAGAAGGAGAAGAAGAAGAAGATAATATGATAAGTATTATCCAATAGAAAATAAAAATCAATACTTATCATATGGCAACCATGATTAGGTGTAGAGAATAAACTATGGTTTGTGGGAATAGTTAGGGTTAAGCATGAGACAAATATGGTGGACTTGTTCAAAGCTTCATGAAGCTTCAACAAGCAAACAAACAAAGCCACCATATCATTCCCTTTTCCAAAATAAATAAACAAATGAAATGAATAAGTAAATCAAAACCCTAACCATTACACAACCATGGTTTAATCATACACTTAATCAAGTATGCATCAAACATGATACACACAAGTGCACAAAAGTATATCACATATACAACTTGTGTACTTCAAGTGAGAAAATCTATTTAAAGTGAACAAATATTAGTTAATGCAAAGTAATATATCAAATATATAATTATAAATTAAATCATTAAATCAACACTTGATTTAACGATCTGGTCATATCGCATATAACCGACTAATATTCAATGTATCGACTTATCGAATCAATCGTTGATTCGATAACTAGGTTATATCGCATACAACCAATCGATACATTCATCGCGAGAATAGAATATGGTATCACATACACGCATTATTCTCGGTCCTGTACATATCTCATATGCGCTCCTATTTCGTTTTGCTTGAGCCAGGAAACCTCTGTGTAGGACTCTAAAGACTCGTCAATACGCCGGCAGCAGGTGATGATCATATCAAACACCCACAAGCCGTAAGAGGTCTGCTAAACGTAATGGCCACCCGGGTATTGAGCGATCAGAAGATCGACGAGCAAGCCTGCTCATACTCCTATGAATCCAACCAGTAACACTTACCGTACAGTCCGGTCTCGACGTCTGATATGTCGCATATCTCGCCTAGGGGTGGTAAACGTCAGACCCCAATAGCTCGATAAGTCGTGTCGATATGAGGTCTATAACAATTCGAGAAACTACTGGTAACACTTACCAGTAAATCTCAGCAACCCTTGCCAGGGATTTCCGGTTATAGCCAATCGAACACAGCGCAACATCAACCCCCTATACCGGGAGAGACGAATCCACGCCTATCGCTCATTGCCACCATGTGACTCGGGACTGTACCCAAAAACCACCGTTTTGCACGCCCTCTTGGACGTGGTAAGGTGGAAATCAAAGCACAGTGGGAACCACACAAGACTCTATGACGATCTCGGGTCAACAGACTACTCTATACCAGTGTCACCAGAGAACTGCCATCTGACGTAAGGTATAATACCATCTGGGAGTTCTCGGCGAGTCCGTCCAGTGTACCCTGTCTGTACTGAGCACCCATATATCATCTCTGATGTCAAACACCATTGGATATGGGATCATCCATCGCCCATCTGTATGGGTCGAGAAGGTATACGCTAGTCTACTCTGGTATATCGATGCCCCGTCTCGATACACCCACGACTAGGGACCTTGAAGGATGTACTTATGGACTACCATGTCCCCACTAGTATGATCCGCATCATAGTCCAGGTAGTCAAGTACTCATCCTAAGGGCTTTACCAACATGTAACAGAGAGACAATCAGTGTACACGTTAAGGTAAAGAGCAACCAGATAGCATACTATCATGTCGAGCAAAAAAGTCCTCCCTATATATGTCCCAGCATCCACTACAACATACATCCTATGTATAGCAATGGCCTCTAGGGCATACATATAACTAACAATCTTCCACTTGCACTAGGGCCATCTAATAGCAGTGGTTGTAGTATCTCATACTCAACCATCCCATAAAAAGTCTCTCTCTGGGAAAAGGCCTTTGTGAGTGGATCCTCCGTGTTGTCCTCTGAGTCAACTCTCCTTACCTCGATCCCCTGGAGATCAAACATCTCTATGATCAGGTGATACTGCCTTAAAATATGTCTGGATCACTGATGGGACGGACGTTCCTTGGCATAAGCCACAACTCCATTGTCTCACAATGGTAGGAACGGAGTTCATCTCATGAACTAATATACACCCAAACAGCCTCTTTGGTAGCATCTTAAATAGCGATGTATCTAGCCTTTATCGTCTAGTTTGCCACGGTATGTAGCTTGGAACTCTTCCAACATACTGTCCCTTTACTAAGGGTAAAGACAATACCTGTGACTGACTTTCAGTCGTCCTTAACACCCTGGAACCATTCCAGTGATTCTCCCCAGGATCGATTCATACCATCTCACTACAACTAGTTAGAATCCTAACATCCAATTAGATCTATCTCATAGATCCAAAACCTAGGATTTAGGAGGTATCACTTTGATCCTCTATGGAGAATCATTGTGATAAGCGGAGATCGACCGAGCATAGCATAGGAAACTCCTTCCCTATCAAGAGCATGACATCCACGTACTCTACGAGGATCATCACCATACTCCCTACTACCTTTTTGTATATACAAGGTTCATCTACCATTTTGATGATGTCAAACTGTTTGACTACCACATCAAAACAGATGTTCCAACTCCGCGATACCTGCTTTATCCTATAAAGCATCTTGTACACGTTTCCGCTGCTCCCACTGTCTACGAAGCCCTCTGGCTGTGTACTTATAGACGTTCTCTTCTAAAACATCATTTAGAAAAGCAGTCGTGACACCCAACCGCCAGATATCGTAGTCATGGTATGTAGCCGTGGCAAGTAGGATCCGGATGGACTTAATCATAGCCAATGGAAAAGGTTTCATCATTATCCACGCCTGGTCGATCACGAAAACCTTTAACAAGTCTAGCTTTGAAAGTCTCAACCTTTCCATCTACACCAAGTAATCTTCTCAAGATATACTTGCTCCTGATGGGGATTTAACCCTTCAGATATAGCAACCAAAGTCCATACTTTGTTGGTGTATGAGGATTCCATCTCAGATCGCTAAGCATCCAGCCATTCTTACAGAGTCCCACTCCTGATGGCCAGCTCGAAACTAGTTGGGTCATCATCTCATGATGCAATCCTCGCTCCCACTGTCAAAGAGAAACCAAAGTATCTCTCAGGTGGGTGAGAAAACCCTACTAGATCGGCGGAGAGGCTGAGGTTCGTTGGTAACTATTGAATCTTTTGGTTTTATCAAATCATCTGCTGTAGTTTGTATAGCTGGAACCTTTTCAGTTCTACATTACAGACCTTGCCTCGAGCTTGTCCGGATTTTGCTTTTCAGACATAGGCTGGACAACCCCAAATCTTAACTAACTTAAGAGATGGGCTCTTCCCTTATCATATCAAATATGAAGTGGTAGGCAACTGATTTGATTCGAACCCTATTCAATAGGTATGCAGCTCTCAAGTGCATAACTCCCAAAATGGAAATAGGTAACTCAGTAGTACTCATCATAGAGCACACCTTATCATATAGGGTGAGATTGCTCCGCCCCGATACACCAACGTGTTATGGTGTATTCAGAGGAGTAATGCTGAGAGAGAATCTCATTTTCCTTTAGAAAAGTCCAAAAATTTCGTGCTCAAGTATTCTCCTCCTTGATCTCATCAAAGGACATAATACTTATACCCGTATTGGTTCTCTACTTCTAACTTATATTCTGTGAATATCTCAAAAGGTTCGGACTTGTGTTTCAACAGGAACATAGGTCTGAATCTCGAAAGATCATCAGAGAATGTAATGAGGTATAAAGAACCGGTCTTGGCAAGTGTAGACAGGGGACCTACATACATCAACATGTATCATCTCAAGAGTTCATTAACTCTTTCTCTGTTTCCAATAAACAGAGCTATGGTCATCTTATCTTTGTGACATGCCTGGCAAGTTTCACAAGATGTAAATTCAAACTGATTTAATTATGCATCTAAAATGTAACTTCAGCCAGTCGGATCATATTGATATGACCTAGTCTACAATGCCTCAAGAAGGATTCGTTCATTTCTAAACTCTTCCTCTTGTGTGTGTTCCGTATACTAAAGAACTGTAGTTTGATTTAGAACATCAATGCTTTTAGATAACGTGCCTGAACCGATCAACTTTTGATATAGGAAATGTTCAAAACATTATCCAACTATACAAAATTTTATCATTTCTTTACTAATAAAGTGATGGATATGATTTTGTATATCAGGTTCGGTATCTAATAACATTCGTTCAGAATCAATGTATTTGGAATACAGGCTGACAGTGACCAACAGACTTGGCTCCAGCACTTGCCCCGTTCTCTGTCTCATGAAACTTATCACCCGTTCTCAGTTTTTCTGCCTTTTTGCAGCCCTATGTAACAGATTACATATCTGGGATCCTGATCCGGTATCATATACCCAGGATGCGGAGGATACTGAGAAACAGTTCTTTGTAACGAACACACCCGAAGATGATGCATCAGCATGCACTCTCTTCGTTTGGGCGGCACGGGAATTCTGGTAATCCCCAATTTCCTGCTCTGTCTTATAACAATTATAAGTTGGAGCGGGACCAACGTTCCCCAGCTCAGTATAACAAGCGGGTTCGGTCAATATTCCATATTATTATCTTGATTAAGGCGTGATATGGTCGCTACCTGGGGAGAGAGAGAAGAAAACACTCAGCGTGCGCTCTTTCAAGAATAGATTGGTTATTATTTTATCTAATCAGGATGGCTCCCACTGTTTTTATCAAATCTTCCTTCAAACCCTAAAAGTAAAGACTAGCCGGGATGAATTACACACTACAAGTTCGCCAATTTTTCAGCCAGGCCAGTGTCGGTACTTTGAGGGAGGTCCCCCGTGCTTTCGCACGAACCTAATTAATGTAATCCTCGTTTTCCCAGAGGCGTAACCCCGTTGACACCTTTCTAGACACCTACTTGATCGGCTAATTGTAATGTATAAAACTCTCCCAGGAGTAACTCTTACTCGCAGCGGGTATCGGGATCCAACTATCTCATAGAAGGTATGCAATCTCATTGCAAATTTCAACACTTGAAATTCCCGATAATTTTGCCCCTAGCGTCCTATGACGTTGACGGAGGCCAAACTACCCATGGTCCGCTAGTCAAGTTCAACCAGTCATTTCCTGATTGAATTAAACCCACCCGCACGACCCTTGACGGAGGCCAAACAATGCAGTACGAATACCTTAATCCAATCGCATCATATGTTAGCAGATAAGCACTAGTTAGCTACCGTACACTAGAATGAGGTGCGGGATATATCATATACATCACTGTGCAAAGCAAAAACTATAGAAGCAATCAAAAGACAAACCGAGGGTTGTAGCATCTGCCAGTTATTGCTAAAGGAGTCAATCCCGGTGAAGGGATCTCGATCCTTTCCTTATCGAATAAGGTGCAGGATATATCATATATACCGGTGTGCAAAGCAAGAACTGTAGCTACCTGTTTTATTTTTGAAATTCGATTCTACAATATCTTTAGGTTTCATTTTACTTTCATTAATCTCATTAATGAAGTCCCATCATTTAAGTTACCTAAACATCACAGATAAATAGACGTACACTTATGCCATCCATATTCGCCTCGATGTCCCCTCGTGCACCGTTAGGTTAGGTGACTAACGGCAGAGCGGGGCAGGGCTAGCGCGGGTGTAAAATATAAGTAACGCCTATATAATATATCATATATACTATATACAGTATCCATCACAGAACATATCACATGATCATATCACAGATATCGCAGCAGAAGAATCATATTAAAATATTGGATATACTAGGACGTCCGTGTTTTCAATACGAGCCAGTATAAAACACGGATTCCACGGTCGTGATGAATAGCCAAACCCACACCCCTAGACCCCTACGAGAGCGGCAAGCAACCCTACCAATTCTGGAGTTAGGAGACCCGGACTCGACTCCTCGAGTTGGTCTCCCACTGGACTCCAGAACCCGGTTACTTGTGCTCCCCTCCTTGGGTCTATCCTAGTGCGGAAAAGTAAATAATATACAAAGGGTGACATCTTCCGCAACCTGGAAGTTCCCCAATAAAAGAATATTACATACAAGTTTTTACATGAATGAAAATGAAAAACACTCATCTCACATAAAAACCCCCGGCTATTCAAACACGACGATCCAATATAATATATCCAGCAACACATAACATCACATGTCATCAACGTAAGTAAATATGCGCATCCCAATTGTCGTTGACATATAGCAACGAAACCGGCGATATCACATATTACACTTACGGTCACAGAAAAGAAAGTGTAAAACTACAATAGTTGGAATCCGCAACCTGCATAGACATCGCATGCCTAATCAAATGAATTCCTTAGACATTGCATGCCTAACAATTATAAACCCCGCATTTTAGTCTCATTATCGAAAACACTTTTCAATATCAAGTCGGGCAATTCAATAAGATTCCCAACATCCTGATCGAATGCTCGTCGCAAACTTTAGTAGGCGGCCGCACCCCCGACACCGTCGACGAAGTGCACCAAGGCGGAACACCACTGCCGCGAGCACCCGAACGGATGCTTTCGGCGACGGGGTTCTCCTACAGTCACTTGGTCGGGGCTATGGAGTGAGGCTGTCTATTAAGTTTACCCGGCGAGTATCCGCGTACGCTACGTGATTGCGACGGACTTTTGATCACATCAAAATTCCGTAGCAACCGATCAAGTGAGACTAAAGTGCTATGTTTATAACATTCATTCAGTTATCTCATAACTGCTTGTGAATTCCAATTATTGTATCACATTCCGGATAAACAGAAAATGTTAAACTTTCCGATCGAACATTCGAACACCCAAGTTTTCCCGAAACAGATCAACACATGAAACAAGTTTAAAAACGTCCAGTTCATGCCTCAGTACCAACGGTCCAGCCGTAGAAGGGTCAAGCCAACGCCTCACATGTGGCACGCCGTACTGCCCCAAACCCGAAGGTTCAAAGGGCAGTTCAAGACGGTCACATAATCGAGTTAAGGTTTGTTATCTTCAAAGGGCACTACTTAGAACGTCTTTAAACCACGGAAAAATCCAACACTTGGAAATTTCCCGACAGGGGAAAAATTGGGTATTTATATCCGGTCAAACTTTTTAACATATTCTAAATATCCGGAAAAACACATACGAAGTTAAACCTCCCGATCGAAACATCGAATTCCCAAAACAACCCCAGAAAACTCAACTGTAGAGTATAATTTAAAAATTCCAAGAAAATACAGAACTAAAAGATAGGAATTACTGTGCAATTTTCAAGAGGTGATGTGACAACTTGGCCGCGGAACCGCCGCACAAGCCATGCTTGTGCCGTGGTTCCGCCGTGCTTTGGACAAATCATGAGCACGTGCTCCACAGTAATTCTTCAAATCCCCTGCTGAATTTTTTAAGAATTTTTAATATGGAAAAAACCCAGTTTTTCAAAAAAGTCCAGAGAGCATTTTGGAATTAGGGTTTCGGGTCGATCGGACTTCTAACTCCGTCTACGCATCGCCTAAGGCTCTAGCTAGGCTCTGATACCACTGTAGGGTTCCTAGGCACACTAATGAGGTCTCACAAGGCATCAACCATGCCAATTTCAAATTTTATAAGTGCCGAGAAACCCTAATACGGATCGTTAACTAGATTTTAGGCGAAACGAGAAGCTAGTTAACAACTTAACTAAAGGGTAAACGGAAATACAACCTTTGTAGATCCGGTTCTCCACCTCCATGACTCCGTGATGACGTCCCTCCGCTGTCCAAATCGAATCCAGGACTCTAGGATCGGCTTCATCAGAGAAATGGGCGGGCTAGGTCGTCGACTTCGACGCCAAAGATGATGTACGTCGAGGCATCACAAGATCAAGCTCTCACTTCACCAAGTCATGAAACTTGTGAAGAAAACACCCTATACTACTTGGCAAGAGGTATAGGATGAAGAAATAGGAAGTGGGTTCACATTAGAATTGGATTTCTCACTCTTTTTCACTAGTTGCCATTGCTGGAGGCAAGCTTCCTTCATGTTGAAGAAGGAGATGAAGAAGAAGATAATATGATAAGTATTATCCAATAGAAAATAAAAATCAATACTTATCATATGGCAACCATGATTAGGTGTAGAGAATAAACTATGGTTAGTGGGAATGGTTAGGGTTAAGCATGAGACAAATATGGTGGACTTGTTCAAAGCTTCATGAAGCTTCAACAAGCAAACAAACAAAGCCACCATATCATTCCCTTTTCCAAAATAAATAAACAAATGAAATGAATAAGTAAATCAAAACCCTAACCATTACACAACCATGGTTTAATCATACACTTAATCAAGTATGCATGTATCATCAAACATGATACAAACAAGTGCACAAAAGTATATCACATATACAACTTGTGTACTTCAAGTGAGAAAATCCATTTAAAGTGAACAAATATTAGTTAATGCAAAGTAATATATCAAATATATAATTATACATTAAATCATTAAATCAACACTTGATTTAACGATCCGGTCATATCGCATATAACCGACTAATATTCAATGTATCGGCTTATCGAATCAATCGTTGATTCGATAACTAGGTTATATCGCATACAACCAATCGATACATTCATCGCGAGAATAGAATACGGTATCACATACACGCATTATTCTCGGTCCCGCACATATCTCATATGCGCTCCTATTTCGTTTTGCTTGAGCCAGGAAACCTCTGTGTAGGACTATAAAGACTCGTCAATACGCCGGCAGCAGGAGATGATCATATCAAACACCCACAAGCCGCAAGCGGTCTGCTAAACGTAACGGCCACCCGGGTATTGAGCGATCAGAAGATCGACGAGCAAGCCCGCTCATACTCCTGTGAATCCAACCAGTAACACTTACCGTACAGTCCGGTCTCGTCGTCTGATATGTCGCATATCTCGCCTAGGGGTGGTAAACGTCAGACCCCAATAGCTCGATAAGTCGTGTCGATATGAGGTCTATAACAATTCGAGAAACTACGGGTAACACTTACTAGTAAATCTCAGCAATCCTGGCCAGGGATTTCTGGTTATAGCCAATCGAACACAGCGCAACATCAACCCCCTATACCGGGAGAGACGAATCCCCTCCTATCGCTCCTTGCCTCCATGTGACTCGGGACTGTACCCAAAAACCACCGTTTTGCACGCCCTCTTGGACGTGGTAAGGTGGAAATCAAAGCACAGTGGGAACCACACAAGACTCTATGACGATCTCGGGTCAACAGACTACTCTGTACCAGTGTCACCAGAGAACTGCCATCTGACGTAAGGTATAATACCATCTGGGAGTTCTCGGCAAGTCCGTCCAGTGTACCCAGTCTGTACTGAGCACCCGTATATCATCTCTGATGTCAAACACCAATGGACATGGGATCATCCATCGCCCATCTGTATGGGTCGAGAAGGTATACGCTAGTCTACTCTGGTATATCGATGCCCCGTCTCGATACACCCACGACTAGGGACCTTGAAGGATGTACTTATGTGTTAGTTATATGTATGCCCTAGAGGCCATTACTGTACATTGGATGTATATTGTAGTGGATGCTGGGACATATATAGGTAGGACTTTCTTGCTCGACATGGTAGTACGCTATCTGGTTGCACTTTATCTTAACATGTATACTTTCTGTCTCTCTGATTACATGTTGATAAAGCCCTTAGGATGTGTACTCGACTTCCAGGACTATGATGTAGATCATACTAGTGGGGCCTGGGTAGTCCATGAGTACATCCTTGAAATGTTCCTAGTCGAGGGAATATCGAGACGGGGCATCGATATTCCAGAGTAGACTGGCGCATATCTTCTCGACCCATGCGATGGGCGATGGATGATCCCATATCCATTGGTGTTTGACATCGAAGATGGTATGCGGGTGCTCAGTGGAGACTGGGTACACAGAACGGACTCGCCGAGAACTCCCAGATGGTATTATACCTCACGTCAGATGGCAGTTCTCTGGTGACACTGGTACAGCTTAGTCTGTTGGCCCGAGATCGTCATAGAGTCTTATGTGTCTCCCACTGTGCTTTGATTTCCACCCTACCACGGCTCTACTGAGTCGTGCAAACAGGTGGTTTTTGGGTACAGTCCCGATTCACATGGAGGCAATGAGCGATAGGAGGGGATTCGTCTCTCCCGGTATTGGGTGTTGATGTTGCGCTATGCTCGACTGGCCATAACAGGAAATCCCTGGCCAGGGTTGCAGTGATATACTGGTAAGAGTTATCAGTAGTTTCACGAATGTTATGGACCTCAAGTCGGCATGACTTATCAAGCTACTGGGGTCTGACGTTTACCACCCCTAGGCGAGATATGCGACATATCAGACGAACAGACCGGACTGTACGGTAAGTGTTACTGGTTGGATTCACAGGAGTGTGAGCGGGCTTGCTCGTCGATCTTCTGATCGCTCAATACCCGGGTGGCCGTTACGTTTAGCAGACCGTTTGCGGCTTGTGGGTGCTTGATATGATCATCATTCGCTATCGGCGTATTGACGAGTCTTTAGAGTCCTACACAGAGGTTTCCTGGCTCAAGCGAAACGAAATAGGAGTGCATATGAGATATGTGCGGGACCGAGAATAATGCGTGTATGTGATACTGAATTTCATTCTCGCGACGAATGTATCGATTGGTTATATGCGATATAACCTAGTTATCGAATCAAGGATTGATTCGATAAGCCGATACATTGGATACTAGCCGGTTATATGCGACATGACCGGATCATTGAATCAATTGTTGATTTAATGATTTAATGTATAATTATATATTTGATATATTACTTTGCATTAACTAGTATTGGTTCACTTTAAATGGATTTACTCACTTGGTTTGTGCATATTGCATATGTGATATATTTTGTGCACATGATTGTATCATGTTTGATGATACATGCAAGCTAGGGTTAGTGTAAAGAATTAGACCATGGTTAAGATTATGATTAGGGTTTTCTTTTTTCTTATTTATTTATTTATTTATTTTGGAAAAAGATGAGAAAAGAATGGTTGCTAATTTTGTTTGCTAGTTGAAGATTCTTGAAGCTTTGAATTAGTCCACCATTCTTATCTCATCCTTAACCCTAACCATTCAAGTTAACCATGGTCCATTCTCTACAACTAACCAAGGGTTAGTAAATGATAAGTATTGATTTATTTATCATTTACTTAATACTTATCATATTCTTTTCTTTATCTTCTTCTTCTTCAACATAAGAAAAAGCTTGCTACATCAATGGTGATTGATGAAAAAGTGTGTGAAATCCAAATCTAAAGTCTACCCACTTCCTATTTCTTCATCCTCTACCTCTTGCCAAGTAGTATAGGGTGTTTCCTTCACAAGTTTTCTTGACTTGGTGAAGTTGGAGCTTGATCTAGCGATGCCTCGACGTAGATCATCTTCGGCATCGTCGTCGATGACCTAGCCCGTTTTTCTCCGATGAAGCCGACGCTAGAGCCCAAGATATGATTTGGACAGCGAGGGGACTTCATCACGGAGCTTAGGAGGTGGTGGAACGGATCTACAAAGGTTGTAGCCCCTTTCCTTTAGCTATATTTCCGTTTACTTGCTTGCTTCGCCTATTTATCTAGTTAACGATCCGTATTAGGGTTAATAAGCACTTGTAAAATTTCAATTGGCCATGTTTGATCTCTTGTGAGACTCCATTAGAGTGCCTAGGAACCCTACAGTGGTATCAGAGCCTAGCTAGAGCCTTAGGCGAAGTCCCGACGGAATCAGAAGTCCGATCGACCCAAAACCCGACTTTAAAAATGCTCTCTGGACATTTCTGTAAAATGTGGTTTTTTCGAGATTAAAAATATTCAGAAAAATTAGCAGGAAGATCTAAGACATACTGTAAAATTCGTGGTCCTGATTCCACAAAGGCGGCGCGGATCCGCGGCCCTACAGGAGGCTCATGCGGCGGATCCGCGGCGCTTTTGTCGCTTTGTGCATCCAATTTTGCACAGTAGTTCTTAGCTTTCTGTGCTGGTTTTCCTGGGGATTTTTAATATTTTTTTCCAGAGTTGTATTTTCTGAGTTGTATTGGGGACTCGGTGTATTCGATCGGACTGTCTAATTTTGTCGGTGTGCTTTTCCGGGTATTTTTAGAATATGTTAAAAAGTTCGACCGGATATAAATACCCACTTTTTCCCCTGCCGGGAAATTTCCAATTGTTGGATTTTTTCGTAGTTTAACGACGTTCTAAGTAGTGCAAGTAATGCGATGGACCCTCTAGAAGACAACAAACCTTAACTCGATTATGTGACCGTCTTGAACTGCCCTTTGAACCTTCGGGTTTGGGGCAGTACGGCGTGCCACATGTGAGGCGTTGGCTTGACCTTTCTACGGCTGGACCGTTGCTACTGAGGCACGAACTGAATGCTGTTAGACTTATTTCATGTGTTGAGCTGTATCGGGAAAACTTGGGTGTTCGATTGTTCGATCGGAAAGTTTAACATTTTCTATTTATCCGGAATGTGATACAATAATTGGAATTCACAAATAGTTATGAGATAACTGAATGAATGTTATAAACATAGCACTTTAGTCTCACTTGATCGGTTGCCACGGAATTTTGATGTGATCAAAAGTCCGTCGCAATCACGTAGTGTACGCGGATACTCACCGGGTAAACTTAATAGACAGCCTCACTCCATAGCCCCGACCAAGTGACTGTAGGAGAACCCCGTCGCCGAAAGCATCCATTCGGGTGCTCACGGCAGCGGTGTTCCTCCTTGGTGCACTTTGTCGACGGCGTCGGGGGTGCGGCCGTCTACTGAAGTTTGCGACGAGCATTCGATCAGAATGTCGGGAATCTTGTTGAATTGCCCGACTTGATATTGAAAAGAGTTTTCGATAATGAGACTAAAATGCGGGGTTTATAATTGTTAGGCATGCGATGTCTAAAGAATTCATTTGGTCAGGCATCCGATGTCTGAGGTGGTTGCGGATTCCAACTGTTGTAGTTTTACACTTTCTTTTCTGTGACCGTAAGTGTAATATGTGATATTGCCGGTTTCGTTGCTATATGTCAACGACAATTGGGATGCGCATATTTACTTACGTTGATGACATGAGATGTTATGTGTTGCTGGATATGTTATATTGGATCGTCGTGTTTGAATAGCCGGGGTTTTTTTTATGTGAGATGAGTGTTTTTCATTTTCATTCATGTAAAAACTTGTATGTAATATTCTTTTATTGGGGCACTTCCAGGTTGCGGATGTTGTCACCATTTGTATATTATTTACTTTTCTGCACTAGGATAGACCCAAGGAGGAGAGCACAAGTAACCGGGTTCTGGGGTCCAGTGGGAGACCAACTCGAGGAGTCGAGTCCGGGTCTCCTAACCCTAGAAATGGTAGGGTTGCTTGTCGCTCTCGTAGGGGTCTTGGGGTGTGGGTTTGGCTATTCATCACGACCGTGGAATCCGTGTTTTATACTGGCTCGTATTGAAAACACGGACGTCCTAGTATATCCAATATTTCATATGTTTCTTCTGCTGTGATTTATCTGTGATCATGTGATGTTCTGTGACAGATATTATATATAATGTATATGATATATTATATAGACGTTGCTTATGTTTTACACCCGTGCTAGCCCTGCCTCGCTCTGGTGTTAGTTACCTAACTTAACGGTGCAGACGGGACATCGAGGCGAATGCGGATGGCATAAGCGTACGTTATATTTATCTGTGATGGTTATGTGGACTTAAATGATGGGATATTCATTAATGAGATTAATGAAAGAAAATAAACCTAATTGATGTTGTGGAATCGAATTTCAAAATAAAAACAGGTAGCTACAGTTCTTGCTTTGCATCGCGGTGTTCATTATAGAACATCCTGCACCTTATTCGATGAGGAAAGGACCGAGATCCCTTCACCGGGAGTGACTCCTTTAGCAATAACTGGCAGATGCTACACACTCGGTTTGTCTTTGATCGCTTCTATAGTTTTCTCTTTGCACAGTGATATATATGATATATCCCGCACCTCATTCGACGAGGAAAGGGCCGACGATCCCTTCACCGGGAGTGACCCCTTTAGCAAAACTAGAAAAGCTTCAAAAACATTCCATTTAAAAACCATTTGATTCCGCAACGAGATCAAGTTCAAAGCGTTAAAGGTTTTCACAAAAACCATTCGCAACCCTCCGTCATTTTAGGAAGTAGAGTACTTAGTATTCGTGCTGTGTTTGTTGACCATAGTCAAGGCACAGTGTACGGTAGCTAAGTGATGTCTTCCTACACAGCATATGATGCGATTAGTTAGGACAGTCATGTGGCTTTGATGACCTTAGCCAAGGGTCATGTGGGTGGGTCTAGTTAATCACGAAATGACGGGTAGAACTTGACTAGTACCTATGATTTGTTGACCTTAGCCAAGGTCATAGGTGCTAGGGGTAAAAACCATTATCGGGAGTTTCAAGTGTTGAAATTTTGTAATGAGATTGCATACCTTCTATGTGATAGTTGGATCCCGATACCCACTGCGAGTAATTGTTACTCCTGGGAGAGTTTTGCACTTTGCAATTAGCCGATCAAGTAGGTGTCTAGAAAGGTGTCAACGGGGTTACGCCTCTGGGAAAACGAGATTTACAGTAATTAGGTCCGTGCGAAAGCATGGGGAACCTCCCTCAAAGTACCGACACTGGCCTGGCTGAAAGATTGGCGAACTTGTAGAGTGTAATTAATCCCGGCTAGTCTTTCCTTTTAGGGTTTGAAGGAAGATTTGATAAAAACAGTGGGAGCCATCCTGATTAGATAAAATATATAACCAATCTGATCTTGCAAGAGTGCACGCAGAGTGTTTTCTTCTCTCTCTCCTGGTAGCGACCATATCACGCCTTAATCAAGATAATAAAATGGATGTATTGACCGAACCCGCTTGTTATACTGAGCTGGGGAACGTTGGTCCCGCTCCAACTTATAATTGTTATAAGACAGAGCAGGAAATTGGGGAATACCAGAATTCCTATGCCGCCCAAACGAAGAAAGTGCATATGATGCATCTCCTTCGGGTGTGTTCATTACAAAGAACTGTTTCTCAGTATCCTCTGTATCCTGGGTATATGATACCGGATCAGGATCCCAGATATGTAATCTGTTACATAGGGCTACAAAAGGGTAGAAAAACTGAGAACGGGTGATAAGTTTCATGAGACAGAAAACGGGGCAAGTGTTGCAGCCAAGTCTGTTGGTCACTGTCACCCTGTATTACGAATACATTGATTCTGAACAAATGCTATTAGATACCGAACCTGATATACAAAATCATATCAGTCTCTTTATTAGTAAAGAAAAGATATAATTTTGTATTGATGGATAATGTTTTGAACATTTCCTATATCAAAAGTTGATCGGTTCAGGCACGTTATCTAAAAGCATTGACGTTCTAAATCAAACTACAGTTCCTCGTATACAGAACACACACAAGAGGAAGAGTTCAGAAATGAACGAATTCTTCTTGAGGTATTGTAGACTAGGTCATATCAATACGACCCGACTAGCTGAAGTTACATTTAGATGCATATTTAAATCAGTTTGAATTTACATCTTGTGAAACTTGCCAGTCATGTCACAAAGATATAATGACACCAGCTCTGTTTTCTGGAAACAGAGAAAGAGTTAGTAAACTCTTGGGACTGATACATGATGATGTATGTAAGATCTCCTGTCTACACATGCCAGGACTGGTTCTTTTTACTTCATTATATTCTCTGATAATCTCTCAAGATTCAGTCATATGTTCTTGTTGAAACATAAGTCCGAACCTTTTGAGGTATTCACAGAATATAAGTTAGAAGTAGAGAACCAATAACCGGGTATAAGTATTATGTCCTATGATGAGATCAGGGAGGAGAATACTTGTGCACGGAATCCTTGGACTATTCTAAAGGAAAATGAGATTCTCTCTCAGTATTACTCCTCTGAATACACCACAGCACAACGGTGTATCGGGGCGGAGCAATCACACAATATTAGATATCGTGTGCTCTATGATGAGTATTACTGAGTTACCTATTTCCTTTTGGGGTTATGCACTTGAGAAGCTGCATACCTATTGAATTAGGTTTGAATCAAATCAGTGCCTACCACTCCATATGAGATATGGTATGGGAACAACCCATCTCTTAAGCGAGTTAATATTTGGGGTTGTCCGGCCTATGTTTAAAGCAAAATCCGGACAAGATCGAGGCAGGATCAGTTCTGTAGAACTGGAAAGGTTCCAGCTATACAAAACTGCGGTTGATGATTTGACAGAACCATAAGATTCTATAGTTCCCGACGAACCTCAGCCTCTCCGCCGATCTAATAGGGTTCCTCATCCGCCTGAGAGATACCTCGGTTTCTCGATGACAGTGGGAGCAAGGATAGCATCATGAGATGATGACCCAACTAGTTTTGAGCAGGCCATCAAGAGTAGGGACTCTGTAAGAATGGCTGGATGCTTAGCGATCTGAGATGGACTCCACATACACCAGCAAAGTATAGACTTTAGCTGCTATATCTGAAGGGTTAAATCCCCATCAGGAGCAAGTATATCTTGAGAAGATTACTTGGTGTAGATAGAAAAGTTGAGACTTTCAAAGCTAGAGTTGTTAAAGGTTTACGTCATCGACCAGGCGTGGATAATGATGAAACCTTTTTCCAGTAGCTATGCTCAAGTCTATCCAGATCCTACTTACCACGGCTACATACCATGATTACGATATCTGACGGTTGGGTGCCATGACTGCTTTTCTAAATACTGATTTAGAAGAGAACGTCTATAAGAACACAGCCAGAGGTCTTCGTAAACAGTGGGAGCAGCGGAAACGTGTGCAAGTTGCTTTACATAATGAAGCAGGCATCGTGGAGTTGGAACGTCTGTTTTGGTGTGATAGTCAAAGTGTTTGACTTCATCAAAATGGTAGACGAACCTTGTATATACAAAAGGGTAGTAGAGAGTAAGGTGGTCATCTTCGTATTGTACGTAGACAACATACTCTTGATAGGAAAAGAGTTTCCTATACTACGATCGGTCAATCTCCTATTATCACAAGGATTCTCTAAATAGGATCAAAGTGATACCTCCTAAATCCTGAGTTTTCATCTATGAGATAGATGTAATTGGATGCTAGGATTCTAACTAGATGTAGTGAGATGGTATCAATCGATCCTGGGGAGAATCACTGGAAGTGTTCCACGGTGATAAAGACGACTGAATGTCAGTCACAGGCACTGTCTTTACCCTCAGTAAAGGGACGGTATGTTGGAAGAGTTCCAAGCTAGATACCGTGGCAAACTAGACGATAAAGGCTGGTAACATCGCTATTGAAGATACTACCAAAGAGGAAGTTTGGATGTATATTGGTTCATAAGATGAACTTGGTTCCTGCCATTGTATGACAATGGAAGTGTGGCTTCAGCCCTAGAACCATGGTCCCATCAGTGACCCAGACATATTCTGAGGAAGCATCACCTGATCATGGAGATAGTTGATCTCCGAGGTGATCGAGGTTAGGAGAGTAGACTCAGAGGACAACACGGCGGATCCACTCACGAAGGCCTTTTCCCAAAGAGAGACTTTTATGGGATGGTTGAGTATGTGATACTGCAACCACTGCTACAGAAGGCCCAAGTGCAAGTGGGAGATTGTTAGTTATATGTATGCCCTAGAGGACATTACTGTACATTGGATGTATATTGTAGTGGATGCTGGGACATATATAGGTAGGACTTTCTTGCTCGACATGATAGTACGCTATCTGGTTGCACTTTATCTTAACATGTATACTTTCTGTCTCTCTGATTACATGTTGATAAAGCCCTTAGGATGTGTACTCGACTTCCAGGACTATGATGTAGATCATACTAGTGGGGCCTGGGTAGTCCATGAGTACATCCTTGAAATGTTCCTAGTCGAGGGAATATCGAGACGGGGCATCGATATTCCAGAGTAGACTAGCGCATATCTTCTCGACCCATGCGATGGGCGATGGATGATCCCATATCCATTGGTGTTTGACATCGAAGATGGTATGCGGGTGCTCAGTGGAGACTGGGTACACTGAACGGACTCGCCGAGAACTCCCAGATGGTATTATACCTCTCGTCAGATGGCAGTTCTCTGGTGACACTGGTACAGCTTAGTCTGTTGACCCGAGATCGTCATAGAGTCTTGTGTGTCTCCCACTGTGCTTTGATTTCCACCCTACCACGGCTCTACTGAGTCGTGCAAACAGGTGGTTTTTGGGTACAGTCCCGATTCACATGGAGGCAATGAGCGATAGGAGGGGATTCGTCTCTCCCGGTATTGGGGGTTGATGTTGCGCTATGCTCGACTGGCCATAACAGGAAATCCCTGGCCAGGGTTGCAGTGATATACTGGTAAGAGTTATCAGTAGTTTCACGAATGTTATGGACCTCAAGTCGGCATGACTTATCAATCTACTGGGGTCTGACGTTTACCACCCCTAGGCGAGATATGCGACATATCAGACGAACAGACCGGACTGTACGGTAAGTGTTACTGGTTGGATTCACAGGAGTGTGAGTGGGCTTGCTTGTCGATCTTCTGATCGCTCAATACCCGGGTGGCCGTTACGTTTAGCAGACCGCTTGCGGCTTGTGGGTGCTTGATATGATCATCATCCGCTACCGGCGTATTGACGAGTCTTTAGAGTCCTACACAGAGGTTTCCTGGCTCAAGCGAAACGAAATAGGAGCGCATATGAGATATGTGCGGGACCGAGAATAATGCGTGTATGTGATACCGTATTTCATTCTCGTGACGAATGTATCGATTGGTTATATGCGATATAACCTAGTTATCGAATCAAGGATTGATTCGATAAGCCGATACATTGGATACTAGCCGGTTATATGCGACATGACCGGATCATTGAATCAAGTGTTGATTTAATGATTTAATTTATAATTATATATTTGATATATTACTTTGCATTAACTAGTATTGGTTCACTTTAAATGGATTTACTCACTTGGTTTGTGCACATTGCATATGTGATATATTTTGTGCACATGATTGTATCATGTTTGATGATACATGCAAGCTAGGGTTAGTGTAAAGAATTAGACCATGGTTAAGATTATGATTAGGGTTTTCTTTTTTCTTATTTATTTATTTATTTATTTTGGAAAAAGATGAGAAAAGAATGGTTGCTAATTTTGTTTGCTAGTTGAAGATTCTTGAAGCTTTGAATTAGTCCACCATTCTTATCTCATCCTTAACCCTAACCATTCAAGTTAACCATGGTCCATTCTCTACAACTAACCAAGGGTTAGTAAATGATAAGTATTGATTTATTTATCATTTACTTAATACTTATCATATTCTTTTCTTCATCTTCTTCTTCTTCAACATAAGAAAAAGCTTGCTACATCATAGGTGATTGATGAAAAAGTGTGTGAAATCCAAATCTAAAGTCTACCCACTTCCTATTTCTTCATCCTCTACCTCTTGCCAAGTAGTATAGGGTGTTTCCTTCACAAGTTTTCTTGACTTGGTGAAGTTGGAGCTTGATCTAGCGATGCCTCGACGTAGATCATCTTCGACATCGTCGTCGATGACCTAGCCCGTTTTTCTCCGATGAAGCCGACGCTAGAGCCCAATATATGATTTGGACAGCGAGGGGACTTCATCACGGAGCTTAGGAGGTGGTGGAACGGATATACAAAGGTTGTAGCCCCTTTCCTTTAGCTATATTTCCGTTTACTTGCTTGCTTCGCCTATTTATCTAGTTAACGATCCGTATTAGGGTTAATAGGCACTTGTAAAATTTCAATTGGCCATGTTTGATCACTTGTGAGACTCCATTAGAGTGCCTAGGAACCCTACATTATGGACTACCATGTCCCCACTATTATGATCCGCATCATAGTCCAGGTAGTCAAGTACTCATCCTAAGGGCTTTACCAACATGTAACAGAGAGACAATCAGTGTACACGTTAAGGTAAAGAGCAACCAGATAGCATACTATCATGTCGAGCAAGAAAATCCTCCCTATATATGCCCCAGCATCCACTACAATATACATCCTATGTATAGCAATGGCCTCTAGGGCATACATATAACTAACACATATCATGTTACAATATTATATATTACATATATAATATTTATTGTAACCAAATAAAATAATACAATTAACATATATCGCATATATATCAATGTATTATCCGAGTGAGAAAAAGAATCTTTTAGTGAGCAAATATTAGTTAATGTAATTTAATATATCATATATATTATTATACATTAAATAATCGAATCAACACTTGATCCGACAATCAAGCTATATCGAATATAACCGACTAATATTTATCCGTACCGATTCATCGAATCAACACTTGATCCGATGACTTGGCTGATATCAAATATCGCAAGAATAGAATACGGTATCTCATATCGTATTATCCTTGGTCCCGCACATATCACATATGTGCTCCTACTCTGTTTTGCCTGAGTCAAGAAACCTCTGTGTACGACTCTAAAGAATTGTCAATACGCCGGCAGTAGGTGATGATCATATCAAACACCCACAAGCTGCAAGCGGTCAGCTAAACGTAACAGCCATCCAGGTATTGAGCGCTCAGAAGATCAATAAGCAAACCTGTACATTCTCCTGTGAATCCAATCAGTAACACTCCCGTACAGTCCGGTCTCGTCATCTGATATGTCGCATATCTCGCCTAGGGGTGGTAAATGTCAGACCCTAGTAGCTTGATAAGTCGTGTCGATATGAGGTCTATAACAGTTCGAGAAACTACTGATAACACTTAACAGTAAATCTCAGCAACCCTGGCCAAGGATTTCCGGTTATAGCCAATCGAACACAGCGCAACATCAACTCCCTATACCGGGAGAGACGAATCCCCTCCTATCGCTCATTGCCTCCATGTGATTCGGGACTGTACCCAAAAGCCACCTTTTTGCATGCCCACTTGGATGTGGTATGATGGAAATCAAAGCACAGTGGGAATCACACGAGACTCTATGACGATCTCGGGTCAACAGACTACTCTGTACCAGTGTCACCGGAGAACAGCCATCTGACGTAAGGTATAATACCATCTGGGAGTTCTCGGCGAGTCCGTCCAGTGTACCCAATTTCTACTGAGCACTCGTACACCATCCTTGATGTCAAACACCGTTGGATATGGGATCATCCATCGCCCATCATATGGGTCAAGATGCGTATCCGCTAGTCTACTCTGGTGTATCGTTGCCCTGTCTCGATACACCCTTGACTAGGAACAGTTATAGGATGTACTCGTCGACTACCGTGGCCCCACTAGTATGATCTCATCATAGTCCCGGTAGTCGAGTACATATCCTAAGGGTTTTATCAACATGTAACATAGAGACAATCAGAGTACATGTTAAGATAAAGTACAACCAGATAGCATACTATCATGTCGAGTAAGAAAGTCCTCCCTATATATGTCCAAGTATCCATTACAATATACATCGTATGTACAGTAATGGCCTCTAGGGCATACATATAACTAACAATCTCCCACTTGCACTAGGGCTATCTGTTGTGGTATCGCATACCCAACAATTAGCCGTGGTTGAAGTATCTCATACTCAACCATCCCATAAAAGTCTCTAATGGAAAAAAGGCCTTTGTGAGAGGATCCGCGCTGTTGTCCTCTGTGTCTACTCTCCTTAACCTCGATCTCCCTGGAGATCAACCATCTCCATGATCAGGTGATACTGCCTAAGAATTATATCTGGATTTCTGATGGGACGGGGGTTCCTTGGCAAAATCCACAACTCCATTGTCACACAATGGTAGGAACGAAGTTCATCTCATGAACCTATATATATCCAGACTGCCTCTTTGGTAGCATCCTTGGTAACGATGTATCTTGCCTTTAATCGTCTAGTAAGTCACGGTATCTAGCTTGGAACTCTTCCAACATACTGTCCCTCTACTAAGGGTAAAGACAATTCCTGCGACTGACATTCAGTCGTCCTTATCACCCTGGAACCTTTGCAGTGATACTCCCCAGGATCGATTGATACCATCTCACTACAACTAGTAAGAATCCTAACATCCAATTAGATCTATCTCATAGATCCAAAACCCAGGATTTAGGAGGTATCACTTTGATCCTATATGGAGAATTGTTGTGATAAGCGGAGATTGACCGAGCGTAGCATAGGAAACTCCTTCCCTATCAAGAGTATGTCATCCATGTACTCTACGAGGATCACCACCATACTCCCTACTATCTTTTTGTATATAAAAGGTTCATCTACCATTTTGATTGTAGGGTTCCTAGGCACACAAGAGAGGTCTCACAAGGCATCGAACATGCCATTTTCAAATTTTACGGTGCCTACAAACCCTAAACTACGGATCGTCGGCTAGATGTCTAGGCGAAAACATAAACTAGTTAACACTTAACTAAAAGTTTAACGGAAATACAACCTTTGTAGATCCGGTCCTCCACCTCCACGGCTCCGTAACGAGGTCGTTTCCGCTGTCCAAATCAAATCCGGGCTCTAGAGTCGGCTTCGTCGGAGAATGGGCAAGCTAGGTCGTCGATGTCCATGCCGAAGATGATCTACGTCGAGGCATCGCTAGATCAAGCTCACAACTTCACCAAGTCAAGAAACTTGTGAAGTAAACACACTCTACTACTTGGCAAGAGGTAGAGGATGAAGAAATAGGAAGTGGGTAGACTTTAGTTTTGGATTTCTCACTCTTTTCCAACAATCACCATTGATGGAGCTTGGTTTTCTTCACTTGAAGAATGAAGAAGATGAAGAAGATTATTATGATAAGTTAAAAGAATAAGAAAAGAAAATGAATTCTTATCATCAAATTAACCATGGTCAAGTGTAGAGACTAAACTAGGGTTAGTGGGAATGGTTAGGGTTAAGGATGAGATAAGAATGGTTGACTTGAACAAAGCTTCATGAAGCTTCAACTAAAGAACAAAATTAGCCACCATTCTTTTCTCTTTTCTTTTATTCATTTATCAAAAATAAAAAGGGTAATTAAACAAGATAAATGAATAACAAATAATAAACCCTAACCATTTCATTAACCAAGGTTTAATACTTTACACTTAACCAAAAAGGATGTATCATCAAACATGATACAAGCAAGTGCACAAAATCATATCACATATATAATGCGCACACCCGAGTGAGAAAATCCATTTAAAGTGAACCAATACTAGTTAATGCAAAGTAATATATCAAATATATAATTATACATTAAATCATTAAATCAACACTTGATTCAATGATCCGGTCATGTCGCACACAACCGACTAGTATACAATGTATCGGCTTATCGAATCAACGCTTGAATCGATAACTAGGTTATATCGCATACAACCATTCGATACATTCATCGCGAGAATGGAATACGGTATCACATACACGCATTATTCTCGGTCCCGCACATATCTCATATGCGCTCCTATTTCGTTTCGCTTGAGCCAGGAAACCTCTGTGTAGGACTCTAAAGACTCGTCAATACGCCGGCAGCAGGCGATGATCATATCAAACACCCACAAGCCGCAAGCGGTCTGCTAAACGTAACGGCCACCCGGGTATTGAGCGATCTGAAGATCGACGAGCAAGCCCGCTCACACTCCAGTGAATCCGACCAGTAACACTACCGTACAGTCCGGTCTGATCGTCTGATATGTCGCATATCTCGCCTAGGGGTGGTAAACGTCAGACCCCAATAGCTCAATAAGTCGTGTCGATATGAGGTCTATAACTGTTCGAGAAACTACTGGTAACACTTACCAGTAAATCTCAGCAACCCTGGCCAGGGATTTCCTGTTATAGCCAATCGAACACAGCGCAACATCAACCCCCTATACCGGGAGAGACGAATCCCCTCCTATCGCTCATTGCCTCCATGTGACTCGGGACTGTACCCAAAAACCACCGTTTTGCACGCCCTCTTGGACGTGGTAAGATGGAAATAAAAGCACAGTGGGAACCACACAAGACTCTATGACGATCTCGGGTCAACAGACTACTCTGTACCAGTGTCACCAGAGAACTGCCATCTGACGTGAGGTATAATACCATCTGGGAGTTCTCGGCAGGTCCGTCCAGTGTACCCAGTCTCTACTGAGCACCCGTATATCATCTCTGATGTCAAACACCGATGGATATGGGATCATCCATCGCCCATCTGTATGGGTCGAGTAGGTATACGCTAGTCTACTCTGGTATATCGATGCCCCGTCTCGATACACCCACGACTAGGGACTTTGAAGGATGTACTTATAGACTACCATGTCCCCACTAGTATGATCCGCATCATAGTCCAGGTAGTCAAGTACAGATCCTAAGGGCTTTACCAACATGTAACAGAAAGACAATCAGTATACACGTTAAGGTAAAGATCAACCAGATAGCATACTATCATGTCGAGCAAGAAAGTCCTCTCTATATACGTCCTAGCATCCACTACAATATACATCATATGTACAGTAATGGCCTCTAGGGCATACATATAACTAACAATCTCCCACTTGCACTAGGTCCATCTGATAGCAGTGGTTGTAGTATCTCATACTCAACCATCCCTTAAAAATCCCTCTTTAGGAACAGGCCTTTGTGAGTGGATCCGCTGTGTTGTCCTCTGAGTCTACTCTCCTAACCTCGATCTCCCTGGAGATCAACCATCTCCATGATCAGGTGATACTGCCTTAGAATATGTCTGGATCACTGATGGGACCTGCGTTCCTTGGCTTAAGCCACAACTCCATTGTCACACAATGGGAGGAACATAGTTCATCTCATGAACCAATATACACCCAGACTGCCTCTTTGGTAGCATCTTAAGTAGCGATGTATCGTGCCTTTATCGTCTAGTATGTCACGGTATCTAGCTTGGAACTCTTCCACCATACCGTCCCTTTACTGAGGGTAAAGACAATGCCTGTGACTGACACTCAGTCGTCTTTATCACCCTGGAACACTTCCAGTGATTCTCCCCAGGATCGGTTGATACCGTCTCACTACATCTAGTGAGTATCCTAACATCCATTTAGATCTATCTCATAAATCCAAAATCCAGGATTTAGTAGGTATCACTTTAATCCTATATTGAGAATCTTTGTGATAAGCGGAGATTGATCGAGCGTAGCATAAGAAACTCCTTTCTTATCAAGAGTATGTCATCCACGTACTCTACGAGGATCGTCACCATACTCCCTACTACCTTTTTGTATATACAAGGTTCATCTACCATTTTGATGATGTCAAACTCTTTGACCGCTTCATCAAAACAGATGTTCCAACTCCGCGATGCCTGCTTTATCATATAAAGCATCTTGCACACGTTTCCGCTGCTCCCACTGTTTACGAAGCCCTCTGGCTGTGTACTTACAGACGTTCTCTTCTAAATCATTATTTAGAAAAGCAGTCATGGCACCCAACCGCCAGATATCGTAATCATGGTATGTAGCCGTGGCAAGTAGGATCTGGATGGACTTAAGCATAGCTACTTGAAAAAGGTTTCATCATTATCCACACCTGGTCAATGATGCACACTTTTAATAAGTCTAGCTTTGAAAGTCTCAACTTTTCGATGTACACCAAGTAATCTTCTCAAGATATACTTGCTCCTGATGGGGATTTAACCCTTCAGATATAGCAACCAAAGTCCATACTTTGTTGGTGTATAAGGATTCCATCTCAGATCGCTAAGCATCCAGCCATTCTTACAGAGTCTCACTCCTGATGGCCAGCTCGAAACTAGTTGGGTCATCATCTCATGATGCAATCCTCGCTCCCACTATCATAGGGAAACCGAAGTATCTCTCAGGTGGGTGAGGAACCCTACTAGATCGGCGGAGAGGCTGAGATTTGTTGGTATCTACTGAATCCTTTGGTTCTGTCAAATCATCTTCTGTAGTTTGCATAGCTGGAACCTTTCCAGTTCTACATTACAGACTTTGCCTCGAGCTTGTCCGGATTATGCTTTTAGACAAAGCCCGGACAACCCCAAATCTTAACTAGCTTAAGACATGGGCTCTTCCCTTTCCATATCACATATGAAGTGGTAGGTAACTGATTTGATTCGAACCGTATTCAATAGGTATGCATCTTCTCAAGCGCATAACTCCCAAAAAGGAAATAGGTAACTCAGTAGTACTCATCATAGAGCACACCATATCACATAGGGTGCTATTGCTCTGCCCCGATATACCATCGTACTATGGTGTATACAGAGGAGTAATGCTGAGAGAGAATCTCATTCTCCTTTAGAATAGTCCAGGATTTCCGTGCTCAAGTATTCTCCTCCTTGATCTCATCACAGGACATAATACTTATACCCGTATTGGTTCTCTACTTCCAACTTATATTCTGTTAATATCTCAAAAGGTTCAGACTTGTGTTTCAACAGCAACATATGTCTGAATCTCGAGAGATTATCAGAGAATGTAATGAAGTACAAAGAACCAATCCTGGCAAGTGTAGACAGGGGACCTACATACATCAACATGTATCATCCCAAGAGTTCACTAACTCTTTCTCTGTTTCCAGTAAACAGAGCTATGGTCATCTTATCTTTGTGACATGACTGGCGAGTTTCACAAGATGTAAATTTAAACTGATTTAAATATGCATCTATATGTAACTCTAGCTAGTCGGGTCATATTGATCTGACCTAGTCTACAATACCTCAAGAAGGAATCGTTCAGTTCTGAACTTTTCCTCTTGTGTGTGTTCAGTATACTAAGAACTGTAGTTTGATTTAGAACAGCAATGCTTTTAGATAACGTGCCTGATACGATCAACTTTTGATATAGGAAATGTTCAAAACATTATCCAACTACACAAAATTTTATCATTTCTTTACTAATAAAGAGATAGATATGATTTTGTATATCAGGTTCGGTATCTAATAACATTCGTTCAGAATCAATGTATTGTAATACAGGGTGACAGTGACCGACAGACTTGGCTGCAACTCTTGCCCCGTTTTCTGCCTCATGAAACTTATCACCCGTTCTCAGTTCTCTACCTTTCTGTAGCCCTATGTAACAGATTACATATCTGGGATCCTGATCTGGTATCACATACCCAGGACGTAGAGGATACTGAGAAACAGTTCTGTATAATGAACACACCCGAAGATGATGCATCAGCATGCACTCTCTTCGTTTGGGCGGCACGGGAATTCTGGTAATCCCCAATTTCCTGCTCTGTCTTATAACAATTATAAGTTGGAGCGGGACCAACGTTCCCCAGCTCTGTATAACAAGCGGGTTCGGTCAATATTCCGTATTATTATCTTGATTAAGGCATGATATGGTCGCTACCTGGAGAGAGAGAGAAGAAAACACTCAGCGTGCGCTCTTTCAAGAATAGATTGGTTATTATTTTATCTAATCAGGATGGCTCCCACTGCTTTTTATCAAATCTTCCTTCAAACCCTAAAAGGAAAGACTAGCCGGGATTAATTACACACTACAAGTTCGCCAATCTTTCAGCCAGGCCAGTGTCGGTACTTTGAGGGAGGTCCCCCGTGCTTTCGCACGAACCTAATTACTGTAAACCTCGTTTTCCCAAAGGCGTAACCTCGTTAACACCTTTCTAGACACCTACTTGATCGGCTAATTGTAATGTATAAAACTCTCCCAGGAGTAACTCTTACTCGCAGCGGGTATCGGGATCCAACTATCTCATAGAAGGTATGCAATCTCATTGCAAATCTCAACACTTGAAATTCCCGATAATATTTTGCCCCTAGCACCCTATGACCTTAACGGAGGTCAACAAACCATAGGCTACTAGTCAAGTTCAACCCGTCATTTCTTGATCGAATTAAACCCACCCGCACGACCCTTGACGGAGGTCAACAAGGCCGCACGACTACCCTAACTCAATCTGCATCATATGCATAAGCAGATAAATACTGGTTAGCTACCGCACACTGCGCCTTGACGGAGGCCAACAAACGCAGCACGAATACTAAACAGCACTTATCTGAAATGACGGAGGGCTACGACAGGTTTTTCTGAAAACCTATTGCGTAATGAACTTGATATCGTTGTAGAATCAAATGATTTTAAAATGGAGTGTTTTTGAGGCTTTTCTAGTTTTGCTAAAGGAGTCACTCCCGGTGAAGGGATCGTCGGTCCTTTCCTCGTCGAATGAGGTGCGGGATATATCGTATATATCACTGTGCAAAGCAGAACTCTTAAAAGCAATCAAAAGACAAATCGAGGGCGTAGCATCGACCAGTTATTGCTAAAGGAGTCACTCCCGGTGAAGGGATCTCGGTCCTTTCCTCGTCGAATGAGGTGCAGGATATATCACATATACCGCTGTGCAAAGCAAGAACTGTAGCTACCTGTTTTATTTTGAAATTCGATTCTACAACATCTTAGGTTTCTTTTAATTCATTAATCACATTAATGAAGTCCCATCATTTAAGTACCTAAACATCACAGATAAATACGACGTACACATATGCCATCCGCATTCGTCTCGATGTCCCCTCGTGCACTGTTAGGTTAGGTAACTAACGACAGAGCAGGGCAGGGCTAGCGCGGGTGTAAAACATAAGTAACGTCTATATAATATATCATATATACTATATACTGTATCTATCACAGAACATCACATGATCACATCACAGATATCGCAGCAGAAGAATCATATGAAATATTGGATATACTAGGACGTCCGTGTTTTCAATACGAGCCAGTATAAAACACGGATTCCACGGTCGTGATGAATAGCCAAACCCACACCCCTAGACCCCTATGAGAGCAGCAAGCAACCCTACCAATTCTAGAGTTAGGAGACCCGGACTCGACTCCTCGAGTTGATCTCCCACTGGACTCCAGAACCCGGTTACTTATGCCCTCCTCCTTGGGTCTATCCTAGTGCGGAAAAGTAAATAATATACAACCGGTGACAACTTCCGCTACCTGGAAGCGCCCCAAATAAAAGAATATTACATACAAGTTTTTACATGAATGAAAATGAAAAACACTCATCTAACATAAAAAACCCCGGCTATTCAAACACGACGATCCAATATAACATATCCAGCAACACATAACATCACATGTCATCAACGTAAGTAAATATGTCCAACCCAATTGTCGTTGACATATAGCAACGAAACCGGCGATATCACATATTACACTTACGGTCACAGAAAAGAAAGTGTAAAACTACAACAGTTGGAATCCGCAACCACCTCAGACATCGCATGCCTGATCAAATGAATTACTTAGACATCGCATGCCTAACAATTATAAACCCCGCATTTTAGTCTCTTTATCGAAAACACTTTTCAATACCAAGTCGGGCAATTCAACAAGATTCCCGACATCCTGATCGAATGCTCGTCGCAAACTTCAGTAGACGGCTGCACCCCCGATACCGTCGACGAAGTGCACCAAGGCGGAACACCGCTACCGCGAGCACCCGAACGGATGCTTTCGGCGACGGGGTTCTCCTACATTCACTTGGTCGGGGCTATGGAGTGAGGCTGTCTATTAAGTTTACCCGGCGAGTATCCGTGTACGCTACGTGATTGCGACGGACTTTTGATCACATCAAAATTCCGTGGCAACCGATCAAGTGAGACTAAACTGCTATGTTTATAACATTCATTTAGTTATCACATAACTACTTGTGAATTCCAATTATTGTATCACATTCCGGATAAATAGAAAATGTTAAACTTTTCGATCAAATAATCGAACACCCAACTTTTCCCGATACAGATCAACACATGAAATAAGTCTAACAACATTCAGTTCGTACCTCAGTACCAACGGTCCAGCCGTAGAAGGGTCAAGCCAACGCCTCACATGTGGCACGCCGTACTGCCCCAAACCCGAAGGTTCAAAGGGCAGTTCAAGACGGTCACATAATCGAGTTAAGGTTTGTTGTCTTCTAGAGGGACCATCGCGTTACTTGCACTACTTAGAACGTCGTTAAACTACGGAAAAATCCAACACTTGGAAATTTCCCGACAGGGGAAAAATTGGGTATTTATATCCGGTCGAACTTTTTAACATATTCTAAGATTTATCCGGAAATACACAAAAGACGAAATTTGATAATCCGATCGAAATACCGAATCCCCAAAACAACTGCAGAAAATTCAACTCTTGAATAAAATTTAAAAACATCCAGAGAACTCAACACTGAAAATTGAGAATTACTGTGAAATTTAAAATTCACAAAACGACAAAGTAGCCGCGCATCCGCCGCACGAGCCAAGCTCGTGCCGCGGATCCGCGGCACTTTGATTGATTTACTGCATCGAATTTCACAGTATTTCTTATATTACCCTGCTGATTTATCTGCATATTTTTAATATGGAAAAAGACCAGATTTTAAAAATTGGACAGAGAGCATGTTTGATTCGGGGTTTCGGGTTCGTTCGGACTTCAAATTCCGTCTAGACTTCGCCTAAGGCTCTAGCTATGCTTTGATACCACTGTAGGGTTCCTAGGCACACAAGAGAGGTCTCACAAGGCATCGAACATGCCATTTTCAAATTTTACGGTGCCTACAAACCCTAAACTACGGATCGTCGGCTAGATGTCTAGGCGAAAACATAAACTAGTTAACACTTAACTAAAAGTTTAACGGAAATACAACCTTTGTAGATCCGGTCCTCCACCTCCACGGCTCCGCAACGAGGTCGTCTCCGCTGTCCAAATCAAATCCGGGCTCTAGAGTCGGCTTCGTCGGAGAATGGGCAAGCTAGGTCGTCGATGTCCATGCCGAAGATGATCTACGTCGAGGCATCGCTAGATCAAGCTCACAACTTCACCAAGTCAAGAAACTTGTGAAGTAAACACACTCTACTACTTGGCAAGAGGTAGAGGATGAAGAAATAGGAAGTGGGTAGACTTTAGTTTTGGATTTCTCACTCTTTTCCAACAATCACCATTGATGGAGCTTGGTTTTCTTCACTTGAAGAATGAAGAAGATGAAGAAGAATATTATGATAAGTTAAAAGAATAAGAAAAGAAAATGAATTCTTATCATCAAATTAACCATGGTCAAGTGTAGAGACTAAACTAGGGTTAGTGGGAATGGTTAGGGTTAAGGATGAGATAAGAATGGTTGACTTGAACAAAGCTTCATGAAGCTTCAACTAAAGAACAAAATTAGCCACCATTCTTTTCTCTTTTCTTTTATTCATTTATCAAAAATAAAAAGGGTAATTAAACAAGATAAATGAATAACAAATAATAAACCCTAACCATTTCATTAACCAAGGTTTAATACTTTACACTTAACCAAAAAGGATGTATCATCAAACATGATACAAGCAAGTGCACAAAATCATATCACATATATAATGCGCACACCCGAGTGAGAAAATCCATTTAAAGTGAACCAATACTAGTTAATGCAAAGTAATATATCAAATATATAATTATACATTAAATCATTAAATCAACACTTGATTCAATGATCCGGTCATGTCGCACACAACCGACTAGTATACAATGTATCGGCTTATCGAATCAACGCTTGAATCGATAACTAGGTTATATCGCATACAACCATTCGATACATTCATCGCGAGAATGGAATACGGTATCACATACACGCATTATTCTCGGTCCCGCACATATCTCATATGCGCTCCTATTTCGTTTCGCTTGAGCCAGGAAACCTCTGTGTAGGACTCTAAAGACTCGTCAATACGCCGGCAGCAGGCGATGATCATATCAAACACCCACAAGCCGCAAGCGGTCTGCTAAACGTAACGGCCACCCGGGTATTGAGCGATCTGAAGATCGACGAGCAAGCCCGCTCACACTCCAGTGAATCCGACCAGTAACACTACCGTACAGTCCGGTCTGATCGTCTGATATGCCGCATATCTCGCCTAGGGGTGGTAAACGTCAGACCCCAATAGCTCAATAAGTCGTGTCGATATGAGGTCTATAACTGTTCGAGAAACTACTGGTAACACTTACCAGTAAATCTCAGCAACCCTGGCCAGGGATTTCCTGTTATAGCCAATCGAACACAGCGCAACATCAACCCCCTATACCGGGAGAGACGAATCCCCTCCTATCGCTCATTGCCTCCATGTGACTCGGGACTGTACCCAAAAACCACCGTTTTGCACGCCCTCTTGGACGTGGTAAGTTGGAAATCAAAGCACAGTGGGAACCACACAAGACTCTATGACGATCTCGGGTCAACAGACTACTCTGTACCAGTGTCACCAGAGAACTGCCATCTGACGTGAGGTATAATACCATCTGGGAGTTCTCGGCGAGTCCGTCCAGTGTACCCAGTCTCTACTGAGCACCCGTATATCATCTCTGATGTCAAACACCGATGGATATGGGATCATCCATCGCCCATCTGTATGGGTCGAGAAGGTATACGCTAGTCTACTCTGGTATATCGATGCCCCGTCTCGATACACCCACGACTAGGGACTTTGAAGGATGTACTTATAGACTACCATGTCCCCACTAGTATGATCCGCATCATAGTCTAGGTAGTCAAGTATAGATCCTAAGGGCTTTACCAACATGTAACAGAGAGACAATCAGTATACACGTTAAGGTAAAGATCAACCAGATAGCATACTATCATGTCGAGCAAGAAAGTCCTCTCTATATACGTCCTAGCATCCACTACAATATACATCATATGTACAGTAATGGCCTCTAGGGCATACATATAACTAACATTGATGAAGTCAAACTCTTTGACTACTACTTCAAAACAGATGTTCCAACTCCGTGATGCCTGTTTTATCACATAAAATATCTTGCACACGTTTCCGCTGCACCCACTGTCTACAAAGCCCTCTGGCTGTGTACTTATAGACGCTCTCTTCCAAATCATCATTTAGAAAAGCAGTCATGACACCCAACCACCAGATATCATAGTCATGGTATGTAGCCGTGGCAAGTAGGATCTGGATGGACTTAAGCATAGCTTTGAAATTCTCAACTTTTCCATGTACACCAAGTAATCTTCTCAAGATATACTCGCTCCTGATGAGGATTTAACCCTTCAGATAAAGCAACCAAAGTCCATACTTTTTTGGTGTATAAGGATTCCATCTCAGATCGATAAGCATCCAGCCATTCTTACAGAGTCCCACTCCTGATGGCCAGCTCGAAACGAGTTGGGTCATCATCTTATGATGCAATCCTCGCTCCCACTGTCATAGAGAAACCGAAGTATCTCTCAGGTGGGTGAGTAACCCTACTAGATCGGCGGAGAGTCTGAGGTTCGTTGGAAACTATTGAATCCTTTAGTTCTACCAAATCATCAGCTGTAGTTTGTTTAGCTGGAACCTTTCCAGTTCTACATAACAGACCTTGCCTCAAGCTTGTCCGGATTATGCTTTTAGACATAGTCCGGACAACCCCAAATCTTAACAAACTTAAGATATGGGCTTTTCCCTTTCCATATCACATATGAAGTGGTAGGCAACTAATTTGATTTGAACCCTATTCAATAGGTATGCAGCTTCTCAAGTGCATAACTCCCAAAAGGAAATAGGAAACTCAGAAGTACTCATCATAGAGCATACCATATCACATAGGGTGCTATTGCTCCGCCCCGATACACCGATGTGCTATGGTGTATACGGAGGAGTAATGCTGAGAGAGAATCTCATTCTCCTTTAGAATAGTCCAGGAATTCCGTGCTCAAGTATTCTCCTCCTTGATCTCATCAAAGGACATAATACTTATACCCGTATTTTGGTTCTCTACTTCTAACTTACATTCTGTGAATATCTCATAAGGTTCGGACTTGTGTTTCAACAGGAACATATGTTTGAATCTTGAGAGATCATCAGAGAATGTAATGAAGTACAAAGAACCGGTCTTGGCATGTGTAGACAGGGGACTTACATACATCAGCATGTATCAATCCCAAGAGTTCACCAACTCATTCTCTGTTTCCAATAAACGGAGCTGTGGTCTTCTTATCTCTGTGACATGACCGGCAAGTTTCACAAGATGTAAATTCAAACTAATTTAAATATGCATCTAAATGAAACTTCAACTAGTCGGGTTGCATTGATATTGTAAGGTTCCTAGGCACACTATAGAGGTCTCACAAGGCATCAACCATGCCAATATAAAATTTTACGGGTGCCGAGAAACCATAATACGGATCGTAGACTAGATGTTTAGGCGAAATAGGAAACTATTTAACACTTTAACTAAAGATTAGAAGCTGCAACCATTGTAGATCCGGTTATCCACTTCCTTAGCTCCACGTAGACGTCCTCTCGCTGTCCTAGTCGGATCTTGGACTCTCGCATCGGCTTCATCGAAGAAACGAGCGGAATAGGTCGTCGGCTTCGTGCCGAAGATGATCTACGTCGAGGTTGCACAAGTTCAAGCTCCAACTTCACCAAGTTGTGAAACTTGTGAAGAAAACACCCAAAACAACTTGGCAAGAGGTAGAGGGTGAAGAAATAGGAGGTGGGTTCACTTTAGAATTGGATTTCACTCACTTTTGCTCAAGTTGCCATTGATGGACCTTAAGCTTTTCTTCTTGAAGATGAAGAAGAAGAAGTAGATAGAATATGATAAGTGTTTTGATAAATGAAAAATAAATCAATACTTATCATTCACTAACTAAGGTTAAGTGTAGAGAATAGACCATGGTTACTTGAGAGGGTTAGGGTTAAGCATAATGACAAGAATGGTTACAAAAGTCAAAGCTTCATGAAGCTTCAACTTAAAACAAAGAAAGCCACCATTCTCATCATAATCCTTTTCAAATAAATAAATAAATAAATAAATGAATATGCAAAACCCTAATCAACACTTAACCATGGTTTTAATTCTTTACACTTAACAAAGTGATCAAGTATCATCAAACATGATACAAATATGTGCACGAAAATATATCACATATACAATTTGCACATCAAGTGAGAAAATCCATTTAAAGTGAACCAATACTAGTTAATGCAAAGTAATATATCAAATATATAATTATACATTAAATCATTAAATCAACACTTGATTTAACAATCCGGTCATATCGCATATAACCGACTAGTATCCAATGTATCGGTTTATCGAATCAATCCTTGATTCGATATCTAGGTTATATCGAATACAACCAATCGATACATCCATCGCGAGAATGGAATACGGTATCACATACACGCATTATTCTCGGTCCTGCAAATATCTCATATGCGCTCCTATTTCGTTTCGCTTGAGCCAGGAAACCTCTGTGTAGGACTCTAAAGACTCGTCAATACGCCGGTAGCAGATGATGATCATATCAAGCACCCACAAGCCGCAAGCGGTCTGCTAAACGTAACGGCCATCCGGGTATTGAACGATCAGAAGATCGACGAGCTAGCCCGCTCACACTCCTGTGAATCCAACCAGTAACACTTACCGTACAGTCCGGTCTGTTCGTCTGAAATGTCGCATATCAAGTCTAGGGGTGGTAAACGTCAGACCCCAATAACCGATAAGTCGTGCCGATGTGAGGCTCATAACGGGTCGAGAAACTACTGGTAACACTTACCAGCAAATCTCTGATCAGCCCTGGCCAGGGACTTCCCTGTTACGGCCAATCGAGCACAGCGCAACATCAACCCCCAATATCGGGAGAGACGAAACCCTTCCTATCGCTCATTGCCTCCATGTGACTCGGGACTGTACCCAAAGACTACCGTTTTGCATGCCCTCATGGACGTGGTAAGGTGGAGACCAAAGCACAGTGGGAATCACACAAGACTCTATGACGATCTCGGGTCTACAGACTAACCTGCACAAGTGTCACCTGAGAACTGCCATCTGACGTGAGGTATAATACCATCTGGGAGTTCTCGGCGAGTCCGTCCAGTGTACCCAGTCTCCACTGAGCACCCGTATACCATCTCTGATGTCAAACACCAATGGATATGGGATCATCCATCGCCCATCTCATGGGTCGAGAGGCGTATACGCTAGTCTACTCTGGTATATCGATGCCCCGTCTCGATACACCCACGACTAGGGACCTTGAAGGATGTACTTATGGACTACCATGTCCCCACTAGTATGATCTGCATCATAGTCCAGGTAGTCAAGTACACATCCTAAGGGCTTTACCAACATGTAACTATATGACAGTTTAAAGAGACAAGTGTACATGTTAAGATAAAGAGTAACCAGATAGCATACTATCATATCGAGCAAGAAAGTCATCTCTATATATGTCCAAGCATCCAATATAATATACATCATCTGTACAATACTGGCCTCTAGGGCATACATACAACTAACAATCTCCCACTTGCACTAGGGCCAGCTGCTGTAGTATCGCATACCGAGCATCCCGAAGAGTCTCTCAAACTGTATCTGGGGAATGGCCTTCGTGAGTGGATCCGCCGTGTTGTTCTTCGTGTCAACCCTCCTAACCTCGATCTCCCGGCGATCAACTATCTCCCGGATCAGGTGATACCGCCTCAGAATATGCCTGGATCGCTGATGGGACCTGGGTTCCTTGGCCAAAGCCACCGCTCCATTGTTATCGCAATACAAAGGTATTGGATGCTCAATGGATGGAACCACTCCAAGTTCAGCAATGAACTTCTTGATCCAGACAGCCTCTTTAGCAGCATCGTTGGCAGCGATGTATTCAGCCTCCATCGTCGAGTCTGCCGCGGTTTCCTGCTTGGAACTTTTCCAGCTAACCGCCCCTCCGTAAAGGGTAAAGACAAATCCCGACTGCGACTTAGAGTCGTCCTTATCACTCTGGAAGCTGGAATTGGTAAAGGACTCCACTTGGAGTTCTCCGTTACCATACACCAAGAGCATCTCTTTAGTCCTTCGCAAGTACTTGAGAATACTCTTCACAGCTGTCCAGTGACTCTCTCCAGGATCAGCTTGATACCTGTTCACACCATAATATTGTATTATTATATTCCCCATTCTTATTCTTTTTATAAATAAACGAGTGCTTTTGACGCATGTCTGCTACATGTTACAGATTACAGGTTCTTGGACAGGAAGCAGTGAAAACGATGAAAAGACGATACAAAAGTGGATTTTGACCGACAAACAGAGAATTTTGATCAAGCCTACATAAAGAACAATTCACAAAGCAAGATTCAAGACATCGACTCAAAGTGAACGGTTAAAAATCCATTGCAAATTGTTCACTAAAGATCTGGAACCAACCTAGAAGCCCAAATGGAAAAAGATATATAGATACAGGAAGCCCAAAATGACCAGAAGCTGCAGCCCAAAATTCAAAGCCCAATCTTCTTAGTTGACCGCGGAACCACGGCCAAACAGGGCCTTGGGCCGCGGTTCCGCGGTGGAGTGGAGCAGTTAGAGAATAAAATTTTTACCATAATTCTTTATGTCTTTGACCGGTCTTCCTAAGGGCTATTTTTGTAATTGTAGACATGCGAATCAGATGTAACCCTAGGGTTTCCTATTCTTTATAAATAGGAACTCTAATCATTGTAACTCTTCATGCCTCCCTTTAATGAATAAAATTTAGAAATCTTTTGGAGAGCATCGGTGCCTCTCTTTAATTCCGAAATTCAGATCTGACAAACCTGCATGGAAGATTGGAGGGATCCATCTGTAAGTAATTTAATTTCTTGTTCTAGTTTAGATTTTAATTCCTTGCCTTAGATGTTAGCTTTGGGAAGGGCTTTTGAGAGATGAGATCTCTCATCCCTTTCTTACCCATCACATAGAATCTATAGGACTCCATGCATACACGCACACACTGCGCCCTACGGCACCCTATCCCTCGAGGTAGCGGTGATACCGTAGTATAAAGGCTCAGTTGAGCACGTTTTCCATGGAGGTTAGGGTAAGGATCTCTAAAGGAAGAACAAGAACCTAGAGGAAGGAACATCTTCCCGAATGGATCTAATCCCCTTTATTGATAATTACCATAACTCCTCTTAGATCCTAATCTGGGTATAGAAAGCGTTGAGATTTATTTACATTTCCAAACCATTCCTAAACCTAACACTAGCAAGATTTAGATCTAGATAATTGCCCTAGAATAATTTAGGTTTTTAGATTTAATAACAACTCCGAACACCCTTCGAAATTAACTCGTAAGAACGAATCGGAGATTCACAACATCCCTGTGGACCGACCCGTACTCACCGGCTAGCTGCAAAGCGACGCCGTTCTTGATTGCGGTTACAAATATTTTTGATCTATCTTTTAGAAAGCGCAAGCACGCTAAATCATTTCAATCAATACCTACTCACTACACTTAGTGAATATGCAACATCTGGTCTGGTACATAGCATCGCGTACATGATAGAGCCTACAGCCGAAGCATAGGGTATCCCTTGCATGCGAGCTCTCTCCAAATCAGTCTTGGGAGACATCTCTTTGGAGAGAGTGACTCCAGAGATCGTGGGCAAGTTCCCACGCTTGGATTCTTCCATACTAAACCTCTTTAGTATGGTGTCAATGTACCTGGATTGGGACAATCCCAGTATCCGTTTGGATCTATCTCTATAGATCCTGATTCCCAATATGCAGGAGGCGTCATCTAGATCTTTCATTGAGAATCTTTGTGATAAGAAGAGCTTGACCGATTGCAACATAGGAATATCATTTCCTATCAAGAGTATGTCGTCCACGTACAATACGAGGAAGACAACCTTACTCTCTGCCACCTTCTTGTAGATACAAGGTTCATCTGGCTTTTTTACGAAATCAAACTCTTTGATAACGATGTCAAAGCAGATGTTCTAACTCCGCGATGCTTGCTTTAATCCATAAATGGATTTAAGCAGCTTGCACACCTTTCCGCTGCTCCCACTGTCTACGAAGCCCTCTGGCTGAGTCATGTACACGCACTCTTCTAAATCACCATTTAGAAAGGCGGTCTTAACATCCATTTGCCAGATTTCGTAATCATGATATGCAGCGATGGCAAGCATGATCCGGATGGATTTAAGCATAGCCACTGGAGAAAAGGTTTCGTCATAGTCCACACCTGGTCTTTGACGAAAACCTTTTGCAACAAGTCTAGCTTTGAAAGTCTCCACTTTCCCATCTACACCAATTTTCTTCTTGAAGATCCACTTGCTCCCAATGGGTTTTACCCCTTCAGGAGCAACTTCCAAAGTCCATACTTTGTTGGTGTACATGGATTCCATCTCGGACCGCATAGCATCCAACCATTTCACTGAGTCCCCACTCGTGATGGCCTGCTCGAAGCTAGTTGGGTCATTGATTGAAATGATTTAGCGTGCTTGCGCTTTCTAAAAGATAGATCAAAAATATTTGTAACCGCAATCAAGAATGGCGTCGCTTTGCAGCTAGCCGGTGAGTACGGGTCGGTCCACAGGGATTTTGTGAATTTCCGATTCGTTCTTATGAGTTAATTCCGAAGGGTGTTCGGTTGATTATTAAATCTAAAAATCTAATTAACCTAGGGCAATTATCTAGATCTACTCTTGCTAGGGCTAGGTTTAGGGATGGTTTGGAAATGTAATTAAATCTCACCGCTTTCAATACCCGAATGAAGATCTATGAGGAGTTATGGTAATTATCAATAAAGTGGATTAGATCCGTTCGGGAAGGTGTTCCTTCCTCTAGGTTCTTGTCCTTCCTTTAGAGATCCTTACTCTAACCTCCATAGAAAACATCACATCCGGGCTTTTATACTACGGTATCACCGCTACCTCGAGGGATAGGATGCCGTAGGGAGCGGTATGTGCATGTATGCATGGAGTCCTATTGTAAATGTTTGGTGGGTAAGAAAGGGATGAGAGATCTCATCTCTCAAAATCCTTCCCCAAAGCTAACTCTAAACAAGTTTCTAGGGCATAAAATTAAATCTACCTAGGGCAAGGAATTTAAATCTACACTAGAGCAAGAAATTAAATTACTTACAGATGGCTCTCTCCAAACATCAACGCAGGGTTGTCAGATCTGAATTTCTGAATTAAAGAGAGGCACCGATGCTCTCCAAAAGATTTCTAAATTTTATTCATTAAAGGGAGGCATGAAGAGTTACAATGATTAGAGTTCCTATTTATAAAGAATAGGAAACCCTAGGGTTACATTTGTTTCGCATGTCTGAAATTACAAAAATACCCTTATGAAGACCAGTCAACACCGCCCCTTTATTTTTCTAAAAAAATTACTTTTTAAACTCTTTAAACTGCCGCGGAACCGCGGCCCGAGGCGTGGTTTGGCCGCGGTTCCGCGGCCAAACAGTGGAATTGGCTCTCTGGATTTTTAGGGCTGGCTCTGGTACTTTTTATCTTCTTATTTCTTTATGTCTTTTCTCAATTTAGCTTCTGGTTCTTCTCCAGATCTTCCAGTGAATACTTGTAGTGAACTTTAACCCTTCGCTTTGAGTCGATGTCTTGAATCTTGCTTTTATGAATTGTTCCTTATGTCGGCTTGATCAAGAGTCTTCTGTTTGTTGATCAAAGTCCACTTTTGCATTGTCTTTTCATTATTTTCACTGTTTTCTGTCCAAGAACCTGTAACCTGTAACATGTAGCAGACATGCGTCAAAAGCACCCGTTTATTTGTAAAATATATAAGAATGGGGAATATAATAATGCAATATTATGGTGTGAACAGTCATCATCCTCCATGATGCAATCCTCGCTCCCACCATCCATAAGAAAACCGTAGTATCTCTCAGGTTGGCGAGAAACCCTACTAGATCGGCGGAGAGGCTGGGGTTCATCGGGAACTACGGAATCCTCTGGTTCCACCAGATCTTCTGTTGTAGCATTTGTAGCTGGAACCTCTTCCAGTTCTACCTCATGACCACTAATCTCTTTTTCAAGAAATTCCTTTTCTAAAAAGGTGGCATGCCGAGAAACAAACACTCTTTGTTCCTCAGGATGGTAGAAGATATACCCTTGAGAATTCTTGGGATACCCTACAAATTTGCATAGAACAGACTGTGCCTCGAGTTTGTCCGGATTTTGTCGTTTGACATAGGCTGGACAACCCCATATCTTAACATAGTTAAGACTTGGTCTCTTTCCTTTCTATATCTCATATGGAGTGGTAGGCACAGATTTGGTTGGGACCATATTCAATAGATCTATGGCTGTCTCAAGCGCATACCCCAAGAAGGAAATAGGTAACTCAGCTGTGCTCATCATAGAGCGCACCATATCTAATAGAGTGCGGTTCCTCCGTTCTGATACACCGTTGTGCTGTGGTGTATATGGAGGAGTCAGCTGAGAGAGAATCCCATTCTGTTTTAGGAAGTCCAGGAATTCTTTGCTCAAGTATTCACCTCCTCGATCAGATCGAAGGATTTTAATACTTTTTCCGGTTTGGTTCTCGACTTCTTGTTTATATTCTCTAAATTTCTCAAAAGCTTCAGACTTGTGTCTTATCAAGTACACATGTCCGTATCTTGAGAGATCGTCAGTGAATGTAATGAAGTACGAAGAACCATCCCTGGCATGTGTAGACATGGGACCGCATACATCACTATGTATCAGTCCCAAGAGTTCGGTAACTCTTTCTCCGTGTCCCGTAAACGGAGTTTTGGTCATCTTGCCTTTGAGACATGACTGGCAAGTGTCATAAGATGAAAATTCGAAAGGTTTCAAATATCCATCCTTATGCAACTTAGCCAGTCGTGTCGCATTGATGTGACCCAGTCTACAATGCCACAAGAAGGATTCGTTCAGTTCTAAACTTTTCCTCTTGTGTGTGTTTGTTATGCTTAGAACTGTTGATTGATTTAGAACATAAATGCCATTGCACAACGTGCCTGATCCAACCAACTTTTGGTTACGGAAAATGTTCATAACATTATCCTGTAAACAAAATTATATCCCTCTTTACTTAATAAAGAAACCGATATAATGTTGCATATCAGGTTCGGCATGTAATAGCATTCGTTCAGAACCAATGTATTACCAGTTGGTAATACAAGGTGATATTCCCCGACAGTCTTAGCTGCAACAATTGCACCATTTTCAACTCTAATGTCTTTATCACCTTCTCCAAGTACTCTACCTTTCTTAAGCCCATGTAACTGATTACATATATGGGATCCTGACCCGGTATCTAATACCCAGGACATAGAGCAAATGGAGAAACAGTTCTCTGTAACGAACACACCCGAAGAAAATGCATCAACATGTACTTTCTTCATTCGGGTGGCATGGGAATCCTGGTATTCCCCTATATCCTGTTCATTCCTATAACTCTTATAAGAAAGAACGGAACCAACGTTCCCCAGCACAGTATAACATGCGGGTTCGGTCAATACATCCATATTATTATCTTCATTAGGGCATGAAATGGTCGCTACCTGGAGAGAGAGAGAAGAAAACACTTTAGCGTATGCTCGTGCAAGATCAGATTGGTTATTATCTTATCTAATCAGGATTGCTCCCTCTGGTTTTTATCAAATCTTCCTTCAAACCCTAAAAGGAAAGACTAGCCGGGATTAATTACACACTACAAGTTCGCCAATCTTATAGCCAGGCCAGTGTCGGTACTTTGAGGGAGGTCCCCCATGCATTCGCACGAACCTAATTAATGTAAACCTCGTTTTCCCAGAGGCGTAACCCCGTTGACACCTTTCTAGACACCTACTTGATCAGCTAATTGCAATGTGTAAAACTCTCCTAGGAGTAACTCTTACTCGCAGTGGGTATCGGGATCCAACTATCTCATAGAAGGTATGCAATCTCATTGCAAATTTCAACACTTGAAATTCCCGATAATGCTTTTGCCCCTAGCGTGCTATGACCTTGACGAAAGCCAACAAACCACCGCCCGCTAGTCAAGTTCAACCCGTACATTTCTTGACTGAATTAAACCCACCCGCACGACCCTTGACGAAAGCCAACAAAGCCGTACGACTACCCTAATCCAGTCGCATCATATGCAGCAGATAAAAAGCATATAGCTACCGCACACTACACCTTGACGAAAGCCAACAAATGTAGCACGAATACTATATGTAACTTATCTGAAATGACGGAGGGCTACGACAGGTTTTTGTGAAAACCTATTGCGTAATGAACTTGATATCGTTGTAGAATCAAATGAAGTTTTAAAATGGAGTGATTTTGAGGCTTTTCTAGTTTTGCTAAAGGGGTCACTCCCGGTGAAGGATCGTCGGCCCTTTCCTCGCCGAATGAGGTGCGGGATATATCATATATATCACTGTGCAAAGCAGAAACTATAGAAGCAATCAAAAGTCAAACCGAGTGTGTAGCATCTGCCAGTTATTGCTAAAGGAGTCACTCCCGGTGAAGGGATCTCGGTCCTTTCCTCATCGAATAAGGTGCGGGATATATCATATATATCGCTGTACAAAGCAAGAACTGTAGCTACCTGTTTTATTTAAAATTTGATTCCACAACATCTTAGGTTTCTTTTCTTTCATTAATCACATTAATGAAATCCCATCATTTAAGTACCTAAACATCACAGATAAATACGACGTACACTTATGCCATCCGCATTCGCCTCGATGTCCCCTCGTGCACCGTTAGGTTAGGTAACTAACGGCAGAGCGGGGCAGGGCTAGTACGGGTGTAAAACATAAGTAACGTCTATATAATATATCATATATACTATATACTGTATCCATCACAGAACATCACATGATCACATCACAGATATCGGAGCAGAAGAAACATATGAAACATTGGATATACTAGGACGTCCGTGTTTTTAATACGAGCCAGTATAAAACACGGATTCCACGGTCGTGATGAATAGCCAATCCCACACCCCTAGACCCCTACGAGAGCGGCAAGCAACCCTACCAATTCTAGGGTTAGGAGACCCGGACTCGACTCCTCGAGTTGGTCTCCCACTGGACCCTAGAACCCGGTTACTTGTGCTCCCCTCCTGGGTCTATCCTAATACGGAAAAGTAAATAATATACAAAAGTTGACAACTTCCGCTACCTGGAAGTGCCCCAAATAAAAGAATATTACATACAAGTTTTTACATGAATGAAAATGAAAAACACTCATCTCACATAAAAACCCCCGGCTATTCAAACACGACGATCCAATATAACATATCCAGCAACACATAACAACACATGTCATCAACGTAAGTAAGTATGCATACCCCAATTGTCGTTGACGTATAGCAACGAAACCGGCGATATGAACATACTACACTTACGGTCATAGAAAAGAAAGTGTAAAACTACAACAGTTGGAATCCGCAACCTCTTTAGACATCACATGCCTAATCAAATGAAATACTTAGACATCACATGCCTAACAGTTATAAACCCCGCATTTTAGTCTCATTTTCGAAAACTCTTTTCAATATCAAGTGAAACTAAACCGCTAGATTTATAACATTCATTCAGTTATCTCATAACTTTTTGTGAATTCCAATTATTGTATCACATTCCAGATAAACAGAAAATGTTAAACTTTCTGATCGAACGGTCGAATACCCAAGTTTTCCCGATACAGCTCAACACATGAAATAAGTCTAACAACATTCAGTTCGTGCCTCAGTACCAACGGTCCAGCCGTAGAAGGGTCAAGCCAACGCCTCACATGTGGCACGCCGTACTGCCCCAAACCCGAAGGTTCAAAGGGCAGTTCAAGACGGTCACATAATCGAGTTATGGTTTGTTGTCTTCTAGAGGGTCCATCGCGTTACTTGCACTACTTAGAACGTCGTTAAACTACGGAAAAATCCAACACTTGGAAATTTCCCGACAGGGGAAAAGTTGGGTATTTATATCCGGTCAAACTTTTTAACAAATTCAAAAATTATCCGGAAATACACAAAGACGAAGTTTGATAATCCAGTCGAAACACCGAAGCTCTAAAACACCCCAGAAAATTCAACTCTTGAATAATTATTAAAAATACCCATAAAACTCAGCTGCAGAAACTATGAATTATTGTGCAGAGGAGGATGGCTGACGTCATTCTTTAGCCGCGGAACCGCCGCCTAAGCTGGCTTAGGCCGCGGTTCCGCCCCGCATTACACTGTTCATTGAATAAAAATTGCACCGTAATTCTTAGAATTCCCTCCTGAATTTTTTAAGCATTTTTAATATTGAAAAATCCCAGATTTTAGAAAAAGTCCATAGAGCACTTGGGTTTTAGGGTTTCGGGTTAGTTCGGGTTTCAAACGTCGTCTAGACTTCGCCTAAGGCTCTAGCTAGGCTCTGATACCACTGTAAGGTTCCAAGGCACACTATAGAGGTCTCACAAGGCATCAACCATGCCAATTTAAAATTTTACGGGTGCCGAGAAACCATAATACGGATCGTAGACTAGATGTTTAGGCGAAATAAGAAACTAGTTAACACTTTAACTAAAGATTAGAAGCTACAACCTTTGTAGATCCGGTTATCCACTTCCTTTGCTCCACGTAGACGTCCTCTCGCTTTCCTAGTCGGATCTTGGACTCTCGCATCGGCTTCATCGAAGAAACGAGCGGAATAGGTCGTCGGCTTCGTGCCGAAGATGATCTACGTCGAGGTTGCACAAGTTCAAGCTCCAACTTCACCAAGTTGTGAAACTTGTGAAGAAAACACCCAAAACAACTTGGCAAGAGGTAGAGGGTAAAGAAATAGGAGGTGGGTTCACTTTAGAATTGGATTTCACTCACTTTTGCTCAAGTTGCCATTGATGGACCTTAAGCTTTTCTTCTTGAAGATGAAGAAGAAGAAGTAGATAGAATATGATAAGTGTTTTGATAAATGAAAAATAAATCAATACTTATCATTCACTAACTAAGGTTAAGTGTAGAGAATAGACCATGGTTACATGAGAGGGTTAGGGTTAAGCATGATGACAAGAATGGTTACAAAAGTCAAAGCTTCATGAAGCTTCAACTTAAAACAAAAAAAGCCACCATTCTCATCATAATCCTTTTCAAATAAATAAATAAATGAATATGCAAAACCCTAATCAACACTTAACCATGGTTTTAATTCTTTACACTTAACAAAGTGATCAAGTATCATCAAACATGATACAAATATGTGCACAAAAATATATCACATATACAATTTGCACATCAAGTGAGAAAATCCATTTAAAGTGAACCAATACTAGTTAATGCAAAGTAATATATCAAATATATAATTATACATTAAATCATTAAATCAACACTTGATTTAACGATCCGGTCATATCGCATATAACCGACTAGTATCCAATGTATCGGTTTATCGAATCAATCCTTGATTCGATATCTAGGTTATATCGAATACAACCAATCGATACATCCATCGCGAGAATGGAATACGGTATCACATACACGCATTATTCTCGGTCCTGCACATATCTCATATGCGCTCCTATTTCGTTTCGCTTGAGCCAGGAAACCTCTGTGTAGGACTCTAAAGACTCGTCAATACGCCGGTAGCAGATGATGATCATATCAAGCACCAACAAGCCGCAAGCGGTCTGCTAAACGTAACGGCCATCCGGGTATTGAACGATCAGAAGATCGACGAGCTAGCCCGCTCACACTCCTGTGAATCCAACCAGTAACACTTACCGTACAGTCCGGTCTGTTCGTCTGATATGTCGCATATCAAGTCTAGGGGTGGTAAACGTCAGACCCCAATAACCGATAAGTCGTGCCGATGTGAGGCTCATAACGGGTCGAGAAACTACTGGTAACACTTACCAGCAAATCTCTGATCAGCCCTGGCCAGGGACTTCCCTGTTACGGCAATCGAGCACAGCGCAACATCAACCCCTAATACCGGGAGAGACGAAACCCCTCCTATCGCTCATTGCCTCCATGTGACTCGGGACTGTACCCAAAGACCACCGTTTTGCACGCCCTCATGGACGTGGTAAGGTGGAGATCAAAGTACAGTGGGAATCACACAAGACTCTATGACGATCTCGGGTCTACAGACTAACCTGCACAAGTGTCACCTGAGAACTGCCATCTGACGTGAGGTATAATACCATCTGGGAGTTCTCGGCGAGTCCTTCCAGTGTATCCAGTCTCCACTGAGCACCCGTATACCATCTTTGATGTCAAACACCAATGGATATGGGATCATCCATCGCCCATCTCATGGGTCGAGAGGCGTATATGCTAGTCTACTCTGGTATATCGATGCCCCGTCTCGATACACCCACGACTAGGGACCTTGAAGGATGTACTTATGGACTACTATGTCCCCACTAGTATGATCTGCATCATAGTCCAGGTAGTCAAGTACACATCCTAAGGGCTTTACCAACATGTAACTATATGACAGTTTAAAGAGACAAGTGTACATGTTAAGATAAAGAGTAACCAGATAGCATACTATCATATCGAGCAAGAAAGTCATCTCTATATATGTCAAAGCATCCAATATAATATACATCATCTGTACAATACTGGCCTCTAGGGCATACATACAACTAACAGATATGACCTAGTCTACAATGCCTCAAGAAGGATTCGTTCATTTCTGAACTCTTCCTCTTGTGTGTGTTCTGTATACTAAGATCTGTAGTTTGATTTAGAATGTCAATACTTTTAGATAACGTGCCTGAACCGATCAACTCTTGATATTGGAAATGTTCAAAACATTATCCAACAATACAAAATTATATCCTTTCTTTACTAATAAAGAGACTGATATGATGTTGTATATCAGGTTCGGTATCTAATAACATTGTTCAGAATCAATGTATTCTGGTAATACAGGGTGATAGTGACTAACAGACTTGGTTGCAACACTTCCACCGTTTTCTGTCTCATGAAACATATCACCCGTTCTCAGTTCTCTACCTTTCTGTAGCCCATGTAACAGATTACATATGCTGGATCCTGATCCGGTATCTCATACCCAGGAGGTAAAGGGTACTGAGAAACAGTTCTATGTAATTAACACACCCGAAGATGATGCATCAGCATGCACTTTCTTCGTTTGGGCGGCACGGGAATTCTGGTAATCCCCAATTTCCTGCTCTGTCTTATAACAATTATAAGTTGGAGCGGGACCAACGTTCCCCAGCTCAGTATAACAAGCGGGTTCGGTCAATATATCCGTATTATGATCTTGATTAAGGCATGATATGGTCGCTACCTGGAGAGAGAGAGAAGAAAACACTCAGCGTATGCTCTTGCAAGATTAAATTGGTTATCTAATATATCTAATCAGGATGTCTCCCACTGTTTTAATCAAATCTTCCTTCAAACCCTAAAAGGAAAGACTAGCCGGGATTAATTACACGCAACAAGTTCGCCAATCTTTCTGCCAGGCCAGTGTCGGTACTTTGAGGGAGGTCCCCCGTGCTTTCTCACGAACCTAATTAAAGTAAACCTCGTTTTCCCAGAGGCGTAACCCCGTTAACACCTTTCTAGACACCTACTTGATCGGCTAATTGTAATGTGTAAAACTCTCCCAGGAGTAACTCTTACTCGCAGCGGGTATCGGGATCCAACTATCTCATAGAAGGTATGCAATCTCATTGCAAATTTCAACACTTGAAATTCCCAATAATATTTTACCCCTAGCCTCCTATGAACTTGACAAAGGCCAACAAACCATAGGCTGCTAGTCAAGTTCAACCCGTCATTTCCTGATTGAATTAAACCCACCCGCACGACCCTTTACAAAGGCCAACAAGGTCGCACAACTACCCTAATCCAATCTGCATCATATGCATAAGCAGATAAGTACTATTCAGCTACCGCACACTACGCCTTGACAATGGCCAACAAACGCAGTACGAATACTAAACAGTCCTTATCTGAAATGACGGAGGGCTACGACAGGTTTTTATGAAAACCCTTTGCGTAATGAACTTGATATCGTTGTAGAATCGAGTGATTTTAAAAGGAATGTTTTTGAGGCTTTTCTATTTTTGCTAAAGGGGTCACTCCCGGTGAAGGGATCGTTGGCCCTTTCCTCATCGAATAAGGTGCGGGATATTTCATAAATATCACTATGCAAAGCAAGAACTATAGAAGCAATCAAAAGACAGACCGAGTTTGTAGCATCTGCTAGTTTCACTAAAGAGGTCACTCCCGGTGAAGGGATCTCGGCTCTTTCCTTATCGAATAAGGTGCTGGATGTTCTACAAGGAACACCGCTATGCAAAGCAAGAACTAGAGCTACCAGTTTTTAAACAAGTTTCTACAACATCTTTAGGTTTCTTTTATTTCATTAATCTCATAAATGAAGTCCCATTTTAATATGCTTCACAAGAATCAGATATGAAATGAAATCAACAATACATAATATATATCTCATATATATAATATAAACATTCGTCTCAGGCAGTAATATGATCTCATCACAGAACATTGCAGCAGAAGAACATATACGAAATATTGGATATACTAGAACGTCCGTGTTTTTAATACGAGCCTATATAAAACACGGATTCCACGGTTGCGATGAATAGCCAAACCCACATCCCTAGACCCCCTACGAGAGTGGCAAGCAACATTGCCAATTCTAGGGTTACGAGACCCGGTCTCGACTCCTCGAGATGGTCTCCCACTGGACCCTACAACCCGGTTACTTGTGCTCCCCACCTTGGGTCTACCTAATGCGGAAAAGTAAATAATATACAATGGTAACATCATCCTCAGCCCGGAAGTGCCCCAATAAAAGAATATTACATACAAATGAATATTACATGAATGAAAAAGAAAAAACTCTCATCTCACATAAAAAACCCCGGCTATTCAGAACACGACGATCCAATATAACATATCACAGCAACACATAATATCTCATATCATCAACGTAAGCAAGTATGCGTATCCCGATTGTCGTTGATGTATAGCAACGAAGCCGGCGATACACCACATACTACGCTTACGGTCACAGAAAAGAAAGTGTAAAACTACAACAGTTGGAATCCGCAACCTCTTTAGACATCGCATGCCTAACCAAATGAATTTCTTAGACATCGCATGCCTAACAATTATAAACCCCGCATTTTAGTCTCATTATCGAATACTCTTTTCAATATCAAGTCGGGTAATTCAACAAGATTCCCGACATCCTGATCGAATGCTCGTCGTAAACTTTAGTAGACGACCGCACCCCCGATGCCGTCGACGAAGTGCACTAAGGCAGAACACCACTGCCGTGAGCACCTAAACGGATGCTTTTGGCGACGGGATTCTCCTACAGTCACTTGGTCGGGGCTATGGGGCGTGGCTGTCTATTAAGTTTACCCGGCGAGTATTCGCGTACGTTACGTGATTGCAACGGACTTTTGATCACATCAAAATTCCGTGGCAACCGATCATTTGAGACTGAACTGCTAGATTTATAACATTCAAATTAGTTATCTCATAACTATCTGTGGATTCCAAATATTGTATCACATTCCAGATAAAAAGACAGTGTTAAACTTTCCGATCGACAAATCAAACACCCAAGATTTCCCCAATATATCTCAACTCTTAAAATCAATTTAAGAACATCTATCACATGCCACAGTACCAATGGTCCAACCGTAGAAGGGTCAAGCCAACGTCTACATGTGGCACGCCGTACTGCCCTAAACCCTAAGGTTTAGAGGCAGTTCAAGACGGTCACATAATCGAGTTAAGGTTTGTTGTCTTCTAGAGGGTCCACCGCGTTACTTGCATGACTTAGAACGTTCTTAAACTCGAGAAAAAATCCAACTTTTGAAAAAATTTCGGACTGGGGAAAAAGTGAGTTATTGATATCCGTTCGAACTTTTTAACAGTTTCTAAAATTATCCGGAAAAACTAAACAAAGTTAAATTATCCGATCGAATCATTAAGTCCCCAATACAACCCAAGAAAACTCAACATTTGAGTGGAATTAAAAAATTCCCAGAAAAAAATGACAAGAAAGGACCTAAGAATAAATATATGAAGTTCTAGGGACTAATTCACAATTTGGGCCGCGGAACCTCCGCCAAACCCTTGGTTTGGCCGCGGTTCCGCGGTCACGTGAGCGACTTAATGGACCGTACTTCACAGTAATTCTTATTTTTTCCTGCTTGTTTTTCTGAGCATTTTTAATTCATAAAAAATCACATTTTTGAAAAACGTCCAGAGAGGGGTAAACATCGGGGTTTCCAGGTTCGATCGGACTTTAAACTTCGCTCAGACTTCGCCTAAAGCTCTAGCTTGGCTCTGATACCACTGTAGGATGCTGGGCACGCTCACAAGGGTCTATAAGGCATCAACCATGCCCGATTTAAAAATTAGCCGTGCCGAACAACCCGAAGCCGGATCTTTAAACTACGGTTTAGGCGAAAACTAGCATGTTAAACACTTTAACACTAAGTGAGAGGGATTACAACCTTTGTAGATCCAGTCCTTCACTTCTTAAGCTCCGTGTTGAGGTCCCTTCGCTGTGATCATCGTGTTCCGGACTCTCGAGAGGCTTCATGAAGAGAAAGATGCAGTCTTGCTTCCGATCTTTGATAACATAGATGATCTACTTTGAAGTTTTATTAACACAAACTAACACTCATAAAATGAAGTGAACACTCTCATCTAAAGGGCAAGGATAGATGTGAATGATGAAGTAGGATTTTTGCTCTCATTTATAATCTTTTTCTCATATATTTTCATCACTTAGAAAAAGCTAGTAAGCTTTTTCATGAAAGAAAGATGGAAGAAGAAGAAGAATCAATCAATCAATTGGAATCGTTTTGTGATGAATAAAGCAAAGGAGATAATGATGAATAATGCAACCATGGTTGACTAAACCATTGTAGGGCTAGGGTTTGCGTTAGGTCAAGGAATGACTCACTTGTAAATATCTTTGCAAAAACAAAACTAAACCTTCTAGAATCATCTAGAAAGTATTAACCCAAATCAAACCCTAATCTTGTTTAATCTCTGTTAAACATGTTGCATTAGTTATCATATCATGTTACAATATTATATATCACATATATAATATTTATTGTAACCAAATAAAATAATACAATTAACATATATAGCATATATATCAATGTATTACCCGAGCGAGAAAAAGAATCTTTTAGTGAGCAAATATTAGTTAATGTAATTTAATATATCATATATATTATTATACATTAAATAATTGAATCAACACTTGATCCGACAATCCAGCTATATCGAATATAACTGACTAATATTTATCCGTACCGATTCATCAAATCAACACTTGATCCGATGACCCGGCTGATATCAAATATCGCGAGAATAGAATACGGTATCTCATATCGTATTATCCTCGGTCCCGCACATATCACATATGCGCTCCTATTTCGTTTTGCCTGAGTCAAGAAACCTCTGTGTAGGACTCTAAAGAATCGTCAATACGCCGGCAGTAGGTGATGATCATATCAAACACCCACAAGCTGCAACCGGTCAGCTAAACCTAACTGCCACCCAGGTATTGAGCGCTCAGAAGATCAACAAGCAAGCCTGTACATTCTCCTATGAATCCAATCAGTAACACTCCCGTACAGTCCGGTCTCGTTGTCTGATATGTCGCAATCTCGCCTAGGGGTGGTAAACGTCAGACCCCAGTAGCTTGATAAGTCGTGTCGATATGAGGTCTATAACAGTTCGAGAAACTACTGATAACACTTACCAGTAAATTTCAGCAACCCTGGCCAGGGATTTCCGGTTATAGCCAATCGAACACAGTGCAACATCAACTCCCTATACCGGGAGAGACGAATCCCCTCCTATCGCTCATTGCCTCCATGTGATTCGGGACTGTACCCAAAAGCCACCTTTTTGCACGCCATCTTGGACGTGGTATGATGGAAATCAAAGCACAGTGGGAATCACACAAGACTCTATGAGGATCTCGGGTCAACAGACTACTCTGTACCAGTGTCACCGGAGAACAGCCATCTGACGTAAGGTATAATACCATCTGGGAGTTCTCGGCGAGTCCGTCCAGTGTACCCAGTTTCTACTGAGCACTCGTACACCATACTTGATGTCAAACACCGTTGGATATGGGATCATCCATCGCCCATCATATGGGTCAAGATGCGTATCCGCTAGTCTACTCTGGTGTATCGTTGCCCTGTCTCGATACACCCTCGACTAGGAACAGTTATAAGATGTACTCGTCGACTACCGTGGCCCCACTAGTATGATCTCATCATAGTCCCAGTAGTCGAGTACATATCCTAAGGGCTTTATCAACATGTAACATAGAGACAATCAGAGTACATGTTAAGATAAAGTAGAACCAGATACCATACTATCATGTCGAGCAAGAAAGTCCTCCCTATATATGTCCAAGCATCCATTAAAATATACATCGTATGTACAGTAATGGCCTCTAGGGCATACATATAACTAACAAATATAACAACCCATCACAAACCACGGCTAATCATCACAACAATCCAATACAGTTCATAACCACAAACAGTAAAAACCATTACAGAAATGTGCAACCCCCTGCCAACCGACATACTAGCAGTTAGGGGAGGTTTACGAACACATTATACAATTAACAGATATAACCAAATTAGCAAACAATGAATAATTTCGATCGAGCAAACATATCAGATTCTACTCCAAAACTTCTCTGTGCACCTGAGACTTGAGCAGAAAATAAAACATTCTAGAAGAGACAAAAACATCATAGAAGAGCCACTGGAAAAACTTGGGCTGAATCGGCTCCAACTCGGTCGTGGATCCGCGGCGGATCGGTGGGATCAGCCACGGTTCCGCGGCTGTATGGCCAATTCATGAACCCAATTTTTTTCAGTGTTCTTATATTTCTCTTTATGTTATTCTGCAGGTCCCTGAAAAATATTTAGAGCCTGTTTTAAATTCGACAGAAACTTAGTGATATCGATGTTTTTTTCCGGTTCGTTTTGCGTTCGAAATTCATACGACTTTGCTAATGAGTTAATTATTGTTTAGCGAGGCTCTGATACCACTGTAAGTCAATGTACAACACCCCACAACTTGCGGGGAGGCGGAAAAATGAAAAACAATCTTGTTCTTTGCGTAAACATCAACTAACCGAGAATCTTTGCTAAACTATAACTAACAAGAAACATAGAAGTTGTTAACTACTATGATAAGTGATTATACCTAATGAACCTTGTCCTTCTCCTTTTCGTTATCCACCTTCTTCTCGGCCTCCTCCACGTAATAGATGATCCACCCGAGAGCTATACTCCAAGCTTCACCTCTAACTTGAGGTAACTAGGTTTCTTAAAGTGCTAATCTAAGCAACCTAGGTGATATAAAGAAGGGTTATGGATTAATTAGTCTAGCTAACCCTTGGTCTCAACACATGAGAGGTTAGGGTTAGGGTTTGAAGAGAGAGAGCTTGAGGAGAGAGAAGGTGAGAATGATAATGAATTGAAATTGTTTCTCACTTCTAATATATCATGAAGCATATAGAATATCAAATAATATAAATCAAATGATTTATCATCATGCATCATTTAATATGTGCAATGAATCATCAAGTGAGTCATTAAGCAATAAATGCTTCATTAACTCACTTGAATGATTCATCTCATGAGTCACAAAATCAATTAATGCTAATGCCACCTAAACCCTCAAGTCACCATCCTTCTAGAAGCTTCCCGCGAAATTATGAGAACGCCCCTCCTATCAGTGAAAACACGGAAAAACTTTAAACTGTATAAATCCAATAACCTGATACTAGAAACTGGCTTAAACCAAAGCCGGCTAGTAAAAACTGTCCGAATGTCGTACGTGCGTACACACACGTATGCGTCCGAATCCTTGTCGTAAAACCATACGACCTCTATATCATTTCGGTTGGAGCAGGGAAACTCTCTGTGTGGGACTCTAAAGACTTGACTACTACGCTGGCAGTGGGTTTAACGACAGACTGCAAGCGGCACTAGCTGTACGTAACGGTCCTCAGGTAGATGTCGATAAGAAGGTCGATGAGGAAACCCATCCGAACTCCTACTGAGCCTGATGTGACAATCTTCGTACAGTCCGGTCTGTTCCTCTAAGACTATCGCATATCGGGCCTAGGGGGAGGCAAGCGTCAGTCCCCTAATAGCGGTATAAGTCGTGTCGGAGCGTAGCCCATTACACCCTGAGAAACAACTAGAACCTACCAGTAAATCTCGCTTGCCCTGGCCAGGGACTTTGCGTAATGGCTCTCTGACACAGTGCGATATCAACTCCCAATACCGGGAGAGACGAATCCTTTCTAACTGCCACTGCCTCCAAGTGCTCGGGACTGCACCCAACTGCTACCTGTTTGCACGACTCCTTTGAGCCGTGGTAGGGTAGCAATCTAAGAACAGTAAGACACACTCGAGGAGAAGTAGCAGTGTCAAGTCTGCGGACTATGCTGTACTCATGTCACCTGGGAACTGTTAACTGACGACGGGTATAATATCAACCAACAGTTCCCCGTGAGTCCTATCCGGTATACCCGTAACCCAACGAGCACCTGTATACTATCTCCAGTACAACGTACTGACGGCTGTAGGACAGACCATCTCCCCAACTGGGATGAGAAGCGTACACACTAGTCTACTCTGGAGTATCGATGCCCTGTCTCGATAATCCTACGACTAGGGACCTGAAAAAGGATGTGCTTGTAGACTACCCAGCCCCCACTAGTATGACTGCCATCACAACGCTGGTAGTCAAGCAAGATCCTAAGAGCTCTATCAATACGTATACTCACATATTAAGATAGATAAAACCAAGTAGTATACTACCATGTTTAGCAAGACTGTTATATAACTGTGAATATCCTAAGCTTCCATTAAGTAATATACAAGCTAGTATGATACAATAATGGCCTCTATGGCATATACACTAACAGGCGGCGCCTGAGACGAGATATATGAGGGCCGATCTGAGGATGCGGCGCCTGAGATATGTAAGGATTTACGTGTCGATGCTGGACATGGGTTTCATGATGTTTTCGGGTGTCGATGTTGGACACCCAGGTTCCATGATTTTGATGTGTCGCGAGGGGCACCCGTTGATTTATATCCTCATACTTTTATGCATATGCTTTTATGATATTTACATGCATGATGTTGTGTCATTGGTGGACACGTGGACGGGATCCATACATACATTGATTATATGGGTGGACGAGATCCATATGCATACCTACATTGATTATATGGGTGGACGAGATCCACATACATACATACATTGATTATATTGTTGGACGATATCCACATATAGATAGACCTTGATTATATGATTGGCACATATGTAGTTACGGTCACCCTAGATATCATAGTATTACCTTTATGATATAGTTGACCTAGGAGTCGTTATTTATTCGATTTCTGCTTGTAGATGTTTTTCAACTCACGAGTTGGCAACTCACCCGCGTTGTGCCACAGTTCTTGCAGGTTGACTGCACGGATCAGTAGCAGCATCGCTGGCACATAACTTCATTTGGGTGTTTTGCATTGGTAGGTGGGGTATTTGTATCGTACCCACTCTTGTATTCATATTTCATATTGTATCTAGTCAACTCCATCAATCAAAATTAGTAAACTGTATAAGAAATGAGACTTACTGAGATTATGGTTGCGAGACTTAGAGCGAGGGGTTTTCCGCTACTTGTGGTTTTGATGTCGTGCATATTTCTTATTCTTTTGTTGTGATCTTCATCGTTGGGCGTCGTATACTTATTTTATACTTTGCATGGTTGTGATCTGCCGGTTGGCGAAGAGCTAGCTCCCGCTTGGGGATACCATTATTTTTATTATATATTGTGGTTTTGGATCAAAAAATACAAAGGAGGTGCTGCCCAAATTTTTAAAAGACGAAACATGTTTTCAAATTAGAAAATATCACTTGCTTTATTTATGTCCCTTTTTCGATGCGTTTAAGAAAACTAGATTTCATTATACCTTTATTTCAAAACTTCACCTTTTTATTTTCTTATAAAGGTGTAGATTTCTGGGTTTCAGCTTACTTGAATTCCGTTACGCCTTTAGACGTTGCTTGATTCAAGTGCTGGTCACGAGCTAATATTTCGGATCGTGACACCCTCACTTCATCATCAAAAACTCATCAAAACATCATCTCCACTTCATTAAAATCATGCACAAGCTCACTACAAGCGCTTTGGATCAAGAAAAATCGGATTTTGAAGGCTTGGGGCAACTCAAGAAAATTCTTGAGTTGCTAAATGAGGTAATTCTTGCACCATTAGAATAGTATTTCAATTCCTTTAGCATCCATGTTAGTTTAGAATCGATATTGTGTGGTTTTGTGAACTTAGAAAATTCCTAAATGAGGTTGTGAGAAATTCTTGAATTGTGAAGTGTAATTGAGGTTAGTATAGACCATACAACCCCTTTAGTGTGTGATTAAAGACTTAAACCAGAGAATTAAACCCTGCAACATGAACTTAGAAACCCCAATATCGTATTTTGTAAACTTTGGTGATGTTTTTTAGAGAACTGCTATGACCCGAGGCACCTGAAAATTTTATACCAATTACTGGGAGTCGTGCAGGCAACCTGGAGTATACCCTAAAGACCCCATCCCCTATACCTTCACTGTGGCTGCAATTTTAATCATTATGGCCGCAATTTGAGGCCAGGGTTGGGAATTTGGGATTAGCTCTTGGTCAAGGGCTTTATTTCCAGTAAAATAGACACTCCATGTGTTCAAAATTTTCTAATTTCACCTAGGGTAAAATCTGGAAGTGTTTTGCATAGTTTCTGATTTTATTTTGCTACTTTTAATGAATTGGGATTTGGTATTTGTTATTGTGTTCCGTCGTGTGGCGTTTAAACGTCAACAACGAAGGTTATTTGGTAGTGTCTTGCATGCAAAACTATAGGTTCTAACCTATAAGCGATTCGCATGCCGTTTTGGTTTTCATGTTCGATTTTTGATACTATATGACGCATTTGAAATTGTAGGTACCCCCACGTGGACTTCGAGATGACAAGGATGAGCGTGGCATCATCGACTCCAGCAAGCGAGGATCAAGGTGAGTAGATATATATCTAAGGAGGTAGTCGGGTGGATGGCATATAGCACCCCCACAGTTTCGTAGTATAGAACGCGAATGCGTTATGATATATATGGATGTATACTTATATGCTATTATAAGATGTGTATACTTAGTAAGGAATGCTAGGTGACTTTGGGATAGTTTTAGCATACTTGTAGGAAAACACATTTAGTTAGTTTCTTAGTCGCGAACCCCAAAGTAGTGATTTGCATACCCGCACACATATACGGATACATTTTATTTCTTGTACGTATATGGGGATATGTATATATACACACACACATAGGTATGGGACTATGTATATATATACGTACACATATACATGGATGATGAGGATATTACATGGTATTTGGAGATGAGTCGATGTGATTGGGCATGGTGCCACGAGATCGGTGATATGTTTTAGTTCGTATTATGAGATACGACATGATATTATAGCGGTTCTTTAGGCGATGTGTTTTCATACACACGCATATATATGTAAATGGTATCAGTATGTACTAGACTTAAGATCAGTACCCCTAATACAGTATCGGATGATAAGGATACCAGATGAATAATGAGATAATGTATTATTTGACCCGTATCCAGGTTGGGATGCCGTACGATGGATTTACCGTACGTGATATAATTATGATGATAGATCCGCACTCTTGACTCGAGGATGTCATATGATATATTGTATCGGACGTGATACTATTGAGGCGGGGTCACCGACTACTAGATATGGATATCGACTCAGACATATGTGGTTTTCCTTACCCTTTTGATTAGCCTGTTAGTTTAGTTCTGTAGTTTACTTATAGATGTTAGACTAGACTCGAGTCATACTTATTTCAAAACTAACGAGTCGTGAGTATTTTAATGACAGGCCAATGGATTGCGGATATTTCAAAGGACGTACCTTTTTCTTAAAAAACACCGTAGCCCTTATTTCTAAACACCACGATTCGTACTATTTCAAATGTCAAAACTGTATGACTTATATATATATTTATATTCATATATGTTGCGTTATTATTCATGTTCCTTATATTCTTTCTATTTGCATTGCATTGCATGTTTAAATGTGTTTTATTGTTATATTGAACCCATGTTATCAGGACACCAGCACCATTACCGATGATGCGTATGTCTACGAACACTTATTTTCCAGCTCACACACTTCATCATCGATAATTGCTATGTCACTACACAGTAGAATTGTTGCATTATGATATGACTCCTTGCATGATTTACTTTCTATGTTCACATCATTACGATATTGTCACATCACTGTTTCATGTTGCATGATATACGGACATGCTTACATTTTCTGTCATATGTCGCATAAATCATGCTTTACGATTATACGCATTGATATATGCTATTTTCATGAGATTTCTGGATTTGAGAACCTTGGTTATTTCAAAAGAAAGTATGTATTGTTTTAAAAACCCGGTTTCTCTTGATATGATATTTCAGTGTGTCCGCCATGCGTTTTCTCGGTTCTGAGACGTGTGATATGTGAAACCCGATTCGAGGAGGTGGATGATCCGTTTGTGGGTTCATGGTGGACCCGGTATGGTACCCCGGGGCGAGAGAGAGATATTTCATGGGGATGACGATGAGCCAGGCAGGGAGAGCACTACCTACCGGTGATTGGTTGGACCTGGCGCTTATCCGGAGGATACCGACCGGAGTCATGAGATGGATATAGGCCGATCCATACTGCCGGAGCCCGCGGGCCGATCCCGCAGACGATACGGAGCTTGAGATATGAGGATTTACGTGTCGATACTGGACACGGGTTTCATGATGTTTCGAGTGTCGATGCTGGACACTCAGGTTTCATGATTTTGATGTGTCGTGAGGGACACACGCTGACTTATATCCTCATACCTTCTTGCATATGCTTTTTTATGATTTTTACATGCATGATATTGTTGTGTCATTGGTTGACACGTGGACGAGATCCACATGCATACAAGCATTGATTACATGGTTGTATGATATCCATATACTTATAGACTTGAGTATATAGTTGGCATATATACTGATACGGTCACCCTAGATATCATAGTATTACCTTCATGATATAGTTGACCTAGGAACCGTTGTTTATTTCGATTTCTGCTCGGTGATGTTTTCTACTCATGAGTTGGCAACTCACCTCCGTTGTGCCACAGTTTCTTGCAGGTTTTGCCACACAGGTTTCCTTGGCGGCTTTGCTGGGACACTGCTTCTTTCCGAGTGATTGCATTGGTAGGTAGGTTCACTTGCATCGTGACCACCATTGTATTTTATTTATATTCAGTTGTATCTAGTGACTCCATCAACCAGACTTGTATTATTTATAAACTTAGAAGACCAGTTGTATGTTATTTCGACCTTAGAGTCGCGCTTGTATTATTATGGTTTTCTTGATGATTTTGAGTTTCCTTTTGAGTTTTGATTCTCGCCCTTCGGCGTTGTATATTATATTGCTTGCGTGGTTGTGACCGCCAATTGGCGAATTGCTAGCTCCCACTTGGGGATGCCTTTATTCATATTATTCATGTTGTACCCCTTTTGGGGCCAGTATTTACAAAGGAAACTCTGTCGAAATTTTTAGAAATGACTTGAGATTTTAAAAATGCATATTTCGGCTTATGTTATTAAAACCACTTGCTTTTAAATAAGTTTTCTTCGCTTATTGCTTAAAATGTTTTAGATTTCTGTGATTTTTGGCTTACTTGAATTAGATGGGCTCCTATAGACTTCATATGATTCAAGTGCCAGTCATGAGCTATTTCGGGTCATGACAAAGTTGGTATCAGAGCGCTAGGTTAACCTTGGTTCGAGTTTATGTTTGACTATGCGGAGTCTAGGGCGTAGATTTATTCGGAACCTAGGCTTGACCTTACGGTATTTAGACTTGGTCGAGGGGGTATTAGACCCGAACTTTCGTCGCGTAGGTTGACCTTGGTTGATGGAGTAGGTGACTTAAGTAGAGTGACGTACCGTTTGTATGTTCCGCGGCATACTTACGATACGCTACTCCACTTAAGAAGCCTTAGGATGTACATTCCTTGCACAGTATTATATTCATTCCTATGATCTATCCTCATCGATATTGGTTTATAGTTTTGCTGCCACGATTATACGGGCAAAGAGAGCTACGGCTAGAGTTGTGTCAGCATGAGCTCGTCATGGACGAGGACTGACCAGGGCATGATTCCAGGGACATACGATTTGCATAGATGCGTCGTTTTATTGTGTTTTCACGCCATGAGCGTTTGATGGATCGCTTTTACGAGATTTCTCGAACGTGCAGATCAGCACCAGAGGATTGGGCCACTGCTAGAGGCCAGCCAGAATGTGATGACCGTCAATGCACCGATTATTTTTATGATTGAGGCACTGTTCATCGTGCGGACAAATGATCCAGTTATTACTATGACTGACGAGAAGTCGCCCAGATGTTGAAGCTAACGCCGCACGAGTTATGCTTAGAGATATGATAGAAGATCGCTAGTCATCCAAGGATGAGGGACTAGAGCATGTGATTCGTTGCCTACCCCGATGCAAGGTCATCAGATTCTAACTAGAGTCGACTTCACGCAGGTACGTTGGGAGTCAAAGGAAAACGATCGAATGTCAAAAACCCATTTTTCCAAGTTTAAACTATTCGGAAAAACATGCAAGTAATTCCGTGGACCCTCTAGAAGAATGAAACCCTAACTCGATATAATGACCATAAGAACGCTTTGAAACCTTAGGGTTTACAGCAGTTCAGCGGTGTCATTAATGAGGCTTCGGTTTGCCCTTCTACGGCTGGTCCATAGGTGCTGTGGCATGTACTAGATATTATTAAACTGTACTCAAGATGTTGAGATCTTAGGGGATTATAAGACTTTGACAAATCGATCGAAGGGTTCGACGTCATTCGGATATCATATGATGGGATACATTGCTTGGGAGACTCCAGATACGAGTATAGCCGTTGGAGCTCAGTCCATGCAGCCATGAAGAGACGAGTCCGAATAAGTAAATATTAGAGAAAAGTGGATTAAGAGGTTCATACGAGACATTGTTGAGATGACGTTCCACTCCGCTGACATCAGAGATGTGATACGCATGCAGAGACATTGTATACGGATATATCTTCCAGAAGGAGCCGCGATGAGTATGCAGCCATTCCAGAACAAGAAATAGATTTAGTAAAAGGTGATAATTTCGGGCCAGTTCGGCAGAAACGAGATTTGGGGGAGACTTCGACATAACCTTTCTGGAATATGATACGAGAAGACTTGTACCCAGGTGTTCAGACCATAATATTACATTTTTCATTCCCCTATTCTTATCCGTTTTATAAGTAAACATGTACTCTTGACGCACGTTTGTTGCATATTACAGGATACAGGTTTCTGGAGCAAATACAGTGAAAAAGACACAAAACGACAGAGAAATGGACTTTTGACCAAACAAGTAGACGGATCCTAGTCGAAGAACAGTACATGATCCAAAATGTCAAGTGAACGGTCAAAAGATACGAACAAGTTTTCACTGAAGATCTGGAAAAGACCCAGAAGCCCAACAGATAAAAGAACTATGGAAATAGAAAGCCCAAATACCCAGTATGCATCCCAGGAATTTTGGGGAGCCAAGCTCACCAAAGGGCCGCGGGTCCGCGGCCCAAGCCAACCAATGCCGCGGATCCGCGGCCATCTAGTGCGCGTGTCGGTGGAAAATTGGCGTGTCGGTGCGACGGTGCGGGTGTTGGGATTTTTAGGGGTCAAATATGTAATTGCACATGTGCGAATCCCGTAACCCTAAATTCTCCTGTTTGCTTATAAATTGTAATCTAAAATTGTAAAACCCTATGCCTCTTTTCAATAAATAAAATACAGATTTTCTGGGAATAATTATTCAGATCTGTTCTTTATCGCTTGGAGGGAGCCATCAAATTAGCAAGTGTTTTTTCTATTCTTTTAATGTTTTATCATCCCCTAATGAGCGAGTAGTCTCCTCGCTTGTTAGGGTTAGCCTTAGGGAAAGGTTTGAGAGATGATATCTCTCACCCATTTCATGCCATCCACACCTAATAGTTAGCACTCCATGCATGCACGCACAACCGCTCCCTACGGCATCCTACCTCTCGAGGTAACGATGAACCGTAGTATAAAGGGCCGGTTGCGCGTGTTTTCCATGGGGGTTAGGGTAATTATCAACAAAGGAAGGATGCGAATCTAGAGGAAGAAACATCTTCCCAAAAGATTCGGATCCACTTTATTGATAATTATCGTAACATCTAACAGATCTAAAATATGGCAATGAAAGCGGTGAGGAAAACGTCAATCTCCAAAACTTCCCCGAAGCCTAACCCTAGCAAGAATTTAAATTAAATTAATTAAGTTTAGTGATAGATCTAGATTTTCATAAACCAACCAAAACAACGCTTTTAATCAACTCGTTAAAACAAATAAAAGGAATTTACCCGTCTCTGTGGATCGACCCGTACTCATCGGCTAGCTGCAAAGCGACGCCGTTTCTGATTGCGGTAAATACAAGTTTTTGACACTAATCAAATGGCGCCGTTGCCGGGGACGGCGTAATCTTTCTTTTTGTGAATTTTCGGGTTGATATAAATTTTAAAAATTATAAAAATCTGAAAATGTAAAAAAATACAAAAATTATCAACTTTGATCTGTTTGAAGGGTTTATTGTTTGAATCTTGCAGGAACAGCGAAGGATTCTCGGATATAAAAATTTACAGAGAGTAAACCAGAGATTGTTATAGAAGAACAGAGGAGAAATTGGACAGAGAAGCAGTACAATTTTTTTCAGAACCTGAAACCCTAATACGGCCGCGCTTCCGCCGCAAAAGAGGCCTCCAGACCGCGGTTCCGTGCTCTTAGTGCCACGTCAGCGCACCAAATTTTGCTGGTTTGATTTCTCTTTTCTTCCCCTCTGCAACCTACAATATATCTCTCTGTAAAAAGTTTTCTGCAGGAATTCTTTGCGTAAAGAGTCTTTCTCCCCTTCTAAATAACAGATTTTCTGCAGGTTTCTTTGCGCCGCGCTAAAAAATTGATTGCAAGTGAAATTGTATTGTTTTGCATAATTTAACCGGACTCTAAGGGGCTAATTGACCAAACTCAGATTGGGTGGGGATTTCATCACCCTTCCCAGGACCCCAGAAAACACCTAAAGCATTTTGCATCGACCACAATTAATTAAAAAAAGATTAGACTCAGACCTAAGGACATCGAGCTCAATAGGAAAAGGACTAGTATAGGCATCGGCCGTTTATCCTAACCGACTTTGCGGTGTCTAGGCTAGTGGTTATTAATTAGGCCCACTGTAGTGGTGGTTCCTTCCCACTTAGCTGGCCGTATTTGTCCGTGAAGAGGCGGTTTGAGGTCCTATTTCTAGCCCTAGTTAGGAGCTGTCTAGCAGACCTAGGCAACCCTAGATCTAGGCCTGATTGTGCATGTGTGGTTGATAATTTGTGTCACGAGTCCCATTTTCTAAAACCTTCTTGCAAAACTCTCCAATAAAAAAAATAAAATAAATAAAGAAAAATCTTTTCAAAACTTGCAACTTGCCACTAAGAAAACTTGCACCTCACTTCCACCATTTCTCCTCCATTGACGTTATCTTACCCCCACTTTCTGTTTTTTCTGACTACACTACTCCTTTAGTGTATGTCACTTTGGACTAGGGATACTAACGCCCGATTAGTCCGTGTTTCGTTGGTACCGACCAACGAACCCTTCGACGAACCCTTCGTCGACATTCCGTCCATTTCCTTACCTCCACCTTTAAATTCTTCTTTCGAAGGTATGTCGGGATTCAACCCCAACGATACCTTACCGACGGGAATGATTCCACCTCCGCCAGGTGCGAATAACCCGAATCTTCCACCTGTTGTAGCGCCCGCACGAGTTGCGCTCCAGGATCTCTTCTACCCCGTCCGCACTTCTTTACCAACATGTCTTTCACCCCCACCGGCAAATGGGGATAATTTTGAAATAAAACCACATTTCATCAATATGCTGCCTAAGTTTCTTGGTTTGGAATCCGAAGATGCATATATTTTCATTAATAAATTCCAAAACGTTTGCGGCATGATGAAGACAACCCAATTAAGTGATGACGCAATAAGGCTAAGGGTCATTCCTTTTACCTTATGTGACCTAGCCGAGAAGTGGCTATACAGCACCGCATCACATTCTATTAGAAATTGGGACGAGTTTGTGAGAGCTTTTCTGAAAAAGTTCTATCCTCATCACAAAACTGCTAGAATCAGAAACGAAATTATACAATTTTCACAGCTTCCTTCCGAACCATTCTGGAAGTGCTTCGAGAGATTTAAAGACCTACTTGTTCAATGCCCTCATCATGGGATCGAAAGTTGGCAACTTTGCCAAACATTATACGAGGGGTTGAACTCGGCAACGAAGCAGTTGCTAGAAACAATATGTCAAGGTCATTTCCTCTCCAAGTCTAGTGACGAAGCATGGCAGTTTCTAGAGGATCTAAGTGAGCAAACAATTCAGTGGGAGAGTACCAAGACCACCCCATCTTCTGTTGGTCAATCTAGGGCAGGCATACATCAAATAGATATGTTGATTGCTATGAAGGCCGAGATGGCCTCACTTATGAAAAAGCTAGAAGCCATTGAGACCAAAATCTCATCGTCTTCTCCTGCCCCTACTCTACCCACACGAACTGTTTGTGCTTGTTGTTCTAATCCATCACATCTAACCGAGGAGTGTCCTTATAATGCACCTATTCAAGGACAGGATCAAGTCAATGCTGCATTGCAGCAATGATAAAGAAATGATCCTTACTCTTCGACATACAATCAGGGGTGGAGGAGTCAACCGAATTTCGCTTGGAACCAAAATCAACAAGTCCAAGGGAACAATAATTTTCAAAGACCTCCTCCACAACAACAACAAGCACCCTTACAAACTCAAAACCAGCAACCTTTCCAACAACAACCTTATACAAATCAAACGAACAATTTGGTTCAACCTAATGATGATAAGGTTAGCTCGCTCGAGAAAAGTCTAGAAGCATTTCTCAAGCAATCTACAGAATCCGCAGCAAGATTTGAAAATTATGTTCAATCTTTAATGAATAATAATGCCTCACACGATCAAAGTATCAAATCTATTGAGGCACAAATTGCACAATTAACTGCTGCATTGAGCGAGAGAGAAAAGGGAAAGCTTCCATCTCAACCATTGCCAAATCCCGGTCACACACAAAACGCATATCACAATCACAATGTAAATGCGGTGACCGCGTTGAGATCCGGAAGAGAGTTGCAAAATAATGTGGAAACTAATGATGACATCCCCGCCGGTGGTTCTTCTTCTTCTTCTCCATCGTCACCTTCCCCTTCTTCATTTTCTTCACTTTCTTCTTCACCTTTTTCTTTAGAGCATATTCTCCACCCTTCACACGGCTCTACTTCTTCTAGCTCTAACGGACCCATTTCTCATAACACGAACACATCTACACCGGGATCCGTTCCTAATCCACAGTCTACTCTACAGACATTTGACTCGACTAATTTTCAAAATACACCATTTCCAAACAGGTTGAGTCCTAATAAACCAACTGCACAAGTGGAGAAGATTGTGGAGATATTTAAGCAGGTTAGCATAAATATACCTCTCTTGGATGCAATCCAACAAGTCCCTTCATACGCGAAAATCTTAAAGGGCTTATGCACCTCAAAGAGAAAAGCATCTCAAGTACCCAAGAAAGTGCTAGTGGCTAGTGCAGTGAGCAATGCTATTAACCACCATCAAACCTTATCCCAAAAACGAAAGGACCCCGGCTGTCCTACGATTTCCATCACAATTGGGGATAAGAAAATTAATCGAGCACTTTTAGATCTTGGGTCTAGTGTTAACCCGATTCCCTACTCCGTGTATGAACAATTAGGGGTTGGAGAGTTGAAACCCACTCGTTGCACTCTCCAAATGGCTGATCGATCAATCACCTATCCAAGGGGCCAACTAGAGGATGTGTTGATCAAAGTCGGGGAGTTCATATTCCCCGTTGATTTTATTGTTATGGATACACAACCTGTTGCTAATCCACGGAACCAAATTCCGGTGATTCTTGGTCGACCATTTTTGGCCACTTCCAATGCCGTAATAAATTGTCGCAATGGCTCCATGACTCTATCCTTTGGGAAAATGTCTAGCGAGTTCAATATTTATAAGATGGGAAGTCTTCCCCCCGTACCCAAAACTAGTACACGAGAAGTTTTCTCTATTCACGAAATCACTCAGGAGGACTGCGAGCTTGAAAGATTCTTGTTTAATGAAAACAGTTTTGACGCCACTAGTGCGTCCCTCCTTGAGCTTACACCCGTTGACACAACCGATGTTGATTATGAATGTTTCACTTTTTTGGATGATGACGACTCACACCCCGAATATGAGTCGTTTGAATTTTTGGATGAGTCAGTCGAGCCATCCGAATCGGTTGTTTGCAGTGATTTCGAACCTATGTTGGAGTCCTTTGAGTTCGAGGTAGATTCAGCAATGATTCTTTTGCCTCCGAAACCCGAACTCACGCCCTTGCCGTCTCACCTTAGATATGCTTACATAGGTGAGAATGAGACCTTTCCCATTATCATATCGGCCTCTCTAGCCCTCGAGCAAGAGAACGCCCTCTTAATGGTCTTACAAGATAGGCGGCAAGCTTTCGGTTGGACCATGGCGGACATCGAGGAGATAAGTTCCCTCATAATTGAATATCATACAAAATTGATGGATGATGCCAAGTCACTAGAGGACACACAGGAACATCTTGGGGGTATTGTGATGAGTCAACATCCTCCTTTTGAAGTTGAAATACCCCCATTTCTTTTAATAAGCTACGAGAATGCCAACACTCCACTGATTGTTGATCATTTACATTTTCGTTTTGATGCATCACCATCACCTGTATATTTACCTACACACCTCCCATACCACTACTTCTATCTTCCCCAATTCTTTGTGAATCGTTACAACGTATTCTTCTACCAACCCATACTCTTTACGGATAAATTTTTCAACTGGTTGGTGTTGGTCTATGCAAAGTTTGGCGGTATTGTCTAACATAGTTTAAATGAAGTTTGGGGGAGGGCCTTTTTGTATATATTTTTTGTTTTTCTTAACAATAAAAAATTATAAATAAATAAACAGGGAAGTGCCGGTATTTTGACCCTCTTGGTTTAGTATGACAGTGAGGACACTGTCAAGTTCAAGTTTGGGGGTATTTATGCTCGGTACGTCTTCTTCCTCCGCATTCATTTATACATATTTTTGCATTTGCATACTTATTTGAAAACCCATAAAAAATTGAAAATTTTCAAAAATTATAAAAATTATTGTATTCAATTTTGGTTAATTGACTTGAGTTTGACAAATAAGTTAACTATTTAGGAACAACTAGATCTTAGACTTAGTGAATTAAAAACCCTAAAAATAACATTCCTTAAAGTTTAACGGTAGAAAGTATATGCCGTGTAGTTTATTTAGAAATAGGCAAATTTTGGGTTCACTTCTTGGGCTAAGTCGAAACAAAGGAAGAGTATTGATGTTCTTATTAGAGTATAAGTTTGAAAAATAGTTCCTAGCTTAAGTCTAGATTCTGAAAATGTATACCCTACAATTTGCACAATCACGCACCTTAAAACTTGGAATAGTAGAAGAGACCTTGAAATGCTCTTGTCTAAAGTCCTTAGTACAATGAAACTAAAAGAAAAAAAAAGTGAATAAAGAAAAAAAAATGGACACTGGTTTTTGTGATTACTTAAGGCTGTAAAAATAGAAAAATATTTACCGAGGGTGCTTCATCACCTAGTGCCTTAGACCAACTGGTTTGGGAGTCACTGCTAAAGCCTTGGGTGTTGCAAAGACTAGGAAGTACGCTTTAAAGTGCAAGCGCATTTTGTAATCGGTCGTTGGTACCTCAAGAAGTATTAACGGTCGCATGAAGGATGTGTAAGCAAATTTCATTTAAATTCACCAACTAATTAGTACTTTGGACAACGGACAAGGGGTTGATTGCTTAATTTGAATTTCCAAGTGTAGGGGTGACTTATACACACACGTAGGGGTATGTGATTGGCGTTTAGATGAGAAAAAGGAATGAAGAATAGAACTTGTATCTTTAATATGAGTTGATAGAAATTCCTGAGTAGAGATGTAACCCTAGAAGGAAAACTTAAGAGATGCCGAAAGCTAAGTAGGTCTACATAACATATATAATCTTAAGTTAAATGATAAGGATGCGTGAAGAATATGGGTGGATAATTTACACGTCGACGATAATAGAATTCCTTGTTAGAAAACCTAATTGGAGAACAAAAGTCAATGGGCCGAGTTGATAGGATTTTGTGGGTGTAATCCGCTGAAAACCCTCAGGAGACAACACTCCTCCTACTAGGGACACCTAGAGGTTTAACGGCTTGTTGCACGTGCTCAGTGCAATCGCGTCTCCCTGCGAAAGTGCGGTTAGGATTTTAGTGAATAAAATAATAAGTTTGCTCGAGGATGAGCAAAAGGTAAGTTTGGGGGTATTTGTTCAGACCATAATATTACATTTTTCATTCCCCTATTCTTATCCGTTTTATAAGTAAACAGGTACTCTTGACGCACGTTTGTTGCATATTACAGGATACAGGTTTCTGGAGCAAATACCGTGAAAAAGACACAAAACGACAGAGAAATGGACTTTTGACCAAACAAGTAGACGGATCCTAGTCGAAGAACAGTACAAGATCCAAAATGTCAAGTGAACGGTCAAAAGATACGAACAAGTTTTCACTGAAGATCTGGAGAAGACCCAGAAGCCCAACAGATAAAAGAACTATGGAAATAGAAAGCCCAAATACCCAGTATGCATCCCAGGAATTTTGGTGAGCCAAGCTCACCAAAGGGCCGCGGGTCCGCGGCCCAAGCCAACCAATGCCGCGGATCCACGGCCATCTAGTGCGCGTGTCGGTGGAAAATTGGCATGTCGGTGCGACGGTGCGGGTGTTGGGATTTTTAGGGGTCAAATATGTAATTGCACATGTGCGAATCCCGTAACCCTAAATTCTCCTATTTGCTTATAAATTATAATCTAAAATTGTAAAACCCTATGCCTCTTTTCAATAAATAAAATACAGATTTTCTAGGAATAATTATTCAGATCTGTTCTTTATCGCTTGGAGGGAGCCGTCAAATTAGTAAGTGTTTTTTCTATTCTTTTAATGTTTTATCATCCCCTAATGAGCGAGTAGTCTCCTCGCTTGTTAAGGTTAGCCTTAGGGAAATGTTTGAGAGATGATATCTCTCACCCCTTTCATGCCATCCACACCTAATAGTTAGCACTCCATGCATGCACGCACAACCGCTCCCTACGGCATCCTACCCCTCGAGGTAACGATGAACCATAGTATAAAGGGCCGGTTGCGCGTGTTTTCCATGGGGGTTAGCGTAATTATCAACAAAGGAAGGATGCGAATCTAGAGGAAGAAATATCTTCCCAAAAGATTCGGATCCACTTTATTGATAATTATCGTAACATCTAACAGATCTAAAATATGGCAATGAAAGCGGTGAGGAAAACGTCAATCTCCAAAACATCCCCGAAGCCTAACCCTAGCAAGAATTTAAATTAAATTAATTAAGTTTAGTGATAGATCTAGATTTTCATAAACCAACCAAAACAACGCTTTTAATCAACTCGTTAAAACACATAAAAGGAATTTACCCGTCTCTGTGGATCGACCCGTACTCACCGGCTAGCTGCAAAGCGACGCCGTTTCTGATTGCGGTAAATACAAGTTTTTGACACTAATCACCAGGATCAGTCATATTACGCACACCCAGTAGGCTAGAGTTCGGCATCGTCGACGAGAAATGTTATAAGTGACCATGACAGTTGGCCAGAGATCTTTAGAGGATGTGCCAGAGCGGGACTATTTCCGCCATCTTTGATTTCGGTATTTTGGGCGATTTATTTGCATGATTGAGATTTTGTGCACCACAATTGCACTTGACTTTGATTTGATGCCATTCGAGATGCTGATTTGATTTCATGCCTATGGTATGCATGCGATTTGACTTGTGCTTTCGGCATAGTTTTCATGCACTTTTAGTATTTTTGATTCGATTTGTGCTCACTGATACACATGGTTGTGAGATTATATGCCACGGTATACCTGATTGGATTGAGATATGCTGTATATCGTCGATTTAGATTGTGATACTCGATATTTTTTTTCGTGCACCTTATGCACTTGATTTGGATTCTTGCGCATATTTTACACGCTTGATGCGATTTTCGTGCACGCCAGATGCACTAGATCGAGATTCTTCATGCATATCAGATGCACCTGATATTGCTGTCAGGCACACCCGTTGCCTTTGACAGGTGTTTCGTGCACACCCGTTGCACTTAGATTTTGTTTCTGTGCACATGTATGGCATATTCATGGATTTCTTTTTCCGTGCGTAGCAGACGCACAGGGCATTCTTGTACGCATTTTGGGATTGGTATCTTTTGGAGCAGTATGTTTTATGATATTTACTATTTGGTATAGTAGCTGAGCAGGACTGGTCAGAGGACAGTACCTGAATATATTTTTGCATGCATTGATAGTTGTCGAAGGGATTTCCAAAAAGGAGCTATAGTCTCAGTATTTACCTACGTGTCCGAGATGACACGAGACATTTAACAAAGGAAACCCTTCTAATTTATTTTTCAAACGGCGGGACGTGTATGTTGAACAAAGGATATATATATATATATATAGTTATTTTCTTATAATAGACGTCTGCCACTGTGCAGTGATACGCGCATCGCACAGCGACTTGAAAAGGATTGGCATGCATTTTTTCAGATGTTTTGACGAATTTACAACGATGTGTACATGTATAGTTTTGATGTATATCATATGGGTTTTCATATTGGATTTAGACATTGGTGTCTTCACCATAACTCCGATAATTGTGGGATGCTTGACGGAGTTTTGATTTTGTTTATATACTTGCTTTTCATGCGCATGCATTGCGCTACGATGTGTTTTATGTATTTATGATTTCGGAGCCCCGACGACATGATCTTTTTACTGAAATGTTTTAGTATTTGAGGGGTTTCTATTTAAATTGGAGGACCGAATTTCTTTAAGGGGGAAAGATTGTAGCATTTCAGAAAAGATAAAATATTATTTTAGGAATTTTTTTAATTTAATAATAAATATTATGAATATTTTAATATACGGTATAATTAAATATTGATAAATTGGGAAATATTTGGAAATTTTGTTAATTATTAAATTTGAAAGAAATTATAAGAATGGAGCATTCATAGATTTTATATAATTAATTATATTCCATTTTAATGCTAATCGCGATTAAATATCGCTAATCGTGCATTAAACTAGTTTTGTGCATGTGACATGCACCAAGTCATTTTTTACACTTGTTACATTTTTCCTCCATGACTTTTCTTTTCAAATGTTTTGGTTTGGTTTTAAATGAAAGAAACGAAAAGAGAAGAGGAATGAATAGAAAAGAAAAAGAAAAGAAAAGAATAAAGAATGAGAGGTATGGGCAAGAGAGAGAGAGAGAGAGGGTGAGGGGTCAACCTTAGTCTTGGCCATTTCCCTCATCATTATTTTCTTCATCTTTTTCCTATTTCCTCTCCCATGGCTGCCCTTTCCCTTCACCTCCACTACACCCTTCACTTCATCATCAAAAACTCATCAAAACATCATCTCCACTTCATTAAAATCATGCACAAGCTCACTACAAGCACTTTGGACCAAGAAAAATCGGATTTTGAAGACTTGGGGCAACTCAAGAAAATTCTTGAGTTGCCAAATGAGGTAATTCATGCACCATTAGAATAGTATTTTCAATTCCTTTAGCATCCATGTTATTTTAGAATCGATATTGTTTAGTTTTGTGAACTTAGAAAATTCCTACATGAGGTTGTGAGGAATTCTTGAATTGTGAAGTGTAATTGAGGTTAGTATAGACCATACAACCCCTTTAGTGTGTGATTAAAGACTTAAACTAGAGAATTAAACCCTGCAACATGAAATTAGAAACCCCGATATCGTATTTTGTAAACTTTGGTGATGTGTTTTAGAGAACCGCTATGACCCGGGGCACCTGAAAATTTTATAGCGATTACTGAGAGTCGTGCAGGAAATATGGAGTATAACCTAAAGACCCCAGCCTCTATACCTTCACTATGGCCGCAATTTTAATCATTATAGCCTCAATTTGCGGCTAGGGTAGGGAATTTGGGATTAGCGCTTGGTCTAAGGCTTTATTTCCAGTAAAATAGACCCTCCATGTGTGCAAAATTGGCTAATTTCACATAGGGTAAAATCTGGAAGTGTTTTGCATAGTTTCTGATTTTGTTTTGCTACTTTTAATGAATTGGGATTTGGTATTTGTTATTGTGTTCCGTCGTGTGGTGTTTGAACATCAACAACGAGGGTTATTTGTTAGTGTCTTGGATGCGAAACTATAGGTTCTAACCTATAAGCGATTCATATGCCGTTTTAGTTTTCATGTTCGATTCTTGATACTTTATGACGCATTTGAAATTGTAGGTACCCCCACATGGACTTTGAGACGACGAGGATGAGCGTGGCGTCATCGACTCCAGCAAGCGAGGATCAAGGTTAGTAGATATATATCTACGGGGGAAGTCGGGTGGATGGCATATAACAACCTCGCAGTTTCGTAATATAGAACGCGAATGCGTTATGATATATATAGATGCATACTTATATGCTATTATAAGATGTGTATACTTAGTAAGGAATGCTAGGTGACTTTAGGATAGTTTTAGCATACTTATAAGAAAACGCATTTAGTTAGTTTCTTAGTCGCGAACCCTAAAGTAGTGATTTGCATACACGCACACATATACGCATACATTTTATTTCTTGTACGTATATGGGGATATGTATATATATATATAGACACATAGGTATGGGACTATGTATATATACGTATACATATACATGGATGATGAGGATAGTACATGGTATTTGGAGATGAGTCGGTGTGATTGGGCATGGTGCCACGAGATCGGAGATATGTTTTGGTTCATATTATGAGATACGACTTGATATTATAGCGGGTCTTTAGGCGACGTGTTTTCATACACACGCATATATATGTAAATGGTATCAGTATGTACTAAACTTTAGATCAATATCCCTAATACAAGATAGGATGATAAGGATACCAGATGAATAATAAGATAATGTGTTATTTGACCCGTACCCAGATTGGGATGCCGTACGATGGATTTACCGTACGTGATATGATTATGATGATAGATCCGCACTCTAGACTCGAGGATGTCATATGATATATTGTATCGGACGTGATACTATTGAGGCGGGATCACCGACTACTAGATATGGATATCGACTCAGACATTTGTGGTTTTCCTTACCCTTTTGATCAGCCTGATAGTTTAGTCCTGTAGTTTACTTGTAGATGTTAGACTAGACTCGAGTCATACTTATTTCAAAACTAACGAATCGTGAGTATTTTAAAGACAGGCCAAGGGATTACGGATATTTCAAAGGACATACCTTTTTCTTAAAAACACTGTAGCCCTTATTTCTAAACACCACGATTCGTCTTATTTCAAATGTCAAAACTGTATGACTCATATATAAATGTATATTCATATATGTTGAATTATTATTCATGTTCCATATATTCTTTCTATTCGCATCGCATCACATGTTTAAATTTGTTTTATTGTTATATTGAACCCGTGTTATCAGGACACCAGCACCATTACCGATGATGCGTATGTCTGCGAACACTTATTTGCCGGCTCACACACTTCATCATCGATAATTTCTATGTCACTACATTGTAGAATTGCTGCATTATGATATAACTCCTTGCATGATTTACTTGCTATGTTCACATATGTTCACATCATTACGATATTGTCACATCACTGTTTCATGTTGCATGATATATGAACATGCTTACCTTTTCTGTCATATGTCGCATACATCATGCTTTACAATTATACACATTGAGATATGATGTTTTCATGAGATTTTTGGATTTGAGAACCTTGGTTATTTCAAAAGAAAGTATGTATTGTTTTAAAAACCCGGTTTATCTTGATATGATATTTCAGTGTGTCCACCATGCGTTTTCTCGGTTCTGAGATGTGTGATATATGAAACCCAATTCGAGGAGGTGGATGATCCATTTGCGGATTCATGATGGACCCGGTATGGTACCCCGAGGCGAGAGAGAGAGATTTTGTGGGGATGACAATGAGCCTGGCAGGGAGAGCACTACCTACCGGTGATTGGTTGGACCTGGCGCTTATCCGGAGGATACCGACCGGAGTCATGAGAAGGATATAGGCCGATCCGTACTGCCGGAGCCCGTGGGCCGATCCCGCAGACGATACGGAGCTTGAGATATGAGGATTTACGTGTCGATGCTGGATATGGGTTTCATGATGTTTCGAGTGTCGATGCTGGACACTCAGGTTCCATGATTTTGATGTGACACAAGGGACACACGCTGACTTATATCCTCATACCTTCATGAATATGCTTTTTTTAATGATTTTTACATGCATGATATTGTTGTGTCATTGGTTGACACGTGGACGAGATCCACATGCATACAGGCAATGATTACATGGTTGTATGATATCCACATACTTATAGACTTGAGTATATAGTTGGCACATATACTGATACGATCACCCTAGATATCACAGTATTATCCTCATGATATAGTTGACCTAGGAACCGTTGTTTATTTCGATTTCTACTCGGTGATGTTTTCTACTCATGAGTTGGCAACTCCCCCTGTTGTGCCACAGTTTCTTGCAGGTTTTGCCGCATAGGTTTCCTTGGCGGCTTTACTGGCACACTGCTTCTTTTCGAGTGATTGCATTGGTAGGTGGGTTCACTTGCATCGTGACCACCATTGTATTTTATTTATATTCAGTTGTATCTAGTGACTCCATCAACCAAACTTGTATTATTTATAGACTTAGAAGACCAGTTGTATATTATTTCGACCTTAGAGCCGCGCTTGTATTTTTATAGTTTTCTTGATGATTTTGAGTTTCCTTTTGAGTTTTGATCCTCGCCTTTCGGCGTTGTATATTATATTGCTTGCGTGGTTGTGACCGCTAATTGGCGAAGAGCTAGCTCCTGCTTGGGGATGCCTTTATTCATATTATTCATGTTGTACCCATTTTGGGGCCAGTATTTACAATGGAAACTCTGCCGAAATTTTTAGAAATGACTTGAGATTTTAAAAATGCATATTTCGGATTATGTTATTAAAACCACTTGCTTTTAAATAAGTTTTCTTCACTTATTCCTTAAAATGATTTAGATTTCTAGGATTTTTGGCTTATTTGAATTAGATGGGGTCCTATAGACTTCATACGATTCAAGTGCCTGTCACGAGCTATTTCGGGTCGTGACAGAAGATGTTAGTAAAGTACGTACCGATAAATTTTCGGGTTAAGAAACCCTCGTTAAATTGAATCCGAATAGCTTGGAAAGTTCGCTTGCGTGGGTCAAACTACCCGGATGTTTGGCACTGTATTTCGTAATCACCTTAACCTTGAATGTACATTTTGCTCCCCACGCTCGGAGTTCGCAAATCCGCAAAAATCTGAAAATGTCGGAAAAACGTGTAACATTTCGAAAAAAAATAAAATATTTTTGGGAATTTTTATAATTTAATATTAATTTTAAATGAATATTTTAATATTTCGGTATAATTAAATACCGATAAATTGGGGAAATTTTTTGGAAAATTATGGAAAATTCTAAAAGTAGGTTTTTTTATGGAATTATGCCATTTTAAAAGTTTTTATGATTAATTTGATACCAACTTAGTGCTAATCGCGATTAAAAACCGCTAATCGGATTTTTAGCAAATTTGTGCAAAACATACACAATTTCTTTTTAAACTTGTTATATATTTTTCCATGACTTTCCTATATGTTTTATTATGGCATTATTGTATGGTTGATGATTTAATGAGAAAAAGAAAAGAAAAGGGGAAAAAGAAAAAGAATAAAGAATGGAATAGTGTAGTCATGGGTGAGAGAGAGAAAGAGAGGGGTTAACTTTGACCTTGGGCATTCTCTCCTTTATTTCTCCCTCTCATTTCTCTCCCTTCCTTTGATGTTGCTGCTGCTGCTGCTACACCCTCTCTCCTTCTTCTTAAAATCCCTCAAAACACCATGGAAATCAACTCAAAACTGCTGCTGCTGCTGCTGCCTCATTTCACAAAAATGATGCACAAGCTCAAGAGAAGCACATTGGACCAAGAAAGAGAAGATTTTGAAGACTTTGAGCAACTCAAGAATTTTCTTGAGTTGCCAAAGGAGGTAATTTCTACACCATTAGAGTATTGTTTCGATTCCTTATGCATCCATACTTGTTTCATGTCGATATCAAGCGGTTTTGAGGAGTTAGGAAAATTCTAGTTAGGGTAATTGGAAATTGAGAGTTGTGGTGAGTAATTAATCTCAGTAGAAGCCATACAAATCCCCTAGTGCTAGGATTAAGACTTAAACCAGAGACTTGAAACCCAGAATACGGATTTAGAAACCCGATATCGGAAAAACTGTGATTCTGTGATAGTTAAATGGAAACTGCTATCACCTCGAGACTCTGAAAATCATTTTGTGAACACAGTGATACATGCAGGCACCTAGAAACCACCACCCAAAACCCTAGCCCCTAATTCCCAACTGTGGCCGCAATTAAATCCATTCTGGCCTCAAATTGCGGCCAGACCAGGGTGGATTTGACTCGTATTTGTTCTGTGGCTTTGTCATCAGTAAATTAGACCCTTGGTATGTGCAAAATTGTCCAATTTGACCTAGGATAGAATCTGGAGCCTTTTTCCCGAGTTGCTGTTTTAATTTGTGTTTTCATTTTGTGTATTTTGAATTCTGGAATTGCGTATTTGTGTTTTACCACGATTACTTAGTGTTTGTACGACGATATCGAGGATTGTTTGATGGTTTTGAAAGCATACCCATAGGTTCTAACCTATAGGCCTTAGAGCGTCGTTTGGTTTTCTCGATATGATTTTAAGATGCATTTGCGATTATGTTATCTATGTAGGTACCATCAAGTGGATTCCATACGATGAAGAAAATGAGGGCGACATCGACACCGACCTGCAGGATGCAAGGTGAGTAGATTATATCTACGGGGGAAGTCGAGTGGATGGCGTATAGCACCCCCGCAGTCCGATATTTAGTATAGTATATATATACTATTTATGATAGCTTATTATGTGTTGTGGATATTTAAGATAAGATTAGGTGTACTATGATTAGATTAGGGCGTAGAAGTAAACTAGTATAGTTCCTAGTTGCGAACCCTAGAATAGGCTTACGCCCACACGCACACACATGCTTATTCGTTATAATTATACCTAGATGACGAGGATAGTGGTTGATATTTGGAGATGAGTCGATGAGATTGGGCATAGTGCCATGAGATCGGTGATATATTGCGATTCGTATTTGGGATACGACATGTGATTTTAGCGGGCCTTGAGTACCCCAGATCATGAGATATGATGATAAGGATACCTGATAATTGATGGGATGAATGTGATATTGACCCGTACCCAGCTTTTGGGATGTCGTACGATGATTTTCCGTACGAGCTTTATATTGATGACAAATCCGCACTCATGACTCGAGAATGTCATATGATATTGTATCGTACGCGGTACCTTTGTGGTGGGATCACCGAATATTATATTTATATATTTATATTTTATCGACTCATATTTAGGTGGTTTCCATACCCCTTCTGATTGACTTGTTAGTTAGAACTGTAGTTTTGCTAGTAGATGTTAGGCTAGGCCGATATCATACATATTTCAAAACTAACGAATCGGGAGAATGTTAAAGACAGGCAAGGGATTCTACGGATGTTTTCAAAAGACGCATCTTTTCTTAAAAACACTGTAGCCCTTATTTTACTAAAAACCCCGTTTCGTCTTATTTCAAAAGGCAAACTGTATGGCTTTTTATATTGATGCAGATGGGTCACCGTTGCATTTATTAGTCGATTCCTGAATATTCTTGTTATTCGCATTGCATGTGCAAATGGTTATTGTTTATATTAAACTCATGCTTTTAGGACACCAGCACCATTATCGATGATACATATATTCCACGAACACCTGCTTGCCGGCTCACACACTTCATCATCGATAATTGCCATGTCACTACACTGTAGTACTGTTGCATTCAGGATATGATCTTTTGCATGGCATACTTGTGTACATACCCATTGTACGCCCATATTTACATACATAAGTATTTGCACATACATAGATGATTCTGGCTTGATTAGAGATTGGGAACCGCAAGATACTCTTTAAAACTGATTCATTTTAAAAGAGCGGTTTCCCCTCAAAATGTGCATATTACTATTCCATATTGCATAATATATTGATATGCTTACATTTATTTTACATGTCGCATGCATCATGCTTTTGATTATACGCATTAAGATATGTTGTTTCCATGATATTTTTGGATTTGGGAACCGTGGATGTTTTAAAAGAGAGTATGTAATTGTTTTAAAAAAACACGGTTACCCTTGATATGATATTTCAGTCCGTCCACCGTGTGTTTTCTCGGTGCTGAGAGTGACAAGTGAAACCCGATTCGAGGAGTGGACGAGGCCGATTGCGGGTACATGGTGGACCCGGTATGGTACCTCGGGGCGAGAACGGATCCGCTGTTTAGCTAGACGGTGAGCCTGGCAGAGGGACCACTACCTACCGGTGATAGTATTTGGGCTCGGCAGATATCCGGAGGATACCGACTGGAGTCGAGAGATGATATGGGCCGATCCGGACTGACGGAGCCCGATATATGAGGATTTACGTGCCGATACTGGGCACAGCTTTCATGATCTTTTCGAGTGTCGATGCTGGACACTCCAGTGCCATGATTTTGATGTGTCGCGAGGGACACATGTTGATTATATTCTCATACTCCCATGCATATGCTTTATGATATTTACATGCATGATTCTTTTGTCATTGGGTGACACGTGGACGATTTCCACATACATATACTGACATTGATGACATTGATTACTTAGTTGGATGATATCCACTTTTTCATAGACTTCATGATATAGTTGAGATTCATCATACCTCATATTTATGATATGCTATTACCTGAGGCACTGGCACGAGCACTTGGCACTACACTAATGTATAGAGGTTACATTGCCACCTTATTATGCTTCAGACTTATTCATTTGAGGTTTATATATATCTGATCGTATTGACCTAGGATTGTGTCATACATACGATTTCTTCTCTGTGATGTTTTCTATTCATGAGTTGGCAACTCACCCTCGTTGTGCCACGGTTCTTGCAGTATTTGCCGTACAGGTTTCATTGCGGCTTTTCTGGCACACTGCTCCTTTCTGGGTGATTGCATTTTTAGGTGGCTTCACTCGCATCGTGACCACCCTTGCATTATTTTATTCAGTTGTATCTAGTAATTTCATCAACCAAAACTTGTATATTGTTTCAGACTTAGAAAAACAGTTACGTATTATTTCGAACTTAGAGTCGCGCATTGTAGTATTATGGTTTTCATGTTGATTTTGAGTTTCTTTTTGAGTTTTGATCCTCGCCCTTTGGCATTGTATATTTTATTGCTTGCGTGGTTGTGACCGTCGATTGACGAAGAGCTAGCTCCTGCTTTGGGATGCCTTTTATCATTGTGTATATATTATTCTTGTTGTACCCCATTCGGGGCAATTATTTACAAAGGAAACTCTACCAAAATGTTTAGAAAAGAATATAGATTTTAAAAATGCATATTCGGATTACATATTTAAAAACCTTGTTTTTAAAACATGTTTTTCCTTACGCCTTAAAAACTAGTATCTTATTTACTCCTTAAAATGGTTTTAGATTTCTGGGCTTTTGGCTTACTTGAATTAGATGGGGTCCTATAAGCTTCATATGATTCAAGTGCCAGTCACGGGATATTTTGGGTCGTGACAAAGTTGGTATCAAAGCGCTAGGTTAACCTTGGTTTGAGTCTAAGTTTGACTATGTGGAGCCTAGAGCGTTTATATATATACGGAACTTAGGCTTGACCTTACGGAACTTAGACTTAGTCGAGGGGGTATTATACCCGAACTTTCGTCGCGTAGGATGAGCCTTGGTTGATGGAGTAGGTAGCTTGAGTAGAGTGACGTACCGTACGTGTGTTCCGCGGCATATTTACGATACGCTACTCGGATTAAGAGACCTTAGGATGTACATCTCCTGGCACAGTATTATATTCATTCCTATGATCTATCCTCATCGATACTGGTCATGATTTTGCTGCCACGATTACACGGGCAGAGAGAGCTACGGCTAGAGTTGCGTCAGCATGAGCTTGTCACGGATGAGGACTGACCAGGGCGTGATACCAGGGACATACGATTGCATAGAGAAGCGTCGCTTTAGTGTGTATTCGCGCCATGAGCGTTTGACAGATCGCTTTTATGAGATTTCTCAGACGTGCCGATCAGCACCAGAGGATCAGGCTACTGCTAGAGGCCAGCCAGAGTGTGATGACCATTGATATATCCCTTATCCATGGTGATTGAGGCGCTGTTCAGCATACAGACGAATGAGCCAGTTGTTGCTGCAAATGACGAGATATCGCCCAGATGTTGGAGCTACTGCAGCATAAGTATATACTTAGAGATAGGATGGAAGGTCGCTAGTCACCCAAGGATGGAGGACTAGGACATGTGGTTCGTTCGCTTACCCCGATGCGAGGTCATCATATAAATTGATTCCAGCTAGAGACGACTACACGCAGGTTTATTGGTAGTCGATGGAGACGATCGAATTGTAAGTCCACGTTACCCGTCCCGGTTCTTATGTGGATGCGGAAACGGTAAAAAACGATATTTTATGGCAAGGTAACATGGACTAGAAAATAGGATCTTTGCTAAACAAAAACCTAGCCAACTAACTAGAAGTTTAACTACCATGTTATAGGGTTATACCTAGGTCTTGAACTCCTTCTCTTCTTGCTCCTTGGAGTAGTTGGAACGGCTCCACCTCGTAGTCTCCTTGTTGTCGAAGAAGGATCCACCCGAAAGCCTCTACCTTAAGCTCCTACCTCAACCGAGAGGCAACTAAAGTGCTTGGGTTGCTAGACCTAGAACTCTAGAGTGAGTATAGAAGAGTTTTGAGGGTTTTATCTCAATAGCTCATGCTTCTCAACACATGATACATGAAAGCTTTGAGAGAGAGGAAGAGGGTGAGCTTTGGATGAGAGAGAGTGATCAAGTGAGAATGAACTTGACTTTTTACAACCATGCTCACAAAAGAAAGAATAATGATGATAATAATAATTAAGAATTGGGATGGTTAGTTTCAATGATCATTATCATTTCATGCATTTAATGCATTTTGCAAAGAACAAGAAGTATCATTGAAATGAAATGATGATGGTCAACAAGTCCACAATGGTCAACCGGTCAACAAAGTCAACAAGTCAACAAAAGTCAAATGTTCAACTCAACCATGGCACAATAATACTTAATTAACATTATTAATCATATTTCTTATTCTCATTAGGGTTTAGAAAAAGGTCAACGGTCAACAACCCTAATGAGAATCCTCTGCCTCTGCTTCTGTCAACTGTGCATACACACCGGCATCTGTGTTCTGAGGAACATGAATTCAATGAGATAAAACCAATCCCAAAACATATACTAGGATCTGGCTTAAACCAAAGCCCGCTAGTAATAACTGCCCGGACACCAAACGTGCACAAGTGTGCGAATGTGAACAAAACCTGTCGCAAAACCATGTGACCTCCACTCTGTTTTGCCCAAATGCGAATAGCCCTCTGTATGGGAGTCTAAAGACTCGACACTATGCCGGCAGTGGGTTTAACCACAGGCCGCAAGCAGTACTAGCTGTACATAACGGTCCCCAGGTAGATGCCGATAAGAAGACTGATGAGGTGAACCCATCCGAACTCCTACTGAGCCTGAATGTGACAATCTCCGTACAGTCCGGTCTGTTCGTCTGAGAATATCGCATGTCGGGCCTAGGGGGTGGTAAACGTCAGTCCCCTAATAGCGGTACAAGTCGTGTCGAACTGTAACCCAGAACACCCAGAGATAACACTGGAAACCTACCAGTATATCTCGCTTGCCCTGGCCAGGGACGACTATGTGTAATGGCTCTCCTTGACACAGTGTGATATCAGCCCCTAATACCGGGAGAGACGAATCCTATCTAACCGTCACTGCCTCTAAGTGCTTCGGGACTGCACCCAACTGCTACCTGTTTCCACGACTCATTTGAGCCGTGGTAGGGTAGCAATCTAAGAACAGTAGGAACACACTCGAGGCAAAGTGACAGTGTCAAGTCAGCGGACTAAGCTGTACTCATGTCACCTAGGAACTGATAACTGACGATAGGTATAGTACCAACCAACAGTTCCCGACGAGTCCTGTCCAGTGTACTCGTAACCTAACGAGCACCCGCATACTATCTCAAATACGACGTACTGACGGCTATGGGACTGACCATCTCCCCTGCTGGGATGAGAAGCGCATGCGCTAGTCTACTCCGGAGTATCGATGCCCCGTATCGATAATCCAACGACTAGGGACCTGTATAAGGATGTGCTTATAGATTACTCAGCCCCCACTAGTGACTGCCATCACAACGCTGGTAATCAAGCAAAGATCCTAAGGGCTCCACTAATGTGTATAAGCGATATGCTAAAAGAAATATATGCACACATTAAAGTAGAAACAAACCAAGTAGCATACTACCATTTCGAGCAAGATTGTCTATACAACTGTGAATATCCCAGCTTCCATCAAGTAATATACAAACTAGTATGATACAGTAATGGCCTCTAGGGCATATACACTAACAATCTCCCACTTGCACTAAGGCCTTGTACTGACGTATCGAAGACCTATCATCTCGATCAGCCGCTCGAACTGAGTCTGGGGTATGGCCTTCGTGAATGGATCTGCAGTGTTATTTTCCGAATTTACTCTCTTCACCTCGATCTCCCAGCGATCTACGATCTCCCTGATCAGGTGGTACCGCCTCAAAATGTGCCTGGACTTCTTATGGGACCTGGGTTCTTTCGCTAAAACTATAGCGTCGTTGTTGTCACAATACAGTGGTATTGGATCAACAATGGTAGGAACCACCTAAAGCTCCGTGAGGAACTTTTTCATCCAGACAGCTTCCTTTGCGGCATCGCAAGCAGCTATGTACTCCGCTTCCATAGTTGAGTCAGCAACGGTTTCCTGCTTGGAACTTTTCCAGCAAACCGCCCCTCCATTGAGGGTAAAAACATAACCCGACATGGAATTAGAGTCATCTTTGTCACTCTGGAAGCTGGAGTCAGCAAAGGCCTCGATCTGGAGGTCTTTTTCGCCATACACCAAGAACATCTCCTTAGTCCTTCTCAGGTACTTGAGAATGTTCTTTACTGCTATCCAGTATTTCTCCCCTGGGTCTGACTGATACCGGCTTACAACGCTCAATGCGTATGCTACATCTGGTCTGGTACATAACATCGCATACATTATAGAGCCTACCGCGGATGCGTAGGGTATAGATGACATGCGAGCCCTTTCCAAATCAGTCTTGGGAGACATCTCTTTGGAAAGGGTGATTCCGTGACATGCCGGTAGATTACTGCGCTTTGAATCTTCCATACTGAATCGTTTCAGTATGGTGTCGATGTACCTGGACTGCGAATGTCCCAACATCCTTTTAGATCTATCACGATAGATCTAGATCCTCAGAATGTAGTTGGCATCGCCCAGGTCCTTCATGGAGAACCTCTGTGACAAGAATTCTTTGACTGACTGTAGCATAGGAATATCATTTCCTATAAGGAGAATGTCATCCACGTACAAGACGAGGAATACCACAGTTCTCCCTACAATCTTACTGTAAATTCATGGTTCATCTGGGTTTTTGATAAAGTCGAATTCTTTGACAGTATCATCAAAGCAGATGTTCCAACTCCGCGATGCCTGCTTCAGTCCATAGATGGAATTAAGCAACTTGCACACTTTACCGCTGCTCCCACTCTGAATGGATCCCTCCGGCTGATCCATATAGACGCACTCTTCCAAATTTCCATTTAGGAAAGCCGTCTTTACGTCCATCTGCCAGATCTCATAATCGTGGAAGGCAGCAATGGCAAAAAGGATCCGAATGGATTTGAGCATAGCCACTGGAGAAAAGGTCTCGTCATAGTCCAAACCAGGTCTTTGACGAAAACCCTTTGCAACAAGTCTAGCTTTATATGTTTCAACCTGCCCATCTACACCAATCTTCTTTTTGAAGATCCATTTGCAGCCTACGGGTTTTACCCCTTCTGGAGCAAAGTCCAAAATCCAAACTTTGTTGGTGTACATGGACTCCATTTTGGTCCGCATTGCATCCAGCCATTTTACTGAGTCACCTCTTTGAATGGCTTGCTGGAAGCTAGTAGGCTCATCATAATCAATGGTGCAATCCTCTCTATCTCCGTCTATGAGAAAACCGTAGTATCTCTCGGGCGGATGAGACTGCCTACTACTCCTGCGGAGTGGCGCTAGGATGTCCGGTTCTCCTGAAACTTCTGGTTCTTCCAAGCTTTCAGTAATAGCTTGTGGTTCTAGAATTTCTTCCAGTTCTACTGCACTCCCACTTGTTCCTTTTTCTAAAAACTGATGTTCCAGAAAGTGAGCATGACAAGAAACAAAAACCTTTTGTTCCTCTGCGTAATAAAATAGATACCCCCTGGAGTTCTTTGGGTATCCCACAAACTTACACAGTACTGAGCGTGCCTCGAGTTTGTCCGCATGCTGCTTTTTAACAAAAGCTGGAATCCCCATATTTTCAGATATTGAAGATGGGGTTTCTTCCCACACCACATCTGATATGGTGTGGTAGGCACAGTCTTGGAGGGAACCTTGTTCAAAAGATATGCAGCTGATTCTAGTTCATAACCCCAGAAGGATCACGGTAACTCAGCCTTACTCATCATGGAACGAACCATATCCAATAGAGTTCGATTCCGTCTTTCCGATACACCGTTGTGTTGTGGTGTGTATGGAGGAGTAAGCTGAGAGAGAATTCCATTCTCTTTTAAGTAACCCAGAAACTCAGCACTCAAGTATTCACCACCTCGATCAGATCTCAGTGTCTTGATACTTTTGCCTGTTTGTTTTTCAACTTCATTCTTGTATTCCCGAAATTTCTCAAAGGCCTCGAATTTATGCTTCATCAGGAATACATGTCCATACCAAAAGAAATCATCTGTGAAAGTAATAAAGTATGAATAACCACTTCACGCATGTGTAGACATTGGACCACACACGTCACTGTGTATGAGTCCCAAAAGCTCGCTCGCTCTTACTCCGTGACCAGTGAACGGAGTCTTTGTCATCTTTCCCATGAGACAAGATTCACAAGTGGCATAAGACTGATACTCGAACGGATTCAAGTATCCCTCTTTATGTAACTTTGTTAACCGTGTCTCATTAATGTGAGCCAGTCTACAATGCCATAAGAAAGCCTGATTTAATTCTGGAGATTTTCTTTTAAGTGTGTTCTGGATACTGAAAATCTGAGCTTGATTCAATACGTATATCCCGTTTTCTAATGTACCTGACCCAATCAGAACTTAACTTAGGTGGATGTGCACCACATCGCTTACAAAAGTAAAATCATATCATTCCTTAGAAAGTAAGGATACAGATATGATATTACAAGTCGCACTAGGTACATACAAACAGTCACGCAGAATCAATATCTGCCCAGTTGTCAGTCCAAGATGATATTCCCCTACGGATTTAGCGTCCATGCTCATTCCGTTGGCAACCCTGAGAGTTATATCACTTATCCTGATAACCCTACGGTTTCTCAGAGCCTGTAATGAATTACAGATGTGAGATCCTAATCCGGTATCCAATACCCAGGAAGTAGGGTTAACTGACATACAGTTTTCTACTACAAACACACCCGAAGCCGAAGACACAACATGCTTCGAATCCAGGCTACTGGCTTTGCTAGCCCTGCAATCCTTCTACCAATGTTCATTCCCGTAACAATAGGAACGTCCCTCCTTTACTACATCCAGTCCCAAAACTTTTGCCCTTCCCTTTCCTTCTCGTTCCTTGGTTTCCTTCAGGGTATAAGTAGAGGGCAGAGACTGTAAAATCAAGTCAGTATTTGACCCGTTCTTCAACGTGGTCTTTAGGTCCGTGAGCTCATCAAAATAGCTGGTCTCTGTAAGGATGTTGCCCCCTACAGATGACCCGATAGCCAACCTCGCTTGAAGCAATTTGTTCGAGGTTTCATATCTTGAGATACGAGATTGCTCTCCATATAAGTCCTTGTTATGGAGGAAGATAGAAACTAAGTCCATCTTCTCGTGCTGCCTCTGGTATGCACCATCAACTGAGACCAACACGAGGCACATGGCTTTCGCACAGTCCTTTTCCGATGTCTTACGGATATTAATATCCATGACAGGGGAAACTGGTCCTGAGACGGCAGGGGTTGGATTAGTTAAGTGATGTCCCAGCTTGTCTTGGGTAATGGACATTTGGACAGACCTTTGCCGGTCATAACAGTCAGATTCAGTCATTTTATTATCTAGATGTAACCTATGTATGGTCACTGGGTCGCTGCAATTAAGAGAGAGAGAAGAAAACACTCAGCATTATGCTCTTGCAAGTTTAGATTGGTTTTTAGTTTATCTAAACAGGATGGCTCCCACTGTTTCTCGAATCCTTCCTCAAACCAAAAAGGAAGAATTAGTCGGGATCAATCTCACCGTACAATACTTGCTTAACCGTTCAGCCAGGCAAGTGTTGGTACTTCGAGGGAGGTTTTCCAACGCTTTCGCGAAGTTCCTTAATTAAATAACCTCTTTTCCCTGTGGGTGTAGCCCAGCTAACACCTTTATAGACACCTACTTGGTTTATAGCATTGATCGCTAAGTGAGAAAGTTCCTGAGGAGTAGCATATACTCACAGTAGGATCGGGATCCAAATATCATCGTGTGATAAAACTGAAGGAATCCTACCAGAATCATCACACTCCAAGTGGTATGCAGCGCTAGCAAGTTTCAGTTTCTTTAGAAACTCCCGATGTGGATTTTTTCCCCATGCTCTTATGACCTTGATGAAGGCCAACATATCATAAGTCACATGTCAAGTTCTACCCGTCATTATCCAGGTTTATTTGAACCCACCCGTACATACCCTTGACGAAGGCCAAAATAGTAGTACGACTGTCCCAAACCAACGCATCTATCTATGCTACAGATAAATATTCAGTAGCTACCAATCACTATGCCTTTGCGAAGGTCAAAATACATTGCTTGAATACTACTGAATATTTAACTGAAATGACGGAGGGCTACGAATGGTTTTGGTGAAACCGTGAACGTAGTGAACTTGATATAATCAAAGGAACCTGATAGCTTTTAAAAGGAGTGGTTTAAGCTCCGCATTTTTAAAAGTTTTCTGTTTTGAAAAGAAACGGAGTGGTTTTGAAATTGTTCCAACGACTTTAACTTTGGTTTATTTTCTTGCATTAATTTAATGCATCCCACCATTTAATCCTACCATTGCAGAAAACAACGAAAATATGGCGTACGCTTATGCCATCCGCATTCGCCACGGGCCCCATCATCACCCGTTAAGTTACTTAACTGACGACAGAACGGGGGCTGGACTAGCGCGGATGCAAAACATAAGCAACACCTACTAGATATCATATATAGATATATACATTCGCCAGATGCAATGATAGCCATTCCAGATCACAGATGAACATAATGGATATACTAGGAATCCGCGTTTCTTTCGAGTCTGCAACGAAAAGCGGATTACACGGTCGCGATGAATAGCTAAGACCGCACCCTAGACCCCTAAGGGTGCGGCACTCGCCAAGTACCCGAAGTGAAGCAACCTCCCTCAACAACGTGAGTAGGCTACTCAGCACTTCGAGGTACCCGGTAGTTTGTGCACCCCACCTTGGGTCTATCCTAGGAGCAAAAACAGTAAAATAAATAATATACAATGGCGGCTACAACCTCATCCCGGATGTGCGGCCATAAAAATAATATTACCTCAAATTACATATTACATCAAATGAAAGATAAAGAAAACTCTCATCTCACAACCCCCCGGCTATTCATCCACGACAATCCAACGAGTTCATATACACAATCCATCAACATTACAGATCACAGATATGCACAACCCCCACTAATCGACGTATAGCGATTATTTGGCATTCAGTGCATATATCACATCACAGATATAACCCATTAGCTAAAGTCTACAGAATTTCGATCAAAATACGGATTTGTAACTACCCTAAACACAACTTTGTTCTCTGGAAATTCTGGGCAGAAACAAAATATACTAAAAATCCCAAAACGGAACACTAATGAAACTGCAGCAAAGACGAGTCAGGCCGAGTCAACTCGGCCGCGGATCCACGGCAAGAAGCATGTTCTCGCCACGGTTCCGCGGCGCGTTGACCGAGTCAGTGGCTCGTTTTTGCTGTGTGTTCCTATAAAACCCTGAGCCGATTTTTAAGATGTGTGGAATTAATTTTTGAACAGTTTTAAAAATCGGCAGAAACATGAGTTTTTGGACGTGTTTTGCGATTTTTTTTCTCCAATCGACATTCTAAATACTTGCTAACATGCTAGTTGTTGTTTAGCTAGGCTCTGATACCACAGTAAGTGTACGTTACCCGTCCCGGTTCTTACGGGGATGCGGAAACGGTAAAAAACGATTTTTTATGGCAAGGTAACATGGACTAGAAAATAGGATCTTTGCTAAACAAAAACCTAGCAAACTAACTAGAAGTTTAACTACTATGTTAGAGGGTTATACCTAGGTCTTGAACTCCTTCTCTTCTTGCTCCTTGGAGTAGTTGGAACGGCTCCACCTCGTAGTCTCCTTGTTGTCGAAGAAGGATCCACCCGAAAGCCTCTACCTTGAGCTCCTACCTCAACCGAGAGGCAACCAAAGTGCTTGGCTTGCTAGACCTAGAACTCTAAAGTGAGTAGAGAAGAGTTTTAAGGGTTTTATCTCGATAGCTCATGCTTCTCAACACATGAGACATGAGAGCTTTGAGAGTGAGGAAGATGGTGAGCTTTGGATGAGAGAGAGTGATCAAGTGAGAATGAGCTTGACCTTTTACAACCATGCTCACAAAAGAAAGAATAATGATGATGATAATAATAATTAAGAATTGTGATTGTTAGTTTCAATGACCATTATCATTTCATGTATTTAATGCATTTTGCAAAGAACAAGAAGCATCATTGAAATGAAATGATGATGGTCAACAATTCCACAATGGTCAACCGGTCAACAAAGTCAACAAGTCAACAAAAGTCAAATGTTCAACTCAACCATGGCACAATAATACTTAATTAATATTATTAATTATATTTTTTATTCTCGTTAGGATTTAGAAAAAGGTCAACGGTCAACAACCGTAATGAGAATCCTCTGCCTCTGTCTCTGTCAACTGTGCATACACACCTGCATCCGTGTTCCGAGGAACATGAATACAATGAGATAAAACCAATCCCAAAACATATACTAGGATTTGGCTTAAACTAAAGCCCGCTAGTAATAACTGCCCGGACACCAAACGTGCACAAGTGCGCGGATGTGAACGAAACCTGTCGCAAACCATGCGACCTCCACTCAGTTTTGCCCAAAGGCGAATAGCTCTCTGTATGGGACTCTAAAGACTCGACACTACGCTGGCAGTGGGTTTAACCACAGGTCACAAGCGGTACTAGCTGTACGTAACGGTCCCCAGGTAGATGTCGATAAGAAGACTGATGAGGTGAACCCATCTGAACTCCTACTGAGCCTGAATGTGACAATCTCCGTACAGTCCGGTATGTTCGTCTCAGAATATCGCATGTCGGGCCTTGGGGGTGGTAAACGTTAATCCCCTAATAGCGGTACAAGTCGTGTTGGAGTGTAGCCCAGAACACCCTGAGATAACACTGGAAAACCTACCAGTATATCTCGCTTGCCCTGGCCAGGGACGACTATGTGTAATGGATCTCCTTGACACAGTGCGATATCAGCCCCCAATACCGGGAGAGACGAATCCTATCTAACCATCACTGCCTCCAAGTGCTTCGGGACTACACCCAACTGCTACCTGTTTGCACGACTCATTTGAGCCATGGTAGGGTAGCAATCTAAGAACAGTGGGAACACACTCGAGGCGAAGTGACAGTGTCAAGTCAGCGGACTAAGCTGTACTCATATCACCTGGGAACTGATAACTGACGATAGGTGTAGTACCAACCAATAGTTCCCGACAAGTCCTGTCCAGTGTACTCGTAACCTAACGAGCACCCGCATACTATCTTAAGTACGACGTACTGACGGCTGTGGGACAGACCGTCTCCCCTGCTGGGATGAGAAGCGCATGCGCTAGTCTCCTCCGAAGTATCGATGCCCCGTCTAGATAATCCAATGACTAGGGACCTGTATAAGGATGTTCTTGTAGATTACCCAGCCCCCACTAGTGTGACTGCCATCACAACGCTGGTAATCAAGCAAAGATCCTAAGGGCTCAACTAATGTGTATAAGCGATATGTTAAAAGAAACACATGCACACATTAAAGTAGATACAAACCAAGTAGCATACTACCATTTCGAGCAAGATTGTCTATACAACTGTGAATATCCTAAGCTTCCATCAAGTAATATACAAACTAGTATGATATAGTAATAGCCTCTAGGGCATATACACTAACACGAATGTTAGAAACCCATATTCCAAGTTTAAAGTATTCGGAAAGACGTGGAGGTGATTCTATGGACCCGCTAGAAGAATGAAATCCTAACTCGACATAATGACCGTGTGAAAGCCTTTCAACCTTAGGGTTTGTGGCAGTTCCGCGGCGCTATTAGTGAGGCTGGGGTTTGCCCTTCTACGGCTGGTCCACCGATGATGTGCTATGTACTCGATACTATTAAATGATACCCAAGATGTTGAGCTCTTGGGGGATTATGAGGTTTTGACAAATCGATCGGACGTTCGACATTATTCGGATATCATGTGATGGGATACACTGCTTGGGAGACTCCAGATACGAGTATAGCCGTTGGAGCATAGTCCATGCAGCCCCGAGAAGACGAGTTCGAATCAGTCGATATTGGAACAAAGTGGAGTAAAGAATTCGCAAGAGATTTTGGCGAGATGACGTTCCACTCCGCTGACATCAGAGATGCGATACTCATGCAGAGGCGTTGTACATAGAGTATACCTCCACAGGTTGGGACGAGTTCCTGAGGATGTGTTCGGCTAGATATCTTCTACAGAGTGATGAAGATACCGAGTTCGTGATTTCGAGTCCGTGTGTGAGACTTCGGATCGACAGTAGCCGAGAACAATTGCAGTGCGCAGATAGAGATGTGACGTCGGAGTAGACGATGATATAGACATGCGGGACAAGAGGTTGAGGCGAGATGCTGACGAGCTGTTGTTACTCCCGTTGAGATTAAAGGTCAGATATGTCTACAGAGGCGTTGGGATGCGACCAGTTTTCGAGGAAATGCTGTGCTGAGGACGCAGATGACCAGAGAAGTGCCAGGACGGAATTGCCCCCTTTAGCACACCTGACAGGGCCGATGAGCCGATTGATTGTGAGATAGGCAATCCGCAGAGAAGATAAGGACCCAGAGACAGAGGACGCCAGACCATGAGCAAGAGGCAAGTAAATGTGTTGCACTGCTCGCATTGGATGCACCGACACATTCTCGACTTTGAAGGAGGATATATCGACGACGGTAATTATGATTTTGTGATTCGATTATCACGTATCCGTCACCTTGGATTTCAGTATTTTGGGCGATCTATTCACATGATTTAGTCTTGATGATTGAGTTTTATGATATTTGTTTTCGTGCACCATGGTTGCACCTACTGGGTATTTATATTTTGCGCATAGTTATTACGCTTGAGGTATTGATTGTGATTTCATGCCTATTTTATGCCGGTAATTTGATTTACGCTTCCAGCATAGTTTTCATGTACTTTTAGTGTTTTGGTTAGGATTTTAGCGCATATTTTGAAATACGATTTTGGTGCACACCAAATGCACTAAATCGGGATTCCTTGTGCATATCAGATGCACCTGATTTTGCTGTCAGGCACACGCGTTGTCCTTGGCAGATGTTTCGTGCACACCCGTTGCGCCTAGATGTTGTTTCTATGCACATATATGGCACCTATATGGATTTTGATTTCCGTGCGCACCAGACGCACATATCATTCATATGCACATTTTTCCGATTGATTTCTTATGGAGCGGTACGTTTTTATGATATTTGCCATTTGTTTTCGTACTGAGCAGGACTAGTCAGAGGACAGTACCTGGATATATTTTGCATGCATTGATAGTTATCGAAGGGATTTCCAAGAAGAGAGCTATAGTCTCAGTATTTACCTATGTGTCTGATATGACACGAAACGTTTAAAACAAGGAAACCCTTCTAAATTGTTTTCAAAACGGTGGAATGTACATACTAAACAAAGGATATATAAGTATATGGTTATTTTATTATAATAGACGTCCGCCACTGTGCAGTGTTATGCGTATTGCACAGCGACTTAAAAAGATTTGGCATGTATTTACTTCAGCTATTTACATGTATAGATTTGATGTCTACATGTATAGTTCTGATTTATATCATATTGGTTTATTTTGGAGTTGAAATTTGTTTCTTTACCACGGCTTCGATGATTACGGGATGCTTGACGGAGTTTTTGATTTCGAGTTATCTGCTCATTACTCATGTGCATCCATTGCGCTATGATGCGTTTTATGTATTGATGATTTCGGAGCCCCGACGACTTGGACTTTTTAATTGAAATATTTTACAATTTGGGGGTTTAAAATTTAAATTCGGGGACCGAATTTATTTAAGAGGGGAAGATTGTAACATTTCAAAAAAAAATAAAATATTATATTTGGGAATTTTTATAATTTAATATTGATTTTAAATGAATATTTTAATATTTCGGTATAATTAAATATCGATAAATTGGGGGAAAATTTTGGAAAATTATGGAAAATTCTAAAAGAGGGTGTTTTATGGAATTATGCCATTTTTAAAGTTTTTATGATTAATTTGACACTAATTTAGTGCTAATCGCGATTAAAAATCGCTAATCGGATTTTTAGCATATTTGTGCAAAACATGCACAATATCCTTTTACACTTGTTACATATTTTTCCATGACTTTCCTACATATTTTATTATGGCATTCTTGTATGGTTGATGATTTAATGAGAAAAAGAAAAGAAAAGGGGAAAAAGAAAAAGAATAAAGAATGGAATAGTGTAGGCATGGGTAAGAGAGAGAAACAGAGGGGTTAATTTTGACCTTGGGCATTCTCTCCTTTATTTCTCCCTCTCATTTCTCTCCCCACCTTTGATGTTGCTGCTGTTGCTGCTACACCCTCTCTCCCTCTTCATAAAATCCCTCAAAACACCATGGAAATCAACTCAAAACCCCATCCATATTTCACAAAAATGATGCACAAGCTCAAGAGAAGCACATTGGACCAAGAAAGAGAAGATTTTGAGGACTTTGAGCAACTCAAAATTTTCTTGAGTTGCCAAAGGAGGTAATTTCTGCACCATTAGAGTAGTGTTTCGATTCCTTATGCATCCATACTTGTTTCATATCGATATCGAGTGGTTTTGAGGACTTAGGAAAATTCTAGTTAGGGTAATTGGAAATTGAGAGTTGTGGTGAGTAATTAAGCTCAGTAGAAGCCATACAAATCCCTTAGTGCTAGGATTAAGACTCAAACCAGAGACTTGAAACCCAGAATACGGATTTAGAAACCCGATATCGGAAAAACTGTCATTCTGTGATGGTTAAATGGAAACTGCTATCATCTCGAGACTCTGAAAATCATTTTGTGAACACAGTGATACATGCAGGCACGTAGAAACCACCACCCAAAACCCTAGCCCCTAATTCCCAACTGTGGCCGCAATTAAATCCATTCTGGCCGCAAATTGCGGCCAGACCAGGGTGGATTTGGCTCGTATTTGTTCTGTGGGTTTGTCATCAGTAAATTAGACCCTTGGTATGTGCAAAATTGTCCAATTTGACCTAGGGTAGAATCTGGAGCCTTTTTCCTGAGTTGCTTTTTTAATTCGTGTTTTCGTTTTGCGTATTTTGAATTCTGGAATTGCGTATTTGTGTTTTACCTCGATTACTTGGCGTTTGTACGACGATATCGAGGATTGTTTGATGGTTTTGAAAGCGTACCCATAGGTTCTAACCTATAGGCCTTAGCGCGTCATTTGGTTTTCTCGATATGATTTTAAGATGCATTTGCGATTATGTTGTCTATGTTGGTACCATCATGTGGATTCCATACGATGAAGAATATGAGGGCGACATCGACACCGACCTACAGGATGCAAGGTGAGTAGATTATATCTACGGGGGAAGTCGGGTGGATGGCGTATAGCACCTCACAGTCTGATATTTAGTATAGTATATATATACTATTTATGATAGCTTATTGTGTGTCATGGATATTTGAGATGTGATTAGGTGTACTATGATTAGATTAGGGCATAGAAGTAAACTAGTATAGTTTCTAGTTGCGAACCCTAGAATAGGCTTACACCCACACGCACACATATGCTTATTCGTTATACTTATACCTAGATGACGAGGATAGTGGTTGATATTTGGAGATGAGTCTATGAGATTGGGCATAGTGCCATGAGATCGGTGATATATTGTGATTCATATTTGGGATACGACATGTGATTTTAGCGGGCCTTCAGTACCCCAGATCATGAGATATGATTATAAGGATACCTGATATTTGATGTGATGAATGTGATATTGACCCGTACCCAGCTTTTGGGATGCCATACGATGATTTACCGTACGAGCTTTATATTGATGATAGATCCGTATTCATAACTCAAGGATGTCATATGATATTATATCGTACGCGGTACCTTTGAGACGGGATCATCGACTATTATATTGATATATTTATATTATATCGACTCATATTTAGGTGGTTTCCATACCCCTCCCGATTGACTTGTTAGTTAGAACTGTAGTTTTGCTAGTAGATGATAGGCTAGGCCGATATCATTCTTATTTCAAGACTAACGAATCAAGAGTATGTTAAAGACAGGCAAGAGATTTTACGGATATTTTCAAAAGACGAATCTTTTCTGAAAAACACCGTAGCCCTTATTTTACTAAAAACCCCGATTCGTCTTATTTCAAAAGGCAAACTATATGGATTTTTATATTGATGCAGATGCGTCACCGTTGCATTTACTAGTCGATTCCTGCATATTCTTGTTATTCGCATTGCATGTGCAAATGGTTATTGTTATATTAAACTCATGTTGTTAGGACACCAGCACCATTATCGATGATGCATATGTTCCACGTACACCTACTTGCCGGCTCACACACTTCATCATCGATAATTGCCATGTCACTACACTGTAGTACTGTTGCATTCAGGATATGATCTCTTGCATGGCATACTTGTGTACATACCCATTGTACACCCATATTTACATTCATAAGTATTTCCACATACATAGATGATTCTGGCTTGATTAGAGATTGGGAACCGCAAGATACTCTTTAAAACTGATTCATTTTAAAAGAGCGGTTTCCCCACAATATATGCATATTACTATTCCATATTGCATAATATATTGATATGCTTACATTTCTTTTACATGTCGCATGCATCATGCTTTTGATTATACGCATTGAGATATGTTGTTTCCATGATATTTCTAGATTTGGGAACCGTGGGTGTTTCAAAAGAGAGTATGTAATTGTTTTAAAAAACACGGTTACCCTTGATATGATATTTCAGTGCGTCCACCATGTGTTTTCTCGGTGCTGAGAGTGACATGTGAAACCCGATTCGAGGAGTGGATGAGGCCGATTGTGGGTACATGGTGGACCCGGTATGGTACCCCGGGGCGAGAACGGATCTGCTGTTTAGCTAGACGGTGAGCCTGGCAGAGGGACCACTACCTACCGGTGATAGTATTTAGGCTCAGTGGATATCTGGAGGATACCGACCGGAGTCGAGAGATGATATGGGCCGATCCGGACTGACGGAGCCCGATATATGAGGATTTACGTGCCGATGCTGGGCACAACTTTCATGATGTTTTCGAGTGTCGATGCTGGACACTCCGGTTCCATGATTTTGATGTGTCGCGAGGGACACATGTTGATTATATCCTCATACTCCCATGCATATGCTTTATGATATTTACATGCATGATTCTTTTGTCATTGGATGACACGTGGTCGATTTCCTCATACATATACTGACATTGATGACATTGATTACTTAGTTGGATGATATCCACTTTTTCATAGACTTCATAATATAGTTGACATTGATCATACCTCATATTTATGATATGCTATTACCTGAGGCACTGACATGAGCACTTGGCACTACACTAATGTATAGAGGTTACATTGCCACCTTATTATGCTTCAGACTTATTCATTTGAGGTTTATATATATATATATCTGATCGTATTGACCTAGGATTGTGTCATACATACGATTTCTGCTCTGTGATGTTTTCTATTCACGAGTTGGCAACTCACCCCCGTTGTGCCACAGTTCTTGCAGGTTTTTCCGTACAGGTTTCATTGCGGCTTTTCTGGCACACTTCTCCTTTTTGGGTGATTGCATTGGTAGGTGGGTTCACTCGCATCGTGACCACCCTTGTATTATTTTATTCAGTTGTATCTAGTAATTCCATCAACCAAAACTTGTATATTGTTTCAGACTTAGAAAACCAGTTATGTATTATTTCGACCTTAGAGTCGCGCGTTGTAGTATTATGGTTTTCAAGTCGATTTTGAGTTTCTTTTTGAGTTTTGATCCTAGCCCTTTGGCGTTGTATATTTTATTGCTTGCGTGGTTGTGACCATCGATTGACGAAGAGCTAGCTCCCGCTTGGGGATGCCTTTTATCATTGTGTATATATTATTCTTGTTGTACTCCGTTCGGGACCATTATTTACAAAGGAAACTCTGCCGAAATTTTTAGAAAAGAATATAGATTTTAAAAATGCATATTCGGCTTACATATTTAAAAACCTTGTTTTTAAAACATGTTTTTCCTTACGTCTTAAAAACTAGTTTCTTATTTACTCCTTAAAATGGTTTTAGATTTCTGGGCTTTTGGCTTACTTGAATTAGATGGGTTCCTATAGGCTTCATATGATTCAAGTGCCAATCATGGGCTATTTTGGGTCGTGACAAAACGGATTTTTGTGCGAAAAAACGATATGAATGCCCAAATAACTACACACTAAAAATTAAAAAAACAAAGAAATAAAATTGTGACAAAATTACAACACTAGAGAACAGGACAAAAGTTTGGAGCAAACGGGGGAGCTTGGGCCAGCGAAACCGGATATTGTAGGGATGTCGCCGATTTTACTTTGGAGTTTGGGCTCCAAATTTCTTCAGGTGTCTATGTGCTTAATTATTGTCTTAATGGTATTGCTTATCTTTTCAGTTGAGATCCAGAGTGCTTGCAGGTCTTAAATCCAGAGAAAAAAAATATGTTAGCAATGTTAGTTTTTTTGTTTTGGTTTTGAAATTTTTGAAATTTTTAGTTTGTTTTTAAGAATGGTGTTAGATGGATATTAACAAGATTAACCCGAAATCACAAGAATAAAAACGTTACCGTCTCCCCGGCAACGACACCATTTGATTACACGCTTTTGGCATGTCGAGTTTTAAAGTTCTAAAGTTAACCGCAATCAGGACAGTATCGCTTTGCAGCTAGCCACGATGAGTACGGGTCGTCCGCGGGGAGACAGAGCGTTTTAAGTTCTTGTTTTCACGAGTTAATGCGCGGGGCGGAGATGTTCGTTTCTAACCTAAGTGTATATATGCAAAGTAAACGTTTGTTAGGATTAGATAGGATAGTGTAAGTTATGGATTTCCGTACTCAATCCTTTGAGCCGAACTTGACCAATGAAGCTAGAGCAATCGGCAACAACGTGGATTAGAGTGCTTAAGCGTGGTATTAGTGAAATCCGGCTTATTGACCCTTGTCCGTCCGTTCTTGTCCCTTGCTTTCGCCTCCGGCCAAATCGAACGCAACCGGTCGCGGTTAGAGATCACCGATACCTTGGTAGGGTAGGGTGCCTAACGGAGTACTTGCGTAAGGTTTGGGCGGAGTTCAATGGAAAATGTCGGGAAAATGAAATGAGAAGGGAAATCTTAACTTACGATATCGTTTTCTTTCCTAACAATATCATATTCACAACCATCTCAACAACAAACAAAAAGAGCAAAGAAAAGAGAAAAGAAAAGCAATATAAGTAAGTAAATGACATGGTAATTAAATTGCAAGTAAGTAAAAAGCAAGAATGTAAATGCAAGTATGTAAAGCAAGTAAGAAAATACTAAGAACCAAAGAATGAAAGCTTCATTAACTCAAAATGACAATACAAGCCATGGGTTCAATATCCTAATTTTAAACTTGCAAGCTCAATGAAGAGGTTGCAAGATCAAGAGAAGGCAAAGAACTCAAGGTGAAGTGAAGGTAAAATGAAAACTTTATTAATCTTCAAGTAATGATACAACCCTTGAGATCAATAACCAAAACTTAAACTTACAAGCTCAATGAAGAGGTTGCAAGATCAAGAGAAGGTAAGCAGCTCAAGGGGACTAGCTATGTACAAGAACAAAATAAAAAGAGAAACAAAAAGAGTATGAAGTCTTGAACAATCTTGGACCCCCTCTCCCTTGCTCACTGGTCCGCTTTTATAGGCTCAGAAGAAGATTAAAAAAGTAAAAAAAATAAGATGACGTGGCAGCAAGGGAGGGACAGGAGAAATATGGGGCCCATTGAGACTGGGGGGCTGGCGAGCTCGGATGTTTGTGGGGTTTGGTTGGCAAAAAACTGAGCAAGTGGGCTCATGTTGGTTGTGTGGTCTTGTGTTCTCTCGACAAGTCCACTAGTGCTGCTTGATTTGTCTCTATGAATTTGGTCTGCACTCAGGGATTTGGAGGGAAACTTGATGGTAGACATGGCATCACATCTTTTTGCATTAAACACACATCACCTCACTTGCACAAGTTGTGTGCCATGGGCAGCCCTCCCTCTCTTGGTCCATGAACCAACAAGCTAGTGTACACACTTGTATGTGTTGGACCATTTAGATAAAAAGTATGTACACATGCATTTGCAAAAAGAAACTAATGAAATATCGGTCGGTTTCCAGTTCCGGTTGCAGTGTCGGCTCACAAACGTTATATCCGTGATTTTGAGTGTATTTCCAGTATTTTGTCACGGATACCTGTAATCTGTAATTACTGAGTAGACACTGTTAATAGTACCGATATATACAAAAAATAGATAATGAATGAGTGGTATTAAAATGTAGTTTTCTGAGATGAACACCTCACATATGATGTGAATCATGGATTTTTGAAAACATTAGTGAGCAAATCAAATCCCCTACATCACAATCCTACACTTGACCAGCGATCGAGTGTAGCATGTTTACTACGCTAAAGAGTTTAGTGTAGAGGTAGCTTGAGGTGGATGCACTTCGCGTGGAACATCTTTGGCACGAAGGTCATCGGAGGAAGCCCGTCCAAAGCCTCAAGTGGAGCCTAGTGGAGTCGTGGGACTACGACACGGAGCATGTGAATTGAAGGACTTGATCTTCAAAGGTATAACATCTTTCACTTTCTCTAGTTGTTCACATCATCAAAAATATATAACCCGAAAATTCTAGCAAAGATCTTGAATAGTCTAGCTTAGCACCTAGAAAAATTTGAATTCGGCATGCTTGATGCCACTTGGAACCCCTTGACGGTGCTAGGATAGACTTTCATCATATACGTGGGAGCTGGGTGGTCTATAAGCACATCCTTAAATGTCACTAGTCGTGGGAGTATCGAGACTGGTTATCAATACTCCAGAATAGACTAATGTATACTTATCGAGACCCCGACGAGGGGCGGTGGCCATTCTCACAAGCCATTGGTGTCAGTTAGTCACCTAAGATAGTATACATGTGCTCATTGGGTTATGAGTGCACTGGACGGACTCGCCGGGAACATGCTAGTTGGTATTATACCTATTTTCAGATAGCAGTTCCTAGGTGACATGAGTATAGGTTAGTCTGTCAACTCGAGATCGTCATTTGTCTCGTGTGATTTCCCACCATGCTTTGATTACTACCTACCATGGCTCAAAGGAGTCATGAAAACAGGTTTTAGTTGGGTACAGTCCAGAGCCACATAGAGGCAGTAAGCGGATCCTCGGAGATTCATTTCTCCCGGTATTGGGGGTTGATCTTGCGTGGTGCACGGGTGGCCATCACCAGAAATCCTTGGCTAAGGTGGACGAGAATTACAGATTTGGATCAATAGTTTCTCAGTGGGTGATGGGTTTCATACCGATACGAAATATCGCGTTATTAAGGGTCTGACTTTATCTACCCCCTAGACACGATATGCGATACTCTTAGACGAACAGACCAGGTTATATGGAGATTGTCACGGACAGGCTCAGTAGGGGTTCAGATAAGTTTGCTCGTCGGCCTCCTTTTCACTCAATACCTGGGTAGCCGTTACGTACAGCTAGTGCTGCTGACATGCTTGTGGTTAAACCCACTACCAGCGTATTGATAGTCTATAGAGTTGTTGCGGTCGAAAATTGTATCCCGGTTAATCAAGTCAAAGTCAAAGTCAACCCTAAGCCAAGTGGGCCCAAGCCCAGATCAAGTGGGCCCATGCCTGAGTCGAGCCCGAACATGAAGCGGCCGGCCTCCCCCATGCCAACATAAAAATCATGTAATAAATAATTAATGTAATCTTTTATGCATGAATGGGCATAAAGCCAAATTTTTGTAAAGCCCATAGCTTATGTGCAAAAAGAAATAGCACATGAGGCATGGGATGGGCAAAATGCCATTTTGTAAAATCGAAGGGGCTATATGTAAATGTGTAAGCCTATAAAAAGCAACATGATGACGAATAAAAAAAAGAACAATTCATTCTCCCCAAAAAAACTAGGGTTTGTGCCTCCACTCTCTCTTTTTCAAGTTCTTTCTCTTCCTTTTCATTTTCCAAATAAATCAAGAGCTTAACTCTCCTTTTTATTAAAACTAAATAAAGTTTTACCATAAACCCAACTTCCAAGACTCCATCAAGAGAAGAAAAAGGGTTTCTTTTTTTATCATCCAAGATCTAGATCTTGGAGTTTCAAGAGAACCTATTTTAGGCTTCTTCTCAAAAGAGAAAGGAGAAAATCTTTTGGAGTTTAATTCCATAAATAAAATTATTTTGGAGTAACTCCGAAAAAATTGTTTTGGGAGTTTAACTCCAAATAAATTTTTTTGGAGTTTAACTCCATCACAGAAAAAAAAAAATCTTTTTGGAGCTCCTGCTTCCTCTCACATGAGGGAGAGGGGAGCTCCCACTAAGTGGAAGCTTTCCCTCCTTCTCACGTGAGGGGAAGGCTCCCCATTTAGTGGAGTTTAATTCCTCACCACATTAAATCTTTTTAGGAGTTTAACTCTACAATAAAAATCTTTTTGGAGTTGAACTCCATTTAAAATTCTTTTGGAGTTTAACTCCACAATAAAAATTCTTTCGGAGTTCAACTCCATTTAAATTCTTTTGGAGTTTAACTCCACAAATAAAATTCTTTTGGAGTTTAACTCCACAATAAAAATCTTTTTGGAGTTGAACTCTATTTAAAACTCTTTTGGGGAGTTCAAATGCACATTAAATCTTTTTGGAGTTAAACTCAATTTAAAATTCTTTAGGAGCTTTACTCCATTTAAAAATTCTTTTTGTTGGAGTTGAAATCCATTTACAACTCTTTTTGGAGTTTAATTCCATAATAAAATCTTTTGGGAGTTAAATTCCACTTAGAATCTTTTTGGAGTTGAACTCTATATTTAAAATTTTTTTGGAGTTTAACTTCAAAAAAAATTTCTTTAGGAGTTGAACTCCATGTAAAAAAAATCATTTTTTTGGAGCCCTTTAGCCCCCTCACGTGTTAGCACGTGAAGAGGAGGGCTCCCATTAAGTGGGAGGCCTTTTTCCCCCATCATATGCTAGCACGTGTGGGGGATGGCTCCCATTTAATAGGAGCCTTTTTGGCCCCCCTCACATGCTTGCATGTGATGGCCCCCCCTCACATGCTAGCATGTAAGAGGTCACATGCTAGCATGTGAGGGGAGGCTCCCATTAAATGGGAGCCCAGGTTCCCCCCTTTTTTTCCTTTTCTTTTCCTTTCGTTCTTTCTTCCTTCTATTCTTTATTTTAATCTTTTTTATAAAAAAAATAAATAAATATTAAATAAATTATAAATAATATTTTAAAATAAAAAAAACCGTTTCTCTAAACATTTATTTACTTATTTATTTTTGTTTTTTTTTACATAGAAAAATATATATATCCATTTTTTTAAACAAATGGAACAAAAAAAAACACACACACCAACGCATCGCATTGAGTTCGCATGTCCAGTTTGACTCATCAATCGGAGGTTCTCTCACTCCAAAGGTGAGGGTAATTGACGGTAGTTTAGTCCGAGGCTGCCGGAGATTCGGATCCCCCCAATCAATAAACCACAGCCTACCCTAGGCAGGGGGATCTGTAAGTACGCCTGACCAGCGCGCGTATTCCCATCTCAATAGGGTGACGAAAAATACCCTACAGATTCTAGCACCCCCGGTGGGACCTCTCTCTCCTCCCATAATTCGGGTTAAACGTTCATGCAAACTCAATCAATATACATATCTATATTTATACTAAAATAATACTCTTTCATGCAGGTTTTCAAGCAATCACTTTTCAACAATGTCTCCAAAGATGAACTCAGCTCTCGGCACGGCTCCCATCTCCTACAAGATGAAAGTGGATGCCAGGACGATCCTTCTGGCCATTCTCGAGCGACAATGGAAGGAGCCGCCGCTACCATTTGGCTCTATTCTGTTCGTGCCAGCTAACGCCGTCCCTGCTCTTCAAGCCCCGGTGATGGATAAACCGACCTCAAAAGGCAGGAGGCCAAATGTGGTAATCTCGAAGGCACCACTACCCAAACGCAAGTCAGTGTTTGAACGACTTTCGTTTGCTCCAGCTGGGGGCAAGTCCATCAACACCAATAAAACAATAAGGCGTCTCGAGCAAGCTCCAGCGGTGCCCTTGACAACTGCTCAATTGGGTATCTTCTTTAAGCTCCCCATTAATCGGATCATGATGGCTTCCTGAAGAGCAGAAGCCTGCCAAACGCTCAAAACAGAGAAGCTGAGGCAGAAGCGGCTCAGATACAGAGCCAACAAAAGGACTAGGGCTTTGGCCATGTTAAAATTTGTGAATTTCCAAAGCCCAGACCGCTCTTCAAAATCAGCCGCCAAAGATAAAGAGATGGCTGGATATGCGGTCCACACTGTCTACATGGAGGGCACGCGCAGCAAGAGCAAGGATGGGGCTACTGCATCTCAAATCCAATCTGGTATGAATGTGGTTGTCACATCCCAAGACCAGCATCCTCCGGAAGGTAATGAAAATCCTCCCAGTGAAGCTGATAAACAGAGAGATCCCTCGATTCATGAGGAGTCGGGCTCGGAAAGCGAAGAGGATACAATCTTCCGCCCCAGGAATGCAGAGCAGAAACTTCTCCAAGATCTCCGAAAACAGCTCAGTAGAAAAGAAAAAGAGATGGCCAAACTTTACTCCAAAATTGACGACTTGACGAATGTCGTGATGCAGCTCACGGCCCAACTTGCCACTCAGCCACCCAATCAAGCGCAGGGCTCTGCTCATGAACCGGGAAACGGTGTCCCGAGACAGCCGACGCCTATTCCCTCAAATCCAAAGGTGGGCGGACCGCATGAAAGTCAGTTGCATCCTATCTCGGGATATGTTTTGGCTACCGATGACAGCAACCCGTTAACTCAAGATCAAATCATGGATTTGGTTTCCAACAAAGTCAAAACATTAGTAGCCGAAGCCGGAGAGCAATAAGATGTCAGTAGTAGCGGGAGACCATATCCTTCTTGGTACGATCATGAGGAGTTTCCTACTGGCTATGTCGTCCCCAAATTTGAAAGGTTCGATGGGATGGGAAATGCGAAACGACACATTGCCCAATTTAAAGCATCATGCGTGAATACTGGGGGCAATGATGCGCTCCTTCTCTGCCAGTTTGTCAATAGCTTGACCGATGTTGCTTTCGATTGGTATGCAAGCATACCGGATGACTCGATCACGACGTTCGCTCAAATAGAATCCATGTTCAAGCAAAGGTTCATGTGTGTCAGTGATAAAATCACCATTGTCGACCTCGTAAGGACCGAGCTAAAGATCAACGAAAGCAACGTGGATTTTATAGTCCGATGGCGCAATCTCTCTGTCAAATGTGAACCGCCATTAGAGCAAGACCAATCCGTCAGTCTTCTTATTAAAAATCTGACGGACCGAATGAAACCTTTCCTGTGCACCGCAGGCCTTAAAACATTCCAAGAGCTGACAAAAAAGGTCCAAATGATGGAACACTCAAAGCCCGAGTCCACTCAGGATCTTTAGTTCACAAACAGACCGAAAACTGGGAGGGATGACAACCGAAAAGGCGAAAGTTCCAACAACATCGATTCTCTTATTAGGTAGAGAGCAGGCGGAGTGAAGGCTAACAAACCCCGAGAGCCAACTTTGGAGGAAAGGAGAAATAAGGTCTACACTTTCAGAAGAGACAAGGTCCACAAAATATTCAAAGATGCTCTGAAAAATGGCCTGCGGCTACCGGAACCAAAAAGGCTAAGTGAAGCGAACAGGACTGATCATCCCAACTTTTGCCCATACCACCGAGTGCTGGGACACACTATTGAAGACTGTTGCATCTTCAAGTATTGGGTCGAGAAACAATACAAGGCAGGAGAAATATCATTGTCCCATGGCGTGTTAACAAATAGTCAAGCTACGACCGCCGATTTCATACAAACGGAGGTCGAAGTCCTTCGGGAACCCAATTCTCTCAGACATCTGCCTTTCTCTGAGAAGAGCGGACTAAGGCAACAAGGTAAGAGCCAGGCGAGTAACATTACCAATGAAGAAGAAATAGACGGGTACACAACCCATACGGTATACATGATGGAGCTCATAGGAGCAAGTCCTCCAACGCCTTATAGCCATGACAATGATGTGGCTGTTGCCATACAACACCGGATCGATCCAAATGATGAAGAGGCTGATTTGACCATTGAGCTAAAGGAACCCGTGGTTCTTGTTGAATCAAGCTCAGGTGGTAAGGATGATCCCGTTGTCGTACCTGGGACTATAGAACAAGCATTATTCCAATGGTTTCAAAAGCAGCTTCAGGACAGGGACGGGAAGATGGCCAAGGTCCATCCCAAAGTCGACGAGCTGGCAAACGTCGTGGCAGATCTGACGACCCAAGTCGCTCGATTGCAATTACAACAAGATCAAATTTTGGTTAGTGAGCCAGGGATTGTTATCCGGAAGCAGCCAACCGATTCTCCCTCCAGCCCAAGAGCGGAGCGCCTTCGCGAAAAACGGCCGTGATCAGCTTCCAGTCTCTCCGATACGTACACGGAAGGGGCTAAGCGGGCAGCAGGTGAACTAAAGACTGAACGGCCTCAAGGACCAGCATCAGTAAGGGCACCTACTCCAATGGAGAGAAAGAGGAAGGTGTACTCCTTTAAAAAGGATGAGGTCCACAATATATTCGAGAACGCTTTGAATAACGGTCTGCAACTGCCTATTCCGAAGAGGCCACATGAAATGAATATGACCGGCAATCCCATATACTGCCCATACCATATGTTGGTGAGTCATACCATTGAAGACTGCTGCGTTTTCAAAGATTGGGTAGAGGGCCAATACAAGCTTGGAAAAACCTCACAGTACTCGGATGTATCGGCAAGCCACAAAGTTACGATCATCAACACAGCTCCGCTAAGATCAAAGTTCGAAGAGCTGGGATAAGTAAGTACATTAGACCGCTAAGTCTTTAAACTAGGAACAATCGACCCCTAAGTCGTTAAACTGGGAATAATAAAAAGTGTGTAAATAAGAACAAAAAAATAAAGCCGAAATGATGGGGCAACCGCGAATAAATAGCCGAAATGATAGGGCAGTCACAACCTTCGCGATAAGAAAAGCTGAAATGATGGAGCAATCACGGTAAAAAAAACCTTCCAAATGGCGAATGATGAGTCGTTCCTGGTACAATATTCCAGTGCAGCGATACAGACGCCAACAATTTTCCAAAATTCTTCCAGCCCAACGGGTGGTCCCTAAATTGACTACCATATACAATCCACAGGCTCAAATAATTCTCATCACACCCATGCCCTACCACAGTTACCGGTCCAGCGGCCGGTCTCTGCCCTTGGAATTATGCTCCATCTGGAAAGACACACTCGTGTGTCCTCACGATGCATGAGGAGAACAAAACTTGCGAGATCTTTACGACTCGTAAGAAAACACCTTCTTGGGATCCTTACGACTCATAAGAAAAAAAACACACTTGGGGGTCCTCATGACTCCTTAGGAGAAAATGCACATACGGGATCTTTACAACTCGTAGGTAGAAAATGCTTTTATGGGACCCTTACAACCCATAAAATTGAAAAGCCTTAGGTGATAAGGATCTAAACCTGTTTTCTAAGCCATCGCTTCCCAATAGGCAAAGGCAAATGATGAGTTGCTCCTGCCATTATTCCAGCGCAGCAATGCAGATGCCGATCTAAAAACCAATCCCTAAATATCCCAATGGCGAATGATGAGTCACTCCTGATACCATATTCCAGTGCAGAGATGCAGATGCCAACCAAATTCAAAATCCCATACCCCAACGACGAATGATGAGTCGCTCCTGGTACCATATTCCAGTATAGCGATGCAGACGCCAACAAAGTCCCGAAATTCTTCCGGCTCTACGTTATGGATCATACATCCTGCAAAACCGTATAAAATACACGGGCGTAAACGACCCATATCTCTCCCAAAGTCCTACCGGCAAGACCACATTCAAAGTCCCACCAGTGATGAAGATTCCCAGAAAAAAAGGCATGTCCACAAGAAAAATGGGCATGGATGAAAACCCGAAAGAGCTCCGTGAGTAAAAAAAGCAGGACTGCCGGCGAGTTGGTGAAAACCCGAAAGGGCGCAAACTCGTGAAAAAGAGATGAAATGCACTCGCAAAGTCCTCTCGACTTTGTGAGGAGAAAATTCCCGCGTGAGATCCTTACGACCCATGAAGGAAAAACACACTTAGGAGTCACCACGACTCCTAAGGAGAAAATACACCTACGAGATCCTTTCGATTCGTAGGGAGAAAATGCTTTTATGGGACCCTTACGGCTCATAAAATTGAAAAGTCTTAGGTGATAGGGACCTAAACCTGTCTCTTAAGCCATCGCTCCCCAGCGGGCAAAAGCAAATGATGATTCGCTCCTAGTACCACATTCCAGTGTAGCGATGCTGATGCCAAACCAAAACCAAAATCCCAAGTCCTCCCAGGGCAAATGATGAGTTGCTCCTGGAATTATTCCAGTGCAGCAATATTGATGCTAAACAAATTCCAAATTCCTCTCAAATTCAAAAGTCCCGCTGAACAAGGCAAAAATCAAACAAATCAAACCAACCAATTCCAACATCGACCTCTGCGTCAAACAGCCGACACTCCTTAATGAGGAAACGTCAAGCAGACACTCCGTGCCGAGGGCACATCGACTACAGACACTCTGCCTCGGGGGAACATCGACCAGCGACACTCCATGCCGGGGGCACGTCGACCAGCGACACTCCATGCCGGGGAAACGTCCAAAGTAGACACTCCGTGCCGGGGTCACATCGACCAGCGACACTCCATGTCAGGGAAACATCTAAAGTGGCACTCCATGCTGGGGGCACGTCGACCAGCGACACTCCATGCTGGGGGCACGTCGACCAGCGACACTCCATGCTGGGGAAACGTCCAAAGCAGACACTCCATGCCGTGGGCACGTCGACCAGTGACACTCCATGCCGGGGAAACGTCCAAAGCGACACTCCGTGCCGGGGGCATGTCGAGCAGCGACACTCTGTGCCAGGGAAATGTCCAAAATAGACACTCTGCCTAGGGGGCACGTCGACCAGCGACACTCCGTGCAGAGGGCACATTGACCAGTGACACTCCATGCCGGGGAAACGTCCAAAGCAGACACTCCATGCCGTGGGCACGTCGACCAGTGACACTCCATGCCGGGGAAACGTCCAAAGCGACACTCCGTGCCGGGGGCATGTCGAGCAGCGACACTCTGTGCCAGGGAAATGTCCAAAATAGACACTCTGCCTAGGGGGCACGTCGACCAGCGACACTCCGTGCAGAGGGCACATCGACCAGTGACACTCCATGCCGGGGAAACGTCCAAAGCAGACACTTCGTGCCGAGGGCACGTCGACCAACGACACTCCATGCTGGGGAGACGTCCAAAGCAGCACTCCTTACCGGGGCCATGTCGACCAGCGACACTCTATGCTGGGGAAACGTCCAAAGCAACATTCCGTGCCGGGGGCACGTCAACCAGCGACATTCCATGCCGGAGAAACATCCAAAATAGATACTCCGCCTCGGGGGAACGTCGACCAGCGACACTCCATGCCGGGGGCACGTCGACCCGCGATACTCTGTAATGGGGAAACGTCAAGCAGACACTTCATAACGGGGAAACGTCAAGCAGATACTCCATGCCGGGGGCGTGTCGACTACAGACACTCCGCCTCAGGGAAACGTCGACCATTGACACTCCGTGCCGAGGGAACGTCGATCAAATCACTCCGGGCTAGGGAAACGTCTACCACAGACACTCCGTCTCGGAGACACGTCAAGCGTCGACTGTCCATGTCGTTAAAAGGGCAGTGCATCCCCAAAAGTGGAAACCAAAGCAAGTCGCCTCCACGCGAAAGAAGATCCATCAATTTCATACACACGACCCACATATGTGATGTGCATTTATTGATGGGGGGCATTTTGTTGGGGTCGAAAATTGTACCCCGATTGACCAAGTAAAAGTCAAAGTTAACCCCAAGCCAAGTGGGCCCAAGCTCAGGTCAAGTAGGCCCATGCCCGAGTCGAGCCCGAATATGAAACGGCCGGCCTCCCCCATTCCAACATAAAAATCATGTAATAAATAATTTTAATGTAATTTTTTTTGCATGAATGGGCATAAAGCTAAATTTTTGTGAAGCCTATGCCTTATGTGCAAAAAGAAATAGCATATGACGCATGGGATGGGTAAAATGCCATTTTGTAAAGCCCAAGGGGCTATATGTAAATGTGTAGGGCTATATGTAAATGTGTAGGCCTACTAAAGGCAACATGATGATTAATAAAAAAAAAGAACAATTCATTCTCCCCAAAAAAACTAGGGTTTGTGCCTCCACTCTCTCTTTTTCAAGTTCTTCCTCTTCCTTTTCATTTTCCAATAAATCAGGAGCTTAGCTCTCCTTTTTTTAAAACTAAATAAAGTTTTACCATAAACCCACCTCCCAAGACTCCATCAAAAAAAGAAAAATGGTCTCTTTTTTTATCATCCAAGATCTAGATCTTGGAGTTTCAAGAGAACCCATTTTGGGTTTCTTCTCAAAAGAAAAAGGAGAAAATCTTTTAGAGTTTAACACCATAAATAAAATTATTTTGGAGTTTAACTCCGAAAAAAATTGTTTTGGGAGTTTAACTCCAAATATTTTTTTTTGGAGTTTAACTCCATCACAGAAAAAAAAACTATTTGGAGCTCCTGCTTCCTCTCATATGAGGGAGAGGGGAGCTCCCACTAAGTCGGAGCTTTCCCTCCTTCTCACGTGAGGGAAAGGCTCCACATTTAGTGGAGTTTAATTCCTCACCACATTAAATCTTTTTAAGAGTTTAACTCCACAATAAAAATCTTTTTGGAGTTGAACTCCATTTAAAATTCTTTTGGAGTTTAACTCCACATTTAAAATTCTTTCGGAGTTCAACTCCACTACAAAAATTCTTTCAGAGTTTAACTCCATTTAAATTCTTTTGGAGTTTAACTCCACAAATAAAATTCTTTTGGAATTTAACTCCACAATAAAAATCTTTTTGAAGTTGAACTCCATTTAAAACTTTTTTTAGGGAGTTTAACTTCACATTAAATCTTTTTGGAGTTAAACTCTATTTAAAATTCTTTTTTTATGGAGTTGAACTCCATTTAAAACTCTTTTTGGAGTTTAATTCCATAATAAAAATATTTTTGGAGTTAAACTCCATTTAAAATTTTTTTGGAGTTGAACTCCATATTTAAAATTCTTTTGGAGTTTAACTCCACAAAAAAATTTCTTTTGGAGTTGAACTCCATGTAAAAAAAAATCATTTTTTTGAGCCCTTAGGCCCCCTCACTTGCTAGCACATGAGGGGGAGGGCTCCCATTATGTGGGAGCCCACGTAAGGGGGAGGGCTCCCATTAAGTGGGAGCCCTTTTGCCCCCATCACATGCTAGCACGTGAGGAGGGCATGCTAGCATGTGAGGGGTCACATGCTAGCATGCGATGGCCCCCTCACATTCTAGCATGTGAGGGGTAGCATGTGATGGGAGGCTCTCATTAATTGGGAGCCTAGGTTCCCCCTCTTTTTTTAAATTTTTTTCTTTCCTTCTTTCTTCCTTCTTTTCTTTATTTTAATCGTTTTGATAAAAAAATAAAAAAATAAAAAAATAAATAATTAAATAAATAAATAAAAATAAATTATAAATAATATTTTAAAATAAAAAAAAATGTTTCTCTAAACATTTATTTACTTATTTATTTTCATTTTTTTACATAGAAAAATATATATATCTATTTTTTTAAACAAATGGAACAAATAAAAAAACACACACACACCAACGCATCGCATTGAGTTCGCATGTCCAGTTTGACCCATCAATCGGAGGTTCTTTCACTCTAAAGGCAAGGGATAATTAACGGCAGCTTTGTCCGCGGCTGCCGGAGATTCAGATCCCGACAATCAATAAACCCCAGCCTACCCTAAGCAGGGGGAATCTATAAATACGCCTGACCAGCGCGCGTGTATTTCCATCTCAATGGGGTGACGAAAAACACCCTACAAGAGTCCCACACAGAGGATTTTCCTGATTCTGGAGAAACGATGTAGTTGTCACGACCCAAAGTTCGGCCCATGACCGGCACTTAACTACGTAACGTCTACAGGCGTAACGCGACTAAGTTAGCCGAAACCCAGAAATCAAAACCATTAAAAGTATTGAGTGTTAAAATATTTAATAGAAACATTTGTTAAAATGTTTAGAAAAACTCGAGTAATTTAGTAAAATTCTTTAAAGTTCAAGCTATTATCTTAAAAAATTTGGCAGCATTTCCTTTGTAAAAACTAGCCCCGAAATCGGGTACAAGACAAGATATGAGTAAAATGATATACAATGAGAAATAAGCATCCCAAACGAGAGTAATCACGCCCAACGGCGGAAAAAACCATCACAATGATAATATACGACGCCATAGCGAAGAATGAGTAAAAATAAGTGAAGACAACATGAAATATAAAACTGCATAAATAAAGTCGGCTCACAACGAGCTCGACACCAGAGTACAAATAATATACATCGTCCTCACAACGGGTCTCTAAGTCAATACATAAGTAGTAGATGGAGAATACTAGATACAATGATGTATACAACTGGAAAATAAACAGATACCGCACAAAAATCCACCTATCGGTAAAAGGGCTCACGCGCCAACTGCAGTGGTATCTGTAGTAAAAGATGCAAGAAAGCAGCCTGCTGCGACTACTCTGAGGGGAAACCTGCAAACACTGTGGCACAACGGGGGTGAGTTGCCAACTCGTGAATAGTAGATAACATATAAAAATAATCGCGAGTATGCACGTACTGCGATACTCTAACCTATGCCAACAGATGACATCTATATGATAAGCTAGATGAGCAATAATCATGCAACAAGTGCGATCTAATAACATCTCTATATGATGAGCAGGGTATGCAATAATCGTGCATAGCATATGCAATCTAATAACTTCAATATAGTATAAGCAGGGTATGCAATAATCGTGCATAGCATGTGTACTTTATCAGGTACTACAGATATAGGATGAGATGTATAACACTGAATACCGAGCATGGGAATAAATAACATCTACACGGAATGTCAACGTGGAAAATAATCGGTGTCCATCAATACACCCAAATCCCAGTAAAACTCAGGCGCCGTCACTCTAATCGGCCCTCAAATCCTGTAAATCTCATAGAATCGTGAGTGCCCAATATCGAAACTCAAAATATCATAAAATAATCGTGTCCGGCATCGACACGCAAATCCTCAAGTATCGGGCTCCGTCAGTCCGGATCGGTCCACGGGCTCCGTCTGCGGAATCGGTCCTCGGCCCCGGCAGTACGTGTCATCCCGTATCCATCTCTCAGCTCTGGTCAGTATCCTCCGGATGACCGCCAGGCTTAACTACTCACTGGTAGGTAGTAGTCCCTCCGCCGGGCTCACCGTTTAACAATACGAGTCTTTTAGCCCCGGGGTACCATACCCGGTCCACCATGTACCCGCAATCGGTGCCTACCACTCCTCGAATCGGGTATACTCACACAAGCTCTCTGGAACCGAGAAAACTCATGGCGGACGCACTGAAATATCATATCAAGAGAAACTGGGTTTTTAAAACAGTGCATATTTCCTTAAAATAATGCCATGGTTCTTAAATCCAGAAATCCCATAAAACCAAACTCAATGCGTAAATCCATGCAATGTGTCGTATGACACTAAGAGTAAAAAGGAAAAACCGCTCTTTTAAAATAATCCAGTTTTGAAAATATCTCATGCGGTCCCTATTTTCTTGAAATCGAATCAATATCATCCATGTATGTAACATATGTATGTATGTAGGTATGGATGTGCAAATGGATATATACGCGAATAGGAGTGTGCATGTGAGCATGTATGAAAATATCAATATATGTGTGCACTGGTATGAATATACAGTGTGCATGTGCGCAAGTATGAAGATATCTATATATGTGTGCATTGGTATGAATATACAGTGTGCATGTGCGCAAGTATGAAGATATCAATATATGTATGCACTGGTATGAATATACAGTGTGCATGTGTGCATGTATGAAGATATCAATATATGTGTGCACAGGTATGAATCTACAGTGTGCATGTGCGCAAGTATGAAGATATCAATATATGTGTGCACTGGTATGAATATACAGTATGCATGTGTGCAAGTATGAAGTTATCAATATATGTGTGCACTGGTATGAGTATACAGTGTGCATGTGCACAAGTATGAAGATATCAATCAAGGTATGCACTAATATGAATGTACATATAAATATCTATGACTAAATATCTTATCACGCCCTAACGCTTAACGCCATACGGGCGATTTCCCCGTAGATGTTAAATCTACTCACCTGGTCGCGTGCTAAGCGTAGCCGACCACTTGCTTCCATTTCTTTATGGCGTCCGACGTACCCGCCCGCGAACCTAGAATTTACACAAAGAATCCATATATAAGCAAATATCTCGCAAAACGCGATATTGAGATCAAACGAGAAACTCGCGTCGCGAACTAAACACGCGTGTATTCGATATGCTAGATCGTGTGTATACGCGTCTAAGACTACCCCGACATGTCGCGACACGCTGGAACACAGAACCCACTCACGTATCATATGTATCGCGCAAACTAAACGTATTGGAAAAATGATATAACGCTCCAGATTTTGAATCGGGCACAATAGTGAAAAGTTGCATATGCCAAAACACTAGAATATGCAGCAGACTACCCTAGCCAAAACCCCAGCACCTATCTCCCTCTTCTGGCTGCAATTTGCGGCCAGAACGAATAAATCGGCGGCCTAAACAAAGTTAGTGGGTCTCGTTCTCTGGAGGTGTGATCAATATCTAAAAAGTATGCTATAGTTAACTCAGATTTTATCTGAAACCACCGGGTCAAAAGCAGATCACAGAAAGGCTAATTTTTGCTTTAAAACGTTATATTTTGCACTAAATGAAACCCTATGGTATTTTAGTGAAATCTAGGGTTAAACTAAGTTTATGTGGCCCTAATAACACTTAATTAGGCTAGGTTAACCACCAAAAACATCACTTAGCCAAAACTCCACACTAAACATCATTTCTAGCACTAAATCTCACATTTTACACTAATCGAAACTAATTCTACACATAAGTTTAGTAAAAGGAATTGAGCTCAGAAAATATACCTCACTTGACCTTAGGTACAAAGGGAAGGAGAGGAAGAAGAAGAAGAAGTGTTGCTGCAGCTGTTGGGGCTTCTGCTGCTGCCTGCTACAGCTGGTGATGCTGATGCTGCTATTGATGCTGTTGCTTGTTGTTGTTGTTGTTGTTGTTGTTGTTGTTGTTGCTGCTTGTTGCTGCTACTGGTGCTGCAACTTCTGCTGCTGCTGAGTGAAGTGTGTGTGTGTGTGTGTGTGAGTGAGAGAGAGAAGTGAGAAAAGAGTTATCAAAAGAAAAAGAATGAGAGCCTAGAATAGTCAACCCCTCTCTCTCTCTTCATTAAATGAGAGCATGGCAAGGCCATGATGCCCATTCTCTCTCTCTCTCCCCCCCTCTCTCACCAAGTCAAAAAAATTCAAATAATTTTCCATTTAAATAAAACACACTTAAATAAAAAACCAAATATACTTAAGGAAAATGGGTTAATCCACCATGGTTGCTAAACATGATTTAACCCTAATTTTAACCCTAATTTACATGCACATGTGTGTGCAAGGCTAAATAAATTCTAATAAAATATTCATTAATTTTTATAAAATATTTGAAAATTGATTTGGTAAACATTTTATTAAAAACCACATATTAAAGTGTAATTAACTACTAATCACATCCTAAGGTGTTACAGTAGTTCCCGTATTGGATACGTGCAGGGTTCCGATCGATTGATTGTACTTTGTACCCGGACTTTCGATCGGACAGTTGATAATACTAGCAGGCTCGGGTTTGAGCCGGATTATTAAATCAGGTATTGATTTAATAATTTACATATATATATATTTCGATATATATTCTAGAATTATGTTCTTTGTGTTATTCTATCTCTTTGGGTATTCGTGTTTCGGTACGAATACAGGTATGTATATACAGTAGAATGTAATCCGTATTTTTTCGGAAAACATTCTTGAAGATGGACACCTCATATTGGTTTGACCATTTATATTAAATCAATTATGAGGTGACAAAGACATGATGGGAGTATGGTGAGGACTATGCTTGCATAGTGTGCACAAATGAATTATTAATTCATTTGTGCATATTATTCAAGTATGGGCTTGATATTTTAGTGAAAAGAATTGTTTTACAAAACCATTCTTCATGTGAGATTTTTCCTCACTTGAAAACACTTGCTCATTTTTGATGAAAGAAAAGAGATGGTTCATTTTGACAGCTTTCTCATCTCCTCACCATTAGCATCACTCTCCTCTTGGTTCTTTTGAGTTTCCTCCACCTTCATCTTCCACCTCCTCTCAACCCTCTTATGTGTTGAGAATCATGAAAGGAGGTGAGATGAGATAGACAAACACTTAGAACACTCAATACATCATAGGTTTTCTAGATTAGCAACCTAGAATGCTTAGTTGCTTCACTTGCTTTCAATGTGGAGCTAGAGCCATGAGCTACATCTCTCAGGTGGATCATCTTCGACGGAGAAAGACCGACAGCCAATTTTGTTCGAGCACGCTTCAAAGAGCTAAGAAAGTTGATGGAAGACCGAAGGACTTGGTTCATTCGGTATAACATTCTATTCTTGTAGTTTAGCTCTCTTTAGTTTTGCTTGTATAGGTTTATGGTTTCGATCATGGGCGGGTTTTGTTTGCGCCAAATTTTTTAAAACGCCAGTTTTTGTTCCGCACCGGCCACGGTAGATGGCCAGGGCGCCGACAGAACCCATCATGGTATCAGAGCCACCTATAAACCAATACTAGCTAGTTTGCATAAGGTTAGAATATTGATCGACCAATTTTTCCGAATCAAAATTCCATTTTTACATGCTTGTTGTCGATTTTGAAAAGTGTTCAAAAAATCTTTTTGGGTATCTTAAAAATAGATGCAGGCATTTATAGTGCACAAGAAGAAACTTGAGCGCCTAAGCCAATAATTTGGTCGCGGAACCGCCGTGAACGTTGCCTATTTGCGGAGGTTCTGCGGCGCTTTTGCGGCGAAATGGCGAATTTTTTTTCTAGCACTATAATTCATGGAAATTTTATTTTTATGATATTTGGTTTTGGCCCAGATTCGTTTGAGTGCTGGTTTGCATTTGGGGCCTATACGGAAAATTTTTAGTCGATCGAAATATTAATTGTGTGTTTATCAGTACATTTGATGATATCCGCGACCATGAATATTATTGAGCAGTACAACCCGACTAGGTGCTATATGTTCAACTAGACGGGTTTGCGAATATAATATTCACGTTGATATTCTGTGTTGTGCTGATATTGTGGTTGGATTGTCGTGGTGGATAGCCAGTGGTGCAATGATAGTAGTACAGTTCAGATTCATTTGTATAATTGTTATTACGGGGCGAGCGCCCGACATGTGGACAGCCGTCTGTAGGGTTCCTAGGCACACTAAGGAGGTCTCACAAGGCATCAACCATGCCAATTTCAAATTTTACGGGTGCCGAGAAACCCTAATACGGATCGTTAACTAGAATATTAGGCGAACACATGCAACTAGTTAACAATTTAACTAAAAGAACGGAAATACAACCTTTGTAGATCCGGTCCTCCACCTCCATAGCTCCGCAATGAAGTCTCCTCGCTGTCCAAATGGAAACCCGGGCTCTAGCGTCGGCTTCATCGGAGAAATGGGCGGGCAAGGTCGTCGGCTTCGTGCCGAAGATGATCTACGTCGAGGCATCACAAGATCAAGCTCCTACTTCACCAAGTCATGAAACTTGAAGAAAACACCCTATACTACTTGGCAAGAGGTAGAGGATGAAGAAATAGGAGGTGGGTTCACTTTAGAATTGGATTTCTCACTCATTTGCTCAAGTTGCCATTGATGAAGCAAGCTTTCTTCTTGAAGAAAAAGAAGAAGAAGCTCAAAAATGTTATGATAAGAAATAATAAATATAGAAAAGAAAAATCAATTCTTATCATATCCAAACCATGGTTTAGTGTAGAGAATTAACTAGGGTTAGGTCAATGGTTAGGGTTAAGAAAGAAGACAAAAATGGTGACTTAGTCAAAGCTTCATGAAGCTTCAACATTCATCCAAAGAAAGCCACCATTTTTCTTTTCTTTAGCCAAAAAGAAATAAATAAATAAATGAATAAATAGATATGAAAAACAAAACCCTAACCATTTAAATAACCATGGTTTAATCTTTACACAAACTCAAGTTAACATTCATCATCAAACATGATACAAACTTGTGCACAAAAATATATCACATATACAATGTGCACAAACAAGTGAGAAAAACCATTTAAAGTGAACCAATACTAGTTAATGCAAAGTAATATATCAAATATATAATTATGCATTAAATCGTTAAATCAACACTTGATTCAATGATCCGGTCATGTCGCACACAACCGACTAGTATCCAATATATCGACTTATCGAATCAATCCTTGATTCGATAACTAGGTTATATCGCATACAACCATTCGACACATTCATCGCGAGAATGAAATACGGTATCACATACACGCATTATTCTCGGTCCCGCACATATCTCATATGCGCTCCTATTTCGTTTCGCTTAAGCAAGGAAACCTCTGTGTAGGACTCTAAAGGCTCGTCAATACGCCGGCAGCAGGTGATGATCATATCAAACACCCACAAGCCGCAAGTGGTCTGCTAAACGTAACGGCCACCCGGGTATTGAGCGATCAGAAGATCGACGAGCAAGCCCGCTCACACTCCTGTAAATCCAACCAGTAACACTTACCGCACAGTCCGGTCTGATCGTCTGATATGTCGCATATCTCGCATAGGGGTGGTAAACGTCAGACCCCAATAGCTCGATAAGTCGTGTCGATATGAGGTCTATAACAATTCGAGAAACTACTGGTAACACTTACCAGTAAATCTCAGCAACCCTGGCCAGGGATTTCCGGTTATAGCCAACCGAACACAGCGCAACATCAACTCCCTATACCGGGAGAGACGAATCCCCTCCTATCGCTCATTGCCTCCATGTGATACGGGACTGTACCCAAAAGCCACCGTTTTGCACGCCCTCTTGGACGTGGTAAGGTGGAAATGAAAGCACAGTGGGAACCACACAAGACTCTATGACGATCTCGGGTCAACAGACTACTTTGTACCAGTGTCACCAGAGAACTGCCATCTGACGTAAGGTATAATACCATCTGGGAGTTCTCGGCGAGTCCGTCCAGTGTACCCAGTCTCCACTGAGCACCCGTATATCATCTCTGATGTCAAACACCAATGGATATGGGATCATCCATCGCCCATCTGTATGGGTCGAGAAGGTATACGCTAGTCTACTCTGGTATATCGATGCCCCGTCTCGATATACCCACGACTAGGGACTTTGAAGGATTTACTTATGGACTACCATGTCCCCAGTAGTATGATCCGCATCATAGTCCAAGTAGTCAAGTACACATCCTAAGGGCTTTACCAACATGTAACAGAGAGACAATCAGTGTACACGTTAAGGTAAAGATCAACCAGATAGTATACTATCATGTCGAGCAAGAAAGTCCTCCCTATATATGTCCCAGCATCCACTACAATATACATCCTATGTATAGTAATGGCCTCTAGGGCATACATATAACTAACAATCTCCCACTTGCACTAGGGCCATCTGATAGCAGTGGTTGCAGTATCTCATACTCAACCATCCCATAAAAGTCTCTCTCTGGGAAAAGGCCTTTGTGAGTAGATCCACCGTGTTGTCCTCTGAGTCTACTCTCCTAACCTCGATCACCCTGGAGATCAATTATCTCCATGATCAGGTGATACTGCCTTAGAATATGTCTGGATCACTGATGGGACCGGCGTTCCTTGGCATAAGCCACAACTCCATTGTCACACAATGGGAGGAACAAAGTTCATCTCATGAACTAATATACACCCAGACTGCCTCTTTGGTAGCATCTTAAGTAGCGATGTATCCAGCCTTTATCGTCTAGTATGTCACGGTATCTAGCTTGGAACTTTTCCAACATACCGTCCCTCCACTGAGGGTAAAGACAATGCCTGCGACTGACATTCAGTCGTCTTTATCACCCTGGAACCCTTCCAGTGATTCTCCCCAGGATCGATTGATACCATCTCACTACAACTAGTGAGAATCCTAACATCCAATTAGATCTATCTCATAGATCCAAAACCCAGGATTTAGGAGGTATCACTTTGATCCTATATTGAGAATCATTGTGATAAGCGGAGATTGACCGAGCGTAGCATAGGAAACTCCTTCCCTATCAAGAGCATGTCATCCACGTTCTCTACGAGGATCGTCACTATACTCCCTACTACCCTTTTTGTTTATACAAGGTTCATCTACCATTTTGATGATGTCAAACTCTTTAACTAACACATCAAAACAGATGTTCCAACTCCGCGATGTCTGCTTTATCCTATAAAGCATCTTGCACACGTTTCCGCTGCTCCCACTGTCTACGAAGCCCTTTGACTGTGTACTTACAGACTCTTTTTTCTGAAACATTATTTAGAAAAGCAGTCACGACACCCAACCGCCAGATATCGTAGTCATGGTATGTAGCCGTGGCAAGTAGGATCTGGATGGACTTAAGCATAGCCACTTGAAAAGGTTTCATCATTATCCATGCCTGGTCAATGATGCAAACTTTTAACAAGTCTAGCTTTGAAAGTCTTAACTTTTCCATTTACACCAAGTAATCTTCTCAAGATTTACTTGCTCCTGATGAGGATTTAACCCTTCAGATATCGCAACCAAAGTCCATACTTTGTTGGTGTATAAGGATTCCATCTCAGATCACTAAGCATCCAGCCATTCTTACAGAGTCCCACTCCTGATGGCCAGCTCGAAACTAGTTGGGTCATCATCTCAGGATGCAATCCTCGCTCCCACTGTCATAGAGAAACAGAAGTATCTCTCAGGTGGGTGAGAAAACCCTACTAGATCGGCGGAGAGGCTGAGGTTCGTTGGTAACTATTGAATCCTTTGGTTCTTTCAAATCATCTGCTGTAATTTGTATAGCTGGAACCTTTCCAGTTGTACATAACAGACCTTGCCTCAAGCTTGTCCGGATTTTGCTTTTAGACATAGGCCAGACAACCCCAAATCTTAACTAGCTTAAGACATGGGCTCTTCCCATTCCATATCACATATGAGGTGGTAGGCAACTGATTTGATTTGAACCCTATTCAATAGGTATGCAGCTTCTCAAGTGCATAACTCCCAAAAGGAAATAGGTAACTCAGTAGTACTCATCATAGAGCACACCTTATCATATAGGGTGTGATTGCTCCGCCCCTATATACCATCGTACTATGGTGTATACGGAGGAGTAATGCTGAGAGAGAATCTCATTCCCCTTTAGAATAGTCCAGGAATTCCGTGCTCAAGTATTCTCTTCTTTGATCTCATCAAAGGACATAATACTTATACCCGTATTGGTTCTCTACTTCTAACTTATATTCTGTGAATATCTCAAAAGGTTCTGACTTGTGTTTCAACAGGAACATATGTCTGAATCAAAAGAGATCATCAGAGAATTTAATGAAGTATAAAGAACCGGTCTTGGCAAGTGTAGACGGGGACCTACATACATCAACATGTATCATCCCAAGGGTTCATTAACTCTTTCTCTGTTTCCAGTAAACAGAGCTATGGTCATCTTATCTTTGTGACATGACTGGCAAGTTCCACAAGATGTAAATTCAAACTGATTTAAATATGCATCTACATGTAACTTCAGCTAGTCGGGTCGCATTGATATGACCTAGTCTACAATGCCTCAAGAAGGATTCGTTCATTTCTGAACTCTTCCTCTTGTGTGTGTTCCGTATACTAAAGAACTGTAGTTTGATTTAGAACGTCAATGCTTTTAGATAACGTGCCTGAACCGATCAACTTTTGATATAGGAAATGTTCAAAACATTATCCATCTATACAAAATTTTATCATTTCTTTACTAATAAAGAGATAGATATGATTTTGTATATCAGGTTCGGTATCTAATAACATTCGTTCAGAATCAATGTATTTGGAATACAGGGTGACAGTGACCAACAGACTTGGCTGCAACACTTGCCCCGTTTTCTGCCTCATGAAACTTATCACCCGTTCTCAGTTTTCTACCTTTCTGTACCCCTATGTAACAGATTACATATCTGGGATCCTGATCCGGTATCATATACCTTAGGATGTAGAGGATACAGAGAAACAGTTCTTTGTAAGGAACACACCCGAAGATGATGCATCAGCATGCACTCTCTTCGTTTGGGCGGCACGGGAATTCTGGTAATCCCCAATTTCCTGCTCTGTCTTATAACAATTATAAGTTGGAGTGGGACCAACATTCCCCAGCTCAGTATAACAAGCGGGTTCGGTCAATATTCCGTATTATTATCTTGATTAAGGCGTGATATAGTCGCTACCTGGAGAGAGAGAGAAGAAAACACTCAGCGTATGCTCTTGCAAGATCAGATTGGTTTTTATTTTATCTAATCAGGATGGCTCCCACTGCTTTTTATCAAATCTTCCTTCAAACCCTAAAAGGAAAGACTAGCCGGGATTAATTACACACTACAAGTTCGCCAATCTTTCAGCCAGGGCAGTGTCGGTACTTTGAGGGAGGTCCCCCGTGCTTTCGCACGAACCTAATTAATGTAAACCTCGTTTTCCCAGAGGCGTAACCGCGTTAACACCTTTCTAGACACCTACTTGATCGGCTAATTGTAATGTGTAAAACTCTCCCAGGAGTAACTCTTACTCGCAGCGGGTATCGGGATCCAACTATCTCATAGAAGGTATGCAATCTCATTGCAAATTTCAACACTTGAAATTCCCAATAATATTTTGCCCTGAACGATCTATGACCTTGACAAGGTCAACAAACCATAGACCGCAAGTCAAGTTCAACCCGTCATTTCTTGATTGAATCAAACCCACCCGCACGACCCTTGACAAGGTCAACAAGGCCGCATGACTACCCTAACCCAATCTGCATCATATGCATAAGCAGATAAATACTGGTTAGCTACCGCACACTGCGCCTTGACAAGGTCAACAAACGTAGCACGAATACTAAACAGGGCTTATCTGAAATGACGGAGGGCTACGATAGGTTTTTCTGAAAACCTATTGCGTAATGAACTTGATATCGTTGTAGGATCGAATGAATTTTGAAATGGAGTGTTTCTGAGGCTTTTCTAGTTTTGCTAAAGGGGTCACTCCCGGTGAAGGGATCGTCGGTCCTTTCCTCGTCGAATGAGGTGCGGGATATATCATATATATCACTGTGCAAAGCAAAAACTCTTAAAAGCAATCAAAAGACAAACCGAGTGTGTAGCATCTGCCTGTTATTGCTAAAGGAGTCACTCCCGGTGAAGGGATCTCGGTCCTTTCCTCATCGAATAAGGTGCAGGATATATCACATATACCACTGTGCAAAGCAAGAACTGTAGCTACCTGTATTGTTTTGAAATTCGATTCTACAACATCTTAGGTTTCTTTTATTTTCATTAATCACATTAATGAAATCCCATCATTTAAGTACCTAAACATCACAGATAAATACGGCGTACACTTATGCCATCCGCATTCGCCTCGATGTCCCCTCGTGCACCGTTAGGTTAGGTAACTAACGACAGAGCGGGGCAGGGCTAGCACGGGTGTAAAACATAAGTAACTCCTATATAATATATCATATATACTATATACAGTATCTATCACAGAACATCACATGATCACATCACAGATATCGCAGCAGAAGAATCATATGAAATATTGGATATACTAGGACGTCCGTGTTTTCAATACGAACCAGTATAAAACAAGGATTCCACGGTCGTGATGAATAGCCAAACCCACACCCCTAGACCCCTACGAGAGCGGCAAGCAACCCTACCAATTCTAGAGTTAGGAGACCCGGACTCGACTCCTCGAGTTGGTCTCCCACTGGACTCCAGAACCCGGTTACTTGTGCTCCCCTCCTTGGGTCTATCCTAGTGCGGAAAAGTAAATAATATACAAAAGGTGACATCTTCCGCAACCTGGAAGTGCCCCAATAAAAGAATATTACAAACAAGTTTTTACATGAATGAAAATAAAAAACACTCATCTCACATAAAAACCCCCGGCTATTCAAACTCGACGTGTAAGTGCACGGCGGCGCCCCGGCCGTCAATCCGACGCCAAAGATGCGGAAGCGAAAAACTTTAATTTTGCAAACTAGCAAACCGGCACCACCGCGCACTAAAACCCGGATCAAACCATTAACTAGTCCTAGCTATAACTACAAGATGGGTTAGAGATATACCGACTGATCCGAGTCCTCCGGTCTTCTCGTCGTCGTCCCGATCTCCTACGGAAACTCCGGTCATCGCCTCCTTGCCGGAAGGGCACCACATCGTCTGCATCTTTTACGGGCTCCCACCTCAATACCGAGGCAACTCGGGCACGAAGCTGGCTAGTCGACGTGCCTAAGATTTGCTGTAGAATGTGTAGTGCTCAAGTCTCATGTTAGGGTTTATGGAATTGCCTTATTGGTGGAGGAAATGATATCAGCTTGTGGAGATGGAACATGTGGGATTTTACAAAGCTCGAAGAACAAAAATCCCACCCCAACAAATTGGGACAGCCCCCTTCCCTCTATGTGGCCGGCCATGACAATGGAATGGAGAGAATGAGAGTGAGAGCAATGAGGGAGTGAGTGAGAGGTGTATGGATGATGGAACCATTATCATAATCCAAGAGAGAAAAGAATGGCCAAAAGAAACAGTCATCACAAACAAATCCATACTCCACCAAGCAATCATCAACAACCATGATAGCACCAAAACCAACACTCCAACAAGCTAATCATCACTTCCAAAAGTCATGCCATCATGAAGATAGAAGTCAAGCAAGGTCAATGGATGGTGCACCATCATGATACAATAATATGCAAAGACCCCCTCCACAAAAGCTTATTTGCATAATGCAAATAAGCCCTCCTCCACCAATCTTCGGCCAATGAACGATACAAAGGAAATTGGCCGAAACGGAAAGCAAACTGGCAACTCCAGAAAACTGGTCCCGTAATAAATTACAGGAAAACCCCACAACTGTGCATACACACCCGCATCTGTATTCCGACCGGAATACAGATGCAATGAGACAAAAAACTACACTGTACTATACTAGGATCCGGCTTAAACCAAAGTCGGCCAGTATAATCCGTTCGATCCTGATCCGTGCAATACCGCACGTATCTGATCGAACCCTGCCATATCTCCATACGGTCTGTAGTACAAACTGTCCGATCCTGATCCGTGCAATACCGCACGTATCTAATCGGACCTTGCCATATCTCCATACGGCCTCTACAGCTTTTCGCCCGAAAGCTTGAGTAACTGAATATGGGGGACTCTAAAGACTCGTCAACACCTTGGTTGTGGATTTAACCACTAGCACGTCAGAGGTATAAGCCAATACGTAACGGGCTACCAGGTATTGACCAAAAGGGACGTCGATGAGCGAACTCATTCTGATACCCTACTGAGCCTGTCAGTGACAATATCCATACAGTCCGGTCCGTTCGTCTATGAGCATCGCATGGCGGGCCTAGGGGGTTGGTAAAAGTCAGACCCCCAAAAACGGTACAAGTCGTGTCGGAGTGTAGCCCAGAACACCCTGAGATACTACTGGAATACCTACCAGTAAATCTCCTGCCTCGGCCGAGGGCTTTGTGTAGTGGCTCTCCTAGACACAGTGCGACCTCACCCCCAATACCGGGAGAGACGAACCCCTGAAGATACGCTCACTGCCTCCATGTGGCTCGGGACTGTACCCAACTAAAACCTGTTTGCACGTCTCCTTTGAGCGTGGTAGGGTAGTAATCAAAGTACAGTGGGAACTCACACGAGACAAATGACGATCCTCAGGTCGATGAACTAACCTGTACACATGTCACCTGGGAACTGCTATCTGACGTCTGGTATAAGACCAACTAGCATGTTCCCGGCGAGTCCTGTCCGGTGTACTCATAACCCAATGAGCACCTGTATACATCTTAGGTGATCCAACTGACACCAGTGGCTTGTGAGACCGGCCACCGCCCCTCGTCGGGGTCTCGACTGTATACACTAGTCTACTCTGGAGTATCGATGCCCTGCCTCGAAACTCGCACGACTAGGGACCTTTTAAGGATGTGCTTATAGACCCCAGCTCCCACTTATATGATCGCCCTCATACTGCTGGTGGTCAAGCAAGAATCCTTGGGGCTCTATCAACGTGTAATAGCGACCTGTCAGGTCACCTAAGCAGTACACGATGATAAAGATAAACCAGATAGCATACTATCATCTCGAGTAAGACTGTCCTACCGGGACAGGTCCTCCCTCAATCATTGCAATCACGTGCCTGTGATCCAATAATTGACTCTGAGGGCACTATCTCCAACAATCTCCCACTTGCACTCAAGGCTAATTATTGCGATGTCGCATACTCACAGCCTGTGTGATATCGAACACCCAACTCCTCTACTTGTCAGTCTCAGAAAACTCGTTTGCGAAACTATTGCGTTCGAGGAATAGCCTCAGTGAGTGGATCCGCTTTGATGTTTCTTTCTATGTCTCTCTATATCTCAAGTTCGCGGAGAGAACCATCTCCCGAAATGAGCAATACCTATCTTAGAATATGTCTGGATGTCTGATGGGACCTAGCTCATAAATGAACTCCAAATCCAAACTTGTTAGACTGTATCGTCAACTGAACTTAATCAGTATCCTGCGCCATGCCTCCCTCAGTATTGCCTTGGACCACCTGTCCAAAATACTGCCCCTCGTCAGAAGGAAAACTATAACTCTGACGACCACCCTGTCGTCCAAGTCACCTTGGAAGCCTGGAATGATAACTGTCTCCCTAATGAGGCTGTCGTTATCATATCCCTAGAACATCCACTTATGTTCTTAAGCTGCTTCCGATTGTTTCTCCAGGACTGGATCAATATCAACTTATTGCATCTACTGCAAGATCAACATCTGGTGTGGTACTTGACATCTCACGATTGACTCAATTGCCTAAGCAAGTGATCTGCCAATCATGCACATCCCTCTCTACTTTAGTCTGTAAGACACCTTTAGAGAGGGCGACTCCATTACCTGCAGGTAAACTACCGTGCCAGGAGTCGTCCATTCTAAATACTCTTAGAATGCTGTCTAAGTACCCTGATTGGGAAACCACCCAAATCTAGATCTAAAACCATAGATCTAGTAACCAGTATGTTTAATACAATATCCAAGTCCTGTGTGGAGAAACCACTGTGTGACGACCAAAGTATAACCGATCGTAGTATAGGAATATCACTTCCTACTCTGTGTATGTCATCCAAATACCATAACAACACACCCTACTACCTTCTCAACAGATCCATCCCCTATTCTGATGAAGTCAAACCTATGACTGTCACATCAGAAATAGATGATCTATCTCCGCTAAATCTGCTTTAGTTTATAAATAGACATAAGCCACCTGTTCACCAATGCTTCCGCTGCTCCCACTGACTACGGCAACCCTCTGGCAGAGTCATATACACGTACACTTCTGAAGCCAGTTCAGAACGACGCTATACTCATCCTCCCGCCGGGTCTCGCAACCTGGAACAACAGCAATGGCAAGTGTGGGTAAACAAGAACTTCCCTGTCACCGTCCTTGAGGCTACCGGAGTACCTCTCGGGTGCCTGAAGTTACCCACCGTATCTGCGGAGTGGCCAATGGAATGTCAAACTAGATTGAATCTTTTGGTTCCTATCAAATCTTCAGTAATTGTTTGTGGTTCTGGAATCACTTCCAGTTCTACCATACTCCCACTACTGTTTTCTGAAAAATCCATTTTATTTAAAACTGTGGCGAGTTCAGAACAATATCACTATTGATCTTCCAGATGGTAGAAAATCAACCCTCGTCAAAGCCTAGGTCAACCCACAAACAGCCATTACAGAAACATACCTTGAGTTGTCCAGTGTCTGGTTCTAATCATAAGCCGGACAACTCCCCGTACCTTAACATCGTTAAGATACGAACTGTTCTATATCCAATATAGGACCAGAGGCACTGATTTAATTGAACCAGATTCAAATCATGCAGCTGTCTCCAGCGCATGTCAACTAAATGGAAAGAGGCCGATCAGCGTTACTCAACTTAGGAATACTTCCAATTATGAGTAACCTGAAAGAGAAGCAAGTTCTCTCAACCATTACTATCAACTGAATACCATATACAAGTGTCTACATCTTCGATCACTTTGAAGAATCCCGATACTTGCTACACCTGGTTCTCTACTCTATTCAAATACCCATAACTTCTCAAAATTCGGACCGTGTATTTCTACGAAACACCTGTCTAAAAACTAGAGAAGTCATAAGTAAACCGAATATAGTGCGAGGACCAACCCCTCTGTCCTGATGGACCCTGGACAACATACAATACTCTGTATAAGTCCCTTGAGTCTAAAAACTCACTCCCTGTGTGTTGTAGGTTGAAAACTGTACCTTTGGTTATGAAGAATTACACCACTTTTTAATGCTCCTTACCTAACCATCCACTGATATAGGTAAATGTCATAGACATAATTTCAAAAAGATATATCTCACTCTATGAAAATAGACATACAGATATATCAATTTGAAATTGGTGCATAACATCGGATATTCAAAACCAAATATTTGCCGACCGGCAAACAACCGAGGTGACTTCCTCAAATATCACCGATTACAACGAATCCCGATATAATGAGGATGATCACCCAATTCCCAATAACTCACTCCCACTCATCATCGGTAAAACCATACAGATGTGAGAATCAAACTTGGTAAATACATACCCTGGAGTAAGTATCTAATCGGGAAATCAGTTTTCATTAACAGTACACAGCGAAGCTGAAACATTGAAATGTTTCGATGGGGTATCCCGGTATTCCTAGTAATGCCTCTTCCAGATTCACGATTGCAACCGTATAATTCTTTGCCACCTCTCCAAATCCCTTTATATGTCTTTAGTCATTACCTTCTGTACACCCCTTTAGGCCAAATGGTTTTCTTCCTTCCCTACCGTTCGGCACCAGCCTATGGTTTGGAAGAAGACTATCCAATAAGCATAATGGGTGTACTGTCCCAGTCCTAGGAGCACTCGCAATGCGAGAGAAGGTGAAGATAAAAGACAATCGAATGAACTTTATTCCTATTTCTCCTGAACCAGGATCTATCCCCGAACTGGAACAAGTTCCTTTCGAGTTCGTATATAACCATACGATGGATTATCCAATAAACTTGGGATCTTCGTAGTGATACGGAGTGTCCTGGAGAAATACAAAGACGATTTAGGATTGGCGAAGAAATACTTGGTTTGGTCGTGAATAGCAGTCAAAATTTACTTTGCCCTCTTACTAATCCCTTGATATGTCTTTACTTAATACCTTCTGTACACCACTGTTGGGCTAATTAGTTTTCTTCATTCCCTACCGGTCGGCACCTGCCTATGGTTTGGAAGAAGACTTATCCAATTTGCGTAATAGGTGTACTATCTCTTAAACCAAGGAGTACTCGCAACCTGAGAGAAGGTAAAAGGAAAAGACAACTGAATAGTCCTATCCGTTTTCTCCAGAACCTGAAACCATCCTCGAATAAATCCCTTCGAGTTCGTATATAACCATACGATGGTTTTGTCCAATGGAAGTGGACGTTCGTAGTAATACGGGGTGTCCTGGAGAAAAGGGTAAAAGTAGGAGTGGCAATGAGGTCTGCAACTCTGACAATCCAAAAGCCAATGTTTAAGAAGGTTCGATTAATTTTGGTCTCTAAGTCATAGTCTTAGGGTCGGGTCAATAGTCGTTGCTAAAGAGAGAGAAAAGAAACACTCAGCGTGCACTCTAACCTAGATCAGAATGGTTACCAATTTATCTAATCTGGAAACCTCCTACCGTACCTCAAATTCTCCTCCAAACCTGAAAGAAGAATTAGTCGGGGGCACCCGAGGAGTAAACTAACTCATCAGTGGGAATCGGAATCCAACTATCATCGCATGATAACGTGACGGAATCCGCTCACGGTATCACACTCCAGAAGGTATGCGCATATCTGGCAGGTTTCAGTTCTTTTGAAACTCCCGATGTGGATTTTTACCCCATGCTCTTATGACCTTGACGAAGGCCAACAAATCATAAGTCACATGTCAAGTTCTACCCGTCATTGTCCAGGTTAATTTGAACCCACCCGTACAAGCACTTGACGAAGGCCAACAAGGCTATACGACTGTCCCAAACCAACGCATCTATCTATGCAGCAGAAAGGTAATAAGCAGCTACCATAAACTATGCCTTGACGAAGGCCAACAAACATAGCATGAATACTACGTGCTACCCGTCTGAAACGAAGGAGGGCTACGAATGGTTTCTGGCGAAAACCTTTAACGTAATGAACTTGATATCGCTGAAGGAACGGATAGCTTTTTGAAAATATAGTAACGAAAACCGTTGCTAAAGAGGTCACTCCCGGTGAAGGGATCTCGGCTCTTTCCCCGTAGAATGAGGTGCAGGATATTCCAACTGAATACCACGGTGGAAAGCAAAAGTAATCGGCTATAGTGAAGTTATTGCCCTGACGCAAACTTTTGTCCAAGGGGTCACTCTCGGTGAAGGGATCTCGGCCCTTGCCTCGTCGACTGAGGAGCAGGATATTCCAACTGAATACCACGATGCAAAACAAAAATGAACGTCCTTGCAATAACAGCTTTTTGAAAAGTGTTCCAACAACATCAGATTAGGTTTGTTTTTAACTTGCATTGATCCAAATCAACGCAGTCCTATCAATTGATCACACCACAAAGAACGAAAATATACTGATGTACGTATATGCCATCCGCTTTCGCCACTGGGTCCCGTCATTACCCGTTAGGTTAGCTAACTAACGACAGAGCGGGGACTGGACTAGCGCTGATGCAAAACATATACAACATCTACTAGTATATATATCAATATATAATATTTCGCTCAAGGCGTGATAAAATGCAACATCACAGAAATGTACAGCATCACAGAACAATACAGATATCTGGGATCCCCGGGTTTCACAGAGCCACTACTGAAACCCGACGTTCCCCTGGTCGTGTGGATAGCCTGTGCAATGAAATCCTAGACCCCTACGGGCGCGGCAAGTTACCCGCCAAAACCTGAAGTGAGGCAGCCCCCTTCAGCAATGTGAATGGACCACCCAGCACTTCACGGAATCCGGTAACTCGGGCACCCCTCCTGGGTCAACCTGTACCCCTTACGTGTTAGTGTATATGCCCTAGAGGCCATTACTGTATCATACTAGTTTGTATATTACTTAATGGATGCTTGGGATATTCACCTTGTATATACAATCTTGCTCAAAATAGTAGTATGCTACTTGGTTTGTTTCTACTTCAATATGTACATGTGTTTATATTTTGTATATCGCCTATACACATTAGTGGAGCCCTTAGGATCTTTGCTTGATTACCAGCGATGTGATGGCCGTCACACTAGTGGGGCTGGGTAATCTATAAGCACATCCTTATGTAGGTCCCTGGTCGCAGGACTATCGAGACAGGGCATCGATACTCCGGAGTAGACCAGCACATGCGCTTCTCATCCCAGTGTGGGAGACGGTCTGTCCCACAGCCGTCAGTACGTCGTACTTGAGATAGTATGCGGGTGCTCGTTAGGTTACGGGTACACTGGACAGGACTCGTCGGGAACTGACTAGTTGGTATTATACCTATCGTCAGTTATCAGTTCCCAGGTGACATGATTATAGCTTAGTCCGCTGATTTGACACCGTCACTCCGCCTCGAGTGTGTTCCCACTGTACTTTGATCACTACCCTACCACGGCTCAAAGGAGTCGTGCAAACAGGTAGTGGTTGGGTGCAGTCCCGAAGCACTTGGAGGCAGTGACGGTTAGACAGGATTCGTCTCTCCCGGTATTGGGGGTTGACATCGCGCTGTGTCTAGGAGAGCCATTACACGAGTAGTCCCTGGCCAGGGCAAACGAGATATACTGGTAGGTTTCCAGTGTTATCTCAGGGTGTTTTGGGCTTCGCTCCGGCACGACTTGTACCGCTATTGGGGGACTGACGTTTACCGCCCCCTAGGCCCGCCATGCGATGTATCAGACGAACAGACCGGACTGTACGGAGAATGTCACACTCAGGCTCAGTAGGAGTTCAGATGGGTTTCGCCTCGTTGGTCTTCTTGTCGGCATTACCTGGGGATCGTTACGCACAGCTAGTGCCGCTTGCGGTCTGTGGTTAAACCCACTGCCAGCGTAGTGTCGAGTCTTTAGAGTCCCACACAGAAAGCTTTTCTCCTTTAGGCAAAAGCGTAGAGGTCGCATGGTATTGCGACAGGTCGCATGGTTTTGCGACAGGGTTCGGTCACATCCGTGCACTTGTGCGCGTACAGTGTCCGGACAGTTTACACTAGCGGGCTTTGGTTTAAGCCAGATCCTAGTGTACCTTATGGGATTGTATTTATCCAGTTTGCATTCGTGTTCCTCGGAACGCGGATGCGGGTGTGTATGCACAGTTGACAGGGAGACAGAGGCAGTGGATTCTCATTAGGGTTGTTGACAGTTGACCGTTGACTATTGACCTTTTGATCAACCCTAATGAGAATATGATATGTGATTAACTATTCTATTAATTAAGTATTATGGTGACATGGTTGTTGACTTTTGTTGACTTAGTTGACTTGTTGACTTTTGTTGACTTGTTGACTTTGTTGACCGGTTGACTAGGCTTGACTAGTTGACCATCATGATAACCATAGCCATCATTTCATGGTAAAGACTTTTACTTGCTTGCTCATTTGTGTAAAATGAGTGCATGAAATGATATGGTTATGGTTGCTTCAACCATCACATAAGACTTTTGTTAGTATGATGAGTTATGATTGCTTTGGATTATGAGAGGGTGAAAGACAAAAGAGAGCCTCATTCTTTCTTGCTCATTCTCTCTCTTGTTCTTGAGCTCTCCTTTTGCTCTCACCCTTTTGCTCTTGCTCCCTCTCTTTAATCTATGGTTCTCTTGTCTCATGAGTTGAGAATTAAGAACCATAGATAAAATCCCATTCAAATTCTTCTCTACTCATTCTAGTTCACTAGGTTTAGCAAACCAAGTGAACTAGTTTCTTCAAAGAACGAAGAAGGAGCTAAAGGTTGGAGCTTTCAGGTGGATCTATCTTCGGCGTACGGAGACGATGAGAAGAAGCCATTCCGGACCACCATCGGAGCTTGAAGACGAAGGAGTTCAAGACAAGCAAGGTATAACCCCCTAACCGAGTAGCTAGAAACTCGTAGTTAGGTTGCTAGATAGATGTTTAACCAAGATCCGGGTTTTAGGTCCATGTTACCACCTCCGTAAAAATCGTTTTTTACCAAATTCCGCATTCCTGAAAGTACCGGGAGAGGTAGCATGGACTTACAGTGGTATCAGAGCTTAGTTTAACTCTATCTAACAAGTTAGCAAGTAACTAGAAGATCGATCAAAGAAAAAGTCCCAAAAACGAACCCATGAATTTTCAACTTTCTGTCGATTTTAAAAGTGCTGGAAAACCTTTTTAAAATACACCTAAAATCGACTCAGGCTTTTTTAAAGAAACTGCAAAAATTTGGGCCCCTGACTCGATCAAAGCGCCGCGTTTCCGCGGCGGGAGCACGCACCCGCCGCGGAAACGCGGCCGAGTTGACTCGGTCAAGGGTTTTCTTTCTTGCAGTTTACTCATTGGGGTATTTTAGGATTTTTAGTACATATATTTTCAACCCAGATTTTCCAGAACGAAAATTTTATTTTGGGGTCCCGAAAATCCGTATTTTTGATCGAACTTCTAAAAGACTTAAGCTAACGGGTTTTCTGTAATGTGATATTTGTATTGAACGTCTACTAATCGCTATATGTCGATTAGTGGGGGTTATACAAATCTGTGATCTGTAATGTGCTGGAATGTGTATATGAATATGTTGGATTGTCGCGGGTGAATAGCCGGGGGTTGTGAGACGAGAGTTTTCTTTTCTTTCAATTCATGTAAATTTGTAAATTGATGTAATAATTATTTGTATGGCCGCACAACCGGGTCGGGGTTGTAGCCGTCATTGTATAATTTCTTTTTACTGTTTTTGCTCCTAGGATAGACCCATGGAGGGGGTGCATAAACTACCGGGTATGCCGAAGTGTCGAGTGGCCTACTCATGGAGATGAGGGAGGTTACTACGCTTCGGGTACTTGGCGGGTAGTTTGCCGCACCCGTAGGGGTCTTGGGTGGGGTATTTGGCTATTCACCGCGACCGTGTAATTTGTCTTTCTGTACAGGCTCGTACGAATTACAGATTCCTAGTATATCCAATGTATTCATCTGTGATCTGAAATGTTTATCATTGCAGTATATCTATATATGATATTATTTAGGCGTTGCTTATATTTTACAGACGCGCTAGCCTAGCCCCCGCTCTGTCGTTAGTTAAGTAACCTAACGGGTAATGACGGGGCCCCGTGACGAATGCGAATGGCATAAGCGTACGTCATATTTTGGTTGTTTTCTGCAATGGTAGGATTAAATGATGGGACGCATTAAAAGAACTAATGCAAGAATATCACGCATTAAAAGAACTAATGCAAGATAATAAACCAAGTTAAAGTCGTTGGAACACTTTCGAAAAACCACTCGGTTCTTTTCAAAACCAACTTTTAAATGCGGAGCTTGAGCCACTCCTTTTAAAAGCTATCTCGTTCCATCGACCAAATCAAGTTCACTACGTTCACGGTTTTGCCAAAACCATTCGTAGCCCTCCGTCGTTTCACATAAATAGTCAATAGTATTCAAGCTGTGTATGTTGGCCAAAGTCAAGGCACAGTGATTGGTAGCTATTGGGTGTTCATGTGTAGCATAGATAGATGCGTTGCTTTGGGAAAGTCGTACTGCCATTTTGGCCAAAGTCAAGGGTAGGTACGGATGGATCCAAATTAACCTGGATAATGACGGGTAGAACTTGACATGTGACTTATGATATTTTGGCCAAAGTCAAGGTCATAAGAGCATGGGGCAAAAATCCACATCGGGAGTTTCATAAGTACTGAAACTTGCTAGATTTGCATACCATTTGGAGTGTGATGATTCTGGTAGGATTCCTTCAGTTTCGTCACGCGATGATATTTGGATCCCGATCCTACTGTGAGTATATGCTACTCCTCGGGAAATTTCTCACTAATCGATCAATGCTATAAACCTAGTAGGTGCCTAGAAAGGTGTTAGCGGGGCTACGCCCCCAGGGAAAAGAGGTTCTTTAATTAAGGAACTTTGCGAAAGCGTTGGAAAACCTCCCTCGAAGTACCGACACCGGCCTGGCTGAACGGTTAAGCAAGTATTGTGCGGTGGGATTGATCCCGGCTAATTCTTCCTTTATGGTTTGAGGAGGGATTCGAGAAGAGTGGGAGCCATCCTGTTTAGACAAATTAAAAACCACTCTAAACTTGCAAGAGCATCATGCTGAGTGTTTCTTCTTCTCTCTCCTAATTGCAGTGACCAATCAACATGACTGGACTTAAGTTACTCCTAGATAAAAACAAACTGACAGGGCCAAACTACAAAGATTGGCTCAGGAATGTCAAGATAGCAATCACTTACGACAAGCTGGGGTATCTTCTTACCACCAAAGCTCCCCCTGTCCTGTAGGGTTCCTAAGCACACTAGTGAGGTCTCACAAGGCATCGAACATGCCAATTTCAAAAATTCTAGGTGCCGAGAGACCCGACTACGGATCGTTTGCTAGAAAACTAGGCGAAAAGTAAACTAGTTAACAATTAAGTAATGGGAAACGGAAATACAACCTTTGTAGATCCGGTCCTCCACCTCCACGGCTCCGAGATGAGGTCCTCTCCGCTGTCCAAATCAAATCCGGGCTCTAGCGTCGGCTTCGTCGGAGAATGGGCAAGCTAGGTCGTCGATGTCCATGCCGAAGATGATCTACGTCGAGGCATCGCTAAATCAAGCTCTCACTTCACCAAGTCATGAAACTTGTGAAGAAAACACACTCTACTACTTGGCAAGAGGTAGAGGATGAAGAAATAGGAAGTGGGTAGACTTTAGATTTGGATTTCTCACTCTTTTTCATCACTTGCCATTGATGGAGGCAAGCTTTCTTTACTTGAAGAAATGAAGAAGAAGAAGGAAATTGTTATGATAAGAATCATTTTAAAAAAGAAAAGAAAATCCATTCTTCTCATAAACAAACCATGCTTAGGTGTAGAGATTAAACCAAGGTTAGTTTGAATGGTTAGGGTTAAGGATGAGATAAGAATGGTTGACTAAAGTCAATGCTTCATGAAGGTTCAAAGAATAAAACAAAATTAGCAACCATTCTTCTCATTATCATTTCCATAATAAATAAATAAATAGATAGATATGAAAATGTAAACCCTAATCATTTAAATAACCATGGTTCAATCTTTACACAAACACAAGCAAACATGTATCATCAAACATGATACAATCAAGTGCACAAAACTATATCGAATATACAATGTGCACATCCTATTGAGAAAATCCATCTTAAGTACACCGATACTAGTTGATGCAAAGTAATATATCAATATGCATTAAATCATTAAATCAACACTTGATTCAATGATCCGGTTATGTCGCACACAACCGACTAGTATACAATATATCGGCTTATCGAATCAACGCTTGAATCGATAACTAGGTTATATCGCATACAACCATTCGATACATTTATCGCGAGAATAGAATACGGTATCACATACACGCATTATTCTCGGTCTCGCACATATCTCATATGCGCTCCTATTTCGTTTCGCTTGAGCCAGGAAACCTCTGTGTAGGACTCTAAAGACTCGTCAATACGCCGGCAGCAGGTGATGATCATATCAAACACCCACAAGCCGCAAGCGGTCTGCTAAACGTAACGGCCACCCGGGTATTGAGCGATCTGAAGATCGACGAGCAAGCCCGCTCACACTCCAGTGAATCCGACCAGTAACACTACCGTACAGTCCGGTCTGATCGTGTGATATGTCGCATATCTCGCCTAGGGGTGGTAAACGTCAGACCCCAATAGCTCAATAAGTCGTGTCGATATGAGGTCTATAACTGTTCGAGAAACTACTGGTAACACTTACCAGTAAATCTCAGCAACCCTGGCCAGGGATTTCCTGTTATAGCCAATCGAACACAGCGCAACATCAACCCCCTATACCGGGAGAGACGAATCCCCTCCTATCGCTCATTGCCTCCATGTGACTCGGGACTGTACCCAAAAACCACCGTTTTGCATGCCCTCTTGGACGTGGTAAGATGGAAATCAAAGCACGGTGGGAACCACACAAGACTCTATGACGATCTCGGGTCAACAGACTACTCTGTACCAGTGTCACCAGAGAACTGCCATCTGACGTGAGGTATAATACCATCTGGGAGTTCTCGGCGAGTCCGTCCAGTGTACCCAGTCTCTACTGAGCACCCGTATATCATCTCTGATGTCAAACACCAATGGATATGGGATCATCCATCGCCTATCTGTATGGGTCGAGAAGGTACACGCTAGTCTACTCTGGTATATCGATGCCCCGTCTCGATACACCCTCGACTAGGGACTTTGAAGGATGTACTTATGGACTACCATGTCCCCACTAGTATGATCCGCATCATAGTCCAGGTAGTCAAGTACAGATCCTAAGGGCTTTACCAACATGTAACAGAGAGACAATCAGTATACACGTTAAGGTAAAGAGCAACCAGATAGCATACTATCATGTCGAGCAAGAAAGTCCTCCCTATATATGTCCCAGCATCCACTACAATATACATCCTATGTACAGTAATGGCCTCTAGGGCATACATATAACTAACAATCTCCCACTTGCACTAGGGCCATCTGTAGCAGTGGTTGTAGTATCTCATACTCAACCATCCCATAAAAGTCTCTCTCTGGGAAAAGGCCTTTCGTGAGTGGATCCGCTGTGTTTTTCCTCTGAGTCTACTCTCCTTACCTCGATCCCTTGGAGATCAACTATCTCCATGATCAGGCGATACTGCCTTAGAATAAGTCTGGATCACTGATGGGACCGGCGTTCCTTGGCATAAGCCATAACTCCATTGTCACACAATGGGAGGAACATAGTTCATCTCATGAACCTATATACACCCAAACAGCCTCTTTGGTAGCATCTTAAGTAGCGATGTATCCTGCCTTTATCGTCTAGTATGCCACGGTATCTAGCTTGGAACTCTTCCAACATACCGTCCCTTTAGTGAGGGTAAAGACAATGCCTGTGACTGACATTCAGTCGTCTTTATCACCCTGGAACACTTCCAGTGAATCTCCCCAGGGTCGATTGATACCTTCTCACTACAACTAGTGAGATTCCTAACATCCAATTAGATCTATCTCATAGATCCAAAATCCAGGATTTAGTAGGTATCATTTTGATCCTATATGGAGAATTATGGTGATAAGAGGATATTGATCGAGCGTAGCATAGGAAACTCCTTCCCTATCAAGAGTATGTTATCCACGTACTCTACGAGGATCGTCACCATACTCCCTACTACCCTTTTGTATATACAAGGTTCATCTACCATTTTGATGATGTCAACTTCTTTGACTAATCCATCAAAACAGATGTTCCAACTCCGCGATGCCTGCTTTATCCTATAAAGCATCTTGCACACGTTTCCGCTGCTCCAACTGTCTACGAAGCCCTCTAGCTGTGTACTTATAGACGCTCTCATCTAAATCATCATTTAGAAAAGCAGTCAAGACACCCAACCACCAGATATCGTAGTCATGGTATGTAGCCATGGTAAGTAGGATCTGGATGGACTTAAGCATAGCTATTTGAAAAAGGTTTCATCATTATCCACGCCTGGTTGATGACGAAAACCTTTAACGAGTCTAGCTTTGAAAGTCTCAACTTTTCCATGTACACCAAGTAATCTTCTCAAGATATACTTTCTCCTGATGGGGATTTAACCCTTCAGATATAGCAACCAAAGTCCATACTTTGTTGGTGTATAAGGATTCCATCTCAGATCGATAAACATCCAGCCATTCTTACAGAGTCTCACTCCTGATGGCCAGCTCGAATTTAGTTGGGTCATCATCTCATGATGCAATCCTCGCTCCCACTGTCATAGAGAAACAGAAGTATCTCTCAGGCGGGTGAGGAACCCTACTAGATCGGCGGAGAGGCTGAGGTTCGTTGGAATCTACTGAATCCTTTGGTTCTACCAAATCATCTGCTGTAGTTTGTATAGCCGGAACCTTTCCAGTTCTACATAACAGACCTTGCCTCGAGCTTGTCCGGATTTTGCTTTTAGACATAGGCCGGACAACCCCAAATCTTAACTAACTTAAGATATGGGCTCTTCCCTTTCCATATCTCATATGAAGTGGTAGGCACTGATTTGATTCAAACCCTATTCAATAGGTATGCAGCTTCATAAGTGCATAACTCCCTAAAGGAAATAGGTAACTCAGTAGTACTCATCATAGAGCACACCATATCAAATAGGGTGTATCTGCTCCGCCCCGACATACCATCTTACAATGGTGTATACGGAGGAGTAATGCTGGGAGAGAATCTCATTCTCCTTTAGAATAATCCAGGAATTCCGTGCTCAAGTATTCTCCTCCTTGATCTCATCATAGGACATAATACTTATACCCATATTTTGGTTCTCTACTTCTAACTTATATTCTGTGAATATCTCAAAAGGTTCGGACTTGTGTTTCAACAGGAACATAGGTCTGAATCTCGAAAGATCATCAGAGAACATAATGAAGTATAAAGAACCGGACTTGGCATGTGTAGACAGGGGACCTACATACATCAACATGTATCATCCCAAGAGTTCATTAACTCTTTCTCTGTTTCCAGTAAACGGAGCTATGGTCATTTTATCTTTGTGACATGACTGGCGAGTTTCACAAGATGTAAATTCAAACTGATTTAAATATACATCTAAATGTAACTTCAGCCAGTCGGGTCGCATTGATCTGACCTAGTCTACAATGCCTCAAGAAGGATTCGTTCATTTCTGAACTCTTCCTCTTGTGCGTGTTCCGTATACTAAGAACTGTAGTTTGATTTAGAACATTTAATGCTTTTAGATAACGTGCCTGAACCGATCAACTTTTGATATAGGAAATGTTCAAAACATTATCCAACAATACAAAATTTTATCATTTCTTTACTAATAAAGAGATAGATATGATTTTGTATATCAGGTTCGGTATCTAATAACATTCGTTCAGAATCAATGTATTGGAATACAGGGTGACAGTGACCAACAGACTTGGCTGCAACTCTTGCCCCGTTTTCTGCCTCATGAAACTTATCACCCGTTCTCAGTTCTCTACCTTTCTGTAGCCCTATGTAACAGATTACATATCTGAGATCCTGATCCGGTATCACATACCCAGGACGTAGAGGATACTAAGAAACTGTTCTGTAATGAACACACCCGAAGATGATGCATCAGCATGCACTCTCTTCGTTTGGGCGGCACGGGAATTCTGGTAATCCCCAATTTCCTGCTCTGTCTTATAACAATTATAAGTTGGAGCGGGACCAACGTTCCCCAGCTCAGTATAACAAGCCGGTTCGGTCAATATTCCGTATTATTATCTTGATTAAGGCGTGATATGGTCGCTACCAGGAGAGAGAGAAGAAAACACTCAGCGTGCGCTCTTGCAAGAATAGATTGGGTTTTATTTTATCTAATCAGGATGGCTCCCACTGCTTTTTATCAAATCTTCCTTCAAACCCTAAAAGGAAAGACTAGCCGGGATTAATTACACACTACAAGTTCGCCAATCTTTCAGCCAGGCCAGTGTCGGTACTTTGAGGGAGGTCCCCCGTGCTTTCGCACGAACCTAATTAATGTAAACCTCGTTTTCCCAGAGGCGTAACCTCGTTAACACCTTTCTAGACACCTACTTGATCGGCTAATTGTAATGTATAAAACTCTCCCAGGAGTAACTCTTACTCGCAGCGGGTATCGGGATCCAACTATCTCATAGACGGTATGCAATCTCATTGCAAATTTTAACACTTGAAATTCCCGATAATATTTTGCCCCTAGCTCGCTATGACCTTGACGGAGGACAAACAACCCATAGTACGCTAGTCAAGTTCAACCCGTCATTTCCTGATTGAATTAAACCCACCCGCACGACCCTTGACGGAGGCCAAACAACGCCGTACGAATACCCTAATCCAATCGCATCATATGCTAGCAGATAAGCACTAGTTAGCTACCGTACACTACGCCTTGACGGAGGCCAAACAACCGCAGCACGAATACTAACTAGTACGTATCTGAAATGACGGAGGGCTACGACAGGTTTTTCTGAAAACCTATTGCGTAATGAACTTGATATCGTTGTAGAATCAAATGATTTTAAAATGGAGTGCTTTTGAGCTTTTCCAGTTTTGCTAAAGGAGTCACTCCCGGTGAAGGGATCGTCGGTCCTTTCCTCGTCGAATGAGGTGCGGGATATATCATATATATCACTGTGCAAAGCAAAAACACTTAAAAGCAATCAAAAGACAAACCGAGTGTGTAGCATCTGCCAGTTATTGCTAAAGGAGTCACTCCCGGTGAAGGGATCTCGGTCCTTTCCTCATCGAATAAGGTGCAGGATATATCACATATACCGCTGTGCAAAGCAAGAACTGTAGCTACCTGTTTTGTTTTGAAATTCGATTCTACAACATCTGAGGTTTCTTTTATTTTCATTAATCACATTAATGAAGTCCCATCATTTAAATACCTAAACATCACAGATAAATACGACGTACACTTATGCCATCCGCATTCGCCTCGATGTCCTCTCGTGCACCGTTAGGTTAGGTAACTAACGGCAGAGCAGGGCAGGGCTAGCGCGGGTGTAAAACATAAGTAACGCCTATATAATATATCATATATACTATATACTGTATCTATCACAGAACATCACATGATCACATCACAGATATCGCAGCAGAAGAATCATATGAAATATTGGATATACTAGGACGTCCGTGTTTTCAATACGAGCCAGTATAAAACACGGATTCCACGGTCGTGATGAATAGCCAAACCCACACCCCTAGACCCCTACGAGAGCGGCAAGCAACCCTACCAATTCTAGAGTTGGGAGACCCGGACTCGACTCCTCGATTTGGTCTCCCACTGGACTCCAGAACCCGGTTACTTGTGCTCCCCTCCTTGGGTCTATCCTAGTGCGGAAAAGTAAATAATATACAAACGGTGACAACTTCCGCAACCTGGAAGCGTCCCAATAAAAGAATATTACATACAAGTTTTTACATGAATGAAAATGAAAAACACTCATCTCACATAAAACCCCCGGCTATTCAAACACGACGATCCAATATAACATATCCAGCAACACATAACATCACATGTCATCAACGTAAGTAAATATGCGCATCCCAATTGTCGTTGACATATAGCAACGAAACCGGCGATATCACATATTACACTTACGGTCACAGAAAAGAAAGTGTAAAACTACAACAGTTGGAATCCGCAATCTGCATAGACATCGCATGCCTAATCAAATGAATACCTTAGACATCGCATGCCTAACAGCTATAAACCCCGCATTTTAGTCTCATTATCGAAAACACTTTTCAATATCAAGTCGGGCAATTCAACAAGATTCCCGATGAACTGATCGAATGCTCGTCGAAAACTTCAGTAGACGGCCGCACCCCTGATACCGACGACGAAGTGCACCAAGGCGGAACACCGCTATCGCGAGCACCCGAACGGATGCTTTCGGCGACGGGGTTCTCTACAGTCACTTGGTCGGGGCTATGGAGTGAGGCTGTCTATTAAGTTTACCCGGCGAGTATCCGCGTACGCTACGTGATTGCGACGGACTTTTGATCACATCAAAATTCCGTGGCAACCGATCAAGTGAGACTAAACTGCTACGTTTATAACATTCATTTAGTTATCACATAACTAATTGTGAATTCCAATTGTTGTATCCCATTCCGGATAAATAGAAAATGTCAAACTTTCCGATCGAACAATCGAACACCCAACCTTTCCCAATACAGATCAACACATGAAATAAGTCTAACAACATTCAGTTCGTGCCTCAGTACCGACGGTCCAGCCGTAGAAGGGTCAAGCCAACGCCTCACATGTGGCACGCCGTACTGCCCCAAACCCGAAGGTTCAAAGGGCAGTTCAAGACGGTCACATAATCGAGTTAAGGTTTGTTGTCTTCTAGAGGGTCCATCGCGTTACTTGCACTACTTAGAACGTCGTCAAACTACGGAAAAATCCAACACTTGGAAATTTCCCGACAGGGGAAAAATTGGGTATTTATATCCGGTCGAACTTTTTAACATATTGTAAAATATCCGGAAAGCCACATAGACGAAACATGATAATCCGATCGAATCTTCTATTCCCAATGCAACCCAGAACATTCAACTCTTGAATAAAATTTTAAAAATTCCCAGAAAATCCAGCACAATTTATCAGGTATTACTGTGCAAAAAGTACGGAATGATCCATCAATATTGCCGCGGAACCGCTGCAGAAGCAATGCTTCTGCCGCAAGTATCACTGTTCAGTGAAAAAATTTTGCATCGTAAATCTTAAATTTACCTGCTGAATTTTTTAGTAATTGTTAATTCTGGAAAAACCCAGATTTTCGAAAAAGTCCAGAGAGCTCATTTCCGGGTAGGGTATCGGTTCGATCGGGTTTCAAATTCCGTCTGGACTTCGCCTAAGGCTCTAGCTAGGCTCTGATACCACTGTAGGGTTCCTAGGCACACTAGTGAGGTCTCACAAGGCATCGAGCATGCCAATTTCAAAAATTCTAGGTGCCGAGAGACCCGACTACGGATCGTTGCTAGAAAACTAGGCGAAAAGTAAACTAGTTAACAATTAACTAATGGGAAACGGAAATACAACCTTTGTAGATCCGGTCCTCCACCTCCACGGCACCGAGATGAGGTCCTCTCCACTGTCCAAATCAAATCCGGGCTCTAGCGTCGGCTTCGTTGGAGAATGGGCAAGCTAGGTCGTCGATGTCCATGCCGAAGATGATCGACGTCGAGGCATCGCTAAATCAAGCTCTCACTTCACCAAGTCATGAAACTTATGAAGAAAACACACTCTACTACTTGGCAAGAGGTAGAGGATGAAGAAATAGGAAGTGGGTAGACTTTAGATTTGGATTTCTCACTCTTTTTCATCACTTGCCATTGATGGAGGCAAGCTTTCTTTACTTGAAGAAATGAAGAAGAAGAAGGAAATTGTTATGATAAGAATCATTTTAAAAAAGAAAAGAAAATCCATTCTTATCATAAACAAACCATGGTTAGGTGTAGAGATTAAACCAAGGTTAGTTTGAATGGTTAGGGTTAAGGATGAGATAAGAATGGTTGACTAAAGTCAATGCTTCATGAAGGTTCAAAGAATAAAACAAAATTAGCAACCATTCTTCTCATTATCATTTCCATAATAAATAAATAAATAGATAGATATGAAAATGTAAACCCTAATCATTTAAATAACCATGGTTCAATCTTTACACAAACACAAGCAAACATGTATCATCAAACATGATACAATCAAGTTCACAAAACTATATCGAATATACAATGTGCACATCCGAGTGAGAAAATCCATCTTAAGTAAACAGATACTAGTTGATGCAAAGTAATATATCAATATGCATTAAATCATTAAATCAACACTTGATTCAATGATCCGGTTATGTCGCACACAACCGACTAGTATACAATATATCGGCTTATCGAATGAACGCTTGAATCGATAACTAGGTTATATCGCATACAACCATTCGATACATTTATCGCGAGAATAGAATACGGTATCACATACACGCATTATTCTCGGTCCCGCACATATCTCATATGCGCTCCTATTTCGTTTCGCTTGAGCCAGGAAACCTCTGTGTAGGACTCTAAAGACTCGTCAATACGCCGGCAGCAGGTGATGATCATATCAAACACCCACAAACCGCAAGCGGTCTGCTAAACGTAACGGCCACCCGGGTATTGAGCGATCTGAAGATCGACGAGCAAGCCAGCTCACACTCCAGTGAATCCGACCAGTAACACTACCGTACAGTCCGGTCTGATCGTCTGATATGTCGCATATCTCGCATATGGGTGGTAAACGTCAGACCCCAATAGCTCAATAAGTCGTGTCGATATGAGGTCTATAACTGTTCGAGAAACTACTGGTAACACTTACCAGTAAATCTCAGCAACCCTGGCCAGGGATTTCCTGTTATAGCCAATCGAACACAGCGCAACACCAACCCCCTATACCGGGAGAGACGAATCCCCTCCTATCGCTCATTGCCTCCATGTGACTCGGGACTGTACCCAAAAACCACCGTTTTGCACGCCCTCTTGGACGTGGTAAGATGGAAATCAAAGCACGGTGGGAACCACACAAGACTCTATGACGATCTCGGGTCAACAGACTACTCTGTACCAGTGTCACCAGAGAACTGCCATCTGACGTGAGGTATAATACCATCTGGGAGTTCTCGGCGAGTCCGTCCAGTGTACCCAGTCTCTACTGAGCACCCGTATATCATCTCTGATGTCAAACACCAATGGATATGGGATCATCCATCGCCCATCTGTATGGGTCGAGAAGGTACACGCTAGTCTACTCTGGTATATCGATGCCCCGTCTCGATACACCCTCGACTAGGGACTTTGAAGGATGTACTTATGGACTACCATGTCCCTACTAGTATGATCCGCATCATAGTCCAGGTAGTCAAGTACAGATCCTAAGGGCTTTACCAACATGTAACAGAGAGACAATCAGTATACACGTTAAGGTAAAGAGCAACCAGATAGCATACTATCATGTCGAGCAAGAAAGTCCTCCCTATATATGTCCCAGCATCCACTACAATATACATCCTATGTACAGTAATGGCCTCTAGGGCATACATATAACTAACATGTCCCTGGTCCAACTTCCAGCGTCGCGGATAAGGAAATCCGCAAGACTTGGGAGATTGATAGTGCAAAGGCCAAATGCCTCCTGCTTGCCTCGATGGACAACGAACATCAGAGGAGGCACGAGAATATGGACATGGAATCCATATTGCTTCATACAAAAGAACTGTATGGAGAGCAATCTCGTATCGCAAGATACGAAGCGTCGAAAAAGTTATTTTCGACAAGAATGGCCGTCGGATCATCAGTAGCCGAGCACGTGCTAAAGATGATCGGCTACATTGAGGAGCTCGCGGACCTAGGGATCACATTGGAGAGTGAGCTATATACGGATATAGTTCTCCAGTCCCTTCCTTCCACTTACGCCCAGTTTATACTGAACTTCAACTTACAAGAAAAATAGGTTGAACTTTCAGAGCTCCTCAACATGCTGAGGAGCGCAGAGGGCACCCTACAGAAAGGTAGGGATACATCCACTTTGTTTGTAGGAGGATCATCTTCTTCTAGGTCCAAGGCGAAAGCCAAGGGAAAGAAGAAGAAGGCCCCCGCCAAACCAAGGGGCGGTGTTAGTAAAGTGGATACGAAGGGAAAAGGTAAAGCAACAAAGATAGCGGGGAAGCTTGTGGATAAGGAAGAATGCTTCTATTGTCATAAGAAAGGACACTGGAAGAATGATTGCAGGGCCTGGAAGGCCAGAACACAGGAATTGAAGCAGGTTGCAGCTTCAGCTTCAGGTGTGTATGGTATTGAAAACTGTCTTTCAATAAACTCTACTTCCTGGGTATTGGATACCGGATCAGGATCTCATATCTGTAATTCTTTGCAGGCGTTGAGAAACCGTAGGGTTTTGAAAGCAGGTGACATGACCCTCAGAGTTGCGAACGGAGCTAGCATGGATGCTAAAGCCGTGGGGGACTATCACCTGGGAATGTCAGATGGACATGTTTTGGTTTTGCGTAATTGCTTTTTTGTACCCAACGCAACTTGTAATATCATTTCTGTATCTTTAGTTTCTAAAGAAGGTTATGAATTTGCGTTTGTAAGTAATGTTGTAAACATTCACCTTAATCATGTTTTGATTGGGTCAGGTACATTGAGTAATGGTATATACGTGTTAAACCAACCACAGATTTTTAATGTCCAGAATACACACAAAAGAAAGTTTACAGAAATAAATCAGACTTTCTTATGGCATTGTAGATTGGGTCACATCAATGAGAGAAGGTTGACGAAGTTACATACAGAAGGGTATTTGAATGCGTTCGAATATCAATCGTATGCCACTTGTCAATCTTGTCTCAAAGGAAAGATGACAAAGACTCCGTTTACTGGACATGGAGTAAGAGCGAGCGAGCTCTTGGGACTCGTACACAGTGACGTGTGCGTTCCAATGTCTACACATGCCCGAAGCGGACATTCTTACTTCATTACTTTTACGGATGACTTCTCAAGGTACGGTTATGTCTTCTTAATGAAACATAAGTCCGAAGCCTTTGGAAAATTCCAGGAGTATAAGAATGAAGTAGAGAAACAGACCGGCAAAAGTATTAAGATTCTAAGATCGGATCGAGGTGGGGAATACTTAAGTGCCGAGTTCCTGGACTATTTAAAAGAGAACGGAATTCTCTCTCAGCTTACTCCTCCATACACCCCGCAACATAACGGTGTATCGGAGAGACGGAACCGCACCCTATTGGATATGGTGCGGTCCATGATGAGTAACGCTGAGTTACCGCGATCATTCTGGGGATATGCGCTAGAATCAGCCGCATACCTTTTGAATCGAGTTCCCACTAAGACTGTGCCTACCACGCCATTTGAGATGTGGTGTGGGAAGAGACCCCATCTTAATCACATTAAGACATGGGGAAGTCCAGCTTTTGTCAAAAAGCAGCATGCGGACAAGCTCGAGGCACGCTCAGTACTGTGCAAGTTTGTGGGATATCCAAAGAATTCCAAGGGATATTTCTTCTACTGTGAAGAGGAACAAAATGTTCTTGTTTCTCGTCATGCCCACTTTCTAGAACACCAGTTCATAGAAAAGGAAATAAGTGGGAGCGCAGTAGAACTGGAAGAAATTCCAGAACCACGGACTGTTACTGAAAGTTTAGTGGAACCAGAGGGTTCGGAAGAACAGGACATTCCTACGCCGCTCCGCAGGAGTAGTAGGCAGACTCATCCGCCCGAGAGATACTACGGTTTTCTCATAGACGGGGATAGAGAGGATTGCATCATAGATTATGATGAGCCTACTAGCTTCCAGCAGGCCGTTCAGAGCGTTGACTCGGTGAAATGGCTGGATGCAATGCGGACCGAAATGGAGTCCATGTACACCAATAAGGTATGGACGTTGGACATTGCTCCAGACGGGGTAAAACCCGTAGGATGCAAGTGGATCTTCAAAAGGAAGATTGGTGTAGATGGACAGGTTGAGACCTATAAAGCTAGGCTGGTAGCAAAGGGTTTTCTTCAAAGACCTGGCTTGGACTATGACGAAACCTTTTCTCCAGTAGCCATGCTGAAATACATTCGGATCCTTCTTGCCATTGCTGCCTTCCACGATTATGAGATCTGGCAAATGGACATAAAGACAGCTTTTCTAAATGGAAATTTAGAGGAGTGTGTCTATATGGACCAGCCAGAGGGTTTCATTCAGAGTGGGAGCAGCGGAAAGGTGTGCAAGTTGCTTAAGTCCATCTATGGACTAAAGCAGGCATCGCGGAGTTGGAACATCTGCTTTGATGAGACGGTCAAAGAATTTGGCTTTATCAAAAATCCAGATGAACCATGCATCTATAGTAGATTTGTAGTGAGAACTGTAGTATTCCTCGTTTTATAAGTGGATGACATTCTCTTAATAGGAAATGACATTCCTATGCTACAATCTGTCAAGGGGTTCTTGTCACACAGGTTCTCCATGAAAGACCTGGGTGATGCCTCATACATTCTGGGTATCCGGATCTACCGTGACAAATCCAAGAGGATATTAGGACTTTCTCAGTCCAGGTACATCGACACCGTGCTGAAAAGATTCAGTATGGAAGATTCCAAGCGCGGTAACCTGCCGGCTTGTCACGGGATCACCCTCTCTAAAGAGATGTCTCCCAAGACTGATTTGGAGAGGGATCGCATGTCTATTATACCCTACGCTTCTGCAGTAGGCTCTATAATGTATGCGATGTTGTGTACCAGACCGGATGTAGCTTATGCACTGAGTGTGGTAAGCCGGTATCAGTCAAACCCTGGGGAGAAACACTGGATAGCGGTAAAGAACATTCTCAAGTACCTGAGAAGGACTAAGGAGATGTTCTTGGTGTATGGCGGAAAAGACCTCCAGATCGAGGCCTTTGCTGACTCCAGCTTCCAGAGTGACAAGGATGATTCCAAGTCCATGTCGGGTTTTGTCTTTACCCTCAATGGAGGGGCGGTGTGTTGGAAGAGTTCCAAACAGGAAACCTTTGTAGACTCGACGATGGAAGCGGAATACATCGCTGCATCTGATGCCGCAAAAGAAGCTGTCTGGATGAGGAAGTTCTTGAAAGAACTTCAGGTGGTTCCGTCCATTGTTGATCCAATACCTCTGTATTGCGACAACAACGGGGCTATAGCTTTAGCGAAGGAACCCAGGTCCCATCAGAGATCCAGGCACATCTTGAGGCGGTATCACCTGATCAGGGAGATCGTGGATCGCCAGGAGATCGAGGTTCGGAGAGTCGCTTCAGAAGATAACACTGCAGATCCATTCACTAAGGCCCTGCCCCAGACTCAGTTCGAGCGGCTGATCGAGATGATAGGTCTTCGATACGCCAGTACATGGCCTTAGTGCAAGTGGGAGATTGTTAGTGTATATGCCCTAGAGGCCTTTACTGTATCATACTAGTTTGTATATTACTTAATGGATGCTTGGGATATTCACCTTGTATATACAATCTTGCTCAAAATAGTAGTATGCTACTTGGTTTGTTTCTACTTCAATGTGTACATGTGTTTATATTTTGTATATCGCCTATACACATTAGTGGAGCCCTTAGGATCTTTGCTTGATTACCAGCGATGTGATAGCCGTCACACTAGTGGGGCTGGGTAATCTATAAGCACATCCTTATGCAGGTCCCTGGTCGCAGGACTATCGAGACAGGGCATCGATACTCCGGAGTAGACCAGCGCATGCGCTTCTCATCCCAGTATGGGAGACGGTCTGTCCCACAGCCGTCAGTACGTCGTACTTGAGATAGTATGCGGGTGCTCGTTAGGTTACGGGTACACTGGACAGGACTCATCGGGAACTGACTAGTTGGTATTATACCTATCGTCAGTTATCAGTTCCCAGGTGACATGATTACAGCTTAGTCCGCTGATTTGACACCGTCACTCCGCCTCGAGTGTGTTCCCACTGTACTTTGATCACTACCCTACCACGGCTCAAAGGAGTCGTGCAAACAGGTAGTGGTTGGGTGCAGTCCCGAAGCACTTGGAGGCAGTGATGGTTAGACAGGATTCGTCTCTCCCGGTATTGGGGGTTGACATCGCGCTGTGTCTAGGAGAGCCATTACACGAGTAGTCCCTGGCCAGGGCAAACGAGATATACTGGTAGGTTTCCAGTATTATCTCAGGGTGTTTTGGGCTTCGCTCCGGCACGACTTGTACCGCTATTGGGGGACTGACGTTTACCGCCCCTAGGCCCGCCATGCGATGTATCAGACGAACAGACCGGACTGTACGGAGAATGTCACACTCAGGCTCAGTAGGAGTTCAGATGGGTTTCGCCTCGTCGGTCTTCTTGTCGGCATTACCTGGGGACCGTTACGCACAGCTAGTGCCGCTTGCGGTCTGTGGTTAAACCCACTGCCAGCGTAGTGTCGAGTCTTTAGAGTCCCACACAGAAAGCTTTTCGCCTTTAGGCAAAAGAGTAGAGGTCGCATGGTATTGCGACAGGTCGCATGGTTTTGCGACAGGATTCGGTCACATCCGTGCACTTGTGCGCGTACAGTGTCCGGACAGTTTACACTAGCGGGCTTTGGTTTAAGCCAGATCCTAGTGTACCTTATGGGATTGGATTTATCCAGTTTGCATTCGTGTTCCTCGGAACGCGGATGCGGGTGTGTATGCACAGTTGACAGGGAGACAGAGGCAGTGGATTCTCATTAGGGTTGTTGACAGTTGACCGTTGACTATTGACCTTTTGATCAACCCTAATGAGAATATGATATGTGATTAACTATTTTATTAATTAAGTATTATGGTGACATGGTTGTTGACTTTTGTTGACTTTGTTGACTTGTTGACTTTTGTTGACTTGTTGACTTTGTTGACCGGTTGACTAGGCTTGACTAGTTGACCATCATGATAACCATAGCCATCATTTCATGGCAAAGACTTTTACTTGCTTGCTCATTTGTGTAAAATGAGTGCATGAAATGATATGGTTATGGTTGCTTCAACCATCACATAAGACTTTTGTTAGTATGATGAGTTATGATTGCTTTGGATTATGAGAGGGTGAAAGACAAAAGAGAGCCTCATTCTTTCTTGCTCATTCTCTCTCTTGTTCTTGAGCTCTCCTTTTGCTCTCACCCTTTTGCTCTTGCTCCCTCTCTTTAATCTATGGTTCTCTTGTCTCATGAGTTGAGAATCAAGAACCATAGATAAAATCCCATTATAATTCTTCTCTACTCATTCTAGTTCACTAGGTTTAGCAAACCAAGTGAACTAGTTTCTTCAAAGAACGAAGAAGGAGCTAAAGGTTGGAGCTTTCAGGTGGATCTATCTTCGGCGTATGGAGACGACGAGAAGAAGCCATTCCGGACCACCATCGGAGCTTGAAGACGAAGGAGTTCAAGACAAGCAAGGTATAACCCCCTAACCGAGTAGCTAGAAACTCGTAGTTAGGTTGCTAGATAGATGTTTAACCAAGATCCGGGTTTTAGGTCCATGTTACCACCTCCGTAAAAATCGTTTTTTACCAAATTCCGCATTCCTGAAAGTACCGGGAGAGGTAGCATGGACTTACACTACGAGTGCGGCGAATAGCCTGCCAATTCTAGAATGAAGCCCCCTCCGTTCCAATGCCATGAGATGCGGGCTTGTTGCCTTCTAGAATCCGGCTATCTGTGCACCCCACCTTGGGGTAATCCTAGTACAGAAAGTAAAATATACATACAACGGGTACATCGACCGCAACCTGGTCATGCCCCAAAATAATAATACAAACAGGCAGTGACGGCAGTCCACATGTCGGACGCTCGCCCCGCAATATCAAATGTACATAATACAACAAAAACTGTACTAGCATTGCATCCAGGCTATCCCCCACGACCGATCCGCAACATCACTGCAATACACAGAACATCAACGTGAAAGTCACGTTCGCAAATCCGTCTAACCGGGCTATAGCAGTTAGACAGGATTTACCGATCAAGTGACATTCACGGTCGCAGATATAATGTAAATACTGTGAACTAATGTGTTTAAAATATCCGATCGATCAAATTTTAACAAGTGGGCCCCCACGTACTACTGTAGCACATCAAGAAATTCTGGGCCCAAAAATAATATTCCAAAAACCCTAAAATCATCCCAGAGAGCAACTGCAGAAATTTGATGCAGTGATCTCAACAGAGTGCGGCGGAACCGCGGCCCAAAGTGGTTTTTAGCCGCGCTTCCGTGCTCCCAATGTGGAGTCACTGTATCGAATTTCTACAGTGTTCTTAGAATTTCCAATTCATCACTTTTTAGCAACCTGAAAAATTTTTCGAGCAAGAAAAAATTCAACAGAAAACTGATGTGAAGAAAACGCGGATTTTGGAATTTTGGTCGATCGGAAATGTAAACACATTAAACAAAGCTAGCCTAAGTTAATGGCGAGGCTCTGATACCAATGTAAGTGCACGGCGGCGCCCCGGCCGTCAATCCGACGCCAAAGATGCGGAAGCGAAAAACTTTAATTTTGCAAACTAGCAAACCGGCACCAACGCGCACTAAAACCCGGATCAAACCATTAACTAGTCCTAACTAACTACAAGATGGGTTAGAGATATACCGACTGATCCGAGTCCTCCGGTCTTCTCGTCGTCGTCCCGATCTCCTGCGGAAACTCCGGTCGTCGCCTTCTTGCCGGAAGGGCACCACATCGTCTGCATCTTTTACGGGCTCCCACCTCAATACCGAGGCAACTCGGGCACGAAGCTGGCTAGTCGACGTGCCCAAGATTTGCTGTAGAATGTGTAGTGCTCAAGTCTCATTTTGGGGTTTATGGAATTGCCTTATTGGTGGAAGAAATGATATCAGCTTGTGGAGATGGAACATGTGGGATTTTATAAAGCTCGAAGAACAAAAATCCCACCCCAACAAATTGGGACAGCCCCCTTCCCTCTATGTGGCCGGCCATGATAATGGAATGGAGAGAATGAGAGTGAGAGCAATGAGGGAGTGAGTGAGAGGTGTATGGATGATGGAACCACTATCATAATCCAAGAGAGAAAAGAATGGCCAAAAGAAACAATCATCACAAACAAATCCATACTCCACCAAGCAATCATCAACAACCATGATAGCACCAAAACCAACACTCCAACAAGCTAATCGTCACTTCCAAAAGTCATGCCATCATGAAGATAGAAGTCAAGCAAGGTCAATGGATGGTGCACCATCATGATACAATAATATGCAAAGACCCCCTCCACAAAAGCTTATTTGCACATTGCATATAAGCCCTCTTCCACCAATCTTCGGCCAATGAACGATATACAGGAAATTGGCCGAAACGGAAAGCAAACTGGCAACTCCAGAAAACTGGTCCCGTAATAAATTACAGGAAAACCCCACAACTGTGCATACACACCCGCATCTGTATTCCGACCGGAATACAAATGCAATGAGACAAAAAACTACACTGTACTATACTAGGATCCGGCTTAAACCAAAGTCGGCCAGTATAATCCATTCGATCCTGATCCGTGCAATACCGCACGTATCTGATCGAACCCTGCCATATCTCCATACGGTCTGTAGTACAAACTGTCCGATCCTGATCCGTGCAATACCGCACGTATCTGATCGGACCTTACCATATCTCCATACGGCCTCTACAGCTTTTCGCCCGAAAGCTTGAGTAACTGAATGTGGGGGACTCTAAAGACTCGTCAACACCTTGGTTGTGGATTTAACCACTAGCACGTCAGAGGTATAAGCCAATACGTAACGGGCTACCAGGTATTGACCAAAAGGGACGTCGATGAGCGAACTCATCCTGACACCCTACTGAGCCTGTCAGTGACAATATCCGTACAGTCCGGTCCATTCGTCTATGAGCATCGCATGGCGGGCCTAGGGGGTTGGTAAAAGTCAGACCCCGAAAAGCGGTACAAGTCGTGTCGGAGTGTAGCCCAGAACACCCTGAGATACTACTGGAATACCTACCAGTAAATCTCCTGCCTCGGCCGAGGGCTTTGTGTAGTGGCTCTCCTAGACACAGCGCGACCTCACCCCCAATACCGGGAGAGACGAACCCCTGAAGATACGCTCACTGCCTCCATATGGCTCGGGACTGTACCCAACTAAAACCTGTTTGCACGTCTCCTTTGAGCGTGGTAGGGTAGTAATCAAAGTACAGTGGGAACTCACACGAGACAAATGACGATCCTCAGGTCGATGAACTAACCTGTACACATGTCACCTGGGAACTGCTATCTGACGTCTGGTATAAGACCAACTAGCATGTTCCCGGCGAGTCCTGTCCGGTGTACTCATAACCCAATGAGCATCTGTATACATCTTAGGTGATCCAACTGACACCAGTGGCTTGTGAGACCGGCCACCGCCCCTCGTCGGGGTCTCGACTGTATACACTAGTCTACTCTGGAGTATCGATGCCCTGCCTCGAAACTCGCACGACTAGGGAAGGATGTGCTTATAGACCCCAGCTCCCACTTATATGATCGCCCTCATACTGCTGGTGGTCAAGCAAGAATCCTAGGGTCTCTATCAACGTGTAATAGCGACCTGTCAGGTCACCTAAGCAGTACATGATGATAAAGATAAACCAGATAGCATACTATCATCTCGAGTAAGACTGTCCTACCGGGACAGGTCCTCCCTCAATCATTGCAATCACGTGCCTGTGATCCAATAATTGACTCTGAGGGCACTATCTCCAAAATGACGATCCAATATAACATATCCAACAACACATAACATCACATGTCATCAACGTAAGTAAATATGCGCATCCCAATTGTCGTTGACATATAGCAACGAAACCGACGATATCACATATTATACTTACGGTCACAAAAAAGAAAGTGTAAAACTACAACAGTTGGAATCCGCAATCTCTTTAGACATCACATGCCTAATCAAATGAATTCCTTAGACATCACATGCCTAACAATTATAAACCCCGCATTTTAGTCTCATTATCGAAAACACTTTTCAATATCAAGTCGGGTAATTCAACAAGATTCCCGACATCTTGATCGAATGCTCGTCGAAAACTTTAGTAGACGGCCGCACCCCTGATACCGTCGACGAAGTGCACCAAGGCGGAACACCGCTGCCGCGAGCACCAGAACGGATGCTTTCGGCGACGGGGTTCTCCTACAGTCACTTGGTCGGGGCTATGGAGCGAGGCTGTCTATTAAGTTTACCCGGTGAGTATCCGCGTACACTACGTGATTGCGACGGACTTTTGATCACATCAAAATTCCGTGGAAACCGATCAAGTGAGACTAAACTGCTATGTTTATAACATTCATTCAGTTATCTCATAACTTATTGTGAATTCCAATTATTGTATCACATTCCGGATAAATAGAAAATGTTAAACTTTTCGATCGAACATTCAAACACCCAAGTTTTCCCGATACAGATCAACACATGAAACAAGTCCAAAAACATTCAGTTCGTGCCTCAGTACCAACGGTCCAGCCGTAGAAGGGTCAAGCCAACGCCTCACATGTGGCACGCCGTACTGCCCCAAACCCGAAGGTTCAAAGGGCAGTTCAAGACGGTCACATAATCGAGTTAAGGTTTGTTGTCTTCTAGAGGGACCATCGCGTTACTTGCACTACTTAGAACGTTTTTAAACCTCGGAAAAATCCAACACTTGGAAATTTTCCGGCAGGGGAAAGATTGGGTATTTGTATCCGGTCGAACTTTTTAACATATTCAAAAATTATCCGGAAAGCCACACAGACAAAATTTGATAATCCGATCGAACATTCGAATCCCCAAAACAACCCCAGAAAATTCAACTCTTGAATAATATTTAAAAATACCTAGAGAACTCAGCACTGAATAAAGGAAGTTACTGTGCAAAATTGGGTGGGTGACGTCATCATACGGCCGCGGAACCGCCGCAGAAGCCAGGCTTCTGCCGCGGTTCCGCCGCACCTTGGAGGAATCATGGACACATGTTGCACAGTAATTCTTAGGATTCCCTGCTGATTTTTCTTTGTATTTTTAATTTGGAAAAAACCACTTTTTCAGAAAAAGTCCAGAGAGGGTTAAAAGTTAGGGTTTCGGGGTTCGATCGGGTTTCTAACATCGTCTACGCATCGCCTAAGGCTCTAGCTAGACTCTGATACCACTGTAGGGTTCCTAGGCACACTAAGGAGGTCTCACAAGGCATCAACCATGCCAATTTCAAATTTTACGGGTGCCGAGAAACCCTAATACGGATCGTTAACTAGAATATTAGGCGAACACATGCAACTAGTTAACAATTTAACTAAAAGAACGGAAATACAACCTTTGTAAATCCGGTCCTCCACCTCCATAGCTCCGCAATGAAGTCTCCTCGCTGTCCAAATGGAAACCCGGGCTCTAGCGTCGGCTTCATCGGAGAAATGGGCGGGCAAGGTCGTCGGCTTCGTGCCGAAGATGATCTACGTCGAGGCATCACAAGATCAAGCTCCCACTTCACCAAGTCATGAAACTTGTGAAGAAAACACCCTATACTACTTGGCAAGAGGTAGAGGATGAAGAAATAGGAGGTGGGTTCACTTTAGAATTGGATTTCTCACTCATTTGCTCAAGTTGCCATTGATGAAGCAAGCTTTCTTCTTGAAGAAGAAGAAGAAGAAGCTCAAAAATGTTATGATAAGAAATAATAAATATAGAAAAGAAAAATCAATTCTTATCATATCCAAACCATGGTTTAGTGTAGAGAATTAACTAGGGTTAGGTCAATTGTTAGGGTTAAGAAAGAAGACAAAAATGGTGACTTAGTCAAAGCTTCATGAAGCTTCAACATTCATCCAAAGAAAGCCACCATTTTTCTTTTCTTTAGCCAAAAAGAAATAAATAAATAAATGAATAAATAGATATGAAAAACAAAACCCTAACCATTTAAATAACCATGGTTTAATCTTTACACAAACTCAAGTTAACATGCATCATCAAACATGATACAAACTTGTGCACAAAAATATATCACATATATAATGTGCACAAACAAGTGAGAAAAACCATTTAAAGTGAACCAATACTAGTTAATGCAAAGTAATATATCAAATATATAATTATGCATTAAATCATTAAATCAACACTTGATTCAATGATCCGGTCATGTCGCACACAACCGACTAGTATCCAATGTATCGACTTATCGAATCAATCCTTGATTCGATAACTAGGTTATATCGCATACAACCATTCGACACATTCATCGCGAGAATGAAATACGGTATCACATACACGCATTATTCTCGGTCCCGCACATATCTCATATGCGCTCCTATTTCGTTTCGCTTGAGCCAGGAAACCTCTGTGTAGGACTCTAAAGACTCGTCAATACGCCGGCAGCAGGTGATGATCATATCAAACACCCACAAGCCGCAAGCGGTTTGCTAAACGTAACGGCCACCCGGGTATTGAGCGATCAGAAGATCGACGAGCAAGCCCGCTCACACTCCTGTAAATCCAACCAGTAACACTTACCGTACAGTCCGGTCTGATCGTCTGATATGTCGCATATCTCGCCTAGGGGTGGTAAACGTCAGACCCCAATAGCTCGATAAGTCGTGTCGATATGAGGTCTATAACAATTCAAGAAACTACTGGTAACACTTACCAGTAAATCTCAGCAACCCTGGCCAGGGATTTCCGGTTATAGCCAATCGAACACAGCGCAACATCAACTCCCTATACCGGGAGAGACGAATCCCCTCCTATCGCTCATTGCCTCCAAGTGATTCGGGACTGTACCCAAAAGCCACCATTTTGCACGCCCTCTTGGACATGGTAAGGTGGAAATCAAAGCACAGTGGGAACCACACAAGACTCTATGACGATCTCGGGTCAACAGACTACTCTGTACCAGTGTCACCAGAGAACTGCCATCTGACGTAAGGTATAATACCATCTGGGAGTTCTCGGCGAGTCCGTCCAGTGTACCCAGTCTCCACTGAGCACCCGTATATCATCTCTGATGTCAAACACCAATGGATATGGGATCATCCATCGCCCATCTGTATGGGTCGAGAAGGTATACGCTAGTCTACTCTGGTATATCGATGCCTCGTCTCGATATACCCACGACTAGGGACTTTGAAGGATGTACTTATGGACTACCATGTCCCCAGTAGTATGATCCGCATCATAGTCCAGGTAGTCAAGTACACATCCTAAGGGCTTTACCAACATGTAACAGAGAGACAATCAGTGTACACGTTAAGGTAAAGATCAACCAGATAGCATACTATCATGTCAAGCAAGAAAGTCCTCCCTATATATGTCCCAGCATCCACTACAATATACATCCTATGTATAGTAATGGCCTCTAGGGCATACATATAACTAACACCGTCTCTGCCAGATTGTATATTCTTTTATTGGGGCACGACCGGGTTTAGGTCGGTGTCCCCATTGTATATATATTTCTTTTCTGTACTAGGATTACCCCACGGTGGAGTGCACGAATAAACGGGTTCTAGAGGGCAACGGGCACGCATCTCATGGCATTGAGACGGAGGGGGCCTCACTCTAGAATTAGCGAGCTATTCACCACATGTCACGACCCGAAAAATACGGAGCATGACCGGCACTTAAATTACAAAACGTCTCGAGGCGTACATAATCTAAATAAACCAAAACCTGGAAATCAAAACCAATTAAAGCAGTAGAGTGGAGGAAAAACAAATTTTAAAGCAGGAAATTTAATCAACATAAGCCGAAGTATGCATTTTTAAAATATCAAGTCTTTTCTGAAAATTTCGTCAGAGTTTCCTTTGTAAATACTGACCCCAAACGGGTACAAAACCTGAAAAAGCATATATAATGAATAAAGGCATCCCCAAGCGGGAGCTAGCTCTTCGTCAATCGACGGTTACAACCACGCAAGCAATATAATATACAACGCCGAAGGGCGAGGATCAAAAACTCAAAAAGAAACTCAAAACATCAAGAAAACCCATAATAATTCAAGCGTGACTCAAAGGTCGAAAGAATAAACACTGGTTTTCTAGTTCTATCAATATACAAGTCTGGTTGATGGAGTTTACTAGATACAACTGAAATAATAAATGTACAATGGCGGTCACGATGCAAGTGAACCCACCTACCAAAGCAATCACCCAAATTGAAAGCAGTGTGCCAGCAAGCCGTCAAGATACCTGTACGACAAAACCTGCAAGAAAACTGTGGCACAAAGGTGGTGAGTTGCCAACTCGTGAGTAGAAAATATCACAGAGCAGAAATCGCATGTAAGACGCTATCCTAGGTCATATCAAGTAATTTTCTCAAATAAATATCCTGATCCATCTACACATAAATGAAATACCACGTGCTCATGTCAGTGCCTCAGTAGTAACATATCCGATATATGATGTATGAATGCATTACTAATGGAAAAAGAATACATCCTGAATGAGATAACTGTCTTTCTTTATTTAATGAGATTTCCGTATGTATATAAATCGAGTATCATCAATGAAATCAACAGAAAAATCAATGTCAAGCATCGACAAAAAAACATAAATCTCAATATCTCAATATCTCAGTCTCCGCCTATCCGGACTGGCCTGTATCATCAAATCTCAATATCTCAGTGTCTCAAATCTCAAATCTCAATATCTCAATACCTCGGGCTCCGCCTATCCGGACTGGCCCATATCATCAATCACACGACCACGAACGGTATCTTGCGGATATCCGCCGCGCCAAACAATCACCGGTAGGCAGTCTGCCCCTGCCGGTCTCATCGTCTACAACTCGAGCTTCTTGCCCCAGGGTTCCATACCGGGTCCACCATGTACCCGCAGACGGTTCATCCAACTCCTCGAATCGGATCTCGAAAACCATCTCAGAACCGAGAAAACATCATGGTGGACAAGACTCATCATATCAAGGAAAACCGCATTTTTCTCTTCAAAACAATTCATCAGTTTAATAAACTTTCACATGCGGTTTCCAAATCCAGAAATCTCAAGAAGGATCCGAAATCATAAAAAATCATGATATCAATAAACAGTGAATACCGGCATAAATCTCCATAATACTGCATGACCAATGAATATATGAATGTATCTGATATCATGCAATAAATGCAATAGTTAAACTAGCATATGTAAGCTATAACATATTGCAACTATCAACTAGCAAGCTATGTCAATGAATAGTATTCCCTAAAGTGTACGTGACATGGCAATTACAAATGATGATGTGTGTGAGCCGGCAAGCAGGTGTACGTGGAACATACGCATCATCGGTAATGGTGCTGGTGTCCTGACAGCAGGGTTTCATAATAATTACAGATAACATATGTACAAGCATGCAATATGATGAAACATCATGAATATACAGAAAGTGATGTAGTAACAGCTACCCAGAAAAATATACCTAGCCAATATACGAGTTATACAGTTTGGTATTTAAATTTCTCACAATTCTCCACTTTTGAAAATGAGTATGACTCGAGCCCAGTCAAAAGGGTGAGCGAATCCACCTAAGTCTGAGTCGATCTATATATATATCTAGTAGTCGCCTCAATAGTATCATGTATGATACAATAAATAATATGACATCCTCGAGTCAAGAGTGCGGATCTAACATCATAACTATATTTCATACGGTAAATCTATCGTACGGCATCCTAAATCTGGGTACGGGTCAAATATCATATTTATCTCATTACTCATCTGGTATCCTTATCATCATATATTATGAACTGGGGTACATATCTAAATCTAGTACAAGACGATAGCATCAACAATATATGTGCGTGTGTCTGAAACACATCGCCTAAAGATCTGCTATACTATCATGTCGTATCTCCTAGTACGAACCAAATCACACCACCGATCTCATGGCACCATACCCAATCCTCATCTACTCATCTCCAAATACCATATAATATCCTCATCATCCATGCATTTGAATACGAATATATATGTCATCCCCAATACGCACAAAGAAGTAAATGTATGCGAGTGTGTGTATGTCAACCTTACTCTAGGGTTCACGACTAAGAACCCAACTAAATCCTTTTCTTCAAATCTCGCTAACACTATCCCATGATCTCCTAATGCTTTTCTTGCTAAGGTTCATATCTCACAATAACCCATATATGTATATCTATACCACTTCACATCAAAATCTTATGAAATTACGGGGGTGCTATACGCCATCCACCCGACTTCCCCCGTAGATATAAATCTACTCACCTTGCTCTTCGCTTGTCATTGCCGACGTCGCCACGTGCTTTGCTTGTCATCTCGAAATCCTCGTGGGGTACCTACATACCATAACACATTGCAAATGCGTATTAAAATCAAGTCGGGAACCAAAACGGCACACGTTTCGCTGATAGGTCAAAACCTATAGCCTCGCATGCAAAACACGATCAGTAATCCTAGTCGGGGACGTTCAAACGCCACACGACGTAAACACAATATCAAATACCAAGTCCAAGTTCATTAAAATCCGCAAACGAAATCAAAATTCTTGAAAATTAGCTCCAGATTTTACCCAAGGCCAAACTAGCCAATTTTGCATACAGGAGGGGTCTAATTTACTGGAGATAAAGCCACAGAACCAATATGAACAAATTTGAAGCAGGTCTGGCCGCAAATTGCTGCCAGAATGAATATATTTGCGGCCATGGAGAGGAATTAGGGGCTAGGGTTTCAGTAGGGGGTCCTAGGTTGCCTGTACACTCCTCTGTGTTTGCTAAAATATTTTCACGTCACCCGGGTGTTACCAGATTTCATTATACCCTCACAGAATCCACAATTCTCCGATATCGGGTTTTCTAAGTTCGTAATCCGGGGTTTAAGTATTAGGTTCAGTCCACTATTTCATCACAATAGGGGTTGTATAGCCTCTACTAATCTCAAATACACATTACAACTAAAAAATTCCTCAAACCCTAACTAGAAATTTCTAAACCTCAATAAACGACACAAAATCGGTTCTAAGTTAACATGGATGCAAAGAAAATGGGAAAATACACTAATGATGGATAAATTACCTCCTTAGGCAACTCAAGAATTTTCTTGAGTTGCCCCAAGTGTCTAAAATCCTTGCTTTCTTGGTCCAAAGTGAAGCTTGTGAGCTTGAGCACATTTTTTGTGAAAGTGAGATGGTCATTTAATGAGTTTTTGATGGATTTGTGAGGAGGTAGAGAGGAGAGGGAGAGAGGGCAGCAACAGTAGCCATATTAGAGGGAGAGAAGAGAAAATGAGTGAATGAATGAAGAGAGAATGACTGAAGACCAAGGTTTGACCCCTCACCCTTTCTTTCTGTCTCTTGCCCATACATCTATATTCTATTCTTTTCTTTTCTTCTCATTTCATTTTTAAAAACCAAACACATAAATCCCAAATGAAAGCATGGTTATAAAATGTAACACAAGTGTAAAATACGACACGGTGCATGTCATGTGCCCAAAATAAGCTTAATGCGTAATTAGCGATATTTAATCGCGATTAGCATTAAAATAGTGTATAATGAATCATAAAAACTTATAATTTGCATGAATCACATAGAACACCTTATTTTTAGTAATTTCTATAATTTTCCAAATTTTTTCCCAATTTATCGGTATTTAATTATACCGCAATATAAAAATATTCAATATATTTATTATTAAATTATAAAAATTCCCATAAATAATATTATATTTTTCTAAAATGTTACAATCTTCCCCCTTAAAGAAATTCGGTCTCCGAATTTAAATTTAAACCCCTCAAATATTAAAACATTTCAGTAAAAAGATCAAGTCGTCGGGGCTCCGAAATCATCAATACATAAAACGCATCGTAGCGTAATACATGTGCATGAACAATGAGCAGATAACTCAAAACTAAACCTCGTCAAGTATCCCGCAATCATCGGAGTCATGGTGAAGAGACCAATATCAAAATCCAAAACGAAACCAATATGATGTACTCAAACCATACATTTAAATATCATTAAAACATCGGGAAGAGACGCATGCCAAAACCTTTTTAAGTTTTTATGCGATGCACGTAACGCAGCACGGTGGCGGATGTTTATTATAAGAAAATAACTATATATAGACTTATCCTTTGTTTAATACGTACGTCCCACCATTTTTAAAAATAATTTAGAAGGGTTTCCTTGTTTTAAACGTTTCGTGTCATATCAGACACGTAGGTAAATACTGAGACTATAGATCCCATTTTGGAAATCCCTTCGATAACCATCAATGCATGCAAAATATATCCAGGTACTGTCCTCTGACTAGTCCTGCTCAGTACGAAAACAAATAGCAATTATCATAAAAACATACTGCTCCATAAGAAATCAATCCCAAAATGTGCATAATAATGCCGCGTGCGTCTGGTGCGCACGGAAATCAGAATCCATGAATGTGCCATATATGTGCACAGAAACAACATCTAAGTACAACGGGTGTGCACAAAACACCTGTCAGAGGCAACGGTGTGCCTGACAGCAATATCAGGTACATCTGATATGCACAAAGAATCCTAATTTAGTGCATCTGGTGTGCACCAAAATCGCATCTCATAACATACGCCCAACATAAGCGAAAATCCAAATCAGGTGCATCCATCATGCACGAATAAAATCTAAATCATGTGAATCCAACATGCACGAAATTACGAAATCCAATATCAAGCGCCGAACATGCGCAAAATCCAATCCAAGCGCGTCAAATATGCGCAAGGATCCAATCAGGTGCACAAGGTGCACAAAACAAATATTGAGTATCACAATCGAAATCGACGGTATACAACATATTTCAATCCAAATCCAAATCAGGTATACCGTGGTATATAATCTCACAACCATGTGCATCAGCGTGCATAAAAGCAAATCACAATACTAAAGTGCATGAAAATTATGCCAAAAGCATAAGTCAAATCATATGCATGCCCTAAGCATGAAATCAAAATCAATGTCCCGAATGACATCAAAACCAATTTCCCAAATGACATCAAAACGAAATCAAGTGCAACTATGGTGCACAAAATACGTGTCAATGCATTGCAAGCATAAGTGAACTACACCGATTGCGAAAACCAAATCGTGTGCGTACCATATGCACAAAATCAACCCAACAGTATGAAATCCTTGAAACTAAAAACATGTGCAGCCAAGGCACAAAAATGATATTAAGTGCAATAACTATGCACAAATCATAAATCAACACAACGGTGTATAAAGTGTATCTCAAGTGTAATAACTATGCACAAAACATAAATACTCGGTAGGTGCAACCATGGTGCACGAAAACAAATATCATGAAACTCAGTCACCAAAACTCAATCGTGCGTATAAATCGCCCAAAATACCTAAATTAAGTGTGGCGGAATAGTCCCGCTCAAGCACATCCTCTAAGAATCTCTGGCCAACTGTCATGGTCACTCATGACATGTCTCGTCGACGGTGCCGAACTCTGGTCTGCTGGGTGTGCGTAAAATGACCGCTCCTGGGTCCAAGTCTTCTCGTAAATTATTCCAGAAAGGTCCTATCGAGGTCTCTCACAAATCTCGTTTCTGTCGAACTGCCCGGAAGTCATCGTCCTTTACTAAATCTATTTCTTATTTCGGAACGGCTGCATACTCATCGCGACTCCTTCTGGAAGATATATCCATATATAACGCCTCTGTATGCGTGTCACATCTCTAATATCGGTGGTGTGGAACGTCCTCTCATCAAGATCTCGTATGAACCTCTTACTCCACTTTTCTCTAATGTCGACTGCTTCGGACTCGTCTCTTTGTGGCTGTATGGACTGCGCTCCAATGGCTATACTCGTAAATGGAGTCTCCCAAGCAATGTATCCCATCACATGATATCCGAATGATGTCGAAGTTTTCGATCGATTCGTCAAGGCTCCATAATCCCCCAAGAGCTCAACATCTTGGGTACAGTTTAATAGTATCGGATATATTCCACAGCACGTATGGACAATCATAAAAGGGCAAACCCAAGCCTCACAAATGGCACCGCTGAACTGCCGCAAACCCTAAGGTTCAAAGGCGTTCCATGGTCATTACGTCGAGTTAGGGTTTCATTCTTCTAGAGGGTCCATACAATTACTTGCATTGTCTTCCGAATACTTTAAACTTGGAAAATGGGTTCCGGACATTCGATCGTCTCCATCGACTCTCAACGTACCTGCGTGAAGTCGTCTCTAACTGAAATCAATCAATCTGATGACCTCGCATCGAGGTAAGCGAACGAACCATATGTCCTAGTCATTCATCCTCGGGTCACTAGAGACCTTCTATCATATCTCTAAGTACAACTCATACTGCAATAGCTCTAACATCTAGGGCGATATCTCATCGTTCGCTGCAACAACCGGCTCATTCGTCTGCATGTTGAACAGTGCCTCAATCATCATGAATAAACGATACATCAATGGTCATCACATTCTGGCTAACTTCTATCAGTGGCTCAATCCTCTGGTGTAAATCTGCACGTCCGAGAAATCTCATAACAATGATCTATCAAACTCACGGTGCGAAAACACAACTAAACGACACATCTATGCAAATCGTATGTCCCTGGAATCACGCCATGGTTAGTCCTCGTCCGTGACGAGCTCGTGCTGACGCAACTCTAGCCATAGATCTCTCTGCCTGTGTAATCATAGTAACAAAACCATAATTGGTACCGATGAGGATGGATCATAGGAATGAATACAATGCTGTGTAAGGAAATGTACATCCTAAGGCTTCTTAAGCGGAGTAGCGTATAGTAAGTATGCCGTGGAACATACACACTGTACGTCACTCTACTTGAGTCACCTACTCCATCAACCAAGGGTCATCCTACACTCCGAAGGTAAAACCTAACGCTCTGATACCAACCTTGTCACGACCCGAAAAATACGAAACATGACCGACACTTAAATTACGAAACGTCTCGAGGCGTACGTAATCTAAGTAAGCCAAAACCCAGAAATCAAAACCAATTAAAGCAGTAGAGTGAAGGAAAAATTAATTTTAAAGCAGGAAGTTTAATCAACATAAGCTGAAGTATGCATTTTTAAAATATCAAGTCTTTTCTGAAAATTTCGGCAGAGTTTCCTTTATAAATACTGACCCTAAACGGGTACAAAACCTGATAAAGCATATATAATGAATAAAGGCATCCCTAAGCGGGAGCTAGCTCTTCGTCAATCGACGGTCACAACCACGCAAGCAATATAATATACAACGCCGAAGGGCGATGATCAAAAACTCAAAAGGAAACCCAAAACATCAAGAAAACCCATAATAATACAAGCGCGACTCTAAGGTCGAAACAATAAACATCGGTCTTCTAGTTTTATCAATATACAAGTTTGGTTGATGGAGTTTACTAGATACAACTGAAATAATAAATGTACAATGGCGGTCACGATGCAAGTGAACCCACCTACCAAAGCAATCACCCGAAATGAAAGCAGTGTGCCAGCAAGCCGTCAAGATACCTGTACGACAAAACCTTCAAGAAAATTGTGGCATAACGGGGGTGAGTTGCCAACTCGTGAGTAGAAAATATCACAGAGCAGAAATCGCATGTATGACGCTATCCTAGGTCATATCAAGTAATATCCTCAAATAAATATCCTGATCCATCTACACATAAGTGCAATACCACGTGCTTATGTCAGTGTCTCAGATAGCAACATATCAGATATATGATGTATGAATGCATTACTATGGAAACAGAATACATCATGAAAGAGACAACTGTCTTTCTTTATTTAATGAGATTTCTGTATGTATATAAATTGAGTATCATCAATGAAATCAACAGAGAAATCAGTGTCAAGCATCGATACAAAACATAAATCTCAATATCTCAATATCTCAGGCTCCGCCTATCCGGACTGGCATGTATCATCAAATCTCAATATCTCAGAGTTCCTCTTTCAACGATTTGCAGAAAGAAAGGGTAGAGAGGCTACGGAAAGTCTATCGAAAGGACCAAAGCCAAGGGCCCGCATCAGGAATCCCGTCCATTAAAGGAACAATATTAATACCTGACCGGGGTGAAAGCAAAAGATGCAGGTCTCAAATCTCAATATCTCAATATCTCAATACCTCGAGCTCCGCCTATCCGGACTGGCCCATATCATCAATCATACAACCACGAACGGTATCCTCCGGATATCCGCCGCGCCAAACAATCACCGGTAGGCAATCTGCCCCTGTCGGGCTCATCGTCTACAACTCGACCTTCTTGCCCCGGGGTACCATACCGGGTCCACCATGAACCCGCAGACGGTTCATCCAACTCTTCAAATCGGGTCTCAAAAACCATCTCAGAACCGAGAAAACATCATGCTGGACAAGACTCATTATATCAAGGAAAACCACATTTTTCTCTTTAAAACAATTCATCAGTTTAATAAATTTTCACATGCGGTTTCCAAATCCAGAAATCTCAAGAAAGTTCCGAAATCATAAAAAGTCATGATATCAATAAACAGTGAATACCGGCATAAATCTCCATAATACTGCATGACCAATGAATATATGAATGTATCTGATATCATGCAATAAATGCAATAGTTAAACTAGCATATGTAAGCTATAACATATTGCAACTATCAACTAGCAAGCTATGTCAATGAATAGTATTCTCTAAAGTGTACGTGACATGGCAATTACAGATGATGATGTGTGTGAGCCGGCAAGCCGGTGTACGTGGAACATACGCATCATCGGTAATGGTGCTGGTGTCCTGACAGCAGGGTTTCATAATAATTACAGATAACATATGTACAAGCATGCAATGCGATGAAACAGGATGAATATACAGAAAGTGATGTAGTAACAGCAACCCTGAAAAATATACCTACCCAATATACGAGTCATACAGTTTGGTATTTAAATTACTCACAATTCTCCACTTTTGAAAATGAGTATGACTCGAGCCTAGTCAAAAGGGTGAGGGAATCCACCTAAGTCTGAGGCGATATATATATATATATATATATATATATGTACAGTAGTCGGTGATCTCGCTTCAATAGTATCACGTATGATACAATAAATAATATGACATCCTCGAGTCAACAGTGCGGATCTAACATCATAACTATATCTCATACGGTAAATCTATCGTACGTCATCCCAAATCTGGGTACGGGTCAAATATCATATTTATCTCATTACTCATCTGGTATCCTTATCATCATATGTTATGAACTGGGGTACAGATCTAAATCTATTACAAGATGATACCATCAACAATATATGTGCGTGTGTCTGAAACACATCGCCTAAAGATCCACTATACTATCATGTCGTATCTCCTAGTACGAACCAAATTACACCACCGATCTTATGGCACCATGCCCAATCCTCATCGACTCATCTCCAAATACCATATAATATCCTCATCATCCATGCATATGAGTACGAATATATATGACATCCCCAATACGCATAAGGAAGTAAATGTATGCGAATGTGTATGTGTCAACCTTACTCTAGGGTTCACGACTAAGAACCCAACTAAATCCTTTTCTTAAATCTCGCTAACACTATCCCATGATCTCCTAATTCTTTTCTTGCAAAGGTTCATATCTCACAATAACCCATATATGTATATCTATACCACTTCACATCAAAATCTTATGAAATTGCGGAGGTGCTATACGCCATCCACCTGACTTCCCCCGTAGATATAAATCTACTCACTTTGCTCTTCGCTTGCCGTTGTCGACATCGCCATGTGCTTTGCTTGTCGTCTCAAAATCCTTGTGGGGTACCTACATATCATAACACATCGCAAATGCGTATTAAAATCAAGTTGGGAACCAAAACGGCACACGTTTCGTTTATAGGTCAAAACCTATTGCCTCGCATGCAAAACACGATCAGTAATCCTAGTCGGGGACGTTCAAACGCCACACGATGGAAACACAATAACAAATACCAAGTCCAAGTTCATTAAAAGCCGCAAACGAAATCAGAATTCTTGAAAATTAGCTCCAGATTTTACCCTAGGCTAAACTAGCCAATTTTGTATACAGGAGGGGTCTAATTTACTGGAGATAAAGCCACAGAACCAATATGAACAAATTTGAAGCAGGTATGGCCGCAAATTGTGGCAGAACGAATATATTTGGGGCCATGGAGAGGAATTAGGGGCTAGGGTTTTAGTGGAGGGTCCTAGGTTTCCTGGACACTCCTCTGTGTTTGCTAAAATATTTTCATATCACTCGGGTGTTAGCAGATTTATTTATACCCTCACAGAATCCACAATTCTCCGATATTGGGTTTTCTAAGTTCGTAATCCGGGGTTTATGTCTCAGGTTCAGTCCATTATATCATCACAACAGGGGTTGTATAGCCTCTGCTAACCTCAAATACACATCACAACTCAAAAATTCGTCAAACCCTAACTAGAAATTTCTAAACCTCACTAAACGATACTAAATCGGTTCGAAGTTAACATGGATGCAAAGCAAATGGGGAAACTACACTAATGATGGATAAATTACCTCCTTTGGCAACTCAAGAATTTTCTTGAGTTGCCCCAAGTGTCCAAAATCCTTGCTTTCTTGGTCCAAAATGAAGCTTGTGAGCTTGAGCACATTTTTTGTGAACGTGCGATGGACTTTTAATGGGTTTTTGATGGATTTGTGAGGAGGTAGAGAGGAGAGGGAGAGAGGGCAGCAACAACAGCCATATCAGAGGGAGAGGAGAGAAAATGAATGAATGAGTGAATGACTCAAGACCAAGGTTTGACCCTTCACCCTCTCTTTCTCTCTCTTGCCCATACTTCTATATTCTTTTCTTTTCTTTTCTTTTCTTCTCATTTCAATTTTAAAAACCAAATGCATAAATCCCAATTGAAACCATGGTTATAAAATGTAACACAAGTGTAAAATACGACACGGTGCATGTCATGTGCCCAAAACAAGCTTAATGCGCGATTAGCGATATTTAATCGCGATTAGCATTAAAATAGTGTGTAATGAATCATAAAAACTTAAAATTTGCATGAATCACATAGAACACCCTCTTTTTAGTAATTTTTATAATTTTCAAATTTTTTTCCAATTTATCGGTATTTAATTACACCACAATATAAAAATATTCAATATATTTATTTTTAAATTATAAAAATTCCCAAAAATAATATTTTATTTTTCTGAAATATTTCACCGCACTCGTATGCTGGGTTCCTTAGCACTCTTGTCATGTTTTCTAAGGCATCAAGCATGCAGTTTTAAAAAACCTAGAGTGCTAAGCAACTTGGAATGAGGATCTAACTAGAGGATTAGGGTTTATAAAACATGTAAACAACTTTACTCTAAGTGAAATGGGAATACAAACTTTGTTGTCACGACCCGAAATTGGCACGTGACGGCCCTAATACTACGCAACGCCTAAAAACGTAACGCAGTAAAAGAAAGCCAAAACCCAGAAATCTAAACCAAATAAAGACAAGAAAAGATAATAGCAGTTTTGAAACATTTGAAATCACAACCTAAATTCTTTAAAAAGTTCAACTTGCTTTCTTAAAAATTTTGGCAGCACCCCCTTTATAAAAACTAATCCCGAAACGGGTACATCAATTAAAGATAAATAAAGCATCCCCAAACGGGAGCAAATACACGCCCAAAGGCGGAAAACAATCACCACCACAGATATACGACGCCGTAGCGAAGAAATAAAGATAATAGAGAGAAAGCTGTATAAAAGACAACAAATCCACAATTTATACAATATCGTCCTCACCAAGTCTCCAAGTCAACAACATAATAGTAGATGGGGAGTACAAGATACAACGAATATACAATACAAATATAGATAACCACCAAAACCTACCTGAACAAAACAACACACTGTGAGCCGATGCGGTATCTGTAGCAAAAGATGATAGATGAATAGCCAGCCTCGACTACTCTGGGGAACACTCTGTAACACCTGTGGCACAACGGGGGTAAGTTGCCAACTCGTGAATAGTAAATAACATATGCAGGTAACCGCAAGTATGCACGTAAAGCGTGAATCTAAGATATGCAATTAACAGCAATAACATGTCATATGAATGCAGAATAATGGAAAGTACTCTAGCAGGTACAACCAATATATGAAGCAATAATAATATGATAATAGTATGCAATAATCATGCAATAAGGGTGTGAGAATATAAATATGCAACAATCATGAAATACTAACAGGTACTACTAATACATGAAACAGTGCACAAACAGATAAAGGTGAGGTATGGAGTGAAATATGTCATTTCCACGGAATCCTGAAATCGTGGTAGGATCACAATCCATCAAGATACTCAAAATCCCAATTCCTCAATCAGCCCCCAATTGGCTCTCATAACATATAAGTCTCACATCTCCTCAATTTACAATATCAAGTATATCTCGCATATCCCGACTGTACAACATCAAGTAGATCTCACATATCTATCCAGTATCCAATCTCAATGAATCACTTATATCCCAAATCAAATCTCAAGTAACATTCTAACATCCTAAATATATTTGCATAAATAAATATCATGGGGTCAATACACATATATTAGCGTCCCATTCCACTAATAATGGTGTAAGGGTATAATAACAGCGGCTAAATCCCCCGTTATATATACAAGGAGTAATTAGAAATATCATGAAACCAATATGCCAAGTATCGACACAAAAATACTAATCTATCAGATGCTGCCACCAAGACTAGCATCCTGATAGGTACGTATCATACGCTATCCTGAAAGCACGAGTGCCTAGCTCTGACCCTCGCCTTTGGACGTATCAATACGTACATGACTCACGTCGGTATCCACATGATAGCCGCTGAGTCATAAGTACTGTCACCGGTAGATACTTGCCCACCTCCAGGCTCAATCGGCAAAGTCCATCGATCATCTTGCCGAGGGGAACCGTACCGGGCCCCACCATGTACCCTCATACGGCAGCCACTCCTCGTATGGAGTATATAATCAGAACCGATAAATCTCATGGTGGATGCGCAAATATCATATCAAGGAAACCGGGCCTTTCATATAATTCATAATTTTATGAACTCCCGCGGTTCCCAAATCCAGAAAATATCATGAAAAATCCATATAACAATGCGAAAATCTATGAATATAATATGTGCGCCATATCTTAAATGCAAGCATATAAAGGAAAAACCGCTAATTAACTGCATCAAGTTAATACAAACATCATGCGGTTTCTATTTATCCACTTCTAAATAACATCAAGTGAAAGTAAACATGTAGCTAAAACCAGATGTATGTGAAATCAATAAGGTATAGCAAGATAATGTGTCTACCTATAAGTAATGATATAGTATACCCCCTGGGTCTAAGAATAGTATGTGCAATGTATACCTGTAGCTATGTCAGGGAGTGTGTATGTACCTATCACTAATGGTACAATACTCTATCGGAATACAGGTATGCTAAATGCCATATATGATAAACAGTATGAATCAATGTCACAATGTCCCTAACCAAGCAATATAACATCTATAAGTTGTTTTTGTGTGACATGGCAATTATTGACAGTGTGTGTTGCATACAATCAGTGCTCGTGCAAATGAATCGTCAATAATATGTGCAGTGTCTACGACTACTAGTCCAGGGACAACTACATCTAAGTAATAGGGTAAAGGCGCAATTCTAACAATAACGTAGAATATGCGACAAGTAATAAAATCTCTAGCCCTGACGCATAACGCCATGCGGGCGATTCCCCTGTAGATGTTAAATCTACTCTCAGATGGTCTCGAGCTATGAAAATCCGACCACCTGCTTCCCCTTGTCCGCGGCACCCAAAGTCCCTGCTTGCGAACCTAAAATTTCATAAATACAACACATAAGCTAAATATCCTATGATGACAAAAAGACAACGAAACGCGATGAAAACGCCCGTAAAATTACACTGCGCGCTTAGCGCATCTATCGCGCACGATACCGGCCAAAAACCCTAATTGGGGTCGCTAAACTACAAAACACCAAGTCTGGACCCCGATCGTCCCGATCGCACAACACAACACAAGAATTACGAGGAATACAATAGATATAACCTCGCAACGACCAATCGAACGCAAGTCGGAAAAACCCCGAAATCTAGTAAGCAACCTATCGCAATATTTCGCACTAGTTTCAAGCTAAGGCATATCAAGCAATTACAAACACCTTAAAATAGCTTAACTAAGCTATCTAAACCATTCCTATATTTTTAACACTCGCTAATTATGTTTTAGCAAAAACCTAGTAAGCTAATTCCATAATTAAACAAAGTGTTCATTAGCAAAAATTAACATTTCTATTAGGTTAATCTTCTCCAAAACACAAATTAACACTTCGATTGAACACTAAACTCTTAAACAAAATTTAACCCTAACATGAATTTCTTAAACCAAATATAAATGAATTAATCATGATTTAAAAACTAAACTAAACACATAATTAGCTAACTAAATTAGCTAGATTTAAGATTAAAACAAGTATAAAAGGATTAAGGTAAGAATTATACCTCCCCAAGAACACCAAAATGAAGCTTAATCCATCATCTTAGCATCAAAACTCATGCTTGTTGAAGAACCAAGAAGGATTAATGAAGGAAAAGATGGTTTTATTTTTATTTAGGATTTTTGTGGATTTATTTTGGAATTTTTCTTGAAGAATTTTGAAGAAATCATGAAGAAATGAGCTTGGGAAATATTTTGGACAGAAATTTGAGATAAGAGTCGGCCATGGGGAGGATGGGAGTATTTTTGTGAATTTTTGGTGAAGAAATGCTAGGAAAATGAGTAATAAATGCTAATAAATGCACTTTACCACCTTTCACTCTTTTCTTTTCTATTTTAAATAATTCCTTGTTCACTCCTTAAAATATCTAGATATTTAAAAGGAAGCTTCAAAAATAATTCTAGTGACTAAAAAATAAATTTATTCACAAGAGAAAATTTTTCCGATTTACGTGCACGAAATACCGCTTAAAATAATATTTTATTTAGGAAAAATTCTATCTGAACCAAAACCTCCCAAATACTCCTAAAGTTTGTGCACAAGCTTTATTTTAGCTAAGCTAGGTGCCAGCAAACTTATACGGACGTTTGATCGAAATCGGGTTAAAACGGGAAAAACCGACAATTTTGCCCTAAAACGGAAAAATTCGCAAAACGATTTCTGAAACGTTACAATCTTCCCCCTTATAAAAATTCGTCCCCGAATTTAAAATTTTCACTAAGCGAACCTTCAAAGAGAAGAGTACAAAACTTCCAATTCTCGCTCGTAGCCTCCCAAGCGATCATCTCACTATACGGCTACGTCCAAGAAAACTCTCCACAGATAGAAAGACCCTTGACCGAAGTTTCTCCACCTGCGGGCCATTAACACCAATGGCTGCCGGTGAGCGAAAAGTTTGCGTCAAAGAAAATGGTCTAATGCTGAATCATGTGAAAAAAAGTCATGAAGGTAATTGCAAAGTATCAACACAAAGAATGCGGGGTGAAAACCCAATAATCTGGGCGGAAGTGCCAAATTAAAGGCAATGAACTAACTCGCTTAAAGGATCTCAAAAGGACCTACAATCCAGGGATAAGATTCCCAAAACTCCACAAGTCATTTATCGGAAAATCCATAGGAATACATGATCTCCCACTGCGAACTCAGGCCTGCGACCACCCTGGTCGGCATAAGATCTTTGTCCGCACAGGACTGTCATCATCCTGACCTAAACAACTGGATCATCTCCGAAGTCTCTAGACTAGCTGGGGTCCAAAAATCCAACAACGCAGAGTCAGAAAAACAGATTGGTGATCGACACGACCTAACCCCTAAACCTAAAGATTGCCAATTGGAGTGTCTCCTGATAACAACTATCGAAAGAGAATCCTAACAATGGCGAGTGACGATCCCCAACTGCCGACAACAACAACACGAACACACAAACATATCCTCTAGAGGTCGGTATAGCCCGCTCTCACAAACCCATCATCCTGCGGATGGAAAGATGGAGCTAAAGCTTAACCAGTACCCAAGGCTTCCTGAAGCTTCTGCCCAAGACGGTATGCGAACAGGGTGCCTTCATTGGATACGACCCTCGAAGGAACTCCGTGCAACGTACAACTTAACAAAGAACAACTTAGCAAACCGAGTAAAACCGGACAACAAGCATCCGAATGGAGTCACACCCTGACTAAACCTGGGTAGACCCATAACGAAATTCGTGGAAATCTACCCCCATTCCCACTTCGGAACGGTTAAAGGTTGCAACTCTCCAGCCGGTCTCAGATGCTCAACCCAAAACACACAACAAGACAAACACCTTAAAACGAAACCTAAAATTTCTCTTTACATTCCTGCCCACCCGTAACTATCTCACAAGTCACATCAATGTTGGTGGAACTTGAATGAATACAGAGAATTGACAGATGTGCCAGCTTTAGGATTTCACGTCTCTACCCGATAATATCAGGTACACAAACGCGTCCCTAACTTAGCCCACTATTGTCACAAATCAAGGACTCCGAATCATTACCCAGCCGAGTATGCTCAAGTATCTCTAACGAACGAGCGTCGGTAGGCAGTGTCTCGCGAAAGAGATTGAACACAAGTGGTCGGGCACGGACATGAGCAAGCTGTCCCCTCCGTACAGACGAACTTAAGCTGTACTCAACGATCACACAAGAACTGTAAATCTACGGAGTGTTAGTGTATATGCCCTAGAGGCCATTACTGTATCATACTAGTATGTATATTACTTGATGGATGCTTGGGATATTCACAGTTGTATAGACAATCTTGCTCGAAATGGTAGTATGCTACTTGGTTTGTCTCTGCTTTAATGTGTACATTGTTAGTGTATATGCCCTAGAGGCCATTACTGTATCATACTAGCTTGTATATTACTTAATGGAAGCTTGGGATATTCACAGTTGTATAGACAATCTTGCTCAAAATAGTAGTATGCTACTTGGTTTGTCTGTACTTCAATATGTGCATGTGTTTCTTTTAGCATATCGCTTGTATACGTATTAGTGGAGCCCTTAGGATCTTTGCCTGATTACCAGCGTTGTGATGGCACTCACACTTGTGTGGGCTCGGTAATCTATAAGCACATCCTTATACAGGTCCCTAGTCGTTGGACTATCGAGACAGGGCATCGATACTCCGGAGTAGACTAGCGTATGCGCTTCTCATCCCAGCAGGGGACATGGTCTGTCCCACAGCCATCAGTACGTCGTACTGGAGATAATATGCGGGTGCTCGTTGGGTTACGAGTACACTGGACAGGACTCGTCGGGGACTGTTGGTTGGTATTATACCTATCGTCAGTTATCAGTTCCCAGGTGACATGATGACAGCGTAGTCCGCTGACTTGACACTGTCACTTCGCCACGAGTGTGTTCCTACTGTACTTAGATTACTACCCTACCACGGCTCAAAGTAGTCGTGCAAACAGGTAGTAGTTGGGTGCAGTCCCGAAGCACTTGGAGTCTGTGACGGTTAGACAGGATTCGTCTCTCCCGGTATTGGGGGTTGACATCGCGCTGTGTCTAGGAGAGCCATTACACGAGTAGTCCCTGGCTAGGGAAAGAGAGATATACTGGTAGGTTTCCAGTGTTATCTCTGGGTGTTATGGGCTACACTCCGACACGACTTGTACCGCTATTAGGGGACTGACGTTCACCACCCCCTAGGCCCGCCATGCGATGTATCAGACGAACAGACCGGACTGTACGGAGATTGTCACATACAGGCTCAGTAGTAGTTTGGATGGGCTTACCTCATCAGCCTTCTTATCGACATCTACCTGGAGACCGTTACGTACAGCTAGTGCCGCTTGCGGTCTGTGGTTAAACCCACTGCCAGCGTATTGTCGAGTCTTTAGAGTCCCACACAGAGAGTTTCCCTGCACTGAGCGAAACGTGTAGAGGCCGTATGGTTTTACGGCAGGGCTGCGATCACTTACGTGCACTTGTGTGCGTATGCTGTTCGGGCAGGCAATACTAGTGGGCTTTGGTTTAAGCCGGATCCTAGTATTGCACAGATGGATTTGTTTTATCTTCTGTGCATTCGCATTCTACGGAATGCGGATGCGGGTGTGTATGCACAGTTTTGAGGAGCGATGAAGGAGGAGGTGCCTCATTAGGGTTTTGGCAGTTGGTTTGGCCAAAACCGTTATGTGGCAGGCTCATTAGGGTTTTGGCAATTCGTTCGGTCAAAACCATTATGAGCCGGAGACATTGTTTACTAATCCTTTTAGTGATAATATTGTGATGGCTAATTGCATTGACCATTTGACCACCATGACCTCTCTTGACTTTGTTGACCCATTGGCCGGTGTTGACCATTGACCTTCATGAGAGGTCTACACACTTCTTTGGATTTTCTTTTTCTTTTTGATTATGAAAATGGTCAATTCAATATAGCATCAACTTTATCATGATAGGATTTGTAATGATGTTGTTTTCTATTATTGCAACCATGGTGCCTTTTTTCTTTTAGTAATGATATTCATTTTCTTATTCTCATTCTCTCTCTTAGAAAAGAAAAAAGAGAAAGAGCTCCATGGTTGCAAAGTTCTCCTTCATCTTCCTCCTCTTGAAATCATCCTTTGATATCATGTGTTGAGAGAAAAAGGATCCCACATGACAAAACCATCCCTCTACTACTTCTACACAACCTAGGGCATCTTGACTAGCGATCTCGTTGCCTTAGTTGCCTCGGCTCGAGGTGGAGCTCGGTGTACATCTCTCGGGTGGATGGTCTTCGAGTCAAGGAGGCCGCGGAGGTGACCAAGATCCGGATCGACACTCGGAGCTTGGATGGACGAGTGGGACAGCGGAATGAAGACCCGAAGGACCGGTTTCGTGAGGTATAATTTCTACGGCATAGTAGTTAAAGCCTCTAGTAGTTTGCTAGTTTCTAGTTTAGCAAAGATCCGGCTTCAAGTCCATGTTGCCTTGCGCCAAATAATTGTTTTTCGCCGTTTCCGCCTTCCCGTAAGAACTGGTGTGAGCAACGTGGACTTACAGTGGTATCAGAGCCTAGCTAAACATAAACTAGTAAGTTAGCAAATTATTTAGAATATCGATCGGAAAAAAGTCGCAAAACACGCCCGGAAAAAACCAAGTTTCTGTCGATTTTTTATACTGCTCAAAAAATGATTTAACATATATGAAAAACCGTCTCTGGGTTTTGTAAAAACACTGCAGAAAAACGATCCAGTGTATCGATCAAACCACCGCGGTTCCGCGGCAATAACATGCTTATTGCCGCGGTACCACGGCCGATTTGACTCGGCAGTGAACCAGGTTTTGTGCAGTATTTTAGTTTGGCTGTTTTGGGATTTTTAATACATGTTTTTTCTACACAGATTTTCCAGAGAGCAAATTGACTTTTGGGGTGGTTAAAAATCCGTATTTTGATCGATATTCCGTAGACTTTGGCTAATGGATATTATCTGTGATGTGATATTTGTATTGAACGTCTACTAATCGCTATAAGTCGATTAGCGGGGGTTATACATATCTGTGATCTGTAATGTTGATAGTTTATGGATATGAACTCGGTGGATTGTCGCGGATGAATAGCCGGGGTGGATGTGAGATGAGAGTTTCTTTTTCTTTCATTCATGTAAAATTTGTAAATTGATGTAATATTATTTGTATGGCCGCACAACCGGGTCGGGGTTGTAGCCGTCATTGTGTAATTTCTTTTTACAATTTTTGCTCATAGTATAGACCCAAGAAGGGGTGCACAAACTACCGGGTATCTCGAAGTGCCGAGTGGCCTACTCACGGGTTGAGGGAGGTTGCTTCGCTTCGGGTACTTGGCGGGTAGTTTGCCGCACCCGTAGGGGTCTAGGGTGGGGTTTGGCTATTCATCGCGGCCGTGTAATCCGCTTTTCGTTGCAGGCTCGAACGAATCGCGAATTACTAGTATATCCAAAGTGTTCATCTATGATCTGGAATGGCTATCATTGCTGTATATCTATATATGATATCTATTTAGGTGTTACTTATGTTTTGCATCCACGCTAGTCCAGCCCCCGCTCTGTCGTTAGTTAAGTAACCTAACGGGTGATGACGGGATCCTGTGGCGAATGCGGATGGCATAAGCGTACGCCATATTTTGGTTGTTTTCTGCAATGGTAGGATTAAATGATGGGATGCATTGGAATTAATGCAAGAAAATAAACCAAGTAAAAGTCATTGGAACACTTTCAAAAACCACTCGGTTATTTTCAAAAACCAGCTTTTTAAATGCGGAGTTTGAACCACTCCTTTTAAAAGCTATCTCGTTCCATCGATTATATCAAGTTCACTACGTTCACGGTTTCGCCAAAACCATTTGTAGCCCTCCGTCGTTTCATATGAATATTCAACAGTATTCAAGCTGTGTTTGTTGGCCTTAGTCAAGGCACAGTGTTTGGTAGCTGGTGGGTATTCATATGTTACATAGATAGAATGCGTTGGTTTGGGATAGTCGTATTACTTTGTTGGCCATAGTCAAGGGTATATACGGGTGGGTTCAAATCAACCTGGACAACGACGGGTAGAACTTGACATGTGACTTATGATTTGTTGGCCTTAGTCAAGGTCATAAGAGCATGGGGCAAAAATCCACATCGGGAGTTTCAAAAGAACTGAAACTTGCTAGCATTGCATACCATTTGGAGTGTGATGATTCTGGTAGGATTCCTTCAGTTTTGTCACGCGATGATATTTGGATCCCGATCCTACTGTGAGTATATGCTACTCCTCGGGAACTTTCTCACTTAACGATCAATGCTATAAACCAAGTAGGTATCTAGAAAGGTGTTAGCGGGGCTACGCCCACAGGGAAAAGAGGTTATTTAATTAAGGAACTTCGCGAAAGCGTTGGAAAACCACCCTCGAAGTACCGACACTGGCCTCGCTGAACGGTTAAGCAAGTATTGTACGGTGAGATTGATCCTGACTAGTTCTTCCTTTATGGTTTGAGGAGGGATTCGAGAGACAGTGGGAGCTATCCTGTTTAGATAAATTGAAAACCAATCTAAACTTACAAGAGCATCATGCTGAGTGTTTTCTTCTCTCTCTCTTAATTACAGCGACCCAGTGACCGCACCTAGGTTACATCTAGATAATAAAATGATTGAATCTGACTGTTATGACTGGCAAAGGTCTGTCCAGATGTCCATTGCCCATGACAAGCTGGGACACCCCTTAACTAATCCAACCCCTGCCGTCTTAGGTCCAGCTTCCCCTATCACGGATATTCATATCCGTAGGACATCGGAAAAAGACTGTGTGAAAGCCAAGTGCCTCGTGTTATCCTCAGTTGATGGTGCATACCAGAGGCAGCACGAGAAGATGGACTTAGTTTCTATCTTCCTCCATAACAAAGATTTATATGGAGAGCAATCTCGTATCGCAAGATATGAGATCTCGAACGAATTGCTTCCAGCGAGGTTGGCTATCGGGTCATCTGTAGGGGCAACGTCCTTACAGAGACCAGCTCTTTTGAGCTCTCGGATCTGAAGACCACGTTGAAAAACGGGTCAGATGCTGACTTAGTTCAACAGTCTCTACCTACAACCCTGAAGGAAACTAGGAAAGTAGAAAGAAAGGGAAGGGCAGAAGTTTCAGGAATGGATGTAGTAAAAGTGGAATGTCCCTATTGTTACGGGAATGAACATGGGCATAAGGATTGCAGGGCTAGTATAGCCAGTAGCCAGAATTCGAAGCATGTTGTGGCTTCGGCTTCGGGTGTGTTTGTAATAGAGAACTGTATGTCAGTTAACCCTACTTCCAGGGTATTGGATACCGGATCAGGATCTCATATCTGTAAATCGTTACAGGCTCTGAGAAACCGTAGGGTTATCAAGAAAAGTGATATAACTCTCAGGGTTGCTAACGGAATAAGCATGTATGCTGAATCCGTAGGGGAATATCATCTAGGACTGACAACTGGGCAGATATTGATTCTGCGTGACTGTTTTTATGTACCAGGTGCGACTTGTAATATTATATCTGTATCCTTACTTTCTAAGGAAGGATATGATTTTACTTTTGTAAGCGATGTAGTAAACATCCACCTAAATCAAGTTCTGATTGGGTCAGGTACATTGAAAAATGGTATATACGTTTTGAATCAAGCTCAGGTCTTCAGTGTCCAGAACACACCTAAAAGAAAGTCTCCGGAATTAAATCAGGCTTTCTTATGGCATTGTAGACTGGGTCACATTAATGAGACACGGTTGACTAAGTTACATAAAGAAGGATACTTGAATCCGTTCGAGTACCAGTCTTATGCCACTTGTGAATCTTGTCTTATGGGAAAGATGACAAAGACTCCGTTCACTGGACACGAAGAAAGAGCGAGCGAGCTCTTAGGACTCATACACAGTGATGTGTGTGGTCCAATGTCTACACATGCGCGAAGTGGTTATTCATACTTCATTACTTTCACAGATGATTTCTCTACGTATGGACATGTCTTCTTGATGAAGCAAAAATCCGAGGCCTTTGAGAAATTTCGAGAATACAAGAATGAAGTTGAAAAACAAACAGGCAAAAGTATCAAGACACTGAGATCTGATCGAGGTAATGAATACTTGAGTGCCGAGTTTCTGGGCTTCTTAAAAGAGAATGGAATTCTCTCTCAACTTACTCCTCCATACACACCACAACACAACGGTGTATCGGAAAGACGGAATCGAACCCTATTGGATATGGTTCGATCCATGATGAGTAAGGCTGAGTTACCACCATCCTTCTGGAGTTATGCACTAGAAACAGCTGCGTATCTTTTGAACCAAGTTCCTACTAAGTCAGTGCCTACCACACCATATCAGATGTGGAGTGGGAAGAAACCCATTCTTACATACTTTAAGACATGGGGATGTCCAGCTTTTGTCAAAAAGTAGCATGCGGACAAGCTCGAGGCACGTTCAGTACAGTGTAAGTTTGTGGGATAACCAAAGAACTCCAAGGGGTATCTTTTCTATTACGCAGAGGAACAAAAGGTTTTTGTTTCTCGTCATGCCCGCTTCTTGGAAACTGAGTTTTTGGAAAACCAGATAAGTGGGAGCACAATAGAACTGGAAGAAATTCCAGAACCACGAGCTATTATTGAAAGCTTAGTAGAACCAGAGGGTTCAAAAGAACAGGACATCCCAGCGCCACTCCGCAGGAGTAGTAGGCAGTCTCATCCGTCCGAGAGATACTACGGTTTTCTCATAGACGGGGATAGAGAGGATTGCAATATGGATTATGGTGAGCCTACTAGCTTCCAGCAAGCCATTCAGAGCGGTGACTCGGTAAAATTGCTGGATGCAATGCAGACCGAGATGGAGTCCATGTACACTAACAAAATTTGGACTTTGGACTTTGCACCAGAAGGGGTAAAACCCGTAGGCTGCAAATGGATCTTCAGAAAGATGATTGGTGTAGATGGGCAGGTTGAGACCTATAAAGCTAGACTTGTTGCAAAGGGTTTTCGTCAAAGACCTGGTTTGGACTATGACGAGACCTTTTCTCCAGTGGCTATGCTGAAATCCATTCGGATCCTTCTTGCCATTGCTGCTTTCCACGATTATGAAATCTGGCAGATGGACGTAAAGACGGCTTTCCTAAATGGAAATTTAGAAGAGTGCGTCTATATGGATCAGCCGGAGGGATTCATTCAGAGTGGGAGCAGCGGTAGAGTGTGCAAGTTGCTAAAGTCCATCTATGGACTGAAGCAAGCATCGCGGAGTTGGAACATCTGCTTCGATGATACTGTCAAAGAATTCGACTTTATCAAAAACCCAGATGAACCATGCATTTACAGTAAGATTGTAGGGAGAACTGTGGTATTCCTCGTCTTGTACGTGGATGACATTCTCCTAATAGGAAATGATATTCCTATGCTACAGTCAGTCAAAGGATTCTTGTCGCAGAGGTTCTCCATGAAGGACCTGGGCGATGCCAACTACATTCTGGGGATCCAGATCTATCGTGATAGATCTAAGAGGATGTTGGGACTTTCACAGTCCAGGTACATTAACACCATACTGAAAAGATTCAGTATGGAAGATTCAAAGCGCGGTAATTTACCGTCTTGTCACGGAATCACCCTCTCCAAAGAGATGTCTCCCAAGACTGATTTGGAAAGGGATCGCATGTCTATTATACCCTACGCTTCTGCGGTAGGCTCTATAATGTATGCGATGTTATGTACCAGACTAGATGTAGCGTACGCATTGAGCATTGTAAGCCGGTATCAGTCGGACCCAGGGGAGAAATACTGGATAGCGGTAAAGAACATTCTCAAGTACCTAAGAAGGACTAAGGAGATGTTCTTGGTGTATGGCAGAAAAGACCTCCAGATCGAGGCCTTTGCTGACTCCAGCTTCCAGAGTGACAAGGATGACTCTAAGTCCATGTCGAGTTATGTCTTTACCCTCAATGGAGGGGCGGTTTGCTGGAAGAGTTCCAAGCAGGAGACCGTTGCTGACTTAACTATGGAAGCGGAGTACATAGCTGCTTGCGATGCCGTAAAGGAAGCTGTCTGGATGAAGAAGTTCCTCACGGAGCTTCAGGTGGTTCCTACCATTGTTGATCCAATACCGCTGTATTGCGGCAACAACGGAGCTATAGCTTTAGCGAAGGAACCCAAGTCCCATCAGAAGTCCAGGCACATTTTGAGGCGGTACCACCTGATCAGGGAGATCGTAGATCGCCGGGAGATCGAGGTGAAGAGAGTAAATTCGGAGGATAACACTGCAGATCCACTCATGAAGGCCCTACCCCAGACTCAGTTCGAGCGGCTGATCGAGATGATAGGTCTTCGATACGCCAGTACATGGCCTTAGTGCAAGTAGGAGATTGTTAGTGTATATGCCCTAGAGGCCATTACTGTATCATACTAGGTTGTATATTACTTAATGGAAGCTTGGGATATTCACAGTTGTATAAACAATCTTGCTCAAAATGGTAGTATGCTACTTGGTTTGTCTCTACTTCAATATGTGCATGTGTTTCTTTTAGCATATCGCTTGTATACATATTAGTGGAGCCCTTAGGATCGTTGCTTGATTACCAGCGTTGTGATGGCAGTCACACTTGTGGGGGCTGGGTAATCTATAAGAACATCCTTATACAGGTCCCTAGTCGTTGGACTATCGAGACAGGGCATCGATACTCCGGAGTAGACTAGCATATGCGCTTCTCATCCCAGCAGGGGACATGGTCTATCCTACAGCCAACAGTACGTCGTACTGGAGATAGTATGCGGGTGCGTGTTAGGTTACGAGTACACTAGACAGGACTCGTCGGGGACTGTTGGTTGGTATTATACCTATCGTCAGTTATCAGTTCCCAGGTGACATGAGTACAGCTGAGTCCGCTGACTTGACACTGTCACTTCGCCTCGAGTGTGTTCCCACTGTACTTAGATTACTACCCTACCACGGCTCAAAGGAGTCGTGCAAACAGGTAGTAGTTGGGTGCGGTCCCGAAGCACTTGGAGGCAGTGACGGTTAGACAGGATTCGTCTCTCCCAGTATTGGGGGTTGACATCGCGCTGTGTCTAGGAGAGCCATTACACGAGTAGTCCCTGGCCAGGCCAAGAGAGATATACTGGTAGGTTTCCAGTGTTATCTCAGGGTGTACCGGGCTACACTCCGACACGACTTGTACCGCTATTAGGGGACTGACGTTCACCACCCCCTAGGCCCGCCATGCGATGTATCAGACGAACAGACCGGACTGTACGGAGATTGTCACATACAGGCTCAGTAGGAGTTCGGATGGGTTTACCTCATCGGCCTTCTTATCGACATCTACCTGGGGACGGTTACGTACAGCTAGTGCCGCTTGCGTTCTGTGGTTAAACCCACTGCCAGCGTAGTGTCGAGTCTTTAGAGTCCCACACAGAGAGTTTCCCTGCACTGAGCGAAACGTGTAGAGGCCGTATGGTTTTACGGCAGGGCTGCGATCACTTACGTGCACTTGTGTGCGTATGCTGTTCGGGCAGGCAATACTAGTGGGCTTTGGTTTAAGCCGGATCCTAGTATTGCAAGGATTTGTTTTGTCTTCTGTGCATTCGCATTCTACGGAATGCGGATGCGGGTGTGTATGCACAGTTTTGAGGAGCGATGAAGGAGGAGGTGCCTCATTAGGGTTTTAGCAGTTGGTTCGATCAAAACCGTTATATGGCAGGCTCATTAGGGTTTTGGCAATTCGTTCGGTCAAAACCATTATGAGCCGGAGACATTGTTTACTAATCCTTTTAGTGATAATTTTGTGATGGCTAATTGCATTGGCCATTTGACAACCATGACCTCTCTTGACTTTGTTAACCCATTGACCGGTGATGACCATTGACCTTCATGAGAGGTCTACACACTTCTTTGGATTTTCTTTTTCTTTTTGATTATGAAAATGGTCAATTCAATGTAGCATCAACTTTATCATGATAGGATTTGTAATGATGTTGTTTTCTATTATTGCAACCATGGTGCTTTTTTTCTTTTAGTAATGATATTCATTTTCTTGTTCTCATTCTCTCTCTTAGAAAAGAAAAAAGAGAAAGAGCTCCATGGTTGCAAAACTCTCCTTCATCTTCCTTCTCTTGAAATCATCCTTTGATCTCATGTGTTGAGAGAAAAAGGATCCCACATGACAAAACCATCCCTCTACTACTTCTACACAACCTAGGGCATCTTGACTAGCGATCTCGTTGCCTTAGTTGCCTCGGCTCGAGGTGGAGCTCGGTGTACATCTCTCGGGTGGATCGTCTTCGACTCAAGGTGTAACATTTCGAAATAATAGAAATATTATTTTTAGGGAATATTTATAATTTAATATTATTTTATTGAATATTTTAATAATTCGGTATAATTAAATACAAATAAATGGGAAAAAATTTTGGAATATTTTGGAAAATTCTAAAATTGGGTAAATTAGAGAATTATGCCATTTCTAAGTTTAATTGGTTAGTTATTTGCTAATTTAGTGCTAATCGCGATTAAAAATCGCTAATCGGTTTTTCTAGCTTTTTGTGCAAAACATGCACATATCATTCTTCTTTCACTTGTGCATTTTCTACCATGGTTTCTCATTTGGGTTCACTATTTGAGTGAGAAGGAATTCAGAGAAAAGAAAAGAAATGGAAAAAGGGTTTATATTAAAGAATTTAGTAGTTGGTGAGAGAGAGAGAGAGGTATGGGCTTCTTTGACCAAGACTTAGCCATTCCTCTATTGTCTTCACCATTTCTCTCTCCCTCTTCTTTGCTTGCTGCTGCTGCTCCAGCACCTCATTCTCCCTCCCCTCTTCAACTCCTCAAATCACCATGAAAAAAATTCCAAAACCCCACTCTCATTTCATTAAAAGTGTGCACAAGCTCAAGATATACACATTGGACCAAGGAAGCAAGGATTTTGGCCACTAGGGGCAACTTAAGAAAATTCTTGAGTTGCCAAATGAGGTATTTTCTGGACTATTAGCTTAGTTTTAGCATTACTTATACCCCCATGTTTAGATTGAACCGATATTGTTGATTTTGTGGACTTAAAGAAAACCTAGTTAGGGTTTGAGGAAATTATGAGTGGTAATGTGAAATTGAGTTCAGTAGAGGCTACACTAACACCCTAGTGCATGAATTGAGAACCCAACCTGAGACTTAAGGCCGGAATACGGATTTAGAAACCAATATCGGAAAGTTTGTGGAATCTGTGAAGGTTATTTGAGATCTGCTATCAACCCGAGTCTCTGAAAATAGTATTGAATCGACAGTGACATGTGCAGGCACCCTGGAAGCTAACCCCAAGACCATAGCCCCTAACTCCTAGACCCGGCCGCAAATTTATCCTGTTTGGCCGTAAATTGCGCCCTGGACCCCACCATTTTGCCTCGTTCTGGTTCTGTAGCTCCTACATGTGTAGACTAGGCCCCTGGAATATTTAGATTTGTCTAATTTGACCTATGGTGAAATCTGGAGCCTATTTCCTAATTTGCTGTTTTGGATTCGTGTTTCCGTATTCCGTATTTTTTTAGTTCTGAATTGTGTATTGTGATTTACCTCGACTATTTGGCGTTTATACGACGATATCGAGGATTTGTTGATGGTTTTGAAGGCGTGCTCATAGGTTCTAACCTATAGGCCCCTTATCGTATCGTTTTGGGTTTCGTATGCTGTGTTAGATTGGATTTGGTTTTAATACGTATATACGATACTTTGATGTGTAGGTACCCCATGAAGACTTCGGGACGACAAGTAAAGCGTGTGGAGACGTCGACAAATGAAGACGCAAGGTGAGTAGATTATATCTACTGGGGGAAGTCGGGTGGATGGCGTATAGCACCCCCGCAGTCCGTAGTTGGTATACTATATAATATGTTTGATAGTTATAGTGTGTCATGGATATTGTGTTAGGTGTAGTATGGTTAGCTTAGGGTTAGCAATAAGCTAGTATAGTTCCTAGTCACGAACCCTAAAATAGGTTTACACCACACGCGCACCCTTGCATATTCACTATACTTACACAGTGTTGATGAGGATATCGGATGACATTGGAGATGAGTCGATGATTTTGGGCATTGTGCCATGAGATCGATGATGTGATGTGATTTGTACTTGCGGTACGACATGTGATCTTAGCGGGCCGTTGGGCATGTGTTTTACCCCGCTTTCATACTTATATAGATGGTATTGATTTGTACTAGACTTAGATCTATACCCAGATTATGTGATATAATGATAATAATACCTGATATTTGATGAGAGGAATGTGATACTGACCCGTACCCAGCTATTGGGATGCCGTACGACGATTTACCGTACGAGCTTTCTATTGATGTTAGATCCGCTCTCATGACTCGAGGATGTTAAATGATATACCGTGTCGTACGTGATACTATTGAGGCGAGATCACCGACTATTGTATATATATATTTGTATATCGACTCAGATTTAGGTGGTTTCCATACCCCTCCCGATTGACTTGATACTTAGATCTGTAGTTTGCATAGTAGATGTTAAACTAGACCCGAGTCATTCTTATTTCAAATGGCAGAACTACATGACATATACATATGGGTGTAGATTCTTTACTATTGCGTTGATTATTCTATTTCCGCATATTCATGCTATTCACATTGCTTTGCATATGTTTATTGTTATATTACTATCATGTTGCTAGGACACTAGCACCATTATCAATGATGTGTATGTTCCACGTACACTTGCTTGCCGGCTCATACACTTCATCATCGATAATTGCCATGTCACTACACAGTAGCATTATTGCATCAGGATATGACCTTGTATGTGCATACTATTATTTCCGTGTTGCATGATATACTGTTATACTTGCATTTCCTTTATATGTCACATACTCATACTTGTACACGTACATTGATACCTTCATACTTGCTTAGATTACGCATTGAGATATGTTGTTTCCATATTTATTCTGGATTTGGGGAACCGTGGATATTTCAAAGAAAATAGTTAATTATTTAAAAACCCGGTTTCCCTTGATATGATATTTCGGTGCGTCCTCCATGTGTTTTCTCGGTGCAAGAGTGATATGTGTGAACCCGAATTGAGGAGTTGAATGAGGCCGATTACGGGTACATGGTGGACCCGGTATGGTACCCGGGACGAGAACGGTTTCGCTGTGTAGTAGACGGTGAGCCTGGCAGAGGGACTACTACCTACCGGTGATTGGTTGGACCTGGCGGTTATCCAAAGGATACTGACCAGAGTCGATAGATGGATATGGGCGTACTGCCGGGGCCGAGGGCCGATTCCGCAGACTTAGCCCGTGGGCTGATCCGGGCTGACGGAGCCCGATAAATGAGGATTTACGTGTCGATGCTAGGCACGGGTTTCATGATGTTTTCCATGATTTGATTATATCCTCACATTTACATGCATGATGCTTATTGTCATTGGGTGACGGGTGGACGGGTTCCACGTTTATACAGACATTGATTACATACAGACCTTGACTACATTGATCATACTTCATTTGTATATGTAACAGGATATGAGGGCACTGTTATATATACCCTTACACCAATATTAGTGGAATGGGACGCTAATATATGTTTATTGATATCCATTTGATGCTTCATCATGTTTACTTCATACATACATACCTTACATTTATGACATGTTATTATTTGAGGCACTGGCACGAGTACTTGGCACTACCTACATGATTAGATGTTACACTGCCACATTTTCATGCTTCAGACTTACTCTCGAGGGTTATATTATATACTGATTGTATTGACTTAGTATTATGTCTTGCATTCGATTTCTGCTTGTAGATATTTTCTATTCACGAGTTGGCAACTCATCCCGTTGTGCCATAGTTCTTGCAGGGCTTGCCGTACATGTTCCATAGCGGCACTTCTGGCACACTGTTTTCCTTTGCGGGTGATTTGCTTGGTAAGTGGGTTTTTTGTATCAGAACCGCCATTGTATTGTATTATTCATTGTATCTAGAAATTCCATCAACCAAAAACTTGTTATTGTTTCAGACTTAGACACTAGTGATGTATTATTCTGACCTTAGAGTCGCGCTTAGTAGTGTTGCAGTTTTCATGCTTATCTGGGTTTCTTTTAAATTTTGATCCTCGCCATTCGGCGTTGTATAGTATATTGCTTGTTGTTTATTTATCCTTAAAATGGTTTTAGATTTCTGGGCTTTTGGCTTACTTGGATCAGATGGAGTCCTATAGACTTCATATGGTTCAAGGGCCAGTCACGTGCTCTTTCGGGTCGTGACAAAGTTGGTATCAGAGCGCGAGGTTGACCTTGGTTCGAGTCTAAGTTTGACTATGTGGAGCCTAGGGCGTCTATATATATACGGAACTTAGGCTTGACCTTACGGAAATTAGACTTAGTCGAGGGGGTATTAGACCCGAACTTTCGTCGCGTAGGATGACCCTTGGTTGATGGAATAGGTGACTAAAGTAGAGTGACGTACCGTGGGTATGTTCTGCGGCATACTTACGACACGCCACTCCGCTTAAGGAACCTTAGGATGTACATATTTTCGAGATCAGTGATTCTCTTCATATCCATGATTATACGTCCATTTGAGATCCTCGATACTATTAGTTTCATGATCATGCCTTCATTGATGCTGTTCCTTCTTATGATCATGTATCCACTTTGGATATGTTGTTCTCTTTCTTGCCATTGATCTGCTCTCTTCGATACTCGATTAAGGTTCCTGTCGCCATGTTTGAGCGCAGTTTGGGCTGCTGCTAGGGTTACGGTCGGTGCGAGCTCGTCTGGTACGAGGGCCGACCATTGTGTTTTCTTGTGACATGGGAACGTCTCGAGTTAGTATTGGTGACTGTGACCTCTAGTGGAGGAGAGTGCTTGGTCTTGCACCGGGTGATCGGGCCATTGTTAGAGCTGCCAGTTGAGAGAGGACTACTGATGTACAGCATACCTCAGAGATTATGATGTCGCCTACCGTGCAGACAGATAGACCAGCTGTTGCTGAGATTGACAGGATGTCGCTCCCGGAGCTTACGAGCTGAGATTGCCGGAGCTTCCAGGAAGATATGAGACAGATGCTAGCTAGTCTACCCGATTTGAGAGACGAAGGTAATTCGTCCGATTTATGCGCCGAAGCGGGCCCAGTTGAGTTGAAGATTTCCAGTGTGGAGAGTCTTACTCAGATCTAGAGCAGACCGATTCGGAGATGACCGCCAATGTATCGCCTTTCCTGGAGGATTGAGGCGTTGTTCGGCGTACAGGCGAATGAGCCAGTTGTTGCTGCAAATGACGAGATATCGCCGGATGGTTGGAACTACTGCAGCATGAGCATATACTTAGAGATATGATGGATGGTCGCTAGTCACCTGAGGATGAATGAATAGGACATGTGGTTCGTTCGTTTACCGATGTGAGGTCATCGGATAGATTGTTTCCAGCTAGAGACGACTTCATGCAGGTTCGTTGAGAGCCGATAGAGACGATCGAATGTCAGGAGCCCATTTTCCAAGTTTAAAGTATACGGAAAGACATGCAGGTGATTCTATGGACCCTCTAGAAGAATGAAACCCTAACTCGACTTAATGACCGTGTGAAAGCCTTTGAACCTTAGGGTTTGCGGCAGTTCCGCGGCACCATTAGTGAGGCTTAGGTTTGCCCTTCTATGGCTGGACCACCGACGCAGTGGCATGTACTCGATACTATTAAACTGTACTCAAGATGTAGATCTCTTGGGGGATTATGAGGTTCTGACGAGTCGATCGAATGTTTCGACATCATTCGGATATCATGTGATGGGATGCATTGCTTGGGAGACTCCAGCTACGAGTATAGCCGTTGGAGCACAGTCCATGCAGCCACGATGAGACGAGTCCGAATCAGTCGACATTGAAGCAGAGTGAAGAAAAGAGTTCGCAAGAGATTTCGACGAGATGACGTCCCACTCCGCTGACATCAGAGATGTGATACGCACCCAGAGGCGTTGTATATGGATATATCTTCCAAAAAGAAGCGCGATAAGTATGCAACCGTTCCGGAATAAGAATTAGCTTCAGAAATGGATGATGACTTCCGGGCAATTCGGCAAGAACGAGATTTGAGAGAGAAACCTAGACAGGACCTTTCTGGAATACGATACGAGAAGACCTAGACCCAGGAGTGGTCATATTGCGCACACCTAGCAGGCCAAAGTTCGGCATCGTCGACAAAGTAGTTGACCAGGTTCGGATAAAGGACCTTACCCAGATGCGTTGCGAATTGATCAAGGACGGACGAGTATTGAGTATTCCTCCGATGGTTGGGACGCGTTCCCGAGGACCTGTTCGGCCGGACACCTTCTATAGAATGATGAAGCTACAGAGTACGCGCTTCGAGTCCGTGCGAGAGACTTCGGATTGACCGTGGCAAAGAACAGTGCAGTGCGTAGATAGCATGGCGTGACGTCATAGTGGACGACGATAGAGATAAATGGGACCAGAGGTTCATGCGAGATGCTGAGGAGCTGTCATTACTTCCCGTCGAGACTAGAGACCTGATATGCTTACAGAGGCGTTGGGATGCGACCAATTTCCGAGAAAATGTTGTGCTGAGGACACAGATGTCCATCGAGTGAGAAGAGATTATGCAAGAGAGACAGCCTCCGTACAGTTCGGCATAGGCAAGATCGGAAGAGACCTTGAGCAGGATTCCTTCCAGGACATTGCTGCAATGATGTTTGCACCCAGGATTAGATGTGTGATGTGCATTCAGAGAGCCAGAGGCCGATGCCAGTGACATACTGCTTTACGAGTGGTCGTGAGGATTGACCGAGAGATGACCAGAGAAGTGCCAGAACGGAATCGTCCCCGTTAGCACACCTGACAGGGCCGATGAGCCGATTGACTGCGAGGTAGGTAATCCGCAGAGAAGATAAGGACCCAGAGTCAGAGGACGCTAGACCGTGAGCAAGAGGCCAGTAGATATCTTGCGCTGCTAGCATTGGATACACCGACTCCTTCTCGACCTTGAAGAAGGCACTACCGACGACGGTACTTATGATTTGATTTTGATATACGATCTTGGTGCACACCAGATGCACTAAATCGAAATTCTTCGTTCATGTCAAATGCGCCTGATTTTGCTGTCAGGCACACACGTTGCCTACGACAGATGTTTCGTGCACACCAGTTGCACCTAGATGTTGTTTTGTTCACCTGTATGACACATACATGGATTTTGTTTCCGTGCACACCAGACGCACCGGATATTCTTGTATACATTTTTGTTCTACTAGAGCAGTACACTTCGATGATATTCGCTATGTATTGATGTTTTCGGAGCCCCGACAATTTGGATTTTGCTGAAATATTTTAGTGTTGGGGGTTTAAATTTAAATTCGGGGACCGAATTTATTTAAGGGGGGTAGATTGTAACATTTCGAAATAATAGAAATATTATTTTTAGGGAATATTTATAATTTAATATTATTTTATTGAATATTTTAATAATTCGGTATAATTAAATACAAATAAATGGGGAAAAATTTTGGAAAATTTTTGAAAATTCTAAAATAGGGTAAATTAGAGAATTATGCCATTTCTAAGTTTAATTAGTTAGTTATTTGCTAATTTAGTGCTAATCGCGATTAAAAATCGCTAATCGGTTTTTCTAGTTTTTTGTGCAAAACATGCACATATCATTCTTCTTACACTTGTGCATTTTCTACCATGGTTTCTCATTTGGGTTCACTATTTGAGTGAGAAGGAATTTAGAGAAAAGAAAAGAAATGGAAAAAGGGTTTATATTAAAGAATTTAGTAGTTGGTGAGAGAGAGAGAGATGTATGGGCTTCTTTGACCAAGACTTAGCCATTCCTCCATTGTCTTCATCATTTCTCTCTCCCTCTTCTTTGCTTGCTGCTGCTGCTCCTGCACCTCATTCTCCCTCCCCTCTTCAACTCCTCAAATCACCATGAAAACAACTCCAAAACCCCACTCTCATTTCATTAAAAGTGTGCACAAGCTCAAGATATACACATTGGACCAAGGAAGCAAGGATTTTGGCCACTAGGGGCAACTCAAGAAAATTCTTGAGTTGCCAAATGAGGTATTTTCTGGACTATTAGCTTAGTTTTAGCATTACTTATACCCCCATGTTTAGATTGAACCGATATTGTTGATTTTGTGGACTTAAAGAAAACCTAGTTAGGGTTTGAGGAAATTATGAGTGGTAATGTGAAATTGAGTTCAGTAGAGGCTACACTAACACCCTAGTGCATGAATTGAGACCCCAACCTGAGACTTAAGGCCCGGAATACGGATTTAGAAACCGATATCGGAAAGTTTATGGAATCTGTGAAGGTTATTTGAGATCTGCAATCAACCCGAGTCTCTGAAAATAGTATTGAATGGACAATGACATGTGCAGGCACCCTGGAAGCTAACCCAAGACCATAGCCCTAACTCCTAGACCCGCCCGCAAATTTATCCTGTTTGGCCGCAAATTGCGTCCTGGACCCCACCATTTTGCCTCGTTCTGGTTCTGTAGCTCCTACATGTGTAGACTAGGCCCCTGGAATATTTAGATTTGTCTAATTTGACCTATGGTGAAATCTGGAGCCTATTTCCTAAGTTGCTGTTTTGGATTCGTGTTTCCGTATTCCGTATTTTTTTAGTTCGGAATTGGGTATTGTGATTTACCTCGACTATTTGGCGTTTATACGACGATATCGAGGATTTGTTGATGGTTTTGAAGGCGTGCCCATAGGTTCTAACCTATAGGCCCCTTATTGTATCGTATTGGGTTTCGTGTGCCGTGTTAGCTTGGATTTGGTTTTAATACGCATGTACGATACTTTGATGTGTAGGTACCCCATGAAGACTTCGGGACGACATGTAAAGCGCGTGGAGACGTCGACAAATGAAGACGCAAGGTGGGTAGATTATATCTACTTGGGGAAGTCGGGTGGGTGGCGTATAGCACCCCCGCAGTCCGTAGTTGGTATACTATATATTATGTTTGATAGTTATAGTGTGTCATGGATATTGTGTTAGGTGTAGTATGGTTAGCTTAGGGTTAGCAATAAACTAGTATAGTTCCTAGTCACGAACCTTAAAATAGGTTTACACCACACGCGCACCCTTGCATATTCACTATACTTACACAGTGTTGATGAGGATATCGGATGACATTGGAGATGAGTCGATGATTTTGGGCATTGTGCCGTGAGATCGGTGATGTGATGTGATTTGTACTTTCGGTACGACATGTGATCTTAGCGGGCCGTTGGGCATGTGTTTTACCCCGCTTTCATACTTATATAGATGGTATTGATTTGTACTAGACTTAGATCTATACCCCAGATTATGTGATATGATAATAATAATACCTGATATTTGATGAGTGGAATGTGATACTGACCCGTACCCAGCTATTGGGATGCCGTACGACGATTTACCGTACGAGATTTCTATTGATGTTAGATCCGCTCTCATGACTCGAGGATGTTAAATGATATACCGTATCGTACATGATACTATTGAGGCGAGATCACCGACTATTGTATATATATATTTGTATATCGACTCAGATTTAGGTGGTTTCCATACCCCTCCCGATTGACTTGATACTTAGATCTGTAGTTTGCATAGTAGATGTTAAACTAGACCCGAGTCATTCTTATTTCAAATGGCAGAACTGCATGACATATACATATAGGTGTAGATTCTTTACTGTTGCGTTGATTATTCTATTTCCGCATATTCATGCTATTCACATTGCTTTGCATATGTTTATTGTTATATTACTATCATGTTGCTAGGACACTAACACCATTATCGATGATGCGTATGTTCCACGTACACTTGCTTGCCGGCTCACACACTTCATCATCGATAATTGCCATGTCACTACACAGTAGCATTATTGCATCAGGATATGACCTTGTATGTGCATACTATTATTTCCGTGTTGCATGATATACTGTTATACTTGCATTTCCTTTATATGTCACATACTCATACTTGTACACGTACATTGATACCTTCATACTTGCTTAGATTACGCATTGAGATATGTTGTTTCCATGTTTATTCTGGATTTAGGGAACCGTGGATATTTCAAAGAAAATAGTTAATTATTTAAAAACCCGGTTTCCCTTGATATGATATTTCGGTGCGTCCACCATATGTTTTCTCGGTGCGAGAGTGATATGTGTGAACCCGAATCGAGGAGTTGGATGAGGCCGATTACGGGTACATGGTGGACCCGGTATGGTACCCCGGGGCGAGAACGGTTTCGCTGTGTAGTAGACGGTGAGCCTGGCAGAGGGACTTCTACCTACCGGTGATTGGTTGGACCTGGCGGTTATCCATAGGATATTGACCAGAGTCGATAGATGGATATGGGCGTACTGCCGGGGCCGAGGGCCGATTCCGCAGACTTAGCCCGTGGGCTGATCCAGACTGACGGAGCCCGATAAATGAGGATTTACGTGTCGATGCTAGGCACGGGTTTCATGATGTTTTCCGTGATTTGATTATATCCTCACATTTACATGCATGATGCTTATTGTCATTGGGTGACGGGTGGGCGAGTTCCACGTTTATACATACATTGATAACATACAGACCTTGACTACATTGATCATACTTCATTTGTATATGTAACAGGATACGAGGGCGCTGTTATATATACTCTTACACCAATATTAGTGGAATGGGACGCTAATATATGTGTATTGATATCCATTTGATGCTTCATCATGTTTACTTCATACAGACATACCTTACATTTATGACATGTTATTATTTGAGGCACTGGCCCGAGTACTTGGCACTACCTACATGATTAGATGTTACACTGCCACATTTTCATGCTTCAGACTTACTCTCGAGGGTTATATTATATACTGATTGTATTGACTTTGGATTATGTCTTGCATTCGATTTCTGCTTGTAGATATTTTCTATTCACGAGTTGGAAACTCACCTCGTTGTGCCACAGTTCTTGCAGGGCTTGCCGTACAGGTTCCATAGCGGCACTTCTGGCACACTGTTTTCCTTTGCAGGTGATTTGCTTGGTAGGTGGGTTCTTTGTATCAGAACCGCCATTGTACTTGTATTATTCATTCTATCTAGAAATTCCATCAACCAAAAACTTGTTATTGTTTAAGACTTAGACACTAGTGATGTATTATTCCGACCTTAGAGTCGCGCTTAGTAGTGTTGCAGTTTTCATGCTTATCTGGGTTTCTTTTAAATTTTGATCCTCGCCAATCGGCGTTGTATAGTATATTGATTGTTGTTTATTTATCCTTAAAATGGTTTTAGATTTCTGGGCTTTTGGCTTACTTGGATCAGATGGAGTCCTATAGACTTCATATGGTTCAAGGGCCAGTCACGTGCTCTTTCGGGTCGTGACACAAGGAGGCCGCGGAGGTGACCAAGATCCGGATCGACACTCGGAGCTTGGATGGACGAGTGGGACAGCGGAATGAAGACCCGAAGGACCGATTTCGTGAGGTATAATTTCTACGGCATAGTAGTTAAAGCCTCTAGTAGTTTGCTAGTTTCTAGTTTAGAAAAGATCCGGCTTCAAGTCCATGTTGCCTTGCGCCAAATAATTGTTTTTCGCCATTTTCGCCTCCCCGTAAGAACCGGGGTGAGCACCGTGGACTTACATAAATGTGTTTCTTTGTTGTATCACCTATACGCATTAGTGGAGCCCTTAGGATCTTTGCTTGATTACCAGCATTATGATGGCAGGCACACTCGTGGGGGCTGGGTAATCTACAAGCACATCCTTATTTACACGTCCCTGGTCGTGGGATTATCGAGATAGGGCATCGATACTCCGAAGTAGACTAGCGTATGCGCTTCTCATCCCAGCACGGGAGACGGCCTGTCCCACAACCGTCAGTACGTCGTACTTAAGATAGTATGCGGGTGCTCGTTGGGTTACGAGTACACTGGACATGACTCGTCGAGAACTGTTGGTTGGTATTATACCTATCGTCAGTTATCAGTTCCCAGGTGACATGAGTACAGCTTAGTCCGCTGACTTGACACTGTCACTTCGCCTCGAGTGTGTTCCCACTGTACTTTGATTACTACCCTACCACGGCTCAAAGGAGTCGTGCAAACATGTAGTTTTTGGGTGCAGTCCCGAAGCACTTGGAGGCAGTGACGGTTAGACAGGATTCGTCTCTCCCGGTATTGGGGGTTGACATCGCGCTGTGTCTAGGAGAGCCATTACACGAGTAGTCCCTGGCCAGGTGACATGAGACATCCTTATTTACATGTTTACCGCCCCCATAGGCCCGCCATTCGATGTATCAGACGAACAGACCGGACTGTACGGAGACTGTCATATTCAGGCTCAGTAGGAGTTCAGATAGGTTCACCTCGTCAGTCTTCTTATCGGCATCTACCTGGGGACCGTTACGTACAGCTAGTGCCGCTTGCGGTCTGTGGTTAAACCTACTGCCAGCGTAGTGTCGAGTCTTTAGAGTCCCACACAAAGGGTTATTCGCCTTTAGGCAAAATGAGTACAGGTCGCATGGTTTTGCGATAGGGTTCGTTCACATCCACGCACTTGTGCACGTTTGCTGTCCGGACAGCTTATACTAGCGGGCTTTGGTTTAAACCGGATCCTAGTATATGATTTGGGATTGGTTTTATCTCATTGTATTCGTGTTCTTCGGAACACGGATACGGGTGTGTATGCACAGTTGACTGAGACAGAGGCAGAGGACTTTGATTAGGGTTGATGACCATTGTCATTTTGTTAACCCTAATGTTTTGTGTGAATTATGATTTAATAATTATTAGTTAATTATAATTGTGCATGGTTAGGGTTGTTGATCATTTGACTATACTTGACTTGTTGACCTAGGTGGACAAGTTGACCATCATCATTCCATATGAAAGATGCTTTTTGATCCTTGCAAAGGCATTTAATGTGAAATAATAATGGTCAATTCTTGATTAACCATGACAATTAACTTGACTAATTATCTATTTTCATAATTCACACATATATGTGAGAAGAATGGTTCATTTCTTCTCATTCTATCATTTAGATTCTCTCTCCTCTTCCTCTCTCTCTAGCTCTCCCCTCTCATGAGTTAAGAATCCCTTGAGCTTGAGATAAATCTTTCTAAGATACGCTCTACTCTTTCTATGGTTCTAGGATTAGCACTCCAAGCATCTTAGTTACTTCTAGTTTGAAGTTGAAGCCAAAGGTTGAGGCTCTCGGGTGGATCTTTCTTCGACAAGAGAAGGCGACAAGGCGATCACTTTCTTTCACTCCAAGGAGAAAGGAGAGAAGGACTTGAAGCCCTAGGTATAACCTCTTTTCCGAGTAGTTAACTCCTTTTAGCTTTGTAGTTAGTTAATGTTTAGCAAAGATCCTCCTTTTGCTAGTCCATGTTGCCTAGTGTGTTAAAAATCCGATTTTTAAACCGTTTCCGCCTCCCTGCAAGCACCGGGGTGGGCAACGTGGACTTACAGTGGTATCAGAGCCTAAATAAACATAAACTAGCTAGTTAGTAAAGTATATAGAACTTCGATCGGTAAAAATCATAAAACAGTTTTCAAAAACCCCAAGTTTCTGCCGATTTTTAAACCTGCTTTAAAAATAATAAATCACACCTTAAAAATCGGCTCAGGGTTTTTACAGTACACCCAAGAAAAATGAACCAGCGATCCGACCAACTCACCGCTGTTCCGCGGCCGAGTTGACTCGGCTGCGGCTCGTTTCTCTTGCAGTGTTATTATTTTATTGTTTTGGGATTTTTACGACGGGTTTTTTCTGCCCAGATTTTCCAGAGAGCAAATTTGTTTTCCGGGTAGTTACAAATCCGTATTTTGATCGATCTTCCCTATACTTTGACTAATGGGTTATATCTGTGATGTATTATATGTATTGAACGTCTGTTAATCGCTATACGTCGATTAGTGGGGGTTATACATATCTGTGATCTGTAATGTTGATGGTTTGTGTATATGAACTCGTTGGATTGTCGCGGATGAATAGCCGGGTAGATGTGAGATGAGAGTTTCTTTTTCTTTCATTCATGTAACATGTAATTTGATGTAATATTATTTGTATGGCCGCATAACCGGGTCGGGGTTGTAGCCGTCATTGTATAATTTCTTTTTACTGTTTTTGCTCCTAGGATAGACCTATGGTGGGGTGCACAAACTACCGGGTATCTCAAAGTGCTAAGTGGCTTACTCACGTCGTTGAGGGAGGTTGCTTCACTTCGGGTACTTGGCGGGTAGTTTGCCGCACCCGTAGGGGCCTAGGGTGGGGTATTGGCTATTCATCGCGACCGTGTAATCCTCTTTTCGTTGCAGGCTCGAACGAATCGCGGATTCTTAGTATATCCAAAGTGTTCATCTGTGATCTGGATTGACTATCATTTCTATATAACTATATATGATATCTATTTAGGTGTTGCTTATGTTTTGCATCCGCGCTAGTCCAGCCCTCGCTCTGTCGTTAGTTAAGTAACCTAACGGGTAATGACGGGGCCCCGTGGCGAATGCGGATGGCATAAGCGTACACCATATTTTGGTTGTTTTCTGCAATGGTAGGATTAAATGATGGGACGCATTAAAATTAATGCAAGAAAATAAACCAAGTAAAAATCGTTGGAACACTTTCAAAACCACTCGGTTCTTTTCAAAACCAACTTTTAAATGCGGAGCTTGAACCACTCCTTTTAAAAGCTATCTCGTTCCATCGATTATATCAAGTTCACTACGTTCACGGTTTCGCCAAAACCATTCGTAGCCCTCCGTCATTTCACATGAATGGTCAATAAGTATTCAAGCTATATATGTTGGCCAAAGCCAAGGCATAGTGATTGGTAGCTATTGGGTATTCATGTGCAGCATAGATAGATGCGTTGGTTTGGGATAGTCGTACTACCATTTTAGCCAAAGTCAAGGGTAGGTACGGGTGGGTCCAAATTAACCTGGAGAATGACGGGTAGAACTTGACATGTGACTTATGATATTTTGGCCAAAGTCAAGGTCATAAGAGCATGGGGCAAAAATCCACATCGGGAGTTTCATAAGTACTGAAACCTGCTAGCGCTGCATACCATTTGGAGTGTGATAATTCTGGTAGGATTCCTTCAGTTTTGTCACGCGATGATATTTGGATCCCGATTCTACTGTGAGTATATGCTACTCCTCGGGAAATTTCTCACTTAACGATCAATGCTATAAACCTAGTAGGTGTCTAGAAAGGTGTTAGCGGGGCTATGCCCCCAGGGAAAAGAGGTTACTTAATTAAAGAACTTCACGAAAGCGTTGGAAAACCTTCCTCGAAGTACAAACACTGGCCTGGCTGAACGGTTAAGCAATTATTGTACGGTGAGATTGATCCCGACTAATTCTTCCTTTAAGGTTTGAGGAGGGATTCGAGAGACAGTGGGAGCCATCCTGTTTAGACAAACTAAAAACCACTCTAAACTTTCAAGAGCATCATGCTAAAGTGTTTCTTTTCTCTCTCCTAATTGCAGCGACCAATCAACATGACCGGACTTAAGTTATTACTAGATAAAAACATACTGACATGGCCAAACTACAAAGATTGGTTCAGGAATGTGAAAATGGAAATCATTATGACAAGTTGGGGTATCTTCTTACCACTAAAGCTCCCCCTGTCCCAGGTCCCACCTCCAGTGTCGCGGATATAGAAATCCGTAAGACATGGGAGATCGATTGCGCGAAGGCCAAGTGCCTCGTGCTTGCCTCTATGGACAACGAACATCAGAGGAGGCACGAGAATATGGACCTAGAGTCCATATTTCTTCATACAAAAGAACTGTATGGAGAGCAATCTCATATCGCCAGATACGAAGTGTCGAAGAAGCTATTTTCGGTAAGATTGGCTGTCGGATCATCGGTAGCGGAACACGTGCTTAAGATGATTGGCTACATAGAGGAGCTCGTGGACCTTGGAACCACGTTGGAGAATGAACTCTACACTGACTTGATTCTCCAGTCCCTTCCTTCCACTTACGCCCAGTTTGTCCTAAACTTCAACATGCAAGGAAAGAAGGTTGAACTTTCCAAACTTCTGAACATGTTGAGGAGTGCTGAGGGCACCTTACAGAAAGGTAGGGAGACATCCACTTTGTTTGTAGGAAGATCTTCCTCTTCTAAGTCCAGGGCGAGAGCCAAGGGAAAGAAAAAGAAAGCCCCCGCCAAACCAAGGGGCGGTGTCAGTAAAGTGGATACGAAGGGAAAGGGAAAGGCAACAAAGGTAGCGGGAATGGTTGTGGGAAAGGAAGAATGCTTTTACTGTCACAAGAGTGGACACTGGAAACAGGATTGCAAGGCTTGGAAGGCCAGAACCCAGGATCTGAAGCAAGTTGCGACTTCAGCTTCAGGTGTGTATGTTCTTGAAAACTGTCTATCAATAAACTCTACTTCCTGGGTATTGGATACCGGATCAGGATCTCATATCTGTAATTCTTTGCAGGCATTGAGAAAGCGTAGGGTTTTGAAGGCAGGTGATATGACCCTCAGAGTTGCAAACGGAGCTAGCATGGATGCTGAGGCCGTGGGGGACTATCACCTGGGATTGTCGGATTGACACTTTTTGGTTTTGCGTAGTTGTTATTTTGTACCAAATGCAACTTGTAATATAATTTCTGTATCTTTATTATCTAAAGAAGGTTATGATTTTGCATTTGTAAGTAATGTTGTGAGCATTCACCTTAATCAAGTTTTGATTGGGTCAGGTACATTAAACAATGGAATATACGTATTAAACCAACCACAGATTTTCAATGTCCAGTATACACACAAAAGAAAGTCTCCAGAAATCAATCAGGCTTTCTTATGGCATTGTAGACTCGGTCACATAAATGAGAGAAGGTTGACGAAGTTACATTTAGAAGGATATTTGGATCCGTTCGAATATCAATCATATGCAACTTGTCAATCCTGTCTCAAAGGAAAGATGACAAAAACTCCGTTCACTGGACACGGAGTAAGAGCGAGCGAGCTCTTGGGACTCGTACACAGCGACGTGTGCGGTCCAATTTCTACGCATGCACGAAATAGTTATTCTTACTTCATTAATTTTACGGATGACTTTTCAAGGTACGGATATGTCTTCTTAATGAAGCATAAATCTGAAGCCTTTGAAAAATTCCAGGAATATAAGAATGAAGTAGAAAAACAAACAGGCAAAAGTATCAAGGCACTGAGATCTGATCGAAGTGGTGAATACTTGAGTGCCGAGTTCCTGGATTACTTAAAAGAGAATGGAATTCTCTCTTAGCTAACTCCTCCATACACTCCGCAACATAACGGTGTATCGGAGAGACGGAACCGAACCCTATTGGATATGGTACGGTCCATGATGAGTAACGCTGAGTTACAGCGATCATTCTGGGGATATGCGCTAGAATCAGCTGCATACCTTTTGAACCGAGTTCCAACTAAGACTGTGCCTACTACACCATATCAGATGTGGTGTAGGAAGAGACCCTATCTTAATCACATTAAGACATGGGGTTGTCCAGCTTTTTTCAAAAAGCAGCATGCGGACAAGCTCGAGGCACGCTCAGTACAGTGTAAGTTTGTGGGATATCCAAAGAACTCCAAGGGATATTTCTTCTATTAAGAAGAGGAACAAAAGGTTTTGTTTCTCGTCATGCCCACTTTCTAGAACACCAGTTCTTGGAAAAGGAAATTAGTGGGAGCGCAATAGAACTGGAAGAAATTCCAGAACCACGAGCTATTACTGAAAGCTTAGTAAAACCAGAGGGTTCGAAAGATCAGGACATTCCTACGCCACTCCGCAGGAGTAGTAGGTAGTCTCATCCGCCCGAGAGATACTACGGTTTTCTCATAGACGGGTATAGAGAGGATTGCATCATTGATTGTGATGAGCCTACTAGCTTCCAGCAAGCCATTCAGAGCGTTGACTCGGTAAAATGGCTGGATGCAATGCGGACTGAAATGGAGTCCATGTACACCAACAAAGTATGGACGTTGGATATTGCTCCAGATGGGGTAAAACCCGTAGGATGTAAGTGGATCTTCAAAAGAAGATTGGTGTAGATGGACAGGTTGAGACCTATAAAGCTAGACTTGTTGCGAAGGGTTTTCGTCAAAGACCTGGTTTGGACTATGACGAAACCTTTTCTCTAGTGGCTATGCTGAAATCCATTCGGATCCTTCTTGCCATTGCTGCCTTCCACGATTATGAGATTTGGCAGATGGACGTAAAGACCGCTTTTCTAAATGGAAATTTAGAGGAGTGTGTCTATATGGACCGGCCAGAGGGTTTCATTCAGAGTGGGAGCAGCGGAAAAGTGTTCAAGTTGCTTAAGTCCATCTATGGACTAAAGCAGGCATCGCGGAGTTGGAACATCTGTTTTGATGAGACGGTCAAAGAATTTGGCTTAATCAAAAATCTATATGAACCATGCATCTATAGTAGATTTGTAGCAAGAACTGTCGTATTTCTCGTTTTGTACGTGGATGACATTCTGTTGATAGGAAATGACATTCCTATGCTACAATCTGTCAAGGGGTTCTTGTCACACAGGTTCTCCATGAAAGACCTGGGTGATGCCTCCTACATTCTGGGGATCCGGATCTATCGTGATAGATCCAAGAGGATATTAGGACTTTCGCAGTCCAGGTACATCGACACCATACTGAAAAGATTTAGTATGGAAGATTCCAAACGCGGTAATCTACCGGCTTGTCACGGGATCACCCTCTCCAAAGAGATGTCTCCCAAGACAGATTTGGAAAGGGATCGCATGTCTATTATACCCTACGCTTCTGCGGTAGGCTCTATAATGTATGCGATGTTGTGTACCAGACCAGATGTTGCTTACGCACTGAGTGTGGTAAGCCGGTATCAGTCAAACCCTGGGGAGAAACACTGGATAGCGGTAAAGAACATTCTCAAGTACCTGAGAAGGACTAAGGAGATGTTCTTGGTGTATGGCGGAAAAGACCTCCAGATCGAGGCCTTTGCTGACTCCAGCTTCCAGAGTGACAAAGATGATTCCAAGTCCATGTCGGGCTTTGTCTTTACCCTCAATGGAGGGGCGGTGTGTTGGAAGAGTTCCAAACAGGAAACCGTTGCTGACTCGACTATGGAAGCGGAATATATCGCTGCATCTGATGCCGCAAAAGAAGCCGTCTGGATGAGAAAGTTCTTGGAAGAACTTCAGGTGGTTCCATTCATTGTTGATCTAATACCTCTGTATTGCGACAACAACGGGGCTATAGCTTTAGCGAAGGAACCCAGGTCCCATCAGAAATCCAGACACATCTTGAGGCGGTATCACCTGATCAGGGAGATCGTGGATCGCCAGGAGATCGAGGTTCAGAGGATTGCTTCAGAAGATAACACTGCAGATCCATTCATGAAGGCCTTACCCCAGACTTAGATCGAGTGGCTGATCGAGATGATAGGTCTTCGATACGCCAGTACGTGGCCTTAGTGCAAGTGGGAGATTGTTAGTGTATATGCCCTAGAGGCCATTACTGTATCATACTAGTATGTATATTACTTGATGGAAGCTTGGGATATTCACAGTTGTATAGACAATCTTGCTTGAAATGGTAGTATGCTACTTGGTTTGTCTCTGCTTTAATATGTACTGTGTTTCTTTGTTGTATCACCTATACGCATTAGTGGAGCCTTTAGGATCTTTGCTTGATTACCAGCGTTGTGATGGCAGTCACACTCGTGGGGGCTGGGTAATCTACAAGCACATCCTTATTTACACGTCCCTGGTCATGGGATTATCGAGACAGGGCATCGATACTCTGGAGTAGACTAGCGTATGCGCTTCTCATCCCAGCACGGGAGACGGCCTGTCCTACAGTCGTCAGTATGTCGTACTTGAGATAGAATGCGGGTGCTCGTTGGGTTACGAGTACACTGGACAGGACTCTTCGGGAACTGTTGGTTGGTATTATACCTATCGTCAGTTATCAGTTCCCAGGTGACATGAGTACAGCTTAGTCCGCTGACTTGACACTGTCACTTTGCCTCGAGTGTGTTCCCACTGTACTTTGATTACTACCCTACCACGGCTCAAAGGAGTCGTGCAAACAGGTAGTTTTTGGGTGCAGTCCCGAAGCACTTGGAGGCAGTGACGGTTAGACAGGATTCGTCTCTCCCGATATTGGGGGTTGACATCGCGCCGTGTCCAGGAGAGCGATTACACAAGTAGTCCCTGGCCAGGGCAAGCGAGATATACTGGTAGGTTTCCAGTGTTATCTCAGGGTGTTCTGGGCTACACTCCGACGCGACTTGTACCGCTATTAAGGGACTGACATTTATCGCCCCCTAGGCCTGCCATGCGATGTATCAGACGAACAGACCGGACTGTACGGAGACTGTCACATTCAGGCTCAGTAGGAGTTCAGATGGGTTCACCTCGTCAGTCTTCTTATCGGCATCTACCTGGGGATCGTTACGTACAGCTAGTGCCGCTTGCGGTCTGTGGTTAAACCCACTGCCGGCGTAGTATCGAGTCTTTAGAGTCCCACACAGAGGATTATTCTCCTTTAGGCAAAATGAGTAGAGGTCGCATGGTTTTGCGACAGGGTTCGTTCACATCCGCGCACTTGTGCACGTTTGCTGTCCGGACAGCTTATACTAGCGGGCTTTGGTTTAAGCCGGATCCTAGTATATGATTTGGGATTGGTTTTATCTCATTGTATTCGTGTTCCTCGGAACACGGATATGGGTGTGTATGCACAGTTGACTGAGACAGAGGCAGAGGACTTTGATTAGGGTTGATGACCATTGTCATTTTCTTAACCCTAATGTTTTGTGTGAATTATGATTTATTAATTATTAGTTAATTATAATTGTGCATGGTTAGGGTTGTTGACCATTTGACTATACTTGACTTGTTGACCTAGGTTGACAAGTTGACCATCATCATTCCATATGAAAGATGCTCTTTGATCCTTGCAAAGACATTTAATGTGAAATGATAATGGTCAATTCTTGATTAACCATAACAATTAACTTGACTAATTATCTATTTTCATAATTCACACATATATGTGAGAAGAATGGTTCATTTCTTCTCATTCTATCATTTAGATTCTCTCTCCTCCTCTTCCTCTCTCTCTAGCTCTCCCCTCTCATGAGTTGAGAATCCCTTGAGCTTGAGATAAATCCTTCTAAGATACTCTCTATTCTTTCTAAGCTTCTAGGATTAGCACACCAAGGATCTTAGTTACTTCTAGTTTGAAGTTGAAGCCAAAGGTTGAGGCTCGCGGGTGGATCTTTCTTCGACAAGAGAAGGCGACAAGGAGATCACTTTCTTTCACTCCAAGGAGCAAGGAGAGAAGGACTTGAAGCCCTAGGTATAACCTCTTTTCCGAGTAGTTAACTCCTTTTAGCTTTGTAGTTAGTTTATGTTTAGCCAAGATCCTCCTTTTGCTAGTCCATGTTGCCTAGTGTGTTAAAAATCCGATTTTTATACCGTTTCCGCCTCCCCGCAAGCACTGGGGTGGGCAACGTGGACTTACCGGGAGGATTATCACAACAATCAAATCCGCTGCAGGAAGATGCACATTAAGCTCTGGTGGTCCATGAAAAATCTGACACGACTCTCAAACCGGTATTGTCTCCAAATCACCAACGCAAAACCATCACGGCCATCTCCAGATCATGAGTGGAATATCCTGCTAGTACTTCCTCCAACTGTCGGGAAGCAAAAGCGATAACTCTATAGTGCTACCTCAGCAAACAATCGAGCCCACTCAAGAAACATTACAGTTAAACCAAAAAGTCGCCCGAACCAAAAGCAAAGAAAGAACTGATGCAATTGTTAACCGAATCTTCGACTGCCGAAAACTCCGCACACATGCCTCAGTCCAAAGAAAGAAACCTCCACTCCGGTCAATTCAGTCGACGGTGCAGCACTACACTAACAATCCTGCACGAAACGGAGGTAGAAACCTGCTAAGCCCAAAATCTGCGGACCTCCTTCCTGCACACAAGTTTGGGCCTAAGCTGTATAGCCACGATCTCCCTCGAAACCATACAAAACCGTCTCCCGTGACTAAAAGACCGAGGAGTCAACACAAACAAGCCTGAAGGAACACTCCGAGAATCTAACAAACAGCTGGCACTCTCCCAGCATCTGCATAACAAATCCTCAAGTGCTACTCCTGTCCCTCAAGACACATTAAAATAGACCAGAATGTCGTGAATAACACAACAATAACTGGTCGAGGAACGGCCTGAAGAGATCCGGTTCATCACATATACTAATGCTGCTAGGGCATTGGTGAGTCCAATGACACACCAAAACACATAAAGCCCGTAGCACGCATAAGGAAGCCTTCGGAATGTCCTCACTCCGAACCCGCAACAATGATGACCTGATCCCAAACAACTTAGAAAATGTCTCGGAATGTGGAGCTGATTGAAGAAATCGTCAAGGCGAGGTAAAGGATACCTATCCGCACCGTAAGCCGGTTCAATTGACGATCTATCAATCCACAATCGCAATCTGTCACCTTTCTCCTTGACGAACAGAAATAGGAGCTTCCAAAAGCGAAACGCTCAGACGCACAAAACTCTTCAACAAACAACTCTGCAGCTGATCCTTAAACTTCCCAAGCTTCGCCAGCTCCTTTGGAACATCGTCGGAAAACTCTTGCACGAAAGAAAATCGGTCCAACAACCCTCTGTGGCTACGGTATCACGAATGAACGCCAAGAATCCACGACATCTCCTCAAAAGCCGAATAGCGAAAAAGGCTGAATTCAAGCTGTGAGAGACGACACAACTGTCCATCTGCACAACAAGAATTGACTCGCCGGGAAAAACAAAACCTAGCTGTTTTCTCACGGTAGTCCACAGACGCCTAGCACGTAACTAACCAGTCCATGCCCAGGAGAACGTCAAATCCAACATCTCTAGAAGGATCAAAGTGACGGACAAATCTCCTAACCAATTGGCATACGACTGAATTACGTGTCGCGCAACAAAAGAATCGCTGACAGAAGTTAACACAACAAACGACTGATCTAGCTAACACGATCCTCATCCCAACCACGACACAAAGTGTGAAAAACAAACCAATACATCAAAAGAACATACGAATTAAGGATACCTGAAAACTCTGCATTGGACGCCCACGTGTCCCGAAGAGTAGAAGCAAACTCCTGTGTTTGCCCTCTACCCGCAACTGACTAAAATCTTCCTCTTCTAGACTGTCCCCTCTGAGCAAACCTTCCACGTCTATGACCTCTCTGAATACGATCCTGACGCAGTGCTAACGAACAATCCCTGACGAAGTGCTGAAGGTTTCTGCATCGAAAACATCCATACGATGGCTGCTGACCCTCCTGGGATAAGAGCTGAACGACTGTCCTCGTCCAAAGCCTCTGCTAGTCCCACGGCAGCCACGAAATCTGTCTCGACGACTAAGCCTCTGTCTCTGGGCTGGTACACTGGTACGAGTCCTCCACTGTCGTGGAACTCTCAGAGTCTCTGGAATATGTGCCTCGTCAACTGGGGCTGCATCCACTGGTGCTAAGTAGGTGGCGGACTGCTGCATGCTGATCCTAAGGAACAACTGTGTAACAGGGGTGACAACCTCCTGTCGCTGCGCTCGAACGACATCAACTAATGATCTCATCGTCTGGCGAAAGTTCTGCATCTCTGCCACAAGCCTAGCGAGCTGCTCTGTCAAAGGCTGATCCGTCTGCACCTGTGCAACTAGTGTGCCATCCTGGTCAGTGCTCGTCTCACCCGAGCCAACTCTGACCTCGGCCCTCGCTGCATCATTCTGAGCCCCCATAGTCATTGGCGGCAAGGCTATAAATAGGGATGAGATTTGATAAGGACACGGAAATCGAATCATAAGGATATGAATCATCAAGGAAGGAATTTCAAGCAATTTGTACTTAGGTCACTTTAGGCGAAGTACCGCATTGAGCATGCTGCAGACATACACACACTATATTACTCTGCTTAAGCTACCTACTCCATCATACCAAGGTCATCCTACTCTCCGAAAGGGAAAACCTAGCGCTCTGATACCAACTTTGTCACGACCCGAAATTGGCACGTGACGGCCCTAATACTACACAACGCCTAAAGACGTAACGCAGTAAAAGAAAGCCAAAACCCAGAAATCTAAACCAAATAAAGACAAGAAAAGATTATAGCAGTTTTGAAACATTTGAAATCACAACCCAAATTCTTTAAAAGTTCAACTTGCTTTCTTAAAAATTTTGGCAGCACCCCATTGTTAGTTATATGTATGCCCTAGAGGCCATTACTGTACATAGGATGTATATTGTAGTGGATGCTGGGACATATATAGGGAGGACTTTCTTGCTCGACATGATAGTATGCTATCTGGTTGAACTTTACCTTAACGTGTATACTGTTTGTCTCTCTGTTACATGTTGATAAAGCCCTTAGGATGTGTGCTTGACTACCTGGACTATGATGCGGATCATACTAGTGGGGACATGGTAGTCCATAAGTACATCCTTCAAAGTCCCTAGTCGAGGTGTATCGAGACGGGGCATCGATATACCAGAGTAGACTAGCGTATACCTTCTCGACCCATACAGATGGGCGATGGATGATCCCATATCCATTGGTGTTTGACATCAGAGATGATATACGGGTGCTCAGTAGAGACTGGGTACACTGGATGGACTCGCCGAGAACTCCCAGATGGTATTATACCTCACGTCAGATGGCAGTTCTCTGGTGACACTGGTACAGAGTAGTCTGTTGACCCGAGATCGTCATAGAGTCTTGTGTGGTTCCCACTGTGGTTTGATTTCCATCTTACCACGTCCAAGAGGGCGTGCAAAACGGTGGTTTTTGGGTACAGTCCCGAGTCACATGGAGGCAATGAGCGATAGGAGGGGATTCGTCTCTCCCGGTATAGGGGGTTGATGTTGCGCTGTGTTCGATTGGCTATAACAGGAAATCCCTGGCCAGGGTTGCTGAGATTTACTGGTAAGTGTTACCAGTAGTTTCTCGAATAGTTATAGACCTCATATCGACACGACTTATCGAGCTATTAGGGTCTGACGTTTACCACCCCTAGGCGAGATATGCGATATATCAGACGATCAGACCGGACTGTACGGTAGTGTTACTGGTTGGATTCACTGGAGTGTGAGCGGGCTTGCTCGTCGATCTTCAGATCGCTCAATACCCGGGTGGCCGTTACGTTTAGCAGACCGCTTGCGGCTTGTGGATGCTTGATATGATCATCATCTGCTGCCGGCGTATTGACGAGTCTTTAGAGTCCTACACAGAGGTTTCCTGGCTCAAGCGAAATGAAATAGGAGCGCATATAAGATATGTGCGGGACCGAGAATAATGCGTGTATGTGATACCGTATTCCATTCTCGCGATGAATGTGTCGAATGGTTGTATGCGATATAACCTAGTTATCGATTCAAGCGTTGATTCGATAAGCCGATACATTGGATACTAGTCGGTTATATGCGATATGACCGGATCGTTAAATCAAGAGTTGATTTAATGATTTAATGCATAATTATATATTTGATATATTACTTTGCATTAACTAGTATCGGTTCACTTTAAATGGATTTTCTCACTCGGTTTGTACACATTGTATATGTGATATACTTTTGTGCACTTGATTGTATCATGTTTGATGATACATGTTTAACTATAGTTAAGTGTAATGGATTAAGCCATGGTTAAACTAATGATTAGGGTTTTCTTTTCTTATTTATTTATTTATTTATTTATTTTGAATAGATAAGAAAAGAATGGTTGCTAATTTTGGAGTTTAGTTGAAGCTTCATGAAGCTTTGACTTTGTAACCATTCTTGTCTTCATCTTTAACCCTAACCATTAATCTAACCTTAGTTAATTCTCTACACTTGACCATGGTTCTAATATGATAAGTATTCATTTTTCTTTTGTTTTTTAATTAACTTATCATAACAATTTCCTTCTTCTTCTTCATTTCTTCAAGTGAAGAAAGCTTGCCTCCATCAATGGCAAGTGATGAAAAAGAGTGAGAAATCCAAATCTAAAGTCTACCCACTTCCTATTTCTTCATCCTCTACCTCTTGCCAAGTAGTAGAGTGTGTTTACTTCACAAGTTTCATGACTTGGTGAAGTTGTGAGCTTGATCTAGCGATGCCTCGACGTAGATCATCTTCGGCATGGACATCGACGACCTAGCCTGTCCATTCTCCGATGAAGCCGATGCTAGAGCCCGGATTTGATTTGGACAGCGGAGACGACCTCGTTGCGGAGCCGTGGAGGTGGAGGACCGGATCTACAAAGATTGTATTTCCGTATTCCCTTAGTTAATTGTTAACTAGTTTAGCTTTTTCGCCTAGAATTCTAGCAAACGATCCGTAGTCGGGTCTCTCGGCACCTAGATTTTTTGAAATTGGCATGATCGATGCCTTGTGAGACCTCATTAGGGTGCCTAGGAATCCTGCAGTGGTATCAGAGCCTAGCTAGAGCCTTAGGCGAAGCGTAGACGGAATTTGAAGTCCGAACGACCCAAAACCGAAACCCAAAATATGCTCTCTGTACTTTTTTGAAAACAGTGGATTTTTCCAAATTAAAAATTGCTAAAAAATTCAGCAGGGAAAAATAAGAATTACGGCGCAAAAAGTTTCTGGTGAACAGTATTTTTCGCGGCGGATCAGCGGCAGAAGCATGGTTTCTGCGGCTGATCAGCGGCCCCATGGTGACGTCAGCCCACTTTGTTTGCACAGTAACTCCTGATAAATTCTGCTGAGTTTTCTGGGAATTTTTAATATTTATTCAAGAGTTGAATTTCCTGGGATTATTTTGGGGATTCGGTGTTTCGATCGGAGTATCAAATTTTGTCTGTGTGGCTTTCCGGATAAATTTTAGAATATGTTAAAAAGTTCGACCGGATATAAATACCCAATTTTTCCCCTGTCGGGAAATTTCTAAGTGTTGGATTTTTCCGTAGTTTAACGACGTTCTAAGTAGTGCAAGTAACGCGATGGTCCCTCTAGAAGACAACAAACCTTAACTCGATTATGTGACCGTCTTGAACTGCCCTTTGAACCTTCGGGTTTGGGGCAGTACGGCGTGCCACATGTGAGGCGTTGGCTTGACCCTTCTACGGCTGGACCGTCGGTACTGAGGCACGAACTGAATGTTGTTAGACTTATTTCATGTGTTGATCAGTTTCGGGAAAACTTGGGTGTTCGATTGTTCGATCGGAAAGTTTAACATTTTCTATTTATCCGGAATGGGATACAATAATTGGAATTCACAATAAGTTATGAGATAACTGAATGAATGTTATAAACGTAGCAATTTAGTCTCACTTGATCAGTTGCCACGGAATTTTGATGTGATCAAAACTCCGTCGCAATCACGTAGCGTACGCGGATACTCGCCGGGTAAACTTAATAGACAGCCTCACGCCATTGCCCCGACCAAGTGACTGTAGGAGAACCCCGTCGCCGAAAGCATCCGTTCGGATGCTCGCGGTAGCGGTGTTCCGCCTTGGTACACTTCGTCGACGGTATCGGGGGTGCAGCCGTCTACTGAAGTTTGCGATGAGTATTCGATCAGGATGTCGGGAATCTTGTTGAATTGCCCGACTTGATATTGAAAAGTGTTTTCGATTTTGAGACTAAAATGCGGGGTTTATAATTGTTAGGCATGCGATGTCTAAGGAATTCATTTGATCAGGCATGTGATGTCTGAGGTGGTTGCAGATTCCAACTGTTGTAGTTTTACACTTTCTTTTCTGTGACCGTAAGTGTAATATGTGATATCGCCGGTTTCGTTGCTATATGTCAACGACAATTGGGATGGACATATTTACTTACGTTGATGACATGTGATGTTATGTGTTGCTGGATATGTTATATTGGATCGTCATGTTTGAATAGCCGGGGGTTTTTATGTGAGATGAGTGTTTTTCATTTTCATTCATGTAAAAACTTGTATGTAATATTCTTTTATTGGGGCGCTTCCAGGTTGCGGAAGATGTCACCCTTTGTATATTATTTACTTTTCCGCACTAGGATAGACCCAAGGAGGGGAGCACAAGTAACCGGGTTCTGGAGTCCAGTGGGAGACCAACTCGAGGAGTCGAGTCCGGGTCTCCTAACTCCAGAATTGGTAGGGTTGCTTGCCGCTCTCGTAGGGGTCTAGGGGTGTGGGTTTGGCTATTCATCACGACCGTGGAATCCGTGTTTTATACTGGCTCGTATTGAAAACACGGACGTCCTGGTATATCCAATATTTCATATGATTCTTCTGCTGCGATATCTGTGATGTGATCATGTGATGTTCTGTGATAGATACAGTATATAGTATATATGATATATTATATAGGCGTTACTTATGTTTTACACCCGCGCTAGCCCTGCCCCGCTCTGCCGTTAGTTACCTAACCTAACGGTGCACGAGGGGACATCGAGGCGAATGCGGATGGCATAAGTTTACGTCGTATTTATCTGTGATATTTAGGTACTTAAATGATGGGACTTCATTAATATGATTAATGAAATATAAGAAACCTAAGATGTTGTAGAATCGAATTTCAAAATAAAACAGGTAGCTACAGTTCTTGCTTTGCACAGCGGTATATGTGATATATCCTGCACCTTATTCGATGAGGAAAGGACCGAGATCCCTTCACCGGGAGTGACTCCTTTAGCAATAACTGGCAGATGCTACACACTCGGTTTGTCTTTTGATTGCTTTTAAGTGTTTTTGCTTTGCACAGTGATATATATGATATATCCCGCACCTCATTCGACGAGGAAAGGACCGACGATCCCTTCACCGGGAGTGACTCCTTTAGCAAAACTAGAAAAGCCTCAAAAACACTCCATTTCAAAATTCATTTGATTCTACAACGATATCAAGTTCATTACGCAATAGGTTTTAAGAAAAACCTGTCGTAGCCCTCCGTCATTTCAGATAAGTATTAGTTAGTATTCGTGCTGCGGTTGTTTGGCATGCGTCAAGGCGTAGTGTACGGTAGCTAACTAGTGCTTATCTGCCAGCATATGATGCGATTGGATTAGGGTATTCGTACGGCGTTGTTTGGCATGCGTCAAGGGTCGTGCGGGTGGGTTTAATTCAATCAAGAAATATATGGGTTGAACTTGACTAGCAGACTATGGGTTGTTTGGCATGCGTCAAGGTCATAGCGAGCTAGGGGCAAAATATTATCGGGAATTTCAAGTGTTGAAATTTGCAATGAGATTGCATACCTTCTATGAGATAGTTGGATCCCGATACCCGCTGCGAGTAAGAGTTACTCCTGGGAGAGTTTTATACATTACAATTAGCCGATCAAGTAGGTGTCTAGAAAGGTGTCAACGGGGTTACGCCTCTGGGAAAACGAGGTTTACTGTAATTAGGTTCGTGCGAAAGCACGGGGGACCTCCCTCAAAGTACCGACACTGGCCTGGCTGAAAGATTGGCGAACTTGTAGTGTGTAATTAATCATGGCTAGTCTTTCCTTTTAGGGTTTGAAGGAAGATTTAATAAAAAACAGTGGGAGCCATCCTGATTAGATAAAATAATAACCAATCTATTATTGACAGAGCGCACGCTGAGTGTTTTCTTCTCTCTCTCTCCAGGTAGCGACCATATCACGCCTTAATCAAGATAATAATACGAAATATTGACCGAACCCACTTGTTATACTGAACTGGGGAATGTTGGTCCCGCTCCAACTTATAATTGTTATAAGACAGAGCAGGAAATTGGGGAATACCAGAATTCCCATGCCGCCCAAACGAAGAGAGTGCATGCTGATGCATCATCTTCGGGTGTGTTCATTATACAGAACTGTTTCTCAGTATCCTTTACGTCCTGGGTATGTGATACCAGATCAGGATCCCAGATATGTAATCTGTTACATAGGGCTACAGAAAGGTAGAGAACTGAGAACGGGTGATAAGTTTCATGAGGCAGAAAACGGGGCAAGAGTTGCAGCCAAGTCTGTTGGTCACTGTCACCCTGTATTACAATACATTGATTCTGAACGAATGTTATTAGATACCGAACCTGATATACAAAATCATATCTGTCTCTTTATTAGTAAAGAAACGATAAAATTTTGTATTGTTGGATAATGTTTTGAACATTTCCTATATCAAAAGTTGATCGGTTCAGGCACGTTATCTAAAAGCATTGACGTTCTAAATCAAACTACAGTTCTTTAGTATACAGAACACACATAAGAGGAAGAGTTCAGAACTGAACGAATTCTTCTTGAGGCATTGTAGACTAGGTCAGATCAATGTGACCCGACTAGCTGAAGTAACATGTAGATGCATATTTAAATCAGTTTGAATTTACATCTTGTGAAACTCGCCAGTCATGTCACAAAGATAAGATGACCATAGCTCCGTTTACTGGAAACAGAGAAAGAGTTAGTGAACTCTTGGGATGATACATGTTGATGTATGTAGGTCCCCAGTCTACACATGCCAGGACTGGTTCTTTTTACTTCATTACATTCTCTGATGATATTTCGAGATTCAGACCTATGTTCCTGTTGAAACACAAGTCCGAACTTTTTGAGATATTCACAGAATATAAGTTAGAAGTAGAGAACCAAAATACGGGTATAAGTATTATGTCCTTTGATGTGATCAAGGAGGAGAATACTTGAGCACGGAAATCCTGGACTTTTCTAAAGGAGAATGAGATTCTCTCTCAGCATTACTCCTCCGCATACACCATAGCACGATGGTATATCGGGGTGGAGCTATTACACCCTATGTGATAAGGTGTGCTCTATGATGAGTAATACTGAGCTACCTATTTCCTTTTGGGTGTTATTCACTTGAGAAGCTGCATACCTATTGAATAGGGTTCTAATCAAATCAGTTGCCTACCACTTCATATGTGATATAGAAAGGGAAGAGCCCATATCTTAAGTTAGTTAAGATTTGGGGTTGTCCGGGCTATGTCTAAAAGTATAATACGGACAAGCTCGAGGCAAGATCAGTTATGTAGAACTGGAAGTGTTTCAGCTATACAAGCTACAGCAGATGATTTGGCAAAACCAAATGATTCAATAGTTACCAACGAACCTCAGCCTCTCCGCCGATCTAGTAGGGTTCCTCACCCACCTGAGAGATACTTCGGTTTCTCTATGACAGTGGGAGTGAGGACTGCATCATGAGATGATGACCCAACTAGTTTCGAGCTGGCCATCAGGAGTAAGACTCTATAAGAATGGCTGGATGCTTAGTAATCTGAGATGGAATCCTTATACACCAACAAAGTATGGACTTTGGTTGCTATATCTGAAGGGTTAAATCCCCATCAAGAGCAAGTATATCTTGAGAAGATTACTTGGTGTACATGGAAAAGTTGAGACTTTCAAAGCTAGACTTGTTAAAGGTTTGCATCATTAACCAGGTATGGATTATGTTGAAACCTTTTCTAAGGATCTATGCTTAAGTCCATCCAGATCCTACTTGCCACGGCTACATACCATGACTACGATATCTGGTGGTTGGGTGTCATGACTGCTTTTCTAAATGATGTTTTGGAAGAGAGCGTCTATAAGTACACAGCCAGAGGGCTTCGTAGACAGTGGGAGCAGCGGAAACGTGTGCAAGATGCTTTATATGATAAAGCAGGCATCGCGGAGTTGGAACATCTGTTTTGATGAGTTAGTCAAACAGTTTGACATCATCAAAATGGTAGATGAACCTTGTGTATACAAAAAGGTAGTAGGGAGTATGGTGACGATCCTCGTAGAGTACGTGGATGACATACTCTTGATAGGGAAGGAGTTTCCTATGCTACGCTCGATCAATCTCCGCTCATCACTATAATTCTCCATATAGGATCAAAGTTATACCTCCTAAATCCTGGGTTTTGGATCTATGAGATAGATCTAAATGGATGTTAGGATTCTCACTAGTTGTAGTGAGAAGGTATCAATCGACCCTGGGGAGAATCACTGGAAGTGTTCCAGGGTGATAAAGACGACTGAATGTTAGTCGCAGGCATTGTCTTTACCCTCAGTAAAGGGACGGTATGTTGGAAGAATTCCAAGCTAGATACCGTGACATACTAGACGATGAAGGCAGGATACATCGCTACTTAAGATGCTACCAAAGAGGCTGTTTGGGTGTATATTGGTTCATAAGATGAACTACGTTCCTACCATTGTGTGACAATGGAGTTGTGGCTTATGCCAAGGAACGCCCGTCTCATCAGTGATCCAGACATATTCTAAGGCAGTATCACTTGATCATGGAGATGGTTGATCTCCATGGTGATCGAGGTTAGGAGAGTAGACTAAGAGGACAACACAGCGGATCCACTCACAAAGGCCTGTTCCCAGAGAGAGACTTTTATGGGATGGTTGAGTATGAGATACTACAACCACTGCTACAGATGGCCCTAGTGCAAGTGGGAGATTGTTAGTTATATGTATGCCCTAGAGGCCATTACTGTACATAGGATGTATATTGTAGTGGATGCTGGGACATATATAGGGAGGACTTTCTTGCTCGACATGATAGTATGCTATCTGGTTGAACTTTACCTTAACGTGTATACTGTTTGTCTCTCTGTTACATGTTGATAAAGCCCTTAGGATGTGTGCTTGACTACCTGGACTATGATGCGGATCATACTAGTGGGGACATGGTAGTCCATAAGTACATCCTTCAAAGTCCCTAGTCGAGGGTGTATCGAGACGGGGCATCGATATACCAGAGTAGACTAGCGTATACCTTCTCGACCCATACAGATGGGCGATGGATGATCCCATATCCATTGGTGTTTGACATCAGAGATGATATACGGGTGCTCAGTAGAGACTGGGTACACTGGACGGACTCGCCGAGAACTCCCAGATGGTATTATACCTCACGTCAGATGGCAGTTCTCTGGTGACACTGGTACAGAGTAGTCTGTTGACCCGAGATCGTCATAGAGTCTTGTGTGTTTCCCACTGTGCTTTGATTTCCATCTTACCACGTCCAAGAGGGCGTGCAAAACGGTGGTTTTTGGGTACAGTCCCGAGTCACATGGAGGCAATGAGCGATAGGAGGGGATTCGTCTCTCCCGGTATAGGGGGTTGATGTTGCGCTGTGTTCGATTGGCTATAACAGGAAATCCCTGGCCAGGGTTGCTGAGATTTACTGGTAAGTGTTACCAGTAGTTTCTCGAATAGTTATAGACCTCATATCGACACGACTTATCGAGCTATTGGGGTCTGACGTTTACCACCCCTAGGCGAGATATGCGACATATCAGACGATCAGACCGGACTGTACGGTAGTGTTACTTGTTGGATTCACTGGAGTGTGAGCGGGCTTCATCGTCGATCTTCAGATCGCTCAATACCCGGGTTGCCGTTACGTTTAGTAGACCGCTTGCGGCTTGTGGATGCTTGATATGATCATCATCTGCTGCCGGCGTATTGACGAGTCTTTAGAGTCCTACACAGAGGTTTCCTGGCTCAAGCGAAATGAAATAGGAGCGCATATGAGATATGTGCGGGACCGAGAATAATGCGTGTATGTGATACCGTATTCCATTCTCGCGATGAATGTATCGAATGGTTGTATGCGATATAACCTAGTTATCGATTCAAGCGTTGATTCGATAAGCCGATACATTGGATACTAGTCGGTTATATGCCATATGACCGGATCGTTAAATCAAGAGTTGATTTAATGATTTAATGCATAATTATATATTTGATATATTACTTTGCATTAACTAGTATCGGTTCACTTTAAATGGATTTTCTCACTCGGTTTGTACACATTGTATATGTGATATACTTTTGTGCACTTGATTGTATCATGTTTGATGATACATGTTTAACTATAGTTAAGTGTAATGGATTAAGCCATGGTTAAATTAATGATTAGGGTTTTCTTTTCTTACTTATTTATTTATTTATTTATTTTGAATAGATAAGAAAAGAATGGTTGCTAATTTTGGAGTTTAGTTGAAGCTTCATGAAGCTTTGACTTTGTAACCATTCTTGTCTTCATCTTTAACCCTAACCATTAATCTAACCTTAGTTAATTCTCTACACTTGACCATGGTTCTAATATGATAAGTATTCATTTTTCTTTTGTTTTTTAATTAACTTATCATAACAATTTCCTTCTTCTTCTTCATTTCTTCAAGTGAAGAAAGCTTGCCTCCATCAATGGCAAGTGATGAAAAAGAGTGAGAAATCCAAATCTAAAGTCTACCCACTTCCTATTTCTTCATCCTCTACCTCTTGCCAAGTAGTAGAGTGTGTTTACTTCACAAGTTTCATGACTTGGTGAAGTTGTGAGCTTGATCTAGCGATGCCTCGACGTAGATCATCTTCGGCATGGACATCGACGATCTAGCCCGTCCATTCTCCGATGAAGCCGACGCTAGAGCCCGGATTTGATTTGGACAGCGGAGACGACCTTGTTGCGGAGACGTGGAGGTGGAGGACCGGATCTACAAAGGTTGTATTTCCGTATTCCCTTAGTTAATTGTTAACTAGTTTAGCTTTTTCGCCTAGAATTCTAGCAAACGATCCGTAGTCGGGTCTCTCGGCACCTAGATTTTTTGAAATTGGCATGATCGATGCCTTGTGAGACCTCATTAGGGTGCCTAGGAACCCTGCACCCATTTATAAAAACTAACCCCGAAACGGGTACATCAATTAAAGATAAATAAAGCATACCCAAACGGGAGCAAATACACGCCCAAAGGCGGAAAAAAAATCACCACCACAAATATACGATGCTGTAGCGAAGAAATAAAGACAATAGAGAGAAAGCTGTATAAAAGACAACAAATCCACAATTTATACAATATCGTCCTCACCAAGTCTCTAAGTCAGGAACATAATAGTAGATGGAGAGTACAAGATACAACGAATATACAATACAAATACAGATAACCACCAAAACCCACCTGAAAAAAACAGCACACTGTGAGCCGATGCGGTATCTGTAGCAAAAGATGATAGATGAATAGCCAGCCTCGACTACTCTGGGGAACACTTTGTAACACCTGTGGCACAACGGGGGTGAGTTGCCAACTCGTGAATAGTAAATAACATATGCAGGTAACCGCAAGTATGCACGTAAAGCGTGAATCTAAGATATGCAATTAACAGCAATAACATGTCATATGAATGCAGAATAATTGAAAGTACTCTAGCAGGTACAACCAATATATGAAGTAATAATAATATGATAATAGTATGCAATAATCATGCAATAAGGGTGTGAGAATATAAATATGCAACAATCATGAAAGGTACACTAACAGGTACTACTAATACATGAAACAGTGCACAAACAGATAAAGGTGAGGTATGGAGTGAAATATGTCATTTCCACGGAATCCTGATATCGTGGTAGGATCACAATCCATCAAGATACTCAAAATCCTAATTCCTCAATCAGCCCCAAATTGGCTCTCATAACATATAAGTCTCACATCTTCTCAATGTACAATATCAAGTATATCTCGCATATCCCGACTGTACAACATCAAGTAGATCACACATATCTATCCAGTATCCAATCTCAATGAATCACTTATATCCCAAATCAAATCTCAAGTAACATTCTAACATCCTAAATATATTTGCATAAATATATATCATGGGGTCAATACACATATATTAGCGTCCCATTCCACTAATAATGGTGTAAGGGTATATCTAACAGCGGCTAAATCCCCTGTTATATATACAAGGAGTAATTAGAAATATCATGAAACCAATGTGCCAAATATCGACACAAAAATACTAATCTATCAGATGCTGCCACCAAGACTAGCATCCTGATAGGTACGCATCATACGCTATCCCGAAAGCACAAGTACCTAGCTCTGACCCTCGCCTTTCGACGTATCAATACGTAGATGACTCACGTCGGTATCCACATGATAGCTACTGAGTCATAAGTACTGTCACCGGTAGGTACTTGCCCACCTCCAGGCTCAATCGGCAAAGTCCATCGATCATCTTGCCGAGGGAAACCGTACCGGGCCCCACCATGTACCCTCATACGGCAGCCACTCCTCGTATGGAGTATATAATCAGAACCGATAAATCTCATGGTCGATGCGCAAATATCATATCAAGGAAACCGGGCCTTTCATATAATGCATAATTTTATGAACTCCCGCGGTTCCCAAATCCAGAAAATATCTTGAAAAATCCATATAACAATGCGAAAATCCATGAATATAATATGTGCGCCATATCTGAAATGCAAGCATATAAAGGAAAAACCGCTAATTAACTGCATCAAGTTAATACAAATATCATGCGGTTTCTATTTATCCACTTCTAAATAACATCAAGTGAAGGTAAACATATTGCTAAAACCAGATGTATGTGAAATCAATAAGGTATAGCAAGATATTGTGTCTACCTATAAGCAATGATATAGTATACTCTCTGGGTATAAGAATAGTATGTGCAAGGTATACCTGTAGCTATGTCAGGGAGTGTGTATGTACCTATCACTAATGGTACAATACTCTATAGGAATACAGGTATGCTAAATACCATATATGATAAGCAGTATGAATCAATGTCACAATGTCCCTAACCAAGCAATATAACATCTATAAGTGGTTTGTGTGTAACATGGCAATTATTGACAGTGTGTGTAGCATACAATCAGTGCTCGTGCAAATGAATCGTCAATAATATTTGCAGTGTCCTACTACTACTAGTCCAGGCACAACTACATCTAAGTAATAGGGTAGAGGCGCAATTCTAACAATAATTTAGAATATGCGACAAGTAATAAAATCTCTAGCCCTGACGCATAACGCCATGCGGGCGATTCCCCTGTAGATGTTAAATCTACTCTCAGATGGTCTCGAGCTATGAAAATCCGACCACCTGCTTCCCCTTGTCCGCGGCACACGAAGTCCCTGCTTGCGAACCTAAAATTTCATAAATACAACACATAAGATAAATATCCTATGATGACAAAAAGACAACGAAACGCGATGAAAACGCCCGTAAAATTACACTGCGCGCTTAGCGCATCTATCGCGCACGATACCGGCCAAAAACCCTAATTGGGGTCGCTAAACTACAAAACACCAAGTCTGGACCCCGATCGTCCCGATCGCGCAACACAACACAAGAATTACGTGGAATACAATAGATATAACCTCGCAACGACCAATCGAACGCACGTCGGAAAAACCCCGAAATCTAGTAAGCAACCTATCGCAATATTTTGCATTAGTTTCAAGCTAATGCATATCTAGCGATTACAAACACCTTAAAATAGCTTAACTAAGCTATCTAAACCATTCCTATATTTTTAACACTCGCTAATTATGTTTTAGCAAAAACCTAGTAAGCTAATTCCATAATTAAACAAAGTGTTCATTAGCAAAAATTAACATTTTTTATTAGGTTAATCTTCTCCAAAACACAAATTAACACTTCAATTGAACACTAAACACTTTAAAAAATTTAACCCTAACATGAATTTCTTAAACCAAATATAAATAAATTAATCATGATTTAAAAACTAAACTAAACATATAATTAGCTAACTAAATTAGCTAGATTTAAGATTAAAGTAAGTATAAAAGGATTAAGGTAAGAATTATACCTCCCTAAGAACACCAAAATGAAGCTTAATCCATCATCTTAGAATCAAAACCCATGCTTGTTGAAGAACCAAGAAGGATTAATGAAGGAAAAGATGGTTTTATTTTTATTTAGGATTTTTGTGGATTTATTTTGGAATTTTTCTTGAAGAATTTTGAAGAAATCATAAAGAAATGATCTTGGGAAATATTTTGGACAGAAATTTGAGATAAGGGTCGGCCATGGAGAGGTTGGGGGTATTTTTGTGAATTTTGGGTGAAGAAATGCTAGGAAAATGAGTAAAAAATGCTAATAAATGCACTTTGCCACCTTTCACTCTTTTCTTTTCTATTTTAAATAATTCCTTTTTCACTCCTTAAAATATCTAGTTATTTAAAAGGAAGCATCAAAAATAATTCTAGTGACAAAAAATAAATTTATTCACAAGAGAAAATTTTTCCCGATTTACGTGCACAAAATACCGCTTAAAATAAAATTTTATTTGGAAAAAATTCTATCTGAACCAAAACCTCCCAAATACTCCAAAAGTTCGCGCACAAGCTTTATTTTAGCTAAACTAGGTGCCAACAAGCTTATACGGACGTTTGATCGAAATCAGGTTAAAACGGGAAAAAACGACAATTTTGCCCTAAAACGGAAAAATTCGCAAAACAATTTCTGAAACATTACATTTGTAGACCGGTCCTTCACTTCTAAAGCTCCCTGTAGTAGTTACTTTGCTCCAACTAGTGGTGTCCCGAACTCTCGTTAGGCTCCACTAGGTGAAAAGAACAAGCTTACTTGAAGAACTTCGAGGCCGAAGATGATCTACGTCGAAGAATCTCTAACTCAAACTACCTTTTCACTAATTGATAATTAGTGAAGCAAACAACCTATACTAAGTGGCTAGTCTAGTGTAGATTGATGAAGTAGGAATTTTACTCACTTTAAAATTATTTCTCTCTCTTTCATTTTCTTCTCACTCAAAGCAAGAGAGCAATGATGAAGATGAAGAAAATGAACTCAAGTGTAGAAATGTAAACCATGGGTGAGAAAATATCATAGATCACTCATGGAGAGACTAAACCATGGTTAAAGATAATGGGTAGGTTAATAAATATCTAGAGTAAAACAAAATTAGTAGACTAAGTCAATGGTTTCCACAAGCTTCTCCAAGCATCAATCCATGACTAATTTCCACCTAATTTTGATTTTCCCTTAATAATTAAAACCCCACATTATCTTAAGTGTGGTGTGAGTCTCATACACCCATGTCCAATGTATCATCTAGCATGACACAAAAAATAAATACATTAACATATATCATATATATATATTAAATGTATACAAAGAAAACATTTTCTTAAGTGAGCTAATATTAGTTAATGTATATTAATTTATCAAATATATAATTACACATTAAATTATTAAATCAACACTTGATTTAATAACTCGGCTGTATCGCATACAACCGACTAATATCATTTATATGCATATCACATATACATATAACATATCATTGATTCAACACTTGTTTCAACGATCAGGTTGTATCACATATAACCTGTATCGCGAGATTGGAATACGATATCACACACACACGTATTAATCTCAGTTCCGCACATATCACATATGTGCCCTACTTCGTTTCTCATGAGCTAGGAAACCTCTGTGTAGGATTCTAATGACTCGTCAATACGCCGGCAGTAGGTGATGATCATATCAGTAACACACAAGCCGTCAGTGGTACTAGCTGGACGTAACGGCTACCCGGGTATTGAGCGATCAGAAGATCAACAAGCAAGCTTGTCCATACTCTTGTGAATCCAACAGCAACACTATCGTATAGTCCGGTCTCTTCGTCTGATATGTCGCATATCGAGTCTAGGTGTGGTAAACGTCAGACCCCAGTAACTTGATAAGTTATGCCGATGTGAGGCTTATAACGGGTCGAGAAACTACTGATAACACTTACCAGTAAATCTTCGTATCAGCCCTGGCCAGAGACTTCCTGTTATGTCCAATCGATCACAGCGCAACATCAACCCCCAATACCGGGAGAGGCGAAACTCTTCCTATCACTCATTGCCTCTATGTGACTCGGTATTGTACCAAAAAACCACTGTTTTGCACGCTCTCTTGAAGGTGGTAAGGTGGAAATCAAAGCACAGTGGGAATCACACAAGACTCTATAACGATCTCAGGTCTACAGACTAACCTGTACCAGTGTCACTAGAGAACTGCAATCCGACGTTAGGTATAATACCCTCTAGGAGTTCTCAGCGAGTCCTCTTCAGTGTACACTGTCTCTACTGAGCACCCGCATACCATCTTTGATGTCAAACACCAATGGATATGGGATCATCCATCGCCCATCAAATGGGTCAAGAAGCGTATACGCTAGTCTACTCTGGAATATCGATGCCCGGTCTCGGTACAGCCTCGACTAGGAAAAATTAAAGGATGAACTTGTGGACTACCCTGGCCCCACTAGTATGATCTGCATCATAGTCCTGGTAGTCAAGTATACATCCTAAGGGCTTTATTAACATGTGAGAGCAAGACAGTATCACTATACTAGTCTACATGTTAATATAGAGTAACCAGATAGCATACTATCATGTCGAGCAAGAAAGTCCTCCCTATATATGTCCAAGCATCCATTATAATATACAATCATGTACAACAATGGCCTCTAGGGCATACATACAACTAATAATCTCCCACTTGCACTATGGCCAGTTGTTGTAGTATCTCATACCCAACGTCCCAAAAATCTCTCAAACTGTATCTGGGGTTTTGGCCCAGTTGAGTGGATCGGCCATGTCATTCTTCCTATCAACTCTCCTGACCTTGATCGCCCGGAGATCAACCATCTCCCTGATCAAGTGATACTGCCTATGAATATGTCTGGATCACTGATGGGACCGGGGTTTCTTGGCCAAAGCCACAACTCCATTGTCACCACAATGGCAGGAACCAAGTTCATCTCATGAACATCAATACCCAGACAACCTCTTTGGTAGCATCGTTGGCAGCGATGTATTCACCCTTTATCGTTGAGTCTGCCATGGTATCTAGCTTGGAACTCTTCCATCGTACCATCCCTCTACTGAGGGTAAAGACAAAACTCGAGACTGTCTTACAGTCGACCATATCACTTTCGAATCTCGAATCGGTAAAGGACTCCATATGGAGTTCACCATTACCATACACCAAGAACGTTTCTTTAGTCCTTCTCAACTACTCAAGAATGTTCTTCACTGCTGTCCAGTGATTCTCCCCAGGATCTTCTTGATACCTACTCACTACTCCTGGTGAGCATTCTACATCGGGTCTGGTACATTACATCACGTACATGATAGAGTCTACTGCCGAAGTATAGGTTATCCCTTGCATGCGAGCCCTCTCCAAATCTGTCTTGGGAGACATCTCTTTGGAGAGAGTGATTTCTGAGATCGTGGGCAAATTCCCACACTTGGAATCTTCCATACTAAACCTCTTTTAGTATGGTGTCAATGTACTTGGATTGATACAATCCCAACATCCACCGAGATCTATCTCTATAGATCTTAATCCCCAGGATGTAGGAGGCATCACCCAGATCCTTCATGAAGAATCATTGTGATAAGAGGAGCTTGATTGAGTGTAGCATATGAACACCATTTCCTATCAAGAGTATGTTATACACGTACGATACGAGGAAGACAACCTCACTCACTACAACCTTCTTGTATATACAAGCTTCATCTACCATTTTGATGAAGTCAAACACTTTGACTGCCACATCAAAACAGATGTTCCAGCTCCGCGATGCCTGCTTTAATCCTTATATTGATTTAAGCAACTTGCACACCTTTCCGCTGCTCCCACTGTCTATAAAGCCCTCTGGCAGTGTCATGCACACGCTCTCTTCTAAATCACCATTTAGAAAAGAGGTTTTGACGTCGATCTGCCAGATTTCGTAGTTATGGTATGCAGCAATGGCAAGTAGGATCCGGATGGACTTAAGCATAGCCACTAGAGAAAAGGTTTCATCAAAATCCACGCCTGGTTATTGAAGACAACCTTTTGCAATAAGTCTATCTTTGAAAGTATTAACTTATCCATCTATACCATGAATCTTCTCTAGATCCACTTGCTCCCGATGGGTTTTACCCTTTCAGGTGCAACTGACAAAGTCACTACTTTGTTGGTGTATATGGATTCCATCTCAGATCGTATAGCATCCAGCCATTTCACAGAGTCCCCACTTGTGATGGCCTTCTCGTAACTAGTTGGGTCATCATCTTCCATGATGCAATCCTCGCTCCCACTTTCATTGAGAAAACCGTAGTATCTCTCAGGCGGATGAGGAACCCTACTAGATCTGCGGAGAGGCTGAGGTTCGTCGGGAACTATTGAATCCTCCGGTTCTACCAAATCATTAGCTGTTAGTTTGTCTAGCTGGAACTCATTCCAGTTCTACCTCATGACCACTAATTTCTTTCATAAGAAATTCCTTTTCTAAAAAGGTGGCATGGTGAGAAACAAAACACCTTTTTCTCCTCAGTGTGGTAGAAGATATACCCTCGCGAAAATTCGGGATATCCAACGAACTTCTACAGCACAGACCTTGCCTCGAGCTTTTCCGGATTTTGCTTTTCAATATAGGCTGGACAACCCCATATCTTAACTCATTTAAGAGATGGTCTCTTCCCATTCCATATCTCATATGGAGTGATAGGCACTGATTTGGATGGAACCCTATTCAATAGGTATGCGGCTTCTAAAGCACATAACCCTAAAAGGAAATAGGTAACTCAGCGTCACTCATCATAGAGCGCACCATATCTAATAGGGTGCGGTTCCTCCGCCCCGATACACCATTATGCTGTGGTGTATACGGAGGAGTAAGCTGAGAGAGAATCCCATTCTCTTTTAAATAATCCAGGAACTCCGTACTCAAGTGTTCTCCTCCCCGATCACATCGAAAGACTTTAATACTTCTACCCGTCTGGTTCTCTACTTCGCACTTATATTCCTTGAATTTCTCAAAAGCTTCAGACTTGTGTTTCAACAGGAACACATGTCCGAATCTTGAGAGATCATCGATGAATGTAATGAAGTACGAAGAACCAACCCTGGCATGTGTAGACATAGGGCCGCATACATTACTATGCATCATTCCCAAGAGTTCAGTAACTCTTTCTCTGTTTTAAGTAAACGAAGTTTTGGTCATTTTATCTTTGAGACATGACCAACAAGTTTCATAAGATGTAAGTTCGAACAGATTCAAATATCCTGTTGGCTATAGTGCCCTCAAAGCAATTATCATAGTCGCAGGCAGGTGATTATGATAATTGAGAGAGGATCTATACCGGTAGAACAGTCTTACTCGAGATGATAGCATGCTATCTGGTTTGTCTTAATCATCATGCTATTACATGTTGATAGAGCCCATAGGATTTATGCTTGACTACCAGTATTATGATGGCGATCATATACGTGAGAGCTGGGGGTCATTAAGCACATCCTTAAATGTCTCTAGTCGTGGGAGTTTCGAGACTGGGCATCGATACTCCAGAGTAGACTAGTGTATACTGATCAAGACCCCGACGAGGGGCGGTGGCCCGGTCTCACAAGCAATTGGTGTTAGTATGTTCACCTAAGATAGTATACTGGTGCTCATTCGGCTATGGGTATACTAGACGGACTCGCCGGGAACATGCTAGTTGGTATTATACCTAATGTCAGATAGCAGTTCCCTGGTGACATGTGTATAGGTTAGTCTGTCGACCTGAGATCGTCATTTGTCTCGTGTGAGTTCCCACTATGCTTTGATTACTACCCTACCACGGCTCAAAAGAGTCATGCAAATAAGTTTTAGTTGGGTACAATCCCGAGCTACATGGAGGCAGTGAGCGGATCGTCGGGGATTTGTCTCTCTCGGTATTGGGGGCTGATGTCATGCAGTGCACGGGTGGCCATCACTAGAAATCCTCGGCCGGGGTAAACGAGAATTACCAATCCAGGATCGATAGTTTCTAAGGTGGTGTTGGTTTTCATGCCGACACGAATTATTGCGTTGTTAGGGGTCTGACTTTATCCACCCCTAGTCTCGATATGCGATACTCTTAAACGAACAGACCGGACTGTACGGATATTTTTACTGTCAGGCTTAGTAGGGGTTCAGGATGAGTTTGCTCGTCGGCCTCCCTTTCACTCAATACCTGGGTAGCCGTTACGTATAGCTAGTGCCGCTGACGTACTTGTGGTTAAACCTACTGCCACCGTATTGACGAGTATTTAGAGTCCCAGAAGAGGGTTTTCACGATTCAGGCGATATGGTGTAGATGACGTATGTTGGTACATACAGGTGTCAGATTAAATATGTGTACAGGCTGCACAGACTTTAATCGGACGGTTGATAATACTAGCAGCTTAGGATTAAGCCGGATTATTAAATCAGGTTTTGATTTAATAATTTATATATGTATTTATATATATGTATTCCAGTATTATTGTTCACTATTCATTTTCTCTCTTGGCTATTCGTATTTTTGTATGAATACGCGTATATGTATTTTGATACGTATACCGGGTTGTATTCCGTATTTATACGGAATTGTTTCTAGAAGATGGCCACCTCATTAATTGATTTTTCATTTTAGAAAAACAATTTGGTAAATGAGGGGAGGGGTGAGTTGGCATGAGCATGGTGAGGCATGTAGAGAGGTATGGGCATGGCTTTGTTTATTTGAAAAAAGAGATGAGATATTTTGAGTGCATGAGAGAGAGGGGGCACCGACCATTTTCTTCAGGTTCTTGGATCATTTGTTTTCTACACTTGCTTTTATCCACTTGCTCATTCTCACTTGGAGACTTAGCCATTCTTTAGTTTCTCATGCCACATGTTTCCTCACCTCTTCATCATCTTCTAGAGTTGCTCATAGAGCATTTGTGATGAGAGAAAAATTATAGTGACACATTTCTACACCTCCACTCTCTATTGCTAGCAACCTTGGAGCGTCGATTGCCTCGCTCGGCGAGGCTGAAGCTTGCGTCGTTTCCCTCAGGTGGATCATCGTAGATGGAGAAAGACCGGCAACCAAACTCGATCCGTGACCACTGGGAGCTTGGGGATGATGGTTGAAGACCGAAGGACACGGATCAACTCGGTATAACCATCTAACTCCTTATTACATATTGCTAGTATAGGGTTTATGGTATATCTGGGCATCGGGTCATGGTAACGCCAGTTTAAAAAAAATTTGTTCCGCATTTGGCCATGGTTTGATGGCCGGGGCGCTGCCATAACCCAACATGGTATCAGAACCAACCCGTAAACCCTTAGCTAGCTCGTTTAAACAATGTTAAATTATCGAAACCGAAACAACCCCGAAACAGTTCACTGCACATTCCAGTCTCTGTCGATTTTTAAAGTCTTCAAAAAAAATTTTAAGCAGCTGCAGAAGACTACTTAAGTGACAACTATAACACACCACAAATACGAGCCCAAACCCCCGGTTTTGACTCGGCGAGGTTTGATAAAAAACGGGTGAGGCTGGTTTTTTAGTGGTGTCGGGACTTGAGTTTTCTGGTGTTTTCTAGTCTCTGGAATATTGGTGCAGTAGTATTGCTTGTTTTTCCTAGTTAAGATATTATGTTATCTTTAGTTCAGGGGCAATTCGGGGTGTTTCGAAGTCGATAATTTTACACTGTTTAAATATTTATAGTACATGCATTACTTTCTACGACCATGAAGTTATTAGAGCAGTATAACTCGTCTAATTACTATATGTTCTTTTAGAATGTTTGCGAACGTGACATTTACGTTGATGTTTTGTGTTGTGCTATGTTGTGGTTGGATCGTTGTAGTGGATAGCTTGGGTGCAATGTTAGTACGGTTTAGTTTAATTTGTACATTTGATATTGCGGGACGAGCGTCCGACATGTGGACTGCCGTCACTGCCAGTTTGTATATTATTTGTTTGGGGCACGACCGGGTTGAGATCGATGTCACCCTTGTATATTATTTTCTTTTCTGTACTAAGATTACCCCACGGTGGAGTGCACGAATAGCCGTGTTCTAGAGAGCAACGGGTCCGCATCTTATAGTAATGAGACGGAGGGGACCTTACTCTAGAATTGGCGGGCTATTCGCCGCACTCGTAGGGGGTATAGGTTGACCCATGGAAGGGTGCCCAAGTTACCGGATTCCGTGAAGTGCTGTGTGGCCCATTCACGTTGTTGATTGGGGTTGCCTCGCTTCCGGGATTGGCGGATAACTTTCCACGCTCGTAGGGGTCTATGTTTCATTGCACAAGCTATCTACACGACAGGGAATGTCGGGTCTCATTTGCGTCTCAAGTGAAACCCAAGGCTCCAAGATTATCCACCATTCTGTGTTGCTTGGCTGAGATTCTGTGATGTTGCTTTATATCATGCCTGTGATGATTGTTATATATATTTATATATATACTAGTAGATGTTGTATATGTTTTGCACCCGCGCTAGTCTAGTCCCCGCTCTGTCGTTAGTTAAGTAACCTAACGGGTGATGACGGGACCTAGTGGCGAATGCGGATGGCATATACGTACATCATATATTTTCGGGATTGCATTGATTCTTGTCAATGCAAGGATAAAACAAACCTATATGATGTTTTTGGAACCAAGATTTTTTTTAAAACGGACATTATAGACGTTCTCTTTTGCTTTGCGCAGTGGTATTCGATTATGAATATCCCGCACCTCATTCGACGAGGCAAAGGCCGAGATCCCTTCATCGGGAGTGACCCCTTGAGTAAAAGTTGGCGTCAACGTAATAACTTGACTATAGTCGATTCTTTTACTTTTATCGTGGTATTCAGTTTGGAAGATCCTGCAACTCATTCTATGAGGAAAGAGTCGAGATACCTTCACTGGGAGTGACCTCTTTATCAAAATTTTTCGCCACTATATATTTGTAAAACCACTTGGATTCCTTCAACGATATCAAGTTCATTACGTTAAAGGTTTTTCGCTAAAAACCAGCCGCAACCCTTCGTCATTTCGGATAAGTAGCACATAGTATTCATGCGGTGTTTGTTGGCCAAATTCAAGGCATCATGTGCGGTAGCTGTGTGCTGCTTGTCCGTTGCATGGATATGCATTGGTTTAGGACAGTCGTACCACTTTGTTGGCCAAAGTCAAAGGTGTGTGCGGGTGGGTATAAATCAATCAGGACAATGACGGGTAGAACTTGACTTGCGTGTTATGATTTGTTGGCCAAAGTCAAGGTCATAAACCGCTTGGGGCAAAAATTACATCGGGAGTTTCAAACATACATGAAACTTGCCAGGCATGCGCATACATTCTGGAGTGTGGTGACTTGAGCGGCTTCCATCATGTTATCATGCGATGATGGTTGGATCCCGATTCCCACTGATGAGTAGGATTACTCCTCGGGTGATTTTATATGATCCCGACTAATTCTCCTTTTTGGTTTGGAGGAGAATTCGAGGAAACTGTGCGAGCCATTCTGATCTAGGTTAGAGTGCACGCTGAGTATTTCTTTTCTCTCTCTCTTTAGCAGCGACCATGGCCCGACCCTTAACTAAAACTCAGTTAACCGAACCTTCTTAAAACACTTTGGCTTTTGGAATGTCACGGTGTCGCATATATCATTGCCACTTCTATATCACCGTTGCATTTCTCCAGAACACCCCGTATCACTTCGAACATCCACTCCTATTGGACAAATCCATCGTATAGTTACATACGAACTCGAAAGAACTTGTTCCAGATTCGAGGATGGATTCTGGTTCTGGAGAGATTGAATAGGATTATTCGGTTGTATTTTCTCTTTACCTTCTCTCAAGTTGTGAGGGCTTCTAGGATTAGGAGAGAGTACACCTATTGAACTTATCGGATAGTCTTCCTCCAAACCATAGGCAGGTGGCGAATGGTAGGGAAGGAAGAAAACCAATTAGCCTAAGTGTGGTGTACAGAACGTAATAAGTAAAGACAAATAAAGGGATTAGAATAACGAAAAAGAAAATTGCGACTGCTGTCATTCGCGACAAAATCGTGTATACCTCTGTCACTCCCACATCCACTTTAGATTTCTCCAGAACACTTCGTATCACTACGAACGTCCATAATACTTGGACATGCCATCGTATAGTTACATAAAAACTCAAAGGAATTCATTCCAGATTCGAGGATGGTTTCCAGTTCAGGAGAAATAGAATAGGATTATTTAGATGTCTTTTCCCATTACATTCTCTCAGGTTGCAAGGGCTTCTAGCATAAGGAGTGTACACCTATTATGCTTATTGGATAGTCTTCTTCCAGACCTTAGGATGGTGCCGAAGGGTAGGGAAGTAAGAAAACCAATTAGCCTAAAGAAGGTGTACAAAAGGTAATAAGTAAAGACATAATAAATGGATTGGAGTGAGGGTATGGAAGTGTAACACCTTAGAATGTGTTTTGTGGCTAATTATATTTTATATACATGGTTTTTACTAAAAAGTTTACCTATTTGGTTTTGAAATATTTTATCCTATTTATTGAGTATTTTATTAGATTTTTCCTAGGCTTGCACACACTTGTGCATGATAACTAGGGTTGTTTTGGGGGTTTAACCATGATTAGCAACATGGTGAACTAACCATTCCCTAATCTAGTTTTATAGTTTTGTTTTAAGTGTTAGGGGTTTTAAGCATTATGGTTGTTTTAAAATGGAAAATGAATTTAAAAAGGGGGTTTAAATTTGACTTTCTTGTGTTGACCTTGGTGAGAGAGAGAGAGAGAGAGTGAGAATGGGCATCATGGCAAAGGCCATGCTTGTATTAAAGGAAGAGAGAGGGAGAGGGGTTGACACTTGATGCTATCATTTTGTTGCCTCTCATTTACTCTTATCACTTCTCTCATTCTCTCACTCACTCAAGCTATCACACACTCACACCCATACTAACTCAGCCCCAGCAGCAGCTCAGCAGAAGCAGCAGCAAGCAGCAGCACTCACAGCAGCAACAGCAGCTCCAGCTTCAGCAACATCAACAGCAGAGCAGCATCAACAGCAGCAGCAACAGCAGAGAGCAGCAGCAGCAGAGACAAGCAGCAGCAACAGCAGCAACAGGAACCCCAACACTTATAGAAGCTCTTCTTCCCCCATTCACTTCTTCACCTGCCTTCTAGGGTTTGTTAGGGTATATTTTCTTGAACCCAACTTCCCTTTTTGCTTAGCTTATGTGATAATTAGCTTCGGGGTGCATTTAAAGCTAGTTTAGTGCTAATTAAGGTGATTTGTGTGGAATGTTGATTAAGTGTTGATTATGTTAGTTAACCCTACCTATTTAAGTGTTATTAGGGTCACATGAACTGAGAAATAGCCCAGATTACACTAAAATACCATAGGGTTTGTCTTTTGTGCTAAATTAGCGTTTTTTTAGCAATATTGTGACGTTCTGTGATCTGCTATTGACCCGGGGCCTTCAGGTTAAAATTGAGGATACTGGAGCATGTACACTAGGTCTAGATACCACCACCTGAGCACGAGACCCTATCTCCTAAAGTGGGCCACCGGTTTATTAGTTCTGGCCGCAATTTGCGGCCAGGTAGGGGACTGGGGTATTGGGTTTTTGTGTGGGGTAGTCTAGTGCTATGTGTAGTGCTTTGGCATGTCTAGTTTTGTAATATTTGGCCTGTAGGAAAATCTGGGATCATATATCGTTTTGTTTCCGTTGTGTTTGCGTGATACGCGCGATACGTGAGTGGGTTCTGTGATCCAGCGTATCGCGGCGTGTCACGATGGTTTTAGACACGTACATACACGTTTCAGCGTATCGTGCACACGCGCATTTAGTTCGCGACGCGAGTTTCTCGTTTTGGTTCGATATCGCGTTTCGCGGAATATTTGGCTTATATGTGATTTCCATGTTTTATTTGCAGGTTTGCAGGCAGGGACTACGGACACGGCTACAGGGGGGAGCAGATGGTAGGATTCACCTAGCGTGGAGCGTAGGTGAGTAGATTTAACATCTATAGGGGAATCGCCCGCATGGCGTTATGCGTCTGGGCTAGGATTCAAATACCTGTCGCACATTCTACGTCATTGTTAGAATTGCGCCTTTACTTTATTTCCTTGATATAGTTATACTGTGACTAGCAGCCGTAGGACACTGCACATATTATTGACGGTTCATGTTGCACGAACACGGATTATATGCTACACACACCGTCAATAATTGCCATGTCACACACAACCCCTTATAGATTCTATTGCTTATCACACCTGACATCTAGCTTATCGGTATACCTGTAGTGTATCTTACCATTAGTGATAGGTACATATACACTTTGCGATACAGCTACAGGTATACCATGCACATATTTTACTTATAGGTAGATACCTATACTTAGCTGTACCTTATTGATTTCGCATACATCTGGTTTCAGCTACATGTTCTCATTTATATGCTCACATTCAGATATATCGCATTTATTTGTTCCTGGATTTGCTCATTGTTTATTTGGATTTTACATGGTGTTTTCTGGATTTGGGAACCGTAGGAGTTCATGAGATTATGCATACATTGAAAAACCCGGTTTCCTTGAGATGATATTTGCGCGTCTACCATGAGTTTTATCGGTGCTGATTATATACTCCATACGAGGTGTGGTTGCCGTATGAGAGTACATGGTGGGGCCCGGTATGGTTCCCCTCGGCAAGAAGATCGATGGATGTTGCCGATTGAGCCTGGAGGCGGGCGAGTACCTACCGGTGACAGTACCCATGACTCGGCGGGGGATCACGGAGACACCGCTGGGAGTCATGTACGTATGCATACGTCGGAAGGCGAGGGTCAGAGCTAGGCACTCGTGCTTTCGGGATAGCGTATGATACGTGATCAGGATTTCTGTGTCGATGCTTGGCACATTGGTTTTCATGATATTTCTTTTAATACCTTTATATATATAACAGGGGATTTAGCCGTTGTTATATATACCCTTACACCAATATTAATGGAATGGGACGCTAATATATGTGTATTGCCCCCATCATATTTATTTCTTGCATATATAGATATATATATTTAGGATGTTAGAAATTATTTTGAGACTCGACTTAGGATATAGGTGATTCATTGAGATTGGATACTGGATAAGAAGGAGATTGATGATTTGTACATTCGGGATATAGGAGATCTATTCGATATTGTACATTGAGGAGATGTGAGACTTATATGATAGGAGAGCCTGGTTTGGGGGCTGATTTGAGGATTTGCTGATTGGAGTGTCTTGATAGATGGTGATCCTGCCACGATGTCAGGTTTCCATGGAAATGACATATTCCACCCCATACCTCACACTTATCTATTCTTTGCATTGCTTCATATATTGGTTGTACCTGTTAGCGTACCCTTATGATAGTTGCATATTAGCTTTCTCGTATCCCTATTGCATAGTTATTGCATACTATTATCATGTCATCATTGCTTCATATATTGATTGTACCTGCTAGTGTACATCTCCATTACATTGCTTTCACATGACCTGTTATTACTGTAAATTGTATATCTCAGATTCATGCTGTACGTACATTCCTGCGATTACCTGCATATGTTATCTACTATTCACGAGTTGGCAACTCACCCCCGTTGTGCCACAGGTGTTTCAGGTTCTTCCCCAGAGTAGTCGAGGCAGGCTATTCAGCTATTCATCTATCATCTTTTGCTACAGATACCGTATCAGCTCACAGTACACCATTTTGCTTAGGTGGGTTAGATGATTATCTGTATTTCATATTGTACATTCGTTGTATTTTGTACTCTCCATCTACTATTGTATTGTTGACTTAGAGACTTGGTGAGGATGCTTTTGTATATTATTTGTGGATTGTTGCTTTTTATATACAGTTTCCTTCCTATTGTCTTTATTTCTTCGCTACGGCGTCGTATATTTGTATTGTATTCTTCTTGGCTAGCTTTTACAAAAAGGGGGTGTTGCCAAAATTTTAAAGAAAGAAAGTGGGACTTTTAAAGAATTTGGGTTGTGATTTCAAATGTTTCAAAAACTTATATTATCTTTTCCGTATTTTCTTGGTTTAGATTTCTGGGTTTTGGCTTTCTTTTACTCTGTTACGTCTTTTGGCGTTGCGTAGTATTAGAGCCGTCACGGGCCAATTTTGGGTCGTGACAAAGTTGGTATCAGAGCGCTAGGTTTTACCTTTCGGAGTGTAGGATGACCTTAGTATGATGGAGTAGGTAGCGTAAGCAGAGTAACGTAGTGTGTGTATGTCTGCAGCATACCTACGGTGCGGTACTTTGCATTAACTAACCTAAGTACAATTTGCTTGAAATTCCTTCCTTGATGATTCATATCCATGAGATTCGATTCCTTATTCTCATCGAATCTTATATCTATTTATAGCCTTGCCGGCGATGACTATGGGGACTTAGAGTGATGCAGTGAGGGCCGAGGTCAGAGTTGGCTCGGGTGAGACGAGTACTGACCAGGATGGCACTCTGGCTGCACAGGTGCAGACGGATCAGCCTACGACATATACTATTGATAGACTTTTGGCAGAGATGCAGGACTTTCGCCAGGCTATGAGTTCTTTGGTAGATGTCGTTCGGGAGCTACGACAGGAGATTGTCACCCCTGGTACTCAGTTATCACTTACGATCAGTATGCAGCAGTCCGTCACCAACATAGCACCAGTGGTTGCAGCTCCAGTTGACGAGGCACATATTCCAGAGGCTCAGAGAGTGCCAGGATAGTGGAGGACTCGTACCAGTATACCAGCACAGAGACAGGGATTTGGTCATCGAGACAGATTTCGTGGCCGTCGCGGGAGTAGCAGAGGCTTAGGACGAAGACAGTCGTTCATCTCTCATCCCCAGGATGGTCAGCAGTCAGCGCGTGGATGTTTTCGATACGGGAGCCTTCAGCACTTCGTCAGGGATTGTTCCTTAGTGCCTCGTCAGAGTCGTATTCAGAGGGGCCGTGGACGTGGAAGATTCGCTCAGAGGGCTCAGTCTACCAGAGGAGTTCATCCAGCTGCGAGTAGAGGGCAGACACAGGAGTTTGCTTCTACTCATCGGGACGCGCAGACGTCCATTGTGGAGTTTTCAGGTACCCTTGATTTATATGTTCTTTTCATGTATTCGTTGTTTTTCATGCTTGTACCGTGGTTGGGTAGATTAGTCGTAGTTATTTTAACTTCTGTCAGCGATTCTTTTGTTACGCGATACGTATTTCAGTTGTGTGCCAATCGGATAGGAGATAGTGATTCGTCCGTCGTTTTGGTCCTTCTAGAGATGTTGGATTTGACGTTCTCCTGGGCACGGACTGGTTAACTACGTGCTAGGCGTCTGTGGACTACCGTGAGGGAACAGTCAGGTTTTTTTTCCCCGGCAGGTCAGTTCTCGTTGTGCAGGTGGATAGTTGTGCCGCCTCTCACAGCTTGAATTCAGCCTTTTTCGCTGGTCGGCTTTTGAGGAGTTGTCATGGATTCTTGACGTTCATTTGTGATACCGGAGCCACAGTGGGATTGTTGGACCGAGTTCCTTTCGTGCGAGAGTTTTCCGACGTTTTTCCAGATGGGCCGGCGAAGCTGGGAGCTAAAGGATCAGCTGCAGAGTTATGATTTGGGTAGTTTGTGCGTCTGAGTGTTTCGCTTTTGCGAGCTCCTATTTCTGTTCGTCGAGGAGGAAGGACGGCAGTTTGAGGTTGTGTATCGACGGATCGTCAATTGAACCGGCTTACGGTGCGGATAGGTATCTCTTACCTCGCATTGACGATTTCTTCGATCAGGTCCAGAGTGCGAGACATTTTCTAAGTTTGCTTGGGATCAGGTCATCATTATTGCGGTTCGGAGTGACGGCATTCCGAAGACTGCCTTGTGCATGCTACGGGATTTGTGTGTTTTTGTGAGTCGTTGGATTCACTGATGCCTAGCAGCATTCGTAGATGCGATGAACCGGATTTCTTCAGGCCGTTCCTCGACCAGTTACTGTTGTGTTATTTACGACATTCTGGTCTATTTAATGTGTCTTGAGGAACATGAGCAGCACTTGAGGATTTGTTATACAGATACTGGGAGAGCACCGGCAGTTTGCTAAATTCTCGGAGTGTTTCTCCAGGCTTGTTTTGTGTGTTGACTCCTAGGTCTTGTAGTCACGGGAGTTGGTTTCGTATGGTTCCGAGGGAGATCGTGGCCTTACAGCTTAGGTCCAGACTTGTGTGCAGGACGGAGGTCCGCAGATTTTTGGGCTTAGCAGGTTTTTACCGCCGTTTCGTGCAGGATTGTTAGAATAGTGCCGCGCCGTCGACTGAATGGACCGGAAGGGAGGTTTCTTTTCTGTGGACTGAGGCATGTGTACGGAGTTTTCGGCAGTTGGAGATTCGGTTAACAACTGCATCAATTCTTTCTTTGCCTTTGGTTCGGGCGACCTTGTTGTTTAACTGTAATGTTTCTTAAGTGGGCTCGAGTGTGTACTGAGGTGACACTATAGAGTTGTCGCTTTTGCTTCCCTACATTGGACGAAGTACGAGGAGGATATTCCACTCATGATCTGGAGATGGCCGCGGTGGTTTTGCGTTGGAGATTTGGAGACACTATCTGTTCGAGAGTCATGTCAGATTTTCACGGACCACCAGAGCTTAACGTACATCTTCCTGCAGCAGATTTGATTGTTGTGATAGTCTTCTGCAGATTTACAGTTCTTGTGTGATCGTTGAGTACAGCTTAAGTTCGTCTCTACGGAGGGGACAGCTTGCTCATGTCCGCGCCCGACCATTTTCCTTAAATCGTTTTCGCGAGACACTGCCCACCGATACTCGTTCGTCACTGATACTTGAGCATACTCTGCTGGGTAATGATTCGGAGACCTTGATTTGTGACAATGGTGTGCTAAGTTAGGGACGCGTTTGTGTACTTGGTATCATCGGGTAAAGACGTGTAATCCTAGAACATGCACATCTGTCAACTCTCTTTATGCATTCCAGTTCCACCCACATTTAGCGTGACTTGTGAGATAGTTACGGGTGGACAGGGATGTAAAGAGAAGTTTCAGGTTTCGTTTCAAGGTGTCTGTCTTGTTGTGTGCTTGGGTCGAGCATGTGAGGCCGGATGGAGAGTTGCAATCTTTCACCGTTCCGAAGTAGGAGTGGGAGCAGATCTCCACGAATTTCGTTATGGTTTCTACCGAAATTTGGTCAGGGTGTGACTCCATTCGGATTCTTGTCATCCGGTTATACTCAATGTGCTCAGTTGTTTCTTGTTAAGTGGTGTGTTTGTTTTGATTGTTGCCAGCGGTTGGGGATCGTCACTCGCCATCGTTAGGGTTCTCCTTCGATAGCTGTTATCAGGAGACACTCCAATTGGCCACCCTTAGGCTTAGGGGTTAGGTCGTGTCGATCACCAGTCTGTTGTTTTCTGACTCTGCGTAAGTAGGATTTTTGGACCCCAGCTAGTCTAGAGACTTCAGGAGATGGTCCAGTTGTGTTAGGTCAGGATAAGGATTGTCCATTGCGAACTGAGGTCTTATGCCGACCGTGTTAGCCATAGACTCGAGTTCGCAGGGACAGATCATGTAATCCTACGGACTTCCTGATGAATGACGTGTTGGATTTTGGGAAGCTTGTCCCAGGATTTAGGTCCTTTTTAAGATCCTATAAGCGAGTTAGTTTCGTTACCTTTAATTTGGCACTTCCGCCCAGATTATTGGATTTTCACCCCGTATTCCTTGTGATGATGCTTTACAATTACCTTCATGATCTTTCTCACATGATTTGGCACCAGACCACTTAGCTTAGAAGCGATCTTTCGTTCCCCAACAACCAATTGTGCTAATGGCCCGACAGGTGGAGTAACATCGGTCAAGGGTCTTGCCATCTGTGAAAGGTTTTCTTGGACGTTGCCGTATAGTGAGGTAATCACTTGGGAGGCTGCGAGCGAGATTTGAGAGTTGTAATCTTCTCTTTGAAGGTACGCGTATCAATATATTTCAAATTCGGGGACGAATTTCTTTTAGGGGGGGGGGGAGATTGTAACACCTTAGAATGTGTTTTGTGGCTAATTATATTTTATATACATGGTTTTTACTAAAAAGTTTACCTATTTGGTTTTTAAATATTTTATCCTATTTATTGAGTATTTTATTAGATTTTTCCTAGGCTTGCACACACTTGTGCATGATAACTAGGGTTGTTTTGGGGGTTTAACCATGATTAGCAACATGGTGAACTAACCATTCCCTAATCTAGTTTTATAGTTTTGTTTTAAGTGTTAGGGGTTTTAAGCATGATGGTTGTTTTAAAAAGGAAAATGAATTTTAAAAGGGGGTTTAAATTTGACTTTCTTGTGTTGACCTTGGTGAGAGAGAGAGAGAGAGTGAGAATGGGCATCATGGCAAAGGCCATGCTTGTATTAAATGAAGAGAGAGGGAGAGGGGTTGACACTTGATGCTATCATTTTGTTGCCTCTCATTTACTCTTATCACTTCTCTCATTCTCTCACTCACTCAAGCTATCACACACTCACACCCATACTCACTCAGCCCCAGCAGTAGCTCAGCGGAAGCAGCAGCAAGCAGCAACACTCACAGCTGCAACAGCAGCTCCAGCTTCAGCAACATCAACAGCAGCAGCAACAGCAGAGAGCAGCAGCAGCAGAGAGCAGCAGCAGCAACAGCGGCAACAGGAACCCCAGCACTTGCAGAAGCTCTTCTTCCCCCATTCATTTCTTCACCTGCCTTCTAGGGTTTGTTAGGGTATATTTTCTTGAACCCAACTTCCCTTTTTGCTTAGCTTATGTGATAATTAGCTTCGGGGTGCATTTAAAGCTAGTTTAGTGCTAATTAAGGTGATTTGTGTGGAATGTTGATTAAGTGTTGATTGTGTTAGTTAACCCTATCTATTTAAGTGTTATTAGGGTCACTTGAACTAAGAAATAGCCCAGATTACACTAAAATACCTTAGGGTTTGCCTTTTGTGCTAAATTAGCGTTTTTTTAGCAATATTGTGACATTCTGTGATCTGCTATTGACCCGGGGCCTTCAGGTTACAATTGAGGATACTGGAGCATGTACACTAGGTCTAGATACCACCACCTGAGAATGAGACCCTATCTCCTAAAGTGGGCCACCGGTTTATTAGTTCTGGCCGCAATTTACGGCCAGGTAGGGGACTGGGGTATTGGGTTTTTGTATGGGGTAGTCTACTGCTATGTGTAGTGCTTTGGCATGTCTAGTTCTGTAATATTTGGCCTGTAGGAAAATCTGGGATCATATATCGTTTTGTGTCCGTTGTGTTTGCGCGATACGTGAGTGGGTTCTGTGATCCAGCGTATCGCGGCGTGTCGCGATGGTTTTAGACGCGTACATACACGTTTCAGCGTATCGTGCACACGCCCGTTTAGTTCGCGACGCAAGTTTCTCGTTTTGGTTCGATATCGCGTTTCGCGAAATATTTGGCTTATATGTGATTTCCTTGTCTTATTTGCAGGTTTGCAGGCAGGGACTACGGACACGGCTACAGGGGGGAGCAGATGGTAGGATTCACCTAGCGTGGAGCATAGGTGAGTAGATTTAATATCTACAGGGGAATCGCCCGCATGGCGTTATGCGTCTGGGCTACGATTCAAATACCTGTCGCACATTCTACTTCATTGTTAGAATTGTGCATTTACTTTATTTCCTTGATATAGTTATACTGTGACTAGCAGCCGTAGGACACTGAACATATTATTGACGGTTCATGTTGCACGAACACGGATTATATACTACACACACACCGTCAATAATTGCCATGTCACACACAACCCTTTATAGATTCTATTGCTTATCACACCTGACATCTAGCTTATCGGTATACCTGTAGTGTATCTTACCATTAGTGATAGGTACATATACACCTTGCGATACAGCTACAGGTATACCATACACATATTTTACTTATAGGTAGATACCTATACTTAGATGTACCTTATTGATTTCGCATACATCTGGTTTCAGCTACATGTTCTCATTTATATGCTCACATTCAGATATATCGCATCAGCTCACAGTACACCATTTTGCTTAGGTGGGTTTGATGATTATCTGTATTTCATATTGTACATTCATTGTATTTTGTACTCTCCATCTACTATTGTATTGTTGACTTAGAGACTTGGTGAGGACGCTTTTGTATATTATTTGTGGATTGTTGCCTTTTATATACAGTTTCCTTCATATTGTCTTTTTTTCTTCGCTACGGCGTCGTATATTTGTATTGTATTCTTCTTGGCTAGTTTTTACAAAAAGAGGGTATTGCCAAAATTTTAAAGAAAGAATGTGTGACTTTTAAAGAATTTGGGTTGTGATTTCAAATGTTTCAAAAACTTATATTATCTTTTCCGTATTTTCTTTGTTTAGATTTCTGGGTTTTGGTTTTCTTTTACTGCGTTACGTCTTTTGGCGTTGCGTAGTATTAGGGCCGTCACGGGCCAATTTTGGGTCGTGACAGGAAGTATACGGTTACAGTCATGAATCAAGATAGTGAAAGAGGCTTTACTAGGAATACCAGTTAACCCCTTTGAAACATTTTCATTTTTCCGTTTCACTGTGCGAAGTTAAGTGAAAACTGTTTTCCCAATTGGAATCTAACTCCAGCGTATGTATTTACCAGATCAGTTTCTCACATCTGTATGTTATTACATATGGTAAGTGTGAGTAATATATTGGGAATTGGGTGATTAGATCCTCATTATATCGAAATTCGTTGTAATTGGTGATATCTAAGGAAATCATCTGGTTTTTGCCCGACGACAAAATTTTTGGTTTTGAATATCCGTAGTTATGCACCAATTTCAAACTGATATATCTGTACGTTTATTTTATAAAGTGAGGTATAACTTTTTGAAATTATGTCCATGACATTTACCTATATCGGTTGGTGATTAGGTAAGGTGCATTCAATAGCGGTGTAATTCTTCTTAATCATAGTACAGTTTTCAACCTACGACGCACAGGGTTTGAGTTATTAAACTCGGTGGACTTATACAAATTATTGTAAGTTGTCCAGTATCCATTAGGATAAAGGGGTTGGTACTCGTACTATATTCTGTTTACTCATGGCTTCTCCAGTTCTAGACAAGTATTTCGTTGAAATGCAAGATCAAGATATTGAGAAGTTATAGGTATAAGAATAAAGTAGAGAACTATTTGTTGGATGTATCAGGATTCTTCGAGGTAGTCGAAGATATAGATACTTGTGTTTGGTATTCCTTTGATAGTAATGGTTTTGAGAACTTGCTTCACTTTCAGGTTACTCATATAGGGATGCGCTCCTAGATGAGTGATGCTGATTAGCCTCTTTCCATTTGGTTTATATGCATTGGAGACCGCTGCATGATTTTGAATCTGGTTCCAACTAAATAGTGCTTTTGTTTCTATATTGGATAAACATAGAATCAATTTATATCTTAACGATGTTAAGGTATAGGGAGTTGTCCGACTGGTGCTTAAAACTAGAATCCGGATAAACTCGAGGAACATTTCAGTAATGGCAGTTTGTGGGTTATCCTACGCTTTGACGAGGGTTAACTTTCTACCATCAGGAAGATCAATAGTGATATTGTTCTTGACTCGCCACAGTTTTAGTAAAATGGATTTTTTTCAGAAAACACAAGTGGGAGTATGGTAGAACTGGAAGTGATTCCAGAACCACAAACGATCACTGAAGATTTAATAGAACCCGAGGATTAAATTGGTTTCGACATTCCATTAGCCACTCCGCAGATTTGGTGGGTAACCTCAGGCACCCGAGTGGTACTTCGGTCTTCTCAGAGACGGTGACATGGAGGTTCTTATTTACCCAGACTTGCCATTACTGTTGTTCTAGACTATGAGACCCGACAGGAGGATGAGTATAGCGTCGTTCTAAACTAGCTTTGGAAGTGCACATGTATATGACTTTGCCAGAGGGTTTTTTAGTCAGTGGGAGCAGTGGAAGCATAGTGGGCAAGTATCTTATGTTTGTAAGTCTACGCTAGCGCCCCGGCCGTCTTTCAGACGCCAAATGCGAAACAACAACTTTTATAACTTGCGTTATCGTATACTATAACCCGGATCTACCATTATTCCTAAACTAACAAACTACAAAGTGGGTATAAATGTTATACCGAACGATCCGAGTCCTTCGGTCTTTAACCATCATCCCACGCTTTGTTGTGGCTGCTCCGATCTCGCTCGATCACCGGTCTCTTCGTCCAGGTGGCACCACGTCAACAGATCTTTAAACGGGCTCACGCCTCTGAACCGAGGAAACTCGGTCATCCAGTTTGTTAAAAGAGATGACCAAGATTGATGTAGAGAATGAGTAGAACACTTTGTCTCGTTGCATCAAAAACCATGGATGAACGGTTAATGAAGTTGCCTTTTGGATTGAATGAAATGAGAAATGAGCAATCTAATTTCCATGAACCCAAAACCATAATCTTTTTAATCAAAATGAATCCCTCATCTTTTCAAAGAAGGGGCCGGCCACACATATAGGAGGAGGGAGGTGAGTGTAGGAGTAGAAGAGGGTGACCATTAGCAAAGAAGAATTGATGCAACAATGAGTCACCTTAACACATCATTAAAAACCATTAAATGCATACAATGAATCATTAACCTAGTCATCATCCATTTAATGCAACCAATGAATCAAGAACACCTCAGTAACCTAATCACCTCTTCTAGAAGCTTCCACACTCATGACTCACCCTCAGAAAAAGATAAATCCGCAATAAACCGAATGTTTAAGACGGGTGATAGAAAACCGGCAACTTCCAAAAGTGGTCACGAAACGAATTTCAGGATAACCCCTTGAAAGTATAAACATACCCGCATTTGTATTACGACCGAATACAAATGCAACTGAGACAAAGATATTATATCTACACAGTATAATACATGGATCCGGATTAAACCAAAGCCCACCAGTATTATCTGCCCGAAATATGACACGTGCGTAAACGCACGTGCATTTTCCGAACCCTGCCATAAAACCATACGGCCTCTACAACGTTTCGCCTGAACTTGGGAAACTATCTGTGGGGGACTCTAATGACTCGTCAGTATCCTGGCAGTGGGTTTAACCACAAGCCGTCAGCGGCACTAGCTGTGCGTAACGGCTGCCCATGTACTGACCTCAAGGGAAGCCGATGAGCGAACTCATCCAGGAACCCTACTGAGCCTAACAGTGACAATATACATACAGTCCGGTCCGTTCTTCTATGAGTATCGCATATCGGGCCTAGGGGGCCGGTAACGTCAGACCTTCAATAGCGGTATAAGTCGTGTCGGAGTGTAGCGCAGAACACCTTGAGATATTACTGGAGTACCTACCAGTAAATCTCCTGCCTTGGCCGAGGGCTTTGTGTAATGGCTCTCCTAGACAAAGCGCGATCTCACCCCTAATACCGGGAGAGACGAATCCCCTGTCAATCCGCTCACTTGCCTCCATGTGGCTCGTGACTGTTCCCAAAAAATACCTGTTTGTACAACTCCTTTGAGCCGTGGTAAGGTAGAAATCAAAGCACAGTGAGAACTCACACGAAACAAATGACGACCTCTGGTCGATGAACTAACCTTTACGCATGTCACCAGGGAACTGCTATCTGACGCTAGGTATAATACCAACTAGCAGGTTCCCGGCGAGTCCTGTCCGGTGTACTCATAACCCAATGAGCACCTGTATACATCTTAGGTGATCCAACTGACACCAGTGGCTTGTGAGACCGGCCACCGCCCCTCGTCGGGGTCTCGACTGTATGCACTAGTCTACTCCGGAGTATCGATGCCCTATCCCGAAACTCCCACGTCTAAGGACCACAATTAAGGATGTGCTTATAGACTACCCAACTCTCACGTATATGATCGCCGTCATACTGTTGGTAGTCAAGCAAGATCCTAAGGTCTCTATCAACGTGTAATAGTGATCAGTTACCTGAACCTGTACACGACTGATAAAGGAAAACCAGATAGCATACTATCATCTCGAGTAAGACTGTGCTACCGGTATAGGTCATCCACAATCATTGCAATCACGTACCTGCGACCCAATAATTGACTTTGAGGGCACTATATCCAACAATCTCCCACTTGCACTTAAGGCTAATTATTGCGATGTCGCATACTCACAGCCCGTGTGATACCGAACACCCAATTCCTCTACTAATCAGTTTCACAAAGCTCGTTTGTAAAACTCTTGTGTTCGAGAAATAGCCTCAGTGAGTGTATCCGCCCTGATGTTTCTTTCTATGTCTCTCTTAATCTCAAGTTCGCGGAGAAAGCCATCTCCCGAATTGAGTAATACCTGTCTTGGAATATGTCTGGATATCTGATGGGACCTAGTTCATAAATGAACTCCAAATCCAAACTTCTTAGACTGTATCGATCACTGAAACTAATCAGTGTCCAGCACCATGCCTCCCACAGTATCCTCTTGGACCACCAGTCCATAATACTGCCCCCTTCGTCAAAGGGAAAACTATAACTCTAACAATCACTTTGTCATCCATGTCACCTTTGAAGCCTGGAATGATAATCGTCCCCCGAAGGAGGCTGCCGTCATCAAATCCGTAGAACATACACTTATGTTCTAAAACGGCTTCCTTATGTTTCTTCAGGATTGGATTAATATAAACTTATCGCATCTAGTGCAAAAATAACATCAAGTGTGGTACTTGACATCTCATGATTGACTCAATTGCCTAAGCAAGTAATTTGCCAATCATGCACATCCCTCTCCCTTTTAGTCTGTAAGACACCTTTAGAGAGGGTGACTCCATCATCTGTAGGTACACCACCATGCCAAGAGTCATTTATTCTAAAATACTATTAGAATACTGTCAAAGTACCCAAATTGGGAAACTACCCAAATCTAGATCTAAAACCATAGATCTAGTAACCAGAATGTCAGATATTATATCCATATCCTTTATGAAGAAACAACTGTGTGACGACCACAGTACAACCGATCATAGTATAAGAATTTTACTTCCTACTCTGTGTATGTCATCTAAATACCAGGACATCACACCCTACTACCTTCTTAACAAATCCATCCCCTATTCTAATGATGTAAAACCTATGACTGTCACATCAAAAATAGATGATCTATCTCCGCTATATATGCTCAAGTCTATAAATAGATATAAGCAACATGCCCACTATGCTTCCGCTGCTCCCACTGACCATAAAAACTTTCTGGCAGAATAATATATACGTGCACTTCTAAAACGAGTTTAGAATGATGCTATACTTAACCTCCCGCCGGGTCTCATAGTCTGGAACAACAGTAGTGTCAAGTCTGAGTAAACAAGAACCTCCCTGTCACTGTCCTTGAGGCTACCGGAGTACCTCTCGGGTGTCTGAGGTTACCTACCATATCTGTGGAGTGGCTATTGGAATGTCAAACCTGATTGAATCTTTAGGTCCTATTAAATTTTCCGTAATCGTTTGCGGTTCTGGAATCACTCCCAGTTCTACCATACTCCCACTACTGTTTTCTGAAAAAATCCATTTTATTAAAACTGTGGCGAGTCAAGAACAATATCACTATTGATCTTCCATATGGTAGAAAGTCAACCCTCGACATAGCCAGGTTGAACCCACAAACTGCCATTACAGAAACATGCCTTGAGTTATCCAGAGTCTGGTTTTAAGCATAAGCTGGACAACTCCCCGTACCATAACATCGTTAAGATATGAACCATTCTATATCTAATATAGAAACTTTGGCACTTGTTTAATTGGAACCAGATTCAAATCATACAGTTGTCTCCAGTGCATATCAACTAAATGGTGAGAGGCTAATCAGCATTACTCAACTTAGGAATTCATCCAATTATGAGTAACCTGAAAGAGAAACAAGTTTGTCAAAACCATTACTATCAACTGAATACCAATCACAAGAATCTACATCTTCGATCTCTCTGAAGAATCCCGATACTTGCGATACCTGGTTCTCTACTTTATTCTTATACCCATAACTTCTCAAAACTTAGACATTATATTTCTACGAAACACTTGTCTAAAAACTAGAGAAGTCACAAGTAAACAGAAAATAGTACGAGGACCAACCCCTTTGTCCTGACGGACACTGGACAACATACAATACTCTGTATAAGTCCGCTGAGTTGAATAACTCAAAACCTGTGGGTCGTATGTTAAAAACTGTACCCAGGCGATTTCCTCAAATATCACCAATTACAACGAATTCCGATATAATGAGGATGATCTCCTAATTCCCAATAACTTACTCCCACTCATCATCTGTAAAACCATACAGATATGAGAATCATACCTGGTAAATACATACCCTAGAGTAAGTATCTAATCAGGAAAACAGTTTTCCTTTAACAATGCACTGAAACATGAAAATGTTTCGTAGGGGTATCCTGGTATTCCTAGTAATGCCTCTTCCATAATCCAATTCATGACTATAACCGTATATTTCTTTGCCATCTCTCCGAATCCCTTTATTTGTCTTTATTCATTACCTTCTGTACACCATCGTTAGGCTAAGTGGTTTTCTTCCTTCCCTACCGTTCGGCACCAGCCTATGGTTTGGAATAAGACTATCTAGTAAGCATAATAGGTGTACTTTCCTAAACCAAGGAGTACTCGCAACTTGAGAGAAGATGATAATAAAAGACAACCGAATAATACCTTATTCTATTTCTCCCGAACTGGGGAAAAAAGCAAAGGTGAAATAGGAGTGGCGATGAAGTACGCGGTTTGGTCGTGAATTTTAGCAGTCGCAATTTACTTTGCCCTCTTTCTAATCCTTTTATTTTGTCTTTAGTTATTACCTTCTGTACACCCTACTTAAAGTAATTGGTTTTCTTCATTTCCTACCTTTTGGCACCTGCCTATGGTATGGAAGAAGACTATCCAGTAAGCGTAATAGGTGTACTCTCCTAAACTAAGGAGCCCTCGCAACCTGAGAGAAGGTGATAATAAAAGACAACTGAATAAACCAATTCTATTTCTCCTGAACCTGGATCCATCCTTGAAGAAGTCCCTTCGAGTTTGTATATAACCATTCGATGGATCTATCCAATAGAAGTGGATGTCTGTAGTAATACGGGGTGTTCTGAGAAATGCAAAGGGTAAAAGAAGGAGTGGCAATGACTTATGCAACTTAGACAATCCAAAAGTCAGTATTTTAAGAAGGTTCGGTCAACTTGGTCACTGTGTCATAGTCTAGGGTCGGTAAAAGGTCGCTGCCAAAGAGAGAGAGAAAAGAAACACTCTGCGTGCACTCTAACCTAGATCAGAATGGTTTTCATTTTATCTAATCAGGAAACCTCCCACTGTACTGTCAAATTCTCTTCCAAACCTAAAAGAAGAATCAATCGGGATCACCCGAAAAGTAAACCAACTCAACAGTTGGAATCGGGATCCGACTCTCATCGCATGATAACGTGAAGGAATCCACTCATGTTATCACACTCCAGAAGGTATGCGCATACTTGGCAAGTTTCAGTTTCTTTAGAAACTCCCGATATGATTTTTGCCCCATGCTCTTATGACCTTGGAGTTAGGTCAAAATGTCATAAGTCACATGCCAAGTTCTACCCATCATTATCTTATCAATTTGAACCCATCCGTACATATCCTTGACGTTCGGCCAAAATGATAATATGACTGCCCCAAACTAACTCATCTATCTATACAACAAATGAATACTCAGCAGCTACTAAACACTATGCCTTGGCGTTAGGTCAAAATACATAGCTTGAATACTACTGAATACCCAAAAGAAATGACGGAGGGCAACGGCTGGTTTTTTACGAAAAAACCTTTAACGTAATGAACTTGATATCGCTGAAGGAACCTGATAGCTTTTTATAAAAATATAGTGGCGAAAACCTTTGCTAAAGAGGTCACTCCTGGTGAAGGGATCTCGGCTCTTTCCTCGTGGAATGAAGTGCAGGATATTCAACCCAAATACCACTATGCAAAGCAACTTGTAATCGACTATAGTGAAGTTATTACCCTGACACAAACTTCTGCCCAAGGGGTCACTCCCGGTGAAGGGATATCGGCCCTTGCCTCGTCGAATGAGGTGCAGGATATTCCAACCGAATACCACTATGCAAAACAAAAGGAAACGTCTTTGTAATAACACTTTTTAAAACTGTTCCAACAACTCCAAACATGTTTGTTTTCCTTTGCATTGATTAGAATTAACACAGTCCCATCAATTAATCACACCAGAAAAGAACAAAAAATAAAATGTACGTATATGCCATCCGCATTCGTCACTGGGTCCCGTCATCACCCGTTAGGTTACATAACTAACGACAGAGCGGGGACTGGACTAGCGCGGGTGTAAAACATATACAATATCTAATAGTATATATATACCAATATACAATAATCGCTCCAGGCGTGATAGTATGCAACATTACAGAAAAGTAATAAGTATCACAGAATAATACAGATAATCTGGGATCCCCTAGTTTCACAGAGCCGCTACTGAAACCTGACGTTCCCCTGGTCGTGTGGATAGCCTGTGCAATGAAACCTAGACCCCTACGAGTGCGGCAAGTTACCCGCCAAAACCTGAAGCGAGGCAGCCCCTTACAGCATAGTGAATGGACAACTCGGCACCTCACGGAATCCGGTAACTTGAGCACCCCTCCTCGGGTCAACCTGTACCCCCTACGAGTGCGGTGAATAGTCTGCAATTCTAGAGTGAGGCCCCTCTGCCTCCCAAAGCTATGAGATGCGGACCCGTTGCCCTCCAGAACCCGGCTATCCGTGCACTCCGTCGCGGGGTAAACCTAGTACAGAAATGAAAAATATGTACAACGGGTACATCGACCTTAGCCTGGTCGTGCCCCAAAAGAATATTATACAAACTGGCAGTGACGGCAGTCCACATGTTGGACGCTCGTCCCGCAATATCAAATGTACAAATAAATCCAAACTGCACTACCATTGCACACTGGTATCCACCACGACAAATCCGCAACATCACAGCACAACACAGAACATCAACGCGAATGTCACGTTCGCAAATCCGTCTAAAAGAGCTATAGCATTTAGACGCAATTTACCGCTCAATTGACATTCCCGGGCGGAGATATAATGTAAGTACTGTAAACTAACACGTTTAAAATTTCGATCGACAAAACTTCCTGAAGTGGGCCCCACGTACATCTGCTATACAGTAACAAAATCTAGGCACAAAAGAAATATTCCAGAAACCACAATTCACTGTGTAGAATTCCCAGAAGAAATTTGACCCTCTGAAGCACCAAGATGACCGCTGATCCGCGGCCAAAGCATGGCTTTGGCGGCGGTTCCGTGGTCGTACGGTCGACTAAGAGGGTAAAATTTCTGCTTTGTTCTTCAAAAAGCCTGCTCGATTTTCTGTGATACTCAAAATAATTTTTAGACCAGATTTAAAATCGACAGAAACTTTAACACTGAAAATTTTAGTTTTCGAAAATCCGTTCGATCGATGTTTTAAACGCGTTAGAACAAGTTAGTAAAGCTTAAAGGCGTGGCTCTTGTAAGTCCGCGGCGGCGCCCCAGCCGTCGATCCGACGCCGGAAACTCGGAAACAAAAACTTTGCAAACTAGCAAACCGGCACCACCGCGCACTTTTCACCTGGATCGGACCATTAACCTAGCAACAAGCAAACTAAAAGATGGGTAAAGAAGTATACCAAGCGATCCGTGTACTTCGATCTTCGTTTCCACTCCGATCTCCTGCGGAATCTCCGTCCGTCACGTCCTCGTCGGAAAGGGCACCACGTAGCCGAAATCTTTTACGGGCTCCCACCTCTGGACCGAGGCAACTCGGGCGTGAAGTTGGCTAGCCGACGCATCCAAGATGTGCTGTAGAATAGTGTAGTAGTCTATGTCTCTTTTGGTTTAGTTGCCATGGAGGATGGAGGAAGAGGTTAAAGAAAATTGGTGCTTTCAATTTTCTAGCAAGAAAAATGTGATGAAGAATCATGCTACCACTCCAAAAATGAAACTCTCTCATATCCCCCTTCAAATTGTGGCCGGCGCCTTCTCCATGAAATGGTGGAGGAAATGAATCAATAACAAGAAGGGAGGTGATGGTAGTAAAAGCAAAAGGGGTGACTATATCAAAAAGGAAATGATAACAATGTCATTTCCATTCAAATCAACTCTAATCCATTCTAATCAAAGGATAAGATGCAAATGGAATCTAATGATTAAAGAACCATCATGATGCCACAAATTGCAAGAAACCCCTCCATAATAAGTTATTTGCAAACTTGCAAATAACCTCCTACATCGGAAAAGTCCGGCTGGGAAAGAACAAAGGAAAACCGGTCGGAACGGAATGCAAACTGGCAACTTCAGAAAACTGATCCCGTAATAAATTACAGGAAAACCCCGCTACTGCATATACATGCCCGCAATTGTATTCCCACTGAACACAAATGCAAAGAGACAAAATCTACACTATCTAATACTAGGATCCGGCTTAAGCCAAAGCCGGCTAGTAAAAACCGTCCGATCACGATCAGTGCAATACCGCACGTATCTGATCGAACCCTGCCATATTTCCATACGGCCTCTACAGCGTTTCGCCCGAAACTTGAGTAATTGTGTGTGGTGGACTCTAAAGACTCGTCAATACTATGGCTGTGGATTTAACCACTAGCACGTCAGAGGTATCAGCCAATACATAACGGGCCACCAGCTATTGACCAAAAGGGACGTCGATTAGCGAACTCATCCAGACACCCTACTGAGCCTGTAAGTGACAATATCCGTACAGTCCGGTCCGTTCGTCTATGAGCATCGCATGGCGGGCCTAGGGGGTTGGTAAAAGTCAGACCCCCAATAGCGGTACAAGTCATGTCGGAATGTAGCCCAGAACACCCTGAGATACTACTGGAATACCTACCAGCAAATCTCCTGCCTTGGCCATGGACTTTTCATGTTCTGGCTCTCCTAGACACAGCGCGACCTCATCCCCAATACCGGGAGAGACGAACCCCTGCAGATCCGCTCACTGCCTCCATGTGGCTCGGGACTGTACCCAACTAAAACCTGTTTCCACGACTCCTTTGAGCCGTGGTAGGGTAGTAATCAAAGCACGGTGGGAACTCACACGAGACAAATGACGATCTCAGGTCGATGAACTAACCTGTATACATGTCACCAGGGAACTGCTATCTGACATCAGGTATAATCCCAACTAGCAGGTTCCCGGCGAGTCCTGTCCGGTGTACTCATAACCCAATGAGCACCTGTATACATCTTAGGTGAACCAACTGACACCAGTGGCTTGTAAGACCGGCCACCTCCCCTCGTCGGGGTCTCGACTGTATACACTAGTCTACTCCGGAGTATCGATGCCCTGTCTCAAAACTCCCACGACTAGGGACCTTTTAAGGATGTGCTTATAGACTCCAGCTCTCACGTATATGATCGCCCTCATACTGCTGGTAGTTAAGCAAGAATCCTAGGGGCTCTATCAACGTGTAATAGCGACTCGTAAGGTCACCTAAAGCAGTACATGATGATAAAGATAAACCAGATAGCATACTATCATCTCGAGTAAGACTGTCCTACTGGGATAGGTCCTCCCCTCAATCATTGCAATCACGTGCCTGTGATCCAATAATTGACTCTGAGGGCACTATCTCCAACAATCTCCTACTTGCACTCAAGGCTAATTATTGCGATGTCGCATACTCACAGCCCGTGTGATACCGAACACCCAACTCCTCTACTAGTCAGTCTCACAAAGTTCGTTTGCGAAACTATCGCGTTCGAGGAATAGCCTCAGTCAGTGGATCCGCTCTAATGTTTCTTTCTATGTCTCTCTTTATCTCAAGTTCGCGGAGAAAGCCATCTCCTGAAATGAGCAATACCTGTCTTAGAATATCTGGATGTCTGATGGGATCTAGCTCAGAAATGAACTCCAAATCCAAACTTCTTAGACTGTATCGACAACTGAACTTAATCAGTGTCCTGCGCCATGCCTCCCTCAGTATCCCCTTGGACCAGCTGTCCAAAATACTGCCCCTCGTCAGAGGGAAAACTATAACTCTGACAGCCACTCTGCCATCCAGGTCACCTTGGAAGCCTGGAATGATAACCGTCTCCTAAAAGAGGCTGCCGTTATCAAATCCCTAGAACATCCACTTATATTCTAAAACTGCTTCCGATTGTTTCTCCAGGATTGGATTAATATCAACTTATTGCACCTACTGCAAGAACAACATCTGGTGTGGTACTTGACATCTCATGATTGACTCAATTGCCTAAGCAAGTGATCTGCCAATCATGCACACCCCGTTCTACTTTAGTCTATAAGACACCTTTAGAGAGGGTGACTCCATCACCTGCAGGTACACTACCGTGCCAGGAGTCGTCCATTCTAAATACTTATAGAATGCTGTCAAAGTACCCAGATTGGGAAACCACCCAAATCTAGATCTAAAACTATAGATCTAGTAACCAGAATGTCCGATATAAGATCCAAGTCCTTTGTGGAGAAACCACTGTGTGATGACCAAAGTATAACCGATCGTAGTATAGGAATATCACTTCCTACTCTGTGTATGTCATCAAATACCAGGACATCACACCCTACTACCTTCTTAACAGATCCATCCCCTATTCTGATGAAGTCAAACCTATGACTGTCACATCAGAAATAGATGATCTATCTCCGCTATATCTGCTTTAGTCTATAAATAGACATAAGCCTGATGTCCACCAATGCTTCCGCTGCTCCCACTGACTACGACAACCCTCTGGCAGAGTCATATAGACGTACACTTCTAAAGCTAGTTTAGAACGACGCTATACTCATCCTCCTGCCGGGTCTCACAGTCTGGAACAACAGCAATGGCAAGTCTGGATAAACAAGAACCTCCCTGCCACCGTCCTTGAGCATACCGAAGTACCTCTCGGGTGCCTGAGGTTACCCACCATATCTGCGGAGTGGCCAATGGAATGTCAAACCAGATTGAATCTTTAGGTTCTTATCAAATCTTCAGTAATCGTTTGTGGTTCTGGAATCACTTCCAGTTCTACCATACTCCCACTACTGTTTTCTGAAAAAATCCATTTTTATTAAAGCTGTGGCGAGTCAAGAACAATACCACTATTGATCTTCTAGATGGTAGAAAGTCAACCCTCGTCATAGCCCGGGTCAACCCACAAACAACCATTACAAAAACGTGCCTTGAGTCGTCCAGTGTCTGGTTTTAAGCATAAGCCGGACAACTCCCCGTACCTTAACAATGTCAAGATATGAACTGTTCTATATCCAATATAGAAACAGAGGCACTGATTTAATTGAACCAGATTCAAATCATGCAGCTGTCTCCAGTGCATGTCAACTGAATGGAGAGAGGCCGATCAGCGTTACTCAACTTAGGAATGCTTCCAATTATGTGTAACCTGAAAGAGAAGCTAGTTCTCATTACTATCAACTGAATACCATATACAAGTATCTACATCTTCGATCACCTTGAAGAATCCCGATACTTGCAATACTTGGTTCTCTACTTTACTCTTATAATTATAACTTCTCAAAACTCAGACCCTGTGTTTCTACGAAACACCTGTCTAAAACTAGAGAAGTCATAAGTAAATAGAATATATTTCGAGTACCTACCCCTCTGTCCTAATGGACACTGGACAACATACAATACTCTGTATAAGTCCCTTAAGTCAAATGACTCATTCACTGTGTGCCGTAGGTTGAAAACTGTACTTATGGTTAAGAAGAATTACACCGCTGTTCAATGCTCCTTACCTAACCATCCACTGATATAGGTAAATGTCATAGACATAATTTCAAAAAGTTATATCTCACTCTATAAAAATAGACGTACAGATATATCAATTTGAAATTGGTGCACAACGACGGATATTCAAAACCAAATATTTGCCGACCGGCAAACATCCCAGGTGACTTCCTCAAATATCACCAATTACAACGAATTCCGATATAATGAGGAGGATCACCTAATTCCCAATAACTTACTCCCACTCATCATCTGTAAAACCATACAGATGTGAGAATCAAACCTGGTAAATACATACCCTGGAGCAAGTGTCTAATTAGGAAATCAGTTTTCTTTTAACAGTACACAGTGAAACTGAAACATTGAAATGTTTCGATGGGGTATCCTGGTATTCCTAGTAATGCCTCTTCCATTATCCAGATTCACAACTGTAACCGTATAATTCTTTGCCACTTCTCCAAATCCCTTTTTATGTCTTTAGTCATTACCTTTTGCACACCCCTTTAGGCCAAATGGTTTTCTTCCTTCCCTACCGTTCGGTACCAGCCTATGGTTTGGAAGAAGACTATCCAATAAGGATAATGGGTGTACTGTCCTAATCCTAGGAGCACTCGCAATGCGAGAGAAGGTGAAGATAAAAGAGAACCGAATGAACTTAATTCCTATTTCTCCTGAACCAGGATCCATCCCCGAACTGGAACAAGTTCCTTTCGAGTTCGTATATAACCATACGATGGATTATCTAATAAACCTGGGATCTTCGTAGTGATACGGAGTGGCCTGGAGAAATACAAAGGTGATTTAGGATTGGCGAAGAAATACTTGGTTTGGTCGTGAATAGCAGTCGCAATTTACTTTGCCCTCTTACTAATCCCAAGCTTTGTCTTAACTTAATACCTTCTGTACACCGTTTAGGCTAATTGGTTTTCTTCATTCCCTACCGTTCGGCACCAGCCTAAGGTTTGGAAGATGATTATCCAATTTGCGTAATAGGTGTACTGTCTCCTAAACCAAGGAGTACTCGCAACCTGAGAGAAGGTAAAAGGAAAAGACAACTGAATAGTCCTATTCGTTTTCTCCAGAACCGGAAACCATCCTCGAATTCCTTCGAGTACGTATATAACCATACGATGGTTTTGTCCAATGGAAGTGGACGTTCGTAGTAATACGGGGTGTCCTGGAGAAAAGGGTAAAAGTAGGAGTGGCAATGAGGTCTGCAACTCTGACAATCCAAAAACCAGTATTAAGAAGGTTCGGTCAACTTGGTCACTGAGTCATAATCTAGGGTCGGGTCAATGGTCGCTGCCAAAGAGAGAGAGAAAAGAAACACTCAACGTGTATTCTAACCTAGATCAGAATGGTTATCACTTTATCTAATCTGGAAACCTCCCACTGTAACGTCAAATTCTTCCCCAAACCTGAAAGAAGAATTAGCCGGGATTACCCGAGGAGTAAACCAACTCATCAGTGGGAATCGGGATCAAACTATCATCGTATGATAACGTGACGGAATCCGCTCACGCTATCACACTACAGAAGGTATGCGCATAAATGGCAAGTTTCAGTTCTTTTGAAACTCCCGATGTGGAATTTTGCCCCATGCTCTTATGACCTTGACTAAGGCCAACAAATCATAAGTCACATGTCAAGTTCTACCCGTCATTGTCCAGGTTGATTTGAACCCATCCATACAAGCCCTTGACTAGGGCCAACAAGGCTATACGATTGTCCCAAACCAACGCATCTATCTATGCAGCATATGAACACCCAATAGCTACCAAACACTGTGCTTTGACTATGGCCAACAAACACAGCTTGAATACTATTGATTATCCATATGAAACGACGGAGGGCTACGAATGGTTTTTGGCGAAAACCTTTAACGTAATGAACTTGATATCGTTGAAGGAACCGGATAGCTTTGAAAAAATATAGTGACGAAAACCATTGCTAAAGAGGTCACTCCCGGTGAAGGGATCTCGTCTCTTTCCCCGTAGAATGAGGTGCAGGATATTACAACTGAATACCACGATGCAAAGCAAAAGTAATCGACTATAGTGAAGTTATTTCCCTGAAGCAAACTTTTATCCAAGGGGTCACTCCCGGTGAAGGGATCTCGGCCCTTGCCTCGTTGACTGAGGAGCAGGATATTCTAACTGAATACCACGATGCAAAACAAAAGAGAACGCCCTTACAATAACAGCTTTTTGAAAAAGTGTTCCAACAACATCAGAGAAGTTTGTTTATCTTACATTGATCCAAATGAACGCAGTCCCATCAATTGATCACACCACAAAGAACGAAAATATACTGACGTACGTATATGCCATCCGCATTCGCCACTGGGTCCCGTCATCACCCGTTAGGTTAGGTAACTAACGACAGAGCGGGGACTGGACTAGCGCGGATGCAAAACATATACAACATCTACTAGTATATATATATCAATATATAAAATTTCGCTCAAGGCGTGATAAAATGCAACATCACAGAAATGTACAGCACCACAGAATAATACAGATATCACGGATCCCCGGGTTTCATAGAGCCGCTACTGAAACCCGACGTTCCCCTGGTCGTGTGGATAGCCTGTGCAATGAAATCCTAGACCCCTACAGGCGCGGCAAGTTACTCGCCAAAACCTGAAGCGAGGCAGCCCCCTTCAGCAACGTGAATGGACCACCCAGCACTTCACGGAATCCGGTAACTCAGGCACCCCTCCTGGGTCAATCCTATACCCCCTACGAGTACGGCGAACAGCCCGCCAATTCTAGAGTAAAGCCCCCCCCCGTCTCAATGCCATGAGATGCGGGCTTGTTGCCCTCTAGAACCCGGCTATCCGTGCACCCCTCCGCGGGGCAATCCTAGTACAGAAAGTAAAATATACATACAACGGGTACATCGACCGCAACCTGATCGTGCCCCAAAAGAATAATACAAACAGGCAGTGACGGCAGTCCACATGTCGGACGCTCGCCCCGCAATATCAAATATACATATAAAACAAAACTGTACTAACATTGCATCCAGGCTATCCCCCACGACCGATCCGCAACATCACAGCACAACACAGAACATCAACGTGAATGTCACGTTCGCAAATCCGTCTAAAAGGGCTATAGCAGTTAGACAGGATTTACCGATCAAGTGACATTCACGATCGCAGATATAATGTAAATACTGTGAACTGGCATGTTTAAAATATCCGATCGAACAAATATTACAAGTGGGCCCCAAAGCATTACTCTAGCACTTACAGAAAATCTGGGCCCAAAAATAATATCCCAAAATACCTATTTCCATGTCAAAAGCCCTCTGGAAAAATTTGCCACGATGAACAGTTAAAAGCGCGGCAGAACCGCGGCCCAAGCAAGGGTTCGACCGCGGTTCCGCGGCGGTATAGTCGGATCTCGCGACCAAATTTTACCAGAATTCTTATTTTTACATGCACAGTATTCTGCAACAACCTGAAAAAATTTTGGAGCAGTAAAAATTTCGACAGAAACACGATGCGTTGAAAATACGGTTTTTGGGGATTTTTGTTCAATCGAGTTCTAAACATACTAGAGCAAGCTAGGCATGGTTAACGGCGTGTCTCTGATACCAATGTAAGTCCGCGGCGGCGCCCCGGCCGTCGATCCGACGCCGAAAACGCGGAAACAAAAACTTTGCAAACTAGCAAACCGGCACCACCGCGCACTTTTCACCCGGATCGGGCCATTAACCTAGCAACTAGCAAACTAAAAGACGGGTAGAGAAGTATACCAAGCGATCCGTGTCCTTCGGTCTTCGTCTCCACTCCGATCTCCTGCGGAATCTCCGTCCGTCACGTCCTCGTCGGAAAGGGCACCACGTAGCCGAAATCTTTTACGGGCTCCCACCTCTGGACCGCGGCAACTCGGGCGCGAAGTTGGCTAGCCGACGCGTCCAAGATGTGCTGTAGAATAGTGTAGTAGTCTATGTCTCTTTGGGGTTTAGTTGCCATGGAGGATGGAGGAAGAAGTTAAAGAAAATTGGTGCTTTCAATTTTCTAACAAGAAAAATGAGATGAAGAATCATGCTACCACTCCAAAAATGAAACTCTCTCATATCCCCCTTCAAATTGTGGCCGGCCCCTTCTCCATGAAATGGTGGAGGGAATGAATCGATAACAAGAAGGGAGGTGATGGTAGTAAAAGCAAAAGGGGTGACCATATGAAAAAGGCAATGATAACAATGTCATTTCCATTCAAATCAACTCTAATCCATTCTAATCAAAGGATAAGATGCAAATGGAATCTAATGATTAAAGAACCATCATGATGCCACAAATTGCAAGAAACCCCTCCATATTAAGTTTTTTCCAAACTTTCAAATAACCCCCTCCATCGAAAAAGTCAGGCTAGGAAAGAAAAAAGGAAAACCGGTCGGAACGGAATGCAAACTGGCAACTTCAGAAAACTGATCCCGTAATAAATTACAGGAAAAACCCGCTACTGCATATACATGCCCGCATTTGTATTCCCACTGAACACAAATACAAAGAGACAAAATCTATACTATCTAATACTAGGATCCGGCTTAAGCCAAAGCCGACTAGTAAAAACCGTCCGATCACGATCCGTGCAATACCGCACGTATCTGATCGAACCCTGCCATATTTCCATACGGCCTCTACAGCGTTTCGCCCGAAACTTGAGTAACTGTGTGTGGCGGACTCTAAAGACTCGTCAATACTATGGCTGTGGATTTAACCACTAGCACGTCAGAGGTATCAGCCAATACATAACGGGCCACCAGCTATTGACCAAAAGGGACGTCGATGAGCGAACTCATCCTGACACCCTACTGAGCCTGTCGGTGACAATATCCGTACAGTCCGGTCCGTTCGTCTATGAGCATCGCATGGCGGGCCTAGGGGGTTGGTAAAAGTCAGACCCCTAATAGCGGTACAAGTCGTGTTGGAGTGTAGCCCAGAACACCCTGAGATACTACTGGAATACCTACCAGCAAATCTCCTGCCTTGGCCAAGGACTTTTCATGTTCTGGCTCTCCTAGACACAGCGCGACCTCATCCCCAATACCGGGAGAGACGAACCCCTGCAGATCCGCTCACTGCCTCCATGTGGTTCGGGACTGTACCCAACTAAAACCTGTTTGCACGACTCCTTTGAGCCGTGGTAGGGTAGTAATCAAAGCACGGTGGGAACTCACACAAGACAAATGACGATCTCAGGTCGATGAACTAACCTGTACACATGTCACCAGGGAACTGCTATCTGACATCAGGTATAATCCCAACTAGCAGGTTCCCGGCGAGTCCTGTCCGGTGTACTCATAACCCAATGAGCACCTGTATACATCTTAGGTGAACCAACTGACACCAGTGGCTTGTGAGACCGGCCACCGCCCCTCGTCGGGGTCTCGACTGTATACACTAGTCTACTCCAGAGTATCGATGCCCTGTCTTGAAACTCCCACGACTAGGGACCTTTTAAGGATGTGCTTATAGACTCCAGCTCTCACGTATATGATCGCCCTCATACTGCTGGTAGTCAAGCAAGAATCCTAGGGGCTCTATCAACGTGTAATAGCGACTCGTAAGGTCACCTAAAGCAGTACACGATGATAAAGATAAACCAGATAGCATACTATCATCTCGAGTAAGACTGTCCTACTAGGATAGGTCCTCCCCTCAATCATTGCAATCACGTGCCTGTGATCCAATAATTGACTCTGAGGGCACTATCTCCAACAACACTGATACCACTGTAAGTCTACGCTAGTGCCCCGGCAGTCTTTCATGCGCCAAATGCGGAACAAAAACTTTTATAACTTGTGCTATCGTATACTATAACCCGGATATGCCATTATTGCTAAACTAACAAACTACAAAGTGGGTAGAAATGTTATACCGAACGATCCGAGTCCTTCGGTGTTTAACCATCATCCCACGCTTTGTTGCGGCTACTCCGATCTCGCTCGATCACCGGTCTCCTCGTCCAGGTTGCACCACGTCAACGGATCATTAAACGGGCTCCCGCCTCTGAATCGAGGCAACTCGGTCATCAAGTTTGTTAAAAGAGATGACCAAGATTGATGTAGAGAATGAGTAGAATATTTTTTCTCGTTACATCCAAAACCATGGATGAACGGTTAATGAAGTTGCCTTTTGGATTGAATGAAATGAGAAATGAGCAATCTAATTTCCATGAACCCAAAACCATAATCTTTTTAATCAAAATGAATCCCTCATCTTCAAAGAAGGGGCCGGCCACACATATAGGAGGAGGGAGGTGAGTGTAGGAGTAGAAGAGGGTGACCGTTAGCAAAGAAGAATTAATGCAACAATGAGTCACCTTAACACATCACTAAAAACCATTAAATGCATACAATGAATCATTAACCTAGTCATCATCCATTTAATGCAACCAATGATTCAAGAACACCTCACTAACCTAGTCACCTCTTCTAGAAGCTTCCACACTCATAACTCACCTTCAGGAAAAGATAAATCCGCAATAAACCGAATGTTTAAGACGGCTGATAGAAAACCGGCAACTTCCAAAAGTGATCCCGAAACGAATTTCAGGATAACCCCGTAACAGTATAAACATACCCGCATTTGTATTATGACTGAATACAAATGCAACTGAGACAAAGATATTATATCTACACAGTATAATACATGGATTCGGCTTAAACCAAAGCCCACCCGTATTATCTGCCCGAAATATGACACGTGCGTAAACGCACGTGCATTTTCCGAACCCTGCCATAAAACCATACGGCCTCTACAACGTTTCCCCTGAACTTAGGAAACTATCTATTGGGGACTCTAATGACTCGTCAGTACCCTGGCAGTGGGTTTAACCACAAGCCGTCAGCGGCACTAGCTGTGCGTAACGGCTGCCCATGTACTGACCTCAAGGGAAGCCGATGAGCGAACTCATCCAGGAAACCTACTGAGCCTAACAATGACAATATACATACAGTCCGGTCCGTTCGTCTATGAGTATCGTATATCGGGCCTAGGGGGCTGGTAACGTCAGACCCCCAATAGCGGTATAAGTCGTGTCGGAGTGTAGCCAAGAACACCTTGAGATACTACTGGAGTACCTACCAGTAAATCTCCTGCCTCGGCCGAGAGATTTGTGTAATGGCTCTCCTAGACACAGCGCGATCTCACCCCCAATACCGGGAGAGACGAATCCCCTGTCGATCCACTCACTTGCCTCCATGTGGCTCGGGACTGTACCCAAAAAATACCTGTTTGCACGACTCCTTTGAGCCGTGGTAGGATAGAAATCAAAGCACAGTGGGAACTCACATGAGACAAATGACGACCTCAGGTCGATGAACTAACCTGTACACATGTCACCAGGGAACTGCTATCTGACGCTAGGTATAATACCAACTAGCAGGTTCCCGGCGAGGCCTGTCCGGTGTACTCATAACCCAATGAGCACCTGTATACATCTTAGGTGATCCAACTGACACCAGTGGCTTGTGAGACCGGCCACCGCCCCTTGTCGGGGTCTCGACTGTATATAGTAGTCTACTCCGGAGTATCGATGCCTTGTCTCGAAACTCCCATGATTAGAGACCACAATTAAGGTTGTGCTTATAGACTACCCAACTCTCACTTATATGATCACCATCATACTGTTGGTAGTCAAGCAAGATCCTAAGGGCTCTATCAGCGTGTAATAGTGATCAGTCACCTGAACCTGTACACGACTAATAAAGGCGAACCGGATAGCATACTATCATCTCGAGTAAGACTATGCTACCGATATAGGTCATCCTCAATCACTGAAATCACGTACCTGCGATCCAATAATTGACTTTGAGGGCACTATATCCAACAATGTCTATTTATAGACTAAAGTAGGTATAACTGAAATAGATCACCTATTTTTGATGTGACAGTCATTGGCCTTGACCTCATCTGAATAGGAGATGGATCTGGTAAGAAAGTAGTAGAGAGTGATGTCCAGACATTTGGATGACATGCACTTGATAGGAAGTAATATTCCTATACTACGATCGGTTATACTGTGGTTGTCACAAAGTTCTTTCTCCACATAGGATATAGATATAATATCATGGTTTCTGGTGACCAGATCTATGGTTTTAGATCTAGATTTGGGAAGTGTCCCAGTTAGGGTACTTGACAATATTCTAAAAGTGTTTTAGAATGGACGACTCTTGACATGGTGGCGATCCTGCAGGTGATGGAGTCACCCTCTTTAAAGGATGTCTTTCAGACTAAAGGGGAGAGGAATTTTCATGATTGTCATATCACTTGCTTAGGCAGTTGAGTCAATCATGTGATGTCAAGCACAACACCAGATATTGTTTTAGCACTGGCTGCAATAAACATATATTAATCCAATCCTGGAGAAACGTAGGGAAGCAGTTTATGAACATAAATGGATGTTCTAGGGATATGGTAACGACATCCTCCTTCAGGATACAGTTATCATTTCAGGCTTCTAAGGTGACATGGATGACAGTGTGACTGTCAGAGTTATAGTTTTCCCTCTTTTCAGGGGCAGTATGTTGACAGGTGGTCCAAGCGGATACTGAGGAAAGGCATGGCGCATGATACTGATTAAATTCAGTAGATGATACAGTCTAGGACGTTTGCTGTATTTGGAGTTTATTTGTGAACTGTGTCCCATCAGATATCCAGACAAATTCTAAGACAGGTATTGCTCATTTCAGGAGATAGATTTCTCTGCGAAGTTGAGATATAGAGAGATACAGAAAGAAACATTGGAGCGTATCCACTCACCGAGGCTATTTCTCGAACGCAATAGTTTCGCAAATGGGCTTTGCGAGACTGATTAGTAGAGAAGTTGGGTGTTCGGTATCACACGGGTTGTGAGTATACGACACCGCAATAATTGGCCTTAAGTGCAAGTGGGAGATTGTTGGCTATAGTGCCCTCAAGGAAATTATCGTAGTCATAGGCATGTGATTATGATAATTGAGAGAGGACCTATACCGGTAGAACAGTCTTATTCGAGATGATAGTATGCTATCTGGTTTATCTTTATCATCATGCTATTACATATTGATAGAGCCCCTAGGATTCTTGCTTGACTACCAGCAGTATGAGGGCGATCATATACGTGAGAGCTGGAGTCTATAAGCACATCCTTAAAAGGTCCTTAGTCGTGGGAGTTTCGAGACTGGGCATCGATACTCCAGAGTAGATTAGTGTATACTGATCGAGACCCTGACAAGGGGAGGTGGCCCGGTCTCACAAGCCATTGGTGCTAGTTTGTTCACCTAAGATAGTATACATGTGCTCATTCGCTTATGGGTACACTGGACAGACTCACCGGGAACATGCTAGTTGGTATTATACCTATTGTCAGATAGCAGTTCCTTGGTGACATGTGTATAGGATAGTCTGTCGACCTGAGATCTGTTAACGTAATATGCCCTAGATGCCATTATTGTATAGTACTAGTTTGTATATTACATTTTGGAAGCTTGGGATATATACACGGATTTATGGCAGTCTTGCTCGATATAGTAGTATGCTACATGGTTTGTATCTATCTTAATATAAGTATATGTTTCTTTTAACGTATCTCTAATACATATTGATAGTGCCCTTAGGATCTTTGCTTGACTACCAGCGTTGTGATGGCAGTCACACTAGTCGGGGCTGAGTAGTCTACAAGCACATCCTTACACAGGTCCCTAGTCGCAGGATTATCGAGACAGGGCATCGATACTCCAGAGTAGACTAGTGTGTACGCTTCTGTTCCCAGCATGGGAGATGGTCTGTCCCACAGCCATCAGTATGTCGTACTGGAGATAGTATGCAGGTGCTCATTGGGTTATGAGTTACACTGGACGGACTCATAAGGAACTGCTGGTTGGTGATATACCTATCGTCAGGTAGCAGTTCCCAGGTGATATGAGTACAGCTTAGTCCGTCGACTTGACACTGCTACTTCGCCTCAAGTGTGTTCCCACTGTTCTTAGATTACTACCCTACCATGGCCCTGCTGAGTCGTACAAACAGGTAGTAGTTGGGTGCGGTCCCGAAGCACTTGGAGGCAGTGGCGGTTAGATAGGATTCGTCTCTCCCGGTATTGGGGGTTGATATCGTGATGTGTTTGGAAAGCCATTACACAAAGACGCTGGCAAGGGCAAGTGAGATTTACTGGTACGTATTCCAGTAGTTTCTCAGGATGTTCTGGGCTACACTCCGATATGACTTATACCGCTATTAAGGGTTTGACGTTTACCATCCCCCTAGGCCCGATATGTGATACTCTTAGATGAACAAACCGGACTGTAGGGAGATTGCCACAGACAGACTCAGTAGGGGTACGAATGTGTTTCCTCATCGACTTTCTTGTCGACAGATACCCGGGTAGCCGTTACATATAGCTAATGCCACTGACGCGCTTGTAGTTAAACCCACTGCCAGAGTACTTTCGAGTTTTTAGAGTCCCACACAGAGGGTTTCCCAGCTTCGGGCGAAACGTGTAGAGGTCGTATGGTTTTACGACAGGGTTCGATCACATACGTGCACTTGTGCGCATGTGATGTTTGGGCGGACATTGCTAGTTGGCTTTGGTTTAAGCCAGATCCTAGTATGTGATTATTGGATTAATTTCGTCTCATTGTATTGGTGTCTCTCGGGATACGGATGCGGGTATGTATATACGGATGAGTGGGATATTCTTGTAATTTGGACAAGATTAGTACATGGAGAATGGCACCCAATATTAGGGTTTTTCTTTATTAGTAAAATCCTTTTAAGGTGGAGGAAATGAGAGTAGAAAACTTATGGTATTTTAGTGAAATAAAGATTAGGGTTTTGCTTTGACTTCTTGGAGATATTTGGAGTTTGTTGACTTAGATATTTGTTAGATATTATGTGAGATATTTGTAGGATATTTTCATATTGTTTAAATGCCAAAACCCTAGCCTTTATTCACTAATCTTTATTCAGAAAAAAACAACAAATCTTTTTCTTGCTCTTATTTTCTCAAAGCTTCTCCTTCTCATCTCAAACCTTAACCTATTCATGAGTTGAAAACCATAGGGTTACTGAGACTACTAGACTCCTCATCACCCTCTACACATCCTAGGCTACTTTGTCTAGCACACCAAGTGACCTAGTTGCCTCAAGTTAGAGGCAAAGCTTAAAATCGGATCTCTTGGGTGGATCTTCTACGATTCGGAGTAGACGACGAGGAGGTGGATTCCGTTCTCGGTTCAAGGAGCTCACGACTTGGAGAAGGACGGCGAGGAGGTGAAGGAAAGCAAGAACTTAAGGTATAACACGCATACATAGTAGTTAAACCTTTATGATATATTGTTAGTTAGGGTTTAATATCGATCCTGGAGTTTAGTCGATGTTACAAAGCTAATAAAAATCATTTTTTGCAAATTCCGCCTCCCCGCGAACACGTGGGGTGCATGGCATCGACTTACAGTGGTATTAGAGCCGACTAAACCATAGCTAACAGATTAAACGATAGCTAAAACTACGAAACCGAAATAATCTGTAATCAACGAAACTTAGGTCCTAGTTTCTGTTGAATTTTTACGAGGCTCTAAATTTTTTTTAGCAACTGCAGAGTACTCCTTCACTTGTAAAGTGAACACAGACCAAATACGAGACATTTCCCTTCAAATTAGATCGGCTACATTGCCCATAAGTCCGGCCTCCTCGGTTTTTTAGTGGAGAAATGCGTCGTGTTTTGGTCTGTGGATTTATTTCTAGGATCTAGGTTTTCAGGAGTTGTTTATTTTTGCCAATTTTGCATATGCTGTTAATTCTTCACTGTGGTTTACGGGGTGTTTCGAAGTCGTAATTTTAACATCGTTTAATGTTTCTGTGTTTGATAAATGTGTTCGTAAACTTCCTCTAAATGCTATATGTCGCTTAGTTGCGGGTTGCACATTTCTGTGATGTTTGTTTGTGTATATGGACTTATTAGATTGTCGTGAATGAATCGCCGGGGATGTGAGGTGTTGTATTCTTTCATTCAAATGTAAAATGTAAATTGTTATAATATTTTTTCACGGGGCACATCCGGGTTGAGGTTTTAGCCACCGTTGTATTATTTCATTTACTGTTTATTGCTCCTAGGATAGACCCAAGGAGGGGTGCACAAACAACCGGGTACTTTGAAGTGCTGAGTGGCCTACTTACGTTGTTGAGGGAGATTGCTTCGCTTCGGGTATTTGGCGGATAGTTTGCCGCACCCGTAGGGGTCTGGGGTGGGGTTTGGCTATTCATCGCGACCGTGGAATCCGACTTTCGTTACAGGCTTAAACGAAATGCGGAATTCCTAATATATCCAATATGTTCATCTATGATCTAGAATGCCTATTATTGCGTATAACGAATGGATATTATTATATGTGTGTGTGTGTGTGTGTGTATATATATTATATTATATTAGATGTTGCTTATGTTTTGCATCCGCGCTAGTCCAGCCTCCAGCTCTGGCGTTAGTTATCTAACCTAACGGTGTAAGACGGGGCCCCATGGCGAATGCGGATGACATAAGTGTACGTTGTATTTTCATCTTTTCTGCAATGGTAGGTTAAATGATGGGACTGCATTACATTAATGCAAAGAAAACAAACTAAAGATGAATCGTTGGAACAATTTTAAAACCACTCGGTTTTTTCAAAACAGAAAAACTTTTAAAAATGCGGAGCTTAAACCTCTACTTTTAAAAGCTATCAGGTTCCTTCGATTATATCAAGTACACTACGTTCACGGTTTCGCCAAAACCATTCGTATCCCTCCGTTATTTCAGTTGGATATTCAGTAGTATTCAAGCTATATATTTTGACCTTCGCCAAGGTATTGTGATTCGTAGCTGCTGAATATTCATCTGTAGCATAGATAGATGCGTTAGTTTAGAACACTCGTACTGCTATTTTGGCCTTCGTCAAGGGTATATACAGGTGGGTACAAATTAACCTGGATAATGACGGGTAGAACTTGACATGTGACTTATGATATGTTGGCCTTCGTCAAGGTCATAATTGTTAGTTATATGTATGCCTTAGAGGCCATTACTGTACATACGATGTATATTGTAGTGGAAGCTTCGACATATATAGGGAGGACTTTCTTGCTCGACATGATAGTATGCTATATGGTCGCTCTTTATCTTAGCATGTACTCTGATTGTCTCTATGTTTCATGTTGATAAAGCCCTTAGGATGAGTACTTGACTACCAGGACTATAATGCAGATCATACTAGTGGGGATAGTGTAGTCGCTAAGTACTTCCTTCAAATGTTCCTAGTCGTGGAAGTACCGAGACATGGCATCGATACTCCAAAGTAGACTAGAGAGTATGCGCTTCTTAACCCATATGATGGGCGATGGATGATCCCATATCCATTGGTGTTTGAAATCAGAGAAGGTATACGGGTGCTCAGTGGAGACTGGGTACACTGGACGGACTCGCCGAGAACTCCCAGATGGTATTATACCTCACGTCAGATGGCAGTTCTCTAGTGACACTGGTATAGGTTAGTCTATAGACCCGAGATCGTCATAGAGTCTTGTGTGATTCCCACTGTGCTTTGATTTCCTTCATACCACGTCCAAAAGGGCATGCAAAACGGTGGCTTTTGGGTACAGTCCCGAATCACATGGAATCAATGATCGATAGGAGGGGTTTCGTCTCTCCCGGTATAGAGAGTTGATGTTGTGCTGTGTTCGATTAGCTATAACTGAAAATCCCTGGCCAGGGTTGCTGAGATTTACTGGTAAGTGTTATCAGTAGTTTCTCGAACCGTTATGGACTTCATATCGACACGACTTATCAAGCTACCGGGGTCTGACGTTTACCACCCCTAGGCGAGATATGCGACATATCAGACGAAGAGACCGAATTTTACGGGAATGTTACTGATTGGATTCGCAGGAGAATGTACAGGCTTGCTTGTTGATCTTCTGATCACTCAATACCTGGGTGGCTATTGCGTTTAGCTGACCGCCTGTAGCTTGTAGGTGTTTGATATGATCATCACCTACTGCCGGCGTATTGACGATTCTTTAGAGTCTTACACAGAGGTTTCCTGGCTCAGGTAAAACGGAGTAGTAGCACATATGTGATATGTGCGGAACCGAGAATAACATGTGTATGCAATACCGTATTAGATTCTCGCTATATATGATATCGGCCGGGTATATGAGATATAGCCGAGTCATCGGATCAAGTGTTGATTCGATGAACTTATACAGATTTTATTAGTCGGTTATTTGTGAAATAGCCGGATTATCGGATCAAGTGTTGATTCGATAATTTAATGTATAATTATATATTTGATATATTATATTACATTAACTAATGTTAGCTCACTTAAAGATTCTTTTTCTCACTTGGATAATACATTGATATATATGCGATATATATTAATTGTGTTATTTTATTTTGTTACAAAATATATTATATATGTGATATATAATATTGTAACAAGTTAAGGTTACAAATGCATCACATTTTGTAGAGTTTTAACATGGTTAGGGTTTGGATTAGGGTTAAGCTTTCTTGAAGCTTCTAGAAGCTTTGTTTTTGGTTTTAAGAAAAGATATTTTGTAGATATTTCCTTAACCAAACCCAAACCCTTTACCATTGTAAATTCTATATATGGGTTAAGTCTTCATTCATAACCCATGTTTGCATTTCTAACCTCACACAAATTTTCATTATTCATCACAAAGTAATTTCTTCTTCTTCTTCCTTTGAAAAAAAGCTTTCTAGCTTTTTGATATGTGATGATTTTGAGTGAGATAAAGAAAACAAATGAGAGCTAAATTCCTACTTCATCATCCTCATCTATTCTAGCCACTTAGATTAGGGTGTTTGCTTTGCTAATACTTGATTAGTGAAGAAAAAAGCTTGGGCTTGAGTTTCTTCAAGGTAGATCATCTTTGTTGTTGAAAATTGGAAGCAAGCTTGCATCTTTCTCTTCATGGAGCCTCTCTAGAGTCCGGGTACTCGATCGCAGTGTAGGGACCTCAACACGGAGCTTTTGATGTGAAGGAACGGACTACAAAGGTTGTAATCCCAAACTCTTAGAAGTAAAGATGTTTACTTGATCTTTGTTTCGCCTATTCTCTAGTCTAAGATCTTGGTTAGGGTTGTTCGGCACATGAAAAATTTGATTTTGGCATGGTTGATCCCTTGTAGAACTATGTTCTAGTGTTTAGTAACCCTATAGTGGTATCAGAGCCAAGCTAGAGTTTTAGGTGTCGTCTAGACGAAGTTTAAAGTCCGATCGAACCCCGAAACATCGTGTTTTACCCCCTCTCTGGAAATTTTTTAAAATGTTGATTTTTTCTGTATTAAAATTACTCATAAAATTAAGCAGGGAATTCTAAGGATTACTGTGAAATACGATATCCTAATTACCATAAAGCGCCGCCGAACCGCGGCAATACCATGCCTTGCGCGTCGGTTCGGCGGCCGTACTGGAGTTTTAGCGTTAGGTTTTACACAGTAACATCCGTAGGTGTTTCTACAAGCTTCTGGGAATTTTTAATTCTACTCAAGTGTTGAGTTTTCTGGAGATCTTTGGTATTCGTTGATTCAATCGAAAAGTTTAACTTCGTTTAGTTTTTTGAATAATTTAGAACGTGTTAAAAAGTTCGAACGGATATCAATAACTCACTTTTTCCCGACACGGAAAATTTTCAACTGTTGGATTTTTTCACGAGTTTAGAACTTTCAGAAAATCATGCAAGCGTATCTGTGGACCCTCTAGAAGAACGTAACCTTAACTCGATTATGTGGCCGTCAAAACTGCTACTTGAACCCTAGGGTTTGTGGTAGTTTAGCATTGCCACATGTGAGGCGTTGGTTTGACCCTTCTACGGCTGGTTCATTGGGGCTGTGACATGTTCTGGGATTTTTTGAACTCCGCTCAAGTGTTGTGCTATTTGGGAAATCTTGGGTGTTTGTTTATTCGATCGGAAAGTTTAACATTTTATATTTATCTGGAATTTGTTACAATATTTGGAATCCACAAGTAGTTATGAGATAACTAATTTGAATATTATAAATCTAGCAGTTTAGTCTCAGATGATCGGTTGCCACGGGATTTTGATGCGATCAAAAGTCTGTCGCAATCACGTAGCGTACGCGGATACTCGCCGGGAAACTTAATAGGTAGCCACGCCCCATAGCCCCGACCAAGTGACTGTAGGAGAACCCCGTTGCCAAAAGCATCCATACGGGTGCTCGCGGCAGAGGTGTTCCTCCTTAATGCACTTCCTCGATGGCATCAGGGGTGCGGCTGTCTACAAAAGTTTTCGACGAGCATTCGATCAGGTTATCGGGAATCTTGTTGAATTGCCTGACTAGATATTGAAAACTGTTTTTGATATTGAGACTAAAATGCGGGGTTTATAATTGTTAGGCATGAGATGTCTAAGGAATTCATTTGGTTAGGCATGCGATGTCTAAGGAGGTTGTGGATTCCAACTGTTGTAGTTTTACACTTTCTTTTCTGCGACCGTAAGTGTATTATGTAGTGTATAGCCGGTTTTGTTGCTATACATCAACGACAATTGGGATACGCATATTTACTTACGTTGATGACATGTGATGTCATGTGTTGTTGTGATATGTTATATTGGATCGTCGTGTTTGAATAGCCGGGGTTTTTATGTGAGATGAGAGTTTTTCATTTTCATTCATGTAAAATTCATTGTATGTAATATTCTTTTATTGGGGAACTTCCGGGCTGAGGATGATGTCACCATTGTATATTATTTACTTTTCCGCATTAGGATAGACCCAAGGCGGGGAGCACAAGTAACCGGGTTCTAGGGTCCAGTAGGAGACCATCTCGGGAAGTCGAGACCGGGTCTCCTAACTCTAGAACTGGCAGGGTTACTTGCTGCTCTCGTAGGGGTCTAAGGATGTGGGTTTGGCTATTCATCGCGACCGTGGAATCCGTGTTTTATACAGGCTCGTATTAAAACACGGACCTCCTAGTATATCCAATATTTCATATATGTTCTTCTGCTGCAACGTTCTATGATGAGATCATATTACTTCTTGAGTTGAATGTTTATATTATATATATGAGATATATATTATATTGCTGATTTCGTTTCAAATGTGATGCTTGTGAAGCATAATAAAATGGGACTTCTTTAATGAGATTAATGAAATAAAAGAAACCTAAAAATGTTGTAGAAACTTGTTTAAAAACTGGTATCTCTAGTTCTTGCTTTGCATAGCAGTATTCCTTGTAGAATATCCAGCACCTTATTCGATAAGGAAAGAGCCGAGATCCCTTCACCGGGAGTGACCTCTTTAGCTAAACTGGCAGATGCTACAAACTCGCGGTTTAGTTTTTTGACAACTTCTATAGTTCTTGCTTTGCACAGCGGTATTTATGATATACCCTGCACCTTATTCGATTAGGAAAGAGCCGAGATCCCTTCACTGGGAGTGACCTCTTTAGCGAAACTAGAAAAGCCTCAGAAACACTCCTTTTTCAAAATCACTTGTTTCTACAACGATATCATGTTCATTACACTTATGGTTTTCTGAAAAACCTGCGTAGCCCTCCGACATTTCAGATAGACATTACTTAGTATTCGTTCTACGTTTGTTGGCCTGCGTCAAGGCGTAGTCTGCGGTAGCTAAATAGTACTTATCTGTAACATGAGATGTGATTGGATTGTAATTCTACGGTAGCGCCCCGGCCGTCTTTCCGAGGCCAAAATGCGGAAAAAACTTTTCTTAAACAAGAAACCGGCACTATCGTATGCTTAAATCCCGGATCGAACCATTAACCTACAACTAGCTATTTAGAGAAGGGATAGTGAGGCTATACCGATTAATCCGTGTCCTTCGGTCTTTGGCCACAATCCCAATCTCTTCGCGGCATCTCCTCGTCGGAAAGGGCACCACATCATCGATTCCTTTTACGGGCTCCCGCTTCATCCGAAGCAACTCGGGCACGAAATGTGCTAGCCGACGTGTCCAAGGTGATGTAGAGAATGTGTGTGATCACTTTGCCTCTTGCATCCATTGATTTGGATGGAGGTTAGAGGTGTTGCCATTAATGGAGATTTGAGCTAGAGAAGAAAGAGGAAGAAGAAGGTGTTTCCTCTCTTTTTTCTTTTTGTGTTATATGTGTAAAAAAATGAGAGAGTGAGAAGAATAATATGAGAGCTAACAACCATCACATGGCTGCCCTTCCTCTCTCCTCCTCTCATTTCATCCACAAATCAATCACTAAATATGACATTTTTTCACAAAAAAGAGACCATGAGTCACTATATATGTCTATGTCACATTTAATGCATCTCATGATGAATTCTAGCTCATTATTTCCAAATGCAAACATTAATCCAAATGTTTGCCACAACAAAAAGATACGGCAACATCTAAAGTAAACTCGTAACGGGTCACAAGGATACCCCTCACTTGTATATACATACCTGCACCCGCTTTCCGACAGAATGCGAATGCGATGAGACTAATATAATCAAACAAATCTAATACTAGGATCCAGCTTAAACCAAAGCCCACTAGTATGATCCGTCCGATCATGATCCATGCATTACTCCACATATATGATCAGACCGTGCCATATATCATACGGCCTCTACAACGTTTCTCCTGAAACTTGAGAAACTGTCTGTGGGGGACTCTAAAGACTCGTCAATACTTTGGCTGTGGATTTAACCACTAGCACGTCAGAGGTATTAGCGGTACATAACGGGCTACCAGGTATTGATCAAAAGGGAGGTCGATGAATGAACTCATCCTGACACCCTACTGAGCCTGTCAGTGACAATATCCGTAAAGTCCGGTCCGTTCGTCTATGAGCATCGCATGGCGGGCCTAGAGGGTTGGTAAAAGTCAGACCCCCAAAAGCGGTACAAGTCGTGTCGGAGTGTAGCCCAGGACACCTTGAGATACTACTGGAATACCTACCAGTAAATCTCCTGCCTCGGCAGAGGACTTTGTGTAATGGCTCTCCTAGACACAGCGTGATCTCACCCCCAATACCGGGAGAGACGAATCCCCTGCCGATCCGCTCACTTGCCTCCATGTGGCTCGGGACTGTACCCAACTAAAACCTGTTTGCATGACTCCTTTGAGCCATGGTAGGGTAGTAATCAAAGCACAGTTGGAACTCACATGAGGCAAATGACGACCTCAGGTCAATGAACAAACCTGTACACATGTCACCAGGGAACTGCTATCTGACGCTAGGTATATTACCAACTAGCAGATTCCCGGCGAGTCCTGTCCGGTGTACTCATTGTAAGTCCACGGTAGCGCCCCGGCGGTCTAACAGACGCCAAATGCGGAACAAAAACTTTTTACAAACTGGCGCTATCGTGTACTATTACCCGGATCTGCCATTAAAGCTAAACTAACAAACCACAAAGTGGGTAGAAATGTTATACCGAACGATCCGAGTCCTTCGGTCTTCAACCATCATCCTACGCTTTGTTGCGGCTGCTCCGATCTCCTGAATCTCCAGTCTTCTCGTCCAGGTGGCACCACGTTGACGGATCTTTAAACGGGCTCCCGCCTCTGAACCGAGGCAACTCGATCATCAAGTTTGCTAAAAGAGATGACCAAGATAGATGTAGAGAATGAGTAGAACACTTTGTCTCATTACGTCCAAAGCCATGGACGAACGGTTAATGAAGTTGCCTTTTGGATCGGGTGAAATGAGAAATGAGGCTATCTAATTTCTATGAATCTCAAACTATATTCTTTTCCAAATCAACAACCAACTCTAATTGTGAAGAGGGGCCGGCCATTATAAGGAAGGGGGTGAGTGTAGGAGCAAGGAGGAGGGTGACCATAAACATTAAGCTTATCATAACAATGACTCACTTAAACAATAAATGCAAAACAATGATTCACAAACCTAGTCACCTTAACACATCATCTCTTATTTAAAGCACAAATGACTCATTAGCCACCTCATCATCCTAGTCACCATTTCTAGAAACTTATAGAACCATAACTCACCCAAGAAAAGATAAATCCGTATTTAACCGAATGTCAAATACGGGTGATAGAAAACCGGAAACTGGTAACTTCCAAAAGCGATCCCGAAACGAATTTCAGGATAACCCCGTAACAGTATAAACATACCCGCATTTGCATTACGACCGAATACAAATGCAACTGAGACAAAGATATTATATCTACACAGTATAATACTCGGATCCGGCTTAAACCAAAGCCTACCAGTATTATCTGCCCAAAATATGACACGTGCGTAAACGCACGTGCATTTTCCGAACCCTGCCATAAAACCATACGACCTCTACAACTTTTCGCCCGAACTTGGGAAACTGTCTGTGGAGGACTCTAATGACTCATCAACACACTGGCACTGGATATAACCACAAGCACGTCAGAGGTACAAGCTGTACGTAATGGTTGCCTATGTGTCGATTGGAAAGGAAGCTGACGAGTGAACTCATCCAGAAACCCTATTGAGCCTAACAGTGACAATATCCGTACAGTCCGGTCCGTTCATCTAAGAGTATCGCATATCGAGTCTAGGGGGTGGATAAAGTCAGACCCCTAATAACGTGATAATTCGTGTCGGTAAGAAGCCCATCACCACCTGAGAAACTACTGATCCAAATCAGTAATTCTCCACTACCTCGGCCGAGGATTTCTAGTGATGGCCACCCGTGCACTGTGCGACATCAACCCCCAATACCGGAAGAGACGAATCCCCGACGATCCGCTCACTGCCTCCATGTAGCTCGGGACTATACTCAACTAAAAACTGTTTGCACGTCTCCTATGAGCGTGGTAGTGTAGTAATCAAAGAACAGTGGGAACTCATACGAGACAAATGACGATCTCAGGTCGACAAACTAACCTGTACACATGTCACCAGGGAACTGCTATCTGACGATATGTATAATACCAACTAGCATATTCCCGGCGAGTCCTGTCTGGTGTACTCATAACCCAATGAGCACCTGTATATATCTTAGGTGAACCAACTGACACCAGTGGCTTGTAAGACCGGCCACCGCCCCTCGTCGGGGTCTCGACTGTATACACTAGTCTACTCCGGAGTATCGATGCCATGTCTAAAAAACTCCTACAACTAGGCACCACTTTAAGGATGTGCTTATAGACCCCAGCTCCCACGTATATGATCGCCATCATACTGCTGGCCTTCAAGCAAGAATCCTAAGGGCTCTATCAACGCGCAATAGTGACCTGTAAGGTCACCTAAAGCAGTACACGATGATAAAGATAAACCAGATAGCATACTATTATCTTGAGTAAGACTGTCCTACCGGCATAGGTCCTCCCTCAATCATTGCAATCACGTGCCTGTGATCCAATAATCGATTCTGAGGGCACTATATCCAACAATCTCCCACTTGCACTCAAGGCTAATTATTGCGATGTTGCATACTCACAGTCCATGTGATACCGAACACCCAACTTCTCTACTAATCAGTCTCACAAAATCCGTTTGCGAAACTATTGCGTTCGAGGAATAACCTCAGTGAGTGGATCCGCTCTAATGTTTCTTTCTATGTCTCTCTTTATCTCAAGTTCGTAGAGAAAGCCATCTCCCGAAATGAGCAATACCAGTCTTAGAATATGTCTGGATATCTGATGGGACCTAGCTCATAAATGAACTCCAAATCCAAACTTCTTAGACTGTATTGTCAACTGAACTTAATCAGTATCCTGCGTAATGCCTCCCTCAGTGTCCTCTTGGATCACCTGTCCAAAACACTGCCCCTCGTCAGAGGGAAAACTATAACTCTGACAGTCACTCTGTCATCCAGGTCACCTTGGAAGCCTGGAATGATAACTGTCTCCCGAAGGAGAATGTCGTTATCATATCCCTAGAACATCCACTTGTGTTCTAAAACTGCTTCCGAAAGTTTCTCCAGGATTGGATCAATATCAAATAATTGCATCTAGTGTAAAAACAAAATCTGGTGTGGTACTTGACATCTCGTGATTGACTCAACTGCCTAAGCAAGTGATCAGCCAATCATGCATATCTCTCTCCTCTTTAGTCTGTAAGAAACCTTTAGAGAGGGTGACTCCATCACCTGCAGGTATACTACCGTGCCAGGAGTCGCCCATTCTAAAACACCTTTAGAATGCTGTCTAAGTACCCAAATTGGGAAACTACCTAAATCTAGATCTAAAACCATAGATCTAGTGACCAGAATGTCTGATGTAATATCCAAGCTTTATATGGAGAAACCACTGTGTGACAACCAAAGCATAACCGATCGTGGAATAGGAATTTCACTTCCTACTCTGTGTATGCCATCTAAATACTAGGACATCACACCCTACTACCTTATTAACAGATCCATCCCCTATTCTGATGAAGTCAAATCTATGACTGTCACATCAGAAATAGATGATCTATCTCCGCTATTACCGCTTTAGTTTATAAATGGTCATAAGCCACTTGTCCACTATGCTTCCGCTGCTCCCACTGACTACGAAAACCCTCTGGCAGAATAATATACTTGTGCACTTCTAAAGCTAGTTTAGAACGACGCTATACTCATCCTCCTGCCGGGTCTCATAGTCTGGAACAACAGTAGTGTCAAGTCTGGGTAAACAAGAACCACCCTGTCACCGTCTTTGAGCATACCGAAGTACCTCTCGAGTGCCTGAGGTTACCCACCATATCTGCGGAGTGGCCAATGGAATGTTAAACCAGATTGAATCTTTAGGTTCTTATCAAATTTTCAGTAATCGTTTGCAGTTCTGGAATCACTTCCAGTTCTACCATACTCAAACTACTGTTTTCTGAAAAAATCCATTTTACTAAAACTGTGGCGAGTCAAGAACAATACACTATTGATCTTCCAGATGGTAGAAAATCAACCATCGTCATAGCCCGGGTCAACCCACAAACAGCTATTACAGAAACATGCCTTGAGTTATCCAGAGTTTGGTTTGAAGCATAAGCCGGGAAACTCCCCGTACATTAACATAGTTAAGATATGAACCGTTCTATATCCAATATAGAAACAGAGGCACTGATTTAATTGGAACCAGATTCAAATCATGCAGCTGTCTCCAGTGCATGTCAACTAAATGGAAGAGGCCGATCAGCATTACTCAACTTAGGAATGCATCCAGATATGAGTAACCTGAAAGAGAGACAAGTTTCTCAATATCATTACTATCAACTGAATACCATACACAAGTATCTACATCTTCGATTATCTTGTAGAATCCCAATACTTGCAACATCTGGTTCTCTACTTTACTCTTATACCTATAATTTCTCGAAACTTAGACTTTGCATTTCTACGAAACACATGTCTAAAAACAAGAGAAGTCACCAGTAAACAGAATATAGTACGAGGACCAACCCCTCTGTCCTAAAGGACGCTGGACAATATACAATACTTTGTATAAGTCCCCTGAGTCTAATAACTCATTCCCTGTGTGTCATAGGTTGAAAATTGTACTTATGGTTAAGAAGAATTACACCGCTGTTTAATGCTCCTTACCTAACCATCCACTGATATAGGTAAATATCATAGACATAATTTCAAAAAGTTATATCTCACTTTATAAAAATAAACGTACAGATATATCAATTTGAAATTGGTGCATAACAACGGATATTCAAAACCAAATATTTGTCGTCCGGCAAACAACCCAGGCGATTTCCTCAAATATCACCAATTACAACAAATCCCGATATAATGAGGACGATCACCCAATTCCCAATAACTTACTCCCACTCATCATCTGTAAAACCATACAGATGTGAGAATCAAACCTGGTAAATACATATCCTGGAGCAAGGACTAATTTGGAAATCAGTTTTCTTTTAACAATACATAGTGAAACTGAAACATATAAATGTTTCGAAAAGGTATCCGGGTATTCTTAGTAATGCCTCTTCCATTATCAGATTCACAACTGTAACCATACAGTTCATTGCCATCTCTCCAGATCCCTTTATTTGTCTTTAGTCGCTACCTTCTGCACACCATCGTTTGGCTAAATGGTTTTCTTCCTTCCCTACCGTTCGGCACCAGCCTATGGTTTGGAAGAAGACTATCCAATAAGCGTAATAGGTATACTGTCCTAATCCTAGGAGCACTCACAATGCGAGAGAAGGTAAAGATAAAAGACAACTGAATAAACCTCATTCCTATTTCTCCTGAACCAGAATCCATCCCCGAACTGGAACAAGTCCACTCGAATTCGTACATAACCATACGATGGATTATCGAAATAACTGTGGATCTTCGTAGTGATACGGGGTGTTCTGGAGAAATACAAAGGTGAAGCAAGAGTGGCGATGAAATACTTTGTTTGGTCGTGAATAGCAGTCGCAATTTACTTTGCCCTCTTTCTAATCCCTTTATTTGTCTTAACTTTTTACCTTCTGTACACCCTCTTTGGCTAAATGGTTTTCTTCCTTCCCTACCATTCGGCACCAGCCTATGGTTTAGAAGAAGACTATCCAATAAGCGTAATAGGTGTACTGTCCTAATCCTAGGAGTACTCGCAACGCGGGAGAAGGTAGAGATAAAAGACAACTAAATAAACCCCATTCCTATTTCTCCTGAACCAGAATCCATCCAGAACTGGAACAAGTCCACTCGAGTTCGTATATAACCATACGATGGATTATCCAAATAACTGTGGATCTTAGTAGTGATACGGGGTGTTCTGGAGAAATACAAAGGTGAAGCAGGAGTGGCGATGAAATACTTGGTTTGGTCGTGAATAGCAGTCGCAATTTATTTTTCCCTCTTTCTAATCACTTTATTTGTCTTAACTTATTACCTTCTGTACACCCTCTGAGGCTAAATGGTTTTCTTCCTTTCCTACCGTTCGACACCAGCCTCTGGTTTAAAAGAAGACTATCCAATAAGCATAATAGGTATACTGTCCTAATCCTAGGAGCACTCGCAACCTGAGAGAAGGTAAAAGGAAAAGACAACTAAATAGTCCTATTCATTTTCTCCAGAACCGGAAACCATCCTCAAATCTGGAACAAGTTCCTTTGAGTTTGTATATAACCATACGATGGTTTTATGCAATGGAAGTGGATGTTCGCAGTAATACGGGTGTTCTGGAGAAAAAGGGTAAAAGTAGGAGTGGCAATGAGGTATGCAACTCTGACAATCCAAAAGCCAGTGTTTTTAACAAGGTTTGGTTAACTTGGTCACTAAGTCATAATCAAGGGTCGGGTCATGGTCGCTGCCAAAGAGAGAGAGAGAAAAGAAACACTCTGCGTGCACTCTAACCTAGACCAGAATGGTTATCAATTTATCTAATCAGGAAACCTCCCACTGTATCGTCAAATTCTCTTCCAAACCTGGAAGAAGAATTATTCGGGATCACGCGAGGAGTAAACCAACTCATCAGTCGGAATCGGGATCTAACTATCATCGCATAATAATGTGATGGAATCCACTCACGTTATCACACTCCAGAAGGTATGCGCATGCCTGGCAAGTTTCAGTTTCTTTAGAAACCCCCGATGTGATTTTTACCCCATGCTCTTATGACCTTGACGTAGGACAACATATCATAAGTCACATGTCAAGTTCTACCCGTCACTATCCAGGTTAATTTGAACCCACCCGTACATAACCTTGACGAAGGCCAAAATAGTAGTACGACTGTCTCAAACTAATGTATCTATCTATGCAACAGAAAAGTATCAAATAGCTACCATACACCATGCCTTGACGTAGGCCAACATACATAGTATGAATACTAAGTGCTACCTTTCTGAAATGACGGAGGGCTACGAATGGTTTTTGGCGAAAAACCTTTAACGTAATGAACTTGATATCGTTGAAGGAACCGGATAGCTTTTTATAAAAATATAGAGACAAAAACCTTTGCTAAAGAGGTCACTCCCGGTGAAAGGATCTCGACTCTTTCCCCTTAGAATGAGGTGCAGGATATTCCAACTGAATACCACTATGTAAAGCAGAAGGCAATCGGCTATAGTGATGTTATTACCCTGACGCAAACTTCTGTCCAAGGGGTCACTCCCGGTGAAGGGATCTCGTCCCTTGCCTCGTCGATTGAGGTGCTGGATATTCATAACCGAATACCACTGTGCAAAATAAAAGAAAACGTCCTTGCAATAACAGCTTTTTGAAAAATGTTCCAACAATATCAAATAGGTTTGTTTTCCTTGCACTGATCAGAATGAATGCAGCCCCATCAATTGATCACACCATAAAGAACGAAAATACGATGTACGTATTTGCCATCTGCATTCGCCACTGGATCCCGTCATCACCCGTTAGGTTACTTAACTAACGACAGAGCGGGGACTGGACTAGCGCGGGTGTAAAACATATACAACATCTACTAGTATATATATCAATATATAATATTCGCTCAAGGCATGATAAAATGCAACATCACCGATATGTAATAAGCACCGCAGAATAATACAGATAATTTGGGATCCCCGGGTTTCATAGAGCCGCTACTGAAACCCAATGTTCCCCTGGTCGTGTGGATAGCCTGTGCAATGAAATCCTAGACCCTTACGGGCGCGGCAAGTTACCCGCCAAAACATGAAGCGAGGCAGCCCCCTTCAATAAAGTGAATGGACTACCCAGCACTTTATGGAATCCGGTAACCTGAGCACCCCATCTTGGGTCAACCTATACCCCTACGAGTGCGGCGAATAGCCTGCCAATTCTAGAGTGAAGCCCCCTCCGTCTCAAAGCCATGAGATGCGGGCCCGTTGCCCTCTAGAACCCGGCTATCCGTGCACCCCACAGTGGTGTAATCCTAGTACAGAATGTAAAACATATACAACGGGTACATCGACCTCAGCCCGGTCGTGCCCCAAAAGAATAATATACAAACAGGCAGTAACGGCAGTCCACATGTCGGACGCTCGCCCCGCAATATCAAATGTACAAATACAACCAAACTGTACTACCATTGCATCCAGGCAATCCACCATGACAAATCCGCAATATCACAGCACAACACAGAACATCAACGTGAATGTCACGTTCGCAAATCCGTTTAAAAGAATTATAGCAATTGGACAGGATTTACCGATCAAATGACATTCACGGTCGCAGATATAATGTAAATACTGTGAACAAACATGTTTAAAATTTTCGATCGACAAAATTTCCCGAAGTGGGCCCCAAGCACAATACCCAGTACTCAAAAAAATCTGGGTCCATACAAAAATTACCAGAAACCCTATTTCCAAGTCAGGAACCTCTGTGGAAAAAATGGCGCACTGTTGCTACAGTCCTGCCATGGAACCGCGGCCAAAAGGAGGGTACGACCGTGGTTCCGTCGTGCTACAGTGACAACAGCATACCAAATTTTCTTAGATTTCATAAAAACTCCTGCCTGATTTTCTGCAACACTCAAAATAATTTTTTGACGATAAAAAAAATTTGACAGAAACTCAGAATTTGGAAATGCAGTTTTTGGAAATTTCATTCGATCGAAATTCTAAACACGTTTGAGTAAGCTAGTAAAGGTTAATGGAGTGGCTTTGATACCATGTAAGTCTACGGTAGCGCCCCAGCCATCTTTCCGAGGCCAAAATGTGGAAAAAACTTTTCTTAAACTAGAAACCGGCGCTATCGTATGCTTAAATCCCGGATCGAACCATTAACTTACAACTAGCTATCTAGAGAAGGGATAGTGAGGCTATGCCGATCGATCTGTGTCCTTCGGTCTTTGGCCACCATCCCAAGCTCCTCGCGGCATCTCCTCGTCGAAAAGGGCAGCACATCATCGATTCCTTTTACGGGCTCCCGCTTCATCCGAAGCAACTCGGGCACGAAGTATGCTAGCCGACTTGTCCAAGGTGATGTAGAGAATGTGTGTGATCACTTTTTCTCTTGCATCCATTGATTTGGATGGAGGTTAGAGGTGTTGCCATTAATGGAGATTTGAGCTAGTGAAGAAAGAGGAAGAAGAAGGAGTTTCCTCTATCTTTTCTTTTTGTGTTATATGTGTAAAAAAATGAGAGAGTGAGAAGAATAATATGATAGCTAACAACTATCACATGGCTGCCCTTCCTCTCTCCTCCTCTCATTTCATCCACAAATCAATCACTAAATGTGACATTTTTTCACAAAAAAGAGACCAAGAGTCACTATATATGTCTATGTCACATTTAATGCATCTCATGATGAGTTCTAGCTCATTATTTCCAAATGCAAACATTAATCCAAATGTTTGCCACAACAAAAAGATACGGCAACATCTAAAGTAAACTCGTGACGGATCACAAGGATACCCCTCACCTGTATATACATACTTGCACCCGCATTCCGACTTAATGCGAATGCGATGAGACTAAAATAATCCAACAAATCTAATACTAGGATCCGGCTTAAACCAAAGCCCACTAGTATGATCCGTCCAATCATGATCCGTGCATTACTGCACGTATATGATCGGACCCTGCCATATATCATACGTCCTCTACAACGTTTCGCCCGAAACTTGAGAAACTGTCTGTGGGGGACTCTAAAGGCTCGTCAATACTTTGGCTGTGGATTTAACCACTAGCACGTCAGAGGTATTAGCGGTACGTAACGGGCTACCAGGTATTGACCAAAAGGGAGGTCGATGAGCGAACTCATCCTGACACCCTACTGAGGCTGTCAGTGACAATATCCGTACAGTCTGGTCCGTTCGTCTATGAGCATCGCATGGTGGGCCTAGATGGTTGGTAAAAGTCGGACCCGCAAAAGCGGTACAAGTCGTGTCGGAGTGTAGCCCAGAACACCCTGAGATACTACTGGAATACCTACCAGTAAATCTCCTGCCTCAGACGAGGGCTTTTGGTAATGGCTCTCCTAGACACAGCGCGATCTCACCCCTAATACCGGGAGAGACGAATCCCTTGCCGATCCGCTCACTTGCCTCCATGTGGCTCGGGACTGTACCCAACTAAAACCTGTTTGCACGACTCCTTTGAGCCGTGGTAGGGTAGTAATCAATGCACAGTGGGAACTCACACGAGACAAATGACGACCTCAGGTCGATGAACAAACCTATACACATGTCACCAGGGAACTGCTATCTGACGCTTGGTGTATTACCAACTAGCGTATTCCCGGCGAGTCCTGTCCGGTGTACTCATAACCCAAAGAGCACCTGTATACATCTTAGGTGAACCAACTGACACCAGTGGCTTTTGAGACCGGCAACCGCCCCTCGTCGGGGTCTCGACTATATACACTAGTCTACTCCGGAGTATCGATGCCCTGCCTCGAAAACTCCCACGACTAGGTGTAAGTCCGCGGCGGCGCCCCGGCCGTCAATCCGACGCCGGAATGCGGAAACGGTGAAAAACTTAATATTCTTGAATTGGCAAACCGGCACCACCGCGCACTAAACATCCGGATCGAACCATTAACTAGTCCTAGCTATCTACAAGAAAGGGAATAGAGATATACCGACGATCCAAGTCCTCCGGTCTTCTCGTCATGGTCCCGATCTCCTGCGGAAAAGTCCCGTCTCCTCCTCGTCGCCGGAAGTGCACCACATCGCCTACTTTGTTTACGGGCTCCCACCTCAATGCCGAGGCAACTCGGGCACGAAGCCGGCTACTCGACGTGCCCAAGATTTACTGTAGAATCTATAGTAGAGCTTGTGTCTCACTTTTGGGGTTGTGGAATTGCCTTTTGGTGGAGGTATGAAACATGAACTTTTTCTAGGTGAACTTGGGGATTTTTCTAACATGAAATGAACAAAAATCCCCATGAGAAATTCTTGGACAGCCCCATATCAAGAGTGGCCGGCCAAGTCTAGAGAGGAGAGTGAGAATGAGAGTGTGTGTAAAAGAAAATGAGTGGAGCAACCATCATATCCAAGAGAGAGAGAGAGGAATGGTTATGATGCAAAAGGGAATGATCACAACAATAAACCCACACTCAACCAACCTCACCCCTCATCATCATCAACCATCATGCCCACTAAAAGTCAAGCCATCATGAGAAGGAGAAGTCAATGATGGTGCACATCATGAAAACCATCATGATGCCAAAATAAGCAAAGACCCCCTCCACAAAAAGTCTATTTGCAACAATGCAAATAAACCCTCGTCCACCAATCTTCGGCCAATGAACGGAACAAAGGAAATTGGCCGAAACGGAAAGCAAACTGGCAACTCCAGAAAACTGGTCCCGTAATAAATTACAGGAAAAACCCCGATACTGTGCATACACACCCGCATTTGTATTTCGACTGAAATACAAATGCAATGAGACAAAGTCTACACTGTACTATACTAGGATCCGGCTTAAACCAAAACCGGCTAGTAATATCCGTTCGATCCTGATCCGTGCAATACCGCACGTATCTGATCGAACCCTGCCATATAACCATACGGCCTATAGTACAAACTGTCCGATCCTGATCCGTGCAATACCGCACGTATCTGATCGGACCTTGCCATATCTCCATACGGCCTCTACAACCTTTTGCCCGAAAGCTGAGTAACTGAATGTGGGGGACTCTAAAGACTCGTCAACACCTTGGTTGTAGATTTAACCACTAGCACGTCAGAGGTATAAGCCAATACGTAACGGGCTACCAGGTACTGACTAAAAGGGACGTCTGCGAGCGAACTCAGCCTGACATCTTACTGAGCCTGTCAGTGACAATATCCGTACAGTCCGGTCCGTTCGTCTATGAGCATCGCATGGCGGGCCTAGGGGATTGGTAAAAGTCAGACCCCCAAAAGCGGTACAAGTCGTGTCGGAGTGTAGCCCAGAACACCCTGAGATACTACTGGAATACCTACCAGTAAATCTCCTTGCCTTGGCCAAGGACTTTGTGTAATGGCTCTCCTAGACACAGCACGACCTCACCCCCAATACCGGGAGAGACGAACCCCTGAAGATACGCTCACTGCCTCCATGTGGCTCGGGACTGTACCCAACTAAAACCTGTTTGCACGACTCCTTTGAGCCGTGGTAGGGTAGTAATCAAAGTACAGTGGGAACTCACACGAGACAAATGACGATCCCCAGGTCGATGAACTAACCTGCACACATGTCACCAGGGAACTGCCATCTGACGTCTGGTATATGACCAACTAGCATGTTCCCGGCGAGTCCTGTCCGGTGTACTCATAACCCAATGAGCACCTGTATACATCTTAGGTGATCCAACTGACACCAGTGGCTTGTGAGACCGGCCACCGCCCCTCGTCGGGGTCTCGACTGTATACACTAGTATACTAATGGAGTATCGATGCCCGGTCTCGAAACTCCCACGACTAGGGACCTTTTAAGGATATGCTTGTAGACCCCCAGCTCCCACTTATATGATCGCCCTCATACTGCTGGTGGTCAAGCAAGAATCCTAGGGGCTCTATCAACGTGTAATAGCGACGTGTCAGGTCACCTAAAACAGTACACGATGATAAAGGTAAACCAGATAGCATACTATCATCTCGAGTAAGACTGTCCTACCGGGATAGGTCCTCCCTCAATCATTACAATCACGTACCTGTGACCTAATAATTGACTCTGAGGGCACTATCTCCAACAATCTCCCACTTGCACTCAAGGCTAATTATTGCGATGTCGCATACTCACAGCCCGTGTGATACCGAACATCCAACTCCTCTACTAGTCAGTCTTACAAAGCTCGTTTGCGGAACTATTGCGTTCGAGGAATAGCCTCAGTGAGTGGATCCGCTTAGTTGTTTCTTTCTATGTCTCTCTATATCTTAAGTTCGCGGAGAAAGCCATCTCCCGAAAAGAGCAATACCTGTCTCAGAATATGTCTGGATGTCTGATGGGACCTAGCTCATAAATGAACTCCAAATCCAAACTTCTTAGACTGTATCGTCAACTGAACTTAATCAGTATCCTGCGCGCCATGCCTCCCTCAGTATTGCCTTGGACCACCTGTCCAAAATACTGCCCCTCATCAGAAGGAAAACTATAACTCTGACAACCTCCTTGTCGTCCATGTCACCTTGGAAGCCTGGAATGATAACTGTCTCCTGAATGAGGCTGTCGTTATCATATCCCTAGAACATCCACTTATGTTCTAAAACTGCTTCCGACTGTTTCTCCAGGATTGAATTAATATCAACTTATTGCATCTAGTGCAAGAACAACATCTGGTGTGGTACTTGACATCTCACGATTGACTCAATTGCCTGAGCAAGTGATCTGCCAATCATGCACGTCCCTCTCCCCTTTAGTCTGTAAGACACCTTTGGAGAGGGTGACTCCATTACCTGCAGGTACACTACCGTGCCAGGAGTCGTCCATCCTAAATACTCTTAGAATGCTGTCAAGTACCCTGATTGGGAAACCACCCAAATCTAGATCTAAAACCATAGATCCAGTAACCAGTATGTCAGATATAAAATCCATTTGCTTTGTGGAGAAACCACTGTGTGACGACCAAAGTATAACCGATTGTAGTATAGGAGTTTCTTTTCCTATTCTGTGTATGTCATCCAGATACCAGGACATCACACCCTACTACCTTCTCAACAGATCCATCCCCTATTCTGATGAAGTCAAACCCATGACTGTCACGTCAGAAATAGATGATCTATCTCCGCTACATCTGCTTTAGTCTATAAATAGACATAAGCTACCTGTCCACCAATGCTTCCGCTGCTCCCACTGACTACGACAACCCTCTGGCAGAGTCATATAGACGTACACTTCTAAAACTGGTTTAGAACGACGCTATACTCATCCTCCCGCCGGGTCTCGTAACCTGGAACAACAGCAATGGCAATTGTGGGTAAACAAGAACTTCCCTGTCACCGTCCTTGAGGCTACCGTAGTGCCTCTCGGGTGCCTGAAGTTACCCACCTTATCTGCGGAGTGGCCAATGGAATGTCAATCCAGATTGAATCTTTAGGTTCCTTATCAAATCTTCAGTAATCGTTTGTGGTTCTGGAATCACTTCCAGTTCTACCATACTCCCACTCCTGTTTTTCTGAAAAAATCCATTTTTAATAAAACTGTGGCGAGTCTAGAACAATATTGCTATTGTTCATCCAAATGGTAGAAAGTCAACCCGCGTCATAGCCTGGGTCAACCCACAAACAGCCATTACAGAAACGTGCCTTGAGTTGTCCAGTGTCTGGTTTTAAGCATAAACCGGACAACTCCCCGTACCTTAACAATGTTAAGATATGAACTGTTCTATATCCAATATAGAAACAGAGGCATTGATTTAATTGAACCAGATCCAAATCATGCAACTGTCTCCAGTGCATGTCATCTAAATGGAAGGAGGCCGATCAGCGTTACTCAACTTAGGAAGCATTTCCAATTATGAGTAACCTGAAAAGAGAAGCAAGTTCTCTTAATCATTACTATCAACTGAACACCATACACAAGTATCTACATCTTCGATCACTTTGAAGAATCCCGATACTTGTGACACCTGGTTTCTCCACTCTATTCAAATACCAATAACTTCTCCAAATTCGGACCCTGTGTTTCCACGAAACACTTGTCTAAAAACTAGAGAAGTCATAAGTAAACTGAATGTAGTACGAGGACCAACCCCTCTGTCCTGATGGACCCTGGACAACATACAATACTCTGTATAAGTCCCTTGAGTCTGATAACTCATTCACTGTGTGTCGTAGGTTGAAAACTGTACTTATGGTTAAGAAGAATTACACCGCTGTTTAATGCTCCTTACCTAACCATCCACTGATATAGGTAAATGTCGTAGACATAATTTCATAAAGGTATATCTCACTCTATGAAAATAGACGTACAGATATATCAATTTGAAATTGGTGCATAACAGCGGATATTCAAAAACCAAATATTTGCCGACCGGCAAACAGCCCAGGTGATTTCCTCAAATATCACCAATTACAACGAATCCCGATATAATGAGGATGATCACCCAATTCCCAATAACTTACTCCCACTCATCATCTGTAAAAACCATACAGATGTGAGAATCATACCTGGTAAATACATACCCTGGAGTAAGTATCTAATCGGGAAATCAGTTTTCCTTTAACAGTACACAGTGAGACTGAAACATCGAAACGTTTCGATAGGGTATCCTGGTATTCCTAGTAATGCCTCTTCCAGATTCACAACTGTAACCGTATAGTTCTTTACCACCTCTCCAAATCCCTTCATATGTCTTTAGTCTTTACCTTCTGTACACCCCTTTAGGCCAAATGGTTTTCTTCCTTCCCTACCGTTCGGCACCAGCCTATGGTTTGGAAGAAGACTATCCAATAAGCATAATGGGTGTACTGTCCCAATCCTAGGAACACTCACAATGAGAGAGGGTGAAGATAAAAGACAACCGAATAAACCTTATTCCTATTTCTCCTGAACCAGAATCCATCCCCGAACTGGAACAAGTTCCATTCGAGTTCGTATATAACCATACGATGGAGTATCCAAATAAACTGTGGATCTTCGTAGTGATACGGAGTGTCCTGGAGAAATACAAAGGTGATGTGCGAGTGGTAATGAAATATTTGGTTTGGTCGTGAATATCTGTTGCAATTTACTTTGCCCTCTTACTAATCCCTTGCTTTGTCTGAACTTAATACCTTCTGCACACCATCGTTATGCTAATTGGTTTTCTTCATTCCCTACCGGTCGGCACCAGCCTAAGGTTTGGAAGAAGACAATCCAATTTGCGTAATAGGTGTACTACCCCTAAACCAAGGAGTACTCGTAACCTGAGAGAGGGTAAAAGGAAAAGACAACTGAATAATCCTATCTGTTTTCTCCAGAACCGGAAACCATCCTCGAATAAATTCTTTCGAGTTCGTATCTAACCATACGATGGTTTTGTCCAATGGAAGTGGACGTTCGTAGTAAAAACGGGGTGTCCTGGAGAGAAGAGTAAAAGTAGGAGTGGCAAAGAGGTCTGCAACTCTGACAATCCAAAAGCCGGTGTTAAGAAGGTTCGGTCAACTTGGTCACTGAGTCAAAGTCTTAGGGTCGGGTCAATGGTCGCTGCCAAAGAGAGAGAGAAAAGAAACACTCAGCGTGCACTCTAACCTAGATCAGAATGGTTACCAATTTATCTAATCTGGAAACCTCCCACTGTACCGTCAAATTCTCCTCCAAACCTGAAAGAAGAATTAGTCGGGATCACCCGAGAAGTAAACTAACTCATCAGTGGGAATCGGGATCCAACTCTCATCGCATGACAACGTGACGGAATCCGCTCACGGTATCACACTCCAGAAGGTATGCGCATATCTGGCAAGTTTCAGTACTTTTGAAATTCCCGATGTGATTTCTGCCCCATGCTCTTATGACCTTGACTTTGGCCAACATATCATAAGTCACATGTCAAGTTCTACCCGTCATTCTCCAGGTTAATTTGAATCCACCCGTACATACCCTTGACTTTGGCCAAAATGGCAGTACGACTGTCCCAAACCAACGCATCTATCTATGCTGCATATGAATACCCCAATAGCTACCAATCACTGTGCCTTGACTTTGGCCAACATACACAGCTTGAATACTATTGACCACCCATATGAAACGACGGAGGGCTACGAATGGTTTCTGGCGAAAACCTTTAACGTAAAGAACTTGATATCGTCGAAGGAACGGATAGCTTTTTAGAAATATAGTGACGAAAACCGTTGCTAAAGAGGTCACTCCCGGTGAAGGGATCTCGGCTCTTTCCCCGTAGAATGGGGTGCAGGATATTCCAAATGAATACCACGGCGCAAAGCAAAAGTAATCGGCTATAATGAAGTTAATGCCCTGACGCAAACTTTTGTCCAAGGGGTCACTCCCGGTGAAGGGATCTCGGCCCTTGCCTCGTCGACTGAGGAGCAGGATATTCCAACTGAATACCACGATGCAAAACAAAAGTGAACGTCCTTTGCAATAACAGCTTTTTGAAAAGTGTTCCAACAACATCAGATTAGGTTTGTTTTAACTTGCATTGATCCGAATCAATGCAGTCCCATCAATTGATCACACCAAAAAGAACGAAAATATACTGATGTACGTATATGCCATCCGCATTCGCCACTGGGTCCCGTCATTACCCGTTAGGTTAGCTTACTAACGACAGAGCGGGGACTGGACTAGCGCGGATGCAAAAACATATACAACATCTACTAATATATATACCAATATATTATATTTCGCTCAAGGCGTGAAAGAAATGCAACATCACAGAAAAATGTACAGCATCACAGAAACAATACAGATATCTGGGATCCCCGGGTTTCACAGAGCCGCTGAAACCCGACGTTCCCCCTGGTCGTGTGGATAGCCTGCGCAATGAAATCCTAGACCCCTACGGGCGCGGCAAGTTACCCGCCAAAACCTGAAGCGAGGCAGCCCCCTTCAGCAACGTGAATGGACCACCCAGCACTTCACGGAATCCGGTAACTTGGGCACCCCTCCTGGGTCAACCTGTACCCCCTACGAGTGCGGCGAATAGCCCGCCAATCCTAGAGTGAAGCCCCCTCCGTCTCAATGCCATGAGATGCGGGCTTGTTGCCCTCCAGAACCCAGCTATCCGTGCACCCCTCCGCGGGGCAATCCTAGTACAGAAAGTAAAATATACATACACCGGGTACATCGACCGCAACCAGGTCGTGCCCCAAAATAATAATACAAACAGGCAGTGACGGCAGTCCACATGTCGGACTCTCGCCCCGCAATATCAAATGTACATAATACAACAAAACTGTACTAGCATTGCATCCAGGCTATCCCCCACGACCGATCCGCAACATCACAGCAAAAACAAAACATCAACGTGAAAGTCACGTTCGCAAATCCGTCTAACCGGGCTATAGCAGTTAGACCGGATTTACCGATCAAGTGACATTCACGGTCGCAGATATAATGTTAATACTGTGAAAAATATGTTTAAAATATCCGACCGATCGAATATTAACAAGTGAGCCCCAAAACAAAACTGTAGCAGTCACAGAAATCCTGGGCCCAATTTTAATATTCCAAAACCCATATTTTAAGCCCAGAAGGCCTCTGTAAAAAATTGGTGAAGTGATCTCCACAGTGCGCGGCGGAAGGGCGGCGGGAAGGTGGTTTTCGCGGCGGTTCCGCGCTGCCACTGTGGAGTTACTTCGTCGAATTTTTACAGAGCTCTTAGATTTTCCAGTACATCAATATTTTACAACCTGAAAAAATTTTCGACACCAAAAATTTCCAACAGAAAACTGATGTGGGCAAATACGGGTTTTTGGACATTTCGATCGATCAGAACTGAAAAACACATTACACAAAGCTAGACTAAGTTAATGGGGAGGCTCTGATACCACTGTAAGTCCGCGGCGGCGCCCCGGCCGTCAATCCGACGCCGGAATGCGGAAACGGTGAAAAACTTAATTTTCTTGAATTGGCAAACCGGCACCACCGCGCACTAAACATCCGGATCGAACCATTAACTAGTCCTAGCTATCTACAAGAAAGGGAATAGAGATATACCGACGATCCAAGTCCTCCGGTCTTCTCATCATGGTCCCGATCTCTTGCGGAAAAGTCCCGTCTCCTCCTCGTCGCCGGAAGTGCACCACATCGCCTACTTTGTTTACGGGCTCCCACCTCAATGCCAAGGCAACTCGGGCACGAAGCCGGCTACTCGACGTGCCCAAGATTTACTGTAGAATCTATAGTAGAGCTTGTGTCTCACTTTTGGGGTTGTGGAATTGCCTTTTGGTGGAGGTATGAAACATGAAAGGTGAACTTGGGGATTTTTCTAACATGAAATGAACAAAAATCCCCATGAGAAATTCTTGGACAGCCTCATATCAAGAGTGGCCGGCCAAGTCTAGAGAGGAGAGTGAGAATGAGAGTGTGTGTAAAAGAAAATGAGTGGAGCAACCATCATATCCAAGAGAGAGAGAGAGGAATGGTTATGATGCAAAAGGGAATGATCACAACAATAAACCCACACTCAACCAACCTCACCCCTCATCATCATCAACCATCATGCCCACTAAAAGTCAAGCCATCATGAGAAGGAGAAGTCAATGATGGTGCACATCATGAAAACCATCATGATGCCAAAATAAGCAAAGACCCCCTCCACAAAAAGTCTATTTGCAACAATGCAAATAAACCCTCCTCCACCAATCTTCGGCCAATGAACGGAACAAAGGAAATTGGCCGAAACGGAAAGCAAACTGGCAACTCCAGAAAACTGGTCCCGTAATAAATTACAGGAAAAACCCCGATACTGTGCATACACACCCGCATTTGTATTTCGACTGAAATACAAATGCAATGAGACAAAGTCTACACTGTACTATACTAGGATCCGGCTTAAACCAAAACCGGCTAGTAATATCCGTTCGATCCTGATCCGTGCAATACCGCACGTATCTGATCGAACCCTGCCATATAACCATACGGCCTATAGTACAAACTGTCCGATCCTGATCCGTGCAATACCGCACGTATCTGATCGGACCTTGCCATATCTCCATACGGCCTCTACAACCTTTCGCCCGAAAGCTGAGTAACTGAATGTGGGGGACTCTAAAGACTCGTCAACACCTTGGTTGTGGATTTAACCACTAGCACGTCAGAGGTATAAGCCAATACGTAACGGGCTACCAGGTACTGACTAAAAGGGACGTCTGCGAGCGAACTCAGCCTGACATCCTACTGAGCCTGTCAGTGACAATATCCGTACAGTCCGGTCCGTTCGTCTATGAGCATCGCATGGCGGGCCTAGGGGGTTGGTAAAAGTCAGACCCCCAAAAGCGGTACAAGTCGTGTCGGAGTGTAGCCCAGAACACCCTGAGATACTACTGGAATACCTACCAGTAAATCTCCTTGCCTTGGCCAAGGACTTTGTGTAATGGCTCTCCTAGACACAGCACGACCTCACCCCCAATACCGGGAGAGACGAACCCGTGAAGATACGCTCACTGCCTCCATGTGGCTCGGGACTGTACCCAACTAAAACCTGTTTGCACGACTCCTTTGAGCCGTGGTAGGGTAGTAATCAAAGTACAGTGGGAACTCACACGAGACAAATGACGATCCCCAGGTCGATGAACTAACCTGCACACATGTCACCAGGGAACTGCCATCTGACGTCTGGTATATGACCAACTAGCATGTTCCCGGCGAGTCCTGTCCGGTGTACTCATAACCCAATGAGCACCTGTATACATCTTAGGTGATCCAACTGACACCAGTGGCTTGTGAGACCGGCCACCGCCCCTCGTCGGGGTCTCGACTGTATACACTAGTCTACTAATGGAGTATCGATGCCCGGTCTCGAAACTCCCACGACTAGGGACCTTTTAAGGATATACTTGTAGACCCCCAGCTCCCACTTATATGATCGCCCTCATACTGCTGGTGGTCAAGCAAGAATCCTAGGGGCTCTATCAACGTGTAATAGCGACGTGTCAGGTCACCTAAAACAGTACACGATGATAAAGGTAAACCAGATAGCATACTATCATCTCGAGTAAGACTGTCCTACCGGGATAGGTCCTCCCTCAATCATTACAATCACGTACCTGTGACCTAATAATTGACTCTGAGGGCACTATCTCCAACACTAGGGACCACATTAAGGATGTGCTTATAGACCTCAGCTCCCACGTATATGATCGCCATCAAACTGCTGTCCGTCAAGCAAGAATCCTAAGGGCTCTATCAACGCGCAATAGTGACCTGTAAGGTCACCTAAAGCAGTACACGATGATAAAGATAAACCAGATAACATACTATCATCTTGAGTAAGACTGTCCTACCGGCATAGGTCCTCCCTCAATTATTGCAATCATGTGCCTGTGATCTAATAATTGACTCTGAGGGCACTATATCCAACATGGATTAGGTTAGTCGTATGACTTTGTTGGCCTGCGTCAAGGGTCGTGCGGGTGGGTTTAATTCAATCAAGAAATGTACGGGTTGAACTTGACTAGCGCACTATGGTTTGCTGGCCTGCGTCAAGGTCATAGGAAGCTAGGGGTAAAAGAATTATCGGGAATTTCAAGTGTTGAAATTTGCAATGAGATTGCATACCTTCTAAGAGATAGTTGGATTCCGATACCCGCTGCGAGTAAGAGTTACTCCTGGGAGAGTTTTACACATTACAATTAGCCGATCAAGTAGGTGTCTAGAAAGGTGTCAACGGGGTTACGCCCCTGGGAAAATGAGGTTTACTTTAATTAGGTCCGTGCGAAAGCACGGGGAACCTCCCTCAAAGTACCGGCACTGGCCTGGCTGAAAGATTGGCAAACTTATAGCATGTAATTAATCCCGGCCAGTCTTTCGTTTTAGGGTTTGAAGGAAGACTTGACTAAAATAGTGGGAGCCATCCTGATTAGAGATATTAATAACCAATCTAATTTTGCAAGAGTATACGCTGAGTGTTTTCTTCTCTCTCTCTCCAGGTAGCGACCATGTCACGCCTTAATCACGATAATAATACGGATGTATTGACCGAACCCGCTTGTTATATTGCGCTAGGGAACGTTGGTCCCGCTCCAACTTATAATTGTTATAAGACAGAGCAGGAAATTGGGGAATACCAGAATTTTCGTGCCGCCTAAATGAAGAAAGTGCATGCTGATGCATCTTCTTCGGGTGTGTTCATTACAGGGAACTGTTTCTCAGTATCCTTTACGTCCTGGGTATGAAATACCGGATCAGGATCCCGCATATGTAATCTGTTACATGGGCTACAGATAGGTAGAGAACTGAGAACAGGTGATAAGTTTCAAGAGTTGGAAACGGTGCAATTGTTGCAAGCCAAGTATGTTGACAGTTATCACCCTGTATTACTACAATACATTGATTCTGAACGAATGTTATTAGATACCGAACCTGATATACAACATCATATCAGTCTCTTTATTAGTAAAGAAGGATATAATTTTGTATTGTTGGATAATGTTTTGAACATTTCCTGCATCAAGAGTTGATCGGTTCAGGAACTTTATCTAAAAGCATATACGTTCTAAATCAAACCACAGTTCTTAGTGTACAGAACACACACAACAGGAAGAGTTCAGAAATGATTGAATCCTTCTTGAGGCATTGTAGACTAGGTCATATCAATGCGACCCGACTAGCCAAGTTACATTTAGATGCATATTTAAATCCGTTTGAATTTATATCTTGTGAAACTTGCCGGTCATGTCACAAAGATAAGATGACCACAACTATATTTATTGGAAACAGAGAAAGAGTTAGTGAACTCTTGGGATTGATACATGGTGATGTATGTAAGGTCCCCTGTCTACACAGGCCAGGACATGTTCTTTTTATTTCATTACATTCACTGATTATCTCTCAAAGTTCGGACATATGTTCTTCTTGAAACACAAGTCTGACCTTTTGAGAAATTCAATGAATAAGAGTTAGAAGTATAGAACCAAAACGGGTATAAGTATTTTGTCCTTTGATGTGATCAGGGAGGAGAATTGTAACATTTCAAAAAAAAATATTATTTTTGGGAATTTTTATAATTTAATATTATTTTTAATGAATATTTTAATATTTCGGTATAATTAAATACCGATAAATTGGGAAAATTTTTGAAAATTATGGAAATTATTTAAAAGAGGGTGTTTTATATAAATTATGCAAATTTTAAGTTTTTATGTTTAATTATATGCTAAATTAGTGCTAATCGCGATTAAAAATCGCTAATCGCGCTTTAAACATGTTTTGTGTAAACATGCACCATATTTTTTTTTGCACTTGTGCATTTTCTACCATGGTTTGTTTTAGATTTACTATTGAGGAGCGAAGGAAATTAGAGGGAAAAGAAAAGAAAAGAAAAAAGAAAAGAAGAAGAAATGAAAGTCGAGAGGTATGGAGGGGGGTAGTTAGGAGGCATGGATATTGACTTTGCACACACTCTCTCTCTCTTTCCCTCACTCCCTCCTCGGGCTCGGCCAGAGCATTGCAGCCCCTCCCCCTCATCATCATCTTCTTCTTCTTCTTCTTCTCTTCACTAAAACTCCATGAAAAAAACACCTCAAAACCCCATTCTCAATTCACAAAAGTTGCGCACAACCTCACAAGCTACCTATTGGACCAAGAAAAATATGATTTTGGCGCTGTAGGAGATTCTCGGGAGCTAGATGAGGTAACCCCTTTCACAATTAGTTTAGTGTTTCTTGTGCTTTAGCCTCATTACAAGTTTAACATCGTTTTGGAGATGTTTTGCGGACTTGGAAAATCCTAGAAAGTGTTGAGGTTATTTTGAGTTGGTTTAAGTGCTAATAAGCCTTATTAGTGACCTAAACCTCCATGATGGTAGAAAACCCAGACCAACCAAACCTGAAACCTAAAAATACGGATTTTCAGACACTTTCATGTCGGTTTATGGACTTTGAGTGTGCAGGCAAATCTAGAATGAACTCGGATGTTTACTTGAAAAATAAACAAGTCCAGAGACCAATTTGAGACCATAGGAACCCACTGTAGCAAGACGAACTAGAATGGAGTCCCTAGGGCCGGCGAGGCCGGTTTGGCATGAGAGAAGGCTCGGCTACTTGGTGAGGGTGTGGGTCCAGGTTTCTTCTGTAGGTCACATATACCCTATATATACCCCTAGTGTTGTTTGCTCACTTGGTTATCACCCTAATCCAAATCTGGGACCAATTTCCTATGGTGTAGTATTATGACATTGCCATGACTTAAACTTTATATACCCAATCTTGGTTTATGTGTCGGATCGGTAGCTACAGGGAATCTGGAGTGTCCCTAGATGCTTACTGGAAAAACTAGCAGGACCAATACCCTATTTTGACTGCCAGGAGACCACCCTACAGACTTGACACCCCAATTCCCTAACAGGGCCGGCGTCGCCGGAATTCTAGGGTAGGAGACCAGCCACCTTATGAAGTCAGGAGTCCTAGTTGCTTTCCCATCTCATTTACACTTTATACATCACTCCAGTATTGTTTTGGAACATTGTTTTCACCTTATACAAAATCTTTACATGTGTTGCTATTTTGACTCGAGTTGTGGTTTTCCGTATTACGATTTCCAGATTTTGATATTTGTGCGTTATCTCGATCGCGTGACGTTTGTACGTCGATATCGAGTGATTTCGGGTTATTTTGCGAAGGTTAACCATAGGTTCTGACCTATAGGCTTTTAAGCGTACCGTTTTGGTTTTCGTGTGTCGTTTTGGTTTCGATTTGGTTTTAATGTGATGCGATATGTGTTACATGTAGGTACCTCCACGGTGATCCGAGACGAGGAAAAAGATGGTGGCGACATCGATACCGACACGCAGGATGCAAGGTGAATAGATTATATCTATGAGGGATGTCAGGTGGATGGTGTATAGCACCCCCGCAGTCCGATATTTTGTATAGTATATATATACTATTTATTATAGCTTATTATGTTTCGTGGATATAGAGATGAGATTAGGTGTACTATGATTAGATTAGGGCGTAGAAGTAAACTAGTATAGTTCTTAGTTGCGAACCGTAGAATAGGTTTACACCCACACGCACACACATGCATTTTTTTTTATACATATACCTAGATGAGGAGGATTGTGGATGATATTCGGAGATGAGTCGACGAGATTGGGCATATGTCATGAGATCGGTGATATATTGTGATTCGTATTTGGGATACGACATGTGATTTTAGCGGGCCTTTAGACGTGTGTTCCACACACGCGTTTATATTTATGTAGACGGTATCGATTTCTACTAGACTTAGATCAGTACCCTAGATCATTAGATATGATGATAAGGTTACCAGATAATTGATAAGATGAATGTGAAATTGTCCGGTACCCAGCTTTTAGGATGTCGTACGATGGTTTACCGTACGAGCTTTATATTGATGATTGATCCACACTCAGGACTCGAGGATGTCATATGATATTGTATCGTACACGGTACCATTAAGGCGGGATCACCAATTATTATATATGTATATATGTATCGACTCAGATTTAGGTGATTTCCATACCCCTTTCCATTAGCTTGTTAGTTAGATCTGTAGTTACCTTGTAGATGTTAGATTAGAACCGAGTCATTCCTATTTCAAAACTAACGAATCGGGAGTATTTTAAAGACAGGAAAAAGGGATTATACGGATATTTCCAAAAGATGCATCTTTTCTTAACAACACCGTAACCCTTATTTTTCTAAAAACCCCGATTCGTCATATTTTCAAATGGTATAACTATATGGCATATACATATTGTTGTAGATTCTTCACCGTTGCATTTATTATTCATTTGCCGCATATTCTTGCTGTTCGCATCGCATCACATGTTAAATATATTTAATGTTGTATTAAAACCATGCTGTTAGGACACCAGCACCATTATCGATGATGCATATGTTCCACGTACGCATGATATACTGATATGCTTACATTTCTTCTACATGTCGCATACATCATGCTTTTGATTATACGCATTAAGATATGTTGTTTCCATGATATTTCTGGATTTGGGAACCGTGGATGTTTCAAAGAGAGTATGTAATTGTTTAAAAAAAACCGGTTACCCTTGATATGATATTTCAGTGCGTCCACCATGTGTTTTCTCGGTGCTGAGAGCGACATGCGAAACCCGATTCGAGGAGGTGGATGAGTCCGATTGTGGGTACATGGTGGACCCAGTATGGTACCCCGGGGCGAGAACGGATCGTTGTGGAGTAGATGGTGAGCCTGGCAGAGGGACTACTACCTACCGGTGATTGTATTTGAGCGGCGGATATCCGGAGGATACCAACCGGAGTCATGAGATAGATATGAAAGCCGACCAGGGTGTGCGGCGCCTGAGATATATGAGGATTTATGTGCCGATGATAGGCACGGTTTTCATGATGTTTTCGAGTGTCAATGATAGACACTCAGGTCCCATGATTTTGATATGTCGCGAGCGACACATGTTGCTTTACATCCTCATACTTCCATGCATATGCATTATGTTGTTTACATGCATGATGTTTTTTGTCATTAGGTGACACGTGGACGAGATCCACATAATACAGACATTGATTACATTGAGCATACCTCATTTTTATGATATACTGCTACCTGAGGCACTGACACGAGCTTTTGGTACTACACTTATTTATAGATGTTTACCCTAGCTACCTTATCATGCTTTAGACTTATTCATATTGAGCATATATTTTTTACTGATCGTATTGACCTAGGATTATGTCATGCATACGTTTTCTGCTCTATGATGTTTTCTATTCACGAGTTGGCAACTCACCCCCGTTGTGTCACAGTTCTTGCAGGTTTTTCCGTACAGGTTCATTACGGCTTTTCTGGCACACTGCTCCCTTTCTGGGTGATTGCATTGGTAGGTGGGTTCACTCGCATCGTGACCACCCTTATATATGTATTATTCAGTTGTATCTAGTAATTCCATCAACCAAAACTTGTATATTGTTTCAGACTTAGAAAACCAGTTATGTATTATTTCGACCTTCGAGTCGTGCGTTGTAGTATTATGGTTTTCATGTTGATTTTGAGTTCTTTTTGAGTTTTAATCCTCGCCCTTCGGTATTGTATATTATATTGCTTATGTGATTGTAACCGTCAATTGACGAAGAGCTAGCTCCCGCTTAAGGATGCCTTTTATCATTGCATATATATTATTCTTGTTGTGCCCCGTTCGGGGGCAGTATTTACATAGGAAACTCAGCCGAAATTTTCAGAAAGGACTGTAGATTTTAGAAATGCATATTCGGCTTACTTATTTAAAAACCTTGTTTTTAAAACATGTTTTCCTTACTTCTTAAAAACAGGTTTCTTATTTACTCCTTAAAATGGTTTTAGATATCTGGGCTTTTGGCTTACTTGAATTAGATGTGGTCCTATAGGCTTCATATGATTCAAGTGCCAGTCACGGGCTATTTCGGGTCATGACAAAGTTGGTATCAGAGCGCTAGGTTAACCTTGGTTCGAGTCTAAGTTTGACTATGTGGAGCCTAGGGCGTTTATATATATACGGAACTTAGGCTTGACCTTACGGAACTTAGACTTAGTCGAGGGGGTATTATACCCGAAATTTCGTCGCGTAGGTTGACCCTTGGTTGATGGAGTAGGTAGCTTGAGTAGGGTGACTTACTGTACGTATGTTTCGCAGCATACTTACGACACGCCACTTCGCTTAAGAAACCTTAGGATGTATATTTCCTTGCATAGTATTATATTCATTCCTATGATCTATCTTCATCGATACTGGTTATGATTTTGCTGCTACGATTGCATGGGCAGAGAGAGCTACAGCTAGAGTTGCGTCAGCATGAGCTCGTCACGGACGAGAACTGACCAGGGCTTGATTCCAGAGACATACGACTGCGTAGAAGACTTCGTTTTATTGTGTTTTCACGCCATGAGCGTTTGACAGATCGCTTTTACGAGATCTCCCGGATGTGCTGATCGACACCAGAGGATCAGGCTACTGCTAGAGGACAGCCAAGATGTGATGACCATTGATATATCGCTTATTCATGATGATTGAGGCGTTGTTCAGCATACAGATGAATGAGCCAGCTGTTGCTGCAAATGACGAGATATCTCCCAGATGTTGGAGCTACTGCAGCATGAGCATATGCTTAAAGATATGATGGAAGGTCGCTAGTCACCCGAGGATGAATGACTAGGACATGTGGTTCGTTCGCTTACCCGATACGAGGTCATCAGATAGATTGATTCTAGCTAGAGACGACTTCACGCAGATTCGTTGAGAGTCGATAGAGACGATCGAATGTCAGGAAACCATATTCTATGTTTAGAGTATTCGGAAAGACATGCAGGCAATTCTATGGACCCTCTAGAAGAATGAAACCCTAACTCGACATAATGACCGTGTGAAAGCCTTTGAACCTTATGGTTTGCGGCAGTTCCGCAGCGCCATTAGTGAGGCTTGGGTTTGCCCTTCTACGGCTGGACCACTGATGCTGTGGTATGTACTCGATACTATTAAACTGTACTCAAGATGTTGATCTCTTGAGGGATTATGAGGTTTTGACATATCGATCGGATGGTTCGACATCTTTCGGATATCATGTGATGAGATACACTGCTTGGGAGACTCCGATACCAGTAGAGTCGTTGGAGCGCAGTCCATGCAGCCACGAGAAGAAGAGTCCGAATCAGTCGACATTGGAATAGAGTGAAGTACAGAGTTCGCACGAGATGACGTTCAACTCCGCTGACATCAGAGATGTGATACGCATATAGAGGCGTTAGGATGAGACCAGTTTCTGAGGAATATGCTGTGCTGAGGACACATATGACCAGAGAAGTGCTAGAACAGAATCATCCCCGTTAGCACACCTGACAGGGCCGATGAGCCGATTGATTGCGAGATAGGTAATCCGCAGAGAAGATAAGGACCCAGAGACATAGGATGCCAGACCGTGAGCAGGAGGCAAGTAAACATCTTGCGCTGCTAGCATTGGATGCACCGACACCTTCTCGACTGCAAAGGAGGAAATATCGACGATGGTATTTATGATTTGTGATTTGGTGATTCGATTATCACGTCTACGCCATCTTGGATTTCAGTATTTTGTGAGATCTATTTGCATGATTTAGTCTTCATGACTGAGTTTTATGATATTTGTTTTCGTGCACCATAGTTGCACCTACTGGGTATTCATATTTTGTGCATAGTATTACGCTTGAGGTATTGATTGTGATTTCATGCCTATTTTATGCCGGTAATTTGATTTACGCTTCCAGTATAGTTTACATGCACTTTTAGTGTTTTGGTTTGGATTTTAGCGCGTGATGAGCGCATGTTTTGAAATACGATTTTGGTGCACAGCAGATGCACTAAATCGGGATTCCTTGTGCATGTCAGATGCACCTGATTTTGCTGTCAGGCACGGCCGTTGCCCTTGGCAGATGTTTCGTGCACACCCATTGCACCTATATGATGTTTCTGTGCACATGTATGGCACATATATGGATTTTGATTTCCGTGTGCACCAGACGCACAGGGTATTTTTATATACATTTTTGGGATTTATTCCTTTTGGACCAGTACGTTTTTATGATATTTGCTATGTATTTTCGTTCTGAGCAGGACTAGTCAGAGGACAGTACCTGGACATATTTTGCACGCATTTCCTTTAGTTATTTACATATATAGATTTCATATCTACATGTATAATTTTGATGTATATCATATTGGTTTTGTTTTGGATTTGGCATTTGTGTCTTTACCATGACTCCGATGATTGTGGGATGCTTGACGAAGTTTTGTTTTGAGTTATCTACTTATTACTCATGCGCATGCATTGCGCTATGATGTGTTTTATGTATTGATGATTTCGGAGAGCCGACGACTTGGACTTTTTATTGAAATGTTTTAAGAATTTGGGGGTTTAAATTTAAATTCGTGGACCGAATTTCTCTAAGGGGGGAAGATTGTAAAATTTTAAAAAAAAATAAAATATGATTTTTGGGAATTTTTATTATTTAATATTATTTTAATGAATATTTTAATATTTCGGTATAATTAAATACCGATAAATTTGGAAAATTTTTGAAAATTATGGAAATTATTTAAAAGAGGGTGTTTTATATAAATTATGCAAATTTTAAGTTTTTATGTTTAATTATGTGCTAATTTAGTGCTAATCGCGATTAAAAATTGCTAATCGCGCTTTAAACATGTTTTGTGCAAACATGCACCATATTTTTTTTTACACTTGTGCATTTTCTACCATGGTTTTTTTTGGGTTTACTATTGAGGAGAGAAGGAAATTAGAGGGAAAAGAAAAGAAAAGAAAAAAGAAAGAAAAAGAAAGGAGAGTCAAGATGTATGGAGAGGGGTAGTTAGGAGGCATGGGTATTGACTTTGCACACTCTCTCTTTCTTTCCCGCACTCCCTCCTCGGGCTCAGCCAGAGCATAGCAGCCCCTCCCCCTCATCTTCTTCTTCTTCTACTTCTTCTCCTCTTCACTCAAACTCCATGAAAAAAACAACTCAAAACCCCATTCTCAATTCACAAAAGTTGTGCACAACCTCACAAGCTACCCATTGGACCAAGAAAAATACGATTTTGGCGCTGTAGGAGATTCTCGGGAGCTGGATGAGGTAACCCCTTTCACAATTAGTGTAGTGTTTCTTGTGCTTTAGCCTCATTATAAGTTTAACATCGTTTTGGAGAAGTTTTGTGGACTTTGTAAAAGCCTAGAAAGGGTTGAGGTTATTTTGAGCTGGTTTAAGTGCTAATAAGCCTTATTAGTGACCTAAACCCCCATGATGGTAGAAAACCCAGACCAACCAAACCTGAAACCTAAAAATACGGATTTTTAAAGACTTTCATGTCGGTTTATGGACTTTGAGTGTGCAGGCAAATCTGGAATGAACTGGGATGTTTACTGGAAAAATAAACAAGTCCAGAAACCTATTTGAGACCATAGAAACCCACTGTAGCAAGACGAACCAGAATGGAGTCCCTAGGGCTGGCGAGCCCGATTTGGCATGAGAGTTGGCTCGGCCACTTGGTAAGGGTGTGGGTCCAGGTTTTTTCTGTAAGTCACATATACCCTATATATCACCCTAATGTTGTTTGCTCACTTGGTTATCACCCTAATCCAAATCTGGGACCAATATCCTACGGTGTAGTATTACGACATTGCCATGACTTAAACTTTATATACCCAATCTTGGTTTATGTGTTTGATTGGTAGCTACAGGGAATCTGGAGTGACCCTAGATGCTTACTGGAAAAACTAGCAGGACCATTACCCTATATTGACTGCCAAGAGACCACCCTACAGACTTGACACCCCCAATTCCCTAACAGGCCCGGCGTTGCCGGAATTCTAGGGTAGGAGACCGGCCACCATGTGAAGTCAGGAGTCCTAGTTGCTTTCACATCTCATTTACACTTTATACATCACTCCAGTATTGTTTTGGAACATTGTTTTCACCTTATACAAAATCTTTACATGTGTTGCTATTTTGACTCGAGTTATGGTTTTCCATATTTCGATTTCTAGATTTTGATATTTGTGCGTTATCTCGATCGCGTAACGCTTTCTCTCCCCCACTTCGCTACGAAGCTCAACTCACCGCTGACTTGCAGAGTAAAAAAATCGTTTGTACGTCTATATCGAGTGATTTCGGGTTGTTTTGCGGAGGCTAACCATAGGTTCTGACCTATAGGCTTTTAAGCGTACCGTTTTGGTTTTCGTATGTCGTTTTGGTTTCGATTTGGTTTTAATGTGATGCGATACGTATGACATATATGTACCCCCACGGTGATCCGAGACGACAAAGAAGATAGTGGCGACATCGACACCGACACGCAGGATGCAAGGTGAATAGATTATATCTATGGGGGAAGTCGGGCGGATGGCGTATAGCACCCCCACAGTCCGATATTTAGTATAGTATATATATACTATTTATTATAGCTTATTATGTGTGGTGGATATAGAGATGAGATTATGTGTACTATGATTAGATTAGGGCGTAGAAGTAAACTAGTATAGTTCCTAGTTGTGAACCCTAGAATAAGTTTACACCCACACGCACACACATGCATTTTTGTTATACATATACCTAGATGACGAGGATTGTGGATGATATTTGGAGATGAGTCGATGAGATTGGGCATAGTGTCATGAGATCGGTGATATATTGTGATTCGTATTTGGGATACGACATGTGATTTTAGCGGGCCTTTAGACGTGTTCCACACACGCATTTATATTTATATAGACGGTATCGATTTGTACTAGACTTAGATTAATACCCTAGATCATGAGATATGATGATAAGGATACCAGATAATTGATGAGATGAATGTGATATTGTCCCGTACCTAGCTTTTGGGATGCCGTACGATGATTTACCGTACGAGCTTTATATTGATGATTGATCCGCACTCAGGACTCAAGGATGTCATATGATATTGTATCGTACGTGGTACCATTGAGGCGGGATCACCGACTATTATATATGTATCGACTCAGATTTAGGTGGTTTCCATACCCCTTTCCATTAGCTTGTTAGTTAGATCTGTAGTTACCTTGTAGATGTTAGATTAGAACCGAGTCATACCTATTTCAAAACTAACGAATTGGGAGTATTTTAAAGATAGGCAAAAGGGATTATACGGATATTTCCAAAAGATGCATCTTTTCTTAACAACACCGTAACCCTTATTTTTCTAAAAACCCCGATTCGTCGTATTTTCAAATGGCATAACTGTATGACATATACATATTGTTGTAGATTCATCACTGTTGCATTTATTATTCATTTGCCGCATATTCTTGCTGTTCACATCGCATTGCATGTTAAATATATTTAATGTTGTATTAAAACCATGCTGTTAGGACACCATCACCATTATCGATGATGCATATGTTCCACGTACACCTGCTTACCGGCTCACACACTTCATCATCGATAATTGCCATGCCACTACACTGTAGTACTGTTGCATTCAGGATATGACCCTTGCATGGCATACTTATGTACTTACATTTTTGTACACCCATACTTGTACACATACTCATTTGCACATACATAGATTATTTCTCGGTTGATTTGGGGATTTGAGAACCGCAAGATACTCTTTAAAACTGATTCATTTTAAAAGAGCGGTTTTCTATCAATATGTGCATATTACTATTCCATATTGCATGCTATACTGATATGCTTACATTTCTTCTACATGTCGCATACATCATGCTTTTGATTATAAACATTGAGATATGTTGTTTCCATGATATTTATGGATTTGGGAACCGTGGATGTTTCAAAGAGAGTATGTAATTGTTTTAAAATCCCGGTTACCCTTGATATGATATTTCAGTGCGTCCACCATGTGTTTTCTTGGTGCTGAGAGCGACATGTGAAACCCGATTCGAGGAGGCGGATGAGGCCGATTGCGGGTACATGGTGGACCCAGTATGGTACCCCGGGGCGAGAACGGATCGCTGTGTAGTAGACGGTGAGCCTGGCAGAGAGACTACTACATACCGGTGATTGTATTTGAGCTCGGCAGATATCCGAAGGATACCGACCGGAGTCATGAGATTGATATGGGAGCCGACCAGGGTGTACGGCGCCTGAGATATATGAGGATTTACGTTCCGATGATAGGCACGGTTTTCATGATGTTTTCGAGTGTCGATGCTAGACACTCAGGTTCCATGATTTGATATGTCGCGAGCGACACATGTTGATTTACATCCTCATACCTCCATACATATGCTTTATGATGTTTACATGCATGATGTTTTTTGTCATTGGGTGACACGTGGACGAGATCCACATACATACAGACATTGATTACATTGAGCAAACCTCATTTTTATGATATACTGCTACCTGAGGCACTGACACGAGCTTTTAGTACTATACTTATGTATAGATGTTTACCCTAGACACCTTATCATGCTTCAGAATTATTCATATTGAGGATATATTTTTTACTGATCGTATTGACCTAGGATTATGTCATGCATACGATTTATGCTCTGTGATGTTTTCTATTCACGAGTTGGCAACTCACCCCCGTTGTGCCACAGTTCTTGCAGGTTTTGCCGTACAGGTTCATTGCAGCTTTTCTGGCACACTGCTCCCTTTCTGGGTGATTACATTGGTAGGTGGGTTCACTCGCATCGTGACCACCCTTGTATATGTATTATGCAGCTGTATCTAGTAATTCTATCAACCAAAACTTGTAAATTGTTTCAAACTTAGAAAACTAGTTATGTATTATTTCGACCTTAGTGTCGCGCGTTGTAGTATTATGGTTTTCATGTTGATTTTGTGTTCTTTTTGAGTTTTAATCCTCGCCCTTCGGCGTTGTATATTATATTGCTTATGTGATTGTGACCGTCGATTGACGAAGAGCTAGCTCCCTCTTAGGGATGCCTTTTATCATTGCATATATTATTCTTGTTGTACCCCATTCGGGGCCAGTATTTACAAAGGAAACTAAGCCGAAATTTTCAGAAAAGACTATAGATTTTAAAAATGCATATCCGGCTTACTTATTTAAAAACCTTGTTTTTAAAACATATTTTCCTTACTTCTTAAAAACTAGTTTCTTATTTACTTCTTAAAATGGTTTTAGATTTCTGGGCTTTTGGCTTACTTGAATTAGATGTGGCCCTATAGGCTTCATATGATTCAAGTGCCAGTTACGGGCTATTTCGGGTCGTGACAAGAATACTTGCACACTGGATTCCTGGACTCTTCTAATGGAGAATGAGATTCTCTCTCAGCATTACTCCTCCGAATACACCACAGCACGTCGGTGTATCAAGACGGAGAAATCGCACCCTATGTGATATGGTGTGCTCTATGATGAGTACTACTGAGTTGCCTATTTCCTTTTGGGAGTTATGCACTTGAGAAGCTGCATAACTATTGAATAGGGTTCCAATCAAATAAGTTGCCTACCACTTCATATGTGATATGGAATGGGAAGAGCCCATATCTTAAGTATGTTAAGATTTGGGGTTGTCCGGCCTATGTCAAAAGAAAAATCCGGACAAGTTCGCGGCAAGGTCAGTTCTGTGGAAGTTTGTTGGATATCCCAAGCATTCGCAAGGGAATATCTTCTACTAAACTGAGAAACAAAAGATGTTTTGTTTCTCAGCATGCCACCTTTGTGAAAGAGAATTTCTTGCGAAGAAATTAGTGGTCATAAGGTAGAACTGGAAAAAGTTCCAGCTATACAAAACTGCAGCTGATGATTTGGTAGAACCAAAAGATTCAATAGTTTCCAACGAACCTCTGCCTCTCCACCGATCTTGTAGGGTTCCTCACCCACTTGAGAGATAGTTCGGTTTTCTCTATGACAGTAGGAGCGAGGATTGCATCATGAGATGATGACCCAACTAGTTTTGAGCAGGCCATCAGGAGTAGGACTCTGTAAGAATCGCTGGATGCTTAGCGATCTGAGATGGAATCCATATACACCAACAAAGTATGGACTTTGGTTGTTTTATCTGAAGGGTTAAATTCCCATCAGGAGCAAGTATATCTCGAGAAGATTACTTGGTGTACATGGAACTTAAGTCCATCCAGATCCTACTTGCTATTGCTACATACCATAACTACGATTTCTGGCGGTTGGGTGGCATGCCAGCTTTTCTAAATGATGATTTAGAAGAGAGCGTCTATAAGTACACAGCCAGAGGGCTACATAGACAGTGGGAGCAGCGGAAAGATATGCATGTTGTTTTATGCGATAAAACAGGCATCGCGGAGTTGGAACGTCTGTTTTGATGTGGTAGTCAAAGAGTTTGACTTCATCAAAATGGTAGAGGAACCTTATATATACAAAAAGGTAGTAGGGAGTATAGTGATGATCTTCGTGGAGTACGTGGATGACATACTCTTGATAGGAAAGGAGTTTCCTATTCTACGCTCGGTCAATCTCCTTTTATCACAAGGACTCTCCATACAGGATTAAGATAATACCTCCTAATTCCTGGGTTATGGATCTATGAGATAGATCTAATTGGATGTTAGGATTCTCACTAGTTGTAGTGAGATGGTATCAATTGATCCTGAGGAGGATCACTGGAAAGGTTCTAGAGTGATAAGGACGACTGAATGTCAGTCACAGGCATTGTCTTTACGCTCAGTGGAGGGATGGTATATTGGAAGAGTTCTAAGCTAGATACCGTGACTTACTAAACGATTAAAGGCAAGATACATCGCTACAAAGGATGCTATCAAAGAAATAGTCTAGATGTACACTTGTTCAAGAGATGAACTTCGTTCCTACCATTGTGTGACAATGGAGTTGTGGCTTTTGCCAAGGAACCCCGCGTCCCATCTGAGATCCAGACATATTCTTAGGCAGTATCGCCTGATCATGGAGACGGTTGATCTCTAGGGAGATCGAGGTTAAGAGAGTAGACACTGAGGACAACAGCGCTGATCCACTCACAAAGGCCTGTTTCCCAGTAGAGACTTTTATGGGATTGTTTAATTTGAGGTACATCAACCACAGCTAATTGTTGGGTATGCGATACCACAACAGATGGCCCTAGTGCAAGTGGGAGATTGTTAGTTATATGTATGGCCTAGAGGCCATTACTGTACATACGATGTATATTGTAGTGGATGCTTGGACATATATAGGGTGGACTTTCTTGCTCGACATGATAGTATGCTATCTGGTCGCTCTTTATCTTAACATGTACTCTGATTGTCTCTATGTTACATGTTGATAAAGCCTTTAGGATGAGTACTTGACTACCGGGACTATGATGCAGATCATACTAGTAGGGACAGTGTAGTCGCTAAGTACATCCTTCAAATGTTCCTAGTCGTGGGAGTACCGAGACAGGGCATCGATACTCCAGAGTAGACTAGCGTATGCGCTTCTTGACCAATATGATGGGCGACGGATGATCCCATATCCATTGGTGTTTGACATCAGAGAAGGTAAATGGGTGCTTAGTGGAGACTAGGTACATTGGATGGACTTGCCGAGAACTCCCAGATGGTATTAAACCTCACGTCAGATGGAAGTTCTCTGGTGACACTAGTACAGGTTAGTCTGTAGACCCGAGATCGTCATAAAGTCTTGTATGATTCCCAATGTGCTTTGATTTCCATCATACCACATCCAAAAGGGAATACAAAACGGTGGCTTTTGGGTACAGTCCCGAATCACATGGAGGCAATGAGCGATAGGAGGGGTTCCGTCTCTCCCGGTATAGGAAGTTGATGTTGCGATGTGTTCGATTAGCTATAACTGGAAATCCCTGGCCAGGGTAGCTGAGATTTACTGGTAAGTGTTATCAGTAGTTTCTCGAACCGTTATAGAGCTCATATCGACACGACTTATCAAGCTATTGGGGTCTGACGTTTACCACCCCTAGGCGAGATATACGACATATCAGACGAAGAGACTGGACTGTACGGGAGTGTTATTGATTGGATTCGCAGGAGAATGTACAGGCTTGCTTGTTGATCTTCTGATCGCTCAATACCTGGGTGGCTGTTACATTTAGCTGACCGCTTGCAGCTTGTGGGTGTTTGATATGATCTTCACCTACTGCCGGCGTATTGACGATTCTTTAGAGTCTTACACAGAGGTTTCCTGGCTCAGGAAAAACGGAGTAGGAGCACATATGTGATATGTGTGGGACCGAGAATAATAAATGTATACGATACCGTATTAGATTCTCACGATATATGATATCGGCCGGGTATATGAGATATAGCCGGGTCATCGGATCAAGTGTTGATTCGATGAACTGATACAGATTATATTAGTCGGATATTTGTGAAATAGCCGGATTATCGGATCAAGTGTTAATTCGATAACTTAATTTATAATTATATATTTGATATATTATATTACATTAACTAATATTAGCTCACTTAAAGATCCTTTTTCTCACTTGGATAATACATTGATATATAAGCGATATATGTTAATTGTATTATTTTATTTTGTTACAAAATATATTATATATGTGATATATAATATTGTAACAAGTTAAGGTTAAAAATGCAACATGTTTTGTGGAGTTTTAATATGGTTAGGGTTTGGATTAGGCTTAAGCTTTCTTGAAGCTTCTAGAAGCTTTGTTTTTGTTTTTAAGCAAAGATATTTTGTAAAGATATTTTGTAGATATTTCCTTAACCAAACCCAAACACTTTACCATAGTAAATTCTCTACATAGGTTAAGTCTTCATTCTTAACCCATGGTTGCATTTCTAACCTTACACAAATTTTCATTATTCATCACAAAGTAATTTCTTCTTCTTCCTTTCAAAAAAAGCTTTCTAGCTTTTTGATATGTGATGATTTTGAGTGAGATAAAGAAAACAAATAAGAGCTAAATTCCTACTTCATCATCCTCATCTATTCCAGTGAATTAGATTATGGTGTTTTCTTTGCTAATACTTGATTAGTGAAGAAAAAGCTTAGGCTTGAGTTTCTTCAAGGTAGATCATCTTTGCTGTTGACGATTGGAAGTAAGCTTGCATTTTTCTCTTCATGGAGCCTCTCTATAGTCCGGGTACTCGATGATCGCAGCGAAGGGACCTCAACACAGAGCTTTTGAAGTGAAGGAACGGACAACAAAGATTGTAATCCCAAACTCTTAGAAGTAGAGATGTTTACTTGCTCTTTGTTTCGCCTATTCTCTATTCTAAGATCTTGGTTAGGGTTGTTCGACGCATGAAAAATTTGATTTTGGCATGGTGGATACCTTGTAGAACCTTGTTCTAGTGCCTAGTAACACTACAAAAAGAGCATGGGGCAAAAATCAATATCGGGAGTTTCTAAAGAAACTGAAACTTGCTAGTGTTTCATACCATTTGGAGTGTGATAATTTTGGTAGGATTCCTTCGACTTTATCACACGATGATATTTGGACCCCGATCCTACTGTGAGTATATGCTACTCCTCGGGAGATTTTTTCACTTAACGATTAATGCTATAAACCAAGTAGGTGTCTAGAACAGTGTTAGCGGAGCTACGCCTCCAGAGAAAATAGATTATTTAATTAAGGAACTTCGTGAAAGCGTCGTAAAACCTCCCTCAAAGTACCGACACTAGCCTGGCTGAACGGTTAAGCAAGTATTGTACAATGAGACAAATCCTGACTAATTCTTCTTTTCTGATTTGAGCAAGGATTCGAGAAACAATGGGAGCTATCATGTTTAGATAAACTAAAAACCAATCTAAACTTGCAAGAGCATCATGCTAAAGTGTTTCTTCTCTCTCTCCTAATTGCAGCAACCAAAGATGACGGGCCTTAAGTTACTATTAGATAAAAACATATTGACAGGGCCAAACTATAAAGATTGGTTCAGGAATGTCAAGATGGCTATAACTTATGACAAGTTGGGGTATGTCCTTACTACTAACGCCCCCGCCGTCCCAGGTCCAGAATCCAGTGTCGCGGATAAGGAAATCCGTAAGACCTGTGAGATAGACTGTGTGAAGGACAAGTGCCTCGTGCTGGCCTCTATAGACAACGAGCACCAGAGGCGGCACGAGAATATGAATCTTGAATCTATATTCCTCCATACCAAAGAATTATATGGAGAGCAATCTCGTATCACAAAATACGAGACCTCGAAGAAACACTTTCAGGCGAGGTTGGCCATCGGATCATCTGTAGGGGAATACGTCCTTAAGATGACTGGCTACATTGAAGAGCTCGCGGACCTCGGGACCACGTTAGAGAATGAGCTGTATACAGACTTGATTCTGCAGCCCCTCCCTTCCATCTACGCCCAGTTTATCTTCAATTTTAATATTCAAGGTAAAGAAGTTGAATTTCGGGAACTCCTCAACATGTTGAGGAGTGCAAAGGGCACCCTGCAGAAAGCCAGGGAAACACCCACTCTATTTGTTGGTGGAGCTTCCTCTTCTAGGTCCAAGGCGAAAGCTAAAGGAAAGAAGAAGAAGGCCCCCACCAAACCGAGAGGCGGTGTTAGTAATGTGGAAGCGAAGGGTAAGGCAAGAGTAGTGGGGACGAAGGTAGGAAAGGAAGAATGCTTCTACTGTCATAAGAAGGGCCACTGGAAGAAAGATTGCAGGGCTTGGATGGCCAAGATCCAAGACCCGAAGCAAGTTGTGGCTTAGACTTCAGGTGTGTTTGTAATTGAAAACTGTCTACCAATCAACTTTACTTCCTGGGTACTGGATACCGGATCAGGATCTGATATCTTTAATTCTTTGCAGGAACTGAGAAGCCGTAGGGTTCTGAAGACCGGTGATATGACCCTCAGGGCTGCTAACGGAGCGAGCGTGGATACTGTGTCCGTAGGGGAATATCACCTTGGATTGACGAGTGGACATATTTTGGTTTTGCGCAACTATTTTTGTGTACCTAGTTTGTCTTGTAATATCATTTCTGTATCTTTGATATCAAAAGAAGGTTATGATTTTACATTTGTAAGCGATGTCTTAAACATCCACCTTAATCATGGTCTGAGTGGGCCAGGTACTTTAAACAACGGTATATACGTATTAAACCAACTACAAATTTTCAATGTCCAGAACACACATAAAAGAAAGACTCCGGAAATAAATCAAGCTTTCTTATGGCACTGTAGACTAGGTCACATCAACGAAACTGTAGGGTTCCTAGGCACCCTAATGAGGTCTCACAAGGCATCAACCATGCCAATTTCAAAAATTCTAGGTGCCGAGAGCCCCGACTACGGATCGTTGGCTAGAAATCTAGGCGAAAAATGAGCTAGTTTACAACTAAACTATAAGAGAACGGAAATACAACCTTTGTAGATCCGGTGCTCCACCTCCATAGCTTCGCAATGAAGTCCTCTTGCTGTCCAAAACAAATTCCGGGCTCTAGCGTCGGCTTCATCGGAGAATAGGCGAGCTAGGTCGTCGATGTCCATGCCGAAGATGATCTACGTCGAGGCATCACTAGATCAAGCTCTCACTTCACCAAGTCAAGAAACTTGTGAAGGAAACACACTCTACTACTTGGCAAGAGGTAGAGGATGAAGAAATAGGAATTGGGTTCACTTTAGAATTGGATTTCTCACTCATTTCATCAATTCACTATTGATGGAGCTTGGTTTTCTTCACTTGAAGAAAATGAAGAAGAAGGAAATTGTTATGATAAGAATAATGAATATATTAGAATAATAATTCTTATCATAATAATGACCATGGTAAAGTGTAGAGAGCTAACTTGAGTTAATGAGAATGGTTAGGGTTAAAAAGAAGACAAAAATGGTGACATGGTCAAAGTATTCATGAAGCTTCATGAATGAAAAGAATGCCACCATTTATCTCATTTCTTTTTCTTTTTCTAAAAGAATAAAAGAATAAATGAATAAGCAAATAACTAAAAGAATAAACATAACCCTAATCATCATCTTAACCATTGTTTAATTCTATACACTTAACCAAAAACCATGTATCATCAAACATGATACAAACATGTGCACAAAATCATATCGCATATTCAATGCGCACATCCGAGTGAGAAAATCCATTTTAAGTGAACCGATACCAGTTAATGCAAAGTAATATATCAAATATATAATTATACATTAAATTATTAAATCAACACTTGATTTAACGATCCGGTCATATCGCATATAACCGACTAGTATCCTATGCATCGGTTTATCGAATCAATCTACGATTCGATAACTAGGTTATATCGCATACAACCATTCGACACATACATCGCGAGAATGAAATACGGTATCACATACACGCATTATTCTCGGTCCCGCACATATCTTATATGCGCTCCTATTTCGTTTCGCTTGAGCCAGGAAACCTCTGTGTAGGACTCTAAAGACTCGTCAATACGCCGGCAGTAGATGATGATCATATCAAGCACCCACAAGCCGCAAGCGGTCTGCTAAACGTAACGGCCACCCGGTATTGAGCGATCTGAAGATCGAGGAGCAAGCCCGCTCACACTCCAGTGAATCCAACCAGTAACACTACCGTACAGTCCGGTCTGATCGTCTGATATGTCGCATATCTCGCCTAGGGGTGGTAAACGTCAGACCCCAATAGCTCGATAAGTCGTGTCGATATGAGGTCTATAACTGTTCGAGAAACTACTGGTAACACTTACCAGTAAATCTCAGCAACCCTGGCCAGGGATTTCCTGTTATAGCCAATCGAACACAGCGCAACATCAACTCCCTATACCGAGAGAGACGAATCCCCTCCTATCGCTCATTGCCTCCATGTGCCTCAGGACTGTACCCAAAAACTACCATTTTGCACGCCCTCTTGGACGTGGTAAGATGGAAATCAAAGCACAGTGGGAACCACACAAGACTCTATGACGATCTCGGGTCAACAGACTACTCTGTACCAGTGTCACGAGAGAACTGCCATCTGACGTGAGGTATAATACCATCTGGGAGTTCTCGGCGAGTCCGTCCATTGTACCCAGTCTCCACTGAGCACCCGTATAACATCTCTGATGTCAAACACCAATGGATATGGGATCATCCATCGCCCATCTGTATGGGTCGAGAAGGTACACGCTAGTCTACTCTGGTATATCGATGCCCCGTCTCGATACACCCTCGACTAGGGACTTTGAAGGATGTACTTATGGACTACCATGTCCCCACTAGTATGATCCGCATCATAGTCCAGGTAGTCAAGTACAGATCCTAAGGGCTTTACCAACATGTAACAGGGAGACAATCAGTGTACACGTTAAGGTAAAGATCAACCAGATAGCATACTATCATGTCGAGCAAGAAAGTCCTCCCTATATATGTCCCAGCATCCACTACAATATACATCCTATGTATAGTAATGGCCTCTAGGGAATACATATAACTAACAATCTCCCACTTGCACTAGGGCCATCTGATAGCAGTGGTTGTAGTATCTCATACTCAACCATCCCATAAAAGTCTCTCTCTGGGAACAGGCCTTCGTGAGTGGATCCGCCGTGCTGTCCTCTGAGTCTACTCTCCTAACCTCAATTCCTTAGAGATCAACCATCTCCATGATCAGGTGATACTGCCTTAGAATATGTCTGGATCACTGATGGGACCTGCGTTCCTTGGCATAAGCCACAACTCCATAGTCACACAATGGGAGGAACATAGTTCATCTCATGAACCAATATACACCCAAACAGCCTCTATGGTAGCATCTTTAGTAGCGATGTATCCTGCCTTTATCGTCTAGTATGCCTCGGTATCTAGCTTGGAACTCTTCCAACATACCGTCCCTTTACTGAGGGTAAAGACAATGTCTGCGACTGACATTCAGTCGTCCTTATCACCCTGGAACCCTTCCAGTGATTCTCCCCAGGATCATGTGATACCATCTCACTTCGACAAGTGAGAATCCTAACATCCATTTAGATCTATCTCATAGATCCAAAATTCAGGAGTTAGTAGGTACCATTATGATCCTATATGGAGAATCATTGTGATAATCGGAGATTGATCGATCGTAGCATAGGAAACTACTTCCCTATCAAGAGTATGTCATCCACGTACTCTACGAGGATCGTCACCATACTTCCTACTACCTTTTTGTTTATACAAGGTTCATCTACCATTTTGATGATGTCAAACTCTTTGAGTACTTCATCAAAACAGACGTTCCAACTCCGCGATGCCTGCTTTATCCTATAAAGCATCTTGCACACGTTTCCGCTGCTCCCACTGTCTACGAGGCCCTCTGGCTGTGTACTTATAGACTCCCTCTTCTAAAACATCATTTAGAAAAGCTGTCATGACACCCAACCACCAGATATCGTAGTCATGGTATGTAGCCGTGGCAAGTAGGATCTGAATGGACTTAAGCATAGCTACTTGAAAAGGTTTCATCATTATCCACACCTGGTCAATGATGCAAACTTTTAACAAGTCTAGCTTTGAAAGTCTCAACTTTTCCATCTACACCAAGTAATCTTCTCATGATATACTTGCTCCTGATGGGGATTTAATCCTTCAGATATAGCAGCTAAAGTCCATACTTTGCTGGTGTATAAGGATTCCATCTCAGATCACTAAGCATCCAGCCATTCTTACAGAGTCTTACTCCTGATGGCCAGCTCGAAGCTAGTTGGGTCATCATCTCATGATGCAATCCTCGCTCCCACTGTCATAGAGAAACTAAAGTATCTCTCAGGTGGGTGAGGAACCCGACTAGATCGGCGGAGAGGCTGAGGTTCGTTGGAATTTACTGAATCCTTTGGTTCTATCAAATCATCAGTTGCAGTTTGTATGGCTGGAACATTTCCAGTTCTACATAACTGACCTTGCCTCGAGCTTGTCCGGTTTTTGCTTTTAGACATAGGCCGGACAACCCCAAATCTTAACTGGCTTAAGACATGGGCTCTTCCCATACCATATCATATATGAAGCGGTAGGCAACTGATTTGATTGGAACCCTATTCAATAGGTATGCAACTTCATAAGTGCATAACTCCCAAAAGGAAAAAGGTAACTCAGTATTACCCATCATAGAGCACACCATATCAAATAGGGTGTATCTGCTCCGCCCCGATATACCATTGTGCTATGGTGTATACGGAGGAGTAATGCTGAGAGAGAATCTCATTCTCCTTTAGAATAGTCTAAGAATTTCGTGCTCAAGTATTCTCCTCCTTGATCATATCAAAGGACATAATACTTATACCCGTGTTTTGGTTCTCTACTTCTAAATCATATTCTGTGAATATCTCAAAAGGTTCAGACTTGTGTTTCAACATGAACATATGTCTGAATCTTGAGAGATTTATCAGAGAATGTAACGAAGTATAAAGAACCAGTCTTGGCATGTGTAGACAGGGGACCTACATACATCAACATGTATCATCCCAAGAGTTTACTAACTCTTTCTCTGTTTCCAATAAACAGAGCTGGTGTCATTATATCTTTGTGACATGACTGGCGAGTTTCACAAGATATAAATTCAAACTAATTTAAATATGCATCTTTATGTAACTCTAGCTAGTCGGGTCACATTGATCTGACCTAGTCTACAATACCTCAAGAAGGAATCATTCAATTCTGAACTCTTCCTCTTGTGTGTGTTCCATTTACTAAGAACTGCAGTTTGATTTAGAACATCAATGCTTTTAGATAACATGCCTGAACCGATCAACTTTTGATATAGGAAATGTTCAAAACATTATCCAACAATACAAAATTTTATCATTACTTTACTAATAAAGAGACTGATATGATTTTGTATATCAGGTTCGGTATCTAATAACATTCGTTCAGAATCAATGTATTTGTAATACAGGGTGACAGTGACCAACAGACTTGGCTGCAACTCTTGTCCCGTTTTCTGTCTCATGAAACTTATCACCCGTTCTCAGTCCTCTACCTTTCTGCAGCCCTATGTAACAGATTACATATCTGGGATCCTGATCTGGTATCACATACCCACGACGTAAAGGATACTGAGAAACAGTTCTCTGTAATGAACACACCCGAAAATGATGCATCAGCATGCACTCTCTTCGTTTGGGCGGCACGGGAATTCTGGTAATCCCCAATTTCCTGCTCTGTCTTATAACAATTATAAGTTGGAGTGGGACCAACGTTCCCCAGCTCAGTATAACAAGCGGGTTCGGTCAAATATCCGTATTATTATCTTGATTAAGGCGTGATATGGTCGCTACCTGGAGAGAGAGAGAAGAAAACACTCAGCGTGCACTCTTGCAAGAATAGATTGGTTATTATTTTGTCTAATCAGGATGGCTCCCACTGGTTTTTATCAAATCTTCCTTCAAACCCTAAAAGGAAAGACTAGCCGGGATTAATTACACACTACAAGTTCGCCAATCTTTCAGCCAGGCCAGTGGCGGTACTTTGAGGGAGGTCCCCCGTGTTTTCGCACGAACCTAATTAATGTAAACATCGTTTTCCCAGAGGCGTAACCCCGTTGACACCTTTCTAGACACCTACTTGATCGGCTAATTGTAATGTACAAAACTCTCCCAGGAGTAACACTTACTCGCAGCGGGTATCGAGATCCAACTATCTCATAGAAGGTATGCAATCTCATTGCAAATTTCAACACTTGAAATTCCCGATAATATTTTGCCCCTAGCGTCCTATGACCTTGATAGAGGTCAACAAACCATAGGCTGCTAGTCAAGTTCAACCCGTCATTTCCTGATTGAAGTAAACCCACCCGCACGACCCTTGACAGAGGTCAACAAGGTCGCACGACTACCCTAAATCAATCACATCATATGCTTAAGCAGATAAGCACTAATCAGCTACTGCACACTACGCCTTGACAGAGGTCAACAAACGCAACACGAATACTAACCAGTACATATCTGAAATGACGGAGGGCTACGACAGGTTTTTCTGAAAACCTATTGCGTAATGAACTTGATATCGCTGTAGAATCAAATGATTTTAAAATAGAGTGCTTTTGAGGCTTTTCTAGTTTTGCTAAAGGAGTCACTCCCGGTGAAGGGATCGTCGGCCCTTTCCTCGTCGAATGAGGTGCGGGATATATCATATATATCACTGTGCAAAGCAGAACTCTTAAAAGCAATCAAAAGACAAACCGAGTGTGTAGCATCTGCCAGTTATTGCTAAAGGAGTCACTCCCGGTAAAGGGATCTCGGTCCTTTCCTCATCGAATAAGGTGCAGGATATATCACATATACCGCTGTGCAAAGCAAGAACTGTAGCTACCTGTTTTATTTTGAAATTCGATTCTACAACATCTTAGGTTTCTTTTATTTCATTAATCACATTAATGAAGTCCCATCATTTATATACCTAAACATCACAGATAAATACGACGTACACGTATGCCATCCGCATTTGCCTCGATGTCCCCTCGTGCACCGTTAGGTTAGGTAACTAACGGCAGAGCGGGGCAGGGCTAGCGCGGGTGTAAAACATAAGTAACGCCTATATAATATATCATATATACTATATACTGTATCTATCATAGAACATCACATGATCACATCACAGATATCGCAGCAGAAGAATCATATGAAATATTGGATATACTAGGACGTCCGTGTTTTCAATACGAGCCAGTATAAAACACGGATTCCACGGTCGCGATGAATAGCCAAACCCACACCCCTAGACCCCTACGAGAGTGGCAAGCAACCCTACCAATTCTAAAGTTAGGAGACCCGGACTCGACTCCTCGAGTTGGTCTCCCACTGGACTCCAGAACCCGGTTACTTGTGCTCCCCTCCTTGGGTCTATCCTAGTGCGGAAAAGTAAATAATATACAAACGGTGACAACTTCCGCAACCTGGAAGTGCCCCAAAAAAAGAATATTACATACAAGTTTTTACATGAATGAAAATGAAAAACACTCATCTCACATAAAAACCCCCGGCTATTCAAACATGACGATCCAATATAACATATCCAGCAACACATAACATCACATGTCATCAACGTAAGTAAATATGCGCATCCCAATTGTCGTTGGCATATAGCAACGAAACCGGCGATATCACATATTACACTTACGGTCACAGAAAAGAAAGTGTAAAACTACAACAGTTGGAATCCGAAACCATCTCAGACATCGCATGCCTGACCAAATGAATTACTTAGACATCGCATGCCTAACAATTATAAACCCCGCATTTTAGTCTCAAAATCAAAAACACTTTTCAATATCAAGTCGGGCAATTCAACAAGATTCCCGACATCCTGATCGAATGCTCGTCGCAAACTTCAGTAGGCAGCCGCACCCCCGACGCCGTCGACGAAGTGCACCAAGGCGGAACACCGCTACCAGGAGCACCCAAACGGATGCTTTCGGCGACGGGGTTCTCCTACAGTCACTTGGTCGGGGCTATGGAGTGAGGCTGTCTATTAAGTTTACCCGGTGAGTATCCACGTACGCTACGTGATTGCGACGGACTTTTGATCACATCAAAATTCCGTGGCAACCGATCAAGTGAGACTAAATTGCTAGATTTATAACATTCATTCAGTTATCTCATAACTATTGTGAATTCCAATTATTGTATCCCATTCCAGATAATTAGAAATTGTTAAACTTTCCGATTGAACATTCGAACACCTAAGTTTTCCCGGTACAGCTCAACACATGAAATAAGTCTAACAACATTCAGTTCGTGCCTCAGTACCAACGGTCCAGCCGTAGAAGGGTCAAGCCAACGCCTCACATGTGGCACGCCATACTGCCCCAAACCTGAAGGTTCAAAGGGCAGTTCAAGACGGTCATATAATCGAGTTAAGGTTTGTTGTCTTCTACAGGGTCCATTGGGTTACTTGCACTAGTTAGAACGTCGTTAAACTACGGAAAAATCCAACACTTGGAAATTTCCCGACAGGGAAAAAATTGGGTATTTATATCCGGTCGAACTTTTTAACATATTCTAAAAATTATCCGGAAAGCCACACAGACAAAATTTGATACTCCGATCGAAACACCGAATCCCCAAATCAATCCCAGAAAATTCAACTCTTGAATAAATTTTAAAAATTTCCAGAAAATCCAAAACCTGAAGAACTAAATTACTGTGCAAATATTATATGATAATTCAATAAAGTGGCCGCGGAACCGCCGCAGAAGTAAGGCTTCTGCCGCGGTTCCGCCGCAGTGTTGACTGTTCATCAAATAATTTTTGCGCCGTAATTCATAGATTTCCCTGCTGAATTTTTTGGCAATTTTTAATTCACAAAAATCCCTGTTTTTAGAAAAAGGACAGAGAGCATGTTCCGGGTTAGTTTTTCGGTTCGATCGGACTTCAAATTCCGTCTAGACTTCGCCTAAGGCTCTAGCTAGGCTCTGATACCACTGTAGGGTTCCTAGGCACCCTAATGAGGTCTCACAAGGCATCAACCATGCCAATTTCAAAAATTCTAGGTGCCGAGAGACCCGACTACGGATCGTTGGCTAGAAATCTAGGCGAAAAACGAGCTAGTTTACAACTAAACTATAAGAGAACGGAAATACAACCTTTGTAGATCCGGTGCTCCACCTCCATAGCTCCGCAATGAAGTCCTCTTGCTGTCCAAAACAAATTCCGGGCTCTAGCGTCGGCTTCATCGGAGAACAGGCGAGCTAGGTCGTCGATGTCCATGCCGAAGATGATCTATGTCGAGGCATCGCTAGATCAAGCTCTCACTTCACCAAGTCAAGAAACTTGTGAAGGAAACACACTCTACTACTTGGCAAGAGGTAGAGGATGAAGAAATAGGAAATGGGTTCACTTTAGAATTGGATTTCTCACTCATTTCATCAATTCACCATTGATGGAGCTTGGTTTTCTTCACTTGAAGAAAATGAAGAAGAAGGAAATTGTTATGATAAGAATAATGAATATAGTAGAATAATAATTCTTATCATAATAATGACCATGGTAAAGTGTAGAGAGCTAACTTGAGTTAATGAGAATGGTTAGGGTTAAAAAGAAGACAAAAATGGTGACATGGTCAAAGTATTCATGAAGCTTCATGAATGAAAAGAATGCCACCATTTATCTCATTTCTTTTTCTTTTTCTAATAGAATAAATGAATAAATGAATAAGCAAATAACTAAAAGAATAAACATAACCCTAATCATCATCTTAACCATTGTTTAATTCTATACACTTAACCAAAAACCATGTATCATCAAACATGATACAAACATGTGCACAAAATCATATCGCATATTCAATGCGCACATCCGAGTGAGAAAATCCATTTTAAGTGAACCGATACCAGTTAATGCAAAGTAATATATCAAATATATAATTATACATTAAATTATTAAATCAACACTTGATTTAACGATCCGGTCATATCGCATATAACCGACTAGTATCCTATGCATCGGTTTATCGATTCAATCTACGATTCGATAACTAGGTTATATCGCATACAACCATTCGACACATACATCGTGAGAATAAAATACGGTATCACATACACGCATTATTCTCGGTCCCGCACATATCTCATATGCGCTCCTATTTCGTTTCGCTTGAGCCAGGAAACCTCTGTGTAGGACTCTAAAGACTCGTCAATACGCCGGCAGTAGATGATGATCATATCAAGCACCCACAAGCCGCAAGCGGTCTGCTAAACATAACGGCCACCCGGGTATTGAGCGATCTGAAGATCGACGAGCAAGCCCGCTCACACTCCAGTGAATCCAACCAGTAACACTACCGTACAGTCCGGTCTGATCGTCTGATATGTCGCATATCTCGCCTAGGGGTGGTAAACGTCAGACCCCAATAGCTCGATAAGTCGTGTCGATATGAGGTCTATAACTGTTCGAGCAACTACTGGTAACACTTACCTGTAAATCTCAGCAACCCTGGCCAGGGATTTCCTGTTATAGCCAATCGAACACAGCGCAACATCAACTCCCTATACCGGGAGAGACGAATCTCCTCCTATCGCTCATTGCCTCCATGTGACTCGGGACTGTACCCAAAAACCACCGTTTTGCACGCCCTCTTGGACGTAGTAAGATGGAAATCAAAGCACAGTGGGAACCACACAAGACTCTATGACGATCTCGGGTCAACAGACTACTCTGTACCAGTGTCACCAGAGAACTGCCATCTGACGTGAGGTATAATACCATCTGGGAGTTCTCAGCGAGTCCGTCCAGTGTACCCAGTCTCCACTGGGCACCCGTATAACATCTCTGATGTCAAACACCAATGGATATGGGATCATCCATCGCCCATCTGTATGGGTCGAGAAGGTACACGCTAGTCTACTCTGGTATATCGATGCCCCGTCTCGATTCGCCCTCGACTAGGGACTTTGAAGGATGTACTTATGGACTACCATGTCCCCACTAGTATGATCCGCATCATAGTCCAGGTAGTCAAGTACAGATCCTAAGGGCTTTACCAACATGTAACAGGGAGACAATCAGTGTACACGTTAAGGTAAAGATCAACCAGATAGCATACTATCATGTCGAGCAAGAAAGTCCTCCCTATATATGTCCCAGCATCCACTACAATATACATCCTATGTATAGTAATGGCCTCTAGGGCATACATATAACTAACAGAAACAAGGTTGACCAAGTTACATAAAAAAGGATATTTGGATCCGTTCGAATATCAATCTTATGCAACTTGTCAATCATGTCTCAAAGGAAAGATGACAAAGACTCCGTTCACTGGACGCGTAGTAAGAGTGAGCGAGCTCTTGGGACCCATACACAGCGATGTGTGTGGTCCAATATCTCCACATGCGCGAAGTGGTTATTCTTACTTCATTACTTTTACAGATGATTTCTCTAAGTATGGACATATTTTCTTGATGAAACATAAATCCGAAGCTTTTGAGAAATTCCAGGAATATAAGAATGAATTTGAAAAACAAACCGGCAAAGGTATCAAGACACTGAGATCTGATCGAGGTGGTGAATACTTGAGTGCCGAGTTCCTGGATTACTTAAAAGAGAATGGAATTCTCTCTCAGCTTACTCCTCCATACACACCACAACACAACAGTGTATCTGAGAGACGGAATAGAACCTTATTGGATATTGTACGTTCTATGATAAGTAACGTTGAGTTACTGCGATCATTCTGGGGCTAAGCACTAGAATCATCTGCATATCTTTTGAACAAGGTTCCTACCAAGACTTTGCCTACCACACCATATCAGATGTGGAGTTGGAAGAAACCCTATCTTCAATATCTGAAGATATGGGGATGTCCAGCTTTTGTTAAATAGCAACATGCAGACAAGCTTGAGGCATACTCAGTACTGTGTAAGTTTGTGGGATACCCAAAGAACTCCAGGGGGTATCTTTTCTATTACGCAGAGGAACAAAAGGTTTTTGTTTCTCGTCATGCCCACTTTTTGGAACATCAATTTTTATAAAAAGAAACTGGTGGGAGCGCAATAGAACAGGAAGAAATTCCAGAACCACAAGCTATTACTGAAAACTTGGTGTTACCGGATGTTTCAAAAGAATAGGACATTCCCGCGCTGCTCTGCGGGAGTAGTAGGCTGTCTCATCCGCTTAAGAGATACTACGGTTTTCTCGTAGATGGGGATAGAGAGGATTTCATCATTGATATTGATAAGCAGACTAACTTCCAGCAAGCCATTCAGAGCACTAACTTGGTAAAATGTCTGGATGTAATGCGGACCGAGATAGAGTCCATGTACACCAACAAAGTATGGACTTTGGACATTGCTCCAGAAGGGGTAAAACCTGTAGGCTGCAAATGGATCTTCAGAAAGAAGATTGGTGTAGATGGACAGGTTAAAACCTATAAGGCTAGATTTGTTGCAAAATGATTTCGTCAAAGACCTGGTTTGGACTATGATGAAACCTTTTTGTTTCCCCCAATCATAGCAACGCTCTGTTTTGAATTTCAAAATTCAAAAAGTAAAGCAACGCTTCAGATCCCTTGCGCTGCGTGCCACGTGTCAAAAGCAGACACGCCAGCACCAGGAGCGCTGCGCCTTAGGCAGCGCACCCCCAATCAGAGCAAAGCTCTGTTTAAAAATTCAAATTTTAAAATTGAAGTAACGCTTCAGATCCCTTGCACTCTACGCTGCACGCCACGGGTCGAACACAGGCTTCGCAGTTGCGCTGCATTCTGCGCTACGCGCCACGTGTCAAACGCAGGTGCGCCAGCGCTGGAATTTAAAGAATTCCCCACCGATAGATCAAAAGATCTAATAATAATAATAAATTATTAATTAATCAGAATTAAAATTCTGTTCTGGAAAGATCTTTCCAATCTTGTTGAAAACAAGAAGATTATCTTCTGTAAAACAGAAGCCCTAAGATCAAAGATCCAATGGTGAGGAAACTTTCCAAAATCAATCAGAGAAAGATCTCTTCAACTAATTTAACAAATCAACTGGCCCTATATAAAGGCCCCAAGACTTCAAGTCTCATATAGAAAAAAAAACCTCTGCAAACTTTGAGAAAAACCTAAAGAGAAAGAAAGGCAAGCTTTTGAAGAAAGAAGATCATTTCTTTATGTTTAAAGGTAAAAATTATAATTTTGAATAACAGATATGAAATCATCTCATTAAAAAAGAAGAACCCTATTCTAAAAAGATCAGAGATCTAAGAACAAGATCAAGGTCTTCAATAAAAAAAGAAAAAGATCAAAAAGATCAAATTATAAAAAGACTAAGGAAGTACTTTACTTCATTTACAGATCTTTTGATATATAAAAGCATAGCCTTTTGATAAGAACAAGAACTTTGGTTCTTGAATCTTGAGGCAAAGCCTCTTTTAAGAGAACATAAACTTGTTCTTAGATCATAAATTGATCAGAAATGCGCTCTGCGCTATTGGACAGTGCTTTGCACTCTTGAATTGCGCCTATGCGCTCTTTGGAATGGCGCACAGCGCCAAAATGCGCAACGTGTCAACCACAGAACAGTTTGCGCTTTGCGCTTCTAAAAATAGCGCACTGCACTCTTGGACTGGCGCACAGCGCCAAGCGCGCTACGTGTCACTCATTGGCGCACCAATAAACTGGCGCAGCGCACTCATAAAGCGCAGTGCGCTAACAAACCAGCGCTCAGCACTAAGCGACACGTATCACTCTTATGTACGCTAGAGCAACGCGCTCTTTAATTAGCTCAAAGCGCCTGATGCACCACGTGGCGCGCTGTCAGAACATACTTCGTTCTGATAAATGCTATGCATTTAATTCCAGACAAAATGTCAGAGCCTAATGCTTTGCATTATTAAAAGGGCAGAGCCCAAATAAAGGCCTAATAGGCAGAACACAAATGAAAATGTTAAACATTTTTAACTGGACGTAGCCCAATTCTGGCCATAAGTCCTCAATTTAAATTGAACTGAGCCCAACTGCTCTTCCTATCAATTTACACCCGGTTCGAGGGTACATCTCTTTACTCCTCTGATATCTGTCGTTGTAATCCTTCAACGTCGTTAGAGAGGTGACGGGTCCCGACAACCATACATTACTACGGACTGTGGTGTCCTTAAACTCATGGACTATGATGTCCTTAACCTCGACCGTGATGTCTTAAAACTAATATCGGACTGTGGAGTTCTTAAATCCACGGACTATGATGTCTTTAACCTTGACCGTGATGTGTTAAAACTAACATCAGACTATGGAGTCCTTAAATCCACGGACTATGATATCCTTAACCTTGACCGCGATGTCTTAAAAGTAACAATGGACCGTAATGTCCTTAAACTAATTATCGACCGTAATGTCACTAAACTAAATAATAGAGCCCAATTGCTCTTTTGTCGGATCTAAGCGATCCCGTTAAGTTGATCTTAGTCTAAAATTAGACTAACGTGTCCTCAACAAACGTTTAAGTTGATCTTATCCTCAAACAAGGCTAACGTATCCTTAAACACAACCCCACCAAACCCAAATCTAAGAAAGATACAGATTTGGACTAGTCTATGCCCTACGGGAGACAACATAACTTAGTCTCCGTATATAATCCACGGGCAACCGAACACAAAACAAACACCCACGACACAGAGTGACCATCTAGAGAAGGAGAAAGTTGTTACCGTGATACAGTAGCGTAATTAACTGCAGGGGCTTGCGCCTGCAGGGAAGAGCGTCCCCACAATCAAAAACCCCTCAAACGAGGGGGAATCTGACGAGGTCTGCTACATCAGCCACATCCGTCTAAACCTTCGGTACATGGTGCCATAAATCAACTTGGCATCTTCAGAGAGATGGACGGATAGCACCAATTAGCATCTGCCACCAGATTCGGGCAAGACGTCCAGTCTTCCCGGCTTCCGGCGGTAAACAGATTCTGGCACGCCCGGTGGGACCTTTTCCTCTTTCCACTCCACACTTCGTGTGTCGTGTTCGCGAACCAATCGCGGTTTGTTAATAGTTTCCCTTGGATTTCAAGTTACTAAGATTTGGTTTCTTGATTGGCGCAGAAAGCAAAACCAGCAATGGCATCAACTTGCGTAAAGTGTTCCAACTGCAGCTGCAACTCACGTCCTGCCTCAACTGGGGGTATAACCTACGGGCCCTAAGCGGCTTCCCTGTTCATGAAGCCTGTAGAATAGATTACTCAAGCCACCACAGGGCTGTTTTTCGGGACCATGCTCCCGCCAGCGAGCTTCACTGCTCCCGTGCCCGTACCAGAAGCTCCCAAGAAGTCGGTCTTCGATCGACTTACAGCTACTGCAGCCCCTCTCAACGGGTCGTCCAACACCAGCGCCTCGGTCTTCTCCAGATTGGGCCAAAATTCCTGTGGGCCTACAATGAAGCTTGCAGTCCCAGAGAAGGTTATTCCGAAGAGAGTAACCAACCATGTTCCCGAAGTCGTCAAGGCGGCTTCTCCTGCCAAGGGGTCGGTCTTTACAAGACTGACCGTCCCAACTCCCACTCCCGCTCCTGCTACTCAAAGGACATCAGTCTTTAATTGGCTGACACCGGTAACAGCCCCTCACTTGAACAGGGGGCAAGACAAGGCCACCCCCGTCACAGAGTCAACTCCATCAGCTCGGCATGCTCGACATCGCCACTGGTGCCGAGTGAGGAAGGCCGGAGGCAACTCCCCTTCTGGGCTAACTCCAGCAGCCCGACGGCGGAAATTAATGCTGCTGTTCCAACCGAGAACAGCTTTGAGCTGCTGAATAAGGTGCGCCGGAACTCGCCCACCACCGTACTGAAAAGATCTCCTCCTTCGGTGGAGAATGTTGCGGAAGCAAAGCCAGAACAGTCCCCTCAGCGGCTGTCCTCCAAGATCTATAAAGTCTGGCGGCAAGTACGGAACTCGGTGTTGGATCAAGAATATTCCCACCGGCAGAAGAAGCTGAAGGTCCCACAGGAAGAAAGCCATCCTGCCAAGTCGCGAAAAGCTATCTGGGTGCCCACTGTGATGGCCCCCTCAACTTGGACCACTCATAAGAAAAGAAGGTCGGAGAAGATCCCCATGCCTACGACAAATGTCAAAGGCACTGAGCCCAAACGCTCTAAATCTGGGGGCATGGTGGTCCATACTATTTACATGGCATCCGGGAAGGAGGATAGTCGTGCTTCTACGGGCCACCGACCACTCACCCGATCCATCACAAGAGCCTATGAACAGCAGCAGAAGCTCCAAGATATGCTGGCTGCGATGGCCGCACTCACCGGGCCAAAAGAAAGCCCGGAGGCGTCATCGGAACAACGTCGCGAACACAAGACTGATGCTGAATTCCTTCGTAAAATGCTCGAAAAGAAGGATAAGGAGGCTGTGGAACAAGCGGCCAATATAAAGCAAATGGCTCTTCTGTTCTAAGACATAGTGGGCATGATGATCCAGCCGGATCCCCCAGCTAAAGATCCTCCGATTATCCTCGAAGACGACAGAGGAGAAACGTCAAATCCACCTCCGGCTCTTTCAACAACCAAAGAGGAAACAATCTCTAAGGCCGCCCTGGATGATTATATTACTCAACAAATACGAGTTCACCAGGCAAATGAAGCGGCCGGCCAAGTCGTCAAAACGGGACGACCATATCCGGGCTGGTATGATCAGATAAAATACCCGCCGGGCTACATGATCCCAAAATTCCATGTGTACAAGGGGACGGGCAATCCCCACCAGCACGTCGCCCAGTTCAGTGCTCTGTGCGGCAACACCGGGGGCGATGATAAGCTTTTGCTCCGCCAACTCGTAGGCAGCTTATCGGAGACGGCGTTTGAGTGGTAATCTGAACTTCCAAATGACTCCGTCAACTTTCACAGAGATGGAATTATTGTTCACCCAACGATTCACGAGCGCAAGTGAACGCACCCCGATAACAACATTGATCAATGCCAGAGTAAATCCGGGTGAAACTTGGGTTCAATATGCAATCCGATGGCGAAATCTGTGGTCGAAGTGCGAACAGCGCATCGAAGAAGCACCAGCAGTAGGCATGTTCGTGGGCACCTTAGACCCTCATGTAACTATTTCACAGTTCATGATGTTCTTCAAACCGACCACATTCCACGCTTAATCGATATGTTGGCCCAGATGGATCAGATGGGTCATAGACCGTCTCCTCCGAAACCAGAACTGCGGAACGAAAAGGGAAATGGGAAGGCGACCTTCGTTGCGAACACCCAACAACAGCCCAGTGCTCCAAAACTAACGGATTAGTTGGAAGAGAGACGGTGCTATTACAATGAGAAAATGAAGCGCCCTTACTCATTCCCGCCGGATAAAACAAAAAGGCTGTTCGAGCTGGCAGTGCGCAACAGGCTTATCAATTTGCCAAATCCAAGGCGACCACCGCAGCCCAACGAAGTAAATAATCCCAATTATTGCCCTTACCACCAAATAGGAAGCCATCCGATCGAAGATTGCTTCGTCTTTAAGGGATGGATCGAGGATCAGTACCTACAAGGCAAGTTTGCACTGTCTGAGAAGTGGAAAGTAAACCCACCACAACCGCACACTCCTAAGAAGACGGAAACACTGGGGGCAACGTGTTCTTTGGTTGAAGAAGCTCCATGGAAAGTCGTGCTTTCAGCCAAAACCAAAAGGATGCTGAATGATCTTCTGACATGCCCGGCGATCAGATGGAAGAACCCGCTAGAACCCCAGATCATCGAAGGGATGCTGAAGCCGCACCGAACTCCAAAGATTGGTGGTGATGGCCCAAGCACTCACACCCAGCCGTCAAAATCTTCAAAAAAGAAGAAGAAGAAATCCAAAAAGCCCGTGAAGCCTGGCGACAAGCGCGCGGGCCTGCAGAAACAGATCGACGCGCTGGAGGAGTATAATCAGAAAGCGCGGACTCCCATCACGCTCTAAGAGTTCCTCAGCCACGTCCTTGAGGACGAAGATGATGGAGAATACTCATCGGATGGATCTGAGGAGTACGTGGCAAGTTGCTATGTGATCTCTCACTCGTCGATAGATGATAAAGAAATTCCTTGCACTGAGAAGCTGGGGGCAAATCTTAAGCTGGAAATCTCGAGCTGTCAGATGAAATAATTGATGCATTCCTGAACACGGCTCTTTTGAAAAGTAAAGCTGATCGGGAGCGCGAGACGGCCATATTTGAAAGAGCCAAATGCCGGCGACTAGATGAAAGAGTCGAAACACTTCCGCCAAATCAAGGAACATCCATCATGGATAAAAACAAGTTCAAGACGAGGAAAAGGTTTGCTAAAGCTATATCAATGGGAATGAAGCTACCACCCTCCAAAGGAAACACTCCCAGTAAAGCAGAGATGCATCCTAGCTGCTGCTCATATCATCGAAAGATTTCGCACCCCACCGAGGAGTGCAATGCTTTTAAAAGATGGTGGCAGGGATATGTTGCTCACCGGCAACATTTTAAGCGGATGAAATACAAAACTCAGCGGGAGCAAAGAAGTGCGACTGAGGAGCATAAAAGTGATACCGGTAACTGTCGCATGGTCAACATCGGGGGATCATAAATTCTCACTATCGAAAGCGACTCTGACGAAGAAATGGCTCTTGGCCCCCTCTTTAAAGAATCCACATTGGGGAAGGAGGAAGAACCGAAGGCCTGTGAAAACATCCAGCTGCGCAATCGCACGCTTCTAGAAAAGAATCTCGGGTCCATGAGTAAAAAAGATAAGGGAAAAGAAAAGGTCTCTGAGGATATCGCCCTGGATGACCAAGTCATGAAAGAGCTGACTGCCAAGGACCCGCCAAAGAAGAGTAAGGTGGACTACAATGTTCTAGCACACTTGAGGAGATTGTTAGTGTAATATGCCCTAGAGGCCATTATTGTATAGTACTAGTTTGTATATTACATTTTGGAAGCTTGGGATATATATACGGATTTATGACAGTTTTTCTCGATATAGTAGTATGCTAATTGGTTTGTATCTATCTTAATATGAGTATATGTTTCTTTGAACGTATCGCTAATACATATTGATAGAGCCCTTAGGATCTTTGCTTGACTACCGATGTTGTGATGGCAGTCACACTAGTAGGGGCTGGGTAGTCTACAAGCACATCCTTACACAGGTCCTTAGTCGCAGGATTATCGAGACAGGGCATCGATACTCTAGAGTAAACTAGTGTATACGCTTCTCTTCCCAGCATGTAAGATAGTCTTCCCCATAGCCATCAGTACATCGTACTGGAGATAGTACGCAGGTGCTCATTGGGTTATGAGTTACACTGGATGGACTCATTGGGAACTGCTGGTTGGTAATATACCTATCGTTAGGTAGCTGTTCCCAGATGACATGACTACAGCTTTGTCCGTCAACATGACACTGCTATTTCGCCTCAAGTGTGTTCCCACTGTTCTTAGATTACTACCCTACCACGACTGTGCTGAGTCATGCAAACAGGTAGTAGTTGGGTGCAGTCCCGAAGCACTTTGAGGCAATGGCGGTTAGATAGGATTCGTCTCTCCCGGTATTGGGGGTTGATATAGCGTTGTGTTCGGAAAGTCATTACACAAAGTCCCTGGCCAGGGAAAGTGAGATTTACTGGTAGGTATTCTAGTAGTTTCTCAGGGTGTTCTGGGCTACACTCCGACACAACTTATACCGCTAGTAGGGGTTTGCCGTTTAGCATCTCCTAGGCCTGATATGCGATACTCTTAGATGAACAGACCGGACTGTACGGAGATTACCACAAACGGACTCAGTAGGGGTACGGATGAGTTTCCTCGTCGACCTTCTTGTCAATAGATACCTAGGTAGCCATTACGTACAGCTTGTGCCATTGACGCGCTTGTGGTTAAACCCACTGCCAGAGTACTGTCGAGTCTTTAGTGTCCCACACAGAGGGTTTCCCGGCTTAGTGCGAAACGTGTAGAGGTCGTATGGTTTTACGACAGAGTTCGATCACATACGTGCGCTTGTGCGCATATGATGTTCGGGCGGACATTACTAGTGGGCTTTGGTTTAAGCCGAATCCTAGTATATGATTATTGGATTAGTTTCGTCTCATTGTATTGGTGTCTCTCGGGATACGGATGCGGGTATGTATATACGGATGAGAGGGGTATTATTGTAATTTGGACAAGATTACTACATGGAGAATGGCACCTAATATTAGGGTTTTTCTTTATTTGTAAAATCCTTTTAAGGTGGAGGAAATGAGAGTAGAAAACTTATGGTATTTTAGTGAAATAAAGATTAGGGTTTTGCTTTGACTTCTTGGAGATATTTGGATTTTGTTGACTTAGATATTTGTTTGATGTTATGTGAGATATTTGTAGGATATTTTCATATGGGTTAAATGCCAAAACCCTAGCCTTTATTCACTAATCTTTATTCACAAAAAAACAACACATCTTTTTCTTGCTCTCATTTTCTCAAGGCTTCTCCTTCTCATCTCAAACCCTAACCTTTTCATGAGTTGAAAACCATAGGATTTGTTAGACTACTAGACTCATCATCACTCTCTACACATCCTAAGCTACTTAGTCTATCACACCAAGTGACCTAGTTGCTTCAAGTTAGAGGAAAAGCTCAAAATCGGATCTCTTGGGTGGATCTTCTACGATTCGGAGAAGACGAGGAGGAGGTGGATTCCGTTCTCGGTTCAAGGAGCTCACGACTTGGAGAAGGACAGCGAAGAGGTGAAGGACAGCGAGAACTTGAGGTATAACACGCATGCATAGTAGTTAAACCTCTATGATATACTGTTAGTTATGGTTGAAGGGTTACGGCAGCGCCCCGGGCCATCAGAACGTGGCCAAATGCGGAACAAAATTTTTCTAAACTGGCGCTACCATTACCCGATTCCCGGATCGACCTTAAACCCAAATCTAGCAAGCTAATAAAAGATTTAGAATGGTTATACCGAGTTGATCCGTGTCCTTTGGTCTTCATTCCAAGCTCCTAGTGGTTCCTTGATGTAGTTTGGTTGCCGGTCTTCCTCCATCTCCGATGATCCAACTGAAGGATGTGATTCCAGCTCTAGCTCCATATCAAGAAGCAAGTGGAGCAACTAGGGTCTCTAGGATGCTACCCTAGAGAGCTTAGGATATAGTGTGTATGTATTCTAAGTGTTATCTATCTCAAATCTTGAAGGTGTAAGCAGAACAAGAAAGCTAGAGGAGGTGAGGCTAATGGTGAGGGAGGAGCTCAAGAAAAAACCAAGTGAACAAAACCCTCATGCTAGCAAAAAATGAATTCAACCATGAACGAGAAAATAACATGCTAGGTTTTTTAAAAAACCATTTTTCCAACTTTAAAATCCCACCATGCTTGAATAGTGAACACACATGAATTAACAATTCATTTGTGTGCACTATTGCAAGCATGGTTGTCACCATACCTTCTCATGCTAATATCCGCCTCATTTACCATTTTCTATAAATGGTTAAAACAAAAATGAGGTGGCACCTTCTAGAATGTTATCCGGTAAAAATACTGATTACATTCTACGGTATATACATACCTGCATTCGTACCGAAATACGAATATCCAAAGAGATAGAACAACACAAAGAATATAAAACTAGAATATACGTGCCGAAATATATATACGTAAATTATTAAATCAATACCTGATTTAATAATCCGGCTCTAACCCGAGCTGGCTAGTATTATCAACTGTCCAATCGAAGGTCCGAGTACAATGTACATCAATCGATCGGAACCCTGCACGTAACCAATACGGCTACTATATCATTTCGCCGTAACCAGGGAAACCCTCTGTATGGGACTCTAAAGACTCATCAATACGCTGGCAGTAGGTTTAACCACAAGCACGTTAGCGGCACTAGCTGTACGTAACAGCTACCCAGGTATTGAGTGAAAGGGAGGTCGACGAGCAAACTCATCCCGAACCCCTACCGAGCCTGACAGTGACAATATCCGTACAGTTCGGTCTGTTCGTCTAAGATTATCGCATATCGAGTCTAGGGGGGTGGTTAAAGTCAGACCCCTAACAACGTGACATTTAGTGTCGGTATGAAACCCTATCACCACCTGATAAACTATCGATCCTGGATCGATAGTTCTCATCAACCGTGGCCACGGATTTATGGTGATGGCCATCCGTACATAACGCGAAATCAACCCCCAATACCGGGAGAGACGAATCCCCGACGATTCAATCACTGCCTCCATGTGGCTCGGGACTGTACCCAACTAAAACCTTTTTTCATGACTCCTTTGAGCCGTGGTAGGGTAGTAATCAAAGAACAGTGGGAACTCACACGAGACAAATGACGATCTCAGGTCGACAGACTAACCTGTACACATGTCACCTAGGAACTGCTATCTGACAATAGGTATAATACCAACTAGTAGGTTCCCGGTGAGTCTGTCCAGTGTACTCATAACCCAATGAACACCTGTATACTATCATAGGTGAACAAACTAACAACAATGGCTTGTAAGACCGGGCCACCCCCCTCATCGGGGTCTCGATCAGTATACACTAGCCTACACTGGAGTATCGATGCCCAGTCTCGATACTCCCACGACTAGAGACATTTAAGGATGTGCTTATAGACCCCTAGCTCCCACGTATATTATCGCCATCATAATGCTGGTAGTCAAGCTAGAATCCTATGGGCTCTATCAACATGTATATGATGATAAAGACAAACTAGATAACATATTATCATCTTGAGTAAGACTGTTTTATTGGTATAGGTCCTCCCTCATTCATCATAATCATCAGCCTGTGATTACGATAATTGCCTTGAGGGCACTATTGCCAACAATCTCCCACTTGCACTTAAGGCCAATTATTGTGATGTCGCATACTCACAACCCGTGTGATACCGAACACCCAACTTCTCTACTAATCAGTTTCGCAAAGCCCGTTTGCGAAACTAATGCGTTCGAGAAATAGCCTCAATGAGTGGATCCTCTCCAGTGTTTCTTTCTGCATCTCTCAATATCTCAACTTCGCGGACAAAACTATCTCCCGAAACGAGCAATATCTGTCTTTGAATTTGTCTGGATATCTGATGGGACCCAGTTCACAAACGAACTCCAAATCCAGCGAACCTCCTAGACTGTATCATCTACTGAATTTAATCAGTAACATGCACCATGCCTTCCTCAGTATCCGCTTGGACCGCCTTTCCAACATACCATCCCTCAAAAGAGGGAAAAACTATAACTTAGACAGCCACTTTGTTGTCCAGGTCACCATGGAAGCCTGGAATGATAACCGTCTCCCGAAGGAGGCTGCCGTTACCATATCCCTAGAACATCCATTTATGTTCATTAACTGCTTCCCAATGTTTCTCCAGGATTGGATTAATATATGTTTATTGCAGCTAGTGCAAAAACAATATCTGGTGTGGTATTTGACATTTCATGATTAACTCAATTGCCTAAGCAAGCGATATGCTATTCATGGAGATCCCTCTCCCCTTTAGTCTATAAGACACTTTTAGAGAGGGTGACTCCATCACTTGATGTTACACCACCATGCCAGGAGTTGTCCATTCTAAAATACCTTTAGAATAATTTCAAAGTACCCAGATTAGGATACGTCATAAATCTAGATCTAAAACCATAGATCTAGTAACCAGAAAACTTGATATTATATCTATATCCTATGTGGAGAGACAACATTGTGACAACCATAGTATAACCGATAGTAGTATAGGAATATCTCTTCCTATCAAGTGCTTGTCATCCCAAGACCTGTACATCACTCCCTACTACCTTCTTACCAGATCCATCTCCCATTCTGATGAAGCCAAAGCCTATGACTGTTGCATCAAAAACAGATGATCTATTTCCGCTATAGCTGCTTTAGTCTATAAACAGACATAAGCTACTTGCCCTATATGCTTCCGCTGCTCCTACTAACTATAACAAACCTCTGGCATAGTCATATACACGAGCACTTCTAAAACAAGTTTAGAACGACGCTATACTCATCCTCCTTCCGGGTCTCATGGTCTAGAATAGCAGCAATGGGAAGTCTGGGTAAACAAGAACCTCCCTGTCACCGTCACTGAGAAGACCGAAGTACCTCTCAGGTGCCTGAGGTTACCCACCAAATCTGCGGAGTGGCTAATGGAATGTCGAAACTAATTGAATCCTTAGGTTCTATTAAATCTTCAGTGATCGTTTGTGGTTCTGGAATCACTTCCAATTCTTCCATACTCCCACTTCTGTTTTTCTGAAAAAATCCATTTTACTAAAACTGTGGCGAGTCAAGAACAATATAAATACTGATCTTCCTGATGGTAGAAAGTTAACCCTCGTCAAAGCCTGGGATAACCCACAAATTGCCATTACTGAAACGTGCCTCGAGTTTATCCGGATTCTGGTTTTAAACATCAGCCGGTCAACTCCCTATACCTTAACATCGTTAAGATATAAATTGATTCTATATAAATATAATATAGAAATAAAAGCACTAATTTAATTGGAACCAGATTCAAAATCATGCAGCTGTCTCCAGTGCATATCAATCAAATGGAAAGAGGACAATCAGCATTACTCATCTAGGAGTGCATCTATAAATGAGTAACCCGAAAGAGAAGCAAGTTCTCAAAACCATTACTATCAACGGAATACCAAATACATGTATCTACATCTTCGACTACTTTAAAGAATCCTGATACTTCTAATAAATGGTTCTCTACTTTATTTATATACCTATAACTTCTTAAAATCCGAACCTTGTATTTCAATAAAATACCTGTCTAAAATAAGAGAAGTCATGAGTAAACAGAATAAAGTATGAGTACCAGCCCCATTGTCCTAATGGACACTGGACAACATACAATACTTTATATAAGTCTCCTGAGTTGAACAAATCAAAGCCTGTGCGTCGTAGATTGAAAAACTGTAGTATGGTTAAGAAGAATTACACCGCTGTTGAATGCACCTTACCTAATCACCAACCGATATAGGTAAATGTCACAGACATAATATCAAAAAATTATATCTCACTTTATAAAATAAATGTACAGATATATCGGTTTGAAATTGGTGCATAACAACGGATATTCAAAACAAATATATGCCATCCGGCAAAAACCAGATGATTTCCTCAAATATCACTAATTACAACGAATTTCGATATAATGATGATCTAATCACCCAATTCCCAATATCTTACTCCCACTCACCATCCGTAATAACATACAAATGTGAGAAACTGATATTGTAAATACATACCTTGGAGTTAGATTCCAATTGGGAAAACAGTTTTCAATTAACGTCGCACAGTCAAACTGAAACATGAAAATGTTTCAAAAGGGGTAACGGGGTATTCCTAGTAATGCCTCTTCCACTATCCTGATTCATGACAGTAACCATATACTTACCTTCCCTCACTCCAATCCCTTTATTATGTCTTTACTTATTACCTTCTGTACACATACTTTAGGCTAATTAGTTTTCTTCCTTCCCTACCCTTCGGCACCAGCCTAAGGTTTGGAAGAAGACTATCCAATTAGCGTAATAGGTATACTCTCCTAATTCTAGGAGCCCTTGCAACATGAGAGAAGGTAAAGGGAAAAGACATCTGAATAATCCTATCCAATTTCTCTTGAACCGGAAACCATTCTCGAATTTGGAACGAATTCCTTCGAGTTCGTATATAACTATACGATGGCATATCCAATGGAAGTGGATATCCATAGTGATATGGAGTGTTCTAGAGAAATGCAAAGTGGATGTAGGAGTGGCAGGAGTATACCTGGTTTCGTCGTGAATGATAGCAGTCATAATTTTCTTTGCCGTTATTCTAATCCCTTAATTTGTCTTTACGTATTACCTTATATACACCACACTTAAGCTTAATTGGTTTTCTTCCATCCCCACCTTTCGGCAGCTGCCTGTGGTCTGGATGAAGACTATCCAATAAGCTCAATAGGTGTACCCTCTCCTAATCTTAGGAGCCCTCACAACCTGAGAGAAGATAAAGAGAAAAGACAACCGAATAATCCTATTCAATCTCTCGAGAACCAGAATCCATCTTCGAATCTGGGACAAGTTCATTCAAGTTCGTATGTAACTATACGATGGATTTATCCAATGGAAGTGGATGTTCGTAGTGATACGGGGTGTTCTGGAGAAATGCAAAAAGTGATATAGAAGTGGCAATGATGTATGCGACACCGTGACATTCCAAAACCCAAAGTGTTTTAAGAAGGTTCGGTTAACTTGGTTCATGAGTTTAGTCAAGGGCGGGTCATAGTTGTAGCCAAAGAGAGAGAGAGAGAGAAAAGAAACACTCAGCGTGCACTCTAATCTAGATCAGAATGGTTAATCATTTTATCTAATCTGGATGGCTCCCACTGTTTTCTCGAATTCTCCTCCAAACCCAAAACGAGAATTAGTCGGAATCACCCGAGGAGTAATCCTACTCATCAGAGGAAATTGGGATCCAACTATCATCGCATGATAACTTGATGGAAGCCACTCAAGTCACCACACTCCAGAAGGTATGCGTAAGCCTGGTAAGTTTCCTGTATATTTGAAACTCCCGATGTGTGTTTTTACCCCTAGGACCTAAGTGACCTTGACAATACCAACATATCAAAGAGTCCTAGTCAAGTTCAACTCGTCATTATCTTGATTGCGTTAAACCCACCCTACGAGTCCTTGATAATGCCAACATAACCGTACGAGTGTCCTAACCAATCCACATATCCATGCGACAGAAAAGCATTACAGAGCTACCGAACACTACGCATCGGCAATGCACAACATACGTAGCACGAATACTAAGCAATACTAATCTGAAATGACGGAGGGCTACTGCTGGTTTTTGGCGAAAAACCTTAAAATAATGAACTTGATATCGTTGAAGGATTCCAAGTGGTTTTACAAATATATAGTAGAGAAAACTTTTGCTAAAGAGATCACTCTCGGTGAAGGGATCTCGGCTCTTTCTGTCACGACCTAAAATATGGCATGTGACGGCCCTTAAACTACACAACGTCTACAGGCGTAACGCAATTTAAGAAAGCCAAAACCCCAGAAATCTAAACCATCAAAAGTAGTAAATGATAAGAAACATTGTTTAAACTTTTTAAAATCTCAAGTATAAATTCTTTAAGTCCAATTTACTTTCTTGAAAATTTTGGCTGCACCTCCTTTGTAAAAACTAGCCCCAAAAATGGGTGCATACAAAGATAAAAGTAAAGCATCCCCAACGGGAGCATATCCACGCCAAACGGCGGAAAACAACCACCACAAGCAAATATACGACGCCGTAGCGAAGAAAAAGACGATAAAATAAAACTGTATAAAAGACATCCCAAGTCACAAAATAATATACAATCGTCCTCACATCAAGTCTCTGAGTCATACATAATAGTGGTTGATGGAGGGTACAAGGTACAAGATAACAATAACAAATAGCCACAAAATCCACCTATGGCAAAACTGTGCACAGTCAACCGAAGCGGTATCTGCAGCAAAGAATGATACGAAAGATGGAATGCCTGCCACGACTGCCCTGGGGAAACACCTGCAAACACTGTGGAACAACGGGGGTGAGTTGCCCACTCGTGAATAGTAAATAACATATGCAAGTAATTACAAGTATGCATGTACAGCGTGAATCTAAAACATGCAAGCTGATAGCAATAAGATGGAAGTATGTATGTGCAACAGTCATGAAAAGTACTCTAGCAGGTACTACTATACAAGAGGCAATGCGTATAAAGTAAATGAGGAGTATAGAATAAAACATGTCATTAATCACAGAATCCTGACCTCATGACAGGACCAACGTCCATCAAGACAATCTAAATCCCAAAGTTCCTCAAATCAGCCCCCAATTTGGCTCTCTTATCAAGTAAATCATATGTATCCTGAGTGTCCAATATCAAGTAAACCTCATATGTCCCGAGTGTAAAATATCAAGTAAATCTCACTTATCCTGTACAATATCAGTAGATCTCACATATCCTGTACAATATCAGTAGATCTCACATATCCTGCACAATGTCAGTAGATCTCACATATCCTGCACAATATCAGTAGATCTCACATATCCTGTACAATCTCTGTAGATCTCACATATCCTGTACAATGTCAGTAGATCTCACATATCCTGCACAATATCAGTAGATCTCACATATCCTGCACAATGTCAGTAGATCTCACATATCCTGTACAATATCAATATCATATAAGTTTCATATATGGTGAGTGTCAAACATCGACACCCAAAATATCATGAAACAAATCTCTAGCAACGACACAGAAATAATCATATATATATATATATATATATATGGCTTCGTCAGTCCGGATCGGCCCACATATCGACCGTAATATCGGCCTCTCTCATCGACCATATAGGCCCCTCACATCGACCATAATAGCGGCCCGACCGTAATATCGGCCCTCTCATCGACTATATAGCGGCCCGACCGAAATATCGGCCCTCACATCGACCATATAGGCCCCTCATATCGACCATATAGCGGCCCGACCGTAATATCTGCCCTCTCATATAATGAATAAGTATAACTGAATGAATCAATACATATATATTAGCGTCCTATTCCACTAATATATATATATATATATATATATATAACAGCATCCCATTCCACTGTTATATATACTTAGGAGTAAAAATATCAGAGAACATCATATGAAATCTATGAATGTAATATATGCAACATGAAACAGTAATATGAGCATATAAAGGAAAAACCACTATTTAACTGCAACAAGTTATTAAATATATCACGCGGTTCCTGATTTCCCCGAAATCAGATGCAACATCATATATAGGTGAACATGTAGCTATAACAATGTATGCGCAACCATGTCGGTATAGCAAGATATGTGTGTCCATATGTAAGTATGTATGATGTCAAAGTAGTTGTAGCAAGGTATGTGTCTATACCTATTCATAATACCTTCCAGGTATATGTATATATGTATGCCAGATGTATATGTAGCTATATCTCATATGTGTATATACCTATCACTAATGGTACACTATCATATAGGTATATGGCTAACTAGCATGTAAGCATGTCAGGGCATATTTGTAAGCTTATAGGTATACAGGTATGCTATATGTCATATGCACAATGAAAATAGGGACCATGTCTCAATGTCCCTAAGCAATAAAATATCACATATGTATAGATGTTGTGCGTGTCATGGCAATTATTGACGGTGTGATTGGCATATAATCAGTGCTCTTGCAACATGAACCGTCAATAATAGTGTCGTGTCTCATTAATACTATGTCCGAATACAATAGCTAAATAAGATATGCAACTAAGACACACAAGCATAAACGAGTCCATATACTAAACACTACAGGTCATGTCATTTAATCAATCCGAGAAGCATAACGCCAAGCGGGCGATTCCCTTGGAGATATTAAATCTACTCACCAACCATCCTGGCTAAGTAAAGCCAACTACTCACTTTCCCTGTTCGCAACGCCCGAAGTCCCCGCCTGCGATCCTGAACACATATAACAATAAAACAAGCGTATATAAGCAATCGACCAAAAATACGTATAACTACGTTTGAATGACGCACCAACTCCAAACATACCCTCGAGTGTCCGTTTAGTGGCTAACGCGCGTAGCGACACTACGAAACGAACTCAAGAGTAAAAGCTATAGAAAGACACGAACGATGATCAGACGAAAATATTGCATCTTTTAACCGACAATTTCCCTATCATTTGCATTCATATAGAAGTGTTCGGCATTCATATCGCACATATTAGCAAATCAGTCGTTAAATATCAGATTGCATGTGTTAGACTCTAAAACCGGTACTATGAAGGAAATTGACTCATTTCATAGCATGGCATCATTTCTATATATCGCTACTTGTGTTTCGAAGTCCGTGCAGTTAAATCAGAAGAATGGTCAAATTTTACATAACAAGACTGCTAAAAGAATACGCCAACTCAAGGATTTAGAATCTGGTAGTGATCTATAAGGCATTCAGAGAATAAACATATCAGAGAATATACTTGAAGACAGAACAAAGAAGTGCAGAGAAGTTGAAGCCCTAAGACTCCAACTTGGCCGCGATTCCGCGGCCTAAGCCTCCTTGTGCCGCGGAACCGCGGCGGCCTTGCCACGTCATCGCCTCAATTTATTGCAAAGCTCATATCTCAGCTTCCACACTTCAGAAAGACATTATATTCTCCAGAAAGCTCCAGAACATTCTGCCAGATCTGAAGCCCTTGGGATCTAAACTAAACTAGTTTCCATTCTAGAACCTTCTCCCTAAACCTTAGCTTAAAACCTAACCTAAGCTCATAACTAACTACTTCTAGAAGCCTTTCCTACAACAAACTTTTGGAGGGAATTGCAATTTCAAAACTTAGACCTAGGGTTTGGGAAACCTATAAATAGACCCCTAGGCTCACTTGTAAAAGGATCCCATCTTGGATCTTAGATATCATCTCATATCATAGATCTTAGACAACTCATTGTTGGCTAAATTTTCCCCATTCTTCATCTTCCCCAAATTCCACCCACAAGTCTAGTGACAAGGCTTGTGTCAAAACCCTAACCATAATCCAATCTAGAAATACCCAATTCAAGATCCATGGAGTTCAAGCAAAGCAAGTCTTCAAAGATCCTTTAGAAGCAGAGCCGGTATTCAACGGTGCACGAGATCGAAGCGATCTAAGACTCAAGAAGCCGAGCGATGCAAGATTCGACGAGCGAAGTTCCTACCTCTTGTAATTCTTGAGAGTTGTAACTACTTGTTGATGTAATAAAGGTGAAGATTCTTTAAACTTGTTTACATTTCAATTCAAGCATCATGATTTCATTTCGATTCTTGAATGTATTCTTTGTGATGATGTGTGAATAAACTCCGCTCGTGGAGGAATCGAGATTATTGTAGAATGATGATGTTGATGAATCTTTAAACGTTTTCTTAAGTCCTATAGCAATTGTAAATTCTTGAAAATAGAATGATCGATGATCTAGATCGATGAGAAATGTGTTCTTGATTCTTTTTGCACGATCTAGAAAATCAACGATCGATCATTAGATTTTCAAGAAGTTATCTAGTGAATGTAATTCATCGAAAGGACAAAGGATAGGACGAAGAACCCTAATTCTTCGCAAGATCCTTAAACCTCGATCAATCGACATCGAGTTAGCATCAATTCGTTAATGGATAAGAAACGTTAATCTTTAGTCTTCGTTACATCTACAATCTAATCGATTCCTACGAGCTTTACATCAAATCTTGAAACCCAAATCGATTGGAATTCTATCGAAACTCGATTCTCGATGTTTATCATTTTCTTGATTCTTGATTAGAATAGTGACACTTGAAACTCATTGATAAAAATCTTGAATCATGTTTTCTTTTCTTTTCTATTATGTTTTCAATTCAAACAAATCAAAAATATAAACGAATCGCACAATCCCTTTGGACGATCCGCACTCGCTTACGATCAACATCCGACACAGTAGTTGATTGCGGTCAAATAATTCTTTGATTGTGAATTCTATTCATTTTCTAAATACCGACACAAAGAAACTTATTCGAGTTACACACATAATCGGAATTCGTTTCAATCAAATGGCGCCGTTGCCGGGGATCGCGCGCTAATTCGTTTTATATTGAAGTTTGAATTGAAAGATTTATTCCATTGTAATTTTGAGATCAAAATTCGCGCAAAATCTAAACAATTTGTTGTGGTTTGTTGCAAGGAGATCTGGAGCTTGCTGTGAAATTGAAATAATTTTTGGAATATACCAGAGAGCTGAGGGAGTCTATAGAGTCTCTCTGGAAAATTTTTGGGCAGTGTTCCTACCATACGACCGCGGAAGGGCGGCATTAAGCAGCATATGCGGTGGAACCGTGGCTTGCTAGAGCGATCTCTGTGCAATTTTCCCTCAGGTAAATTCTAACTTTCTTATCTTCTTCTCTCTCTAATCCAACCAACAAATTTCTGCAGGCTTCTTTGCAAAATCACAGCGCCGCAAAAAGCAAATTAAAATTATGCGTGTTTTTGTTTCTTGGTTGTTTGCATTCTAAATACGGATATTAAGGGGCACGGCCAAATCCAAATTAGGTGGGGAGTTCATTACCCTTCCTAGGCCCCGAAAATCACAAAACCTGCATCCGCATTGACCCACATTAACTAAAAAATATCTAGAGATGACTCTAAGGACCGTGGCGCTCCCTTAGGACAGAAGAAGGCCGTGGGTAATGTAAGTCGATGTACAACACCCCAATACTTGTGGGGAGGCGGAATTTTCAAAAACGAACTTGTTTAGTGAACAAACATCGACTAACCGCTTGAATCAAAGCTAAACGATAACTAACTAGAAACATAGAGTTGCTATGCTACTATGTTTAGGGATTATACCTAACGAATCGTGTCCTTCGTCTTTGCGAACTCCATCTCCTCCTCGGTCTTCTCGAAGTAGTTGACGATCCACCCGAGAGCTTTACTCCAAGCTTAGCCTCTAAACTTGAGGCAACTAAACTTCTTTAAGTGCTAATCAAAGAAGCTAGGTGTAATATAGAGAGGGTTATGGATTAAGTAGTCTAACTAATCCTTGTACTCAACACATGAGAGGGGAGGATTAGGGTTTGAAGAGGGAGAGAGAAGGTGAGGATAATTATCATATGAGAATAATGAGTTATCATAATATATATGAAACATTAAAATTCATCAATAAAAGAAAAACAAATGATGAATAATCAAGTTTCATAAATATCTAATGGTGATTCATAACCATGACTCATTAAGCATTTATTGTGCATTAATGATATGGATGAATCACACTCATGACTCACTAAACTCATTCAATGCATATGACACCTAAACCTCCTTAGTCACCATCTTCTAGAAGCTTCTCGCACAATTACGAGAACGCCCCTCCAATCCGCAAAAATACGGAAAAACTTTAGACTGTATAAATCCAATAACCGGATACCAGTAACTGGCTTAAACCAAAGCCGACTGGTAAAAACTGTCCGAAAGTCGTACGCGCGTAAACGCACGTATGCGTCCGAACCCTTGTCGTAAAACCATACGACCTCTATATCGTTTCGCCTGGAGTAGGGAAACTCTCTGTGTGGGACTCTAGAGACTCGACTACTACGCTGGCAGTGGGTTTAACCACAGACCGCAAGCGGCACTAGCTGTACGTAACGGTCCCCAGGTAGATGTCGATAAGAAGGCCGATGAGGGAACCCATCCGAACTCCTACTGAGTCTGATGTGACAATCTCCATACAGTCCGGTCCGTTCGTCCAAGACTATCGCATATCGGGCCTAGGGGGAGGCAAGCGTCAGTCCCCTAATAGCGGTATAAGTCGTGTCGGAGGGAAGCCCATTACACCCTGAGAAACTACTGGAACCTACCAGCAAATCTCGCTTGCCCTGGCCAGGGACTTTGCGTAATGGCTCTCTGACACAGCGCGATATCAACTCCCAATACCGGGAGGGACGAATCCTTTCTAACCGCCACTGCCTCCAAGTGCTCGGGACTGCACCTAACTGCTACCTGTTTGCACGACTCCTTTGAGCCGTGGTAAAGTAGCAATCTAAGAACAGTGGGACATGCTCGAGGCGAAGTAGCAGTGTCAAGTCTGCGGACTATGCTGTACTCATGTCACCTGGGAACTGTTCACTGACGACTGGTATAAAACCAACCAACAGTTCCCTGTGAGTCCTGTCCGGTGTACCCGTAACCTAACGAGCACCTGCGTACTATCTCCAGTACAACGTACTGACGGCTGTGGGACAGACCATCTCCCTAACTGGGATGAGAAGCGTACACACTAGTCTACTCCGGAGTATCGATGCTCTGTCTCGATAATCCAACGACCAGGGACCTGAAAAAGGATGTGCTTGTAGACTACCCAGCCCCCACTAGTGTGACTGCCATCACAACGCTGGTAGTCAAGCAAGATCCTAAGAGCTCTATCAATACGTATACTCACATATTAAGATAGAAAAACCAAGTAGCATACTACCATGTTTAGCAAGACTGTTATATACATGTGAATATCCCAAGCTTCCATTAAGTAATATACAAATTAGTATGATACAGTAATGGCCTTCTAGGGCATAAACACTAACAATCTCCCACTTGCACTAGGGACATGTACTGGCATATCGAAGACCAATGATCTCGAGTAGCCTCTCGAACTGAATCTGAGGTAGGGCCTTCGTGAATGGATCAGCAATGTTCTCTTCAGAAGCAACTCTCCGAACCTCGATCTCCTGACGATCAATGATCTCCCTGATCAGGTGATACCGCCTCAAGATGTGTCTGGACTTCTGATGGGACCTTGGTTCCTTCGCTAAAGCTATAGCTCCGTTGTTGTCGCAATACAGAGGTATTGGATCAGCTATGGTAGGAACCACCTGAAGTTCTGTTAGGAACTTCTTCATCCAGACTGCTTCTTTTGCGGCATCGCAAGCAGCTATATACTCCGCTTCCATCGTCGAGTCAGCAACGGTGTCCTGCTTGGAGCTCTTCCAGCACACCGCCCCTCCATTGAGGGTAAAGACATAACCCGACATGGACTTGGAATCGTCCTTATCACTCTGGAAGCCGGAATCAGCAAAGGCCTCCAACCTGAGGTCTTTTCCGCCGTAAACCAAGAACATCTCCTTAGTCCTTCTCAGGTACTTGAGAATGTTCTTTACTGCTCTCCAGTGCATCTCCCCTGGGTCTGACTGATACCGGCTTACCACGCTTAGTGCGTAAGCTACATCTGGTCTGGTGCACAACATCGCATACATTATAGAGCCTACCGCAGAAGCGTAGGGTATAATAGATATGCGTTCCCTTTCCAAATCAGTCTTGGGAGACATCTCTTTGGAGAGGGTGATTCCGTGACAAGCCGGTAGATTACCGCGCTTAGAATCTTCCATACTGAATCTCTTCAGTACAGTGTCGATATACCTGGACTGCGAAAGTCCCAACATCCTCTTGGATCTATCACGATAGATCCGGATCCCCAGAATGTAAGAGGCATCACCCAGGTCTTTCATGGAGAACCTGTGTGACAAGAATCCTTTGACAGATTGTAGCATAGGAATGTCATTTCCTATTAATAGAATGTCATCCACGTACAAGACGAAGAATACGATACTTCTGGCTACTACTTTACTATATATGCACGGTTCATCTGGATTTTTGATAAAGTCATATTCTTTGACTGTCTCATCAAAACAGATGTTCCAACTCCGCGATGCCTGCTTTAGTCCATAAATGGACTTAAGCTGCTTGCATACTTTCTCGCTGCTCCCACTCTGATTGAAACCCTCTGGCTGATCCATATAGACGCACTCTTCTAAATTTCCATTCAGAAAAGCCGTCTTTACGTCCATCTGCCAGATTTCATAATCATGGAAGGCAGCAATAGCAAGAAGGACCCGAATGGATTTGAGCATAGCCACTGGAGAAAAAGTTTCGTCATAGTCCAAACCAGGTCTTTGACGAAAACCCTTTGCAATAAGTCTAGCCTTATAGGTTTCCACCTGTCCATCTACACCAATCTTTTTCTTGAAGATCCATTTCCATCCTATGGGTTTTACCCCATCTGGAGCAAAGTCCAAAGTCCATACTTTGTTGGTGTACATGGACTCCATTTCGGTCCGTATTGCATCTAGCCATCGTACTGAGTCGCCGCTCTGGATGGCCTGCTGGAAGTCAGTAGGTTCATCATCATCTATGATGCAATCCTCTCTATCCCCATCTATGAGAAAACCGTAGTATCTCTCAGGCGGATGAGACGGCCTACTACTCCTGCGGAGGGGTGCGGGAATGTCCTGTTCTTCTTGAACTACCGGTTCTACCAAACTTTCAGTATTAATTTGTGGTTCTGGAATTTCTTCCAGTTCTATTTCGCTCCCACTTGATTCCTTTTCTAAAAACTGATGTTCTAGAAAATGGGCATTACGAGAAACAAATACCTTTTGTTCCTCTGCGTAATAGAATAGATATCCCCTGGAGTTCTTTGGATATCCCATAAATTTACACTTTACTGATCGTGCCTCGAGCTTGTCCACATGCTGCCTTTTAACAAAAGCTGGACATCCCCAAATCTTTATATACTGTAGATGGGGTTTCTTCCCGCTCCACATCTGATATGGAGTGGTAGGCACAGTCTTGGTAGGAACCATGTTCAAAAGATATGCCGCTGATTCTAGCGCATAACCCCAGAAGGATCGGGGTAACTCAGCATTACTCATCATGGATCGTACCATATCCAATAGGGTTCGATTCCGTCTCTCCGATACACCGTTATGCTGTGGAGTGTATGGAGGAGTAAGCTGAGAGAGAATTCCTTTCTCTTTTAGGTAACCTAGGAACTCGGCACTCAAGTATTCACCACCTCGATCAGATCTAAGTGTCTTGATACTTTTGTCGGTTTGGTTTTCTACTTCATTCTTATACTCTCGGAATTTTTCAAAAGCCTCGGATTTATGTTTCATCAGATAAATGAATCCGTATCTTGAGTAATCATCCGTAAAAGTAATGAAATAGGAAAAACCACCTCTTGCATGTGTAGACATTGGACCGCATACATAACTGTGTATGAGTCCTAAGAGCTCGCTCGCTCTTACTCCATGTCCAGTAAATGGAGTCTTTGTCATTTTTCCTTTGAGACAAGATTGACAAGTGTCATAAGTTTGATATTCGAACGAGTCCAAATATCCTTCTCTATGCAACTTAGTCAACCTTCTCTCATTGATGTGACCCAGTCTACAATGCCATAAGAAAGCTTTATTTAAATCTGGAGACTTTCTTTTTAGTGTGTTCTGGATATTGAAAATTTGGAGTTGGTTTAAAACATATATACCGTTATTTAGTGTACCGGACCCAATCAAACCATGATTAAGGTGGATGTTGACAACATCTCTTACAAACGTGAAATCATAACCTTTATTTGATAACAAGGAAACTGATATGATATTACACGTTAAGCTTGGCACAAAAAAACAGTTATGTAAAACCAAAATGTGTCCACTCGTCAATCCTAGGTGATAATCCCCGACGGACGCAGCTCCCACGCTAGCTCCGTTAGCAACCTTTAGGGTCATATCACCTTCCTTCAACACTCTACGGTTTCTCAGTACCTGCAATGAATTGCAAATATGAGATCCTGATCCGGTATCCAATACCCAGGAAGTAGAGTTGATCGACAGACAATTCTCAATTACAAACACACCTGAAGTCGAAGCCACAACTTGCTTCGGTTCCTGGTTCTTGGCGTTCCACGCCTTGCAATCCTTCTTCCAGTGCCCTTTCCTGTGACAATGGAAGCACTCATCCTGGCCAACTACCGGTACTGCAAACTTTTTCTTTCCCTTCCCTCCCACCTTACTAACACCTCCTCTAGGTTTGGGTGCGGCCTTCTTCTTCCTTCCTTTGGCCCTAGCCTTGGACCCGGAAGAAGATGAACCGCTAACAAACATAGCGGGTGTTTCCCTTGCTTTCTGCAAGGTGCCCTCTGCACTCCTTAACATGTTCAGGAGTTCCGGAAGTTCAACTTCTTTTCTTTGAAGGTTGAAGTTCAGGATAAACTGGGCGTAGGTGGGAGAAAGGGACTGGAGAATAAGGTCTGTATAGAGCTCATTATCCAAAGTCGTCCCAAGGTCTGCGAGCTCTTCAATATAGCCGATCATCTTTAGGAAATGTTCTCCTACCGATGACCCGACAGCCAACCTCGCTCGAAACAAGTTCTTAGAGGTCTCGTATCTTGCTATACGAGATTGCTCTCCATAAAGTTCCTTTGTATGGAGAAATATGCCATCAAGGCCCATATCCTCGTGCCTCCTCTGATGTTCATTGTTCATCGAGGCAACCACGATGCACTTGGCTTTCGCGCAATCTAAATCCCAGGTTTTGCGGATTTCCTTATCCGCATTGCTGGATTTGGGACTAGGGACAGCAAGTGCCGTAGCGGTGAGGACGTACCCCAATTTGTCATAGGTCAAAGCCATTTTGACATTCCGCAGCCAATCTTTATAGTTTGGCCCTGTCAGTATATTTTTCTCTAAAAGTAACTTAAGTCCAGTCATTTTCAGGGTCGCTGCAATTAGGAGAGAGAGAAGAAAACTCTTTAGCATGATGCTCTTGCAAGTTTAGAGTGGTTTTTAGTTTATCTAAACTGGATGGCTCCCACTGTTTCTCGAATCCTTCCTCAAACCATAAAAGAAGAATTAGCCAGGACTATTCTCACTGTACAATACTTGCTTAACCGTTCAGCCAGGCTGGTGTCGGTACTTCGAGGGAGGTTTTCCAACGCTTTCGCGAAGTTCCTTAATTAAATAACCTCTTTTCTCTGGGGGCGTAACCCCGCTGACACTTTTCTGGACACCTACTAGGTTTATAGCATTGATCGTTAAGTGACGAATATCCTGATAAGTAGCATATACTCACAGTAGGATCGGGATCCAAATATCATCGTCTGATAATGTTGTAGGAATGCTACCAACATTCATCAAACTCAAAATGGTATGCATCTCTTTGCAAATTTCAGTTTCTTTAGAAATTCCCGATATTCATTTTTGCCCCATGCTCTTATGACCTTGGCGTTAGGTCAAAATGTCATAAGTCACATGTCAAGTTCTACCCATCATTATCTTGTCAATTTGAACCCATCCGTATATATCCTTGACGTTCGGCCAAAATGATAATACGACTGTCCCAAATTAACTCATCTATCTATGCAACAAATGAATACCCAGTAGCTACCAAACACTATGCCTTGGCGTTAGGTCAAAATACATAGCTTGAATACTACTGAATACCCAGATGAAATGACGGAGGGCTACGAATGGTTTTGGCGAAACCGTGACCGTAGTGAACTTGATATAACCGAAGGAACCTGATAGCTTTTAAAAGGAGTGGTTAAAGCTCCGCATTTAAAAATATCTGTTTTTAAAATTAACCTAGTGGTTTCTTTTAAATTGTTCCAACGATTAAACTTTTTGGTTTATTTTCAATAATGCGTCCCATCATTAACCTATCATTGCAGAAAACAACGAAAATACAACGTCCTCTTATGCCATCCGCATTCGCCACGGGGTCCCGTCATCACCCATTAGGTTACTTAACTAACGACAGAGCGGGGGCTGGGCTAGCGCGGGTGTAAAACATAAGTGACGTCTAAATAGCTATCATATATATAGATATTTTACATTCGTCTGACGCAATGATATTCATTCCAGATCACAGATGAACTTTATTGGATTTGCAAGTAATCCGTGTTTGTTTTGAGCCTGTAACAAAAGACGGATTACACAGTTGTGATGAATAGCCATTACCCCACCCAAGACCCCAACGGGTACGGCAAACTACCCGCCCGGCAGTTTGTACACCCCACCTTAGGTCTGTCCTAGGAGCAAAAACAGTAAAATGAAATAATACAACGGTGGCTACAACCGCAACCTGGATGTGCCCCGCAAAATTATATTACAACAAATTACATTTACATCAAATGAATTAAATGATAACCCATCACATAACCCCGGCTATACATCACAACAGTCCAACACAGTTCATATGCACAAACAGATAAAATCCATTTCAGAAATGTGCAACCCCCTGCCAACTGACATACTAGCAGTTAGGGGAGGTTTACGAACACATTATACAATCACAGATATAATCCAACAAGCAAATACTGTATAATTTCGATCGATTAAACACTTTTAATCTTGCTCCAATACTGCTCTGTAAACTTGAAACCTGAGAAAAATTAAAAAATACCAGAAAATCCCAAATATCACAGAGAACCAACACAAGAAAAATGAGTCCCTGAATCGTCAACTCGGCGGCGGAAGCACGGCGGATCGGTGCTATCCGCCGCGGTTCCGCGGCGCCGTAGGCGATTCAGGGGACCAAATTTTTTTTGTGTTCTAATAATGTCATTTTAAGCTTTCTGAACATCCGTGAAAAAATTTTGGACTTCATTTAAAAATCGACAGAAACTGATATTTTCGGGCTTTTCCGGTTTCGTTTTTTCCGTTCGAAATTCATACAAATTTGCAAGTAAGTTATTTATTGTTTAGCGAGGCTCTGATACCACTGTAAGTCGATGTACAACACCCCAATACTTGTGGGGAGGCAGAATTTTCAAAAACGAACTTGTTTAGTGAACAAACATCGACTAACCGCTTGAATCGAAGCTAAACAATAACTAACTAGAAACATAGAGTTGCTATGCAACTATGTTTAGGGATTATACCTAACGAATCGTGTCCTTCGTCTTTGCGAACTCCACCTCCTCCTCGGCCTTCTCGAAGTAGTAGACGATCCACCCGAGAGCTTTACTCCAAGCTTAGCCTCTAAACTTGAGGCAACTAAACTTCTTTAAGTGCTAATCAAAGAAGCTAGGTGTAATATAGAGAGGGTTATGGATTAAGTAGTCTAACCAATCCTTGTACTCAACACATGAGAGGGGAGGATTAGGGTTCGAAGAGGGAAAGCTTGAGGAGAGAGAAGGTGAGGATAATTATCATATGAGAATAATGAGTTATCATAATATATATGAAACATTAAAATTCATCAATAAAAGAAAAACAAATGATGAATAATCAAGTTTCATAAATATCTAATGGTGATTCATAACCATGACTCATTAAGCATTTATTGTGCATTAATGATATGGATGAATCACTCTCATGACTCACTAAACTCATTCAATGCATATGACACCTAAACCTCCTTAGTCACCATCTTCTAGAAGCTTCTCGCACAATTACGAGAACGCCCCTCCAATCCGCAAAAATACGGAAAAACTTTAGACTGTATAAATCCAATAACCGGATACCAGTAACTGGCTTAAAACAAAGCCGACTGGTAAAAACTGTCCGAAAGTCGTACGCGCGTAAACGCACGTATGCGTCCGAACCCTTGTCGTAAAACCATACGACCTCTATATCGTTTCGCCTGGAGTAGGAAAACTCTCTGTGTGGGACTCTAGAGACTCGACTACTACGCTGGCAGTGGGTTTAACCACAGACCGCAAGCGGCACTAGCTGTACGTAACGGTCCCCAGGTAGATGTCGATAAGAAGGCCGATGAGGGAACCCATCCGAACTCCTACTGAGTCTGATGTGACAATCTCCATACAGTCCGGTCCGTTCGTCCAAGACTATCGCATATCGGGCCAAGGGGGCGGCAAGCGTCAGTCCTCTAATAGCGGTATAAGTCGTGTCGGAGGGAAGCCCATTACACCCTGAGAAACTACTGGAACCTACCAGCAAATCTCGCTTGCCCTGGCCAGGGACTTTGCGTAATGGCTCTCTGACACAGCGCGATATCAACTCCCAATACCGGGAGGGACGAATCCTTTCTAACCGCCACTACCTCCAAGTGCTCGGGACTGCACCCAACTGCTACCTGTTTGCACGACTCCTTTGAGCCGTGGTAGGGTAGCAATCTAAGAACAGTAGGACACACTCGAGGCGAACTAGCAGTGTCAAGTCTGCGAACTATGCTGTACTCATGTCACCTGGGAACTGTTCACTGACGACTGGTATAAAACAAACCAACAGTTCCCTGTGAGTCCTGTCCGGTGTACCCGTAACCTAACGAGCACCTGCATACTATCTCCAGTACAACGTACTGACGGCTGTGGGACAGACCATCTCCCCAACTGGGATGAGAAGCGTACACACTAGTCTACTCCGGAGTATCGATGCTCCGTCTCGATAATCTAATGACCAGGGACCTGAAAAAGGATGTGCTTGTAGACTACCCAGCCCCCACTAGTGTGACTGCCATCACAACGCTGGTAGTCCAGCAAGATCCTAAGAGCTCTATCAATACGTATACTCACATATTAAGATAGAAAAACCAAGTAGCATACTACCATGTTTAGCAAGACTGTTATATACATGTGAATATTCCAAGCTTCCATTAAGTAATATACAAACTAGTATGATACAGTAATGGCTTTCTAGGGCATAAACACTAACAGGTAAATCATTGCTTATACGCGTTTCTCTTTTGGTGTCTAGGCAAGTGTTTCGAATGCTAGTGGTTACTTAATTAGGCCCACTACTTACGTAGTAGAGAACCTCCCACTTACCTGGCACTTACCTGGCCACAGGAGAGACAAAGAGGCAGTGGAGGATTTATCTTGCGTCTTGTCTTCTGGCAGTTAGGAGCGGTCTAGAGATCTGACCTAGGCGACCCCTAGAATTAGGGTTTTGTGTGTTGCATTTGCTGTGTCGCATCATTTTTTCAAAAATCCGTCCCTTTTTCAAAGCAAACACCGCATTCATTCATTCCCCTAATTATAAGTCAACGCTGCCACTTGTATAACCCTTTTTAGTACAAGATAGGCTGGACACGGGATTCTAGTGCCCGTTTAGTCTGCGTACCTCCTATCGACTCCGAAGTCGATATTTCTACATTTACCTTTCCTTTACCCACTACCACACCCACATCGATGGATCCACCTCCATCGAACTTCTTTAACACTAATCTGCCGCCGTCCGTTGGTGCGCAGAATCCACCCCGCATCTCTCTCCAAGAGAGGTGCTACCCTATTCGAGGTCCTCTTTCGACCTGCTTATCCATTCCACCAGCCAACGGGGATACTTTTGAAATTAAACCCCAATACATCAATCTTTTACCCAAATTCCACGGACTCGAGACTGAGGACGCTTACGTTTTCATTACCAAATTTGAAAACGTATGCACAATGATGGGTACGTCATAACTTTCAGTGGATGCTATGCGTCTACGTCTTCTTCCATTTACTTTGTGCGATATAGCCGAGAAGTGGCTATATAACACTACCGCACACTCTATTACGAATTGGGAAGAATTTGTCACGGCATTCTTTAAGAAATTTTACCCAATGCAAAAGACAGCTCGAATCCATAGCGAACTGAATCAATTTATCCAGCTCCCTACTGAACCATTCTCAAAATGCTTTGAACGTTTCAAGGATCTAGTGGTTCAGTGTCCTCATCACGGCATCCCGAGATGGGATCTTTGCCGAATCATATATGAGGGCATTAGCCCAAACACTAAACAGAACCTTGAAAACCTGTGTCAAGGTACTTTTATGACTAAGGATGATGGGGAAGCGTGGAAGTTTTTAGAAGAGTTCGCTGAAAAATCACTACAGTGGGAGAGTGGTACCCAACCATTGAATAGGGATGGCGTACACCAAATAGATGTGTCCATAGGTGTTCGAGCTGAGATGGCAACAATGCAAAAGAAGCTCGAGGCTATGGAACACAAATTTGCAGCAGCCTCCCTAAACCCAGTATCGCTCCCCAAAACTGTTTGTGGGTGCTGTTCTGATCCGTCTCATTTAACGGAAGAATGTCCATTAAACTCTGCGTTTCAAGGTCACGAGCATACTAATACCACATTTCAAAGACCTCGAAACGATCCATATTCTTCCACGTACAATCAGGGTTGGAGGAACCACCCGAATTTTGCTTGGAACCAAAACCATTCTCAAAACACGGTTCCAAACACGAATCAATTTCAAAGGGCTCTTCCTCCACCACAGTAACCCCTTCAACTCACTCAGCACCCCTACCAGTCACAAAATTTCCAAAACCAGGTCAACACTCCTGCACAGTCTAATCCTATGCTGTTGTCCGGTTCTGACTAATTCTCTCAGTTCACTCAAACCAGGAAATCACTCTTGTCAAATTTCTTAGAGGTTTCGGCTGAGGTTAGAACTTCCATCAGTGAGATAAAGAAAAACTAAGCGTCCCAAGCTGAGAGTAATAGTTTGATGGAAGCTGAAATCGCACGACTTAAAGCCGAAATGAGTGCGAGAGAAAAAGGGAAACTTCCTTCTCAACCCTTACCAAATCCTGGGCATTACAATGTAAATGCCGTCACAACGTTGAGATCGGGAAGAGTGCTGAACAATCATGTCGGGGAAGGAGTTGATGATATTGGAAATCATATCAACACTCCGGCTGAGACCTTTCCTCACACACACACTTCTCCTTCTGATCCTTGTTCTTCTACCCCACCGCCTTCTCGCGAGCCTATTCTCCATTTCCCACTAGGCTCGACACCTCAGTATAGCCCTTCTAGTTCTCCACAGACGATCCCCACACCTCTTTTGGGATCTCGTCTAGCCTCTCTTCCTTCTTCTATGATGGACCCAGCACTTATTGCGAAAGCTCCTTATCCGAATCGGTTAAGGGGTAACAGAACGAGTCCTCATATGGAGAAAATTATGGAAATGTGTAAACAGGTTAACATCAACATCCCTCTCGTAGATGCGATTCAACAAGTCCCCGCTTATGCGAAAATTCTTAAGGACTTGTGCACTAGGAAGAGGAAGACTCAAGTGCCGAAGAAGGTCTTTATGTCTAATAATATTAGCACTGCTTTTATTCCCCAGCTACCAAAGAAACGAAAGGACCCAGGATGTCATACAATATCGATTTCTATTGGGGGTAAAAACATAAATCGTGCTCTTTTAGACCTTGGCGCAAGTGTTAACCAACTTCCATATTCTGTATATGAGCAACTAGGGATTGGAGAGTTGAAACATGCTCACTGCACTCTCCAAATGGCAGACCGTTCAATCACCAAACCAAGGGGTGAACTAGAGGATGTGTTGATAAAGGTCGGGGAATTTGTATTCCCTGTAGACTTCATTGTGCTCGATACACAGCCTGTAGCAAATCCCCGGGGCCAAATTCCGGTGATTCTGGGTCGTCCTTTCCTTGCCACTTCCAACGCTGTTATAAACTGTAGAAATGGTTCAATGAACTTATCATTTGGAAATATGACCATTGAACTAAACATCTACAAATTTGGAAGTCAGCCATCAGAACTCTCTGCTCATATTCTAGATGTGTGTTCTGTCCACGAGATCGCTCCCGATAGTTGCGGAGCTGAGGAACTTTGCTTTACAGATCTCGACGACATTACCACATCTCTGTTTGACCTTACACATGATCTTAGTGAGGACACTTTTCCTACACTTGAGTCCGACACTCCTGACCTATCTCCACCCGAGTCTGTATCTTTCACAGGCTCTGAGCTTTTTTGTAATTCCAAAAATCACTCGATGATCCCACCTTCTATCATTTCTCCGCCAGAATTAGATCTCAAAATTTTACCTTCTCATCTTAAATATGCTTATTTAGGTGAGAATGAGTATTTACCGATTATCATATCTGCTTCTCTAGCATCAGAGCAAGAGAATGCACTTTTATCGATATTGAGATCAAATAAAGAGGCGTCTGGTTGGACTATGGCGGACATCAAAGGGATTAGTCCCTGATAGTTGAACATCATATACATGTGATGGATGATGCCAGACCAACCCGAGAACCACAGAGACGGTTAAATCCCGTCATGAAGGAAGCAGTGATGAAAGAGATCGTCAAATGCCTTGATAGTGGTATCATATACCCAATCTCCGATAGCCAATGGGTGAGTCCAATACATGTCGTCCTTAAGAAATCTGGCATCACTGTTATTACCAATGAGGCAAATGAGTTGATTCAGACACGCACCCAAACTGGGTGGCGTGTATGTATTGATTATAGAAAACTCAATGCTGCCACGAGGAAAGACCACTTTCCTCTACCATTCATTGATCAAATGCTGGAACGCTTAGCGGGACGAGAGTATTATTGCTTTATGGACGGATACTCTGGCTATAATCAGGTCCCCATCGCCAAAAAGGATAAAGATAAAACCACTTTTACTTTTCCTTTTGGTACCTTTGCTTACAGTCGCATGCCCTTTGGGTTATGCAATGCTCCCGCTACCTTTAAGTGGTGTATAATGGGGATATTCTCTGATATGGTAGAGAATTTTCTGGAGATCTTTATGGACGATTTCTCTATTTTTGGAGACTCTTTTTCTGATTGCCTATCGAATCTTGACGCAGTTCTTACTCGTTGCAAAGAGAAGAACTTAACTTTGAACTGGGAAAAATGCCATTTCATGGTCCAAGAAGGAATTGTACTTGGACATGTTATTCACAGAAAGGTATTGAGGTTGACAGAGCTAAGATAGATGTCATTCAAAACCTCCCTCATCCCTAAAGCGTCAAAGATATTCGATCTTTCCTTGGCCATGCGGGCTTTTATAGGAGATTCATTAAGGACTTTAGCAAAATTGCTAGACTTTTAACTCTTCTCCTTGCCAAGGATATGACCATCCACTTTGACTCGGACTGTGAGACAGCTTTCGACTCACTTAAACACTCACTCACTTCAGCCCCCGTTCTATCGTCTCCAAATTGGGACTACCCCTTTGAGCTGATGTGTGACGCATCCCACTTTGCAGTAGGTGCAGTCTTAGGACAGCACATTGAAAAGATACCATACGTGATATACTATGCAAGTAATACCCTGAATGATGCACAAATCAATTATACGACCACCGAAAAGGAACTTTTGGCGGTTGTATTTGCATTAGAAAAATTCAGGCCTTACTTAATTGGCTCACCTATAGTTGTGTACACTGACCATTCCGCCTTAAAACATCTTCTGGCGAAGAAAGATGCAAAAGGTCGACTAATACGTTGGATCCTACTGTTAAAAGAATTTGATCTTGTTATCAAAGATAAGAAAGGATGTGAAAACGTAGTAGCCGACCATCTTTCACGCATCTCTTCTTCCCCTGTGACCCTGCCGATCAATGATTCGTTTCCTGACGAACAACTCTTGAGCGTATCCAATGAACCTTGGTTCAGGGATATTGTGAACTATCTTGTCACGGGACTTATACCCAGCGATTGGTCAAAACAGGATAAATACCGTTTTCTATCCCAAGTAAAACACTTTTACTGGGACGATCCATACTTGTTTAAATATTGTCCTGAGCAGATCATTCGCCGGTGTGTCCTAAAAGAAGAGTTCAAGAGTGTTCTTTCTTTTTGTCATGATCAGGCCTGTGGGGGTCACTTCGGTCCTAAAAAGACGGCGGAAAAGGTTTTGCAATGTGGTTTTTATTGGCCGACCTTATTCAAGGACGCATTTGACTATTGCAAAACCTGTACACAATGTCAGTATACGGGTAGAATTTCCCGGAGAAATGAAATGCCTCAGCAACCCATTCTGGTTGTTGAAATATTCGATGTTTGGGGTATTGATTTTATCGGTCCCTTTCCAAATTCCTTTTGGAATTTGTACATACTGTTGGCGGTTGATTATGTCTCAAAGTGGGTTGAAGCCATTCCATATCGCACTAATGACAGGAAAGTTGTCATTAAGTTCTTGAAAGAGAATATCTTTTCGCGATTTGGACACCCACGCGTTATCATTAGCGATAACGGGACACATTTCTGCAACAGGTCTTTCGAGACTCTGATGCGGAAATACTCAATCAACCACCGACTTTCTATACCCTATCATCCCCAAACAAGCGGGCAGGCTGAGATCTCAAACAGACAGATCAAACTTATCCTGGAGAAGACTGTTGCTAAGAATAGAAAAGACTGGTCGACCAAACTGACGGATGCTCTTTGGGCATTCAGAACTGCATTTAAGACCGACCTAGGGATGTCTCCATATAGGATAGTGTTTAGGAAAGCATGTCACTTACCCGTCGAGATAGAACATAAAGTATTGTGGGCTATTAAGGAAATTAATTTTAACCTCAACCAAGCCTGTAACTTTCGGAAGCTGCAACTAAATGAGCTAGGCGAACTCCGCGATGAAGCTTATGATAACGCTGTGATCATAAAGAATAGGACTAAGGTTTTTCACGATAAAAACATTTTGAGGAAAACATTTTCATATGGTCAACAAGTCCTTCTTTATGATTCACGACTACACCTTCACACGGGTAAGCTTCGATCTCGGTGGAATGGACCTTTTGTTGTGCGGTCTGTATACCCGCACGGGGCAGTAGAAGTAGAAAATGTTAAAAACGGCACATTTTTCAAAGTGAATGGACATAGACTAAAGCCGTATTTTTCCACTGACCCCACGGAGGAGCTCCTGTTCTTACAGGAGCCATTTTATTTGGAATAAAATTCCTCCGTCTCACCTTCATGTCTAGTATACCATTGCATCATCTTTTGAATGGAGGTGGGTGAAAAGAGTAAGTTTGGGGGAGGTTCTTCACTTATATATTTTGCCCCCACTAATAAATTTCTCCCAGGCTTACATGTTTTGTAGATATAACGGTTGGCAACAGTGAGGACACTGTTGAAAATAAGTTTGGGGGAGGTTTGTGCTTATTTTTGCATCATTTGCATATCATTTGCATAAGCACAAAACATTACTTTAAAAACTTATAAAAATTTAAAATTTTTCAAAATCTATAAAAAATTAAAAATTTTCAAAACTATAAAAATATTTTTGTATATAAATAAGATAATAGAAGATTAGATAGTGAAAAATTACATCCATGAGATTAGAAAAATTTAAGAAAACCAAGAAAATTAGAAGTTTTCTTATACGAACTAGTAATAAGTAGTTATGAGCTGTTGTCCCAAGGGTTAGTAAGATGAAAGACGTCACTAATCTGAGGATAAAAATAAGTCTGAAAATTAGTTTCTATTCTGGAAGCCAAACATTTTGAACGTTGATACCCTGCTATTCGCACTTACACACGTCTTAAAGCCTGGGATAGTAGAGGATACCTTGAAATGCTCTTGTCTTAAAGCCGATGTATGAAGGAAATAAAAAAAAGTGAATAAAAAAAGATATAAAGTGGTGAGAAAAATGGACACTGGTTTTGTTATCACCGAGGGCAGTAAAAAAAAAATATAGCGAGGGTGCCTCTTCACCTAGTGCGCTAAGGCCAACTGGTCTGGGAGTCACTGCTATGCCTGAGGTGGTGCAAGACGAGGAAAATACACCAAATAAGTAAGCACATGAGTAATCGGTCGGTTAGTACCTCAAGAAGTATTAACGGTCGCATGAAAGTGTGTGAGCAATCTCATCTAAATATTCATTAATTAAAAAGTACTGAGGCTGATGGGTAAGAGTATGATAGCTTGAATTGAATTCTCCGGGTGTAGGGATGTCCTTTACACACACGCAGGGTGATATGATCGATGTTTGGAAGAAAGATAGGAATGAAGAATAGGACGATGTTTTATTGAGGGAGGACGTGATTTCTGACATCTTTTCATGACCATTAAGATAGGGCTCATGACAACCGAAAAGCTAGCTTAGTTGGAAACCCTAATTTTCAAGGCTTTTCTTTTATAATTCTTTTCTTTAAATGTAATATTCATGATCTTCCTTTTATTATTGGATTTTGTGGGTGCAATCCGCTGAAAACCCTCAGGAGACAACACTCCTCCTACTAGGGACACCTAGAGGTTTAAAGGCTTGTTGCACGTGCTCAGTGCAATCGTGTTGCCTACGAAAGTTTGCTAGTTAGTTTTTCTCTTTCTTTATTTTCTCCTTCTCTTTTTAATAAAAAGTTCGCCCGAGACGATCGAAAATAAGTTTGGGGGAATTTGATCAGTCGAAAATATTGCATCTTTTAACCGACAATTTCCCTATCATTTGCATTCATATAGAAGTGTTCGGCATTCATATCGCACATATTAGCAAATCAATCGTTAAATATCAGATTGCATGTGTTAGACTCTAAAACCGACACTATGATGGAAATTGACTGCATTTCATAGCATGGCATCATTTCTATATATCGCTACTTGTGTTTCGAAGTCCGTGCAGGAAAATCAGAAGAATGGTCAAATTTTACATAACAAGACTGCTAATAGAATACGCCAACTCAAGGATTTAGAATCTGGTAGTGATCTATAAGGCATTCAGAGAATAAACATATCAGAGAATATACTTGAAGACAGAACAAAAAAGTGCAGAGAAGTTGAAGCCCTAAGACTCCAACTTGGCCGCGGTTCCGCGGCCTAAGCCTTCTTGTGCCGCGGAACCGCGGCGGCCTTGCCACGTCATCGCCTCAATTTTATTGCAAAGCTCATATCTCAGCTTCCACACTTCAGAAAGACATTACATTCTCCAGAAAGCTCCAGAACATTCTGCCAGATCTGAAGCCCTTGGGATCTAAACTAAACTAGTTTCCATTCTAGATCCTTCTCCATAAACCGTAGCTTAAAGCCTAAGCTAAGCTCCTAACTAACTACTTCTAGAAGCCTTTCCTACAACAAACTTCAGGAGGGAATTGCAATTTCAAAACCTAGACCTAGGGTTTGGGAAACCTATAAATAGACCCCTAGGCTCACTTGTAAAAGGATCCCATCTTGGATCTTAGATATCATCTCCTATCATAGATCTTAGACAACTCATTGTTGGCTAAATTTTCCCCCTTCTTCATCTTCCCCAAATTCCACCCACAAGTCTAGTGACAAGGCTTGTGTCAAAACCCTAACCCTAATCCAATCTAGAAATACCCAATTCAAGATCCATAGAGTTCAAGCATAGCAAGTCTTCAAAGATCCTTTAGAAGCAGAGCCGGTATTCAACGGAGCACGAGATCGAAGCGATCGAAGACTCAAGAAGCCGAGCGATGCAAGATTCGACGAGCGAAGTTCCTACCTCTTGTAATTCTTGAGAGTTGTAACTACTTGTTGATGTAGTAAAGGTGAAGATTCTTTAAACTTGTTTACATTTCAATTCAAGCATCATGATTTCATTTCGATTCTTGAAAGTATTCTTTGTGATGATGTGTGAATAAACTCCGCTCGTGGAGGAATCGAGATGATTGTAGAATGATGATGTTGATGAATCTTTAAACGTTTTCTTAGTCCGATAGCAATTGTAAATTCTTGAAAATAGAATGATCGATGATCTAGATCGATGCGAAATGTGTTCTTGATTCTTTTCGCACGATCTAGAAAATCAACGATCGATCATTAGATTTTCAAGAAGCTATCTAGTGAATGTGATTCATCGAAAGGACAAAGGATAGGACTAAGAACCCTAATTCTTCGCAAGATCCTTAAACCTCGATCAATCGACATCGAGTTAGCATCAATTCGTTAATGGATAAGAAACGTTAATCTTTAGTCTTCATCACATCTACAATCTAATCGATTCTTATGAGCTTTACATCAAATCTTGAAATCCAAATCGATTTGAATTCTATCGAAACTCGATTCTCGATGTTTATCACTTTCTTGATTCTTGATTAGAATAGTGACACTTGAAACTCATTGATAAAAATCTTGAATCATGTTTTCTTTTCTTTTCTATTAAGTTTTCAATTCAAACAAATCAAAAATATAAACGATTCGCACAATCCCTGTGGACGATCCGCACTCGCTTACGATCTACATCCGACACCTTAGTTGATTGCGGTCAAATAATTCTTTGATTGTGAATTCTATTCATTTTCTAAATACCGACACAAAGAAACTTATTCGAGTTACACACACAATCGGAATTCGTTTCAATCAAACGTCATCGGCATGACCCTAGCTAGTAGCGCAAAGCGACACAACTACCATGTTTAGACCCTGATCGTACCGATCGCACATTCACAACACATGATATAGCGTGGAATCAATATAATTAACGTCGAAACTTCAAAAGAAATCCACGCCCAAAATATCCGTAAATCTAGTAAGTAGTATTTATCATTTTAGCACAAAACTACAAGTTTTACCGAAACTAGAATTTACAAATATCATCAAATAGCAAGGTTAAACCACTTATACTTTTACTAAAATTTTAGATTTCACTAATTAGGATTAACAAAAGTTTAGTTTGTTAATTAGCTTAATTATCCGATTAGGAAAATATCATTTAATAAATTAGCAACTTGATTAAGTTTTCATTTGTCTTAGCTTATCACTTAACCATTCCACTAATCAAAACCCTAATTTGATTATCAAAATGATATCTTGAATTTCTAAATATGAATTTAAAAGCTTAAATTAAACATCTAATTAAGCTAATTAAAGTATTAATACAAGAACTCAAGCTTAGAGTTAGGATTTATAACTTAAACTTGATTTAAAAAACTAGCAAAAAAACTCCAAAATTAGCCTCCAAAATCCCCGCTAGAATGAATATCCAAGCATGAATGAAGAAGAAGAATGATGGGTTTGATTTATATTTGAATTTGTATGAATTTATTTGGATTTTTCATCATTTTTAAGCAAAATGAGAAGAAATGAGTGGAAAAATGATGAAGGGCACTAAGGGGGATGGTTTCGGCCAAGTGGGGAAGAGGCTAGGGTTTGTGGTGAAGTGTGGAATTTTCTAGAAGGAAAATACAATAATTGCATAATAAAACAAAATAGCATTAGTCACCATTTTCTTTTTCTTTAAAACTGAAAATAAATCAAAAAAATCTAGATATTTTGGATGGATGGTTTAAAACATAATTATAGTGATTAACTTAGCATAGATCCCATTTGTAGTAATTAACCCACATAAAAATGTAATTACCACAAATAAAGTGCGCAAATAAAGTATTAAAATGATATTTTATTAGGGAAAAATTCTATGTGAACCAAAACTTCCCATTGTAGGGTTCCTAGGCACACTAATGAGGTCTCACAAGGCATCAACCATGCCAATTTCAAAAATACGGTGCCGAGAAACCCTAGACTACGGATCGTTGGCTAGAAATCTAGGCAAAAAAGTAAACTAGTTAACACTTAACTAAGAGATACGGAAATACAACCTTTGTAGATCCGGTTCTCCACCTCCATAGCTCCGCAATGAAGTCTCCTCGCTGTCCATAACAAGTCCCGGGCTCTAGCGTCGGCTTCATCGGAGAATGGACGGGCTAGGTCATCGATGTCCATGCCGAAGATGATCTACGTCGAGGCATCGCTAAATCAAGCTCCGACTTCACCAAGTCAAGAAACTTGTGAAGAAAACACACTCTACTACTTGGCAAGAGGTAGAGGATGAAGAAATAGGAAGTGGGTTCATTTTAGAATTGGATTTCTCACTCATATTCATCAATCACCATTGATGAAGTGAAGGTTTTCTTCAACTTGAAGATGAAGAAGAAGAAGATGATATTATGATAAGTTAATTAAAATAGAATAGAAAATCCAATACTTATCATAATATTAACTATAGTTATGTGTAGAGAATTGACCAAGGTTAAAGGAATGGTTAGGGTTAAGCATGAAGACAAGAATGGTTACAAAGTCAAAGCTTCATGAAGCTTCAACTAAACTCCAAAATTAGCAACCATTCTTTTCTCGTCTATTCAAAATAAATAAATAAATAAATAAGCAAGAAAAGAAAACCCTAATCATTAGTTTAACCATGGCTTAATTCATTACACTTAACTATAGTTAAACATGTATCATCAAACATGATACAATCAAGTGTACAAAAGTATATCACATATACAATGTGCACAAACCAAGTGAGAAAATCCGTTTAAAGTGAACCAATACTAGTTAGTGCAAAGTAATATATCAAATATATAATTATGCATTAAATCATTAAATCAACACTTGATTCAATGATCCGGTCATGTCGCACACAACCGACTAGTATTCAATGTATCGGCTTATCGAATCAATACCTGATTCGATAACTAGGTTATATCGCATACAACCATTCGATACATTCATCGCGAGAATAGAATACGGTATCACATACACGCATTATTCTCGGTCCCGCATATATCTCATATGCGCTCCTATTTCGTTTCGCTTGAGCCAGGAAACCTCTGTGTAGGACTCTAAAGACTCGTCAATACGCCGGCAGCAGGTGATGATCATATCAAGCACCCACAAGCCGCAAGCGGTCTGCTAAACGTAACGGCCACCCGGGTATTGAGCGATCTGAAGATCGACGAGCAAGCTCGCTCACACTCCAGTGAATCCGACCAGTAACACTACCGTACAGTCCGGTCTGATCGTCTGATATGTCGCATATCTCGCCTAGGGGTGGTAAACGTCAGACCCCAATAGCTCGATAAGTCGTGTTGATATGAGGTCTATAACAATTCGAGAAACTACTGGTAACACTTACCAGTAAATCTCAGCAACCCTGGCCAGGGATTTCCTGTTATAGCCAATCAAACACAGCGCAACATCAACCCCCTATACCGGGAGAGACGAATCCCCTCCTATCGCTCATTGCCTCCATGTGACTCGGGACTGTACCTAAAAACCACCGTTTTGCATGCCCTCTTGGACGTGGTAAGATGGAAATCAAAGCACAGTGGGAACCACACAAGACACTATGACGATCTCGGGTCAACAGACTACTCTGTACCAGTGTCACCAGAGAACTGCCATCTGACGTGGGGTATAATACCATCTGGGACTTCTCGGCGAGTCCGTCCAGTGTACCCAGTCTCTACTGAGCACCCGTATATCATCTCTGATGTCAAACACCAATGGATATGGGATCATCCATCGCCCATCTGTATGGGTCGAGAAGGTATACGCTAGTCTACTCTGGTATATCGATGCCCCATCTCGATACACCCTCGACTAGGGACTTTGAAGGATGTACTTATGGACTACCATGTCCCCACTAGTATGATCCGCATCATAGTCCAGGTAGTCAAGTACAGATCCTAAGGTCTTTACCAACATGTAACAGGGAGACAATCAGTGTACACGTTAAGGTAAAGAGCAACCAGATAGCATACTATCATGTCGAGCAAGAAAGTCCTCCCTATATATGTCCCAGCATCCACTACAATATACATCCTATGTATAGTAATGGCCTCTAGGGCATACATATAACTAACAATCTCCCACTTGCACTAGGGCCATCTGTAGCAGTGGTTGCAGTATCTCATACTCAACCATCCCATAAAAGTCTCTCTCTGGGAACAGGCCTTTGTGAGTGGATCCGCTGTGTTGTCCTCTGAGTCTACTCTCCTAACCTCGATCCCCTGGAGATTAACCATCTCCATGATCAGGTGATACTGCCTTAGAATATGTCTGGATCACTGATGGGACCGGCGTTCCTTGGCATAAGCCACAACTCCATTGTCTCGCAATAGTAGGAACCTAGTTCATCTCATGAACCAATATACACCCAAACAGCCTCTTTGGTAGCATCTTAAGTAGTGATGTATCCTGCCTTTATCGTCTAGTATGTCACGGTATCTAGCTTAGAACTCTTCCAACATACCGTCCCTTTACTGAGGGTAAAGACAATGCCTGCGACTGACATTCAGTCGTCTTTATCACCCTGGAACACTTCCAGTGATTCTCCCCAGGATCAATTGATACTATCTCACTACAACTAGTGAGTATCCTAACATCCAATTAGATCTATCTCATAGATCCAAAATCCAGGATTTAGTAGGTATCACTTTGATCCTATATGTAGAATCCTAGTGATAAGCGGAGATTGATCGAGTGTAGCATTGGAAACTCCTTCCCTATCAAGAGTATGTCATCCACGTACTCTATGAGGATCATTACCATACTCCCTGCTACCTTTTTGTATATACAAGGTTCATCTACCATTTTGATGATGTCAAACTGTTTGACTAATACATCAAAACAGACGTTCCAACTTCGCGATGCCTGCTTTATCATATAAAACATCTTGCACACGTTTCCGCTGCTCCCACTGTCTACGAAGCCCTCTGGCTGTGTACTTATAGACGCACTCTTCTAAAACATCATTTAGAAAAGCAGTCATGTCACCCAACCACCAGATATCGTAGTCATGGTATGTAGCCGTGACAAGTAGGATCTGGATGGACTTAAGCATAGCTACTTGAAAAGGTTTCATCATTATCCACACCAGGTCAATGATGCAAACTTTTAACAAGTCTAGCTTTGAAAGTCTCAACTTTTCCATCTACACCAAGTACTCTTCTCAAGATATACTTGCTCCTGATGGGGATTTAACCCTTCAGATATAGCAACCAAAGTCCATACTTTGTTGGTGTATAAGGATTCCATCTCAGATCGATAAACATCCAGCCATTCTTACAGAGTCTTACTCTCGATGGCCAGCTTGAAGCTAGTTGGGTCATCATCTCATGATGCAATCCTCGCTCCCACTGTCATAGAGAAACAGAAGTATCTCTTAGGTGGGTGAGGAACCCTACTAGATCGGCGGAGAGGCTGAGGTTCGTTGGTATCTATTGAATCCTTTGGTTCTATCAAATCTTCAGCTGCAGTTTTGTATAGCTGGAACATTTCCAGTTCTACATGACTGACCTTGCCTCGAGCTTGTCCGGATTTTGCTTTTCAGACATAGGCCGGACAACCCCAAATCTTAACTAACTTAAGAAATGGGCTCTTCCTTTTCCATATCACATATGAAGTGGTAGGCAACTTATTTGATTTGAACCCTATTCAATAGGTATGCAACTTCGTAAGTGCATAACTCCCAAAAGGAAAAAGGTAACTCAGTATTACTCATCATAGAGCACACCATATCAAATAGGGTGTATCTGCTCCGCCCCGATATACCATCGTGCTATGGTGTATACGGAGGAGTAATGCTGAGAGAGAATCTCATTCTCCTTTAGAATAGTCCTGGAATTCCGTGCTCAAGTATTCTCCTCCTTGATCACATCAAAGGACATAATACTTATACCCGTATTTTGGTTCTCTACTTCTCGCTTATATTCTGTGAATATCTCAAAAGGCTCGGACTCATGTTTCAACAGGAACATATGTCTGAATCTTGAGAGATTATCAGAGAATGTAATGAAGTACAAAGAACCTGTCTTGGCATGTGTAGACAGGGGACCTACATACATCAACATGTATCATCCCAAGAGTTCACTAACTCTTTCTCTGTTTCCTGTAAAGGGAGCTATGGTCATCTTATCTTTGTGACATGACTGGCGAGTTTCACAAGATGTAAATTCAAACTGATTTAAATATGCATCTATGTGCAACTTAGCTAGTCGGGTCGCATTGATATGACCTAATCTACAATACCTCAAGAAGGATCCGTTCATTTCTGAACTCTTCCTCTTGTGTGTGTTCTGTATACTAAGAACTGTAATTTGATTTAGAACATCAACGCTTTTAGATAACGTGCCTGATCCGATCAACTTTTGATATAGGAAATGTTCAAAACATTATCCAGCAATACAAAATTTTATCATTTCTTTACTAACAAAGAGAGTGATATGATTTGGTATATCAGGTTCCGTATCTAATAACATTCGTTCAGAATCAATGTATTGGTAATACAGGGTGACAATGACCCACAGACTTGGCTGCAACTCTTGCCCCGTTTTCTGCCTCATGAAACTTATCACCTTTTCTCAGTTCTCTACCTATCTGTAGCCCTATGTAACAGATTACATATCTGGGATCCTGATCCGGTATCATATACCCAGGACGTAAAGGATACTGAGAAACAGTTCTGTATAAAGAACACACCCGAAGATGATGCATCAGCATGCACTCTCTTCGTTTGGGCGGCACGGGAAATCTGGTATTCCCCAATTTCCTGCTCTGTCTTATAACAATTATAAGTTGGAGCGGGACCAACGTTCCCCAGCTCAGTATAACAAGCGGGTTCGGTCAATAATCCGTATTATTATCTTGATTAAGGCGTGATATGGTCGCTACCTGGAGAGAGAGAGAAGAAAACACTCAGCGTGCGCTCTATCAAGAATAGATTGGTTATTATTTTATCTAATCAGGATGGCTCCCTCTGCTTTTTATCAAATCTTCCTTCAAACCCTAAAAGGAAAGACTAGCCGGGATTAATTACACACTTCAAGTTCGCCAATCTTTCAGCCAGGCCAGTGTCGGTACTTTGAGGGAGGTCCCCCGTGCTTTCGCACGGACCTAATTAATGTAAACCTCGTTTTCCCAGAGGCGTAACCCCGTTGACACCTTTCTAGACACCTACTTGATCGGCTAATTGCAATGTATAAAACTCTCCCAGGAGTAACACTTACTCGCAGCCGGTATCGGGATCCAACTATCTCATAGAAGGTATGCAATCTCATTGCAAATTTCAACACTTGAAATTCCCGATAATATTTTGCCCCTAGCGTCCTATGACCTTGACAGAGGTCAACAAACCATAGGCTGCTAGTCAAGTTCAACCCGTCATTTCCTGATTGAAGTAAACCCACCCGTACGACCCTTGACAGAGGTCAACAAGGTCGCACGACTACCCTAAATCAATCACATCATATGCTTATGCAGATAAGCACTAATCAGCTACCGCACACTACGCCTTGACAGAAATCAACAAACGCAGCACGAATACTAACCAGTACATATCTGAAATGACGGAGGGCTACGACAGGTTTTTCTGAAAACCTATTGCGTAATGAACTTGATATCGTTGTAGAATCAAATGAATTTTGAAATGGAGTGTTTTTTGAGGCTTTTCTAGTTTTGCTAAAAGAGTCACTCCCGGTGAAGGGATCGTCGGTCCTTTCCTCGTCGAATGAGGTGCGGGATATATCATATATATCACTGTGCAAAGCAAAAACTCTTAAGAGCAATCAAAAGACAAACCGAGGGCGTAGCATCGACCAGTTATTGCTAAAGGAGTCACTCCCGGTGAAGGGATCTCGGTCCTTTCCTCATCGAATAAGATGCAGGATGTTCTATAATGAACATCGCGATGCAAAGCAAGAACTGTAGCTACCTGTTTTTATTTTGAAATTCGATTCTACAACATCTTAGGTTTCTTTTATTTCATTAATCTCATTAATGAAGTCCCATCATTTAAGTACCTAAACATCACAGATAAATACGACGTACACTTATGCCATCCGCATTCGCCTCGATGTCCCCTCGTGCACCGTTAGGTTAGGTAACTAACGGCAGAGCAGGGCAGGGCTAGCGCGGGTGAAAAACATAAGTAGCGTCTATATAATATATCATATATACTATATACTGTATCTATCACAGAACATCACATGATCACATCACAGATATCGCAGCAGAAGAATCATATGAAATATTGGATATACTAGGACGTCCGTGTTTTCAATACGAGCCAGTATGAAACACGGATTCCACGGTCGTGATGAATAGCCAAACCCACACCCCTAGACCCCTACGAGAGCGGCAAGCAACCCTACCAATTCTAGAGTTAGGAGACCCGGACTCGACTCCTCGAGTTGGTCTCCCACTGGACTCCAGAACCCGGTTACTTATGCTCTCCTCCTTGGGTCTATCCTAGTGCAGTAAAGTAAATAATATACAAACGGTGACATCTTCCGCAACCTGGAAGTGCCCCAATAAAAGAATATTACATACAAGTTTTTTACATGAATGAAAATGAAAAACACTCATCTCACATAAAAACCCCCGGCTATTCAAACACGACGATCCAATATAACATATCCAGCAACACATAACATCACATGTCATCAACGTAAGTAAATATGCGCATCCCAATTGTCGTTGACATATAGCAACGAAACCGGCGATATCACATATTACACTTACGGTCACAGAAAAGAAAGTGTAAAACTACAACAGTTGGAATCCGCAACCATCTCAGACATCGCATGCCTGACCAAATGAATTACTTAGACATCGCATGCCTAACAATTATAAACCCCGCATTTTAGTCTCATAATCGAAAACACTTTTCAATATTAAGTCGGGTAATTCAACAAGATTCCCGACATCCTGATCGAATGCTCGTCGCAAACTTCAGTAGACGGCCGCACCCCCGACGCCGCCGACGAAGTGCACCAAGGCGGAACACCGCTACCGCGAGCACCCGGACGGATGCTTTTGGCGACGGGGTTCTCCTACAGTCACTTGGTCGGGTCTATGGAGCGAGGCTGTCTATTAAGTTTACCCGGCGAGTATCCGCGTACGCTACGTGATTGCGACGGAGTTTTGATCACATCAAAATTCCGTAGCAACCGATCAAGTGGGACTAAACAGCTATGTTTATAATATTCATTCAGTTATCTCATAACTACTTGTGAATTCCAATTATTGTATCACATTCCGGATAAACAGAAAATGTTTAAACTTTCCGATCGAACAATCGAACACCCAAGTTTTCCCGATACAATCCAACACATGAAATAAGTCTAACAACATTCAGTTCGTGCCTCAGTACCAACGGTCCAGCCGTAGAAGGGTCAAGCCAACGCCTCACATGTGGCACGCCGTACTGCCCCAAACCCGAAGGTTCAAAGGGCAGTTCAAGACGGTCACATAATCGAGTTAAGGTTTGTTGTCTTCTAGAGGGTCCATCGCGTTACTTGCACTACTTAGAACGTCGTTAAACTACGGAAAAATCCAACACATGGAAATTTCCCGGCAGGGGAAAAAGTGGGTATTTATATCCGGTCGAACTTTTTAACATATTCTAAAATTTATCCGGAACGCCACACAGACAAAATTTGATAATCTGATCGAACATTCGAATCCCCAAAATAACCCAGAAAAATTCAACTCTCGAAAAAATATTAAAAATTCCCAGAAAATCCAGAATAATTAATTAGGAGTTGCTGTATAATATTCACTGAATAATGTTGCCGTACGGCCGCGGATCTGCCGCATGAGCCATGCTCATGCCGCGGAACCGCGGTGGAAAAGTGGAATTAGGTCCACGAAATTTACAGTAATTCCTAGAAAACCCTGCTTGATTTTCTGCATATTTTTAATGTTGAAAAACTCACTGTTTTCAAAAATGTACAGAGAGCATGGAAATTTTGGACTTTCGGGTTCGATCGGACTTCAAATTCCGTCTGGACTTCGTCTAAGGCTCTAGCTAGGCTCTGATACCACTGTAGGGTTCCTAGGCACACTAATGAGGTCTCACAAGGCATCAACCATGCCAATTTCAAAAATACGGTGCCGAGAAACCCTAGACTACGGATCGTTGGCTAGAAATTTAGGCGAAAAAGTAAACTAGTTAACACTTAACTAAGAGATACGGAAATACAACCTTTGTAGATCCGGTTCTCCACCTCCATAGCTCCGCAATGAAGTCTCCTCGCTGTCCATAACAAGTCCCGGGCTCTAGCGTCGGCTTCATCGGAGAATGGACGGGCTCGGTCATCGATGTCCATGCCGAAGATGATCTACGTCGAGGCATCGCTAAATCAAGCTCCGACTTCACCAAGTCAAGAAAATTGTGAAGAAAACACACTCTACTACTTGGCAAGAGGTAGAGGATGAAGAAATAGGAAGTGGGTTCATTTTAGAATTGGATTTCTCACTCATATTCATCAATCACCATTGATGAAGTGAAGGTTTTCTTCAACTTGAAGATGAAGAAGAAGAAGATGATATTATGATAAGTTAATTAAAATAGAATAGAAAATCCAATACTTATCATAATATTAACTATAGTTATGTGTAGAGAATTGACCAAGGTTAAAGGAATGGTTAGGGTTAAGCATGAAGACAAGAATGGTTACAAAGTCAAAGCTTCATGAAGCTTCAACTAAACTCCAAAATTAGCAACCATTCTTTTCTCATCTATTCAAAATAAATATATAAATAAATAAGCATGAAAAGAAAACCCTAATCATTAGTTTAACCATGGCTTAATTCATTACACTTAACAATAGTTAAACATGTATCATCAAACATGATACAATCAAGTGTACAAAAGTATATCACATATACAATGTGCACAAACCAAGTGAGAAAATCCGTTTAAAGTGAACCAATACTAGTTAGTGCAAAGTAATATATCAAATATATAATTATGCATTAAATCATTAAATCAACACATGATTCAATGATCTGGTCATGTCGCACACAACCGACTAGTATTCAATGTATCGGCTTATCGAATCAATACTTGATTCGATAACTAGGTTATATCGCATACAACCATTCGATACATTCATCGCGAGAACAGAATACGGTATCACATACACGCATTATTCTCGGTCCCGCACATATCTCATATGCGCTCCTATTTCGTTTCGCTTGAGCCAGGAAACCTCTGTGTAGGACTCTAAAGACTCGTCAATACGCCGGCAGCAGGTGATGATCATATTAAGCACCCACAAGCCGCAAGCGGTCTGCTAAACGTAACGGCCACCCGGGTATTGAGCGATCTGAAGATCGACGAGCAAGCCCGCTCACACTCCAGTGAATCTGACCAGTAACACTACCGTACAGTCCGGTCTGATCGTCTGATATGTCGCATATCTCGCCTAGGGGTGGTAAACGTCAGACCCCAATAGCTCGATAAGTCGTGTTGATATGAGGTCTATAACAATTCGAGAAACTACTGATAACACTTACCTGTAAATCTCAGCAACCCTGGCAAGGGATTTCCTGTTATAGCCAATCAAACACAGCGCAACATCAATCCTCTATACCGGGAGAGACGAATCCCCTCCTATCGCTCATTGCCTCCATGTGACTCGGGACTGTACCCAAAAACCACCGTTTTGCACGCCCTCTTGGACGTGGTAAGATGGAAATCAAAGCACAGTGGGAACCACACAAGACTCTATGACTATCTCGGGTCAACAGACTACTCTGTACCAGTGTCACCAGAGAACTGCCATCTGACGTGAGGTATAATACCATCTGGGAGTTCTCGGCGAGTCCGTCCAGTGTACCCAGTCTCTACTGAGCACCCGTATATCATCTCTGATGTCAAACACCAATGGATATGGGATCATCCATCACCCATCTGTATGGGTCGAGAAGGTATATGCTAGTCTACTCTGGTATATCGATGCCCCGTCTCGATACACCCTCGACTAGGGACTTTGAAGGATGTACTTATGGACTACCATGTCCCCACTAGTATGATCCGCATCATAGTCCAGGTAGTCAAGTACAGATCCTAAGGTCTTTACCAACATGTAACAGGGAGACAATCAGTGTACACGTTAAGCTAAAGAGCAACCAGATAGCATACTATCATGTCGAGCAAGAAAGTCCTCCCTATATATGTCCCAGCATCCACTACAATATACATCCTATGTATAGTAATGGCCTCTAGGGCATACATATAACTAACACCCATTGACCCCCAAAACTCGCGAACTAGCTTTATTTTAGCTAAACTAGGTGCCGACATGTTTCTACGGAAGTTTGATCATAATCGGGTTAAATGTGAAAACACCGACTATTTTACCCTAAAACGGAAAAATTCGCAAAATGATTTCTAAAACGTTACAATCTTCCCCCTTAAAGAAATTCGTTCCCCGAATTAAAATTCATCTACGCGTACCTTCAAAGAGATGAGTATAAAACTCCCAAATCTCGCTTGCAGCCTGCCCAGTGATCTCCTCACTATACAACTACGCCAAAGAACCCTCACAGACGGCAAGACCCTTGACCAAGTTCTTCCACCTGCCGATCCACTATAACTATCGGCTGCTGGTGAACAAAAGATCGCGTCCAAGCTAAGTGGTCTAATGCTGAATCATGTGAAAAAGGTCATGAAGGTAATTATGAAGTATCGAAAAAAGGAATACGGGGTGAATACTAAAAAATCTGGGCGGAAGTGCCATATTATAGGCAATGGTACTAACTCACTTCAAGGATCTCAAAAGGACCTACAATTTTAGGACTAAGCTTCCCAAAACTCAACACGCCTTTTCATCGGAAAAATCCATAGGAATACAAGATCTCCAACTGCGAACTCAAGTCTGTGACCACCACGGTCGGCAAAGACTTCTATCTGCTCTGGGCTACTCTCATCCTGACCTGAACCAACTGGATCTTCTCCATACTCTCATGAATAGCTGTGGTCCAAAATCCTACTCACGCAGAGTCAGTAAAATAGACTGGCGATCGACACCACCTACCAAACAAAGCCTAAAGGTTGCCAATTGGAATTTCTCCTGATAACAGCTGTCGAAGGAGAACCCTAACAATGGCAAGTGACGATCCCAATAACCAACAACCACTTAGTACGTACGCACAAGCACATCCTCCAGATTCTGTATAGTCCACTCTGTCTAACCATCGTCCAACGGATGGAGAAGCGGAGCTAAAGCTCAAACAGTACCCAAGTCTTCCTGAAGTTTCTGCAAGATGGCTAGCGAACTGGGTGCTTCTATTGGATACAACACAAGAAGGAACTTCGTGCAAACGTATAACTCACCAAAGAACAATAAAGCAACTGAGTAAAACCGGGCAACAAACACCCAAATGGAGTCACATCCTGTCTAACCCTGGGTAGACACCACAACGAAAATTCATGGAGATCTGCCCCCATTACCACTCTGGAACGGTTAAAGGTTGCAACTCTCTAGCCGGTCTCAAATGCTCAACCTTAGCACGCAACAAGTCAGACAGCTCGAAACGAAACTTGAAACTTCACCCATCATTCCTACCCACCGTAAATAACTCTCAAGTTACGTTACATCTTAATGGCACTTAGATGAACACAGAAGGCTGACTGATGTGCTTGCTCTGGGACCTCGCGTCTCTACCCATCAGTATCAGGTACACACCAAGGAGTCCGGAACGTAGCACATCCTGGTCACAAATCAGAACTCCGAATCTTTACCCAGCCGCACATGCTCAGAATCTCTAACAAACGAGCATCGGCGAGCTGTGCCTCACGAACGATTCAAGAAAAGTCGACGGGCGTGGACATGAGCAAGCTGTACTCTCAGTAGAGGCCAACTTAAGCTATACTCCACGATCGCGCAAAACTGTAAATTTGTAGAAGACCGTCTCAGCAATCTAAACCTGCTGCAGGAAGATGTACACAAAGCTCTGGTGGTTCGTGAAAATCTGACATGACTTTCCACACAAGTAGTGTCCCCAATCTTCAACGCAAAACCACCGCGGTCATCTCCAGATCATGAGTGGGGATATCCTGCTCGTACTTCCTCTAACTGTCAGGAAGCATAAGCGATAACTCTATAGTGCTACATCAGTACACAATCGAGCCCCACTCGCAAAACATCATAGTAAACAACAAAGTCGCCCGATCCATAAGCAAAGATATATCTGATGCAGTCATCACCCGAGTCTTTAGCTGCTGAAAACTCTGCAGGCATGCCTCAGTCTAAGAAAAGGAACTCCCTTCCTGGTCAATCTGGTCAGCGGTGCAGCGCTACACAAGCAATCCTGCACGAACGGCGGTAAAAACCGGCTAAGCCCAAAAAGCTGCGGACCTCTGTCCCTGCTACAAGTCTGGGCCAAAACTATACGGCCTTGATCTCCCTCGGGTCCGTACGAAAACCGTCTCCCGTAACCACATGACCTTAGGAAGTCAACACAATCAAGCCTGAAGGAACACTCCGAGAATTTAGAAAACCGCTGCGGCTCTCCCAATGTCTGCAAAGCAAATCCTCAAGTGCTGCTCAAGTTCCTCACGACACCAATTAAAAGACCAGAATGTCATCAATACACAACAATCAAATGGTCGAGGAACGGCCTGAAGGAACCTGGTTCATCATATCCACAACTGCTGCTGGGCATTGGTGAGTCCAACGACACCACCAAAAACTCATGCTGCCCATAGCGCACACAAGCAGTCTTCGGAATGTCATCACTCTGATCCCGCAACAAATGATGACCTGATCCCAAAACAACTAGAAAAGCATGTCTCGCATCCTGAAGCTGATCGAACAAATCGTCAAAGCGAGGTAAAGGATACCTATCCGCATCGTACTCGGTCCAATTGACGACCAATCGATACACAACCTCAAACTGCCGTCCTTTTCTTGACGAACCGAATAGGAGCTCCCCAAAGAGAAACACTTGGACGTACAAGTACCCCAACAAATAACTCTGCAACTGATCCTTAAGCTCCCTAAGCTCTGCCGGCTCATCTGGGACACGTCGGAAAACTCTCGCACGATAACATCCAGAAGAAAACTGCCGACAAACCTAGGGATAAGAGCTAGACGACTGTCCTCGTCCCAAGCCTCTGGTACTCCCACGACGTGCACGAAACCTATCACGGTGACTGGACCTCTGGCTCTGGCCTGGCACACCTGCATGAGCCCTCCTCTGATTTGGAACTCCCAAAGTCTCTTGAAGACGTGCCTCGTCAACTATGGCTGCATCCACTGGTGTCGTAAATGTAACGCTATGCTGTGTGCTGATCGCAAGAAACAACTAGGTAACAGGGGTGGAAACCTCCTGTCGCTGCGTTCTACTGGCCTCAACCAAAGACCTCATCATCTGGCGCAAGTCTTGCACCTCTGCCTTAAGCCTAGCGATACGATCTATCGAAGGCGGATCCATCTGCTCCTGTGCAACGAGCGTGCCATCTGGTCAGTCCTCATCCCGAACGAGTCAACTCTGACCTCGGCCCTCACTGCACCTCTCTGAATCCCCATAGTCATCGGCGGCATAAGGTTATAAATGGACATAGGATTCGATATGAACACGGAAATCGAATCATAAGGATATGTATCATCAAGGAAGGAATTTCAAGCAATTTGTATTTTGGTCACTTTAGGCGGAGTACCGTGATCGTGAGTATGCCGCGGAACATACACACGCTACGTTACTTTGCTTAAGCTACCTACTCTATCATACAAAGGTCATCTTACACTCCGAAAAGTAAAACCTAGCGCTCTGATACCAACTTTGTCACGACCCGAAATATGGCACGTGACGGCCCTTAAATTACGCAACGTCTACAGGCGTAACGCAATTTAAGAAAGCCAAAACCACAGAAATCTAAACCATCAAAAGTAGTAAATGATAAGAAATATTGTTTAAACTTTTGAAAATCTCAAGTATAAATTCTTTAAGTCTAATTTACTTGAAAATTTTTGCAGCACCCCCTTTTTAAAAACTAGCCCCAAAATGGGTACATACAAAGATAAAATTAAAGTATCCCCAAAGGGAGCAAATCCACGCCAAACGGCGGAATACAACCACCACAAGCAAATATACGACGCCATAGCGAAGAAAAAGACGATAAAATAAAATTGTATAAAAGACATCCCAAGTCACAAAATAATATACAATCGTCGTCACATCAAGTCTTTAAGTCATACATGATAGTGGTAGATGGAGGGTACAAGGTACAAGATAACAATAACAAATAGCCGCAAAACCCACCTATAGCAAAACCGTGCACAGTCAGCCGTAGCGGTATATGCAGCATAGGATGATACGAAAGATGGAAAGCCTGCCGCGACTGCCCTGGGGAAACACCTGCAAACACTGTGGCACAACAGGGGTGAGGTGCCAACTCGTGAATAGTAAATAACATATGCAGCTAATCGCAAGTATGTACATACAACGCGAATCTAAACATGCAAGCCGATAGCAATAAAATGGCAATATGTATGTGCAACAGTCATGAAAAGTACTCTAGCAAGAACTACTATACATGAGGCAATACATATAAAGTAAATGAGGAGTATGGAATAAAACATGTCATTAATCACGGAATCCTGACCTCGTGACAGGACCAACGTCCATCAAGACAATCTAAATCCCAAAGTTCCTCAAATCAGCCACCAATTTGGCTCTCTTATCAAGTAAATCATATGTATCCTGAGTGTCCAATATCAAGTAAACCACATATATCCCGAGTATCCAATATCATGTAAATCTCATATGTCCTGTACAATATCAGTAGATCTCACATATCCTGTACAATATCAGTAGATCTCACATATCCTGCACAATGTCAGTAGATCTCACACATCCTGTACAATAGCAGTAGATCTCGCATATCATGTACAATATCTATAGATCTCACATATCCTGCATAATGTCAGTAGAGCTCACATATCCTATACAATATCAGTAGATCTCACATATCCTGTACAATATCAGTAGATCTCGCATATCCTGTACAATATCAGTAGATCTCACATATCCTGCACAATGTCAGTAGATCTCACATATCCTGCACAATATCAGTATCAAATAAGTTTCATATAAGGTGGTGTTAAACATCGACACCCAAAACATCATGAAACAAGTGTCTAGCAACGACATAGAAATATATATATATATATATATATATATATAGGCTCCGTCAGTCCGGATCGGCCCACATATCGACCGTAATATCGGCCCCTCACATCGACCATAATTGCGGCCCGACCGTAATATCGGCCCTCTCATCGATCATATAGCGGCCCGACCGAAATATCGGCCCTCACATCGACCATATAGGCCCCTCATATCGACCACATAGCGGCCCGACCGTAATATCGGCCCTCTCATATAATGAATAAGTATAACTGCATGAATCAATACATATATATTAGCATCCCATTCCACTAATATATATATATATATATATATATATATATATTTAACAGCGTCCCATTCCACTGTTATATATACTTAGGAGTAAAAATTTCAGAGAACATCATATGAAATCCATGAATGTAATATATGCAACATGAAACAGTAATATGAGCATATAAAGGAAAAACCACTATTTAACCGCAACAAGTTATTAAATATATCACGCGGTTCCTGATTTCCCTGAATCAGATGCAACATCATATACAGGTGAACATATAGCTATAACAAGGTATGCGCAACCATGTCGGTATAGCAAGATATGTGTGTCCAAATGTAAGTATGTATGATGTCAAAGTAGCTGTAGCAAGGTATGTGCCTATACCTATCCATAATATCTTCCAGGTATATGTATGTATGCATGCCAGATGTACTTGTAGCTATATCTCATATATGTATATACTTATCACTAATGGTATACTTGTAGGGTTCCTAGGCACTCTCAAGAAGTCTCACAAGGCATCGAACATGCCAATTTCAAATTTTAACGTGCCGAGAAACCCTAAACTACGGATCGTTTGCTAGATTTCTAGGCGAAAAGTAAACTAGTTAACACTTAACTATATGAAATACGGAAATACAACCTTTGTAGATCAGGTGCTCCACCTCCATAGCTCCGCAACGAAGTCGTCTCCGCTGTCCAAGAAGAATCCGGGCTCTAGCGTCGTCTTCGTCGGAGAATGGGCGGGCTAGGTCGTCGATGTCCAAGCCGAAGATGATCTACGTCGAGGCATCGATGAATCAAGCTCCACCTTCACCAAGTCATGAAACTTATGAAGGAAACACACTCTACTACTTGGCAAGAGGTAGAGGATGAAGAAATAGGAAGTGGGTAAACTTTAGAATTGGATTTCTCACTCATTTGCATCAATCACCATTGATGAGGTTTTCTTTCTTCGAGTGAAGAAGATGAGGAAGAAGAAGATAATGTTATGATATGTTAATCTTTTAAAATAATAAATAAAATCAACCTTATCATAACATAACTATGGTTATGTGTAGAGAGCAAATCATGGTTTAGTGGATGGTTAGGTTAAGCATTGTTAGTGTATATGCCCTAGAGGCCATTACTGTATCATACTAGTTTGTATATTACTTAATGGATGCTTGGAATATTCACCTTGTATATACAATCTTGCTCAAAATAGTAGTATGCTACTTGGTTTGTTTCTACTTTAATGTGTACATGTGTTTATTTTTTGTATATCGCCTATACACATTAGTAGAGCCCTTAGGATCTTTGCTTGATTACCAGCGATGTGATGGCCGTCACACTAGTGGGGCTGGGTAATCTATAAGCACATCCTTATGCAGGTCCCTGGTCGCATGACTATCGAGACAGGGCATCGATACTCCGGAGTAGACCAGCGCATGCGCTTCTCATCCCAGTGTGGGAGACGGTCTGTCCCACAGCCGTCAGTACGTCGTACTTGAGATAGTATGTGGGTGCTCGTTAGGTTACGGGTACACTGGACAGGACTCGTCGGGAACTGACTAGTTGGTATTATACCTATCGTCAGTTATCAGTTCCCAGGTAACATGAGTACAGCTTAGTCCGCTGACTTGACACTGTCACTTCGCCTCGGGTGTGTTCCCACTGTACTTTGATCACTACCCTACCACGGCTCAAAGGAGTCGTGCAAACAGGTGGTGGTTGGGTGCAGTCCCGAAGCACTTGGAGGCAGTGACGGTTAGATAGGATTCGTCTCTCCCGGTATTGGGGGTTGACATCGCGCTGTGTCTAGGAGAGCCATTACACGAGTAGTCCCTGGCCAGGGCAAACGGGATATACTGGTAGGTTTCCAGTGTTATCTCAGGGTGTTTTGGGCTTCGCTCCGGCACGACTTGTACCGCTATTGGGGGACTGACGTTTACCGCCCCCTAGGCCCGCCATGCGATGTATCAGACGAACAGACCGGACTGTACGGAGAATGTCACACTCAGGCTCAGTAGGAGTTCAGATGGGTTTCGCCTCGTCGGTCTTCTTGTCGGCATTACCTAGGGACCGTTACGCACAGCTAGTGCCGCTTGCGGTCTGTGGTTAAACCCACTGCCAGCGTAGTGTCGAGTCTTTAGAGTCCCACACAGAAAGCTTTTCGCCTTTAGGCAAAAGAGTAGAGGTCGCATGGTATTGCGACAGGTCGCATGGTTTTGCGACAGGGTTCGGTCACATCCGTGCACTTGTGCACGTACAGTGTCCGGACAGTTTACACTAGCGGGCTTTGGTTTAAGCCAGATCCTAGTGTACCTTATGGGATTGGATTTATCCAGTTTGCATTCGTGTTCCTCGGAACGCGGATGCGGGTGTGTATGCACAGTTGACAGGGAGGCACAGACAGCGGATTCTCATTAGGGTTGTTGACAGTTGACCGTTTGACTTTTTGACTTTATGCTCAACCCTAATGAGAATATGATATTGTTAGTGTATATGCCCTAGAGGCCATTACTGTATCATACTAGCTTGTATATTACTTGATGGAAGCTTGGGATATTCACAGTTGTATATACAATCTTGCTCGAAATGGTAGTATGCTACTTGGTTTGTCTCTGCTTTAATATGTGCATGTGTTTCTTTTAGCATATTGCTGGTATACATATTAGTAGAGCCCTTAGGATCTTTGCTTGATTACCAGCGTTGTGATGGCGCTCGCACTCGTGGGAGCTGGGTAATCTATAAGCACATCCTTATACAGGTCCCTGGTCGTTGGACTATCGAGACAGGGCATCGATACTCCGGAGTAGACTAGCGTATGCGCTTCTCATCCCAGTGTGGGAGACGGTCTGTCCCACAGCCGTTAGTACGTCGTACTTGGGATAGTATGCGGGTGCTCGTTAGGTTACGAGTACACTGGACAGGACTCGTCGGGAACTGTTGGTTGGTAATATACCTATCGTCAGTTATCAGTTCCCAGGTGACATGAGTACAGCTTAGTCCGCTGACTTGACACTGTCACTTCGCCTCGAGTGTGTTCCCACTGCACTTTGATTACTACCCTACCACGGCTCAAAGGAGCTGTGCAAACAGGTAGTTTTTGGGTGCAGTCCCGAAGCACTTGGAGGCAGTGACGGTTAGACAGGATTCGTCTCTCCCGGTATTGGGGGTTGACATCGCGCTGTGTCTAGGAGAGCCATTACACAAGTAGTCCCTGGCCAGGGCAAGCGAGATATACTGGTAGGTTTCCAGTGTTATCTCAGGGTGTTCTGGGCTACACTCCGACACGACTTGTACCGCTATTAGGGGACTGACGTTCACCGCCCCCCTAGGCCCGCCATGCGATGTATCAGACGAACAGACCGGACTGTACGGAGACTGTCACATACAGGCTCAGTAGGAGTGCAGATGGGGTTCACCTCGTCAGTCTTCTTATCGACATCTACCTGGGGACCGTTACGTACAGCTAGTGCCGCTTGCGGTCTGTGGTTAAACCCACTGCCAGCGTAGTGTCGAGTCTTTAGAGTCCCACACAGAGAGCTATTCGCCTTTAGGCAAAACGAGTAGAGGTCGCATGGTTTTGCGACAGGGTTCGTTCGCATCCGCGCACTTGTGCACGTTTGCTGTCCGGACAGTTTATACTAGCGGGCTTTGGTTTAAGCCGGATCGTAGTATATGATTTGAGATTGGTTTTTCTCATTGTGTTCGTGTTCCTCGGATCACGAATGCGGGTGCGTATGCACAGTTGCTTGAGATTGGGGGAGAGGACCTTGTTTAGGGTTAATGGCTTTTGTCATTTTATTAACCCTATTGATTTTGTGTGGATTATTGTTAATTGATAATTAGCTTAATTATTGTGCATGGTTGTTGTTGACAATTTGACTTCATTGACTTGTTGACCATGTTGACAACTTGACCATAATCATTTCATTTGGAAGATGCTCTTTGATCTTTGCAAAAATTGAAATGATAATGGTCAAGTCATGATTTATCATGACAATTTTCAAGCTAATTATCTAATTAAAATTATCCTCACATATTAGTGAGAATGGCTCACTAATATTCTCATTCTCTCATTTTCATTTCTCTCTCTTGCTCATCCTCTCCCTCAAGCTCTCTCCCTCTCATGTGTTGAGAAACAAAAAGCTTGAGAAAAACCCTCTCTTGATCTTCTCTTCTCACATCTAGGGTTCAAGTCTTAGCATTTCTTGCACTCTAGTTACTCCTAGCTTGGAGTTGAAGCTAAAGGTGGTGGCTTTCAAGTGGATCCTTCTTTGACGGGAGAAGACAAGCAAGGTGAACACTTTCTACCATACCTAGGAGCAAGGAGAGAAGGACTAAAGACCAAAGGTATAACCTTTCATCACTTAGCTACTTTGTAGTTAGGGTTAGCTAGTTTTCGTTTAGCAAAGATCCTCACAAGCATAGTCCATGTTGCCTAAGTCATTAAAAATCCGATTTTTATTATGTTTTCCGCCTCCCCGTAAGCACCGGGGTGGGCAACACGGACTTACAGTGGTATCAGAGCCTAACTAAACCTAAACTAGTTAAGTAGTTAAGTGTAACGAAGTTCGGAACCGGAAAAATCACAAAACCAAACTTTTACAAAATCCAAGTTTCTGTTAAAATTTTTCCTGCTCTAAATGAAAAACTTTATACATGTAAAATCGTCTCAGGGTTTTGTGAATACACCCAAGAAAAACGATACCCTAATTCCCTCAAGTCGCCGCCCTTCCGCCGCATGAAGTAGGTATATGCGGCGGAACCGCCGCGGATTGTCGTGATCGGCGCATCGTTTTTCGTGCAGAGTGTGTTGTTGTTGGTTTTGGGATTTTTAGGATATATTATATGTACCCAGATTTTACAGAAAAGAAATTTCCTTTTGGGGTCCTATAATTCCGTATTTTTTCGAACTTCACTGCACTTTAACTATATCGGTTATATCTGTAATGCTTGCATGTATTGAACGTCGGCTAATCGCTATAAGACGATTAGTCGGGGTTATACATGATCTGTGATTGTTATTGGTTTGTGGATATGAATGGATTGGATTGTCGCGGGTGAATAGCCGGGTTGGATGTGAGATGAGCGTTATTTTTCTTTCATTCATTTGTAACATGTAAATTGATGTAATAATTTTATTTGTATGACCGCACAACCGGGTCGGGGTTGTAGCCGTCATTGTATAATTCTTTTTACTGTTTTTGCTCCTAGGATAGACCCATGGAGGGGGTGCACAAACTACCGGGTATCTCGAAGTGCCGAGTGGCCTACTCACGGTGGTGAGGGAGGTTGCTTCGCTTCGGGTGCTTGGCGGGTAGTTTGCCGCACCCGTAGGGGTCTTGGGTGGGGTATTGGCTATTCACCGCGACCGTGTAATCCGCTTTGCGTTGCAGGCTCGAACGCATTGCGGATTCCTAGTATATCCAATGTATTCATCTGTGATCTGTAATGTCTATCATTGCTATATATTTATATATAATAACTATTTAGGCGTTGCTTATGTTTTACAGCCGCGCTAGCCCAGCCCCCGCTCTGTCGTTAGTTAAGTAACCTAACGGGTGATGACGGGGCCCCGTGGCGAATGCGAATGGCATAAGCGTACGTCATATTTTGGTTGTTTTCTGCAATGGTAGGATTAAATGATGGGACGCATTAAAAGAACTAATGCAAGAAATAAACCAAGTAAAAGTCGATTGGAACACTTTGAAAACCACTCGGTTCTTTTCAAAACTAAACTTTTAAACGCGGAGCTTGAACCACTCTTTTTAAAAGCTATCTCGTTCCATCGATTATATCAAGTTCACTACGTTCACGGTTTCGCCAAAACCATCCGTAGCCCTCCATCATTTCGGTTAAATATTCGGTAGTATTCAAGCTATGTATTTTGACCTCACGCCAAGGCATAGTGATTGGTAGCTACCGGATATTTATCCGTTGCATAGATAGAATGCGTTGATTTGAGACAGTCGTACTGCCGTTTTGGCCTACGTCAAGGGTAGGTACGGGTGGGTTCAAATTAACCAGGATAATGATGGGAAGAACTTGACATGTGACTTATGACATTTTGACCTCACGCCAAGGTCATAAGAGCATGGGGCAAAAATCCACATCGGGAGTTTCATAAGTACTGAAACTTGCTAGCGTTGCATACCATTTGGAGTGTGATAATTCTGGTAGGATTCCTTCGGCTTTATCACGCGATGATATTTGGATCCCGAGCCTACTGTGAGTATATGCTACTCCTCGGGAAAACTCTCACTTAACGATCAATGCTATAAACCTAGTAGGTGCCTAGAAAGGTGTTAGCGGGGCTACGCCCACAGGGAAAAGAGATTACTTAATTAAGGAACTTCGCGAAAGCGTTGGAAAACCTCCCTCGAAGTACCGACACTGGCCTGGCTGAACGGTTAAGCAAGTATTGTACGGTGAGAATGATCCCGGCTAATCCTTTTCTTTACGGTTTGAGAAGGGATTCGAGAGACAGTGGGAGCCATCCAGTTTAGACAAACTAAAAACCACTCTAAACTTGCAAGAGCATCATGCTAAAGTGTTTCTTTTCTCTCTCCTAATTGCAGCGACCATTCAAGATGACCGGACTTAAGTTACTATTAGATAAAAACATATTGACAGGGCCAAACTACAAAGATTGGCTCAGGAATGTCAAGATGGCTATCACTTATGACAAGCTGGGGTATATACTTACCACCAAAGCTCCCCCCGTCCCAGGTCCCACCTCCAGCGTCGCGGATGTAGAAATCCGTAAGACATGGGAGATAGATTGCGCGAGGGCCAAATGCCTCGTACTAGCCTCGATGGACAATGACCATCAGAGGAGGCACGAGAATATGGACCTAGAGTCCATATTTCTCCATACAAAAGAACTGTATGGAGAGCAGTCTCGTATCGCAAGATACGAAGTGTCGAAGAAGCTCTTTTCGGCAAGGTTGGCCGTCGGATCAGCGGTAGCGGACCACGTGCTTAAGATGATCGGCTACATAGAGGAGCTCGCGGACCTTGGGACCACGTTGGAGAATGAACTCTATACTGATCTGATTCTCCAGTCCCTTCCTTCCACTTACGCCCAGTTCATTCTTAACTTCAACATGCAAGGAAAGGAGGTTGAACTTGCCGAGCTTCTGAACATGTTGAGGACTGCTGAGGGCACCCTACAGAAGGGTAGGGAGACATCCACTTTGTTTGTAGGAGGATTTTCCTCTTCTAGGTCCAGGGCGAAAGCTAAGGGCAAGAAGAAGAAAGCCCCCGCCAAACCAAGAGGCGGTGTCGGTAAAGTGGATACGAAGGGAAAGGGTAAAGCAACAAAGGTAGCGGGGAAGCTGGTGGGGAAGGAAGAATGCTTCTATTGTCACAAAAGTGGCCACTGGAAACAAGATTGCAAGGCTTGGAAAGCCAGAACACAGGATTTGAAGCGAGTTGCAGCTTCAGCTTCAGGTGTGTATGTTATTGAAAACTGTCTATCAATAAACTCTACATCCTGGGTATTGGATACCGGATCAGGATCTCATATCTGTAATTCTTTGCAGGCGTTGAGAAAGCGTAGAGTTTTGAAGGCAGGTGACATGACCCTCAGAGTTGCGAACGGTGCTAGCATGGATGCAGAGGCCGTGGGGGACTATCACCTGGGATTATCAGATGGACACTTTTTGGTTTTGCGTAGTTGTTATTATGTACCAAATGCAACCTGTAATATCATTTCTGTATCTTTATTATCTAAAGAAGGTTATGAATTTGCATTTGTAAGTAATGTAGTGAACATTCACCTTAATCAAGTTTTGATTGGGTCAGGTACATTAAACAACGGTATTTACGTTTTAAACCAACCACAGGTTTTTAATATCCAGAATACACATAAAAGAAAGTCTCCAGAAATTAATAAAACTTTCTTATGGCATTGTAGACTGGGTCACATCAACGAGAGAAGATTGACTAAGTTACATACTGAAGGATATTTAGATTCGTTCGAATATCAATCGTATGCAACTTGTCAATCCTGTCTCAAAGGAAAGATGACAAAGGCTCCGTTTTCTGGACACGGAGAAAGAGCGAGCGAGCTCTTGGGACTCGTACACAGCGACGTGTGCGGTCCAATGTCTACACATGCGCGAAGCGGTTTTTCTTACTTCATAACTTTTACGGATGATTTCTCAAGATTCGGACATGTCTTCTTAATGAAGCATAAATCCGAAGCTTTTGATAAGTTCCAGGAATATAAGAATGAAGTAGAAAAACAAACAGGCAAAAGTATCAAGATCCTAAGATCGGATCGAGGAGGAGAATACTTAAGTGCCGAATTCCTGAATTACTTAAAAGAGAATGGAATTCTCTCTCAGCTTACTCCTCCATACACTCCGCAACATAACGGTGTATCGGAGAGACGGAACCGAACCCTATTGGATATGGTACGGTCCATGATGAGTAACGCTGAGTTACCGCGATCATTCTGGGGATATGCGCTAGAAACAGCTGCATATCTTTTGAACCGTGTTCCCACTAAGACTGTGCCTACCACACCATATGAGTTATGGAGTGGGAAGAAACCCTATCTTCAATACTTGAAGATTTGGGGATGTCCAGCTTATGTCAAAAAGCAGCATGTGGACAAGCTCGAGGCACGCTCAGTACTGTGCAAGTTTGTGGGATACCCAAAGAACTCCAGGGGGTATCTTTTCTATTACGCAGAGGAACAAAAAGTCCTTGTTTCTCGCAATGCCCACTTTCTAGAACATCAGTTCATAGAAAAAGAAATAAGTGGGAGCGCAATAGAACTGGAAGAAATTCCAGAACCACAAACTACTACTGAAAGTTTAGTGGAACCAGAAGGTTCAAAAGAACAGGACATTCCTATGCCACTCCGCAGGAGTAGTAGGCAGTCTCATCCGCCCGAGAGATACTACGGTTTTCTCATTGACGGGGATAGAGAAGACTGCATCCTGGATTGTGATGAGCCTACTAGCTTCCAGCAAGCCATTCAGAGCGTCGACTCGGTAAAATGGCTGGATGCAATGCGGACCGAGATGGAGTCCATGTACACCAACAAAGTATGGACGTTGGACATTGCTCCAGACGGGGTAAAACCCGTAGGATGCAAGTGGATCTTCAAAAGGAAGATTGGTGTAGATGGACAGGTTGAGACCTATAAAGCTAGACTGGTAGCAAAGGGTTTTCGTCAGCGACCTGGTTTGGACTATGACGAAACCTTTTCTCCAGTAGCTATGCTGAAATCCATTCGGATCCTTCTTGCCATCGCTGCTTTCCACGATTATGAGATTTGGCAGATGGACGTAAAGACAGCTTTTCTAAATGGTCATTTAGAGGAGTGTGTCTATATGGACCAGCCAGAGGGTTTCATTCAGGGTGGGAGCAGCGGAAAGGTGTGCAAGTTGCTCAAGTCCATTTATGGACTCAAGCAGGCATCGCGGAGTTGGAACATCTGTTTTGATGAGACGGTCAAAGAATTTGGCTTTATCAAAAATCCAGATGAACCATGCATCTATTGTAGATTTGTAGCGAGAACTGTAGTATTCCTCGTTTTATACGTGGATGACATTCTCTTAATAGGAAATGACATTCCTATGCTACAATCTGTCAAGGGGTTCTTGTCACACAGGTTCTCCATGAAAGACCTGGGTGATGCCTCCTACATTCTGGGTATCCGGATCTACCGTGACAGATCCAAGAGGATATTAGGACTCTCGCAGTCCAGGTACATCGACACCATACTGAAGAGATTCAGTATGGAAGATTCCAAGCGCGGTAATCTACCGACTTGTCACGGGATCACCCTCTCCAAAGAGATGTCTCCCAAGACTGATTTGGAGAGGGATCGCATGTCTATTATACCCTACGCTTCTGCGGTAGGCTCTATAATGTATGCGATGTTGTGTACCAGACCGGATGTGGCTTATGCACTGAGTGTGGTAAGCAGGTATCAGTCAAACCCTGGGGAGAAACATTGGATAGCAGTAAAGAACATTCTCAAGTACCTGAGAAGGACTAAGGAGATGTTCTTGGTGTATGGCGGAAAAGACCTGCAGGTTGAGGCCTTTGCTGACTCCAGCTTCCAGAGTGACAAGGATGATTCCAAGTCCATGTCGGGTTTTGTCTTTACCCTCAATGGAGGGGCGGTGTGTTGGAAGAGCTCCAAACAGGAAACCGTTGCTGACTCGACTATGGAAGCGGAATACATCGCTGCATCTGATGCCGCAAAAGAAGCTGTCTGGATGAGGAAGTTCTTGAAAGAACTTCAGGTGGTTCCGTCCATTGTTGACCCAATACCTCTGTATTGCGACAACAACGGGGCTATAGCTTTAGCGAAGGAACCCAGGTCCCATCAGAAATCCAGACACATCTTAAGGCGGTATCACCTGATCAGGGAGATCGTGGATCGCCAGGAGATCGAGGTCCGGAGAGTTGCATCAGAGGATAACACAGCAGATCCATTCACAAAGGCCTTGCCCTAGACTCAGTTCGAGCGGCTGATCGAGATGATAGGTCTTCGATACGCCAGTACATGGCCTTAGTGCAAGTGGGAGATTGTTAGTGTATATGCCCTAGAGGCCATTACTGTATCATACTAGCTTGTATATTACTTGATGGAAGCTTGGGATATTCACAGTTGTATATACAATCTTCCTCGAAATGGTAGTATGCTACTTGGTTTGTCTCTGCTTTAATATGTGCATGTGTTTCTTTTAGCATATTGCTGGTATACATATTAGTAGAGCCCTTAGGATCTTTGCTTGATTACCAGCGTTGTGATGGCTCTCGCACTCGTGGGAGCTGGGTAATCTATAAGCACATCCTTATACAGGTCCCTGGTCGTTGGACTATCGAGACAGGGCATCGATACTCCGGAGTAGACTAGCGTATGCGCTTCTCATCCCAGTGTGGGAGACGGTCTGTCCCACAGCCGTTAGTACGTCGTACTTGGGATAGTATGCGGGTGCTCGTTAGGTTACGAGTACACTGGATAGGACTCGTCGGGAACTGTTGGTTGGTAATATACCTATCGTCAGTTATCAGTTCCCAGGTGACATGAGTACAGCTTAGTCCGCTGACTTGACACTGTCACTTCGCCTCGAGTGTGTTCCCACTGCACTTTGATTACTACCCTACCACGGCTCAAAGGAGCTGTGCAAACAGGTAGTTTTTGGGTGCAGTCCCGAAGCACTTGGAGGCAGTGACGGTTAGACAGGATTCGTCTCTCCCGGTATTGGGGGTTGACATCGCGCTGTGTCTAGGAGAGCCATTACACAAGTAGTCCCTGGCCAGGGCAAGCGAGATATACTGGTAGGTTTCCAGTGTTATCTCAGGGTGTTCTGGGCTACACTCCGACACGACTTGTACCGCTATTAGGGGACTGACGTTCACCGCCCCCCTAGGCCCGCCATGCGATGTATCAGACGAACAGACCGGACTGTACGGAGACTGTCACATACAGGCTCAGTAGGAGTGCAGATGGGGTTCACCTCGTCAGTCTTCTTATCGACATCTACCTGGGGACCGTTACGTACAGCTAGTGCCGCTTGCGGTCTGTGGTTAAACCCACTGCCAGCGTAGTGTCGAGTCTTTAGAGTCCCACACAGAGAGCTATTCGCCTTTAGGCAAAACGAGTAGAGGTCGCATGGTTTTGCGACAGGGTTCGTTCGCATCCGCGCACTTGTGCACGTTTGCTGTCCGGACAGTTTATACTAGCGGGCTTTGGTTTAAGCCGGATCCTAGTATATGATTTGAGATTGGTTTTTCTCATTGTGTTCGTGTTCCTCGGATCACGAATGCGGGTGCGTATGCACAGTTGCTTGAGATTGGGGGAGAGGACCTTGTTTAGGGTTAATGGCTTTTGTCATTTTATTAACCCTATTGATTTTGTGTGGATTATTGTTAATTGATAATTAGCTTAATTATTGTGCATGGTTGTTGTTGACAATTTGACTTCATTGACTTGTTGACCATGTTGACAACTTGACCATAATCATTTCATTTGGAAGATGCTCTTTGATCTTTGCAAAAATTGAAATGATAATGGTCAAGTCATGATTTATCATGACAATTTTCAAGCTAATTATCTAATTAAAATTATCCTCACATATTAGTGAGAATGGCTCACTAATATTCTCATTCTCTCATTTTCATTTCTCTCTCTTGCTCATCCTCTCCCTCAAGCTCTCTCCCTCTCATGTGTTGAGAAACAAAAAGCTTGAGAAAAACCCTCTCTTGATCTTCTCTTCTCACATCTAGGGTTCAAGTCTTAGCATTTCTTGCACTCTAGTTACTCCTAGCTTGGAGTTGAAGCTAAAGGTGGTGGCTTTCAAGTGGATCCTTCTTTGACGGGAGAAGACAAGCAAGGTGAACTCTTTCTACCATACCTAGGAGCAAGGAGAGAAGGACTAAAGACCAAAGGTATAACCTTTCATCACTTAGCTACTTTGTAGTTAGGGTTAGCTAGTTTTCGTTTAGCAAAGATCCTCACAAGCATAGTCCATGTTGCCTAAGTCATTAAAAATCCGATTTTTATTATGTTTTCCGCCTCCCCGTAAGCACCGGGGTGGGCAACACGGACTTACAGATATGTGATTAACTATTATATTAATTAAGTATTATGGTGATACGGTTGTTGACTTGTTGACTTTTGTTGACTTGTTGACTTTGGTGACTTGTTGACTTTTGTTGACTTGTTGACCGGTTGACTAGGCTTGACTAGTTGACCATCATGATAACCATAGCCATCATTTCATGGCAAAGACTTTTGTTTACTTGCTCATTTGTGTAAAATGAGTGCATGAAATGATATGGTTGTGGTTGCTTCTAACCATCACATAAGACTTTTGTTAATATGATGAGTTATCATTGCTTTGGATTATGAGAGGGTGAGAGACAAAATACTTGCTCATTCTTTCTTGCTCACTCTCTCTCTTGTTCTTGAGCTCTCCTCTTGCTCTCACCCTCAACCTCTTGCTCCCTCTCTTGATCTATGGTTCTCTTGTCTCATGAGTTGAGAATCAAGAACCATAGATAAAATCCCATTCTAAATCATCTCTACTCATTCTAGTTCACTAGGTTTAGCAAACCAAGTGAACTAGTTTCTTCAAAGAACGAAGAAGGAGCTAAAGGTTGGAGCTTTCAAGTGGATCTATCTTCGGCGTACGGAGACAACGAGAAGGAGCCATCGAACCACCATCGGATCTTGAAGAGAAGGAGTTCAAGTTTAGGTATAACCATCTTCATCCGAGTAGCTAAATATCTTTAGCTTAGTATGCTAGTTTTAGTTTAGGTAAAGATCCCGACCTAGCTTAGTCCATGTTGCCTCTTGCGTTAAAATTTTGATTTTATACCGTTTCCGCCTCCCCGTAAGAACCGGGGGTCGCAACGTGGACTTACAGTGGTATCAGAGCCTAACTAAACTTAAACTAGCTTGGTAGTGAAGTGTAACGAAGTTCGGAACCGGAAAAATCCAAAAACCAAACTTTTACAAAAGCTGAGTTTCTGTTGAAATTTTTTTGGCTCAAAATGAAAAACTTTACACTTGTAAATTCGGCTCAGGGTTTTGTGTGAACACCCAAGAAAAACGATACAGTAATTCGTCCAAACCGCCGCTCTTCCGCCGCGCGAGCTAGGCATACGCCGCGGAAGCGCCGCGCTTTGTCGTCTTCTGTGCATCGTTTTTCGTGCAGTGTGTGTCTGTGTTGGTTTTGGGATTTTTAAAATATATTATATGTGCCCAGATTTTCCAGAAAAGAAATTTCCTTTTGGGGTCCTATAATTCCGTATTTTTTCCGAACTTCACTGCACTTTGACTATGACGGTTATATCTGTGATGCTTGCATGTATTGAACGTCGGCTAATCGCTATAAGTCGATTGGTCGGGGTTATACATGATCTGTGTTTGATATTGGAATGTGTATATAAATATGTTGGATTGTCGCGGGTGAATAGCCGGGGGTTGTGAGACGAGAGTTTTCTTTTCTTGCAATTCATGTAAATTTGTAAATTGATGTAATAATTATTTGTATGGCCGCACAACCGGGAAGGGGTTGTAGCCGTCATTGTATAATTTCTTTTTACTGTTTTTGCTCCTAGGATAGACCCATGGAGGGGTGCACAAACTACCGGGTATGCCGAAGTGTAGAGTGGCCTACTCATGGAGATGAGGGAGGTTGCTACGCTTCGGGTACTTGGCGGGTAGTTTGCCGCACCCGTAGGGGTCTTGGGTGGGGTTTTGGCTATTCACCGCGACCGTGTTATCTGTTTTTGTTACAGGCTCGTACAAATTACAGATTGCTAGTATATCCAATGTATTTATCTGTGATCTGAAATGTTTATCATTGCAGTATATCTATATATGATATTATTTAGGCGTTGCTTATGTTTTACAGACGCGCTAGCCCAGCCCCCGCTCTGTCGTTAGTTAAGTAACCTAACGGGTAATGACGGGGCCCCGTGGCGAATGCGAATGGCATAAGCGTACATCATATTTTGGTTGTTTTCTGCAATGGTAGGATTAAATGATGGGACGCATTAAAAGAACTAATGCAAGAATATCACGCATTAAAAGAACTAATGCAAGATAATAAACCAAGTTAAAGTCGTTGGAACACTTTCGAAAAACCACTCGGTTCTTTTCAAAACAAACTTTTAAAATACGGAGTTTGGGCCACTCTATTTAAAAGCTATCTCGTTCCATCGACCAAATCAAGTTCACTACGTTCACGGTTTTGCCAAAACCATCCGTACCCCTCCATCATTTCAGTTAAATATTCGGTAGTATTCAAGCTATGTATTTTGACCTCACGCCAAGGCATAGTGATTGGTAGCTGCCGGATATTTATCTGTTGCATAGATAGAATGCGTTGGTTTGAGACAGTCGTACTGCCATTTTGGCCTACGTCAAGGGTATGTACGGGTGGGTTCAAATTAACCTAGATAATGATGGGACGAACTTGACATGTGACTTATGACATTTTGACCTCACGCCAAGGACATAAGAGCATGGGGCAAAAATCCACATCGGGAGTTTCATAAGTACTGAAATTTGCTAGATTTGCATACCATTTGGAGTGCGATGATTCTGGTAGGATTCCTTCAGTTTCGTCACGCGATGATATTTGGATCTCGATCCTACTGTGAGTATATGCTACTCCTCGGGAAATTTCTCACTTAACGATCAATGCTATAAACCTAGTAGGTGCCTAGAAAGGTGTTAGCGGGGCTACGCCCCCAGGGAAAAGAGGTTCTTTAATTAAGGAACTTCGCGAAAGCGTTGGAAAACCTCCCTCGAAGTACCGACACCGGCCTGGCTGAACGGTTAAGCAAGTATTGTACGGTGGGATTAATCCTGACTAATTCTTCCTTTATGGTTTGAGGAGGGATTCGAGAAACAGTGGGAGCCATCCTGTTTAGACAAACTAAAAACCACTCTAAACTTGCAAGAGCATCATGCTGAGTGTTTCTTCTTCTCTCTCCTAATTGCAGCGACCAATCAACATGACTGGACTTAAGTTACTCCTAGATAAAAACAAACTGACAGGGCCAAACTACAAAGATTGGCTCAGGAATGTCAAGATAGCAATCACTTATGACAAGCTGGGGTATCTTCTTACCACCAAAGCTCCCCCTGTCCCTGGTCCAACTTCCAGTGTCGCGGATAAGGAAATCCGCAAGACTTGGGAGATTGATAGCGCGAAGGCCAAGTGCCTCCTGCTTGCCTCGATGGACAACGAACATCAGAGGAGGCATGAGAATATGGACATGGAGTCCATATTGCTCCATACAAAAGAACTGTATGGAGAGCAATCACGTATCGCAAGATACGAAGCGTCGAAAAAGTTATTTTCGACAAGAATGGCCGTCGGATCATCAGTAGCCGAGCACGTGCTAAAGATGATCGGCTTCATTGAGGAGCTCGCTGACCTAGGGATCACATTGGAGAGTGAGCTATATACGGATATAGTTCTCCAGTCCATTCCTTCCACTTACGCCCAGTTTATACTGAACTTCAACTTACAAGAAAAAGAGGTTGAACTTTCAGAGCTCCTCAACATGCTGAGGAGCGCAGAGGGCACCCTACAGAAAAGTAGGGATACATCCACTTTGTTTGTAGGAGGATCATCTTCCTCTAGGTCCAAGGCGAAAGCCAAGGGAAAGAAGAAGAAGGCCCCCGCCAAACCAAGGGGCGGTGTTAGTAAAGTGGATACGAAGGGAAAAGGAAAAGCAACAAAGATAGCGGGGAAGCTTGTGGATAAGGAAGAATGCTTCTATTGTCATAAGAAAGGACACTGGAAGAATGATTGCAGGGCCTGGAAGGCCAGAACACAGGAATTGAAGCAGGTTGCAGCTTCAGCTTAAGGTGTGTATGTTATTGAAAACTGTCTTTCAATAAACTCTACTTCCTGGGTATTGGATACCGGATCAGGATCTCATATCTGTAATTCTTTGCAGGCGTTGAGAAACCGTAGGGTTTTGAAGGCAGGTGACATGACCCTCAGAGTTGCGAACGGAGCTAGCATGGATGCTAAAGCCGTGGGGGACTATCACCTGGGAATGTCAGATGGACATGTTTTGGTTTTGCGTAATTGCTTTTTTGTACCCAACGCAACTTGTAATATCATTTCTGTATCTTTAGTTTCTAAAGAAGGTTATGAATTTGCGTTTGTAAGTAATGTTGTAAACATTCACCTTAATCAAGTTTTGATTGGGTCAGGTACATTGAGTAATGGTATATACGTGTTAAACCAACCACAGATTTTCAACATCCAGAATACACACAAAAGAAAGTCTCCAGAAATAAATCAGACTTTCTTATGGCATTGTAGATTGGGTCACATCAATGAGAGAAGGTTGACTATGTTACATACAGAAGGATATTTGAATGCGTTCGAATATCAATCGTATGCCACTTGTCAATCTTGTCTCAAAGGAAAGATGACAAAGACTCCGTTTACTGGACAAGGAGTAAGAGCGAGCGAGCTCTTGGGACTCGTACACAGTGACGTGTGCGGTCCAATGTCTACACATGCCCGAAGCGGACATTCTTACTTCATTACTTTTACGGATGACTTCTCAAGGTACGGTTATGTCTTCTTAATGAAACATAAGTCCGAGGCCTTTGGAAAATTCCAGGAGTATAAGAATGAAGTAGAGAAACAGACCGGCAAAAGTATTAAGATTCTAAGATCGGATCGAGGTGGAGAATACTTAAGTGCCGAGTTCCTGGACTATTTAAAAGAGAACGGAATTCTCTCTCAGCTTACTCCTCCATACACCCCGCAACATAATGGTGTATCGGAGAGACGGAACCGCACCCTATTGGATATGGTGCGGTCCATGATGAGTAACGCTGAGTTACCGCGATCGTTCTGGGGGTATGCGCTAGAATCAGCTACATACCTTTTGAACCGAGTTCCGACTAAGACTGTGCCTACCACCCCATATGAAATGTGGAGTGGGAAGAAACCCTATCTTCAATATCTGAAGATCTGGGGATGTCCAGCTTTTGTCAAAAAGCAGCATGCGGACAAACTCGAGGCACGCTCAGTACTGTGCAAGTTTGTGGGATACCCAAAGAACACCAGGGGGTATCTTTTCTACTACGCAGAGGAACAAAAAGTCCTTGTTTCTCGTAATGCCCACTTTCTAGAACACCAGTTCTTGGAAAAGGAAATTAGTGGGAGCGCAGTAGAACTGGAAGAAATTCCAGAACCACAGACTATTACTGAAAGGTTAGTGGAACCAGAGGGTTCAACAGAACAGGACATTCCTACGCCGCTCCGCAGGAGTAGTAGGCAGTCTCATCCGCCCGAGAGATACTGCGGTTTTCTCATAGACGGGGATAGAGAGGATTGCATCATAGATTATGATGAGCCTACTAGCTTCCAGCAGGCCGTTCAGAGCGTTGACTCAGTGAAATGGCTGGATGCAATGCGGACCGAAATGGAGTCCATGTACACCAACAAGGTATGGACGTTGGACATTGCTCCAGACGGGGTAAAACCCGTAGGATGTAAGTGAATCTTCAAAAGGAAGATTGGTGTAGATGGACAGGTTGAGACCTATAAAGCTAGGCTGGTAGCAAAGGGTTTTCGTCAAAGACCTGGCTTGGACTACGACGAAACCTTTTCTCCAGTAGCCATGCTGAAATCCATTCGGATCCTTCTTGCCATTGCTGCCTTCCACGATTATGAGATCTGGCAAATGGACGTAAAGACAGCCTTTCTAAATGGAAATTTAGAGGAGTGTGTCTATATGGACCAGCCGGAGGGTTTCATTCAGAGTGGGAGCAGCGGAAAGGTGTGCAAGTTGCTTAAGTCCATCTATGGACTAAAGCAGGCGTCGCGGAGTTGGAACATCTGCTTTGATGAGACGGTCAAGGAATTTGGCTTTATCAAAAATCCAGATGAACCATGTATCTATAGTAGATTTGTAGCGAGAACTGTAGTATTCATCGTTTTATACATGGATGACATTCTCTTAATAGGAAATGACATTCCTATGCTACAATCTGTCAAGGGGTTCTTGTCACACAGGTTCTCCATGAAAGACCTGGGTGATGCCTCATACATTCTGGGTATCCGGATCTACCGTGACAGATCCATGAGGATATTAGGACTTTCTCAGTCCAGGTACATCGACACCATACTGAAGAGATTCAGTATGGAAGATTCCAAGCGCGGTAACCTACCGGCTTGTCACGGGATCACCCTCTCTAAAGAGATGCCTCCCAAGACTGATTTGGAGAGGGATCGCATGTCTATTATACCCTACGCTTCTGCGGTAGGCTCTATAATGTATGCGATGTTGTGTACCAGACCGGATGTAGCTTATGCACTGAGTGTGGTAAGCCGGTATCAGTCAAACCCTGGGGAGAAACATTGGATAGCGGTAAAGAACATTCTCAAGTACCTGAGAAGGACTAAGGAGATGTTCTTGGTGTATGGCGGAAAAGACCTCCAGATCGAGGCCTTTGCTAACTCCAGCTTCCAGAGTGACAAGGATGATTCCAAGTCCATGTCGGGTTTTGTCTTTACCCTCAATGGAAGGGCGGTGTGTTGGAAGAGTTCCAAACAGGAAACCGTTGCAGACTCGACGATGGAAGCGGAATACATCGCTGCATCTGATGCCGCAAAAGAAGCTGTCTGGATGAGGAAGTTCTTGAAAGAACTTCAGGTGGTTCCGTCCATTGTTGATCCAATACCTCTGTATTGCGACAACAACGGGGCTATAGCTTTAGCGAAGGAACCCAGGTCCCATCAGAGATCCAGGCACATCTTAAGGCGGTATCACCTGATCAGGGAGATCGTAGATCGCCAGGAGATCGAGGTTCGGAGAGTCGCTTCAGAAGATAACACTGCTGATCCATTCACCAAGGCCCTGCCCCAGACTCAGTTCGAGCGGCTGATCGAGATGATAGGTCTTCGATACGCCAGTACGTGGCCTTAGTGCAAGTGGGAGATTGTTAGTGTATATGCCCTAGAGGCCATTACTGTATCATACTAGTTTGTATATTACTTAATGGATGCTTGGGATATTCACCTTGTATATACAATCTTGCTCAAAATAGTAGTATGCTACTTGGTTTGTTTCTACTTCAATGTGTACATGTGTTTATTTTTTGTATATCGCCTATACACATTAGTAGAGCCCTTAGGATCTTTGCTTGATTACCAGCGATGTGATGGCCGTCACACTAGTGGGGCTGGGTAATCTATAAGCACATCCTTATGCAGGTCCCTGGTCATAGGACTATCGAGACAGGGCATCGATACTCCGGAGTAGACCAGCGCATGCGCTTCTCATCCCAGTGTGGGAGACGGTCTGTCCCACAGCCGTCAGTACGTCGTACTTGAGATAGTATGTGGGTGCTCGATAGGTTACGGGTACACTGGACAGGACTCGTCGGGAACTGACTAGTTGGTATTATACCTATCGTCAGTTATCAGTTCCCAGGTGACATGAGTACAGCTTAGTCCGCTGACTTGACACTGTCACTTCGCCTCGGGTGTGTTCCCACTGTACTTTGATCACTATCCTACCACGGCTCAAAGGAGTCGTGCAAACAGGTGGTGGTTGGGTGCAGTCCCGAAGCACTTGGAGGCAGTGACGGTTAGATAGGATTCGTCTCTCCCGGTATTGGGGGTTGACATCGCGCTGTGTCTAGGAGAGCCATTACACGAGTAGTCCCTGTCCAGGGCAAACGGGATATACTGGTAGGTTTCCAGTGTTATCTCAGGGTGTTTTGGGCTTCGCTCCGGCACGACTTGTACCGCTATTGGGGGACTGACGTTTACCGCCCCCTAGGCCCGCCATGCGATGTATCAGACGAACAGACCGGACTGTACGGAGAATGTCACACTCAGGCTCAGTAGGAGTTCAGATGGGTTTCGCCTCGTCGGTCTTCTTGTCGGCATTACCTGGGGACCGCTACGCACAGCTAGTGCCGCTTGCGGTCTGTGGTTAAACCCACTGCCAGCGTAGTGTCGAGTCTTTAGAGTCCCACACAGAAAGCTTTTCGCCTTTAAGCAAAAGAGTAGAGGTCGCATGGTATTGCGACAGGTCGCATGGTTTTGCGACAGGGTTCGGTCACATCCGTGCACTTGTGCACGTACAGTGTCCGGACAGTTTACACTAGCGGGCTTTGGTTTAAGCCAGATCCTAGTGTACCTTATGGGATTGGATTTATCCAGTTTGCATTCGTGTTCCTCGGAACGCGGATGCGGGTGTGTATGCACAGTTGACAGGGAGGCACAGACAGCGGATTCTCATTAGGGTTGTTGACAGTTGACCGTTTGACTTTTTGACTTTATGCTCAACCCTAATGAGAATATGATATGTGATTAACTATTATATTAATTAAGTATTATGGTGATACGGTTGTTGACTTGTTGACTTTTGTTGACTTGTTGACTTTGGTGACTTGTTGACTTTTGTTGACTTGTTGACCGGTTGACTAGGCTTGACTAGTTGACCATCATGATAACCATAGCCATCATTTCATGGCAAAGACTTTTGTTTACTTGCTCATTTGTGTAAAATGAGTGCATGAAATGATATGGTTGTGGTTGCTTCTAACCATCACATAAGACTTTTGTTAATATGATGAGTTATCATTGCTTTGGATTATGAGAGGGTGAGAGATAAAATACTTGCTCATTCTTTCTTGCTCACTCTCTCTCTTGTTCTTGAGCTCTCCTCTTGCTCTCACCCTCAACCTCTTGCTCCCTCTCTTGATCTATGGTTCTCTTGTCTCATGAGTTGAGAATCAAGAACCATAGATAAAATCCCATTCTAAATCATCTCTACTCATTCTAGTTCACTAGGTTTAGCAAACCAAGTGAACTAGTTTCTTCAAAGAACGAAGAAGGAGCTAAAGGTTGGAGCTTTCAAGTGGATCTATCTTCGGCGTACGGAGACAACGAGAAGGAGCCATCGAACCACCATCGGAGCTTGAAGAGAAGGAGTTCAAGTTTAGGTATAACCATCTTCATCCGAGTAGCTAAATATCTTTAGCTTAGTATGCTAGTTTTAGTTTAGGTAAAGATCCCGACCTAGCTTAGTCCATGTTGCCTCTTGCGTTAAAATTTTGATTTTATACCGTTTCCGCCTCCCCGTAAGAACCGGGGGTCGCAACGTGGACTTACAAGCATGAGACAAAAATGGTTGCAAAGTCAAACATACATGAAGCTTCATGAAAACAACAAATAAAGCCTCCATTTCTTCTCATGCTAAATGTTTTCCAAAAAGAATAAATGTATATATAAATAAATAAGAAAAGAAAAACCCTAATTATCCACTTAACCATTGTTTAATTCTTTACACTTAACCAAAATTCATGTATCATCAAACATGATACAAAGAAGTGCACAAAATCATATCGCATATGCAATGCGCACACCCGAGTGAGAAAATCCATTTTAAAGTGAACCAATACTAGTTAATGCAAAGTAATATATCAAATATATAATAATGCATTAAATCATTAAATCAACACTTGATTCAATGATCCGGTCATGTCGCACACAACCGACTGGTATCATTAGTAACAACTTATCGAATCAACACTTGATCCGATAACCCGGCTATATCGCATATAACCGATCAATGTCACATCGCGAGAATCGAATACAGTATCACATACTGTTATTATTCTCGGTCCCGCACATATCTCATATGCGCTCCTATTTCGTTTCGCTTGAGCCAGGAAACCTCTGTGTAGGACTCTAAAGACTCGTCAATACGCCGGCAGCAGATGATGATCATATCAAACATCCACAAGCCGCAAGCGGTCTGCTAAACGTAACGGCCACCCGGGTATTGAGCGATCTGAAGATCGACGAGCAAGCCCGCTCACACTCCAGTGAATCCAACCAGTAACACTACCTTACAGTCCGGTCTGATCGTCTGATCTGTCGCATATCTCGCCTAGGGGTGGTAAACGTCAGACCCCAATAGCTCGATAAGTCGTGTCGATATGAGGTCTATAACAATTGGAGAAACTACTGGTAACACTTACCAGTAAATCTCAGCAACCCTGGCCAGGGATTTCCTGTTATAGCCAATCGAACACAGCGCAACATCAACCCCCTATACCGGGAGAGACGAATCCCCTCCTATCGCTCATTGCCTCCATGTGACTCGGGACTGTACCCAAAAACCACCGTTTTGCACGCCCTCTTGGACGTGGTAAGATGGAAATCAAAGCACAGTGGGAACCACACAAGACTCTATGACGATCTCGGGTCAACAGACTACTCTGTACCAGTGTCACCAGAGAACTGCCATCTGACGTGAGGTATAATACCATCTGGGAGTTCTCGGCGAGTCCGTCCAGTGTACCCAGTCTCTACTGAGCACCCGTATATCATCTCTGATGTCAAACACCAATGGATATGGGATCATCCATCGCCCATCTGTATGGGTCGAGAAGGTACACGCTAGTCTACTCTGGTATATCGATGCCCCGTCTCGATATACCCACGATAGGGACTTTGAAGGATGTACTTATAGACTACCATGTCCCCACTAGTATGATCCGCATCATAGTCCAGGTAGTCAAGTACAGATCCTAAGGGCTTTACCAACATGTAACAGAGAGATAAACAGTATACACGTTAAGGTAAAATTCAACCAGATAGCATACTATCATGTCGAGCAAGAAAGTTCTCCCTATATATGTCCCAGCATCCACTACAATATACATCCTATGTACAGTAATGGCCTCTAGGGCATACATATAACTAACAATCTCCCACTTGCACTAGGGCCATCTGTAGCAGTGGTTATAGTATCTCATACTCAACCATCCCATAAAAGTCTCTCTCTGGGAACAGGCCTTTGTGAGTGGATCCGCTGTGTTGTCCTCTGAGTCTACTCTCCTAACCTCGATCTCCCTGGAGATCAACCATCTCCATGATCAAGTGATACTGCCTTAGAATATGTCTGGATTACTGATGGGACCGGCGTTCCTTGGCATAAGCCACAACTCCATTGTCACACAATGGGAGGAACATAGTTCATCTCATGAACCAATATACACCTAAACAGCCTCTTTGGTAGCATCTTTAGTAGCGATGTATGCTTCCTTTATCGTCTAGTATGTCACGTTATCTAGCTTGGAACTCTTCCAACATACCGTCCCTTTACTGAGGGTAAAGACAATGCCTGTGACTGACATTCAGTCGTCTTTATCACCCTGGAACCCTTCCAGTGATTCTCCCCAGGATCGATTGATACCACCTCACTACAACTAGTGAGAATCCTAACATCCAATTAAATCTATCTCATAGATCCAAAATCCAGGATTTAGTAGGTATCATTTTGATCCTATATGGAGAATCCTAGTGATAAGCGGAGATTGACCGAGCGTAGCATAGGAAACTCTTTCCCTATCAAGAGTATGTCATCCACGTACTCTATGAGGATCGTCACCATACTCCCTACTACCCTTTTTTGTTTATACAAGGTTCATCTACCATATTGATGATGTCAACTTCTTTGACTAATCCATCAAAACAGATGTTCCAACTCCGCGATGCCTGCTTTATCCTATAAAGCATCTTGCACACGTTTCCGCTGCTCCCACCGTCTACGAAGCCCTCTGGCTGTGTACTTATAGACACTCTCTTCTAAACATCATTTAGAAAAGCAGTCAAGACACCCAACCACCAGATATCGTAGTCATGGTATGTAGCCGTGACAAGTAGGATCTGGATGGACTTAAGCATAGCTACTTGAAAAGGTTTCATCATTATCCGTACCTGGTCAATGATGCAAACTTTTAACAAGTCTAGCTTTGAAAGTCTCAACCTTTCCATGTACACCAAGTAATCTTCTCAAGATATACTTGCTCCTGATGGGGATTTAACCCTTCAGATATAGCAACTAAAGTCCATACTTTGTCGGTGTATAAGGATTCCATCTCAGATCACTAAGCATCCAGCTATTCTTACAGAGTCTTACTCCTGATGGCCAGCTCGAAACTAGTTGGGTCATCATCTCATGATGCAATCCTCGCTCCCACTGTCATAGAGAAACAGAAGTATCTCTCAGGTGGGTGAGGAACCCTACTAGATCGGCGGAGAGGCTGAGGTTCATTGGAATCTACTGAATCCTTTGGCTCGATAAAATCATCTGCTGTAGTTTGTATAGCTGGAACCTTTCCAGTTCTACATTACAGACCTTGCCTCGAGCTTGTCCAGATTTTGTTTTTAGATATAGGCCGGACAACCCCAAATCTTAACCAACTTAAGATATGGGCTCTTCCCTTTCCATATCACATATGAAGTGGTAGGTAACTGATTTGATTCGAACCCTATTCAATAGGTATGCAGCTTCTCAAGTGCATAATTCCCAAAAGGAATTAGGTAACTCAGTAGTACTCATCATAGAGCACACCTTATCATATAGGGTGTGATTGCTCCGCCCCGATATACCATCGTGCGATGGTGTATACGGAGGAGTAATACTGAGAGAGAATCTCATTCTCCTTTAGAAAAGTCCAGGAATTCCGTGCTCAAGTATTCTCCTCTTTGATCACATCAAAGGACATAATACTTTTACCCATATTTTGGTTCTCTACTTCTAACTTATATTCCGTGAATATCTCAAAAGGTTCGAACTTGTGTTTCAACAGGAACATATGTCTGAATCTTGAGAGATTATCAGAGAATATAATGAAGTATAAAGAACCAGTCCTGGCATGTGTAGACAGGGGACCTACATACATCAACATGTATCATCCCAAGAGTTCACTAACTCTTTCTCTGTTTCCAGTAAACGGAGCTGTGGTCATCTTATCTTTGTGACATGACTGGCGAGTTTCACAAGATGTAAATTCAAACTGATTTAAATATGCATCTTTATGTAACTCTAGCTAGTCGGGTCACATTGATCTGACCTAGTCTACAATGTCTCAAGAAGAATTCGTTCATTTCTGAACTCTTCCTCTTGTGTGTGTTCCATATAATAAGAACTGTAGTTTGATTTAGAACATCAACGCTTTTAGATAACGTGCCTGAACCGATCAACTTTTGATATAGGAAATGTTCAAAATATTATCCAACAATACAAAATTTTATCATTTCTTTACTTATAAAGAGACTGATATGATTTTGTATATCAGGTTCGGTATCTAACAACATTCATTCAGAATCAATGTATTGGTAATACAGGGTGACAGTGACCAACAGACTTGGCTGCAACTCTTGCCCCGTTTTCTGCCTCATGAAACTTATCACCCGTTCTCAGTTCTCTACCTTTCTGTAGACCTATGTAACAGATTACATATCTGGGATCCTGATCCGATATCATATACCGAGGACGTAAAGGATACTGAGAAACAGTTCTGTATAAAGAACACACCCGAAGATGATGCATCAGCATGCACTCTCTTCGTTTGGGCGGCATGGGAATTCTGGTAATCCCCAATTTCCTGCTCTGTCTTATAACAATTATAAGTTGGAGCGGGACCAACGTTCCCCAGCTCAGTATAACAAGCGGGTTCAGTCAAATTTCCGTATTATTATCTTGATTAAGGCGTGATATGGTCGCTACCTGGAGAGAGAGAGAAGAAAACACTCAGCGTGCGCTCTGTCAAGAATAGATTGGTTATTATTTTATCTAATCAGGATGGCTCCCACTGCTTTTTATCAAATCTTCCTTCAAACCCTAAAAGGAAAGACTAGCCGGGATTAATTACACACTACAAGTTCGCCAATCTTTCAGCCAGGCCAGTGTCGGTACTTTGAGGGAGGTTTTCCCTTGCTTTCGCACGAACCTAATTAATGTAAACCTCGTTTTTCCAGAGGCGTAACCTCGTTAACACCTTTCTAGATACCTACTTGATCGGCTAATTGTAATGTATAAAACTCTCCCAGGAGTAACTCTTACTCGCAGCGGGTATCGGGATCCAACTATCTCATAGAAGGTATGCAATCTCATTGCAAATTTCAACACTTGAAATTCCCGATAATATTTTGCCCCTAGCAGCTATATGACCTTAACATAGTCAACAAATCATAAGTGCTAGTCAAGTTCAACCCGTCATTTCCCGATTGAATTAAACCCACCCGCACGACCCTTAACATAGTCAACAAAGTCGCACGACTACCCTAATCCAATCACATCATATGCTTATACAGATAAGCACTAATTAGCTACCGCACACTACGCCTTAACATAGTCAACAAACGTAGCACGAATACTAACCAGTACTTATCTGAAATGACGGAGGGCTACGACAGGTTTTTAAGAAAACCTTTTGCGTAATGAACTTTATATCGTTGTAGGATCGAATGATTTTAAAATGGAGTGCTTTTGAGGCTTTTCTAGTTTTGCTAAAGGAGTCACTCCCGGTGAAGGGATCGTCGGTCCTTTCCTCGTCGAATGAGGTGCGGGATATATCATATATATCACTGTGCAAAGCAAAATCACTTAAAAGCAATCAAAAGACAAACCAAGTATGTAGCATCTGCCAGTTATTGCTAAAGGAGTCACTCCCTGTGAAGGGATCTCGGTCCTTTCCTCATCGAATAAGGTGCAGGATATATCACATATACCGCTGTGCAAAGGAAGAACTGTAGCTACCTGTTTTATTTTGAAATTCGATTCTACAACATCTTAGGTTTCTTTTATTTCATTAATCACATTAATGAACTCCCATCATTTAATTACCTAAACATCACAGATAAATACGATGTACACTTATGCCATCCGCATTCGCCTCGATGTCCCCTCATGCACCGTTAGGTTAGGTAACTAACGGCAGAGCGGGGCAGGGCTAGCGCGGGTGTAAAACATAAGTAACGTCTATATAATATATCATATATACTATATACTGTATCTATCACAGAACATCACATGATCACATCACAGATATCGCAGCAGAAGAAACATATGAAATATTGGATATACTAGGACGTCCGTGTTTTCAATACGAGCCAGTATAAAACACGGATTCCACGGTCGTGATGAATAGCCAAACCCACACCCCTAGACCCCTACGAGAGCGGCAAGCAACCCTGCCAATTCTGGAGTTAGGAGACCCGGCCTCGACTCCTCGAGTTGGTCTCCCACTGGACTCCAGAACCCGGTTACTTGTGCCCTCCTCCTTGGGTCTATCCTAGTGCGGAAAAGTAAATAATATACAAACGGTGACAACTTCCGCAACCTGGAAGCGCCCCAATAAAAGAATATTACATACAAGTTTTTACATGAATGAAAATGAAAAACACTCATCTCACATAAAAACCCCCGGCTATTCAAACACGACGATCCAATATAACATATCCAGCAACACATAACATCACATGTCATCAACGTAAGTAAATATGCGCATCCCAATTGTCGTTGACATATAGCAACGAAACCGGCGATATCACATATTACACTTACGGTCACAGAAAAGAAAGTGTAAAACTACAATAGTTGGAATCCGCAATCTGCATAGACATCGCATGCCTAATCAAATGAATACCTTAGACATCACATGCCTAACAATTATAAACCCCGCATTTTAGTCTCTTTATCGAAAACACTTTTCAATACCAAGTCGGGCAATTCAACAAGATTCCCGACATTCTGATCGAATGCTCGTCGCAAACTTTAGTAGGCGGCCGCACCCCCGATACCGTCGACGAAGTGCACCAAGGCGGAACACCGCTACCGCGAGCACCCGGACGGATGCTTTCGGCGACGGGGTTCTCCTACAGTCACTTGGTCGGGGCTATGGAGTGAGGCTGTCTATTAAGTTTACCCGGCGAGTATCCGCGTACGCTACGTGATTGCGACGGACTTTTGATCACATCAAAATTACGTGGCAACCGATCAAGTGAGACTAAAGTGCTATGTTTATAACATTCATTCAGTTATCTCATAACTTTTTGTGAATTCCAATTATTGTATCACATTCCGGATAAAGAGAAAATGTTAAACTTTCCGATCGAACAATCGAACACCCAAGTTTTCCCGATACAGATCAACACATGAAATAAGTCTAACAACATTCCGTTCGTGCCTCAGTACCAACGGTCCAGCCGTAGAAGGGTCAAACCAACGCCTCATATGTGGCACGCCGTACTGCCCCAAACCCGAAGGTTCAAAGGGCAGTTCAAGACGGTCACATAATCGAGTTAAGGTTTGTTGTCTTCTAGAGGGTCCATCGCGTTACTTGCACTACTTAGAACGTCGTTAAACTACGGAAAAATCCAACACTTGGAAATTTCCCGACAGGGGAAAAATTGGGTATTTATATCCGATCGAACTTTTTAACATATTCTAAAAATTATCCGGAAAGCCACATAGACAAAATCTGATAATCCGATCGAACATTCGAATCCCCAAAACAACTCAGAAAATAACACTCTGAAAAAATATTAAAAAATTCACAGGAAAATCATAACTGAAAACTAAGAATTATGGTGCAAATTTCGAAGCACAACAAGACAAAAGAGCGGCGGATCCGCCGCACTATCCTACTGTAAGGCCGCGGATCCACGCTCCATGTATGGAATCATACGCTCGAATTTTGCAGTATTCCTTAGAATTTCCTGCAGATTTTACTGAATATTTTTATTATGGAAAAATGCACTGTTTTGAAAAAAGTACAGAGAGCAAGTTTGGTTTGGGGTTCCGGGTTCGTTCGGACTTCAAATTCCGTCTGGACTTCGCCTAAGGCTCTAGCTAGGCTCTGATACCACTGTAGGGTTCCTAGGCACTCTCAAGAAGTCTCACAAGGCATCGAACATGCCAATTTCAAATTTTAACGTGCCGAGAAACCCTAAACTACGGATCGTTTGCTAGATTTCTAGGCGAAAAGTAAACTAGTTAACACTTAACTATATGAAATACGGAAATACAACCTTTGTAGATCAGGTGCTCCACCTCCATAGCTCCGCAACGAAGTCGTCTCCGCTGTCCAAGAAGAATTCGGGCTCTAGCGTCGTCTTCGTCGGAGAATGGGCGGGCTAGGTCGTCGATGTCCAAGCCGAAGATGATCTACGTCGAGGCATCGATGAATCAAGCTCCACCTTCACCAAGTCATGAAACTTGTGAAGGAAACACACTCTACTACTTGGCAAGAGATAGAGGATGAAGAAATAGGAAGTGGGTAAACTTTAGAATTGGATTTCTCACTCATTTGCATCAATCACCATTGATGAGGTTTTCTTTCTTCAAGTGAAGAAGATGAGGAAGAAGAAGATAATGTTATGATATGTTAATCTTTTAAAATAATAAATAAAATCAACCTTATCATAACATAACTATGGTTATGTGTAGAAAGCAAATCATGGTTTAGTGGATGGTTAGGTTATGCATGAGACAAAAATGGTTGCAAAGTCAAACATATATGAAGCTTCATGAAAACAACAAATAAAGCCTCCATTTCTTCTCATGCTAAATGTTTTCCAAAAAGAATAAATGTATATATAAATAAATAAGAAAAGAAAAACCCTAATTATCCACTTAACCATTGTTTAATTCTTTACACTTAACCAAAATTCATGTATCATCAAACATGATACAAAGAAGTGCACAAAATCATATCGCATATGCAATGCGCACACCCGAGTGAGAAAATCCATTTTAAAGTGAACCGATACTAGTTAATGCAAAGTAATATATCAAATATATAATAATGCATTAAATCATTAAATCAACACTTGATTCAATGATCCGGTCATGTCGCACACAACCGACTGGTATCATTAGTAACAACTTATCGAATCAACACTTGATCCGATAACCCGGCTATATCGCATATAACCGATCAATGTCACATCGAGAGAATCGAATACAGTATCACATACTGGTATTATTCTCGGTCCCGCACATATCTCATATGCGCTCCTATTTCGTTTCGCTTGAGCCAGGAAACCTCTGTGTAGGACTCTAAAGACTCGTCAATACGCCGGCAGCAGATGATGATCATATCAAACATCCACAAGCCGCAAGCGGTCTGCTAAACGTAACGGCCACCCGGGTATTGAGCGATCTGAAGATCGACGAGCAAGCCCGCTCACACTCCAGTGAATCCAACCAGTAACACTACCGCACAGTCCGGTCTGATCGTCTGATCTGTCGCATATCTCGCCTAGGGGTGGTAAACGTCAGACCCCAATAGCTCGATAAGTCGTGTCGATATGAGGTCTATAACAATTGGAGAAACTACTGGTAACACTTACCAGTAAATCTCAGCAACCCTGGCCAGGGATTTCCTGTTATAGCCAATCGAACACAGCGCAACATCAACCCCCTATACCGGGAGAGACGAATCCCCTCCTATCGCTCATTGCCTCCATGTGACTCGGGACTGTACCCAAAAACCACCGTTTTGCACGCCCTCTTGGACGTGGTAAGATGGAAATCAAAGCACAGTGGGAACCACACAAGACTCTATGACGATCTCGGGTCAACAGACTACTCTGTACCAGTGTCACCAGAGAACTGCCATCTGACGTGAGGTATAATACCATCTGGGAGTTCTCGGCGAGTCCGTCCAGTGTACCCAGTCTCTACTGAGCACCCGTATATCATCTCTGATGTCAAACACCAATGGATATGGGATCATCCATCGCCCATCTGTATGGGTCGAGAAGGTACACGCTAGTCTACTCTGGTATATCGATGATCCGTCTCGATATACCCACGACTAGGGACTTTGAAGGATGTACTTATAGACTACCATGTCCCCACTAGTATGATCCGCATCATAGTCCAGGTAGTCAAGTACAGATCCTAAGGTCTTTACCAACATGTAACAGAGAGATAAACAGTATACACGTTAAGGTAAAGTTCAACCAGATAGCATACTATCATGTCGAGCAAGAAAGTCCTCCCTATATATGTCCCAGCATCCACTACAATATACATCCTATGTACAGTAATGGCCTCTAGGGCATACATATAACTAACAATACTACCATATAGGTATATAGGTAACTAGCATGTAAGCATGTCAGGGCATATGTGTAAGCATATAGGTATAAAGGTATGCTATATGTCATATGCACAATGAAAATAAGGACCATGTCTCAATGTCCCTAAGCAATAAAATATCACATATGTATAGGTGTTGTGCGTGTCACGGCAATTATATACGGTGTGAGTGGCATACAATCAGTGCTCGTGCAACATGAACCGTCATAATAGTGTTGTGTCTCATTAATACTATGTCCGAATACAATAGCTAAATTAGATATGTAACTAAGACACACAAGCACAAACGAGTCCATATACTAAACACTACAGGTCATGTCATTTAATCAAGCCGAGACGCATAACGCCATGCGGGCGATTCCCCTGTAGATATTAAATCTACTCACCAACCATCCTGGCTAAGTAAAGCCAACTACTCGCTTCCCCTGTTCGCAGCGCCGGAAGTCCCCGCCTGCGATCCTGAACATATATAACAATAAAGCAAGCGTATATTAGTAATCGACCAAAAATACGTATAACTACGTTGGAACGACGCACCAACTCTAAACATACCCTCGAGTGTCCGTTTAGTGGCTAACGGGCGTAGCGACACTACGAAACGAACTCAAGAGTAAAAGAGACACAAAGACACGAACGACATCGACACGACCCTAGCTAGGAGCGCAAAACTACACAACTAACATGTCTAGACCCTGATCGTACCGATCGTACATTCACAACACATGATATAGCGTGGAATCAATATAATTAACGTCGAAATGTCAAAAGAAACCCACGCCCTAAATATCCGTAAATCTAGTAAGCAGTATTTATCATTTTAGCACAAAACTACAAGTTTTACCAAAACTAGAATTTACAAACATCATTAAATAGAAAGGTTAAACCACTTATACTTTTACTAAAATTTTAGATTTCACTAATTAGGATTAACAAAAGTTTAGTTTGTTAATTAGCTTAATTATCCGATTAGGAAAATATTATTTAACAAATTAGCAACTTGATTAAGTTTTCATTTGTCTTAGCTTATCACTTAACCATTCCACTAATCAAAACCCAAATTTGATTATCAAAATGATATCTTGAATTTCTAAATATGAATTTAAAAGCTTAAATTAAACATCTAATTAAGCTAATTAAAGTATTAATACAAGAAATCTAGCTTAGAGTTAGGATTTATACCTCAAACTTGATTTCAAAAACTGGCAAAAAAACTCTAAAATTAGCCTCCAAAATCCCCACTAGAATGAAGATCCAAGCATGATTGAAGAAGAAGAATGATGGGTTTGATTTATATTTGAATTTGTATGAATTTATTTGGATTTTTCTTCATTTTTTAAGCAAAATGAGAAGAAATGAGTGGGAAAATGATGAAGGGCGGCAAGGGGAAAGGTTTCGGTTAAGTGAGGAAGAGGCTAGGGTTTGTGGTGAAGTGTGGAATTTTCTAGAAGGAAAATACAATAATTGCATAATAAAACAAAATAGCATTAGTCACCATTTTCTTTTCCTTTAAAACTCAAAATAAATCCTAAAAATCTAGATATTTTGGATGGATGGTTTAAAACATAATTTTAGTGATTAACTTAGCATAGAATCCCATTTGTAGTGATTAACCCACATAAAAATGTAATTACGACAAATAAAGTGCGTAAATAAAGAATTAAAATAATATTTTATTAGGGAAAAATTCTATGTGAACGAAAACTTCCCATTGACCCCAAAACTCGCGCACTTGCTTTATTTTAGCTAAACTAGGTGCTGGCAAGTTTCTACGGATGTTTGATCACAATCGGGTTTAAAGGGAAAACACCGCCTATTTTATCCTAAAACGGAAAATTTCGCAAAACGATTTCTAAAACGTTACACTTTCCTCGTAGAATGAGGTGCAGGATATTCCAAAATGAATACCATGATGCAAAGCAAAAAATAATCGACTATAGTAAAGTTATTACGTTGACGCAAACTTCTTCCCAAGGGGTCACTCTCGATGAAGAGATCTCGGTCCTTGCCTCGTCGAATGAGGTGTTGGATATTCATAACCGAATACCACGGTGCAAAGCAAAAGAGAACGTCTATAATGTCAGTTTTTTTTTAAAATTGGTTCAAACAACATCATATATAGGTTTTTTATCCTTGCAATGATAAGAATCAATGCAGTCCCATCAATTAATCACACCAGAAAAGAACGAAAATAAAATGTACGTATATGACATCAGCATTCGCCACTGGGTCCCGTCATCACTCGTTAGGTTTCTTAACTAACGACAGAGCGGGGACTGGACTTGCACGGGTGCAAAACATATACAACATCTACTAGTATATATATAAATATATAACAATCATCCCAGGCATGATATAAAGCAACATCACAGAAGCATCACAGAAGTAACACAGAATGGTGGATAATCTGGAGCCGGGGGTTTCACTTGAGCCGCAAATGAGACCCGACGTTCCCTATCGTGTGGGTAGCCTGAGCAATGAAAACCTAGCCCCCTACGAGCGCGGTAAGTTACCTGCCAAAACCAGAAGTGAGGCAGGCTCCTTCAGCAAAGTGAATGGGCCATCCGGCACTTCACGGAATCCGGTAACTTGAGCACTCCTCCTGGGTCAACCTATACCACCTACGAATGCGGCAAATAGACCACCAATTCTAGAGTAAGCTCCCCTCCGTCTCAACGCCTTGAGATGCGGACCCGTTGCCCTCTAGAACCCAGCTATTCGTGCACTCCACCGTGGGGTAATCCTAGTACAGGAAAGAAAATAATATACAAGGGTGACATCGACCTCAACCCAGTCGTTCCCCAAAAGAATAATATACAAACTGGCAGTGACGGCAGTCCACATGTCGGAAGCTCATCCCGCAATATCAAATGTACAAATGAAATTAAACTGCACTAACATTGCACCATAGCTATCCACTACGACGATCCAACCAATATCACAGCACAACACAGAACATCAACGTGAATGTCACGATCGCAAACCCGTCGAAAAGACATATAGCAATTATACGAGTTGTACCGATCAAGTGACATTCACGGTCGCAGATAATAATGTATGTACTGATGAATATTTAAACAGTGTTAAAACATCAACTTTGAAATGCCCCGAATTGCCCCCGAACAACAGATAACAAAAAATCCAAAATGGTCAAAATAAACAATACGACTGCACCAATTCTCCAGAGACCAAACCACACCCAAAAAACGAAGCCCAAAAACCTCAAAGTGGCCGGCGAGCTCGGATTTGGGAGCAATGTGCTCGGCCAAAATCCGGCGGGGTGTGGTCTTCTGGTCATGTCAGTAGTCTTCTGCAATTGTTTGAATTTTTTTTGAAGACACTGAAAATCGACAGAGAACAGAATCTGCAGTGCATCGTTTCGCGTTTGTTTCAATTTCGATACTTTAACATTGTCTAAACTAGTTAGCAAAGGGTTTAAAGGGTGGCTCTGATACTGTGAAGGGTTACGACAGCCCCCGGCCATCAAAACGTAGCCAAATGCGGAACAAAAATTTTCTAAACTGGCGCTACCATTACCCAATTCCCAGATCGGCCTTAAACCCTAATCTAGCAAGCTAATAAAAGAGTTAGAATGGTTATACCGAGTTGATCCGTGTCCTTCGGTCTTCATTCCAAGCTCCTAGTGGTTCCTTGATATAGTTTGGTTGCTGGTCTTCCTCCATCTCCGATGATCCACCCGAGGGATGTGATTCCGGCTCTAGCTCCATATCGAGAGGCAAGTGAAGTAACTAGGGTCTCTGGGATGCTACCCTAGAGAGCCTAGGATGTAGTGTGTATGTATTCTAAGTGTTATCTATCTCAAATCTTGAAGGTGTAAGCAAAACAAGAAAGCTAGAGGAGGTGAGGCTAATGGTGAGAGAGGAGCTCAAGAAAAAACCAAGTGAACAAAACCTTCATGCTAGCAAAAAATGAATTCAACCATGAAAGAGAAAATAGCATGCTAGGTTTTGTAAAAAACCATTTATCCAATTTTAAAATCCCACCATGCTTGAATAGTGAACACAAATGAATTAACAATTCATTTGTGTGCACTATTGCAAGCATGGTTGTCACCATACCTTCTCATGCTAATATCCATCTCATTTACCATTTTATATAAATGGTAAAAACAAAAATGAGGTGGCACCTTCTAGAATGTTATCCGGTAAAAATACGGATTACATTCTACGGTATATACATACCTGCATTCGTATCAAAATACGAATACCCAAAGAGATAGAACACCACAAAGAATATAATTCTAGAATATACATACCGAAATACATATACGTAAATTATTAAATTAATACCTGATTTAATAATCCGGCTCTAACCCGAGCCGGCTAGTATTATCAACTGTCCAATCGAAGGTCCGAGTACAATGTACATCAATCGATCGGAACCCTGCACGTATCCAATACGGCTACTACATCATTTCGCCAGAATAAGGGAAACACTCTGTGTGGGACTCTAAAGACTCGTCAATACGCTGGCAGTGGGTTTAACCACAAGCACGTCAGTGGCACTAGCTGTACGTAACGGCTAACCAGGTATTGGGCGAAAGGGGGGCTGACAAGCAAACTCATCCCGAACCCCTACTGAGCCTGACAGTGACAATATCCGTACAGTCCGGTCTGTTCGTCTAAGAGTATCGCATATCGAGTCTAAGGGGTGGTTAAAGTCAGACCCCTAACAACGCGACATTTAGTGTCGTTATGAAACCCCATCACCGCCTGAGAAACTATCGATCCTGGATTGATAATTCTCGTCCACCGTGGACACGGATTTATGGTGATGGCCATCCGTACACAACACGATATCAACCCCCAATACCGGGTGAGACGAATCCCCAACGATCCAATCACTGCCTCTATATGGCTCGGGACTGTACCCAACTAAAACCTGTTTGCACGAATCCTTTGAGCTATTGTAGGGTAGTAATCAAAGCACAGTGGGAACTCATACGAGACAAATGACGATCTCAAGTCGACAAGCTAACCTATAGACATGTCACCTGGGAACTGCTATCTAATAATAGGTATAATACCAACTAGCAGGTTCCCGGCTAGTCTGTCAAGTGTACTCATAACCCAATGAGCACCTGTATACTATCATAGGTGAACAAACTAACACCAATGGCTTGTGAGACCTGGCCACCGCCCCTCGTCGGGGTCTCGATCAGTATACACTAGCCTACACTGGAGTATTGATGCCCAGTCTCGATACTCCCATGACTAGGGGCATTTAAGAATGTGCTTATAGACCCCCAGCTCCCACGTATATGATCGCCATCATAATGCTGGTAGTCAAGCAAGAATCTTATGGGCTCTATCAACATGTATATGATGATAATGACAAACCCGATAGCAAACTATCATCTTGAGTAAGACTGTTTTATCTGTATAGGTCCTCCCTCAATCATCATAATCATCTGCCTGTGATTACGATAATTGCCTTGAGGGCACTATAGCCAACAAGGGTTTAGTATCGATCCGGGAATTAGTCGATGTTACGAAGCTAATAAAAATCGTTTTTTGCAAATTCCGCCTCCCTGCGAACACGTGGGGTGCGTGGCATTGACTTACAAGATCATTTGTCTCATGTGCGTTCCGACTGTACTTTGATTACTACCCTACCACGGCTCAAAGGAGTTGTGCAAACAGGTTTTAATTGGGTACAGTCCCGAGTCACATAGAGGCAGTGAGCGGATCGTCGATGATTCGTCTCTCCCGGTATTGGGGTTGATGTCGTGCAGTGCACGGGTGGCCATCACCAGAAATCCTCGGCTGGGGTAAACGAGAATTACCGATCCAGGATCGATAGTTTCTCAGGTGGTGATGGGTTATACGCCGACACAAATTATCGCGTTGTTAGGGGTCTGACTTTATCCACACCCCAGACTCGATATGCGATACTCTTAAACGAACTGACTGGACTGTACGGATATTATCACTGTCAGGCTCAGTAGGGGTTCAGGAAGAGTTTGCTCGTCGGCCTCCCTTTCGCTCAATACCTGGGTAGCCGTTACGTACAGCTAGTGCCGCTGACGTGCTTGTGGTTAAACCCACTACCAGCGTATTGACGAGTCTCTAGAGTCCCATAAAGAGGGTTTTCACGGTTCAAGCGATATGTTGTAGATGACATATGTTGGTACATACATGTGTCCGATTATATATTTGTACAGGCTGGACAGACTTTAATCGGATGGTTGATAATACTAGCGGCTTAGGATTAAGCCGAATTATTAAATCAGGTTTTGATTTATCAATTTATATAAGTATTTATACATATGTATTCTAGTATTATTGTTCACTATTCATTTTCTCTCTTGGCTATTCGTATTTTTGTATGAATACGCATATATGTATTTCGATACGTATACCGGGTTGCATTCCGTATTTATACGGAATTGTTTCTAGAAGATGGCCACCTCATTAATTGATTTTCCATTTTAGAAAAACAATTTAGGAAACGAGGTGGAGGGGTGAGTTGGCATGCGCATGGTGAGGCATGTAGAGAAGTATGGGCATGGCTTTGTTTATTTGAAAAAAGAGATGAGATATTTTGAGTGCATGAAAGAGAGGGGGTAGCCACCATTTTCTTATGGTGCTTGGCTCATTTGTTTTCTACACTTTCTTTTCTCCACTTGCTCATTCTCACTTGGAGACTTAGTTCTTCACCTCTTCATCATCTTCTAGAGTTGCTCAAGGAGCATTTGTGATGAGAGAAAAATTATAGTGACACATTCCTACACCTCCACTCCCATTTCCTAGCTACGTTGGAGCATCGGTTGCCTCGCTCGGCGAGGCTCAAGCTTGCGTCGTTTCCATCAGGTGGATCATCGTAGATGGAGGAAGACCAGAAACCAAACTCGATCCGCGACCACTAAGAGCTTGGGGATAATGGTTGAAGACCGAAGGACACGGATCAACTCGGTATAACCATCTAACTCCTTGTTACATATTGCTAGTATAGGGTTTAGGGTAGATCCAGGAATCGGGTCATGGTAGCACCAGTTTAGAAAAAAAAATTCCGCATTTGTCCACGGTTTGATGGCCGGGGCGCTGCCGTAACCCAATATATCCATCCTTATATAACTTAGCTAGTCATGTCGCATTGATATGAGCAAATCTATAATGCCACAAGAAGGATTCGTTCGTTTATGAACTTTTCCTTTTGTGTGTGTTCTGTACGTTGAGAACTGTAGTTTGATTTAGAATGTATATGGCATTATATAACGTGCCTGATCCAATCAACTTTTGATTCAGGAAAATGTTCATAATATTATCCTGCAATCCAAAATTAAATCCTTCTTTACTTAATAAAGAAACTGATATAATATTGCATATCAGGTTCGGTATGTAATATCATTCGTTCAGAATCAATGTATTCCCATTTGGTAATACAAGGTGATATTCACCAACTGCTTTGGCTGCAACACTTGCACCATTCCCTACCCTTAGAGAATGATCAGTTTTTCTCAGTTGTCTACCTTTCTTTAGCCCATGTAACATATTACATATGTGGGATCCTGATTCGGTATCTCGTACCCAGGACGCAGAGTGTACAGAGAAACAGTACACGGTAACAAACACACCTAAAAAAGATACATCGACATGCACATTCTTCGTTTGGGTCGCGTGGTAATCCGGATATTCACCTATTTCCTGTTCAGACTTATAATAATTATAAGATGGAGCGGAACCAACGTTCCCCATCTCAGTATAACAAGTGGGTTCGGTGAACACATCCATTTTATTATCTTGATTAAGGTGTGACATGGTCGGTACTGTAAGTTCATGCTACCTCTTCCGGTACTTTCGGGCATGCGGAATTTGACGAAAAACGATTTTCTTAGAGGTGGTAACATGGACTCAAAACCGGATCTTTGTTAAACATCTAACTAACAACCTAACTAGGAGTTGTTAACTACTCGGTTAAGGGGTTATACCTTTCTTTCTTGAACTCCTTCGTCTTCAAGCCTCGATGGTTGTCCGGATCGGCTTCACTCCGTCGTCTCCTTGCGCCGAAGATAGATCCATCTGAAAGCTTCTACCTTTGGCTCTTTCTCCGAACTTTGAAGAAACTAGTTCACTCGGTTTGCTAAACCTTGTGAACTAGAGTGGTAGAGAAGAGTTTGTATGGGATTTTATCTATGGTTCTTGGTTCTCAACTCATGAGACAAGTGAACCATAGAGTCAAGAGAGGGAGAGCAAGAGGAGGAAGATGAGAGCTCAAGAACAAGAGAGAGAATGAGCATGAAAGAATGAGAGAAGACTTTTTTCTCATTAGGCTCTCATAATCCAAAACAATCATAACACCTCATATCAATCAAGTATTATGTGATGGTTTAAGCAACCATAGCCATATCATTTCATGCACTCATTTTGCACAAAAGAGCAAGCAAGCAAAAGTCTTTGCCATGAAATGATAGCTATAGTTATCATGATGGTCAACTAGTCAAGCCTAGTCAACCGGTCAACAAAGTCAACAAGTCAACAAAAGTCAACAAGTCAACAAAGTCAATCCCTCATCAACCATGTCACCATAATACTTAATTAATATAATTTTTAATCATATATCATATTCTCATTAGGGTTGAGCAAAAAGTCAATAGTCAACTGTCAACGGTCAACAACCCTAATGAGAATCCTCTGCCTCTGTCTCTCCGTCAACTGTGCATACACACCCGCATCCGCGTTCCTAGGAACACGAATGCATACTGGATAAAACCAATCTCAAAAGGTACACTAGGATCTGGCCTAAACCTAAGCCCGCTAGTGTGAACTGTCCGGACACTGTACGTGCACAAGTGCACGGATGTGACCGAACCCTGTCGCAAAACCATGCGACCTGTCGCAAAACCATGCGACCTCTACTCTTTTGCCTAAAGGCGAATAGCTTTCTGTGTGGGACTCTAAAGACTCGACACTACGCTGGCAGTGGGTTTAACCACAGACCGCAAGCGGCACTAGCTGTACGTAACGGTCCCCAGGTAGATGCCAACAAGAAGACTGACGAGGCGAAACCCATCTGAACTCCTACTGAGCCTGAATGTGACAATCTCCGTACAGTCCGGTCTGTTCGTCTGATACATCGCATGGCGGGCCTAGGGGGCGGTAAACGTCAGTCCCCTAATAGCGGTACAAGTCGTGTCGGAGTGAAGCCCAAAACACCCTGAGATAACACTAGAAGCCTACCAGTATATCTCGTTTGCCCTGGCCAGGGACTACTCGTGTAATGGCTCTCCTAGACACAGCGCGATGTCAACCCCCAATACCGGGAGAGACGAATCCTGTCTAACCGTCACTGCCTCCAAGTGCTTCGGGACTGCACCCAACTACTACCTGTTTGCACGACTCCTTTGAGCCGTGGTAGGGCAGTAATCAAAGTACAGTGGGAACACACTCGAGGCGAAGTGACAGTGTCAAGTCAGCGGACTAAGCTGTACTCATGTCACCTGGGAACTGATAATTGACGATAGGCATAATGCCAACTAGTCAGTTCCCGACGAGTCCTGTCCAGTGTACTCGTAACCCAACGAGCACCCGCATACTATCTCAAGTACGACGTACCGACGGCTGTGGGACAGACCGTCTCCCACACTGGGATGAGAAGCGCATGCGCTAGTCTACTCCGGAGTATCGATGCCCTGTCTCGATAGTCCTATGACCAGGGACCTGCATAAGGATGTGCTTATAGATTACCCAGCCCTACTAGTGTGACTGCCATCACAACGCTGGTAATCAAGCAAAGATCCTAAGGGCTCCACTAATGTGTATAGGCGATATACTAAAATAAACACATGTACACATTGAAGTAGAAACAAACCAAGTAGCATACTACTATTTTGAGCAAGATTGTCATTACAAGGTGAATATCCCAAGCTTCCATTAAGTAATATACATACTAGTATGATACAGTAATGGCCTCTAGGGCATATACACTAACAATCTCCCACTTGCACTAAGGCCATGTACTGGCGTATCGAAGACCTATCATCTCGATTAGCCGCTCGAACTGAGTCTGGGGTAGGGCCTTTATGAGTGGATCTGCAGTGTTATCTTCTGAATTTACTCTCTTTACCTCGATCTCCCGGCGATCAATGATCTCCCTGATCAGGTGGAACCGCCTCAAAATATGCCTGGACTTTTGATGGGACCTGGGTTCCTTCACTAAAGCTATAGCGCCGTTGTTGTCACAATACAGCGGTATTGGATCAACACTGGTAGGAACCACCTGAAGTTCCGTGAGGAACTTCTTCATCCAGACAGCTTCCTTTGCGGCATCGCAAGCAGCTATGTACTCCGCTTCCATAGTTGAGTCAGCAACGGTTTCCTGCTTGGAACTCTTCCAGCAAACCGCCCCTCCATTGAGGGTAAAGACATAACCCGACATGGACTTGGAGTCATCCTTGTCACTCTGGAAGCTGGAGTCAGCAATGGCCTCAATCTGGAGGTCTTTTCCGCCATACACCAAGAACATCTCCTTAGTCCTTCTCAGGTACTTGAGAATGTTCTTTACTGCTATCCAGTGTTTCTCCCCTGGGTTCGACTGATACCGGCTTACAACGCTCAATGCGTATGCTACATCTGGTCTGGTGCACAACATCGCATACATAATAGAGCCTACCGTAGATGCGTAGGGTATTGATGACATGCGAGCCCTTTCCAAATCAGTCTTGGGAGACATCTCTTTGGAGAGGGTGATTCCGTGACAAGCCGGTAGTTTACCACGCTTGGAATCTTCCATACTGAATCGTTTCAATATGGTGTCGATGTACCTTGACTGTGAAAGTCCCAACATCCTCTTAGATCTATCATGATAGATTTGGATCCCCAGAATGTAGTTGGCATCGCCCAGGTCCTTCATGGAGAACCTCTGTGACAAGAATCCTTTGACTGACTGTAGTATAGGAATATCATTTCCTATTAGGAGAATGTCATCGACGTACAAGACGAGGAATACCACATTTCTCCCTACAATCTTACTGTAAATGCATGGTTCATCTGGGTTTTTGACAAAGTCGAATTCTTTGACAGTATCATCAAAGCAGATGTTCCAACTCCGCGATGCCTGCTTGAGTCCATAGATGGACTTGAGCAACTTGCACACTTTACCGCTGCTCCCACTCTGAATGAATCCCTCTGGCTGATCCATATAGACGCACTCTTCCAAATTTCCATTTAGAAAAGCCGTCTTTACGTCCATCTGCCAGATCTCATAATCGTGGAAGGCAGCAATGGCAAGAAGGATCCGAATGGATTTAAGCATGGCTACCGGAGAAAAGGTCTCGTCATAGTCCAAACCAGGTCTTTGACGAAAACCCTTTCCAACGAGCCTAGCTTTATAGGTTTCAACCTGCCCATCTACACCAATCTTCTTTCTGAAGATCCATTTGCAGCCTACGGGTTTTACCCCTTCTGGAGCAAAGTCCAAAGTCCAAACTTTGTTGGTGTACATGGACTCCATCTCGGTCCGCATTGCACCCAGCCATTTTACCGAGTCACCGCTCTGAATGGCTTGCTGGAAGCTAGTAGGCTCACCATAATAAATGGTGCAATCCTTTCTATCCCCGTCTATGAGAAAACCGTAGTATCTCTCGGGCAGATAAGACTGCCTACTACTCTTGCGGACTGGCGCAGGAATGTCCGGTTCTCCTGAAACTACTGGCTCTTCCAAGCTTTCAGTAATAGCGTGTGGTTCTGGAATTTCTTCCAGTTCTATTGCGCTCCCACTTATTCCTTTTTCTAAAAACTAATGTTCCAGAAAGTGGGCATGACGAGAAACAAAAACCTTTTGTTCCTCTGCGTAATAGAAAAAATACCCCCTGGAGTTCTTTGGGTATCCCACAAACTTACACAGTACTGAGCGTGCCTCGAGTTTGTCCGCATGCTGCTTTTTAACAAAAGCTGGACATCCCCATGTCTTTAGATACTTGAGACAGGGTTTCTTCCCACTCCACATTTGATATGGGGTGGTAGGCACAGTTTTGGTTGGAGCCTTGTTCAAGAGATATGCAGCTGTTCCTAGTGCATAACCCCAGAAAGATCGCGGTAACTCAGCCTTACTCATCATGGAACGAACCATATCTAATAGGGTTCGATTCCTCCTTTCCGATACACCGTTGTGTTGTGGTGTGTATGGAGGAGTACGCTGAGAGAGAATTCCATTCTCTTTTAAGTAGTCCAGAAACTCGGCACTCAAGTATTCTCCACCTCGATCAGATCTTAGTGTCTTAATACTTTTTCCTGTTTGTTTTTCAACTTCATTCTTGTATTCCTGAAATTTCTCAAATGCCTCGGATTTGTGCTTCATTAAGAAGACATGTCCATACCTAGAGAAATCATCTGTGAAAGTAATGAAGTATGAATAGCCGCTTCGCGCATGTGTAGACATTGGACCGCATACGTCACTGTGTATGAGTCCCAAGAGCTCGCTCGCTCCTACTCCGTGTCCAGTGAACGGAGTCTTTGTCATCTTTCCCATAAGACAAGATTCACAAGTGGCATAAGACTGGTACTCGAACGGATCCAAGTATCCTTCTTTATGTAACTTAGTCAACCGTGTCTCATTGATGTAACCCAGTCTACAATGCCATAAGAAAGCCTGATTTAATTCTGGAGACTTTCTTTTAAGTGTGTTCTGGACACTGAATATCTGAGCTTGATTCAATACGTATATACCGTTATTTAATGTACCTGACCCAATCAGTACTTGATTTAGGTGGATGTTTACTACATCGCTTACAAAAGCAAAATCATATCCTTCCTTAGAAAGTAAGGATATAGATATGATATTACAAGTCGCACCTGGTACATACAAACAGTCACGCAGAACCAATATCTGCCCAGTTGTCAGTCCTAGGTGATATTCCCCTACGGATACAGCATCCATGCTCATTCCGTTAGCAACCCTGAGAGTCATATCACCTTTCCTGATAACCCTACGGTTTCTCAGAGCCTGTAACGAATTACAGATATGAGATCCTGATCCGGTATCCAATACCCAGGAAGTAGGGTTAACTGACAAACAGTTCTCTATTACAAACACACTCGAAGCCGAAGCTACAACATGCTTCGAATTCTGGCTACTGGCTTTGCAAGCCCTGCAATCTTTCTGCCATTGTTCATTCCCGTTACAATAGGAACATCCCTCTTTTACTATATCCAGTCCTGAAACTTTTGCCCTTGCTTTTCCTTTTTCTTCCCTGGTTTCTTTCACGGTATAAGCAGAGGGCAGGGACTATAGAATTAAGTCAGTACTTGACCCATTCTTCAACGTGGTCTCCAGGTCCGTGAGCTCAAAATAGCTGGTCTCTGTAAGGACGTTGTCCCTTACAGATGACCCGACAGCCAACCTCGCTTGAAGCAATTCGTTCGAGGTCTCATATCTTGCGATACGAGATTGCTCTCCATATAAAACTTTGTTATGGAGGAAGATAGAAATTGAGTGCATCTTCTCGTGCTGCCCCTGGTTTGTACCATCAACTGAGGCTAACACGAGGCACTTGGCTTTCGCACAATCCTTTTCCGATGTCCTTTGGATGTAAACATCCGTGACAGGGGAAACTGGACCTGAGACGGTAGGGGTTTGATTAGTTAAGAGGTGTCCCAGCTTGTCATGGGTAATGGACATCTGGACAGACCTTTGCCAGTCATAACAGTCAGGTTCAGTCATTTTATTATCTAGATGTAACCTAGGTGCCGTCACTTGGTCGCTGCAATTAAGAGAGAGAGAAGAAAACACTCAGCATGATGCTCTTGCAAGTTTAGAGTGGTTTTTAATTTGTCTAAACAGGATGGCTCCCACTGTCTCTCGAATCCCTCCTCAAACCAAAAAGGAAGGATTAGTCAGGATCAATCTCACCGCACAATACTTGCTTAACCGTTCAGCCAGGCCAGTGTCGGTACTTCGAGGGAGGTTTTCCAACGCTTTCGCGAAGTTCCTTAATTAAATAACCTCTTTTCCCTGTGGGCGTAGCCCCGCTAACACCTTTCTAGACACCTACTTGGTTTATAGCATTGATCGTTAAGTGAGAAATTTCCCGAGGAGTAGCATATACTCACAGTAGGATCGGGATCCAAATATCATCGTGTGACGAAACCGAAGGAATCCTACCAGAATCATCACACTCCAAATGGTATGCAACACTTAGCAAATTTCAGTTCTTTTGAAACTCCCGATGTGGATTTTTGCCCTATGCTCTTATGACCTTGACGAAGGCCAAAATATCATAAGTCACATGTCAAGTTCGACCCGTCATTATCCAGGTTAATTTGAACCCACCCGTACATACCCTTGACGAAGGCCAAAATGGTAGTACGACTGTCTCAAACCAACGCATCTATCTATGCTACAGATAAACATTCAGCAGCTACCAATCACTATGCCATGGCGAAGGTCAAAATACATAGCTTGAATACTACTGAATATTTAACTGAAACGACGGAGGGCTACAATGGTTTTGGTGAAACCGTGAACGTAGTGAACTTGATATAATCGATGGAACCAGGATAGCTTTTAAAAAGGAGTGGCTCAAACTCCGCATTTAAAAGTTTGTTTTTGAAAAGAACCGAGTGGTTTTCAAAGTGTTCCAACGACTTATACTTGGTTTATTTTCTTGCATTAGTTCTTTTAATGCGTGATATTCTTGCATTAGTTCTTTTAATGCGTCCCATCATTTAATCCTACCATTGCAGAAAACAACCAAAATATGACGTACGCTTATGCCATTCGCATTCGACACGGGGCCCCGTCATTACCCGTTAGGTTACTTAACTAACGACAGAGCGGGGGCTGGGCTAGCGCGGCTGTAAAACATAAGCAACGCCTAAATAATATCATATATAGATATATTGCAATGATAGCCATTTCAGATCACAGATGAATACATTGGATATACTAGGAATCCGCAATTCGTACGAGCCAGTAACGAAAAGCAGATTACACGGTCGCGGTGAATAGCCAATACCCCACCCAAGACCCCTACGGGTGCGGCAAACTACCCGCCAAGTACCCGAAGCGAAGCAACCTCCCTCAACTCCGTGAGTAGGCCACTCGGCACTTCGGCATACCCGGTAGTTTGTGCACCCCCTCCATGGGTCTATCCTAGGAGCAAAAACAGTAAAAAGAAATTATACAATGACGGCTACAACCCCGACCCGGTTGTGCGGCCATACAAATAATTATTACATCAATTTACAAATTTACATGAATTGAAAGAAAAGAAAACTCTCGTCTCACAACCACCGGCTATTCACCCGCGACAATCCAATGAATTCATATACACATTCCAATAACATTACAGCTCACAGATTTGTATAACTCCCACTAATCGACATATAACGATAAGCAGACGTTCAATACAAATATCATATCACAGAAACACCCGTCAGCTAAAGTCTTTTAGAAGTTCGATCAAAAATATGGATTTTTAGGCCCCAAACACAAAATTTTCGTTCTGGAAAATCTGGGCAGAAAATACATATTCCAAAAATCCCAAAATACCCCTATGAGCAAACTGCAAAGAAGAAACCCCATGACCGAGTCAACTCGGCCGCGGTTCCGCGGCGGGAGCAACCTCCCGCCGCGGAACCGCGGCGCTTTGATCGAGTTAGGGGGTCAAATTTTTTGCAGTTTCTTCAGAAAACCCTGAGTCGATTTTTGGTGTATCTCAAAAAAATTTTCCAGCACTTTTAAAATTGACAGAAAGTTTAAAAAACGGGGTTCATTTTGCGACTTTTTCTTTGATCGATCTTCTAGCTACTTTGCTAACATGTTAGATAGAGTTTAACCAGGCTCTGATACCACTGTAAGTCCATGCTACCTCTCCCGGTACTTTCGGGCATGCGGAATTTGACGAAAAACACTTTTCTTAGAGGTGGCAACATGGACTCAAAACCGGATCTTTGTTAAACATCTAACTAACAACCTAACTAAGAGTTGTTAACTACTCGGTTAAGGGGTTATACCTTTCTTTCTTGAACTCCTTCGCCTTCAAGCCTCGATGGTTGTCCGGATCGGCTTCACTCCGTCGTCTCCTTGCGCCGAAGATAGATCCACCTGAAAGCTTATACCTTTGGCTCCTTCTTCGAACTTTGAAGAAACTAGTTCACTCGGTTTGCTAAACCTTGTGAACTAGAGTGAGTAGAGAAGAGTTTGTATGGGATTTTATCTATGGTTCTTGGTTCTCAACTCATGAGACAAGTGAACCATAGAGTCAAGAGAGGGAGAGCAAGAGGAGGAAGATGAGAGCTCAAGAACAAGAGAGAGAATGAGAATGAAAGAATGAGAGAAGACTTTTCTCATTTGGCTCTCATAATCCAAAACAATCATAACACCTCATATCAATCAAGTATTATGTGATGGTTTAAGCAACCATAGCCATATCATTTCATGCACTCATTTTGCACAAAAGAGCAAGCAAGCAAAAGTCTTTGCCATGAAATGATAGCTATAGTTATCACGATGGTCAACTAGTCAAGCCTAGTCAACCGGTCAACAAAGTCAACAAAAGTCAACAAGTCAACAAAGTCAATCCCTCAACAACCATGTCACCATAATACTTAATTAATATAATTGTTAATCACATATCATATTCTCATTAGGGTTGAGCTAAAAGTCAATAGTCAACTGTCAACGGTCAACAACCCTAATGAGAATCCTCTGCCTCTGTCTCTCCGTCAACTGTGCATACACACCCGCATCCGTGTTCCTAGGAACACGAATGCATACTGGATAAAACCAATCCCAAAAGGTACACTAGGATCTGGCTTAAACCAAAGCCCGCTAGTGTGAACTGTCCGGACACTGTACGTGCACAAGTGCACGAATGTGACCGAACCCTGTCGCAAAACTATGCGACCTGTCGCAAAACCATGCGACCTCTACTCTTTTGCCTAAAGGCGAATAGCTTTCTGTGTGGGACTCTAAAGACTCGACACTACGCTGGCAGTGGGTTTAACCACAGACCGCAAGCGGCACTAGCTGTACGTAACGGTCCCCAGGTAGATGCCGACAAGAAGACTGACGAGGCGAAACCCATCTGAACTCCTACTGAGCCTGAATGTGACAATCTCCGTGCAGTCCGGTCTGTTCGTCTGATACATCGCATGGCGGGCCTAGGGAGCGGTAAACGTCAGTCCCCCAATAGCGGTACAAGTCGTGTCGGAGTGAAGCCCAAAACACCCTGAGATAACACTGGAAGCCTACCAGTATATCTCGTTTGCCCTGGCCAGGGACTACTCGTGTAATGGCTCTCCTAGACACAGCGCGATGTCAACCCCCAATACCGGGAGAGACGAATCCTGTCTAACCGTCACTGCCTCCAAGTGCTTCGGGACTGCACCCAACTACTACCTGTTTGCACGACTCCTTTGAGCCGTGGTAGGGTAGTAATCAAAGTACAGTGGGAACACACTCGAGGCGAAGTGACAGTGTCAAGTCAGCGGACTAAGCTGTACTCATGTCACCTGGGAACTCATAACTGACGATAGGCATAATACCAACTAGTCAGTTCCCGACGAGACATGTCCAGTGTACTCGTAACCCAACGAGAACCCGCATACTATCTCAAGTACGACGTACCGACGGCTGTGGGACAGACCGTCTCCCACACTGGGATGAGAAGCGCATGCGCTAGTCTACTCCGGAGTATCGATGCCCTGTCTCGATAGTCCTACGACCAGGGACCTGCATAAGGATGTGCTTATAGATTACCCAGCCCCACTAGTGTGACTGCCATCACAACGCTGGTAATCAAGCAAAGATCCTAAGGGCTCCACTAATGTGTATAGGCGATATACCAAAATAAATACATGTACACATTGAAGTAGAAACAAACCAAGTAGCATACTACTATTTTGAGCAAGATTGTCATTACAAGGTGAATATCCCTAGCTTCCATTAAGTAATATACATACTAGTATGATACAGTAATGGCCTCTAGGGCATATACACTAACAGGTACCAGGAGAGAGAGAGAAGAAAACACTTTGCGTATGCTCTTGCAAGATTAGATTGGTTATTAGTTTATCTAATCAGGATGTCTCCCACTGTTTTTATCAAATCTTCCTTCAAACCCTAAAAGGTAAGACTAGCCGGGATTAGTTACACTCTACAAGTTCGCCAATCTTTCGGTCAAGCCAGTGTCGGTACTTTGAGGGAGGTTCCTCGTGCTTTCACACGGACCTAATTAAAATAAATCGAGTTTTCCCAGAGACGTAACCCCGTTAACACCTCTCTAGACACCTACTTGATCGGCTAATTGTAATGTGCAAAACTCTCCTAGAAGTAACTCTTACTCACAGCGGGTATCGGGATCTAACTATCTCATAGAAGATATGCAATCTCATTGCAAATTTCAACACTTGAAATTCCCAATAATATTTTGCCCCTAGCAACTTATGACCTTGGCTATGGTCAACAAATCATAAGCGCTAGTTAAGTTCAACCTGTCATTTCCTGATTGAATTAAACCCACCCGTACGACCCTTGGCTATGGTCAACAAAGCCTTACGACTATCCAACACAATCACATCATATGTTGCAGATAAGCACTAATTAGCTACCGCACACTACACCTTGGCTATGGTCAACAAACATAGCACGAATACTAAATAGCACTTATCTGAATTGACGGAGGGCTACAACAGGTTTTTAAGAAAACCTTTTGCGTAATGAATTTGATATCGTTGTAGAATCAAGTGATTTTGAAAAGGAGTGTTTTTTTGGCTTTTGCTAGTTTCTCTAAAGTGGTCACTCCCGGTGAAGGGATCTCGTCTTTTTCCTCATCGAATGAGGTGTTGGATATTCTTAAATATCACTATGCAAAGCAAGAACAAGTGAAGTAATCAAAAGACAAACCGAGTGGCTTGTAGCATCTACTAGGTTTTGCTAAAGAGGTCACTCCCGGTGAAGGGATCTCGTCTCTTTCCTCATCGAATGAGGTGCTGGATATTCATCAAAGAATACTACTATGCAAAGCAAAAACTAGAGCTACCTTTTTTGAAAATTGATTCTACAACATCTTTAGGTTTCTTTCTTTTTCATTAATCTCATTAATGAAGTCACATCATTTATGCTTCCTAAGCATCACAGAAGAAACGAAAATACTTACATAACGTACGCTTATGCCATCCGCATTCGTCACGGGGTCCCGTCATGCACCGTTGGGTTAGATAACTAACGGCAAAGCGGGGGCAGGACTAGTGCGGATGCAAAACATAAGCAACGTTTATTATATATCATATATATACTAAAAAGCATTCGTTTCAGGTAGTTATATGATCTCATCACAGAACAATACAGCAAAAGTCAACATATGAAATATTGGATATACTAGGAGGTCCGTGTTTTAAATTAAGCCAGTAAAAAACACGGATTCCACGGTCCTGATGAATAGCCAAACCCATATCCCTAGACCCCTACGAGAGTGGAAGAAACCCTACCAATTCTAGAGTTAGGAGACCCGGTCTCGACTCCTCGAGATGGTCTCCCACTGGACTCTAGAACCCGGTTACTTATGCTCCCTATCTTGGGTCTATCCTAATGCGGAAAAGTAAGTAATATACATCAATGGTGACATCATCCTCAACCCGGAAGTGCCCTAATAAAAGAATATTACATACAAGTTTTTACATGAATGAAAATTCAAAACTCTCCTCACGCAAAAACCCTCGTCTATTCAAACACGACGATCCAATATAATATATCCAAACAACACGTAACATCACATGTTATCAACGTAAGTAAATATGCATATCCCAATTGTCATTGACATAAAGCAATGAAACCGGCGATACACCATATATTACACTTGCGTTCGCAGAAAAGAAAGTGAAAATTATAACAATTGAAATCCGCAACTACCTTAGATATCATAAACCCGAAATATCACATAATTCGGATTTCATGCCTAACAATATGAATTCCTTAGACATCATAAACCCGGAATATCCCATATTCCGTATTTCATGCCTAACCTTATAAAACCTGTATTTTAGTCTCAATATTGAAAACACTTTTCAATAACCAGTTGGGTAATTCAACAAGATTCCCGACAACCTGATCGAATGCTCGTCGGAAACTTTAGTAGACGGCTGCACCCACCGATGCCGTTGACGAAGTGCACTTAGGCGGGACACCGCGGCCGTGAGCACCCGGGAGGATGCTTTTGGCAACGGGTTTCTCCTAGAGTCATTTGGTCGGGGCTTTAGGGCGTGGCTATCGAGTAATGTTACCCGACGAGTATCCGCGTACACTACGTGATTGCGACGGGGTTTTGATCCATATCAAAACCCCGTGGCAACCGATCAAATGAGACTAAATTGCTAAGTTTACAAAATTCAAACTAGTTTTCACAAAAATAATTATTGTGTATTCCAAATATTGTACTACATATCAATTTTAAACCCGAAACGATGTTAAAATTACGAATACGAAATACTCCGAATTGTCACTACAGAAAGATAACGTCATATGTAATCTTTAGAAAAATAAACAATACCTGAAACACCAAACTCCAAAGACTGGAACAGCAAAGAAAAACGAAGCCTAAAACCGAACACAAAACCGGCCCGGCCAGTTTTTTTTATGGTTTTCGCCGGGTCAAATCTGGTTGCTTGGGCTCATTTTTCTCTGGTGTAACATTCTCCACTTGTTTAAACTTTTTTAAGAGAACTTAAAAATTTCGACAGAAACTAGGGATTTTGTTTCAAGGTTTCGGAGTTGTTTCGGTTTCGTAATTCTACTAACATCGTCTAATTCTTTAGCTTGGCTCTGATACCACTGCTGGGTTCCTTAGCACTCTCGCCATGTTTTCTAAGACATCAAGCATGCAAATTTAAAAAACCTAAAGTGCTAACCAATCCGGAATGAGGATCTAACTAGAGATTAGGGTTTATAAAACATTTAAACAAATTTACTCTAAGTGAAATGGGAATACAACCTTAGTAGACCGGTCCTGCACTTCTAAAGCACCGTGTAGTACTCCCTTTACTCCAAGTAGTGGTGTCTCGGGCTCTCGTTAGGCTCCACTAGGTGAAAGGAACAAGCTTTGTTGAAGAACTTCGGGGCCGAAGATGATCTACGTCGAAGAATCTCTAACTCAAGCTACCTCTTCACTAATTGAGAATTAGTGAAGCAAACAACCTGTACTAAATGGCTAGTCTAGTGTAGATTGATGAAGTAGAAATTTTGCTAGAATTATTTTTCTCTTTTTCTTTTTCTTCTCACTCAAAGCTAGAGAGCAATGGAGAAGATGAAGAAAATGAACTCAAGTGTTGAAATGTGAACCATGGGTGAGAAAATATCATATATCACTCATGTGGAGACTAAACCATGGCTATAAATAATGGTTTGGATAATAAATATCTAGAGTAAAACAAAATTAGTGGGCTAAGTCAATAGTTTACATATGCTTCTCCAAACTTCAAGCCATGACTAATTTCCACCTAATTTTGATTTTCCCTTAATAATTAAAACCCCACATTATCTTAAGTGTGGTTTAAGTCTCATACACCCATGTCCAATGTATCATCTAACATGACACAAAAAAATAAATACATTAACATATATCACATATATATTAAATTTATAAAGAGAAAACATTTTCTTAAGTGAGCTAATATTAGTTAATATATATTAATATATCAAATATATAATTATACATTAAATTATTAAATCAACGCTTGATTTAATAACTCGGCTGTATTGCATACAGCCGACTAATATTATTTATATGCATATCACATATAAATATAACATATCATTGAATCAACACTTGATTCAATGATCCGGTTATATCACATATAACCTGTATCACGAGATTGGAATACAGTATTACATACACGTATTAATCTCGGTCCCGCACATATCACATATGTGCCCTACTTCATTTCGCATGAGCTAGGAAACCTTTGTGTATGATTCTAATGACTCGTCAATACGCCGGCAGTAGGTGATGATCATATCAGTCACCCACAAGCCGTCAGCGGTACTAGCTGGACGTAACGGCTACCCGGGTATTAAGCGATCAGAAGATCAACAAGCAAGCTTCTCCATACTCCTGTGAATCCAACAGTAACACTACCGTACAGTCCGACCTCTTCGTCTGATATGTCGCATATCGAGTATAGAGGTGGTAAACGTCAGACCCCAGTAACTTGATAAGTCATGCCGATGTGAGGCTCATAACGGGTCAAGAAACTATTGATAACACTTACCAGTAAATCTCGGTATCAGCTCTGGACAGGGACTTTCTGTTATGGCTAATCAAGCATAGCGCAATATCAACCCCCAATATCGGGAGAGACGAAATCCCTCCTATCGCTCACTGCCTCCATGTGACTCAGGACTGTACCCAAAAACCACCGTTTTGCAATCTCTCTTGAACGTAGGAAGGTGGAAATCAAAGCATAATGGGAATCATGTTAGTAATATGTATGCCCTAGAGGCCATTACTATACATACGATGTATATTGTAGTGGATGCATAGACATATACATGGAGGACTTTCTTGCTCGACATGATAGTATGCTATCTGGTTGCTCTTTATCTTAACATGTACACTAATTGTCTCTATGTTACATTTTGATAAAGCCCTCAGGATGAGTACTTGACTACCAGAATTATGATGCAGATCATACTAGTAGGGACATGGTAGTCGCTAAGTACATCCTTCAAATGTTCTTAGTCGTGGGTGTATCGAGACAGGACATTGATATACTAGAGTAGACTAGCGTATAGCTTCTCAACCTATGTAGGGTGTTTGACATCAGATACAGTATGCGGGTGCGCAGTGGAGACTGGGTACTGGACGGACTCGCCGAGAACTCCCAGATGGTATTATACATGTTAGTTGTATGTATGCCCTAGAGTCCAGTATTGTACAGATGATGTGTATTATATTGGATGCTTGGACATATATAGAGATGACTTTCTTGCTCGATATGATAGTATGCTATTTGGTTGCTCTTTATCTTAACATGTGCACCTGTCTCTTTATACTGTCTTATAGTTACATGTTGATAAAGCCCTTAGGATGTGTACTTGACTACCTGGACTATGATGCAGATCATACTAGTGGGAACATGGTAGTCCATAAGTACATCCTTCAAGGTCCCTAGTCGTGGGTGTTTCGAGACGGGGCATCGATATAACAGTGTAGACTAGCGTATATGCTTCTCGACCCATGAGATGGGCGATGGATGATCCCATATCCATTGGTGTTTGACATCAGAGATGGTATACGGGTGCTCAGTGGAGACTGGGTACACTGGACGGACTCGCCGAGAACTCCCAGATGGTATTATACCTCACGTCAGATGGCAGTTCTCAGGTGACACTTGTGCAGGTTAGTCTGTAGACCCGAGATCGTCATAGAGTCTTATATGATTCGCACTGTGCTTTGATCTCCACTTTACCACGTCCATGAGGGCGTGCAAAATGGTGGTCTTTAGGTACAGTCCCGAGTCACATGGAGGCAATGAGCGATAGGAGGGGTTTCGTCTCTCCCGGTATTGGGGGTTGATGTTGCGCTGTGCTCGATTGGCCGTAACAGGGAAGTCCCTGGCCAGGGCTGATCAGAGATTTGCTGGTAAGTGTTACCAGTAGTTTCTCGACCCGTTATGAGCCTCACATCGGCACGACTTATCGGTTACTGGGGTCTGACGTTTACCAACCCTAGACTTGATATGCGACATATCAGACGAACAGACCGGACTGTACGGTAAGTGTTACTGGTTGGATTCACAGGAGTGTGAGCGGGCTAGCTCGTCGATCTTCTGATCGCTCAATACCCGGATGGCCGTTACGTTTAGCAGACCGCTTGCGGCTTGTGGGTGCTTGATATGATCATCATCTGCTACCGGCGTATTGACGAGTCTTTAGAGTCCTACACAGAGGTTTCCTGGCTCAAGCGAAACGAAATAGGAGCGCATATAAGATATGTGCAGGACCGAGAGTAATGCGTGTATGTGATACCGTATTCCATTCTCACGATGAATGTATCGATTGGTTATATTCGATATAACCTAGATATCGAATCGTTGATTCGATAAATCGATACATTGTATACTAGTCGGTTATGTGCGACATGACCGGATCGTTAAATCAAGTGTTGATTTAATGATTTAATGTATAATTATATATTTGATATATTACTTTGCATTAACTAGTATTGGTTCACTTTAAATGGTTTTTCTCACTTGATGTGCAAGTTGTATATGTGATAAACTTTTATGCACATGTTTGTATGATGTTTGATGATACTTGCTCATTTGGTTAAGTGTATAGAATTAAACCATGGTTAAGATGATGATTAGGGTTTTGCATATTCTTTTATTTATTTATTGATTTATTTGGAAAAGATTTTGAAGAGAATGGTGGCTTTCTTTGTTTCTAGTTGAAGCTTCATGAAGCTTTGACTTTGTAACCATTCTTGTCTTCATGCTTAACCCTAACCCTTCCAAGTAACCATGGTCTATTCTCTACACTCTACCATAGTTAGTATATGATAAGTATTCATTATCTTTTCATTTTTAAAAAAAAAGACGTATCATATTCTAGCTTCATCTTCTTCTTCATCTTCAAAGAAAAAGCTTAAGTCCATTAATGGCAACTTGAGCTAAAGTGTGAGAAATCCAATTCTAAAGTGAACCCACCTCCTATTTCTTCACCCTCTACCTCTTGCCAAGTAGTATAGGGTGTTTTCTTCACAAGTTTCACAACTTGATGGAGTTGGAGCTTGAACTTGTGATGCCTCGACGTAGATCATCTTCGGTACGAAGCCAACGACCTAGCCCGCCCATTTCTTCGATCAAGCCGACGATTGAGTCCGGGATTCGAGATGGACAGCGAGAGGATGCCTATATGGAGCTAAGGAAGTGGAGAACCGGATCTACAAAGGTTGTAGCCTCTCTCCTTTAGTTAAAATGTTAACTAGATTCGTTTTTCGCCTAAACTTCTAGTCAACGATCCGTATTAGGGTTTCTCGGCACCCGTAAAATTTGAAATTGGCATGGTTGATGCCTTGTGAGTCTTCATTCGAGTGCCTAGGAACCCTACAGTGTTATCAGAGCCTAGCTAGAGCCTTAGGCGAGGTCTAGACGACGTTTGAAACCCGATCGAACCGAAACCCTAATTCCCGATATGCTCTCTGGACTTTTTCTAAAATCTGGGATTTTTCCATATTAAAAATGCTTAAAAAATTCAGCAGGGAATTCTAAGAATTACGATGCAAAATTTATCCCATGATCTGCTAAGGGCGCGGCGGAACCGCGGCAGAAGCCTGGCTTCTGCGGCGGTTCCGCGGCCATCTGATGACATCATCTTTCCTTTTTTGCACAGTAATTCCTATTTTATTATGCTGAATTTTCTGGGAATTTTTAATTTGACTCAAGAGTTGAGTGTTCTGAGGTTGTATTGGGAATCGACGATTCGATCGGATTATCAAACCTTGTCTATGTGGCTTTCCGGATATTTCAGAATATGTTAAAAGGTTCGACCGGATATAAATACCCAACTTTTCCCCGGCCGGAAAATTTCCAAGTGTTGGATTTTTCTGTGGTTTAAGGACGTTCTAAGTAGTGCAAGTAATGCGATGGTCCCTCTAGAAGACAACAAACCTTAACTCGATTATGTGACCGTCTTGAACTGCCCTTTGAACCTTCGGGTTTGGGGCAGTACGGCGTGCCACATGTGAGGCGTTGGCTTGACCCTTCTACGGCTGGACCGTTGGTACTGAGGCATGAAGTGAATGTCTTTGAACCTATTTCATGTGTTGAACGGTTTTGGGAAAACTTGGGTGTTCGAATGTTCGATCGGAAAGTTTAATATTTTCTATTTATCCGGAATGGGATACAATAATTGGAATTCACAAACAGTTATGAGATAACTGAATGAATGTTATAAATCTAACAGTTTAGTTTCATTTGATATTGAAAAGAGTTTTCGATAATGAGACTAAAGTACGGGGTTTATAATTGTTAGGCATGTGATGTCTAAGTATTTCATTTGATTAGGCATGTGATATCTAAAGAGGTTGCGGATTCCAATTGTTGTAGTTTTACACTTTCTTTTCTGTGACCGTAAGTGTAATATGTGATATCGCCGGTTTCGTTGCTATATGTCAACGACAATTGGGATACGCATATTTACTTACGTTGATGACATGTGATGTTATGTGTTGCTGGATATGTTATATTGGATTGTCGTGTTCGAATAGCCGGGGTTTTTTATGTGAGATGAGTGTTTTTCATTTTCATTCATGTAAAAACTTGTATGTAATATTCTTTTATTGGGACACTTCCAGGTTGCGGAAGATGTCACCCTTTGTATATTATTTACTTTTCCGCATTAGGATAGACCCAAGGAGGGGAGCACAAGTAACCGGGTTCTAGGGTTCAGTGGGAGACCATCTCGAGGAGTCGAGTCCCGGTCTCCTAACCCAAGAATTGGTAGGGTTGCTTGCCGCTCTCGTAGGGGTCTAGGGATGTGGGATTGGCTATTCATCACGACCGTGGAATCCGTGTTTTATACTGGCTCGTATTGAAAACACGGACGTCCTAGTATATCCAATGTTTCATATGTTTCTTCTGCTGCGATATCTGTGATCTGATCATATGATGTTCTGTGATAGATACAGTATATAGTATATATGATATATTATATAGACGTTACTTATGTTTTGCACCCGCACTAGCCCTGCCCTGCTCTGTCGTTAGTTACCTAACCTAACGGTGCATGAGGGGACATCGAGGCGAATGCGGATGGCATAAATGTACGACGTATTTATCTGTGATGTTTAGGTATTTAAATGATGGGACTTCATTAATGTGATTAATGAAAGAAAAGAAACCTAAGATTTTGTAGAATCAAATTTTAAACAAAACAGGTAGCTACAGTTCTTGCTTTGCATAGCGGTATATATGATATACCATGCACCTTATTCGATGAGGAAAGGACCGAGATCCCTTCACCGGGAGTGACTCCTTTAGCAATAACTGGCAGATGCTACGCACTCGGTTTGTTTTTGATTTCTTCTATAGTTTTTGCTTTGCACAGTGATATATATGATATATCCCGCACCTCATTCGACGAGGAAAGGGCCGACGATCCCTTCACCGGGAGTGACCCCTTTAGCAAAACTAGAAAAGCCTCAAAATCACTCCATTTCAAAACTTCATTTTGATTCTACAACGATATCAAGTTCATTACGCAATAGGTTTTCAGAAAAACCTATCGTAGCCCTCCGTCATTTCAGATAAGAACTGTTTAGTATTCGTGCTGCGTTTGTTGGCCTTTGTCAAGGCGTAGTGTGCGGTAGCTGAATAGTGCTTATCTGCTTGTGCATGTGATGCAGATTGTTTCAGGGTAGTCGTACGACCTTGTTGGCCTTTGTCAAGGGCCGTGCGGGTGGGTTTGATTCAATCAAGAAATGACGGGTAGAACTTGACTAGCAGCCTATGATTTGTTGGCCTTTGTCAAGGTCATAGGACGCTAGGGGCAAAAGCATTATCGGGAATTTCAAGTGTTGAAATTTGCAATGAGATTGCATACCTTCTATGAGATAGTTGGATCCCGATACCCACTGCGAGTAAAAGTTACTCCTGGGAAAGTTTTACACATTGCAATTAGCTGATCGAGTAGGTGTCTAGAAAGGTGTCAACGGGGTTACGCCTCTGGGAAAACGAGGTTTACATTAATTAGGTTCGTGCGAAAGCACGGGGGACCTCCCTCAAAGTACCGACACTGGTCTGGCTGAAAGATTGGCGAACTTGTAGTGTGTAATTAATCCCGGCTAGTCTTTCCTTTTAGGGTTTGAAGGAAGATTTGATAAAAACCAGTGGGAGCCATCCTGATTAGATAAGATAATAACCAATCTGATCTTGCACGAGCATACGCTAAAGTGTTTTCTTCTCTTTCTCTCCAGGTAGCGACCATTTCATGCCCTAATAAAGATAATAATATGGATGTATTGACCGAACCAGCATGTTATACTGTGCTGGGGAACGTTGGTTCCGTTCTTTCTTATAAGAGTTATAGGACTGAGCAGGATATAGGGGAATACCAGGATTCCCATGCCACCCGAATGAAGAAAGTACATGATGATGCATTTTCTTCGGTTGTGTTCGTTACAAAGAACTGTTTCTCCATTTGATCTACGTCCTGGGTATTAGATACTTGGTCAGGATCTCATATATGTAATCAGTTACATGGGCTTAGGAAAGGTAGAGAACTTGGAGAAGGTGATAAAGACATTAGAGTTGGAAATGGTGCAATTGTTGCAGCTAAGACTGTCGGGGAATATCACCTTGTATTACCAACTGGTAATACATTGGTTCTGAACGAATGCTATTACATGCCGAACCTGATATGCAACATTATATCGGTTTCTTTGTTGAGTAAAGAGGGATATAATTTTGTATTACAGGACAATGTTATGAACATTTTCCGTAACCAAAAGTTGGTTGGATCAGGCACGTTGTGCAATGGCATTTATGTTCTAAATCAATCAACAGTTCTGAGCATAACAAACACACATAAGAGGAAGAGTTCTGAACTGAACGATTCCTTCTTGTGGCATTGTAGACTGGGTCATATCAATGCAACACGACTGGCTAAGTTGCATACGGATGGATATTTGAATTCGTTTGAATTTTCATCTTATGACACTTGCCAGTCATGTCTCAAAGGCAAGATGACCAAAACTCCGTTTACGGGACACGGAGAAAGGGTTACCGAACTCTTGGGACTGATACATAGTGATGTATGCGGTCCTATGTCTACACATGCCAGGGATGGTTCTTTGTATTTCATTACATTCACTGAAGATCTCTCTAGATTCGGATATGTGTTCCTGATGAAACACAAATCAGAAGCTTTTGAGAAATTTAGAGAATATAAACAAGAAGTCGAGAACCAAACCGGAAAAAGTATTAAAATCCTTCGATCTGATCGAGGAGGTGAATACTTGAGCAATGAATTCCTGGACTTCTTAAAAGTGAATGGGATTCTCTCTCAGCTGACTCCTCCATATGCACCACAGCACAATGGTGTATCAGAACGGAGGAACCGCACCCTATTAGATATGGTGCGCTCTATGATGAGCAGCTGAGTTACCTATTTTCTTCTGGGGATATGCGCTGGAAACAGCAGCATACCTATTAAATCAAGTTCCATCTAAATCTGTACCTACCACACCATATGAGATATGGAGTGGGAAGAGACCATGTCTTAAACGAGTTAAGATATGGGGTTGCCCGGCCTATGTCAAAAGGCAAAATCCGGAAAAACTCGAGGCACGGTCAGTTCTATGCATGTTTGTGGGATATCCCAAACATTCACATGGATATCTTTTCTACCATACAGAGGAACAAAAAGTGTTTGTTTCTCGACATGCCACCTTTTTGGAAAAGGAATTTCTTGCAAAAGAAATTAGTGGTGATAAGGTAGAACTGGAAGAAATTCCGGCTACACAAACTCAAACTGAAGATTTAGTGGAACCAGAGGATTCAGTAACTCCTGACGAACCTCAGCCTCTCCGCCAATCTAGTAGGGTTCCTCGCCCACCTGAGAGATACTACAGTTTTCTCATGGATGGTGGGAGCGACGATTGCATCATGGAGGATGATGACCCAACTAGCTTCGAGCAGGCCATCACGAGTAGGGACTCAGTGAAATGGCTAGATGCTATGCGGTCCGAGATGGAATCCATGTACACCAACAAAGTATGGACTTTGGACGTTGCTCCTGAAGGGGTAAAACCCATTGGGAGCAAGTGGATCTTCAAGAAGAAACTTGGTGTAGATAGGAAAGTGGAGACTTTCAAAGCTAGACTTGTAGCAAAGGGTTTTCGTCAAAGACCAGGTGTGGACTATGACGAAACCTTTTCTCCAGTGGCTATGCTTAAATCCATCCGGATCATACTTGCCATTGCTGCTTATCATGACTACGAAATCTGGCAAATGGATGTTAAGACCGCCTTTCTAAATGGTGATTTAGAAGAGTGCGTGTACATGACTCAGCCAGAGGGCTTCGTAGACAGTGGGAGCAGCGGGAAGGTGTGCAAGCTGCTTAAATCCATTTATGGATTAAAGCAAGCATCGCGGAGTTGGAACATCTGCTTTGACGTCGTTATCAAAGAGTTTGATTTCGTCAGAAACCCAGATGAACCTTGTATCTACAAGAAGGTGGCAGAGAGTAAGGTTGTCTTCCTCGTATTGTACGTAGACGACATACTCTTGATAGGAAATGATATTCCTATGCTGCAATCGGTCAAGCTCTTCTTATCACAAAGATTCTCAATGAAAGATCTTGGTGATGCCTCCTGCATATTGGGGATTATGATCTATAGAGATAGATCCAAACGGATATTGGGATTGTCCCAATCCAGGTACATTGACACCATACTAAAGAGGTTTAGTATGGAAGAATCCAAGCGTGGGAACTTGCCCACGATCTCTGGAGTCACTCTCTCCAAAGAGATGTCTCCCAAGACTGATTTGGAGAGAGCTCGCATGCAAGGGATACCCTATGCTTCGGCTGTAGGCTCTATCATGTACGTGATGCTATGTACCAGACCCGATGTTGCATACTCACTAAGTGTAGTGAGCAGGTATCAAGCTGATCCTGGAGAGAGTCACTGGACAGCTGTGAAGAGCATTCTCAAGTACTTGCGAAGGACTAAAGAGATGCTCTTGGTGTATGGTAACGGAGAACTCCAAGTGGAGTCCTTTACCGATTCGAGCTTCCAGAGTGATAAGGACGACTCTAAGTCGCAGTCGGGATTTGTCTTTACCCTTTATGGAGGGGCGGTTAGCTGGAAGAGTTCCAAGCAGGAAACCGTGGCAGACTCGATGATGGAGGCTGAATACATCGCTGCCAATGATGCTGCTAAAGAAGCTTTCTGGATCAAGAAGTTCATTGCTGAACTTGGAGTGGTTCCATCCATTGAGCATCCAATACCTTTGTATTGCGATAACAATGGAGCGGTGGTTTTGGCCAAGGAACCCAGGTCCCATCAGTGATGCAGGCATATTCTGAGGCGGTATCACCTGATCCGGGAGATAGTTGATCGCCGGGAGATCGAGGTCAGGAAGGTTGACACGAAGAACAACACAGCGGATCCACTCACGAAGGCCATTCCCCAGATACAGTTTGAGAGACTCTTCGGGATGCTCGGTATGCGATACTACAGCAGCTGGCCCTAGTGCAAGTGGGAGATTGTTAGTTGTATGTATGCCCTAGAGGCCAGTATTGTACAGATGATGTATATTATATTGGATGCTTGGACATATATAGAGATGACTTTCTTGCTCGATATGATAGTATGCTATCTGGTTGCTCTTTATCTTAACATGTACACCTGTCTCTTTATACTGTCTTATAGTTACATGTTGATAAAGCCCTTAGGATGTGTACTTGACTACCTGGACTATGATGCAGATCATACTAGTGGGAACATGGTAGTCCATAAGTACATCCTTCAAGGTCCCTAGTCGTGGGTGTATCGAGACGGGGCATCGATATATCAGTGTAGACTAGCGTATATGCTTCTCGACCCATGAGATGGGCGATGGATGATCCCATATCCATTGGTGTTTGACATCAGAGATGGTATACGGGTGCTCAGTGGAGACTGGGTACACTGGACGGACTCGCCGAGAACTCCCAGATGGTATTATACCTCACGTCAGATGGCAGTTCTCAGGTGACACTTGTGCAGGTTAGTCTGTAGACCCGAGATCGTCATAGAGTCTTATGTGATTCCCACTGCGCTTTGATCTCCATTTTACCACGTCCATGAGGGCGTGCAAAATGGTGGTCTTTGGGTACAGTCCCGAGTCACATGGAGGCAATGAGCGATGGGAGGGGTTTCGTCTCTCCCGGTATTGGGGGTTGATGTTGCGCTGTGCTCGATTGGCCGTAACAGGGAAGTCCCTGGCCAGGGCTGATCAGAGATTTGCTGGTAAGTGTTACCAGTAGTTTCTCGACCCGTTATGAGCCTCACATCGGCATGACTTATCGGTTACTGGGGTCTGACGTTTACCACCCCTAGACTTGATATGCGACATATCAGACGAACAGACCGGACTGTACGGTAAGTGTTACTGGTTGGATTCACAGGAGTGTGAGCGGGCTAGCTTGTCGATCTTCTGATCGCTCAATACCCGGATGGCCGTTACGTTTAGCAGACCGCTTGCGGCTTGTGGGTGCTTGATATGATCATCATCTGCTACCGGCGTATTGACGAGTCTTTAGAGTCCTACACAGAGGTTTCCTGGCTCAAGCGAAACGAAATAGGAGCGCATATGAGATATGTGCAGGACCGAGAGTAATGCGTGTATGTGATACCGTATTCCATTCTCACGATGAATGTATCGATTGGTTATATTCGATATAACCTAGATATCGAATCGTTGATTCGATAAATCGATACATTGTATACTAGTCGGTTATGTGCGACATGACCGGATTGTTAAATCAAGTGTTGATTTAATGATTTAATGTATAATTATATATTTGATATATTACTTTGCATTAACTAGTATTGGTTCACTTTAAATGGTTTTTCTCACTTGATGTGCAAGTTGTATATGTGATATACTTTTATGCACATGTTTGTATCATGTTTGATGATACTTGCTCATTTGGTTAAGTGTATAGAATTAAACCATAGTTAAGATGATGATTAGGGTTTTGCATATTCTTTTATTTATTTATTGATTTATTTGTAAAAGATTTTGAAGAGAATGGTGGCTTTCTTTGTTTCTAGTTGAAGCTTCATGAAGCTTTGACTTTGTAACCATTCTTGTCTTCATGCTTAACCCTAACCCTTCCAAGTAACCATGGTCTATTCTCTACACTCTACCATAGTTAGTATATGATAAGTATTCATTATCTTTTCATTTTTAAAAAAAAGACTTATCATATTCTAGCTTCATCTTCTTCTTCATCTTCAAAGAAAAAGCTTAAGTCCATTAATGGCAACTTGAGCTAAAGTGTGAGAAATCCAATTCTAAAGTGAACCCACCTCCTATTTCTTCACCCTCTACCTCTTGCCAAGTAGTATAGGGTGTTTTCTTCACAAGTGTCACAACTTGATGGAGTTGGAGCTTGAACTTGTGATGCCTCGACGTAGATCATCTTCGGCACGAAGCCGACGACCTAGCCCGCCCATTTCTCCGATCAAGCCGACGATTGAGTCCGGGATTCGAGATGGACAGCGAGAGGATGCCTATGTGGAGCTAAGGAAGTGGAGAACCGGATCTACAAAGGTTGTAGCCTCTCTCCTTTAGTTAAAATGTTGACTAGATTCGTTTTTCGCCTAAACTTCTAGTCAACGATCCGTATTAGGGTTTCTCGGCACCCGTAAAATTTGAAATTGGCATGGTTGATGCCTTGTGAGTCTTCATTAGAGTACCTAGGAACCCTACAATACCTCACGTCAGATGGCAGTTCTCTGATGACACAAGTACAGGTTAGTCTTTAGACCCGAGATCGTCATAGAGTCTTGTGTGATTCCTACTGTGCTTTGATTTCCACCTTACCATTTTCAAGAGATCGCGCAAAACGGTGGCTTTTGGGTACAGTCCCGAATCACATGGAGGCAATGAGTGATAGGAGAGGTTTCATCTCTCCCGGTATTGGGGGTTGATGTTGCGCTGTGCTCGATTGGCTATAACACGAAGTCCCTAGCCAGGGCTGCTTCAGAGATATACTGGTAAGTGTTATCAGTAGTTTCTCGACCTGTTATGAGCCTCACATCGGCATGACTTATCGAGTTACTGGGGACTGATGTTTACCACCCCTAAACAAGATATGCGACATATCAGACGAAGAGACCGGACAGTATTACTGATTGGATTCACAGGAGTGTGAACATGCTTGCTTGTTGATCTTCTGATGGCTCAATACCCGGGTGGTCGTTACGTTTAGCAGACAGCTTGCGGCTTGTGGGTGTTTGATATGATCATCACCTATTGTAGGCGTATTGACGAGTCTTTAGAGTCCTACACAGTGGTTTCCTGGCTCAAGCGAAACAGAGTAGGAGCGCATATGCGATATATGCGGGACCGAGATTAATACGATATGTTATACCGTATTCTATTCTCACGATTTGTGACATCGTTCGGTTATATGAGATATAGCCGGGTTATCGGATCAAGTGTTGGTTCGATAAGTTGTTACATTTGATATTAGTCGGTTATATGTAATATAGCAGGATTATTAAATCAAGAGTTGATCTGATAATCTAATGTATAATTATATATTTGATATATTTCATTACATTAACTAATATTAAGCTCACTTAAGATTTCTTTCCTCACTCGATGTGCACATTGAATATATGTGATATGTATATTTGTGTACATGTTTGTGTCATGCTAGGTTACATATGCAACAAGCATGTATGAGACTTATACCATGCTAGGGTTCAGTTAGGTTTATAATTTTTTTAAAGGATAAACAAATTAGTGAGGAATTAGTTTAATGTTCAAAGCTTGTAGAAGCTTGTATGAACCTTTGACTAAGTCCACTCTTTTGTTTAGCTTAGGATATTTATTAACCCAACCCTTAACCTCATAGCATGGTTATTCTCTACAATGGTTAGTTCATGACATACACTAACCATGGTTACATTTCTAAACTCATGAATTCATTCATCACTTGATCACTTGCTTCTTCTTCTTCCTCCTCTAAAGCTTTCTAGCTTCAATGGAGATGAGAGAAAACACGTGAGAAAATCAAATCTAAAGTGAGCTCACTTTCTACTTCATCATCCTCTACTACTTTCCATTTAGTATAGGGTGTTTGCTTCACTAATTCCACAATTAGTGAAGAGATAGCTTGGGTTAGTGTCTCCTCGACGTAGATCATCTTCGGCCTCGAAGTCTTCTAGCAAGCTTGATCCGTATATCTTGTGGAGCCTCTCTAGAGTCCAGGAGTTCATGATCGCAGCGAAGGGATGACTACACGGAGCTAATGAAGTGATGGACCGGTCTACAAAGGTTGCATTCCTTGTTCACTTTACTTGCAAAGTTGTTTGCATTTCATTCCGTCGGATTTCTAGTATACGATTCTAAGGTTAGGTTTAGCTAGAACGGAAAAATTTGAAATCGGCATGAAAGATGCCTCCCAAAAGCTTGCTGCTGTGCTAGGAAACCCTGCAGTGGTATCAGAGCCATGCTAGAAAATTAGACAGATTTTGTTAAGATTGCGAAACCGAAATACTCCGAAACTTGCAACGCCAAAAACTGGTTTCTGTCGTTTTTAAAATGTCCTCAAAATTTTTTTAAAACAAGTACAAAATGTTATATGGGATATATCATGAACACTATGAAAATTTCAGAGGGTTTGCTTCGATTTTGGCCGAGATCACTGGGGTAGGGGCCGGCCACTTTCTGGTGGTTTTCCTTGAAATTTACATAGTTTTCCAGAGACTGGGTTTTGATGTTTCAGGTGTTGTTTGTTTTTGCTAATTTTTCATGTGATGTAATCTTACACTATAAGCAATTCGGAGTGTTTCGTATTCGTAGTTTTAACATTGTTTCGGGTTATTCACATATTGTTTAGACGAAATTTAAAAGTTCGATCGAATGTCAAAAACTCATTTTTCCAAGTTTAACGTATTCGGAAAAACATGCAAGTAATTCTATGAACCCTCTAGAAGAATGAAACCCTAACTCGACTTTTTGGATCGCGGAACTGTGGTCATACCTTAGGGTTTGCCGCATTTCGGTGGCGACATGAGTAAGGCTTGGGTCTGCCCTTCTACGGCTGGTGCATATGTACTGTGGCATATTCTGGGTATTATTGAACTGTGTTCAAGTGTTGTGCTGTTAGGAAATTGTGGGAATTTGATGAATCGATCGAAAAGTTTAAAATCGTCCTGATATTATGTGATGGGATACAATACTTGGAATCAAAACTAATTTGAATTTAATAAATCTAGCAATTTAGTCACATTTGATCGGTGCCACGGGTTTTTCATATGATCAAAAGTCCGTCGCAATCACGTAGCGTACGCGGATACTCGCCGGGTAATAATATTAGATAGCCACGCCCCATATCCCCGACCAAATGACTGTCGGAGAACCCCGTCGCCAAAAGCATCCGTTTGGGTACTCGCGGCAGCGCTGTTCCGCCTTAGTGCACTTTGTCGACGATATCGGGGGGTGTGGCAGTCTAGTAAAGTTTCCGATGAGCATTCGATCAGGATGTCGGGAATCTTGTTGAATTGCCCGACTTGATATTGAAAAGTGTTTTCGAGATCGAGACTAAAATGCGGGGTTTATAATTGTTAGGCATGCGATGTCTAAGGAATTCATTTGGTTAGGCATGTGATGTCTAAGGTGGTTGCGGATTCCAACTGTTGTAGTTTTTCACTTTCTTTTCTACGACCGTAAGTGTAATATGTAGTGTATCGCTGGTTTCATTACTATATGTCAATGACAATTGGGATACACATATTTACTTACGTTGATGACATGCGATGTTATGTGTTGCTATGATAATATTGGATCGTCGTGTTTTGAATAACCGGAGGTTTTATGTGAGATGAGGGTTTTTATTTTCATTCTTGTAAAATTGATTGTATGTAATATTCTTTTATTGGGGCACTTCCGGTTTGAGGATGATGTCACCATTGTATATTATTTACTTTTCCGCATTAGGATAGACCCAAGGCGGAGAGCACAAGTAATCGGGTTCTACGGTCCAGTGGAAGACCATCTCGAGGAGTCGAGATCGGGTCTCCTAACTCTAGAATTGGTAGGGTTGCTTGCCGCTCTCGTAGGGGTCTAGGGATGTGGGTTTGGCTATTCAACACGACCGTGGAATCCGTGTTTTATACAGGATTAATTTAAAACCCGGAAATCCTAGTATATCCAATATTTCATATGTTGTGTTCTGCTGCGCTATTTTGTGATGTGATTACTGTATAAGTTGAGATAGATACTGGATATAGTATATGTGATATGTTATATAGACATTGCTTATGTTTTACACCCGCGCTAGCCCTGCCCCGCTCTGCCGTTAGTTACCTAACCTAACGGTGCATAAGGGGACATCGAGGCGAATGCGGATGGCATAAGCGTACGTTGTATTTATCTGTGATGTTTAGGTAACTTAAAATGTTGGGACTTCACTAATGTGATTAATGAAACTAAAAGAAATGTAAAGATCTTGTAGAAACTTGTCTCGAAAACTGTTAGCTCTAGTTCTTGCTTTGCATAGTGGTATTCCTTGTAGAATATCCAGCACCTTATTCGCTAAGGACAGAGCTGAGATCCCTTCACCGGGAGTGACCTCTTTAGCGAAACTAGCAGATGCTACAAACTCAGTTTGTCTTTTGATTGCTTTTATAGTTTTTGCTTTACATAGTGGTATTGTGAATATCCAGCACTTTATTCGATAAGGAAAGAGCCGAGATCCCTTCATCGGGAGTGTCCTCTTTAGCAAAACTAGCAAAGGCCTAAAAAACACTCTATTTCCGAGATCCCTTCAGCGGCAGTGACCTCTTTAGCAAAACTAGCAAACGCCTAAAAAACTCTCTATTTAATTCACTCGATTCTACAACGATATCAAGTTCATTACGCAAAGGGTTTTCTTAAAACCTGTCGTAGTCCTCCGTCATTTTAGATAAGTAATAGTTAGTATTTGTGCTGCGTTTGTTGACTTTTGCCAAGGCGTAGTGTGCGGTAGCTAATTACTGCTTATCTGCAAAAGCATATGATGTGATTGAGTTAGGGTAGTCGTACGGCTTTGTTGACCTTAGCCAAGGGTCGTGCGGGTGGGTTTAATTCAATCAAGAAATGATGGGTTGAACTTCGCTAGCGCTTATGATTTGTTGACCTTAGCCAAGGTCATAATTTGCTAGGGGCAAAATATTATCGGGAATTTCATGTGTTGAAATTTGCAATAAGATTGCATACCTTCTATGAAATAGTTGGATCCCGATACCCACTTTGAGTAAGAGTTACTCCTATGAGAGTTTACCACATCACAATTAGCCGATCAAGTAGGTGACTAAAAAGGTGTTAACGGGGTTATGCCTCTGGGAAAACGAGGTTTATTTTAATTAGGTCCGTGCGAAAGCACGAGCAACCTCCCTCATGTAAGGCTATGGTAGCGCCCCGGCCGTCAATCCGAGGCCAAACACGGAACAAAAACTTTTATAAACTGGTGCTAACGCAGACCTTTTCCTGGACCGTTCCATTAACCCTTTACTAGCAACTACAAAGAAGTTAGAATGGCTATACCGATCGATCCGTATCCTTCGGTCTTTGGCCACCATCCCAAGCTCCTTGCGGCTTCTCTGATTAAGCTCGATCTCCGGTCTCCTCGTTGAAGTAGCACCACATCAAGGAACCTTTTTACGGGCTCCCGCTTCAAAACCGAAGCAACTCGTACATGAAGTTTGCTAGCCGACATGTCTAAGGTGAAGTAAAGAATGTGTATGATAACTTTGTCTCAATACATCCATTGATTCTCTACACATGAGATAGCATGGATGGAGGTTGAATGTCATGTCCTGAAAGTACGGAATATGACCGGCATTTAAACTACGAAACGTCTCGAGGCGTACGTAATCTAAGTAAGCCGAAAACCCCAGAAATCCAAACCAACAAAAGTAGTGGAGTGAACAAAAATCATTTTAAATCAAATAGTTTGCAACATATGCTGAAATATACATTTTTAAAATCACAAGTCTTTACTAAAATTTTCGGCAGAGTTTCCTTTGTAAAAACAGACCCTAAACGGGTACAAAACCTGATAAAGCATATATAATGAAAAATGCATCCCTGAGCGGGAGCTGGCTCTTCGTCAATTGACGGTCACAACTACACAAGCAATATAATATACAACGCCGAAAGGCGAGGATCACAACAGAAATGGAAACTCAAAACAGCAAGAAACCCATAGAAATACAACACGCAACTCTAAGATCGAAAGAATAAACATCACTGGTCTCTATCTGAAATAAATACATGTTTGGTTGATGGAACTTCTAGATACCACAGAATAATAATATACAAGGTATAATGATGGATACGATACAAATAAACCCACCTACTAGTAAGTCACCCGAAAAGAAGCAGTGCCAGCAAAGCCGTAATGAAACATGTACGGCAAACCTGTAAGATACTGTGGCACAACGGGGGTGAGTTGCCAACTCGTTAGTAGAAAAATATCTACGAACAGAAATCGCATGAACAACGCAATCCTAGGTCATATGATCATAATGTATAATCCTCAAATATATAACCAGCAGCCTATAACAATAGCTAGGGTATACCTCTAAACAACGGTAATACCAAGTGCTCGTGTCAGTGCCTCAGTTAGCAATATATCATATGGATGATGTATGAATGCATGAAACAGAATGCATGTACTGAAGAAAACTGCTTTTATAAATTAGTAAGATTTTTGTATATTTAAAATGAGGTATCATAATGAAATCAGCATAAACAGTATCTAGCATCGACACAAAACATAAATCCAAATATCTCGATGTATCTGCGTCGCAATCTCAGTACCTCAAAATCTGAAAATCTCTGTATGTCAATCCCACTATGTAGGGCGCCGTCAGTCCAGACCGGCCCCTACCATCAATCTCAAGACCCCGACGGTATCCTTCGGATATCCGACGTGTCTGGGTAAAATCACCGGTAGGTAGTCCATCCCATACCATGCTCATCATCAACAACAAGAGCTTCTTGCCTCGGGGTACCTTTCCGGGCCCACCATGTACCCGAAACAGTTCATCCGTCTCCTCGAATCGGGTCTCGAAATCCATCAGCAAACTCATGGTGGACGACTCATACCTCATGGGAAAACCGTACTTTTCATTTAAAAAGAGAGAAAAGAAGTTTATAAATGTTTTTGCGGTTTTCCCCCAAATCCAGGAAATCTCATGAAAATCCGAATCCAAATCCTCAATAGCATGAAAACAGTGAATATAAGCATAAAAATCCATGAATGCGGCATATCAATGAATAATAACATGCATGAAGTAGCAAGTAATAACTACAATGTCTAAACCAGCATATAAGGCAAGTACACTAATATCATGTCTAAACTATTAGCTAACAACCTATGTCAATGAAATTGTATTTTCTAAAGTGTTCATGACATGGCAATTACCGATGAAGATGAGTGTGAGGCGGTAAGTAAGTTTACGTGGTACATAGGCGTCATCGGTAATGGTGCTGCTGTCCTGACAGCATGATATTAATAATGGAATAAGAATCACAATATAAGTATGCGGTGCGGAGCGAACAAAAATAATGAGCGGGAGCTAAATACTAGACACGATGATAACAAATCTGTATTTAATACAAATCTAGTCTAACAACTACACCAAACGATAAGGCAGAAATAACAGGCTAACTGAAGGTAAGGAAGGCGCCTAATATCTGAGTCGATACATACATACATACATACATACATACATATATATATATATATATATATATATATATTAGTGGTGATCCCGCCTCGATAATATCACATCCGATACCATATCTATAATCAGATATTCCCAAGTCAAGAGTGCGGATCAAACATCAATATATAGCTCGTGCGTAAATCCGTCGTACGACATCCCAAATCTGGGTACGAGTCAATATCACATTCATCAAATCATTCATCTGGTATCCTCTTTATCAAAGATCACAATCCGGGTACTGATCTATGTCTAGTACAATACTAATAGCATCAATCTAATCATGATCTGACTACAGATCGACCGTCTCATACAAACCGATATCATCAGCACATATCATCATAAGAAAGTATACATCGCCCAATGCGGCCTATAATAAACATCCTAACATATCATATCTCATATCACGATCACATGTCGACCATTTTATTTATATCACTATTCACATGGTATCGACGTCCAAAGATCCGCTATAACATCATGACGTATCTCAAATCGAATTCTGCCATATCACCGATCTCACGGTCTCAAATCAAATCTCATCGACTCACCTCAAATCCCAAATACTATCCTCAAATCCAGTATATGATCACATATTCCCATACCCATGTGAACACGTAAATATATATATTCCCATCTAAGAATATAAGAAAGAAGAATGTATGCAAGTATGGGTGTGTGTGTGTGTGTGGTGCAACCACTACTTAAGGGTTTCGCAACACTAAACCAATCCAATCACACCTAGAATCCATCTTATCATCAATAATCTCAAATAATATATAATCAATATATGTGTGTATACGTATTTGTATACATCACCACGAACTGCGGGGGTGCTATACGCCATCCACCAGAATTCTCCCCGTAGATATAAATCTACTCACCTTACTTCTTGTGTGCCGATGCCAATGTCGCCATCTTCATTTTCAATGCCTCAACATCACGTAGGGTACCTACTAAGGTACACAATCATAAAAACACATGAAAATCACATCGGAAAACCAAAATGGCATGCGCTACTCGCATAGGTAAAAACCTATAGTCTCGCATGCAAACACGACTAATAACCCTTTGCCGTTGACGTTCAAACGCCACCCGACAGAAACGAATCATCAAATACCAAAATCCATGCTAAAACAAGTCGTATATCATGCGCCAACACAAGAAAACTACCCCAGATTCTACCCTAGATGGAATCAGACAAAATTGCATATGCCAAAGGTCAAGTATACTGGAAATATGGCCCAGAAACAAAAACGAGGCCAAACCCACCTTCTCTGGCCGTAAATTGCGGCCAGATGGGATTTATCTGTGGCCTGAACAAGGAGGTGGGGGCTAAGGCTTTGGGTGGTGGTTCCTAGGTGCCTGCACATTTCTTTGTCACCTCAATTTTATTTTCTGGTGTCTCGGGTGAAAGCAGATTTCCAAAAACAGTGACAGATTTACAGTTTTTCCCGATATCGATTCACTAAATCCGTATTCTGGGTTCTAATCTCTAGTTTGGTCCAATGTAACATCACACCAGGGGTTATAGTCTCTAATTACACCTCAATTCATCTTTTGATTTCAGATCAAACCCTAAACCCTAACTCGAAATTTTCAAGTTCATCAAAACACGCAATATCGACATGAAACTAGCATAGATGTATAAAGAATCAAAATACTATACTAGGGGTGCAGAAATTACCTCCTTTGGCAACTCAAGAAAATTCTTGAGTTGCTCAAAGTCCTCCTAATCAGCTCTTTCTTAGTCCAATGTGTAGTTAGTGAGCTTGGGAACATTTTTTGTGAAATGGGATTAGGGTTTTGGGGTGAATCTCATGGTAGATCTAGGCTTGAAGAGGGGGAGGAGGAAGAAGGAAAGCAAGGGCAGCAGCAGCTCATGGGAGGGGAAGAGAGAAATGAGATGATAAAATAATGGGGGAAAGGTCAAACAAGTCAAAAGTAACCCTCTCTCTCTCTCTCATCATCATCATACTTACTTTTCTTTTCCTTTTCTTTTATTCTTCTCACACAATGGTTACCCTAGGACACCATCTATCCACAACATGAAAGAAAATGTAACAAATGTGGAAAAAATGATATGTGCATGTTTTGCCAAAAAATGCTAAAAACCCGATTAGCGAGTTTTAATCACGATTAGCACTAAATTAGCATATAATTAGTCATAAAAACCTTTAAAATGACATAATTCCCTAAAATACCCTATTTTAGAATTTTTCAATAATTTTTCCAAAATTTTCCCCATTTATCGGTATTTAATTATACCGAAATATTAAAATATTCATTAAAATAATATTAAATTATAACAATTTCCCAAAAAATAATATTTTATTTTTTTGAAATGTTACAATCTTCCCCCTTAAAGAAATTCGGTCCCCAAATTTAAATTTAAACCCCCAAATTCTAAAATATTTCAATAAAATGTCCAAGTCGTCGGGGCTCCGAAATCATCAATACATAAAACGCATCATAGCGTAATACATGCGCATGAGTAATGAGCAAATAACTCAAAATCGAAAATTCTTCAAGCGTCCCGCAATCATCGGAGTCATGGTAAAGACACGAATGCCAAATCCAAAGCAAAACCAATGTAATATAAATCAGAACTATACATGTAAATGTCAAGTCTATACATATAAATATCTAAAGGAAATGCATGCCAAATCTTTTAAAGCCGCTGTGCAATGCGCATAACACTGCACAGTGGCGGACGTCTATCATAAGAAAATAATCATATATGTATATATGTTTTGTTTAATATGTACGTGCCGCCGTTTTGGAAACAATTTAGAAGGGTTCCCTTGATTTAAACTTTTCGTGTCATATCAGACACGTAGGTAAATACTGAGACTATAGCTCGCTTTTTGGAAATCCTTTCGATAGCTATCAATGCATGCAAAATATATTCAGGTGCTGTCATCTGACTAGTCCTGCTCAGTACGAAAACACATTGCAAATATCATAAAAACGTATTGCTCCATAAGAAATCAATCCCAAAATATGCATATATACACTGTGTGCGTCTGGTGCGCACGGAAATCAAAATCCATGAATGTGCCATACATGCGCACAGAAACAATATCTAAGTGTATCGGGTGTGCACGAAACATCTGTCATAGGTAACGTGTGTGCCTGATAGCAAAAACAGGTGCATCTGACATGCTCGAAGAATCTCGATTTAGTGCATCTAGTGTGCAACAAAATCGTATCACATAACATGCGCCCAATATGCGCGAAAACCCAAATCAGGTGCATCCATCGTGCACGAAATCATGAAATCCAATATCAAGCGCCGAACATGCACAAAATCCAATCAGGTGCACAGGGTACACAAAACAAATATCGAGCATCACAATCGAAATCGAAGTCCAGTGCAACTAAGTGCACAAAATACGAATCACTGCACTGCAAGCATATGTGAACTATACCGAGTGCAAGAACCAAATCGTGTGCGTACATATGCACAAAATCAACTCAACTGTATGAAACCCATAAAATTATAAACATGAGAAACCAAGGCACGAAAATGATATCAAGTGCAACAACTGTGCAAAAATCATAAATACTTAGTAGGGCAACCATGGTGTATGAAAACAAATATCATGAAACTCAATCATGCAAATAGATCGTCCAAAATACTGCAATCAAGTGTGGCGGAATAGTCCCGCCCAAGCACATCCTCCAAGAATCTCTGGCCAACTGTCGTGATCACTCATAGCATGTCTCGTCGACTATCCTGAACTCTGGCCTGCTGGTGTGCGTAGCATGACCACTCCTGGGTCCAAGTCTTCTCGTAATTTATTCCAGAAAGGTCCTGTCGAGGTCTCTCCCAAATCTCGTTTTTGCCGAACTGTCCGGAAGTCATCGTCCTTTACTATTTCGATTTCTTGTTCCGGAACGGCTGCATGCTCATCGCGACTCCTTCTGGAATGTATATCTAAGTACAACGCCTCGGCATGCGTATCGGATCACTGATGTCGGCGGAGCGGAACATCATCTTGTCCAAATCTTGTATGAACCTTTCACTCCACTTTTCTCTAATGTCGACTGCTTCAGACTCGTCATGTCGTGGCTGCATGGACTGAGCTCCAATAGCTATCCTCGTGTCTGGAGTCTCCCAAGAAATGCATCTCACCACCTAGCATCCGAATGAAGTCGAACCATTCGATCGATTCGTCAAAACCTCATAATCCCCCAAGAGCTCAACATCTTGGGTACAGTTTAATAGAATTGAGTACGTACCACAGCATCGATGGTCCAGCCATAGAAGGGCAAACCCAAGCCTCACTAATGGCGCCGCGGAACTGCCGCAAACCCTATAGTTCAAAGGTTTTCACACGGTCATTAAGTCGAGTTAGGGTTTCATTCTTCTAGAGGATCCATAGAATTGCCTGCATGTCATTCCGAATACTTTAAACTTGGAATAATAGGTTTCTGACATTCGATCGTCTCTGTCGACTCTCAACGTCTCTGCGTGAATTTGTCTCTAGCTGGAATCAATCTATCTGATGACCTCGGATCGGGTAGCGAATGAACCATATGTCCTAGCCATTCATCCTCGGTGACTAGCGACTTTCTATCATCTCTTAGTACAACTCGTACTGCAATAGCTCCAACATCTGGGGCGATATCTCGTCGTTCACAGCAACAACCGGCTCACTCGTCTGCACGCTGAACAGTGCCTCAGTCATCTTGAGTAAGCAATACACCAACGGTCATCAAAATCTGGCTTGCCTCTATCAGTGGCTCAACCCTCTGGTACTAATCAGCACGTCCGATAAATATCGTACAGCGATCCATCCAACGCTCGTGGCGCGAAAACACCATAAAAAGACACATCTCTGCAATCTTGTGTCGCCGGAATTACGCCCTGGTCAGTCCTCGTTGATGACGAACTCGTGCTGATCGCAACTCTAGCCGTAGCTCTCCCTGCCCGTAATCGTGGCAGCAAAACCATAACTGGTACCGATGAGATTAGATCAGGATAGAATATAATACTGAACAAAGAAATGTACATCCTAAGGCTTCTTAATGTTAGTGTATATGCCTTAGGGGCCATTAATGTATCATACTTGTATGTATATTACTTAATGGAAGCTTGGGATATTCACAGTTGTATATACAGTCTTGCTAAAAATGGTAGTATGCTACTTGGTTTGTGTCTACTTTAATATGTGCATATGTTTCTTGTAACGTATTACTTATACATATTAGTAGAGCCCATAGGATCTTTGCTTGATTACCAGCGTTGTGATGGCAGTCACACTAGTGGGGGCTGGGTAGTCTATAAGCAACATCCTATACGTGTCCCTAGTCGTAGGATTATCGAGACAGGGCATCGATACTCCAGCGTAGACTAGTGTGTACGCTTCTCATCCCAGTTGGGGAGATGATCTGTCCCACAGCCATCAGTACGTCGTACTAGAGATAGTATACAGGTGCTCGTTAGGTTACGGGTACACAGGACAGGACTCGTAGGGGAACTGATTGGTTGGTATTATACCCATCGTCAGTTAACAGTTCCCAGGTGACATGAGTACAACATAGTCCGCAGACTTGACACTGCTACTTCGCCTCGAGTGCGTCCCACTGTTCTAAGATTTCTACCCTACCACGGCTCAAAGGTGTCGTGCAAACAGGTAGCAGTTGGGTGTAGTCCCGAGTACTTGGAGGCAGTGGCGGTTAGACAGGATTCGTCTCTCCCGATATTGGGAGTTGATGTCGCGCTGTGTCAGAGAGCCATTACGCAAAGTCCCTGGCCAGGGCAAGCGAGATTTACTGGTAGGATCCAGTAGTTTCTCAGGGTGTAATGGGCTATGCTCCGACACGACTTATACAGCTATTAGGGAACTGATGCTTGCCGCCCCCTAGGCTCGATAGGCGATAGTCTTAGACGAACAGACCAGACTGTATAGAGATTGTCACATCAGGATCAGTAGGAGTTCGGATGGTTTTCCTCATCGGCCTTCTTATCGACATCTACCTGGGGACCGTTACGTACAGCTAGTGCCGCTTGCGGTCTGTGGTTAAACCCACTGCCAGCGTAGTGTCGAGTCTTTAGAGTCCCACACAGAGAGTTTCCCTGCTCCAGGCGAAACGATATAGAGGTCGTATGGTTTTACGACAAGGGTTCGGACGCATACGTGTGTTTACGCACGTACAACGTTCAAACAGTTTTTACTAGTCGGCTTTGGTTTAAGCCAGTTTCTAGTATCAGGTTATTGGATTTATACAGTCTAAAGTTTTTCCGTTTTTTCAGGGATTGGAGGGGCGTTCTCGTAATTTTCCGGGAAGCTTCTAGAAGCATGGTGACTTGGAGGGTAAGGTGGCATTAGCATTAATTGATTTTGTGACTCATGAAATGAATCATTCAAGTGAGTTAATGAAGCATTTATTGCTTAATGACTCACTTGATGATTCATTGTACATATTCAATGAAGCATGATGATAATGCATTTGAATTATTCATTTGATAATTCTTTATGCTTCATAATATATTAGAAGTGAGAAACAATTTCAATTCATTTTAATCATCACTTTCTCTCTCCTCAAGCTCTCTCATTCTTGAAACCCTAACCCTAACCTCTCATGTGTTGAGATCAAGGGTTTGCTAGACTAATACATCCATAACCTCACTCTATATCCCCTAGGTAGCTTAGATTCGCACTTTGAGCTACCTAGTTATCTCAAGTTAGAAATAAAGCTTGTAGTAGGAGCTCTCGGGTGGATCATCTTTGATTCGAGGAGGCCGTTGAGGTGCCGATATTCCAAGGAGCCTAAGAGGAGTGGAGGACCGCGATGAAGACCCGAAGGACAAGTAACGTGAGGTATAACTTCGAATCCGAGTAATTAAACCTTTCGTAATTTTCTAGTAACGGTTTAGAAACGATTCATGCGCTCAAGTCCGTGTTACGAAGCTTTGATAATCGTTTTTCATATATTCAGCCTCCCCGCAAGTTCGTGGTGTGCGTGACATGGACTTACAGTGGTATCAGAGCCAACTAAACCATTACTAGCTTGTTAGCAACTAATTAGAAGTTCGATCGACGGAAAACACGAAATCGAAACACCCCGAACCCTAACAGTTTCTGTAAATTTTAAACGTGTCTAAAAATTTCTTTGATATGCCTTAAAATTCACAGAAGGGTATTATAAGAGTTCTGGGAAAATACGAGGACGTAACTCGGCAAGACGGTCGCGGAACCGCGGCCAAATGGTGCTTTTGGCCGTGGATCCGCCGCCGAGTCAACGCCGAGTTGACTCGGAGTTTCACAGTAATTCATGGTTTCTGGTGTTTTGTTTTCCTGTATATTCTGTTTTCTACCCAGGTTACTTCAGTACAGGTTTGCTTTTGGGGTAGACACGGATAAAGGTTGTCGATCGATGTTCTAAATTAATTGCTAATTGGGTTTTTATCTGTAATGCTTAATGTGGTCGTAAACCTCCCCTAACTGCTAGTATGTCGGTTGGCAGGGGGTTGCACATTTCTGTAATGTTTACTGTTTGTGTATATGGACTTGATTGGAGTGTTGTGATGATTAGCCGGGGTTTGAGATGGGTTTAATATTCATTCATTCGATGTAAATGTAATATGATGTAATATTTTTTTGCGGGGCGTATCCAGGTTGCGGTTGTAGCCACCGTTGTATTATTTCTTTTTACTGTTTTTGCTCCTAGGATAGACCCAAGGCAGGGTACACAAAATACCGGGTACTTTGAAGTGTTTAGTGGCCTGCTCACTTTGTTGAGGGAGACCGCTTCACTTCAGGTACTTGGCGGGTAGTTTGCCATACCCGTAGGGGTCTAGGGTGGGGCAATGGCTATTCATCACAACTGTGTAATCCGTCTTGTATTGCAGGCTCAAAGCAAATGCGGATTGCTAGTAAATCCAATAAAGTTCATCAGTGATCTGGAATGCTTATTATTGCGTCTGACGAATGTACAATATTTATATATGATAGCTATTAGACGTCACTTATGTTTTACACCCGCGCTAGCCCAGCCCCCGCTCTGTCGTTAGTTAAGTAACCTAACGGGTGATGACGGGACCCCGTGGCAAATGCGGATGGCATAAGAGGACGTGATATTTTCGTTGTTTTCTGCAATGATAGGATAATGATGGGACGCATTATTATTGTAGGGTTCCTAGGCGCACTAATGAGGTCTCACAAGGCATCAACCATGCCAATTTCAAATTTTACAAGTGCCGAGAAACCCTAATACGGATCGTTAACTAAAATTTTAGGCGAAAACGATAACTAGTAAACAACTTTACTAAGTGAACGGAAATACAACCTTTGTAGATCCGGTCCTCCACCTCCATAGCTCCATGATGAAGTCTCCTTGCTGTCCAAATCGAATCCCGGGCTCTAGCGTCGGCTTCATCGGAGAAATGGGCAGGCTAGGTCGTCGGCTTCAATGCCGAAGATGATCTACGTCGAGGCAACACTAGATCAAGCTCCAACTTCACCAAGCCATGAAACTTGTGAAGAAAACACCCTATACTACTTGTCAAGTGGTAGAGGATGAAGAAATAGGAAGTGGGTTCACTTTAGAATTGGATTTCTCACTCTTTTTCTCAAGTTGCCATTGTTGGTAGCAAGGTTTTCTTCTTGTTAATGAAGAAGAAGATGAAGAAAGAATATGATAAGTTATTTTTTTAAAAAGAAAATAATATGAATACTTATCATATACAAACCATGGTTATGTGTAGAGAGTTAACTATGGTTTTGGTGAATGGTTAGGTTAAAGGAAATGAAGACAAAATGGTCACTTGGTCAAAGCTTCAGGAAGCTTCAACAAGCTTCATGTTTTAAAGCAACCATTTTGTTTTTCTTTCTTTTATCTTTTAACCAAAAAGAAAAGATAATTAAATAAGTGAAATGAAACCCTAACCATTCACTAAACATGGTTTAAGTCTTTACACAAATCCAATTGGCATGTATCATCAAACATGATACAAACAAGTGTACAAAGCTATATCATATATACAATGTGCACATGCGAGTGAGAAAAACCATCTTAATGTGAACCAATACTAGTTAATGCTAAGTAATATATCAAATATATATAATTAAACATTAAATCATTAAATCAACACTTGATTTAATGATCCGGTCATATCGCATATAACCGACTAGTATCAAGTGTATCAATGTATCAAATCAACACTTGATTCGGTAACCCGGCTATATCATATATAACCTGCCGATGATACAAATTGCGAGAATAGAATACGGTATCACATACACGCATTATTCTCGGTCCCGCACATATCTCATATGCGCTCCTATTTCGTTTCGCTTGAGCCAGGAAACCTCTGTGTAGGATTCTAAAGACTCGTCAATACGTCGGCAGCAGGTGATGATCATATCAAACACCCACAAGCCGCAAGCGGTCTGCTAAACGTAACGGCCACCCGGGTATTGAGCGATCAGAAGATCGACGAGCAAGCCCGCTCACACTCCTGTGAATCCAACCAGTAACAATTACCGTACAGTCCGGTCTCGTCGTTTGATATGTCGCATATCTCGCCTAGGGGTGGTAAACGTAAGACCCCAATAGCTCGATAAGTCGTGTCGATATGAGGTCTATAACAGTTCGAGAAACTACAGGTAACACTTACCAGTAATTCTCAGCAACCCTGGCCAGGGATTTCCGGTTATAGCCAATCGAACACAGCGCAACATCAACCCCTTATACCGGGAGAGACGAATCCCCTCCTATCGCTCATTGTCTCCATGTGATTCGGGACTGTACCCAAAAACCACCGTTTTGCACGCCCTCTTGGACGTGGTAAGGTGGAAATCAAAGCACAGTGGGAACCACACAAGACTCTATGACGATCTCGGGTCAACAGACTACTCTGTACCAGTGTCACCAGAGAACTGCCATCTGACGTAAGGTATAATACCATCTGGGAGTTCTCGGAGAGTCCGTCCAGTGTACCCAGTCTCCACTGAGCACCCATATATCATCTCTGATGTCGAACACCAATGGATATGGGATCATCCATCGCCCATCTGTATGGGTCGAGAAGGTATACGCTAGTCTACTCTGGTATATCGATGCCCCGTCTCGATATACCCACGACTAGGGACCTTGAAGGATGTACTTATGGACTACCCTGTCCCCACTAGTATGATCCGCATCATAGTTCAGGTAGTCAAGTACACATCCTAAGGGCTTTACCAACATGTAACAGAGAGACAATCAGTGTACACGTTAAGGTAAGGATCAACCAGATAGCATACTATCATGTCGAGCAAGAAAGTCCTCCTTATATATGTCCAAGCATCCACTACAATATACATCCTATGTATAGTAATGGCCTCTAGGGCATACATATAACTAACAATTATAATGCAAATAAAATAAACCATATTTTAATCGTTGGAACAAATTTAAAAGAAACCACTCGGTTATTTTAAAAGGATCAAATTTTTTTAATTGCGGAGCTTTAACCACTCCTTTTAAAAAGTATCAGGTTCCTTCGATTATATCAAGTTCACTACGTTCACGGTTTTGCCAAAACCAGTCATAGCCCTCCATCATTTCATTTAAATATTCAGTAGTATTCAAGCTATGTATTTTGACCTTCGCCAAGGCATAGTGATTGGTAGCTGCTGGATATTTATCTGTAGCATAGATAGATGCGTTGGTTTGGGATATTCGTACTACTATTTTGGCCTTCGTCAAGGGTATGTATGGGTGGGTTCAAATTAACCTGGACAATGACGGGTAGAACTTGACATGTGACTTATGATATGTTGGCCTTCGTCAAGGTCATAAGAGCATGGGGCAAAAATTTATATCGGGAATTTCTAAAGAAACTGAAATTTGCAGAGAGAGCATACCATTTTGGAGTTTGATGAATGTTGGCTGGATTCCTTCAACATTATCATACGATGATATTTTGGATCCTGATCCTACTGTGAGTATATACTACTTATCAGGAGATTCGTACCTTAACGATCAATGCTATAAACCAAGTAGGTGTCGAGAAAGGTGTCAGCGGGGCTACGCCCCCAGAGAAAAGAGGTTATTTAATTAAGGAACTTCGCGAAAGCGTTGGAAAACCACCCTTGAAGTATCGACACTGACCTGGCTGAATGGTTAAGCATGAATTGTACGGTGAGAATAGTCCTGGCTAATTTTTCTTTTATGGTTTGAGGAGGGATTCGAGAAACGGTGGGAGCCATCTTGTTTAGATAAATTAAAAACCAATCTACACTTGCAAGAGTATCATGCTAATTATTCTCTCTCTCTTTTAAATTGCAGCGACCTTGTGACCAGACATAGGTTACATCTAGATAATAAATTGACTGAATCTTACTTATATGAGTGGCAAAAGTCTGTCCAAATGTCCATTGCCTATGACAAGCTGGAACACCCTATTACTACTCTAGATCCCGCCGTCCCAGGTCCAGTTTCCACTGTTGCGGATATGGATATCCGTCAGACAAGGGAAAAAGATAAAGCGAAAGCTAAGTGCCTCGTATTAGCTTCAGTTGATGGTGTATACCAGAAGCAGCACGAGAAGATGGACTTAGTTTCCATCTTTTTCCATAACAAAAATTTATATGGAGAGCAATCTCATATCGCAAGATATGAAACCTCGAACGAATTAATTCAAGCGAGGTTGGCTGACGGGTCATCTGTAGGGGACAACGTCCTTACAATGACTAGCTATATTGATGAGCTCCAGTACCTGGAGACCGCGTTGGGAAACGAGTCAGATACTGACTTGATTCTACAGTCTCTGCCTCCTACCCTAAAGGAAACCAGGGAAGAAGGAAAGAGAAAGGCAAAAGTTTCGGGACTGGATATAGTAAAAGAGGGACGTTCCTATTGTTATGGGATTGGGCGTTGGCAGAAAGATTGCAGGGCTTTAGAAGCCAGTAGCCAGGATACGAAGCATGTTGTGGTTTCATCCTCAAATGTGTTTGTAATTGAGGACTGTTTGTCAATAAACTCTACTTCCTGGGTATTAGATACCGGAGCAGGATCTCATATCTGTAATTCATTACATACTTTGAGAAACCGTAGAGTTATAAAGGTAGGTGATTGGTCTCTCAGAGTTGCAAACGGAATGAGCGTGGACGCTGAATCCGTGGGAGAATATCGCCTAGGTTTGACAAGTGGGCAGATATTGATTCTACGTAACTGTCTGTATGTACCTAGTATGACTTGCAATATCATATCAGTGTCCTCACTTTCGAGAGAGGGATATGATTTTACATTCGTAAGAGATGTAGTTAACATCCACCTAAATCAAGTTCTGAGTGGGTCCGGTACATTAGATAACGGTATATACGTATTAAGTCAAGCTCAGATTTTCAATATTCAGAACACACTTAAAAGAAAGTCTCCAGAAATAAATCAGGCTTTCTTATGGCATTGTAGACTAGGTCACATCAATGAGAGAAGGTTGACTAAGTTACACAGAGAAGGATATTTGAATCCGTTCGAATATCAATCTTATGCTACTTGTGAATCTTGTCTCATAGGAAAGATGACAAAGACTCCGTTCACTGGACACGGAGTAAGAGCAAGCGAGCTCTTGGGACTCGTACACAGTGACGTGTGCGGTCCAATGTCTACACATGCGCGAGGTGGTTATTCCTACTTCATTACTTTTACGGATGATTTCTCTAGGTATGGATATGTCTTCTTAATGAAGCATAAATCCGAGGCCTTTGAGAAATTCTAAGAATACAAGAATGAAGTGGAAAAAAAAACAGGCAAGAGTATAAAGACACTGAGATCTGATCGAGGTGGTGAATACTTAAGTGCCGAGTTCCTGGGTTACTTAAAAGAGAATGGTATTCTCTCTCAGCTTACTCCTCCATACACACCACAACACAACGGTGTATCAGAAAGGAGGAATCGAACCCTATTAGATATGGTTCGTTCCATGATGAGTAAGGCTGAGTTACCGCGATTTTTCTGGGGATATGCGCTAAAATCAGCTGCATATCTTTTGAACAAGGTTCCAACCAAAACTGTGCCTACCACACCATATCAGATGTGGAGTGGAAAGAAACCCTGTCTTCAGTACCTGAAGGCATGAGGATGTCCAGCTTTTGTTAAGAAGCAGCATGTGGACAAACTCGAGTCACGCTCAGTACTATGTAAGTTTGTGGGATACCTAAAGAACTCCAAGGGGTATTTTTTCTATTACGCAGAGGAACAGGAGGTTTTTTTTCTCGTAATGCCCATTTTCTAGAACATCGGTTTTTAGAAAAGGAAACAAGTGGGAGCGAAATAGAACAGGAAGAAATTCCAGAACAACAAACTACTACTGAAAGTATGGTTGAACCTGAGGCTTCAGAAGAAAGGGACATCCCGACGCCACTCCGCAGGAGTAGTAGGCAATCTCATCCGTCCGAGAGATAGTACGGTTTTCGCATAGATGGGGATAGAGAGGATTGTGTCATTGATGAAGATGACCCTACTAGCTTCCAACAAGCCATTCAGAGCGGTGACTCAGTAAAATGGCTGGATGCAATGCGGACCAAAATGGAGTCCATGTACACTAACAAAGTATGGACTTTGGACATTGCTCCAGATGGGGTAAAACCCGTAGGTTGCAAATGGATCTTCAAAAAGAAGATTGGTGTAGATAGACAGGTTGAAACCTATAAAGCTAGACTTGTTGCAAAGGGTTTCCGTCAAAGACCTGGTTTGGACTATGACGAAACCTTTTCTCCTGTAGCTATGCTTAAATCTATTCGGGTCCTTCTTGCTATTGCTGCCTTCCCCGATTATGAAATCTGGCAGATGGACGTAAAGACGGCCTTTCTAAATGGTAATTTGGAAGAGAACGTCTATATGGATCAACCAGAGGGATTCATTCAGAGTGGGAGCAGCGGTAAAGTATGCAAGCTGCTTAAGTCCATTTATGGTCTAAAACAGGCATCGCGGAGTTGGAACATCTGTTTTGATGATGCTGTCAAAGAATTCGACTTTATCAAAAATCCAGATGAACCTTGCATATACAGAAAGATTGTAGGGAGAGCTGTAGTATTCCTCGTCTCGTACGTGGATGACATTCTCCTAATAGAAAATGATATTCCTATGTTACAGTCAGTCAAAAGATTCTTGTCACATAAATTCTCCTTGAAGGACCTGGGTCATGCCACCTACATTCTGGGGATCCGGATCTATTCGTGATAGATCAAAAAGGATGTTGGGACTTTCGTAGTCCAGGTACATAGACACCATAGTGAAGAGATTCAGTATGGAAGATTCTAAGCGCGGTAACCTACCGGCTTGTCATGGAATCACCCTCTCCAAAGAGATGTCTCCCAAGACTGATTTGGAAAGGGATCGCATGTCGATTATACCCTACGCTTCTGCGGTAGGCTCTATAATGTATGCGATGTTATGTACCAGACCAGATGTAGCATAAGCATTGAGCGTTGTAAGCCGGTATCAGGAAAACCCAGGGGAGAATCACTGGATAGCAGTAAAGAACATTCTCAAGTAGCTAAAGAGGACTAAAGATATGTTCTTGGTGTATGGCGGAAAAGACCTCCAGATTGAGGCCTTTGCCGACTCCGGCTTCCAGAGTGACAAAGATGACTCCAAGTCCATGTCGGGTTATGTTTTTACCCTCAATTGAGGGGCGGTCTATTGGAAGAGTTCCAAACAGGAGACCGTTGCTGACTCAACGATGGAAGCAGAGTACATAGCTGTTTGTGATGCCGCAAAAGAATCAGTCTGGATGAAGAAGTTCCTCACAGAACTTCAGATGGTTCCTACCAGTATTGATCCAATACCTTTGTATTGTGACAACAACGGCGCTATAGCTTTAGCGAAGGAACCCAGGTCCCATCAGAAGTCTAGACACATCTTAAGGCGGTACCACCTGATCAGGGAGATCATAGATCGCCGGGAGATCGAGGTGAAAAGAGTAGAGATAGAGAATAACATTGCTGATCCATTCACAAAGGCCCTTCCTCAGACGCAGTTCGAGAGGCTATTCGAGATGATAGGTCTAGGATATACCAGCTCATGGCTCTAGTGCAAGTGGGAGATTGTTAGTGTATTTGCCCCAGGGGCCATTATTGTATCATACTTGTATGTATATTACTTAATGGAAGCTTGGGATATTCACAGTTGTATATACAGTCATGCTAAAAATGGTAGTAGGCTACTTGGTTTGTGTCTACTTTAATATGTGCATATGTTTCTTGTAACGTATCACTTATACATATTAGTAGAGCCCATAGGATCTTTGCTTGATTACCAGCGTTGTGATGGCAGTCACACTAGTGGGGGCTGGGTAGTCTATAAGCTGCATCCTATACTTGTCCCTAGTCGTAGGATTATCGAGACAGGGCATCGATACTCCAGCGTAGACTAGTGTGTACGCTTCTCATCCCAGTTGGGAAGATGGTCTGTCCAACAGCCATCAGTACGTCGTACTGGAGATAGTATACAGGTGCTCGTTAGGTTACGGGTACAACGGACAGGACTCGCAGGGGAACTGATTGGTTGGTATTATAGCCATTGTCAGTTAAGAGTTCCCAGGTGACATGAGTACAGCATAGTCCGCAGACTTGACACTGCTACTTCTCCTCGAGTGTGTCCCACTGTTCCTAGATTGCTACCCTACCACGGCTCAAAGGAGTCGTGCAAACGGGTAGCAGTTGGGTGCAGTCCCGAGCACTTGGAGGCAATGTCGGTTATACAGGATTCGTCTCTCCCGGTATTGGGAGTTGATATAGCGCTGTGTCAAAGAGCCATTACGCAAAGTCCCTGGCCAGGGCAAGCGAGATTTACTGGTAGGTTCCAGTAGTTTCTCAAGGTGTAATGGGCTACGCTCCGACACGACTTATACAGCTATTAGGGGACTGACGCTTGCCGCCCCTAGGCTCGATATGCGATAGTCTTGGACGAACAGACCAGACTGTATTGAGATTGTCACATCAGTCTCAGTAGGAGTTCGGATGGTTTTCCTCATCGGCCTTCTTATCGACATCTACCTGGGGACCGTTACGTACAGCTAGTGCAGCTTGCGGTCTGTGGTTAAACCCACTACCAGCGTAGTGTCGAGTCTTTAGAGTCCCACACAGAGAGTTTCCCTGCTCCAGCCGAAACGATATAGAGGTCGTATGGTTTTACGACAAGGGTTCGGACGTATACGTATGTTTGCGCACGTACGACGTTCGGACAGTTTTTACTAGTCGGCTTTGGTTTAAGCCAGTTTCTAGTATCAGGTTATTGGATTTATACAATCTAAAGTTTTTCCGTGTTTTCACGGATTGGAGGGGCGTTCTCATAATTTTCCGGGAAGCTTCTAGATGCATGGTGACTTGGAGGGTAAGGTGGCATTAGCATTAATTGATTTTGTGACTCATGAGATGAATCATTAAAGTGAGTTAATGAAGCATTTATTGCTTAATGACTCACTTAATGATTCATTGCACATATTCAATGAAGCATGATGATAATGCATTTGAATTATTCATTTGATAATTCTTTATGCTTCATAATATATTAGAAGTGAGAAACAATTTCAATTCATTCTAATCATCACCTTCTCTCTCCTCAAGCTCTCTCATTCTTGAAACCCTAACCCTAACCTCTCATGTGTTGAGATCAAGGGTTAGCTAGACTAATACATCCATAACCTCACTCTATATCCCCTAGGTAGCTTAGATTACCACTTTGAGCAACCTTGTTATCTCAAGTTAGAGATAAAGCTTGTAGTCGAAGCTCTCGGGTGGATCATCTTTGATTTGAGGAGGCCGTTGAGGTGCCGATATTCCAAGGAGCCTACGAGGAGTGGAGGACCGCGATGAAGACCCGAAGGACAAGTAACGTGGGGTATAACTTTGAATCCAAGTAGTTAAACCTTTCGTAGTTTGCTAGTAACGGTTTAGAAACGATTCATGCGCTCAAGTCCGTGTTACGAAGCTTTGATAATCGTTTTTCATATATTCCGCCTCCCCGCAAGTTCGTGGGGTGCGTGACATGGACTTACACTTAAGTGGAGTAGCGTATCGTAAATATGCCGCGGAACATAGCCACGGTACGTCACTCTACTTTAGTCACATATTCCATCAACCAAGGGTCATCCTACGCTCCGAAGGTAAAACCTAACACTCTGATACCAACTTTGTCACGTCCCGAAAGTACGGAATTTGACCGGCATTTAAACTACGAAACGTCTCGAGGCGTACGTAATCTAAGTAAGCCGAAAACCCAGAAATCCAAACCAACAAAAGTAGTAGAGTGAAGGAAAATAATTTTAAATCAAATAGTTTGCAACATATGCCGAAATATGCATTTTTAAAATCACAAGTCTTTACTAAAAATTTCGGCAGAGTTTCCTCTGTAAAAACAGACCCCAAACGGATACAAAACCCGATAAAGCATATATAATGAAAAATGCATCCGCAAGCGGGAGCTGGCTCTTCGTCAATCGATGGTCACAACCACACAAGCAATATAATATACAACGCCGAAAGGCGAGGATCACAACAGAAAAGGAAACTCAAAACATCAAGAAACCCATAGAAATACAACACGCAACTCTAAGGTCGAAAGAATAAACATCACCGGTCTCTATCTGAAATAAATACATGTTTGGTTGATGGAACTTCTAGATAAAACAGAATAATAATATACAAGGTATAATGATGGGTACGATACAAATAAACCCACCTACTAGCAAGTCACCCGAAAAGAAGCAGTGCCGGCAAAGCCGTAATGAAACCTGTACGGCAAAACTGCAACAAACTGTGGCACAACGGGGGTGAGTTGCCAACTCGTGAGTAGAAAAACATCTACGAATAGAAATCGCATGAACAACGCAATCCTAGGTCATATGATCATAATGTATAATCCTCAAATATATAACCAGCAGCCTATAACAATGGCTAGGTTATACCTCTAAACAATGGTAATACCAAGTGCTCGTGTCAGTGCCTCAGGTAGCAATATATCATATGGATGATGTATGAATGAATGAAACATAATGCATGTACTGAAGAAAACTGATTTCATAAATTAGTAAGATTTTTGTATATTTAAAATGAGGTATCATAATGAAATCAGCATAAACAGTATCTAGCATCGACACAAAACATAAATCCAAATATCTCGATGTCTCAGTGTCGCAATCTATGTACCTCAATATCTCAAAATCTCTATATGTCAATCTCATTATCTAGGGCGCCGTCAGTCCAGACCGGCCCCTACCATCAATCTCAAGACCCCGACGGTATCCTCCGGATATCCGACGCGTCTGGATAAAATCACCGGTAGGTAGTCCATCCCCTGCCAGGCTCATCGTCAACAACACCAGCTTCTTATCCCGGGGTACCTTACCGGGCCCACCATGTACCCGAAATGGTTCATCCATCTCCTTGAATCGGGTCTCGAAATCCATCAGCAAACTCATGGTGGACGACTCATACACCATGGGAAAACCGCACTTTTCATTTAAAAAGAGAGAGAAGAAGTTTATAAATGTTTTTGCAGTTTTCCCCCAAATCCAGGAAATCACATGGTAGATCTAGGCTTGAAAAAGGGGAGGAGGAAGAGGGAAAGCAAGGGCAGCAGCAGCTCATAGGAAGGGGAGCGAGAAATGAGATGATAAAATGATTTGGGAAGGGTCAAACAAGTCAAAAGTAACCCCCTCTCTCTCATCATCATACATACTTTTACTTTTACTTTTCTTTTATTCTTCTCACACAATGGTTACCCTAGGCCACCATCTACCCACAACATGTAAGAAAATGTAACAAGTGTGGAAAAAATGATATGTGCATGTTTTGCCAAAAAATGCTAAAAAGCCGATTAGCGATTTTTAATCGCGATTAGCACTAAATTAGCATATAATTAGTCATAAAAACCTTTAAAATAACATAATTCCCTAAAATACCCTATTTTAGAATTTTCCATAATTTCTCCAAAATTTCCCCTATTTATCCGTATTTAATCATACCGAACACCCATACTTGCATACATTCTTCTTTCATATATGCTTAGATGGGAATATATATATTTACGTGTTCATATGGGTATGGGATTGTAACATTTCAAAATAATAAAATATTATTTTTGGGAAATTTTATAATTTAATATTACTTAATTTTATAATTTAATATTACTTTATTGAATATTTTAATAATTTGGTATAATTAAATACAAATAAATGGGGGGAAATTTTGGAAAATTTTGGAAAATTCTAAAATAGGTTATTTTATGGAATTATGCCATTTTTAAGTTGTTATGATTAGTTATATGCTAATTTAGTGCTAATCGCGATTAAAAATCGCTAATCGGGTTTTTAGCAATTTTGTGCAAAACATGCACATATCTTTTTCCACACTTATGTTACATTTTTCTTGCCATGGTTTTATTTTGGGGTTACTATTCTTGTGATAAAGGAAAAATAAAGGAAAAGAAAAGAAAAGGTTTTGGAATAAGATATGAGTTTTGGTGAGAGAGAGAGAGAGAGGAATGGGCTTCTTTGACTAAGGACTTAGCCAATTCCTTTTGATTTCCAACACTCATTTCTCTCCCTCTCCCTCGACTCCCTGCTACTGCTGCTGCTCCTCACCTCCCTCCCCACTTCACCTCCTCAAAACATCTCAAAAACAATACCAAAACCCCATATTCATTTCATTAAAGGTGTGCACAAGCTCAAGATCTACACATTGGACCAAGAAAGCAAGGATTTTGGCCACTAGGGGCAACTCAAGAAAATTCTTGAGTTGCCAAAAGAGATAATTTCTGGATCATTAGCTTATTACTTATACCCCCATGTTGTGATAGAACCGATATTGTGTATTTTGTGGACTTAAGGAAAACCTAGTTAGGGTTTGAGGGAATTTGTGTTATAATGTGAAATTGAGCTCAGTAGAGGCTACACCAACACCTTAGTGCTATAATTGAGACCCAAACCTGAAGCTTAAACCCAAAATACGGATTTATAGAAACAGATATCGGAAAATTTAAGGAATCTGTGAAGGTTATATGAGATCTGCTATCAACCCGAGACTCTGAAAAATATTTTGGTTGGACAGTGAGATGTGCAGGCACCCAGAAAGCTACCGCCCGAACCCTAGCCCCTAACTCCTAACCCCGACCGTAAATATATCCTTTCTGGCCGCAAATTGCGGCCAGACCAGAGAGGAATTGGCTCGTTTTTGTTTTGGTGCCCCCTTGTCAGTAGATTAGACCCGTGGTATGTGTAGATTTGTCTAATTTGATCTAGGGTGAAATCTGGAGCTTATTCCCTTAGTTGTTGTTTTGGATTCGTGTTTTCGTATTCCGTATTTTTAATTCTGAATTTGTGTATTGTGTTTTACCTCGACTATTTGGCGTTTATGCGACGATATCGAGGGTGTTGATGGTTTTGGAAGGCGTTGTCAATAGGTTCTAACCTATAGATCATAGTGTATCGTTTTGGGTTTCGTGTGCCGTTTTAGCTTTGATTTGGTTTTAATACGCATTTACGATACCTTGACGTATAGGTACCCCATGAAGACTTCGGGATGACAAGCAAGCGTGTGGTGATATCGACAAATGAAGACGCAAGGTGAGTAGATTATATCTACAGTGGGAAGTCGGGTAGATGGCGTATAGCACCCCCGCAGTCCGTAGTCGATATACTATATAAGATAGTTATAGTGTATCATGGATATTGTATTAGGTGTTTTATGGATAGTTTAGGCTTAGAAGTAAACTAGTGTAGTTCATAATCACGAACCCTAGAATAGGTTTACACCCACACGTACACCCTTGCATATTCATTATACTTGCACTGTGTTTGATGATATTGGATGACAATGGAGATGAGTCGATGATATTGGGCCTAGTGCCGTGAGATCAGTGATTTGATATGATTCATATTTAGGATACGACCTGTGATCTTAGCGGGCCTTTAGGCATGTGTTTTACCCCCGCATTCATAATTATATAGATGGTATCGATTTGTACTAGACTTAGATTCAGTACCCCAAATTATGTGTTATGATGAGAAGAATACCAGGTAATCGATGAAATAATGTGATATTGACCCGTACCCAGCTATTGGGATGCCGTACGACGATTTACCGTACGAGCTTTATATTGATGATCGATCTGCACTCATGACTTGAGGGTTGTCATATGATATACTGTATTGTACGCGATACTATTGAGGCGGGATCACCGACTATTATATGTATATATATTTATATCGACTAAGATTTAGGTGGATTCCATACCCCTCCCGGTTGACTTGATACTTAGATCTGTAGTTTGCATAGTAGATGTTAGACTAGACCCGAGTCATACCTATTTCAAAAACTAACGAATCGGGAATATCTTAAAAACACTGTAGCCCTTAGTTTACTAAAAAACCCCGATTTGTTTTATTTCAAATGGCAAGCTGGATTACTATTCATTTACCATTTACTCTACGGCTCGCATTGCATTGCATGCTTATATGTTATTGATTCATATTCCTTTGTGCATATGCCTTTACATAGTTGCATGCTCATATTAGTGTTCATGTTGCATGTATTATAATTCATGGATTTTGCACTGTGATATGGTTGCATATGATGATTCTGGATTGTTTTACTCCTGCGTATATATATCAGTGGTATGGGACACTGAAATATATATGTATACCCATAGAGTATATATATATTAGTGGTATGGGACGCTGATATATATATATATATATATATACGTCTACTTAATATATCATCATGATGATCTATGCAAACTTATATATGCATGCCCGATATATGAGAGTGGGGGCTGACCCAGACAGACGGATGCCCGATATATGAGAGTGGGGGCTGACCCGGACTGACGGATGCCCGATATATGAGAGTGGGGGCTGACCCGGACTGACGGATGCCCGATATATGATAGTGGGGGCTGACCCGGACTGACGGATGCCTGTTATATGAAAGGAGCCTATGTGCTCGATATGAGAGGAGACTTTATGGTCGATGGCATATTATATCTTCCTTACCCCATATTTATTTTATATGCATTGCATCATATATTAGTAGTACCTGATAGAGTACCTTCATGAATGCTGCATACATATCGGATACATGATATATGGGTTTCACTTGATATTGAGATATATAGTTTGTGTCGATGCTCGACATTGATTTTCTGATTATTTCATTCATGATATCTTCTGTTTTCATTTTACCGCATACATACATCATATTTACGATATGTTATTACGTGAGACACTGGCACGAGTACTTGGCACTACACTTATGTTCAGATGTTACATTGCCACTTTACCATGCTTCAGGCTTATTCGTTTAAGGTTTATATTATATCTGATCGTTTTGACTTAGGATTATGTCATGCTTTCAATTTCTGCTTGTAGATATTTTCTATTCACGAGTTGGCAACTCACCCCCGTTGTCCCACAGTTCTTGCAGGTTTTGCCGTACAGGTTCCATAGCGGCATTTCCGGCACATTGCTTCCTTTACGGGTGATTTGCTTGGTTGGTGGGTTCTTTGCATCCGAACCACCCTTGTGTATGTATTATTCTTTGTATTTAGAAATTCCATCAACCAAAACTTGTATATTGTTTCAGACTCAGACACTAGTGATGTATTATTTCGACCTTAGAGTCGCGCTTAGTAGTGTTACGGTTTTCATGCTTATTTGAGTTTCCTTTGGGTTTTGATCCTCGCCATTCGGCGTTGTATATCATATTGCTTGCATGGTTGTGACAAAGTTGGATTTCTAGGTTCTCTTTATTTACTCCTTATATGGTTTTAGATTTCTGGGCTTGGCTTACTTGGATCAGATGGAGTCCTATAGACTTCCTATGGTTCAAAGGCCAGTCACGTGCTCTTTCGGGTCATGACAAAGTTGGTATCAGAGCGCTAAGTTAACCTTGGTTCCAGTCTAAGTTTGACTATTTAGAGCCTAAGGCGTATATATATACACGGAACTTAGGCTTGACCTTACGGAACTTGGGCTTAGTCGAGGGGGTATTAGACCCGAACTTTTGTCGCGTAGGATGACCCTTGGTTGATGGAATAGGTGACTAAAGTAGAGTGACGTACCGTGGGTATGTTCCGCGGCATACTTACGATACATTACTCCGCTTAAGGAACCTTAGGATGCATATATTTTCGAGATCAGTGATCTCTTCATATCCATGATTATACATCCATTTGAGATCCTCGATTCTATTAGTTCCATGATCATACTTTCATTGATGTTGTTCCTTCTTATGGTCATGTACCCACTCTGGATCTGTTGTTTTCTTTCTTGCCATTGATCTTCTCTCTTCGATACTCAATTGAGGTTCCTGTCGCCATTGTATGAGCACAGTTTGGGCTGCTGCTAGGGTTACGATCAGGGCGAGCTCGTCTGGTATGAGGGCCGACCGTTGTGTTTTCTGGTGACATGGGAACGTCTCGAGTTAGTATTGGTGATTGTGACCTCTAGTGGAGGCGAGGGCTTGGTTTTGCACCGGATGATCGGGCCAATGTTGGAGCTGTCAGTTGAGAGAGGACTGTTGATGTATAGCATACCTCAGAGTTTATGATGTCACCTACCGTGCAGACAGATGGACCAGCTGTTGCTGAGATTCATAGGATGTCGCTTCCGGAGCTTACGAGCTGAGATCGCCGGAGCTTCCAGGAAGATATGAGGTAGATGATAGCTTATCTACCCGATTTGAGAGACGAAGGTGATTCGTCCGATTTATACGCCGGAGCAGGCCCAGTTGAGTCGAAGATTTCCAGTATGGAGAGTCTTACTCAGATCTAGAGCAGACCGATTTAGATATGACTGCCAATGTATCGCCTTTCCTGGAGGATTGAGGCGCTGTTCAGCGTACAGGCGAAGGAGCCAGTTGTTGCCGCGAACGATGAGATATCGCCCCAGATGTTGGAGCTATTGCGGTACGAGTTGTACTAGGAGATGATAGAAGGTCGCTAGTCATCGAGGTCGAATGACTAGGACACGTGGTTCGTTCGCTTACCGATGCGAGGTCATCGGATAGATTGATTCCAGCTAGAGGCGACTTCACGCAGATTCGTTCAGAGTCGATGGAGACGATCGAATGTCAGGAGCCCATTTTTCAAGTTTGAAGTATTCGGAAAGACATGCAAGCGATTCTATGGACTCTCTAGAAGAATGAAACCCTAACTCGACTTAATGACAGTGTGAAAGCGTTTGAACCTTAGGGTTTGCGGCAGTTCCGCGACGCCATTAGTGAGACTTGGGTTTGCCCTTCTACGGCTGGGCCACCGACGCTGTGACATGTACTCGATACCGTTAAACTGTACCCAAGATGTGGATCTCTTGGGGGATTATAAGGTTCTGATGATTCGGTCGGATGATTCGACATCATTCGGATATCATGTGATGGGACACACTGCTTGGGAGACACCAGATACGAGCATAGCCGTTGGAGCGCAGTCCATGCAGCCACGATGAGACGGGTCCGAATCAGTCGACATTGAAGCAGAGTGAAGTAAAGGGTTCACAAGAGATTTCGATACGATGACGTCCCACTCCGCTGACATCAGAGATGCGATACGCACGCAGAGGCATTGTATATGGATATACCTTCCAGAAGGAGTTGCGACGAGTATGCAGCCGTTCTGGAGCAAAAATTTAGCTTTAGCAATGGACGGTGACTTCCGGGCAATTCGGCAGGAATGAGATTTGAGAGAGAGACCTCGACAGGACATTTCTGGAATACTATACGAGAAGACCTGGACCCAGGAGTGGTCATATTGCGCACACCCAGCAGGACAGAGTTCGGCATCGTCGACGAGGTAGTTGACCAGGTTTGGATAAAGGACCTTACCTAGATGCGTTGCGAGTTGATCAAGGACGGACGAGTATTGAGTATTCCTCCGATGGTTGGGACGCATTCCCGAGGACCTGTTCGGCCAGACATCATCTACAGAGTAAAGAAGCTACAGAGTATGCGATTTCGAGTCCGTGCGAGAGACATCGGATTGACCGTGGCCGAGAACAGTGCAGTGCGTAGATAACATGGCGTGACGTCATAGTGGACGACGATAGAGACAAGTGGAACCAGAGGTTCGTGCGAGACGCTGACGAGCTGTCATTACTTTCTGTCGAGGCTAAAGACCTGATATGCCTACAGAGGCGTTGGGATGCGACCAATTTATGAGAAAATGCTGTGCTGAAGACACAGATGTCCATCGAGTGAGAAGAGATTATGCAAGAGAGTCAGCCTAGGTACAGTTCGGCATAGGCAAGATCGGAAGAGATCTTGAGCGGGATTCCTTCCAGGACACTGCTGCAATGATAATTGCACCCAGGATCAGATGTGTCATGTGCATTCAGAGAGCCAGAGGCCGACGCCAGCGACTTGCTGCTTTACGAGTGGTCGTGATGATTGACCGAGAGATGACTAGAGAAGTGCCAGAACGGAATCGTCCCCGTTAGCACACCTGACAGGGTCGATGAGCTGATTGATTGCAAGATAGGTAATCCGCAGAGGAGATAAGGACCCAAAGACAGAGGATGACAAACCGTGAGCAAGAGGCAAGTAGATATCTTGCGCTGCTAGCATTGGATGCACCGACACCTTCTTGACTTTGAAGGAGGGACTACCGACGACGGTATTTATGATTTGTGATTTTGTGATTCGATTATCACGTATCCGACAACTTGGATTTTTACTGAATGTTTTAGTAGTTGGGGGTTTAAATTTAAGTTCGGGGACCGAATTTATTTAAGGGGGGTAGATTGTAACATTTCAAAATAATAAAAAAAAATTTCGGAAATTTTATAATTTAATATTACTTTATTGAATATTTTAATAATTCGGTATAATTAAATACAAATAAATAGGGAAAATTTTTGGAAAATTATGGAAAATTCTAAAATAGGTTATTTTATGGAATTATGCCATTTTTAGGTTGTTATGATTAGTTATATGCTAATTTAGTGCTAATCGCGATTAAAAATCGCTAATCGGGTTTTTAACAATTTTGTGCAAAACATGCACATATCTTTTTCCACACTTGTGTTACATTTTTCTTACCATGGTTTTATTTTGGGGTTACTATTCTTGTGAGAAAGGAAAAAGAAAGGAAAAGAAAAGAAAAGATTTTGGAATAAAATATGAGGTTTGGTGAGAGAGAGAGAGAGAGGCATGTACTTCTTTGACCGAGGACTTAGCCATTTCCTTTTGATTTCCAACACTCATTTCTCTCCCTCTCCCTCAACTCCCTGCTGCTGCTGCTCCTCCTCACCTCCCTCCCTACTTCACCTCCTCAAAACATCTCAAAAACAACACCAAAACCCTTATATTCATTTTATTAAAGGTGTGCACAAGCTCAAGATCTACACATTGGACCAAGAAAGCAAGGATTTTGGCCACTAGGGGCAACTCAAGAAAATTCTTGAGTTGCCAAAAGAGGTAATTTCTGGATCATTAGCTTAGTTTATGCATTACTTATACCCCCATGTTGTGATAGAACCGATATTGTGTGTTTTGTGGACTTAAGGAAAACCTAGTTAGGGTTTGAGGGAATTTGTGTTGTAATGTGAAATTGAGCTCAGTAGAGGCTACACCAACACCTTAGTGCTATAATTGAGACCCAAACCTGAAGCTTAAACCCAAAATACGGATTTATAGAAACCGATATCGGAAAATTTAAGGAATCTGTGAAGGTTATATGAGATCTGCTATCAACCCGAGATTCTGAAAAATATTTTGGTTGGACAGTGAGATGTGCAAGCACTCAGGAAGCTACCACCAGAACCCTAGCCCCTAACTCCCAACTCCAGCCATAAATATATCCTTTCTGGCCGCAAATTGCGGCCATACCAGAGAGGAATTGGCTCGTTTTTGTTTTTGTGCCCCCTTGTCAGTAGATTAGACCCCTGTTATGTGTAGATTTGTCTAATTTGACCTAGGGTGAAATCTTAAGCTTATTCCCTTAGTTGCTGTTTTGGATTTGTGTTTCCGTATTCCGTATTTTTAATTCTGAATTTGTGTATTGTGTTTTACCTCAACTATTTGGCGTTTATACGACGATATCGAGGGTGTTGATGGTTTTGGAAGGCGTTGTCAATAGGTTCTAACCTATAGATCATAGTGTATCGTTTTGGGTTTCGTGTGCCGTTTTAGCTTTGATTTGGTTTTAATACGCATTTACGATACCTTGACGTATAGGTACCCCATGAAGACTTCGGGATGACAAGCAAGCGCGTGGCGATGTCGACAAATGAAGACGCAAGGTGAGTAGATTATATCTACAGGGGAAAGTCGGTGGATGGCGTATCGCACCCCCGCAGTCCGTAGTTGATATACAATATATGATAGTTATAGTGAGTCATGGATATTGTGTTAGGTGTTTTATGGATAGTTTAGGCTTAGAAGTAAACTAGTGTCGTTCATAGTCACGAACCCTAGAATAGGTTTACACCCACACGTACACCCTTGCATATTCATTATACTTGCACTGTGTTTGATGATATTGGATGACATTGGAAATGAGTCGATGATAATGGGCCTAGTGCCGTGAGATAAGTGATTCGATATGATTCGTATTTGGGATACGACCTGTGATCTTAGCGGGCCTTTGGGCATGTGTTTTACTCCCGCATTCATAATTATATAGATGGTATTGATTTGTACTAGACTTAGATTCAGTACCCCAGATTATGTGTTATGATGATACGAATATCAGGTAATTGATGAAATAATGTGATATTGACCCGTACCCAGCTATAGGGATGCCGTACGACGATTTATATGAGCTTTATATTGATGATAGATCCGCACTTATGACTTGAGGGTTGTCATATGATATACTGTATTGTACGCGATACTATTGAGGCGGGATCACCGACTATTATATGTATATATATTTATATCGACTCAGATTTAGGTGGATTCCATACCCCTCCCGGTTGACTTGATACTTAGATCTGTTGGTTGCATAGTAGATGTTAGACTAGACCCGAGTCATACCTATTTCAAAAACTAACGAATCGGGAATATCTTAAAAACACTGTAGCCCTTAGTTTACTAAAACCCCAATTTATCTTATTTCAAATGGCAAGCTGCATTACTATTCATTTACAATTTACTTTACGGCTCGCATTGCATTGCATGCTTATATGTTATTGATTCATATTCCTTTGTGCATATGCCTTTACATAGTTGCATGCTCATATTAGTGTTCATGTTGCATGTATTATAATTCATGGATTTCGCACTGTGATATAGTTGCATATGATGATTCTGGATTGTTTTACTACTGCGTATATATATCAGGGCTATGGGATGCTGAAATATATATGTATACCCATAGAGTATATATATATTAGTGGTATGGGATGCTGATATATATATATATATACATACACACACACACACACAGACACACACATCTACTTAATATATCATCATGATGATCTATGCAAACTTATATATGCATGCCCGATATATGAGAGTGGGGGCTGATCCGTACTGACGGATGCCCGATATATGAGAGTGGGGGCTGACCCGGACTGACGGATGCCCGATATATGAGAGTGGGGGCTGACCCGGACTGACGGATGCCCGATATATAAGAGTGGGGGATGACCCGGACTGACGGATGCCCGATATATGAGAGTGGGGGCTGACCCGGACTGACGGATGCCCGATATATGATAGTGGGGGCTGACCTGGACTGACGGATGCCCGTTATATGAAAGGAGCCTATGTGCTCGATATGAGAGGAGCCTTTATGGTCGATGGCATATTATATCTTCCTTACCCCACATTTATTTTATATGCATTGCATCATATATTAGTAGTACCTGATAGAGTACCTTCATGAATGCTGCATACATATCGGATACATGATATATGGGTTTAACTTGATATTGAGATATATAGTTTGTGTCGATGCTCGACATTGATTTTCTGATGATTTCATTCATGATATCATCTGTTTTCATTTTACTGCATACATACATCATATTTATGATATGTTATTACGTGAGGCACTGGCACGAGTACTTGGCACTACACTTATGTTCAGATGTTATATTGCCACTTTACCATGCTTCAGGCTTATTCATTTAAGGTTTATATTATATCTGATCGTTTTGACTTAGGATTATGTCATGCTTTCAATTTCTGCTTGTAGATATTTTCTATTCACGAGTTGGCAACTCACCCCCGTTGTGCCACTGTTCTTGCAGGTTTTGCCGTACAGGTTCCATAGCGGCATTTCCGGCACATTGCTTCCTTTGCGGGTGATTTGCTTGGTAGGTGGTTCTTTACATCAGAACCACCCTTGTGTATGTATTATTCTTTGTATCTAGAAATTCCATCAACCAAAACTTGTATATTGTTTCAGACTAAGAAATTAGTGATGTATTATTTCGACCTTAGAGTCGCGCTTAGTAGTGTTACGGTTTTCATGCTTATTTGAGTTTCCTTTGGGTTTTGATCCTCGCCATTCGGCGTTGTATATCATATTGCTTGCGTGGTAAAGTTGGATTTCTGGGTTCTCTTTATTTACTCCTTATATGGTTTTAGATTTCTGGGCTTGGCTTACTTGGATCAGATGGAGTCCTATAGACTTCATATGGTTCAAGAGCCAGTCACGTGCTCTTTCGGTTCGTGACAGGGACTATGTGTGTATGTGTGGTGCAACCACTACTCTAGGGTTTCGCAACACTAAACCAATCCAATCACACCTAGAATCCATCTTTATCATCAATAATCTCAAACAATATATAATCAATATATGTGTGTATACGTATTCGTATACATCATCACGAACCGCGGGGGTGCTATACTTCATCCACCCGACTTCTCCCCGTAGATATAAATCTACTCACCTTGCTTCTCGTGTGTCGATGCCAATGTCGCCATCTTCATTTTCAATGCCTCAACATCACGTAGGGTACCTACAAAGATACACAATCGCAAAAACACATGAAAATCACATCGGAAAACCAAAACGGCATATGCTACTCGCATAGGTAAAAACCTATAGTCTCGCATGCAAACACGACCAATAACCCTTTGTCATTGACGTTCAAATGCCACTGACAGAAACGAATCATCAAATACCAAAATCCATGCTAAAACAAGTTATATATCATGTGCCAATACAAGAAAACTACCCCAGATTCTACCCTAGATGGAATCAGACAAAATTGCATATGCCAAGGGTCAAGTATACTGGAAATATGGCCCAGAAAAAAAACGAGGCCAATGCCACCTACTATGGCCGCAAATTGCGGCCATATGGGATTTATCTGTGGCCTGAACAAGGAGGTGGGGGCTAGGGCTTTGGGTGGTGGTTCCTAGGTGCCTGCACATCTTTCTGTCAACTCAATTTTATTTTCAGGTGTCTCGGGTGAAAGCAGATTTCCAAAAACAGTGACAGATTTACAGTTTTTCCCGATATCGATTCACAAAATCCGTATTCTGGGTTCTAGCCTCTAGTTTGTTCCAATGTAACATCATACCATGGGTTATAGTCTCTAATTACACCTCAATTCATCTTTTGATTTCTGATCAAACCCTAAACCCTAACTTGAAATTTCCAAGTTCATCAAAACACGCAATATCGACATGAAACTAGCATAGATGTATAAAGAATCAAAATACTATACAAGGGGTGCAGAAATTACCTCCTTTGGCAACTCAAGAAAATTCTTGAGTTGCTCAAAGTCCTCCAAATCAGCTCCTTCTTAGTCCAATGTGTAGTTAGTGAGCTTGGGAACATTTTTTGTGAAATGGGATTAGGGTTTTGGGGTGAATCTCATGGTAGATCTAGGCTTGAAGTGTGGGAGGAGGAAGAGGGAAAGCAAGGGCAGCAGCAGCTCATGGGAGGGAGAGAGAGAAATGAGATGATAAAATGATGGGGGAAGGATCAAACAAGTCAAAAGTAACCCTCCCTCTCTCTCTCATCATCATACTTACTTTTTCTTTTCCTTTTCTTTTATTCTTCTCACACAATGGTTACCCTAGGCCACCATCTACCCACAACATGTAAGAAAATGTAACAAGTGTGGAAAAAATGATATGTGCATGTTTTGCCAAAAAATGCTAAAAACCCGATTGGCGATTTTTAATCGCGATTAGCACTAAATTAGCATATAATTAGTCATAAAAACCTTAAAAGTGACATAATTCCCAAAAATACCCTATTTTAGAATTTTCCATAATTTTTCCAAAATTTTCCCCTTTTATCGGTATTTAATTATACCGAAATATTAAAATATTAATTAGAATAATATTAAATTATAACAATTTCCCAAAAAATAATATTTTATTTTTTTTGAATTGTTACATTGAAGAAGAAGCCATTAGAGGAAGATGTGAGCTCAAGAGAAGAATTAGAAGTAAAATGGCTTGTATGTTATGTGTGATATTTTTTTTTTGAGAGAGAGATATATCAATAACTCAAAACCAAACACCAAGCCATCTCATGGCAGCCCCCTCTCTCCAAAATATCCTCACTAATCATATTTAGCCCCAAAATTAATCCATGTCACATAAACCAAGACCATTAGTCACCATGTGCATGTGGAATGAATTGATGCATATGAACAAAACTTGCACTCACATTTTCCACATAATAAACATTAATCCAAATGTTTAAAACAATAAATAGAATGTCATCTTCTAAAGTAAACTCGTTACGGATCACAAGAATACCCCTCACCTGTATATACATAACTGCATCCGCATTCCGACTGAATACGAATACTACGAGAGGAAAATAATCTAACAATCTAATACTAGGATCCGGCTTAAACCAATGCCCACTAGTATGATCCGTCCGATCATGTTCTATGTACAAGTGCACGTATATGATCGAACCCTGCCATAAAACCATACGGCCTCTACAACGTTTCGCCCGAACTAGGGAAACTTTCTGTGGGAGACTTTAAAGATTCGTCAATACGCTGGCAGTGGGTTTAACCACAAGCACGTCAGTGGTACTAGCTGTACGTAACGGCTGGCCATGTATTGAACGAAAAGGAATCTAACGAGCGAACTCATCCTGAAACCCTACTGAGCCTATCTATGACAATATCCATACAGTCCGGTCTGTTCGTCTATGAGTATCCAATATCGGGCCTAGGGGGATGGCAAACGTCAGACCCCTAATAGCGGTATAAGTCGTGTCGGAGTGTAGCCCAGAACACCTTGAGAAACTACTGGAATACATACCAGTAAATCTCACTTGCCTTTGCCAAGGACTTTATGTAATGGCTCTCCAGACACACCGCGATATCAACCCCCAATACTGAGAGAGACGAATCCTATCTAACCGCTACTGCCTCCAAGTGCTTCGGGACTGCACCCAACTACTACCTGTTTGTACGACTCCTTCGAGCCGTGGTAGGGTAGCAATAAAAAAATAGTAGGAACACACTTGAGGAAAAGTAGCAGTGTCAAGTCAACGGACTAAGCTGTACTCATGTCACCTGGGAACTGCTCCTGACGATAGGTATAGTACCAATCAACGGTACCCCTGCGAGTCCGTCCGGTGTACTCATAACCCAATGAGCACCTGTATACATCTTAGGTGAACCAACTGACCCCAATGGCTTGTGAGACAAGCAACCACCCCTCTTCGGGGTCTCGATCCGTATACACTAGTCTACTTTTGGAGTATCGATTCCCAGTCTCTAAACTCCCACGACTAGGGACACTTTAAGGATGTGCTTATAGACTACCCAACTCTTACGTATATGATTGCCATCATACTACTAGTAGTCAAGCAAGAATCCTATGGGCTCTATCAATGTGTAATAGTGATCTGTAATGTCACCTGAAGCATGTACACGATGATAAAGATAAACCAGATAGCATACTATCATCTCGAGTAATACTGTTCTACCGGTATAGGTCCTTCCTCAATCATTGCAATCACGTACCTGCGATCCAATAATTGAATTTGAGGGCACTATATCCAAAAATCTCCCACTTGCACTTAAGGCTAATTATTGCGATGTCGCATACTCACAGCCCGTGTGATACCGAACACCCAACTCCTATACTAATCAGTTTCACAAAGCTCGTTTGTAAAACTATTGCTTTCGAGAAATAGCTTCAGTGAGTGGATCCACCCTGATGTTTCTTTCTATGTCTCTTTTTATCTCAAGTTTGTGGAGAAAACCATCTCCCAAAATGATTAATACATGTCTTAGAATATGTCTGGATATCTGGTGGGACCCAGTTCACAAATGAACTTCAATTCCAGCAAACTTCTTAGACTGTATCATCAACTGAATTTAATCAGTATCCTACTCCATGCCTCCCTCGGTATCCTCTTCGACCACCTGCCCAAAATACTGCCCCTCGTCCGAGGGAAAACTATAACTCTGACAGTCACTCTGTCATACAGGTCACCTTGGAAGCCTGGAATGATAACCGTCTCCCGAAGGAGGCTGGCGTTATCAAATCCCTGGAACATTCACTTATGTTCTAAAACTGCTTCCAAACGTTTCTCCAGGATTGGATTAATATCAACTTATTGCATCTAGTGCAAAAAACAGCATCTGATGTGGTACTTGACATCCATGATCAACTCAATTGCCTAAGCAAGTGATATGCCAATCATGCACATCTCTCTCCCCTTTAGTCTGTAAGACAATTTTAAAGAGGGTGGCTCCATCACCTACAGGTACACCACCATGCCAGGAGTCGTCCATTCTAAAACACATTTAGAATACTGTCTAAGTACCCATATTGGGAAACTACCCAAATCTAGATCTAAAACCATACATCTAGTAACTAGAATGCCTGATATAATATCCAAATCTTATGTGGAGAAATCACTGTGTGACAACCAAAGTATAACCGATCGTAGTATAGGAATTTTATTTCCTACAACATGTATGTCATCCAAATACCAGGACATCACACCCTACTACCTTCTCAATAGATCCATTCCTTATTCTGATGAAGTCAAAAACCTATGACTGTTATATCAAAAATAGACTTTCTCCGTTATATCTGCTTTAGTCTATAAACAGACATAACCTACTTGTCCACTATGCTTCCGCTGCTCCCACTGACTAAAACAACCCTCTGGCAGAGTCGTGTACACATGCACTTCTAAAGCTAGTTTAGAACAACGCTATACACATCCTCCTGCCGGGTCTCATAGTCCAGAACAACAGTACTGTCAAGTCTGGGTAAACAAGAACCTCCCTGTCACCTTCCTTGAGGATACCGGAGTACCTCTTGGGTGCCTGAGGTTACCTACCATATCTGCGGAGTGCTTAATGGAATGTCAAACCTGATTGAATCTTTAGGTTCTATTAAATTTTTTAGTAATCGTTTGCGGTTCTGGAATTACTTCCAGTTCTACCATACTCCCACTACTGTTTTCTGAAAAAGTTCATTTTAGTAAAACTGTGGTGAGTCAAGAACAATATCACTATTGATCTTTCAGATGGCAGAAAGTTAACCCTCGTCATAACCAGGGTTAACCTACAAACAGCCATTACAGAAACATGCCTTGAGTTATCCAGAGTCTGGTTTTAAGCATAAGACGGACAGCTTCATATACCTTAATCTCGTTAAGATATGATCCATTCTATATTCAATATAGATACAGAGGCACTGATTTAATTGGAACCAGTCTCAAATCATGCAGCTGTCTCCAATGCATGTCAACTAAATGGAGAGAGGCTAATCAGCATTACTCAACTTAGGAGTGCATCCAATTATGAGTAACCTGATAAAGAGAAGCAAGTTCTCAAAATCATTACTATCGACTGAATACCAAACACAAGTATCTACATCTTCGATTACCTTGAAGAATCCTGATACTTGCAATACGTGGTTCTCTACTTTACTCTTATACCTATAACTTCTCAAAGCTTAGACCTTGTATTTCTAAGAAACACTTGTCTAAAAACTAGAGAAGTCACAAGTAAACAGAATATAGTACGAGGACCAACTCCTCTGTCCTAATGGACACTGGACAATATACAATGCTTTGTATAAGTCCCCTGAGTTGAATAACTCAAATCCTGTACGTCGTAGGTTAAAAACTGTACTATGGTTATGAAGAATTACACCGCTGTTTAATGCTCCATACCTAATCATCAATTGATATAGGTAAATATCATAGACATAATTTCAAAAAGTTATATCTCAATTTATAAAATAAACGTACAGATATAATAGTTTGAAATTGGTGCATATCAACGGATATTCGAAACCAAATATTTGCCGTCCGGCAAAAACCCAGGTGATTTGCTCAAATATCAGCAATTACAACGAATCCCAATATAATGAGGATGATCACCTAATTCGCAATATCTTACTCCCACTTATCATCTGTAAAACCATTCAGATTTGAGAATCATACCTGGTAAATACATACCCTGGAGTAAGGATCTAATTGGGAAATCAGTTTTCTATTAACAACGCATAGTGAAACTGAAACATGAAAATGTTTCGAAGGGATATTCGGGTATTCCTAGTAATACTTCTTCCATTATCAGATTCATGACTGTAACCATATATTTCTTTGCCATCTTTCTAAATCCTTTTATTTGCCTTTACTCATTACCTTTTGTACACCATCGTTAGGCTAAATGGTTTTCTTCCTTCCCTACCGTTCGGCACCAGCCTATGGTTTAAAAGAAGACTATCCAATAAGCATAATAGGTGTACTGTCCTAATCCTAGGAGCACTCGCAACTTGAGAGAAGCTAAAGATAAAAGACAACTGAATAAACCTTATTCCTATTTCTCCTGAACCAGAATCCATTCTCGAACTGGAACAAGTTCCTTCGAGTTCGTATATAACCATACGATGGATTTATCCAATGGAGGTGGATGTTCGTAGTGATACGGGGTGTTCTGGAGAAATGCAAAGGTGAAGTAGGAATGGCGATGAAATATACGGTTTTGGTCGTGAATGATAGCAGTCGCAATTTACTTTGCCCTCTTTCTAATCCCTTTATTTGTCATTACTTATTACCTTTTGTACACCACACTTAGGCTAATTAGTTTTTTTCATTCCCTACCTTTCGGCACCTGCCTATGGTTTGGAAGAAGACTATCCAATAAGCGTAATGGGTGTACTCTCCTAATCCTAGGAGTACACATAACCTGAGAGAAGGTAAAAGGAAAAGACAACTGAATAATCCTATTCAATCCCTTAAGAACTAGAATCCATCCTCGAATATGGAATAAGTTCCTTCGAGTTCGTATGTAACAATATGATGGATTTATCGAATGGAAGTGGATGTTCATAGTGATACAGGGTGTTCTAGAGAAATGCAAAGGGTAAAAGTGTTAGTGTATATGCCCTAGAGGCCATTACTGTATCATACTAGTTTGTATATTACTTAATGGAAGCTTGGGATATTCACCTTGTATAAACAATCTTGCTCAATATAGTAGTATGCTACTTGGTTTGTTTCTACTTCAATGTGTACATGTGTTTATTTTAGTATATCACCTATACGCATTAGTGGAGCCCTTAGGATCTTTGCTTGATTACCAGCGTTGTGATGGCAATCACACTAGTGGGGGCTGGGTAATCTGTAAGCACATCCATATACAGGTCCCTAGTCGCAGGACTATCGAGACAGGGCATCGATACTCCGGAGTAGACTAGCGTATGCGCTTCTCATCCCAGTGTGGGAGATGGTCTATCCCACAGCCATCAGTACGTCGTACTGGAGATATATACGGGTGCTCGTTGGGTTACAAGTACACAGGACAGGACTCGTCGGGAACTGACAGGTTGGTATTATACCTATCGTCAGTTATCAGTTCCCAGGTGACATGAGTACAGCTTAGTCCGCTGACTTGACACTGGCACTTCGCCTCGAGTGTGTTCCCACTGCACTTTGATCACTACCCTACCACGGATCAAAGGAGTCGTGCAAACAGGTAATGGTTGGGTGCAGTCCCGAAGCACTTGGAGGCAGTGACGGTTAGACAGGATTCGTCTCTCCCGGTGTTGGGGGTTGACATCGCGCTGTGTCTAGGAGAGCCATTACACGAGTAGTCCCTGGCCAGGGCAAGCGAGATATACTGGTAGGCTTCCAGTGTTATCTCAGGGTGTTTTGGGCTTCACTCCGACACGACTTGTACCGCTATTAGGGGACTGACGTTTTACCGCCCCCTAGGCCCGACATGCGATGTATCAGACGAACAGACCGGACTGTACGGAGAATGTCACATTCAGACTCAGTAGGAGTTCAGATGGGTTTTACCTCGTCAGTCTTCTTATCGGCATCTACCTGGGGATCGTTACGCACAGCTAGTGCCGCTTGCGGTCTGTGGTTAAACCCACTGCCAGCGTAGTGTCGAGTCTTTAGAGTCCCACACAGAGGGTATTCGCCTCTGGGCAAAACTGAGTAGAGGTCGCATGGTTTTGCGGCAGGGTTCGTTCTCATCCGCGCACTTGTGCACGTTTGGAGTCCGGACGGTTTATACTAGCAGGCTCTGGTTTGAGCCAGATACTGGTATATGTTTTGGGGTTGCTTTTATCTCTCAGTATTCTTGTTCCTCGGAACGAGAATGCAGGTGTGTATGCAGAGTTGTTTGAGGCGGAGGAAGAGGTCTTTCATCAGGGTTTCGGAACGGGTGCGTATGCACAGTTGACAGTCGTCTTTTTCCAAACCCTAATGGATTTATGAAATATCAATTAATAATAGTAATTAAATGAAATTGTGTCATGGTTGGTTTTGTTGACTTGTTGACCATGGTTGAATGTTTGACCATCATCATTACTTTGCAAGGATACTCCTTGATTCTAGCTTACATTCATTTAATGAAGTGATGATAGTGGTCATTCCAAAAACAACCATCAACTATTTCATTTTGAATTATTATTATTAATTAGATAATTCTTTTTCCTTTTGTTATGGTTGCAAAAGGAAAATGAGCTCATTCTATCATATTGATTCTCTCTCCTCACTTCATCTTCTTCTTCCTCAAGATTAAGGAGAATCCTTCCCATGTGTTGAGAATCCCTCTCCTTGAAAGAGAAACACCCCATAGATACTCTCTACTCTCTCTAGGGTTCAAGGTTTAGCAAGCCGGAGATCCTAGTTCACTCTAAGTTCGAGAAAGAGCCCGAAGGTTGAACCCTCAGGTGGATCCATCTTTGACGGAAGAAGGCTACGAGGAAAGAACCATCAACCTCTACTAGGTTTCAAGAAGAAGGAGTTCAAGTTAGGTATAACCACTTTGCCGAGTAGTTAACTCTCCTTTGCATGTTTGCTAGTTTAGTTTAGACACGATCCCGACCTTGTTTAGTCCATGTTGCTCCTTGTGACAAAATTTGATTGTTATACCGTTTCCGCCTCCTCGTAAGTACCGGGGATGGCAACGTAGACTTACAGTGGTATCATAGCCTAACTAAACTTAAACTAGCTTGGTAGCGAAGTGTATGGAAGTTCGAAACGGAAAAATCGCAAAACCGGAAAATCAAAAACCCTAAGTTTCTGTTGAAATTTTTTGTGCTCTAAAAGTAAAAAGTTTCGCTCCTAAAATCGGCTCAGGGTTTTGTGAAAATACCCACGAAATACGATCGCATGATTCCTTCAAACCGCCGCGGTTCCGCGGCAACGGGTGGCTTAGGCCGCGGAACCGCCGCCGTTTTGTCTCCTCTTGTGATCGTGTTTTGTGCAGTGTTCTTCTGGTAGGGTTTTGGGATTTTTCAAATATGTTATTTGTGCCCAGATTTTCCAGAAAAGAAATTTACTTTTGGGGTCCTATAAATCCGTATTTTTTTTCGAAATTCGCTACACTTTGGCTATATTGGTTATATCTGTGATGTTTGTATGTATTGAACGTCGGCTAATCGCTATAAGACGATTAATCGGGGTTATACATCTCTGTGATCTGTGTTTGATATTGGAATGTGTATATGAATGTGTTGGACTGTCGCGGGTGAATAGCCGGGGTGGATGTGAGATGAGCTTTTGTTTTTCTTTCATTCATTTGTAATATGTAAATTGATGTAATAATATTATTTGTATGGCCGCACAACCGGATCGGGGTTGTAGCCGTCATTGTATAATTCTTTTTACTGTTTTTGCTTCTAGGATAGACCCATGGAGGGGTGCACAAACTACCGGGTACTTGGCGGGTAGTTTGCCGCACCCGTAGGGGTCTTGGGTGGGGTATTTGCTATTCACCGCGTAATCCGCTTTTCGTTGCAGGCTCGAACGGATTGCGGATTCCTAGTATATCCAATGTATTCATCTGTGATCTGTAATGTCTATCATTGCTATATATTTATAACTATTTAGGCGTTGCTTATGTTTTACAGCCGCGCTAGCCCAGCCCCCGCTCTGTCGTTAGTTAAGTAACCTAACAGGTGATGACGGGACCCCGTGGCGAATACGAATGGCATAAGCGTACGTCATATTTTGGTTGTTTTCTGCAATGGTAGGATTAAATGATGGGACGCATTAAAAGAACTAATGCAAGAATATCACGCATTAAAAGAACTAATGCAAGATAATAAACCAAGCTAAAGTCGTTGGAACACTTTCGAAAAACCACTCGGTTCTTTTCAAAACTAACTTTTAAATGCGGAGCTTGAGCCACTCCTTCTAAAAGCTATCTCATTCCATCGATTATATCAAGTTCACTACGTTCACGGTTTTACCAAAACCATTCGTAGCCCTCCGTCGTTTTACATAAATAGTCAATAGTATTCAAGCTATGTTTGTTGGCCAAAGTCAAGGCATAGTGATTGGTAGCTATTGGGTATTCATGTGCAGCATAGATAGATGCGTTGATTTAGAACAGTCGTACTACCTTGTTGGCCAAAGTCAAGGGTAGGTACGAATGGATTCAAATTAACCTGGAGAACGACGGGCAGAACTTGACATGTGACTTATGATTTGTTGGCCAAAGTCAAGGTCATAAGAGCATGGGGCAAAAATCCACATCGGGAGTTTCATAAGTACTGAAACTTGCTAGATTTGCATACTATTTGGAGTGTGATGATTCTGGTAGGATTCCTTCAGTTTCGTCACGCGATGATATTTGGATCCCGATCCTACTGTGAGTATATGCTACTCCTCGGGAAATTTCTCACCAAACGATCAATGCTATAAACCAAGTAGGTGCCTAGAAAAGTGTTAGTGGGGCTACGCCCCCAGGGAAAAGAGGTTCTTAAATTAAGGAACTTCGCGAAAGCGTTGGAAAACCTCCCTCGAAGTACCGACACTGGCCTGGCTGAACGGTTAAGCAAGTATTGTGCGGTGGGATTGATCCCGACTGATTCTTCCTTTATGGTTTGAGGAGGGATTCGAGAGACAGTGGGAGCCATCCTGTTTAGACAAATTAAAAACCACTCTAAACTTGCAAGAGCATCATGCTAAAGTGTTTCTTCTCTCTCCCCCTGCAGCGACCAAATCGAAATGACTGGACTTAAGTTACTTCTAGATAAAAACATACTGACAGGGCCAAACTACAAAGATTGGCTCAGGAATGTCAAAATGGCAATCACTTACGACAAGCTGGGGTATCTTCTTACCACCAAAGCTCCCCCCGTCCCAGGTCCCACCTCCAGCGTCGCGGATAAGGAAATCCGTAAGACTTAGGAGATTGATTGCGCGAAGGCCAGGTGCCTCGTGCTTGCCTCTATGGACAACGAACATCAGAGGAGGCACGAGAATATGGACTTGGAATCCATATTTCTTCATACAAAAGAACTGTATGGAGAGCAGTCTCGTATCGCAAGATACGAAGTGTCGAAGAAGTTATTTTCGGCAAAGTTGGCCGTCGGATCATCGGTAGCGGACCACGTGCTTAAGATGATTGGCTACATTGAGGAGCTCGCGGAACTTGGGACCACGTTGGAAAGTGAACTCTATACGGATTTAATTCTCCAGTCCCTTCCATCCACTTACGCCCAGTTTATACTGAACTTCAACTTACAAGAAAATGAAGTTGAACTTTCAGAACTTCTCAACATGCTGAGGAGCGCAGAGGGCACCCTACAGAAAGGTAGGGAAACACCCGCTTTGTTTGTAGGAGGATCTTCTTCTTCTAGATCCAAGGCGAAAGCCAAGGGAAAGAGGAAGAAAGCCCCCGCCAAACCAAGGGGCGGTGTTAGTAAAGTGGGTACGAAGGGAAAGGAAAAGGCAACAAAGATTGCGGGGAAGCTTGTCGGAAAGGAAGAATGCTTCTATTGTCATAAGAGTGGACACTGGAAGAAAGATTGCAGGGCTTGGAAAGCCAGGACACAGGAACTGAAGCAGGTTGCGGCTTCAGCTTAAGGTGTGTATGTTATTGAAAACTGTCTTTCGATAAAATCTACTTCCTGGGTATTGGATACCGGATCAGGATCTCCTATCTGTAAATCTTTGCAGGCGTTGAGAAACCGTAGGGTTTTAAGGCAGGTGACATGACCCTCAGAGTTGCGAACGGAGCTAGCATGGATGCTAAAGCCGTGGGGGACTATCACCTGGGAATGTCAGATGGACATGTTTTGGTTTTGCGTAATTGCTTTTTTGTACCCAACGCAACTTGTAATATCATTTCTGTATCTTTGGTTTCTAAAGAAGGTTATGAATTTGCGTTTGTAAGTAATGTTGTAAACATTCACCTTAATCAAGTTCTGATTGGGTCAGGTACATTGAGCAATGGTATATACGTATTAAACCGACCACAGATTTTCAATGTCCAGAATACACACAAAAGAAAGTCTCCAGATATCAATCAGACTTTCTTATGGCATTGTAGACTGGGTCACATCAATGAGAGAAGGTTGACTAAGTTACATACAGAAGGATATTTGGATCCGTTCGAATATCAATCATATGCCACTTGTCAATCCTGTCTCAAAGGAAAGATGACAAAGACTCCGTTCACTGGACACGGAGTAAGAGCGAGCGAGCTCTTGGGACTCATACACAGCGACGTGTGCGGTCCAATGTCTACACATCCGCGAAGCGGTTATTCTTACTTCATTACTTTTACGGATGATTTTTCAAGGTACAGTTATGTCTTCTTAATGAAACATAAGTCCGAAGCCTTTGAAAAATTCCAGGAATATAAGAATGAAGTAGAAAAACAAACCGGAAAAAGTATCAAGATTCTAAGATCGGATCGAGGTGGAGAATACTTAAGTGCCGAGTTCCTGAATTACTTAAAAGAGAATGGAATTCTCTCTCAACTTACTCCTCCATACACTCCGCAGCACAACGGTGTATCGGAGAGACGGAACCGGATCCTATTGGATATGTTACGGTCCATGATGAGTAATGCTGAGTTACCGCGATCTTTCTAGGGGTATGCGCTAGAATCAGCTGCATACCTTTTGAACCGAGTTCTTACTAAAACTGTGCCCACCACACCATATGAGATGTGGTGTGGAAAGAGGCCCCATCTTAATCACATTAAGGCATGGGGATGTCCAGCTTTTGTCAAGAAGCAGCATGCGGACAAGCTCGAGGCACGCTGAGTACAGTGCAAGCTTGTGGGATATCCAAAGAACTCCAAGGTTTCTTTTTTCTACTGTGAAGAGGAACAAAAAGTTCTTGTTTCTCGTCACGCCTACTTCTTGGAAACTGAGTTTTTGGAAAACCAGATAAGTGGGAGCACAGTAGAACTGGAAGAAATTCCAGAACCACAAACTATTACTGAAAGTTTGGTGGAACCAGAGGGTTCAAATGAACAGGACATTCCTACGCCGCTCCGCAGGAGTAGTAGGCAGTCTCATCTGCCCGAGAGATACTACGGTTTTCTCATAGACGGGGATAGAGAGGATTGCATCATAGATTATGATGAGCCTACTAGCTTCCAGCAGGCCATTCAGAGCGTTTTCTCGGTAAAATGGCTGGATGCAATGCGGACCGAAATGGAGTCCATGTACACCAACAAAGTATGGACGTTGGACATTGCTCCAGATGGGGTAAAACCCGTAGGATGCAAGTGGATCTTCAAAAGGAAGATTGGTGTAGATGGACAGGTTGAGACCTATAACGCTAGACTTGTAGCAAAGGGTTTCCGTCAAAGACCTGGCTTGGACTATGACGAAACCTTTTGTCCAGTGGCTATGCTGAAATCCATTCGGATCCTTCTTGCCATTGCTGCCTTCCACGATTATGAGATTTGGCAGATGGACGTAAAAACCGCTTTTCTAAATGGAAATTTAGAGGAGTGTGTCTATATGGATCAGCCAGAGGGTTTCATTCAGAGTGGGAGCAGCGGAAAGGTGTGCAAGTTTCTTAAGTCCATCTATGGACTAAAGCAGGCATCGCGGAGTTGGAACATCTGTTTTGATGAGACGGTCAAGGAATTTGGCTTTATCAAAAATCCAGATGAACCATGCATCTATAGTAGATTTGTAGCGATAACTGTAGTATTCCTCGTTTTATACGTGGATGACATTCTCTTAATAGGAAATGACATTCCTATGCTACAATCTATCAAGGGATTCTTTTCACACAGGTTCTCCATGAAAGACCTGGGTGATGCCTCTTACATCCTGGGGATCCGGATCCATCGTGATAGATCCAAGAGGATATTAGGACTTTCACAGTCCAGGTACATCGACACCGTACTGAAAAGATTCAGTATGGAAGATTCCAAGCGCGGTAACCTACCGGCTTGTCACGGGATCACCCTCTCTAAAGAGATGTCTCCCAAGACTGATTTGGAGAGGGATCGCATGTCTATTATACCCTACGCTTCTGCGGTAGGCTCTATAATGTATGCGATGTTGTGTACCAGACCGGATGTAGCTTATGCACTGAGTGTAGTAAGCCGGTATCAGTCAAACCCTGGGGAGAAACACTGGATAGCAGTAAAGAACATTCTCAAGTACCTGAGAAGGACTAAGGAGATGTTCTTGGTGTATGGCGGAAAAGACCTCCAGATCGAGGCCTTTGCTGACTCCAGCTTCCAGAGTGACAAGGATGATTCCAAGTCCATGTCGGGTTTTGTCTTTACCCTCAATGGAGGGGCGGTGTGTTGGAAGAGTTCCAAACAGGAAACCGTTGCAGACTCGACGATGGAAGCGGAATACATCGCTGCATCTGATGCCGCAAAAGAAGCTGTCTGGATGAGGAAGTTCTTGAAAGAACTTCAGGTGGTTCCGTCCATTGTTGACCCAATACCTCTGTATTGCGACAACAACGGGGCTATAGCTTTAGCGAAGGAACCCAGGTCCTATCAGAGATCCAGGCACATCTTAAGGCGGTATCACCTGATCAGGGAGATCATGGATCGCAAGGAGATCGAGATTCGGAGGGTTTCTTCAGAAGAAAACACTGCAGATCCATTCATCAAGGCCATACCCCAGACTCAGTTCGAGCGGCTGATCGAGATGATAGGTCTTCGATACGCCAGTACATTGCCTTAGTGCAAGTGGGAGATTGTTAGTGTATATGCCCTAGAGGCCATTACTGTATCATACTAGTTTGTATATTACTTAATGGAAGCTTGGGATATTCACCTTGTATAAACAATCTTGCTCAATATAGTAGTATGCTACTTGGTTTGTTTCTACTTCAATGTGTACATGTGTTTATTTTAGTATATCACCTATACGCATTAGTGGAGCCCTTAGGATCTTTGCTTGATTACCAGTGTTGTGATGGCAATCACACTAGTCGGGGCTGGGTAATCTGTAAGCACATCCTTATACAGGTCCCTAGTCGCAGGACTATCGAGACAGGGTATCGATACTCCGGAGTAGACTAGCGTATGCGCTTCTCATCCCAGTATGGGAGATGGTCTGTCCCACAGCCATCAGTACGTCGTACTGGAGATAGTATACGGGTGCTTGTTGGGTTACGAGTACACAGGACAGGACTCGTCGGGAACTGACAGGTTGGTATTATACCTATCGTCAGTTATCAGTTCCCAGGTGACATGAGTACAGCTTAGTCCGCTGACTTGACACTGGCACTTCGCCTCGAGTGTGTTCCCACTGCACTTTGATCACTACCCTACCACGGCTCAAAGGAGTCGTGCAAACAGGTAATGGTTGGGTGCAGTCCCGAAGCACTTGGAGGCAGTGACGGTTAGACAGGATTCGTCTCTCCCGGTATTGGGGGTTGACATCGCGCTGTGTCTAGGAGAGCCATTACACGAGTAGTCCCTGGCCAGGGCAAGCGAGATATACTGGTAGGCTTCCAGTGTTATCTCAGGGTGTTTTGGGCTTCACTCCGACACGACTTGTACCGCTATTAGGGGACTGACGTTTTACCGCCCCCTAGGCCCGACATGCGATGTATCAGACGAACAGACCGGACTGTACGGAGAATGTCACATTCAGACTCAGTAGGAGTTCAGATGGGTTTTACCTCGTCAGTCTTCTTATCGGCATCTAACTGGGGACCGTTACGCACAGCTAGTGCCGCTTGCGGTCTGTGGTTAAACCCACTGCCAGCGTAGTGTTGAGTCTTTAGAGTCCCACACAGAGGGTATTCGCCTCTGGGCAAAGCTGAGTAGAGGTCGTATGGTTTTGCGGCAGGGTTCGTTCTCATCCGCGCACTTGTGCACGTTTGGAGTCCGGACGGTTTATACTAGCAGGCTCTGGTTTGAGCCAGATACTGGTATATGTTTTGGGGTTGCTTTTATCTCTCAGTATTCTTGTTCCTCGGAACGAGAATGCAGGTGTGTATGCAGAGTTGTTTGAGGCGGAGGAAGAGGTCTTTCATTAGGGTTTCGGAACGGGTGCGTATGCACAGTTGACAGTCGTCTTTTTCCAAACCCTAATGGATTTATGAAATATCAATTAATAATAGTAATTAAATGAAATTGTGTCATGGTTGGTTTTGTTGACTTGTTGACCATGGTTGACTTGTTGACCATGGTTGAATGTTTGACCATCATCATTACTTTGCAAGGATACTCCTTGATTCTAGCTTACATTCATTTAATGAAGTGATGATAGTGGTCATTCTTAAAACAACCATCAACTATTTCATTTTGAATTATTATTATTAATTAGATAATTCTTTTTCCTTTTGTTATGGTTGCAAAAGGAAAATGAGCTCATTCTATCATATTGATTCTCTCTCCTCACTTCATCTTCTTCTTCCTCAAGCTCAAGGAGAATCCTTCTCATGTGTTGAGAATCCCTCTCCTTGAAAGAGAAACACCCCATAGATACTCTCTACTCCCTCTAGGGTTCAAGGTTTAGCAAGCCGGAGATCCTAGTTCACTCTAAGTTCGAGAAAGAGCCCGAAGGTTGAACCCTCAGGTGGATCCATCTTTGACGGAAGAAGGCTACGAGGAAAGAACCATCAACCTCTACTAGGTTTCAAGAAGAAGGAGTTCAAGTTAGGTAAAACCACTTTGCCGAGTAGTTAACTCTCCTTTGCATGTTTGCTAGTTTAGTTTAGACACGATCCCGACCTTGTTTAGTCCATGTTGCTCCTTGTGACAAAATTTGATTGTTATACCGTTTCCGCCTCCTCGTAAGTACCGGGGATGGCAACGTGGACTTACAAAAAGAAGGAGTGGCAATGATGTATGTAACTCAAACAATCCAAAAGCCAGTGTTTTAAGAAAGTTCGGTCAACTTGGTTACTGAGTCATAGTCTAGGGTCGGGCCATGGTCGCTGCCAAAGAGAGAGAGAGAGAAAAGAAACACTCTGCGTGCTCTATAACCTAGATCAGAATGGTTAATCACTTTATCTAATCAGGATGTCTCCCACCGTATCCTCAAATTCTCCTCTAAACCTGAAAGAAGAATTAGTCGGGATCACCTAAGGAGTAAACTAATTCATCAGTGGGAATCAAGATCCAACTATCATCGCATGATAACGTGACGGAATCCACTCACGTTATCACACTCCAGAAGGTATACGCATGCCTGGCAAGTTTCAGTTTCTTTAGAAACCCCCAATATGATTTCTACCCCATGCTCTTATGACCTTGACGAAGGCCAACATATCATAAGTCACATGTCAAGTTCTACCCGTCATTGTCCAGGTTAATTTGTACCCATCCGTACATACATTAACGAAGGCCAAAATAGTAGTACGACTATCCCAAACCAACGCATCTATCTATGCAACAGAAAAGTAACAAATAGCTACCATACACTATGCCTTGACGAAGGCCAACATACATAGCATGAATACTAAGTGTTACCTGTCTGAAATGACGGAGAGCTACGAATGGTTTTTGGCGAAAAACCTTTAACGTAATGAACTTGATATCGTTGAAGGAACCGGATAGCTTTTTACAAATATATAGTGGCGAAAACCTTTGCTAAAGAGGTCACTCCCGATGAAGGGATCTCAGCTCTTTCCCCGTAGAATGAGGTGCAGGATATTCCAACTGAATACCGCGATGCAAGGCAAAAAGTAATCGACTATAGTGAAATTATTACCCTGACGCAAACCTCTTCCCAAGGGCTCACTCCCGATGAATAGATCTCGGCCCTTGCCCCGTCGAATAAGGTGCTAGATATTCATAACCGAATACCTCTGTGCAAAGCAAAAGAGAACGTCGTTGTAATAACAGTTTTTTGAAAATTTGTTCCAACAACATCGAATAGGTCTGTTTTCCTTGAAATGATCCGAATCAATGCAGTCTCATCAATTAATCACACCATAAAAGAACGAAAATATGATGTACGTTTATGCCATCCGAATTCGCCACTGGGTCCCGTCATCACCCGTTAGGTTACTTAACTAACGACAGAGCGGGGACTGGACTAGCGCGGGTGTAAAACATATACAAAATTTACTAGTATATATATAACAATAATAATAATCGCTCCAGGCGTGATAAATGCAACATCACAGATAAGTAATAAGCATCACAGAAAAATCTGGGAGCCTCGGGTTTCCTTTGAGCCGCAACTGAAACCCGACATTCCCCTGGTCGTGTGGATAGCCTTTGCAATGAAAACCTAGACCCCTATGAGTGCGGAAGTTACCTGCCAAAACCAGAAGCGAGGCGCCCCCTTCAACAAAGTGAATGGACCACCCAGCACTTCACGGAATCCGGTAACTTGAGCACCCCACCTTGGGTCAACCTGTACACTCTATGAGTGCGGCGAATAGCCCGCCAATTCTAGAGTGAAGCCCCCTCCATCTCAAAGCCATGAGATGCGGGCCTGTTGCCCTCTAGAACCCGGGTATCCGTGCACTGCACCACGGGGTAATTCTAGTACAGAAAAGAAAATATTTACAATGGTGACATCGACCTCAACCCGGTCGTGCCCCAAAAGAATAATATACAAACAGGCAGTGACGACAGTCTACATGTCAGGCGCTCACCCCACGATATCAAATGTATAAATAAATACAAACTGCACTACCATTGCACGCAATCTATCCACTATGAGAAATCCGCAAGAATACAGCACAACACAGAACATCAACGTAAATGTGACATTCGCAAACTCGTCTAAAAGGACATATAGCAATTAGACGAGTTATACCGCTCGAATGACATTCACGGTCGCAGATAGAAATGTATGTACTGTAAACTAACGTATTTAAAATTTTGATCGACAAAACTTCCAGAATTGGGCCCTAAGTTCTAATCCAGTACTCAAACAAATCTGGGCCCAAAACAAAATATTCCAGAAACCATAATTCCATAATTAATAGCCCAGAAGAAAGAATGTGCACTGTGGCCCCAAAAAGGCGGCGGAACCGCGGCCAACACATAGGTTATGCGGCGGTTCCGCGACATTTTAGTTGGTTCAGTCGTCCAATTTTCTTCTGTAGTCTTAAAAAAGCTTGCACGATTTTCTGATATACTGAAAATGATTTTTCGACCACTTTAAAAATTCGACAGAAACATCAAGAATGGAATTGTGGTTTTTGAAAATCCGGTCGATCTATATTTTAAACATGTTTGAACAAGCTAGCATTGGTTAATGGCGTGGCTCTAATACCATGTAAGTCTACGGTAGCGCCCCGACCGTCAATCCGGGGCCAAACGCGGAACAATTTTTTTTATAGAATAGCGCTAATGCAAAATTTTACCCGGATAGTTCCATTAACCCTTTACTAGCAACTACAAAGAAGTTAGAATCGCTATACCGATCGATCCATGTCCTTCGTTCTTTGGCCACCATCCCAAGCTCCTCGCGGCTTCTCCGATCAAGCTCGATCTCCGGTCTCCTCGTCGATATGGCACTATGTCAAGGAATATTTTTACGGGCTCCCGCTCTAAAACCGAAGCAGCCCGGACATGAAGTATGCTAGCCGACATGTCCAAGGTGAAGTAGAGATTGTGTGTGATAACTTTGTCTCAATACATCCATTGATTCTCAACACATGAGATAGTATGGATGGAGATTGAAGAAGAAGCCATTAGAGGAAGATGTGAGCTCAAGAGAAGAAGAAGTAAAATGACTTGTATGTTATGTGTGATATTTTTTTTGAGAGAGAGATATATCAATAACTCAAAACCAAAATCCAAGCCATCACATGGCAGCCCTCTCTCTCCAAATATTCCCACTAATCATAATTAGCCCCAAAATCAATCCATGTCACAATAAATGGTCACATAAACCAAAACCATGAGTCATCATGTGCATGTGGCATGAATTGATGCATATGGACAAAACTTGCACTCACATTTTCCATATAATAAACATTAATCCAAATGTTTAAAACAAAAAATAGAATGGCATCTTCTAAAGTGAACTCGTGACGGATCACAAGAATACCCCTCACCAGTATATACATACCTGCATCCGCAATCCGACCGAATACGAATACTACGAGAAGAAAATAATCCAACAATATAATACTAGGATCCAGCTTAAACCAAAGCCCACTAGTATAATACATCCAATCATGATCCATGTACAAGTGCACGTATATGGTCGAACCCTGCCATAAAACCATACGGCCTCTACAACGTTTCGTCCGAACTAAGGAAACTTTTTGTGGGGGACTCTAAAGACTCATCAATACGCTGGCAGTGGGTTTAACCACAAGCACGTCAGTGGTACTAGCTGTACGTAACGGCTTCTTATGTATTGAGCGAAAGGGAAGTTGACGAGCGAACTCATCCTGAAACCCTACTGAGCCTATCTATGACAATCTTCGTACAGTCCGGTCTGTTCGTCTATGAGTATCGCATATCGGGACTAGGGGGATGGCAAATGTTAGACCCCCAATAGCGGTATATGTCGTGTCGGAGTGTAGCCCAGAATGCCTTGAGAAACTACTGGAATACCTACCAGTAAATCTCACTTGCCTTGGCCAAGGACTTTGTGCAATGGCTCTCCAGACACAGCGCGATATCAACCCGCAATACTGGGAGAGACAAATCCTATCTAACCGCCACAGCCTCCAAATACTTCGGGACTGCACCCAACTACTACCTGTTTGCACGACTCCTATGAGCCATGGTACGGTAGCAGTCAAAGAACAGTGGGAACAAACTTGAGGCAAAGTAGCAGTGTCAAGTTAATGGACTATGTTGTACTCATGTCACCTGGGAACTGCTCCTAACGATAGGTATAGTACTGATCAACACTGCCACTGCGAGTCCGTCCGGTGTACTCATAACCCAATGACCACCTGTATACATTTTAGGTGAACCAACTGACACCAATGGCTTGTGAGACCAGCCACCGCCCCTCGCCGGGGCCTCGATCCGTATACACTAGTCTACTCTTAGAGTATCGATGCCCAGTCTCGAAACTCCCATGACTAGGAACACTTTAAGGATGTGCTTATAGACTACCCAACTCTCACGTATATGATCGCCATCATACTGCTGGTAGTCAAGAATCGTATGGGCTCTATCAACGTGTAATAGTGATCTGTAATGTCACGTGAAGCATGTGCACGATGATAAAGACAAACCAGATAGCATACTATCATCTCGAGTAAGACCATTCTACCGGTATAAGTTCTCCCTCAATCATTGCAATCGCGTACCTGCGATCCAATAATTGATTTTGAGGGCACTATATCCAACACCTCAAAGTACCAACACTGGTCTGGCTGAAAGATCGGAGAACTTGTAAGGTGTAATTAATCCCGGCTAGTCTTTCCTTTTAGGGTTTGAAGGAAGATTTGATTAAAACAGTGGGAGCCATCCTGATTAGATAAAATGATAACCGATCTAATCTTTCAAGAGCAAACGCTGAGTGTTTTCTTCTCTCTCTCTCTCTCTAGGTAATGACCATGTTACTCATTAATCAAGATAATAATATGGATGTATTGACTGAACCCGCTTGTTACACAATGCTGGGGAACGTTGGTCCCGCTCCAACTTATAACTATTATAAGACCGAGCAGGAAATAGGGGATTACCGGGACTCCCGTGCCGCCCAAACGAAGAAAGTGCATGATGATGCATCTTCTTCGTGTGTGTTCATTGAAGAGAATTGTTTCTCAGTTTCCTTTATGTCCTGGGTATGAGATACCGAATCAGCATCCCACATATGTAATCTGTTACATGGGCTACTGTAACACCCGAGTTCAGTTATACCAATTCCAGTTTTCGTATTTCTTTATTCGTGATATTCTTGATTTAACGTATTGAGGGTGCGAATGGTATTTTACACTTTACATTGCATTCGATCCGACCCGCTCGATTGAACCTGTTTGATTCTTATATATAGATTACCTTGACTTGTTCCATGGATACGTACATCTCATGTTTAGTACATACTGGTTTTTTATCAAGTATCACATCTTTTATCATATAATATTTTAGGTCACAGAAAATAATTTAAAATTGCATTTCATAACCTGCATGATACCCCTAACCCCGTGGTAGCATCCGCACATCTTGTTCTCGTACCGTTCAGTGAAACGGACGTTTTTGGATGGCTACGCGCACGTACGTGCATCCATTCTTGGGGGTATGCATTTTCTTTAACTGGGATTTCATTTTGAAATTTGGAAGTCGTATATATTCTTAATATTTTAAATCGGAATTTTTAGACCCGACCCGGGCATGTTTTGGAATAAGTTTGTATTTGCAAAAATCTCAAAACGGACTAATATTATAATATTAAAATCTTTATTTCATTCTAAAGTTCTTTAACCAAAAAATATTCTAAATATATATAAATAACTATTTACAACCTTATAGTATATTTTATAATATATTTTATATAATATAGATATATCTCTCTCTCCACTATCTCTATCTCTCTCTCTCTCTTCCTTCTGACTTTCTCTCTCTTCCCCTTCATAATTATGTATTCTTTTTTGTAGAAAACCTAAAACCCACGTTGCCTTTCTCATCTTCTTCTTTTTTTTATTTTTCTGTTGCCGTTTTTTCCCGCCTCCTCTCCTTTACCTACGCCCGACGCTCGCGGTCGCCGCCGGAGCTCGCTACCACTCTCTCCTTTATCCCAATCTCACCCTCGACCTTCTCCTCACCTCTCCTCATCGCCCTCGTCCCCAACGACCCAACTCCGGCCAAACCCACGCTGCATTTCAACCCATCACCTCACGTCCGATCCCTTCTCTGTCGACCCTCACGTCATCGACCTTACCTCATCGTCGGCACCTACTTCTCCTCCTCCTCCTTCTCAATTCCTTCCCTTTCTTCTCCAACCTAAAACCCTTCACCCAGACACACTGCAAACCCATGACCCCAACAGGAACCCGTCACCCGACACCTAACCCACGCCTGCACCTCGCAGCCGATCATCTCACCATCCTGGCCTCTACTTCACCCACACTACTCCCTCTTCCTCTCCATCTCTTCAACCCGAAGATCCACACCCTGCATACTCGAAACCCCACAACCAAGAACCCAAACTTCACCGGCAAACCCCACACCGGAAACCCCTTGTCGTCATCGCCCCTTGCCGACTTCCCTGGTGTATCAGGGCACCTGGCCACGGTAAGATCTTTCCTCCTTCTACCTTTCTAAAGTTTTTATTTTAATTAAATATTCACTGTTCTTTTGTTCGCCGGAATCCGGTCGCGCCGTCGACCATCCCGACGACCCAGCAAGCATCTTTGACCCGTGTGATCCCGTTGTGCATTGTCTGGATTCGTTTCGTGTACCGTGTGCGCGTCGCGACTTTTCCTGCCGACGTGTGACGTTCCATATACCCGTATCGCGATCTGTCAAGGCAAGTGAAACTTGCTACATGCTATCTATAATATTGTTTATACCTATTAAACTGCATGGTAAAACTGTAGATTACATATAGCGTCACATGTTCTATTTTCCGTTTCGATGTTCCATATTCCATGTTAGATTCGGATCTTGAATTATAACTCGTTGCATGTTAGAATACAATATCGTGTACCTACATCCGTGTTTAAATTACTTAATAATTATCTGCATAACCCATAGCACTTTTAAATAGTTTCTACCCCGAATACCTGGTTGCATCCATTGAACATATTTTATATATCATTGCATCCCCAGATCATTTAACCCATAATAACGAGATTTAACAATTCCATACTGGTTTAAGTGTATTTTACTTAACGTTGGAACCTCAACCCTAACTCTAATCTATAACTGTGCATCCCCATGCTTTAAACTGTACCCTTGCATATATCATCAACATGTTTCATTTTATTGTTTCATAAGTACCCATGCTTGTTTATATATACCCATGCTTATGTAGTTTGATTATGAGCACCCACATGACATCTTGTACATCCTGACACGACTTGTTACACTTCCTACTCGACACGACATGGAACCGTGCACCTCTAGACATGACATGATACCTATTTACTACCTGGCTTGACCTGATGTACCATGGCGTTACCTGTTACTTGATCTTGTGTCTAATGACAACAAACCTGACCTGTTGTCCTTACGGACAGTTCCTGTTGTCTATCCAGACAAAGCTGTACCTGCCTGATCCTGTGTTGGCATTAGCTCTTGATTACTTAATACCTAACTTGAATACTTATGACTTGGGGGTATGGGGAAATCAATGATGAAACCTGACATGTAACTCGACAGTTCTATACATGTTCTGATCAGTCTTACGGGCTAGGCCATCCCCGGAGTGATGCTACGGACATCACTCGTCATTACCTACCATCCTTTACTCCCTTGTGGCATGTCTCGGGTTCAGCCCGAGAGTCATTGATCATGATCCTGGGCATACACGGGATACTATTGAGTTACATCGATGATTCATCAAATTGATTTCATAGACTTGAGAATAGTTAACCCAATAGACCAGTTTAGATTACTCACTACATACTACCTTTCACTACCATGATTTATATTGTTGTTACACCTGCTTTGCCATTTATGATCATACTTGCATGTCTTGCTACCCTGTTTATATATTATTGCTTGATATTATGACACGCTGACGTCTGGGTTTTGCATGGCGCAGATCCTCTACCTTTGTTGTAGACTGATCAGGAGTATTGCCACTGTTAGACCGAGCGGTGACGATCCTGTCGGTATGCAGTTTTGCTTTCCAAGTGTTTTATTTATTGTACCTTTTGCTTCCGCGTATTATTATTTCTTGACTCATTTATTCTGGCTCATGGACATGATCTAGATAGTTTATTTTAATTTTCTGTTCTTGATATCTCTACAGCCGTAATGTGACTGTGGAGGGATTTTTCCTATCCACAGGTAGCATGGTTGGCTATGTCACATGGCTATCTTAGCGTACTCTGGGAAGCGAGGCATGACATGGTTCTTTTGGTATCAGAGCCTTAGGATATAGGTTAATCGAGTTTGATTCTTTTGCAGTTAGGTATTAGACCCAATACACGAATCAGAATACTCGTGATTAGGAACATGTCCTACCACCTTGTTATTGTGATTCTTGAATTATATCTTTCTCCTGATCTTTTGTCTTGACGATATGCAAACGACTTTGCATCTCGACTGAAAATCTGTTGGTTCCCTATTGTTTCTCCCTGTTCTTTGATTCTGATACTAGGATTTGGGCGACTTGAGTGGAGTTATGTATTTGTATCCATGAACTGCATCATGGTTACAATGCGGTACTCTATTTAAGTAACTTGGAGTCCTGGTCTTGATTCACTTCCTTATTCCATGATCGTTATATTACCTTGTTTCTCTCGGTTTCATTGCATACCAGTTATTGTTTTATCGCCAGCTTGAATCATGTTTCCCGTGCTTAATCCTCTTCAGTATCTTGACTTCGGATGAAGTCATCTCGGTATCTTACTTGTTCATGTTTTCCCCGCATTAGAATTATTCAATTCTGGTGCATCCCTTGTTTGTTGTTGTCTTGGGAATGGATTTTCTCGGCACTTTCCACGCTCACATTGATTGTAGGGCAATGAAAGTGATTTTCCAAATTCCCGGACATCCGTTTGTTGCTGGAAGAAGCAGTTTGGTCGGGCCAGTCGAATTTAGGGCTAGGCCGACAAACAATGTTCTTTCGTCGATGGAAGTTATTAAGAAAGAAAAGCTGGCTATAGTTGGAGAATTCATGGACGTGTTCGAAGACATCTCGGGTTTATCGCCAAAACGAGATGTGGAGTTTAATCTTGTTCCTGGTGCAGCGCCAATCCAAAAGACGTATTACCGATAGCACCATTGGAGTTGGAAGAAGTTAAGAAGCAGGTTATCGAATTGCTAGAGAAGGAGTGGATTCACAGCAGTAACTCACTTTGGAGAGCTCCAGTTCTTCTAGTAAAGAAGAAAGATGGCACAAGGAGGATGTGCAACGTTTATCGAGAATTTACACCGGGGTGACTATTGAGAATAAGTACCCGAGCCCTCGCATTGGCGAATTGTTTGAGCAGCTTAGTGGCACGAAGGTATTCTCGAAGCTGAATTTGCGATCCGGATATCATCAGGTCCGAGTTAAACCAGGAGATGTTTGTAAGACTGCGTTCCGAACTCGGTATGGACATTATGAGTATTTAGTGATGCCATCCGGAGTAACGAATGCACCAGCGATATTTATGGGCTTGATGAACCGAATCTTTTCACCATTCTTAGACCAGTTTATAGTGGTGTTCATTGATGATATTCTGGTCTACTCGAGGAGTATTGGAGAGCATGCGGGACGTTTTGAAGATCGCATTATAGACATTGAGGCAAGAAAATTATATGTGCGAGTTTTGGCTTGAAGAAGTGAAGTTTTGGGGCATGTTGTAACCGGAGATGGAATCGTCGTTGATCCTGAGAAGATTGCAGCAGTTCAAGATTGGACGATTCCGAAAACGTAGCAGAGACCAGAAGTTTCTTGGACTTGCTTGCTGTTACAGAAGGTTCGTGGAGAACTCTGCTCGTCTGGCGAAGCCGTTGACCAAGCTTACACGCAAGGATGTACCATTTGAGTGGACGGATAAGGGTGCGTCAGCTTTTGAGGCGTTGAAGCAAGGATGGATAACCGCTTTTATTTTGACCGTACCAGACGGTTCCGGAGAATTAGTGATTCATAGCGACGCATTTGGAAAAAGGATTTGGATGTTTTTTGATGCAGCATGGGCAGGTTGTAGCTTACGCGTTGAGACGGTTGAATACCCATGAGAAGAATTAACTAACCCATGATTTGGAGCTACCAGCTGTGATTTTCGCTTTGAAGATTTGGAGACACTACTTACTGGGCGAAAGGATCGAAATATTCACTGATCACAAAAGCCAGAAATAGGTGTTCATACAGAAGGAGCTTAATATGAGGCAGCGCAGATGGTTGGAGCTGATGGCTGACTACGATCTTGATCTTAAGTACCATTCGAGGAAAGTTAATGTTGTGCCGGATGCGCTTAGTCGGTTGCCAGCAATTCAGATGTTGACTGCACAGAAGGAATTTGTTGAAGATTTTTCGGAGATTCGAGTTGGAGATTGTGCTACCGAATTCTTCGGGACAGTTGATGCAGCTGCAAGTACAGTCGTCATTGATCGAGAGTATTAAAGCAGCGCAATTGAAGGACCCAAGATTGCAAGGGTTTCGAGAATAGGTTGAAGCTGAAATTCGAACGGACTTATTGATTCATGAAGGTGATACGTTGCATTTTGCTAGCCGTTTGTGTGTGCCAAGGGGAGATATCCGTGAAGAAATTATGTAGGAGGCGCACAGTTCAACATATTCCGTACATCCAGGAGGGACGATGATGTACCGAGATCTACGATAGCATTTCTGGTGGAAAGGCATGAAACGGGAGAACGCCCGCTTTGAAGTGAAATGCTTTGTGTGTCAGCAAGTTAAGGCTGAATATCAAAGGGTTGCTGGTTTATTGCAACCACTTCCGATTCCTCAATAGAAGTGGGAACATATAACCATGGACTTCGTGACGGCTTTACCGCGGAGTCCAAAGCGCAACAATGCAATTTGGGTGACTGTTGACCGATTGACCAAAGCGACTCATTTCATACCATTTCGAGTAGGTCAATCAACTGAAGCTTTAGCAGAACGATGCATGCAGGAGATTGTAAGATTGCATGGAGTACCGGTAAGCATCGTGTCCGACCGTGACATCCGTTTCTGATCACACATTTGGAGGAGCTTACAGGAAAGTTTGGGGACTTGATTGAAGTTTAGCACAACTTACCATCCTCAAACAGATGGCCAGTCGGAGTGAATGATCCAAACTCTTGAAGACATGTTGAGAGCTTGCATGTTAGACTTCAAGGGTTGATAGGAGGATCATCTACACTTGGTGGAGTTTTTGTACGACAACAGTTTCCAGGCGACTATCCAGATGGCTCCATTCGAAGCTTTATATGGTCGCAAGTGTCGTCCACCTGTTTATTGGGACGATGTTGGAGAACGAATATTGTTCAGACCGGATTTGATCGTGCAGACAGCTGAGAAGGTTAATACTATCCAGAATCAGATGAAAGCAACACAAGACCGATAGAAGAGTTGGGCAGATACATCGAGAAGACCTCTATAGTTCGACGTTGGTGATTTGGTATTCTTGAAGATATCACTGACTAGAGGGGTGATTCATTTCGGAAGTCGAGGAAAGCTCAGTTCTCGATTCGTTGGACCTTTTGAGATCTTGGAACGTGTTGGAGAAGTGGCGGATTGTTTGGCGTTCCCACAACCCTTGGCGAATGTTCATGACGTGTTTTACGTACCTCAACTCCGTAGGTATGTTCGAGATGAAACACATGTGTTGAATCAATCAGAGCTAACTGTACGTGAAGATTTGACTTTTGAGGAACGACTGATGTCGATTGTGGATCGAAGGGGAAAGATTCTTAAGAACAAAGTTAACCCTCTTGTACTTGTTTCTTGGGGAAATCACTCGTATGGAGGATCAACTTGGGAACGAGAAGTTGAAATCCGACAGAAGTTTCCACATCTATTCTTGCAATTCTTGATTGTTTATCCTTTCTTGTTCTAGGAATTTTGAGGACGAAATTCTTTTTGTAGTTGGGTATAATGTAACACCCGAGTTCACTTATAACAATTCCAGTTCTCATATTTCTTTATTCGTGATATTCTTGATTTAACGTATTGAGGGTGCGAATGGTATTTTACACATTACATTGCATTCGACCCGACCCGCTCGCTTGAACCTATTTGATTCTTATTTATAGATTACCTTGACTTGTTGCATGGACACGTACATCTCATGTTTAGTACATACTGGTATTTTATCTAGTAACCCATCTTTTATCATATAACATTTTAGGTCACAGAAAATAATTTAAAATTGCATTTCATAACCTGCATGATACCCCTAACCCCGTGGTAGCATCCGCACATCTTGTTCTCGTACCGTTCAGTGAAACGGACGTATTTGGATGGCTACGCGCACGTACGTGCATCCATTCTTGGGGGTATGCATTTTCTTTAACTGATTTCATTTTGAAATTTGGAAGTCGTATATATTCTTAATATTTTAAATCGGAATTTTTAGACCCGACCCGGGCATGTTTTGGAGTAAGTTTGTATTTGCAAAAATCTCAAAATGGACTAATATTAAAATATTAAAATCTTTATTTCATTCTAAAGTTCTTTAACCAAAAAATATTCTAAATATATATAAATAACTGTTTACAACCTTATAGTATATTTTATAATATATTTTATATAATACAGACCTCTTATATAATACAGACCTCTCTCTCTCTCCCCACTATCTCAATCTCTCTCTCACTCTTCCTTCTGACTTTCTCTTTCTTCCCCTACGTAATTATGTATTCTGTTTTTTAGAAAACCTAAAACCCACGTTGCCTCTCTCATCATCTTCTTCTTTTTATGTTTTTTTTGCCGTTTTTTCCCGCCTCCTCGCCTTTACCAACGCCCGACGCTCGCGGTCGCCGCCGGAGCTCGCTGCCACCCTCGCCTTCACCCCAATCTCACCCTCGACCATCGCCTCACCTCTCCTCATCGCCCTCGTCCCTAACGACCCAACTCCGGCCAAACCCACGCTGCATTTCAACCCATCACCTCACGTCCGATCCCTTCTCCGTCGACCCTCACGTCGTCGACCTTACCTCATCGTCGGCACCTACTTATCCTCCTCCTCTTCCTCAACTCCTTCCCTTTCTTCTCCAACCTAAAACCCTTCACCCAGACACACTGCAAACCCACAACCCCAACAGGAACCCATCACCCGACACCTAACCCATGCCTGCACCTCGCCTCCGGTCATCTCACCATCCTGGCCTCGACTTCACCCACACTACTCCGTCTTCCTCTCCCTCTCTTTAACCCAAAGATCCATACCCTGCACACTTGAAACCCCAAGAACAAGAACCCAAGCTACGTCAACAGACCCCACACCGGCAACCCCTTGTCATCATCGCCCCTTGCCGACTTCCTTGGTGTATCAGGGCACCTGCCCACGGTAAGATCTTTCCTCCTTCTCCCATTCTAAAGTTTTTCTTTTAATTAAATGTTCACTGTTCTTTTGTTCGCCGGAATCTGATCACGCCGTCGACGATCTCGATGACCCAGCAAGCAACTTTGATGCGTGTGATCCCGTTGTGCGTTGTATGGATTCGTTTCGTGTACCGTGCGCGCGTCGCGACTTTTCCCGTCGACGTGTGACGTTCCGTATACCCGTATCGCGATCTGTCAAGGCAAGTGAAACTTGCTACATGCTATCTATAATATTCTTTATACCTATTAAACTGCATGGTAAAACTGTAGATTACATATAGCGTAACATGTTCCATTTTCCGTTTTGATGTTCCATATTCCATGTTAGATTCGGATCTTGAATTATAACTCGTTGCATGTTAGAATAAAATATCGTGTTGTAGGGTTGCTAGGCATGCTCACAAGGTTCTAAGAGGCATCAACCATTCCCGATTAAAAATTTAGCCGTGCCGAACAACCCAAAGCCGGATCTTTAAACTAGAGTTTATGCGAAAAGTAACATGTTAAACACTTTAACACTAAGTGAGAGGGATTACAACCTTTGTAGATCCGGTCCTTCACTTCAATAGCTCCGTGTAGATGTCCCCTCCGCTGCGATCGTGAACTCCGGACTCTAGAGAAGCTCCACAAGAAGAACGAACGTGCTTTCTTCGGTGACTTCGAGGCCGAAGATGATCTACGTCGGGGAGACACTAACTCAAGCTATTCCATCACTAGGTCATGAACTTTGTGAATAGAACACACTCTACTACATGGCAAGTGGTAGAGGATGAAGAAGTAGGAGGTGGGCTCACTTTAGAATTGATTTTCTCACATTTTTCCTCATAGCACCATTAAAGCTTGAAAGCTTTTTCAAGAAGCTTGATGAAGAAGAAGAAGAAAGAATAATATATCATCATCTGAATTATTGCACCATGGTTGAGTTAAGCTCTCATGCTTAACTCATGTAGAGAATTAACCAAAGTATGAGGTTAAGGGTTCGGTTAACTAATATCCTAAGGAATGACAAAAGAGTTGACTTTGTTAATGTTGCATACAAGCTTCTACAAGCTTGATAACATTGACTAAAGTCTCCTCTCTTTTGTTATTCTTAAGGAAATAAGTAAACCCTAATTTAACCTAAACTTGATATAAGTCTCATACACCCATCTTGTATGTATCATCAAGCATGATACAAACATGTACACTTGCATATATCTCATATAAACAATGTGCACAATCTAGTGAGAAAATAAATCACAAGTGAGAAAATAAATCACAAGCGAGCTAATACTAGTTAATGTAATGTAATATATCAAATATATAATTATACATTAAATTATTAAATCAACTCTTGATTTAATAATCCGGCTATAACCGACTAATATTTTGTGTAACAACTTATCGAATCAACACTTGATCCGATAACCCGGTTATATCACATACAACCGATCAATGTTACAAATCGCAAGAATAGAATACGATATCTCATATCGTATCAATCTCGGTCCCGCACATATCATATATGTGCTCCTACTTCGTTTCGCTTGAGCCAAGAAACCCCTGTGTAGGACTCTAAAGACTCGTCAATACGCCGGCAGTAGGTGATGATCATATCAAACACCCACAAGCCGCAAGCGGTCTGCTAAACGTAACGGCCACCCGGGTATTGAGCGATCAGAAGATCAACAAGAAAGCCTGTACATTCTCCTGTGAATCCAATCAGTAACACTCCCGTACGGTCCGGTCTCGTCGTCTAATATGTCGCATATCTCGCCTAGTGGTGGTAAACGTCTGACCCCAGTAGCTTGATAAGTTGTGTCGATATGAGGTCTACAACAGTTCGAGAAACTACTGATAACACTTACCAGTAAATCTCAGCAACCCTGGCCAGGGATTTCCAGTCATAGCCAATCGAACACAGCGCAACATCAACTCCCTATACCGGGAGAGACGAATCCCCTCCTATCGCTCATTGCCTCCATATGATTCGGGACTGTACCCAAAAGCCAAATTTTTGCACGCCCTCTTGGACGTGGTATGATGGAAATCAAAGCACAGTGGGAATCACACAAGACTCTATGACGATCTCGGGTCAACAGACTACTCTGTACCAGTGTCACCGGAGAACTGCCATCTGACGTGAGGTATAATACCATCTGGGAGTTCTCGGCGAGTCCGTCCAGTGTACCCAGTCTCTACTGAGCACCCGTACACCATCCTTGATGTCAAACACCGATGGATATGGGATCATCTATCGCCCATCATATGGGTCAAGATGCGTATACGCTAGTCTACTCTGGTGTATCGATGCCCTGTCTCGATACACCCTCGACTAAGAACAGTTATAGGATGTACTCGTCGACTACCGTAGCCCCACTAGTATGATCTCATCATAGTCCCAATAGTCGAGTACATATCCTAAGGGCTTTATCAACATGTAACATAGAGACAATCAGAGTACATGTTAGGATAAAGTACAACCAGATAGCATACTATCATGTCGAGCAAGAAAGTCCTCCCTATATACGTCCAAGCATCCATTACAATATATATCGTATGTACAGTAATGGACTCAAGGGCATACATATAACTAACAATCTCCCACTTGCACTAGGGCCATATGTTGTGGTATCACATACCCAACAATTAGTTGCGGTTGAAGTATCTCGTACTCAACCATCCCATAAAAGTCTCTACTGGGAAAAAGGCCTTTGTGAGTGGATCCACGCTGTTGTCCTCTATGTTTACTCTCCTTAATCTCGATCTCCCTGGAGATCAACCATCTCCATGATCAGGTGATACTGCCTAAGAATTATTTCTGGATTTCTGATGGGATGGGTGTTCCTTGGCAAAAGCCACAACTCCATTGTCACACAATGGTAGGAACGAAGTTCATCTCATGAACTTATAAATATCCAGACTGCCTCTTTGGTAGCATCTTTGGTAACGATGTATCTTGCCTTTAATCATCTAGTATGTCGCGGTATCTAGCTTGGAACTCTTCCAAAATACCGTCCCACCACTGAGGGTAAAGACAATGCCTGCGACTAACATTCAGTCGTCCTTATCACCCTGGAACCTTTCCAGTGATTCTCCCCAGGATCGATTGATACCATCTCACTACAACTAGTGAGTATCCTAACATCCAATTAGAACTATCTCATAGATCCAAAACCCAGGATTTAGGAGGTATCATTTTGATCCTATATGGAGAATCATTGTGATAAGCGGAGATTGACTGAGCATTGCATAGGTAACTCCTTCCCTATCAAGAGTATGTCATCCACGTACTCTACGAGGAACACCACCATACTCTCTACTACCTTTTTGTATATACAAGATTCATCTACCATTTTGATGATGTCAAACACTTTGACTACTACATCAAAACAGATGTTCCAACTCCGCGATGCCTGCTTTATCACATAAAACATCTTGCACACGTTTCTGCTGCTCCCACTGTTTACGAAGCCCTCTGGCTGTGTACTTATAGACGCTATCTTCTAAAACATCATTTAGAAAAGCAGTCGTGACACCCAACCACCAGATATCGTAGTCATGGTATGTAGCCGTGGCAAGTAGGATCTGGATGGACTTAAGCATAGCTTTGAAAGTCTCAACTTTTCCATGTATACCAAGTAATCTTCTCAAGATATACTTGCTCCTGATGGGGATTTAACCCTTCAGATAATGCAACCAAAGTCCATACTTTGTTGGTGTATAAGGATTCCATCTCAGATCACTAAGCATCAAGCCATTCTTACAGAGTTCCACTCCTGATGGCCAGCTCAAAACTAGTTTGGTCATAATCTCATTATGCAATCCTCGCTCCCACTGTCATAGAGAAACCAAAGTATCTCTCTGGTGGGTGAGGAACCCTACTAGATCGATGGAGAGGCTGAGGTTCGTTGGTTACTATTGAATCCTTCTGTTCTACCAAATCATCTGCTGTTGTTTGTATAGCTGGAATTCCTTCCAGTTCTACCTCATGACCACTAATTTCTTCACAAGAAATTCCCTTTCACAAAGGTGGCATGCTGAGAAACAAAACATCTTTTGTTCCTCTGTTTGGTAGAAGGTATTCCCTTGCGAATGCTTGGGATATCCAACAAACTTCCACAGAACTGACTTTACCTTGAGCTTGTCCGGATTTTGCTTTTCAGACATAGGCCGGACAACCCCAAATCTTAACATACTTAAGTATGGGCTCTTCCTATTCCATATCACATATGAAGTGGTAGGCAACTGATTTGATTTGAACCCTATTCAATAGGTATGAAGCTTCTCAAGTGCATAACTCCCAAAAGGAAATAGGAAACTCTGTAGTACTCATCATAGAGCACACCATATCACATAGGGTGCTATTGCTCCACCCCGATACACTGACGTGCTGTGGTGTATACGGAGGAGTAATGCTGAGAGAGAATCTCATTCTCCTTTAGAATAGTCCAGAAATTCCGTGCTCAAGTATTCTCCTCCTTAATCTCATCAAAGGACATAATACTTATACCCGTATTTTGGTTCTCTACTTCTAACTTACATTCTGTGAATATCTCAAAAGGTTCGGACTTGTGTTTCAACAGGAACATATGTCTGAATCTTGAGAGATCATCAGAGAATGTAATGAAGTACAAAGAACCGGTCTTGGCATGTGTAGATAGGAGACTTTCATACATCAGCATGTATCAATCCCAAGAGTTCACTAACTCTTTCTCTGTTTCCAATAAACAGAGCTATGGTCATCTTATCTTTGTGACATGACCAGCAAGTTTCACAAGATGTAAATTCAAACAGATTTAAATATGCATCTAAATGTAACTTAGCTAGTCGGGTCGCATTGATATGACCTAGTCTACAATGCCTTAAGAAGGATTCGTTCATTTCTGAACTTTTCCTCTCATGTGTGTTCTGTATACTAAGAACTGTAGTTTGATTTAGAACGTCAATGCTTTTAGATAACGTGCCTGAACCGATCAACTCTTGATATAGGAAATGTTCAAAACATTATCCAACAATACAAAATTATATCCTTTCTTTACTAATAAAAAGACTGATATGATGTTGTACATCAGGTTCGGTATCTAATAACATTCGTTCAGAATCAATTTATTTTAGTAATACAGGGTGATAGTGACCAACAGACTTGGCTGCAACACTTGCACCGTTTTCTGTCTCATGAAACTTATCACCCGTTCTCAGTTCTCTAGCTTTCTGTAGCCCATGTAATAGATTACATATGCGGGATCCTGATCCGGTATCTCATACCCAGGACGTAAAGGATACTGAGAAACAGTTCTCTGTAATGAACATGCCCGAAGATGATGCATCAACATGCACTCTCTTCGTTTGGGCGGCACGGGAATTTTGGTAATCCCCAATTTCCTGCTCTGTCTTTTAACAATTATAAGTTGGAGCGGGACCAACGTTCCCCAGCTCAGTATAACAAGCGGGTTCGGTCAATATATCCGTATTATTATCTTGATTAAGGCGTGATATGGTCGCTACCTGGAGAGAGAGAAAGAAGAAAACACTCAGCGTATGCTCTTGCAAGATTAGATTGGTTATCTAATATATCTAATCAGGATGTCTCCCACTGTTTTAATCAAATCTTCCTTCAAACCCTAAAAGGAAAGACTAGCCGGGATTAATCACAAGCTACAAGTTCGCTAATCTTTCAGCCAGGCCAGTGTCGGTACTTTGAGGGACGTCCCCCGTGCTTTCGTACGAACCTAATTAAAGTAAACCTCATTTTCCTAAGGGCGTAACCCCATTAACACCTTTCTAGACACCTACTTGATCGGCTAATTGTAATGTATAAAACTCTCCCAGGAGTAACTCTTACTCGCAGCGGGTATCGGGATCCAACTATCACATAGAAGGTATGCAATCTCATTGCAAATTTCAACACTTGAAATCCCCAATAATATTTTACCCCTAGCGTCCCATGACCTTGACGCAGGCCAACAAACCATAGTGCGTTAGTCAAGTTCAACCCGTCATTTCTTGATTGAAATAAACCCACCCGCACGACCCTTGACACAGGCCAAAAAAGTTGCACGACTACCCTAATCCAATCTGCATCATATGCATAAACAGATAAATACTAGTTAGCTACCGCACACTACGCCTTGACGCTGGCCAACAAACGTAGCACGAATACTAAGTAGGACTTATCTGAAATGACGGAGGGCTACGACAGGTTTTTATGAAACCCTTTGTGTAATGAACTTGATATCGTTGTAGAATTGAGTGATTTTAAATGGAGTGTTTTTTAGGCTTTTCTAGTTTTGCTAAAGGGGTCACTCCCGGTGAAGGGATCGTCGGCCCTTTCCTCATCGTATAAGGTGCAGGATATATCATATATACCACTATGCAAAGTAAGAACAATAGAAGCAATCAAAAGACAAACCGAGTTTGTAGCATCTGCTAGTTTCGCTAAAGAGGTCACTCCCGGTGAAGGGATCTCGGCTCTTTTCTTATCGAATAAGGTGCTGGATGTTCTGCAAGGAACACCGCTATGCAAAGCAAGAACTAGAGCTACCAGTTTTTAAACAAGTTTCTACAATATCTTTAGGTTTCTTTTAGTTTCATTAATTTCATTAATGAAGTCCCATTTTAATATGCTTCACAAGCATCACATTTGAAACGAAATTTGCAATATAACATATATCTCATATATATAATATAAACATTCGTCTCAGGCAGTAATATAATATCATCACAGAACATTGCAGCAGAAGAACATATATGTAATATTGGTTTTACTAGGACGTCCGTGTTTTAATACGAGCCTGTATAAAACACGGATTCCACGGTCGCGATGAATAGCCAAACACACATCCCTAGACCCCTACGAGAGCGGCAAGCAACACTGCTAATTCTAGGGTTAGGAGACCCGGTCTCGACTCCTCGAGATGGTCTCCCACTGGACCCTAGAACCCGGTTACTTGTGCTCCCCGCCTTGGGTCTACCTAATGCGGATAAGTAAATAATATACAATGGTGACATCATCCTCAGCCCGGAAGTGCCCCGATAAAAGAATATTACATACAATTGAATTTTACATGAATGAAAAAGAAAAACTCTCATCTCACATGAAACCCCCAGCTATTGAAAATGCGACGATCCAATATAACATATCACATCAACACATAATACCTCATATCATCAACGTAAGCAAGTATGCGTATCCCGATTGTCGTTGATGTATAGCAACGAAGTCGGCGATACACCATATACTACGCTTACGGTCACAGAGAAGAAAGTGTAAAACTACAACAGTTGGAATCCGCAACCTTCTTAGACATCGCATGCCTAACCAAATGAATTCCTTAGACATCGCATGCCTAACAATTATAAACCTCGCATTTTAGTCTCATTATCGAAAACTCTTTTCAATATTAAGTCGGGCAATTCAACAAGATTCCCGACATCCTGATCGAATGCTCGTCGCAAGCTTTTGTAGACGGCCGCACACCTAGATACCGTCGACGAAGTGCACTAAGGCGGAACACCGCTGCCGCGAGCACCCGAACGGATGCTTTCGGCGACGGGGTTATCCTACAGTTACTGGGTCGGGGCTATGGGGCGTGGCTATCTATTAAGTTTACCCGGTGAGTATCCGCGTACGCTACGTGATTGCGAAGGACTTTTGATCGCATCAAAATCCCGGGGAAACCGATCATTTGAGACTAAACTGCTAGATTTATAACATTCGAATTAGTTATCTCATAACTACATGTGGATTCCAAATATTGTATCACATTCCAGATAAATAGACAATGTTAAACTTTCCGATCGAATAATCAAACACCCAAGATTTCCCCAATATATCTCAACACTTGAAATCAGTTTAAAAACATCCATCACATGGCAGAGTACCAATGGTCCAGCCGTAAAAGGGTCAAGCCAACGCCTCACATGTGGCACGCCGTACTGCCCCAAACCCTAAGGTTTAGAGGCAGTTCAAGACGGTCACATAATCCAGTTAAGGTTTGTTGTCTTCTAGAGGGTCCACCGCGTTACTTGCACGACTTAGAACGTTCTTAAACTCAAGAAAAAATCCAACTTTTGAAAAATTTTCCGACACGGGAAAAAGTGAGTTATTGATATCCGTTCGAACTTTTTAACAATTTCTAAAAATTATCCGGACAAAACTAAACAAACTTAAATAATCTGATTGAATCAACGAGTCCTCAATACAACCCTAGAAAACTCAACACTTGAGTGGAATTAAAAAATTCCCATAAAAAAATAACAAGAAAGGACTTAAGAATAAATATATGAAATTCCAGGGACTAATTCAATATTTTGGCCGCGGAACCGCCGCCAAACCCTTGGTTTGGCCGCGGTTCCGCGGTCATGTGATAGAATTAGTGGGCCGTACTTCACAGTAATTCTTAATTTTTCCTGTTTGTTTTTCTGAGTATTTTTAATGCTGAAAAAATCACATTTTTAGAAAATGTACAGAGAGGGGTATAAACCGGGTATTCGGAGTTCGATCGGACTTTAAACTTTGCCTAGACTTCGCCTAAAGCTCTAACTTGGCTCTGAAACCACTGTAGGGTTGCTAGGCACGCTCACAAGGTTCTACGAGGCATCAAGCATGCCCGATTAAAAATTTAGCCGTGCCGAACAACCCAAAGCCGGATCATTAAACTAGAGTTTATGCGAAAACTAACATGTTAAATACTTTAACACTAAGTGAGAGGGATTACAACCTTTGTAGATCCGGTACTTCACTTCAGTAGCTCCGTATAGATGTCCCCTTTGCTGCGATCATGAGCTCCGGACTCTAGAGAAGCTCCACAAGAAGAACGAACGTGCTTGCTTCGATGACTTCGAGGCCGAAGATGATCTACGTCGGGGAGACACTAACTCAAGCTATTCCTTCACTAGGTCATGAACTTTGTGAAAAGAACACACTCTACTACATGGTAAGTGATAGAGGATGAAGAAGTAGGAGGTGGGCACACTTTAGAATTGATTTTCTCACATTTTTCCTCATAGCACCATTAGAGCTTGAAAGCTTTTTCAAGGAGCTTGATGAAGAAGAAGAAGGAATAATATATCATCATCTAAATTATTGCACCATGGTTGAGTTAAGCCCTCATGCTTAACTCATGTAGAGAATTAACCAAAGTATGAGATTAAGAGTTGGGTTGACTAATATCCTAAGGAATGACAAAAGAGTTGACTTTGTCAATATTGCATACAAGCTTCCACAAGCTTGATAACATTGACTAAAGTCTCCTCTCTTTTGTTATTCTTAAGGAAATAAGTAAACCCTAATTTAACCTAAACTTGATATAAGTCTCATACACCCATCTTGTATGTATCATCAAGCATGATACAAACATGTACACTTGCATATATCTCATATAAACAATGTGCACAATCTAGTGAGAAAATAAATCATAAGTGAGCTAATACTAGTTAATGTAATGTAATATATCAAATATATAATTATATATTAAATTATTAAATCAACTCTTGATTTAATAACCCGGCTATAACCGACTAATATTTTGAGTAACAACTTATCGAATCAACACTTGATCCGATAACCCGGTTATATCGCATACAACCGATCAATGTTACAAATCGTGAGAATAGAATACGGTATCTCATATCGTATCAATCTCGGTACCGCACATATCATATATGTGCTCCTACCCCGTTTCGCTTGAGCCAGGAAATCCCTGTGTAGGACTCTAAAGACTCGTCAATACGCCGGCAGTAGGTGATGATCATATCAAACACCCACATGCCGCAAGCGGTCTGCTAAATGTAACGGCCACCCGGGTATTGAGCGATCAGAAGATCAACAAGCAAGCCTGTACATTCTCCTGTGAATCCAATCAGTAACACCCCCGTACAGTCCGGTTTCGTCGTCTGATATGTCGCATATCTCGCCTAGGGGTGGTAAACGTCAGACCCCAGTATCTTGATAAGTCGTGTCGATATGAGATCTATAACAGTTAAAGAAACTACTGATAACACTTACCAGTAAATATCAGCAACCCTGGCCAGGGATTTCCAGTCATAGCCAATCGAACACAGCGCAACATCAACTCCCTATATCGGGAGAGACGAATCCCCTCCTATCGCTCATTGCCTCCATGTGATTCGGGACTGTACCCAAAAGCCACCTTTTTGCACGCCCTCTTGGACGTGGTATGATGGAAATCAAAGCACAGTGGGAATCACACAAGACTCTTTGACGATCTCGGGTTAACAGACTACTCTGCACTAGTGTTACCGGAGAATTGCCATCTGACGTGAGGTATAATACCATCTGGGAGTTCTCGGCGAGTCCGTCCAGTGTACCCAGTCTCTACTAAGCACCCGTACACCATCCTTGATGTCAAACACCGATGGATATGGGATCATCCATCGCCCACCATATAGGTCATGATGCGTATACGCTAGTCTACTCTGGTGTATCGATGCCCTGTCTCGATACACCCTCGACTAGGAACAGTTATATGATGTACTCGTCAACTACCATGGCCCCATTAGTATGATCTCATCATAGTCCCAGTAGTCGAGTACATATCCTAAGGGCTTTATCAACATGTAACATAGAGACAATCAGAGTACATGTTAAGATAAAGTACAACCAGATAGCATACTATCATGTCGAGCAAGAAAGTCCTCCCTATATATGTCCAAGCATCCATTACAATATACATCGTATATACAGTAATGGCCTCTAGGGCATACATATAACTAACACGTGTACCCACATCCGTGTTTAAAATACTTAATAATTATCTGCATAACCCATAGCACTTTTAAATAGTTTCTACCCCGAATACCCGGTTGCATCCATTGATCAAATTTTATATATCAATATGTCCCTAGATCATTTAACCCATAATAACGAGATTTAACAATTCCATACTGGTTTAAGTGTATTTTACTTAACGTTGGAACCTCAACCTTAACTCTAATCTATAACTGTGCATCCCCATGCGTTAATCTGTACCCTTGCATATATCATCACCATGTTTCATTTTTTTGTTTCATAAGTACCCATGCTTGTTTATATATACACATGCTTATGTAGTTTGATTATGAGCACCCACATGACATCTTGTACATCCTGACAAGACTTGTTACACTTCCTACTCGACATGACATGGTACCGTGTACCTCTAGACATGACATGATATCTATTTACTACATGGCTTGACCTGATGTACCATGGCGTTACCTGTTACTTGATCTTGTGTCTAATGCCAACAAACCTGATCTGTTGTCCTTACGGACAGTTCCTGTTATCTATCCAGACAAACCTGTACCTGCCTGATCCTGTGTTGGCAATAGCTCTTGATTACTTAATACCTGACTTGAATACATATGACTTGGGGGTATGGGGAAATCAATGATGAAACCTGACATGTAATTCAACAGTTCTATACCTGTTCTGATCAGTCTTATGGGCTTGGCCAGCCCCGGAGTGATGCTACGGACATTACTCGTCATTACCTACCATCCGTTACTGTCTTGCAGCACGTCTCGGGTTCAGCCCGAGAGTCATAGACCGTGATCCCGGGAACGCACGGGATACTATTGAGTTACATCGATGATTCGTCAAATTGATTTCAAAGACTTGAGAGTAGTTAACCCAATAGACCAGTTTAGATTACTCACTGCATACTACCTTTCACTGCCCTGATTTATATTGTTGCTACACCTGCTTTGCCATTTATGATCATATTTGTATTTCTTGCTACCCTGTTTATATATTATTGCTTGATGTTATGGTGCGCTGACGTCTGGGTTTTGCATGGCACAGATCCTCTACCTTTGTTATAGACTGATCAGGAATATTGCCGCTGTTAGACCGAGCGGTGAGGATCCTGTCGGTATGCGGTTTTGCTTTCCAGGTGTTTTATTTATTGGATCTTTTTCTTCCGCGTATTATTTTTTCTTGACTCATTTATTCTGTCTCATGGACATGTACTAGATAGTTTATTTTACTTTTCTGTTCTTGATATCTCTACAGCCGTAATATGACTGTGGAGGGATTTTTCCTATCCACAGGTAGCATGGTTGGCTATGTCACATGCCTATCTTAGCGTACTCTGGGAAGCAGGGAGTGACAGCTACAAATAGGTAGAGAATTGAGAATGAGTGATAAGTTTCAAGAGTTAGAAACGGCGCAATTGTTGCATCCAAGATGTTGGTAGTTATCACCCTGTATTACCAAATGCTTTGATTCTGAACGAATGTTATTATTTACTGAACCTTATATACAACATCATATCAGTATCTTTATTTAGTAAAGAAGGATATAATTTTGTAATGTTGGATAATGTTTTGAACATTTCCTATATCAAGAGTTGATCGGTTCAGGCACATTATCTAAAATCAAATACGTTATAAATCTAATTACAGTTCTTAACGTACAGAACACACACAAGATGATGAGTTAAAAAATGAACGAATCCTTTTTGAGGCATTGTAGACTAGGTCATATCAATGCGACCCGACTAGCCAAGTTACATTTAGATGCATATTTAAATCAGTTTGTATTTACATCTTGTGAAACTTGCCAGTCATGTCACAAAGAAAAGATGACCATCGCTCCGTATATTGGAAACAGAGAAAGAGTTACTGAACTCTTGGGCTTGATACATGATGATGTATGTACACATGCCAGGACTGGTTCTTTGTACTTCATTACATTCACTGATAATCTCTCAAGATTCGCACATGTGTTCCTGTTGAAACACAAGTCTGAAACTTTTGAGAAATTCAAAGAATGTAAGTTAGAAGTAGAGAACCAAAACGGGTATAAGTATTATGTCCTTTGATGAGATCAGGGAGGAGATTACTTAAGCATGGAATTCCTGGATTATTCTAAAGGAGAATGAGATTCTCTCTCAGCATTACTCCTTCGTATACACTGTAAGTGCACGGCGGCGCCCCGGCCGTCAATCCGACGCCGGAATGCGTAAACGAAACTTTTCTAAAACAAAGAAACCGGCACCACCGCACACAAAAATCCCAGATCAGGCCATTAACCTTACTCTAGCATACTAGAAAAGGAGTAGAGAAGCTATACCGAGCGATCCGTGTCCTTCGGTCTTCGGCCTCCACTCCGATCTCCTCACGGAATCTCCGGTCTTCATCTCCTCGTCGGAACGGGCACCACATCGCCGGGTTCTTTTACGGGCTCCCACCTCTGGACCGAGGCAACTCGGGCGTGAAGTTGGTAAGCCGACGTGTCCAAGAGTGCTGTAGGTGTAGTGTAGAATCCATTGTCTCATTTGGGGTTTATGTAGTTGCCTTTTGTGATGGAGGAATGAAGAACTTTGGGGAGGGATTTTCTTTGTTGCATGAATGGAATAATGAGATAGCAAAAAATGAGAAAAACAATAATCTCTCCCTCCCTCTCTAGTGGTCGGCCCCTATATGAATGGTGGAGGAGAGAAACGAAAAAGCACATGGGAGGTAAGTGTAGTAGAATGAAAAAGGGTGACCATAAACAAAAAGCAAGTCTCACTTCAAAGATGCAAATCAATCCCATCCTAATCCTTTCTCATTAATGAAAACCATCATGATGAATAAAGAAAAGGAATCAAATGATGATAGTCTTATCATAATTCCCATTTACAAACAAACCCCTCCACAATGGATAATTTGCACAACTGCAAATAACCCTCTTAATCGGAAAAGTCCGGCCGTGAAGGAACAAAGGAAAACTGGCCGAAACGGAATGCAAACTGGCAACTTCAAAAAACTGATCCCGTAATAAATTACAGGAAAACCCCGCAACTGTATATACATACCCGCATTTGTATTCCCACTGAATACAAATGCAATGAGACAAAATCTACACTGTACAATACTAGGATCCGGCTTAAACCAAAGCCTGCTAGTAAAAAACCGTCCGATCACGATCCGTGCAATACCGCACGTATCTGATCGAACCCGGCCATATCTCCATACGGCCTATACAGCGTTTCGCCCGAAACTTGAGAAACTGGTCTATGGGGGACTCTAAAGACTCGTCAATACTTTGGCTGTGCATTTAACCACTAGCACGTCAGAGGTATTAGCCTATACGTGACGGGCTACCTGGTATTGACCAAAAGGGACATCGATGAGCGAACACATCCTGACACCCTACTGAGCCTGTCAGTGATAATATCCGTACAGTCCGGTCCGTTCGTCTATGAGCATCGCATGGCGGGCCTAGGGGGTTGGTAAAAGTCAGACCCCCAAAAGCTGTACAAGTCGTGTCGGAGTGTAGTCCAGAACACCCTGAGATACTACTGGAATACCTACCAGTAAATCTCCTGCCTCGGCCGAGGGCTTCGTGTAATGGCTCTCCTAGACACAGCGTGACCTCACCCCCAATACCGGGAGAGACAAACCCTTGCAGATCCGCTCACTGCCTCCATGTGGCTCGGGACAGTACCCAACTAAAACCTGTTTGCACGTCTCCTTTGAGCGTGGTAGGGTAGTAATCAAAGCACAGTGGGAACTCACACGAGACAAATGACGATCTCAGGTCGATGAACTAACCTGTACACATGTCACCAGGAAAATGCTATCTGACGTCAGGAATAATACTAACTAGCATGTTCCCGGCGAGTCCTGTCCGGAGTACTCATAACCCAATGATCACCTGTATACATCTTAGGTGAACCAACTGACACCAATGGCTTATGAGACCGGCCTGTTAGTTATATGTATGCCCTAGAGGCCATTACTGTACATTAGATGTATATTGTAGTGGATGCTGGGACATATATAGGGAGGACTTTCTTGCTCGACATGATAGTATGCTATCTGGTTACTCTTTACCTTAACATGTACACTGATTGTCTCTCTGTTACATATTGGTAAAGCCCTTAGGATGTGTGCTAGACTACCTGGACTATGATGCGGATCATACTAGTGGGGACATGGTAGTCCATAAGTACATCCTTCAAAGTCCCTAGTCATGGGTATATCGAGACGGGGCATCGATATACCAGAGTAGACTAGCATATACCTTCTCGACCGATACAGATGGACGATGGATGATCCCATATCCATTGGTGTTTGACATCAGAGATGATATACGGGTGCTCAGTGGAGACTGGGTACACTGGACGGACTCGCCGAGAACTCCCAGATGGTATTATACCTTACGTCAGATGGCAGTTCTCTGGTGACACTGGTACAGAGTAGTCTGTTGACCCGAGATCGTCATAGAGTCTTGTGTGGTTCCCACTGTGCTTTGAGTTCCACCTTACCACGTCCAAGAGGGCGTGCAAAATGGTGGTTTTTGGGTACAGTCCCGAATCACATGGAGGCAATGAGCGATAGGTGGGGATTCGTCTCTCCCGGTATGGGGAGTTGATGTTGCGCTGTGTTCGATTGGCTATAACCGGAAATCCCTGGCCAGGGTTGCTGAGATTTACTGGTAAGTGTTACCAGTAGTTTCTCGAATTGTTATAGACCTCATATCGACACGACTTATCGAGCTATTGGGGTCTGACGTTTACCACCCCTAGGCGAGATATGCGACATATCAGACGATCAGACCGGACTGTACGGTAGTGTTACTGGTTGGATTCACTGGAGTGTGAGCGGGCTTGCTCGTCGATCTTCTGATCGCTCAATACCCGGGTGGACGTTACATTTAGCAGACCGCTTGCGGCTTGTGGATGCTTGATATGATCATCATCTGCTGCCGGCGTATTGACCAGTCTTTAGAGTCCTACAAAGAGCTTTCCTGGCTCAAGCGAAACGAAATAGGAGCGCATATGAGATATGTGCGGGACCGAGAATGATACCAGTATGTGATACTGTATTTGATTCTCGCGATATGTGAAATTGCTCGGTTATATGCGATATAGCCGGGTTATCGGATCAAGTGTTGTTTCGATAAGTTGTTACTGATGATACTAGTCGGTTATATGATATATGACCGGATCATTAAATCAAGTGTTGATTTAATGATTTAATGTATAATTATATATATGATATATTACTTTGCATTATCTAGTATCGGTTCACTTTAAATGGATTTTCTCACTTGGATTGTGCACATTGTATATGTGATATACTTTTGTACACAAGTTTGTATCTTGTTTGATGATACATGCTCACTAGGGTTTGTGTAAAGATTAAACCTTGGTTGTGAAATGGTTAGGGTTTTCCTTTTGTTTTCTTATTCATTTATTTATCTATTTATTCTTTTTGGAAAAATATTTAGCATAAAGAAAAATGGTGGCTTTCTTTGGAAGCATATTGAAGCTTCATGATGCTTTGACTAAGTCACCATTTTGTCTCATGCTTAACCCTAACCATTCCCACTAACCATGATTTATTCTCTACACTTGACCATGGTTTGGTTATGATAAGTATTCTTTTAATTTTCTTTTTGGAATTAACTTATCATAACTTTTTCTTCTTCTTCTTCTACATCTTCAACATGAAGAACCTTGCTCCATCAATGGCAACTCTTGAAAATGAGTGAGAAATCCAATTCTAAAGTGAACCCACTTCCTATTTCTTCATCCTCTACCTCTTTCCAAGTAGTAGAGTGTGTTTTCTTCACAAGTTTCATGACTTGGTGAAGTTGGAGCTTGATCTAGCGATGCCTCGACGTAGATCATCTTCGGCATCGTCGTCGATGACCTAGCCCGCTTTTTCTCCGATGAAGCCGACGCTAGAGCCCGGGATTCCATTTGGACAACGAGGAGACTTCATTGCGGAGTTATGGAGGTGGAGGACCGGATCTACAAAGGTTGTATTTCCGTACTCTTGGTTAAAGTAGTTAACTAGTTGCTTTGTCGCCTAAACTTCTAGCCAACGATCTAGTCTAGGGTTTCTCGGCACCCCTAAAATTTGAAATTGGCATGGTTGATGCCGTGTGAGACCTCATTAGCGTGTCTAGGAACCCTACAGTGGTACCAGAGCCTAGCTAGAGCCTTAGGCGATGCGTAGACGGAGTTTGAAGTCCGATCGAACCAAAACCCTAACCCGAAACATGCTCTCTGGACTTTTTCTAAAAACTGGGATTTTTCCACATTAAAAATGCTTAAAAAATTCAGCAGGGAATTATAAGAATTACGGTGCAAAATTTGACTCATGAACAGTACAAAGAGCGGCGGAACCGCGGCAGAAGCATGCCTTCTACGGCGGTTCCACGGCTATAGTATGACATCATCATCCCCTGTTTGCACAGTAACTCCTATTTTATTATGCTGGATTTTCTGGGAATTTTTAATATTTATTCAAGAGTTGAATTTTCTGGGGTTTTTTTGGGGATTCGGTGTTTCGATCAGAGTATCAGATTTTGTCTTTGTGGCTTTCCGGATAAATTTTAGAATATGTTAAAAAGTTCGACCGGATATAAATACCCAATTTTTCTCCTGTCGGGAAATTTCCAAGTGTTGGATTTTTCGTAGTTTAACAACGTTCTAAGTAGTGCAAGTAACGCGATGGACCCTCTAGAAGACAACAAACCTTAACTCGATTATGTGACCGTCTTGAACTGCCCTTTGAACCCTAGGGTTTGGGGCAGTACGGCGTGCCACATGTGAGGCGTTGGCTTGACCCTTCTACGGCTGGACCGTTGGTACTGAGGCACGAACTGAATGTTGTTAGACTTATTTCATGTGTTGAGCTGTATCGGGAAAACTTGGGTGTTTGAATGTTCGATCGGAAAGTTTAACATTTTCTATTTATCTGGAATGGGATACAATAATTGGAATTCACAAATAGTTATGAGATAACTGAATGAATGTTATAAACATAGCAGTTTAGTCTCACTTGATCGGTTGCCACGGAATTTTGATGCGATCAAAAGTCCGTTGCAATCACGTAGCGTACGCGGATACTCGCCGGGTAAACTTAATAGACAGCCTCACTCCATAGCCCCGACCAAGTGACTGTAGGAGAACCCCGTCGCCGAAAGCATCCTTCCGGGTGCTCGCGGCAGCGGTGTTCCGCCTTGGTGCACTTCATCGACGGTATCGGGGGTGCGGCCGTCTACTGAAGTTTACGACGAGTATTCGATCAGGATGTCGGGAATCTTGTTGAATTGCCCGACTTGATATTGAAAAGAGTTTTCGATTTTGAGACTAAAATGTGGGGTTTATAATTGTTAGGCATGCGATGTCTAAGGAATTCATTTGGTCAGGCATGCGATGTCCGAGGTGGTTGCGGATTCCAACTGTTGTAGTTTTACACTTTCTTTTCTGTGACCGTAAGTATAATATGTGATATCGCCGGTTTCGTTTCTATATGTCAACGACAATTGGGATGGACATATTTACTTACGTTGATGACATGTGATGTTATGTATTGCTGGATATGTTATATTGGATCGTCGTGTTTGAATAGCCGGGGGATTTTTATGTGAGATGAGTGTTTTTTCATTTTCATTCATGTAAAAACTTGTATGTTATATTCTTTTATTGGGGCACTTCCAGGCTGCGGAAGATGTCACCTTTTGTATATTATTTACTTTTCCGCACTAGGATAGACCCAAGGAGGAGGGCACAAGTAACCGGGTTCTGGGGTCCAGTGGGAGACCAACTCGAGGAGTCGAGTCCGGGTCTCCTAACTCCAGAATTGGTAGGGTTGCTTGCCACTCTCGTAGGGGTCTAGGGGTGTGGGTTTGGCTATTCATCACGACCGTGGAATCCATGTTTTATACTGGCTCGTATTGAAAACACGGACGTCCTAGTATATCCAATGTTTCATATGATTCTTCTGCTGCGATATCTGTGATGTGATCATGTGATGTTCTGTGATGGATACTGTATATAGTATATATGATATATTATATAGACGTTACTTATATTTTACACCCGCGCTAGCCCTGCCCCGCTCTGCCGTTAGTTACCTAACCTAACGGTGCACGAGAGGACATCGAGGCGAATGCGGATGGCATATGTGTACGTCGTATTTATCTGTGATGTTTAGGTACTTAAATGATGGGACTTCATTAATGTGATTAATGAAATAAAAGAAACCAAAGATGTTGTAGAATCGAATTTCAAAAATAAAACAGGTAGCCATGGTTCTTGCTTTGCACAGTGGTATATGTGATATATCCTGCACCTTATTCGATGAGGAAAGGACCGAGATCCCTTCACCGGGAGTGACTCCTTTAGCAATAACTGGTTGATGATACACACTCGGTTTGTCTTTTGATTGCTTTTAAGAGTTTTTGCTTTGCACAGTGATATATATGATATATCCCGCACCTCATTCGACGAGGAAAGGGCCAACGATCCCTTCACCGGGAGTAACCCCTTTAGTAAAACTAGAAAAGCCTCAGAAACACTCCATTTTAAAATCATTCGATCCTACAACGATATCAAGTTCATTACGCAATAGGTTTTCAGAAAACCTGTCGTAGCCCTCTGTCATTTCAGATAAGTACTAGTTAGTATTCGTGCTGCGGTTGTTTGGCATGCGTCAAGGCGTAGTGTACGGTAGCTAACTAGTGCTTATCTGCTAGCATACGATGCGATTGGATTAGGGTATTCGTACGGCGTTGTTTGGCATGCGTCAAGGGTCGTGCGGGTGGGTTTAATTCAATCAAGAAATGTACGGGTTGAACTTGACTAGCGGACTATGGGTTGTTTGGCATGCGTCAAGGTCATAGCACGCTAGGGGCAAAATAATATCGGGAATTTCAAGTGTTGAAATTTGCAATGAGATTGCATACCTTCTATGAGATAGTTGGATCTCGATACCCACTGCGAGTAAGAGTTACTCCTGGGAGAGTTTTACACATTACAATTAGCCGATCAAGTAGATGTCTAGAAAGGTGTTAACGAGGTTACGCCTCTGGGAAAACGAGGTTTACATTAATTAGGTTCGTGCGAAAGCACGGGGGACCTCTCTCAAAGTACCGACACTGGCCTGGCTGAAAGATTGGCGAACTTTTAGTATGTAATTAATCCCGGCTAGTCTTTCCTTTTAGGGTTTGAAGGAAGATTTGATAAAAACAGAGGGAGCCATCCTGATTAGATAAAATAATAACCAATCTATTCTTGAAAGAGCGCACGCTGAGTGTTTTCTTCTCTCTCTCTCCAGGTAGCGACCATATCACGCCTTAATCAAGATAATAATACGGAATATTGACCGAACCCGCTTGTTATACTGAGCTGGGGAACGTTGGTCCCGCTCCAACTTATAATTGTTATAAGACAGAGTAGGAAATTGGGGATTACCAGAATTCCCGTGCCGCCCAAACGAAGAAAGTGCATGTTGATGCATCATCTTCGGGTGTGTTCGTTACAAAGAACTGTTTCTCTATATCCTCTACGTCCTGGGTATGTGATACCGGATCAGGATCCTAGATATGTAATCTGTTACATAGGGCTGCAAAAAGGTAGAAAAACTGAGAACGGGTGATAAGTTTCATGAGACAGAGAACGGGGCAAGTGTTGCAGCCAAGTCTGTTGGTCACTGTCATCCTGTATTACCTATACATTGATTCTGAACGAATGTTATTAGATACCGAACCTGATATACAAAATCATATCACTCTCTTTATTATTAAAGATATGATAAAATTTTGTATTGTTGGATAATGTTTTGAACATTTCCTATATCAAAAGTTGATCGGTTCAGGCACGTTATCTAAAAGCATTGATGTTCTAAATCAAACTACAGTTCTTTAGTATACGGAACACACACAAGAGGAAGAGTTCAGAAATGAACGAATCCTTCTTGAGGCATTATAGACTGGGTCATATCAATGCAATCCAACTGGCTGAAGTCACATTTAAGATGCATATTTAAATCAGTTTGAATTTACATCTTATGAAAACATACCAGTCATGTCACAAAGATAAGATGACCATAGCTCTGTTTATTGGAAACAGAGAAAGAGTTAGTGAACTCTTGGGATGATACATGTTGATGTATGTAAGTCCCCTGTCTACACATGCCAAGACCGATTCTTTATACTTCATTACATTCTCTGATGATCTCTCAAGATTCAGACATATGTTCCTGTTGAAACACAAGTCCGAACCTTTTGAGATATTCACAGAATATGATTTAGAAGTAGAGAACAAAAATAAGGGTACAAGTATTATGTCCTGTGATGAGATCAGGGAGGAGAATACTTGTGCATGGAATTCCTGGACTATTCTAAAGGAGAATGAGATTCTCTCTCAGCATTATTCCTCTGTATACACCATAGCATGATGGTATATCGGGGCGGAGCAATCACACCCTATATGATAAGGTGTGCTCTATGATAAGTACTACTGAGTGACCTATTTCCTTTTTGGGAGTTATGCACTTGAGAAGCTGCATACCTATTGAATAGGGTTCTGATCAAATCAGTTGCCTACCACCTCATATGTGATATGGAAAGGGAAGAGCCCATATCTTAAGTTAGTTAAGATTTGGGGTTGTCCGGCCTATGTCTGAAAAGCAAAATCCGGACAAGCTCGAGGCAAGGTCTGTTATGTAGAACTGGAAATGTTCCAGCTATACAAATTGCAGGTGTTGATTTAATAGAACCAAAGGATTCAGTAGAAACCAACGAAACTCAGCCTCTCCGCCGATCTAGTAGGGTTCATCACCCACCTGAGAGATACTTCGGTTACTCTATAACAGTGGGAGCGAGGATTGCATCATGAGATGATGACCCAACTAGTTTCGAGCTGGCCATCAGGAGTGGGACTCTGTAAGAATGGCTGGATGCTTAGCGATCTGAGATGGAATCCTTATACACCAACAAAGTATGGACTTTGGTTGCTATATCTGAAGGGTTAAATCCCCATCAGGAGCAAGTAAATCTTGGGAAGATTACTTGGTGTAGATGGAAAAGTTGAGACTTTCAAAGCTAGACTTGTTAAAGGTTTTCGTCATCGACCAGGCGTGGATAATGATGAAACCTTTTCCAGTGGCTATGCTTAAGTCCATCCAGATCCTACTTGCCACGGCTACATACCATGACTACGATATCTGGCGGTTGGGTGCAATGACTGTTTTTCTAAATGATGTTTTAGAAGAGAGAGTCTATAAGTACACAGCCAGAGGTCTTCGTAGACAGTGGGAGCAGCGGAAACGTGTACAAGATACTTTATAGGATAAAGCAGGTATCACAGAGTTGGAACATCTGTTTTGATGTGTTAGTCAAAGAGTTTGACATCATCAAAATGGTAGATGAACCTTGTATATACAAGAAGGTAGTAGGGAGTATGGTAGTGATCCTCGTAGAGTACGTGGATGACATACTCTTAATAGGGAAGGAGTTTCCTATGCAACGCTCGGTCAATCTCCGGTTATCACAAGAATTCTCCATAATAGGATCAAAGTGATACCTCCTAAATCCTGGATTTTGGATCTATGCGATAGATCTAATTGGATGTTAGGATTCTCACTAGTTGTAGTGAGATGGTATCAACCGATCCTGGGGAAAATCACTGTAAAGGTTCCAGGGTGATAGGGACGACTGAAAGTCAGTCACAGGCATTGTCTTTACCCTCAGTAAAGGGACGGTATGTCGGAAGAGTTCCAAGGTAGATACCGTGACATACTAGACGATAAAGGCAGGATACATCGCTACTTAAGATGCTACCAAAGAGGCTGTTTCAGTGTATATTGGTTCATGAGATGAACTATGTTCCTCCCATTGTGTGACAATGGAGTTGCGGCTTATGCCAAGGAACGCAGGTCCCATCAGTGATCCAGACATATTCTAAGGCAGCATCACCTGATCATGGAGATGGTTGATCTCCAGGGGATCGAGGTCAGGAGAGTAGACTCAGAGGACAACACGGCGGATCCACTCACAAAGGCCTTTTTCCCAGAGAGAGACTTTTATGGGATGGTTGAGTATGAGATACTACAACCACTGCTATCAGATGGCCCTAGTGCAAGTGGGAGATTGTTAGTTATATGTATGCCCTAGAGGCCATTACTGTACATTGGATGTATATTGTAGTGGATGCTGGGACATATATAGGGAGGACTTTCTTGCTCGACATGATAGTATGCTATCTGGTTACTCTTTACCTTAACATGTGCACTGATTGTCTCTCTGTTACATATTGGTAAAGCCCTTAGGATGTTTGCCTGACTACCTGGACTATGATGCGGATCATACTAGTGGGGACATGGTAGTCCATAAGTACATCCGTCAAAGTCCCTAGTCGTGGGTATATCGAGACGGGGCATCGATATACCAGAGTAGACTAGCGTATACCTTCTCAACCCATACAGATGGGCGATGGATGATCCCATATCCATTGGTGTTTGACATCAGAGATGATATACGGGTGCTCAGTGGAGACTGGGTACACTGGACGGACTCGCCGAGAACTCCCAGATGTACTATACCTTACGTCAGATGGCAGTTCTCTGGCGACACTGGTACAGATTAGTCTGTTGACCCGAGATCGTCATAGAGTCTTGTGTGGTTCCCACTGTGCTTTGATTTCCACCTTACCACGTCCAAGAGGGCGTGCAAAACGGTGGTTTTTGGGTACAGTCCCGAATCACATGGAGGCAATGAGCGATAGGAGGGGATTCGTCTCTCTCGGTATAGGGAGTTGATGTTGCGCTGTGTTCGATTGGCTATAACCGGAAATCCCTGGCCAGGGTTGCTGAGATTTACTGGTAAGTGTTACCAGTAGTTTCTCGAATTGTTATAGACCTCATATCGACACGACTTATCGAGCTATTGGGGTCTGACGTTTACCACCCCTAGGCAAGATATGCGACATATCAGACGATCAGACCGGACTGTACGGTAGTGTTACTGGTTGGATTCACTGGAGTGTGAGCTGGCTTGCTCGTCGATCTTCTGATCGCTCAATACCCGGGTGGCCGTTACGTTTAGCAGACCGCTTGCGGCTTGTGGATGCTTGATATGATCATCATCTGCTGCCGGCGTATTGACCAGTCTTTAGAGTCCTACACAGAGGTTTCCTGGTTCAAGCGAAACGAAATAGGAACGCATATGAGATATGTGCGGGACCGAGAATGATACCAGTATGTGATACTGTATTTGATTCTCGCGATATTTGACATTGCTCTGTTATATGCGATATAGCCGGGTTATCGGATCAAGTGTTGTTTCGATAAGTTGTTACTGATGATACTAGTCGGTTATATCATATATGACCGGATCATTAAATCAAGTGTTGATTTAATGATTTAATGTATAATTATATATATGATATATTACTTTGCATTAACTAGTATCGGTTCACTTTAAATGGATTTTCTCACTTGGATTGTGCACATTGTATATGTGATATACTTTTGTACACAAGTTTGTATCATGTTTGATGATACATGCTCACTAGGGTTTGTGTAAAGATTAAACCATGGTTGTGAAATGGTTAGGGTTTTCCTTTTGTTTTCTTATTCATTTATTTATCTATTTATTCTTTTTGGAAAAATATTTAGCATAAAGAAAAATGGTGGCTTTCTTTGGAAGCATATTGAAGCTTCATGATGCTTTGACTAAGTCACCATTTTGTCTCATGCTTAACCCTAACCATTCCCACTAACCATGATTTATTCTCTACACTTGACCATGGTTTGGTTATGATAAGTATTCTTTTAATTTTCTTTTTGGAATTAACTTATCATAACTTTTTCTTCTTCTTCTTCTACATCTTCAAGATGAAGAACCTTGCTCCATCAATGGCAACTCTTGAAAATGAGTGAGAAATCCAATTCTAAAGTGAACCCACTTCCTATTTCTTCATCCTCTACCTCTTGCCAAGTAGTAATTGTTAGTTGTATGTATGCCCTAGAGGCCAGTATTGTACAGATTATGTATATTATATTGGATGCTTGGACATATATAGAGATGACTTTCTTGCTCGACATGATAGTATGCTATCTGGTTGCTCTTTATCTTAACATGTACACTAGTCTCTTTATACTGTCTTATAGTTACATGTTGGTAAAGCCCTTAGGATATGTACTTGACTACCTGGACTGTGATGCAGATCATACTAGTGGGGACATGGTAGTCCATAAGTACATCCTTCAAGGTCCCTAGTCGTAGGTGTATCGAGACGGGGCATCGATATACCAGAGTAGACTAGCGTATACGCTTCTCGACCCATGTGATGGGCGATGGATGATCCCATATCCATTGGTGTTTGACGTCAGAGATGGTATACGGGTGCTCAGTGGAGACTGGGTACACTGGACGGACTCGCCGAGAACTCCCAGATGGTATTATACCTCACGTCAGATGGCAGTTCTCAGGTGACACTTGTACAGGTTAGTCTGTAGACCCGAGATCGTCATAGAGTCTTGTGTGATTCCCACTGTGCTTTGATCTCCACCTTACCACGTCCATGAGGGCGTGCAAAACGGTGGTCTTTGGGCACAGTCCCGAGTCATATGGAGGCAATGAGCGATAGGAGGGGTTTCGTCTCTCCCGGTATTGGGGGTTGATGTTGCGCTGTGCTCGATTGGCCGTAACAGGGAAGTCCCTGGCCAGGGCTGATCAGAGATTTGCTGGTAAGTGTTACCAGTAGTTTCTCGACCCGTTACGAGCCTCACATCGGCACGACTTATCGGGTTATTGGGGTCTGACGTTTACCACCCCTAGACTTGATATGCGACGTATCAGACGAAGAGACCGGACTGTACGGTAAGTGTTACTGGTCGGATACGCAGGAGTGTGAGCGGGCTAGCTCGTCGATCTTCTGATCGCTCAATACCCGGGTGGCCGTTACGTTTAGCAGACCGCTTGCGGCTTGTGGGTACTTGATATGATCATCATCTGCTACCGGCGTATTGACGAGTCTTTAGAGTCCTACACAGAGGTTTCCTGGCTCAAGCGAAACGAAATAGGAGCGCATATGAGATATGTGCAGGACCGAGAATAATGCGTGTATGTGATACCGCATTTCATTCTCGCGATATATGTTTCGATTGGTTATATTCGATATGACCTAGTTATCGAATCATTGATTCGATAAATCGATACATTAGATACTAGTCGGTTGTATGCGATATAACCGGATCATTGAATCAAGTGTTGATTTAATGATTTAATGTATAATTATATATTTGATATATTGCTTTACATTAACTAGTATTGGTTCACTTTAAACGGATTACTCTCACTTGATGTACATGTTGTATATGTGATATACTTTAGTGCACATCTTTGTATCATGTTTGATGATACTTGATCATTTGGTTAAATGCATAGAATTAAACCATGGTTAATTAGGTCATTAGGGTTTTGCTTTATCATTTATTTATTTGATTATTTATTTAGAAATGAGTTATGATAAGAATGGTGGCTAAGTTTGTTTTATGTTGAAGCTTCATGAAGCCTTGACTTTATGCAACCATTCTTGTCCTCATGCTTAACCCTAACTCTCCAAATGACCATGGTTTATTCTCTACACTTAACCTTGGTTTAGATATGATAAGTATTGATTTAAATTTATTTTTATCATAACACTTATCATATTTTTTCTTGAGCTCCATCTTCTTCTTCAAGAAAAGCTCAAGGTGCATCAATGGCAACTTGAGCTAAAGTGAGATAAATCCAATTCTAACGAGAACCCACCTCCTATTTCTTAACCCTCTACCTCTTGCCAAGTTGTTTTGGGTGTTTACTTCACAAGTTTCACAAGTTTGTGAAGTCGGAGCTTGAACTTGCGAAGCCTCGAGGTAGATCGTCTTTGACACAAAGCCGACGACCTATTCCGCTTGTTTTCCCGATGAAGCCGATGATCGAGTCGAGGATTCATGATGGACAGCGAGGGCATGACCACGTGGAGCTAAGGAGGCGGAAATCCGGATCTACAAAGGTTGTAGCATCTAACCTATAGTTAAATAGTTAACTAGTTTTCCGTTTCGCCTAAACATCTAGTAAACGATCCGTGTTAGGGTTTCTCGGCACCAATAATTTTTGAAATTGGCATGTTCGATTCCTTGTGAGACTTCCTTAGGATGCCTAGGATCCCTACAGTGGTATCAGAGCCTAGCTAGAGCCTTAGGCGAAGTCTAGACGGAGTTTGAAGTCCGGACGAACCCGAAACCCATATACCCATGAGCTCTCTGGAAATTTTCTAAAATATGGGATTTTTTAATATTAAAAATGTCTAAAAAATTCAGTAAAGAATTATAAGAATTACGATGCAAAATATTTCACATGAACAGTTCCTTAAGCCGCGGAACCGCGGCAGAAGCATGGCTTCTGCCGCTGTTCCGCACTCAAAAGGTGACGTCAGCCATACTTAATTGCACAGTAATTCCTGATAAATTCTAATGAGTTTTCTGGGTATTTTTAAATTGACTCTAAGATTGAGTGCTCTGGGGTTAAATTGGGAATCGACGATTCGATCGGAATATCAAACTTTGTCTAAGTGTTTTTCCAGATAACTGTAGAATATGTTAAAGAGTTCGACCGGATATAAATACCCAAGTTTTCCCCTGCCGGAATAATTCCAAGTGTTGGATTTTTCTGTGGTTAAAAGTCGTTTTGAGTAGTGCAAGTAACGCGATGGTCCCTCTAGAAGACAACAAACCTTAACTCGATTATGTGACCGTCTTGAACTGCCCTTTGAACCTTCGGGTTTGGGGCAGTACGGCGTGCCACATGTGAGGCGTTGGCTTGACCCTTCTACGGCTGGACCGTTGGTACTGAGGTATGAAGTGAATGTCTTTGAACCTATTTCATGTGTTGATCGGTGTCGGGAAAACTTGGGTGTTCGAATGTTCGATCGGAAAGTTTGATATATTCTATTTATCCGGAATTGGATACAATAATTGGAATTCACAAACAGTTATGAGATAACTGGATGAATGTTATAAATCTAGCAGTTTAGTCCCATACGATATTGAAAAGAGTTTTCGATAATGAGACTAAAATGCGGGGTTTGTAACTGTTAGGCATGTGATGTCTAAAGAAGGTTGCGGATTCCAACTGTTGTAGTTTTACACTTTCTTTTCTGTGACCGTAAGTGTAGTATGTTCATATCGCCGGTTTCGTTGCTATACATCAACGACAATTGGGGTATGCATACTTACTTACGTTGATGACATGTGATGTTATGTGTTGCTGGATATGTTATATTGGATCGTCGTGTTTGAATAGCCGGGGTTTTTTTATGTGAGATGAGTGTTTTTCATTTTCATTCATGTAAAAACTTGTATGTAATATTCTTTTATTTGGGGCACTTCCAGGTAGCGGAAGCTGTCACCCTTTGTATATTATTTACTTTTCCGCATTAGGATAGACCCAAGGAGGGGAGCACAAGTAACCGGGTTCTGGGGTCCAGTGGGAGACCAACTCGAGGAGTCGAGTCCGGGTCTCCTAACCCTAGAATTGGCAGGGTTGCTTGCCGCTCTCGTAGGGGTCTACGGGTGTGGGATTGGCTATTCATCACGACCGTGGAATCCGTGTTTTGTACTGGCTCGTTTTGAAAACACAGACGTCCTAGTATATCCAATATTTCATATGTTGATTCTGCTGCGATATCTGTGTTGTGACTCTGTGATGGATATAGTATATAGTATATATGATATATTATATAGACGTTACTTATGTTTTACACCCGCACTAGCCCTGCCCTGCTCTGTCGTTAGTTACCTAACCTTACGGTGCACGAGAGGACATCGAGGCGAATGCGGATGGCATAAGTGTACGTCATATCTATCTGTGATGTTTAGGTATTTAAATGATGGGACTTCATTAATGTGATTAATGAAAGATAAGAAACCTAAGATGTTGTGGAATCGAATTTTAAAATAAACAGGTAGCTACAGTTCTTGCTTTGCATAGCGGTATATATGATATACCCCGCACCTTATTCGATGAGGAAAGGACCGAGATCCCTTCACCGGGAGTGACTCCTTTAGCAATAACTGGCAGATGCTACAGACTCGGTTTGCTTTTGACTGCTTTTGGGTTTTTGCTTTGCACAGCGATATATATGATATATCCCGCACCTCATTCGACGAGGAAAGGACCGAGATCCCTTCGCTGGGAGTGACTCCTTTAGCAAAACTAGAAAAAGCCTCAAAATCACTCCATTTCAAAACTTCATTTGATTCTACAACGATATCAAGTTCATTACGCAATAGGTTTTCAGAAAAACCTGCGTAGCCCTCCGTCATTTCAGATAGGTTACATATAGTATTCGTGCTACATTTGTTGGCTTTCGTCAAGGTGTAGTGTGCGGTAGCTATGTGCTGTTTATCTGCTGCATATGATGCGACTGGATTAGGGTAGTCGTACGGCTTTGTTGGCTTTCGTCAAGGGTCGTGCGGGTGGGTTTAATTCAGTCAAGAAATGCACGGGTTGAACTTGACTAGCGGGCTGTGGTTTGTTGGCTTTCGTCAAGGTCATAGCACGCTAGGGGCAAAAGCATTATCGGGAATTTCAAGTGTTGAAATTTGCAATGAGATTGCATACCTTCTATAAGATAGTTGGATCCCGATACCCACTGCGAGTAAGAGTTACTCCTGGGAGAGTTTTACACATTGCAATTAGCTGATCAAGTAGGTGTCTAGAAAGGTGTCAACGGGGTTACGCCTCTGGGAAAACGAGGTTTACAGTAATTAGGTTCGTGCGAAAGCACGGGGGACCTCCCTCAAAGTACCGACACTGGCCTGGCTGAAAGATTGGCGAACTTGTAGTGTGTAATTAATCCCGGCTAGTCTTTCCTTTTAGGGTTTGGAGGAAGATTTGATAAAAAGCAGTGGGAGCCATCCTGATTAGATAAGATAATAACCAATCTGATCTTGCACGAGCTTACGCTAAAGTGTTTTCTTCTCTCTCTCTCCAGGTAGCGACCATTTCATGCCTTAATAAAGATAATAACATGGATGTATTGACCGAACCCGCATGTTATACTGTGCTGGGGAACGTTGGTTCCGTTCTTTCTTATAAGAGTTATAGGAATGAACAGGAAATAGGGGAATACCAGGATTCCCATGCCACCCGAATGAAGAAAGTACATGATGATGCATTTTCTTCGGGTGTGTTCGTTACTGAGAACTGTTTCTCCATTTGCTCTACGTCCTGGGTATTGGATACCGGGTCAGGATCCCATATATGTAATCAGTTACATGGGCTTAGGAAAGGTAGAGAACTTGGAGAAGGTGATAAAGACATTAGAGTTGGAAATGGTGCAATTGTTGCAGCTAAGACTGTCGGGGAATATCACCTTGTATTACCAACTGGTAATACATTGGTTCTGAACGAATGCTATTACATGCCGAACCTGATATGCAACATTATATCGGTTTCTTTGCTAAGTAAAGAAGGATATAATTTTGTATTACAGGACAATGTTATGAACATTTTCCATAACCAAAAGTTGGTTTGATCAGGCACGTTATGCAATGGCATTTATGTTCTAAATCAATCAACAGTTCTGAGTATAACAAACGCACACAAGAGGAAGAGTTCTGAACTCAACGAATCCTTCTTGTGGCATTGTAGACTAGGTCACATCAATGCGACACAACTAGCTAAGTTGCATAAAGATGGATATTTGAAACCATTCGAATATTCATCTTATGACGCTTTCCAGTCATGTCTCAAAGGAAAGATGACCAAAACTCCATTTACGGGACACGGAGAAAGAGTTACTGAACTCTTGGGACTGATACATAGTGATGTATGCGGTCCCATGTCTACACATGCCAGGGATGGTTCTTCGTACTTCATTACATTCACTGACGATCTCTCAAGATACGGACATGTGTACTTGATAAGACACAAGTCTGAAGCTTTTGAGAAATTTAGAGAATATAAACAAGAAGTCGAAAACCAAACCGGAAAAAGTATTAAAATCCTTCGATCTGATCGAGGAGGTGAATACTTGAGCAATGAATTCCTGGACTTCCTAAAAGAGAATGGGATTCTCTCTCAGCTGACTCCTCCATATACACCACAGCACAACGGTGTATTAGAACGGAGGAACCGCACCCTATTAGATATGGTGCGCTCTATGATGAGCACAGCTGAGTTACCTATTTCCTTCTGGGGGTATGCGCTTGAGACAGCCATACATCTATTGAATATGGTCCCTACCAAATCTGTGCCTACCACTCCATATGAGATATGGAAAGGGAAGAGACCATGTCTTAACTATGTTAAGATATGGGGTTGTCCAGCCTATGTCAAACGACAAAATCCGGACAAACTCGAGGCACGGTCTGTTCTATGCAAATTTGTAGGATATCCCAAGAATTCTCAAGGGTATATCTTCTACCACCCTGAGGAACAAAGAGTATTTGTTTCTCGGCATGCCACCATTTTAGAAAAGGAATTTCTTGAAAAAGAGATTAGTGGTCATGAGGTAGAACTGGAAGAGGTTCCAGCTGCAGAAGCTACAACAGAAGATCTGGTGGAACCAGAGGATTCCGTAGTTCCCAATGAACCCCAGCCACTCCGCCGATCTAGTAGGGTTCCTCGCCAACCTGAGAGATACTATGGTTTTCTCATGGACGGTGGGAGCGAGGATTGCATCATGGAGGATGATGACCCAACTAGCTTCGAGCAGGCCATCCATGTACACCAACAAAGTATGGACTTTGGAAGTTGCTTCTGAAGGGGTAAAACCCATTGGGAGCAAGTGGATCTTCAAAAAGAAACTTGGTGTTGATGGGAAAGTGGAGACTTTCAAAGCTAGACTTGTAGCAAAGGGTTTTCGTCAAAGAACAGGTGTGGACTATGACGAAACCTTTTCTCCAGTGGCTATGCTTAAATCCATCCGAATCATGCTTGCCATTGCTGCCTTTCATGACTACGAAATCTGGCAAATGGATGTTAAGACCGCCTTTCTAAATGGTGATTTAGAAGAGTGCGTGTACATGACTCAGCCAGAGGGCTTCGTAGACAGTGGGAGCAGCGGGAAGGTGTGCAAGCTGCTTAAATCCATTTATGGATTAAAGCAAGCATCGCGAAGTTGGAACATCTGCTTTGACATCGTTATCAAAGAGTTTGATTTCGTCAAAAATCCAGATGAACCTTGTATCTACAAGAAGGTGGTAGAGAGTAAGGTTGTCTTCCTCGTATTGTACGTGGACGACATACTCTTGATAGGAAATGATATTCCTATGCTGCAAGCGGTCAAGCTCTTCTTATCACAAAGATTCTCAATGAAAGATCTTGGTGATGCCTCCTGCATATTGGGAATTAGGATCTATAGAGATAGATCCAAACGGATTTTGGGATTGTCCTAATCCAGGTACATTGACACCATACTAAAGAGGTTTAGTATGGAAGAGTCCAAGCGTGGGAACTTGCCCACGATCTCTGGAGTCACTCTCTCCAAAGAGATGTCTCCTAAGACTGATTTGGAAAGAGCTCGCATGCAAGGGATACCCTATGCTTCGGCAGTAGGCTCTATCATGTATGCGATGCTAAGTACTAGACCCGATGTTGCATACTCACTAAGTATAGTGAGCAGGTATCAAGCTGATCCTGGAGAGAGTCACTGGACAGCTGTGAAGAGCATTCTCAAGTACTTGCGAAGGACTAGAGATATGTTCTTGGTGTATGGTAACGGAGAACTCCAAGTGGAGTCCTTTACCGATTCGAGCTTCCAGAGTGATAAGGATGACTCTAAGTCGCAGTCGGGCTTTGTCTTTACCCTTTACGGAGGGGCGGTTAGCTGGAAGAGTTCCAAGCAGGAAACCGTGGCAGACTCGACGATGGAGGCTGAATACATCGCTGCCAACGATGCTGCCAAAAAGGCTGTCTAGATCAAGAAGTTCATTACTGAACTTGGAGTGGTTCCATCCATTGAGCGTCCAATACCTTTGTATTGTGATAACAATGGAGCGGTGGCTTTGGCCAAGGAACCCAGGTCCCATCAGCGATCCAGGCATATTCTGAGGCGGTATCACCTGATCCGGGAGATAGTTGATCGCCGGGATATCGAGGTTAGGAGGGTTGACATGAAGAACAACACGGCGGATCCACTCACGAAGGCCATTCCCCAGATACAGTTTGAGAGACTCTTCGGGATGCTCGGTATGAGATACTACAGCAGCTGGCCCTAGTGCAAGTGGGAGATTGTTAGTTGTATGTATGCCCTAGAGGCCAGTATTGTACAGATTATGTATATTATATTGGATGCTTGGACATATATACAGATGACTTTCTTGCTCGACATGATAGTATGCTATCTGGTTGCTCTTTATCTTAACATGTACACTAGTCTCTTTATACTGTCTTATAGTTACATGTTGGTAAAGCCCTTAGGATATGTACTTGACTACCTGGACTGTGATGCAGATCATACTAGTGGGGACATGGTAGTCCATAAGTACATCCTTCAAGGTCCCTAGTCGTAGGTGTATCGAGACGGGGCATCGATATACCAGAGTAGACTAGCGTATACGCTTCTCGACCCATGTGATGGGCGATGGATGATCCCATATCCATTGGTGTTTGACGTCAGAGATGGTATACGGGTGCTCAGTGGAGACTGGGTACACTGGACGGACTCGCCGAGAACTCCCAGATGGTATTATACCTCACGTCAGATGGCAGTTCTAAGGTGACACTTGTACAGGTTAGTCTGTAGACCCGAGATCGTCATAGAGTCTTGTGTGATTCCCACTGTGCTTTGATCTCCACCTTACCACGTCCATGAGGGCGTGCAAAATGGTGGTCTCTGGGCACAGTCCCGAGTCACATGGAGGCAATGAGCGATAGGAGGGGTTTCGTCTTTCCCGGTATTGGGGGTTGATGTTGCGCTGTGCTCGATTGGCCGTAACAGGGAAGTCCCTGGCCAGGGCTGATCAGAGATTTGCTGGTAAGTGTTACCAGTAGTTTCTCGACCCGTTACGAGCCTCACATCGGCACGATTTATCGGGTTATTGGGGTCTGACGTTTACCACCCCTAGACTTGATATGCGACGTATCAGACGAAGAGACCGGACTGTACGGTAAGTGTTACTGGTCGGATTCGCAGGAGTGTGAGCGGGCTAGCTCGTCGATCTTCTGATCGCTCAATACCCGGGTGGCCGTTACGTTTAGCAGACCGCTTGCGGCTTGTGGGTGCTTGATATGATCATCATCTGCTACCGGCGTATTGACGAGTCTTTAGAGTCCTACACAGAGGTTTCCTGGCTCAAGCGAAACGAAATAGGAGCGCATATGAGATATGTGCAGGACCGAGAATAATGCGTGTATGTGATACCGCATTTCATTCTCGCGATATATGTTTCGATTGGTTATATTCGATATGACCTAGTTATCGAATCATTGATTCGATAAATCGATACATTAGATACTAGTCGGTTGTATGCGATATAACCGGATCATTGAATCAAGTGTTGATTTAATGATTTAATGTATAATTATATATTTGATATATTGCTTTACATTAACTAGTATTGGTTCACTTTAAACGGATTACTCTCACTTGATGTACATGTTGTATATGTGATATACTTTAGTGCACATCTTTGTATCATGTTTGATGATACTTGATCATTTGGTTAAATGCATAGAATTAAACCATGGTTAATTGGGTCATTAGGGTTTTGCTTTATCATTTATTTATTTGATTATTTATTTAGAAATGAGTTATGATAAGAATGGTGGCTAAGTTTGTTTTATGTTGAAGCTTCATGAAGCCTTGACTTTATGCAACCATTCTTGTCCTCATGCTTAACCCTAACTCTCCAAATGACCATGGTTTATTCTCTACACTTAACCTTGGTTTAGATATGATAAGTATTGATTTAAATTTATTTTTATCATAACACTTATCATATTTTTTCTTGAGCTCCATCTTCTTCTTCAAGAAAAGCTCAAGGTGCATCAATGGAAACTTGAGCTAAAGTGAGATAAATCCAATTCTAAAGAGAACCCACCTCCTATTTCTTCACCCTCTACCTCTTGCCAAGTTGTTTTGGGTGTTTACTTCATAAGTTTCACAAGTTTGTGAAGTCGGAGCTTGAACTTGCGAAGCCTCGAGGTAGATCGTCTTTGACACAAAGCCGACGACCTATTCCGCTTGTTTTCCCGATGAAGCCGATGATCGAGTCGAGGATTCATGATGGACAGTGAGGGCATGACCACATGGAGCTAAGGAGGCGGAAATCCGGATCTACAAAGGTTGTAGCATCTAACCTATAGTTAAATAGTTAACTAGTTTTCCGTTTCGCCTAAACATCTAGTAAACGATCCGTGTTAGGGTTTCTCGGCACCAATAATTTTTGAAATTGGCATGTTCGATGCCTTGTGAGACATCCTTAGGAAGCCTAGGATCCCTACAGTAGAGTGTGTTTTCTTCACAAGTTTCATGACTTGGTGAAGTTGGACCTTGATCTAGCGATGCCTCGACGTAGATCATCTTCGGCATCGTCGTCGATGACCTAGCCCGCTTTTTCTCCGATGAAGCTGACGCTAGAGCCCGGGATTCCATTTGGACAGTGAGGAGACTTCATTGCGGAGCTATGGAGGTGGAGGACCGGATCTACAAAGGTTGTATTTCCGTACTCTTGGTTAAAGTAGTTAACTAGTTGCTTTGTCGCCTAAACTTCTAACCAACGATCTTGTCTAGGGTTTCTCGGCACCCCTAAAATTTGAAATTGGCATGGTTGATGCCGTGTGAGACCTCATTAGCGTGCCTAGGAACCCTACACGGCCACCGCCCCTCGTCGGGGTCTCGACTGTATACACTAGTCTACTCTAGAGTATCGATGCCCTGTCTCGAAACTCCCACGACTAGGGACCTTTTAAGGATGTGCTTATAGACCCCAGCTCTCACATATATGATCGCCCTCATACTGCTGGTAGTCAAGCAAGAATCTTAGGGGATCTATCAACGTGTTATAGTGACCTATAAGGTCACCTAAAGCAGTACACGATGATAAAGATAAACCAGATAGCATACTATCATCTTGAGTAAGACTGTCCTATCGGGATGGGTCCTCCATCAATCATTGCAATCATATGCCTGTGATCCAATAATTGACTCTGAGGGCACTATCTCGAACAATCTCCCACTTGAACTCAAGGCTAATTATTGCGATGTCGCATACTCACAGCCCGTGTGATACCGAACACCCAACTCCTCTACTAGTCAGTCTCACAAAGCTCGTTTGCGAAACTATTGCGTTCGAGGAATAACCTTAGTGAGTGGATCCGCTCTGATGTTTCTTTCTATGTCTCTCTATATCTCAAGTTCGCGGAGAAAGCCATCTCCCGAAATGAGCAATACCTGTCTCAGAATGTGTCTGGATGTCTGATGGGACCTACTTCATAAATGAACTTGAAATCCAAACTTCTTAGACTGTATCGTCAACTGAACTTAATCAGTATCCTGTGCCATCCTTCCCTCAGTATCTTCCTGGACCACCTGTCCAATATACTGCCCCTTGTAAGAGGGAAAACTATAACTCTGACAGTCACTCTGTCATCCAGGTCACCTTGGAAGCCTGGAATGATAACCGTCCCCCGAACGAGGCTGTCGTTATCATATCCCTAGAACATCAACTTATGTTCTAAAACTGCTTCCAATTGTTTCTCCAGGATTGGATTAATATCAACTTACTAAATCTCACGCAAAAACAACATCTGGTGTGGTACTTGACATCTCATGATTGACTCAATTGCCTAAGCAAGTGATCTGCCAATCATGCACATCCCTTTCCCCTTTAGTCTGTAAGACACCTTTAGAGAGGGTGACTCCATTACCTGCAGGTACATTACCGTGCCAGGAGTCGTCCATTCTAAAAACACCTTTAGAATGTTGTCTAAGTACCCTGATTGGGAAACCACCCAAATCTAAATCTATAGATCTAGTAACCAGAATGTCTTGATATTATATCCAAGTCCCATGTGGAGAAACCACTGTGTGACAACCAAAGTATAACCGATCGTAGTATAGGAATATCACTTCCTACTCTGTGTATGTCATCCAAATACCAGGACATCACACTCTACTACCTTCTTAACAGACCCATCCCATGTTCTGATGAAGTCAAACCTATGTATGCCCTAGAGGCCATTACTGTGCATTGGATGTATATTGTAATGGATGCTGGGACATATATAGGTAGGACTTCCTTGCTCGACATGATAGTACGCTATCTGGTTGCTCTTTATCTTAACATGTATACTTTCTGTCTCTCTGTTACATGTTGATAAAGCCCTTAGGATGTGTACTCGACTTCCAGGACTATGATGCAGATCATACTAGTGTGTCCTGGGTAGTCCATGAGTACATCCTTCAATGTTCCTAGTCATGGGAATATCAAGACGGGGCATCGATATTCCAGAGTAGACTAGCGTATATCTTCTCGACCCATGTGATGGGCGATGGATGATCCCATATCCATTGGTGTCTGACATCAGAGATGGTATACGGGTACTCAGTGAAGACTGGGTACACTGAACGGACTCGCCGAGAACTCCCAGATGGTATTATACCTCACGTCAGATGGCAGTTCTCTGGTGACACTGGTGCAGCTTAGTCTGTTGACCCGAGATCGTCATAGAGTCTTGTGTGTCTCCCACTGTGCTTTGATTTCCACCCTACCATGGCTCTACTGAGTCGTGCAAACAGGTGGTTTTTTGGTACAGTACCGATTCACATGGAGGCAATGAGCGATAGGAGGGGATTCGTCTCTTCCGGTATTGGGGGTTGATGTTGCGCTATGCCCGACTGGCCATAACAGGAAATCCCTGGCCAGGGTTGCAATGATATACTGGTAAGAGTTATCAGTAGTTTCACGAATGTTATGGACCTTACGTCGGCATGACTTATCAAGCTACTGGGGTCTGACGTTTACCACCCCTAGGCGAGATATGCGACATATCAGACGAACAGACCGGACTGTACGGTAAGTGTTACTGGTTGGATTCACAGGAGTGTGAGCGGGCTTGCTCGTCGATCTTCTGATCGCTCAATACCCGGGTGGCCGTTACATTTAGCAGACCGCTTGCGGCTTGTGGATGCTTGATATGATCATCATTTGCTGCCAGCGTATTGACGAGTCTTTAGAGTCCTACATAGAGGTTTCCTGGCTCAAGCGAAACGAAATAGGAGCATATATGAGATATGTGCGGGACCGAGAATAATGCGTGTATATGATACCGTATTCCATTCTCGCGATGAATGTATCGAATGCTTGTATGCGATATAACCTAGTTATCGAATCAAGGATTGATTCGATAAGCCGATACATTGGATACTAGTCGGTTATATGCGATATGACCGGATCGTTAAATCAAGTATTGATTTAATGATTTAATATATAATTATATATTTGATATAACAATTTGCATTAACTAGTATTTGTTCACTTTAAATGGATTTTCTCACTTGAAGTACACAAGTTGTATATGTAATATACTTTTGTGCACTTGTTTGTATCATGTTTGATGATACATGCTAACTTGAGTTTGTGTGTATAATTAAACCATGATTAGGGTTTTGTTTACTTATTCATTTATTTATTTTGTTTATTTATTTTGGAAAAGATAAAGAGAAATGGTGGCTATCTTTGTTTGTTGTTGAAGCTTCATGAAGTTTTGACGAAGTGACCATTTTGTCTTCATGCTTAACCCTAACCATTCAAACTAACCATAGTTTATTCTCTACATCTAACCATGGTTGGTATATGATAAGTATTCATTTTATTTTCTATTTTAAAAACACTTATCATATATTCTTTCTTCATCTTCTTCTTCATCAACAAGAAGAAAAGCTTGCCTCCATCAATGGCAACTTGAGAAGAAGAGTGAGAAATCCAATTCTAAAGTGAACCCACTTTCTATTTCTTCATCCTCTACCACTTGCCAAGTAGTATAGGGTGTTTTCTTCACAAGTTTCATGACTTGGTGAAGTTGGAGTTTGATCTTGAGTTGCCTCGACGTAGATCATCTTCGGCATCGAAATCGACGACCTAGCCCGCCCATTTCTCCGATGAAGCCGATGCTAGAGTCCGGGATCCGATATGGACAGCGGAGGGACGTCATCACAGAGCCTAGGAGGTAGAGGACCGGATCTACAAATGTTGTAATCTCTTTCCTCTTAGTTAAAGTAGTTAACTCACTTTGCATCGTCTATACATCTAGTTAACGATCCGTATTAGGGTTTGTAGGCACATGGAAAATTTTGAATTAGCCATGTTTGATCACTTGTAAGACCTCATTAGTGTGCCTAGGAACCCTACAGTGGTATCAGAGCCTAGCTGGAGCCTTAGGCGATGCGTAGACGGAGTTAGAAGTCCGATCGAACCGAAACCGTAACTCTAGAATGCTCTCTGTACATTTTTTGAAATCGGGGATTTTTGAGAATTAAAAATTTGCAGAGAAACCAGCAGGAGATTCTAAGAATTACTGAGAAGCCCGTACTCCTGGGTCCATAAAAGTGCGGCGGAACCGCGGCATTAGCATGGCTAATGCGGCGGTTCCGCGGCCGTTTAGTCTCCTCTTGCATTGAATTTTGCACAGTAATTCCTATTTTGCAGTGCTGGTTTTCCTGTGAATTTTTAATCTGAACTAAAGAGTTGAGTTTTCTGGGTTGTATTGGGGACTCGGTGTTTCGATCGGATTGTCTAATTTTGTCTGTGTGATTTTTCGGATAATTTTAGAATATGATAAAAAGTTCGACCGGATATAAATACTCACTTTTTCCCCTGCTGGGATATTTCCAGTTGGATTTTTCCGTAGTTTAATGACGTTCTAAGTAGTGCAAGTAACGCGATGGTCCCTCTAGAAGACAACAAACCTTAACTTGATTATGTGACCGTCTTGAACTGCCCTTTGAACCTTAGGGTTTGGGGCAGTACGGCGTGCCACATGTGAGGCGTTGGCTTGACCCTTCTACGGCTGGACCATTGGTACTAAGGCATGAAGTGAATGTCTTTAAACTTATATCATGTGTTGAGCTGTATCGGGAAAACTTGGGTGTTCGATTGTTCGATCGGAAAGTTTAACATTTTCTATTTATCTGGAATGTGATACAATAATTGGAATTCACAAGTTGTTATGAGATAACTGAATGAATGTTATAAACATAGCAGTTTAGTCTCACTTGATCGGTTGCCATGGAATTTTGATGTGATCAAAAGTCCGTCGCAATCACGTAGCGTACGCGGATACTCGCCGGATAAACATATTAGACTGCAACATTCCTTAGCCCCGACCAAGTGACTGTAGGAGAACCCCATCGCCGAAAGCATCCGTTCGGGTGCTCGCGGTAGCGGTGTTCCTCCTTGGTGCACTTCGTCGACGGCGTTGGGGGTGCGGCCGTCTACTAAAGTTTGCGACGAGCATTCGATCAGGATGTCGGGAATCTTGTTGAATTGCCCGACTTGATATTGAAAAGTGTTTTCGATAATGAGACTAAAATGCGGGGTTTATAATTGTTAGGCATGTGATGTCTAAGGAATTCATTTGATTAGGCATGCGATGTCTATGCAGGTTGCGGATTCCAACTGTTGTTATTTTACACTTTCTTTTCTGTGACCGTAAGTGTAATATGTGATATCGCCGGATTCGTTGCTATATGTCAACGACAATTGGGATGGACATATTTACTTACGTTGATGACATGTGATGTTATGTGTTGCTGGATATGTTATATTGGATCGTCGTGTTTGAATAGCCGGGGGTTTTTTTATGTGAGATGAGTGTTTTTCATTTTCATTCATGTAAAAACTTGTATGTAATATTCTTTTATTGGGGCACTTCCAGGTTGCGGAAGATGTCACCCTTTGTATATGTTAGTTATATGTATGCCCTAGAGGCCATTACTGTACATAGGATGTATATTGTAGTGGATGCTGGGACATATATAGGGAGGACTTTCTTGCTCGACATGATAGTATGCTATCTGGTTGAACTTTACCTTAACGTGTATGCTGATTGTCTCTCTGTTACATGTTGGTAAAGCCCTTAGGATCTGTACTTGACTACCTGGACTATGATGCGGATCATACTAGTGGGGACATGGTAGTCCATAAGTACATCCTTCAAAGTCCCTAGTCGTGGGTGTATCGAGACGGGGCATCGATACACCAGAGTAGACTAGCGTATACCTTCTCGACCCATACAGATGGGTGATGGATGATCCCATATCCATTGGTGTTTGACATCGGAGATGATATACGGGTGCTCAGTTGAGACTGGGTACACTGGACGGACTCGCCGAGAACTCCCAGATGGTATTATACCTCACGTCAGATGGCAGTTCTCTGGTGACACTGGTACAGAGTAGTCTGTTGACCCGAGATCGTCATAGAGTCTTGTGTGGTTCCCACTGTGCTTTGATTTCCATCTTACCACGTCCAAGAGGGCGTGCAAAACGGTGGTTTTTGGGTACAGTCCCGAGTCACATGGAGACAATGAGCGATAGGAGGGGATTCGTCTCTCCCGGTATAGGGGGTTGATGTTGCGCTGTGTTCGATTGGCTATAACAGGAAATCCCTGGCCAGGGTTGCTGAGATTTACTGGTAAGTGTTACCAGTAGTTTCTCGAAGTGTTATAGACCTCATATCGACACGACTTATCGAGCTATTGGGGTCTGACGTTCACCACCCCTAGGCGGGATATGCGACATATCAGACGATCAGACCGGACTGTACGGTAGTGTTACTGGTCGGATTTACTGGAGTGTGAGCGGGTTTGCTCGTCGATCTTCAGATCGCTCAATACCCGGGTGGCCGTTACGTTTAGCAGACCGCTTGCGGCTTGTGGGTGTTTGATATGATCATCATCTGCTGCCGGCGTATTGACGAGTCTTTAGAGTCCTACACAGAGGTTTCCTGGCTCAAGCGAAACGAAATAGGAGCGCATATGAGATATGTGCGGGACCGAGAATAATACGAGTATGTGATACTGTATTCGATTCTCGCGATGTGACATTGATCGGTTATATGCGATATAGCCGGGTTATCGGATCAAGTGTTGATTCGATAAGATGTTACTAATGATACCAGTCGGTTATGTGCGCATGACCGGATCATTGAATCAAGTGTTGATTTAATGATTTAATGTATAATTATATATTTGATATATTACTTTGCATTAACTAGTATCGGTTCACTTTAGACGGATTTTCTCACTTGGTTCGTGCGCATTGCATATGCGATATGTTTTTGTGCACTTGTATGTATCATGTTTGATTATGCATGCTAACTTGAGTTTGTGTAAAGATTAAACCATGGTTATTCAAATGGTTAGGATTTTGTTTTTCATATCTATTTATTTATTTTCTTTTTGGAAAATGAAATGAGAAGAATGGTGGCTTTCTTTGTTTGTAGTTGAAGATTCATGAACCTTTGACTTTGTCCACCATTCTTATCTCATGCTTAACCTAACCATTTGATTTAACCCTAGTTCAATCTCTACACATAACCATGGTTAAGTTATGATAAAGATTGGATTATTCTTTTCTTTATATTTAACTTATCATAACATTTCTTCTTCTTCTTCCTTGCTTCAAGTGAAGAAAAGCTTACCTCATCAATGGTGATTGATGTTTTTGAGTGAGAAATCCAATTCTAAAGTTAACCAACTTCCTATTTCTTCATCCTCTACCTCTTGCCAAGTAGTAGAGTGTGTTTACTTCACAAGTTTCTTCATCCTCTACAAAGGTTGTATTTCCGTTTTCTCATTAGTTAAGTGTTAACTAGTTCAATGTTCGCCTAGACATCTAGTTATCGATCCGTAGTTTAGGGTTTGTAGGCACCATAATTTTTGAAATTGCCATGGTTGATGGCTTGGTAGACCTCACTAGCGTGCCTAGGAACCCTACAGTGGTATCAGAGCCAGGTTAGAGCCTTAGGCGAAGTCCAGACGGAATTCGAAGTCCGAACGAACCCGGAACCCCGAAACAAATATGCTCTCTGTACTTTTTCCGAGAATGCGGATTTTTGTGTATTAAAAATGCCTAAAAAATTCAATAAATAATTATAAGAATTACTTTTGAAACTCAGGTGAATAATTCGTTAAACAGAGCGCGGAACCGCGGCAGAAGCCCAGCTTCTGCGGCGGTTCCGCGGCTGGGTGATGACGTCACCTCCCAATTTCTGCACAGTAATTCCTATTTTTATTAGATGGGTTTTCTGGGAATTTTTAATAATTTTTCAAGAGTTGATTTTTCTGCAGTTGTTTTGGGGATTCGGTGTTTCGATCGGAGTGTCAAATTTTGTCTGTGTGGCTTTCCGGATAAATTTTAGAATATGTTAAAAAGTTCGACCGGATATAAATACACAATTTTTCCCCTGTCGGGAAATTTCCAAGTGTTGGATTTTTCCGTAGTTTGACGATGTTCTAAGTAGTGCAAGTAACGCGATGGTCCCTCTAGAAGACACAAACCTTAACTCGATTATGTGACCGTCTTGAACTGCCCTTTGAACCTTTGGGTTTGGGACAGTACGGCGTGCCACATGTGAGGCGTTGGCTTGACCCTTCTACGGCTGGACCGTTGGTACTGAGGTACGAACTGAATGTTGTTAGACTAGTTTCATGTGTTGATCTGTATCGGGAAAACTTGGGTGTTAGAATGTTCGATCAGAAAGTTTAACATTTTCTATTTATCTGGAATGGGATACAATAATTGGAATTCATAAAGTTATGAGATAACTGAATGAATGTTATAAATCTAGCAATTTAGTCTCACTTGATCGGTTGCCACGGAATTTTGATGTGATCAAAAGTCCGTCGCAATCACGTAGCATACGCGGATACTCGCCGGGTAAACTTAATAGACAGCTACACCCCATAGCCCCGACCAAGTGACCGTAGGAGAACCCCGTCGCCGAAAGCATCTGTTTGGGTGCTCGCGGTAGCGGTGTTCCGCCTTGGTGCACTTCGTCGACGGTGTCAGGGGTGCGGCCGTCTACTGAAGTTTACGACGAGTATTCGATCAGACTGTCGGGAATCTTGTTGAATTACCCGACTTGATATTGAAAAGTGTTTTCGATTATGAGACTAAAATGTGGGGTTTATAATTGTTAGGCATGCGATGTCTAAATAATTCATTTGGTCAGGCATGCGATGTCTGAGGTGGTTGCGGATTCCAACTGTTGTAGTTTTACACTTTCTTTTCTGTGACCGTAAGTGTAATATGTGATATCGCCGGTTTCGTTGCTATATGTCAACGACAATTGGGATGCGCATATTTACTTACGTTGATGACATGTGATGTTATGTGTTGCTGGATATGTTATATTGGATCGTCGTGTTTGAATAGCCGGGGGTTTTTATGTGAGATGAGTGTTTTTCATTTTCATTCATGTAAAAACTTGTATGTAATATTCTTTTATTGGGGCACTTCCAGGTTGCGGAAGTAGTCACCGTTTGTATATTATTTACTTTTCCGCACTAGGATAGACCCAAGGAGGAGGGCACAAGTAACCGGGTTCTGGAGTCCAGTGGGAGATCAACTCGAGGAGTCGAGTCCGGGTCTCCTAACTCCAGAATTGGTAGGGTTGCTTGCCGCTCTCGTAGGGGTCTAGGGGTATGGGTTTAGCTATTCATCACGACCGTGGAATCCGTGTTTTATACTGGCTCGTATTGAAAACACGGACGTCCTAGTATATCCAATATTTCATATGATTCTTCTGCTGCGATATCTGTGATGTGATCATGTGATGTTCTGTGATAGATACAGTATATAGTATATATGATATATTATATAGACGTTGCTTATGTTTTACACCCGCGCTAGCCCTGCCCTGCTCTGTCGTTAGTTACCTAACCTAACGGTGCACGAGGGGACATCGAGGCGAATGCGGATGGCATAAGTGTACGTCGTATTTATCTGTGATGATTAGGTACTTAAATGATGGGACTTCATTAATGTGATTAATTAAATAAAAGAAACCTAAGATGTTGTAGAATCGAATTTCAAAATAAAACAGGTAGCTACAGTTTTTGCTTTGCACTGCGGTATCTATGATATATCCTGCACCTTATTCGATGAGGAAAGGACCGAGATCCCTTCACCGGGAGTAACTCCTTTAGCAATAACTGGCAGATGCTACACACTCGGTTTGTCTTTTGATTGCTTTTAAGAGTTTTTGCTTTGCACAGTGATATATATGATATATCCCGCACCTCATTCGACGAGGAAAGGACCGACGATCCCTTTACCGGGAGTGACTCCTTTAGCAAAACTAGAAAAGCCTCAAAAACACTCCATTTCAAAATTCATTTGATTCTACAACGATATCAAGTTCATTACGCAAAGGGTTTTCTGAAAAACCCGTCGTAGCCCTCCGTCATTTCAGATAAGTACTGGTTAGTATTCGTGCTACGTTTGTTGACCTTAGCCAAGGCGTAGTGTGCGGTAGCTGATTAGTGCTTATCTGTATAAGCATATGATGCGATTGAGTTAGGGTAGTCGTGCGACTTTGTTGACCTTAGCCAAGGGTCGTGCGGGTGGGTTTAATTCAATCGGGAAATGACGGGTTGAACTTGGCTAGCACTTATGATTTGTTGACCTTAGCCAAGGTCATAAGCTGCTAGGGGCAAAACATTATCGGGAATTTCAAGTGTTGAAATTTGCAATGAGATTACATACCTTCTATGAGATAGTTGGATCCCGATACCCGCTGCGAGTAAGAGTTACTCCTGGGAGAGTTTTATACATTACAATTAGCCGATCAAGTAGGTGTCTAGAAAGGTGTCAACGGGGTTACGCCTCTGGGAAAACGAGGTTTACATTAATTAGGTTCGTGCGAAAGCACGGGGGACCTCCCTCAAAGTACCGACACTGGCCTGGCTGAAAGATTGGCGAACTTGTAGTGTGTAATTAATCCCGGCTAGTCTTTCCTTTTAGGGTTTGAAGGAAGATTTGATAAAAAGCAGTGGGAGCCATCCTGATTAGATAAAATAATAACCAATCTATTCTTGCCAGAGCGCACGCTGAGTGTTTTCTTCTCTCTCTCGCCAGGTAGCGACCATATCACGCCTTAATCAAGATAATAATACGGATTATTGACCGAACCCGCTTGTTATACTGAGCTGGGGAACGTTGGTCCCGCTCCAACTTATAAATGTTATAAGACAGAGCAGGAATTTGGGGAATACCAGATTTCCCGTGCGGCCCAAACGAAGAGAGTGCATGATGATGCATCATCTTCGGGTGTGTTCATTATACAGAACTGTTTCTCTGTATCCTCTACGTCCTGGGTATGTGATACCAGATCAGGATCCCAGATATGTAATCTGTTACATAGGGCTACAGATAGGTAGAGAACTGAGAACGGGTGATAAGTTTCATGAGGCAGAAAACGGGGCAAGTGTTGCAGCCAAGTCTGTTGGTCACTGTCACCCTGTATTACCAATACATTGATTCTGAACGAATGTTATTAGATACCGAACCTGATATACAAAATCATATCAGTCTCTTTATTAGTAAAGAAAGGATATAATTTTGTATTGATGGATAATGTTTTGAACATTTCCTATATCAAAAGTTGATCGGTTCAGGCACGTTATCTAAAAGCATTGATGTTCTAAATCAAACTACAGTTCTCAGTATACGGAACACACACAAGAGGAAGAGTTCAGAAATGAACGAATCCTTCTTGAGGCATTGTAGACTAGGTCATATCAATGTGACCCGACTGGCTGGAGTTATATTTAGATGCATATTTAAATCAGTTTGAATTTGCATCTTGTGAAACTCGCCAGTCATGTCACAAAGATAAGATGACCATAGCCCTGTTTATTGGAAACAGAGAAAGAGTTAGTGAACTCTTGGGATGATACATGTTGATGTATGTAGGTCCCCTGTCTACACATGCCAGGACTGATTCTTTATACTTCATTATGTTCTCTGATGATCTCTTTAGATTCAGACCTATGTTCCTGTTGAAACACAAGTCCGAACCTTTTGAGATATTCACGGAATATAAGTTAGAAGTAGAGAACCAATATACGGATATAAGTATTATGTCCTTTGATGTGATCAAGGAGAAGAATACTTGAGCACGGAAATCCTGGACTATTCTAAAGGAGAATGAGATTCTCTCTCAGCATTACTCCTCCGTATACACCATAGCACGATGGTATATCGGGGAGGAGCAGATACACCCTATATGATAAGGTGTGCTCTATGATGAGTACTACTGAGTTACCTATTTCCTTTAGGGAGTTATGCACTTGAGAAGCTGCATACCTATTGAATAGGGTTCGAATCAAATCAGTTGCCTACCATTTCATATATGATATGGAAAGGGAAGAGCCCATATCTTAAGTTAGTTAAGATTTGGGGTTGTCCGGCCTATGTCTAAAACCGTAATCCGGACAAGTTCGAGGCAAGGTCTGTTATGTAGAACTGGAATAGTTTCAGCTATACAAGCTACAGCAGATGATTTGGTACAGCCAAAGGATTCAGTAGATTCCAATGAACCTCGGCCTCTCCGCCGATCTAGTAGGGTTCCTCACCCACCTGAGAGATACTTCGGTTTCTTTATGGCAGTGGGAGCGAGGACTGCATCATGAGATGATGACCCAACTAGTTTCGAGCTGGCCATCAGGAGTAAGACTCTGTAAGAATGGCTGGATGCTTAGCGATCTGAGATGGAATCCTTATACACCAGCAAAGTATGGACTTTGGTTGCTATATCTGAAGGGTTAAATCCCCATCAGGAGCAAGTATATCTTGAGAAGATTACTTGGAGTATATGGAAGAGTTGAGACTTTCAAAGCTAGACTTGTTAAAGGTCTACATCATTGACCAGGTATGGATGATGATGAAACCTTTTCTAAGTAGCTATGCTTAAGTCCATCCAGATCCTACTTGCCACGGCTGCATACCATGACTACGATATCTGGTGGTTGGGTGTCATGACAGCTTTTCTAAATGATGATTTAGAAGAGAGCGTCTATAAGTACACAGCCAGAGGGCTTCGTAGACAGTGGGAGCAGTGGAAACGTGAGCAAGATGCTTTATAAGATTAAAGCAGGCATCGCGGAGTTGGAACATCTGTTTTGATGGATTAGTCAAAGAGTTTGACATCATCTAAATGGTAGATGAACCTTGTATAAACAAAAAGGTAGTAGGGAGTATGGTGGTGATCCTCGTAGAGTACATGGATGACATACTCTTGATAAGAAAGGAGTTTCTTATGCTACGCTCGATCAATCTCCGTTTATCACAAAGATTCTCCATATAGGATCAAAATGATACCTCATAAATCCTGAGTTTTGGATCTATGAGATAGATCTAAATGCATGTTAGGATACTCACTAGTTGTAGTGAGATGGTATCAACCGATCCTGGGGAGAATCACTGGAAAGGTTCCAGGGTGATAAAGACGACTGAGTGTCAGTCACAGGCATTGTCTTTACCCTAAGTAAAGGGACGGTATGTTGGAAGAGTTCCAAGCTAGATACCGTGACATACTAGACGTTAAAGGCAGGATACATCGCTACTTAAGATGCTACCAAAGAGGATGTTTGGGTGTATATTAGTTCATGAGATGAACTACGTTCGTACCATTGTGAGACAATGGAGTTGTGGCTCATGCCAAGGAACGCCGGTCCCATCAGTGATCCAGACATATTCTAAGGCAGCATCGCCTGATCATGGAGATAGTTGATCTCCAGGGTGATCGAGGTTAGGAGAGTAGATTCAGAGGACAACACAGCGGATCCACTCACAAAGGCCTATTCCCAGAGAGAGACTTTTATGGGATGGTTGAGTATGAGATACTGCAACCACTGCTACAGATGGCCCTAGTGCAAGTGGGAGATTGTTAGTTATATGTATGCCCTAGAGGCCATTACTGTACATAGGATGTATATTGTAGTGGATGCTGGGACATATATAGGGAGGACTTTCTTGCTCGACATGATAGTATGCTATCTGGTTGAACTTTACCTTAACGTGTATGCTGATTGTCTCTCTGTTACATGTTGGTAAAGCCCTTAGGATCTGTACTTGACTACCTGGACTATGATGCGGATCATACTAGTGAGGACATGGTAGTCCATAAGTACATCCTTCAAAGTCCCTAGTCGTGGGTGTATCGAGACGGGGCATCGATACACCAGAGTAGACTAGTGTATACCTTCTCGACCCATACAGATGGGCGATGGATGATCCCATATCCATTGGTGTTTGACATCGGAGATGATATACGGGTGCTCAGTTGAGACTGGGTATACTGGACGGACTCGCCGAGAACTCCCAGATGGTATTATACCTCACGTCAGATGGCAGTTCTCTGGTGACACTGGTACAGAGTAGTCTGTTGACCCGAGATCGTCATAGAGTCTTGTGTGGTTCCCACTGTGCTTTGATTTCCATCTTACCACGTCCAAGAGGGCGTGCAAAACGGTGGTTTTTGGGTACAGTCCCGAGTCACATGGAGGCAATGAGCGATAGGAGGGGATTCGTCTCTCCCGGTATAGGGGGTTGATGTTGCGCTGTGTTCGATTGGCTATAACAGGAAATCCCTGGCCAGGGTTGCTGAGATTTACTGGTAAGTGTTACCAGTAGTTTCTCGAAGTGTTATAGACCTCATATCGACACGACTTATCGAGCTATTGGGGTCTGACGTTTACCACCCCTAGGCGGGATATGCGACATATCAGACGATCAGACCGGACTGTACGGTAGTGTTACTGGTCGGATTCACTGGAGTGTGAGCGGGCTTGCTCGTCGATCTTCAGATCGCTCAATACCCGGGTGGCCGTTACGTTTAGCAGACCGCTTGCGGCTTGTGGGTGTTTGATATGATCATCATCTGCTGCCGGCGTATTGACGAGTCTTTAGAGTCCTACACAGAGGTTTCCTGGCTCAAGCGAAACGAAATAGGAGCGCATATGAGATATGTGCGGGACCGAGAATAATACGAGTATGTGATACTGTATTCGATTCTCGCGATGTGACATTGATCGGTTATATGCGATATAGCCGGGTTATCGGATCAAGTGTTGATTCGATAAGATGTTACTAATGATACCAGTCGGTTATGTGCGCATGACCGGATCATTGAATCAAGTGTTGATTTAATGATTTAATGTATAATTATATATTTGATATATTACTTTGCATTAACTAGTATCGGTTCACTTTAGACGGATTTTCTCACTTGGTTCGTGCGCATTGCATATGCGATATGTTTTTGTGCACTTGTATGTATCATGTTTGATGATGCATGCTAACTTGAGTTTGTGTAAAGATTAAACCATGGTTATTCAAATGGTTAGGATTTTGTTTTTCATATCTATTTATTTATTTTCTTTTTGGAAAATGAAATGAGAAGAATGGTGGCTTTCTTTGTTTGTAGTTGAAGATTCATGAACCTTTGACTTTGTCCACCATTCTTATCTCATGCTTAACCTAACCATTTGATTTAACCCTAGTTCAATCTCTACACATAACCATGGTTAAGTTATGATAAAGATTGGATTATTCTTTTCTTTATATTTAACTTATCATAACATTTCTTCTTCTTCTTCCTTGCTTCAAGTGAAGAAAAGCTTACCTCATCAATGGTGATTGATGTTTTTGAGTGAGAAATCCAATTCTAAAGTTAACCCACTTCCTATTTCTTCATCCTCTACCTCTTGCCAAGTAGTAGAGTGTGTTTACTTCACAAGTTTCTTGACTTGGTGAAGTCGGAGCTTGATTTAGCGATGCCTCGACGTAGATCATCTTCGGCATGGACATCGACGACCTAGCTTGCCCATTCTCCGACGAAGCCGATCCTAGAGCTCGGATTTGACTTGGACAGCGGAGAGGACTTCGTTGCGGAGCTATGGAGGTGGAGCACCGGATCTACAAAGGTTGTATTTCCGTTTTCTCATTAGTTAAGTGTTAACTAGTTCAATGTTCGCCTAGACATCTAGTTATCGATCTGTAGTTTAGGGTTTGTAGGCACCATAATTTTTGAAATTGCCATGGTTGATGGCTTGGGAGACCTCACTAGCGTGCCTAGGAACCCTACAGTATATATTTACTTTTCCGCACTAGGATAGACCCAAAGAGGAGGGCACAAGTAACCGGGTTCTGGAGTCCAGTGGGAGACCAACTCGAGGAGTCGAGTCCGGGTCTCCTAACTCTAGAATTGGTAGGGTTACTTGTGTAGGGTTCCTAGGCACTCAAGTGAGGTCTCACAAGCCATCAACCATGGAAATTTCAAATTCTACGGTGCCGAGAAACCCTAAAAACGGATCGTTTGCTAGAAAACTAGGCGAAAAAGCTAACTAGTTAACAATTAACTAATGGGAAACGGAAATACAACCTTTGTAGATCCGGTCCTCCACCTCCATAGCTCCGCAACGAAGTCATCTCCGCTGTCCAAAAGGAATCCGGGCTCTAGAGTCGGCTTCGTCGGAGAAAAAGCGAGCTAGGTCGTCGATGTCCATGCCGAAGATGATCTACGTCGAGGCATCGCTAAATCAAGCTCCGACTTCACCAAGTCAAGAAACTTGTGAAGAAAACACACTCTACTACTTGGCAAGAGGTAGAGGATGAAGAAATAGGAAGTGGGTAGACTTTAGAATTGGATTTCTCACTCATCTTCATCAATCACCATTGATGAAGTGGAGGTTTCTTCATGGAAGAAGATGAAGAAGAAGAAGAAAAGTTATGATAAGTTAAATTCAAAAAGAAAAATAATAGAATACTTATCATAACTAAACCATGGTCAAGTGTAGAGACTAAACTAGGGTTAGTGGGAATGGTTAGGGTTAAGGATGAGATAAGAATGGTCGACTTTATCAAAGCTTCATGAAGCTTCAACTAAAGAACAAATAAAGCCACCATTCTTTTCTCTTTTCCATTTATTTTCCAAAATGTATAAACAAATAAATAAATGAATAAATAAGTAATGGAAAATAAAACCCTAACCACTCTCACAACCATGGTTTAATCTTCACACAAAACACAAGTTAGCATGCATCATCAAACATGATACATACAAGTGCACAAAAATATATCACATATACAATGTGCACAATCCAAGTGAGAAAATCCGTTTAAAGTGAACCAATACTAGTTAGTGCAAAGTAACATATCAAATATATAATTATGCATTAAATCATTAAATCGACACTTGATTCAATGATCCAGTCATGTCGCACACAACCGACTAGTACTCAATGTATCGGCTTATCGAATCAACGCTTGAATCGATAACTAGGTTATATCGTATACAACCTTTCCGATACATTCATCATGAGAATGTAATACGGTATCACATACACGTATTATTCTCGGTCCCGCACATATCTCATATGCGCTCCTATTTCGTTTCGCTTGAGCTAGGAAACCTCTGTGTAGGACTCTAAAGACTCGTCAATACGCCGGCAGCAGGTGATGATCATATCAAACACCCACAAGCCGCAAGCGGTCTGCTAAACGTAACGGCCACCCGGGTATTGAGCGATCTGAAGATCGACGAGCAAGCCCGCTCACACTCCAGTGAATCCGACCAGTAACACTACCGTACAGTCCGGTCTGATCGTCTGATACGTCGCGTATCTTGCCTAGGGGTGGTAAACGTCAGACCCCAATAGCTCGATAAGTCGTGTCGATATGAGGCTCATAACGGGTCGAGAAACTACTGGTAACACTTACCAGCAATTCTCTGATCAGCCCTGGCCAGGGACTTCCTGTTATAGCCAATCGAACACAGTGCAACATCAACTCCCTATACCGGGAGAGATGAATCCCCTCCTATCGCTCATTGCCTCCATGTGACTCGGGACTGTACCCAAAAACCACCGTTTTGCACGCCCTCTTGGACGTGGTAAGATGGAAATCAAAGCACAGTGGGAACCACACAAGACTCTATGACGATCTCGGGTCAACAGACTACTCTGTACCAGTGTCACCAGAGAACTGCCATCTGACGTGAGGTATAATACCATCTGGGAGTTCTCGGCGAGTCCGTCCAGTGTACCCAGTCTCTACTGAGCACCCGTATATCATCTCTGATGTCAAACACCGATGGATATGGGATCATCCATCGCCCATCTGTATGGGTCGAGAAGGTACACGCTAGTCTACTCTGGTATATCGATGCCCCGTCTTGATACACCCACGACTAGGGACTTTCAAGGATGTACTTATGGACTACCATGTCCCCACTAGTATGATCCGCATCATAGTCCAGGTAGTCAAGTACAGATCCTAAGGGCTTTACCAACATGTAACAGAGAGACAATCAGTATACACGTTAAGGTAAAGATCAACCAGATAGCATACTATCATGTCGAGCAAGAAAGTCCTCCCTATATATGTCCCAGCATCCACTACAATATACATCCTATGTATAGTAATGGCCTCTAGGGCATACATATAACTAACAATCTCCCACTTGCACTAGGGCCATCTAATAGCAGTGGTTGTAGTATCTCATACTCAACCATCCCATAAAAGTCTCTCTCTGGGAACAGGCCTTTGTGAGTGGATCCGCTGTGTTGTCCTCTGAGTCTACTCTCCAAACCTCGATCACCCTGGAGATCAACCATCTCCATGATCAAGTGATACTGCCTTAGAATATGTCTGGATCACTGATGGGACCGGCGTTCCTTGGCATAAGCCACAACTCCATTGTCTCACAATGGTAGGAACATAGTTCATCTCATGAACCAATATACACCCAAACAGCCTCTTCGGTAGCATCTTAAGTAGCGTTGTATCATGCCTTTATCGTCTAGTATGTCACGGTATCTATCTTGGAACTCTTCCAACATACCGTCCCTTTACTGAGAGTAAAGACAAAGCCTGCGACTGACATTCAGTCGTCTTTATCACCCTGGAACACTTCCAGTGATTCTCCCCAGGATCGATTGATACCATCTCACTACAACTAGTGAGAATCCTAACATCCAATTAAATCTATCTCATAGATCCAAAATCCAGGATTTAGTAGGTATCACTTTGATCCTATATGGAGAATTCTAGTGATAAGCGGAGATTGACCGAGCGTAGCATAGGAAACTCCTTCCCTATCAAGAGTATGTCATCCACGTACTCTACGAGGATCACCACCATACTCCCTACTACCTTTTTGTTTATACAAGGTTCATCTACCATTTTGATGATGTCAAACTGTTTGACTATTACATCAAAACAGACGTTCCAACTCCGCGATGCCTGCTTTATCATATAAAGCATCTTGTACACGTTTCCGCTGCTCCCACTGTCTACGAAGCCCTCTGGCTGTGTACTTATAGACGCACTCTTCTAAAACATCATTTAGAAAAGCAGTCAAGACACCCAACCACCAGATATCGTAGTCATGGTATGTAGCCGTGGCAAGTAGGATCTGGATGGACTTAAGCATAGTCACTTGAAAAGGTTTCATCATGATCCACACCTGGTCAATGATGCAAACCCTTAACAAGTCTAGCTTTGAAAGTCTCAACTTTTCCATGTACACCAAGTAATCTTCTCAAGATATACTTGCTCCTGATGGGGATTTAACCCTTCAGATATACCAACCAAAGTCCATACTTTGTTGGTGTATAAGGATTCCATCTCAGATCACTAAGCATCAAGCCATTCTTACAGAGTCTTACCCCTGATGGCCAGCTCGAAGCTAGTTGGGTCATCATCTCATGATGCAATCCTCGCTCCCACTGTCATAGAGAAACCTATGTATCTCTCAGGTGGGTGAGAAAACCCTACTAGATCGGCGGAGAGGCTGAGGTTCGTTGGTCTCTACTGAATCCTTTGGTTTTATCAAATCATCTGCTGCAGTTTGTATAGCTGGAACGTTTCCAGTTCTACATTACAGACCTTGCCTCGAGCTTGTCCGAATTTTGTTTTTAGACATATCCCGGACAACTCCAAATCTTAACCAACTTAAGATATGGGCTCTTCCCTTTCCATATCACATATGAAATGGTAGGCAACTGATTTGATTCGAACCTATTCAATAGGTATGCAGCTTCTCAAGTGCATAACACCCAATAGGAAAAAGGTAACTCAGTAGTACTCATCATAGAGCACACCATATCCAATAGGGTGTATCTGCTCCGCCCCGATATACCATCGTGCTATGGTGTATACGAAGAAGTAATGCTAAGAGAGAATATCATTCTCCTTTAGAATAATCCAGGATTTCCGTGCACAAGTATTCTCCTCCTTGATCTCATCATCAGACATAATACTTATACCCGTGTTTTGGTTCTCTGCTTCTAGCTTATATTCTGTGAATATCTCAAAAGGTTCGGACTTGTGTTTCAACAGGAACATTGGTCTGAATCTCGAAAGATCATCAGAGAATGTAATGAAGTATAAAGAACCATTCCTGGCATGTGTAGACTAGGGACCTTACATACATCAACATGTATCATCCCAAGAGTTCACTAACTCTTTCTCTGTTTCCAGTAAACGGAGCTATGGTCATCTTATCTTTGTGACATGACTGGCGAGTTTCACAAGATGTAAATTCAAACTAATTTAAATATGCATCTATATGTAACTCTAGCTAGTCGGGTCACATTGATCTGACCTAGTCTACAATGCCTCAAGAAGAATTCATTCAGTTCTGAACTCTTCCTCTTGTGTGTGTTCTGTATACTAGGAACTGTAGTTTGATTTAGAACATTAATGCTTTTAGATAACGTGCCTGAACCGATCAACTTTTGATATCGGAAATGTTCAAAACATTATCCAACTATACAAAATTTTATCATTTCTTTACTGATAAAGAGACTGATATGATTTTGTATATCAGGTTCGGTATCTAATAACATTCGTTCAGAATCAATGTATTGGCAATACAGGGTGACAGTGACCGACAGACTTGGCTGCAACTCTTGCCCCGTTTTCTGCCTCATGAAACTTATCACCCGTTCTCAGTTCTCTACCTATCTGTAGCCCTATGTAACAGATTACATATCTGGGATCCTGATCCGGTATCACATACCTAGGACGTAGAGGTTACAGAGAAACAGTTCTGTATAATGAACACACCCGAAGATAATGCATCAACATGCACTCTCTTCGTTTGGGCGGCACGGGAAATCTGGTATTCCCCAATTTCCTGTTCCGTCTTATAACAATTATAAGTTGGAGCGGGACCAACGTTCCCCAGCTCAGTATAACAAGCGGGTTCGGTCAATAATCCGTTTTATTATCTTGATTAAGGCGTGATATGGTCGCTACCAGGAGAGAGAGAGAAGAAAACACTCAGCGTGCGCTCTAGCAAGAATAGATTGGTTATTATTTTATCTAATCAGGATGGCTCCCACTGCTTTTTATCAAATCTTCCTTCAAACCCTAAAAGGAAAGACTAGCCGGGATTAATTACACACTACAAGTTCGCCAATCTTTCAGCCAGGCCAGTGTCGGTACTTTGAGGGAGGTCCCCCGTGCTTTCGCACGAACCTAATTACTGTAAACCTCGTTTTCCCAGAGGCGTAACCCCGTTGACACCTTTCTAGACACCTACTTGATCGGCTAATTGTAATGTATAAAACTCTCCCAGGAGTAACTCTTACTCGCAGCGGGTATCGGGATCCAACTATCTCATAGAAGGTATGCAATTTCATTGCAAATTTCAACACTTGAAATTCCCGATAATATTTTGCCCCTAGCGTCCTATGACCTTGACGCAGGCCAACAAACCATAGTCCGCTAGTCAAGTTCAACCCGTCATTTCCTGATTGAATTAAACCCACCCGCACGACCCTTGACGCAGGCCAACAAAGTCGCACGACTACCCTAATCCAATCACATCATATGCTTATGCAGATAAGCACCAGTTAGCTACCGCACACTACGCCTTGACGCAGGCCAACAAACGTAGCACGAATACTAACTACTACTTATCTGAAATGACGGAGGGCTACGACAGGTTTTTCTGAAAACCTATTGCGTAATGAACTTGATATCGTTGTAGAATCAAATGATTTTAAAATGGAGTGCTATTGAGGCTTTTCTAGTTTTGCTAAAGGAGTCACTCCCGGTGAAGGGATCGTCGGTCCTTTCCTCGTCGAATGAGGTGAAGGATATATCATATATATCACTGTGCAAAGCAAAAACACTTAAAAGCAATCAAAAGACAAACCGAGTGTGTAGCATCTGCCAGTTATTGCTAAAGGAGTCACTCCCGGTGAAGGGATCTCGGTCCTTTCCTCATCGAATAAGGTGCAGGATATATCACATATACCGCTGTGCAAAGCAAGAACTGTAGCTACCCTTTTTATTTTGAAATTCGATTCTACAACATCTTAGGTTTCTTTTATTTCATTAATCACATTAATGAAGTCCCATCATTTAAAGTACCTAAACATCACAGATAAATACGACGTACACTTATGCCATCCGCATTCGCCTCGATGTCCCCTCGTGCACCGTTAGGTTAGGTAACTAACGGCAGAGCGGGGCAGGGCTAGCGCGGGTGTAAAACATAAGTAACGTCTATATAATATATCATATATACTATATACTGTATCGATCACAGAACATCACATGATCACATCACAGATATCGCAGCAGAAGAATCATATGAAATATTGGATATACTAGGACGTCCGTGTTTTCAATACGAGCCAGTATAAAACACGGATTCCACGGTCGTGATGAATAGCCAAACCCACACCCCAAGACCCCTACGAGAGCGGCAAGCAAACCTACCAATTCTACAGTTAGGAGACCCGGACTCGACTCCTCGAGTTGGTCTCCCACTGGACTCCAGAACCCGGTTACTTGTGCCCTCCTCCTTGGGTCTATCCTAGTGCGGAAAAGTAAATAATATACAAACGGTGACAACTTCCGCAACCTGGAAGCGCCCCAATAAAAGAATATTACATACAAGTTTTTACATGAATGAAAATGAAAAACACTCATCTCACATAAAAACCCCCGGCTATTCAAACACGACGATCCAATATAACATATCCAGCAACACATAACATCACATGTCATCAACGTAAGTAAATATGCGCATCCCAATTGTCGTTGACATATAGCAACGAAACCGGTGATATCACATATTACACTTACGGTCACAGAAAAGAAAGTGTAAAACTACAACAGTTGGAATCCGCAACCACCTCAGACATCGCATGCCTGACCAAATGAATTCTTTAGACATCGCATGCCTAACTATTATAAACCCCGTATTTTAGTCTCAGAATCGAAAACACTTTTCAATATCAAGTCGGGCAATTCAACAAGATTCCCGACATCCTGATCGAATGCTCGTCGCAAACTTTAGTAGGCGGCCGCACCCCTGATACCGTCGACGAAGTGCACCAAGGCGGAACACCGCTGCCGCGAGCACCCGGACGGATGCTTTCGGCGACGGGGTTCTCCTACAGTCACTTGGTCGGGGCTATGGAGTGAGGCTGTCTATTAAGTTTACCCGGCGAGTATCCGCGTACACTACGTGATTGCGACGGACTTTTGATCGCATCAAAATTCCGTGGCAACCGTTCAAGTGAGACTAAACTGCTATGTTTATAACATTCATTTAGTTATCTCATAACTACTTGTGAATTCCAATTATTGTATCCCATTCCAGATAATTAGAAAATGTTAAAATTTCCGATTGAACATTCGAACACCCAAGTTTTCCCGATACAGATCAACACATGAAATAAGTCTAACAACATTCAGTTCGTGCCTCAGTACCGACGGTCCAGCCGTAGAAGGGTCAAGCCAACGCCTCACATGTGGCACGCCGTACTGCCCCAAACCCGAAGGTTCAAAGGGCAGTTCAAGACGGTCACATAATCGAGTTAAGGTTTGTTGTCTTCTAGAGGGACCATCGCGTTACTTGCACTACTTAGAACGTCGTTAAACTACGGAAAAATCCAACACTTGGAAATTTCCCGACAGGGGAAAAATTGGGTATTTATATCCGGTCGAACTTTTTAACATATTCTAAAATTTATCCGGAAAGCCACACAGACAAAATTTGATACTCCGATCGAAACACCGAATCCCCAAAAACACAGCAGAAAAATTCAACTCTTGAATAAATATTAAAAATTCCCAGAAAACTCAGCTCTTTGAACTAGGAATTACTGTGCAAAGGAACAGGGCTGACGTCATCAAGTGGCCGCTGATCAGCCGCAGAAGCCATGCTTCTGCCGCTGATCCGCCGCGAAATTTACTGTTCACCAGAAACATTTTGCACCGTAATTCTTATTTTTCCCTGCTGAATTTTTTAGCAATTTTTAATTTGTAAAAACTCACTGTTTTCCAAAAAGGACAGAGAGCATGTTAGAAATGGGTTTTCGGGTTCGTTCGGACTTCAAACTCCGTCTGGACTTCGCCTAAGGCTCTAGCTAGTCTCTGATACCACTGTAGGGTTCCTAGGCACTCAAGTGAGGTCTCACAAGCCATCAACCATGGCAATTTCAAATTCTACGGTGCCGAGAAACCCTAAAAACGGATCGTTTGCTAGAAAAGTAGGCGAAAAAGCTAACTAGTTAACAATTAACTAATGGGAAACGGAAATACAACCTTTGTAGATCCGGTACTCTACCTCCATAGCTCCGCAACGAAGTCATCTCCGCTGTCCAAAAGGAATCCGGGCTCTAGAGTCGGCTTCGTCGGAGAAAAAGCGAGATAGGTCGTCGATGTCCATGCCTAAGATGATCTACGTCGAGGCATCGCTAAATCAAGCTCCGACTTCACCAAGTCAAGAAACTTGTGAAGAAAACACACTCTACTACTTGGCAAGAGGTAGAGGATGAAGAAATAGGAAGTGGGTAGACTTTAGAATTGGATTTCTCACTCATCTTCATCAATCACCATTGATGAAGTGGAGGTTTCTTCATGGAAGAAGATGAAGAAGAAGAAGAAAAGTTATGATAAGTTAAATTCTAAAAGAAAAATAATAGAATACTTATCATAACTAAACCATGGTCAAGTGTAGAGACTAAACTAGGGTTAAGGATGAGATAAGAATGGTCGACTTTATCAAAGCTTCATGAAGCTTCAACTAAAGAACAAATAAAGCCACCATTCTTTTCTCTTTTCCATTTATTTTCCAAAATGTGTAAACAAATAAATAAATGAATAAATAAGTAATGGAAAATAAAACCCTAACCACTCTCACAACCATGGTTTAATCTTCACACAAAACACAAGTTAGCATGCATCATCAAACATGATACATACAAGTGCACAAAAATATATCACATATACAATGTGCACAATCCAAGTGAGAAAATCCGTTTAAAGTGAACCAATACTAGTTAGTGCAAAGTAACATATCAAATATATAATTATGCATTAAATCATTAAATCAACACTTGATTCAATGATCCGGTCATGTCGCACACAACCGACTAATATTCAATGTATCGGCTTATCGAATCAACGCTTGAATCGATAACTAGGTTATATCGCATACAACCTTTCCGATACATTCATCGCGAGAATGTAATACGGTATCACATACACGTATTATTCTCGGTCCCGCACATATCTCATATGCGCTCCTATTTCGTTTCGCTTGAGCTAGGAAACCTCTGTGTAGGACTCTAAAGACTCGTCAATACGCCGGCAGCAGGTGATGATCATATCAAACACCCACAAGCCGCGAGCGGTCTGCTAAACGTAACGGCCACCCGGGTATTGAGCGATCTGAAGATCGACGAGCAAGCCCGCTCACACTCCAGTGAATCCGACCAGTAACACTACCGTACAGTCCGGTCTGATCGTCTGATACGTCGCATATCTTGCCTAGGGGTGGTAATCGTCAGACCCCAATAGCTCGATAAGTCGTGTCGATATGAGGCTCATAACGGGTCGAGAAACTACTGGTAACACTTACCAGCAATTCTCTGATCAGCCCTGGCCAGGGACTTCCTGTTATAGCCAATCGAACACAGTGCAACATCAACTCCCTATACCGGGAGAGACGAATCCCCACCTATCGCTCATTGCCTCCTTGTGACTCGGGACTGTACCCAAAAACCACCGTTTTGCACGCCCTCTTGGACGTGGTAAGATGGAAATCAAAGCACAGTGGGAACCACACAAGACTCTATGACGATCTCGGGTCAACAGACTACTCTGTACCAGTGTCACCAGAGAACTGCCATCTGACGTGAGGTATAATACCATCTGGAAGTTCTCGGCGAGTCCGTCCAGTGTACCCAGTCTCTACTGAGCACCCGTATATCATCTCTGATGTCAAACACCGATAGATATGGGATCATCCATCGCCCATCTGTATGGGTCGAGAAGGTACACGCTAGTCTACTCTGGTATATCGATGCCCCGTCTCGATACACCCACGATTAGGGACTTTCAAGGATGTACTTATGGACTACCATGTCCCCACTAGTATGATCCGCATCATAGTCCAGGTAGTCAAGTACAGATCTTAAGGGCTTTACCAACATGTAACAGAGAGACAATCAGTATACACGTTAAGGTAAAGATCAACCAGATAGCATACTATCATGTCGAGCAAGAAAGTCCTCCCTATATATGTCCCAGCATCCACTACAATATACATCCTATGTATAGTAATGGCCTCTAAGGCATACATATAACTAACAACTTGCCGCTCTCGTAGGGGTCTAGGGTTGTGGGTTTGGCTATTCATCGCGACCGTGGAATCCGTGTTTTATACTGGCTCGTATTAAAAACACGGACGTTCTAGTATATCGAATATTTCATATGATATTTTCTGCTGCGTTATCTGTGATGTGATCATGTGATTTGTTCAGATAGATATTATATATAGTATATATGATATATTATATAGACGTTGCTTATGTTTTACACCCGCGCTAGCCCTGCCTCGCTCTAGCGTTAGTTACCTAACCTAACGGTGCAGACGGGACATCGAAGCGAATGCGGATGGCATAAGCGTACATTATATTTTTCTGTGATGTTTAGGTGGACTTAAATGATGGGATATTCATTAATGAGATTAATGAAAGAAAATAAACCTAATTGATGTTGTGGAATCGAATTTAAAAATAAAAATAGGTAGCTACAGTTCTTGCTTTGCATCACGGTGTTCCTTGTAGAACATCCTGCACCTTATTTGATGGGGAAAGGACCGAGATCCCTTCAACGGGAGTGACTCCTTTAGCAATAACTGGCAGATGCTACACACTCGGTTTGTCTTTTGATTGCTTCTGTAGTTTCTTCTTTGCACATTGATATATATGATATATCCCGCACCTCATTCGACGAGGAAAGGGCCGACGATCCCTTCACCGGGAGTGACCCCTTTAGCAAAACTAGAAAAGCTTCAAAAACATTCCATTTAAAACCATTTGATTCCGCAACGAGATCAAGTTCAAAGCGTTAAAGGTTTTCTTAAAAACCATTCGCAACCCTCCGTCATTTTACGAACTAGAGTACTTAGTATTCGTGCTACGTTTGTCGACCATAGCCGAGGCGTAGTGTGCGGTAGCTAAGTGATGTCATCCTACACAGCATATGATGCGATTAGTTAGGACAGTCATATGGCTTTGTTGACCTTAGCCAAGGGTCATGTGGGTGGGTCTAATTAATCACGAAATGACGGGTAGAACTTGACTAGTACCTATGATTTGTTGACCTTAGCCAAGGTCATATGTGCTAGGGGTAAAAACCATTATCGGGAGTTTCAAGTGTTGAAATTTGCAATGAGATTGCATACCTTCTATATGATAGTTGGATCCCGATACCCACTGTGAGTAATTGTTACTCTTGGGAGAGTTTTGCACTTTGCAATTAGCTGATCAAGTAGATGTCTAGAAAGGTGTCAACGGGGTTACGCCTCTGAGAAAACGAGGTTTACCGTAATTAGGTCCGTGCGAAAGCACGGGGAACCTCCCTCAAAGTACCGACACTGGCCTGGCTGAAAGATTAGAGAACTTGTAGAGTGTAATTAATCCCGGCTAGTCTTTCCTTTTAAGGTTTGAAGGAAGATTTAATAAAAACAGTGGGAGCCATCCTGATTAGATAAAATATATAACAAATCTAATCTTGCAAGAGCGCACGCAGAGTGTTTTCTTCTCTCTCTCTCTCTAGGTAGCGACCATATCATGCTTTAATCAAGATAATAATATGGATGTGTTGACCGAATCCGCTTGTTATACTGAGCTGGGGAACGTTGGTCCCGCTCCAACTTATAATTGTTATAAGACCGAGCAGCAAATAGGGGAATACCAGGATTCCCATGCCGCCCAAACAAAGAAAGTGCATGAGATGCATCTCCTTCGGGTGTGTTCATTATAAAGAACTGTTTCTCAGTATCCTCTAAATCCTGGGTATTTGATACCGGATCAGGATCCCAGATATGTAATCTGTTACATAGGGCTACAAAAAGGTAGAAAACTGAGAACGGGTGATAAGTTTCATGAGACAGAAAACGGGGCAAGTGTTGCAGCCAAGTCTGTTGATCACTGTCACCCTGTATTACCAATACATTGATTTTGAACAAATGCTATTAGATACCGAACCCGATATACAAAATCATATCAATCTCTTTATTTATTAAAGTAATGATAAAATTTTGTATTGATGGATAATGTTTTGAACATTTCCTATATCAAAAGTTGATTAGTTCAGGCACGTTATCTAAAATCATTGATGTTCTAAATCAAACTACAGTTCCTAGTATACAGAACACATACAAAAGGAAGAGTTCAGAAATGAACGAATCCTTCTTGAGGCATTGTAGACTAGGTCATATCAATGCGACCCGACTAGCTAAAGTTACATTTTAGATGCATATTTAAATCAGTTTGAATTTACATCTTGTGAAACTTGCCAGTCATGTCACTAAGATTAGATAACCATAGCTCCGTTTACTGGAAACAGAGAAAGAGTTAGAAAACTCTTGGGACTGATACATGATGATGTATGTAAGGTCTCCTGTCTACACATGCCAGGACCGGTTCTTTGTACTTCATTACGTTCTCTGATGATCTCTCATGATTCAGACATATGTTCCTGTTGAAACATAGGCCCGAAGCTTTTGAGATATTCACAGAATATAAGTTAGAAGTAGAGAACCAAAAACCGGGTATAAGTATTATATCCTATGATGAGATCAGGGAGGAGAATACTTGTGCATGGAATTCCTGGACTATTCTAAAGGAGAATGAGATTCTCTCTCAGCATTACTCCTCCGTATACACCATAGCACGATGGTATATCGGAGCGGAGCAATCACATCCTATATGATATGGTGCGCTCTATGATGAGTACTACTGAGTTTCCTATTTCCTTTTAGGGAGTTATGCACTTATGAAGTTGCATACCTATTGAATAGGGTTCGAATCAAATCAGTGCCTACCACTCCATATAAGATATGGTATGGGAAGAGCCCATCTCTTAAATAAGTTAAGATTTGGGATTGTCCGGCCTATGTCAAAAGCAAAATCCGGACAAAATCGAGGCAAGGTCAGTTCTGTAGAACTGGAAAGGTTCCAGCTATACAAAACTGCAGCTGATGATTTGATAGAACCAAAGGATTCAATAGTTCCCGACGAACCTTAGCCTCTCCGCCGATCTGGTTGGGTTCCTTACCTACCAGAGAGATGTAGGGTTCCTAGGCCCACTAATGAGGTCTCACAAGGCATCAACCATGCCAATTTCAAATTTTACGGTGCCGAGAAACCCTAGACTAGATCGTTAACTAGATTTTAGGCGACAAAAGAAACTAGTTAACAACTTAACTACAAGAACGGAAATACAACCTTTGTAGATCCGGTCCTCCACCTCCATAGCTCCGCAATGAAGTCTCCTCGCTGTCCAAATGGAATTCCGGGCTCTAGCGTCGGCTTCATCGGAAAAATGGGCGGGCTAGGTCATCGACTACGATGACGAAGATGATCTACGTCGAGGCATCACAAGATCAAGCTCCCACTTCACCAAGTCTTGAAACTTGTGAAGAAAACACCCTATACTACTTGGCAAGAGGTAGAGTATGAAGAAATAGGAGGTGGGTTCACTTTAGAATTGGATTTCTCACTCATTTGCTCAAGTTGCCATTGATGGAGCAAGGTTTCTTCTTGAAGAAGAAGAAGAAGATGATGAAAAGAATTATGATAAGTGTTTTCAAAAAGAAAATAAAAATGAATACTTATCATAATCAAACCATGGTCAAGTGTAGAGAATGAACTAGGGTTAAGTGGAATGGTTAGGGTTAAGCATGAGACAAAATGGTCACTTAGTCAAAGCTTCATGAGGCTTCAATATACAAATAAACAAAGCCACCATTTTCCCTTTTTCTTTTCCAAAATAAAATAATTGAAATAAATAAATAAATGAATAAGAAAATGAAAACCCTAACCATTACACAACCATGGTTTAATCTTTACACAAACCCTAGTGAGCATGTATCATCAAACATGATATAATCAAGTGCACAAAAGTATATCTCATATACAACTTATGAACTTCAAGTGAGAAAATCCATTTAAAGTGAACCAATACTAATCAATGCAAAGTAATATATCTAATATATAATTATGCATTAAATCATCAAATCAACACTTGATTTAACGATCCGGTTATATCGCATATAACCGACTAATATCCAATGTATCGGCTTATCGAATCAATCCCTGATTTGATAACTAGGTTATATCGCATACAACCATTCGACACATTCATCGCGAGAATGGAATACGGTATCACATACACGCATTATTCTCGGTCCGGCACATATCTCATATGCGCTCCTATTTCGTTTCGCTTGAGCCAGGAAACCTCTGTGTAGGACTCTAAAGACTCGTCAATACGCCGGCAGCAGGTGATGATCATATCAAACACCCACAAGCCGCAAACGGTCTGCTAAACGTAACGGCCACCCGGGTATTGAACGATCAGAAGATCGACGAGCAAGCCCGCTCACACTCCTGTGAATCCAACCAGTAACACTTACCATACAGTCCGGTCTGATCGTCTGATATGTCGCATATCTCGCCTAGGGGTGGTAAACGTCAGACCCCAATAGCTCGATAAGTCGTGTCGACATGAGGTCTATAACAGTTTGAGAAACTACTGGTAACACTCACCAGTAAATCTCAGCTACCCTGGCTAGGGATTTCCGGTTATAGCCAATCGAACACAGCGCAACATCAACTGCCTATACCGGGAGAGACGAATCCCCTCCTATCGCACATTGCCTCCATGTGATTCGGGACTGTACCCAAAAAACACCGTTTTGCACGCCCTCTTGGACGTGGTAAGATGGAAATCAAAGCACAGTGGGAACCACACAAGACTCTATGTCGATCTCGGGTCAACAGACTACTCTGTACCAGTGTCACCAGAGAACTACCATCTGACGTAAGGTATAATACCATCTGGGAGTTCTCGGCGAGTCCGTCCAGTGTACCCAGTCTCTACTGAGCACCCGTATATCATCTCTGATGTCAAACACCAATGGATATGGGATCATCCATCGCCCATCTGTATGGGCCGAGAAGGTATACACTAGTCTACTCTGGTATATCGATGCCCCGTCTCGATATACCCACGACTAGGGACTTTGAAGGATGTACTTATGGACTACCATATCCCCACTAGTATGATCCGCATCATAGTCCAGGTAGTCAAGTACACATCCTAAGGGCTTTACCAACATGTAACAGAGAGACAATCAGTGTACACGTTAAGGTAAAGAGTAACCAGATAGCATACTATCTTGTCGAGCAAGAAAGTCCTCCCTATATATGTCCAAGCATCCACTACAATATACATCCTATGTATAGTAATGGCCTCTAGGGCATACATATAACTAACAATCTCCCACTTGCACTAGGGCCATCTGATAGCAGTGGTTGTAGTATCTCATACTCAACCATCCCATAAAAGTCTCTCTCTGGGAAAAGGCCTTTGTGAGTGGATCCGCCGTGTTGTCCTCTGAGTCTACTCCTCTAACCTCGATCACCCTGGAGATCAACTATCTCCATGATCAGGTGATACTGCCTTAGAATATGTCTGGATCACTGATGGGACGGACGTTCCTTGGTATAAGCCACAACTCCATTGTCACACAATGGGAGGAACTAAGTTCATCTCATGAACTAATATACTTCCAGACTGCCTCTTTGGTAGCATCTTAAGTAGCAATGTATCGAGCCTTTATTGTCTAGTATGCCACGGTATCTAGCATGGAACTCTTCGAACATACCGTCCCTTTACTGAGGGTAAAGACAATGCCTGTGACTGACTTTCAGTCGTCCTTATCACCCTGGAACCCTTCCAGTGATTCTCCTCAGGATCGATTGATACCATCTCACTACAACTAGTGAGAGTCCTAACATCCAATTAGATCTATCTCATAGATCCAAAACCCAGGATTTAAGAGGTATCACTTTGACCCTATATGGAGAATCCTTGTGATAAGCGGAGATTGACCGAGCGTAGCATAGGAAACTTCTTTCTTATCAAGAGTATGTCATCCACGTACTCTACGAGGATCGCCACCATACTCCCTACTACCTTTTTGTATATACAAGGTTCATCTACCATTTTGATGATGTCAAACTGTTTGACTAATACATCAAAACAGATGTTCCAACTCCGTGATACCTGGTTTATCCTATAAAGCATCTTGTACACGTTTCCGCTGCTCCCACTGTCTACGAAGCCCTCTGGCTATGTACTTATAGACGTTCTCTTCTAAAACATCATTTAGAAAAGCAGTCATGGCACCCAACCGCCAGATATCGTAGTCATGGTATGTAGCCGTGGCAAGTAGGATCTGGATGGACTTAAGCATAGCCACTTGAAAAAGTTTCATCATTATCCACGCCTGGTTGATGACGAAAAGCTTTAACAAGTCTATCTTTGAAAGTCTCAACTTTTCCATCTACACCAAGTAATCTTCTCAAGATATACTTGCTCCTGATGGGGATTTAACCCTTCAGATATAGCAACCAAAGTCCATACTTTGTTGGTGTATAAGGATTCCATCTCAGATCACTAAGCATCCAGCTATTCTTACAGAGTCCCACTCCTGATGGCCAGCTCGAAACTAGTTGGGTCATCATCTCATGATGCAATCCTCGCTCCAACTGTCATAGAGTAACCGAAGTATCTCTCAGGTGGGTGAGGAACCCTACTAGATCGGCGGAGAGGCTGAGGTTCGTTGGTAACTATTGAATCCTTTGGTTCTTTCAAATCATCAGCTGCAGTTTGTATAGCTGGAACCTTTCCAGTTCTACATAACAGACCTTGCCTCGAGCTTGTCCGGATTTTGCTTTTAGACATAGGCCGGACAACCCCAAATCTTAACTAGTTTAAGACATGGGCTCTACCCTTTCCATATCACATATGAAGTGGTAGGCAACTGATTTGATTCGAACCCTATTCAATAGGTATGCAGCTTCTCAAGCGCATAACTCCCAAAAGGAAATAGGAAACTCAGTAGTACTCATCATAGAGCACACCATATCACATAGGGTGCTATTGCTCCGCCCCGATATACCATCGTGCTATGGTGTATACGGAGGAGTAATGCTGAGAGAGAATCTCATTTTCCTTTAGAAAAGTCCAAGAATTCCGTGCTCAGGTATTCTCCTCCTTGATCTCATCAAAGGACATAATACTTATACCCGTATTGGTTCTCTACTTCTAACTTATATTCTGTGAATATCTCAAAAGCATCTGACTTGTGTTTCAACAGGAACATAGGTCTGAATCTCGAAAGATCATCAGAGAATGTAATGAAGTATAAAGAACCGGTCTTGGCATGTGTAGACAGAGGACCTTACATACATCAACATGTATTATCCCAAGAGTTCACTAACTCTTTCTCTATTTCCAGTAAACGGAGCTATGGTCATCTTATCTCTGTGACATGACTGGCAAGTTTCATAAGATGTAAATTCAAACTGATTTAAATATGCATCTAAAATGTAACTTCAGCCAGTCGGATCGCATTGATATGACCTAGTCTACAATGCCTCAAGAAGAATTCGTTCATTTCTGAACTCTTCCTCTTGTGTGTGTTCCGTATACTAAAGAACTGTAGTTTGATTTTGAACATCAATGCTTTTAGATAACGTGCCTGAACCGATCAACTTTTGATATAGGAAATGTTCAAAACATAATCCAACAATACAAAATTTTATCATTTCTTTACTTATAAAGAGACTGATATGATTTTGTATATCAGGTTCGGTATCTAATAACATTTGTTCAGAATCAATGTATTGGTAATACAGGGTGACAGTGACCAACAGACTTGGCTGCAACACTTGCCCCGTTTTCTGCCTCATGAAACTTATCACCCGTTCTCAGTTCTCTACCTAGCTGTAGCCCTATGTAACAGATTACATATCTGGGATCCTGATCTGGTATCACATACCCAGGACGTAGAGGACACAGAGAAACAGTTCTTTGTAACGAACACACCCGAAGATGATGCATCAGCATGCACTCTTTTCGTTTGGGCGGCACGGGAAATCTGGTATTCCCCAATTTTCTACTCTGTCTTATAACAATTATAAGTTGGAGCGGGACCAACGTTCCCCAGCTCAGTATAATAAGCGGGTTCGGTCAATATTCTGTATTATTACCTTGATTAAGGCGTGATATGGTCGCTATCTGGAGAGAGAGAGAAGAAAACACTCAGCGTGCGCTCTTTCAAGAATAGATTGGTTATTATTTTATCTAATCAGGATGGCTCCCACTGGTTTTATCAAATCTTCCTTCAAACCCTAAAAGGAAAGACCAGCCGGGATTAATTACACACTACAGGTTCGCCAATCTTTCAGCCAGGCCAGTGTCGGTACTTTGAGGGAGGTCCCCCGTGCTTTCGCACGAACCTAATTAATGTAAACCTCGTTTTCCCAGAGGCGTAACCTCGTTAACACCTTTCTAGACACCTACTTGATCGGCTAATTGTAATGTATAAAACTCTCCCAGGAGTAACTCTTACTCGCAGCGGGTATCGGGATCCAACTATCTCATAGAAGGTATGCAATCTCATTGCAAATTTCAACACTTGAAATTCCCGATAATATTTTACCCCTAGTGTTCTATGACCTTGACGAATGCTAAACAACCCATAGTCCACTAGTCAAGTTCAACCCGTATATTTCTTGATTGAATTAAACCCACCCGCACGACCCTTGACGAATGCCAAACAACGCCGTACGAATACCCTAATCCAATCTGCATCATATGCATAAGCAGATAAATACTAGTTAGCTACCGCACACTACGCCTTGACGAATGCCAAACTACCGCAGCACGAATACTAACTAGTACTTATCTGAAATGACGGAGGGCTACGACAGGTTTTTCTGAAAACCTATTGCGTAATGAACTTGATATCGTTGTAGGATCGAATGAATTTTGAAATGGAGTGTTTTTGAGGCTTTCCTAGTTTTGCTAAAGGAGTCACTCCCGGTGAAGGGATCGTCGGTCCTTTCCTCGTCGAATGAGGTGCGGGATATATCATATATATCACTGTGCAAAGCAGAACTCTTAAAAGCAATCAAAAGACAAACCGAGTGTGTAGCATCTGCCAGTTATTGCTAAAGGAGTCACTCCCGGTGAAGGGATCTCGGTCCTTTCCTCATCGAATAAGGTGCAGAATATATCACATATACCGCTGTGCAAAGCAAGAACTGTAGCTACCTGTTTTATTTTGAAATTCGATTCTACAACATCTTAGGTTTCTTTTTATTTCATTAATCACATTAATGAAGTCCCATCATTTAAGTACCTAAACATCACAGATAAATACGACGTACACTTATGCCATCCGCATTCGCCTCGATGTCCCCTCGTGCACCATTAGGTTAGGTAACTAACGGCAGAGCGGGGCAGGGCTAGCGCGGGTGTAAAAACATAAGTAACGTCTATATAATATATCATATATACTATATACCGTATCCATCACAGAACATATCACATGATCACATCACAGATATCGCAGCAGAAGAATCATATGAAATATTGGATATACTAGGACGTCCGTGTTTTCAATACGAGCCAATATAAAACACGGATCCCACGGTCGTGATGAATAGCCAAACCCACACCCCTAGACCCCTACGAGAGCGGCAAGCAACCCTACCAATTCTAGAGTTAGGAGATCCGGACTCAACTCCTCGAGTTGGTCTCCCACTGGACTCCAGAACCCGGTTACTTGTGCTCCCCTCCTTGGGTCTACCCTAGTGCGGAAAAGTAAATAATATACAAAGGGTGACAACTTCCGCAACCTGGAAGTGCCCTAATGAAAGAATATTACATACAAGTTTTTACATGAATAAAAATGAAAAACACTCATCTCACATAAAAACCCCCGGCTATTCAAACACGACGATCCAATATAACATATCCAGCAACACATAATATCATATGTCATCAACGTAAGTAAATATGCGCATCCCAATTGTCGTTGACATATAGCAACGAAACCGGCGATATCACATATTACACTTACGGTCACAGAAAAGAAAGTGTAAAACTACAACAGTTGGAATCCGCAATCTCTTTAGACATCGCATGCCTAATCAAATGAAATACTTAGACATCGCATGCCTAACAATTATAAACCCCGCATTTTAATCTCAAAATCGAAAACACTTTTCAATATAAATTCGGGTAATTCAACAAGATTCCCGACATCCTGATTGAATGCTCATCGCAAATTTTAGTAGGCGGCCGCATCCCCGACGCCGTCGACAAAGTGCACCAAGGCGGAACACCGCTGCCGCGAGCACCCGAACGGATGCTTTCGGCGACAGGGTTCTCCTACAGTCACTTGGTCGGGGCTATGGAGTGAGGCTGTCTATTAAGTTTACCCGGCGAGTATCCGCGTACGCTACGTGATTGCGACGGACTTTTGATCACATCAAAATTCCGTGGCAACCGATCAAGTGAGACTAAACCGCTAGATTTATAACATTCATTCAGTTATCTCATAACTGCTTGTGAATTCCAATTATTGTAACCCTTTCCAGATAAATAGAAAATGTTAAACTTTCCGATCGAACATCCAAACACCCAAGTTTTCCCGATACAGCTCAACACATGAAACAAGTCTAAAAACATTCAGTTCGTGCCTCAGTACCAACGGTCCAGCCGTAGAAGGGTCCAGCCAACGCCTCACATGTGGCATGCCGTACTGCCCCAAACCCTAAGGTTCAAAGGGCAGTTCAAGACGGTCACATAATCGAGTTACGGTTTGTTGTCTTCTAGAGGGTCCATCGCGTTACTTGCACTACTTAGAATGTCTTTAAACCACGGAAAAATCCAACACTTGGAAATTTCCCGACAGGGGAAAAATTGGGTATTTCTATCCGGTCGAACTTTTTAACATATTCAAAAAAATATCCGGAAAACCACATAGACAAAATCTGATAATCCGATCGAATCAGCGAACTCCCAATACAACCCAAAATACTCAACTCTTGAGTAATATTTAAAAATACCCAGAGAACTCAGCACTGAATAAAGGAAGTTACTGTGCAAAATTGGGAGGGTGACGTCACACTTTTGCCGCGGAACCGCCGCATAAGCTAGGCTTATGCCGCGGTTCCGCCGCCATCTTGAAGAAACTTTTGTCAAATTTTGCACCGTAATTCTTATAATTCCCTGCTGAATTTTTTAAGCATTTTTAATCTGGAAAAAACCCAATTTTTGAAAAATGTCCAGAGAGCAATTTGTATTTAGGGTTTCGGGTTCGATCGGGTTTCAAACATCGTCTAAGCATCGCCTAAGGCTCTAGCTAGGCTCTGATACCACTGTAGGGCAGGCAGCCACCCCATCCAATCGGGTCGCCGTGGCACCAACGGGTCCCTCAGCCGCTACTTTTTACGCATGCCCCCTCGCGAGGACTACAACCCGCCGGAACACCTTCCGGTCTCGGGACACCCTAGGGGTAAGAGCCTATGCTTCGCCACACTGTCATACAGTGAGAACCCCCATAGGTCGACATCCAATGTTTAGTAGCTCTGATACCACTGTAGGGTTCCTAGGCACACTAATGAGGTCTCACAAGGCATCAACCATGCCAATTTCAAATTTTACGGTGCCGAGAAACCCTAGACAAGATCGTTAACTAGAGTTTAGGCGAGAAAAGAAACTAGTTAACAACTTAACTACAAGAACGGAAATACAACCTTTGTAGATCCGGTCCTCCACCTCCATAGCTCCGCAATGAAGTCTCCTCGTTGTCCAAATGGAATCCCGGGCTCTAGCGTCGGCTTCATCGGAAAAATGGGCGGGCTAGGTCATCGACTACGATGCCGAAGATGATCTACGTCGAGGCATCACAAGATCAAGCTCCCACTTCACCAAGTCTTGAAACTTGAGAAGAAAACACCCTATACTACTTGGCAAGAGGTAGAGGATGAAGAAATAGGAGGTGGGTTCACTTTAGAATTGGATTTCTCACTCATTTGCTCAAGTTGCCATTGATGGAGCAAGGTTTCTTCTTGAAGAAGAAGAAGAAGAAGATGATGAAAAGAATTATGATAAGTGTTTTCAAAAAGAAAATAAAAATGAATACTTATCATAATCAAACCATGGTCAAGTGTAGAGAATGAACTAGGGTTAAGTGGAATGGTTATGGTTAAGCATGAGACAAAATGGTCACTTAGTCAAAGCTTCATGAAGCTTCAATATACAAACAAACAAAGCCACCATTTTCCCTTTTTCTTTTCCAAAATAAAATAAATGAAATAAATAAATAAATGAATAAGAAAATGAAAACCCTAACCATTACACAACCATGATTTAATCTTTACACAAACCCTAGTGAGCATGTATCGTCAAACATGATACAATCAAGTGCACAAAAGTATATCTCATATACAACTTGTGAACTTCAAGTGAGAAAATCCATTTAAAGTGAACCAATATTAGTCAATGCAAAGTAATATATCTAATATATAATTATGCATTAAATCATCAAATCAACACTTGATTTAACGATCCGGTTATATCGCATATAACCGACTAATATCCAATGTATCGGCTTATCGAATCAATCCCCGATTCGATAACTAGGTTATATCGCATACAACCATTCGACACATTCATCGCGAGAATGGAATACAGTATCACATACACGCATTATTCTCGGTCCCGCACATATATCATATGCGCTCCGATTTCGTTTCGCTTGAGCCAGGAAACCTCTATGTAGGACTCTAAAGACTCGTCAATACGCCGGCAGCAGGTGATGATCATATCAAACACCCACAAACCGCAAGCGGTCTGCTAAACGTAACGGCCACCAGGGTATTGAGCGATCAGAAGATCGACGAGCAAGCCCGCTCACACTCCTGTGAATCCAACCAGTAACACTTACCGTACAGTCCGGTCTGATCGTCTGATATGTCGCATATCTCGCCTAGGGGTGGTAAACGTCAGACCCCAATAGCTCGATAAGTCGTGTCGATATGAGGTCTATAACAGTTCGAGAAACTACTGGTAACACTTACCAGTAAATCTCAGCAACCCTGGCCAGGGATTTCCGGTTATAGCCAATCGAACAAAGCGCAACATCAACTCCCTATACTGGGAGAGACGAATCCCCTCCTATCGCTCATTGCCTCCATGTGATTCGGGACTGTACCCAAAAACCACCATTTTTCACGCCCTCTTGGACGTGGTAAGATGGAAATCAAAGCACAGTGGGAACCACACAAGACTCTATGACGATCTCGGGTCAACAGACTACTCTGTACCAGTGTCACCAGAGAACTTCCATCTGACGTAAGGTATAATACCATCTGGGAGTTCTCGGCGAGTCCGTCCAGTGTACCCAGTCTCCACTGAGCACCCGTATATCATCTCTGATGTTAAACACCAATGGATATGGGATCATCCATCGCCCATCTGTATGGGTCGAGAAGGTATACGCTAGTCTACTATGGTATATCGATGCCCCGTCTCGATATACCCACGACTAGGGACTTTGAAGGATGTACTTATGGACTACCATGTCCCCACTAGTATGATCCGCATCATAGTCCACGTAGTCAAGTACACTTCCTAAGGGCTTTACCAACATGTAACAGAGAGACAATCAGTGTACACGTTAAGGTAAAGAGTAACCAGATAGCATACTATCATGTCGAGCAAGAAAGTCCTCCCTATATATGTCCAAGCATCCACTACAATATACATCCTATGTATAGTAATGGCCTCTAGGGCATACATATAACTAACAAGAGATACTTCGGTTTCTCGATGACAGTGGGAGCGAGGAATGCATCATGAGATGATGACCCAACTAGTTTCGAGCAGGCCATCGAGAGTAGGGACTCTGTAAGAATGGCTGGATGCTTAGCGATCTGACATGGAATCCATGTACACCAGCTAAGTATGGACTTTGGCTGCTATATCTGAAGGATTGAATCCCCATCAGGAGCAAGTATATCTTGATTAGATTACTTGGTGTAGATGGAAAAGTTGAGACTTTCAAAGCTAGACTTGTTAAAGGTTATCGTCATCAACCAAGCGTGGATAATGATGAAACCTTTTCCAGGGACTATGTTTAAGTCCATCCAGATCCTACATACCATTGCTACATACCATGACTACGATATCTGGTGGTTGGGTGCCATGACTACTTTTCTAAATAATGATTTAGAAGAGAACGTCTATAAGAACACAGCCAGAGGGCTTCGTAAACAGTGGGAGCAGCGGAAACGTGTGCAAGTTGCTTTACAGAATAAAGCAGGCATCGCGGAGTTGGAACGTCTGTTTTGATGTGATAGTCAAAGTGTTTGACTTCATCAAAATGGTAGACGAACCTTGTATATACAAAAAGGTAGTAGAGAGTAAGGTGGTCATCCTCGTATTGTACGTAGACAACATACTCTTGATAGGAAAAGAATTTCCTATGCTACGCACGGTCAATCTCCTCTTATCACATGGATTCTCCATATAGGATCAAAATGATACCTCCTAAATCCTGGGATTTGGATCTATGAGATAGATCTAAATGGATGTTAGGATTCTCACTAGCTGTAGTAAGATTGTATCAATCGATCCTGGGGAGGATCACTGGAAAGATTCCAGGGTGATAAGGACGACTGAATGTCAGTCGCAGGCATTGTCTTTACCCTCAGTAAAGGGACGGTATGTTGGAAGAGTTCCAAGCTAGATACCGTGGCAAACTAGACGATAAAGGCTGGTAACATCGCTATTAAAGATACTACCAAAGAGGCAGTTTGGGTGTATATTGGTTCATAAGATGAACTAGGTTCCCACCATTGTGTGACAATGGTAGTATGTCTTTGGCCCAGGAACCCCGGTCCCATCAGTGACCCAGACATATTCTGAGGCAGCATCACCTGATCATGGAGATAGTTGATCTCCAGGGTAATCGAGGTTAGAAGAGTAGACTTAGAGGACAACACGGCGGATCCACTCACGAAGGCCTTTTCCCAAAGAGAGAATTTTAGGGGATGGTTGAGTATTAGATACTACAACAACTGCTACAGATGGCCCTAGTGCAAGTGGTGTAGGGTTCCTAGGCATGCTAATGAGGTCTCACAAGGCATCAACCATGCCAATTTCAAATTTTAGGGGTGCCGAGAAACCCTAATACGGATCGTTGGCTAGAAGTTTAGGCGACAAAGCAACTAGTTAACTACTTTAACTAAGAGTACGGAAATACAAACTTTGTAGATCCGGTCCTCCACCTCCATAGCTCCGCAATGAAGTCTCCTCGCTGTCCAAATGGAATCCCGGGCTCTAGCGTCGGCTTCATCGGAGAAAAAGCGGGCTAGGTCATCGACGACGATGCCGAAGATGATCTACGTCGAGGCATCGCTAGATCAAGCTCCAACTTCACCAAGTCATGAAACTTGTGAAGAAAACACACTCTACTACTTGGCAAGAGGTAGAGGATGAATAAATAGGAAGTGGGTTCACTTTAGAATTGGATTTCTCACTCATTTTCAAGAGTTGCCATTGATGGAGCAAGGTTCTTCATCTTGAAGATGAAGAAGAAGAAGAAGAAAAAGTTATGATAAGTTAATTCCAAAAAGAAAAATAAAAGAACACTTATCATAACCAAACCATGGTCAAGTGTAGAGAATAAATCATGGTTAGTGGGAATGGTTAGGGTTAAGCATGAGACAAAATGGTGACTTATTCAAAGCATCATGAAGCTTCAATATCCTTCCAAAGAAAGCCACCATTTTTCTTTATGCTAAATATTTTTCAAAAAAGAATAAATAGATAAATAAATGAATAAGAAAACAAAAGGAAAACCCTAACCATTTCACAACCATGGTTTAATCTTTACACAAACCCTAGTGAGCATGTATCATCAAACATGATACAAACTTGTGTACAAAAGTATATCACATATACAATGTGCACAATCCAAGTGAGAAAATCCATTTAAAGTGAACCAATACTAGTTAATGCAAAGTAATATATCAAATATATAATTATGCATTAAATCATAAAATCAACACTTGATTCAATGATCCGGTCATGTCGCACACAACCGACTAGTATCCAATGTATCGGCTTATCGAATCAGTCCTTGGTTCGATAACTAGGTAATATCGCATACAACCATTCGATACATTCATCGCGAGAATAGAATACGGTATCAGATACACGCATTATTCTCGGTCCCGCACATATGTCATATACGCTCCTATTTCTTTTCGCTTGAGCCAGGAAACCTCTGTGTAGGACTCTAAAGACTCGTCAATACGCCGGCAGGAGGTGATGATCATATCAAACACCCACATGCCGCAAGAGGTCTGCCAAACGTAACGGCCACCCGGGTATTGAGCGATCAGAAGATCGACGAGCAAGCCCGCTCACACTCCAGTGAATCCAACCAGTAACACTTACCGTACAGTCCGGTCTGATCGTCTGATATGTCGCATATCTCGCCTAGGGGTGGTAAACGTCAGACCCCAATAGCACGATAAGTCGTGTCGATATGAGGTCTATAACAGTTCGAAAAACTACTGGTAACACTTACCAGTAAATCTCAGCAACCCTGGCCAGGGATTTCAGTTTATAGCCAATCGAACACAGCGCAACATCAACTCCCTATACCGGGAGAGACGAATCCCCTCCTATCGCTCATTGCCTCCATGTGACTCGGGACTGTACCCAAAAACCACCGTTTTGCATGCCCTCTTGGACGTGGTAAGGTTGAAATCAAAGCACAGTGGGAACCACACAAGACTCTATGACGATCTCGGGTCAACAGACTACTCTGTACCAGTGTCACCAGAGAACTGCCATCTGACGTAAGGTATAATACCATCTGGGAGTTCTCGACGAGTATGTCCAGTGTACCCAGTCTCCACTGAGCACCCGTATATCATCTCCGATGTCAAACACCAATGGATATGGGATCATCCATCGCCCATCTGTATGGGTCGAGAAGGTATACGCTGGTCTACTCTCGTATATCGATGCCCCGTCTCGATATACCCATGACTAGGGACTTTGAAGGATGTACTTATGGACTACCATGTCCCCACTAGTATGATCCGCATCATAGTCCAGGTAGTCAAGTACACATCCTAAGGGCTTTACCAACATGTAACAGAGAGACAATCAGTGTACACGTTAAGGTAAAGAGCAACCAGATAGCATACTATCATGTCGAGCAAGAAAGTCCTCCCTATATATGTCCAAGCATCCACTACAATATACATCCTATGTATAGCAATGGCCTTTAGGGCATACATATAACTAACAAGTGGGAGATTGTTAGTTATATGTATGCCCTAGAGGCCATTACTGTGCATTTGATGTATATTGTAATGGATGCTGGGACATATATAGGTAGGACTTTCTTGCTCGACATGATAGTACGCTATCTGGTTGCTCTTTATCTTAACATGTATACTTTCTGTCTCTCTGTTACATGTTGATAAAGCCTTTAGGATGTGTACTCGACTTCCAGGACTATGATGCAGATCATACTAGTGGGGCCTGGGTAGTCCATGAGTACATCCTTCAATGTTCCTAGTCGTGGGAATATCGAGACGGGGCATCGATATTCCAGAGTAGACTAGCGTATATCTTCTCGACCCATGTGATGGGTGATGGATGATCCCATATCCATTGGTGTTTGACATCAGAGATGGTATACGGGTGCTCAGTGGAGACTGGGTACACTGAACGGACTCGCCGAGAACTCCCAGATGGTATTATATCTCACGTCAGATGGCAGTTCTCTGGTGACACTGGTGCAGCTTAGTCTGTTGACCCGAGATCGTCATAGAGTCTTGTGTGTCTCGCACTGTGCTTTGATTTCCACCCTACCACGGCTCTACTGAGTCATTCAAACAGGTGGTTTTTGGGTACAGTCCCGATTCTCATGGAAGCAATGAGCGATAGGAGGGGATTCGTCTCTCCCGGTATTGGGGTTTGATGTTGCGCTATGCCCGACTGGCCATAACAGGAAATCCCTGGCCAGGGTTGCAGTGATATACTGGTAAGAGTTATCAGTAGTTTCACGAATGTTATGGACCTTACGTCGGCATGACTTATCAAGCTACTGGGGTCTGACGTTTACCACCCCTAGGCGAGATATGCGACATATCAGACGAACGGACCGGACTGTACGGTAAGTGTTACTGGTTGGATTCACAGGAGTGTGAGAGGGCTTGCTCGTCGATCTTCTGATCGTTCAATACCCGGGTGGCCGTTACGTTTAGCAGACCGCTTGCGGCTTATGGATGCTTGATATGATCATCATCTGCTGCCGGCGTATTGACGAGTCTTTAGAGTCCTACACAGTGGTTTCCTGGCTCAAGCGAAACGAAATAGGAGCACATATGAGATATGTGCGGGACCGAGAATAATGCGTGTATGTGATACCGTATTCCATTCTCGCGATGAATGTATCGAATGGTTGTATGCGATATAACCTAGTTATCGAATCAAGGATTGATTCGATAAGCTGATACATTGGATACTAGTCGGTTATATGTGATATGACCAGATCGTTAAATCAAGTATTGATTTAAAGATTTAATGCATAATTATATATTTGATATAACAATTTGCATTAACTAGTATTTGTTCACTTTAAATAGATTTTCTCACTTGAAGTACACAAGTTGTATATGTGATATTCTTTTGTGCACTTGTTTGTATCATGTTTGATGATACATGCTAACTTGAGTTTGTGTATATGATTAAACCATGGTTATATGAATGGTTAGGGTTTTGTTTACTTATTCATTTATTTATTTTGTTTATTTATTTTGGAAAAGATAAAGAGAAATGGTGGCTATCTTTGTTTGTTGTTGAAGTTTCATGAAGTTTTGACTAAGTGACCATTTTGTCTTCATGCTTAACCCTAACCATTCAAACTAACCATAGTTTATTCTCTACATCTAACCATGGTTGGTATATGATAAGTATTCATTTTATTTTCTATTTTAAAAACACTTATCATATATTCTTTCTTCATCTTATTCTTCATCAACAAGAAGAAAAGCTTGCCTCCATCAATGGCAACTTGAGAAGAAGAGCGAGAAATCCAATTCTAAAGTGAACCCACTTCCTATTTCTTCATCCTCTACCACTTGCCAAGTAGTATAGGGTATTTTCTTCACAAGTTTCATAACTTGGTGAAGTTGGAGTTTGATCTTGAGTTGCCTCGACGTAGATCATCTTCGGCATCGAAGTCGACGACCTAGCCCGCCCATTTCTCCGATGAAGCCGATGCTAGAGTCCGGGATCCGATATGGACAGCGGAGGGACGTCATCACGGAGCCTAGGAGGTGGAGGACCGGATCTACAAAGGTTGTAATCCCTTTCCTCTTAGTTAAAGTAGTTAACTCGCTTTTCATCGTCTATACATCTAGTTAACGATCCGTATTAGGGTTTGTAGGCATAAGGAAAATTTTTAATTAGCCATGTTTGATCACTTGTGAGACCTCATTAGTGTGCCTAGGAACCCTACACTATGACTGTCACATCAGAAATAGATGATCTATCTCCGCTATATCTGCTTTAGTCCATAAATAAACATGAGCCACTTGTCCACTATGCTTCCGCTGCTCCCACTAACCATGACAACCCTCTGACAAAGTCTTATAGACGTACACTTCTAAAGCTAGTTTAGAACAACGATATACTCATCCTCCTGTCGGGTCTCACAGTCTGGAACAACAGCAATGGCAAGTCTGGGTAAACAAGAACCTCCCTGCCACCGTCCTTGAGCATACCGAAGTACCTCTCGAGCGCCTGAGGTTACCCACCATATCTGCGGAGTGGCCAATGGAATGTTATACCAGATTGAATCTTTAGGTTCTTTATCAAATCTTCAGTAATCATTTGCGGTTCTGGAATCACTTCCAGTTCTACCATACTCCCACTACTGTTTTCTGAAAAAAATCCATTTTTATTAAAACTGTGACGAGTTAAGAACAATATCACTATTGATCTTCCAGATGGTAGAAAGTCAACACTCGTCATAGCCCGGGTCAACCAACAAACAGCCATTACAAAAACGTGCCTTGAGTCATCCAGAGTCTGGTTTTAAGCATAAGCTGGACGACTCCCCGTATCTTAACAATGTCAAGATATGAACTGTTCTATAGCCAATACAGAAACAGAGGCACTGATTTAATTGAACTAAATTCAAATCATGCAGTTGTCTCCAGTGCATGTCAACTAAATGGAGGGAGGCCGATCAGTGTTACTCAACTTAGGAATGCTTCCAATTATGAGTAACCCGAAAGTGAAGCAAGTTCTCTTAATATCCATTACTATCAACTGAATACCATACGCAAGTATCTACATCTTCGATCACCTTGAAGAATCCCGATACTTGCAACATCTGGTTCTCTATTTTACTCTTATACCAATAACTTCTCAAAACTCAGACCTTGTGTTTCTACGAAACACTTGTCAAAAACTAGAGAAGTCATAAGTAAACCGAGTGATAGTAGGAGGACCAACCCCTCTGTCCTAATGGACAGTGGACAATATACAATCCTCTGTATAAGTCTTCTGAGTCAATAACTCAAACCCTATGCGTCGTAGGTTGAAAACTGTACTTATGGTTATGAAGAATTACACCGCTGTTTAATGCTCCTTACATAATCATCCACTGATATAGGTAAATGTCGTAGACATAATTTCAAAAAGGTATATCTCACTCTATAAAAATAGACGTACAAATATATAAATTTGAAATTGGTGCATAACAACGGATATTCAAAACCAAATATTTGCCGTCCGGCAAACAGCTCAGGTGATTTCCTCAAAAATCACCAATTACAATGAATTCCGATATAATGAGGATGATCACTCTATAAAAATAGACGTACAGATATATAAATTTGAAATTGGTGCATAACAACGGATATTCAAAACCAAATATTTGCCGTCCGGCAAACAGCCCAGGTGATTTCCTCAAAAATCACCAATTACAACGAATTCCGATATAATGAGGATGATCACCTAATTCCCAATAACTTACTCCTACTCATCATCTGTAAAACCATACAGATGTGAGAATCATACCTGGTAAATACATACCCTGGAGCAAGTGTCTAATTGGGAAATCTGTTTTCTTTTAACATTACATAGTGAAACTGAAACATTGAAATGTTTCATTGGGGTATCCGGGTATTCCTAGTAATGCCTCTTCCATTATCCAGATTCACAACTGTAACCGTATATTTCTTTTCCATCTCTCCAAATCCCTTTATATGTCTTTAGTCATTACCTTCTGCACACCCCTTTAAGCCAAATGGTTTTCTTCCTTCCCTACCGTTCGGCACCAGCCTATGGTTTGGAAGAAGACTATCCAATAAGCATAATGGGTGTACTGTCCTAATCCTAGGAGCACTCGCAATGCGAGAGAAGGTGAAGATAAAAGACAACTGAATAAACCTTATTCCTATTTCTCCTGAACCAGAATCCATCCCCGAACTAGAACAAGTTCCTTTCGAGTTCGTATATAACCATACGATGGAGTATCCAATATACTGTGGATCTTCGTAGTGATACGGAGTGTCCTGGAGAAATACAAAGGTGAAGTGGGAGTGGTAATGAAATACTTGGTTTGGTCGTGAATAGCAGTCGCAATTTACTTTGCCCTCTTACTAATCCCATGATATGCCTTTACTTAATACCTTCCGTACACCGTTTAGGCTAATTGGTTTTCTTCATTCCCCACCGCTCGGCACCAGCCTAAGGTTTGGAAGAAGACTATCCAATTTGCGTAATAGGTGTACTATCTCCTAAACCAAGGAGTACTCGCAACCTGAGAGAAGGTAAAAGGAAAAGACAACTGAATAGTCCTATTCGTTTTCCCCAGAACCTGAAACCATCCTCGAATAAATTCCTTCGAGTTCGTATATAACAATATGATGGTTTTATCCAATGGAAGTGGACGTTCGTAGTAATACAGGGTGTCCTGGAGAAAAGGATAGAAGTAGGAGTGGCAATGAGGTTTGCAACTCTGACAATCCAAAAGCCAGTCTTAAAAGAAGGTTCGGTCAACTTGGTCACTGAGTCATAGTCTAGGGTCGGGTCACGGGTCGCTGCCAAAGAGAGAGAGAAAAGAAACACTCAGCGTGCACTCTAACCTAGATCAGAATGGTTATCACTTTATCCAATCAGGAAACCTCCCACAGTACCGTCAAATTCTTCCCCAAACCTGAAAGAAGAATTAGTCGGGATCACCCGAGGAGTAAACCAACTCATCAGTGGGAATCAGGATCCACCTATCATCGCATGATACCGTGACGGAATCCGCTCACGTTATCACACTCCAGAAGGTATGCGCATATCTGGCAAGTTTCAGTTTCTTTAGAATCCCGATGTGATTTTTGCCCCATGCTCTTATGACCTTGACATTGGCCAACATATCATAAGTCACATGTCAAGTTCTAGCCGTCATTCTCCAGGTTAATTTCAATCCACCCGTACATACCCTTGACTTTGGCCAAAATAGTAGTACGACTGTCCCAAACCAATGCATCTATCTATGCTGCATATGAATACCCAATAGATACCAATCACTGTGCCTTGAATTTGGCCAACATACACAGCTTGAATACTTATTGACTATTCATATGAAACGACGGAGGGCTACGAATGGTTTCTGGCGAAAACCTTCAACGTAATGAACTTGATATCGTTGAAGGAACTGGATAGCTTTGTAAAAATATAGTGACGAAAACCTTTGCTAAAGAGGTCACTCCCGATGAAGGGATCTCGGCTCTTTCCCCGTGGAATGAGGTGCAGGATATTCCAACTGAATACCATGATGCAAAGCAAAAGTAATCGGCTATAGTGAAGTTATTGCCCTGACGCAAACTTTTGTCTAAGGGGTCACTCCCGGTGAAGGGATCTCGGCCCTTACCTCGTCGACTGAGGAGCAGGATATTCCAACTGAATACCATGATGCAAAACAAAAGAGAACGCCCTTGCAATAACAGCTTTTTGAAAAAGTGTTCCAACAACATCATCATAGGTTTGTTTAGCTTGCATTGATCTGAATCAACGCAGTCCCATCAATTGATCACACCACAAAGAACGAAAATAATGATGTACGTATATGCCATCCGCATTCGCCACTGGGTCCCGTCATCACCCATTAGGTTACTTAACTAACGACAGAGCAGGGACTGGACTAGCGCAGATGCAAAACATATACAACATCTACTAGTATATATATCAATATATAATATTCGCTCAAGGCGGAAAAAAAATGCAACATCACAGAAATGTAACCAGCATCACAGAACAATACAGATATCTGGGATCCCCGGGTTTCATAGAGCCGCTACTGAAACCCGACGTTCCCCTGGTCGTGTGGATAGCCTGTGCAATGAAATCCTAGACCCCTATGGGCACGGCAAGTTACCCGCCAAAACCTGAAGCGAGGCAGCCCCCTTCAGCTACGTGAATGGACTACCCAGCACTTCACGGAATCCGGTAACTCCTGGGTCAACCTGTACCCCCTACGAGTGCGGCGAATAGCCCGCCAATTCTAGAGTAAAGCCCCCTCCGTCTCAATGCTATGAGATGAGGGCTCGTTGCCCTCTAGAACCCGGCTATCCATGCACCCCTCCGCGGGGTAATCCTAGTACAGAAAGTAAAATATACATACAACGGGTACATCGACCTCGACCCGGTCGTGCCCCAAAAGAATAATATACAAACAGGCTGTGACGGCAGTCCACATGTCGGACGCTCGCCCCGCAATCACAAATGTACAAATAAAACGAAACTCTACTACCATTGCATCCAGGCTATCCCCCACGACCAATCCGCAACATCACAGCACAACACAGAACATCAACGTGAATGTCACGTTCGCAAATCCGTCTAAAAGGGCTATAGCAGTTAGACATGATTTACCGATCAAATGACATTCACGATCGCAGATATAATGTAAATACTGTGAACTAACATGTTAAAAAATTTCGATCGAGCAAATTTACCGAAGTGGGCCCCAAGCACTACTGTAGCACTCAAAAACATCTGGGCCCAAAAAACATATACCAGAAACCCTATTTCCATGTCAATAAACCACTGTAGAAATTTGGTACGGTTTGGCCATAAATAGGCGGCGGTTCCGCGGCCAAAACGTGGTTTTGGCCGCTAAGCCGCCGCGCTACAGTAACATCAGTGTACCAAATTTTCACAGAATTCATAAAAAACCCTGCACGTAATTTTCCAATGTACCAAATAATTTTTAGAGCAAGGAAAAATTCGATAGAAAGTGCGACAAGGAAATGTGGTTTTTGGAAAACCCGTTCGATCGAACTTGTAAACACGTTAGAGCAAGCTAGACTAGGTTAATGGCGTAGCACTGATACCAGTGTAAGTGCACGGCGGCGCCCCGGCCGTCAATCCGACGCCGGAATGCGGAAACGAAACTTTTCTAAAAGTAAGAAACCGGCACCACCGCGCACAAAAATCCCGTATCGGGCCATTAACCTTACTCTAGCATACTAGAAACGGAGTAGAAAAGCTATACCGAGCGATCCGTATCCTTCGGTCTTCGGCCTCCACTCCGATCTCCTCGCGGAATCTCCGGTCTTCATCTCCTCGTCGGAACGGGCACCACATCGCCGGGTTCTTTTACGGGCTCCCGCCTCTGGACCGAGGAAACTCTTGCGCGAAGTTGGCAAGCCGACGCGTCCAAGAGTGCTGTAGGTGTAGTGTAGAATCCATTGTCTCATTTGAGGTTTATGTAGTTGCCTTTTGTGATGGAGGAATGAAGAACTTTGGAGAGGGATTTTCTTTGTTGCATGAATGGAATAATGGGATAGCAAAAAATGAGAACAACAATAATCTCTCCCTCCCTCTCTAGTAGCCGGCCCCTATATGAATGGTGGAGGAGAGAAAAGAAAAAGCACAAGGGAGGTGAGTGTAGTAGAATGAAAAAGGGTGACCATACACAAAAAGCAAGTCTCACTTCAAAGATGCAAATCCATCCCTTCCTAATCCTTTCTCATTAATGAAAACCATCATGATGAATAAAGAAAAGGAATCAAATGATGATAGTCTTATCATAATTCCCATTTACAAACAAACCCCTCCACAATGGATAATTTGCACAACTGCAAATAACACCCTTCATCGGAAAAGTCCGGCCGTGAAGGAACAAAGGAAAACTGGCCGAAACGGAATGCAAACTGGCAACTTCAAAAAACTGATCCCGTAATAAATTACAGGAAAACCCCGCAACTGTATATACATACCCGCATTTGTATTACCACTGAATACAAATGCAATGAGACAAAATCTACACTGTACAATACTAGAATCCGGCTTAAACCAAAGCCCGCTAGTAAAAAACCGTTCGATCACGATCCGTGCAATACCGTACGTATCTGATCGAACCCTGCCATATCTCCATACGACCTCTACAGCGTTTCGCCCGAAACTTGAGAAACTGGTCTATGGGGGACTCTAAAGACTCGTCAATATTTTGGCTGTGGATTTAACCACTAGCACGTCAGAGGTATTAGCCTATACGTGACGGGCTACCAGGTATTGACCAAAAGGGACGTCGATGAGCGAACTCATCCTGACACCCTACTGAGCCTGTCAGTGACAATATCCGTATAGTCCGGTCCGTTCGTTTATGAGCATCGCATGGCGGGCCTAGGGGGTTGGTAAAAGTCAGACCCCGAAAAGCGGTACAAGTCGTGTCGGAGTGTAGTCCAGAACACCCTGAGATACTACTGGAATACCTACCAGTAAATCTCCTGCCTCGGCTGAGGGCTTCGTATAATGGCTCTCCTAGACACAGCGCGACCTCACCCCCAATACCGGGATAGACGAACCCCTGCAGATCCGCTCACTGCCTCCATTTGGCTCGGGGCTGTACCCAACTAAAACCTGTTTGCACGTCTCCTTTGAGCGTGGTAGGGTAGTAATCAAAGCACCGTGGGAACTCACACGAGACAAATGACGATCTCAAGTCGATGAACTAACCTGTACACATGTCACCAGGGAACTTCTATCTGACGTCAGGTATAATACCAACTAGCATGTTCCCGGCGAGTCCTGTCCGGTGTACTCATAACCCAATAAGCACCTGTATACATCTTAGGTGAACCAACTGACACCAATGGCTTGTGAGACCGGCCACTGCCCCTCATTGGGGTCTCGACTCTATACACTAGTCTACTCTGGAGTATCGATGCCCTGTCTCGAAACTCCAACGACTAGGGACCTTTTAAGGATGTGTTTATAGACCCCAGCTCCCACGTATATGATCGCCCTCATACTGCTGGTAGTCAAGCAAGAATCCTAGGGGCTCTATCAACGTGTAATAGTGACCTATAAGGTCACCTAAAGCAGTACACGATGATAAAGATAAACCAGATAGCATACTATCATCTTGAGTAAGACTATCCTATCGGGATGGGTCCTCCATCAATCATTGCAATCACATGCCTGTGATCCAATAATTGACTCTAAAGGCACTATCTCCAACAAACACCACAGCATTTCGGTGTATCGGGGCGGAGCAATCGCACCCTATGTGATATGGTGTGCTCTATGATGAGTATTACTGAGTTACCTATTTCCTTTTGGGGTTATGCACTTGAGAAGCTGCATATCTATTGAATATGGTTCTAATCAAATCAGGTGCCTACCACTCCATATGCGATATGGTATGGGAAGAGCCCATCTCTTAAGTAAGTTAAGATCCGGACAGCTCAAGGCAAGGTCAGTTCTGTGGAAGTTTGTTGGATATCCCAAGCATTCGCAAGGGAATATCTTCTAACGCACCGATGAAAAAAAGGTGTTTTGTTTCTCAGCATGCCACCTTTTGGAAATGGAATTTCTTGTGAAGAAATTAGTGGTCATGAGGTAGAACAAGGAGTTCCAGCTACACAAACTGCAGCTAAAGATTTGGTAGAACCAAAGGATTCAATAGTTCCCGACGAACCTCAACCTCTCCGCCGATCTGGTAGGGTTCCTCATTCACCTGAGAGATACTTCGATTTTCTCTATGATAGTGGGAGCGAGGATGGCATCATGAGATGATGACCCAACTAGTTTTGAGCAGGCCATCAAGATAGGGGACTCTTTGAGAATGGCTGGATGCTAAGCGATCTGAGATTGAATCCATATACACCAATAAAGTATAGACTTTTGTTTCTTTATCTGAAGGGTTAAATTCCCATCAGGAGTAAGTATATCTTGAGAAGATTACTTGGTGTACATGGAAAGGTTGAGACTTTCAAAGCTAAGACTTGTTGCAAAAGGTTCTCGTCATCGACCGGGATTGGATAATGAAGAAACCTTTTCCAGTGTCTATGCTTAAGTCCATCCGGATCCTACTTGCTATTGCTACATACTATGACTATGATATCTGGCGGTTGGGTGTCATGACTGCTTTTCTGAATAATGATTTAGAAGAGAGCATCTATAAGTACAGAGCCAGAGGCTTCGTAGACAGTGCGAGCAACAGAAACGTATGCAAGTTTCTTTATGAGTTAAAGCAGGCATCACGGAGTTGGAACATCTATTTTGATATGATAATCAAAGTATTTGACTTCATCAAAATGGTAGATGAACCTTGCATATACAAAAGGTAGTAGGGAGTATGGCCGCGTTCTTCGTATTGTACGCGGATGACATACTCTTGATAGGGAAGGAGTTTCCTATGCTACGCTCGGTCAATCTCCTCTTGTCATAAGGATTCTCCATAAAGGATCAAGGTGATACCACCTAAATCGTGGGTTTTGGATCTATGAGATAGATCTAAGTAGATGTTAGGATTCTCACTTGGTGTAGTGAGATGGTATCAATCGATCCAAGAGAGAATCACTGGATAGCTTCCAGGGTGGTAAGGACGACTGAATGTCGGTCACAGGCATTGCCTTTGCCCTCAGTAGAGGGACGATATGTTGGAAGAGTTCCAAGCTAGATACTGTGGCAAAATAGATGATAAAGGCTGGATACATCTGTTAGTTGTATGTATGCCCTAGAGGCCAGTATTGTACAGATGATGTATATTATATTGGATGCTTGGATATATATAGAGATGGCTTTCTTGCTCGATATGATAGTATGCTATCTGGTTGTTCTTTATCTTAACATGTACACTAGTCTCTTTAAACTGTCTTATAGTTACATGTTGGTAAAGCCCTTAGGATGTGTACTTGACTACCTGGACTATGATGCAGATCATACTAGTGGGGACATGGTAGTCTAATGGTACATCCTTCAAGGTCCCTAGTCGTGGGTGTATCGAGACGGGGCATCGATATACCAGTGTAGACTAGCGTATACGCTTCTCGACCCATGAGATGGGCGATGGATGATCCCATATCCATTGGTGTTTGACATCAGAGATGGTATACGGGTGCTCAGTGGAGACTGGGTACACTGGACGGACTCTCCGAGAACTCCCAGATGGTATTATACCTCACATCAGATGGCAGTTCTCAGGTGACACTTGTGCAGGTTAGTCTGTAGACCTGAGATTGTCATAGAGTCTTGTGTGATTCCCACTGTGCTTTGATCTCCACCTTACCACGTCCATGAGGGCGTGCAAAACGGTGGTTTTTGGGCATAGTCCCGAGTCACATGGAGGCAATGAGCGATAGGAGGGGTTTCGTCTCTCCCAGTATTGGGGGTTGATGTTGCGCTGTGCTCGATTGGCCGTAACAGGGAAGTACCTGGCCAGGGCTGATCAGAGATTTGCCGGTAAGTGTTACCAGTAGTTTCTCGACCCGTTATGAGCCTCACATCGGCACGACTTATCGGTTATTGGGGTCTGACGTTTACCACCCCTAGACTTGATATGCGACATATCAGAAGAACAGACCGGACTGTACGGTAAGTGTTACTGGTTGGATTCACAGGTGTGTGAGCGGGCTTGCTCGTCGATCTTCTGATCGCTCAATACCCGGGTGGCCGTTATGTTTAGCAGACCGCTTGCGGCTTGTGGGTGCTTGATATAATCATCATCTGCTGCCGGAGTATTGACGAGTCTTTAGAATCCTACACAGAGGTTTCCTGGCTCAAGCGAAACGAAATAGGAGCGCATATGAGATATGTGCGGGACCGAGAATAATGCGTGTATGTGATACCGTATTTCATTCTCGCGATGAATGTTTTGATTGGTTGTATGCGATATAACCTAGTTATCGAATCGAAGTTTGATTCGATAAGTCGATACATTGGACACTAGTCGGTTATCTGTGTCTTGACCGGATTATTGAATCAAGTGTTGATTTAATGATTTAATGTATAATTATATATTTGATATATTACTTTGCATTAACTAGTATTGGTTCACTTTAAAAGGATTTTCTCACTTGATGTGCACATTGTATATGTGATATATTTTTGTGTGCACTTGATTGTATCATGTTTGATGATACATGCTAACTTGAGTTTGTGTAAAGATTAAACCATGGTTATATGAATGGTTAGGTTTTTGTTTACTTATTCATTTATTAATTTTGACTCTTTATTTTGGAAAAGAAAATGGAAATGGTGGCTTTCTTTGTTTCTTTCATGAAGCTTCATGAAGAGTTGAAAGCTTGACCATTTTTGTTTTATTCCCTTAACCTAACCATTCACCGAACCCTAGTTTACTCTCTACACTTGACCATGGTTAGTATATGATAAGTATTCATATTATTTTCATTTTTAGAGATACTTATCATATTCTATCATCTTCTGCTTCTTCTTCTTTTTCAAGAAGAAAGCTTGCCACCATTAATGGCATCTTAAGAAAAAGAGTGAGAAATCCAATTCTAAAGTGAACCCACCTCCTATTTCTTCACCCTCTACCTCTTGCCAAGTAGTATAGGGTGTTTTCTTCACATGTTTCACGACTTGGTGAAGTTGGAGCTTGATCTTGTGTTTCCTCGACGTAGATCATCTTCAGCATCGAAGTCGACGACCAACCCGCCAATTTCTCCGATGAAGCCGATGCTAGAGTCCGGGATCCGATATGGACAGCGAGGGGACGTCTACGTGGAGCTAAGGAAGTGGAGAACCGGATCTACAAAGGTTGTAGTCTCTTTCTTTTAGTTAAGTTGTTAACTAGTTTCACTTTTCGCCTAAACTCTAGTCAACGAATCCGTATTAGGGTTTCTCGGCACTTGTAAAATTTGAAACTGGCATGGTTGATGACTTGTGAGACTTCATTAGCGTGCCTAGGAACCCTACAGTGGTATCAGAGCCTAGCTCGAGCCTTAGGTGAAGTGTAGACGACGTTTGAAATCCGAACGAACATCTTAACCCTAATCCAAAATGCTCTCTGGAAATTTTCTGAAAATTTGGATTTTTGTGACTTAAAAATATGTAGAAAACTAAGAAGGAATTTCTAAGAATTACAGTGAAGTTCGATCACATGATTCCATCAATGTGCGGCAGAACCGCGGCATTAGCATGGCTAATGCGGCGCTTCCGCGGCCATTTTGTCTCTTCTCCTATTGATTTCTGCACAGTAATTCTTATATTTGAATGCTATATTTTCTGGGTATTTTTATTATGACTCAATAGTTGAGTATTCTGGGGTTGTATTGGGAATCGAAGATTCGATCGGATTATCAAACTTTGTCTATGTGTTTTTCCGGATAATTTCAGAATATGTTAAAAAGTTCGACCGGATGTAAATACCCAATCTTTCCCCTGCCGGGAAATTTCCAATTGTTGGACTTTTCCGTAGTTTAATGACGTTCTAAGTAGTGTAAGTAACGCGATAGTCCCTCTAGAAGACAACAAACCTTAACTCGATTATGTGACCGTCTTGAACTGCCCTTTGAACCTTAGGGTTTGGGGCAGTACGGCGTGCCACATGTGAGCCGTTGGCTTGACCCTTCTACGGCTGGACCGTTGGTACTGAGGCATGAAGTGAATGTCTTTGAACTTATTTCATGTGTTGAACGGTTTCGGGAAAACTTGGGTATTCGAATGTTCGATCGGAAAGTTTAATATTTTCTATTTATCCGGAATGGGATACAATAATTGGAATTCACAAACAGTTATGAGATAACTGAATGAATGTTATAAATCTAGCGGTTTAGTCTCACTTGATATTGAAAAGAGTTTTCGATAATGAGACTAAAATTCGGGGTTTATAATTGTTAGGCATGTGATGTCTAAGTATTTCATTTGATTAGGCATGCGATGTCTAAAGAGGTTGCGGATTCCAACTGTTGTAGTTTTACACTTTCTTTTCTGTGACCGTAAGTATAGTATGTAGTGGTATTGCCGATTGTCGTTGCTATACGTCGACGACAATCGGTGTATGCATACTTACTTACGTTGATGACATATGATGTTATGTGTTGCTGGATATGTTATATTGGATCGTCGTGTTTGAATAGCCGGGGTTTTTTTGTGAGATGAGTTTTTTTTTCATTTTCATTCATGTAAAAACTTGTATGTAATATTCTTTTATTGGGGCACTTCCAGGTTGCGGAAGATGTCACCGTTGATGTATATTATTTACTTTTCCTCATTAGGATAGACCTAAGGAGGGGAGTACAAGTAACCAGGTTCTAGGGTCCAGTGGGAGACCATCTCGAGGAGTCGAGTCCGGGTCTCCTAACCCTAGAATTGGTAGAGTTGCTTGCCGCTCTCGTAGGGGTCTAGGGGTGTGGGATTGGCTATTCATCACGACCGTGGAATCCGTGTTTTATACTGGCTCGTATTAAAAACACGGATGTCCTAGTATATCCAACATTTCATATGATATTTTCTGCTGCGATATCTGTGATGTGATCATTTGATATGTTCTGATGGATACAGTATATAGTATATATGATATATTATATAGACGTTGCTTATGTTTTGCACCCGCATTAGCCCTGCCCAGCTCTGTCGTTAGTTACCTAACCTAACGGTGCACGAGGGGACATCGAGGCGAATGCGGATGGCATAAGTGTACGTCGTATTTATCTGTGATGTTTAGGTGACTTAAATGATGGGACTTCATTAATGTGATTAATGAAAGAAAAGAAACCTAAAAGATGTTGTAGAATCAAATTTTAAATAAAAAAAAGGGTAGCTACAGTTTTGCTTTGCATAGCGGTATATATGATATACCCTGCACCTTATTCGATGAGGAAAGGGCCGAGATCCCTTCACCGGGAGTGACCCCTTTAGCAATAACTGGCAGATGCTACACACTCGGTTTGACTTTTGATTGCTTCTATAGTTTCTGCTTTGCACAGTGATATATATGATATATCCCGCACCTCATTCGACGAGGAAAGGGCCGACGATCCCTTCACCTGGAGTGACCCCTTTAGCAAAACTAGAAAAGCCTCAAAATCACTCCATTACAAAACTTCACTTGATTCTACAACGATATCAAGTTCATTAAGCAATAGGTTTTCAGAAAAACCTGTCGTAGCCCTCCGTCATTTCAGATAAGTACTAGTTAGTATTCGTGCTACGTTTGTTGACTATGTTAAGGCGTAGTGTGCGGTAGCTAATTAGTGCTTATCTGTATAAGCATATGATGCGATTGAATTAGGGTAGTCGTACGACTTTGTTGACTATGTTAAGGGTCGTGCGAGTGGGTTTAATTCAATCAGGAAATGACGGGTTGAACTTGACTAGCACTTTTGATTTGTTGACTATGTTAAGGTCATATAGCTGCAAGGGGCAAAATATTATCGGGAATTTCAAGTGTTGAAATTTGCAATGAGATTGCATACCTTCTATGAGATAGTTGGATCCCGATACCCACTGCGAGTAAGAGTTACTCCTGGGAGAGTTTTACACATTACAATTAGACGATCAAGTAGGTGTCTAGAAAGGTGTCAACGGGGTTACGCCTCTGGGAAAACGAGGTTTAGTTTAATTAGGTCCGTGCGAAAGCATGGGGAACCTCCCTCAATGTACCGACACTGGCCTGGCTGAAAGATCGACGAAGTTGTAAGGTGTAATTAATCCCGGCTAGTCTTTCCTTTTAAGGTTTGAAGGAAGATTTGATAAAAACCAGTGGGAGCCATCCTGATTAGATAAGATAATAACCAATCTGATCTTGCAAGAGCATACGCTAAAGTGTTTTCTTCTCTCTCTCTCCAGGTAGCGACCATTTCAAGCCCTAATCAAGATAATAATATGGATGTATTGACCGAACCCGCATGTTATACTGTGCTGGGGAACGTGGGTTCTGTTCTTTCTTATAAAAGTTATAGGACTGAATAGGATATAGGGGAATACCAGGATTCCCATGCCACCCGATTGAAGAAAGTACATGGTGATGCATTTTCTACGGGTGTGTTCGTTACAGAGAACTGTTTCTCCATTTGCCCTACGTCCTGGGTATTAGATACCGGGTTAGGATCCCATATATGTAATCAGTTACATGGGCTAAGGAAAGGTAGAGAACTTGGAGAAGGTGATAAAGACATAAGAGTTGGAAATTGTGCAATAGTTGTAGCTAAGACTGTCGGGGAATATCACCTTGCATTACCAACTTGTAATACATTGGTTCTGAACGAATGCTATTACATGCCGAACCTGATATGCAACATTATATCGGTTTCTTTGTTTAGTAAAGAGGGATATAATTTTGTATTACAGGACAATGTTATGAACATTTTCAGTAACCAAAAGTTGGTTGGATCAGGCACGTTGTGCAATGGCATTTATGTTCTAAATCAATCAACAGTTCTGAGCATAACAAACACACACAAGAGGAAGAGTTCAGAACTGAACGAATCCTTCTTGTGGCATTGTAGACTGGGTCACATCAATGTGACACGACTGGCTAAGTTGCATAAGGATGGATATTTGAAACCATTCGAATTTTCATCTTATGACACTTGCCAGTCATGTCTCAAGGGCAAGATGACCAAAACTCCGTTTACGGGACACGGAGAAAGAGTTACCGAACTCTTGGGACTGATACATAGTGATGTATGCGGTCCCATGTCTACACATGCCAGGGATGGTTCTTCGTACTTCATTACATTCACTGACGATCTCTCTAGATTCGGATATGTGTTCCTGATGAAACACAAATCAGAAGCTTTTGAAAAATTTAGAGAATATAAACAAGAAGTCGAAAACCAAACCGGAAAAAGTATTAAAATCCTTCGATCTGATCGAGGAGGTGAATACTTAAGCAATGAATTCCTGGACTTCCTAAAAGAGAATGGGATTCTCTCTCAGCTGACTCCTCCATATACACTACAGCACAACGGTGTATCCAAACGGAGGAACCGCACCCTATTAGATATGGTGCGCTCTATGATGAGCACAGCTGAGTTACCTATTTCCTTCTGGGGATATGCGCTGGAGACAGCAGCATACCTATTGAATCAAGTTCCATCTAAATCTGTACCTACCACACCATATGAGATATGGAGTAGGAAGAGACCATATTTTAAACGAGTTAAGATATGGGGTTGTCCGGCCTATGTCAAAAGGCAAAATCCAGACAAACTCGAGGCACGGTCAGTTCTTTGCAAGTTTGTGGGATATCCTAAGAATCCCCAAGGATATCTTTTCTACCATGCTGAAGAACAAAAGGTGTTTATTTCTCAATATGCCACCTTTTTAGAAAAGGAATTCCATGAAAAAGAAATTAGTGGCAAAGTGGTAGAGCTGGTAGAAGTTCCAGATACACAAACCGTAACTGAAGATTTAGTGGAACCAGAAGATTCAGTAGCTCCCAATGAACCTCAGCCTCTACGCCGATCTAGTAGGGTTCCTCGCCAACCTGAGAGATACTACGGTTTTCTCATGGATGGTGGGAGCGAGGATTGCATCATGGAGGATGATGACCCAACTAGTTTCGAGCAGGCCATCACGAGTAGGGACTCGGTAAAATAGCTGGATGCTATGCGGTCCGAGATGGAATCCATGTACACCAACAAAGTATGGATTTTGGAAGTTGCTCCTGAAGGGGTAAAACCCATTGGGAGAAAGTGGATCTTCAAGAAAAAACTTGGTGTAGATGGGAAAGTAGAGACTTTCAAAGCTAGACTTGTTGCAAAAGGTTTTCGTCAAAGACCAGGTGTGGACTATGACGAAACCTTTTCTCCAGTGGCTATGCTTAAATCCATCCGGATCATGCTTGGCATCGCTGCATATCATGATTACGAAATCTGGCAATTGGATGTTAAGACCGCCTTTCTAAATGGTGATTTAGAAGAGTGCGTGTATATGACTCAGCCAGAGGGCTTCGTAGACAGTGGGAGCAGCGGGATGGTGTGCAAGCTGCTTAAATCCATTTATGGATTAAAGCAAGCATCGCGGAGTTGGAACATCTGCTTTGACGTCATTATCAAAGAGTTTGATTTCGTCAAAAACCCAGATGAACCTTGTATTTACAAGAAGGTGGCAGAGAGTAAGGTTGTCTTCCTCGTATTATACGTGGACGACATACTCTTGATAGGAAATGATATTCCTATGCTGCAATCGGTCAAGCTCTTCTTATCACAAAGATTCTCAATGAAAGATCTTGGTGATGCCTCCTGCATATTGGGAATTAGGATCTATAGAGATAGATCCAAACGGATATTGGGATTGTCCCAATCCAGGTACATTAACACCATACTAAAGAGGTTTAGTATGGAAGAATCCAAGCATGGGAACATGCCCATGATCTCTGGAGTCACTCTCTCTAAAGAGATGTCTCCCAAGACTGATTTGGAGAGAGCTCGCATGCAAGGGATACCCTATGGTTCGGCTGTACGCTCTATCATGTATGCGATGCTATGTACCAGACTCGATGTAGCATACTCACTAAGTGTAGTGAGCAGGTATCAAGCTGATCCTGGAGAGAGTCACTGGACAGCTGTGAAGAGCATTCTCAAGTACTTGCGAAGGACTAAAGAGATGCTCTTGGTGTATGGTAACGGAGAACTCCAAGTGGAATCCTTTACCGATTCGAGCTTCCAAAGTGATAAGGACGACTCTAAGTCGCAGTCGGGATTTGTCTTTACCCTTTACGGAGGGGCGGTTAGCTGGAAGTGTTCCAAGCAGGAAACCGTGGCAGACACGACGATGGAGGCTGAATACATCGCTGCCAACGATGCTGCTAAAGAGGCTGTCTGCATCAAGAAGTTCATTACTGAACTTGGTGTGGTTCCATCCATTGAGCATCCAATACCTTTGTATTGCGATAACAATAGAGCGGTGGCTTTGGCCAAGGAACCCAGGTCCCATCAGCGATCCAGGCATATTCTGAGGCGGTATCACCTGATCCGGGAGATTGTTGATCGCCGAGAGATCGAGGTCAGGAGGGTTGACACGAAAAACAACACGGCGGATCCACTCACGAAGGCCATTCCCCAGATACAGTTTGAAAGACTCTTCAGGATGCTCGGTATGCGATACTACAGCAGCTGGCCCTAGTGCAAGTGGGAGATTGTTAGTTGTATGTATGCCCTAGAGGCCAGTATTGTACAGATGATGTATATTATATTGGATTCTTGGACATATATAGAAATGACTTTCTTGCTCGATATGATAGTATGCTATTTGGTTGCTCTTTATCTTAACTGTCTTATAGTTACATGTTGGTAAAGCCCTTAGGATGTGTACTTGACTACCTAGACTATGATGCAGATCATACTAGTGGGGACATGGTAGTCCAAAGGTACATCCTTCAAGGTCCCTAGTCGTGGGTGTATCGAGACGGAGCATCGATATACCAGTGTAGACTAGCGTATACGCTTCTCGACCCATGAGATGGGCGATGGATGATCCCATATCCATTGGTGTTTGACATCAGAGATGGTATACGGGTGCTCAGTGGAAACTGGGTACACTGGACGGACTTGCCGAGAACTCCCAGATAGTATTATACCTCACGTCAGATGGCAGTTCTCAGGTGACACTTGTGCAGGTTAGTCTGTAGACCGAGATCGTCATAGAGTCTTGTGTGATTCCCACTGTGCTTTGATCTCCACCTTACCACGTCTATGAGGGCATGCAAAATGGTGATTTTTGGGCACAGTCCAGAGTCACATGGAGGCAATGTAGCGTCTTGAAAAGTCGTTTTGGTGTTTTCCTGAAAATCGGTGAAAATTCGGTATTTTTCCGAAAACCGTCTTTTTTGTTATTTTGCAGTTTAGGGCTAATTATACCAAAAATGGATAGGTAATTGCTTGTTTTTAGTAGCTAATGAGTTACTTATGAAATTCTGGTCGTTTAAAAATTTTCCCTAATTTTTCAATTTTTTAATATTATTTTCAGCCGGTAAGAAAATACATTAAATTAGCGATAAATACAAAATTTTTTGGGCTAATTTTAATCCTTAAAATTATGTTAATTAAAATCTAATTGTAACATAAATTTTTAGTATTTTATTTTGATTTTTAGCTAATTTTTATTATAGAAAACGAAATTTATTGAATTTTAAGCTAAAACTTGCAATTTTGGACTTGTAGGGGGTCTTTTTGCATAAACCTTATTTTGTAAACCGCTCTCTCTCTTCCCTCAGCCCTAGGCCGGCCCCACCATGATCAGGTCCAGAATTTTGATTGTCTAACTTTGACTTTATCTTTTGTGAATGAATTGTTTTGGTTCGGATTAAAATATAGTAATGTAGGTATGGGTTTTGAGTGCATGTGAGAGCTTTGACTTTAGTTTTTCCAACTCCGATTCCTCACTTTCCCCTCCCTCCTTTTCCCTGGCCGAGCCTCAGATTTTTGCAGGTCCCCATTTTCCCCCATCTCCTTTTGCTCCAATTTCATCAAAAAATCCACCGAAATCCCTAATTTTCTTCACAAATTCAACACAAAACCTTATTCTATCTCTTTTCAAGCCCAAATTGGTTTAAATCTTGGAGAAAAATGGTATATTTGGAGGCAAATTATTCTTGCTAGATCTCTAGTTGAGGTATAATTTCTTGCTAATTAAATACTTTTGATTAAGTTTCTTAAGTTAAATTGTTGTAGTGTTAATTTAGTGTTAGTTCTAATCTAGTTTTTTTTAAGGTTGTGGTTGAAAATTAAACTAGGGTTCTTGAAGCCATGTATTAGTTAATTAAATTTTTTTAATTAATCTAGTTGTTACTTAACCAATCTATATGGTTACTTTGCTTAAGTGGCTTCATATTAAGCTAATCTATGTTAAACTTGTGTGAAATTTTCATTAAGTTTGCTAATTACCAAAATCAAGAAGAGGTTTGTGTATGGAATGTGGGTTTTGTAGCATGTTAAATAAGTTAAAATTGTGTTTTGGTGGCTAACTAGTTGTGTGGATTGGATGGTTGTGTTGGACCGTGATAACTTTGTCGCTATTGTCGATGTTTGCACCAAATTGCTATTCTAGCTTACTAGTTTTTGCTAAAATGTTGTGATGAATTAATTGCGATGTCTTGATGACATTTTTAGCGTATCCTATGACATTTAGGATGCGTGAGTGCGGATTTTTGAGTAGTCGGGTTTTAGTTTTGCCGGGCGACCAAATCGGCGATTTTTGCAGTTTTTGCGATTTTCGTGTGTATTCTGCGCACCTTGTGCACGTTGTACCTAGCTAGTGAACATTAGTATTTTCGTTTTGGTTTTGCGTCAATCTTGATATGTAACCTTATGTTTGGTATTGATGTAAATTCCAGGTTCGGTCGCGGAGACGTCAGACGCGGCACGAAAGGGGAAAGCGGTGATTGGACACAGCTAGCTAGGGATTCCGGTGAGTAGATGTAACATCTACGGGGGACTATCGTTGGATGGCGCAAGCCGCCCGATAGTTTTAGTAACTTAAAAGATTCTTAGTAATGTTAGTAATTAGGGGTGTAATACTTGTGTGATTATTTGCTACATTCATGCCCTATATTGACATACCTATACGAAACCATTTTATAGGACACCTGCACCATTGCCAGGGTTTTTATATGCAGCACAAGCACTATTCATGTTTACACACACACCCTGGTAATTGCCATGCCACCACACTAGATAACCTTTAAATTGAAACCTTTTACTAATTGATATTTAAACTTGTGCTATTGCCTTTAGTTCCTTAAAATGAAATCGTAGGATTGCTATTCATGTGCATGTACTTCATCATATTATTTGTTCATGCCTAATCTATTAATCACACATCGCAACTTGATTATTGATACCATATGCATTCATTATCATTGACATATGCACTTATGAGGATTTCTTGAGATTTTATGATATTTCTGGATTTCGGGGAAAAGCCGCAAAATTTCCAAACTTATTATATTTTTTTTACAAATATGTAAATTGCGGTTTTCTAGTGATGTAAGTGTCGTCCACCATGAGTTTGCCGTGGTTTTCGAGACCCGTTTCGAGGAGTTGGATGAACCGTCTCGGGTACATGGTGGGCCCGGTAGGGTACCCCGGGGCAAGAAGCTCGTGGTGCTGACGATGAGCCTGGCAGGGGACGGATTACCTACCGGTGACTTCATTGGGCACGGCGGATATCCAGAGGATACCGACCGAGGCCGCGAGAGGATGTGATATTGATATTGAGATGGGTCAGCCGGATGGCTGAGGCCAGAGACACTATGATATGGATTTATGAGATTTGAGACAGTTTTTAGGTGTCGTTGCTGGACACAGATTGTTGTCGATTCAATGAGTATTATGCTGGCATTTTAAAAGAGTTTCAAAAACAAAAAGAGATAAAAATGTTTCTTATATATATACCTATCGAGACCTCAGATATTCATGTTGCATACATACACCTGCTAGTACACTGATGTTGTATACACACCTGCTAGTGCATCCAGTCATACCTGTATTTTAGATGCTAGGATGCTTGTGTGCATACATACGATAGCCTTTGTAGATGTTATTTATTACTCACGAGTTGGAAACTCACCCCCGTTGTGCCACAGCCTTTTGCAGGTCCGCTCCGTCAGTTCAGTAGCGGCGGGCGCACTTGTTCTTCTGCCTCCATTGCCTGGACTTGAGGTTTTGCTCTTAGGTGGGTTATATCACTATTTTTGTACCACCTTGTATATTCTTTGTATCTAGTGCACTCCATCTACTGTATCTACCAGCATTATTGTATATTGACCTAGAGATGAGACTGTGAGATTTGTGGACTTTTATGCTGTATTTTGGGTTCGAACTCACTTGAGTCGACATGCTGCTTTTCTTATGCTTCATTATGATTATTTCGCATGTTATTGCTTTATTTTGTGTGGGATTTGTGACCGCCTTGTGGCGAAGAGCTAGCTCCCGCTTGGGGATGCCTTATTTGTTTGATTCATATATATTTTTGTTGTACCCATTTTGGGGGCCAGTATTTACAAAGGAGACTCTGCCGAAATTTTCGGAAAAATTGATATTGTTTTCAAAAAGGGTTTTATATGACTTATTTGATAAACTTGTTTTCAATTGATTGGGTTCTCTTCACTCTTTTGCTTTTTGGTTTGGTTTTCTGGCCTTCGGCTTACTTATTTTACGGACGTCTTTAGACGTTTCGTAAACTTAAGTGCCAGTCACGTTCCGTACCCTGCGGGTGATGACAAAGTTGGTATCAGAGCGATAGGTTTTACTTTTTTTGAGTGTAGGATGACCCTTGGTAGATGGAGTAAGTGACTTAAGTAGGGTAACGTAGCGTGTGTATGTCCGCGGCATACTTGCGACACGGTACTCCGCCTAAGTGACTTTAGGATATACTTGCTTGAAAATTCCTTCTTCAATTCCGTGTATCCTATGATCCTATTGCACTGTTCTTACTATCCGTTTTCCTGTAACAGCCACTATGCCGCCGAAGGCTATGAGGGCACAGAGGGCTGCCGCCCGAGATGAGATTCGAGCTGGCTCGTTCGAGACTAGGACTGAGCAGGGTGGTATGCCTACGCCGCAGGGACAGACCGATCCACCTTCCCCAGGCCGTATGGATAGGCTCGAGACTGGTATGGAGGAGTTGCGACAGATGATGGGGGGTATGCAGGAGCTACGTCAGATGGTAGGATCCCTAGTTGCAGCCAGTCGTACACCGAGGCCGGATGACGTACCTACTACATCACAGACGACCATGATACCTGCTCCTACTACTACCACCGTGGCCATTCCGGTTTCGCTACAGGATTTCATGAGGCTGAGACCTCCAGTATTCACCGGCATCGAGGCAGCGGAGGACCCACAGACGTTCCTTGACAGTTTAGCCAGGATCTGCCGTTCGCTGAGATGTTCGGATGATCGATGGGTAGAGCTTGCGAGTTTCCGACTAGAGGGTCTCGCGCAGACATGGTGGGAGTCAGTCTTGAAAGGTCGAGCTGCAGGTCTACCGCCTATAACGTGGGCCGAGTTTACAGCGGTCTTTCTAGCTCGTTTCCTCCCAGAGAGCGTTCGTGACGCCAGAGCTCGCAGCTTCGAGGCCTTAGTCAAGACACCTGAGATGACGGTGTCTGAGTATGACATCCAGTTTACGCAGTTATCCCGATATGCTCAGTATTTGGTGGATACCGAGGAGAAGATGGTGAAGAGGTTCATACAGGGACTTGATGCCCAGCTATATCTTGCCATTGGCGCCCAGCACTACGACACTTATTCAGCTGCTATGGATACGGCATTGCGGATGGAGGCACGCATATCACAGACTTCGGCCGTTTCTGGGCCGAAGAGGATTCGCACCGATGTACCGTCTCAGTGGCAGCGCGCCAGATTCTTTCCGAGAGATAGGCCTGGTAGAGGATTTGGACGGGGACAGTTATATGATTCTTATCCCCAGGGACAGCAGCCGTCGCCAGGGTGTTTTGGGTGTGGGAGTCCGCATCATCTTGTCAGAGACTGTCCGGCGAGACGACAGGGAGCAGCGACAGTTCCGCATGTGACCCTACCACCATCACCACCCCCTCCTCAGAGAGCCCTACTTCCTACCACAGGCGATGCTCCACGCCAGTTAGGTGCACCCAGAGGCCGTGGACGCGGCGGTCCTGTTCAGAGAGGACGAGGAGGCAGAGGCCGAGGTCGAGGACAGCCCGCTATCGGTGGAGGGCAGGCCCGAGTATTTGCTTTGACACCGCAGGATGCACAGGCATCCAATGCCGTTGTGACAGGTACCTTGCCAGTTTGTTCTTTCGACGCCAGGGTATTATTTGACCCAGGTTCCACACATTCGTACGTCTCTACACACTTTGCACCGATGTTGGGCCGTGAGTCGTCGTCGTTAGATCATCTGCTTATTGTTGTTACTCCGGTAGGCGAGTCGTTTGTCGCTCGTTTTGTTTTTCGTTTATGTTCCATTCGTATAGGGGAGAGGGATTCATCGGTTGATTTGATTCTCCTCGATATGTTGGACTTTGATGTGCTTCTGGGCATGGATTGGCTAGCCACTTGTTATGCTTCGGTGGACTGCCGTGAGAAGGCAGTCATATTTAGCTTTCCGGGAGAGCCAGTCCTTGTTATTCAGGGAGACCGCAGCGTCACCCTTCCTAGCTTGATTTCGTCTCTTCGCGCTGGTCAGCTCTTGCGGAAGGGATGTCAGGGATTCTTAGCGTATATTTGTGATACTCGAGCTGCAGAGGTCCCGTTGGACCGGGTCCCGGTTGTTTGTGAGTTCCCTGATGTTTTCCCTGATGAGCTACCTGGGCTACCACCTGAGCGCGACGTTGAGTTATGCATTGATTTGATTCCCGGCTCGGGGCCTATTTCTATACCGCCTTATCGGATGGCCTCGACAGAGCTTCGAGAGCTGAAGGATCAGTTGCAGGATTTGTTAGATAAGGGGCTTATTCGACCGAGTGTTTCTCCGTGGGGTGCTCCGGTCCTGTTTGTCAAGAAGAAGGATGGAAGTTTGCGCTTATGTATTGACTACCGCCAGCTGAACAAGGTTACCGCGCGGAACAAATATCCGTTGCCGCGCATTGATGATTTGTTCGACCAGCTTCAGGGTGCGGGGTATTTTTCGAGGATCGACTTGCGATCAGGATACCATCAGCTGCGGGTTCGACAGGAGGATATACCGAGGACAGCTTTCCGCACGCGCTATGGCCACTACGAGTTTTTGGTGATGTCGTTCGGTCTCACCAACGCCCCAGCAGCATTCATGGATTTGATGAACCGTACATTCAGGCCGTATCTTGACTTGTTCATCATCGTGTTTATCGACGATATCTTGGTGTACTCCCGGAGCAGAGAGGAGCACGAGCAGCACTTGCGGATTACGTTACAGACTCTGAGGGAGCACCAGCTGTTCGCAAAGTTCTCCAAGTGTGCATTCTGGCTGGACAGCGTCGGATTCTTGGGTCACGTGGTTACGAGAGACGGCATTTGTGTGGACCCGAAGAAGATTGAGGCTGTTCAGCAGTGGCCCCGACCTACATCGGTTACTGAGATCCGTAGTTTTCTAGGCCTGGCAGGCTACTACAGGCGTTTTGTTCAGGGCTTCTCCCGTATAGCTGCACCTTTGACCGGTTTGACCCGGAAGGGAGTTCCTTTCGTTTGGACAGAGGAGTGCGAGCGCAGTTTTCAGCAGCTACAGACTTGTTTGACTACGGCGCCGGTATTATCTTTGCCTTCGGGATCAGGCGGATTTGTGGTCTACTGTGATGCTTCGCGAGTGGGATTAGGATGCGTATTGATGCAGCATGGCCGGGTGATCGCTTATGCTTCTCGGCAGTTGAAGAAGCATGAACAGAACTCCCCACTCATGATTTGGAGAAGGCTGCAGTGGTCTTTGCACTGAAGATTTGGCGACATTACCTATACGGCGAGTCGTGTCAGATATTCACCGATCACAAGAGCTTAAAGTACATATTTCAGCAGCGAGACCTGAACTTTAGACAGCGTCGTTGGATGGAGTTGGTGAAAGACTACGACTGCGAGATCCTATATCACCCAGGCAAGGCGAATGTAGTGGCAGATGCGTTGAGTAGGAGACCCGGGGGTAGTCTATCCTTTTTGCGCGCAGTGCAGAGGCAGTCGTCAGCAGATTGGCAGATGTTATGCGACAGCCGAGTTGAGTTCGAGTTCACTCAGACAGGGGGAAAGCTCGCGCATGTTCGTGCACGCCCACAGTTGCTTGACCGTATATATGAGGCACAGCGCAGTGACGACCGTTGCGCAGAGATCATGGCACAGATGGGTCAGGGCAGATTTTCCGAGTTCGTGATTGACGATCAGGGGATTTTACGCTATGGATCTAGACTGTGCGTACCAGATGCTGATGGATTACGGCACGACATTCTTGAGGAGGCACACCGATCAGTGTATAGTGTCCACCCCGGTTCCACCAAGATGTACCATGATTTGAGAGAGACCTACTGGTGGGACGGGATGAAGAGGGACATTGCGGAGTTTGTATCGAGATGCCTGACTTGTCAGCAAGTCAAGGCCGAGCACCAGAGGCCCGCAGGAGAGCTACAGCCGTTACCCATTCCAGAGTGGAAATGGGAGCAGATTTCGATGGACTTCATTGTGGGTCTACCCAGGAACAGTCGAGGGTACGACTCCATCTGGGTGATCGTGGATAGATTGACGAAAGCGGCTCACTTCCTACCAGTGAAGACCACTTTCAGCTTCGCTCAGTATGCTCAGCTCTACATCGACGAGATCGTGCGACTACATGGCGTACCGAATTGTATCGTGTCAGATCGAGGCATCCAGTTCACCAGCCGACTTTGGCAGAGACTTCAGGAGGCTTTGGGCACTCGTTTGAGCTTCAGCACAGCGTTTCATCCGCAGACCGACGGACAGTCGGAGCGGACCATTCAGACTCTCGAGGACATGCTCAGAGCGTGCGTTTTAGACTTTGGTGGTAGCTGGGATCATCATTTACCTCTAGTGGAGTTCTCCTACAACAACAGCTTCCAGGATACTATTCAGATGGCACCTTTCGAGGCATTGTATGGGAGGAGATGCAGATCGCCCGTCTGTTGGACAGAGCTCAGCGAGAGCAGCATGTTGGGGCAGCAACTTGTTGAGGAGACGACAGCGAAGATACAGTTGATCCGAGACCGGATGAGAGCGGCTCAGAGTAGGCAGAAATCGTATGCGGACAGACGCCGTCGCAGATTAGAGTTCGCAGTTGGCGACCATGTTTTTCTGAGGGTCTCTCCGATGAAGGGTGTGATGCGTTTTGGGCAAAAGGGGAAGCTTAGCCCTAGATTTGTAGGTCCCTTCGAGATCCTCGAGCGTGTCGGCGCAGTTGCTTATCGTTTGGCTCTTCCTCCCAGCTTTCCCGATGTTCACCCCGTCTTCCATGTTTCGATGCTCCGCAAGTACCTTCACGACCCTTCGCATGCGATTCAGCACCCGACAGTCCAGCTAGAGCGCGACCTTTCTTTTGCAGAGTAGCCGGTGGCCATCCTGGATCGGCAGGTGAAGAAGTTGAGATCGAAGATTATACCAACCGTCAAGGTCCTTTGGCGTAGCCCGAGCAGCGAGGAGGTTACCTGGGAGACCGAGGGCGAGATGAGGAAGAAATATCCCCATCTCTTCGAAGGTACGCGTAGTTATATTTTTTAAATTCGGGGACCGAATTTCTTTAAGGGGGGAGATTGTAGCGTCTTGAAAATTCGTTTTGGTGTTTTCCTGAAAATCGGTGAAAATTCGGTATTTTTCCGAAAACCGTCTTTTTTGTTATTTTGCAGTTTAGGGCTAATTATACCAAAAATGGATAGGTAATTGCTTGTTTTTAGTATCTAATGAGTTACTTATGAAATTCTGGTCGTTTAAAAAATTTCCCTAATTTTTCAATTTTTTAATATTATTTTAAGCCGGTAAGAAAATACATTAAATTAGCGATAAATACAAAATTTTTTGGGCTAATTTTAATCCTTAAAATTATGTTAATTAAAATCTAATTGTAACATAAATTTTTAGTATTTTATTTTGATTTTTAGCTAATTTTTATTATAGAAAACGAAATTTATTGAATTTTAAGCTAAAACTTGCAATTTTGGACTTGTAGGGGGTCTTTTTGCATAAAACTTCTTTTGTAAACCCCTCTCTCTCTTCCCTCAGCCCTAGGCCGGCCCCACCATGATCAGGTCCAGAATTTTGATTGCCTCACTTTGACTTTATCTTTTGTGAATGAATTGTTTTGGTTAGGATTAAAATATAGTAATGTAGGTATGGGTTTTGAGTGCATGTGAGAGCTTTGACTTTAGTTTTTCCAACTCCAATTCCTCACTTTCCCCTCCCTCCTTTTCCCTGGCCGACCTCAGATTTTTGCAGGTCCCCATTTTCCCCCATCTCCTTTTGCTCCAATTTCATCAAAAAATCCACCGAAATCCCTAATTTTCTTCACAAATTCAACACAAAACCTTATTCTATCTCTTTTCAAGCCCAAATTGGTTTAAATCTTGGAGAAAAATGGCATCTTTGGAGGCAAATTATTCTTGCTAGATCTCTAGTTGAGGTATAATTTCTTGCTAATTAAATTCTTTTGATTAAGTTTCTTAAGTTAAATTGTTGTAGTGTTAATTTAGTGTTAGTTCTAATCTAGTTTTTTTTAACGTTATGGTTGAAAATTAAACTAGGGTTCTTGAAGCCATGTTTTAGTTAATTAAATTTTTTTAATTAATCGAGTTGTTACTTAACCAATCTATATGGTTACTTTGCTTAAGTGGCTTCATATTAAGCTAATCTATGTTAAACTTGTGTGAAATTTTCATTAAGTTTGCTAATTACCAAAATCAAGAAGAGGTTTGTGTATGGAATGTGGGTTTTGTAGCATGGTAAATAAGTTAAAATTGTGTTTTGGTGGCTAACTAGTTGTGTGGATTGGATGGTTGTGTTGGACCGTGATAACTTTATCGCTATTGTCGATGTTTGCACCAAATTGCTATTCTAGCTTACTAGTTTTTTCTAAAATGTTGTGATGAATTAATTGCGATGTCTTGATGACATTTTTAGCGTATCCTATGACATTTAGGATGCGTGAGTGCGGATTTTTGAGTAGTCGGGTTTTAGTTTTGCCGGGCGACCAAATCGGCGATTTTTGCAGTTTTTGCGATTTTCGCGTGTATTCTGCGCACCTTGTGCACGTTGTACCTAGCTAGTGAACATTAGTATTTTCATTTGGGTTTTGCGTCAATCTTGATATGTAACCTTATGTTTGGTATTGATGTAAATTCCAGGTTCGGTCGCGGAGACGTCAGACGCGGCACGAAAGGGGAAAGCGGTGATTGGACACAGCTAGCTAGGGATTCCGGTGAGTAGATGTAACATCTACGGGGGACTATCATTGGATGGCGCAAGCCGCCCGATAGTTTTAGTAACTTAAAAGATTCTTAGTAATATTAGTAATTAGGGGTGTAATACTTGTGTGATTATTTGCTACATTCATGCCCTATATTGACATACCTATACGAAACCATTTTATAGGACACCTGCACCATTGCCAGGGTTTTTATATGCAGCACGAGCACTATTCATGTTTACACACACACCCTGGTAATTGCCATGCCACCATACTAGATAACCTTTAAATTGAAACCTTTTACTAATTGATACTTAAACTTGTGCTATTGCCTTTAGTTCCTTAAAATGAAATCGTAGGATTGCTATTCATGTGCATGTACTTCATCATATTATTTGTTCATGCCTAATCTATTAATCACACATCGCAACTTGATTATTGATACCATATGCATTCATTATCATTGACATATGCACTTATGAGGATTTCTTGAGATTTTATGATATTTCTGGATTTCGGGGAAAAACCGCAAAATTTCTAAACTTATTATATTTTTTTTAAAAATATGTAAATTGCGGTTTTCTAGTGATGTAAGTGTTGTCCACCATGAGTTTGCTGTGGTTTTCGAGACCCGTTTCGAGGAGTTGGATGAACCATCTCGGGTACATGGTGGGCCCGGTAGGGTACCCCGGGGCAAGAAGCTCGTGGTGCTGACGATGAGCCTGGCAGGGGACGGATTACCTACCGGTGACTTCATTGGGCACGGCGGATATCCAGAGGATACCGACCGGGGCCGCGAGAGGATGTGATATTGATATTGAGATGGGTCAGCCGGATGGCTGAGGCCAGAGACACTATGACATGGATTTATGAGATTTGAGACAGTTTGTAGGTGTCGTTGCTGGACACAGATTGTTGTTGATTCAATGAGTATTATGCTGGCATTTTAAAAGAGTTTCAAAAACAAAAAGAGATAAAATGTTTCTTATATATATACCTATCGAAACCTCAGATATTCATGTTGCATACATACACCTGCTAGTACACTGATGTTGTATACACACCTGCTAGTGCATCCAGTCATACCTGTATTTTAGATGCTAGGATGCTTGTGTGCATGCATACAATAGCCTTTGTAGATGTTATTTATTACTCACGAGTTGGCAACTCACCCCCGTTGTGCCACAGCCTTTTGCAGGTCCGCTCCGTCAGTTCAGTAGCGGCGGGCGCACTTGTTCTTTTGCCTCCATTGCCTGGACTCGAGGTTTTGCTCTTAGGTGGGTTATATCATTATTTTTGTACCACCTTGTATATTCTTTGTATCTAGTGCACTCCATCTACTGTATCTACCAGCATTATTGTATATTGACCTAGAGATGAGACTGTGAGATTTGTGGACTTTTATGCTGTATTTTGGGTTCGAACTCACTTGAGTCGACATGCTGCTTTTCTTATGCTTCATTATGATTATTTCGCATGTTGTTGCTTTATTTTGTGTGGGATTTGTGACCGCCTTGTGGCGAAGAGCTAGCTCCCGCTTGGGGATGCCTTATTTGTTGGATTCATAAATATTTTTGTTGTACCCATTTTTGGGGGCCAGTATTTACAAAGGAGACTCTGCCGAAATTTTCGGAAAAATTGATATTGTTTTCAAAAAGGGTTTTATATGACTTATTTGATAAACTTGTTTTCAATTGATAGGGTTCTCTTCACTCTTTTGCTTTTTGGTTTGGTTTTCTGGGCTTTGGCTTACTTATTTTACGGACGTCTTTAGACGTTTCGTAAACTTAAGTACCAGTCACGTTCCGTACCCTGCGGGTCGTGACAGGCAATGAGCGATAGGAGGTGTTTCGTCTCTCCCGGTATTGGGGGTTGATGTTGCGCTGTGCTCGATTGGCCGTAACAGGGATGTCCCTGGCCAAGGCTGATCAGAGATTTGCTGGTAAGTGTTACCAGTAGTTTCTCGACCCGTTATGAGCCTCACATCGGCACGACTTATCGGTTATCGGGGTCTGACGTTTACCACCCCTAGACTTGATATGCGACATATCAGACATACAGACCGGACTGTACGGTAAGTGTTACTGGTTGGATTCACAGGAGTGTGAGCGGGCTTGCTCGTCGATCTTCTGATCGCTCAATACCCCGGTGGCCGTTACGTTTAGCAGACCGCTTGCGGCTTGTGGGTGCTTGATATGATCATCATCTGCTGCCGGAGTATTGACGAGTCTTTAGAGTCTTACACAGAGGTTTCCTGGCTCAAGCGAAACGAAATAGGAGCGCATATGAGATATGTACGGGACCGAGAATAATGCGTGTATGTGATACCGTATTTCATTCTCGCGATGAATGTTTCGATTGGTTGTATGCGATATAACCTAGTTATCGAATCGAAGATTGATTCGATAAGTCGATACATTGGATACTAGTCGGTTATCTGTGTCTTGACCGGATCATTGAATCAAGTGTTGATTTAATGATTTAATGCATAATTATATATTTGATATATTACTTTGCATTAACTAGTATTGGTTCACTTTAAAAGGATTTTCTCACTTGATGTGCATATTGTATATGTGATATATTTTTGTGTGCACTTGATTGTATCATGTTTGATGATACATGCTAACTTGAGTTTGTGTAAAGATTAAACCATGGTTATATGAATGGTTAGGTTTTTGTTTACTTATTCATTTATTAATTTTGACTATTTATTTTGGAAAAGAAAATGGAAATGATGGCTTTCTTTGTTTCTTTCATGAAGCTTCATGAAGAGTTGAAAGCTTGACCATTTTTGTTTTATTCCCTTAACCTAACCATTCACCTAACCCTAGTTTACTCTCTACACTTGACCATGGTTAGTATATGATAAGTATTCATATTATTTTAATTTTTAGAGATACTTATCATATTCTATCATCTTCTTCTTCTTCTTCTTTTTCAAGAAGAAAGCTTGCCACCATTAATGGAATCTTGAGAAAAAGAGTGAGAAATCCAATTCTAAAGTGAACCCACCTCCTATTTCTTCACCCTCTACCTCTTGCCAAGTAGTATAGGGTGTTTTCTTCACAAGTTTCACGACTTGGTGAAGTTGGAGCTTGATCTTGTGTTGCCTCGACGTAGATCATCTTCGACATCGAAGTCGACGACCAACCCGCCAATTTCTCCGATGAAGCCGATGCTAGAGTCCAGGATCCGATATGGACAGCGAGGGGACGTCTACGTGGAGCTAAGGAAGTGGAGAACCGGATCTACAAAGGTTGTAGCCTCTTTCTTTTAGTTAAGTTGTTAACTAGTTTCACTTTTCGCCTAAACTCTAGTCAACGAATCCGTATTAGGGTTTCTCGGCACTTGTAAAATTTGAAACTGGCATGGTTGATGCCTTGTGAGACTTCATTAGCGTGCCTAGGAACCCTACAACATCGCTACCAAGGATGCTACCAAAGAGGCAATCTGGGTGTATATTAGTTCATGAGATGAACTTCGTTCCTACCATTGTGTGACAATAGAGTTGTGGCTTAGGCCTAGGAACCCCCGTCCCATCAGTGATCCAGACATATTCTTAGGCAGTATTACCTGATCATGGAGATGGATGATCTCCAGGGAGATTGAGGTTAGGAGAGCAGACACAGAGGAGAACAGGGCGGATCCACTCACAAAGGCATTTTCCCATGAGAGACTTTTATAGGATGGTTGGGTATGAGATACTTCAACCACTGCTGATTGTTGGGTATAGGATACTACAACAGATGGCCCTAGTGCAAGTGGGAGATTGTTAGTTATATGTATGCCCTAGAGGCCATTACCGTACATTCGATGTATATTGTAGTGGATGCTTGGACATATACGTGGAGGACTTTCTTGCTCGACAAGATAGTATGCTATCTGGTTGCTCTTTATCTTAATATGTACACCGATTGTCTCTATGTTACATGTTGATAAAGCCCTTAGGATGAGTACTTGACTACCAGGATTATGATGCAGATCATACTTGTGGGGACAGGGTAGTCGCTAAGTACATCCTTCAAATTTTCCTAGTCATGGGTATATCGAGACAGGGCATCGATATACCAGAGTAGACTGGCATATAGCTTCTCGACCCATGTAGATGGGCGACGGATGATCCCATATCCATTGGTGTTTGACATCAGAGATAGTATGAGGGTGCTCAGTGGAGATTGGGTACACTGGACGGACTCGCTGAGAACTCCCAGATGGTATTATACTTCACGTGAGATGGCAGTTCTCTGGTGACACTAGTACAGGTTAGTCTGTACACCTGAGATCGTCATAGAGTCTTGTGTGATTCCCACTGTGCTTTGATTTCCACCTTACCACGTTCAAGAGAACGTACAAAATGGTGGTTTTTGGGTACAGTCACGAATCACATGGAGGCAATGAGCGATAAGAGGGATTTCGTCTCTCCCGGTATTGGGGGTTGATGTTGCGCTGTGCTCGATTGGCTATAATAGGATGTCCCTGGCCAGGGCTGCTTCAGAGATATACTGGTAAGTGTTATCAGTAGTTTCTCGACCCGTTATGAGCCTCACATCGGCACGACTTATCGAGTTACTAGGGTCTGACATTTACCACCCCTAGACGAGATATGCGACATATCAGATGAAGAGACTGGACTGTACGGTAGTGTTACTGATTGGATTCGCAGGAGTGTAAACATGTGGCCGTTACGTTTATCGAGTTACTAGGCTTGCTTGTTGATCTTCTGATCGCTCAATACCCGGATGGCCGTTACGTTTAGCAGACCGCTTGCGGCTTGTGGGTGTTTGATATGATCATCACCTACCGCCGGCGTATTGACGAGTCTTTAGAGTCCTTCACAGAGGTTTCCCGGCTCAAGCGAAACGATGTAGGAGCGCATATGTGATATATGCGGGACCGAGATTAATACGATATGTGATACCGTATTCTATTCTCGCGATTCATGATATCGGTCGGTTTTATGAGATATAGCCGAATTATCGGATCAAGTGTTGATATTAGTCGGTTATATGTAATATAGCCGAATTATTAAATCAAGAGTTGATTTGATAATCTAATGTATAATTATATATTTGATATATTGCATTACATTAACTAATATTAAGCTCACTTATGATTTCTTTTCTCACTTGATGTGCACATTGTATATATGTGATATGTATATTTGTGTATATGTTTGTGTCATGCTAGGTTACATATGCAACAAGCATGTATGAGACTTATACCATGCTAGGGTTAAGTTAGGGTTTATAATTTTATTAAAGGTTAAACAAATTAGTGAGGAATTAGTTTAATGTTCAAAGCTTGTAGAAGCTTGAATGAACCATTGACTAAGTCCACTCTTTTGTCTAGCTTAGGATATTTATTAACCCAACTCTTAACATCATAGCATGGTTTATTCTCTACAATGGTTAGTGCATGACATACACTAACCATGGTTGCATTTCTAACCTCATGAATTCATTCATCATTTGATCACTTTCTTCTTCTTCTTCTTCCTCTAAAGCTTTCTAGCTTCAATGGAGATGAGAGAAAACATGTGAGAAAATTAAATCTATAGTGAGCCCACTTCCTACTTCATCATCCTCTACTACTTGCCATTTAGTATAGGGTGTTTTCTTCACTAATTCCATAATTAGTGAAGAGATAGCTTGGGTTAGTGTCTCCTCGACGTAGATCATTTTCGGCCTCGAAGTCTTCTAGCAAGCTTGATCCGTACATCTTGTGGAGCCTCTCTAGAGTCCAAGAGTTCATGATCGCAGTGAAGGAATGACTACACGAAGCTAATGAAGTGAAGGACCGGTCTACAAAGGTTGTATTCCTTGTTCACTTTACTTGCAAAGTTATTTGCATTTCATTCTGTCGGATTTATAGTGTACGATTCTAAGGTTAGGGTTATCTAGAACGACAAAATTTGAAATTGGCATGAAATATGCCTCCCGAAACCTTGTTGCCGTGCTAAGCAACCCTGTAAATCACAAAAGATTCTATGACGATCTCGGGTCTACAGACTGACATGTACCAGTGTCACCAGAGAATTGCTATCTAGCGTTAGGTATAATACCATCTAGGAGTTCTCGGCGAGTCCTGTTCAGTGTACCCAGTCTCCACTGACCACCCATATTCCATCTTTGATGTCAAACACCAATGGATATAGGATCATCCATCGCCCATCAAATGGGTCAAGAAGCGTATACACTAGTTTACTCTGGAATATCGATTCCCCGTCTCGATACACTCTCGACTAGGAACAATTAAAGGATGAACTTGTGCACTGCCCTGGCCCTACTAGTATGATCTGCATCATAGTTCTGGTAGTCAAGTATACATCCTAAGGTCTTTATCAACATGTGAGAGCAAGACAGTATCACTATACTAGTCTACATGTTAAGATAAGGAGTAGCCAGATAGCATACTATTATGTCGAGCAAGAATGTCCTCCCTATATATGTCCAAGCATCCATTGTAATATACAATCATGTACAACAATGGCCTCTAGGGCATACATACAACTAACATCGTAAGGGGTATAGGATGACCCATGGTGGAGCGCTCAAGTTACCGAATTCCGTGAAGTGCTGGCTGGCCCATAAAATTTGTTGATTGGGGTTGGGGTTGCCTCACTTCTGGGATTTGCGGGTAACTTGTTGCGCTCGTTGGGGTCCAGAATTTTCATTGCACGGGCTATCCACACGACCGGGAACGTCGGGTCTCATTTGAGGCTCAAATGAAACCCGAGGCTCCAAGATTATCCACCATTCTGTATTGCTTGCTGAGATTCTGTGATGTTGCTTATATCATGCCTGGGACGAATGTTATATATATATATATATTTATATATACTAGTAGATGTTGTAAATGTTTTCGACCCGCGCTAGTCCAGCCCCCGCTCTGCCGTTAGTTAAGTAACCTAATGGTGCATGACGGGGCCCAATGGCGAATGCGGATGGCATATGCGTACATTATATTTTCGTTCTTTTATCTAGTGTGATATGTTTAATTTATGAGACTGCATCAATTCTGATTAATGCAAGGAAAAACAAACCTATATGATGTTGTTGGAACCAAATTTTCAAAAACTGTTATTTCAGGACACTTTCTTTTGTTTTGCACAGTGGTATTCGGTTATGAATATCCACACCTCATTCGACGAGGCAAGAGCCGAGATACCTTCACAGGGGGTGACCTCTTTGGCAAAAGTTTGCGTCTGTAATAACTTCACTATAGTCGATTCTTTTGTTTGCATCATGGTATTCGGTTTGGAATATCCCGCACCTCATTCGATGAGTAAAGAGCCGAGATCCATTCACCGTGAGTGACCTCCTTAACAAAAGTTTGTGCCACTGTATATTTGTAAAAACCACTCGGTTCCTTCAACGATATCAAGTTCATTACGTTATAGGTTTTTCGCCAAAAACCAGCCACAGCCCTCCGTCATTTCGGATGAGTAGTACCTAGTTTTGTGCTGCTTTTGTTGGCCTTTATCAAAGCGTAGTGAACGGTAGCTAGATATTTCTTGTCTGTTGCATAGAGTTGCGATTATCTAGGACAGTCGTATAGATTTGTTGGCCTTTGTTAAGGGTTTGTACGGGTGGGTCTAGATTAATCCAGGATAATGACGGGTTGAACTTGACTAGTGGTTTATGATTTATTGGCCTTTGTGAAGGTCATAAACTGTTATGGGAAAAAACCACATCGGGAGTTTCAAACATACAGGAAACTTTACAGGCATGCGCATACCTTCTGAAGTGTGGTGACTTGAGTGGCTTCCATTAAGTTATCATGCGATGATAGTTGGATCCTGATTTCCACTGATGAGTAGATACTACTCCTCGAGTGATTTTAGATGATCCCGACTAATTCTCCATTTGGGTTTGGAGGAGAATTCGAGGAAACAGTGGGAGACATCCTGATTAGATAAAGTGATTAACCAATCTAATCTAGGTTAGAGTGCACGCTGAGTGTTTCTTTTCTCTCTCTCTCTCTCTCTCTCTCTTTGGAAATGACTATGGCATGACCCTAAACTAAAACTTATGAACCTTCTTAAAACAATTTGGCTTTTGGATTTTCATAGTCGCATATATCCTTACCGCTTCTACTTTCCCTTTGCATTTCTCTGAAACACTCCATATCACTACGAAGATCCATATTTATTGGATATGCCATTGTATAGTTATATACGAACTTGAAGAAACTTGTTTCAGTTCGAGGATGGTTTCCAGTTATGGAGAAATTGAATAGGATTATTCAGTTGTCTTTTCTCTTTACCTTCTCTCAGGTTACGAGAGCTCCTAGTATTAGGAGAGTACGCCTATTACGCTCATTAGATAGTCTTCTTCCAAACCTTAGGCTAGTGCCGAAAGGTAGAGAAGGAAGAAAACCAATTAGCCTGAGTGTTGTGTACAGAAGGTAATAAGTAAAGACATATAAAGAGATTAGATTAAGGCCAAAGGAAATTGTGACTGCTATCATTCACGACAAAACCGCGTATACCCCTGCCACTCCTATATCACCTTTGCATTTCTCCAAAACACTCCTTATCACTACGAAGATCCACATTTCTTGGATATTCCGTCGTATAGTTACATGCGAACTCGAAGGAACTTGTTCCAGTTCGAGGATGGTTTCTGGTTCTGGAGAAATAGAATAAGGATTATTCAGTTATCTTTTCTCTTTACCTTCTCTCAGGTTATGAGGGCTCCTGGTATTAGGAAAGTACACCTATTGCTCTTATTAGACAATCTTCATCCAAACCATAGGCTTGTGCTGAAGGGTGGAGAAGGAAGAAAATCAATTAGCCTAAGTGTGGTGTACAGGAGGTAAGAAGTAAAGACATATAAAGGGATTGGAGTGAAGACAAGAAAATATATGGCTACTTTCATGAATCTGGATAGTGGAAGAGGTATTAAAAGGAATACCCAGACACCCCTTCGAAATATTTTTCATGCTTCAGTTTCGTTGTGTGGTTAATTGAAAATTGTTTTCCCAATTAGATTCTAACTCCAGGGTATGTATTTACCAGATTTGATTCTCATATCTGTATGGAGCTACAGATGCCGAGTGGGAGTAAGATATTGAGAATTGGGTGATTAGATCCTCTATATATCGGAATTCTTTGTAATTGGTGATATTTGAGGAAATCACCTGGGTTTTTCCTGACGGCAAATATATTTGGTTTTGAATATCCATCATTTTGCACCAATTTCAAACTGATATATCTGTACATTTATTTTATAAGGTGAGATATAACTTTTTTAAAATTATGTCTATTACATTTACATATATCAGTTGATGGTTAGGTAAGGAGCATTTACCAGCTGTGTAATTCTTCTTAACCATAATATAGTTTTCAACCTACAGCGCACAGAGTTCGAGTTATTAAACTCAATAGACATAAACAGAGTATTGTATGTTTTCCGGTGTCCGTTAGGATAAAGGGGTTGGTACTCATACTATATTATGTTTACTCATAACTTCTCTAGTTTTAGACAAGTATTTCGTTGAAATACAAGGTCTAAGTTTTAAGAAGTTATAGATATAAGAATAAAGTAGAGAACCATATGTTGCAAGTATCAGGATTCTTCAAGGTGATCGAAAATTCAGATACTTGTGTTAGGTATTCCATTGTAAGTAATAGTTTTGAGAAATTGCTTCTTTTTCAGGTTACTCATGCTTGGGTGCATTCTTTGATGAGTAATGCTGCTTGGCCTCCTTCCATTTATTTTATATCCACTGGAAACAACTGCATGTTTTTGAATCTTGTTCCAATTAAATTAGTTCTTTTGTTTCTCTATGGATATAGAATGGATTCATATCTTAACGATGTTAAGGTATATGGATTTATCCGGTTTATGCTTAAAACCAGAATCTGAATAAAATCTAAGCACTTTTCAGTAATAGTAGTTTGTGGGTTATCCCGGGCTTTGACGAGGATTAACATTCTACCATTTGGAAGATAAATACTTATATTGTTCTTGACTCGCCCCAATTTTAGTAAAATGAATTCTTTTTTAGAAAACATTAGTGGGAGTATGGTAGAACTGGAAGCGATTCCAGAACCACAAACAATTACCGAAAATTAAATAGAACCTAAAGATTCAATTAGATTCGACAATTAATTAGCCACTCCGCAGGTTTGGTGGGTAACCTCAGGCACCCGAGTGGTAATTCGGTCTCCTCAAAGACGGTGACATGGAGGTTTTTGATGATCTAAACTTGACACTACTGCTGTTCTAGACTATGAGATCTGGCAGGAGGATGAGTATAACGTCGTTCTAAACAACCATTAGAAGTGCACATGTATATGAGTGTGCCAGAGGGTTGTTGTAGTCAATGGGAGCAGCGGAAGCATAGTGGGCAAGTGGCTTATGTCTATTTATAGAGTAAAGCAGATATAGAGGAAATAGATCATCTAGTTTTGATATGACAGTCATAGAGTTTGACTTCATCAGAATAAGAGATGGATCTGTTAAGAAGGTAGTAGGGAGTGATGTCCTGGTAATTGGATGACATACTCTTGATAGGAAGTGATATTCCTATACTACGATCGGTTATACTGTGGTTATCACAACGTGTTGCTCCACATAGGATCTGGATAAAATATCAGGGATTCTGGTAACTAGATCTATGGTTGTAGATCTAGATTTGGGAAGTGTCCCAAATTGGGTATTTGACACTATTCTAAAGTATTTTAGAATGGACGACTCCTGGCGTAGTGGTGTACCCACAGGTGATGGAGTCACCCTCTCTAAAAAGATGTTTTCTAGACTGATGAGAAGAGGGTTTTGCATGATTGGCATATCACTTGCTTATGCAATTGAGTCAATCATGAAATGTCAAGTACCACACCAGATTTTGCTTTTGCACTAGTTGCAATAAACATATATATATTAATCTAATCTTGGAGAAACATTGGGTAGAAGTTATGAACACAAGTGGATGTTCTTGGTATATGGTAATGGCAGGCTCCTTCGGGAGGCGGTTATCATTTCAGCCTTCCAAGGTGACCTGGATGACAGAGTAACTGTCAGAGTTATATTTTTCCCTCTTTTTGACGGGCAGTATGTTGGACAGGTGGTCCAAGCGGACACTGAGGAAGGAATGGCTCATGATACTGATTAAATTCAGTAAATGTTACAGTCTAAGAAGTTTGTTGGATTTAGAGTTCATTTGTGAACTGGGTCCCATCAGATATCCAGACAAATTCTAGCACAAATATTGCTCTTTTCGGGAGATAGGTTTTTTCCGTGAAGTTGAGATATGGAGATATAAAGATAGAACACGGGAGCAGATCCACTTATTGAGGCTATTTATTGATCGTAATAGTTTCGCAAACGGGCTTTGCGAAACTGATTAGTAGAGAAGTTGGGTGTTCGGTATCACACGGGCTGTGAGTATGCGACATCGCAATAATTAGCCTTAAGTGCACGTAGAAGATTGTTGGCTATAGTGCCCTCAAGTCAATTATTGAATCGCAGGCACGCGATTGTGATGATTGAGGGAGGAGCTATACGGGTAGAACCGCCTTACTCAAAATGATAGTATGCTATCTGGTTTGTCTTTATCATCATGTACATGCATTATGCTGTATTACAGATCACTATTACATGTTGATAGAGCCCATAGAATTCTTGCTTGACTACCAGCATTATGATGGCGATCATATACGCGGGAGCTAGGTGGTCTATAAGCACATCCTTAAATGTCCTTAGTCGTGGGAGTATCGAGACAGAGCTTCAATAATCCAGAGTGGACTAGTGTATACTTATCGAGACCCTGACGAGGGGCGGTGGACGGCCTCACAAGGTATTGGTGTCAGCTAGTTACCTAAGATAGTATACAGGTGCTCATTGGGTTGTGAGTACACTGGCCGGACTCGCCGGGAACATGCTAGTTAGTATTATACCTATTGTCAGATAGCAGTTCCCAGGTGACATGAGTACAGGTTAGTCTGTCGACCTGAGATCATCATTTGTCTCATGTGAGTTCTCACTGTGCTTTGATTACTACCCTACCACGGCTCAAAGGAGTCATGCAAACAGGTTTTAGTTGGGTACAGTCCCGAGCCACATGGAGGCAGTGAGCGGATCGTCGAGGATTCGTCTCGCCCGGTATTGGGGGTTGATGTCGCGTAGTGCACGGGTGGCCATCACCAGAAATCCTTGGCCAAGGTGGACGAGAATTACTGATTTGGATCAGTAGTTTCTCAGTGGGTGATGCGATTCATACCGACATGAAATATCGCGTTGTTAGGGGTATGAGTTTATCCACCCCTTAGACACGATATGCGATACTCTTAGACGAACAGACCAGACTGTATAGAGATTTTCACGGACAGGCTCAGTAGGGTTTCGGATGAGTTTGGTCGTTGGCCTCACTTTCGCTCAATACCTGGGTAGTCGTTAAGTACAGCTAGTGCCACTGACATGCGTGCGGTTAAACCCACTGCCAGCGTATTGATGAGTCTTTAGAGTCCAACACAGAGGGTTTCTGTAACATTTCAAAAAAATAAAATATTATTTTTGGGAATTTTTATAATTAAATAATATTATATTGAATATTTTAATATTTCGGTATCAAAGTCCTAACTAAATCATAACACCCGATAAATTGGGAAAAAATTAGAAAAATTATGTAAATTACTAAAATGAGGGTGCTTTATTGGATTTATGCAAATTATGAAGTTTTACGATTTATTTGACACTAATTTAGTGCTAATCGCGATTAAAAATCGCTAATCGGGTTTTAAGCGTGTTTTGTTGTCACGACCCAAAGTTCGGCCCGTGACCGGCACTTAACCACGCAGCGTCTACAGGCGTAACGTGACTAAGTAAGACGAACCCAGAAAACAAAACCATTAACATTGGAGTGTAAAAAATTTAGAAAACTTCAACTTGTTTAGTCGAAATCCTTTTTGGTTCAAGTTATTATTTAAATAATTTTAACAACATTTCCTTTACCAAAAATTTGTCCTGAAATCGGGGGAAAGGCGAGATATAAGTAAAAGCGACATGTGAAATAAATAGAGCATCTCAATGGGAGAATCGCGCCCAACGGCGGAGCAATCACCACAATATAATATGCGACGCCGAAGCGAAGAACGAGCAGCAAAGTGAAAACAAATATCATAAAAGATAAAACTGCATAGATAAAGTCGGCTCACAACGAGCTCGACCCCAGAATACAAATAACATACATCGTCCTCACAACTGTCTCTAAGTCAATACATGAAAGTAGATGGAGAGTACTAGATACATCAAGATGCAACTAAAAATTAAACAGATACCGTACAAAACCCACCTGATAGCAAGAGGCTAACACGCCTCAGCAATGGTATCTGTGTCAAAAGATGCGGAAAATAGCCAGCCGCGACTACTCCAAAGGGCAACCTGCAAGCACTGTGGCACAACGGGGGTGAGTTGCCAACTCGTGAATAGTAGATAACATATAAAGATAATCGCGAGTATGCACATGCTGCGATACTCTAACCTATGCCAACAGATAACATCTATATGATGAACTGAATGCTCACATCAGGCAACAAGTGCAATCTAAAAGTCTCTCCATATGATGTGCAAGATATGCAATAATCATGTCTGATATGGAATCTATCAACCCTATATAACATGAGCAGGGTATGCGATAATCATGTATAGCATGTGTATTATATCAGGTACAATAGGTACAGGATGAGATGTCAAGTACTAAATGCTGAGCATGGGAACAAATAGTGTCTATACGGAATATCAACGTGGAAAAATGACCGGTGTCCATCAATATACCCAAATCCCAATAAAACTCAGGCGCCATCATCCACATCGGCCCTCAAATCCTGTGAATCTCATACAATCGTGAGTGCCCAACATCGGCACGCAAATCCTCCAGTATGGGGCGTCCGTCCATCGGATTCGCCCACGGGCTCCGTCTGCGGAATCGGCCCCTGGCAGTACGCGTCGTCCCGTATCCATCTATCAACTCTGGTTGGTATCCTCCGGATAATCGCCAGGTCTAACCAATCACCAGTAGGTAGTAGTCCCTCCGCCGGGCTCACCGTCTAATAATACGGGTCTTCTCGCCCCGGGGTACCGTACCGGGTCCACCATGTACCCGCAATCGGTGCCTACCTCTCATCGAATCGGGTATACTCATATAAGCTCTCTGGAACCGAGAAAACTCATGGTGGACGCACTAAAATATCATATCAAGGGAAACCGGGTTTTTAAACAGTGCGTATTTTCTTAAAATAGTACTCCGGTTCCCAAATCCAGAAATCACATAAATCAAATACAATGCGTAAATCCATGCCATATGTCGTATGACACTAAGAGTAAAAGAAAGAGAAAGCCGCTCTTTTAAAAGATCTGGTTTTGAAAATATTTCTTGCAGTCCCTTAGTTTTAAATCAAGTCAATATCATCCATGTACGTAGCATATGAATATGTGTATAGGTATGGATGTGCGAATGGATAAATATGCAAAGTAAATGTAGCAATGTACATGTGCACTATTGTAGACATATGATGCATATGGGCCCAAGTAGTGATATATCAATGAAGGTACGCACAAAAGTGCGTATACAGTGTGCATGGTATGGATATAGATATGATAGTATGCGGCAAATCATGACAACGTCAACAAAGCAGAATCAAATATGCGGTTTATGGCAATCTTATAATGTGAGTGTCATGGCAATCACTAACGGTGTGAGTGCAGCATATAAATCGTGCTCGTGCAACTTGGACCGTTAGTGACAGTGCAGTGTTCTATACTACCAGTTCTATATATAACAAGAGAGTATGCTACTAGTATATCTATATGAATACACATGACTAAATATCCTATTACGCCCTGACGCTTAACGCCATACGGGCGATTTCCCCGTAGATGTTAAATCTACTCACCTGGTCGCGTACTAAGCATAGCCGACCACCTGCTTCCCTTTCCTGGCGGCATCTGACGTACCCACCTGCGAACCTGGAATTTACACAAGAATCCCAATATAATCAAAATCTCGTAAAACGCGATATCGGAACGAAACGAGAAACTCGCATCGCGAATTAACGCGCGTGCGTGTGATACGCTGGAACGTGTGTGTGTCTAAAACACAACCCGATACGCCGCGATACGCTGAATCACAGAATCCACTCGCGAATCGCGCGTATCGCGCAAACTAAAAATACCAGAAAACGACATACTGCCCCAGATTTTACCCAGGTTAGAATATTACAAAACTATATATACCATGGACCTGAAAAATATAGCATACACCTGTACCAAAAACCCTAGCTCCTAACTCGCTAGTCTGGCCATAATTTGCGGCCAGAATGATTGTTCCGGCGGCCGTAAGTTGGAGTGGTGGGGTCGGGCTCTGGTGGTGGGGTCAGGGTATCACCAGTAGGCTACGGTCCACTCATTTTCATTCTGAACTCTCTAGGTTAACAGCAGATTTCCAAAAAGCTATGTTTTGCTTAAAAACGTCAAGTTTTGTACAATTTGAAAACTGAGGGTAATTTAGTGTAATCTGGTGTTATCCTAGGTTAACTTGGCCTTTACAACACTTACTTAGGCTAGTCTACCCAACACTTACATCACTTAAACAAAACTTCAGACAAATCACCAAAACAAGCACAAAATCGTATAATTATCGCTAATCGAAGCTATAACAACACCAACTAAGCCAACAAGGAAGGAGTTTAAAAGTTATACCCCCAAGGAACCTCACAAACAAGGAGAAGGAGAAGAAGAAGAGGGGATGGAGCTGCTGTGCTGCTGCCCCAGTTGAGCTGCTGCTGTGTCTGGCTGCTGCTGCTGCTGTGTTCTGTTGCTGTTGTTATTGCTGATGCTGATGCTTGCTACTTCTGTTGTTGTTGTTGTGTTTGTTGCTGTGCTATTATTGGTGTTGTTGTGGTGGTTTGTGGATGTTGCTTCTGCTGTTTATTCCTTCTGTGGTTGCTGCTGTTGTTTCTAAAGATGTTGCTATTGCTTGTGCAGCTGCTGATGTTGTGGCTGATGTGGTGTGTGTGTGAGATAGAGGGAAAGATGTGAGTGAGATGAGTGTTTGAGGGATGAAGCAAAAATTTGAAAACACCCATGAGAGCCACCTCTCTCTCTCTTAATAAATGCTTGCATGTGCCCAAGCCATCATGCATTCTCTCTCTCTACACAAGTCAACCAAAAGAAATTTAAATTAAAAACTAAAAACCCTTAATTAAACTAATTAGCTTAACAAAATGGGTTAGACCACCATGGTTGCCTAAACATGGTTTAACCCAAATTTTAACCCTAGTTTACATGCACATGTTTGTGCAAGCTTAGGAAAATTCTAGAAAAATGATTATTAATTTTGATAAAATATTTGAAAATCAATTTGGTAAACTTTTATTAAAAAAAATCACTTATTAAAATATAATTAGTCGCTAACATATTCTCAGGTGTTACAGTCTTCCCTCCTTAAGAAAATTCGTCCTCGAATTTAAAATATATAGCTACGCGTACCTTCAAAGAGATGAGAGAATTTCTTCCTCATCTCTCCCTCGGCCTCCCAAGTGATCTCCTCACCATTCGGGCTGCGCCAAAGAACCTTCACCGACGGCAGGACCCTAGATCGAAGTTTCTTCACCTGCCGATCCAATATCTCAACTGGCTACACGGTGAACGAAAGGTCGGGCTCAAGCTGTACTGTCTGATGCCGGATCGTGTGGGAAGGGTCATGAAGATATCTGCGTAGCATCGACACGTGGACGACGGGGTGAACATCTGAAAGACTGGGTGGAAGAGCTAAACGATATGCTACGGCGCATATCCACTCGAGGATCTCGAAAGGACCTATGAATCTGGGGCTAAGATTCCCCTTTCGTCCAAACCTCATCACTCCCTTCATCGGAGAGAACCTCAGAAAAACGTGATCGCCAACTGCGAACTCTAATCTGCGGCGGCGCCTGTCAGCATACGATTTCTGCCTGCTCTGAACTGTCCTCATTCTGTCTCGAATCAGCTGTATCTTCTCGGTCGTCTCTTGTACGATCTGTGGCCCCAAAATACTGCTCTCGCTCAGCTCTGTCCAATAGACGGGAGATCTACATCTCCTCCCATACAAAGCCTCGAAAGGTGCCATCTAAATAGTATCCTAGAAGCTATTATTGTAGGAGAACTCTATCAAGGGTAAATGATGATCCCAGCTACCACCAAAGTCTAAAACGCACGCTCGGAGCATGTCCTCGAGAGTCTGAATGGTCCGCTCTGACTGTCCGTCGGTCTGCGGATGAAATGCTGTGCTGAAACTTAAACGAGTGCCCAAAGCCTCCTGAAGCCTCTGCCATAGTCGGCTGGTAAACTGGGTGCCTCGGTCGGACACAATACACGTCGGGACCCCATGCAGTCGTACAATCTCGTCGATGTAAATCTGGGTGTACTGAGCAAACCCGAAAGTCGTCTTCACCAGCAAGAAGTGAGCCGTTTTCGTCAAACAATCCACGATCACCCAAATGGAGTCATACCCCCGCCTAGTCCTTGGTAGACCCACAACGAAATCCATCGAAATATGTTCCCATTTCCACTCCGGAATGGGTAACGGCTGTAGCTCTCTTGCGGGCCTCTGGTGCTCGGCCTTGACTTGCTGATAAGTCAAGCATCTCGATACGAAATCTGCGATGTCCCTCTTCATTCCGTCCCACCAGTAGACCTCTCTCATATCATGGTACATCTTGGTTGAACCGGGGTGGACACTGTACACCGATCGATGTGCCTCCTCAAGAATATCATGCCGCAATCCCTCAGCATCTGGTACGCACAGTCTAGACCCAAATCGTAATATCCCCTGATCATCGATCACGAACTCGGAGAATCTTCCCTGTCCAATCTGTGCCACGATCTCTGAGCAACGGTCATCCCTGCGATGTGCCTCATATATACGGTCAAGCAACTGTGGGCGTGCACGAACATGCGCAAGCTGTCCCCCGATCTGTGTGAACTCGAACTGCACTCGGTCGTCGCATAGTATCTGCCAATCTGCTGACGACTGCCTCTGTACTGCACTCAAACACGATAGACTACCCTCGGGCCTCCTGCTCAAAGCATTCGCTACTACATTAGCCTTGCCCGGGTGATACAAGATCTCGCAGTCGTAGTCTTTCACCAGTTCCATCCAACGGCGCTGTCGGAGATTCAGGTCTCGCTGCTGAAATATATACTTTAGGCTCTTATGATCAGTGAATATCTGGCACGACTCTCCATAGAGGTAATGTCGCCAGATCTTAATTGCAAAGACCACTGCAGCCATCTCCAAATCGTGAGTGGGGTAGTTCTGTTCATGTTTCTTCAATTGCCGGGAAGTATATGCGATCACCCTGCCCTGCTGCATCAATACACACCCTAGCCCCACCCGTGAAACGTCACAATAGACTACAAACCCGCCTGATCCTGAAGGCAATGATAACACTGGCGCCGTAGTCAAACAAGTCCGTAGCTGCTGGAAACTGTGCTCGCACTCCTCCGTCCAAACGAAAGGAACCCCCTTCCAGGTCAAACCGGTCAAAGGTGCAGCAATACGGGAGAAATCCTGTACAAATCGCCTGTAGTAGCCGGCCAGTCCTAGAAAGCTGCGTATCTCAGTAACGGATGTAGGTCTGGGCCAACTTCGAACGGCCTCGACCTTCCTCGAGTCTACACATATACCATCTTATGTAATCACGTGACCCAAGAAGTCCACGCTGTCCAACCAGAACGCGCACTTGGAGAATTTTGCATAAAGCTGGTGCTCCCTCAAAGTCTGCAGTGTGATCCGCAGGTGCTGCTCGTGCTCCTCTCTGCTTCGGGAATACACAAATATATCGTCAATGAATACGATAATGAACAAGTCAAGATACGGCCTGAATATACGGTTCATCATTTCCATGAAAGCTGCTGGCGCGTTGGTGAGTCCGAACGACATCACCAAAAACACATAATGGCCATAACGGGTACGGAAAGCTGTCTTCGGAATGTGCTCCTGTCGAACTCGCAGCTGATGATAGCCTGATCGCAAATCGATCCTCGAAAAATATCCTGCCCCCTGAAGCTGGCCGAACAAATCGTCGATGCGTGGCAAAGGACACCTGTTCCGCACGGTCACCCTGTTCAGCTGCCGGTAATCGATACATAAACGTAAGCTTCCGTCCTTCTTCTTGACAAACAGGACCGGAGCACCCCAAGGAGAAACACTGGGTCGAATAAGTCCCTTGTCCAGCAAATCTTGCAATTGACTCTTCAACTCACTAAGCTCCGCCGGGGCCATCCGATAAGGCGGTATAGAATTAGGCCCCGTGTCGGGAATCAAATCAACACAGAACACAATATCATGCTCAGGCGGTAGCCCAGGAAGCTCGTCAAGGAACACGTCAGGGAACTCATATACAATCGGAACCTGGTCCAATGAAACATCCGTAGCTCTAATATCAGAAATATAGGCTAGGAATCCCTGACATCCCTTCCTCAAAAGCTGTCCAGCGCGAAGAGAAGAAATCAAAAGGTGAGGGGTGGCACCACGGTCACCCTGCACAACAAAAGTTGACTCGCCGGGAAAACAGAATCTGACTGTCTTCTCGCGGCAGTCCACAAACGCATAGCACGTGGCCAACCAATCTATGCCCAAAAGAACATCGAAGTCCAACATCTCAAGAAGGATCAAATCGATAGGAAGCTCTCTCTCGCCAATACGGACGACACAGGATCGGAACACGTGCCTATCAACAAACGACTCTCCCACGGGAGTGGTCACAACAAGCGGCTGATCAAGCAACCCTGACTCTCTACCTAAACTCGGCACAAAATGTGTGGAAACGTACGAGTGCGTGGATCCGGGATCGAATAATACGTGTGCATCAACAGTACATACTGATAAGGTACCTGAGACCACCGCATTGGACGCCTGCGCGTCCTGATACGTCAACGCGAAAACCTGTGCCTGTCCTCCACCTGTAACCGGCGGTCCCCTACTAGCAGCCGACTGTACTCTGCCGGTGGCTGGCTGTCCTCTGCCTCGACCGCCTCGCCCTCTAGGAACAAACCCTCCACGACCATGGCCTCTCTGTGCCTGAGTCTGACACGGAGCAACTGTGGGTACAATGGGCAACGCCCTATGGGATGGAGAAGGTGGAAGTGTGACATGCGGTACGGCTGGCTTCCTCTAGCGTGTCTCGGTACAATCTCTGACGCGGTGATGAAGACTACCACATCCAAAGCATCCACGGGACGACTGCTGACCCTCCTGGGGGTATGAGCTAAACATCTGACCTCGCCCCGAGTCTCTGCCACCTGTATAACGTCTATCACGGCGTCTGAATGGATGTCTCTGAGCTGCTGTGTCAGTACGAACCCTCTTCGGCCCTAGAACTACCGAAGTCTCGGCAAGGTGCTCCTCGACTAATAGGACTGCGTCTACAGCTGCGGCATATATCACGTAATGCTGTGCGCTGATCGCAAGGAACAGTGGTGTAAGCAAGCTTCGGACAAATCTCTTGACTCGCAGTTCCTCAGTAGCCACTAGGTACGGAGCATAAACTGATAGCTCGGTGAACAGCACATCGTACTCTGCCACGGTCATCTCTGGCGTCTGGCGCAAGGACTCAAATCTGCGTGCTCGGGCATCCCTGACACTCTGGGGAAGGAAGCGGGCAAGGAATATCGTCACAAACTCCATCCAGGTCATAGGAGGAAGACCTGCTGCTTTGCCCTTCTCGACCGATTCGCACCATTTCTGTGCAAGTCCTTCCAGGCGAAAGCTCGCGAACTCGACCCATCTCGTATCTGAGCATCTAAGGGAATGGCACATCCGGGCCATCCTATCAATGAAAGACTGCGGGTCCTCGGCTGCGTCGGTGCCTGTGAAGACCGGAGGCTTCAGCCTCATGAATTCTGCTAACTATACTGTAATCACCTCCGTGGCTGCAGGGGCAACTGCCTGTGCTGTAGATACCATCGCGGTCCCCTTGACTGGTGAAGCTACCTCTGGTCGCTGCGCTCGAAGCGTCTCAACTAGCGACCCTATCATCTGACGCATCTCCTGCATGCTGGATCCCACCGTCTGGCGCATCTCCTGCATACCAGCCCCTAGTGTGCCGATCTGATCTGTCATAGGAGGGATAGTCTGCTCGGGTGCAACAGGTGCACTGCCCGGATCAGTCCTCATCTCGGATGAGTCAACACGAGCCTCGGCTCTCACAGCCGCTCTCTGTGCCCTCGTAGTCCTTGGCGGCATAGTGGCTGAAAAAGAAGGTAGGATTCGATAAGCATACGGAAAGCGAATCAAAAGAATGTATACAGTCATGAAGGAATTTCAATCAATAAATCCTAAGGTCGCTTAGGCGGAGTACCGTGTCGTGAGTATGCCGCGGAACATACACACGCCACGCCACCCTACTGCAGCTACCTACTCCATCATACCAGGGTCATCCTACACTCCGAAGGTAAAACCTACGCTCTGATACCAACTTTGTCACGACCCAAAGTTCGTCCGTGACCGGCACTTAACCACGCAACATCTACAGGCGTAACGTGACTAAGTAAGCCAAACCCAGAAAAAAAAACCATTAAAATTGGAGTGTTAAAACATTTAGAAAACTTTAAGTTGTTTAGTAGAAATCCTTTTTGGTTCAAGTTATTATTTAAATAATTTTACTTTACCAAAAATTTGTCCCGAAATCGGGTGAAAGGCGAGATATAAGTAAAAGCGACGTATGAAATAAATAGAGCATCTCAATGGGAGAATCGCGCCCAACGGCGGAGCAATCACCACAATATAATATGCGACGCCGAAGCGAAGAATGTGCAGAAAAATGAAAACAAATATCATAAAAGATAAAACTGCATAGATAAAGTCGGCTGACAACGAGCTCGACACCAGAATACAAATAACATACATCGTCCTCACAACTGTCTCTAAGTCAATACATGAAAGTAGATGGAGAGTACTAGATACATCAAGATGCAACTAAAAAGTAAACAGATACCGTACAAAACCCACCTAATAGCAAGAGGCTAACACGCGTCAGCAATGGTATCTGTATCAAAAGATGTGGTAAACAGCCAGCCGCGACTACTCCAAAGGGCAACCTGCAACCACTGTGGCACAACGGGGGTGAGTTGCCAACTCGTGAATAGTAGATAACATATAAAGGTAATCGCGAGTATGCACATGCTACGATACTCTAACCTATGCCAACAGATAACATCTATATGATGAACTGAATGCTCACATCAGGAAACAAGTGCAATCTAAAAGTCTCTCCATATGATGTGCAAGATATGCAATAATCATGTCTGATATGGAATCTAACCCTATATAACATGAGCAGGGTATGCGATAATCATGTATAGCATGTGTACTATATCAGGTACAATAGGTACAGGATGAGATGTCAAATACTAAATGCTGAGCATGGGAACAAATAGTGTCTACACGGAATATCAACGTTGAAAAATGACCGGTGTCCATCAATATACCCAAATCCCAGTAAAATTCAAGCGCCGACATCCACATCGGCCCTCAAATCCTGTGAATCTCATACAATCATGAGTGCCCAACATCGGCACGCAAATCCTCCAGTATGGGGCGTCCGTCCATCGGATCCGCCCATGGGCTCCGTCTGCGGAATCGGCCCTCGGCCCCCGGCAGTACGCGTCGTCCCGTATCCATCTATCGACTTTGGTCGGTATCATCCGGATAATCACCAGGTCTAACCAATCACCGGTAGGTAGTAGTCCCTCCGACATGCTCACCGTCTAACAATACGAGTCTTCTCGCCCCGGGGTACCGTACCGGGTCCACCATGTACCCGCAATCGGTGCCTACCTCTCCTCGAATCGGGTATACTCACACAAGCTCTCTGGAACCGAGAAAAATCATGGTGGACGCACTAAAATATCATATCAAGGGAAACCGGGTTTTTAAACAGTGCGTATTTTCTTAAAATAGTACTCCGGTTCCCAAATCCAGAAATCACATAAATCAAATACAATGCGTAAATCCATGCCATGTGTCGTATGACGCTAAGAGTAAAAGAAAGGGAAAGCCGCTCTTTTAAAAGATCTGGTTTTGAAAATATTGCTTGTGGTCCCTTAGTTTTAAATCAAGTCAATATCATCCATGTATGTAGCATATGAATATGTGTATACGTATGGATGTGCGAATGGATAAGTATGCAAAGTAAATGTAGCAATGTACATGTGCACTATTGTAGACATATGATGCATAAGTGCCCAAGTAGTGATATATCAATGAAGATACGCACAAAAGTGCGTATACAGTGTGCATGGTATGGATATACATGTGATAGTATGCGGCAAATCATGACAACGTCAACAAAGCAGAATCAAATATGCGGTTTATGGCAATCCTATAATGTGAGTGTCATGGCAATCACTAACGGTGTGAGTGTAGCATATAAATCGTGCTCGTGCAACTTGGACCGTTAGTGACAGTGCAGTGTTCTATACAACCAGTTCTATATATAATAAGAGAGTATGCTACTAGTATATCTATATGAACACACATGACTAAATATCCTATTATGCCCTGACGCTTAACGCCATACGGGCGATTTCCCCGTAGATGTTAAATCTACTCACCTTGTCGTGTGCTAAGTATAGCCGACCACCTGCTTCCCTTTCCTGGTGGCGTCTGACGTACCCGCCTGCGAACCTGGAATTTACACAAGAATCCCAATATAATCAAAATCTCGTAAAACACGATATCGGAACGAAACGAGAAACTCACATCGCGAATTAACGCGCGTGCGTGCGATACGCTGGAACGTGTGTGTGTCTAAAACTCAACCCGATACGCCGCGATACGCCGAATCACAGAATCCACAAGCGTATCGCGCGTATCGCGCAAATTGAAAATACCAGAAAACGTCATACTGCCCCAGATTTTACCCAGGTTAGAATATTACTAAACTATATATACCATGGACCTAAAAAATGTAGCATACACCTATACCAAAAACCCTAGCTCCTAACTCCCTGGACTCGCCGCAATTTGCGGCCAGAATGATTTTTCTGGCGGCCGTAGGTTGGAGTGGTAGGGTCGGGCTCTGGTGGTGGGGTCAGGGTATCACCAATAGGCTACGGTCCTCTCAATTTCAAAAAGCTAAGTTTTGTACAATTTGAAAACTTAGGGTAATTTAGTGTAATCTGGGGTTATCCTAGGTTAACTTGGCCTTAACAACCCTTACTTAAGCTAGTCTACCCAACACTAACATCACTTAAACAAAACTTCACACAAATCACCAAAACAAGCACAAAATCGTATAATTATCGCTAATCGAAGCTATAATGACACCAACTAAGCCAACAAGGAAGGAGTTTAGAAGTTATACCCCCAAGGAACCTCACAAACAAGGAGAAGGAGAAGAAGAAGAGGGGATAGAGCTGCTGTGCTGTTGCACCAGCTGAGCTGCTGCTGTGTCTGGCTGCTGCTGCTGCAGTGTGCTGTTGCTGTTGTTATTGCTGATGCTGCTGCTTGTTACTTCTGTTGTTGTTGTTGTTGTTGTTGTTTTTGTGTTTGTTGCTGTGCTGTTATTGGTGGTGTTGTGGTGGTTTGTGGATGTTGCTGCTGCTGTTGTTTCTAAAGATGTTGTTGTTGCTTGTGCAGCTGCTGATGTTGTGGCTGATGTGGTGTGTGTGTGTGAGAGGGAAAGATGTGAGTCAGGTGAGTGTTTGAGGGACGAAGCAAAAGATTTGGAAACACCCATGAGAGCCACCTCTCTCTCTCTCTTAATAAATGCTTGCATGTGCTCAAGCCATCATGCATTCTCTCTCTCTACACAAGTCAACCAAAAGAAATTTAAATTAAAAACCAAAAACCCTTAATTAAACTAATTAGCTTAACAAAAGGGGTTAGACCACCATGGTTGCTTAAACATGGTTTAACCCAAATTTTAACCCTAGTTTACATGGACATGTTTGTGCAAGCTTAGGAAAATTGTAGAAAAATGTTTATTAATTTTGATAAATTATTTGAAAATCAATTTGGTAAAATTTTATTAAAAAAATTCACTCATTAAAATATAATTAGTCGCTAACATATTCTCAGGTGTTACATTTGTGCAAAACTTGCACAAGTCTTTTTTTCACTTGTTACATTATTTTATCATGGCATTCTTCATGATTCTTGCATGGTTGTAATTAAAGAGAATGAGAAAAAGAAAAGAAAAGAAAAAGGTTGAATAAAGAATGGAGGGATAGGCATGAGAGAGAATGAGAGGGTAAGGGGTCAAACTTTGGATCAACTCCCATTCCTACTTCATTTTCCTCACCATCTTCTCTCCTCTCCCACACCCTAGCTGGTGCTGCTGCTGCCCTCTCTCCTACATCCACTTCTTCACCTCAAAGCATCTCAAAAACTCAACCAAAACATCTTCCCCACTTCACAAAAAAGTTGCACAAGCTCACAAGCAACACATTGGACAATGAAAGCTTGCATTTTGGACACTTGGGGCAACTCAAGCAAATTATTGAGTTGCTAAATGAGGTATTTTCTTAACCATTAGCTTAGTTTTTCCATTGCTTTTATATCCATGTTAACTTTAAACCGATATAGTGATGTTTAGTCAGGGTAGGGAAATTCAAGTTAAGGGTTTTGGAATTCTTGAGTTGTGATGGGTAATTGAGCTTAGTAGAGGCCACACAAAACCCCTAGTGCTAGAATTTAGACCGAAACCAGAGACTAGAACATCGGAATACGGATTTATAAAAGCCGATATCAGAAAATTGTGGATTCTGTGAGGGTTAAATAAAATCTGCTAACACCCGGAGCCTCTGAAAATTATTTTGCAAGGTCAGTGATACATGCATGCACCTAGGAAGCCACCAAAACCCTAGCCCCTAACCCTCAACCATGGCCGCAAATAAATTCTTTCTGGCCGCAATTTGCGGCCAGACCAGTGGGGATTTGACTCGTATTTGTTCTGTGGCTTTATCTCCTGTAAATTAGATCCCTGGCATATGCAGAATTGACCAATTTGACTTAGGGTGAAATCTGGGACCATTTTCAATAGTTGTTGTTTTGATTCGGGTTTCGTTTCTTGTATTTTGAATTATGGATTTGCGTATTTGTGTTTTACCTCGATCACTTGACGTTTGTATGACAATATCGAGGGTTGTTTGATGGTTTTGAAAGCGTAGTCTATAGGTTCTAACCTATAGGCCTTAGCGTGTCGTTTTGATTTTTCCGATGTGATTTTAATGTGCATTTGCGATTGTGTTATCTTGTAGGTACCTTCACGAGAGTTTCATATGTTGAAGAAGATGAAGGCGGCATTGACACCGACACGCAGGATGCAAGGTGAGTAGATTATATCTACGGGGGAAGTCGGGTGGATGGCGTATAGCACCCCCGCAATTCGATGTTTAGTATACTATATATATATATATATATACTATATATATGATAGATTTATGTGTGACATGGATTTTCAGGATGTGATTAGGTGTACTATGGTTAGATTAGGGTTTAGAAGTAAACTAGTATAGTTTCCTAGTTGCGAACCCTAGAATAGGTTTACACCCACACGCACACACATGCTTACTTGTTATACCTATACCTGGATGATGGGGATAGTGGATGATATTTGGAGATGAGTCGATGAGATTGGGCATAGTGCCATAAGATCGGTGGTATGATGTGGTTCGTATGTGGGTTACGACATAAGATTTTGACGGGCGTTTGGACGTGTGCTTTGCACACGCACTTATATTTATAGACGGTATCGGTTTGTACTAGACTTAGATCAGTACCCCAGATCATGAGATATTATGATAAAGATACCAGATAATTGATGAGATGAATGTGATATTGACCCGTAGCCAGATTTGGGATGCCGTACGATGGATTTACCGTACAAGCTTTATATTTATGATAGATCCGCACTCATGACTCGAGGATGTCATATGATATATTGTATCGTACCTGATACTATTGAGGTGGGATCACCGACTATTATATTTATATATATCGACTCAGATTTAGGTGGTTTCCATACCCTTTCGATTTACTTGTTAGTTAGATCTGTAGTTTACTTAGTAGATGTTAGACTAGACCCGAGTCATACCTATTTCAAAACTAACGAATCGCGAGTATTTTAAAGACAGGCAAAGTGATTCTACGGATATTTTCAAAAGACGCATCTTTTCTCAAAAACACCATAACCTTTATTTTTCTAAAAACCCCGATTCGTTTTATTTCAAATGGAAAAACTGTATGGCATATATATATATATATATATATATATTGATGTAGATTCTTCACTGTTGTGTTTATTATTCATTTGATGCATATTCTTGCTATTTGCATCGCATTGCATGTTTAAATATGTGTATTGTTATATTAAAACCATGCTGTCAGGACACCAGCACCATTATCGATGATGCGTATGTTCCACGTACACCTGCTTCCGGCTCACACACTTCATCATCGATAATTGCCATGTCACTACACAGTAGCATTGTTGCATCAGGATATGACTTCTTGCATGGCATGCTTGCGTACATACATATTGTACACTCATACTTACGTACACACATATTATACACCCATACTTACATGCATACGTATTTACACATACATAGATGATTCTGACTTGATTTGGAGATTTAGGAACCGCAATATATATTTTAAAACTGGATTCATTTTAAAAGATCCGGTTTCCCTCAATATGTGCATATTTCTATTCCTTGTTACATGATATACCGATATGCTTACATCTCTTTTATATGTTACATACATCATGCTTTATGATTATACGCATTGAGATATGCTGTTTCCATGATATTTCTGGATTTGGGAATCGTGGTAATTTCAAAATAGAGTATGTATTTTTTTAAAAACCCGGTTACCCTTGATATGATATTTCAGTGTGTCCACCATATGTTTTCTCGGTTCTGAGAGTGGCATGTGAAACCCGATTCGAGGAGCGGTAGGCACCGTCTGCGGGTACATGGTGGACCCGGTGAGATACCCCGGGGAAAGAAGGCTCGTATATATTGGACGGTGAGCCAGGCAGGGGAGTACTACCTACCGGTGATATTATTTGGGCTCGGCGGATATCCGGAGGATACCGACCGGAGTCGAGAGATGATACGAGCCGATCCAGACCGACGGAGCCCGATATATAAGGATTTACATGCCGATGCTGGGCACGGATTTCATGATGTTTTCGAGTGTCGATGCTAGACACTCTGGTTCCATGATTTTGATATGTCGCGAGGGACACATGTGATTTATATCCTTATACCTCCATGCATATGCTTTATGATATTTACATGCATGATGCTTTATGTCATTGGGTGACACGTGGACGAGATCAACATACATACAGTTGGCATTGATGACATTGATCTCATAGTTGGATGATATCCACATACTCATAGACTTCCTGATAAAGTTGACATTGATTACATTGATCATACCTCATACTTATGATATGTTGTTACCTGAGGCACTGACACGAGCACATGCGATTACACTTATGTATAGATGTTTACCCTGGCCACCTTTTCATGCTTCAGACTTACTCATATTGAGGATATATTATTATTGATTGTATCGACCTAGGATTGTATCATACATACGATTTCTGCTCTGCGATGTTTTCTATTAACGAGTTGGCAACTCACCCCCGTTGTGCCACAGTTCTTACAGGTTTTGCCGTACAGGTTTCATTGCGGCTTTTATAGCACGCTGCTTCCTTTCTGGGTGATTGCTTTGATAGGTGGGTTCTGTCACGACCCGAAAAGTACGGAACATGACCGGCACTTAAATTACTGACGTCTCGAGGCGTACGTAATCTAAGTAAGCCAAAACCCAGAAATCAAAACCAAAGAAGCAGTGGAGTGAAGGAAAAACCAACTTAGCAAGTAGTTTTAATAACATAAGCCGAATTATGCATTTTTAAAAGCATCAAATATTTCCTGAAAATTTTGGCAGAGTCTCCTTTATAAATACTGGCCCCCAAACGGGATACAACATGAATAGTATACGAAATGAATAAAAAAGCATCCCCAAGCGGGAGCTAGCTCTTCGTCAATCGACGGTCAAAACCACGCAAACAATATAATATACAACGCCAAGGGCGAGGATCAAAACTCAAAAGGAAACTCAAAACAGCAAGAAATCCATAGAAATACAATGCGCGACTCTAAAGTCGAAAGAATAAACATTACTGGTCTCTATCTCTGAATTAAATACATGTTTGGTTGATGGAACTTCTAGATACAACAGAATAATAATATACAAGGTATAATGATGGGTACGATATAAGTAAACCCACCTACTAGCAAGTTACCCGAAAAAGAAGCAGTGCCAGGAAAGCCGTAATGAAACTTGTACGGAAAAACCTGCAAGAAACTGTGGCACAACAGGGGTGAGTTGCCAACTCCTGAGTAGAAAACATCTACGAACAGAAATCGCATGAACAACGCAATCATTAGTCATACGATCATAATATATCCTCAAATATATAATCTGCAGCCTATAACAAAGGCTAGGGTATACCTCTAAACAACGGTAATACAAAGTGCTCGTGTCTGTGCCTCAGATAGCAATATATCATATGGATGAGGTATGAATGCATGAAAACAGAATACATGTAAATGAAGAAACTGCTTTCATAATTTAGTGTGATTTCTGTATTTTCAAAATGAGGTATCATAAATGAAATCAGCATAAACAGTGTCTAGCATCGACACAAAACATAAATCCCAATATCTCAATATCTCAGCCTCCGGCTATCCGGACTGGCCTGGATCATCAATCTTAGTACCTCGATGTCTCAAAATCTTAATTTCTCGATCTCACTATCTAGGGCGCCGTCAGTCCGGACCAGCCCCTACCATCAATCTCAAGACCACGACGGTATCCTCCGGATATCCGACGCGTCGGGAAAAATCACCGGTAGGTAGTCCTCCCCTTCCAGGCTCATCATCTACTACTCGAACTTCTTGCCCCTGGGTACCTTACCGGGCCCACCATGTACCTGAAACGGTTCATCCAACTCCTCGAATAGGGTCTCGAAATCCATCAGCAAACTCATGGTGGACGACTCATACATCATAGGAAAACCGCACTTTTCATTTAAAAAGAGAGAGAAAAGAAGTTTATAAATGTTTTTGCGGTTTTCCCCCAAATCCAGGGAATCTCATGAAAACCCGAATCCAAATCCTCAATAGCATGTAAACAGTGAATATAGGCATAAAAATCCATGAATGCGGCATAACAGTGAATAATAACATGCATGAAGTAGCAAGTAATAACTACAATGTTTAAACTAGCATATAAGGCAAGTACACTAATATCATGTCTAAACTATTAGATAACAAACTATGTCAATGAAATAGTATTTTCTAAAGTGTTCGTGACATGGCAATTACCGATGAAGATGTGTGAGCCGGCAAGTAAGTCTATGTGGTACATACGCGTCATCGGTAATGATGCTGGTATCCTAGCAGCATGAAATCAATAACAGTATATGAATCACAAAATAAGTATGCGATGCGGTGCGAACATCAAAAATGTGCGGGAGCTGAATACTAAACACAATGATAACTAATCTGCATTTAATAAAATATGAGTTTCACAGTGGTGCCATTTGAAATAACACGAATCGTGGGGTTTTGAAAATACGGGCTACGGTGTTTTTAAAAAAAGATACGTCTTTTGAAATATCCGTATAATCCCTTGACCAGTCTTTTAAAATACCCATGATTCGTTAGTTTTGAAATAGGTAGGAATCTAACCTAGTCTAACAACTACACTAAACTATACGGCTGAACTAACAAGCTAACTGAAGGTAAGGAAACCGCCTAACATCTGAGTCGATACATATTTATATATATATTAGTCGGTTATTCCGCCTCGATAATATCACATCCGATACCATATCTATAATCAGATATTCCCAAGTCAAGAGTGCGGATCAAACATCAATATATAACTCGTACGTAAATCCGTCGTACGACATCCCCAAATCTGGGTACGGGCCAATATCACATTCATCATATTATTCATCTGGTATCCTCTTTATCAGATATCATGATCCATGGTACTGATCTATGTCTAGTACAATACTGATACCATCTATGTATATGCATGCGTGTGTATGCAAACACCATGTCTAAAGGACCCGCTGAACATCATGTCCTATCTCAAATACGAACCCTGTCACATCACCGATCTCATGGCCTCAAGCCCAATCTCAGCAACTCATCTCCAATCTCAAGTACTATCTTCATAATCCATGTATATGTATACGTATATATATACATACATACATAGTCCCATACCGGTGTATGTGTGTGTGTGTGTGTGTGTCTATATATACATATCCCCATCTACGCACATGTAATAAAGTGAAAGCAGGCGTGTGCGTGTGGGTGTGAACCTATTCTAGGGTTCACGACTAAGAAGCTATGCTAGTGTACTTCTACTTATCCTACACTAAACCATGAACACAAAATCATACCATGATAATCATCCTCGTAACATGAAACACCTATATAGCATATATATCATCAACTATACTATGGACTGCGGGGGTGCTATACGCCATCCACCCGACTTCTCCCCGTAGATATAAATCTACTCACCTGATCTGCGCTCACCGGTGCCGACGTCGCCACGCGCTTGCTTGTCGTCTCGAAGTCCACCTAGGGTACCTACATGTCACCATGTATCGTAATGCATAAAAACCAAATCCGAAATCGAAACGGTATACGAAAACTAAATCGGCACGCGTATCACGCAAAAGTCAAAACCTATCGCCTACGCGTGCAAGAATAGCCAAACCAACCCTCAATGCCGATGTACAAACGTCAAACCATCGAGAAAAATCCAAACACACTCATTTTCACATTCACAAACACTAATTATAATATGAAATAGGTTAAAATTCACAAAAACCCCAAACTCACCTTAAAAGCTACTTTTCCGAAAACCTAGCAAGCAATGTTTACCGTTTTAGTACAAAACTTGACGTTTTAACAGAAATAATGGCCATAATATTCACTAAATATTATAACTAAGTCATACAAACCCTAATTAGATTTTTAATCTCATTAATTTTCATTAACCCGAAATTCTAGTTTGAAATTTTACCCAATTTTAACACTTTTAAAGCAAAAATACATAATTCAACAACTAGACTAGGTTTCGCCCAACCTAAGGTGTTAAACTACTCATTATCATGTCAATGATGTGATGAAACCCTTACCATATTTTAATTCTCAATTTATCATAATATTTAAAAAACCTAGTAAGCACTAGAATTGAAAATTGGCGCAAACATCGCGGATTTACGATATAGCGATCACATCATCGCACAAATATCCAAACTAACCCACTAGATATCCACAACACTCAATTTGACCCACTTGGGATGCTTCAAACCCAAATTATAAATTCAACCCCTTTCTTGAATTTCATCACACAAGCAACAACAACCAAATTAACACTTTAAAAGCCTATTTTAGCATAATCAAACTACAAATTAAACATTAGATTAGAATTATACCTCTCAAGTTTGAAACCCTAGGTTTCTCTAGCCTCCAATGACACCTTCTTTCACCATGCTTTAAACCAATTTGAGTGTTAGAAGAGGTAGAATAGGGATTAGCTTTGAATCAGTGAAGGATTTGTCGATTTTTAATGGATTTTGAGATGGATTTTGAAGCAAATGAGATGGGGAAATGGAGGAAAATTGGGGCTGCAGTAGCAGGGATTTTCGGCCAAGGGGGGAGATGGGGAAAAGTGAGGGAGTGTTGTGTGGAAATATCCAAGTGAAAGCCCTCACAATTTACCATAATACCCCCACCCATTAACTTATATTAAAACCTTTTCATTCACATGAATGAAGACAACAAGAGGGGGAAAATTTTTGTGCTGCTGTTGGTGGTGGTGGGGCCGGCCACATGTGAAGGTGAGTGTGTGTGAGAGAGTGTACAAAAAGATTCCATGCAAAAAGAACCCCTCAAGTTACCAAATTGCAAGTTTTAGTTAAATTATTTAAATTTTAGTTTTCCTCTTAATTATAACCAATTAGAATTTGAAATAAATTGCTAAAAATTTATATTACTAACTAGATTTTAGTTGTCAAGGTTCAATAGTGTGTAATTAGCCTATTCAAATTTGTATTTATCACTAATTTAATATATTTGTGACGGCTTAAAATAATATTAAAATAATTAATTTCGGAATTTTTTTCCAGAAAATTAGAAATTTTACCAGTGGCTCAATAAACACCAAATGCTAGCAATTAAATAGCTAGAATATGTATATTTAATTTATAATAAAGATATTTGTATTTTAGCTTTTTACAGAAAACCCCCCTTATTTTACCGATTTTTCCGAAATTTCGCTGAAACGATTTTCAAAACGTTACAATCTTCCCCCTTAAAGAAATTCGGTCCCCGAATTTAAATTAAAACTCCCCCCAAATACTAAAACATTTCAGCAAAACCATCAAGTCGTCGGGACTCCGAAATCATAAATACATAAAACAAATCGTTGCGCATTGCATGCGCATGAAAAAAATGAGCATATAACTCAAAATCGAAACTCCATCCAGCATCCTGCAATCATCGGAGTCATGGTGAAAACACAATTTCTAAATCCAAAATGAAAATCAATATGATATACATCATTAAAACATCTGGAAGCAATGCATGCCAAACTTTTTTCAAATCGCCGTGCGATGTTCGCAACACGGCACAGTGGCGGACGTCTATTGTAAGAAAATAACTACATATATATATATATATCCTTTGTTTAATATGCACGTCCCGCCGTTTTGAAAGAAATTTTAGAAGGGTTTCCTTTATAAAATGTTTCGTTTCATCTAGGACACGCAGGTAAATACTGAGACTATAGCTCCTCTTTGGAAATCCCTTCGATAACTATCAATGCATACAAAAAATAAACTCAAGTACTGTCCTGTGACTAGTCCTGCTCAGTACTAAACCAAATAGCAAACATCATAAAATATACTGCTCTAAAATAAATCAGTCCCAAATATATATATATATGAATGCCACGTACGTCTGGTGCGCACGTAAATCGAAATCCATGAATGTGCTTTACATATGCACAGAAACAACATCTAAGTGCAATGGGTGTGCATGAAAACACCTGTCAAAGGCAACGTGTGTGCCTGACAGCAAAACTAGGTGCATCTGATATGCACAAAGAATCTCGATTTAGTGCATCTAGTGTGCACATAAATCGCATCAAGCATCTTAAGTAAGCGCAAAATCCAAATCAAGTGCAGAATGTGCATGAAAACGAATATCGAATATCACACTCGAAATCGACTGTATACGATACATTTCAAATCAAATCCAAATCAGGTATACCGTGGTATAAAATCTCACCATCCTGTGCATCGGCATGCACAAAAGCAAATCAAATACTAAAAGTGCATGAAAACTATGCCGAAAGCATAAGTTAAATCACATGCATGCCCTATGCATGAAATCAAATATCATGAAACTCGGTCATCAAAACTCAATCATGAAATAAATCACCGAAAAATACTGAAATCCAAAGTGACGGATACGTGATAGTCAATCATAAAATCATAAATCACAAATACTGTCGTTGATATGTCCGTCCTTCAAAGTCGAGAAGGCGTCGGTGCATCCAAAGCAAGCAGAGCAAGATATCCACTTGCCTCCTGATCATGGCCTGTCGTCTAGTGCCCTTAGGCTCTCGTCTCTCACTGCAGATTGCTAAGTACATAGCTTCTCGGCTCAACGGTCCAATATAGAAACGATAACGGAATAGCCCGCTCTGACACATCCTCTAAAGATCTCTGGCCAACTATCATGGTTACTCATAACATGTCTCGTCGACGATACTGAACTCTGGCCTACAGGGTGTGCGTCATGTGACAGCTGCTGGGTCCAGGTCTTCTCGTTCAGTATTTCCAGAAAGGTCCCGTCGAAGTCTCTCCTAAGTCTCGTATCTGCCAAACTGCCCGGAAGTTATCATATCTCGCTAAATCTGTATCTTGTTCCGGAACGGCTGCATACTCATCACGACTCCTTCCGGAAGATATATCCATATACAACACCTCTACAAGCGTATCACATCTCTGATGTCGGCGGAGTGGAACGTCATCTCATCAAGATCTCGTATGAACCTCTTACTCTAATTTTCTCTAATGTCGACTGCTTCGAACTCGTCTCTTCGTGGCTGCATAGACTGCGCTCCAATGGCTATACTCGTATCTGGAGTCTCCCAAGCAATGCATCTCATCAAATGATAACCATCCGATCGATTGCCAAAACATCATAATCCCCCAAGAGTTCAACATCTTGGGTACAGTTTAATAGTATCAAATATATGCCACAGCACATATGGACCAACCGTAGAAGGGCAGACCCAAGCCTCACTAATGGCGCCGCGGAACTTCCGCAAACCCTAAGGTTCAAAGGCTTTCACACGGTCATTATGTCGAGTTAGGGTTTCATTCTTCTAGAGGGTCCATAGAATTGCCTGCATGTCTTTCCGAATACTTTAAACTTGGAATATGGGTTTCTGACATTCGATCGCCTCTGTTGACTCTCAACGTATCAGCGTGAAGTCGTCTCTAGCTGGAATCAATCTATCTGATGACCTCACATCGGGTAAGAGAACGACCCGGAAAAGTGAGGGAGCGTTGTGTGGAAATATCCAAGTCAAAGCCTTCACAATTTACCATAATACCCCCACCCATTTAACTTATATTAAAAACTTTTCATTCACATGAATGAAGACAACAAGAGGGGGAAAATTTTTGGGCTGCTGTTGGTGGTGGTGGGGCCGGCCACATGTGGAGGTGAGTGTGTGTGAGAGAGTGTACAAAAAGATTCCATGCAAAAAGAACCCCCCAAGTTACCAAATTGCAAGTTTTAGTTAAATTAGTTAAATTTAGTTTTCCCCTTAATTATAACCAATTAGAACTTGAAATAAATTGCTAAAATTTTATATTACTAACTAGATTTTAGTTGTCAAGGTTCTACAGTGTGTAATTAGCCTATTCAAATTTGTATTTATTGCTAATTTAATGTATTTGTGACGGCTTAAAATAATATAAAAATAATTAATTTAGGAAATTTTTTCTAGAAAATTAGAATTTTTACCACTGGCTTAATAAACACCAAATACTAGCAATTACATATCTAGAATATGTATATTTAATTTTATAATAAAAATATTTGTATTTTGACTTTTTATAGAAAATCCCCCTTATTTTACCGATTTTTCCGAAATTTCACCGAAACGATTTTCAAAACGTTACAGGTTCACTCGCATCGTGACAACCCTTGCATTTATTTTAATCAGTTTTATCTAGAAATTCCATCAACCAAACTTTTACATTGTTTCAGACTTAGAAAACCAGTTGTGTATTATTTCGACCTTAAAGTCGCGCGTTGTAGTATTATGGCTTTCTTGCTGATTTTGAGTTTCCTTTTGAGTTTTGATCCTCGCCCTTCGGCGTTGTATATTATATTGCTCTCGTGGTTGTGACCGTCGATTGATGAAGAGCTAACTCCCGCTTGGGGATGCCTTTTATCATTGTGCATATATTATTCTTGTTGTACCCCATTCAGGGCCAGTATTTACAAAGGAAACTCTGCCGAAATTTTCAGAAAAGACCATAAATTTTAAAAATGCATATTCGTCTTACTTATTTAAAAACCATGCTTTTAAAACATGTTTTCTTTATTTCTTAAAAACTAGTTTTTTTTATTTACTCCTTAAAATGGTTTTAGATTTCTGGGCTTTTGGCATACTTAAATTAGATGAGGTCTTATAGACTTCATGTGATTCAAGGGCCAGTTACATGCTATTTCGGGTCGTGACAGTTTTCTTGGTTCTGGCGAATCGATGTAGCAGCCGTATTGGATACGTGCAGGGTTCCGATCAATTGCTTGTACTTTGTACCCGTACTTTCGATCGGACAGTTGATAATACTAGCCGGCTCAGGTTTGGGCCGGATTATTAAATCAGTTATTGATTTAATAATTTACATATATATATTTCGATATGTAAATTACAGTATTATGTTCTTTCTGTTATTCTATCTCTTTGGGTATTCGTGTTTCGGTATGAATATAGGTATGCATATACAGTAGATTGTATTCCGTATTTTTCCGGAAAATATTCTAGAAGGTGGACACCTCATATTGGTTTGACCATGTATATTAAATGGATTATGAGGTGGCAAAGACATGATGGGAGTATGGTGTGGACCATGCTTACATAGTGTGCACAAATGAATTATTAATTCATTTGTGCATACTACTCAAGTATGGGCTTGATATTTTGTTGAAAAGAATTGTTTTACAAAACCATTCTTCATGTGAGATTTTTCCTCACTTGAAAACACTTGCTCGTTTTTTATGAAAGAAAAGAGATGGTTCATTTTGAGAGCTTTCTCATCTCCTCACCATTAGCATCACTCTCCTCTTGATTCTCTTGAGTTTCCTCCACCTTCATCTTCCACCTCTTCTCAACCCTCTCATATGTTGAGAATCATGAGAGGATGTGGGATGAGATAGACAAACACTTAAAACACTTATTACATCTAGGTTTTCTAGATTAGCAACCTAGAATTCCTAGTTGCTTCACTTGCTTTCGATGTGAAGTTAGAGCCATGAGCTACATCCCTCGAGTGGATCATCTTCGACGGCGGAAGACCGACGACCAAGTTTGTTCGAGCATGCTTCAAGGAGCTAAGAAAGTTGTTGGAAGACCGAAGGACTTGGTTCATTCGGTATAATATTATAACCTTGTAGTTTAGCTCTCTTTAGTTTTGCTAGTATATGTTTATGGTTTCGATCTTTGGTGGGTTTTGGTTGCGCAAAATTTTTTAAAATGCCAGTTTTTGTTCAGCACCAGCCACGGTAGATGGCCAGGGCGCCGGCAGAACCAAGCACATGTCAATTGACCATTTTACCCTTTCCAGAATATAATTAATTAATTATAAATTACATTTTATTAATTTAATAATAATTAAATTGTCACGACCCGGAAAAGGCACGTGAATAGCACTTGAATCATATGAAGTCTATAGGACCCCACCTAATTCAAGTAAGCCAAAAGCCCATAAATCTAAACCTTTTTAGGGAAAATAGTGGAGGTGCAGTTTGAAAGAATGGTATAATGAAATCAAGTTCTTTCTTTAAGAACATAAGTGATAGTATATAAAAACACAGTCTTTGTATCTAACTTTAAAACATTTTCGTCATTAAAAAATTTGGGCAGCACCTCCTTTGTTACTTTTAACCCAAAACGAATACAAGCAATAAAATATATGGCATCCCCAAGCGGGAGCTAGCTCTTCGCCAATTGGAGGAAACAACTACATAAGTAATTCAAATATACAACGCCGAAGGCGAAGATCAAAACTCAGAAAGAAAGTAATGAAAACAGACATCATCAAGAAAGCTATAAAACAATAACAAATACATAAGCACGACTCTAAGGCTGAAAGAATAAACAAACTGTGGTTATCTAAGTCTCCTAAATATACAAGTCTGGTTGATGGAGCTTTAACTAAATACCACTGAAATAAATATACAAATATATACTAGTGGTCACGAAGCAATTGTATCCCACATAATCCAGCAATCACCCGGAAGAAAGTGAAGTGCCAACATGCCACTACGGAACCTGTACGGCTGAACCTGCAAGAACTGTGGCACAACGGGGTTGAGTTGGCAACTCTTGAGTAGAAGACATCACCGACTAGAAATCGTATGTATGACGATCTCTTAGGTCATACAGTAATATACTGCTACTAATAATAAGAATAATACACCGACATCGAATAAACCAAGGTAACAGTAGCATAAAAGCGATACCAAGGTACCCGTGTCCATGTCATAAGATGTGAATCATGTACGAATGCATCATCAGGTGGGTGTGTCCAGCAATGACACACAAGAATCATAATAAAATTGGAGTGTCTAACACCGACACTCGAACATCATGAAACCCATGTCCAGCATCGACACATAAATCCTCGGATCTCAGGCACCGCATCCTTTGATCGGCCCTCATACCCATCTCATGACTCCGGTCGGTATCCTCCAGATAACCGCCGGGTCCAAACTATCACCGGTAGGTAGTGCTCCCCTGCCAGGCTCATCATCTACAACTAGAGATTATTGCCTCGGGGTACCTTACCGGGCCCACCATGTACCCGCAGACGGTTCATCCTACTCCTTGAATCGGGTCTCAAAAACCAACCTCATAACCGAGAAAACATCATGGTTGACACGAAATATCATATCAAGGAAAACCGAATCATTCTCTTTTAAAATAATTATAATTTTATAAAATTTCACATGCGGTTTCTCAAATCCAGAAATCTCATGAATGATCCAAAATCTCAAAATTACGAGTCAGTGAACAGTGAATATCGGCGTAAAGCCACACAATAGTACATAACAGAATGAATATATGAATGCATCGGGTATTTAAGTAAGGAATGCAATATCTAGGGTAGCATACGAGGCCAAGCATACTAATAATATGTTTAAACTACTAGCTAGCAGGTTATACCAATGAAGTAACGTTTTCTACGGTGTACGTGACATGGTAATTACCGATGATGATGTGTGTGAGCCGGCAAGAAAGTGTACGTGCAACATACACATCATTGGTAATGGTGTTGGTGTCCTAACAGTCGAGCTCATAGTAGTTAAAGATAACACATGTATAAATGCAACGCAAAGAGAACAACATGAGTATAACGGAAAATGAATAGTAAACGCAACATTATAGAATATACTTATCTGCATACGAGCCATACAGTTTTAGTGTTTGAAATAGCACAAATCGTGGTTTTTAGAAAAGTAGGGGCTATGGTTTTTTTGAGAAAAGATATGTCCTTTGAAAATCCATAGCATCCCTCGGTTTGACTTTTGAAAATACTCACGATTCGTTAGTTTTGAAAATAGGTATGACTCGAGCCTAGTCTAGCATCTGCCTAAATAACTAAAAGTCTAAACTAAGAAACTAGTCGAAAGGTAATAGGAAATCTATATTATCCAAAGCCGATATATCTAATAGTCGGCGATCCATCCTCATATCATCACGTACGGTAATATCTATCGTACGGAATCCCCGAGTCGAGAATGCCGATCAATCATCATATATATCTTTTACGGTAATATCCATCGTACATCATCCTCAAAACCAAGGGTACGGATCAAATATCATATATACATCATCATCTATACGGTATCATCATCATACATTCTAATATATCATCGAATCACATGTTATCGTATGTATGAATACATATCACCCAACGATCCATCATAAAATCATATCATATATAATATCACGACTCAATCACATATCGAAATCCCACGGCATCATGCCCGATCATATTGACTCATCTCCACATATCATATACTATCCTCATCACTCGTGTGTATACACACACACACAACCACACACACATACATGCACACATACATACACACACACACACACATATAAACACATTCACACACACATATACACACAAAAAAAAGTGTGTGCGCGCACGCGCGCGCGTGTGTGTGACTACATATAACCTGCGATTCGCCACCAAGGTAATCATCTTATGGATAGGTCTTCCTAGATCAACCTAATCTAATCTAAGATCTTCTAAAAAAACCTACTCTTTATGTATCCAATATCGCATCCAAACTCATAATAATATAGTAATAACCCTATTCTATGTTTGCGTGGGTGTTATACGCCATCCACTCGACTTCCCAAGTAGATATACATCTACTCACCTTGATCATCGCTTGCCGAAATAGATGATGCCACGCTCTCCCTTGTTGTATGAAGTCCACACGAAAGTCCCTACAGTTTCAATTATGACATATCGTAACAAGAATCGAATACGAAAATAAAAACAGCGCACGGGACACACATAGGTTAGAACCTACGGCCTACGCATGCAAGAGTAGACAAACAACTCTCGATGCTGACGTACAAACGTCAAACCACCGAGCGAAAGCCTAAACACTAAAATCCAAGTCATAAAAAGTCGTAAAACCAAAGCAGCACATTAGGAAAACAGCTCCAGATTTGTTTCAGGTGAGAATTAGGACAAGTTGCATATAGGATAGGTCTAATTAACTGATAATGGAGCAATGAACCAAGCACGAACCCCATCTATCACCCCCAGGCCGCAAATTGGGGCCAAAATCAATTTATTTGCAGACAAGTTCTCAAGTTATGGTCTCCAGTCTTTAGGGTAGCTTCTAGGTTGTCTGCACGACTCACAGTAATCGGTATAAAATTTTCAGGGTTCCCGGGTTACAGCAGATCTCTATATCTCGTCACAAATTCCACAAAATCCAATATCGGCCAAGTTCAAAGTTCATTTCTTGGGGTTTACTCTCTGGTTTAGATCTTAAAATACCAATACTACAGGGGTTTAGTCACTATCTAATCCTCAATTACACCCTCACACATCACAATATCAGCAAAACCTCAACTAGGAAATTTCCAACATCACTAATCCTCATTAGTTCTACTCTAAATTGTACTAGAAGATAAGGAGAAACAAATTCTAAACTAATGGTGTGGAAATATACCTCATTTGGCAACTCAAGAATTTTCTTGAGTTGCTCAAAGTCTTCAAAACCTCAAATTGGTTGGTCCATGGTGTTTGTAAGGGGCTTAGGATCATTTTTTTGTGAAGGGAAAGTGGTGTTTTGAGATGGTTTTGAGGGTGGCCATGAGGAGGTAGAGGAGGGGAGGAAGAGGAGGAGGAGAAGAAATATGATGAAAATGAAGTGAAGAGAACAATGAGCCATGGTCAATGAAGACCTCTCACCCTTTCTCTCTCACAAGCCATATCACCATGTCCCCTCCACACAAAATATCGCACATTTAAATATCCTTTTTCTTTTTATTTTAAAAACCAATACCATTTTCAAGAAAAAGAAGGATGCCATGTTAAATAACAAAATGTAACAAGTAGTTTGTAACATGATTTGTTGCATGCCATGCACATAAACAAGATTAATGCAAAATTAGTATATGCTAATCGAGTGTAGTAATTAACCAATTTACAAATAATTATTTAAAAAATCTATAAATGCTCATTTCACATAATTTCTTTCAAAATCAATAATTCTTATTAATTTCCCAAACTATCGGTATATAGTTATACCATATCACTAAAACTAATCTCCATACTTTAAAATATTCATAATAATAAATATTTAAATTATTTAAATTCCCAAGATAATATTTTATTTTTCTGAAATGTTACAAAAATATTAATTGAATCATTAATGTATTCTTTAGAGGAGCCAAGGGAGGAGCTGGTGAGGGGGTTGACGCCGACGCCGACGCCGAAGGAGGAGAAGAAAGGGGGACAAGAGTTGAGGATGAAGAATAAGAAGATGATGATGATAGGAGGTGATGATGATGAAGATGAGATGAAGAAGAAGAAGAAGAAGAAGATGGTGATGATGATAATGATGATGGAAGTCAGTGGTTGTGGTGGTTCCGACAGTGGAGGGAGGAGGGGTGGCGGAGGTGAGAGGAGGAGGAGATGATGATGATTGGGAGGTGATGATGAAGATTAAGAAGATGATGATGATGATGTGAGGTGATGGGAGTCGGTGGTGGTGTGTGTTGGATATGTATGTCCTAAAGTGATAGGAATATGTATGCCCCAGAGGCCATTATTGTATATTATAGTGGATGCTTGGACACACACACACACTCATATATATATATATATATATATATATATATATATATATATATATATAGAGAGAGAGAGAGAGAGAACTTTCTTGCTCGACATGATAGTATGCTATCTGGTTGCTCTTTATCTTAACATGTATACTTGTTTTAGTATACTGTCTCTCTGATATTTGATGATAAAGCCTTTAGGATGTAGGCTTGACTACCAGGACTACGATGCAGATCATACTGGTGGGGCTTGTGTAGTCTGCAAGCACATCCTTTAACAGTTCCTAGTCGAGGGAGTATCGAGACATAGCATCGATATTCCAAAGTAGAGTAGTGTGAACGTTTCTTGACCCTATATGGGGCGATGGTTGATCCCATAACCATTTGTTTTTGACATCAAAGATTGTACACATGTGCTCATTAGAGAATGGGTACACCGAACATGACTCGCTGAGAACTCCTAGATGGTACCATACCTATCGTTAAATAGCAGTTCTCTGGTGACACTTGTACAAGTTAGTCTGTAGCGGAGATCTTCATAGTGTCTTGTGTGGTTCACACTGTGCTTTGATTTCCTCCCTACCACAGCTCAAAGGAGTCGTACAAATAGGTGGATTTAGGTACAGTCCCAAGTCACAAGGAGACAGTGAGTGATAGGAGGGGTTTCGTCTCTCCCGGTATTAGGAGTTGATGTTGCGCTGCGCTCGATTAGCTATAACAACAAGTCCCTGGCCAGTGCTGATGAGATTTACTGGTAAGTGTTATCAGTAGTTTCTCGAAAGGTTATAGGCCACACATCGTCATGACTTATCATGTTATTGGGTTCTGACGATTCCACCCCAGACTCGATATGCGATATATCAGACGAAGAGACTGGACTGTACGGTAAGTGTTGCTTATAGACTCTACGGGAGTTTGGACATGTTTGCTTGTTGATCTTCTATTCGTTCAATACTTGGGGAGCCGTTACGTCCAGCTAGTACCGCTGACGGCTTGTGGGTATCTGATGTGATCATTGTTAGTTGTATGTATGCCCTAGAGGCCAGTATTCTACAGATGATGTATATTATATTGGATGCTTGGACATATATAGAGATGACTTTCTTGCTCGATATGATAGTATGCTATCTGGTTGCTCTTTATCTTAACATGTACACTTGTCTCTTTAAACTGTCTTATAGTTACATGTTGGTAAAGCCCTTAGGATGTGTACTTGACTACCTGGACTATGATGTAGATCATACTAGTGGGGGCATGGTAGTCTATAAGTACATCCTTCAAGGTCCCTAGTTGTGGGTGTATCGAGACGGGGCATCGATATACCAGTGTAGACTAGCGTATGCGCTTCTCGACCCATGAGATGGGCGATGGATGATCCCATATCCATTGGTGTTTGACATCAGAGATGGTATACGGGTGCTCAGTGGAGACTGGGTACACTGGACGGACTCGCCGAGAACTCCCAGATGGTATTATACCTCACGTCAGATGGCAGTTCTAAAGTGACACTTGTACAGGTTAGTCTGTAGACCCGAGATCGTCATAGAGTCTTGTGTGATTCCCACTGTGCTTTGATCTCCACCTTACCACGTCCATGAGGGCGTGCAAAACTGTGGTCTTTGGGTACAGTCCCGAGTCACATTGAGGCAATGAGCGATAGGAGGGGTTTCGTCTCTCCCGGTATTGGGGGTTGATGTTGCGCTGTGCTCGATTGGCCGTAACAGGGAAGTCCCTGGCCAGGGCTGATCAGAGATTTGCTGGTAAGTGTTACCAGTAGTTTCTCGACCCGTTATGAGCCAAACATCGGCACGACTTATCGGTTGCTGGGGTCTGACGTTTACCACCCCTAGACTTAAAATGCGACATATCAGACGAACAGACCGGACTGTACGGTAAGTGTTACTGGTTGGATTCGCAGGAGTGTGAGCGGGCTAGCTAGTCGATCTTTTGATCGCTCAATACCCGGATGGCCGTTACGTTCGGCTTGTGGGTGCTTGATATGATCATCATCTGCTACCGGCGTATTGACGAGTCTTTAGAGTCCTACACAGAGGTTTCCTGGCTCAAGCGAAACGAAATAGGAGAGCATATAAGATATGTGCAGGACCGAGAATAATGCGTGTATGTGATACCGTATTCCATTCTCGCGATGAATGTATCGATTGGTTATATGCGATATAACCTAGATATCGAATCAAGGATTTATTCGATAAGCCGATACATAAGATACTAGTCGGTTATATGCGATATGACCGTATCGTTAAATCGAGTGTTAATTTAATGATTTAATGTATAATTATATATTTGATATATTACTTTGCATTAACTAGTATTGGTTCACTTTAAATGGATTTTCTCACTAGATGTGCAAGTTGTATATGTGATATACTTTTGTGCGCATGTTTGTATCATGTTTGATGATACTTGCTCATTTGGTTAAGTGTAAAGAATTAAACCTTGGTTAAGTAAATGGTTAGGGTTTTTATTTATTCATTCTTTTATCTTTTTAATATGGATTAAAAAGGAAATGGCAAAAGAAAACAAAATGGTTGCTTTCATTCTTGAAGCTTGTTGAAGCTTCATGAAGCTTTGACCAAAGTGACCATTTTGTCTTCATGCTTAATCCTAACCATTCATCTAACCTTTGTCAATTCTCTATACCTAACCATGGTTTACATTATGATAAGTATTCATTTTCTTTTTCATTTTATACACTTATCATAATCATCTTCATCTTCTTCTTCTTCATGAGATAAAGAAAAAGCTTGGCACCACTAATGGCATGTTGAGCAAAAGTGTGAGAAATCAAATTCTAAAGTGAACCCACCTCCTATTTCTTCACCCTCTACCTCTTGCCAAGTAGTATAGGGTGTTTTATTCATAAGTTTCACAACTTGGTGAAGTTGGAGCTTGATCTTGTGTAACTTCGACGTAGATCATCTTCGGCATCATACCCGACGACTAGTCCGCCCATTTCTCCGATGAAGCCAATGCCAGAGTTCGAGATCCAACTTGGACAGCGGGAGGACGTCTACGTGGAGCTAGGGAAGTGGAGAACCGGATCTACAAAGGTTGTAGCTTCTCACTTTTAGTTAAGTCGTTAACTAGTTTTACTTTTCGCCTAAAATTCTAGTTAACGATCCGTATTAGGGTTTCTCGGCACCCATAAAATTTGAAATTGGCATGGTTGATGCCTTATAAGACTTCATTAGCGTGCCTAGGAACCCTACAGTGGTATCAGAGCCTAGCTAGAGCCTTAGGCGAAGTCTAGAGGACATTTGAAACCCGATCGAACCGAAACCCTAATTCCCGAGATGCTCTCTGGACTTTTTTTAAAAACCGGGTTTTTTCCAGATTAAAAATGCTTAAAAAATTCAGCAGGGAATTCTAAGAATTACGGTGCAAAATTTATCCCCTGATCTGTTAAAAGGGCGGCGGAACCGCGGCAGAAGCCTGGCTTCTGCGGCGGTTCCGCGGCCAAAAGATGACATCATCCATCCAATTTTACACAGTAATTTGTTAATTGGGGTGCTGAGTTTTCTGGGATTTTTTAATCTGAACTCAAGAGTTGAGTTTTCTGGGATGTTTTGGTGCTTCGATTATTCGATCGGATTATCAAATTTTGTCTGTGTGGTTTTCCGGATAGCTTTAGAATATGTTAAAAAGTTCGACCGGATATGAATACCCAACTTTTCCCCTGCCGGAAAATTTCCAAGTGTTGGATTTTTCTGTGGTTTAAGGACGTTCTGAGTAGTGCAAGTAACGCGATGGTCCCTCTAGAAGACAACAAACCTTAACTCGATTATGTGACCGTCTTGAACTGCCCTTTGAACCTTCGGGTTTGGGGGAGTACGGCGTGCCACATGTGAGGCGTTGGCTTGACCCTTCTACGGCTGGACCGTTGGTACTGAGGCATGAAGTGAATGTCTTTGAACTTATTTCATGTGTTGAACGGTTTCGGGAAAACTTGGGTGTTCGAATGTTCGATCGGAAAGTTTAATATTTTCTATTTATCCAGAATGGGATACAATAATTGGAATTCACAAACAGTTATGAGATAGCTGAATGAATGTTATAAATTTAGCGGTTTAGTCTCACTTGATATTGAAAAGAGTTTTCGATAATGAGACTAAAATGCGGGGTTTATAATTGTTAGGCATGTGATATCTAAGTATTTCATTTGATTAGGCATGCGATGTCTAAAGACGTTGCGGATTCCAACTGTTGTAGTTTTACACTTTCTTTTCTGTGACCGTAAGTGTAATATGTGTTATCGCCGGTTTCGTTGCTATATGTCAACGACAATTGGGATGCGCATATTTACTTACGTTGATGACATGTGATGTTATGTGTTGCTGGATGTGTTATATTGGATCGTCATATTTGAATAGCCGGGGGTTTTTATGTGAGATGAGTGTTTTTCATTTTCATTCATGTAAAAACTTGTATGTAATATTCTTTTATTGGGGCACTTCCAGGTTGCGGAAGATGTCACCTTTTGTATATTATTTACTTTTCCGCATTAGGATAAACCCAAGGAGGGGAGCACAAGTAACCGGGTTCTAGGGTCCAGTGGGAGACCATCTCGAGGAGTCGAGTCCGGGTCTCCTAACCCTAGAATTGGAAGGGTTGCTTGCCGCTCTCATAGGGGTCTAGGGGTGTGGGATTGGCTATTCATCACGACCGTGGAATCTGTTGCGCCACGGCAGCGCCCCGGCCGTCTATCCGAGGCCAAAATGCGGAATAAAAATTTTCTTAACTTTAAACTGGCGCTACCGTGGACAATATACCCGGATCATAACCATTAACCGATACTAGCTAATAAGAGAAAGGGTGAGAGATATACCGAGTGATCCGAGTCCTCCGTTCTTCTCGTCATCGTCCCGATCTCCCGCGGAAACTCCGGTCGTCACATCCTTGCCGGAAGGGCACCACATCGTCTGTATCTTTCACGGGATCCCACCTCAATACCGAGGCAACTCGGGCGCGAAGTTGGCTAGCTGACACGCCCAAGATATGCTGTAGAATGTGTAGTGCTTTGTCTCTTTGGGGTTATGTTGCCTTGATGGAGGAATGGGGTTAAGGAAAAATGGTGCTTTCATTTTTCCCAAAACTAGAAGAATGAGATGATGAAATATGTGCTACCACAAAATGGAAATTTCTCTCATCCTCAAACTAAAGTGGCCGGCCTCTTTTGTGTGAGAATGGTGGAGGAAAATCAAAACTCATGAAGGGAGGTGAGTGTAGGATAAAGCAAGAGGTGACCACATCCAAACATTATCATTACAAACTTACATCCAAACCATACCCTCTCTTATCACAATTAATGCAAGTTATGGTGGAAAAGAAAAGATGCCATCATAATCAAAACATTTGCAAGAAACCCCTCCACAAAGTGTTATTTGCAAACTTGCAAATAACCCCCTCCATCGGAAAAGTCCGGCCGGGAAAGAACAAAGGAAAACCGGCCGGAACGGAATGCAAACTGGCAACTCCAGAAAACTGGTCCCGTAATAAATTACAGGAAAACCCCGATACTGTGCATACACACCCGCATCTGTATTCCGTCCGGATACAAATGCAAAGAGACAAAATCTACACTGTATTATACTAGGATCCGGCTTAAACCAAAACCGGCTAGTAAAATTCGTCCGATCCTGATCCGTGCAATACCGCACGTATCTGATCGAACTCTGCCATATATCCATACGGCCTCTAGTACTAACCGTCCGATCCTGATCCGTGCAATACCGCACGTATCTGATCGTACCCTGCCATATCTCCATACGGCCACTACAGCGTTTCGCCCGAAAGCTTTGAGTAACTGAAAGTGTGGTGGACTCTAAAGACTCGTCAATACTATGGTTGTGGATTTAACCACTAGCACGTCAGAGGTATAAGCCATTACGTGACGGGCCACCAGCTATTGACCAAGAGGGACGTCGATGAGCGAACTCATCCTGACACCCTACTGAGCCTGTCAGTGACAATATCCGTACAGTCCGGTCCGTTCGTCTATGAGTATCGCATGGCGGGCCTAGGGGGTTGGTAAAAGTCAGACCCCCAAAAGCGGTACAACTCGTGTCGGAGTGTAGCCCAGAACACCCTGAGATACTACTGGAATACCTACCAGTAAATCTCCTGCCTCGGCCGAGGGCTTTGTGTAATGGCTCTCCTAGACACAGCGCGACCTCACCCTCAATACCGGGAGAGACGAACCCCTGCAGATCCGCTCACTGCCTCCATGTGGCTCGGGACTGTACACAACTAAAACCTGTTTGCACGACTCCTTTGAGCCGTGGTAGGGTAGTAATCAAAGCACAGTGGGAACTCACACGAGACAAATGACGATCTCAGGTCGATGAACTAACCTGTACACATGTCACCAGGGAACTGCTATCTGACGTCTGGTATAAGACCAACTAGCATGTTCCCGGCGAGTCCTGTCCGGTGTACTCATAACCCAATGAGCACCTGTATACATCTTAGGTGAACCAACTAACACCAGTGGCTTGTGAGACCGGCCACCGCCCCTCGTCGGGGTCTCGACTGTATACACTAGTCTACTCTGGAGAATCGATGCCCTGTCTCGAAACTCCCACGACTAGGGACCTTTTAAGGATGTGCTTATAGACCACCAGCTCTCACGTATATGATCGCCATCATACTGCTGGCAGTCAAGAAATAATCCTAGGGGCTCTATCAGCGTGTAATAGCGATCTGTAAGGTCACCTAAAGCCGTGCACGATGATAAAGATAAACCAGATAGCATACTATCATCTCGAGTAAGACTGTCCTCCTGGGATAGGTCCTCCCTCAATCATTGCAATCACGTGCCTGTGATCCAATAATTGACTCTGAGGGCACTATCTCCAACAATCTCCCACTTGCACTCAAGGCTAATTATTGCGATGTCGCATACTCACATCCCGTGTGATACCGAACACCCAACTCCTCTACTAGTCAGTCGCACAAAGCCTGTTTGCGAAACTATTGCGTTTGAGGAAAAGCCTCAGGGAGTGGATCCGCCTAGATGTTTCTTTCTATGTCTCTCTATATCTCAAGTTCGCGGAGAAAACCATCTCCCGAAATGAGCAATACCTGTCTTGGAATGTATGGATGTCTGATGGGACCTAGTTCATAAATGAACTCCAAATCTAAACTTCTTAGACTGTATCGTCAACTGAACTTAATCAGTATCCTGCGCCATGCCTCCCTCAGTATCTGCCTGGATCACCTGTCCAGAATACTGTCCCTCGTCAGAGGGAGAACTATAACTCTGACAACCTCCTTGTCGTCCATGTCACCTTGGAAGCCTAGAGTGATAACCGTCTCCTAAAGGAGGCAGCCGTTATCATATTCCTAGAACATTCACTTATGTTCTAAAACTGCTTCCGACTGTTCCTCTAGGATTGGATCAATATCAACTTATTGCATCTAGTGCAAGAACAACATCTGGTGTGGTACTTGACATCTCATGATTGACTCAATTGCCTAAGCAAGTGATCTGCCAATCATGCACATCCCTCTCTACTTTAGTCTATAAGACACCTTTAGAGAGGGTGACTCCATTACCTGCAGGTACACTACCATGCCAGGAGTCGTCCATTCTAAATACTCTTAGAATGCTGTCAAAGTACCCTGATTGGGAAACCACCCAAATCTAGATCTAAAACCATAGATCTAGTAACCAGTATGTCTGATATAATGTCCAAGTCCCTTGTGGAGAAACCACTGTGTGACGACCAAAGTATAACCGATCGTAGTATAGGAATGTCACTTCCTACTTTGTGTATGTCATCCAAAACCAGGACATCACACCCTACTACCTTCTCAACAGATCCATCCCCTATTCTGATGAAGTCAAACCTATGACTGTCACGTCAGAAATAGATGATCTATCTCCGCTACATCTGCTTTAGTCTATAAGTAGACATAAGCTACCTGTCCACCAATGCTTCCGCTGCTCCTACTGACTACGACAACCCTCTGGCAGAGTCATATAGACGTGCACTTCTAAAGCTAGTTTAGAACGACGCTATACTCATCCTCCTGCCGGGTCTCGCAGCCTGGAACAACAACAATGGCAAGTGTGGGTAAACAAGAACTTCCCTGTCACCGTCCTTGAGGCTACCGGAGTGCCTCTCGGGTGCCTGAAGTTACCCACCTTATCTGCGGAGTGGCCAATGGAATGTCAAATCAGATTGAATCTTTAGGTTCCTTATCAAATCTTCAGTAATCGTTTGCGGTTCTGGAATCGCTTCCAGTTCTACCATACTCCCACTACTGTTTTCTGAAAAATAATCATTTCCTTTTAAAATGTGGCGAGTTAAGAACAATATCACTATTGATCTTCCAGATGGTAGAAAGTCAACCCTCGTCAGAGCCTGGGTCAACCCACAAACAGCCATTACAGAAACGCGCCTTGAGTTGTCCAGTGTCTGGTTTTAATCATAAGCCGGACAACTCCCCGTACCTTAACATAGTTAAGATACGAACTGTTCTATACCCAATATAGAACCAGAGGCACTGATTTAATTGAACCAGATTCAAATAATGCAGCTGTCTCCAGTGCATGTCAACTAAATGGAAGGAGGCCGATCAGCGTTACCCAACTTAGGAATGCTTCCAATTATGAGTAACCTGAAAGAGAAGCAAGTTCTCATTACTATCAACTGAATACCATACACAAGTATCTACATCTTCGATCACCTTGAAGAATCCCGATACTTGCAATACCTGGTTCTCTACTCTATTCTTATACCAATAACTCCTCAAAACTCAGACCCTGTGTTTTACGAAACACATGTCTAAGAATTAGAGTAGTTAAAAGTAAACAGAATATAGTATGAGGACCAACCCCACTGTCCTAATGGACACTGGACAATATACAATACTCTGTATAAGTCCTTGAGTCTAACAACTCATTCACTGTGTGTCGTAGGTTGAAAACTGTACTATGGTTAAGAAGAATTACACCGCTGTTCAATGCTCCTTACCTAACCATCCACTGATATAGGTAAATGTCATAGACATAATTTCAAAAGGCATATCTCAATCTATAAAAATAGACGTACAGATATGTCAATTTGAAATTGGTGCATAACAACGGATATTCAAAACCAAATATTTGCCGACCGGCAAACAACTTTGGTGGCTTCCTCAAATATCACCAATTACAACGAATCCCGATATAATGAGAATGGTCACCTAATTCCCAATAACTTACTCCCACTCATCATCTGTAAAACCATACAGATGTGAGAATCATACCTGGTAAATACATACCCTGGAGTAAGTATCTTATCGGGAAATCAGTTTTCTTTTAACATTACACAATGAAACTGAAACATTGAAATGTTTCGGTGGGGTATTCCGGTATTCTTAGTAATGCCTCTTCCATTATCCAGATTCACAACTATAACCGTATAATTCTTTGCCACCTCTCCAAATCCCTTTATATGTCTTTAGTCATTATGTTCTGCACACCCCTTTAGGCCAATTGGTTTTCTTCCCTCCCTACCGTTCGGCACCAGCCTATGGTTTGGAAGAAGACTATCCAATAAGCATAATGGGTGTACTGTCCTAATCCTAGGAGCACTCGCAATGCGAGAGAAGGTGAAGAGAAAAGACAACCGAATAATCAGTATTCTTATTTCTCCTGGACCAGAATCCATCCCCGAACTGGAACAAGTTCCTTTCGAGTTTGTATATAACCATACGATGGACTATCCAAATAAACTGTGGATTTTCGTTGTGATACGGAGTGTCCTGGAGAAATACAAAGGTGATTTAGGATTGGCGAAGAAATACTCGGTTTGGTCGTGAATAGCAGTCGCAATTTACTTTGCCCTCTTACTAATCCCTTTCTTTGTCTTAACTTAATACCTTCTGCACACCATCGTTATGCTAATTGGTTTTCTTCATTCCCCACCGTTCGGCACCAGCCTAAGGTTTGGAAGAAGACTATCCAAATTGTATAATAGGTGTACTATCTCCTAAACCAACGAGTACTCGCAATGAGAGAAGGTGAAAAGAAAAGACAACTGAATAATCCTATTCGTTTTCTCCAGAACCAGAAACCATCCTCGAAGTCCTTCGAGTTCGTATATAACCATACGATGGTTTTGTCCAATGGAAGTGGACGTTCGTAGTAATACGGGGTGTCCTGGAGAAAAGGGTAAAAGTAGGAGTGGCAATGAGGTTTGCAACTCTGACAATCCAAAAGCCAGTGTTAAGAAGGTTCGGTCAACTTGGTCACTGAGTCATAGTCCAGGGTCAGGTCAATGGTCGTTGCCAAAGAGAGAGAGAGAAAAGAAACACTCAGCGTGCACTCTAACCTAGATCAGAATGGTTATCACTTTATCTAATCTGGAAACCTCCCACTGTACCGTCAAATTCTCCTCCAAACCTTAAAGAAGAATTAGTCGGGATCACCCGAGGAGTAAACCAACTCATCAGTAGGAATCGGGATCCAACTATCATCGTATGATAACTTGACGGAATCCACTCAAGTCACCACACTCTAGAAGGTATGCGCATATCTGGCAAGTTTCAGTTCTTTTGAAACTCCCGATGTGATTTTTACCCCAAGCGGTTTATGACCTTGACTAGGTCAACAAACCATAAACCGCCAGTCAAGTTCAACCCGTCATTATTCTGGATTGCATTAAACCAACCCGTACGTGCCCTTAACTAGGTCAACAAGGCCGCACAACTGTCTTAACCAATCCTACTTATGCAACAAACAAGTACCACTTAGCTACCGAACACTACGTCTTGACTAGGTCAACAAACGCAGCACGAATACTAAATAATACCTGTAGGAAATGACGGAGGGCTACGGCTGGTTTTTGGCGAAAAACCTTTAACGTAATGAACTTGATATCGTTGAAGGAACTGCATAACTTTTTATAAAAATATAGTGACGAAAACCTTTGATAAAGAGGTCACTCCCGGTGAAGGGATCTCGGCTCTTTCCCCGTAGAATGAGGTGCAGGATATTCCAACTGAATACCACGATGCAAAGCAAAAGTAATCGGCTTGTAGGGTTCTTAGGCACTCTTGTGAAGGTTCATAAGGCATCAAACATGCCCGGATTAAATTTTAGACGTGCCGAACAACCCAAACCCGGGATCTTTGCTAGATTATTAGGGTTTAACATGCATTAAGATAACTTTTATCTAAGTGTGAGGGATTACAACCTTTGTAGTCCGCTCCTTCACTTCACAAGCTCCGAGTAGAAGTCCCTTTGCCGCGATCCACGATCTCCCGGACTCATGAGAGGCTCCACGACTCGAACGATCCATTCTAGCTTGTCGTATTCCAAATCTCCGATGATCTACCTTGAAGTTGCAAAGACTCAAGCTTTCTCACTCAAAAGAGAAGAACACCCTAATCCCATGGGCTAGATGACATGAGGATGAGAGAGTAGTGATTTTTCTTTCCTTTTATATCATTTTCTCATATTTTATCATCACTTAAGGATTTTCAAGAGAGCTTCTTCAAGAGAGAAGAAGAAGATGATAATGGAAATGATAATCATATTAATCCTTTTGTGATGAATAGAAATCAAAGTATATGATTGAAGTATTAACCATGGTCAAGGATGAGTGGCTAAAAAAGAGTAGAGAATAAATTAGAGTTAGGGTTTGGTTAGGTTTAGAAATGTGTCATCACAAAATATCCTAAGAATGACAAAAGAAAAAATCTTCTAGAAGGTGCATGAATCATCTAACCCTAATCAAACCCTAACCTCAATTAATCATCCTTAAACATGTTTAACAATTAATCATATCATGTCACAATAATATATATCACATATATATTATATATTTGCAACAAAAGAAAATAATACAATTAACATATATCGCATATATATCAATGTATCATCTACTGAGAAAATGAAATAATAAAGCGAGCCAATATTAGATAATGTAATACAATATATCATATATATTATTATACATTAAATCATCGAATCAACACTTGAATCGATGATCCGGCTATATCGAATATCACCAACTAATATATCATGTACCGATTTATCGAATCAACACTTGATCCGATGACCCGGTTCATATCTAAATATCCTGAGAATATAATACGGTATCCCATATCGCATTATTCTCGTTCCTGCGCATATCACATATGCGCCACTACTCCGTTTCGCCTGAGCCAAGAAACCTCTGTGTAGGACTCTAAAGAATCGTCAATACGCCGGTAGCAGGTGATGATCATATCAAACACCCACAAGCTGCAAGCGGTCAGCTAAACGTAACAGCCACCCAGGTATTGAGCGATCAGAAGATCAACAAGCCAACCTGTGCGTTCTCCTGTGAATCCAACCAGTAACACTCCCGTACAGTCTGGTATGTTCGTCTGATATGTCGCATATCAAGTCTAGGGGTGGTATACGTCAGACCCCAGTAACCGATAAGTCGTGTCGATGTATGGATCATAACGGGTCGAGAAACTACTAGTAACACTTACCAGTAAATCTCCATATCAGCCCTGGCCAGGGACTTACAGTTATAGCCAATCAAACACAGCACAATATCAACTCCCTATACCGGGAGAGACGAATCCCCTCCTATCGCTCATTGCCTCCATATGATTCGGGACTGTACCCAAAAGCCACCGTTTTGCACACCCTCTTGGACGTGGTAAGGTGGAAATTAAAGCACAGTGGGAATCACACAAGACTCTATGACGATCTCGGGTCTTCAGATTACCCTGTACCAGTGTCACCGGAGAACTGCCATCTGACGTGTGGTATATCACCATCTGGGAGTTCTCGGCGAGTCCGTCCAGTGTACCCAGTCTCTACTGAGCACCCGTACACCATCTCTGATGTCCAACACCGATGGATATGGGATCATCCATCGCCCATCATATGAGTCAAGATGCGTATACGCTAGTCTACTCTGGTGTATCGATGCCCTGTCTCGATATACCCTCGACTAGGAACAGTTATAGGATGTACTCATCGACTACCGTGGCCCCACTAGTATGATCTAATCATAGTCCCAGTAGTCGAGTACAGATCCTAAGGGCTTTATCAACATGTGAGAGTAAAACAGTAAACCAATACAAGTCAACATGTTAAGATAAAGTGAAACCAAATAGCATACTATCATGACGAGCAAGAAAGTCATCTCTATATATAACCAAGCATCCATTATAATATACATCATATGTACAACAATGGCCTCTAGGGCATATACATAACTAACAATCTCCCACTTGCACTAAGGCCAGCTGCTGTAGTATCTCATACCTAGCATCCCGAATAATCTCTCAAACTGTATCTGGGGAATAGCCTTCGTGAATGGATCCGCAGTGTTGTCCTTCGTATCTACTCTCCTGACCTCGATCTCCCAGCGATCAACTATCTCCCTGATCAGGTGATACCGCCTCAGAATATGTCTGGACTTTTGATGGGATCTGGGTTCCTTGGCCAAAGCCAGAGCTCCATTGTTATCGCAATACAGAGGTATTGGATGCTCAATGGATGGAACCACACCAAGTTCATTAATGAACTTCTTGATCCAGACAGCCTCTTTGGCAGCATCGTTGGCAGCGATGTATTCAGCCTCAATCGTTGAGTCTGCAACGGTATCCTGTTTGGAACTCTTCCAACATACCGCCCCTCCATTTAGGGTAAAGACAAAACCCGAATGCGACTTAGAGTCGTCCTTATCACTTTGGAAGCTGGAATCGGTAAAGGACTCCACCTGGAGTTCTCCGTTACCATACACCAAGAACATCTCCTTAGTCCTTCGTAAGTACTTGAGAATGTTCTTCACAGCTGTCCAATGACTCTCTCCTGGATCTGCTTGATACCGACTCACTACACTTAGTGAGTATGCTACATCGGGTCTGGTACATAGCATCGCATACATGATAGAGCCTACTGCCGAAGCATAGGGTATCCCTTGCATGCGAGCTCTCTCCAAATCAGTCTTGGAAGACATCTCTTTGGAGAGAGTGAGTCCAGAGATCGTGGGTTGGTTCCCACGCTTGGATTCTTCCATACTAAACCTCTTTAGTATGGTGTCAATGTATCTGGATTGGGACAATCCCAGTATCCGTTTAGATCTATCTCTATAGATCATGATTCCCAATATGCAGGAGGCATCACCTAGATCTTTCATTGAGAATCTCTGTGATAAGAAGAGCTTGATTGATTGCAGCATAGGAATATCATTTCCTATCAAGAGTATGTCATCCACGTACAATACGAGGAAGACAACCTTACCCTCTGCTACCTTCTTATAGATACAAGGTTCATCTATATTTTTGATGAAGTCAAACTCTTTGACTACAACATCAAAACAGATGTTCCAACTCCGCGATGCTTACTTTAACCCATAAATGGATTTAAGCAGCTTGCACACCTTTCCGCTGCTCCCACTATCTACGAAGCCCTCTGGCTGAGTCATGTACACGCTCTCTTCTAAATCACCGTTTAGAAAGGCGGTCTTAACATCCATTTGCCAGATTTCGTAGTCATGGTATGCAGCAATGGCAAGTAAGATCCGGATGGACTTAAGCATAGCCACTGGAGAAAAGGTTTCGTCACAATCCACACCTGGTCGTTGACGAAAACCCTTTGCTACAAGTCTAGCTTTGAAAGTCTCAACTTTTCCATCTACACCAAATTTCTTTTTAAAGATCCACTTGCTCCCAATGGGTTTTACCCCTTCAGGAGCATTTTCCAAAGTCCATACTTTGTTGGTGTACATGGATTCCATCTCAGATCGCATTGCATCCAGCCATTTCACAGAGTCACCACTCGTGATGGCCTGCTCGAAACTAGTCGGTTCATCATCATCCATGATGCAATCCTCGCTTCCACCATCAATGAGAAAACCGTAGTATCTCTCAGGTGGACGAGAAACCCTACTAGATCGGCGGAGAGGCTGGGGTTCGTCGGGTACTACTGAATCCTCTGGTTCCACTAAATCATCTGTTGTAGTTTGTTCTGCTGGAACCTCTTCCAGTTCTACCTCAATGCTACTGTTCTGCTTCATAAGAAAACCTTTTTCTAAGAAAGTGGCATGTCGAGAAACAAACACCTTTTGTTCCTCGGGGTGGTAGAAGATATATCCTTGTGAGTTTTTGGGATATCCTACAAACTTACATAAGACTGATCTTGCCTCGAGTTTGTCCGGATTTTGTCTTTTGACATAGGCCGGACAACCCCATATCTTAATGTAATTAAGATGTGGTCTCTTCCCTTTCCATATCTCATATGGAGTGGTAGGCACAGATTTGGTAGGAACTCTAGTCAATAGGTCTATGGCTGTCTCAAGCGCATACCCCCAAAAAGAAATAGGTAACTCAGCTGTACTCATCATCGAGCGCACCATATCTAATAGGGTGCGATTCCTCCGCTCCGATACACCGTTGTGCTGTGGTGTATAAGGAGGAGTAAGCTGAGAGAGAATCCCATTCTCTTTTAGATAATCTAGGAACTCATTGCTCAAGTATTCTCCTCCTCGATCAGATCGAAGGATCTTAATACTTTTGCCCGTTTGGTTCTCTACTTCGTGTTTATATTCTCTGAATTTCTCAAAAGCTTCAGACTTGTGTTTCAACAGGAACACATGTCCGTATCTAGAGAGATCGTCAGTGAATGTAATGAAGTAGGAAGAACCGTTCCTGGCATGCGTAGACATGGGACCGCATACATCACTATGTACCAGTCCTAAGAGTTCGGTAACTCTTTCTCCGTGTCCACTAAACGGAGCTTTGGTCATTTTTCCTTTGAGACATGAATGGCAAGTATCATAAGATGATAATTCGAACGGATTCAAATAACCATCTTTATGTAACTTAGCCAGTCGTGTCGCATTGATATGACCAAGTCTACAATGCCACAAGTAGGATTCGTTCATATCCGAACTTTTCCTCTTGTGTGTGTTTTGTATATTCAGGACTGTATTCTGATTTAGATTGAATATGCCATTATGTAACGAGCCTGATGCAATCAACTTTTGATCTAAAAATATGTTCATAACATTATCCTGTACTACAAAATTATATCCCTCTTTACTCAATAAAGAAACTAATATAATGTTGCACATCATGTTCGGTATATAATAGCACTCATTTAGAATCAGTGTATTACGACTTGGTAATACAAGGTGATATTCACCAACTGCTTTGGCTACAGTACTTGCACCATTCCCTACTTGAACGGAATGTTCACCTTTTCCCAGTTCTCTACCTTTGCGTAGCCCATGTAACTGTTTACATATGTGGGATCCTGATCCGGTATCTAATACGCAGGACGTAGGGTGAACTGAGAAACAGTTCTCAATAACTAACACACCCGAAGAAGATGCATCAACATGCATGTTCTTTTGGGCGGTGTGAGAATCCAGATATTCTCCTGTTTCCTGTTCAGTCTTATAACTCTTATAAGAAAGAATGGGTCTAACGTTCCCTTGCTCAGTACAATAATTGGGTTCAGTCAATACATCCATATTATTATCTTGATTATGGCATGACATGGTCGCTACCTGGAGAGAGAGAGAAGAAAACACTTTAGCGTATGCTCTTGCAAGATTAGATTGGTTATTATCTTATCTAATCAGGATGTCTCCCACTGTTTTTATCAAATCTACCTTAAAACCATAAAAGGTAAGATTAGCCAGGATTAATTACACCTTACAATTTCGTCAATTTTTCAGCCAGATCAGTGTCGGTACTTTGAGGGAGGTTCCCCGTGCTCTCGCACGGACCTAATTAATGTAAACCTCGTTTTCCCAGAGGCGTAACCCCGTTAACACTTTTCTAGACACCTACTTGAATGACTAATTGTCCTGTGTAAAACTCTCCCAGGAGTAACTCTTACTCGCAGTGGGTATCGGGATCCAACTATCTCATAGAAGGTATGCAATCTCATTGCAAATTTCAACGCTTGAAATTCCCGATAAAGCTTTTACCCCTAGTGTGCTATGACCTTGACGCATGCCAAACAACCCATAGTGCACTAGTCAAGTTCAACCCGTACATTTCGTGATTGAATTAAACCCACCCGTACGACCCTTGACGCATGCCAAACAACGCCGTACGAATACCCTAATCCAATCGCATCTCATGCTGCAGATAAGTAATAATCAGCTACCGTACACTACGCCTTGACGCATGCCAAACTACCGTAGCACGAATACTAAATATTACTTATCTGAAATGACGGAGGGCTACGCAGGTTTTCAGAAAACCCTGAGCGTAATGAACTTGATATCGTCGTAGAATCGAGTAGTTTTTGAAAAGGAGTGTTTTTGAGGCTTTTCTTAGTTTCGCTAAAGGGGTCACTCCCGGTGAAGGGATCGTCGGCCCTTTCCTCATCGAATAAGGTGCTGGATATATCATATATGCCGCTGTGCAAAGCAAAACTCTAAAAGCAATCAAAAGACAAACCGCGTTTTGTAGCATCTGCCAGTTTTGCTAAAGGAGTCACTCCCGGTGAAGGGATCTCGGTCCTTTCCTCATCGAATAAGGTGCAGGATATATCGTATATATCACTGTGCAAAGAAAAACTAGCTACCCCTTTTTATAAAGTTTTTGATTCTACAACATCTTTAGGTTTCTTTTCTTTTATTAATCTCATTAATAAAAATCCCATCAGCTTATGCTTCCTAAGCATCACAGAAGAAACGAATGCAGTAATATTTATATATCAGCATATATATATAGTATAAGCATTCGTCTCAGGCAGTAATATGATCTCATCACAGAACATTGTAGCAGAAGAACATATATGAAATATTGGATATACTAGGAGGTCCGTGTTTTCAATACGAGCCTGTATAAAACACGGATTCCACGGTCGCGACGAATAGCCAAACCCACATCCCAAGACCCCTACGAGAGCGGCAAGTAACACTGCCAATTCTAGGGTTAGGAGACCCGATCTCGACTCCTCGAGATGGCCTCCCACTGGACCCTAGAACCCGGTTACTTGTGCTCCCCTCCTTGGGTCTACCTAATGCGGAAAAGTAAATAATATACACTGGTGACAGCAACCGCAACCAGGAAGTGCCCCAAATAAAAGAATATTACATTACAAATGAATTTTACATGAATGAAAATAAAAACCCTCATCTCACATAAAACCCCCGGCTATTCAGAACGCGACGATCCAATATAACATATCACAGCAACACATAATATCTCATATCATCAACGTAAGTAAATATGCGCATCCCAATTGTCGTTGACATATAGCAACGAAACCGGCGATATCACATATTACACTTACGGTCACAGAAAAGAAAGTGTAAAACTACAATATTTGGAATCCACAATCACTTTAGACATCGTAAATCCGAAATATCACATACTCCGCATTTCATGCCTAACTCTATGAATTCCACATATTGTATCACATTCCAGATAAATAGACATTATTAAACTTTCTGAACAGATAATCAAACACCCAAAATTTTCTAAACTGCTCAACACTTGAGCGGGGTTCAAATGATCCCAGAATATGTCACAGTACCGGTGATCCAGCCGTAGAAGGGTCAAGCCAACGCCTCACATGTGGCACGCCATACTGCCCCAAACCCGAAGGTTCAAAAGGCAGTTCAAGACGGTCACATAATCGAGTTAAGGTTTGTTGTCTTCTAGAGGGTCCACCGCTTAACTTGTACAATTTTCCGAAAGATTTAAACCCGAATAAATTTCAACACTTGAAAGTTTGCCGTACCGGGAAACAGTAAGTTAATGATATCCGTTCAAATAGTTTAACAGTTTCTAAATATCCGGAAAGAAATACGAATTTAAAATTTCCAATCGAGTCTACTATTACAAAACAAACCCCAGAATTTTAAACACCTGGAACAGATTAAAAATATCCAGAATAGTCAGCAAGTACCAACGGTCATTACCATAAAAGCCACGTGTCATGATCTTACTGTTCCGCCGCGGAAGCGCCGCGCAAGCCATGCTTGCGCCGCGCTTCCGCCGCCGTTTGGTCGAAATAGGGGCTCGGATTTTATGGTAATTCTTACAATTCCCTGCTGATTTTTTTACATATTTTTAATTCTGAAAAATCCCAAAATTTAAAAAATTTCCAGAGAGGGGTCAAGTTTCGTCGTTTCGGGTTCGATCAGAGTTTTAACTTCGTAAACACATCGCCTAATGCTCTAGCTAGGCTCTGATACCACTGTAGGATTCCTAGGCACTCTTGTGAAGGTTCATAAGGCATCAAACATGCCCGGATTAAATTTTAGACGTGCCGAACAACCCAAACCCGGGATCTTTGCTAGATTATTAGGGTTTAACATGCATTAGGATAACTTTTATCTAAGTGTGAGGGATTACAGCCTTTGTAGTCCGCTCCTTCACTTCACAAGCTCCGAGTAGAAGTCCCTTTGCCGTGATCCACGATCTCCCGGACTCATGAGAGGCTCCACGACTCGAACGATCCATTCTAGCTTGTCGTATTCCAAATCTCCGATGATCTACCTTGAAGTTGCAAAGACTCAAGCTTTCTCACTCAAAAGAGAAGAACACCCTAATCCCATGGGCTAGATGAGATGAGGATGAGAAAGTAGTGATTTTGCTTTCCTTTTATATCATTTTCTCATATTTTATCATCACTTAAGGATTTTCAAGAGAGCTTCTTCAAGAGAGAAGAAGAAGATGATAATGGAAATGATAATCATATTAATCCTTTTGTGATGAATAGAAATCAAAGTATATGATTGAAGTATTAACCATGGTCAAGGATGAGTGGCTAAAAAAGAGTAGAGAATAAACTAGAGTTAGGGTTTGGTTAGGTTTAGAAATGTGTCACCATAAAATATCCTAAGAATGACAAAAGAAAAAATCTTCTAGAAGGTGCATGAATCATCTAACCCTAATCAAACCCTAACCTCAATTAATCATCCTTAAACATGTTTAACAATTAATCATATCATGTCACAATAATATATATCACATATATATTATATATTTGCAACAAAAGAAAATAATACAATTAACATATATCGCATATATATCAATGTATCATCTACTGAGAAAATGAAATAATAAAGCGAGCCAATATTAGATAATGTAATACAATATATCATATATATTATTATACATTAAATCATCGAATCAACACTTGAATCGATGATCCGGCTATATCGAATATCACCGACTAATATATCATGTACCGATTCATCGAATCAACACTTGATCCGATGACCCGGTTCATATCTAAATATCCTGAGAATATAATACGGTATCCCATATCGCATTATTCTCGTTCCTGCGTATATCACATATGCGCCACTACTCCGTTTCGCCTGAGCCAAGAAACCTCTGTGTAGGACTCTAAAGAATCGTCAATACGCCGGTAGCAGGTGATGATCATATCAAACACCCACAAGCTGCAAGCGGTCAGCTAAACGTAACAGCCACCCAGGTATTGAGCGATCAGAAGATCAACAAGCTAGCCTGTGCGTTCTCCTGTGAATCCAACCAGTAACACTCCCGTACAGTCCGGTCTGTTCGTCTGATATGTCGCATATCAAGTCTAGGGGTGGTATACGTCAGACCCCAGTAACCGATAAGTCGTGTCGATGTATGGCTCATAACGGGTCGAGAAACTACTAGTAACACTTACCAGTAAATCTCCAAATCAGCCCTGGCCAGGGACTTCCAGTTATAGCCAATCGAACACAGCACAACATCAACTCCCTATACCGGGAGAGACGAATCCCCTCCTATCGCTCATTGCCTCCATGTGATTCGGGACTGTACCCAAAAGCCACCATTTTGCACGCCCTCTTGGACGTGGTAAGGTGAAAATCAAAGCACAGTGGGAATCACACAAGACTCTATGACGATCTCGGGTCTTCAGACTACCCTGTACCAGTGTCACCGGAGAACTGCCATCTGACGTGTGGTATATCACCATCTGGGAGTTCTCGGCGAGTCCGTCCAGTGTACCCAGTCTCTACTGAGCACCCGTACACCATCTCTGATGTCCAACACCGATGGATATGGGATCATCCATCGCCCATCATATGGGTCAAGATGCGTATACGCTAGTCTACTCTGGTGTATCGATGCCCTGTCTCGATATACCCTCGACTAGGAACAGTTATAGGATGTACTCATCGACTACCGCGGCCCCACTAGTATGATCTCATCATAGTCCCAGTAGTCGAGTACAGATCCTAAGGGCTTTATCAACATGTGAGAGTAAAACAGTAAACCAATACAAGTCAACATGTTAAGATAAAGTGAAACCAAATAGCATACTATCATGACGAGAAAGAAAGTCATCTCTATATATAACCAAGCATCCATTATAATATACATCATATGTACAACAATGGCCTCTAGGGCATATACATAACTAACACGGCTATAGTGAAGTTATTGCCCTGACGAAAACTTTTGTCCAAGGGGTCACTCCCGGTGAAGGGATCTCGGCCCTTGCCTCGTCGACTGAGGAGCAGGATATTCCAACTGAATACCACGATGCAAAACAAAAGAGAACGCCCTTGCAATAACAGCTTTTGAAAAAATGTTCCAACAACATCAGAATATGTTTGTTTAGCTTGCATTGATCCGAATCAACGCAGTCCCATCAATTGATCACACCACAAAGAACGAAAATATACTGATGTACGTATATGCCATCCGCATTCGCCACTGGGTCCCGTCATTACCCGTTAGGTTAGCTAACTAACGACAGAGCGGGGACTGGACTAGCGCGGATGTAAAACATATACAACATCTACTAATATATATATCAATATATTATATTCGCTCAAGGCATGATAAAATGCAACATCACAGAAATATGCAGCATCACAGAACAATACAGATATCTGGAAGCCCCGGGTTTCACAGAGCCGCTGCTGAAACCCGACGTTCCCCTGGTCGTGTGGATAGCCAGTGCAATGAAAACCTAGACCCCTACGGGTGCGGCAAGTCACCCGCCAAAACCTGAAGCGAGGCAGCCCCTTCCAGCACCGTGAATGGACCACCCAGCATTTCACGGAATCCGGTAACTTGGGCACCCCTCCTGGGTCAACCTGTACCCCCTACGAGTGCGGCGAATAGCCCGCCAATCCTAGAGTGAAGCCCCCTCCATCTCAATGCCATGAGATGCGGGCCCGTTGCCCTCTAGAACCCGGCTATCCGTGCACCCCTCCGCGGGGTAATTCTAGTACAGAAAGTAAAATATACATACAACGGGTACATCGACCGCAACCAGGCCGTGCCCCAAAAGAATAATACAAACAGGCAGTGACGGCAGTCCACATGTCGGACGCTCGCCCCGCAATATCAAATGCACATATAAAACAAAACAGTACTAGCATTGCATCCAGGCTATCCCCCACGACCGATCCGCAACAACACAGCATAAACACAGAACATCAACGTGAAAATCACGTTCGCAAATCCGTCTAACCGGGCTATAGCAGTTAGACAGGATTTACCGATCAAGTGATATTCACGGTCGCAGATATAATGTAAATACTGTGAAATAATGTGTTTAAAATATCCAATCGATCAAAGATTAACAAGTGGGCCCCTAAGTAATACTGTAGCACTCACAGAAATTCTGGGCCCAATTTTAATATTCCAAAACCCCTATCTTAAGCCCAAAAGCCCACTGCAAAAAGTTGGCCAAATGAAGGAAACATACTGCGGCGGAACCGCGGCAAACGAGGGGTAATTGCCGCAGTTCCGCGGTCGTACGGAATGATCAAGCTTCCAAATTTTTGCAGTGTTCTTAGGATTCTCTGTACATCATTCTGCAATCACCTGAAAAAATTTTCGAGCCCGGAAAAAATCGACAGAAAACTGATGCATGCAAAACGCGGTTTTTGGAATTTTGGTCGATCGGATAAGTAAAACACATTAGAACAAGCTAGACAAGGTTAATGGCGTGGCTTTGATACCATGTTGCGCCACGGCAGCGCCCCGGCCGTCTATCCGAGGCCAAAATGCGGAATCAAAATTTTCTTAACTTTAAACTGGCGCTACCGCGGACAATATACCCGGATCGTAACCATTAACCGATACTAGCTAATAAGAGAAAGGGTGAGAGATATACCGAGTGATCCGAGTCCTCCGGTCTTCTCGTCATCGTCCCGATCTCCCGCGGAAACTCCGGTCGTCACATCCTTGCCGGAAGGGCACCACATCGTCTGTATCTTTTACGGGCTCCCACCTCAATAACGAGGCAACTCGAGCGCGAAGTTGGCTAGCCGACGCGCCCAAGATATGCTGTAGAATGTGTAGTGCTTTGTCTCTTTGGGGTTATGTTGCCTTGATGGAGGAATGAGGTTAAGGAAAAATGGTGCTTTCATTTTTCCCAAAACTAGAAGAATGAGATGATGAAATATATGCTACCACAAAATGGAAATTTCTCTCATCCTCAAACTAAAGTGGCCGGCCTCTTTTGTGTCAGAATGGAAGGATAATCAAAACTCATGAAGGGAGGTGAGTGTAGGATAAAGCAAGAGGTGACCACATCCAAACATTATCATTACAAACTTACATCCAAACCATACCCTCTCTTATCACAATTAATGCAAGTTATGGTGGAAAAGAAAAGATGCCATCATAATCAAAACATTTGCAAGAAACCCCTACACAAAGTGTTATTTGCAAACTTGCAAATAACCCCCTCCATCGGAAAAGTCCGGCCGGGAAAGAACAAAGGAAAACCGGCCGGAACGGAATGCAAACTGGCAACTCCAGAAAACTGGTCCCGTAATAAATTACAGGAAAACCCCGATACTGTGCATACACACCCGCATCTGTATTCCGTCCGGATACAAATGCAAAGAGACAAAATCTACACTGTACTATACTAGGATCCGGCTTAAACCAAAGCCGGCTAGTAAAATTCGTCCGATCCTGATCCGTGCAATACCGCACGTATCTGATCGAACCCTGCCATATATCCATACGGCCTCTAGTACTAACCGTCCGATCCTGATCCGTGCAATACCGCACGTATCTGATCGTACCCTGCCATATCTCCATACGGCCTCTACAGCGTTTCGACCGAAAGCTTTGAGTAACTGAAAGTGTGGTGGACTCTAAAGACTCGTCAATACTATGGTTGTGGATTTAACAACTAGCACGTCAGAGGTATAAGCCAATACGTGACGGGCCACCAGCTATTGACCAAAAGGGACGTCGATGAGCGAACTCGTCCTGACACCCTACTGAGCCTGTCAGTGACAATATCCGTACAGTCCGGTCCGTTCGTCTATGAGTATCGCATGGCGGGCCGAGGGGGTTGGTAAAAGTTAGACCCCCAAAAGCGGTACAAGTCGTGTCGGAGTGTAGCCCAGAACACCCTGAGATACTACTGTAATACCTACCAGTAAATCTCCTGCCTCGGCCGAGGGCTTTGTGTAATGGCTCTCCTAGACACAGCGCGACCTCACCCCCAATACCGGGAGAGACGAACCCCTGCAGATCCGCTCACTGCCTCCATGTGGCTCGGGACTGTACACAACTAAAACCTGTTTGCATGACTCCTTTGAGCCGTGGTAGGGTAGTAATCAAAGCACAGTGGGAACTCACACGAGACAAATGACGATCTCAGGTCGATGAACTAACCTGTACACATGTCACCAGGGAACTGCTATCTGACGTCTGGTATAAGACCAACTAGCATGTTCCCGGCGAGTCCTATCCGGTGTACTCATAACCCAATGAGCACCTGTATACATCTTAGGTGAACCAACTAACACCAGTGGCTTGTGAGACCGGCCACCGCCCCTCATCGGGGTCTCGACTGTATACACTAGTCTACTCTGGAGAATCGATGCCCTGTCTCGAAACTCCCACGACTAGGGACCTTTTAAGGATGTGCTTATAGACCACCAGCTCTCACGTATATGATCGCCATCATACTGCCGGCAGTCAAGCAAGAATCCTAGGGGCTCTATCAGCGTGTAATAGCGACCTGTAAGGTCACCTAAAGCAGTACACGATGATAAAGATAAACCAGATAGCATACTATCATCTCGAGTAAGACTGTCCTCCTGGGATAGGTCCTCCCTCAATCATTGCAATCACGTGCCTGTGATCCAATAATTGACTCTGAGGGCACTATCTCCAACAGAATCCGTGTTTTATACTGGCTCGTATTGAAAACACGGACGTCCTAGTATATCCAATGTTTCATATGTTTCTTCTGCTGCGATATCTGTGATGTGATCATATGATGTTCTGTGATAGATACAGTATATAGTATATATGATATATTATATAGACGTTACTTATGTTTTGCATCCGCACTAGCCCTGCCCTGCTCTGTCGTTAGTTACCTAACCTAACGGTGCACGAAGGGACATCCAGGCGAATGCGGATGGCATAAGTGTACGTCGTATTTATCTGTGATGTTTAGGTGACTTAAATGATGGGACTTCATTAATGTGATTAATGAAAGAAAAGAAACCTAAGATGTTGTAGAATTAAATTTTAAACAAAACAGGTAGCTACATTTCTTGTTTTGCATAGCGGTATATATGATATACCCTGCACCTTATTCGATGAGGAAAGGACCGAGATCCCTTCACCGGGTGTAACTCCTTTAGCAATAACTGGCAGATGCGCTACACACTCGGTTTGACTTTTGATTGCCTCTATAGTTTATGCTTTGCACAGTGATATATATGATATATCCCGCACCTCATTCGACGAGGAAAGGGCCGACGATCCCTTCACCAGGAGTGACCCCTTTACCAAAACTAGAAAAGCCTCAAAATCACTCCATTTCAAAACATCACTTGATTCTACAACGATATCAAGTTCATTACGCAATAGGTTTTCAGAAAAACCTGTCGTAGCCTTCCGTCATTTCAGATAAGTTGCATATGGTATTCATGCTACATTTGTTGGCTTTCGTCAAGGTGTAGTGTGCGGTAGCTATGTGCTGCTTATCTGCTGCATATGATGCGACTGGATTAGGGTAGTCGTACGGCTTTGTCGGCTTTCGTCAAGGGTCGTGCGGGTGGGTTTAATTCAGTCAAGAAATGTACGGGTTGAACTTGACTAGCGGGCTGTGGTTTGTTGGCTTTCGTCAAGGTCATAGCACGCTAGGGGCAAAAACATTATCGGGAATTTCAAGTGTTGAAATTTGCAATGAGATTGCATACCTTCTATGAGATAGTTGGATCCCGATACCCACTGCGAGTAAGAGTTACTCCTGGAAGAGTTTTGCGCATTACAATTAGCCGATCAAGTAGGTGTCTAGAAAGGTGTCAACGAGGTTACTCCTCTGGGAAAACGAGGTTTACATTAATTAGGTTCGTGCGAAAGCACGGGGGACCTCCCTCAAAGTACTGACACTGGCCTGGCTGAAAGATTGGCGAACTTGTAGTGTGTAATTAATCCCGGCTAGTCTTTCCTTTTAGGGTTTGAAGGAAGATTTGATAAATACCAGTGGGAGCCATCCTAATTAGATAAGATAATAACCAATCTGATCTTGCACGAGCATACGCTAAAGTGTTTTCTTCTCTCTCTCTCCAGGTAGCGACCATGTCATGCCCTAATAAAGATAATAATATGGACGTATTGACCGAACCCGCATGTTTTACTGTGCTGGGGAACGTTGGTTCCGTTCTTTCCTATAAGAGTTATAGGACTGAATAGGATATAGGGGAATACCAGGATTCCCATGCTACCCGAATGAAGAAAGTACATGTTGATGCATTTTCTTCGGGTGTGTTCGTTACAGAGAACTGTTTCTCCATTTGCTCTACGTCCTGGTTATTAGATACCGGGTCAGGATCCCATATATGTAATCAGTTACATGGGCTTAGGAAAGGTAGAGAACTTGGAGAAGGTGATAAAGACATTAGAGTTGGAAATGGTGCAATTGTTGCAGCTAAGACTGTCGGGGAATATCACCTTGTATTACCAACTGGTAATACATTGGTTCTGAACGAATGCTATTACATGCCGAACCTGATATGCAACATTATATCGGTTTCTTTGTTGAGTAAAGAGAGATATAATTTTGTATTACAGGATAATGTTATGAACATTTTCCGTAACCAAAAGTTGGTTGGATCAGGCACGTTGTGCAATGGCATTTATGTTATAAATCAATCAACAGTTCTGAGCATAACAAACACACACAAGAGGAAGAGTTCAGAAGTGAACGAATCCTTCTTGTGGCATTGTAGACTGGGTCACATCAATGCGACACGACTGGCTAAGTTGCATAAAGATGGATATTTGAAACCATTCGAATTTTCATCTTATGACACTTGCCAGTCATGTCTCAAAGGCAAGATGACCAAAACTCCGTTTACGGGACACGGAGAAAGAGTTAACGAACTCTTGGGACTGATACATAGTGATGTATGCGGTCCCATGTCTACACATGCTAGGGATGGTTCTTCGTACTTCATTACATTCACTGACGATCTCTCAAGATACGGACATGTGTACTTGATAAGACACAAGTCTGAAGCTTTTGAGAAATTTAGAGAATATAAACAAGAAGTCGAGAACCAAACCGGAGAAAGTATTAAAATCCTTCGATCTGATCGAGAAGGTGAATACTTGAGCAATGAATTCCTGGACTTCCTAAAAGAGAATGGGATTCTCTCTCAGGTGACTCTTCCTTATACACCACAGCACAATGGTGTATCAGAACGGAAGAACCGCACCCTATTAGATATGGTGCGCTCTATGATGAGCACAGCTGAGTTACCTATTTCCTTCTGGGGGTATGCGCTTGAGACAGCCATACATCTATTGAATATGGTCCCCACCAAATCTGTGCCTACCACTCCATATGAGATATGGAAAGGAAAGAGACCATGTCTCAACTATGTTAAGATATAGGGTTGTCCAGCCTATGTCAAACGACAAAATCCGGACAAGCTCGAGGCACGGTCTGTTCTATGCAAATTTATAGGATATCCAAAGAATTCACAAGGGTATATCTTCTACCACCCTGAGGAACAAAGAGTGTTTGTTTCTCGGCATGCCAGCTTTTTAGAAAAGGAATTTCTTGAAAAAGAGATTAGTGGTCATGAGGTAGAACTGGAAGAGGTTCCAGCTACAAAAGCTACAACAGAAGATATGGTGGAACCAGAGGATTCAGTAGCTCCCGATGAACCTCAGCCTCTCCGCCGATCTAGTAGGATTTCTCGCCCACCTGAGAGATACTACGGTTTTCTCATGGATGGTGGGAGCGAGGATTGCATCATAGAGGATGATGACCCAACTAGCTTCGAGCCGGCCATCACGAGTAGGGACTCAGTGAAATGGCTGGACGCTATGCGGTCCGAGATGGAATCCATGTACACCAACAAAGTATGGACTTTGGATGTTGCTCCTGAAGGGGTAAAACCCATTGGGAGCTAATGGATCTTCAAGAAGAAACATGGTGTAGATGGGAAAGTGGAGACTTTCAAAGCTAGACTTGTTGAAAAGGGTTTTCGTCAAAGACCAGGTGTGGATTATGACGAAACTTTTTCTCCAGTGGCTATGCTTAAATCCATCCGAATCATGCTTGCCATCGCTGCATATCATGACTACGAAATCTGGCAAATGGATGTTAAGACCGCCTTTCTAAACGGTGATTTAGAAGAGTGCGTGTACATGACTCAGCCAGAGGGCTTCGTAGACAGTGGGAGCAGCGGGAAGGTGTGCAAGCTGCTTAAATCCATTTATGGATTAAAGCAAGCATCGCGGAGTTGGAACATCTGCTTTGACGTCGTTATCAAAGAGTTTGATTTCGTCAAAAATCCAGATGAACCTTGTATCTACAAGAAGGTGGCAGAGAGTAAGGTTGTCTTCCTCGTATTGTACGTGGACGACATACTCTTGATAGGAAATGATATTCCTATGCTGTAATCGGTCAAGCTCTTCTTATCACAAAGATTCTCAATGAAAGATCTTGGTGATTCCTCCTGCATATTGGGGATTAGGATCTATAGAGATAGATCCAAACGGATATGGGGATTGTCCCAATCCTGGTACATTGACACCATACTAAAGAGGTTTAGTATGGAAGAATCCAAGCGTGGGAACTTGCCCACGATCTCTGGAGTCACTCTCTCCAAAGAGATGTCTCCCAAGACTGATTTGGAGAGAGCTCGCATGCAAGGGATACCCTATGCTTCGGCTGTAGGCTTTATCATGTATGCAATGCTATGTACCAGACCCGATGTGGCATACTCACTAAGTGTAGTGAGCAGGTATCAAGCTGATCCTGGAGAGAGTCACTGGACAGCTGTGAAGAGCATTCTCAAGTACTTACGAAAGACTAAAGAGATGCTCTTGGTGTATGGTAACGGAGAACTCCAAGTGGAGTCCTTTACCGATTCAAGCTTCCAGAGTGATAAGGACGACTCTAAGTCGTAGTCGGGATTTGTCTTTACCCTTTACGGAGGGGCGGTTAGCTGGAAGAGTTCCAAGCAGGAAACCGTGGCAGACTCGACGATGGAGGCTGAATACATCGCTGCCAATGATGCTGCTAAAGAGGCTGTCTGGATCAAGCAGTTCATTACTGAACTTGGTGTGGTTCCATCTATTGAGCATCCAATACCTTTGTATAGCGATAACAATGGAGCGGTGGCTTTGGCCAAGGAACCCAGGTCCCATCTGCGATCCAGGCATATTCTGAGGCGGTATCACCTGATCCGGGAGATAGTTGATCGCCGGTTGATCGAGGTCAAGAGGGTTGACACGAAGAACAACACGGCGGATCCACTCACGAAGGCCATACCCCAGATACAGTTTGAGAGACTCTTCGGGATGCTCGGTATGCGATACTACAGCAGCTGGCCCTAGTGCAAGTGGGAGATTGTTAGTTGTATGTATGCCCTAGAGGCCAGTATTGTACAGATGATGTATATTATATTGGATGTTTGGACATATATAGAGATGACTTTCTTGCTCGATATGATAGTATGCTATCTGGTTGCTCTTTATCTTAATATGTACACTTGTCTCTTTAAACTGTCTTATAGTTACATGTTGGTATAGCCCTTAGGATGTGTACTTGACTACCTGGACTATGATGCAGATCATACTTGTGGGGGCATGGTAGTCTATAAGTACATCCTTCAAGGTCCCTAGTCGTGGGTGTATCGAGACGGGGCATCGATATACCAGTGTAGACTAGCGTATGCGCTTCTCGACCCATGAGATGGGCGATGGATGATCTCATATCCATTGGTGTTTGACATCAGAGATGGTATACGGGTGCTCAGTGGAGACTGGGTACACTGGACGGACTCACCGAGAACTCCCAGATGGTATTATACCTCACGTCAGATGGCAGTTCTCAAGTGACACTTGTACAGGTTAGTCTGTAGACCCGAGATCGTCATAGAGTCTTGTGTGATTCCCACTGTGCTTTGATCTCCACCTTACCACGTCCATGAGGGCGTGCAAAACGGTGGTCTTTGGGTACAGTCACGAGTCACATGGAGGCAATGAGCGATAGGAGGTGTTTCGTCTCTCCCGGTATTGGGGGTTGATGTTGCGCTGTGCTCGATTGGCCGTAACAGGGAAGTCCCTGGCCAGGGCTGATCAGAGATTTGCTGGTAAGTGTTACCAGTAGTTTCTCGACCCGTTATGAGCCTAACATCGGCACGACTTATCGGTTACTGGGGTCTGACGTTTACCACCCCTAGACTTGATATGCGACATATCAGACGAACAGACCGGACTGTACGGTAAGTGTTACTGGTTGGATTCGCAGGAGTGTGAGCGGGCTTGCTCGTCGATCTTCTGATCGCTCAATACCCGGATGGCCGTTACGTTTAGCAGACCGCTTGCGGCTTCTGGGTGCTTGATATGATCATCATATGCTACCGGCGTATTGACGAGTCTTTAGAGTCCTACACAGAGGTTTTCAGGCTCAAGCGAAACGAAATAGGAGCGCATATGAGATATGTGCAGGACCGAGAATAATGCGTGTATGTGATACCGTATTCCATTCTCGCGATGAATGTATCGATTGGTTATATGCGATATAACCTAGATATCGAATCAAGGATTGATTCGATAAGCCGATACATAAGATACTAGTCGGTTATATGCGATATGACCGGATCGTTAAATCAATTGTTAATTTAATGATTTAATGTATAATTATATATTTGATATATTACTTTGCATTAACTAGTATTGGTTCACTTTAAATGGATTTTCTCACTAGATTTGCAAGTTGTATATGTGATATACTTTTGTGCACATGTTTGTATCATGTTTGATGATACTTGCTCATTTGGTTAAGTGTAAAGAATTAAACCTTGGTTAAGTAAATGGTTAGGGTTTTTATTTATTCATTCTTTTATCTTTTTAATTTGGATTAAAAAGGAAATGGCAAAAGAAAACAAAATGGTTGCTTTCATTCTTGAAGCTTGTTGAAGCTTCATGAAGTTTTGACCAAAGTGACCATTTTGTCTTCATACTTAACCCTAACCATTCATCTAACCTTAGTCAATTCTCTACAACAAACCATGGTTTACATTATGATAAGTATTCATTTTCTTTTTCATTTTATACACTTATCATAATCATCTTCATCTTCTTCTTCTTCATGAGATAAAGAAAAAGCTTGCCACCATTAATGGCATGTTGAGCAAAAGTGTGAGAAATCAAATTCTAAAGTGAACCCACCTCCTATTTCTTCACCCTCTACCTCTTGCCAAGTAGTATAGGGTGTTTTCTTCACAAGTTTCACAACTTGGTGAAGTTAGAGCTTGATCTTGTGTAACTTCGACGTAGATCATCTTCGGCATCGTACCCGACGACTAGTCCGCCCATTTCTCCGATGAAGCCGATGCCAGAGTCCGAGATCCGACTTGGACAGCGGTGAGGACGTCTACGTGGAGCTAGGGAAGTGGAGAACCGGATCTACAAAAGTTGTAGCTTCTCACTTTTAGTTAAGTCGTTAACTAGTTTTACTTTTCGCCTAAAATTCTAGTTAACGATCCGTATTAGGGTTTCTCGGCACCCATAAAATTTGAAATTGGCATGGTTGATGCTTTATGAGACTTCATTAGTGTGCCTAGGAACCCTACAGTGATCATTACCTACTGCTGGGGTATTGATGAGTCTTTATAGTCCCACACAGAGATTTCCTAATTCAAGCAAAACGATGTAGGGAACGTATGAAGATATGTGCGGGAGCTTGATTGAATAAGTGTATGTAATACCGTATTCTAATATATCGATATTTGATATCAGTCAGATTATATGTGATATAACCAGATTATTGAATCAAGTGTTGATTCAATGATTTATATATATGTTGTGTGTGTGTGTGTGTATGTGTATATATATATATTTGATATTAGCCGGATTATATTTGATATAGCCGGATTATTGAATCAAGTGTTGATTTAATAATTTGATATATATATATGTTATATATATATTAACTAATATTGAATAATAGCCGGTTGTATATGATATGACCGGATTATTGAATAAAGTGTTGATTTAATAATTTGATATACATATATATATTTGATATTAGCCGGTTATATATGATATAACCAGATTATTGAATCAAGTGTTTATTTAATAATTTGATATATATTTATATATTTGATATATATATATATATATAAACTAATATCAAGCTCACTTAAGATTTTATTCTCTTCGTATATATGCGATATGTGTGTGTGTGTGTGTGTGTGTGTGTGTTTATATTGAATCATGGTTGATGATACATAGGACTATGATGTATGAGAATCACACATGAGGTTAAGATGAGTAGATAATGGTTTGATTTATGAATTAAAGAAAAAAGAGAATGAGTCATTATTTTTGAGAGGCTTGTAGAAGCTTTGAGAAGCCATGACTCACCTCTTGTTCTTTGTTTTTATTCATAAATGTTAGTTATATGTATGCCCTAGAGGCCATTACTGTACATAGGATGTATATTGTAGTGGATGCTGGGACATATATAGGGAGGACTTTCTTGCTCGACATGATAGTATGCTATCTGGTTGAACTTTACCTTAACGTGTATACTGATTGTCTCTCTGTTACATGTTGGTAAGGCCCTTAGGATCTGTACTTGACTACCTGGACTATGATGCGGATCATACTAGTGGGGACATGGTAGTCCATAAGTACATCCTTCAAAGTCCCTAGTCGTTGGTGTATCGAGACGGGGCATCGATATACCAGAGTAGACTAGCGTATACCTTCTCGACCCATACAGATGGGCGATGGATGATCCCATATCCATTGGTGTTTGACATCAGAGATGATATACGGGTGCTCAGTAGAGACTGGGTACACTGGACGGACTCGCCGAGAACTCCCAGATGGTATTATACCTCACGTCAGATGGCAGTTCTCTGGTGACACTGGTACAGAGTAGTCTGTTGACCCGAGATCGCCATAGAGTCTTGTGTGGTTCCCACTGTACATTGATTTCCATCTTACCACGTCCAAGAGGGCGTGCAAAACGGTGGTTTTTAGGTACAGTCCCGAGTCACATGGAGGCAATGAGCGATAGGAGGGGATTCGTCTCTCCCGGTATAGGGGGTTGATGTTACGCTGTGTTCGATTGGCTATAACAGGAAATCCCTGGCCAGGGTTGCTGAGATTTACTGGTAAGTGTTACCAGTAGTTTCTCGAATTGTTATAGACCTCATATCGACACGAATTATTGAGCTATTGGGGTCTGACGTTTACCACCCCTAGGCGAGATATGCGACATATCAGACGATCAGACCGGACTGTACGGTAGTGTTACTGGTTGGATTCACTGGAGTGTGAGCGGGCTTGCTCGTCGATCTTCAGATCGCTCAATACCCGGGTGGCCGTTACGTTTAGCAGACCGCTTGCGGCTTGTGGGTGTTTGATATGATCATCACCTGCTGCCGGCGTATTGACGAGTCTTTAGAGTCCTACACAGAGGTTTTCTGGCTCAAGCGAAACGAAATAGGAGCGCATATGAGATATGTGTGGGACCGAGAATAATGCGTGTATGTGATACCGTATTCCATTCTCGCGATGAATGTATCGATTAGGTTATATGCGATATACCCTAGTTATCGAATCAAAGGTTGATTCGATAAGCCGATACATTGAATACTAGTCGGTTGTATGCGACGTGACCGGATCGTTAAATCAAGAGTTGATTTAATGATTTAATACATAATTATATATTTGATATATTACTTTGCATTAACTAGTATCGGTTCACTTTAAATGGATTTTCTTACTCGGGTGTGCGCATTGCATATGCGATATGATTTTTGTGCACTTAATTGTATCATGTTTGATGATACATGTTTACTTGTGTTTTGTGTAAAGTTTAAACCATGGTTATGTAATGGTTAGGGTTTACATTTTCATATCTATTTATTTATTCATTTATTCATTTTGGAAAATGAAACGCAAATGGGAAAATGGTGGCTTCTTTTGTTTTGTTCATGAAGCTTCATGAAGACTTTGACCAAGTGACCATTTTGTCTCATGCTTAACCCTAACCATCCCATTAACCGTGATTTATTCTCTACACTTGACCATGGTTCAATTATGATAAGTATTCTTTTTTACTTTTCATTTTTAATTGAACTTGATACATCTTTTTCTTCTTCTTCTTCCTTGAACTCAAGAAGAAAAGCTTGAAGTCATCAATGGTGATTGATGATAAAGAGTGAGAAATCCAATTCTAAATTGAACCCACTTCCTATTTCTTCATCCTCTACCTCTTGCCAAGTAGTAGAGTGTGTTTTTCTTCACAAGTTTCTTGACTTGGTGAAGTCGGAGCTTGATCTAGCGATGCCTCGACGTAGATCATCTTCGGCATGGACATCGACGACCTAGCTCGCTTATTCTCCGATGAAGTCGACGCTAGAGCCCGGATTCTTTTTGGACAGCGGAGAGGACTTCGTTGCGGAGCTATGGAGGTGAAGAACCGGATCTACAAAGGTTGTATTTCCGCATCTCTTAGTTAAGTGTTAACTAGTTTACTTTTCGCCTAGATTTCTAGCCAACGATCCGTAGTCGGGTCTCTCGGCACCTAGATTTTTTTAAATTGGCATGTTCGATGCCTTGTGAGACCTCACTAGTGTGCCTAGGAACCCTACAGTGGTATCAGAGCCTAGCTAGAGCCTTAGGCGAAGTCTAGACGGAATTTGAAGTCCGAACGACCCGAAAACCCAAACCGGAATATGCTCTCTGGACTTTTTCCGAAAATGCGGATTTTTGTGTATTAAAAATGCCTAAAAAATTCAATAAATAATTATAAGAATTACTTTGCAAACTCAGGCGAAAGATTCATCCAACAGAGCGCGGAACCGCGGCAGAAGCGCAGATTCTGCGGCGGTTCCGCGGCTAGGTGATGACGTCACCTTCCACTTATTGCACAGTAATTCCTATTTAATTATTCTGGATTTTCTGGGAATATTTAAAATTTATTCCAGAGTTGAATGTTCTGGGTTGTTTTGGGGATTCGGTGTTTCGATCGGAGTATCAAATTTTGTCTATGTGGCTTTCCGGATAATTTTTTAGAATATGTTAAAAAGTTCGACCGGATATAAATACCCAACTTTTCCCCTGTCGGGAAATTTCCAAGCGTTGGATCTTTCCGTAGTTTAACGACATTCTAAGTAGTGCAAGTAACGCAATGGACCCTCTAGAAGACAACAAACCTTAACTCGATTATGTGACCGTCTTGAACTGGCCTTTGAACCTTCGGGTTTGGGGCAGTACGGCGTGCCACATATGAGGCGTTGGCTTGACCCTTCTACGGCTGGACCGTTGGTACTGAGGCACGAACGGAATGTTGTTAGACTTATTTCATGTGTTGAGCTGTATCGGGAAAACTTGGGTGTTCGATTGTTCGATCGGAAAGTTTTACATTTTCTATTTATCCGGAATGGGATACAATAATTGGAATTCACAATAAGTTATGTGATAACTGAATGAATGTTATAAACGTAGCAATTTAGTCTCACTTGATCGGTTGCCACGGAATTTTGATGTGATCAAAAGTCCGTCGCAATCACGTAGCGTACGCGGATACTCGCCGGGTAAACTTAATAGACAGCTTCACTCCATAGCCCCGACCAAGTGACTGTAGGAGAACCCCGTCGCCGAAAGCATCCGTTCGGGTGCTCGCGGTGGCGGTGTTCCGCCTTGGTGCACTTCATCGACGGTATCGGGGATGCGGCCGTCTACTGAAGTTTGCGACGAGCATTCGATCAGACTGTCGGGAATCTTGTTGAATTACCCGACTTGATATTGAGAAGTGTTTTCGATAATGAGACTAAAATGCGGAGTTTATAATTGTTAGGCATGTGATGTCTAAGGAATTCATTTGGTCAGGAATGCGATGTCTAAGGTGATTGCGGATTCCAACTGTTGTAGTTTTACACTTTCTTTTCTGTGACCGTAAGTATAATATGTGATATCGCCGGTTTCGTTGCTATATGTCAACGACAATTGGGATGGACATATTTACTTACGTTGATGACATGTGATGTTATGTGTTGCTGGATATGTTATATTGGATCGTCGTGTTCAAATAGCCGGGGGTTTTTATGTGAGATGAGTGTTTTTCATTTTCATTCATGTAAAAACTTGTATGTAATATTCTTTTATTGGGGCACTTCCAGGTTGCGGAAGTTGTCACCGTTTGTATATTATTTACTTTTCCGCACTAGGATAGACCCAAGGAGGGGAGCACAAGTAACCGGGTTCTGGAGTCCAGTGGGAGACCAACTCGAGGAGTCGAGTCCGGGTCTCCTAACTCCAGAATTGGTAGGGTTGCTTGCCGCTCTCGTAGGGGTCTAGGGGTGTGGGTTTGGCTGTTCATCACGACCGTGGAATCCGTGTTTTATACTGGCTCGTATTGAAAACACGGACGTCCTAGTATATCCAATATTTCATATGATTCTTCTGCTGCGATATCTGTGATGTGATCATGTGATGTTCTGTGATAGATACAGTATATAGTATATATGATATATTATATAGACGTTACTTATGTTTTACACCCGTGCTAGCCCTGCCCTGCTCTGCCGTTAGTTACCTAACCTAACGGTGCACGAGGGGACATCGAGGCGAATGCGGATGGCATAAGTGTACGTCGTATTTATCTGTGATGATTAGGTATTTAAATGATGGGACTTCATTAATGTGATTAATGAAATAAAAGAAACCTAAGATGTTGTAGAATCGAATTTCAAAATAAAACAGGTAGCTACAGTTCTTGCTTTGCACAGAGGTATATGTGATATATCCTGCACTTTATTCGATGAGGAAAGGACCGAGATCCCTTCACCGGGAGTGACTCATTTAGCAATAACTGGCAGATGCTACACACTCGGTTTGTCTTTTGATTGCTTTTAAGTGTTCTGCTTTGCACAGTGATATATATGATATATCCCGCACCTCATTCGACGAGGAAAGGACCGGCGATCCCTTCACCGGGAGTGACTCCTTTAGCAAAACTACAAAAGCCTCAAAAGCACTCCATTTTAAAATCATTTGATTCTACAACGATATAAAGTTCATTACGCAAAAGGTTTTCTTAAAAACCTGTCGTAGCCCTCCGTCATTTCAGATAGGTAATAGTTAGTATTCGTGCTGCGTTTGTTGACTCAGTCAAGGCGCAGTGTGCTGTAGCTGATTATTGTTTATCTGCGAAGCATATGATGCGATTGGATTAGGGTAGTCGTGCGGCCTTGTTGACTCAGTCAAGGGTCGTGCGGGTGGGTTTAATTCAATCGAGAAATGACGGGTTGAACTTTACTTGCGGTCTATGGTTTGTTGACTCAGTCAAGGTCATAGATCGCATGGGGCAAAATTTTATCGGGAATTTCAAGTGTTGAAATTTGCAATGAGATTGCATAACTTCTATGAGATAGTTGGATCCCGATGCCCGCTGCGAGTAAGAGTTACTCCTGGGAGAGTTTTATACATTACAATTAGCTGATCAAGTAGGTGTCTAGAAAGGTGTTAACGAGGTTACGCCTCTGGGAAAACGAGGTTTACATTAATTAGGTTCGTGCGAAAGCACGGGGGACCTCCCTCAAAGTACCGACACTGGCCTGGCTGAAAGATTGGCGAACTTGTAGTGTGTAATTAATCCCGGCTAGTCTTTCCTTTTAGGGTTTGAAGGAAGATTTGATAAAAAGCAGTGGGAGCCATCCTGATTAGATAAAATAATAACCAATCTATTCTTGCAAGAGCGCCCGCTGAGTGTTTTCTTCTCTCTCTCTCCAGGTAGCGACCATATCACGCCTTAATCAAGATAATAATACGGATAATTGACCGAACCCGCTTATTATACTGAGTTGGGGAACGTTGGTCCCGCTCCAACTTATAATTGTTATAAGACAGAGCAGGAAATTGGGGATTACCAGAATTCCCGTGCCACCCAAACGAAGAAAGTGCATATGATGCATCTCCTTCGGGTATGTTCATTACAAAGAACTGTTTCTCAGTATCCTCTGAATCCTGGGTATATGATACCGGATCAGGATCCCAGATATGTAAGCTATTACATAGGGCTACAAAAAGGTAGAAAAACTGAGAACGGGTGATAAGTTTCATGAGACAGAAACCGGGGCAAGTGTTGCAGCCAAGTCTGTTGGTCACTGTCACCCTGTATTACCAATACATTGATTCTGAACAAATGCTATTAGATACCGAACCTGATATACAAAATCATATCAGTCTCTTTATTAGTAAAGAAAGGATATAATTTTGTATTGATGGTTAATGTTTTGAACATTTCCTATATCAAAAGTTGATCGGTTCAGGCACGTTATCTAAAAGCATTGGCGTTCTAAATCAAACTACAGTTCCTAGTATACAGAACACACGCAAGAGGAAAAGTTCAGAAATGAACGAATCATTCTTGAGGCATTGTAGACTAGGTCATATCAATGCGACCCGACTGGCTGAAGTTACATTTTAGATGCATATTTAAATCAGTTTGAATTTACATCTTGTGAAACTTGCCAGTCATGTCACAAAGATAAGATGACCATAGCTCTGTTTATTGGAAACAGAGGAAGAGTTAGTAAACTCTTGGGACTGATACATAATGATGTATGTAAGGTCCCCTGTTTACACATGCCAGGACAGGTTCTTTGTACTTCATTACATTCTCTGATAATCTCTCAGGATTCAGACATATGTTCCTGTTGAAACATGAGTCCGGGCCTTTTGAGATATTCACAGAATATAAGTGAGAAGTAGAGAACCAAAATACGGGTATAAGTATTATGTCCTATGATGAGATCAAGGAGGAGAATACTTGAGCACGGAATTCCTGGATTATTCTAAAGGAGAATGAGATTCTCTCTCAGCATTACTCCTCCGTATACACCATAGCACGATGGTATATCGGGGTGGAGCAATAACACCCTATATGATAAAGTGTGCTCTATGATGAGTACTACTGAGTTACCTATTTCCTTTTTGGGAGCTGTGCACTTGAAAAGTTCATACCTATTGAATAGGGTTCAAATCAAATCAGTTGCCTACCATTTCATATGTGATATGGAAAGGGAAGAGCCCATGTCTTAAGCAAGTTAAGATTTGGGGTTGTCCGGCCTATGTCTAAAAGCAAAATCCGGACAAGCTCGAGGCAAGGTCTGTTATGTAGAACTGGAAATGTTCCAGCCATACAAACTGCAGCAGGTGATTTGATAGAGCCAAAGGATTCAATAGATTCCAACGAACCTCAGCCTCTCCGCCGATCTAGTAGGGTTCCTCACCCACCTGAGAGATACTTCGGTTTCTCTATGACAGTGGGAGCGAGGATTGCATCATGAGATGATGACCCAACTAGCTTCGAGATGGCCATCAGGAGTGAGACTCTATATGAATGGCTGGATGCTTAGCGATCTGAGATGGAATCCTTATACACCAACAAAGTATGGACTTTGGTTGCTATATCTGAAGGGTTAAATCCCCATCAGGAGCAAGTATATCTTGAGAAGATTACTTGGTGTACATGGAAAAGTTGAGACTTTCAAAGCTAGACTTGTTAAAAGTTTGCATCATTGACCAGCTGTGCATAATGATAAAACCTTTTCAAGTATCTATGCTTAAGTCTATCCAGATCCTACTTACCACGGCTACATACCATGACTACGATATCTGGCGGTTGGGTGTCATGACTGCTTTTCTAAATGATGTTTTAGAAGAGTGCGTCTATAAGTACACAGCCAGAGGGCTTCGTAGACAGTGGGAGCAGCGGAAACGTGTGCAAGATGTTTTATAGGATAAAGCAGGCATCGCGGAGTTGGAACATCTGTTTTGATGAATTAGTCAAACAGTTTGACATTATCAAAATGGTAGATGAACCTTGTATAAACAAAAAGGCAGTAGGGAGTATGGTGAGATCCTCGTAGAGTACGTGGATGATATACTCTTGATAGGGAAAGAGTTTCCTATGCTGCGCTCGATCAATCTCCGCTTATCACAATGATTCTCCACATAGGATCAAAATGATACCTACTAAATCCTGGATTTTGGATCTATGAGATAGATCTAAATAGATGTTAGGATACTCACTTGTTGTAGTGAGATGGTATCAATTGATCCTGGGGAGAATCACTGGAAAGGTTCCAGGGTGATAAAGACGACTGAATGTCAGTCACAGGCATTGTCTTTACCCTCAGTGAAGGGACGGTATGTTGGAAGAGTTCCAAGCTGGATACCGTGACATACTAGACGATAAAGGCTCGATACATCGCTACTTAAGATGCTACCAAAGAGGCTGTTTGGGTGTATATTGGTTCATGAGATGAACTATGTTCCTCCCATTGTGTGACAATGGAGTTGTGGCTTATGCCAAGGAACGCCGGTCCCATCAGTGATCCAGACATATTCTATGGCAGTATCTTTTGATCATGGAGATGGTTGATCTCCAGGGTGATCGAGGTTTGGAGAGTAGACTCAGAGGACAACACAGCGGATCCACTCACAAAGGCCTGTTCCCAGAGAGAGACTTTTATGGGATGGTTGAGTATGAGATACTGCAACCACTGCTACAGATGGCCCTAGTGCAAGTGGGAAATTGTTAGTTATATGTATGCCCTAGAGGCCATTACTGTACATAGGATGTATATTGTAGTGGATGCTGGGACATATATAGGGAGGACTTTCTTGCTCGACATGATAGTATGCTATCTGGTTGAACTTTACCTTAACGTGTATACTGATTGTCTCTCTGTTACATGTTGGTAAGGCCCTTAGGATCTGTACTTGACTACCTGGACTATGATGCGGATCATACTAGTGGGGACATGGTAGTCCATAAGTACATCCTTCAAAGTCCCTAGTCGTGGGTGTATCGAGACGGGGCATCGATATACCAGAGTAGACTAGCGTATACCTTCTCGACCCATACAGATGGGCGATGGATGATCCCATATCCATTGGTGTTTGACATCAGAGATGATATACGGGTGCTCAGTAGAGACTGGGTACACTGGACGGACTCGCCGAGAACTCCCAGATGGTATTATACATCACGTCAGATGGCAGTTCTCTGGTGACACTGGTACAGAGTAGTCTGTTCACCCGAGATCGCCATAGAGTCTTGTGTGGTTCCCACTGTACTTTGATTTCCATCTTACCACGTCCAAGAGGGCGTGCAAAACGGTGGTTTTTGGGTACAGTCCCGAGTCACATGGAGGCAATGAGCGATAGGAGGGGATTCGTCTCTCCCGGTATAGGGGGTTGATGTTGCGCTGTGTTCGATTGGCTATAACAGGAAATCCCTGGCCAGGGTTGCTGAGATTTACTGGTAAGTGTTACCAGTAGTTTCTCGAATTGTTATAGACCTCATATCGACACGACTTATTGAGCTATTGGGGTCTGACGTTTACCACCCCTAGGCGAGATACGCGACATATCAGACGATCAGACCGGACTGTACGGTAGTGTTACTAGTTGGATTCACTGGAGTGTGAGCGGGCTTGCTCGTCGATCTTCAGATCGCTCAATACCCGGGTGGCCGTTACGTTTAGCAGACCGCTTGCGGCTTGTGGGTGTTTTATATGATCATCACCTGCTGCCGGCGTATTGACGAGTCTTTAGAGTCCTACACAGAGGTTTCCTGGCTCAAGCGAAACGAAATAGGAGCGCATATGAGATATGTGCGGGACCGAGAATAATGCGTGTATGTGATACCGTATTCCATTCTCGCGATGAATGTATCGATTAGGTTATATGCGATATACCCTAGTTATCGAATCAAAGGTTGATTCGATAAGCCGATACATTGAATACTAGTCGGTTGTATGCGACGTGACTGGATCGGTAAATCAAGAGTTGATTTAATGATTTAATGCATAATTATATATTTGATATATTACTTTGCATTAACTAGTATCGGTTCACTTTAAATGGATTTTCTTACTCGGGTGTGCGCATTGCATATGCGATATGATTTTTGTGCACTTAATTGTTTCATGTTTGATGATGTTAGTTATATGTATGCCCTAGAGACCATTACTGTACATAGGATGTATATTGTAGTGGATGCTAGGACATATATAGGGAGGACTTTCTTGCTCGACATGATAGTATGCTATCTGGTTACCCTTTACCTTAACGTGTATGCTGATTGTCTCTCTGTTACATGTTGGTAAAGCCCTTAGGATGTGTACTTGACTACCTGGACTATGATGCGGATCATACTAGTGGGGACATGGTGGTCCATAAGTACATCCTTCAAGGTCCCTAGTCGTGGGTGTATCGAGACAGGTCATCGATATACCAGAGTAGACTAGCGTATACCTTCTCGACCCATACAGATGGGCGATGGATGATCCCATATCCATTGGTGTTTGACATCAGAGATGATATACGGGTGCTCAGTAGAGACTGGGTACACTGGACGGACTCGCCGAGAACTCCCAGATGGTATTATACCTCACGTCAGATGGCAGTTCTCTGGTGACACTGGTACAGAGTAGTCTGTTGACCCGAGATCGTCATAGAGTCTTGTGTGGTTCCCACTGTGCTTTGATTTCCATCTTACCACGTCCAAGAGGGCGTGCAAAACGGTGTTTTTTGGGTACAATCCCGAGTCACATGGAGGCAATGAGCGATAGGAGGGGATTCGTCTCTCCCGGTATAGGGAGTTGATGTTGCACTGTGTTCGATTGGCTATAACAGGAAATCCCTGGCCAGGGTTGCTGAGATTTACTTGTAAGTGTTACCTGTAGTTTCTCGAACAGTTATAGACCTCATATCGACACGAATTATTGAGCTAATGGGGTCTGACGTTTACCACCCCTAGGCGAGATATGCGACATATCAGACGATCAGACCGGACTGTACGGTAGTGTTACTGGTCGGATTCACTGGAGTGTGAGCGGGCTTGCTCGTCGATCTTCAGATCGCTCAATACCCGGATGGCCGTTACGTTTAGCAGACCGCTTGCGGCTTGTGGATGTTTGATATGATCATCATCCGCTGCCGGCGTATTGACGAGTCTTTAGAGTCCTACACAGAGGTTTCCTGGCTCAAGCGAAACGAAATAGGAGCGCATATGAGATATGTGCGGGACCGAGAGTAATGCATGTATGTGATACCGTATTTCATTCTCGCGATCAATGTGTCGAATGGTTGTATGCGATATAACCTAATTATCGAATCAAGAATTGATTCGATAAGCCGATACATTGGATACTAGCCGGTTATATGCGATATGACCGGATCGTTAAATCAAGAGTTGATTTAATGATTTAATGCATAATTATATATTTGATATATTACTTTGCGTTAACTAGTATCGGTTCACTTAAGATGGATTTTCTCACTCGGATGTGCGCATTGTATATGCGATATACTTTTGTGCACTTGATTGTATCATAATTGATGATACATGTTATGCTAGGGTTTTTGTTTAAAGATCAAACCATGGTTACATGATTATGGTTAGGGTTTTGTTTTATTCACTTATTTATTTATCCATTTCATTTTGGAAAATAAATGAGAAGAGAAAAGAATGGTGGCTTTATTTGTTGTTTAGTTGAAACTTCATGAAGCTTTGACTTTGTCCACCATTCTTATCTTATCCTTAACCCTAACCATTCCTTTAACCCTTGGTTAATTCTCTACACATAACCATAGTTAGGATTATGATAAGTTTGGAAATTCTTTTCTTTTTAATTAACTTATCATAATTCTTTCTTCTTCTTCTTCATCTTCTTCAAAGAAGAAAAGCTTTCTTCATCAATGGTGGATTGATGAAACAAGTGAGAAATCCAATTCTAAAGTCTACCCACTTCCTATTTCTTCATCCTCTACCTCTTGCCAAGTAGTAGAGTGTGTTTTCTTCACAAGTTTCTTGACTTGGTGAAGTCGGAGCTTGATTTAGCGATGCCTCGACGTAGATCATCTTCGGCATGGACATCGACGACCTAGCTTGCCCATTCTCCGACGAAGCCGACTCTAGAGCCCGGATTTGATTTGGACAGCGGAGACGACCTCGTTGCGGAGCCGTGGAGGTGGAGGACCGGATCTACAAAGGTTGTATTTCCGTATTCCCTTAGTTAATTGTTAACTAGTTATCTTTTCGCCTAGACATCTAGCAAACGATCCGTAGTTTAGGGTTTCTCGGCACGTTAAAATTTTAATTTAGCATGATCGATGCCTTGTGAGACCTCACTAGTGTGCCTAAGAACCCTACAGTGGTATCAGAGCCTAGCTAGAGCCTTAGGCGAAGTCCAGACGGAAATTGAAGTCCGAACGAACCCGAAACCCCGAACAAATATTGCTCTCTGTCCAATTTTTAAAAACAGGGATTTTTCAGTATTAAAAATATCCAGAAAAACATGCAGGAAAATATAAGAGTAACTGTGCAATTCGTAACCATAATTCCATTAAAGCGCCGCGCTTCCGCGGCACGAGCATGGCTCGTGCGGCGGAAACGCGGCCGTTTTGTCGTTTTGTGAGACGAAGTTTACACAGTAACTCCTAGTTTCCAGTGTTGGTCTTCCTGGGTATTTTTAATATTTTTGAAGAGTTGAATTTTTCTGAGTTGATTTGGGGATTCGGTGTTTCGATCGGGGTATCCAATTTTGTCTATTTGGCTTTCCGGATAAATTTTAGAATATGTTAAAAAGTTCGACCGGATATAAATACCCAATTTTTCCCCTGTCGGGAAATTTCCAAGTGTTGGATTTTTCCGTAGTTTAACGACGTTCTAAGTAGTGCAAGTAACGTGATGGTCCCTCTAGAAGACAACAAACCTTAACTCGATTATGTGACCGTCTTGAACTGCCCTTTGAACCTTCGGGTTTAGGGCAGTACGGCGTGCCACATGTGAGGCGTTGGTTTGACCCTTCTACGGCTGGACCGTTGGTACTGAGGCACGAACTGAATGTTGTTAGACTTATTTCATGTGTTGATCAGTTTCGGGAAAAGTTGGGTGTTCGATTGTTCGATCGGAAAGTTTGACATTTTCTATTTATCTGGAATGTGATACAATAATTGGAATTCACAAATAGTTATGAGATAACTGAATGAATATTATAAACATAGCAGTTTAGTCTCACTTGATCGGTTGCCACGGAATTTTGATGTGATCAAAAGTCCGTCGCAATCACGTAGCGTACGCGGATACTCGCCGGGTAAACTTAATAGACAGCCTCACTCCATAGCCCCGACCAAGTGACTGTAGGAGAACCCCGTCGCCGAAAGCATCCGTTCGGGTGCTCGCGGTAGCGGTGTTCCGCCTTGGTGCACTTCGTCGTCGGTATCGGGGGTGCGGCCGTCTACTGAAGTTTGCGACGAGTATTCGATCAGGATGTCGGGAATCTTGTTGAATTGCCCGACTTGATATTGAAAAGTGTTTTCGATAATGAGACTAAAATGCGGAGTTTATAATTGTTAGGCATGCGATGTCTAAGTAATTGATTTGGTCAGGCATGCGATGTCTGAGGTGGTTGCGGATTCCAACTGTTATAGTTTTACACTTTCTTTTTTGTGACCGTAAGTGTAATATGTGATATCGCCGGTTTCGTTGCTATATGTCAACGACAATTGGGATGCGCATATTTACTTACGTTGATGACATGTGATGTTATGTGTTGCTGGATATGTTATATTGGATCGTCGTGTTCGAATAGCCGGGTTTTTTTTATGTGAGATGAGTGTTTTTCATTTTCATTCATGTAAAAACTTGTATGTAATATTCTTTTATTGGGGCGCTTCCAGGTTGCGGAAGTTGTTACCGTTGATGTATATTATTTACTTTTCCGCACTAGGATAGACCCAAGGAGGGGAGCACAAGTAACCGAGTTCTGGAGTCCAGTGGGAGACCAACTCGAGGAGTCGAGTCCGGGTCTCCTAACTCTAGAATTGGTAGGGTTGCTTGCCGCTCTCGTAGGGGTCTAGGGGTGTGGGTTTGGCTATTCATCACGACCGTGGAATCCGTGTTTTATACTGGCTCGTATTGAAAACACGGACGTCCTAGTATATCCAATATTTCATATGTTTCTTCTGCTGCGATATCTGTGATGTGATCATGTGATGTTCTATGATAGATACAGTATATAGTATATATGATATATTATATAGACGTTACTTATGTTTTACACCCGCGCTAGCCCTGCCCCGCTCTGCCGTTAGTTACCTAACCTAACGGTGCATGAGGGGACATCGAGGCGAATGCGGATGGCATAAGTGTACGTCGTATTTATCTGTGATGATTAGGTACTTAAATGATGGGACTTCATTAATGAGATTAATGAAATAAAAGAAACCTAAGATGTTGTAGAATCGAATTTCAAAATAAAACAGGTAGCTACAGTTCTTGCTTTGCACAGAGGTATATGTGATATATCCTGCACCTTATTCGATGAGGAAAGGACCGAGATCTCTTCACCGGGAGTGACTCATTTAGCAATAACTGGCAGATGCTACACCCGCGGTTTGTCTTTTGATTGCTTTTAAGTGTTTTTGCTTTGCACAGTGATATATATGATATATCCCGCACCTCATTCGACGAGGAAAGGACCGACGATCCCTTCACCGGGAGTGACTCCTTTAGCAAAACTAGAAAAGCCTCAAAAGCACTCCATTTCAAAATTCATTTGATTCTACAACGATATCAAGTTCATTACGCAATAAGTTTTCAGAAAAACCTGTCGTAGCCCTCCGTCATTTCAGATAAGTACTAGTTAGTATTCGTGCTACGTTTGTTGACTATGTTAAGGCGTAGTGTGCGGTAGCTAATTAGTGCTTATCTGCATAAGCATATGATGTGATTGGATTAGGGTAGTCGTGCGACTTTGTTGACTATGTTAAGGGTCGTGCGGGTGGGTTTAATTCAATCAGGAAATGACGGGTTGAACTTGACTAGCACTTATGATTTGTTGACTATGTTAAGGTCATATAGCTGCTAGGGGCAAAACATTATCGGGAATTTCAAGTGTTGAAATTTGCAATGAGATTGCATACCTTCTATGAGATAGTTGGATCCCGATACCCACTGAGAGTAAGAGTTACTCCTGGGAGAGTTTTACATATTACAATTAGCCGATCAAGTAGGTGTCTAGAAAGGTGTCAACGAGGTTACGCCTCTGGGAAAACGAGGTTTACATTAATTAGGTTCGTGCGAAAGCACGGGGGACCTCCCTCAAAGTACCGACACTGGCCTGGCTGAAAGATTGGCGAACTTGTAGTGTGTAATTAATCCCGGCTAGTCTTTCCTTTTTGGGTTTGAAGGAAGATTTGATAAAAAGCAGTGGGAGCCATCCTGATTAGATAAAATAATAACCAATCTATTCTTGACAGAGCGCACGCTGAGTGTTTTCTTCTCTTTCTCTCTCCTGGTAGCGACCATATCACGCCTTAATCAAGATAATAATACGGAATTTTGACCGAACCCGCTTGTTATACTGAGCTGGGGAACGTTGGTCCCGCTCCAACTTATAATTGTTATAAGACAGAGCAGGAAATTGGGGATTACCAGAATTCCCGTGCCGCCCAAACGAAGAGAGTGCATGCTGATGCATCATCTTCGGGTGTGTTCATTACAGAGAACTGTTTCTCAGTATCCTTTACGTCCTGGGTATGTGATACCAGATCAGGATCCCAGATATGTAATATGTTACATAGGGCTACAGAAAGGTAGAGAACTGAGAACGGGTGATAAGTTTCATGAGGCAGAAAACGGGGCAAGAGTTACAGCCAAGTCTGTTGGTCACTGTCACCCTGTATTACCAATACATTGATTCTGAACGAATGTTATTAGATACCGAACCTGATATACAAAATCATATCTGTCTCTTTATTAGTAAAGAAACGGTAAAATTTTGTATTGTTGGATAATGTTTTGAACATTTCCTATATCAAAAGTTGATCGGTTCAGGCACGTTATCTAAAAGCATTGATGTTCTAAATCAAACTACAGTTCTTAGTATGTGGAACACACACAAGAGGAAGAGTTCAGAAATGAACGAATCCTTCTTGAGGTATTGTAGACTAGGTCAGATCAATGTGACCCGACTAGCTGAAGTTACATGTAGATGCATATTTAAATCAGTTTGAATCTACATCTTATGAAACTTGCCAGTCATGTTACAAAGATATAATGACACTAGCTCTGTTTATTGGAAACAGAGAAAGAGTTAGTGAACTCTTGGGATGATACATGTTGATGTATGTAAGGTCCCCTATCTACACATGCCAGGACCGGTTCTTTATACTTCATTACATTCTCTGATGATCTTTCGAGATTCAGACCTATGTTCCTGTTGAAACACAAGTCCGAACCTTTTGAGATATTCATAGAATATAAATTAGAAGTAGAGAACCAAAATACGGGTAAAAGTATTATGTTCGTTGATGAGATCAAGGAGGAGAATACTTGAGCACGGAAATACTGGAATATTCTAAAGGAGAATGAGATTCTCTCTCAGCATTACTCCTCTGTATACACCATAGCATGATGGTATATCAGGGCGGAGCAATCACACCCTATATGATAAGGTGTGCTCTATGATGAGTACTACTGAGTTACCTTTTTCCTCAGGGGGTTATGCACTTGAGAAGCTGCATACCTATTGAATAGGGTTCCAATCAAATCAGTTGCCTACCGCTTCATATGTGATATGGAAAGGGAAGAGCCCATATCTTAAGTTGGTTAAGATTTGGGGTTGTCTGGTCTATGTCTAAAAGCAAAATCCGGACAAGCTCGAGGCAAGGTCTGTTATGTGGAACTGGAAGTGTTCCAGCTATACAAACTACAGCAGATGATTTGGTACAACCAGAGGATTCAGTAGAAACCAATGAACCTCAGCCTCTCCGCCGATCTAGTAGGGTTCCTCACCCACCTGAGAGATACTTCGGTTTCTCTATGACAGTGGGAGCGAGGAATGCATCATGAGATGATGACCCAACTAGTTTCGAGCAGGCCATCGAGAGTAAGACTCTGTAAGAATGGCTGGATGTTTTGTGATCTGAGATGGAATCCTTATACACCAACAAAGTATGGACTTTGGTTGCTATATCTAAAGGGTTAAATCCCCATCAGGAGAAAGTATATCTTGAGAAGATTACTTGGTGTACATGGAAAGGTTGAGACTTTCAAAGCTAGACTTGTTAAAGGTTTGCTTCATTGACCAGGTGTGGATCATGAGGAAACCTTTTTCTAAGGAGCTATGCTTAAGTCCATCCAGATCCTACTTGCCACGGCTACATACCATGACTACGATATCTGGTGGTTGGGTGTCATGACTGCTATTCTAAATGATGTTTTAGAAGAGTGCGTCTATAAGTACACAGCCAGAGGGCTTCGTAGACAGTGGGAGCAGCGGAAACGTGTGCAAGATGCTTTATCAGATAAAGCAGGCATCGCGGAGTTGGAACATCTGTTTTGATGAATTAGTCAAAGAGTTTGACATCATCAAAATGGTAGATGAACCTTGTATAAACAAAAAGGTAGTAGGGAGTATGGTGACGATCCTCGTAGAGTACGTGGATGACATACTCTTGATAGGGAAAGAGTTTCCTATGCTACGCTCGATCAATCTCCGATTATCACAATGATTCTCCATATAGGATCAGAGTGATACCTCCTAAATCCTGAGTTTTGGATCTATGAGATAGATTTAATTGGATGTTGGGATTCTCACTAGTTGTAGTGAGATAGTATCAATTGATCCTAGGGAGAATCACTGGAAGTGTTCCAGGGTGATAAAGACGACTGAATGTCAGTCACAGGCATTGTCTTTTCCCTCAGTAAAGGGACGGTATGTTGGAAGAGTTCCAAGCTAGATACCGTGACATACTAGACGATGAAGGCAGGATACATCGCTACTTAAGATGCTACCAAAGAGGCTGTTTGGGTGTATATTGGTTCATGAGATGAACTACGTTCCTACCATTGTGTGACAATGGAGTTGTGGCTTATGCCAAGGAACGCCGGTCCCATCAGTGATCCAGGCATATTCTAAGGCAGTATCACCTGATCATGGAGATGGTTGATCTCCAGGGAGATCGAGGTTTGGAGAGTAGACTCAGAGGACAACACAGCGGATCCACTCACAAAGGCCTGTTCCCAGAGAGAACTTTTATGGGATGGTTGAGTATGAGATACTACAACCACTGCTATCAGATGGCCCTAGTGCAAGTGGGAGATTGTTAGTTATATGTATGCCCTAGAGGCCATTACTGTACATAGGATGTATATTGTAGTGGATGCTAGGACATATATAGGGAGGACTTTCTTGCTCGACATGATAGTATGCTATCTGGTTACCCTTTACCTTAACGTGTATGCTGATTGTCTCTCTGTTACATGTTGGTAAAGCCCTTAGGTTGTGTACTTGACTACCTGGACTATGATGCGGATCATACTAGTGGGGACATGGTGGTCCATAAGTACATCCTTCAAGGTCCCTAGTCGTGGGTGTATCGAGACGGGGCATCGATATACCAGAGTAGACTAGCGTATACCTTCTCGACCCATACAGATGGGCGATGGATGATCCCATATCCATTGGTGTTTGACATCAGAGATGATATACGGGTGCTCAGTAGAGACTGGGTACACTGGACGGACTCGCCGAGAACTCCCAGATGGTATTATACCTCACGTCAGATGGCAGTTCTCCGGTGACACTGGTACAGAGTAGTCTGTTGACCCGAGATCGTCATAGAGTCTTGTATGGTTCCCACTGTGCTTTGATTTCCATCTTACCACGTCCAAGAGGGCGTGCAAAACGGTGGTTTTTGGGTACAATCCCGAGTCACATGGAGGCAATGAGCGATAGGAGGGGATTCGTCTCTCCCGGTATAGGGAGTTGATGTTGCACTGTGTTCGATTGGCTATAACAGGAAATCCCTGGCCAGGGTTGCTGAGATTTACTGGTAAGTGTTACCAGTAGTTTCTCGAACAGTTATAGACCTCATATCGACACGACTTATTGAGCTAATGGGGTCTGACGTTTACCACCCCTAGGCAAGATATGCGACATATCAGACGATCAGACCGGACTGTACGGTAGTGTTACTGGTCGGATTCACTGGAGTATGAGCGGGCTTGCTCGTCGATCTTCAGATCGCTCAATACCCGGGTGGCCGTTACGTTTAGCAGACCGCTTGCGGCTTGTGTATGTTTGATATGATCATCATCCGCTGCCGGCGTATTGACGAGTCTTTAGAGTCCTACACAGAGGTTTCCTGGCTCAAGCGAAACGAAATAGGAGCGCATATGAGATATGTGCGGGACCGAGAGTAATGCGTGTATGTGATACCGTATTTCATTCTCGCGATCAATGTGTCGAATGGTTGTATGCGATATAACCGGATCGTTAAATCAAGAGTTGATTTAATGATTTAATGCATAATTATATATTTGATATATTACTTTGCGTTAACTAGTATCGGTTCACTTAAGATGGATTTTCTCACTCGGATGTGCGCATTGTATATGCGATATACTTTTGTGCACTTGATTGTATCATGATTGATGATACATGTTATGCTCGGGTTTTTGTGTAAAGATCAAACCATGGTTACATGATTATGGTTAGGGTTTTGTTTTATTCACTTATTTATTTATCCATTTCATTTTGGAAAATAAATGAGAAGAGAAAAGAATGGTGGCTTTATTTGTTGTTTAGTTGAAACTTCATGAAGCTTTGACTTTGTCCACCATTCTTATCTTATCCTTAACCCTAACCATTCCTTTAACCCTTGGTTAATTCTCTACACATAACCATAGTTAGGATTATGATAAGTTTGGAAATTCTTTTCTTTTTAATTAACTTATCATAATTCTTTCTTCTTCTTCTTCATCTTCTTCAAAGAAGAAAAGCTTTCTTCATCAATGGTGGATTAATGAAACAAGTGAGAAATCCAATTCTAAAGTCTACCCACTTCCTATTTCTTCATCCTCTACCTCTTGCCAAGTAGTAGAGTGTGTTTTCTTCACAAGTTTCTTGACTTGGTGAAGTCGGAGCTTGATTTAGCGATGCCTCGACGTAGATCATCTTCGGCATGGACATCGACGACCTAGCTTGCCCATTCTCCGACGAAGCCGACTCTAGAGCCCGGATTTGATTTGGACAGCGGAGACGACCTCGTTGCGGAGCCGTGGAGGTGGAGGACCGGATCTACAAAGGTTGTATTTCCGTATTCCCTTAGTTAATTGTTAACTAGTTATCTTTTCGCCTAGACATCTAGCAAACGATCCGTAGTTTAGGGTTTCTCGGCACGTTAAAATTTTAATTTGGCATGATCGATGCCTTGTGAGACCTCACTAGTGTGCCTAGGAACCCTACAGATGATACATGTTTACTTGTGTTTTGTGTAAAGTTTAAACCATGGTTATGTAATGGTTAGGGTTTAAATTTTCATATCTATTTATTTATTCATTTATTCATTTTGGAAAATGAAAAGCAAATGGGAAAATGGTGGCTTCTTTTGTTTTGTTCATGAAGCTTCATGAAGACTTTGACCAAGTGACCATTTTGTCTCATGCTTAACCCTAACCATCCCATTAACCATGATTTATTCTCTACACTTGACCATGGTTCAATTATGATAAGTATTCTTTTTACTTTTCATTTTTAATTGAACTTGATACATCTTTTTCTTCTTCTTCTTCCTTGAACTCAAGAAGAAAAGCTTGAAGTCATCAATGGTGATTGATGATAAAGAGTGAGAAATCCAATTCTAAATTGAATCCACTTCCTATTTCTTCATCCTCTACCTCTTGCCAAGTAGTAGAGTGTGTTTTTCTTCACAAGTTTCTTGACTTGGTGAAGTCGGACCTTGATCTAGCGATGCCTCGACGTAGATCATCTTCGGCATGGACATCGACGACCTAGCTCGCTTATTCTCCGATGAAGTCGACGCTAGAGCCCGGATTCTTTTTGGACAGCGGAGAGGACTTCGTTGCGGAGCTATGGAGGTGGAGAACCGGATCTACAAAGGTTGTATTTCCGCATCTCTTAGTTAAGTGTTAACTAGTTTACTTTTCGCCTAGATTTCTAGCCAACGATCCGTAGTCGGGTCTCTCGGCACCTAGATTTTTTGAAATTGGCATGTTCGATGCCTTGTGAGACCTCACTAGTGTGCCTAGGAACCCTACAATAGATACTTTCCATCTCATCTTATCACTCACCTTATGGTTCATTCTCTCTCATCCAAGTCCAAGTTCATCTCCTTCTTCATCTCCTCTCTAGAATTTTCGTGAGTTGAGAAAAGAAAATGAGAAAAATATTTTGAGTGAGTAAATCTCCTACTTCATCAACCTACACTATTCTAGCCCATTAATTTAGGTTGTTTGTTTCATAATACCTTGATTAGTGAAGAGTGAGCTTGAGTGAGAGATACTTCAAGGTGGATCATCTTCGGCATCGAAGACAACAAGCAAGCTCAATCTTTTTTTCAAGTGGAGCCTTAAAAAGGGTTCTAGGGACTACTACTTGGAGCTTTAGAAGTGAAAGACCAGTCTACAAAGGTTTTAACCTCCTATCACTTAGTTTAGAACTTGTTTGTTTGCTACAAAATCCTAATTCTCTAGTTCGATTCTTATTTAGTTTGATTAGCACTCTAGATTTTTTAAAATTGCATTCTTGATGCTCCTTAAAAACTAGTAGAGGTGCTATGACATATTTTCATGGTATCAGAGTCAAGATAGAGACTTAAGCGAAGTCTAGACGACGTTAAAGTGTTCGATCGACCTTTTAGAACACAATTTTTAGTAGTTTCTGTCCAATTTTTCAAAAGTTGATATTTTCACAATTAAAAATGCTAAGAAAATCGCGCAGGTCATTCTAAGGGGACTAAAGAAAAACGAGCCTTTAGTTCCTCAAATTGGCCGCGGAACCGCCGTCTAGACCCTGTTGTAGCTGCGGTTCCGCGGTGCAATTGATGAATTAGAACTCGTAATTTCTTCTGTTGCTTCTAATTCTCATTCCTGACATTCTGGGTATTTTTAGTGAGGCTCAAGTTGTTGAGGTCTCTGTGAATTGGTGGTGTTTGAAATATCGATCGAAATGTTTAATATTGTCTAGATAGCTTTGGATATGTGATAAAATTTTTGGAATCCACATTGATTAGTTTTGTGAAAACTAGTTAACAATTTGTAAATCTCGCGTTTTAGTCTCAAATGATGGATTCCCATGGAGTTTGGATTTGTATCGAAACACCATCATAATCTCGTATCGTATGCGAATAATCGCCGGAAGACACTAGTAGATAGCCACACCCCATTGCCCTGACCAAGTGACTGTAGGAGAACCCCATGGTCTAAAGCATCCACTTGGGTGCTCGCGGTCGTGGTTTTCCGTCCAAGTGCACTTCGTTGACGGCCTCGGGGTTACGGCCATCCACTAAAGTTCCTGATGAGCATTCGATCTTTTAATCGGGAATCTTGTTGAATTGCCTAACTTATTTTTGAAAAGTGTTTTCAAATTCGAGACTTAAATCCATGGTTTATAGGGCAAGGCATGAAATCCGGAATATGTGATAATCCAGTTTTATGATGTCTAAAGATGCCACGGAGTCTAATTATTATAGTTTTCATTACTTTTCTGCGACTGTAAGAGTAATATGTGGGAGTATCCCCGATCTCGTTGCTATACGTCAACGACATTAGGGATACGTATATTTACTTACGTTGATGACATGTGATGTTATTGTATTGCTACTGATATGCTATATTGGATCGTCGTGATTGAATAGCCCCGGGTTTTTACGTGAGAAGGGAGTTTTTCAATTTCATTCATGTAAATATTTGTATGTAATATTCTTTTATTGGGACACTTCTGGGTTGAGGTTGTTGTCTCCATTTGATGTATATTATTTACTTTTCCACATTAGGATATACCCAAAGTGGGGAGCACAAGTAACCAGGTTGTAGAGTCTAGTGGGAGGCCATCTCGAGGAGTCGAGACCGGTCGCCTAACTCTAGAATTGGAAAGTTTTCTTACCGCTCTCGTAGGGGTCTAGGGATGTGGGCTTGGCTATTCATCACGATGTGGAATCCGTGTTTTTCATTACTGGCTTAATCTAAAACATGGACCTCCTAGTATATCCTACATTTCATATATCTGCTTCTGTTGTTTCTGTGATCAGATATGATCATATAACTGCCTGAGACGAATGCTACTTATATATATGATATACTAGTAGACACTATATATATTTTACATCCGCGCTAGTCTTTACCCCCCTGTCATAAGTTAAGTAACCTTACGGTGAAGACCCGGGTCCCTGTGGCGAATGCGGATGGTATATATACGTGTTTTATTTTCGTTTCTTCTGTAATATTTAGGAAATATAAATGATGGGATGCCATTATTAAGATTAATGAAAAGAAAAGAAACCTAAAAATGTTGTAGAATCAAATTTTTCAAGAAGGTAGCTCTAGTTCTTACTTTGCATAGTGGTATTCCATTATGAATATCCCGCACCTCATTCGATGAGGAAAGAGCCTAGATCCCTTCACTGGGAATGACCACTTTAGCAAAACTAGCATATGCTACAACCCACTCGGTTTATTTTGAAAACCACTCGATTTTAATGTGGAGCTTAAACCACTCCTTTTCAAATCATTAGATTCTACAACGATATCAAGTCCATTACGCTAAAGTTTTTCTTCAAAACCAGTCGTAACCCTCCGTCATTTCAGATAAGTACTATTTAGTATTCGTGCAGTGTCTGTTGAACTTGTCAAGGTGTAGTGTTCGGTAGGTGATTAGTGCTTATCTGCCGCATGTTGATGCGATTGGATTAGGGTAGTCGTACGGCCTTGTTGACCTTGTCAAGGATCGTGCGGATGGGTTTAATTCAATCATGAAATGATGGGTTGAACTTGACTTGCGGTTTACAGTTTGTTGACCTTGAGGTCATAAACCGCATGGGGTAAAAACAAATATCGGGAATTTCAAGTGTTGAAATTTGCAATGAGATTGCATACATTCTATATGATAGTTGGTGTTAGATATAAGTATGACCTAGAGGCCATTATTGTACATATGATGTATATTATAGTGGATGCTTGGATATATATTGTTAGTGTATAATCCCTAGGGGCCATTATTGTATCATACTTGTATGTATATTACTTAATGGAAGCTTGGTATATTCACAGTTGTATATACAGTCTTGCTAAAAATGGTAGTATGCTACTTGGTTTGTGTCTACTTTAATATGTGAATATGTTTCTTGTAACGTATCACTTATACATATTAGTAGAGCCCATAGGATCTTTGCTTGATTACCAGCTTGTGATGGCAGTCACACTAGTGGGGGCTGGGTAGTCTGTAAGCAACATCCTATACTTGTCCCTAATCGTAGGATTATCGAGATAGGGCATCGATACTCCAGCGTAGACTAGTGTGTATGCTTCTCATCCCAGTTGGAGAGATAGTCTGTCCCACAGCCATCAGTACGTCGTACTGGAGATAGTATACAGGTGCTTGTTAGGTTACGGGTACACCGGACAGGACTCGCAGGGGAACTGATTGGTTGGTATTATACCCATCGTCAGTTAACAGTTCCCAGGTGACGTGAGTACAGTATATTCCGCAGACTTGACACTGCTACTTCGCCTCGAGTGTGTCCCACTGTTCTTAGATTGCTACCCTAGCACGGCTCAAAGGAGTCGTGCAAACAGGTAGTAGTTGGGTGCAGTCCCGAGCACTTGGAGGCAGTAGCGGTTAGACAGGATTCGTCTCTCCCGGTATTGGGAGTTGATATCGTGCTGTGTCAGAGAGCCATTACGCAAAGTCCCTGGCCAGGGCAAGCGAGATTTACTGGTAGGTTCCAGTAGTTTCTCAGGGTGTAATGGGCTACGCTCCGACACGACTTATACAGCTATTAGGGGACTGACGCTTGCTGCCCCCTAGGTTCGATATGCGATAGTCTTAGACGAACAGACCAGACTGTACGGAGATTGTCACATCAGGCTCAGTAGGAGTTCGGATGGTTTTCCTCATCGGCCTTCTTATCGACGTCTACCTGGGGACCGTTACGTACAGCTAGTGACGCTTGCGGTCTGTGGTTAAACCCACTGCCAGGGTAGTGTCGAGTCTTTAGAGTCCCACACAGAGAGTTTCCCTGCTCTAGGAGAAACGATATAGAGGTCGTATAGTTTTACGAAAAGGGTTCGGACGCATACGTGTGTTTACGCACGTACGACGTTCTGACAGTTTTTACTAGTCGGCTTTGGTTTAAGCCAGTTTCTAGTATCAGGTTATTGGATTTATACAGTCTAAAGTTTTTCCGTGTTTTCACGGATTGGAGCGGCGTTCTCGTAATTTTCCGAGAAGCTTCTAGATGCATGGTGACTTGGAGGGTAAGGTGGCATTAGCATTAATTGATTTTGTGACTCATGAGATGAATCATTCAAGTGAGTTAATGAAGCATTTATTGCTTAATGACTCACTTGATGATTCATTGCACATATTCAATGAAGCATGATAATAATGCATTTGAATTATTCATTTGATAATTCTTTATACTTCATAATATATTAGAAGTGAGAAACAATTTCAATTCATTCTAATCATCACCTTCTCTCTCCTCAAGCTCTCTCATTCTTGAAACCCTAACCCTAACCTCTCATGTGTTGAGATCAAGGGTTAGCTAGACTAATACATCCATAACCTCACTCTATATCCCCTAGGTAGCTTAGATTAGCATTTTGAGCAACCTAGTTATCTCAAGTTAGAGATAAAGCTTGTAGTAGGAGCTCTCGGGTGGATCGTCTTTGAATCGAGGAGGCCGTTGAGGTGCCGATGTTCCAAGGAGCCTACGAGGAGTGGAGGACCGCGATGAAGACCCGTAGGACATGTAACGTGAGATATAACTTCGAATCCGAGTAGTTAAACCTTTCGTAGTTTGCTAGTAACGGTTTAGAAACGATTCATGCGCTCAAGTCCGTATTACGAAGCTTTGATAATCGTTTTTCATATATTCCGCCTCCCCGCAAGTTCGTGGGGTGCGTGACATAGACTTACAGTGGTATCAGAGCCAACTAAACCATTACTAGCTTGTTAGCAACTAATTATAAGTTCGATCAACGGAAAACACGAAATCGAAACACCCCGAACCCTAACAGTTTCTGTAAATTTTAAACGTGTCTAAAAAATTTTTTTATATGCCTTAAAATTCACAGCAGGGTATTATAAGAGTTCTGGGAAAATACGAGGACACAACTCGGCAAGACAGTCGCGGAACCACGGCCAAATGGTGCTTTTGGCCGCGGATCCGCCGCCGAGTCAACGCCAAGTTGACTCGGAGTTTCACAGTAATTCATTGTTTCTAGTGTTTTGTTTTCCTGTATATTCTGTTTTCTACCCAGGTTACTTCAGTACAGGTTTGCTTTTATGGCAGACATGGATAAAGGTTGTCGATCGATGTTCTAAATTAATTGCTAATTAGGTTTTTATCTGTAATGTTTAATGTGTTCGTAAACCTCCCCTAACTGCTAGTATGTCGGTTGGCAGGGGGTTGCACATTTCTGTAATATTTACTGTTTGTGTATATGGACTTGATTGGAGTGTTGTGATGATTAGCCGGGGTTTGAGATAGGTTTAATATTCATTCATTCGATGTAAATGTAATATGATGTAATATTCTTTTGCGGGGCGCATCCAGGTTGCGGTTGTAACCACCGTTGTATTATTTCTTTTTTCTGTTTTTGCTCCTAGGATAGACCCAAGGCGGGGTACACAAACTACCGGGTACTTTGAAGTGTTTAGTGGCCTACTCACTTTGTTGAGGGAGACCGCTTCACTTCGGGTACTTGGCGGGTAGTTTGCCGTACCCGTAGGGGTCTAGGGTGGGGTAATGGCTATTCACCACAACTGTGTAATCCGTCTTGTATTGCAGGCTCAAAGCAAATGCGGATTGCTAGTAAATCCAATAAAGTTCATCAGTGATCTGGAATGCTTATTATTGCGTCAGACGAATGTACAATATCTATATATGATAGCTATTAGACGTCACTTATGTTTTACACCCGCGCTAGCCCAGCCCCCGCTCTGTCGTTAGTTAAGTAACCTAACGGGTGATGACGGGACCCCGTGGCAAATGTGGATAACATTAGAGGACGTGGTATTTTCGTTGTTTTCTGCAATGATAGGATAAAGATGGGACGCATTATTATAATGCAAAGAAAATAAACCATAGTTTAATCGTTGGAACAAATTTAAAAGAAACCACTCGGTTATTTTAAAAGGATCAAATTTTTTTTGCGGAGCTTTAACCACTCCTTTTAAAAAGTATCAGGTTCCTTCGATTATATCAAGTTCACTACGTTCACAGTTTTTCCAAAACCAGTCGTAGCCCTCCGTCATTTCAGTTAAATATTCAGTAGTATTCAAGCTATGTATTTTGACCTTCGCCAAGGCATAATGATTGGTAGCTGCTGGATATTTATCTGTAGCATAGATAGATTCGTTGGTTTGGGATAGTCGTACTACTATTTTGGCCTTCGTCAAGGGTATGTACGGGTGGGTTCAAATTAACCTGGACAATGACGGGTAGAACTTGACATGTGACTTATGATATGTTGTCCTTCGTCAAGCTCATAAGAGCATGGGGCAAAAATTTATATCGGGAATTTCTAAAGAAACCGAAATTTGCAGAGAGAGCATACCATTTTGGAGTTTGATGCATGTTGGTAGGATTCCTTCAACATTATCATACGATGATATTTTGGATCCCGATCCTACTGTGAGTATATACTACTTATCAGGAGATTCGTCACTTAACGATCAATGCTGTAAACCAAGTAGGTGTTGAGAAAGGTGTCAGCGGGGCTACGCCCCTAGAGAAAAGAGGTTATCTAATTAAGGAACTTTGCGAAAGCGTTGGAAAACCTCCCTCGAAGTATCGACACTGACCTAGCTGAACGGTTAAGCAAGAATTGTACGGTGAGAATAGTCCTGGCTAATTCTTCTTTTATGGTTTGAGGAGGGATTGGAGAAACAGTGGGAGCCATCCTGTTTAGATAAATTAAAAACCAATCTAAACTTGCAAGAGCATCATGCTAATTCATCCTTCTCTCTCTTAAATTGCAGCGACCTTGTGACCACACATAGGTTACATCTAGATAATAAATTGACTGAATCTTACTTATATGAGTGGCAAAAGTCTGTCCAAATGTCCATTGCCTATGATAAGCTGGACCACCCTATTAATACTCTAGATCCCGCCATCCCAGGTCCAGTTTCCACTGTTGCGGATATGGATATCCGTCAGACAAGGGAAAAAGATAAAGCGAAAGCTAAGTGCCTCGTATTAGCTTCAGTTGATGGTGTATACCAGAAGCAGCACGAGAAGATGGACTTAGTTTCCATCTTTCTCCATAACAAAGATTTATATGGAGAGCAATCTCATATCGCAAGATATGAAATCTCGAACGAATTAATTCAAGCGAGGTTGGCTGACGGGTCATCTGTAGGGGACAACACCCTTACAATTACTAGCTGTATTGATGAGCTCCAGGACCTGGAGACCGCGTGGGGAAACGAGTTAGATACTGACTTGATTCTACAGTCTCTGCCTCCTACCCTAAAGGAAACCAGGGAAGAAGGAAAGAGAAAGGCAAAAGTTTCGGGACTGGATATAGTAAAAGAGGGACGTTCCTATTGTTATGGTATTGGGCATTGGTAGAAAGATTGCAGGGCTATAGAAGCCAGTAGCCAGGATACGAAGCATGTTGTGGCTTCAGCCTCAAATGTGTTTGTAATTGAGAACTGTTTGTCAATAAATTCTACTTCCTGGGTACTAGATACCGGAGCAGGATCTCATATCTGTAATTCATTACATGCTTTGAGAAACCGTAGAGTTATAAAGGTAGGTGATTGGTCTCTCAGAGTTGCAAACGGAATGAGCGTGGACGCTGAATCCGTGGGAGAATATCTCCTAGGTTTGACACGTGGGCAGATATTGATTCTACCTAACTGTCTGTATGTACCTAGTATGACTTGCAATATCATATCTGTGTCCTCACTTTCGAGAGAGGGATATGATTTTACATTCGTAAGCGATGTAGTTAACATCCACCTAAATCAAGTTCTGATTGGGTCCGGTACATTAGATAACGGTATATACGTATTAAGTCAAGCTCAGGTTTTCAATATCCAGAACACACTTAAAAGAAATTCTCCAGAAATAAATCCGGCTTTCTTATGGCATTGTAGACTAGGTCACATCAATGAGAGAAGGTTGACTAAGTTACATAGAGAAGGATATTTGAATCCGTTCGAATATCAATCTTATGTTACTTGTGAATCTTGTCTTATAGGAAAGATGACAAAGACTCCGTTCACTGGACACGGAGTAAGAGCAAGCGAGCTCTTGGGACTCATACACAGTGACGTGTGCGGTCCAATGTCTACACATGCGCGAGGTGGTTATTCCTACTTCATTACTTTTACGGATGATTTCTCTAGGTATGGATATGTCTTCTTAATGAAGCATAAATCCGAGGCCTTTGAGAAATTCCAAGAATACAAGATTGAAGTGGAAAAACAAACAGGCAAGAGTACAAAGACACTGAGATCTGATCGAGGTGGTGAATACTTAAGTGCCGAGTTCCTGGGTTACTTAAAAGATAATGGTATTCTCTCTCAGCTTACTCCTCCATACACACCACAACACAACGGTGTATCAGAAAGGAGGAATCGAACCCTATTAGATATGGTTCGTTCCATGATGAGTAAGGCTGAGTTACCGCGATTTTTCTGGGGATATGCGCTAGAATTAGCTGCATATCTTTTGAACAAGGTTCCAACCAAAACTGTGCCTACCATACCATATCAGATGTGGAGTGGAAAGAAACCCTGTCTTCAGTACTTGAAGGTATGGGGGTGTCCAGCTTTTGTTAAAAAGCAGCATGTGGACAAGCTCGAAGCACGCTCAGTACTATGTAAGTTTGTGGGATACCCAAAGAACACCATGGGGTATTTTTTCTATTACGCAGAGGAACAAAAGGTTTTTGTTTCTCGTAATGCCCATTTTCTAGAACATCAGTTTTTAGAAAAGGAAACAAGTGGGAGCGAAATAGAACTGGAAGAAATTCCAGAACCACAAACTACTAGTGAAAGTATGGTAGAACCTGAGGCTTCAGAAGAAAGGGACATCCCGACGCCACTCCGCAGGAGTAGTAGGCAATCTCATCCGCCCGAGAGATACTACGGTTTTTTCATAGATGGGGATAGAGAGGATTATGTCATTGATGAAGATGACCCTACTACCTTCTAGCAAGCCATTCAGAGCGGTGACTCAGTAAAATGGCTGGATACAATGCGGACCGAAATGGAGTCCATGTACACTAACAAAGTATGGACTTTGGACATTGCTCCAGATGGGGTAAAACCCGTATGATGCAAATGGATCTTCAAAAAGAAGATTGGTGTAGATAGACATGTTGAAACCTATAAAGCTAGGCTTGTTGCAAAGGGTTTCCGTCAAAGAACTGGTTTGGACTATAACGAAACCTTTTCTCCAGTGGCTATGCTTAAATCTATTCGGGTCCTTCTTGCTATTGCTGCCTTCCACGATTATGAAATCTTGCAGATGAACGTAAAGACGGCCTTTCTAAATGGTAATTTGGAAGAGAGCGTCTATATGGATCAACCAGAGGGATTCATTCAGAGTGGGAGCAGTGGTAAGGTATGCAAGCTGCTTAAGTCCATTTATGTACTAAAACAGGCATCGCGAAGTTGGAACATCTGGTTTGATGATGCTGTCAAAGAATTCGACTTTATCAAAAATCCAGATGAACCTTGCATATACAGTAAGATTGTAGGGAGAGCTGTAGTATTCCTTGTCTTGTACGTGGATGACATTCTCCTAATAGGAAATGATATTCCTATGTTACAGTCAGTCAAAAGATTCTTGTCACATAAATTCTCCATGAAAGACCTGGGTGATGCCATCTATATTCTGGGGATCCGGATCTATCGTGATAGATCAAAAAGGATGTTGGGACTTTCGCAGTCCAGGTACATAGACACCATAGTGAAGAGATTCAGTATGGAAGATTCTAAGCGCGGTAACCTACCGGCTTGTCATGGAATCACCCTCTCCAAAGAGTTGTCTCCCAAGACTGATTTGGAAAGGGATCGCATGTCGATTATACCCTACGCTTCTGCGGTAGGCTCTATAATGTATGCGATGTTATGTACCAGACCAGATGTAGGATACGCATTGAGCGTTGTAAGCCGGTATCAGGCAAACCCAGGGGAGAATCACTGGATAGCAGTAAAGAACATTCTCAAGTACCTAAGGAGGACTAAAGATATGTTCTTGGTGTATGGCGGAAAAGACCTCCAGATTGAGTCCTTTGCCGACTCCGGCTTCCAGAGTGACAAAGATGACTCCAAGTCCATGTCGGGTTATGTCTTTACCCTCAATGGAGGGGCGGTCTGTTGGAAGAGTTCCAAACAGGAGACCGTTGCTGACTCAACGATGGAAGCAGAGTACATAGCTGCTTGCGATGCCGCAAAAGAAGCAGTCTGGATGAAGAAGTTCCTCACAGAACTTCAGGTAGTTCCTATCAGTGTTGATCCAATACCTTTGTATTGTGACAACAACGGCGCTATAGCTTTAGCGAAGGAACCCAGGTCCCATCAGAAGACCAGACACATCTTAAGGCGGTACCACCTGATCAGGGAGATCGTAGATCGCCGGGAGATCGAGGTGAAAAGAGTAGAGACAGAGAATAACATTACTGATCCATTCACAAAGGCCCTTCCTCAGATGCAGTTCGAGAGGCTATTCGAGATGATAGGTCTATGATATGCCAGCTCATGGCCCTAGTGCAAGTGGGAGATTGTTAGTGTATATGCCCTAGGGGCCATTATTTTATCATACCTGTATGTATATTACTTAATGGAAGCTTGGGATATTCACATTTGTATATACAGTCTTGCTAAAAACGGTAGTATGCTACTTGGTTTGTGTCTACTTTAATATGTGCATATGTTTCTTGTAACGTATCACTTATACATATTAGTAGAGCCCATAGGATCTTTGCTTGATTACCAGTGTTGTGATGGCATTCACACTAGCAGGGGCTTGGTAGTCTATAAACAACATCATATACTTGTCCCTAGTCGTAGGATTATCGAGACAGGGTATCGATACTCCAGCGTAGACTAGTGTGTACGCTTCTCATCCCAGTTGGGGAGATGGTCTGTCCAACAGCCATCAGTACGTCGTACTGGAGATAGTATATAGGTGCTCGTTAGGTTACGGGTACACCGGACAGGACTCGCAGGGGAACTGATTGGTTGGTATTATACCCATCGTCAGTTAACAGTTCCCAGGTGACATGAGTACAGCATAGTCCGCAGACTTGACACTGCTACTTCGCCTCGAGTGTGTCCCACTGTTCTTAGATTGCTACCCTACCACGGCTCAAAGGAGTCGTGCAAACAGGTAGCAGTTGGGTGCAGTCCCGAGCACATGGAGGCAGTGGCGGTTAGTCAGGATTCGTCTCTCCCAGTATTAGGAGTTGATATCGCGCTGTGTTAGAGAGCCATTACGCAAAGTTCCTGGCCAGGGCAAGCGAGATTTACTGGTAGGTTCCAGTAGTTTCTCAGGGTGTAATGGGCTACGCTCCGACACGACTTATACAGCTATTAGGGGACCGACGCTTGCCGCCCCCTATGCTCGATATGTGATAGTCTTAGACGAACGGACCAGACTGTATGGAGATTGTCACATCAGGCTCAGTAGGAGTTCGGATGGTTTTCCTCATCGGCCTGCTTATCGACATCTACCTGGGGACCGTTACGTACAGCTAGTGCCGCTTACGGTCTATGGTTAAACCCACTGCCAGCGTAGTGTCGAGTCTTTAGAGTCCCACACAGAGAGTTTCCCTGCTCCAGGAGAAACGATATAGAGGTCGTATGGTTTTACGACAAGGGTTCGGACGCATACGTGTGTTTACGCACGTACGACGTTCGGACAGTTTTTACTAGTCGGCTTTGGTTTAAGCCAGTTTCTAGTATCAGGTTATTGGATTTATACAGTCTAAAGTTTTTCCGTGTTTTCACGGATTGGTGGGGCATTCTCGTAATTTTCCGGGAAGCTTCTAGAAGCATGGTGACTTGGAGGGTAAGGTGGCATTAGCATTAATTGATTTTGTGACTCATAAGATGAATCATTCAAGTGAGTTAATGAAGCATTTATTGCTTAATGACTCACTTGATGATTCATTGCACATATTCAATGAAGCATGATGATAATGCATTTGAATTATTCATTTGATAATTTTTTATGCTTCATAATATATTAGAAGTGAGAAACAATTTCAATTCATTCTAATCATCACCTTCTCTCTCCACAAGCTCTCTCATTCTTGAAACCCTAACCCTAACCTCTCATGTGTTGAGATCAAGGGTTAGCTAGACTAATACATCCATAACCTCACTCTATATCCCCTAGGTAGCTTAGATTAGCACTTTGAGCAACCTAGTTATCTCAAGTTAGAGATAAAGCTTGTAGTAGGAGCTCTCGGGTGGATCATCTTTGATTCGAGGAGGCCGTTGAGGTGCCGATGTTCTAAGGAGCCTACGAGGAGTGGAGGACCGCGATGAAGACCCAAAGGACAAGTAACGTGAGGTATAACTTCGAATCCGAGTAGTTAAACCTTTCGTAGTTTGCTAGTAACGGTTTAGAAATGATTCATGCGCTCAAGTCCGTGTTACGAAGCTTTGATAATCGTTTTTCATATATTCCGCCTCCCCGCAAGTTCGTGGGGTGCGTGACATAGACTTACATATATAAAGATGTCTTTCTTGCTTGACATGATAGTATGCTATCTGGTTGCTCTTTATCTTAACATGTACATTTGTATTGTGATACTTTCCTTTTCTCACATGTTGATAAAGCCCTTCGGATGTATGCTTTACTACCAGGACTATGATGGAGATCATACTAGTGTGGCCTGGGTAGTCCAAAAGTACATCCTTTAATTGTTCCTAGTCGTGCGAGTATCGAGACGGGGCATCAATATTCCAGAGAAGACTAGCGTATACACTTCTTGACCCATTTGATGGGCGATGGATGATCCCACATCCATTGGTGTTTGACATCGAAGATAGTATACGGGTGCTCAGTGGAGACTGGGTACACTGAACCGGACTCGCCGAGAACTCCTAGATGGTATTATACCTAACGTCAGATAGCAGTTCTCTGGTGACACTGGTAGAGGTTAGTCTGTAGATCCGAGATCGTCATAGAGTCGTGTGTGATTCCCACCGTGCTTTGATTTCCACCTTACCACGTTCAAGAGAACGTGCAAAATGGTGGTTTTTGGGTACAATCCTGAGTCGCATGGAGGCAATGAGCGATAGGAGGGGATTCGTCTCTTCCGGTATTGGGGTTTGATGTTGCGCTGTGTTTGATTGGCCATAACAGGAAGTCCCTGGCTAGTGCTGATACGGAGATTTACTGGTAAGTGTTATCAGTAGTTTCTCGACCCGTTATGAGCCTCACATCGGCACGACTTATCGAGTTATTGGGGTCTGACGTTTACCACCCCTAGACTAGATATGCGACATATCATACGAAGAGACCGAACTGTACGGTAGTGTTACTTATTGGATTTGCAGGAGTATGAGCAGATTTGCTTGTTGATCTTCCGATCGCTCAATACCCGAGTAGCCGTTATGTCTAGCTAGTACCGTTGACGGCTTGTGGGTGACTGATATGATCATCACCTACTGCCGGTGTATTGACGAGTCTTTAAAGTCCTACACAGAGGTTTCTTGGCTCAGGCGAAACGAAGTAGGAGCACATATGTGATATGTGCGGGACTGAGATTTATACGCGTATATGATACCATATTCTAATCTCGCGATATGTGATATCGGTCGGTTATATGTGATATAGCCGGGTTGTCGAATCAAGTGTTGATTCGTTAAGTTGATACAAATGATATTAATCGGTTGTATGTGACATAGCCGGATTATTAAATCAAGTGTTAATTTAATAATTTAATGTACAATTATATATTTGATATATTAACTTACATTAACTAATATTAGCCCACTTAAGCATTTCTTTTTCTCACATGTGCACACTTAATATATATGTGATATATATTATTGTGTCATGCTTGTTGATACATGCTACATGGGTGTATGAGACTCACACCATTCTCATGATAATGCAAGGTTTATTTATTTAAGGTAAATCAAAATTAGTTGGAAATTGGTCACATGGCATGAAGCTTGTGGAAGCTTGAGGATCCATTGACTTAGTCCACTAATTTTGTTTTACTTGAGATATTTATTAAACCAGCCATTCTCATTAGCCATGGTTAAGTCTCTACATGAGTTAGTATATGATATTTTCTCACCCATAGTTGCTAGTTTCACTCATTCCATTTTTCTCCACTTCATCTTCTTCTTCATCTCCAAGAGCTCACTAGGTTTTTATGAGGTGAAGAAAATTAGTGAGAAAATATTTCTAAAGTGAGCAAAATTCTTACTTCATCAACCTACACTAGATTAGCCATTTAGTTTAGGTTGTTTGCTTCACTAATTCTTAATTAGTGAAGAGGTAGCTTGAGTTAGTGTCTCTTCGACGTAGATCATCTTTGGCCTCGAAGACTTCAAGCAAGCTTGTCCATTTCACCTTGTGGTGCCTTTCTAGAGTCCGAAAGATCACTACTTGGAGCGAAAGGACTACTACACGGAGATTTTGAAGTGAAGGACCGGTCTACAAAGCTTGTATTCCTTGTTCACTTAGATGTAATGTTTGATTACATGCTTCTATATGTCTAATTCTCCAGTTAAGATCTTGTCTTGGGTTCTTTAGCACGTTAAATTTTTGAAAATGGCATGATCGATGCCTCCCGAAACCCAGTAGTGGTGCTTGGGAAACCTACATTGGTATCAGAGCCAAGCTAGAGAATTAGACGCTGCTTATAGAATTACGAAACTGAAACAACTCCGAAACATCGAAACAAAAAACCTAGTTTCTGTCGAATTTTAAAAGTCCTCTAAATTCTTTTTATGCAAGTGCAGAATGTTACATGAGATATATCATGAACACCAGACAAAAACGAACCCCATCCGCCGGATTTGACCTGGCGACATGCCCCTTGAGACCGACCCCATCGGTTTTCCTAAGGTGAATGGGCTTCGTTTTGGTTTCGTGTTCCAGTCTCTGGGTTTTTGTGTTTCAGGTGTTGCTTATTTTTACTAAGATTGCATGTGATGTTATCTTTAAGTAAACGCAATTCGGAGTGTTTCGTAGTCGAAATTCTAACATCGTTTCTGTTGGGTTCCATAGCACCGCCACTGGGTTTCGGGAGGCATCCACCATGCCGTTTTAAAAAAAAATTGGCATGCTAAAGAACCCTAACCTAGTGTAACGTTTTGGTAATCGTTATATGAATTTTTCCGTTTTAGGATAAAATAGTCGGTATTTTCCGTTTTAACCCGATTGTGATCAAACCTCTGTACAGACTTGACTGCGCCTAGTTTAACTAGAATAGTGCTAGTGCGCGGGCTATGGGGGTCAATTGAAAGTTTTGGTTCACATAGATTTTTCCCTAATTAAAATATTATTTTAATATGTTATTTATGCACTTAATTATTGGTTGATGTTGATATATCATTTTTGGCCAAAAATCCATTTACCATTTGTTGTGGCCGAAATCATTATCTAGTGAGGATTGGGATTTTATTTTGTGGGTGAGCCATTGGTGTGTCATGGAATTGTTTCTAGATTGAGGCAAGGTGGCTTCAATGGATAAGCTCTCATTTAATTCCCTTTGTCTTAAGTTTTGGATATTTGTAGTTGTGATAAGGTTTATGATTGTGGTCACCTCTTTTCTTTATGCTCACCCCCCACTCAATGGCCGACCCCACCCATTTCAGCCCCCCATTTTGGCCGAGCACTTATTTGAGTGAACAATGATTCATTTGGTAAAACCTTATGCTCATTCCTTCACCCAAAAAGGCAACTTCAATTTACCTTCACCCAATGGCTTGGGTTTCTTGAGACAAACTATTCTACACACTCTCTACTTCAATCTTGGACATGTCGGTTAGCAAACTTCATGTCCGACTTCCTTCAGTTTGAAACGGGAGCCCGTATAAAGATTCGTTGACGTGGTGTCACTTCGACTGTAACATTTCAGAAAAATAAAATATTATTTTTGTGAATTTTTATAATTAAATAATAAAATATTGAATATTTTAATAGGGCGGTATAATTAAATACCGATAAATTGGGAAAAATTTGGAAAATTATGGAAATTACTGAAATGAGAGTGCTTTATGTGATTTAAGCAAATTATGAAATTTTATGATTTATTATACACTAATTTTTTGCTAATCGCGATTAAATATCGCTAATCGGGCACTAAACGTGTTTTGTGCACATGACATGCAAAAGACTTTTTTTACACTTGTTACATTTCTTATCATGGCATTTCTTCATCTTTCATGCATGGTTGTTGAAGTTAAAGAGAAGAGAAAGAAAACAAAAGGAAAAAAGAAGAAAGGAAAACAATAAAATATGAGGTATGGGCAAGTGGGAGATGTGAGAGTGAGGTGAGGGGTTCATTGACTAGTCTTCATCCTTCATCATCTTCATCCTCATCTTCTCATTTTCAGCCCATGGCAGCACCCTCGTCCACCTCCACTTCAAAACCCCAAAACATCATCAAAACAACTCCAAAACATCATCCCTACTTCACAAAAAAATGTGCACAAGCTCATGGCAAACACTTTGGACCAAGCAAGTTTTGATTTTGGACACTTGGGGAAACTCAAGAAATTTCTTGAGTTGCCAAATGAGATAATTTCTGCACCTTTAGATTCGCATTTCAATCCCTTATGTATCCATGCAAGTTTAGAATCGATACTGTGTAGTTAGCGAACTTTGAAAATTCCAAGTTAGGGTTTAGGGTTTGAATTGATTCCATAGGTGCAATTGAGGAGTAATTAGGGACCATAACCCCTGTTGTGATGATATAGTGGACTGAACCAGAGACTTAAACCCTGGAATACGAACTTAGAAACACGATATCGGAGAATTGTGGATTCTGTGAGGATATATTGACATCTGCTATCACCCGGGACACCTGAAAAGTATTTAGCAAGCATAGTGATGTGTGCAGGTGACCAGAAGACTACCATTGAAACCCCAGCCCCTAACCCTCTAACCAGGCTGCATTTAAGTTCTTTCTGGCCGCAATTTGCGGCAAGAGCTGTGGGAAATCGACCCGTTTTTGTTCTGTGGCCTTATCTCCAGAATACCAGACCCTTTACATATGCAAAATTGGCAAATTTTCCTGAGGGTAAAATCTGGGACTATTTTCTTGAGTTGCATTGTTTTGCGACTTCATTTTAATTTGGGATTTGGTATTTGATTTTGTGTTCCATCGTCTGATATTTGTACGTTAGCGACGGGGGTTGTTTGGTGGTTTTGCAGACGTAGGCTATAGGTTTTAACCTATGAGAGAAACGTGTGCCGTTTTTATTTTCCGACTTGATTTTAATACGCATTTGCGATGTGTTATGATATGTAGGTACCCCACGAGGATTTCGAGACGATGAAGAAGTGGATGGCGATATCGACATCGGCAAGCAAGAGCAAGGTGAGTAGATATATAACTACGGGGGAAGTCGGGTGGATGGCGTATAGCACCCCCGCAGTTCGTAGTATAGTGTATGGATATATTTACATGATATTGTGAGGTTATGACTATCTAGATAGTCTTTGGGAGTAATGGATAATTGGATGACCGTGTTATTAGTTAGTTAGTCGCGGACCTTAGAATAAGGTTTACACCCGCACGCGCACACACACATGTTTACATTGTTTTACTTGTGCGGATATGGCGAGATGTGTAGATATATGCGTATACTTATACATGGATGATGAGGAATGCACATGGTATTTGGAGATGAGTTGATGAGATTGTGTATTATGCCATGAGATCGATGATATGACGTGGTTCGTATTATGAGATACGGCACGATGTTTAGTGGGTCCTTTGGGCGTGGTGTTTTCATACACACGCATACACATACATAGATGGTATCAGATTGTACTAGACGTAGATCAGTAACCCCAGATCATGATATATGATAAAGAGGACACCGGATAAACAAATGAGATAAATATGATATTGACCCGTACCCAGATTTGGGAGGCCGTACGACGGATGTACCATACGAGCTTTATATTGATGATAGATCCGTACTCTTGAATCGAGGATGTCATACTATAGGGTATCGTATGGGATATTATTGAGACAGGATCACCGACTATTATATATTATATTTCGACTCAGATTTAGGTGGTTTTCCCTTACCCTTTCGGTTAGATTATTCGTTTAGTCCTATAGTTTACTTGTAGATGTTAGACCAGACTCGGGTCATACCTATTTCAAAACTAACGAATCGTGAGTATTTTAAAGACAGGCCAAGGGATTATACGGATATTTTCAAAAGACGCATCTTTTCTAAAACACCGTAGCCCTTATTTTCTAAACACCACGATTCGTGTTATTTCAAATGGCAAAGACACATATACATATTGATGTGGATTCTTCATTGTTGTGTTTATTATTCAGCTCCCGCATATTATTGCTGTTCACATCGCATTTGCATGCCTATATTGTGTTTTCATATGCCATTATTGAGATCATGCTGTCAGGAAACCAACACCATTACCATTGATGCGTATGCTCCACGTACACTTGCTTGCCGGCTCACACACATCATCATCGGTAATTGCCATGTCACGTACACTTTAGTGATTATTATTTCATTGACATAGCCTGCTAGCTGACAGTTGCAATATGTTATCGCTTTCATATGCTAATTTAACTATTGCACTTATTGCATGATATCAGATGCATTCATATATTCATTAATTATGCAGTATTTTGGAGTTTTATGCCGATATTCACAGTTTACATACTCTTGATTTTTGGATATTCAGATTTTCATGAGATTTCAGGATTTGGGGGAAAACCGCAAGGATATATATAAACCTCTCTCTCTCTATATTTAAAATGCAAGTTGCGGTTTTCTCGTGATGTATGAGTCGTCCACCATGAGTTTTCATGATAGCTATTGGATTTCGAGACCTGTTTCGAGGAGTAGTATGAACTGTCTAGGGTATATGGTGGACCCGGTATGGTACCCTGGGGCAAGAGTGATTTCATAGAGGATTATGAGCCCGGCAGGGGCAAACTGCCTACCGATGATTGTTTGGCGCGTCGGATATCTGGAGGATACCGTTCGTGGTCGTGTGATTTATGATATGGCCCGATCTGGATTGACGGATCCCGAGATATTGAGACATTGAGATTTGATGATACAGGCCAGTCCGGGTAGCCGGAGCCTGAGATATTGAGATATTGGGGTTTATGTTTTGTGTCGATGCTTGACACGGATTCCTCTGTTGATTTCATTGATGATACTCTATTTATATACATACAGAAATCTCATTAAATAAAAGAAAACAGTTGTCTCACTCATTTCATTTCATTACATTCATACCTCATATACATGATATATTTCTACCTGAGGCACTGACACGAGCACATGAGATTACACTTATGTATAGATGTTTACCCTTGCCACCTTTCCATACTTCAGACTTTATCATTTTGAGGTTATATATATTTATTTGATCGTTTTGACCTAGGATTGAGTCATACATACGATTTCTGCTCGGTGATATTTTCTACTCACGAGTTGGCAACTCACCCCCGTTGTGTCACAGTTTCTTGTATGTTTTGCCGTACAGGTTTCGTTACGGCTTTGCTGGCACACTGCTTCCATTTCCGGGTGATTTGCTTTAGTAGGTGGGTTTACTTGTATCATGACTACCATTGTACTTTATTTTATTAATTGTATTTAGTAAACTCCATTAACCAGACATGTATATTTATTTCAGACTTAGAGACCAGAGTTGTATATTATTTCGACCTTAGAGTCGCGCTTGTATTATTATGGGGTTTTTATGTTTTTGAGTTTCCTTTCAGTTTTGATCCTCGCCCTTCGGCATTGTATATTATATTGCTTGGTGGTTGTGACCGTCGATTGACGAAGAGCTAGCTCCCGTTTGGGGATGCCTTTTATCATTATACATGCTTTTATTATGTTGTACCCCGTTCGGGGCCAGTATTTACAAAGGAAACTCTGACGAAATTTTTAGAAAAGACTTGATGTTTTAAAAACACATGTTCGACTTATTTTATCAAAACACTTTCTTTAAAAATGGTTTAGATTTATGGGATTTTGGCTTACTTGAATTAGATGGAGCCCTATAGACTTCATATGATTCAAGTGCCAGTCACGTGCCATTTCCGGGTCGTGACAAAGTTGGTATCAGAGCGCTAGGTTAACCTTGGTTCGAGTCTATGTTTGACTATGCGGAGCCTAGGGCGTTTGTATATATACGGAATCTAGGCTTGACCTTATGGAACTTAGACTTAGTCGAGAGGGTATTAGACCGGAACTTTCGTCGCGTAGGTTGACCTTGGTTGATGGAGTAGGTGACTTAAGGAGAGTGACGTACCGTGTGTATGTTCCACGGCATACTTACGATACGCTACTCCGCTTAAGAAGCCTTAGGATGTACATTTCCTTGCACAGCATTATATTCATTCCTATGATCTATCCTCATCGATATTGGTTATGATTTTTCTCCCACGATTACACGGGCAGAGAGAGCTACGGCTAGAGTTGCGGTCAGCACGAGCTCGTCACGGACGAGGACTGAACAGGGCATGATTCTAGGGACATACGATTGCATAGAGAGGCGTCGTTTTATTGTGTTTTCACGCCATGAGCATTTGATGGATCGCTTTTATGAGATTACTCGGACGTGCAGATCAAAACCAGAGGATTGAGCCACTAATAGAGGCCAGCTAGATTTTGATGACCGTTGATGTATCGCTTGTTCATGATAATTGAGGCACTGTTTAGCATGCAGACGAATGAGCCAGTTGTTATTGTGAATGACGAGATATCGCCCCAGATGTTGGAGCTATTGCAGTACGAGTTATACTCAGAGATATGATAGATGGTCGCTAGTCATACAATGGTGAAAGACTAGGACATGTGGTTCGTTCGCTTACCCCGATGCAAGGTCATCAGATTGATTGATTCCAGCTTGAGGAGACTTCACACGGATACGTTGGGAGTCGATAGAGACGATCGAATGTCAGAAACCCATTTTCCAAGTTTAAAGTATTTGAAGAAAACATGCAAGTAATTCTACAGACCCTTTAGAAGAATGAAACCCTAACTCGACATAATGACCATGTGAAAGCCTTTGAACCTTCGGGTTTGCGGCAGTTCCGCGGTACCATTAATGAGGCTTGTGTTTGCCCTTCTACGGTTGGTCCATAGGTGTTGTGGTATGTACTCGATATTATTAAACTATACTCAAGATGTTGATCTCTTGGGGGATTATGAGGTTTTGACGAGTCGATCGGATGGTTCGACCTCTTTCGGATATCATGTGATGGGATGCATTGCTTGGGAGACTCTAGATACGAGTATAATCGTTGGAGCGCAGTCCATGCAGCCACGAAGAGACGAGTCCGAAGTAGTCGATATTAGAGAAAAGTGGAGTAAGAGGTTCGTACGAGATCTTGATGAGATGACTTTCCACTCCACCGATATCAGAGATGTGACATGCATACAGAGGTGTTATATATGGATATATCTTCCAGAAGGAGTCGCGATGAGTACGCAGCCGTTCCTGAGATATAGTAAAGGGTGATAACCTTCGGACAGTTCGGCAGAAACGAGATTTGGAAGAGACCTCGACAGGACCTTTCTGGAATAAATTACGAGAAGACTTGGACCCAGGAGCGGTCATATTGCGCACACCCAGTAGGCCAGAGTTCAGCACCGTCGACGAGACATGTTATGAGTGACCATGACAGTTGGCCAGAGATTCTTAGAGGATGTGCTTGAGCGGGACTATTCCGCCATACTTGATTTCGGTATTTTGGGCGATCTATTCTCATGATTGAGTTTTGATGACCGAGTTTCATGATATTTGTTTTCGTGCACTATGGTTGCACCTACTGGGTATTTATATTTTGTGCGTAGTTATTGCACTTGAGATATGATTTATACACCGTTGTGTTGATTTATGATTTGTGTATGGTTATTGCACTTGATATCGTTTTTGTGCCTTGGCTGCACATGCTTATGATTTCATGAATTTCATACTGTTGGGTTGATTTTGTGCATATGGTACGGACCCGATTGGATTTTTGCAGTCGGTATAGTTTACATATGCTTGCAGTGCAGTAATACATATTTTGTGCACTACAGTTGCACAGGACTTCGATTTGATGTTATTTGAGGTATTGATTTTGACTTCATGCTTAGGGCATGCATATGATTTGACTTATGCTTACGGCATAGTTTTCATGCACTTTTAGTGTTTTGATTAGATTTTGTGCATGCTGATACATGTGGTTGTGAGATTTGATACCACGATATACCTGACTTGGATTGAGATTTGTTGTATACCGTCGATTTTGATTGTGATACACGATATTTGTTTTGTGCACCTGATTGGATTCTTGCGCATATTTGACGTGCTTGGTTTAGATTTTTCTCATGTTCGGCGCTTGATATTGGATTTCGTGATTTCGTGCATGTTAGATGCACATGATTTAGATTTTATTCATGCATGATGGATACACCTGATTTGGATTTTCGCGCATGTTGGACGCATGATATGAGATGCGATTTTGGTGCACACCAGATGCACTGAATCAGGATTCCTTATGCATATCCGATGCACCTGATTTTGCTGTCAGGCATACACGTTGCCTCTGACAGGTGTTTCGTGCACACCCGTTGCACTTAGATGTTGTTTCTGTGCACATGTTTGGCACATTAATGGATTTTGATTTCCGTGCGCACCAGACGCACGTAGCTTAAATATGCACATTTTGGGATTGATTTCTTATGGAGCAGTGCGTTTTTATGATATTTACTATTTGTTTTCGTACTGAGCAGGACTAGTTAGAAGAAAGTACCTGGATATATTTTGCATGCATTTCCTTCAGATATTTACATGTATAGATTTGATGTTTACATGTGTAGTTTTGATTTATATCATATTGGTTTTCATATTGGATTTGATATTTGTGTCTTCACCATGACTCCGATGATTGCGAGATACTTGAAAGAGTTTTGATTTGGAGTTATTTTCTCATTGTTCATGCGCATGCATTGCGCTATGATGCGTCTTATGTATTGTTGATTTCGGAGCCCCGACGACTTGGACTTTTACTGAAATGTTTTAGTATTTAAGGGGTTTAAAATTTAAATTCGGGGACCGAATTTCTTTAAGGGGGAAGATTGTACATTTCAGAAAAATAAAATATTATTTTTGGGAATTTTTATAATTAAATAATAAAATATTGAATATTTTAATAGGGCGATATAATTAAATACCGATAAATTGGGAAAAATTTGGAAAATTATGGAAATTATTGAAAAGAGGGTGCTTTATGTGATTTAAGCAAATTGTGAAATTTTGTGATTTATTATACACTAATTTTGTGCTAATCGCGATTAAATATCGCTAATCGGGCACTTAACGTGTTTTGTGCACATGACATGCAAAAGTCTTTTTTTACACTTGTTACATTTCTTATCATGGCATTTCTTCATGTTTCATGCATGGTTGTTGAAGTTAAAGAGTAGAGAAAGAAAAGAAAAGAAAAGAAAAGAAAAAGAAAGGAAAACAATAAAATATGTGGTATGATCAAGTGAGAGAAGAGAGTGAGGTTAGGGGTTCATTGACTAGTCTTCATCCTTCATCATCTTCATCCTCATCTTCTCATCTTCAGCCCATGGCTGCACCCTCCTCCACCACCACTTCAAAACCCTAAAACTTCATCAAAACAACTCCAAAACATCATCCCCACTTCATAAAAAATGTGCACAAGCTCATGGCAAACACTTTGGACCAAGCAAGTTTTGATTTTGGACACTTTGAGAAACTCAAGAAATTTCTTAAGTTGCCAAATGAGATAATTTCTGCTCCTTTAGATTAGCATTTCAATCCCTTATGTATCCATGCAAGTTTAGAATCGATACTGTGTAGTTAGTGAACTTTGAAAATTCCAAGTTAGGGTTTAGGGTTTGAATTGATTCCATAGGTGCAATTGAGGTGTAATTAGGGACCTTAACCCCTGTTGTGATGATATAGTGGACTGAACCTGAGACTTAAACCCCGGAATATGAACTTAAAAACCCCGAAATCTGAGAATTGTGGATTCTGTGAGAATATATTGACATCTGCTATCACCCGGGACACCTGAAAAATATTTAGCAAGCACAGTGATGTGTGCAGGTGATCAGAAGACTACCATTGAAACCCCGGCCCTTATCCTTCTACCCAGGCCATAATTAAATTCTTTCTGGCCGTAATTTGCGGCCAGAGCAGTGGGAAATCGACTCGTTTTTGTTCTGTGGCCTTATCACCATTAAACTAGACTCTTTACATATGCAAAATTGGCTTATTTCGCTTAGGGTAAAATATGGGACCATTTTCTTGAGTTGCTGTATTATTTTGCGGCTTCGTTTTAATTTGGGATTTGGTATTTGATTTTGTTTTCCGTCGTCTGATCTTTGTACGTCAGCTACGGGGGTTGTTTGGTGGTTTTGCAGGCGTAGTCTATAGGTTTTAACCTATGAGCGAAACGTGTGCAGTTTTGGTTTTCCGACTTGATTTTAATACGCATTTGCAATGTGTTAAAATATATAGGTACCCAATGATGATTTCAAAACGATGAAGAAGAGGATGGCGATATCGACATCGGTAAGCAAGAGAAAGGTGAGTAGATATATATCTACGGGGGAAGTCGGGTGGATGGCGTATAGCACCCCCGCAGTTCGTAGTATAGTGTATGGATATATTTACATGTTATTGTGAGGTTATGACTATTTAGATAGACCTTGGGACTCATGGATAATTGGATGACCGTGTCATTAGTTAGTTAGTCGCGGACCTTAGAATAAGGATTACACCCGCACGCACACACACACACATGTTTATATTGTTTTACTTGTGCGGTTATGGGGAGATGTACAGATACATACGTATACTTATACATGGATGATGAGGATTGTACATGGTATTTGGAGATGAGTCGATGAGATTGGGCATGGTGCCATGAGATTGGTGATATGACGTGGTTCGTATTATGAGATACGACACGATGTTTAGTGGGTTCTTTGGGCGTGGTGTTTTCATACACACGCATGCACATACATAGATGGTATCAGATTGTACTAGACGTAGATCAGTAACCCCAGATCATGATATACGATAAAGAGGATACCGGATAAACAAATGAGATAAATGTGATATTGACCCGTACCCAAATTTGGGAGGCCGTATGAAGGATGTACCGTACGAGCTTTATATTGATGATAGATCCGCACTCTTGACTCGAGGATGTCATACTATAGGGTATCGTATGGGATACTATTGAGGAGGGATCACCGACTATTATATATTATATATCGACTCAAATTTATGTGGTTTTCCCTTACCCTTTCGGTTAGATTGTTCGTTTAGTCATATAGTTTACTTGTAGATGTTAGACTAGACTCGGATCATATCTATTTCAAAACTAAAGAATCATGAGTATTTTAAAGATAGGCCAAGAGATTATACGGATATTTTCAAAAGACACATCTTTTCTAAAACACCGTAGTCCTTATTTTCTAAACACCACGATTTGTGTTATTTCAAATGGAAAAACTGTATGACATATATACATATTGATGTAGATTCTTCATTGTTGTGTTTATTATTCAGCTCCCACATATTATTGCTGTTCGCATCGCATTTGCATGCTTAAATTGTGTTTTCATATGCCATTATTGAGATCATGCTGTCAGGACACCAGCACCATTACCGATGATGCGTATGCTCCACGTACACTTGCTTGCCGGCTCACACACATCATCATTGGTAATTGCTATGTCACATACACTTTAGTGATTATTATTTCATTGACATAGCCTGCTAGCTGATAGTTGCAATATGTTATCGCTTTCATATGCTAGTTTAACTATTGTACTCATTGCATGATATCAGATGCATTCATATATTCATTGGTTATGCAGTATTTTGGAGTTTTATGCCGATATTCACTGTTTACTTAATCTTGATTACTGGATATTCGGATTTTCATGAAATTCGGGATTTGGGGGAAAACCGCAAGGATATATATAAACTTCTCTCTCTCTCTCTCTCTTTTTAAAATGCAAGTTGCGGTTTTCTCGTGATGTATGAGTCGTCCACCATGAGTTTTCGTGATAGCTGTTGGATTTCGAGACCCATTTCAAGGTGTTATATGAACCGTCTCGGGTACATGGCGGACCTGGTATGGTACCCCGGGGCAAGAGTGATTTCATGGAGGATGATGAGCCTGGCAGGGGCAGACTGTCTACTGGTGATTATTTGGCGCGTTGGATATCCAGAGGACACCGTTCGTGGTCGTGTGATTTATGATATGGGCCGATTCAGATTGACAGAGCCCAAGGTATTGAGACATTGAGATATGATGATACAGGCCCGTCCGGGTAGCCGGAGCCTGAGATATTGAGATATTAAGGTTTATGTTTTATGTCGATGCTTGACACGGATTCCTCTGTTGATTTCATTGATGATACTCGATTTATATACATACAGAAATCTCATTAAATAAAAGAAAATAGTTGCCTCACTCATTTCATTACATTACATTCATACCTCATATACATGATATATTGCTACCTGAGGCACTGACACGAGCACATGGGATTACACTTATGTATAGATGTTTACCCTTGCCACCTTTTCATGCTTCAGACTTTATCATTTTGAGGTTATATATATTTATTTGATCGTTTTGACCTAGGATTGAGTCATACATACGATTTCTGTTCGGTGATGTTTTTCTACTCACGAGTTGGCAACTCACCCATGTTGTGCCATAGTTTCTTGCAGGTTTTGCCGTACAGGTTTCATTACGGCTTTGCTGTCACACTGCTTCCATTTCTGGGTGATTTGCTTTGGTAGGTGGGTTTACTTGTATCGTGACCACCATTGTACTTTATTTTATTCATTGTATCTAGTAAACTCCATCAACCAGACATGTATATTTATTTCAGACTTAGAGACCAGAGTTGTATATTATTTCGACCTTAGAGTCGTGCTTGTATTATTATGTTTTTTTTATGTTTTTGAGTTTCCTTTCAGTTTTGATCCTCGCCCTTCGGCGTTGCTTATTATATTGCTTGCGTGGTTGTGACCGTCGATTGACGAAGAGTTAGCTCCCGCTTGGGGATGCCTTTTATCATTATACTTGCTTTTATCATGTTGTACCCCGTTCGGGGCCAGTATTTACAAAGGAAACTCTGCCGAAATTTTTAGAAAAGACTTGATATTTTAAAAACACATATTCGGCTTATTTTATCAAAACACTTTCTTTAAAAATGGTTTAGATTTCTGGGATTTTGGCTTACTTGAATTAGATGGAGACCTATAGATTTCATATGATTCAAGTGCCAGTCACGTGTCATTTCCGGGTCGTGACATCGACGAGGAGACCGGAGATCCGAGATGCTCGAGGAGCGTGGAATGATAGCTAAAGACCGAAGGACACGGTTCCATCGGTATAATTTCTTATACCACTTTACAGTTTACTAGTTAGGGTTTTGATGTGTTAAATGGTTAATCATGCAGTGTAGATTTGGAAAACTTAATCAATTTGTGAGAATGATATTGTTAAATTCCTATTTGTCTAATTTAGATAATTAGCAAACTAGGTTTTACTAAAACATGTTTTGGGTGAGATTAAAATGGTCGTAAGGTTTGGACGACTTAATTAAGCCGCTTTATGATGATTGCGATCACTTGAATTGTTTAAACATATAGCTTTGTGCTAAAATGATATAAAATGCTTACTAGGTTTTCGGTAAAATATAGACGTGAGTTTTAATGGACGTGTGGATGACGTGAATATAATTATCTACGATAATTATATGTGTTGTGAATGAGTATTAGTACGATTGGGTTTTTGGCGTAGTAGTTTTCATGTGTAGCGACCCTAGTGAGGGTTTTAGATATGTTTTTGTTAGTTATATGTACGCCCTAGAGGCCATTACTGTACATTGGATGTATATTGTAGTGGATGCTGGGACATATATAGGTAGGACTTTTTTGCTCGACATGATAGTATGCTATCTGGTTGCTCTTTATCTTAACATGTATACTTTCTGTCTCTCTGTTATATGTTGATAAAACCCTTAGGATGTGTACTCGACTTCCAGGACTGTGATGCAGATCATACTAGTGGAGCCTGGATAGTCCATGAGTACATCCTTCAATGTTCCTAGTCGAGGGAATATCGAGACGGGGCATCGATATTCCAGAGTAGACTAGCGTATATCTTCTCGACCCAAGCGATGGGCGATGGATGATCCCATATCCATTGGTGTTTGACATCAGATATGGTATGCGGGTGCTCAGTGGAGACTGGGTACACTGAACGGACTCGCCGAGAACTCCCAGATGGTATTATACCTCACATCAGATGGCAGTTCTCAGGTGACACTGGTGCAGCTTAGTCTGTTGACCCGAGATCGTCATAGAGTCTTGTGTGTCTCCCACTGTGCTTTGATTTCCACCCTACCACGGCTCTACTGAGTCGTGCAAACAGGTGGTTTTTGGGTACAGTCCCGATTCACATGGAGGCAATGAGCGATAGGAGGGGATTCGTCTCTCCCGGTATTGGGGGTTGATGTTGCGCTATGCTCGACTGGCCATAACAGGAAATCCCTGGCCAGGGTTGCAGTGACCTACTAGTAAGTGTTGTCAGTAGTTTCACACATGTCATGGACTTCACGTCGGCATGACTTATCGAGCTACTGGGGTCTGACGTTTACCACCCCTAGGCGAGATATGCGGCATATCAGACGAACAGACCGGACTGTACGGTAAGTGTTACTGGTTGGATTTACAGGAGTGTGAGCGGGCTTGCTCGTCGATCTTCTGATCGCTCAATACCCGGATGGCCGTTACGTTTAGCAGACCGCTTGCGGCTTGTGGATGCTTGATATGATCATCATCTGCTGCCAGCGTATTGACGAGTCTTTAGAGTCCTACACAGAGGTTTCCTGGCTCAAGCGAAACGAAATAGGAGCGCATATGAGATACGTGCGGGACCGAGAATAATGCGTGTATGTGATACCGTATTCCATTCTCGTGATGAATGTATCGAATAGTTATATGCGATATAACCTAGATATCGAATCAAGGATTGATTCGATAAGCCAATACGCAGGATACTAGTCGGTTATATACGATATGACCGGATCGTTAAATCAAGTATTGATTGTTAGTTATATGTATGCCCTAGAGGCCGTTACTATACATAGGATGTATATTGTAGTGGATGCTGGGACATATATAGGGAGGACTTTCTTGCTCGACATGATAGTATGCTATCTGGTTGCTCTTTACCTTAACGTGTACACTAATTGTCTCTCTGTTACATGTTGGTAAAGCCCTTAGGATGCGTACTTGACTACCTGAACTATGATGCAGATCATACTAGTGGGGACATGGTAGTCCATAAGTACATCCTTCAAAGTCCCTAGTCGTGGGTGTATCGAGACAGGGCATCGATATACCAGAGTAGACTAGCGTATACCTTTTCGACCCATACAGATGGGCGATGGATGATCCCATATCCATTGGTGTTTGACATCAGAGATGATATACGGGTGCTCAGTGGAGACTGGGTACACTGGACGGACTCGCCGAGAACTCCCAGATGGTATTATACCTTACGTCAAATGGCAGTTCTCTGGTGACACTGGTACAGAGTAGTCTGTTGACCCGAGATCGTCATAGAGTCTTGTGTGGTTCCCACTGTGCTTTGATTTCCATCTTACCACGTCCAAGAGGGCGTGCAAAACAGTGGTTTTTGGGTACAGTCCCGAATCACACGGAGGCAATGAGCGATAGGAGGGGATTCGTCTCTCCCGGTATAGGGAGTTGATGTTGCGCTGTGTTCGATTGGCTATAACAGGAAATCCCTGGCCAGGGTTGCATGAGATTTACTGGTAAGTGTTACCAGTAGTATCTCGAATTGTTAGAGACCTCATATCGACACGACTTATCGAGCTATTGGGGTCTGACGTTTACCACCCCTAGGCGAGATATGCGACATATCAGACGACGAGACCGGACTGTACGATAAGTGTTACTGGTTGGATTCACAGGAGTATGAGCGGGCTTGCTCGTCGATCTTCTGATCGCTCAATACCCGGGTGGCCGTTACGTTTGGCAGACCGCTTGCGGCTTGTGGGTGTTTGATATGATCATCACCTGCTGCCGGCGTATTGACGAGTCTTTAGAGTCCTACACAGAGGTTTCCTGGCTCAAGCGAAACGAAATAGGAGCGCATATGAGATATGTGCGGGACCGAGAATAATGCGTGTATGTGATACCGTATTCTATTCTCGCGATGAATGTATCGAATGGTTATATGCGATATAACCTAGTTATCGAATCAAGGATTGATTCGATAAGTCGATACATTGAATATTAGTCGGTTATATGCGATATGGCCGGATCATTAAATCAAGTGTTGATTTAATGATTTAATGCATAATTATATATTTGATATATTACTTTGCATTAACTAGTATTGGTTCACTTTAAATGGTTTTTCTCACTTGTTCATTTGCACATTGTATATGTGATATAGTTTTGTGCACTTGTATAGATCATGTTTGATGATACATGATAGTTTGGTGTATGGTTTAAACCATGGTTGGTTAATGGTTTGGGTTTCTTATGCTTCATTTACTTATTCTTTTATTTATTCATTGATTTGTGAACGAAATAAAATGGTGGCCATTTTGGATTATCCTTGAAGCTTCATGAAGCTTTGAAATGGTTGACCATTTTGTTTCTTTCTCTAACCCTAACCATACAACCTAACCTTAGTTAATTCTCTACACCTAACTAGAGTTGGATTATGATAAGTATTCATGGATTTTCTATTTTGCAAAATAACTTATCATAATATTATCATCATCTTCTTCTTCTTCTTCAAGAAGAAAACCTAGACTTCATCAATGGTGACTTGATGAAATGAGTGAGAAATCCAATTCTAAAGTGAACCCACTTCCTATTTCTTCATCCTCTACCTCTTGCCAAGTAGTAGAGTGTGTTTTCTTCACAAGTTTCATGACTTGGTGAAGTTGGAGCTTGATCTAGCGATGCCTCGACGTAGATCATCTTCGGCATCGTCGTCGATGACCTAGCCCGCTTTTTCTCCGATGAAGCCGACGCTAGAGCCCAAGATCCGATTTGTACAGCGAGGAGACATCATCGCGGAGCCATGGAGGTAGAGAACCGGATCTACAAAGGTTGTATTTCCGTTTACTCTTAGTAAAGTAGTTTACTAGTTCTAGTTTTCGCCTGTATATCTAGTTAACGATCCGTATTAGGGTTTCTCGGCACCCGTAAAATTTGAAATTGGCATGGTTGATACCATGTGAGACCTCATTAGTGTGTCTAGGAACCCTACAGTGGTATCAGAGCCTAGCTAGAGCCTTAGGCAATGTGTAGACGACGTTTGAAACCCGATCGAACCAAAACCCTAACCCCAAAATAGCTCTCTGGACTTTTTCTAAAAACTGGGATTTTTCCAAATTAAAAATATGCAGAAAAATCAACAGGGAATCCTAAGAATTAATGTGCAACACGTGTCCATGATTCCTCCAACGTGCGGCGGAACCGCGGCAGAAGCCTGGCTTCTGCGGCGGTTCCGCGGCCGTATGATGACGTCACCCACCCAATTTTGCACAGTAACTTCCTTTATTCAATGCTGAGTTCTCTGGGTATTTTTTAAATATTATTCAAGAGTTGAATTTTCTGAGGTTGTTTTACGGATTCGAATGTTCGATCGGATTATCAAATTTTGTCTGTGTAGCTTTCCGGATAATTTTTGAATATGTTAAAAAATTCGACCGGATATAAATACCCACTTTTTCCCCTGTCGGGAAATTTCTAAGTGTTGGATTTTTCCGTGGTTTAAAGACGTTCTAAGTAGTGCAAGTAACGCGATGGACCCTCTAGAAGACAACAAACCTTAACTCGATTATGTGACCGTCTTGAACTGCCCTTTGAACCTTAGGGTTTGGGGCAGTACGGCGTGCCATATGTGAGGCGTTGGCTTGACCCTTCTACGGCTGGACCATTGGTACTGAGGCATGAAGTGAATGTCTTTGAACTTATTTCATGTGTTGAGCTGTTTCGGGAAAACTTGGGTGTTCGATTGTTCGATCGGAAAGTTTAACATTTTCTATCTTATTCGGAATGTGATACAATATTTGGAATTCACAAATTGTTATGAGATAACTGAATGAATGTTATAAACATAGCACTTTAGTCTCACTTGATCGGTTGCCACGGAATTTTGAAGTGATCAAAAGTCCGTCGCAATCACGTAGCGTACGCGGATACTCGCCGGGTAAACTTAATAGACAGCCTCACTCCATAGCCCCGACCAAGTGACTGTAGGAGAACCCCGTCGCCGAAAGCATCCATTCGGGTGCTCGCGGCAGCGGTGTTCCGCCTTGGTGCACTTCGTCGACGGTATCGGGGGTGTGGCCGCCTACTAAAGTTTGCGACGAGTATTCGATCAGGATGTCGGGAATCTTGTTGAATTTCCCGGCTTGATATTGAAAAGAGTTTTCGATAATAAGACTAAAATGCGGGGTTTATAATGGTTAGGCATGTGATGTCTAAGTACTTCATTTGATTAGGCATGCGATGTCTAAAGAGGTTGCGGATTCCAACTGTTGTAGTTTTACACTTTCTTTTCTGTGACCGTAAGTGTAATATGTGATATCGCCGGTTTCGTTGCTATATGCCAACGACAATTGGGATGCGCATATTTACTTACGTTGATGACATGTGTTGCTGGATATGTTATATTGGATCGTCGTGTTTGAATAGCCTGGGGGTTTTATGTGAGATGAGTGTTTTTCATTTTCATTCATGTAAAAATCTGTATGTAATATTCTTTTATTGGGGCACTTCCAGGTTGCGGAAGATGTCACCTTTTGTATATTATTTACTTTTCCGCACTAGGATAGACCCAAGGAGGGGAGCACAAGTAACCGGGTTCTAGGGTCCAGTGGAAGACCAACTCGAGGAGTCGAGTCCGGGTCTTCTAACTCTAGAATTGGTAGGGTTGCTTGCCGCTCTCGTAGGGGTCTAGGGGTGTGGGTTTGGCTATTCATCACGACCGTGGAATCCGTGTTTTATACTGGCTCGTATTAAAACACGGACGTCCTAGTATATCCAATATTTCATATGATATTCTTCTGCTGCGATATCTGTGATGTGATCTTGTGATATGTTCTGTGATGGATACTGTATATAGTATATATGATATATTATATAGACGTTACTTATGTTTTACACCCGTGCTAGCCCTGCCCCGCTCTGCCGTTAGTTACCTAACCTAACGGTGCACGAGGGGACATCGAGGCGAATGCGGATGGCATAAGTGTACGTCGTATTTATCTGTGATGTTTAGGTACTTAAATGATGGGACTTCATTAATGTGATTAATGAAATAAAAGAAACCTAAGATGTTGTAGAATCGAATTTCAAAATAAAAAGGGTAGCTACAGTTCTTGCTTTACACAGCGGTATATACGATATATCCTGCACCTTATTCGATGAGGAAAGGACCGAGATCCCTTCACCGGGAGTGACTCCTTTAGCAATAACTGGCAAATGGTATACACTCGGTTTGTCTTTTGATTGCTTTTAAGACTTTTTGCTTTGCACAGTGATATATATGATATATCCCGCACCTTATTCGATGAGGAAAGGACCGACGATCCCTTCACCGGGAGTGACTCCTTTAGCAAAACTAGAAAAGCCTCAAAAGCACTCTATTTTAAAATCATTTGATTCTACAACGATATCAAGTTCATTACGCAATAGGTTTTCAGAAAAACCTGTCGTAGCCCTCCGTCATTTCAGATAAATACTAGTTAGTATTCATGCTGCGGTTGTTTGGCATGCGTCAAGGCGTAGTGTACGGTAGCTAACTAGTGCTTATCTTCTAGCATACGATGCAATTGGATTAGGGTATTCGTACGGCGTTGCTTGGCATGCATCAAGGGTCGTGCGGGTGGGTTTAATTCAATCAAGAAATGTACGAGTTGAACTTGACTAGCGGACTATGGGTTGTTTGGCATGCGTCAAGGTCATAGCACGCTAGGGGCAAAATATTATCGGGAATTTCAAGTGTTGAAATTTGCAATGAGATTGCATATCTTCTATGAGATAGTTGGATCCCGATACCCGCTGCGAGTAATTGTTACTCCTGGGAGAGTTTTACACATTACAATTAGCCGATCAAGTAGGTGTCTAGAAAGGTGTTAACGGGGTTACGTCTCTGGGAAAACGAGGTTTACATTAATTAGGTTCGTGCGAAAGCCTCCCTCAAAGTACCGACACTGGCCTGGCTGAAAGATTGGCGAACTTGTAGTGTGTAATTAATCCCGGCTAGTCTTTCCTTTTAGGGTTTGAAGGAAGATTTGATAAAAACAGTGGGAGTCATCCTGATTAGGTAAAATAATAACCAATCTATTCTTGCAAGAGCGCACGCTGAGTGTTTTCTTCTCTCTCTCTCCAGGTAGCGACCATATCACGCCTTAATCAAGATAATAATACGGAATATTGACCGAACCCGCTTGTTATACTGAGCTGGGGGACGTTGGTCCCGCTCCACCTTATAATTGTTATAAGACAAAGCAGGAAATTGGGGATTACCAGAATTCCCGTGCCGCCCAAACGAAGAGAGTGCATGCTGATGCATCATCTTCGGGTATGTTCGTTACACAGAACTGTTTCTCTATATCCTCTACGTCCTGGGTATGTGATACCAGATCAGGATCCCAGATATGTAATATGTTACATAGGGCTACAGAAAGGTAGAGAGCTGAGAACGGGTGATAAGTTTCATGAGGCAGAAAACGGGGCAAGTGTTGCAGCCAAGTCTGTTGGTCACTGTCACCCTGTATTACCAATACATTGATTCTGAACGAATGTTATTAGATACCGAACCTGATATGCAAAATCATATCTGTCTCTTTATTAATAAAGATAGGATATAATTTTGTATTGTTGGATAATGTTTTGAACATTTCCTATATCAAAAGTTGATTGGTTCAGGCACGTTATCTAAAAGCATTGATATTCTAAATCAAACTACAGTTCTTTAGTATACGGAACACACACAAGAGGAAGAATTCAGAAATGAACGAATCCTACTTGAGGCATTGTAGACTAGGTCATATCAATGCGACCCGACTAGCTGAAGTTACATGTAGATGCATATTTAAATCAGTTTGAATTTACATCTTGTGAAACTTGCCAGTCATGTCATAGAGATAAGATGACCATAGCTCTGTTTACTGGAAACAGAGAAAGAGTTGGTGAACTCTTGGGATGATACATGTTGATGTATGTAAGGTCCCCTGTCTACACATGCCAAGACTGGTTCTTTGTACTTCGTTACATTCTCTGATAATCTCTTTAGATTCAGACATATGTTCTTGTTGAAACAAAAGTCCGAACCTTTTAAGATATTCACAGAATATAAGTTAGAAATAGAGAACCAAAATAAGGGTATAAGTATTATGTCCTTTGATGAGATCAAGGAGGAGAATACTTGAGCACGGAATTCCTGGACTATTCTAACGGAGAATGAGATTCTCTCTCAGCATTACTTCTCCGTATACACCATAGCACGATGGTATATCGGGGCGGAGCAATCACACCCTATGTGATAAGGTGTGCTCTATGATGAGTAATACTGAGTTACCTGTTCCTTTTTGGGAGTTATGCACTTGAGAAGCTGCATACCTATTGAATAGGGTTCAAATCAAATCCGTTTCCTACCACTTCATATTTGATATGATAAGGGAAGAGCCCATCTCTTAAGTTGGTTAAGATTTAGGGTTGTCCGGGCTATGTCTAAAAGCAAAATCCGGACAAGCTCGAGGCAAGGTCTATTATGTAGAACTGGAAATGTTCCAGCTATACAAATTGCAGCTGATGATTTGATAGAACCAAAGGATTCAATAATTACCAACGAACCTCAGCCTCTCCGCCGATCTAGTAGGGTTCCTCACCCACCTGAGAGATACTTCGATTTCTCTATGACAGTGGGAGCGAGGATTGCATCATGAGATGATGACCCAACTAGTTTCGAGCAGGCCATCGAGAGTAGGGACTCTGTAAGAATGGCTGGATGCTTAGCGATCTGAGATGGAATCCATGTGCACCAACAAAGGATGGACTTTGGCTGCTATATCTGAAGGGTTAAATCCCCATCAGGAGCAAGTATATCCTGAGAAGATTACTTGGTGTTGATGGAAAAGTTGAGACTTTCAAAGCTTGACTTGTTAAAGGTTTTCGTCATCGACCAGGCGTGGATTATGATGAAACCTTTTCAAGTGGCTATGCTTAAGTCCATCCAGATCCTACTTGCCACGGCTACATACCATGACTACGATATCTGGCGGTTGGGTGTCATGACTGCTTTTCTAAATGATGTTTTAGAAGAGAGCGTCTATAAGTACACTGCCAGAGGGCCTCGTAGACAGTGGGAGCAGTGGAAACGTGTGCAAGATGCTTTATAGGATAAAGCAGGCATCACGGAGTTGGAACATCTGTTTTGATGAAATAGTCAAAGAGTTTGACATCATCAAAATGGTAGGTGAACCTTGTATATACAAAAAGGTAGTAGGGAGTATGGTGATGATCCTCGTAGAGTACGTGGATGACATACTCTTGATAGGGAAAGAGTTTCCTATGCTACGCTCGATCAATCTCCGCCTATCATAATGATTCTCCACATAGGATCAAAGTGATACCTCCTAAATCCTGGGTTTTGGATCTATGAGATAGATCTAATTGGATGTTAGGATTCTCACTAGTTGTAGTGAGATGGTATCAACCGATCCTAGGGAGAATCACTGAAAGGGTTCCAGGGTGATAAGGACGACTGAAAGTCAGTCACAGGCATTGTCTTTACCCTCAGTAAAGGGACGGTATGTTGGAAGAGTTCCAAGCTAGATACCGTGGCATACTAGACGATAAAGGCTCGATACATCGCTATTTAAGATGCTACCAAAGAGGCAGTCTGGATGTATATTTGTTCATGAGATGAACTTAGTTCCTCCCATTGTGTGACAATGGGGTTGTAGCATATGCGAAGGAACGTCCGTCCCATCAGTGATCCAGATTTATTCTAAGGCAGTATCAACTGATCATGGAGATGGTTGATCTCCAAGGAGACCGAGGTTAGGAGAGTAGACTCAGAGGACAGCACGGCGGATCCACTCACAAAGGCCTTTTCCCAGAGAGAGACTTTTATGGGATGGTTGAGTATGAGATACTACAACTACTGCTATCAGATGGCCCTAGTGCAAGTGGGAGATTGTTAGTTATATGTTTGCCCTAGAGGCCATTACTATACATAGGATGTATATTGTAGTGGATGCTGGGACATATATAGGGAGGACTTTCTTGCTCGACATGATAATATGCTATCTGGTTGCTCTTTACCTTAACGTGTATACTAATTGTCTCTCTGTTACATGTTGGTAAAGCCCTTAGGATGCGTACTTGACTACCTGGACTATGATGCGGATCATACTAGTGGGGACATGGTAGTCCATAAGTACATCCTTCAAAGTCCCTAGTCGTGGGTGTATCGAGACACGGCATCGATATACCAGAGTAGACTAGCGTATATCTTCTCGACCCATACAGATGGGTGATGGATGATCCCATATCCATTGGTGTTTGACATCAGAGATGATATACGGGTGCTCAGTGGAGACTGGGTACACTGGACGGACTCGCCGAGAACTCCCAGATGGTATTATACCTTATGTCAGATGGCAGTTCTCTGGTGACACTGGTACAGAGTAGTCTGTTGACCCGAGATCGTCATAGAGTCTTGTGTGGTTCCCACTGTGCTTTGATTTCCATCTTACCACGTCCAAGAGGGCGTGCAAAACGGTGGTTTTTGGGTGCAGTCCCGAATCACATAGAGGCAATGAGCGATAGGAGGGGATTCGTCTCTCCCGGTATAGGGAGTTGATGTTGCGCTGTGTTCGATTGGCTATAACAGGAAATCCCTGGCCAGGGTTGCTGAGATTTACTGGTAAGTGTTACCAGTAGTATCTCGAATTGTTATAGACCTCATATCGACACGACTTATCGAGCTATTGGGGTCTGACGTTTACCACCCCTAGACGAGATATGCGACATATCAGACGATGAGACCGGACTGTACGATAAGTGTTACTGGTTGGATTCACAGGAGTATGAGCGGGCTTGCTCGTCGATCTTCTGATCGCTCAATACCTGGGTGGCCGTTACGTTTGGCAGACCGCTTGCGGCTTGTGGGTGTTTGATATGATCATCACCTGCTGCCGGCGTATTGACGAGTCTTTAGAGTCCTACACAGAGGTTTCCTGGCTCAAGCGAAACGAAATAGGAGCGCGTATGAGATATGTGCGGGACCGAGAATAATGCGTGTATGTGATACCGTATTCTATTCTCACGATGAATGTATCGAATGGTTATATGCGATATAACCTAGTTATCGAATCAAGGATTGATTCGATAAGTCGATACATTGAATATTAGTCGGTCCGGATCGTTAAATCAAGTGTTGATTTAATGATTTAATGCATAATTATATATTTGATATATTACTTTGCATTAACTAGTATTGGTTCACTTTAAATGGTTTTTCTCACTTGTTCATTTGCACATTGTATATGTGATATAGTTTTGTGCACTTCTATGTATCATGTTTGATGATACATGATAGTTTGGTGTATGGTTTAAACCATGGTTGGTTAATGGTTAGGGTTTCTTATGCTTCATTTACTTATTCTTTTATTTATTCAATGATTTGTGAAATAAATAAAATGGTGGCCATTTTGGATTATCCTTGAAGCTTCATGAAGCTTTGAAATGGTTGACCATTTTGTTTCTTTCTCTAACCCTAACCATACAACCTAACCTTAGTTAATTCTCTACACCTAACTAGAGTTGGATTATGATAAGTATTCATGGATTTTCTATTTTGCAAAATAACTTATCATAATATTATCATCTTCTTCTTCTTCTTCTTCAAGAAGAAAACCTAGACTTCATCAATGGTGACTTGATGAAATGAGTGAGAAATCCAATTCTAAAATGAACCCACTTCCTATTTCTTCATCCTCTACCTCTTGCCAAGTAGTAGAGTGTGTTTTCTTCACATGTTTCATGACTTGGTGAAGTTGGAGCTTGATCTAGCGATGCCTCGACGTAGATCATCTTCGGCATCGTCGTCGATGACCTAGCCCGCTTTTTCTCCGATGAAGCCGACGCTAGAGCCCAAGATTCGATTTGTACAGCGAGGAGACATCATCGCGGAGCCGTGGAGGTGGAGAACCGGATCTACAAAGGTTGTATTTCCGTTTACTCTTAGTAAAGTAGTTTACTAGTTCTAGTTTTCGCCTATATATCAAGTTAACGATCCGTATTAGGGTTTCTCGGCACCTGTAAAATTTGAAATTGGCATGGTTGATGCTATGTGAGACCTCATTAGTGTGCCTAGGAACCCTACATTGATTTAATGATTTAATGCATAATTATACATTTGATATATTACTTTGCATTAACTAGTATTGGTTCACTTTAAATGGATTTTCTCACTTGAATTGTGCAAGTTGTATATGTGATATACATTTGTGCACATGATTGTATCATGTTTGATGTACATGCTTACTTGGTTAAGTGTAAAGAATTAAACCATGGTTAAACTAATGATTAGGGTTTTGTTTTTTCATTTACTTATTTATCTATTTATTTATCTTTTTCATTTTGGAAAAGAGAATGACAAATGGTGGATTTTCTTTGTTTGCTAGTTGAAGGTTCTTGAAGCTTTGAACTAGTCCACCATTATTGTCTTATACTTAACCCTAACCATTCAAGTTAACCATGGTCCATTCTCTACAATTAACCAAGGGTTAATATATGATAAGTATTGATTTATTTATATGATTATTCAACACTTATCATATTTTCTTCTTCTTCTTCTTCATCTTCTTCTTCCATGAAGAAAAGCTTGCTACATCAATGGCAAGTGATGAAAACAAGTGAGAAATCCAATTCTAAAGTGAACCCACTTCCTATTTCTTCATCCTCTACCTCTTGCCAAGTAGTATAGGGTGTTTTCTTCACAAGTTTCATGACTTGGTGAAGTGGAAGCTTGATCTAGTGATGCCTCGACGTAGATCATCTTCGGCATCGAAGCCGACGACCAAGCCAGCCCATTTCTTCGATGAAGCCGATGCTAGAGTCCGGAATCCGATTTGGACAGCGGAGGGACATCATCGCGGAGCTTAGGAAGTGGTGGACCGGATCTACAAAGGTTGTAGTCACTTTCCTTTAGCATTTAATTCGTTTACATGCTTGCATCGCCTATATATCTAGTTAACGATCCGTATTAGGGTTTGTAGGCACTTGTAAAATTTGAATTAGTCATGTTTGATCATTTGTGAGACTTCATTAGTATGCCTAGGAACCCTACAGTGGTATCACAGCCTAGCTAGAGCCTTAGACGATGCGTAGACGGAATTAGAAGTCCGATCGAACCGAAACCCAAACCCTAATTTGCTCTCTGTACATTTTCTGAAATCGTGGTTTTTTGAGAATTAAAAATATGCAGAAAAACCAGCAGGAGATTCTAAGAATTACTGAGAAGTTCGAGCACCTAAGTCGATAGAAGAGCGGCGGAACCGCGGCAATAGCATGCCTATTGCGGCGGTTCCGCAGCCAACTTATCTCTTCATACAATCATGTTTATACAGTAATTCCTTGTTTTTAGTTCTGGTTTTCCTGAGAATTTTTAATATTTATTACAGAGTTGAAATTTCTGGGTTGTATTGGGGCCTCGGTGTATCGATCGGATTGTCTAATTTTGTCAGTGTGTTTTTCCGGGTAATTTTGAATATGTTAAAAAGTTCGACCGGATATAGATACCCACTTTTTCGCCCTGCCGGAAAATTTCCAAGTGTTGGATTTTTCCGTGGTTTAAAGACGTTCTAAGTAGTGCAAGTAACGCGATCGACCCTCTAGAAGAAAACAAACCTTAACTCGATTATGTGACCGTCTTGAACTGCCCTTTGAACCTTCGGGTTTGGGGCAGTACGGCATGCCACATGTGAGGCGTTGGCTTGACCCTTCTACGGCTGGACCGTTGGTACTGAGGCACGAAGTGAATGTTTTTAAACTTATTTCATGTGTTGATCTGTTTCGGGAAAACTTGGGTGATCGATTGTTCGATCGAAAAGTTTAGCATTTTCTATTTATCCGGAATGTGATACAATAATTAGAACTCACAAATAGTTATGAGATAACTGAATGAATGTTATAAATCTAGCGGTTTGGTCTCATTTGATCGGTTGCCACGGGATTTTGATGTGATCAAAAGTCCGTCGCAATCACGTAGTGTACGCGGATACTCGCTGGGTAAACTTAATAGACAGCCTCGCCCCAGAGCCTCGACCAAGTGACTGTAGGAGAACCTCGTCGCCGAAAGCATCCGTTCGGGTGCTCGCGGTAGCGGTATTCCGCCTCGGTGCACTTCGTCGACGGCATTGGGGGTGCGGCCGCCTACTAAAGTTTGCGACGAGCATTCGATCAGGATGTCGGGAATTTTGTTGAATTGCCCGACTTGGTATTGAAAAGTGTTTTCGATAATGAGACTGAAATGCGGGGTTTATAATTGTTAGGCATGCGATGTCTAAAGAATTCATTTGATTAGGCATGTGATGTCTAAAGAGATTGCGGATTCCAACTGTTGTAGTTTTACACTTTCTTTTCTGTGACCGTAAGTGTAATATGTGATATCGCCGGTTTCGTTGCTATATGTCAATGACAATTGGGATGCGCGTATTTACTTACGTTGATGACATGCGATGTTATGTGTTGCTGGATATGTTATATTGGATCGTCGTGTTTGAATAGCCGGGGGTTTTTATGTGAGATGAGTGTTTTTCATTTTCATTCATGTAAAAACTTGTATTTAATATTCTTTTATTGGGGCACTTCCAGGTTGCGGAAGATGTCACCTTTGTATATTATTTACTTTTCTGCACTAGGATAGACCCAAGGAGGAGGGCACAAGTAACCTGGTTCTAGGGTCCAGTGGGAGACCAACTCGAGGAGTCGAGTCCGGGTCTCCTAACCCTAGAATTGGTAGGGTTGCTTGACGCTCTCGTAGGGGTCTAGGGGTGTGGGATTGGCTATTCATCACGACCGTGGAATCCGTGTTTTTTTTACTGGCTCGTATTGAAAACACGGACGTCCTAGTATATCCAATATTTCATATGTTTCTTCTGCTGTGATTTATCTGTGATGTGATCATGTGATGTTCTGTGATAGATATAGTATATAGTATATATGATATATTATATAGACGTTGCTTATGTTTTACACCCGCGCTAGCCCTGCCTCGTTCTGGCGTTAGTTACCTAACCTAACGGTGCAGACGGGACATCGAGGCGAATGCGGATGGCATAAGCGTACGTTATATTTATCTGTGATGATTAGGTGGACTTAAATGATGGGATATTCATTAATGAGATTAATGAAAGAAAATAAACCTAATTGATGTCGCAGAATCGAATTTCAAAATAAAAAAAACAGGTAGCTACAGTTCTTGCTTTGCATCGCGGTGTTCATTATAGAACATCCTGCACTTTATTCGATGAGGAAAGGACCGAGATCCCTTCACCGGGAGTGACTCCTTTACCAATAACTGGCAGATGCTACACACTCGATTTGTCCTTTGATCGCTTCTATAGTTTCCTCTTTGCACAGTGATATATATGATATATCCCGCACCTCATTCGACGAGGAAATGGCCGACGATCTCTTCACCGGGAGTGACCCCTTTAGCAAAACTAGAAAAGCATCAAAAACATTCCATTTAAAAACCATTTGATTCCGCAACAAGATCAAGTTCATATCGTTAAAGGTTTTCTTAAAAACCATTCGCAACCCTCCGTCATTTTTGGAAGTAGAGTACTTAGTATTCGTGCTACGTTTGTCGACCATAGCCGAGTCGTAGTGTGCGGTAGCTAAGTGATGTCTTCCTACACAGCATATGATGCGATTAGTTAGGACAGTCATGTGGCTTTGTTGACCTTAGCCAAGGGTCATATGGGTGGGTCTAATTAATCACGAAATGACGGGTGGAACTTGACTAGTACCTATGATTTGTTGACCTTAGCCAAGGTCATAGGTGCTAGGGGTAAAAATCTTTATCGGGAGTTTCAAGTGTTGAAACTTGTAATGAGATTGCATACCTTCTATGTGATAGTTGGATCCCGATACCCACTGCGAGTAATTGTTACTCCTGGGAGAGTTTTGCACTTTACAATTAGCCGATCAAGTAGGTGTCTAGAAAGGTGTCAACGAGGTTACGCCTCTGGGAAAACGAGGTTTACTGTAATTAGGTCCGTACGAAAGCACGGGGAACCTCCCTCAAAGTACCGACACTGGCCTGGCTGAAAGATTGGCGAAATTATAGAGTGTAATTAATCCCGGCTAGTCTTTCCTTTTAAGGTTTGAAGGAAGATTTGATAAAAATAGTGGGAGACATCCTGATTAGATAAAATTATAACCAATCTATTCTTGCAAGAGCGCACGCAGAGTGTTTTCTTCTCTCTCTCTCTCCAGGTAGCGACCATATCACGCCTTAATCAAGATAATAATATGGATGTATTGACCGAACCCGCTTGTTATACTGAGCTAGGGAACGTTGGTCCCTCTCCATCTTATAATAGTTATAAGACCGAGCAGGAGTTAGGGGAATACCAGAATTCCTATGCCGCCCAAACGAAGAAAGTGCATATGATGCATCTCCTTCGGGTGTGTTCATTACGTAGAACTGTTTCTCAGTATCCTTTGCATCCTGGGTATTTGATACCGGATCAAGATCCCAGATATGTAATCTGTTACATAGGGCTACAAAAAGGTAGAAAAACTGAGAACGGGTGATAAGTTTCATGAGACAGAGAATGGGGCAAGTGTTGCAGCCAAGTCTGTTGGTCACTGTCACCCTGTATTACCAGTACATTGATTCTGAACAAATGTTATTAGATACCGAACCTGATATACAAAATCATATCACTCTCTTTACAAGTAAAGAAATGATAAAATTTTGTATTGTTGGATAATGTTTTGAACATTTCCTATATCAAAAGTTGATCGGTTCAGGCACGTTATCTAAAAGCATTGATGTTCTAAATCAAACTACAGTTCCTAGTATACGGAACACACACAAGAGGAAGAGTTCAGAAATGAACGGATCCTTCTTGAGGTATTGTAGACTAGGTCATATCAATGCGACCTGACTAGCTTAAGTTACATAGTAGATGCATATTTAAATCAGTTTGAATTTACATCTTATGAAACTTGCGAGTCATGACACAAAGATATAATGACCTCAGCCCTGTTTATTGGAAACGGAGAAAGAGTTAGTAAACTTTTGGGACTAATACATGATGATGTATGTAAAGTCTCCTGCCTACAAATGCCAGGACCGGTTCTTTATACTTCATTACGTTCTCTGATGATCTCTCAAGATTCTGACATATGTTCCTGTTGAAACACAAGTCCGAACCTTTTGAGATATTCACAGAATATAAGTTAGAAGTAGAGAACCAATAACCGGGTATAAGTATTATGTCCTATGATAAGATCAGGGAGGAGAATACTTGTGCATGGAATTCCTGGACTATTCTAAAGGAGAATGAGATTCTCTCTCAGCATTACTCCTCCGTATACACCATAACACGATGGTATATCGAGGCGGAGCAATCACACCCTATATGATATGGTGCGCTCTATGATGAGTACTACTGAGTCTCCTATTTCCTTTTAGGGAGTTATGCACTTATGAAGTTGCATACCTATTGAATAGGGTTCGAATCAAATCAGTGCCTACCACTCCATATAAGATATGGTGTGGGAAGAGCCTATCTCTTAAGTAAGTTAAGATCTGGGGTTGTCCGGCCTATGTCTAAATGCAAAATCCGGACAAGCTCGAGGCAAGTTCAGTTATGTAGAACTGGAAATATTCCAGCTATACAAACTGCAGCTGATGATTTGACAGAACCAAAGGATTCAATAGTTCCCGACGAACCTCAGCCTCTCCGCCGATCTAGCAGGGTTCCTCACCTGCTTGAGAGATACTTCGGTTTCTCGATGACAGTGGGAGCAAGGATTGCATCATGAGATGATGACCCAACTGGTTTCGAGCAGGCCATCAAGAGTAGGGACTCTGTAAGAATGGCTGGATGCTTAGCGATCTGAGATGGAATCCATATACACCAACAAAGTATGGACTTTGGTTGCGATATCTGAAGGGTTAAATCCCCATCAGGAACAAGTATATCTTTAGAAGATTACTTGGTGTAGATGGAAAAGTTGAGACTTTCAAAGCTAGACTTGTTAAAGGTTTTAGTCATCAACCAGGTGTGGATAATGATGAAACCTTTTCAAGTGGCTATGCTTAAGTCCATCCAGATCCTACTTACCACGGCTACATACCATGACTACGATATCTGGCGGTTGGGTGCCATGACTACTTTTCTAAATATTGATTTAGAAGAGAGAGTCTATAAGAACACAGCCAGAGGGCTTCGTAAACAGTGGGAGAAGCGGAAATGTGTGCAAGTTGCTTTATATAATGAAGCAGGCATCGCGGAGTTGGAACATCTGTTTTGATGAGTTAGTCAAACAGTTTGACATCATCAAAATGGTAGATGAACCAAGTATATACAAAAAGGTAGTAGGGAGTATGGTGACGATCCTCGTAGAGTACGTGGACGACATACTCTTGATAGGAATGGGATTTCCTACATTACGCTTGGTCAATCTCCGCTTATCACAAGGATTCTCCAATAGGATCAAAGTGACACCTCCTAAATCCTGAGTTTTCATCTATGAGATAGATGTAATTGGATGCTAGGATTCTCACTAGATGTAGTGAGATGGTATCAATCGATCCTGGGGAGAATCACTGGAAGGGTTCCAGGGTGATAAGGACGACTGAATGTCAGTCGCAGGCATTGTCTTTACCCTCGGTAAAGGGACGGTATGTTGGAAGAGTTCCAAGCTAGATACCGTGGCAGACTAGAAGATAAAGGCTGGTAATATCGCAATTAAAGATACTACCAAAGAGGCAGTTTGGGTGTATATTGGTTCATAAGATGAACTAGGTTCCTACCTTATGGCTTTGGCCCAGGAACCCTGGTCCCATCAGTGACCCAAACATATTCTGAGGCAGCATCACCTGATCATGGAGATAGTTGATCTCCAGGGTGATCGAGGTTAGGAGAGTAGACTAAGAGGACAACACGGCGGATCCACTCACAAAAGCCTTTTCCCAGAGAGAGACTTATATGGGATGGTTGAGTGTGTGATACTGCAACCACTGCTACAGATGGCCCTAGTGCAAGTGGGAGATTGTTAGTTATATGTATGCCCTAGAGGCCATTACTGTACATTGGATGTATATTGTAGTGGATGCTGGGACATATATAGGTAGGACTTTCTTGCTCGACATGATAGTATGCTATCTGGTTGCTCTTTATCTTAACATGTATAGTTTCTGTCTCTCTGTTACATGTTGATAAAGCCCTTAGGATGTGTACTCGACTTCCAGGACTGTGATGCAGATCATACTAGTGGGGCCTGGATAGTCCATGAGTACATCCTTCAATGTTCCTAGTCGAGGGAATATCGAGACGGGGCATCGATATTCCAGAGTAGACTAGCGTATATCTTCTCGACCCATGCGATGGGCGATGGATGATCCCATATCCATTGGTGTTTGACATCAGAGATGGTATGCGGGTGCTCAGTGGAGACTGAGTACACTGAACGGACTCGCCGAGAACTCCCAGATGGTATTATACCTCACGTCAGATGGCAGTTCTCAGGTGACACTGGTGCAGTTTAGTCTGTTGACCCGAGATCGTCATAGAGTCTTGTGTGTCTCCCACTGTGCTTTGATTTCCACCCTACCACGGCTCTACTGAGTCGTGCAAACAGGTGGTTTTTGGGTACAGTCCCGATTCACATGGAGGCAATGAGCGATAGGAGGGGATTCGTCTCTCCCAGTATTGGGGGTTGATGTTGCGCTATGCTCGACTGGCCATAACAGGAAATCCCTGGCCAGGGTTGCAGTGACCTACTGGTAAGTGTTATCAGTAGTTTCACACATGTCATGGAATTCACGTCGGCATGACTTATCGAGCTACTGGGGTCTGACGTTTACCACCCCTAGGCGAGATATGCGGCATATCAGACGAACAGACCGGACTGTACGGTAAGTGTTACTGGTTGGATTCACGCGAGTGTGAGTGGGCTTGCTCGTCGATCTTCTGATCGCTCAATACCCGGGTGGCCGTTACGTTTAGCAGACCGCTTGCGGCTTGTGGATGCTTGATATGATCATCATCTCCTGCCGGCGTATTGACGAGTCTTTAGAGTCCTACATAGAGGTTTCCTGGCTCAAGCGAAACGAAATAGGAGCGCATATGAGATACGTGCGGGACCGAGAATAATGCGTGTATGTGATACCGTATTCCATTCTCGCGATGAATGTATCGAATGGTTATATGCGATATAACCTAGATATCGAATCAAGGATTGATTCGATAAGCCGATACGCAGGATACTAGTCGGTTATATACGATATGACCGGATCATTAAATCAAGTATTGATTTAATGATTTAATGCATAATTATACATTTGATATATTACTTTGCATTAACTAGTATTGGTTCACTTTAAATGGATTTTCTCACTTGAATTGTGTATGTTGTATATGTGATATACATTTGTGCACATGATTGTATCATGTTTGATGATACATGCTTACTTGGTTAAGTGTAAAGAATTAAACCATGGTTAAACTAATGATTAGGGTTTTGTTTTTTCATTTACTTATTTATCTATTTATTTATCTTTTTCATTTTGGAAAAGAGAATGACAAATGGTGGATTTTCTTTGTTTGCTAGTTGAAGGTTCTTGAAGCTTTGAACTAGTCCACCATTCTTGTCTTATACTTAACCCTAACCATTCAAGTTAACCATGGTCCATTCTCTACAATTAACCAAGGGTTAATATATGATAAGTATTAATTTATTTATATGATTATTCAACACTTATCATATTTTCTTCTTCTTCTTCATCTTCTTCTTCCATGAAGAAAAGCTTGCTACATCAATGGCAAGTGATGAAAACAAGTGAGAAATCCAATTCTAAAGTGAACCCACTTCCTATTTCTTCATCCTCTACCTCTTTCTAAGTAGTATAGGGTGTTTTCTTCACAAGTTTCATGACTTGGTGAAGTGAGAGCTTGATCTAGTGATGCCTCGACGTAGATCATCTTCGGCATCGAAGCCGACAACCAAGCCCGCCCATTTCTTCGATGAAGTCGATGCTAGAGTCCGGAATCCGATTTGGACAGCGGAGGGACATCATCGCGGAGCTTAGGAAGTGGTGGACCGGATCTACAAAGGTTGTAGTCACTTTCCTTTAGCATTTAATTCGTTTACATGCTTGCATCGCCTATATATCTAGTTAACGATCCGTATTAGGGTTTGTAGGCACTTGTAAAATTTGAATTAGTCATGTTTGATCACTTGTGAGACTTCATTAGTGTGCCTAGGTACCCTACAGTTTTCCGGTATTTGGATTCCTTGGTTTTGCGACTGGATATTGTATTTTGTCGTTGGACGTTTGTATGTTAACGACAAGGGTTGTTTGGTTGTTTTGCATACGTAGGCTATAGATTCTAACCTATAAGTGCACCACGTGTCGTTTTTAGATTTCAGAATTTGATGTTAATAGCTTTGCGGATTCCTATTGATTGTAGGTACCTTCGCATGGATTCCGTGTCGACGAAGCGCATTGATTACGACTAAGCAAGGAGTTTAGCAGGTGAGTAGATTTATATCAACGGGGGAAGTCGGGTGGATGGAATATAGCACCCCGCAACCATTGATATGGAATATCGTTTGTATATGTAATCCTGATAAATGATATGCGACGGACATGATTGTAGGATTTACAAACGATAATATGATAGAAGTTGATGCTAATGGACTTATTGACATATGAGAATATGGTATGATAAGTGAATCATGATGGCTACAAATTTAAAGAGAATAAGTGTGACATTTATATAATGTGATTGCGAGATATAAATGTGATGAACGAGTATACGACGTGTTATGATGACTTAGTGTGATGTTTATGGATTCGAGTCGATATGGGATTGTTGATACCTTTGTAGGTCCCCTGATACGAGATGGACATGGATGTGACCTGAGAGATAGGTATATTTAATATGGATAATGTCTTGCATTTTGAGTGATATGCCGTATGAGACTTAGATCCGTACCCCGACGTTGTATAGGTTGATAGAATCCCTATTTATTTATTTCCGCCATACGTGGATTACCGTACGCAATGAGTTTTACCCGTTGATTTATCCATACCCTTGTTTAGAGGATGCCATATGATGGATTGTACCGTACGTGATGTTGGGAGGCTGGATGCCGATTGATAGATTCACCGATTCGGATATTATTGTAAACACGTATACCTTATAACTTTTAGCTGATGATGTACTTTATGCTACGATCATGTTATTCTCATTACATTACATATACCTATGCTAGTACACCTACACCATTATCGATGATGCGTATGTTGTACATACACAGATTTGCCGGCTCACACACTTCATCATCGATAATTACTATGTCACTACAGAATAAAATTGCTACATCATGCTATGATATATTTGCTATGTTCATATCACTATTCAACGTTGCATGAGATATACGGACATGCTTGCATCCTGTTATATGTTGCATACATACTGACATGTACACCCACATACTTGGTTACAGCTACATGTACTTGATGCATACATACTGACATGTATACCCGCATATCTTGCTATTATAGCCCTAAGTGGTACTGTATTGACTTGTGATATCGGGACATTGGTTATTGTGCTATTGCGTTTATGAAATGCATCATACATACTTGCTTACATGTGAATACTTATATCTTGCTATAGTTACATGTACACCTCATATGATGTTGCACTTTATTTCGGAGGATTTGGAAACGGCATGATGTATTTTAAAAGCTGGGTTCATTTTAAAGAGTGGTTTCCCCTTAATATGCTCATATTGTTGTTTTATGTTGTATATATCAGTTTTCATGGATTTACGCATTGAGATATGGATTTCATGTGATTTATGGATTTGAGAACCGTGGGGGTGTTTCAAGAAACTATTTATTAAAAACCCGGTTTCTCTTGATATGATATTTCAGTGCATCCACCATGAGATTTCTCGGTTCTGAGATTTGTGATATATGCCCGATGCGAGGAGTGAGTGGGACGTATGCGGGTACATGGTGGAGCCCGGTATGGTTCCCCTTGACAAGATGATCGTAGATGATTGGCGATGAGCCTGGAAGGTGGGCAAGTACCTACCGGTGATAGTATTTGGACTCGGTGATTATCGTGGAGATACCGACCGGAGTGATGTACAGACATGACATTAGGGCCAGTCGTGGGGACAACACCTGAGTTATGAGGATTTACGTAACGATGCTAGGCATGGGTTTCATGATGTTTCGAGTGTCATGGTTAGACACTCAGGTTTCCACGATTTTGTTGTGTCGCGAGGGACACACGTTGTTTTATATTCTCATATTTACCTGCATATATTTTTAAGATATTTACAAGCAGGAGTTGTTGTGTCAGTGGTTGACACGTAGACGAGATCCACTGCATACATGCATTGATTTTATTGTGGACGAGATCCACTGCATACATGCATTGATTTTATTGTTGGACGAGATCCACCTGCATACATGCATCGATTATATTGTTGGATGTTATCCACTTGCTGATAGGAATTTATTATGTGTTGGCACATATGCAGATACAGTCACCCTAGATTTCATAGTATTACCTTTATGATATAGTTGACCTAGGAATCGTTGTTTATTTCGATTTCTACATGATGATGATTTTCTATTCACGAGTTGGTAACTCACCTCCGTTGTGCCACAGTTCTTGCAGGTTGTCCGCTTGGATCAGTAGCGGCATCGCTGGCACACAGCTTGCTTTCGAGTGTTTTGCTTATTGTAGGTGGTACATGTTGGATCATTCCCCTCTTGTATTCATTATTCATATTGTATCTAGTCACTCCATCAATTCAGAAACTAGTTATTGTATATGTTGCAGACTTAGAAGACTTGTAGTTGCGAAACTTGAGCGATGGGTTTATGTTCGCTTGTTGGGATGATGTCTTGCTTTACTTTTCCTTGTGTGGGTCTTCGCCATTGGGTGTCGTATACTTGTTTTTATACTTGTGGCGGTTGTTTCCACCGTTGGGCATGATTTGCTCCTGTTTGGGGATGCTTTATTATATTTTGTATTGTACCCGCTTTCGGGGTTAGTTTTTACAAGGGAGGTGCTGCCCAAATTTTCAAAAGACAAAACATGATTTACTATACTTTTATTTCAAAGCTTCTCCTCTTTATTTCTTAAAAAGGTTTAGATTTCTGGGTTTCAGCTTACTTGAATTACGTTATGCCTGTAGATGTCGCGTGATTTAAGTGCTGGTCGCGAGCTAATATTTTGGGTCGTGACACCTAGAATCTTAATTAGAGAATTAGATGAAACTAGAATGTAAACATCTTTACATCTAAGTGAACAAGGAATAAAACCTTTGTAGGCTGATCCTTCACTTCAATAGCTCCGTATAGTAGTCCCTCCGGTCCAAGTAGTGATCTCCCGAACTCTAGTGAGGCTCCACAAGGTGAAATGAACAAACTTGCTTGAAGTCTTCGAGGACGAAGATGATTTACGTCGAGGATACACTAACTCAAGCTACCTCTTCACTAAGTGATGAACTAGTGAAGAAACAACCCAATTTATATGGCTAGTCTAGAAGAGGTTGATGAACTAGGAATTTTGCTCAATTTAAAAATTATTTTCTCACTCATTTTCTTCACCTCCCAAAAAGCTAGAGAGCTTGATGAAGGAGATGAAGAAAGCAACCATGGAGAGAAGCAAGTGAAGAATGAATCAAGTGGTGAGAATAGCAACCATGGGTGAGATAATATCTCATACTAACTCATGTAGAGACTTAGCCATGGCTTAGGATAATGATTGGGTTTACAAATATCTCAAGTAAAACAAAATTAGTGGACTAAGTCAATGGTCTCTACAAGCTTCTCCTAGCTTCTACCATGTGACTAATTTCCAACTAAATTTTGAGTTACTTTATATAAATAACACCCATCATTATGATAAGAATGGTGTAAGTCTCATACACCCATGTCTCATGTATCATCTAGCATGACACACTAAAATACATATTAATATATATCGCATATATACTAAATGCACAAGTGAGAAAAAGAATTCCTAAGTGATCTAATATTAGTTAATGTAAATTAATATATCAAATATATAATTACACATTAAATTATTAAATTAACACTTGATTTAATAATCCAGCTATATCACATCCAACCGACTAATATAATGTGTATCAACTTTATCGAATCAACACTTGATTCGGTAACTCGGCTATATAACATATAACCGACCGATAACACAAATCACGAGAATAGAATACGGTATCACATACACGTATTAATCTCGGTCCCGGACAAATCACATATGTGCTCCTACTTCGTTTCTCCTGAGCGTGGAAACCTCTGTGTAGGACTCTAAAGACTCGTCAATACGCCGGCAGTAGGTGATGATCATATCAGTCACCCACAAACTATTAGCGGTACTAGATGGACGTAACAGCTACCCGGGTATTAAGTGATCAGAATATAAAAAAGCAAGCCTGCTCATACTCCCGCGAATCCAATCAGTAACACTACCGTACAGTCCGGTCTCTTCGTCTGATATGTCACATATCTCGCCTGGGGGTGGTAAACGTCAGACCCCAATTGCTTGATAAGTCATGCCGGTGCAAGGCCCATAACGGTTCGAGAAACTACTGATAACACTTACCAGTAAATCTCAGCAACCCTGGCCAGGGATTTCTTGTTATGGGCAATCGAGCACAGTGCAACATCAACCCCCAATACCGGGAGAGACGAAATCCCCTCCTATCGCTCATTGCCTCCATGTGACTCAGGACTGTACCCAAAAATCACCGTTTTGCATGATCTCTTGAACGTAGTAAGGTGGAAATTAAAGTACAGTGGGAATCATACAAGACGCTATGATGATCTCGGGTCGACAGACTAACATGTACTAGTATCACCAGAGAATCGCCATCTGACGTGAGGTATAATACCATCTAGGAGTTCTCGGCGAGTCCGTCCAGTATACCCAGTCTCCACTAAGCACCCGTATACCATCTCTGATGTAAAAAACCAATGGATATAGGATCATCCATCGCCCATCACATGGGTCAAGAAGCGTATACGCTAGTCTACTCTGGAATATCGATGCCCCGCCTCGATACTCCCATGACTAGGAATAATTGAAGGATGTACTTACCGACTACCCTGGCCCCACTAGTATGATCCGCATCATAATCCTGATAGTCAAGTACTCATCCTAAGGGCTTTATCAACATTTAACAGAGAGACAATCAGTGTACATATTAAGATAAAGAGCAACCAGATAGCATACTATCTTGTCTAGCAAGAAAGTCCTCCCTATATATGTCCACGCATCCACTATAATATGCATCATATGTACAATAATGACCTCTAGGGCATACATATAACTAAGAATATCCCACTTGCACTAGGACCACTTGTTGTAGTATCTCATACCCAACATCCCGTAAAAGTCTCTCTCTTGGGATAAGCCTTTGTGAGTGGATCTGCAGTGTTATCTTTCACGTCAACTCTCCTAACCCCGATCCGCAGGAGATCAACCATCTCCCTGATCAGGTGATATTGCCTCAGAATATGTCTGGATCACTGATGGGACCGGGGTTTCTAGGCCAAAGCCACAACTCCATTGTTGTCACAATAACAATTATTGGATGCTCAATGGTAGGAACCATGTTCATTTCATGAACAAGAAATATCCAGACAGCCACTTTGGTAGTATCGTTGGTAGCGATATATTCATCTTTTATCGTCTAGTCTACCACGGTATCTAGCTTGGAACTCTTCCAACATACCGTCCCTCCACTGAAGGTAAAGACAAAGCCCATGACTGACTTTCTGTCAACCTTATCACTCTGGAAGCTCGAACCAAGAACATTCTTTTAGTGCTTCTCAGGTACTTAAGAATGTCCTCTACAGCGGTCCATTGATTCTTGCTAGATCTGATTGATTTCTGATCACTACACCTAGTGAGTTAGCAACATCTGATCTGGTACATAACATCGCATACATGATAAAGCCTACTACCGAAGCATAGGGTATCCCTTGCACCCGAGCTTTCTCCAAATCAGTCTCGGGAGACATCTTTTTGGAGAAAGTGATTCCTGAGTAAGTGGGCGAACCACTACGCTTAGAATCTTCAATACTAAACCCCTTTAGTACGGTGTTAATGTACCTGGATTTGGGACACTACCAACATCCATTTAGATTATCACCATAGATCATAATCCTTAAGATGTAGTAGGTATCATCCAGATCTTTCATGGAGAATCCTCGTGATAATAGGAGCTTGACCGAGTGTAGCATAGGAAACCCTTTCATATCAAGAGTATGTCATCCCATACAATATGAGGAAGACAATCCTACTCTTTACGACCTTCTTGTATATACAAGGTTCATCTACCTTTCTGATGAAGTCAAACTCTTTGACTGCCGCATCAAAAGCAGATGTTCCAACTCCGCGATGCCTGCTTTAATTCTGATGGACTTAAGCATAACCACTTGAGAAAAGGTTTCATCATAATCCTCACCTGGTTATTGACAAAAAACTTTTACTACAAGTCTAGCTTTGAAAGTCTCAATTTTTCCATCTACACCAAGAATCTTCTCAAGATCTACTTGCTCCCGATGGGTTTTACCCCTTCAGGTGCAACATTCAAAGTCAAACATTGTTGGTGTACATGGATTCTATCTCTGATCGCATAGCATCCAGCCATTTCACAGAGTCTCCACTTGTGATGGCCTGCGTGAACCTAGTTGGGTCATCATCTACCATGATGCAATCGTCGCTCCCACTGTCACCGAGAAGACTGTAGTATCTCTCAAGTGGATGAGGAACCCTACCAGATCCGTGGAGAGGCTGAGGTTCGTTGGAAACTGTAACATTTCAGAAAATATAAAATATTATTTTTGGAATTTAATATTAAAATAATATTTTTCCCGAAAACTGCCCGACTTACGAAATTGGGGTTTTCGAAAAAGGGTATAAATATATACCAATAATTATGAAATAAATAGAAATTAAAATGATTTATTCATCTAAATATATAATTAAAGGATTTGGCATTTTTAAAATTTATTATATGCAATTTTGATAAAAACCCGATTAGTGCACTGCTAATCGCGATTAAGCCAAATCCGCGTTTTTACAGTTCCCATGGTTAGTGCACCATGACATGTTTCATTTTGTTACATGTTTCATTTCATTTGGGCTATATAATATGGTTTATTGGTGGAGAGAAAAGAAAAAGGAAAAATAAAAAGTCAAAGGGGACATAATGATTAGGTTAGGTAGATTATGTGTGTGAGAGAGAGTATGATTATGTGAGAGAGAGGGGGGCTGCTGCTGCCATTTTTTGCCCATCTTTTTTTTCATCTTCTCTCCTTCACCTCCTCAAGCTCACAACCCTCCTCAAATAATCCCTAGATCTATCTCCTAATAAGCCCCAAAACCCTACACACCCTTCACAAAAATTAATCCCCACTTGAACCTCTACACATGGGACTAAGAAATTTCAGTTTTCGATGATCTTAGGGATTCTTGGGTTCTATATGAGGTAATCCCTTCACCAATTGGGTGGTTTTTCATTTGCTTTAGTATTTAGATGTCAAATTGTGAAGATTAGTGAACATTGGGAAACCCTAGTGAGGGTTTGAGTGAAATTGTTGATTGATAATGTTGAGTGGCTGTGGAGGGGCAGTATAATACCTGAGAATGAGTAGGGGAAACAAAAATACGGATTTAGGATTTGAGTTCATGTCGGTTTTGTGGGAATAAATGGTGAGTAGGGAAATCTGGAGCAACCCGAGGGATTTTTGAGAGTAGCAAACTACTCTAGGGACCAAATTAGGGTACTAGGAGACTACCTTGATAAGACGAACCCCATTAGAGCTTAGGGACCTGAGGAGGCCGGTTTTATTGAGGAAGTGCTCGGCCACTTGGTAGCATATGGTGTCGGGGTTGGTCCAGTAGCTCAAATACATGATATACATCACCCTGGACTTGTTTGCTTGGCTTAATTTGACCTGAGTCAAAATCTGGGAGCAGTTTAGTGTGATTTTAGCTAAGTTTTCCATATTTTGAAATGCAAATTCTTGATATTTGGTTTTGTATTTGGTTGTTGAATGTTTGTACATCAACGACTAGGTGTAATTTGTTGGTTATGCATACGTGGGCTATAGGTTTTTAACTATGAAAGTAGCGTGTGCTGTTTTCATTTTCCGATGTGATTTTCATATGCTTTTGCGATTGTGTTATCTTCGTAGGTACCCCACGTGATGTCGAGGCATTGAAGATGAAAATGGCGACATCGGCATCGGCACACAAGAAGCACGGTGAGTAGATTTATATCTACGGGGAGAAGTCGGGTGGATGGCATATAGCACCCCCGCAGTTCATGGTGATGTATACGAATACGTATACACACATATATTTATTATATGTTGTTTGAGTTGATTGATGATAAAGATGGATTTTTGGTGTACTTAGATTGGTTTAGTGTTAGTTGTGAAACCCTAGAGTAGCGGTTGCACCCACACCCACACGCACACACATACTTGCATACATTTTTTCTTTCACATGTGCGTATATGGGAATATATATTTATGTGTTCACATGGGTATGGGACTATGTGTTCATATACTGGATTTGAGGATAGTACTTGGGATTTGAGATGAGTCGATGAGATTTGATTTGAGGCCGTGAGATCAGTAATATGGTAGGGTTCGTATTTGAGATAGTCATGATGTTATAGCGGTTCTTTGGACGACGATACCATGTGAATAGTGATATACATAGAATAGTTGACTTGTGATCGGGATATGAGATAAGATATGTTAAGATATTTATAATAGGTCGCGTTGGGCGATGTATACTTCTTTATGAAGATATGTGTTGATGACATCGGTTTGTATGAGGCTGTAGATCAGTAGTCAGATCATGATTATATTGATGATATCAGTATTGTACTAGACGTAGATCAATACCCCGGATTATGATCTTTGATAAAGAGGATACCAGATGAATAACATGATGAATGTGATATTGACCCGTACACAGATTTGGGATGGCGTACGACGGATTTACGTACGAGCTATATCTTGATGATAGATCTGCACTCTTGGCTTGGGAATGTCTGATTATAGATATGGTATCGGATGTGATATTATTGAGGCGGGATCACCGACTAACACACACACACACACACACATATCGACTCAGATGTTAGGCGGTTTCCTTACCTTCAGTTAGACTGTTAGTTCAGCCCTATATTTTAGTGTAGTTGTTAGACTAGATTCAATTCCTACCTATTTTAAAAACTAACGAATCGTGGGTATTTTAAAAGACAGGTCAAGGGATTCTACGGATATTCAAAGAACGTATCTTTTTTTTTAAAAAAACACCATAGCCCTTATTTTCAAAACACCGCGATTCGTATTATTTCAAAAGGCACTACTGTATGATTTATATTTATATTAAATGCAGATTGGTTATCGTTGTGTCTAGTATTCAGCTCCCGCACATTATTGCTGTTCGCTCCGCATCGCATACTTATATTGTGATTCATATACCATTATTGATAGCATGCTGTTAGGACACCAGCACCATTACCAATGATGCGTATGCGCCACGTACACTTACTTGCCGGCTCACACACATCATCATCGGTAATTGCCATGTCACGTACACTTTAGAGAATACTGTTTCATTGACATAGCTTGTTAGCTAATAGTTTTGACATGATATTAGTGTACTTGCCTTATATGCCAGTTTAGACATTGCAGTTATTACTTGATACTTCATGCATATTGTTATTCACTGTTATGCCGCATTCATGGATTTTTATGCCTATATTCACTGTTTTACGTGCTATTGATGATTTGGATTCGGATTTCCATAAGATTTCCTGGATTTGGGGGAAACCCGCAAAAACATATAGAAACTTCTTCTTTCTCTCTTTTTAAAAATGAAAAGTGTGGTTTTCCCATGATGTATGAGTCATCCACCATGAGTTTTCATGATTGCTGATGGATTTCGAGACCTGATTCGAGGAGTTGGATGAACCGTCTCGGGTACATGGTGGACCCGGTAAGGAACCCCGGGGCGAGAAGGTCGCAGATAATGGCGTTGAGCCTGGCAGGGGAAGACTACCTATTGGTGATTTTATCTGACGCGTCGGATATCCGGAGGATACTGTCGTGGTCTTGGGATTGATGTTAGGGGCTGGTCTGGACTGACGACGCCCTAGATAGTGAGATTGAGACACTGAGATATTGAGATATTGGGATTTATGTTTTCTGTCAATGCTAGACAATGTTTATGCTGATTTCATTTATGATACCTCGTTTTAAATATACAGAAATCTCACTAAGTTATGAAAACAGTTTCTTCATTTTCATGTATTCTGTTTTCATGCATTTATACTCCATCCATATGATATATTGCTACCTGAGGCACTGACCCGAGCACATGGGATTACACTTGGGATAGATATTTACCCTTGCCACCTTTTCATGCTTCAGACTTACATTTTGAGGATTATATATATAGTGATCGTATGACCTAGGATTGCGTTATTCATGCGATTTCAGCTCGTAGATGTTTTCTACTCACGAGTTGGCAACTCACCCCATTGTGCCACAGTTTCTTGCAGATTTTACCGTACCAGTTTCATTACGGCTTTGCTGGTACTACTTCCTTTTTCGGGTGATTTGCTAGTAGGTGGGTTCACTTGCATCGTGACCATCATTATACTTTGTATATTATTATTCTGTTGTATCTAGAAGCTCCATCAACCAAACGTGTATTTATTTCAGATAGAGACCAGTGATGTTTATTCTTTCGACCTTAGAGTCGGACGTTGTATTTCTATGGATTTCATGCTGTTTTGAGTTTCCTTTTCTGTGGTGATACTCGCCCTTCGGCTTTGTATATTATATTGCTTGTGTGGTTGTGACCGTCGTTGACGAAGAGCTAGCTCCCGTTTGGGGATGCCTTTATTCATTATATATGCTTTATCAGGTTTTATACCCGTTTGGGGTTGGTATTTACAAAGGAAACTTTGCCGAAATTTTTAGAAGAGACTTATGATTTTAAAATGCATATTTCGGGGTATGTTGCAAACTACTTGATTTAAATTGGTTTTTCCTTCACTCTACTACTTTTCTTGGTTTGGATTTCTGGGTTTTCGGCTTACTTAGATTACGTCCGCCTCGAGTCATTTCATAGTTTAAGTGCCGGTCATGTTCCGTACTTTCGGGTCGTGACAAAGTTGGTATCAGAGCACTAGGTTTTACCTTCGGAGCGTAGGATGACCCTTGGTTGATGGAGTCGTAGCTTGAGTAGAGTGACGTACCGTACGTATATTCCGCGGCATATTTACGATACACTACTCCACTTAAGAAGCCTTAGGATGTACATTTCATTGTTCAGTATTATATTCATTCATGATCTTGCCTCATCGGTACCAGTTATGGTCTTGCTGCCACGATTACGGGCAGCGAGAGCTACGGCTAGAGTTGCGGTCAGTACGAGCTCGTTGCGAACGAGGACTGACCATAGCGTGATTCCGGCGACACACGATTGCAGAGATGTGTCTTTTTATTGTGTTTTTACGCCACGAGCATTGGATGGATCGCTGTATGAGATTACTCGGACGTGCAGATCAGCACCAGCGGATTGGGCCACTGATAGAGGCCAGCCAGATTTTGATGACCGTTGATGTATTGCTTATTCATGATGATTGAGGCACTGTCCAGCGTGCAGACGAGTGAGCCAGTTGTTGTTGTGAACGATGAGATATCGCCCCAGATGTTGGAGCTATTGTAGTACGAGTTGTATTAAGAGACGATAGAAGGTCGCTAGTCACCGAGGATGAATGACTAGGACATGTGGTTAGTTCGCCTACCCCGATGCGAGTTCATCAGGTAAATTGATTCCAGCTAGAGACGACATCACACGGATACGTTGAGAGTCGACAGAGACGATCGAATGTCAGAAACCTATTATTCCAAATTTAAAGTATTCGGAAAGACATGCAGGCAATTTTATGGACCCTCTAGAAGAATGAAACCCTAACTCGACATAATGACCCTGTGAAAGCCTTTGAACCTTAGGGTTTGCGGCAGTTCCACGGTGCCATTAGTGAGCCTTGGGTTTGCCCTTCTACGGCTGGACCACCGATGCTGTGGTATGTACTCGATACTATTAAACTGTACCCAAGATGTTGAGCTCTTAAGGGATTATGAGGTTTTGACGAATCGATCGGATGGTTCGACTTTATTCGGATGCTAGGTGGTGAGATGCACTTCTTGGCAGACTCCAGATACGAGGATAGCCGTTGGAGCTCAGTCCATGCAGCCACGACGAGACGAGTCCGAAGCAGTCGACATTAGAGAAAAGTGGAGTAAGAGGTTCGTACCAGATCTGGATGAGATGACGTTCCACTCCTCCAGCATCAGTGATGCAGTACGCATGCCGAGGCATTGTACTTGGATATACCTTGCAGAAGAAGTCGCGATGAGTATGCAGTCGTTCCGGAAACAAGAAACAGATATAGTAAAGGACGATGACTTCCGGACAGTTCGGCAGAGACGAGATTTGGGAGAGACCTCGACAGGACCTTTCTGGAATAAATTACGAGAAGACTTGGACCCAGGAGTGGTTATGTTACGCACACCAGCAGACCAGAGTTCATGATCGTCGACGAGACATGCTATGAGTGACCACGACAGTTGGCCAAAGATTCTTGGAGGATGTGCTTGAGCGGGACTATTCCGCCGTATTTGATTTCGGTATTTTGGGCGGTCTATTCGCATGACTGATTTTGATGATTGAGTTTCATGATATTTGTTTTCATGCACCATGGTTGCACCTACTGAGTATTTACGATTTTTGCACAGTTGTTGCACATGATATCATTTCCGTGCCTTGGTTTCACATGTTTATGGTTTTATAGGTTTCATACAGTTGAGTTGATTTTGTGCATATGTACGCACACGATTTGTTTTTTGCACTCGGTGTAGTTCACATATGCTTGCAGTGCAGGGATACGCATTTGTGCACCACAGTTGCACTGGACTTCGATTTCGATTGTGATGTTCGATATTTCTTTTGTGCACCTTGTGCATCTGATTGGATTTTGCGCATGTTCGGCGCTTGATATTAGATTTCATGATTTCATGCAGGATGGATGCACCTGATTTGGGTTTTCGCGTATGTTGGGCGCATGTTATGAGATGTGATTTTGGTGCACACCAGATGCACTAAATTGAGATTCTTCGTGCATGTCAGATGCACCTGTTTTTGCTGTCGGGCACACCTGTTGCCCTTGACAAATGTTTCATGCAAACCCGATGCACTAAGATATTGTTTCTGTATGCATGTATGTCACATTCATGGATTTTGATTTCTGTGCGCACCAGACGCACGTAGTATTCATATGCACATTTTGGGATTGATTTCTTATGGAGAAGTACGTTTTTGTGATGTTTTATTATTGTTTTCGTACTGAGCAGGACGAGTCAGATGACAGTACCTGAGTATATTTTGCATGCATTGATAGATTTCAAAGGGATTTCCAAAAGCGAGCTATAGTCTCAGTATTTACCTACGTGTCTGATATGACACGAAACATTTAAAACAAGGAAACCCTTCTAAATTGTTTCCAAAACGGCGGAATGTACATATTAAACAAAAGATATATACGTATATGGTTATTTTCTTACGATAGACGTCCGCCACTGTGCAGTGTTATGCGCATTGCACGGCGACTTTAAAAGATTTGGCATGCATTTCCTTCAGATATTTACATGTATAGATTTGATATTTACATATATAGTTCCGAGTTATATCGTATTGGTTTTGCTTTGGATTTGGCATTCGTGTCTTACCTTAACTCCGATGATTGCGGGACGCTTGACGGAGTTTCGATTTTGAGTTATCTGCTCATTTCTCATGCGCATGCATTACGCTATGATGCGTTTTATGTATTGATGATTTCGGAGCCCCGACGACTTGGACATTCTATTGAAATGTTTTAGAATTTGGGGGTTTAAATTTAAAATCGGGGACCGAATTTCTTTAGGGGGGAAGATTGTAACATTTAAGAAATTATAAAATATTATTTTTGGAATTTAATATTAAAATAATATTTTTCCCGAAAACTGCCCGACTTGCGAAATTGAGGTTTTCAAAAAAGGGTATAAATATATACCAATAACTGTGAAATAAATAGAAATTAAAATGATTTATTCATTTAAATATATAATTAAAGAATTTGGCATTTTTAAAATTTATTATAAACAATTTTGATAAAAAAAAAACCCGATTAGTGCACTGCTAATCGCGATTAAACCAAATCCGCGTTTTTAAAGTTCCCATGGTTAGTGCACCATGACATGTTTCATTTTGTTACATGTTTCATTTCATTTAGGCTATATAATATGGTTTATTGGTGGAGAGAAAAGAAAAAGAAAAAAGGAAAAAGAAAAAAGGAAATGTCAAAGGAGATATAATGATTAGGTTAGGTAGATTATGTGTGTGTGAGAGAGTGTGATTATGTGAGAGAGAGGGGGCTGCTGCTGCCATTTTCTCCCCATATTTTTTTCATCTTCTCTCCTTCATCTCCTCAAGCTCACAACCCTCCTCAAATAATCCCTAGATCTATCTCCTAATAAGCCCCAAAACCCTGCACACCCTTCACAAAAATTAATCCCCTCTTCAATCTCTACACATGGGAACAAGAAATTTCAGTTTTCGATGATCTTGGGGATTCTTGGGTACTATATGAGGTAATCCCATCACCAATTGGGTGGTTTTTCATTTTCTTTAGTATTCATATGTGTTTAGATGTGAAATTGTGAAGATTAGTGAACATGGGAAACCCTATTGAGGGTTTGAGTGAAATTGTTGATTGATGATGTTGAGTGGCTGTGGAGGGTTAGTATAATACCTGAGAATGAGTAGGGCAAACAAAAATACGGATTTAGGATTTGAGTTCATGTCGGTTTTGTGGGAATAAATGGTGTGCAAAGAAATCTGGAGCAACCCGGAGGATTTTTGAGAGTAGCAAACAACTCTAGGGACCAAATTATGGTACTAGGAGACTACCTTGACGATACGAACCCCATTAGAGCTTAGGGACCTGAGGAGGCCGGTTTTATTGAGGAAGTGCTCGGTCACTTGGTGGCATATGGTGTCGGGGTTGGTCCAGTAGCTCAAATACATGATATACATCACCCTGGACTTGTTTGCTTGGCTTAATTTGACCTGAGTCAAAATCTGGGAGCAGTTTAGTGTGATTTTAGCTATGTTTTCCGTATTTTTAAATGCTAATTATTGAAATTTGGTTTTGTATTTGGTTGTTGAATGTTTGTACTTGAACGACTAGGTGTAATTTGTTGGTTTTACATACGTGGGCTATAGGTTTTTACCTATGAGAGTAGCGTGTGCCGTTTTGGTTTTCCGATGCGATTTTCATATGCTTTTGCTATTGTGTTATCTTTGTCGGTACTCCACGTGATGTTGAGGAATTGAAGATGAAAATGGCGACATCGGCATCGGCACACAAGAAGCACAGTGAGTAGATTTATATCTACGGGGAGAAGTCTGGTGGATGGCGTATAGCACCGCCGCAGTTCGTGGTGATGTATACGAATACGTATACACACATATATTTATTATATGTTGTTTGAGTTGATTGATGATAAAGATGGATTTTTGGTGTTCTTAGATTGGTTTAGTGTTAGTTGCGAAACCCTAGAGTAGTAGTTGCACCCACACCCACATGCACATACATACTTGCATACATTCTTTCTTTCACATATGCGTATATGGGAATATATATTTATGTGTTCACATGGGTATGGGACTATGTGTTCATATACTGGATATGAGGATAGTACTTGGGATTTGAGATGATTCGATGAGATTTGATTTGAGGCCGTGAGATCAGTGATATGGCAGGGTTCGTATTTGAGGTACGTCATGATGTTATGGCAGATCTTTGGACGACGAAGCCACATGAATAGTGATATACATAGAATAGTTGAATGTGATCGGGATATGAGATAAGATATTTTAAGATATTTATAATAGGTCGCATTGGATGATGTATACTTCTTTATGATGATATGTGTTGATGACATCGGTTTGTATGAGGCTGTAGATCAGTAGTCAGATCATGATTATATTAATGATATCAGTATTATACTAGACGTAGATCAATACTCCGGATTATGATCTTTGATAAAGAGGATACCAGATGAATAATATGATGAATGTGATATTGACCCGTACCCAGATTTGGGATGCCATACGACGGATTTACGTACGAGCTATATCTTGATGATAGATCCACACCCTTGACTTGGGAATGTCTGATTATAGATATGGTATCTGATGTGAGATTATTGAGGCGGGATCACCGACTAATATATATATATATATATATATATATATATATGTATGTATGTATGTATGTATGTATGTATCGACTCAAATGTTAGGTGGTTTCCATACCTTCAGTTAGACTGTTAGTTCTGCCCTATAGTTTAGTGTAGTTGTTAGACTAGATTCGATTCCTATCTATTTCAAAAACTAACGAATCGTGGGTATTTTAAAAGACAGGTCAAGAGATTCTACGGATATTCAAAGAACGTATCTTTGTTTAAAAAAACCATCGTAGCCCTTATTTTCAAAACACCGCGATTCGTATTATTTCAAAAGATACTACTGTATGATTTATATTTATATTAAATGCAGATTAGTTATCGTTGTGTCTAGTATTCAGCTCCCGCACATTATTGCTGTTCGCTCCGCATCGCATACTCATATTGTGATTCATATACCATTATTGATAGCATGCTGTTAGGACACCAGCACCATTACCGATGATGCATATGCTCCACGTACACTTACTTGCCGGCTCACACACATCATCATCGGTAATTGCTATGTCACGTACACTTTAAAGAATACTATTTCATTGACATAGCTTGTTAGCTAATAGTTTTGATATGATATTAGTGTACTTTCCTTATATGCCAGTTTAGATATTGCAGTTATTACTTGCTCCTTCATGCATGTTGTTATTCACTGTTATGCCGCATTCATGGATTTTTATGCTTATATTCACTGTTTTACGTGCTATTGATGATTTGGATTCGGATTTCCATGAGATTTTCTGGATTTGGGGGAAAACAGCCAAAACATATATAAACTTCTTCTCTCTCTTTTTTTAAAAATGAAAAGTGCGGTTTTCCCATGATGTATGAGTCGTCCACCATGAGTTTTCATGATTGCTGATGGATTTTGAGACCCGATTCGAGGAGTTGGATGAACCGTCTCGGGTACATGGTGGACCCGGTAAGGAACCCCGGGGCGAGAAGGTCGCAGATGATGGCGTTGAGCCTGTTAGGGAAAGACTACCTACCGATGATTTTATCTGACGCATCGGATATCCGGAGGATACCGTCGTGGTCATGGGATTGATGTTAGGGGCCGGTCTGGACTGACGGCGCCCTAGATAGTGAGATTGAGACACTGAGATATTGAGATATTGCGATTTATGTTTTGTGTCGATGCTAGACACTGTTTATGCTGATTTCATTTATGATACCCCATTTTAAATATACAGAAATCTCACTAAGTTATGAAAGCAGTTTCTTCATTTTCATGTATTTTGTTTTCATGCATTCATACTCCATCCATATGATATATTGCTACCTGAGGCACTGACACGAGCACATGGGATTACACTTGGGATAGATATTTACCCTTTCCACCTTTTCATGCTTCAGACTCACATTTTAAGGATTATATATATAGTGATCGTATGACCTAGGATTGCATTATTATGAAATTTTTGCTCGTAGATGTTTTCTACTCACGAGCTGGCAACTCACCCCCGTTGTGCTACAGTTTCTTGCAGGTTTTACCGTACAAGTTTCATTACGGCTTTGTTAGCACTTCTTCTTTTTCCGGGTGATTTGCTAGTAGGTGGGTTCACTTGTATCGTGACCATCATTAAACATTGTATATTATTATTCTGTTGTATCTAGAAGCTCCATCAACCAAACATGTATTTATTTCAGATAGAGACTACTGATGTTTATTCTTTCGACCTTAGAGTCGCGCGTTGTATTTCTATGGATTCCATGCTGTTTTGAGTTTCCTTTTCTATGGTGACCCTCGCCCTTCGGCGTTGTATATTATATTGCTTGCGTGGTTGTGACCGTCGTTGACGAAGAGCAAGCTCCCGCTTGGGATGCCTTTATTCATTATATATGCTTTATCAGGTTTTGTACCCGTTTGGGGTCGGTATTTACAAAGGAAACTCTGCCGAAATTTTTAGAAAAGACTTGTGATTTTAAAATGCATATTTCGTCGTATGTTGCAAACTACTTGATTTAAATTAGTTTTTCCTTCACTCTACTACTTTTCTTGGTTTGGATTTCTGGGTTTTCGGCTTACTTAGATTACGTACGCCCCGAGACGTTTCGTAGTTTAAGTGCCGGTCATGTTCCGTACTTTCGGGTCGTGACAGAAACTATTGAATCCTTTGGTTCCACTAAATCATCAGTCCTTGTTTGTATAGCTGGAACTCCTTCCAGTTCTACCTCATGATCACAATTTTTTTTTCAAGAAATCCCGCTTCGTGAAAAGGTGGAATGTTGAGAAACAAAATACCTTTTGTTCCTCGGTTTGGTAGAACATATTCCCTCGCAAAAGTTTGGGATATCCAACAAACTTACCGAACTGACCTTGCCTCGAGTTTGTCCGGATTTTGCCTTTCAACATAGGCCGGAAAACCCCATATCTTAACTCATTTAAGACATGGTCACTTCCCATACCATATCACATATGGAGTGATAGGCACTGATTTTGATGGAACCCTATTCAATTGGTATACAGCTTCTCAAGTGCATAACTCTAAAAGGAAACAGGTAACTCAGCAGTACTCATCATTGAGCGCGCCATATCTCATAGGGCACGATACCTCCTCCCCGATACACCGTTGTGCTGTGGTGTACTCGAAGGAGCAAGCTGAGAGAGAATCACATTCTCCTTTTAGAAACACCAGGAACACAATGCCCAAGTATTCTCCTCCCCAATCACATCGAAGGACTTTAATACTTTTACCCGTCTGGCTCTCAACTTCAAGCTTATATTCCTTGAATTTCTCAAAAGTTTCAGACTTGTGTTTCAACAGGAATACATGTCCGAATCTTGAGAGATCATCGATGAATGTAATATAGTACAAAGAACCAATCCTGACATGTGTAGACATATGACCATATACATCACATTGTATCAGTCCCAAGAGTTCATTAACTCTAACTTTGTTTCCAGTAAACGGAGTATTGGTCATTTTACCTTTGAGACAAGACTGGAAAGTATCATAAGATGAAAATTCGAACAGATTCAAATATTCATCTTTATGTAACTTAGCTAGTCGTGTCACATTGATATGACCCAGTCTACAATGCCACAAAAAGGATTCGTTCATTTCTGAACTACTCCTCTTGTGTGTGTTCTATATACTTTGAACCGTGGCTTGATTTAGAACATATATGGCATTTCATAACGTGCCTGATCCAATCAACTCTTGATTAAGGAAAATGTTCACAACATTATCCAGAAATACAAAATTATATCCTTCTTTAACTTAATAAAGAAACTGATGTAATGTTGTATATCAGGTTCGGTATGTAATAACCTTAGCTCTGACTCAATGTATTTGGTAACACAAGGTGATATCTGCCAACTGATTTGGCTGCAACACTTACACCATTATCTACACTTAAAGATATATCACCCATTCCAAGTTCTCTACCTTTCTGTAGCCCATGTAACATATTACATAAGCGGGATCCTGATCCGGTATCTCATACCCAGGACGTAGAGGATACTGAGAAACAGTTTTCGGTAACGAACACACCCGAAGAAGATGCATCAACATGCACTTTCTTTGTTTGGGCTGTATGGGAATCCTGGTATTCCCCTATTCCCTGCTCAGACCTATAACAATTATAAGTGGGAGCGGAACCAACATTCCCCAGCTCAGTATAATAAGCAGGTTCAGTCAAAACATCTATATTATTATCTTGATTAAGGCGTGACATGGTCGCTACCAGGAGAGAGGGAGAGAGAGAGAGAGAAGAAAACACTCTGCGTGCGCTCTTGCAAGATTAGATTGGTTATTATTTTATCTAATCAGGATGGTTCCCACTGTTTTTATCAAATCTTTCTTCAAACCCTAAAAGGCAAGACAAGCCGGGATTAATTACACCCTACAAGTTCGCCAATCTTTCGGCCAGGCTAGTGTCGGTATTTTGAGGGAGGTTCCCCGTGATTTCGCACGGACTTAATTAAATAAACTTCATTTTTCCAGGGGCGTAACCCCGTTAACACCTTTCTAGACACCTACTTGATCGCCTAATTGTAATATGCAAAACTCTTCCAGTAGTAACTCTTACTCGCAGTGGGTATCGAGATCCAACTATCTCATAGAAGGTATGCAATCTTATTGCAAATTTCAACACTTGAAATTCCCGATGTGGTTTTTACCCCTTGTGACTTATGTCCTTAACTATGGTCAACAAATCATAAGCACTAGTCAAGTTCTACCCGTCATTTCATGATTAATTAGACCCACCCACATGAACCTTAACTATTGTCAACAAAGTCACATGACTGTCCTAATTAATCGCATCATATGCTGTGTAGGAAGACATCACTTAGATACCGCACACTACACGTTAAATATGGTCAATAAACGTAGCACGAATCCTAAGTACTCTACTCCTAAAATGACGAAGGGTCTGCTGATGTGTAACATTTCAGAAAAATAAAATATTATTTTTGGGAATTTATATGATTGAATAATGAATATTATGAATATTTTAATGTGTGGAAATTAGTTTTAAATGTTATGGTATAATTAAATACCGATAAATTGGGAAATATTTGGAAATTAATGTTAATTATTGATATTGAAAGAGATTATAAGAAAGGAGCATTCATAGATTTCTTATAATTAATTATATTCCATATTAATGCTAAACTCGATTAAATTTCACTAATCTCGAATTAAGCTTGATTTTTGCATCATGACATGCAACAAAACTTGTTTCATTTTTGAACCATGGCATCTTGTTTTCTTTTATATGTATACGGTTTTTAATTTGTTTTTGGGTTTTAAAAGAAAAGAAAAGAAAAAGAAAGAGAAATGATTAAAATATGAAGTATGGGCATGAGAGAGAAGAGAAAGAGGTGAGGGGTCTTTGACCTTGGTCTCATTCGTACATTCCCTCCATTTCCTTCATCATTTTCCTCTTTTCCCTTCATCCATGGCTGCCTTCCTTCTTCCACCTCCTCCTACACCTAACACCACCACCAAAAACACATCAAAACACTTCATTCCCTTCACTAAAAATGTGTACAAGCTCATTACAAGCATGGGAGATCAAGCAAGTTTGGATTTTGATCACTTGAGGCAACTCAAGAATTTTCTTAAGTTGCCAAATGAGGTAATTCTTTAACCATTAGTGTAGTATTTGATTCACTTTAGCATCCATATTAGTTTAGAAGTGTTTAAGTGTGGTTTAGTGATCTTGGAAAATTCCAAGATCAATTTTAGGGGATTCTTGAATTTGGATTGTGTATTAAGGTGTAATTAGTGACTACAACCCCTGTGGTGATTGTATTTTGGACCAAAACCAGAGATTTAACCCCATAACCCAAACTTAGAAACCCCGATATCGGAAGTTTGTGGGAATTGTGATGATATTTAAGGATCTGCTGTGACCCGGAGACTCTAAAAAATATTTAGCGATTACTGAGTAATGTGAAGGCAAAGTAGAGCATACCTTAAGGACCCGAGACCCCAACTCCCATTCATGGCTGCAAATATATTCTCATTGGCCGCAAATTGAGGCCTAGGTAGGGTAGAATTGGTTCGTGTTTGGTCCATGGCTTTATCTTCTGTAAATTAGACCCTCCATATATGCAAAATTGGCTAATTCAACCTAGGTTTAAATCTGGAGGTGTTTTCTTGAGTTGCTGTCATGTTTTATTTCTTTTAAATGACTTGAAATTTTGATATCTGTGTTTTGTATCGGTCACTTGACGTTTGTACGTCTATATCATGTGTTGTTTGGTTGATTTGCACGTGTAGACCATAGGTTTTAACCTATGTACGATTCGGGTGCCGTTTTGGTTTTCGTGCACGATTTCTATTTACGATACCATGTGTTATATATGTAGGTACCTTCACGTGGATTTCATATGACGAGGAAGAGATGGCGATATCGACTTCGGCAAGAGAGGATTAAGGTAAGTCTATATATATCTACGGGGGACGTCGGGTGGATGGCGTATAGCAGTTCGTAGTGTAGCATCGATATGTTATATATATATTATGTGTAGTATGATACGTGGATAACTAGCAAGAATGGCTTAGGAAATCAAGGTTATTTTAGCGTATTCGGAAGATAGTAACTTAGTTCTTAGTCGCGAAACCCTAGAGTAAAGTTTGGCGCAGACGCACACACACACGCATACATTTGATTTTCTTGTGCGTATATGGGGATATATATACATATATGTATGTGATTATGTGTATATATATATATGTATGTATATATATATATGTATACATATATACGGATGATGATGATAGTATATGATACTTGGAGAGGAGTCGATGTGATTGGGCATGATACCGTGAGATTGGTGATGTGATTTGTGTCATGTTATGTTATACTACATGATAGTATAGTGGATCGATAGGCGATGTGTTTTACTCACACGCAGATATAAGTTTAATGGTATCGGAATATACTAGACTTTAGATCAGTACCCCTAGAGTATGATACTATGATAATGATACCAGATGAATAATGAGATATATGTGATAGTTGACCTGTACCCCAATTTTGGGATGCCGTACGATGGATTTACCATACAAAATATGGTTATGATGATAGATCCGCACTCTGGACTCGAGGATGTCGTAGTATATATTTTATCGTACGCGTCGCTATTAAGGCGGGATCACCGACTACTAGATATATCGACTCGGACTTAGGTGGATTTGCTTACCCCTTTTGGTTAGTCTCTTAGCTTGTCGTGTAGTTTACCTGGTAGATGTTAGATTTGGGCTCGAGTCATACTTATTTCCAAAACTAACGAATCGTGAATATTTGAAAGACAGGCCAAGGGATGCTAAGGATATTTCAAAGGACATACCTTTCCTTAAAAACACCGTAGCCCCTATTTTCTAAACACCATGATTCGTGCTATTTCAAATGCCAAAACCGTAAGACTCGTATATATAAATGTGTATTCGTTATTGTTGAATTTACTATTCATTTTCCGTATGTTCTTGCTATTCGCATTGCATTGCATGCTTAAATGTGTTTTCATAGTTATTATGAAACCTTGCTGTCAGGACACCAGCACTATTACCGATGATGCGTATGTCTATGAACACTTTCTTGCCTGCTCACACACATCATCATCGGCAATTGCGTTGACACGTACACTTTAGAAGTATTACCTCATTGTTATAACTTGCTAGCTGATAGTTCTAATATGTTATTGCTTTGATATGCTAGTTTAATTATTGCATTTATTACTATGATATCTCATGCATGCGTATATTCATTTGTCATGCAATACTATGGGGCTTTATGCCAGTATTCACTGTTTATTGACATCGTGATTTTGAGATTTTGGATTCCATGAGATTTCTGGATTTGGAGAAACCGCAAGGATTTTATAAACTAATTATCATTTCTAAAATTAGAAATTGCGGTTTTCTCAAGATATGATATGCGGTGTCCACCATGAGTTTTCTTGGCTCTTGAGCGGTATTATACACCCGATTCTAGGAGGAGGAGGAACCGTTTGCGGGTGCATGGTGGACCCGGAGCGGTACCCCGGGGCAAGATGGTCGCAGGTGATGGCGTTGAGCCTGGCAAGGGAGCACTACCGACCGGTTATTTATGAAGCGGCGGATATCTGGAGGATACTGACGTTGTCGTGAGATTTGACAGTTTGGATTGCCGGAGCCCAGGGGCCAGTCCGGATTGCTGGAGCCCGAGATATTGATACTTTGAGGTATTGAGATCATATGATATGGGCCAGTCCGGATTTCCGGAGACCGAGATATTGGATATTGGAATTTATGTTTTGTGTCGATGCTTGACACGGATTCTATGTTGATTTCATTGATGATACCTCGATTTTTATATACAGAAATCTCACTAAATTAAGAAAACAGTTTTCTTATTTATGATGTATTCTGTTTTTATTTATAATTCATTCATACATCACATATATGATATGTTGCCACCTGAGGCACTGATACGAGCACTTGGTATTACACTTATGTGTAGATGGTTTCAGGGTTATACATTGAGGATATATTATTATCGTATGACCTATGATTGAGTCATACATGTGATTTCTGCTCGGTGATGTTTTCTACTCACGAGTTGGCAACTCACCCCCATTGTGCCAAAGTTTCTTGCAGGTTTTGCCGTACAGGTTTTCCTTGGCGGCTTGCTGGCACACTACTTCATTCCGGGTGATTGCTTTGGTAGGTGGGTTCACTCGCATCGTGACCACCATCGTACTTTATTATTTCAGTTGTATCTAGTAAACTCTATCAACCAGACTTGAATAAATTTATAGACTTAGAAGACCATTGTATATTCTTTCGACCTTAGAGTCGTGCTTGTATTATAATGGTTTTCTGGTAGGCTTTGGTTTTCTTCTGATTTTTGATCATCGCCCTTCAGCGTTGTATATTATTTTGCTTGCGTGGTTGTGTCCGCCAGTTGGCGAAGAGCTAGCTCCCGCTTGGGGATGCCTTTATTTATCGTTTATATATATTTCATGTGTTGTACCCATTTGGGGCCAGTATTTACAAAGGAGACTCTGCCGAAATTTTCGGGAGAAATATGGCGTTGCTTTTAAATGTTTAATGCCACTTATTTATTAAAACCACTTGCTTTAAAACAAGTTTTACTTCACTTCTTCTTTTAAACGGTTTAGATTTCTGGGCTTTTTTTCTTACTTGAATTAGGTGTGGTCCTATAGACTTCACATGATTCAAGTGCCAGTCACGTGCTATTTCGGGTCGTGACAAAGTTGGTATCAGAGCGCTAGGTTTAACCTTGGTTCGAGTCTATGTTTGACTATGCGGAGTCTAGGGCGTATATATATATATATATATATATATATTCCGAACCTAGGCTTGACCTTAAGAAACTTAGACTTGGTCGAGGGGGTATTAGACTCGAACTTTCGTCGCATAGGTTGACCTTGGCTGATGGAGTAGGTGACTTGAGTAGAGTGATGTACCGTGTGTATGTTCCGCGGCATACTTACGATATGCTACTCCTCTTAAGAAGCCATAGGATGTATATTTCCTTGCACAATATTATATTCATTCATATGATCTATCCTCATCGATATCGGTTGGTCGTTTTGTTACCACGATTGCACGGGCAGAGAGAGCTGCGGCTAGAGTTACGGTCAGCATGAGCTTGTCTTGGATGAGGACTGACCAGGGTGTAATTCCGATGACACACGATTGCATAGATTTGTCGTTTTAGTGTGTTTTCACACCACGAGCGTTTGATGAATTAATTTTACAAATTCTCGGACGTGCAGATCAGCACCAGAGGATTGGGCCACTGCTAGAGGCCGGCTAGAATGTGAAAACCGTTAATGTATCGTCTATTCTTGATGATTGAGGCACTGTTTAGCGTGCGGACGAATGAGCCAGTTTTTACTGCGAATGACGAGATATCGCCCCAGATGTTCGAAGCTAATGCACCACGAGTTGTACTTAGAGATATGATAGAAGATCGCTAGTCACCCAAGGATGAATGACTAGGACATGTGGTTTGTTGTATACCCCGATGTGAGGTCATCAGATTGATTGATTCCAGCTTGAGAAGACTCAACGCAGGTATGTTGAGAGTCGATAGAAGACGATCGAATGTCAGAAACCCATTTTCCAAGTTTAAGGTATTCGGAAAAACATGCAAGTAATTCTGTGGACCCTCTAGATGAATGAAATCCTAACACGATATAATCACCATGGGAATGCTTTTGAACCTTAGGGTTTGTGGCAGTTCCATGGTGCCATTAATGAGACTTGGGTTTGCCCTTCTACGGCTGGTCCATAGGTACTGTGGCATGTACTGGATATTATTAAACTGCACTCAAGAGTTGAACTCTTGGGGAATTATGGGACTTTGACGAACCGATCAAAAAGTTCGACGTCGTCCGGATATCATGTGATGGGATACGTTACTTGGGAGACTCTAGAGATGAGCATAGACGTTTGCAGCGTAGTCCATACAGCTACGAAGAGACGGGTCCGAATCAGTCGGCATTAGAGAAAAGTGGAGTAAGAGGTTCGTACGAGATTTTGACGAGATGGTGTTCCACTCCGTCGACATCAGAGATATGATACGCATGCAGAGGCGTTGAATATGGATATATCTTCTAGAAGGAGTTGTGATGAGTATACTGCCATTCCAGAAAAAGAAATAGATTTAGAAAAGGGTAATAACTTCCGGGCAGTTCAGCAGAAACGAGATTGGGAAAGACCGTGACAAGATCTTTCTGGAAATACTAAACGAAGAGACTTAGACCCAGGATCGGTCGTATTGTGCACACCCAGTAGGCCAGAGTTCGGCATCATCGACGAGAAATGTTATGAGTGACCATGAGAGTTGGCCAGAGATCTTTAGAGGAAGTGCCAGAGCGGGACTGTTTCTGTCATTTTGGATTTCGGTAATTTGGGCGATTTATTTGCATGATTGAGTTTTCGTGCACCACGGTTGCACTCGACTTCGATTTGATGTCATTCGAGATATTGATTTTGATTTCATGCATATAGCATACATGTGATTTGACTTGTGCCTTCGGTGTAGTTTTCATGCACTTCAGTATTTTGATTCGATTTTGTGCCTGCAGATGCACACGTTTATGAGTTTATATACCACGATATACCTGATTTGGATTGAGATGTGTTGTATACCGTCGATTTTGATTGTGATACTCGATATTTGTTTTCGTGCACCTTGTGCACTTGATTTGGATTCTTGCGCATACTGACGCGCTTGATGCGATTTTGGTGTACACCAGATGCACTAAATCGGGATTCTTCGTGCATATCAGATGCACCGGATATTGTTATCAGGCACACCGTTGCCCTTGACAGGTGTTTTCGTGCACACCCGTGGCACTTAGCTAGGTTTTGTGCACATGTATGGTACATTCAATGTTTCGATTTCTGTGCGCACCAGACGCACGTGGCTTTGTTACATGTACTATTGAGTACAATTTCTTTTGAGCAGTATGTTCTTATGATATTTACTATTTGATATAGTAGCTGAGCAGGACTAGTCAGAGGACAGTACCTGAATATATTTTTGCATGCATCGATAGTTATCGAAAGGATTCCCAAAAAAGGAGCTACAGTCTAGATATTTTACCTACGTGTCCGAGATGACACGAAACTTTTCCCAAAAAGGAAACCCTTCTAAACTTATTTTCAAACAGTTAGTTATATATATGCCCTAGAGGCCATTGTTGTACATATGATGTATATTATAATGGATCCTTGGATATATATAAAGAGGACTTTCTTGCTCGTCATGATAGTATGCTATTTGGTTTCACTTTATCTTAACATGTTGACTTGTATTAGTTTACTATCTTGCTCTCACATGTTGATAAAGCCCTTAGGATATGTACTCGACTACTGAGACTATGATGAGATCATACTAGTAGGGCCATGGTAGTCAATGAGTACATCCTATAACTGTTCCTAGTCGAGGGTGTATCGAGACAGGACATCGATACACCAGAGTAGAGTAGCGTATACGCATCTTGACCCATATGATGGGCAAAGGATGATCCCATATCCATCGGTGTTTTGACATCAAAGATGGTGTACGGGTGCTCAGTGGAGATTGGGTACACTGAACGGACTCGCCGAGAACTCCTAGATGGTATTATACCTCACGTCAGATAGCAGTTCTCCGGTGACATTGGTACAGGTTGTTAGTTATATGTATGCCCTAGAGGCCATTACTGTACATTGGATGTATATTGTAGTGGATGCTGGGACATATATAGATAGGACTTTCTTGCTCGACATGATAGTACGCTATCTGGTTTCTGTTTATCTTAACGTGTATACTTTCTGTCTCTCTGTTACATGTTGATAAAGCCCTTAGGATGTGTACTCGACTTCCAGGGCTGTGATGCAGATCATACTAGTGGGGCCTGGATAGTCCATGAGTACATCCTTAAAATGTTCCTAGTCGTGGGAATATCGAGACGGGGCATCGATATTCCAGAGTAGACTAGCATATATCTTCTCGACCCATGTGATGGGCGATGGATGATCCCATATCCATTGGTGTTTGACATCGGAGATGGTATGCGGGTGCTCAGTGGAGACTGGGTACACTGAACGGACTCGCCGAGAACTCCCAGATGGTATTATACCTCACGTCAGATGGCAGTTCTCTGGTGACACTGGTACAGCTTAGTCTGTTGACCCGAGATCGTCATAGAGTCTTTTGTGTCTCCCACTGTGCTTTGATTTCCACCCTACCACGGCTCTACTGAGTTGTGCAAACAGGTGGTTTTTGGGTACAGTCCCGATTCACATGGAGGCAATGAGCGATAGGAAGGGATTCGTCTCTCCCGGTATTGGGGGTTGATGTTGCGCTATGCTCGACTGGCCATAACAGGAAATCCCTGGCCAGGGTTGCAGTGATATACTGGTAAGAGTTATCAGTAGTTTCACGAATGTTATGGACCTTAAGTCGGCATGACTTATCGAGCTACTGGGGTCTGACGTTTACCACCCCTAGGCGAGATATGCGACATATCAGACGAACAGACCGGACTGTACGGTAAGTGCTACTGGTTGGATTCACAGGAGTGTGAGCGGGGTTTCTCGTCGATCTTCTGATCGCTCAATACCCGGGTGGCCGTTACATTTAGCAGACCGCTTGCGGCTTGTGGGTGTTTGATATGATCATCATCTGCTGCCGGCGTATTGACGAGTCTTTAGAGTCCTGCACAGAGGTTTCCTGGCTCAAGCAAAACGAAATAGGAGCGCATATGAGATATGTGCGGGACCGAGAATAATGCGTGTATGTGATACCGTATTCCATTCTCGCGATGAACGTATAGATTAGGTTGTATGCGATATAACCTAGTTATCGAATCAAGGATTGATTCGATAAGCCGACACGTTGGATACTAGCCAGTTGTATGCGATATGACCGGATCATTGAATCAAGTGTTGATTTAATGATTTAATGTATAATTATATATTTGATATATTACTTTGCATTAACTAGTATTGGTTCACTTTAAATGGATTTACTCACTTGGTTTGTGCACATTGTATATGTGATATATTTTGTGCACATGATTGTATCATGTTTGATGATACATGCAAGCTAGGGTTAGTGTAAAGAATTAGACCATGATTAAGTTTATGATTAGGGTTTTCTTTTTTCTTATTCATTTATTTATTCTTTTTGTTTATTTTGGAAAAAGGAAATGATAAAGAAAATAGAATGGTGGCTTGATTTGTTTGTAGTTGAAGTTTCTTGAAACTTTGACTAAGTCACCATTCTTGTCTCATCCTTAACCCTATTGTAATGCCTTGAAAAGTCGTTTTGGTGTTTTCCTGAAAATCGGTAAAAATTCGGTATTTTTCCGAAAACCGTCTTTTTTGTTATTTTGCAGTTTAGGGCTAATTATACCTAAAATGGATAGGTAATTGCTTGTTTTTAGTAGCTAATGAGTTAATTATGAAATTCTGGTCGTTTAAAATTTTTCCCTAATTTTTCAATTTTTTAATATTATTTTAAGCCGGTAAGAAAATACATTAAATTAGCGATAAATACAAATTTAAATGGGCTAAATTTAAGCTTTAAAATCATGTTAATTAAAATCTAGTTGTAATACAAATTTTTAGTATTTTATTTTGATTTTTAACTAATTTTTATTATGGAAAACGAAATTTATTGAATTTTAAGCTAAAACTTGCAATTTTGGACTTGTGGGGGGTCTTTTTGCATAAAACCTTTTTGTATCCACTCACACTCACCCCCACTCCCTCTAGGCCAGCCCCACCACCATCAGGTCCAGAAATCCCTTGCCTCCTTTTTACTTTAACTCATGTGAGGAAATTGTTTTGGAAAGGGAATAAAATATGTTATTTTGGGTATGGGTTTAAAGTGAAATGAGAGGGGTTGACTTGGACTTTTTCCCCCCAACACCCACACCATTCCTCCCATCTTCTCCTGCTGAAAATCAGCAGCCACTTCCTCTCCATTTCCCCATCTCTTATCATCATCAAAATTTCCATCAAAATCCATTAAAATTCAACAAAAATCAACAATTTCCTTTACAATTTCAAAGCAAAACCTTATTCCCTCTCTTCTCAAACCCAAATTGGCTCAAATCATGGAGAAAGATGGCATCTTGGGAGGCTTTAGCAACATAGGGTTTGAACTTTTGAGGTATAACTTCTAATCAAATGGTTACATTGTAGTTTAAAGTATGCTAATTAGGACTTTGAAAATTGTTTAGTGTTAAATCTTTTGTTAATTTCTAATCTAGTTTGTTTTAAAGAGGGTAGTTTGATATGAACTTGGGTTTTAGCACACCATTAATTAGTTAATTAAATCTATTTTGCTATCTAGTTGGTTGCTAACCTAAGTTAATGAGGTTACTTTGCTTAAGTGGCTTCAATTTTTGCTAATCTAAGTTATTTTAGCGTGAAATTTTGATTGTGTTTGCTAATTATGAAAATCAAGAAAGGGGTTTTGTGTATGGAAATAGGTTTGAAGCATGGTTATTGTGTTGTAATTTTAGTGTTGTGGCTAAATAGTTATGCGGTTGGATGTTTATGCTAGGTTGTAGTCTTTTTATCGCAAATCGGCGATTTTTGCACCGATTTTTGCGATTTTCGCGTATGTTCCGCGCACCTTGTGCACGTTGTACCTAGCTAGTGAACGTTGGTATTTTCATTAGGGAATTACGTCGTTCTTGATTTATAACCTTATGTTTGTATTGATGTTAATTCCAGGTTCGGTCGCGGAGACGTCAGACGCGGCTCGAAAAGGGAAAGCGGTGATTGGACGCAGCTAGGTAGGGATTCCGGTGAGTAGATGTAACATCTACGGGGGACTATCGTTGGATGGCGCAAGTCGCCCGATAGTTTTAGTACCTTAAAAAGATTCTTAGTAATGTTAGTAATTAGGGGTGTAATACTTGTATGATTATTTGCTACATTCATGCCCTATATTGACATACATATACGAAACCATGTTATAGGACACCTGCACCATTGCCAGGGTTTTTATATGCAGCACGAGCACTATTCGTGCTTACACACACACCCTGGTAATTTCCATGACACCACACTAGATAACCTTTAAATTGAAACCTTTTACTATAATTGATACTTAAACTCGCGCTATTGCTTTAATTCCTTAAAATGAAATCGTAGGATTGCTATTCATGTGCATGTGCTTCATCATATTATTTGTTTATGCCTAATCTTTTAATCACACATCGCAACTCGATTATTGATACCATATGCATTCATTATCATTGACATATGCACTTATGAGGATTTCTTGAGATTTTATGATATTTCTGGATTTCGGGGGAATGCCGCAAAATTTCTAAACTTATTATATTTTTAAAATATGTAAATTGCGGTTTTCTAGTGATGTAAGTGTCGTCCACCATGAGTTTGCTCTGGTTTTCGAGATCCGTGTCGAGGAGTGGAGGAACCGTCACGGGTACATGGTGGGCCCGGTATGGTACCCCGGGGCAAGATGAATGTGGTGTTGACGTTGAGCCTGGCAGGGGACGGATTACCTACCGGTGACTGTTTGGCACGGCGGATATCCAGAGGATACCGACCGTGGCCGCGAGATGATGAGATTTTGATATTGAGCTGGGTCAGCCGGATGGCTGAGGCCAGAGATACTATGACATGGATATATAAGATTTGTGATAGTTTTGAGGTGTCGTTGCTGGACACAGGTTCTTGTTGATTCTATTGGTATTGTGCTGGTATTTCAAAAGAGATTCTTAAAGGGAAAAACATGATTTCTTATACTTACACATTCAGATCACGAGTTGACTCGCATTGCATTCATACCTGCTAGTATATTCATATTGCATACATACTTGCCATTATGTCCGGCCTTACCAGTATTTATATGCTAGGATGCTTGTGTGCATGCATACGATAGCCTGTGTAGATGTTATTTATTACTCACGAGTTGGCAACTCACCCCCGTTGTGCCATAGCCTTTTGCAGGTCCGCTCCGTCAGTGCAATAGCGGCGGGCGCTCTTGTTTCTTTTGCCTGGAATCGAGGTTTTGCTCTTAGGTGGGTTATATCATTATTTTTGTACCACCTTGTATATTCTTGTATCTAGTGTACTCCATCTACTGTATCTACCAGTATTATTGTATATTGACCTAGAGATGAGACTGTGAGGTTTGTGGACTTTTATGCTGTATTTTGGGGTCGAGCTCACTTGAGTCGACATGCTGTTTTTCTTATGCTTCATTATGATTATTTTGCATGTTGTTGCTTTATATTGCGTGGGATTTGTGACCGTCTTGTGGCGAAGAGATAGCTCCCGCTTGGGGATGCCTTATTTGTTGGATTCATTTATATTCTTGTTGTACCCATTTTGGGGGCCAGTATTTACAAAGGAGACTCTGCCGAAATTTTTGGAAATTTTTTTATTGTTTTAAAAAGGGTTTTACATGAATTATTTGATAAAACTCGCTTTCAACTAATTGGGTTTTCTTCACTCTTTTGCTTATTTGGTTTTGGTTTTCTGGGCTTTGGTTTACTTATTTTACGGACGTCTCAAGACGTTTCGTAAACTTAAGTTTCAGTCACGTTCCGTACCTTGCGGGTCGTGACAAAGTTGGTGTGCCAGTCACGTTCCGTACCTTGCGGGTCGTGACAAAGTTGGTATCAAAGCGATAGATTTTACCTTTTTGAGTGTAGGATGACCCTTGGTAGATGGAGTAAGTGACTTAAGTAGGCTAACGTAGCGTATGTATGTCCGCGGCATACTTGCGATACGGTACTCCGCCTAAGTGAATTTAGGATATACTTGCTTGAAAATTCCTTCTTCAATTCCGTGTATCCTATGATCCTAATGCACTGTTCTTATTACCCCTTTTCCTGTAACAGCCACTATGCCGTCGAAGGCTACGAGGGCACAGAGGGCTGCCGCCAGAGACGAGATTCGAGCTGGCTCGTCCGAGACTAGGACTAAGAAGGGTGGTATGCCTACGCCGCAGGGACAGACCGATCCACCTTCCCCAGGCCGTATGGATAGGCTCGAGACTGGTATGGAGGAGTTGCGACAGATGATGGGGGGCATGCAGGAGCTACGTCAGATGGTAGGATCCCTAGTTGCAGCCAGTCGTACACCGAGGCCGGATGACGTACCTACTACATCAGAGACGACCATGATACCTGCTCCTACTACTACCACCGTGGCCATTCCGGTTTCGCTACAGGATTTCATGAGGCTGAGACCTCCAGTATTCACCGGCACCGAGGCAGCGGAGGACCCACAGACGTTCCTTGACAGTTTAGCCAGGATCTGCCATTCGCTGAGATGTTCGGATGATCGATGGGTAGAGCTTGCGAGTTTCCGAATAGAGGGTCTCGCGCAGACATGGTGGGAGTCAGTCTTGAGAGGTCGAGCTGCAGGTCTACCGCCTATGACTTGGGCCGAGTTTACAGCGGTCTTTCTAGCTCGTTTCCTCCCAGAGAGCGTTCGTGACGCCAGAGCTCGTAGCTTCGAGGCCTTAGTCAAGACACATGGGATGACGGTGTCTGAGTATGACATCCAGTTTACGCAGTTATCCCGATATGCTCATTATTTGGTAGATACCGAAGAGAAGATGGTGAAGAGGTTCGTACAGGGACTTGATGCCCAGCTATATCTTGCCATTGGCGCCCAGCACTACGACACTTATTCAGCTGCTATGGATACGGCATTGCGGATGGAGGCACGCATATCACAGACTTCGGCCGTTTCTGGGCCGAAGAGGATTCGCACCGATGTACCGTCTCAGAGGCAGCGCGCCAGATTCTTTCCGAGAGATAGGCCTGGCAGAGGATTTGGGCGGGGACAGTTATATGGATCTTATCCCCAGGGGCAGCAGCTGTCGCCAGGGTGTTTTGGGTGCGGGAGTCCGCACCATCTTGTCAGAGACTGTCCGGCGAGACGACAGGGAGCAGCGACAGTTCCGCATGTGACCCTACCACCATCGCCACCCCCTCCTCAGAGAGCCCTACTTCCTACCACAGGCGATGCTCCACGCCAGTTAGGTGCACCCAGAGGCCGTGGACGCGGCGGTCCTGTTCAGAGAGGACGAGGAGGCAGAGGCCGAGGTCGAGGTCAGCCCGCTATCGGTGGAGGACAGGCCCGAGTATTTGCTTTGACACCGCAGGATGCACAGGCATCCAATGTCGTTGTGACAGGTACCTTACCAGTTTGTTCTTTCGACGCACGGGTATTATTCGACCCAGGTTCCACACATTCGTACGTCTCTACACACTTTGCACCGATGTTGGGCCATGAGTCGTCGTCGTTAGATCATCCGCTTTTTGTTGTTACTCCGGTAGGCGAGTCGTTTGTCGCTCGTTTTGTATTTCGTTTGTGTTCCGTTCGTATCGGGGAGAGGGATTCATCGGTTGATTTGATTCTCCTCGATATGTTGGACTTTGATGTGCTTCTGGGCATGGATTGGCTAGCCACCTGTTATGCTTCGGTGGACTGCCGTGAGAAGGCAGTCATATTTAGCTTTCTGGGAGAGCCAGTCCTTATTGTTCAGGGAGACCGCAGTGTCACCCTTCCCAGCTTGATTTCGTCTCTTCGCGCTGGTCAGCTCTTGCGGAAGGGATGTCAGGGATTCTTAGCGTTTATTTGTGATACTCGAGCTGCAGAGGTCCCGTTGGACCGGGTCCCGATTGTCTGTGAGTTCCCTGATGTTTTCCCTGATGAGCTACCTGGGCTACCACCTGAGCGCGATGTTGAGTTCTGCGTTGATTTGATTCCCGGTTCGGGGCCTATTTCTATACCGCCTTATCGGATGGCCCCGGCAGAGCTTCGAGAGCTGAAGGATCAGTTGTAGGATTTGTTAGATAAGGGGCTTATTCGACCTAGTGTTTCTCCGTGGGGTGCTCCGGTCCTGTTTGTCAAGAAGAAGGATGGAAGTTTGCGCTTATGCATCGACTACCGCCAGCTGAACAAAGTTACCGTTCAGAACAGATATCCGTTGCCACGCATTGATGATTTGTTCGACCAGCTTCACGGTGCGGGGTATTTTTCGAGGATCGACTTACGATCAGGATACCACCAGCTGCGAGTCCGACAGGAGGCTATACCGAAGACAGCCTTCCGTACATGCTATGGCCACTACGAGTTTTTGGTGATGTCGTTCGGACTCACCAACGCCCCAGCAGCATTCATGGATTTGATGAACCGTACATTCAGGCCGTATCTTGACTTGTTCATCATCGTGTTTATTGACGATATCTTGGTGTACTCCCGGAGCAGAGAGGAGCACGAGCAGCACTTGCAGATTACGTTACAGACTCTGAGGGAGCACCAGCTGTTTGCAAAGTTCTCCAAGTGTGCATTCTGGCTGGACAGCGTCGGATTCTTGGGTCACGTGGTTACGAGAGACGGCATATGTGTGGACCCGAAGAAGATTGAGGCTGTTCAGCAGTGGCCCCGACCTACATCGGTTACTGAGATCCGTAGTTTTCTAGGCCTGGCAGGCTACTACAGGCGTTTTGTTCAGGACTTCTCCCGTATAGCTGCACCTTTGACCGGTTTGACCCGGAAGGGAGTTCCTTTCGTTTGGACAGAGGAGTGCGAGCGCAGTTTTCAGCAGCTACGGACTTGTTTGACTACGGCGCTGGTATTATCTTTGCCTTCGGGATCAGGCGGATTTGTGGTCTACTGTGATGCTTCGCAAGTGGGATTAGGATGCGTATTGATGCAGCATGGCCGGGTGATCGCTTATGCTTCTCGGCAGTTGAAGAGGCACGAACAGAACTACCCCACTCACGATTTGGAGATGGCTGCAGTGGTCTTTGCACTGAAGATTTGGCGACATTACCTATACGGCGAGTCGTGTCAGATATTCACCGATCACAAGAGCTTAAAGTACATATTTCAGCAGCGGGACCTGAATCTCAGACAGCGTCGTTGGATGGAGTTGGTGAAAGACTACGACTGCGAGATCTTATATCACCCAGGCAAGGCGAATGTAGTGGAAGATGCGTTGAGTAGGAGGCCCGGGGGTAGTCTATCCTTTTTGCGCACAGTGCAGAGGCAGTCGTCAGCAGATTGGCAGATGTTATGCGACAGCCGAGTTGAGTTCGAGTTCACTCAGACAGGGGGACAGCTCGCGCATGTTCGTGCATGCCCACAGTTTCTTGACCGTATATATGAGGCAAAGCGCAGTGACGATCGTTGCTCAGAGATCATGGCACAGATGGGACAGGGCAGATTTTTCGAGTTCGTGATTGACGATCAGGGGATTTTACGCTATGGATCTAGACTGTGCGTACCAGATGCTGATGGATTACGGCGTGACATTCTTGAGGAGGCACACCGATCAGTGTATAGTGTCCACCCCGGTTCCACCAAGATGTACCAGGATATGAGAGAGACCTACTGGTGGGACGGGATGAAGAGGGACATTGCGGGGTTTGTATCGAGATGCCTGACTTGTCAGCAAGTCAAGGCCGAGCACCAGAGGCCCGTAGGAGAACTACAGCCGTTACCCATTCTGGAGTGGAAATGGGAGCAGATTTCGATGGACTTCATTATGGGTCTACCCAGGACCAGTCGAGGGTACGACTCTATCTGGGTGATCGTGGATAGATTGACGAAAGCGGCTCACTTCCTACCAGTGAAGACCACTTTCAGCTTCGCTCAGTATGCTCAGCTCTACATTGACGAGATCGTGCGACTACATGGCGTACCGACTTGTATCGTGTCAGATCGAGGCACCCAGTTCACCAGCCGACTTCGGCAGAGACTTCAGGAGGCTTTGGGCACTCGTTTGAGCTTCAGCACAGCGTTTCATCCGCAGACCGACGGACAGTCAGAGCGGATCATTCAGACTCTCGAGGACATGCTCAGAGCGTGCGTTTTAGACTTCGGCGGTAGCTGGGATCGTCATTTACCTCTAGTGGAGTTCTCCTACAACAACAGCTTCCAGGTACTATTCAGATGGCACCTTTCGAGGCATTGTATGGGAGGAGATGCAGATCTCCCGTCTGTTGGACAGAGCTCAGCGAGAGCAGTATTTTGGGGCCGCAGCTTGTTGAGGAGACGACAGCGAAGATACAGTTGATTCGAGACCGGATGAGGGCAGCTCAGAGCAGACAGAAATCCTATGCAGACAGGCGCCGTCGCAGATTAGAGTTCGCAGTTGGCGATCATGTTTTTCTGAGAGTCTCTCCGATGAAGGGCCTGATGCGTTTTGGGCGAAAAGGGAAGCTTAGCCCTAGATTCGTAGGTCCCTTCGAGATCCTCGAGCGTGTCGGCGCTGTTGCATATTGTTTGGCCCTTCCACCCAGCTTTCCCGATGTTCACCCCGTCTTCCATGTTTCGATGCTCCGCAAGTACCTTCACGACCCTTCGCATGCGATTCATCACCCGACAGTCCAGCTAGAGCGCGACCTTTCGTTTGCAGAGCAGCCGGTGGCCATCCTGGATCGGCAGGTGAAGAAGTTGAGATCGAAGATTATACCAACCATCAAGGTCCTTTGGCGTAGCCAGAGCAGCGAGGAGGTTACCTGGGAGACCGAGGGCGAGATGAGGAAGAAATATCCCCATCTCTTTGAAGGTACGCGTAGTTATATTTTTTTAAATTTGGGGACCGAATTTCTTTAAGGTGGAAAGATTGTAACGCCTTGAAAAGTCGTTTTGGTGTTTTCCTGAAAATCGGTGAAAATTCGGTATTTTTCCGAAAACCGTCTTTTTTGTTATTTTGCAGTTTAAGGCTAATTATACCTAAAATGGATAGGTAATTGCTTGTTTTTAGTAGCTAATGAGTTAATTATGAAATTCTGGTCGTTTAAAATTTTTCCCTAATTTTTCAATTTTTTAATATTATTTTAAGCCGGTAAGAAAATACATTAAATTAGCGATAAATACAAATTTAAATGGGCTAAATTTAAGCTTTAAAATCATGTTAATTAAAATCTAGTTGTAATATAAATTAATAGTATTTTATTTTGATTTTTAACTAATTTTTATTATGGAAAACGAAATTTATTGAATTTTAAGCTAAAACTTGCAATTTTGGACTTGTGGGGGTTTTTTTTTGCATAAAACCTTTTTGTATCCACTCACACTCACCCCCACTCCCTCTAGGCCGGCCCCACCACCATCAGGTCCAGAAATCCCTTGCCTCCTTTTTACTTTAACTCATGTGAGGAAATTGTTTTGGAAAGGGAATAAAATATGTTATTTTGGGTATGGGTTTAAAGAGAAATGAGAGGGGTTGACTTGGACTTTTTCCCCCAAACACCCACACCATTCCTCCCATCTTCTCCTGTTGAAAATCAGCAGCCACTTCCTCTCCATTTCCCCATCTCTTTTCATCATCAAAATTTCCATCAAAATCCATTAAAATTCAACAAAAATCAACAATTTCCTTTAAAATTTCAAAGCAAAACCTTATTCCCTCTCTTCTCAAACCCAAATTGGCTCAAATCTTGGAGAAAGATGGCATCTTGGGAGGCTTTAGCAACACAGGGTTTGAACTTTTGAGGTATAACTTCTAATCAAATGGTTACATTATAGTTTAAAGTATGCTAATTAGGACTTTGAAAATTGTTTAGTGTTAAATCTTTTGTTAATTTCTAATCTAGTTTGTTTTAAAGAGGGTAGTTTGATATGAACTTGGGTTTTAGCACAACATTAATTAGTTAATTAAATCTATTTTGCTATCTAGTTGGTTGCTAACCTAAGTTAATGAGGTTACTTTGCTTAAGTGGCTTCAATTTTTGCTAATCTAAGTTATTTTAGCGTGAAATTTTGATTGTGTTTGCTAATTATGAAAATCAAGAAAGGGGTTTTGTGTATGGAAATAGGTTTGAAGCATGGTTATTGTGTTGTAATTTTGGTGTTGTGGCTAACTAGTTATGCGGTTGGATATTTATGCTAGGTTGTAGTCTTTTTGTCGCAAATCGGCGATTTTTGCACCGATTTTTGCGATTTTCGCGTGTGTTCCGCGCACCTTGTGCACGTTGTACCTAGCTAGTGAATGTTGGTATTTTCGTGAGGGAATTGCGTCATTGTTGATTTGTAACCTTATGTTTGTATTGATGTTAATTCCAGGTTCGGTCGCGGAGACGTCAGACGCGGCTCGAAAAGGGAAAGTGGTGATTGGACGCAGCTAGCTAGGGATTCCGGTGAGTAGATGTAACATCTACGGGGGACTATCGTTGGATGGCGCAAGTCGCCCGATAGTTTTAGTACCTTAAAAAGATTCTTAGTAATGTTAGTAATTAGGGGTGTAATACTTGTATGATTATTTGCTACATTCATGCCCTATATTGACATACATATACGAAACCATGTTATAGGACACGTGCACCATTGCCAGGGTTTTTATATGCAGCACGAGCACTATTCATGCTTACACACACACCCTGGTAATTTCCATGACACCACACTAGATAACCTTTAAATTGAAACCTTTTACTATAATTGATACTTAAACTCGCGCTATTGCTTTAATTCCTTAAAATGAAATCGTAGGATTGCTATTCATGTGCATGTGCTTCATCATATTATTTGTTCATGCCTAATCCTTTAATCACACATCGCAACTCGATTATTGATACCATATGCATTCATTATCATTGACATATGCACTTATGAGGATTTCTTGAGATTTTATGATATTTCTGGATTTCGGGGGAATGCCGCAAAATTTCTAAACTTATTATATTTTTAAAATATGTAAATTGCGGTTTTCTAGTGATGTAAGTGTCGTCCACCATGAGTTTGCTATGGTTTTCAAGATCCGTGTCGAGGAGTGGAGGAACCGTCACGGGTACATGGTGGGCCCGGTATGGTATCCCGGGGCAAGATGAATATGGTGTTGACGTTGAGCCTGGCAGGGGACGGATTACCTACCGGTGACTGTTTGGCACGGCGGATATCCAGAGGATACCGACCGTGGCCGCGAGATGATGAGATTTTGATATTGAGCTGGGTCAGCCGGATAGCTGAGGCCAGAGATACTATGACATGGATATATGAGATTTGTGATAGTTTTGAGGTGTCGTTGCTGGACACAGATTCTTGTTGATTCTATTGGTATTGTGCTGGCATTTCAAAAGAGATTCTTAAAGGGAAAAACATGATTTCTTATACTTACACATTCAGATCACGAGTTGACTCGCATTGCATTCATACCTGCTAGTATATTCATATTGCATACATACTTGCCATTATGTCCTGCCTTACTAGTATTTATATGCTAGGATGCTTGTGTGCATGCATACGATAGCCTGTGTAGATGTTATTTATTACTCACGAGTTGGCAACTCACCCCCGTTGTGCCATAGCCTTTTGCAGGTCCGCTCCGTCAGTGCAGTAGCGGCGGGCGCTCTTGTTTCTTTTGCCTGGACTCGAGGTTTTGCTCTTAGGTGGGTTATATCATTATTTTTGTACCACCTTGTATATTCTTGTATCTAGTGTACTCCATCTACTGTATCTACCAGTATTATTGTATATTGACCTAGATATGAGACTGCGAGGTTTGTGGACTATTATGCTGTATTTTGGGGTCGAGCTCACTTGAGTCGACATGCTGTTTTTCTTATGCTTCATTATGATTATTTCGCATGTTGTTGCTTTATATTGCGTGGGATTTGTGACCGTCTTGTGGCGAAGAGCTAGCTCCCGCTTGGGGATGCCTTATTTGTTGGATTCATTTATATTCTTGTTGTACCCATTTTGGGGGCCAGTATTTAGAAAGGAGACTCTGCCGAAATTTTCGGAAAAATTTGTATTGTTTTAAAAAGGGTTTTACATGACTTATTTGATAAAACTCGCTTTCAACTAATTGGGTTTTCTTCACTCTTTTGCTTATTTGGTTTTGGTTTTCTGGGCTTTGTCTTACTTATTTTACGGGCGTCTCGAGACGTTTCGTAAACTTAAGTGCCAGTCACGTTCCGTACCTTGCGGGTCGTGACAAAGTTGGTGTGCCAGTCACGTTCCGTTCCTTGCGGGTCGTGACACCTAACCATTCAAGTTAACCATGGTCCATTCTCTACATCTAACCAAGGGTTAGTAAATGATAAGTATTGATTTATTTATCATTTACATAACACTTATCATAATTCTTTATCATCTTCTTCTTCATCTTCAACTTGAAGAAAGCTTGCACCATCAATGGCAACTAGCCAAAATGAGTGAGAAATCCAAATCTAAAGTCTACCCACTTCCTATTTCTTCATCCTCTACCTCTTGCCAAGTTGTATAGGGTGTTTCCTTCATAAGTTTTCAAGGCTTGGTGAAGATGGAGCTTGTTCTTGTGATGCCTCGACGTAGATCATCTTCGGCATCGAACCGACGATCAAGCCCGCCCATTCTTCGATGATGCCAATGCTAGAGTCAAGGGTTCGATTTGGACAGCGGAGGGAGATCATCGCGGAGCTTAGGAAGTGGTGGACCGGATCTACAAAGGTTGTAGTCACTTTCCCTCAGCATTTAATTCGATTACATGCTTGCTTCGCCTATATATCTAGTTAACGATCCGTATTAGGGTTTGTAGGCACAAGGAATTTTTCGATTTGTGCATGTTTGATCACTTGTGAGACTCCATTAGAGTGCCTAGGAACCCTACAGTGGTATCAGAGCCTAGCTAGAGCCTTAGGCGAAGTCCCGACGGAATTGGAAGTCCGATCGACCCAAAACCCCGACTTGAAAAATGCTCTCTGGACAATTCTGTAATATGTGGATTTTTGTAGATTAAAAATATTCAGAAAAATCAGCAGGAAGATCTAAGGGTTACTGTAAAATTTGAGGGCCTGATTCCATAAAGGCGCCGCGGATCCGCGGCATGAGCATGCTCATGCGGCGGTTCCGCGGCCATTTTGTCGTTTTGTGCATCCAATTTTGCACAGTAATTCTTAGTTGTCTGTGCTGGCTTTCCTGGGGATTTTAATAATTTTTTCCAGAGTTGCATTTTCTGGGTCGTATTGGGGACTCGGTATATCGATCGGATTGTCTAATTCTGTCAGTGTGTTTTTCCAGGTATTTTAGAATATGTTAAAAAGTTCGACCGGATATAAATACCCAATTTTTCCCCTGTCGGGAAATTTCCAAGTGTTGGATTTTTCCGAAGTTTAACGACGTTCTAAGTAGTGCAAGTAACGCGATGGACCCCCTAGAAGACAACAAACCTTAACTCGATTATGTGACCGTCTTGAACTGCCCTTTGAACCTTCGGGTTTGGGGCAGTACGGCGTGCCACATGTGAGGCGTTGGCTTGACCCTTCTATGGCTAGACCGTTGGTACTGAGGCACGAACTGAATGTTGTTAGACTTATTTCATGTGTTGAGCTGTATCGGGAAAACTTGGGTGTTCGATTGTTCGATCGGAAAGTTTAACATTTTCTATTTTATCCGGAATGTGATACAACAATTGGAATTCACAGAAGTTATGTGATAACTGAATGAATGTTATAAACATAGCACTTTAGTCTCACTTGATCGGTTGCCACGGAATTTTGATGTGATCAAAAGTCCGTCGCAATCACGTAGCGTACACGGATACTCGCCGGGTAAACTTAATAGACAGCCTCACCCCATAACCCCGACCAAGTGACTGTAGGAGAACCCCGTCGCCGAAAGCATCCGTCCGGGTGCTCGCGGCAGCGATGTTCCGCCTTGGTGCACTTCGTCGACGGTATCAGGTGTACGGCCGCCTACTAAAGTTTGCGACGAGCATTCGATCAGTTTTTCGGGAATCTTGTTGAATTGCCCGACTTGATATTGAAAAGAGTTTTCGATAATGAGACTAAAATGCGGGGTTTATAATTGTTAGGCATGCGATGTCTAAGTAATTCATTTGGTCAGGCATGCGATGTCTGAGGAGGTTGCGGATTCCAACTGTTGTAGTTTTACACTTTCTTTTCTGTGACCGTAAGTGTAATATGTGATATCGCCGGTTTCGTTGCTATATGTCAACGACATTTGGGATGCGCATATTTACTTACGTTGATGACATGTGATGTTATGTGTTGCTGGATATGTTATATTGGATCGTCGTGTTTGAATAGCCGGGTTTTTTTTATGTGAGATGAGTGTTTTTCATTTTCATTCATGTAAAAATTTGTATGTAATATTCTTTTATTGGGGCACTTCCAGGTTGCGGAAGATGTCACCTTTTGTATATTATTTACTTTTCTGCACTAGGATAGACCCAAGGAGGGGAGCACAAGTAACCGGGTTCTAGGGTCCAGTGGGAGACCATCTCGAGGAGTCGAGTCCGGGTCTCCTAACCCTAGAATTGGTAGGGTTGCTTGCCGCTCTCGTAGGGGTCTAGGGGTGTGGGATTGGCTATTCATCACGACCGTGGAATCCGTGTTTTATACTGGCTCGTATTGAAAACACGGACGTCCTAGTATATCCAATATTTCATATGTTTCTTCTGCTGTGTTTTATCTGTGATGTGATCATGTGATGTTCTGTGACAGATATTATATATAGTATATATGATATATATATATAATATATTATATATAGTATATATGATATATTATATAGACGTTGCTTATGTTTTACACCCGCGCTAGCCCTGCTCCGCTCTGCCGTTAGTTACCTAACCTAACGGTGCAGACGGGACATCGAGGCGAATGCGGATGGCATAAGCGTACGTTATATTTATTTGTGATGATTAGGTGGAATTAAATGATGGGATATTCATTAATGAGATTAATGAAAGAAAATAAACCTAATTGATGTTGTGGAATCGAATTTCAAAATAAAACAGGTAGCTACAGTTCTTGCTTTGCATCGCGGTGTTCATTGTAGAACATCCTGCACCTTATTCGATGAGGAAAGGACCGAGATCCCTTCACCGGGAGTGACTCCTTTAGCAATAACTGGCAGATGCTACAGCCCTCGGTTTGTCTTTGATCGCTTCTATAGTTTCCGCTTTGCACAGTGATATATATGATATATCCCGCACCTCATTCGATGAGGAAAGGGCCGACGATCCCTTCACCGGGAGTGACCCCTTTAGCAAAACTAGAAAAGCCTCGAAAACATCATTTGATTCCGCAAAGAGATCAAGTTCAAAGCGTTAAAGGTTTTCATAAAAACCAGCCGCAACCCTCCGTCATTTTAGGAAGTAGAGTACTTAGTATTCATGCTGTGTTTGTTGACCATAGTCAAGGCACAGTGTACGGTAGCTAAGTGATGTCTTCCTACACCGCATATGATGCGATTAGTTAGGACAGTCGCGTGACTTTGTTGACTTTAGTTAAGAGTCATGTGGGTGGGTCTAATTAATCACGAAATGACGGGTAGAACTTGACTAGTACTTATGATTTGTTGACCATAGTTAAGGTCATAGGTGCTAGGGGTAAAAACCTTTATCGGGAGTTTCAAGTGTTGAGATTTGCAATGAGATTGCATACCTTCTATATGATAGTTGGATCCCGATACCCACTGCGAGTAATTGTTACTCCTGGGAGAGTTTTGCACTTTGCAATTAGTCGATCAAGTAGGTGTCTAGAAAGGTGTCAATGGGGTTACGCCTCTGGGAAAACGAGGTTTACTGTAATTAGGTCCGTGCGAAAGCACGGGGAACCTCCCTCAAAGTACCGACACTGGCCTGGCTGAAAGATTGGCGAACTTGTAGAGTGTAATTAATCCCGGCTAGTCTTTCCTTTTAAGGTTTGAAGGAAGATTTGATAAAAATAGTGGGAGCCATCCTGATTAGATAAAATATAAAACCAATCTGATCTTGCAAGAGCGCACGCAGAGTGTTTTCTTCTCTCTCTCCTGGTAGCGACCATATCACGCCTTAATCAAGATAATAATACGGAATTTTGACCGAACCCGCTTGTTATACTGAGCTGGGGAACGTTGGTCCCGCTGCAACTTATAATTGTTATAAGACAGAGAAGGAAATAGGGGAATACCGGAATTCCTATGCCGCCCAAACGAAGAAAGTGCATATGATGCATCTCCTTCGGGTATGTTCATTACAAAGAACTGTTTCTCAGTATCCTCTGAATCCTGGGTATATGATACCGGATCAGGATCCCAGATATGTAAGCTGTTACATAGGGCTACAAAAAGGTAGAAAAACTGAGAACGGGTGATAAGTTTCATGAGACAGAAACCGGGGCAAGTATTGCAGCCAAGTCTGTTGGTCACTGTCACCCTGTATTACCAATACATTGATTCTGAACAAATGCTATTAGATACCGAACCTGATATACAAAATCATATCACTCTCTTTATTTCGTAAAGAAATGTTAAAATTTTGTATTGATGGATAATGTTTTGAACATTTCCTATATCAAAAGTTGATCGGTTCAGGCACGTTATCTAAAAGCATTGACGTTCTAAATCAAACTACAGTTCCTTGTATACTAAACACACACAAGAAGAAGAGTTCAGAAATGAACGAATTCTTCTTGAGACATTGTAGACTAGGTCATATCAATGCGACCCGACTGGCTGAAGTTACGTTTAGATGTATATTTAAATCAGTTTGAATTTACATCTTGTGAAACTTGCCAGTCATGTCACAAATATAATATGACCATAGCTCTGTTTATTGGAAACAGAGAAAGAGTTAATGAACTCTTGGGACTGATGCATGATGATGTATGTAAGGTCTCCTGTCTACACATGCCAGGACTGGTTCTTTATACTTCATTATATTCTCTGATGATCTCTCAAGATTCAGTCATATATTCCTATTGAAATATAAGTCCGAACCTTTTGAGGTATTCACAGAATATAAGTAGGAAGTAGAGAACCAAAATACGGGTATAAGTATTATGTCCTATGATGAGATCAGGGAGGAGAATACTTGTGCATAGCATTCCTGGACTATTCTAAAAGAAAATGAGATTCTCTCTCAGCATTACTCCTCCGTATAAACCATAGCATGATGGTATATCGGGGCGGAGCAATCACACCCTATATGATAAGGTGTGCTCTATGATGAGTACTACTGAGTTACCTATTTCCTTTTTGGGTTATGCGCTTGAGAAGCTGCGTATCTATTGAATTAGGTTCGAATCAAATCGGTTGCCTACCGCTTCATATGTGATATGGAAAGGGAAGAGCCCATGTCTTAAGCTAGTTAAGATCTGGGATTGTCCGGCCTATGTCTAAAAGCAAAATCCGGACAAGCTCGAGGCTAGGTCTGTAATGTAGAACTGGAAAGGTTCCAGCTATACAAACTACAGCAGATAATTTGGTAGAACCAAAGGATTCAGTAGATTCCAACGAACCTCAGCCTCTCCGCCGATCTAGTAGGGTTCCTTACCCACCTGAGAGATACATCGATTTCTCGATGACAGTGGGAGCAAGGATTGCATCATGAGATGATGACCTAACTAGTTTCGAGCAGGCCATCGAGAGTAAGGACTTTGTAAGAATGGCTGGATGCTTAGTGATCTGAGATGGAATCCATATACACCAGCAAAGTATGGACTTTAGCTGCTATATCTGAAGGGTTAAATCCCCATCAGGAGCAAGTATATCTTGAGAAGATTACTTGGTGTAGATGGAAAAGTTGAGACTTTCAAAGCTAGACTTGTTAAAGGTTTTCGTCATCAACCAGGCATGGATAATGATGAAACCTTTTCCAGTACCTATGCTTAAGTCCATCCAGATCCTACTTGTCACGGCTACATACCATGACTACGATATCTGGTGGTTGGGTGTCATGACTGCTTTTCTAAATGATGTTTTAGAAGAGTGCGTCTATAAGTACACAGCCAGAGGGCCTCGTAGACAGTGGGAGCAGCGGAAACGTGTGCAAGATGATTTATAGGATAAAGCAGGCATCGCGAAGATGGAACATCTGTTTTGATGGATTAGTCAAAGAAGTTGACATCATCAAAATGGTAGATGAACCTTGTATAAACAAAAAGGTAGTAGGGAGTATGGTGACGATCCTCGTAGAGTACGTGGATGACATACTCTTGTTAGGGAAGGAGTTTCCTATGCTACGCTCTATCCATCTCCTCTTATCACAATGATTTTCCATATATGATCAAAGTGATACCTACTAAATCCTAAGCTTTGGATCTATGAGATAGATCTAATTGGATGTTAGGATACTCACTAGTTGTAGTGAGATGGTATCAATCGACCCTGGGGAGAATCACTGGAAGGGTTCCAGAGTGATAAAGACGACTGAATGTCAGTCACAGGCATTGTCTTTACCCTCAGTAAAGGGACGGTATGTTGGAAGAGTTCCAAGCTAGATACCGTGACAAACTAGACGATAAAGGCTGGTAACATCGCTATTAAAGATACTACCAAAGAGGCAGTTTGGGTGTATATTGGTTCATAAGATGAACTAGGTTCCTACCATTGTATGACAATGGAAGTGTGGCTTCGGCCCTGGAAGCCTGGTCCCATCAGTGACCCAGACAAATTCTGAGGCAGCGTCACCTGATCATGGAGATAGTTGATCTCCAGGTTGATCGAGGTTAGGAGAGTAGATTCAGAGGACAACACGGCGGATCCACTCACGAAGGCCTTTTCCCATAGAGAGACTTTTAGGGGATGGTTGAGTATGTGATACTGCAACCACTGCTACGGATGGCCCTAGTGCAAGTGGGAGATTGTTAGTTATATGTATGCCCTAGAGGCCATTACTGTACATTGGATGTATATTGAGTGGATGCTGGGACATATATAGATAGGACTTTCTTGCTCGACATGGTAGTACGCTATCTGGTTGCTGTTTATCTTAACGTGTATACTTTCTGTCTCTCTGTTACATGTTGATAAAGCCCTTAGGATGTGTACTCGACTTCCAGGGCTGTGATGCAGATCATACTAGTGGGGCCTGGATAGTCCTTGAGTACATCCTTGAAATGTTCCTAGCCGTGGGAATATCGAGACGGGGCATCGATATTCCAGAGTAGACTAGCATATATCTTCTCGACCCATGTGATGGGCGATGGATGATCCCATATCCATTGGTGTTTGACATCGGAGATGGTATGCGGGTGCTCAGTGGAGACTGGGTACACTGAACGGACTCGCCGAGAACTCCCAGATGGTATTATACCTCACGTCAGATGGCAGTTCTCTGGTGACACTAGTACAGCTTAGTCTGTTGACCCGAGATCGTCATAGAGTCTTGTGTGTCTCCCACTGTGCTTTGATTTCCACCCTACCACGGCTCTACTGAGTTGTGCAAACAGGTGGTTTTTTGGTACAGTCCCGATTCACATGGAGGCAATGAGCGATAGGAGGGGATTCGTCTCTCCCGGTATTGGGGGTTGATGTTGCGCTATGCTCGACTGGCCATAACAGGAAATCCCTGGCCAGGGTTGCAATGATATACTGGTAAGAGTTATCAATAGTTTCACGAATGTTATGGACCTCAAGTCGGCATGACTTATCGAGCTACTGGGGTCTGACGTTTACCACCCCTAGGCGAGATATGCGACATATCAGACGAACAGACCGGACTGTACGGTAAGTGTTACTGGTTGGATTCACAGGAGTGTGAGCGGGCTTGCTCGTCGATCTTCTGATCGCTCAATACCCGGGTGGCCGTTACGTTTAACAGACCGCTTGCGGCTTGTGGGTGTTTGATATGATCATCATCTGCTGCCGGCGTATTGACGAGTCTTTAGAGTCCTACACAGAGGTTTCCTGGCTCAAGCGAAACGAAATAGGAGCGCATATGAGATATGTACGGGACCGAGAATAATGCGTGTATGTGATACCGTATTCCATTCTCGCGATGAACGTATCGATTAGGTTGTATGCGATATAACCTAGTTATCGAATCAAGGATTGATTCGATAAGCCGACACGTTGGATACTAGCCGGTTGTATGCGATATGACCGGATCATTGAATCAAGTGTTGATTTAATGATTTAATGTATAATTATATATTTGATATATTACTTTGCATTAACTAGTATTGGTTCACTTTAAATGGATTTACTCACTTGGTTTGTGCACATTGTATATGTGATATATTTTGTGCACATGATTGTATCATGTTTGATAATACACGCAAGCTAGGGTTAGTGTAAAGAATTAGACCATGGTTAAGTTTATGATTAGGGTTTTCTTTTTTCTTATTCATTTATTTATTCTTTTTGTTTATTTTGGAAAAAGGAAATGATAAAGAAAATAGAATGGTGGCTTGATTTGTTTGTAGTTGAAGTTTCTTGAAACTTTGACTAAGTCACCATTCTTGTCTCATCCTTAACCCTAACCATTCAAGTTAACCATTGTCCATTCTCTACATCTAACCAAGGGTTAGTAAATGATAAGTATTGATTTATTTATCATTTACATAACACTTATCATAATTCTCTATCATCTTCTTCTTCATCTTCAACTTGAAGAAAGCTTGCACCATCAATGGCAACTAGCCAAAATGAGTGAGAAATCCAAATCTAAAGTCTACCCACTTCCTATTTCTTCAGCCTCTACCTCTTGCCAAGTTGTATAGGGTGTTTCCTTCATAAGTTTTCAAGGCTTGGTGAAGATGGAGCTTGTTCTTGTGATGCCTCGACGTAGATCATCTTCGGCATCGAACCGACGATCAAGCCCGCCCATTCTTCGATGATGCCAATGCTAGAGTCAAGGGTTCGATTTGGACAGCGGAGGGAGATCATCGCGGAGCTTAGGAAGTGGTGGACCGGATCTACAAAGGTTGTAGTCACTTTCCCTCAGCATTTAATTCGATTACATGCTTGCTTCGCCTATATATCTAGTTAACGATCCGTATTAGGGTTTGTAGGCACAAGGAATTTTTTGATTTGTGCATGTTTGATCACTTGTGAGACTCCATTAGAGTGCCTAGGAACCCTACACCGGTTAGTCTGTAGAACCGAGATCGTCATAGAGTCTTGTGTGATTCCCACTGTGCTTTGATTTCCACCTTACCACGTCCAAGAGGGCGTGCAAAATGGTGGCTTTTGGGTACAGTCTCGAATCACATGGAGGCAATGAGCGATAGGAGGGGATTCGTCTCTCCCGGTATAGAGAGTTGATGTTGTGCAGTGTTCGATTGGCTATAACTGGAAGTTCCTGGCCAGGGCTGAAATAGAGTACTACTGGTAAGTGTTATCAGTAGGTTCTCGACCTGTTATGAGCCTCACATCGACATGACTTATCGATTACTAGATCTGACGTTTACCACCCCTAGACTAGATATGCGACATATCAGACGAAGAGACCGGACTGTACGGTAGTGTTACTGATTGGATTCACAGGAGAATGTACAGGCTTGATTTTTGATCTTCTGATCGATCAATACCTGGGTGGCTGTTACGTTTAGCTGACCGCTTGCAGTTTGTGTGTGTTTGATATGATCATCACCTACTGCCGGCGTATTGACGATTCTTTAGAGTCCTACACAGAGGTTTCTTGACTCAGGAAAAACGGAGTAGGAGCACATATGTGATATGTGCGGGACCGAGAATAATACGATATGAGATACCGTATTCTATTCTCGCAATATATGATATCGGCCGGGTATATGTGATATAGCCTAGTCATCGGATCAAGTGTTGATTCGATCGGTAAATGATATATTAGTCGGTTATATGCGATATAGCCGGATTGTCGGATCAAGTGTTGATTCGATAATTTAATGTGTAATTATATATGTGATATATTACATTACATTAACTAATAGTAGCTCGCTTTATTGATTCATTTTCTCACCGGTTAATACATTGATATATATGCGATATATGTTAATTGTATTATTTTCTTTTGTTACAAAAATATATTATATATGTGATATATAATATTGTAACAAGTTATAATTACAAATGCAACATGTTTTGTGGAGATTAAACATGGTTAGAGTTTGATTTGGGATAGCATTTTCATGAAGCTTCTAGAAGCTTTATGTTTTGTTTTAAGCAAAGATATTTTGTTGATATTTGTGGAGATATTTCCTAACCCAATCCAAACCCTTTACCCTAGTTAAATCTCTACAATGGTTAAGTCTTTCTTTACTTAACCATGGGTTGCAAATATAATGAGCATAATAATTCATTATTCATCACAAAAGACTTTACCTTCTTCTTCCTCCTTGAAAAGCATTCTAGCTTTTGGTTTTGTGATGAATTAGTGTGAGAAATTGATAATAAAAGAGAGCCAAATTCGTACTTCATCATCCTCATCTATTCTAGCCACTTAGATTAGGGTGTTCACTTCTTTAATACTTGATTAGAGAAATGAGAGCTTGAGTTAATGATTTTTCAAGGTAGATCATCTTCGAAAAGGAAGACTTTAAGCAAGTATAGATCGTTCAGCTTGTGGAGCCTCTCTTGAGTCCGGGAGATCATGGATCGCGGTGAAAAGACTACTACTCGGAGCTAATGAAGCGAAGGTGCGGACTACAAATGTTGTAATCCCTCTCTCTTAGATGTAAAGTTGTTTACATGCTTTGTTAACCCTAATAATCTAGCAAAGATCCTCGCTTTAGGTTATTCGGCACTTGAAAATTTTTAATTCGGCATGGTTGATGCCTTGTAGACCCTTGTGAGAGTGCATAGTAACCCTACAGTGGTATCAGAGCAAAGCTAGAGCATTAGGAGACGTTTATACTAAGTTAAAAGCCCGATCGAACCCCGAAACGTCGATTTTCACCCCCTCTCTGGAAATTTTTTAAAAATTTGGATTTTTCCGTATTAAAAATACTCAGAAAATTAACTAGGGAATTCTAAGAATTACTGTGAAATACGAACCCCTAATACCCTCAAGTCGCCGCGGAACCGTGGCAAGAACATGCTTTGCGCGGCGGTTCCGCGGCCGTACTTGGGTATTAGGGACACGTATTTGTAGGTAATATCCGTAGATATTACTAGATACTTCTAGGAATTTTTAATCTTATTCAAGTGTTGAGTTTTCTGGAATCTTTTGTATTCGTTGATTCGATCGGAAAGTTTAACTTCGTTTAGTTTTCCGGATAATTTAGAACATGTTAAAATGTTCGAACGGATATCAATAACTCACTTTTTCCCGACACGAAAAACTTTCAAGTGTTAAATTTTTCTTGAGTTTAAAACTTTCGAAAAAACATGCAAGCATATCTATGGACCCTCTAGAAGAACGTAACCTTAACTCGATTATGTGATCGTCAAAACTGCCACTGAACCCTTGGGTTTGCGGTAGTTTAGCGTTGCCACATGTGAGGCGTTGGTTTGACCCTTCTACGGCTGGTTCATTGAGGCTGTGTCATGTTCTAGGTTTTTTTTTGAACTCCGCTCAAGTGTTGAGCTATTTGGAAATCTTGGGTACTTGATTATTCGATTGGAAAGTTTAACATTTTCTATTTATCTGGAATGTGATACAATATGTGGAATTCATATAGTTAGGCATGAAATGCGATGTATGTGATATTTCGGATTTAAGATGTTTAACGTGATTGTGGATTCCAAATGTTGTAGTTTTACACTTTCTTTTCTGTGACCGTAAGCGTAGTATGTGGTGTATCGCCGGCTTCGTTTCTATACATCAACGATAATCGGGATACACACACTTACTTACGTTGATGATATGAGATATTATGTGTTGCTGTGATATGTTATATTGGATCGTCGTGCTCTGAATATCCGGGGTTTTTATGTGAGATGAGGGTTTTTATTTTCATTAATGTAAAATTCATTTGTATGCAATATTCTTTTATTGGGGCACTTCCAGGTTGAGGATGATGTCACCATTGTATATTATTTACTTTTCCGCATTAGGCAGACCCGAGGAGGGGAGCATAAGTAACCGGGTTCTAGGGTACAGTGGGAGGCCTTCTCGAGGAGTCGAGACCGGGTCTCCTAACCCTAGAATTGGCAGTGTTGCTTGCCGCTCTCGTAGGGGTCTAGGGATGTGGGTTTGGCTATTCAACGCGACCGTGGAATCCGTGTTTTATACATGCTCGATATAAAAAACACGGATGTCCTAGTATATCCAATATTTCATATGTTATCTTCTGCTGCAATGTTCTGTGATGAGATCATATTACTGCCTGAGACGAATGCTTATACTATATATATATGTTGATATATAAATATTACTGCTTTTGTTTCTTCTGTGATGCTTAGGAAGCATTAACTGATGGGATTTATTAATGAGATTAATAAAAGAAAAGAAACCTAAAAGATGTTGTAGAATCAAAACTTTATAAAAAGGGTAGCTACAGTTTTGCTTTGCATAGTGGAATATATGATATACCCTGAACCTTATTCGATGAGGAAAGAGTAGAGATCCCTTCACTGGGAGCGACCTCTTTAGCAAAACTGGCAGATGCTACAAACTCACGGTTTAGTTTTTGATTGCTTCTATAGTTCTTGATTTGCACAACGGTATCTATGATATACCCTGCACCTTATTCGATGAAGAAAGAGTCGAGATCCCTTCGTCTGGAGTGACCTCTTTAACAAAACTAGAAAAGCCTAAAAACCACTCCTTTTCAAAATCATTTGATTCTACAAACGATATCAATTTCATTACGCTCATGGTTTTCTGAAAAACCTGCGTAGCCCTCCGTTATTTCAGATGAGTACTACTTAGTATTCGTGCTACGTTTGTTGACCATGTTAAGGCATAGTGTGTGGTAGCTAATTAGTGCTTATCTGCTAAAACACGAGATGTGATTGGATTAGGGTAGTTGTACGACTTTGTTTACTATGTTAAGGGTCGTATAGGTGGGTTTAATTCAATCGGGAAATGACAGGTTGAATTTGGCTAGCAATTATGATTTTTTGACTATATTAAGGTAATAAGTTGCTAGGGGCAAAAGCATTATCGGGAATTTCAAGTGTTGAAATTTTCAATGAGATTGCATAACTCCTATGAGATATTTGGATCTCGATACCCACTGTGAGTAAGAGTTAGTCCTGGGAGAATTTTACACAGGACAATTAGCCGATCATGTAGGTGTCAAGAAAGGTGTTAACGGGGTTATGCCTCTGGGAAAATGAGGTTTATTTTAATTAGGTCCGTGCGAAAGCACGGGGAACCTCACTCAACGTACCAACACTGATCTGGCTGAAAGATTGACGAAATTATAGGGTGTAATTAATCCCGGCTAATCTTACCTTTTAGGGTTTGAAGGAAGATTTGATAAAACCAGTAGGAGACATCCTGATTTGAGAAGATAATAACCAATCTAATCTTGCAAGTGCATACGCTAAAGTGTTTTCTTCTCTCTCTCTCCAGGTAGCGACCATGTCAGGCCTTAATCAAGATAATAATATGAATGTATTGACCGAACCCGCTTATTATATTGAGCAGGAGAACGTTGGTCCCGTTCTTTCTTATAAGTGTTATAAGACCGAGCAGGAAATAAGAGAATATTTGGATTCTCACGCCGCCCAAACGAAGAACAAGCTTGCTGATGCATCTTCTTCAGGTGTGTTAGTTATCGAGAACTGTTTCTCAGTTCACTCTACGTCCTGGGTATTAGATACCAGATCGGGATCCCACATATGTAATATGTTACGTGGGCTATGTAAAGGTAGAGAACTGGGAATGGGTGATCATTCCGTAACAGTAGGGAATGGTGCAAATATTGCATCCAAAGCAGTTGGCGAGTATCACCTTGTATTACCAAATGGTAGTACATTGATTTTGAACGAGTGCTATTATATACCGAACATGATGTGCAACATTATATCAATTTCTTTATTAAGTAAAGAAGGATATAATTTTGTAATACAGGATATTGTTATGAACATCTTCCTAAATCAAAAGTTGATTGGATCAGGCTCATTACATAATGCATATTCATTCTCAATCAAACTACAGTCCTTAATATACAAAACACACACAAGAGGAAAAGTTCAGAAATGAACGAATCCTTCTTGTGGCATTATAGACTAGGTCACATCAATGCGACACGGCTGGCTAAGTTACATAAGGATGGATATTTGAATCCGTTCGAATTTTCATCTTATGATACTTGCCAGTCAAGTCTCAAAGGCAAGATGACCAAAACTCCGTTTAGTGGACACGGAGAAAGAGTTAAAGAACTCTTTGGGCTAATACAAAGTGATATATGTGGTCCAATGTCTACACATCTTCCTACTTCATTACATTCACCGACGATCTCTCAAGATACGGACATGTGTTCCTGATGAAACACAAATCTGAAGCTTTTGACAAATTCAGGGAATATAAGCACGAAGTAGAGAACCAAACGGGCAAAAGTATTAAGATCCTACGATCTGATCGAGGAGGAAAATACTTGAGCAATGAGTTCCTAGACATTCTAAAAGAGAATGGGATTCTCTTTCAGCTTACTCCTGCTTATACACCACAGCACAACGGTGTATCGGAGAGAAGGAATCGCACCTTATTAGATATGGTGCGCTCTATGATGAGCACCGATGAGTTACCTATTTCCTTTTGGGGATATGCGCTTGAGACAGCGACATACCTATTGAATCAAGTTCTGTCTAAATCTGTACCTACCACACCATATGAGATATGGAGTGGGAAGAGACCGTATCTTAAACGAGTTAAGATATGGGGTTGTCCGGCCTACGTCAAAAGGCAAAATCCAGATAAACTCGAGGCACGATCAGTTCTTTGCAAGTTTGTGGGATATCCTAAGAATTCTCAAGGATATTTTTTCTACCACGCTGAAGAACAAAAAGTGTTTGTTTCTCAATATGCCACCTTTTTAGAAAAAGGAATTAGTGGCAAAGAGGTAGAGCTGGAAGAGGTTCTAGCACCACAAACTATAACTGATGATTTATTGGAACCAGACGATTCAGTAGTTTCCAACGAACCCCAGCCTCTCCGCCGATCTAGTAGGGTTTCTTATCCACCTGAGAGATATTACGTTTTTCTCGTTGATGGTGGGAGCGAGGATTGCATCATGGAAGATTATGACCCGACTAGTTTCAAGCAGGCCATCACGAGTGGGGACTCTGTGAAGTGGCTGGATGCAATGCGATCTGAGATGGAATCCATGTACACAAACAAAGTATGGACTTTGGAAGTTGCTCCTGAAGGGGTAAAACCCAATGGGAGCAAGTGGATCTTTAAGAAGAAATTTGGTGCAGATGGAAAAGTTGAGACTTTCAAAGCTAGACTTGTTGCAAAGGGTTTTCGTCAACGACCAGGTGTGGATTATGACGAAACCTTTTCTCCAGTGGCTATGCTTAAGTCCATCAGGATCTTACTTTCCATTGCGGCATACCATGACTATGAAATCTGGCAGATGGATGTTAAGACCGCCTTTCTAAATGGTGATTTAGAAGAGTGCGTGTACATGACTTAGCCAGAGGGCTTCATAGATAGTGGGAGCAGCGGAAAGGTGTGCAAACTGCTTAAATCCATCTATGGGTTAAATCAAGCATCGCGGAGTTGGAACATCTACTTTGATGTTGTTGTCAAAGAGTTTGACTTCATAAAAAACTTAGATGAACCTTGTATTTATAAGAAAGTTGCAGAGAGTAAGATTGTCTTCCTCATATTGTATGTGGATGACATACTCTTGATAGGAAATGATGTTCCTATACTGCACTCGGTCAAGCTCTTCTTATCATAAAGATTCTCAATGAATGATCCAGGTGATGCCTCCTGCATTTTGGGAATTAAGATCTATAGAGATAGATCTAAACGGATATTGGGATTGTCGCAATCTAGGTACATTGACACCATACCAAAGAGGTTTAGTATGGAAGAATCCAAGCGTGAGAACCTACCCACGATCTCTGGACTCACTTTCTCCAAAGAATGTCTCCCAAGACTGATTTGGAGAGAGCTCGCATGCAAGGTATACCCTATGCTTCGGCAGTAGGCTCTATCATGTATGCGAAGCTATGTACCAGACCCGATGTAGCATACTCACTATGTGTAGTGAGTCGGTATCAAGCAGATCCTGGAGAGAGTCACTGGACAGCTGTGAAGAACATTCTCAAGTACTTGCGAAGGACTAAGGAGATGTTCTTGGTGTATGGTAACGGTGAACTCCAGGTGGAGTCCTTTACCGATTCCATCTTCCAGAGTGATAAGGACGACTCTAAGTCGCACTCGGGATTTGCCTTTACCCTCAATGGAGGGGCGGTGTGTTGGAAGAGTTCCAAAAAGGAAACCGTTGCAGACTCGACGATAGAGGCTGAATACATCGCTGCCAACGATGCTGCTAAAGAGGCTGTCTGGATGAAGAAGTTCATCACTGAACTTGGTGTGGTTCCGTCCATTGAGCATCCAATATCTTTGTATTGCGATAAGAATGGAGCTGTGGCTTTGGCCAAGGAACCCAGGTCCCATCAGAAGTCTAGACATATTCTAAGGCGGTATCACCTGATCTGGGAGATAGTTGATCGCCGGGAGATCAAGGTCAAGAGAGTTGATACGAAGGACAACACTGCGGATCCACTCACGAAGGCCATTCCCCAGACACAGTTTGAGAGACTCTTCGGGATGTTGGGTATGAGATACTACAACAGCTGGCCTTAGTGCAAATGGGAGATTGTTAGTTATATATATGCCCTAGAGGCCATTGTTGTACATATGATGTATATTATAATGATGCTTGGATATATACAAAGAGGACTTTCTTTCTCGTCATGATAGTATGCTATTTGGTTTTACTTTATCTTAACATGTTGACTTGTATTAGTTTACTGTCTTGCTCTCACATATTGATAAAGCCCTTAGGATATGTACTCGACTACTGGGACTATGATGAGATCATACTAGTGGGGCCATGGTAGTCAATGAGTACATCCTATAACTGTTCCTAGTCGAGGGTGTATCGAGACAGGGCATCGATACACCAGAGTAGAGTAGCATATACGCATCTTGACCTATATGATGGGCGATGGATGATCCAATATCCATCGGTGTTTTGACATCAAAGATGATCTACGGGTGCTCAGTGAAGACTGGGTACACTGAGAGGACTCGCCGAGAACTCCCAGATGGTATTATACCTCACGTCAGATGGAAGTTCTCCGGTTACACTGGTACAGGTTAGTCTGTAGACCCGAGATCTTCAAAGAGTCTTGTGTGATTCACACTATGCTTTGATTTCCACCTTACCACGTCGAAGAGGGCATGCAAAATGGTGGCTTTTGGATACAGTCCCGAATCACATGGAGGCAATGAGCGATAGGAGGGGATTCGTCTCTCCCGGTATAGGGAGTTGATGTTGTGTAGTGTTCGATTGGCTATAACTGGAAGTCCCTAGCCAGGGATGATATAGAGTACCACTGGTAAGTGTTATCAGTAGTTCTCGACCTGTTATGAGCCTCACATCGACACGACTTATCGGTTACTGGGTCTGATATATACCACCCCTAGACTAGATATACGACATATCAGACGAAGAGTGTACGGTAGTGTTACTGATTGGATACACAGGAGAATGTAAAGGCTTGCTTGTTAATCTTCTGATCGATCAATACCTGGGTGGCTGTTACGTTTAGCTGACTGCTCGCAGCTTGTGGGTGTTTGATATGATCATCACCTACTGCCGGCGTATTGACGATTCTTTAGAGTCCTATATAGAGGTTTCTTGACTCAGGAAAAACGGAGTAGGAGCACATATGTGATATATGCGAGACCGAGAATAATACGATATGAGATACCGTATTCTATTCTCGCGATACATGATATCGGCCGGGTATATATGATATAGCCGGATCATCGGATCAAGTGTTGATTCGATCGGTAAATGATATATTAGTCGGTTATATGCGATATAGCCAGATAGTCGGATCAAGTGTTGATTCGATAATTTAATGTATAATTATATTTGTGATATATTACATTACATTAGCTAATATTAGCTCGCTTTATTGATTTATTTTCTCACCGGTTAATACATTGATATATATGCGATATATGTTAATTGTATTATTTTCTTTTGTTACAAAAATATATTATATATGTGATATATAATATTGTAACAAATTATGATTACAAATGCAACTTGTTTTGTGGAGATTAAATATGGTTAGGGTTTGATTTGGGTTAGCATTTTCGTGAAGCTTCTAGAAGCTTTATGTTTTGTTTTAAGCAAAGATATTTTGTTGATATTTGTGGAGATATTTCCTAACCCAACCCAAACCCTTTACCCTAGTGAAATCTCTACAATGGTTAAGCCTTTCTTTACTTAACCATGGGTTGAAATTGTAATGAGGATAATAATTCATTATTCATCACAAAAGAATTTATCTTCTTCTTCCTCCTTGAAAAGCTTTCTAGCTTTTGGTTTTGTGATGAATTAGTGTGAGAAATTGATAATAAAAGAGAGAAAAATTCCTACTTCATTATCCTCATCTATTCTAGCCACTTAGATTAGGGTGTTCACTTCTCTAATACTTGATTAGAGAACTGAGAGCTTGAGTTAAAGATTCTTCAAGGTAGATTATCTTCGAAAAGGAAGACTTCAAGCAAGCATTGACCGTTCGGCTTGTGGAGCCTCTCTTGAGTCCAGGAAATCATGGATCGCGGCGAAGGGACTACTACTCAGAGCTAATGTAGCGAAGGAGCGAACTACAAAGGTTGTAATCCCTCTCTCTTAGATGTAAAGTTGTTTACACACTTTGTTAACTCTAATAATCTAGCGAAGATCCTCGCTTTAGGTTATTCAACACTTTAAAAATTTAATTTCGGCATGGTTGATGCCTTGTAGACCCTTGTGAGAGTGCCTAATAACCCTACACAAACGGGGGCTCGTATGTTAAACAAAGGATATATATATATATGTGTGTGTGTGTGTGTGTGTATATATGTATATATGTGTATATATATATATATATGTATATATGTGTATATATATATGTAAATATATATGTATATTGAATTATTTTCTTACAATAAATGTCAACTACTTGTGCCGTGATACGTGCATCGCACTTCGACTTGAAAAAAGTTTGGCATGTATTTCTTTCAGATGTTTTAACGAGTTTACAACGATGCGTATTATGTACATGTTATAGTTTTGATGTATATCATGCTGGTTTTAACGAGTTTACAACGATGCGTTTACAACGAATCGTGAATATTTTAAAGACAGGTTAGAGGATGCTACGGATATTTCAAAGGACGTACTTTTCTCAAAAACGCCGTAGCCCCTATTTTCTAAACACCATGATTCGTGCTATTACAAATGCCAAAATCGTATGACTCGTATATATAAATGTATATTCGTTATTGTTGCATTTACTATTCATTTTCCGTATGTTCTTTCTATTCGCATCGCATTGCATTCTTAAATGTGTTTTCGTAGTTATTATGAAGCCCTGCTGTCAGGACACTAGCACCATTACCGATGATGTGTATGTCTACGAACACTTACTTGCCAGCTCGCACACATCATCATCGGTAATTGCTATGACACGTACACTTTAGAAGTATTACCTCATTGTTATAACTTGCTAGCTGATAGTTCCATTATGTTATTGCTTTGATATTCTAGTTTAATTATTGCATTTATTACTATGATATCTCATGCATGTGTATTCACTTTTCATACAAAACTATGGGGCTTTATGCCAGTATTCATTGTTTATTAAAATCGTGATTTTGAGATTTTGGATTCAATGTGATTTCTGGATTTGGAGAAACCGCAAGGATTTTATAAACTGATTATCATTTCTAAAAATAGAAATTATGATTTTCTCGTGATATGATATGTGGTGTCCACAATGAGTTTTCTCGGCCCTTGAGCGGTATCATACACCCGATTCGAGGAGGAAGAGGAACCGTCTACGGGTGTATGGTGGACCCGGTGCGGTACCCCGAGGCAAGATGGTCGCAGATGATGGCGTTGAGCTTGGCAGGGGAGCACTACCGACCGGTTATTTGTGACACGGCGGATATCCGGAGTATACCGACGTTGTTGTGTTATTTGATTTGGGCCAGTTTGGATTGCCGGAGCCCATAGCCAGTCCGATTGCCGGAGCCCAAGATATTGAGACTTTGAGATATTGATATTATATGATATCACTACTACAATATGGGGTTGCCCCTACGGACTCAGGAATCCGCAGGGGCAACTATTTCTTGCCACTACGGATTTATCCGTAGGTCCAAATCATTGTCCCTATGGTGCCTTACGTTCTAATTTAAAAATATTAAATCGTAATTTGTTGTTTGGCCCTACGGAGCCGCAAACGGTGGACCTACGGTTATGTCCGTAGGGGAATATAAATAGCTTATTAATAAAAAAAGCACAGAAAAGTCATCGATTGTTCCCAAAAATTCTCTCTCTCACTCTCCCGTGCCTCGATCGCTCGTTCCCACGCCACGTCGCAATCGCCCTCCACGCCTCGTCACCACCTTCCCCGTCCGTTCCTAAAACTTCCTCGTCGCCACCGTCCACGACTCGTTGCCGATCATCGTCAACCACCGGTCCTCTCTGTCGTCTCCTCCACTGCCCTCTACACGTTAGTAAATCTCAAATTATTTATAATTTTGATGATGTTAAGTCTATGGTTAAGGGTTCGGGTAGGGGTGAGGGTTAGGGTTAGGCATCGGGTTCGGTTTAAGTTAGGGTTAGGGTTAGGGTTAGGGTTAAGGTTCGGTTGGGGTTGGGGTTGGGGTTTGGTTGGGGTTGGGGTTGGGGTTCGGTTGGGGCTGGGGCTGGGCTGGGGCTGGGGCTGGGGTTAGGGTTTGGTTGGGGTTAGGGTTGGGGTAGGGCTAGGGCTGGGGCTGGGCTGGGGCTGGGGTTAGGGTTCGGTTGGGGTTAGGGTTGGGGTGGGGCTGGGGCTAGGGCTTGGGTTTCATCACTTAATATAACGAAATAAAAAGCGTACTTCAGTACACCCGACCTCATTGAGTTTCCTATTGAAGTTCCCGGTCAAACGGCATATGCATATTTTTATTCGCCATCAAATCCCAATTTCAAGCTACCGAGGACGAAAAGCCACCTTTGTTAGTCGAGAGTCATGGTAATAGACTTGTCATTATAGATCATAGTCAATTATTTTTCCTACCATTTTCTTGATCCGGATGCTAATCAACTTGTTAGTTACTGTTTTTATGACGTATTTGTCTATATTTATTGACAATGGCCTTTCTTTTGGATGAACATGTTTTTTGGATGCATGTTTTCAGTCATGTGAATTTATATGTTGCGTATAACGCTTTACGATATCAGTATCCTACATTTGTAGTTTTAATTATTGATTGTTATAGACGAATGCCATTGCAATAATAGTTTTTGGTTGATATATAAATTTTTCAAATATTTGCATGTATGTATCCATGCCTGCCTTCATATATGTATATATGAGGATAATGGGTATATTATTAGGTTGCTGTAGGAGAAAATTTTCCTTCATATGGCTGTCAAAAGTCAATCCTTAATCTCTTTATGGATGATCAGTTCTATCAATCTTGATCTCAATGGTCTAATATATAGATACACTAGAATATGTTGTTTTCATACTCTTTTGTTTTCACACGATAAATATGGATGACTCAAAATATGGATATATGAAATGCATCCCTTTTATGCATATGGATACAGTTGTGTGGTAGATTGAAATATCCAAATTGATGTCTAATACATTTCTGGAGATACTAGTTCTTGGTACATACGAAGCCGAAGTTTAACTTGCAATGTCGATCAATTTGCAAGTAACTAAGCAAATGTTATTTCATAAGTTTAAAATCATGTTACACATACAACAAGAATACACAACAAACGCATCATTAGAGTATGATTCAAGATGTTCAAGTTAAAACCAATATATGATACTCGATGATAATATGAAACTTTCATATTCTCATCGATACTCATATATGAAACTAAAAGCGCCACTTTGTCCCGTCTATCGGTTAACATACGTTCGATGTTCGTCATGACATAGAACTATACGAAGGTTGTTAAATATCTGACGGTATAGCTCGATACTAACAAACTTTGTATAGTCTATGTGATGAAAAGATTCAATCGTATGATAACCGATAGATTTGTCCCGTGTGGACAAGTTAGGAATGTATAAAGCAAACACATCATTCACTTGTGTTTTCATCCGTTTCGAGATATTTCGTCAGTATCATTCCGCTGGTTCTCCGTGTACAAAGATAGATTAGACGTTCATTTAAACGTTGTTTCATAGCATTGAAATAATTATCTATTCTATTACAGTGTACTCAGAGAACAGCGGGGAGGTGCTGCCGAAATTTACTCGAAACGGTTGAAAGCACAAGCGATTGGGTGTTCGCTCTATACATTCTTAATGAGATAAAAGCCTTACCCTGAAGGGTTTGTTTAGCACCCTATGAAGAGTTTTGAAGCATCACATGTCCAAAAGTTATGATTTTTATTGTGCTAAACAAACACGCAAGTGGATCGATCCTAGAAAATTAGGTTTATTAAACTTTAAACTAGAAAAATTAGGGTTTGAATGCTACAACCTTTGTAGCTCCCGTTTTTGCATCACTCCTTGGGCTTTTTGGGTGTTGGAAGAAGCTCTCCTTGTTGTCCTCCTACGTCCACGACGATCCACCCGGAGTTTCCCGTCCAAGCTAGCTACTTTGGAAAAACCAAGAGAACACTCTAATCAAGTCGGCTAAACTTGATTAGAATGATGTTGTGGCTATGGATCTCACTTCAAAATCCTATTTTTATGAGTATTTTGCACTCTTATAAGAACTAGAGAGCAAAAGCATGGAGGTTGAAGAAGATGGTGGCTTTTGTGAAGAAAAGAATGAATTATCTTATGAAAGAGAAAAGGAAAAATAGCTATATATATTTTCCTTTCTCTAAACCAACCATGGTTAGATTTAAAGATATCATTTTATTTAAATTGAAAGCATGATAAGAAAATAAACTATGGGTTAAAAGTTAGGTGAGCATGGTTGAGTTAGAAGAGTGTAGAAATTCTTAAGTGATTTAACCCATTTTTCATTTTCTTTTGCTTTAATTTAAATCCAATAATTATCCAAATATAACCATGGTGTAATTCTTATACATCCACCATTCTCATTGTATAAACAACCATGATAAAAATTGATGTATGTATGCATGTGTGCTTGCACATCAATATATGCATGAACAAGAATAAATGCATACATGCATGCATACATCCAAAATAAGCAAGATAGGATTTGTAGTGAGAAACTAATGATGAATCAACACTTGATTCACTAATCCGGTCATATCACATATGACCCGACCATTAGCAAGCCGCCCAATTAATATACGGTATCCCATACACGCATATTAATCGGGTCCAAGCGCATATCACATATGCGCACCATAACTATTCGCCTGGACTAGGTAACTCCTATGTGGGACTCTAAGACTCGTCAATACGCCGGCAGTGGGCGATGATCATATCAAGCACCCCTAAGCCGCAAGCGGTCAGCTAAACGTAACGGCCACCCGGGTATTGAGCGATTAGAAGAAAACAAGCGAACCTGTTACAACTCCTGTCGAGCTATCCGGCAACACTACCGTACAGTCCGGTCTCTTCGTCAGATATGCTGCATATCGAGCCTAGGGATGGTCACGTCGACCCCAATAACTCAATAAGTCGTGCCGGTGAATGGTCTATAACAGATCGAGAAACTACTGATAACACTTACCAGCAAATCTCAGCAGCCCTGGCCAGGGACATGCTGTTATAACCAGTCGGGCACAGTACAGCATCAACTCCCAATATCGGAAGAGACGAAACCCCTCCTATCGCTCATTGCCTTCGTGTGTCTCGGGACTGTACCCAACAGCCACCTGCTTGCACGACTCAGTAGAGCCGTGGTAGGGTGGTAATCAAAGTACAGTGGGAGAACACACAAGGCTCTATGACGATCTCGGGTCTACAGACTAACCTGTACCAGTGTCACCTGAGAACTGCTATCCGACGATAGATATAATTCCATATAGGAGTTCTCGGCGAGTCCGTCCAGTGTACCCAGTCACCACTGAGCACCCGTATATGATCTTGATGTCAAACATCGATGAATGTGGGAACATCCATCGCCCATCACATGGGTCTAGTATCACATACGCTAGTCTACTCTGGTATATCGATGCCCCGTCTCGATACACCTCCGACTAGGGACATTTCAGGATATGCTTATAGACTACAGATGTCCCACTAGTATGATCTCCATCATAATCAGAGTAGTCAAGCCGATATCCTCAGGGCTTTATCAGCACGTATGAATGAATAAAAGCATGATCTAATCAACATGGCAGATAAAGAAGAACCAGATAGCATACTATCATGTCGAGCAAGAATGCAAACTGAATATATATACATGTATAGATACATCCACTATCACATAATGGCCTCTAGGGCATACATATATCCAACAATCTCCCACTTGCACTAAGGCCAGTTATTGGCGTATCTCATACCCAACATCTCAAAAAGTCGCTCATGCTGTGGCTGAGGGAGGGCCTTGGTGAGTGGATCTGCGGCGTTGTTCTTTGTGTCTACTCTCTTAATCTCGATCTCGCGGCGATCTACAATCTCCCGGATCAAATGAAATCGCCTCAGGATGTGTCTGGACCGCTGATGGGATCTGGGCTCCTTGGCTAACGCCATAGCCCCATTATTATCACAATACAAGGGTATTGGATCAATAATGGTTGGAACTACTCCTAGCTCCGAGACGAACTTCTTCATCCAGACGGCTTCCTTGGCGGCATCATTTGCAGCAATGTACTCAGCTTCCATCGTAGAGTCTGCAACGGTATCTTGTTTGGAACTCTTCCAGCTTACCGCCCCTCCATTGAGGGTAAATACAAACCCTGAGATAGATTTGCTGTCATCCTTGTCTCTCTGGAAGCTCGAATCGGTAAAGGCCTCCATTTGGAGATCTTTATTACCATACACCAAGAACAATTCTTTAGTCCTTCGTAAGTACTTAAGAATGTTCTTCACAGCTGTCCAGTGGTTCTCCCCTGGGTTGGATTGATACCTGCTTACAACACTAAGTGCATAAGCTACATCTGGGCGTGTACATAACATCGCATACATTATAGATCCTACTGCCGAAGCATAAGGTATAATGCTCATGCGAGCTCTCTCTTCATCGGTCTTTGGACAAGAATCCTTGGAGAGAGTGACTCCATGGCAAGCGGGTAAGGCACCCCGCTTGGAGTCTTCCATACTAAACCTCTTTAGGATGGTGTTGATGTACCTGGCTTGGGACAATCCCAATAACTTTTTGGATCTATCCCTATAGATCCTTATGCCCAGGATGTATGTGGCATCACCCAGGTCCTTCATGGAGAACCTCAGTGATAAGAATGATTTGACCGACTGTAGCATAGGAATGTCATTTCCTATCAGAAGAATGTCATCCACGTACAATACGAGGAATGTGACAGCTCTTCCTACAGCCTTCCTATAAACACAAGGTTCATCCGGATTTTTGATGAAATCAAACTCTTTGATAACATCATCGAAACAGATGTTCCAACTCCGAGATGCCTGCTTTAACCCATATATGGATTTAAGCAATCTACATGCTTTCTCGCTGCTCCCACTGTCAATGAAGCCCTCCGGCTGATCCATATAAACACATTCTTCTAAATCTCCATTTAGAAATGCTGTTTTAACGTCCATCTGCCAGATTTCATAGTCGTAGTGAGCAGCAATAGCAAGTAGGATCCGAATAGATTTAAGCATGGCTACGGGCGAAAAAGTTTCGTCATAGTCCAAACCTGGTCTTTCACGAAAACCTTTCGCCACAAGTCTTGCCTTATAGGTCTCTACCTGCCCATCCACACCAATCTTTCTTTTAAAGATCCATTTGCACCCTACAGGTTTTACCCCAGGGGGTACAACGTCCAAAGTCCATACTTTGTTGGTGTACATAGACTCCATTTCGGATCTCATGGCATCCAGCCACTTCACAGAGTCACCACTCGTGATAGCTTGCTGAAAACTGGTAGGATCATCATCTTCCATGATACAGTCTTCTCTGTCACCATCAATGAGGAAACCGTAGTACCTCTCCGGTGGGCGAGAAGTCCTACCAGACCTACGGAGTGGCCGAGGTTCTTCAGTTTCTGTTGCAACAGCCGGTTCAACCAAATCGTCATTTGTAGTTTGTGTCTCCAGAACCTCTTCTAGATCTATCACCTTGCCATCATCTCTATCTGTGAAAAACTCTTTTTCCAAGAATGTGGCATACTGAGAAACAAACACTTTTTGTTCCTCTTTGTGGTAGAACAGATATCCATAAGAATTCTTTGGATATCCCACAAAGTTACACATGACTGACCGTGTCTCGAGTTTGTCCGGATTCTGCTTTTTAACATAGGCCGGGCAACCCCAAATCTTAATTCTTTTAAGAGATGGTCTCTTCCCATTCCATATCTCATATGGCGTGGTAGACACGGCTTTGGTTGGAACCCTGTTTAGCAGAAACGCCGCAGTCTCCAATGCATGCCCCCAAAATGAGACTGGTAACTCAGCGTCACTCATCATGGACCGGACCATATCTAATAGGGTCCTATTCCGTCGTTCTGACACACCGTTGTGCTGTGGTGTGTAAGGAGGAGTGAGCTGAGAGAGAATCCCATTCTCTTTTAGGAAGTTTGCAAATTCTGTACTGAGATACTCACCACCTCGATCTGATCGAAGCATCTTAATACTCAAGCCGGTTTGTTTTTCTACTTCTTGTTTATATTCAATGAATTTCTCGAAAGATTCGGACTTGTGCTTTAATAAAAATACATGACCGAATCTTGAGAAATCGTCGGTGAATGTAATGAAGTATGAAAAACCGCCTCTAGCCTGTGTAGACATTGGCCCACATACATCACTATGTATGAGGCCAAGGAGCTGAGTAGCTCTTTTTCCGTGTCCGGTAAACGGAGTTTTGGTCATTTTACCCTTGATACAAGACTGGCAAGTAGCATAAGATTTATATTCAAAAGGGTTTAAATATCCATCTTTATGTAACTGGTTTAGTCTTGTTTCGTTAATATGACCAAGTCTACAGTGCCAAAGAAAAGCTTCATTTAATTCTGAAATTTTTCTTTTATTAATGTGTTGTATACTGAAAACAGTGTGTTGATTTAGGACATATATTCCGTTATTAAGCGTACCATACCCAACCAACATTTGATTTAGGTGAATGTTCATAACATTGTTCTGCAATACAAAATTATATCCTTCATTGTCCAACAAAGAAACGGATATTATATTACATAGCATACTTGGTACAAAATAACATGGATTCAAAATCAAAATACATCCAGATGGCAACCCCAAGTGATACTCTCCCACTGCGACTGTATGTACATTGGAACCATTTCCAACGCGGAGAGTATGGTCACCTGTCTTCAAAACCTTGCTATTTCTCAGCCCCTGCATAGAATTGCAAATGTGAGAACCTGTACCGGTATCCAATACCCAGGAAGCAGAGTTTATAGAAAAACAGTTTTCAGTCACAAACGCACCTGAAGCAGAAGCATCACCATGCTTCTTCTTGAGATTTAGGTACTCCGTGCAATTGCGCTTCCAATGTCCTGTCTTGTGGCAATGAAAACACTCGCCTTTCCCTGGGTCTCCAGCCGTGGACTTTCCCTTTCCCTTCACCTTTTTGACTCCGCCCTTTGGATTAGTGGGTTTCTTCTTTTTCTTTCCCTTGGCCTTAGCTTTTGGGCGAGAAGAAGAAGACAGTCCAATGGTCATAACGGGAGTCTTTGCTGACTTCATAGTGCTCTCTGCACTCCTTAACATGTTAAGGAGTTCAGGGAGGTCCTTCTCCATGCCATGCATGTTGAAGTTCACTATGAACTAAGCAAAGGTGGAGGGGAGGGACTGCAGAATAATATCTATATATTGCTCATTGTCCATTGTCCATCCAAGGTCCTCAAGCTCTTCTATAAGAGCTATCATCTTCAAAACATGGTCCGCTACTGGTGTGCCAGGGGCCATCCGCATGTGAAACAGTTTCCTTGATGCTTCGTATCGTAATACGCGGGACTGCTCCCCATACAACTCCTTTGTATGGAGCAGTATCCCGTGAATGTCCATGTCCTCGTGCTGCTTTTGATGTGTGTTATCCATCGATGCAAGCGCGAGGCATGTGGCCGTGGCACAGTTAGCGTCCCATGTCTTGCGGACTTCAATGTCCGCAACTGAGGATTTTGGACCTGGGACGGGCGGGGCTGAAGCCGTGAGGACATATGATACTTTATCATAAGTCAAGGCGATCTTCAGATTCCTTAGCCAGTCTTTATAGTTGGTCCCATTCAGTTTGTTCTTATCTAGTAGAAGCTTAAGTCCAGTCATTGGTATCTGCCATTAAGAGAGAGAAAAGAATACACTCAGCGAAAGCTCTTGCACAGATTAGATTGGTTTATTATCTTGTCTAATCGATGTTTCCCACTGCTTTTTATCAAGTTTTCTTTCAAACCTTAAAAAGAAAAACTAGTCAGGATTAATTACAGTCTACAACTTCGCTAACCGTTCAGCCAGGCCAGTGTCGGTACTTTGAGGGAGGTTCCCCGTGCTTTCGCACGGACCTAATTAGAGTAAACCTCGTTTTCCCAGAGGCGGAGCCCCGTTAACACCTTTCTAGACACCTAATGAGTTAGCTAATTGTAAACTGTAAAACTCTCCTAGGAGCAACTATTGCCCACAGTGGGATCGGGATCCAACCATCACATGGAAGGTATGCAATCTCATTGCAAATTTCAACACTTGAAATTCCCGATGTAATTTTTACCCCTAGTACTTATGACCTTAACTATGGTCAACAAATCATAAGTACCAGTCAAGTTCTACCCGTCATTTCTTGATCAATTAGACCCACCCATATGACCCTTAACTATGGTCAACAAAGTCGCATGAATGTCCTAATTAATCTGCATCATATGCATTGTAGGAAGACATCACTTAGCTACCGTACACTACGCCTTAACTAAAGTCAACAAATGTAGCACGAATACTAAGTACTCTACTTCCTAAAATGACGGAGGGTTGCGAATGATTTTTAAGAAAATCTTTAACGATTTGAACTTGATATCGTTGTAGAATCAAACAGTTTTCAAAAGGAGTGGCTTAAGCTCCGCAGTTTTGAAATGTAGCTTTTTCATAAATAGCCGAGTAGTTTTTAAATCCGATTCTACAACATCTTTTAGGTTTATTTTCTTTACATTAATCACATTAATGTAATCCCATCATTTAAGTCCTTAAGCCAATCACAGAAAAGAAACGAAAATAACACGTACGCTTATGCCATCCGCATTCGCCGCAATGTTCCGTTATGCACCGTTAGGTTACTTAACTAACGGCATACCGGGACGGGACTAGCGCGGGTGTAAAACATAAGCAACGTCTACTATATATCATATATATAATAAGTCATTCGTCTCAGATTTCACAGAACACAGGCAGCAGAAATATAGATATAACGTGGGATATACTAGGACGTCCGTATTTAGTATTTAGCCAGAATAGAAAATACGGATTCCACAGTCGCGATGAATAGCTAAGCCCACACCCTGGACCCCTACGAGAGCGGCAAGTGACCCTACCAATCCTGGAGTTTAGGAGACCCGGTCTCGACTCCTCGAGATGGCCTCCCACTGAACCCCAGAACCCGGTCACCTGTTCTCCCCTCCTTGGGTCCATCCTAATGCGGAAAAGTAAATGATATACAACACTGGTGACACAACCGCAACCTGGAAGTGCCCCAAATAAAAGAATATTACATTTGAATTTACATGAATGAAAATATAAAACTCTCATCTCACAAAACCCCCCGGCTATTCGATCGCGACAATCCTACACATCATATCTCAGCAACACATAATATCACCAACGTAAGTAAGTATGCATACCCCAATTGTCGTTGATGTATAGCAACGAAACCGGCGATATCTAACATACTACACTTACGGTCACAGAAAAGAAAGTGTAAAACTACAATATTTGGAATCCAGATTCTCTTTAGACATCCTAAATGCGAAATATCACATATTTCGTATTTCATGCCTACACTATATGAATTCCACATATTGTATCACATTCCAGACAAACAGACAGTATTAAAGTTTTCGAACGAACAATCAAGCACCCAAGATTCACTAAAGCTCAACACTTGAGCAGGGTTCAAAAAAAATCTGCAGTGTGACACAGTAGCGGCGGTCCAGCCGTAGAAGGGTCAAGCCAACGCCTCACATGTGGCACGCCGTACTGCCCCAAACCCTAGGGTTCAAAGGGCAGTTCAAGACGGTCACATAATCGAGTTAAGGTTTGTTGTCTTCTAGAGGGACCACCGCAAAAAGACTTGCACGTATCTCCAAACTATTTAAACCCCGTGAATATTGAGTAAATGATATTCGTTCAAACACTTCAATACTTTCTAGTTTACCCGGAAAAGAAAACGAAATGAAAATTCCGATCGAAACCACAAGTCTAAAAACATCTCCAGAATTTTTCAACAGCAGATTCAGATTAAATATACTCAAAATATACTGTATCAGGTAAAGAAAATTACTGTGCAAAAAATAGTCAAAGAGCCCCTTATATGGCCGCGGATGCGCGGCCTAAGCTTCCTTATGCCGCGCTTCAGCGGTCAAAGTTACTGTTCACTGGCTCGAATTCTCCAGATTGTCTAATTTTTACCTGCTCTATTTTTTGAGAATTTTTAATTCTGAAAAAGGTCAGTTTTAAAAAAATTTCCAGAGAGCATCTTTAAAAGTCGTATTTTTGTTTCGATCGGACTTTTTACTTCGCAAAAAGGTCGCCTAATGTTCTAGGTCGGCTCTGATACCAATGAAGGGTTTGTTTAGCACCCTATGAAGAGTTTTGAAGCATCACATGTCCAAAAGTTATGATTTTTATTGTGCTAAACAAACACGCAAGTGGATCGATCCTAGAAAATTAGGTTTATTAAACTTTAAACTAGAAAAATTAGGGTTTGAATGCTACAACCTTTGTAGCTCCCGTTTTTGCTTCACTCCTTGGGCTCTTTGGGTGTTGGAAGAAGCTCTCCTTGTTGTCCTCCTACGTCCACGACGATCCACCCGGAGTTTCCCGTCCAAGCTAGCTACTTTGGAAAAACCAAGAGAACACTCTAATCAAGTCGGCTAAACTTGATTAGAATGATGTTGTGGCTATGGATCTCACTTCAAAATCCTATTTTTATGAGTATTTTGCACTCTTATAAGAACTAGAGAGCAAAAGCATGGAGGTTGAAGAAGATGGTGGCTTTTGTGAAGAAGAGAATGAATTATCTTATGAAAGAGAAAAGGAAAAATAGCTATATATATTTTCCTTTCTCTAAACCAACAATGGTTAGATTTAAAGATATCATTTTATTTAAATTGAAAGCATGATAAGAAAATAAACTATGGGTTAAAAGTTAGGTGAGCATGGTTGAGTTAGAAGAGTGTAGAAATTCTTAAGTGATTTAACCCATTTTTCATTTTCTTTTGCTTTAATTTAAATCCAATAATTATCCAAATATAACCATGGTGTAATTCTTATACATCCACCATTCTCATTGTATAAACAACCATGATAAAAATTGATGTATGTATGCATGTGTGCTTGCACATCAATATGTGCATGAACAAGAATAAATTCATACATGCATGCATACATCCAAAATAAGCAAGATAGGATTTGTAGTGAGAAACTAATGATGAATCAACACTTGATTCACTAATCCGGTCATATCACATATGACCCGACCATTAGCAAGCCGCCCAATTAATATACGGTATCCCATACACGCATATTAATCGGGTCCAAGCGCATATCGCATATGCGCACCACAACTTTTCGCCTGGACTAGGTAACTCCTATGTGGGACTCTAAGACTCGTCAATACGCCGGCAGTGGGCGATGATCATATCAAGCACCCCCAAGCCGCAAGCGGTCAGCTAAACGTAACGGCCACCCGGGTATTGAGCGATTAGAAGAAAACAAGCGAACCGTTACAACTCCTGTCGAGCCATCCGGCAACACTACCGTACAGTCCGGTATCTTCGTCAGATATGCTGCATATCGAGCCTAGGGATGGTCACGTCGAGCCTAATAACTCAATAAGTCGTGCCGGTGAATGGTCTATAACAGATCGAGAAACTACTGATAACACTTACCAGCAAATCTCAGCAGCCCTGGCCAGGGACTTGCTGTTATAACCAGTCGGGCACAGTACAGCATCAACTCCCAATATCGGGAAAGACGAAACCCCTCCTATCGCTCATTGCCTTCGTGTGTCTCGGGACTGTACCCAACGGCCATCTGCTTGCACGACTCAGTAGAGCCGTGGTAGGGTGGTAATCAAAGTACAGTGGGAGAACACACAAGGCTCTATGACGATCTCGGGTCTACAGACTAACCTGTACCAGTGTCACTTGAGAACTGCTATCCGACGATAGATATAATTCCATATAGGAGTTCTCGGCGAGTCCGTCCAGTGTACCCAGTCACCACTGAGCACCCGTATATGATCTTGATGTCAAACATCGATGAATGTGGGAACATCCATCGCCCATCACATGGGTCTAGTATCACATACGCTAGTCTACTCTGGTATATCGATGCCCCGTCTCGATACACCTCCGACTAGGGACATTTCAGGATATGCTTATAGACTACAGATGTCCCACTAGTATAATCTCCATCATAATCAGAGTAGTCAAGCCGATATCCTCAGGGCTTTATCAGCATGTATGAATGAATAAAAGCATGATCTAATCAACATGACAGATAAAGAAGAACCAGATAGCATACTATCATGTCGAGCAAGAATGCAAACTGAATATATATACATGTATAGATACATCCACTATCACATAATGGCCTCTAGGGCATACATATATCCAACATACCCCTGACAGCAGAAACACACATACACAACAAGAATACACAACAAACGCATCATTAGAGACTGATTCAAGATGTTCAAGTTAAAACCAATATATGATACTCGATGATAATATGAAACCTTTATATTCTCATCGATACTCATATATGAAACTAAAAGCGCCACTTAGTCCCCGTCTATCGGTTAACATACGTTCGATGTTCATCGTGACATAGAACTATACGAAAGTAGTTAAATATCGGACGGTATAGCTCGATACTAACAACCGTCGTATAGTCTATGTGACGAGATGATTCAATCGTATGATAACCGATAGATTTGTCCCGTGTAGACAAGTTAGGAATATGTAAAGAAAACACTTTCATTCACTTGTGTTTTCATCCGTTTCGAGATATTTCATCGGTAACTTTCCGCTGGTTCTCCGTGTACAAAGATAGATTAGATGTTCATTTCAACGTTGTTTCACAGCTTTGAAATGATTATCTATTCTATTACAGTGTACTTGGAGAACAGCAGGGAGGTGCTGCCGAAATTTACTCAAAACGGTTGAAAGAAGAAGCGAATCGGTGTTCACTCTATACATTCTTAATGGGATAGAAGCCTTACCCTTGACAGCCGAAACACACTCATACAACAAGAATACACAACAAACGCATCATTAGAAAGTGATTCAAGATGTTCAAGTTAAAACCAATATATGATACTCGATGATAATATGAAACCTTCATATTCTCATCGATACTCATATATGAAACTAAAAGCACCACTTACTCCCTGTCTATCGGTTAACATACGTTCGATGTTCGTTGTGACATAGAACTATATGAAGGTTGTTAAATATCGGGCGGTATCGCTCGATACTAACAACCGTCGTATAGTCTATGTGACGAGAAGATTCAATTGTATGATAACCGATAGATCTGTCCCGTGTGGACAAGTTAGGAATGTATAAAGTAAACACCTTCATTCACCTGTGTTTTCATCCGTTTCGAGATATTTCGTCGGTACCTTTCCGTTGGTTCTCCGTGTACAAAGATAGATTAGATGTTCATTTCAACGTTGTTTCACTGCTTTGAAATGATTATCTATTCTATTAAAGTTTACTCGGAGAACAGCGGGGAGGTGCTGCCGAAATTTACTTGAAACGTTTGAAATCACAAGCGAATGGGTGTTCGCTCTATACATTCTTAATAGGATAGAAGCCTTACCCCCGACAGCCGAAACACAAACATACAAGAAGAATACACAACAAACGTATCATTAGAGAGTGATTCAAGATGTTCAAGTTAAAACCAATATATGGTACTTGATGATAATATGAAACCTTCGTATTCTCATCGATACTCATATATGAAACTAAAAGCGCCAATTAGTCCCCGTCTATCAGTTAACATACGTTCGATAATTTATTCTTTTTAACGACAAACACACACACAAAGCATATACACGGATTTTCTCCTTTGTCAGTAACTATCCCGTTCTTAGATTTCTCAATATAGTCACCTTAACCTACAATTTATATGTTATACAGTATAACATGGCCCATGAGTACGTCAGAGTTAAGGACTGGATGTATGTGGATTGTCAACAACGTATGCAACCTAAGTTTGTCGCAGGAGTTGCTATTTTTATTGAATTTGCACGCGCACATAATAAGACCATAATAGAGAAGATTCTCTGCCAGTGCGATAGATGTGGCAAAAAGTACTGGCAGAAGGTAGAATTGGCAGAGCTTCATATCGTAAAATATGGGTTTACCAGACTTTATACAACTTGGAAATATCACGGGGAAGGAGAAGAACGCAGTAATGCGTCAGAAGAAGAAGGAGACCATGATAATGCGGTAGGAGAAGAAGGAGAAGACGGTAATGCGGCAGAAGGAGAAGACGGTAATTTATTTCCATCAGAAGAAATGGAGGATATGGTAGAGGCTTCCCTAGGTGAATCTATTCGCACCGAAGATGACATTCCTTCCGGTCAAGGACCGCGTGCGGATAAATATGAAAATTTCATGAATGATGCTAGAAAACCAATTTATGAGAATGCAAAGTATTCCATCTTTTCATTGTTCGTCCAACTTTTCCAGATTAAGTGCCTAAATAGATGGAGCAACAAGTCATTCACAATGCCTTTTTCATTCTTGAAAGATTCTATGCCCCCTACAAATAACGTGCCCGACAGCTGGTACGGAGCCCAGAAGATGATGTCTGATTTGGATCTAAAGTGCGAGAAGATTCAAGCATGTCCTAAAAATTGCGTGTTGTATCGGAAAGAGAATTCAGATTTGAAAGAGTGTCCAACATGCGGAGAGGCCAGGTATAAGCCGAAAGATTCTGATAAGAAGCCTGATATACCAATCAAGATAGCACGATACTCTCCCATAACACAGAAGCTACAAAGGCTATTCAGGTGCAAGAAAACAGCCGAGGCAATAATTTGGCATCACCGTGCTCCTCCAAGTGAAGATGGAAAAATGAGCCATCCAAGAGATTCATCGGCATGGAAGGATTTCGATAGGAGGCACGCAATATTCAGTAGCGATCCTCGGAATGTCCGGCTCGGACTGGCTAGTGATGGTTTCTGCCCATTCAACTATATAGCTAGAAGTCACAGCACATGGCCCGTTGTAATGATAATTTATAATCTGTCGCCTTGGTTGGCTATGGACCAATCATACTTTATGATGCCTCTTCTTATTGACGGACCAAAGTCACCGAGAAACAATTTCGACATCTATCTCCGATCTCTGATCGAGGAGTTAAAATCATTGTTCATTGATGGTGTAGAGACATACGATGCAAACACAAATACAACCTTCATACTGCGTGCGGCTTTAATATGGACAATTAATGACTTTCCTGCGTATGGAATGCTATCAGGTTGGTCTGTACATGGTCACAAAGAATGTCCTCATTGCCATCAACACACAACATCAAAATTCTTGAATTTTAGCAGGAAGGTTTGTTATTGCGGCCATCGATGTTTCCTGCCTCTATACCACCCCTACAGGTTAGACACTGTTCACTTTGATGGTCATCAGGAGCTTCTTGGACCGCCATCCCCATTGTCTGGAGTGGACGTGACTGCTCAATGGGATGGTTACAATAATGTGACCTTCGGGATGGATCCGACGAAACAGGTCAAACCACCATTTTGGAACAAGTTAAGAATTTTCTTCGAGCCTCCGTACTGGTCAACAAATTTAGTACGTTATTGTCTGGACGTCAAGTATATAGAGAAGGGAGTATCAGAGCACATACTCAACTTGCTTCTTTGTAATGACGGGAAATCGAAAGACAACCTGAATGCTCGGCTGGATCTACAGGAGTGGGGAATAAGAAGAGAATTGCACCTTAGACCGGTAGCGGGTACACCAGGCAAGTTTCTACTTCCCAATGCCACTTATCATATGTCACAACCGGAGAAGAAAAGATTCCTGCAGGTGTTGCATGATTTGAAAGTTCTCACAGGTTTCTCAGGATCATTCAGCAAGCAAATAAAAATTGTGAAAGGCAAGATCGATGGGCTGAAAAGTCATGATCACCATGTTATCGTGGAGCACCTTCTTCCATTAGCTTTCAGGACTTTTCTCCCCGAATTGGTTGGTCTAGTAATCAACGACCTATGTTGTTTTTTCAGAGAGTTGTATGCTAAAACACTGGAGGTTCTGACGCTGGATAAACTAGAAAATTCTATTGCGTTGATACATTGCAAGTTTGAGTGTACTTTCCCACCGTCATTTTTCGATATCATAATACACTTGATGGTTCATCTTGCAACTGAGGCTAAGTTAGCCGGACCGGTACAATATTGATGGATGTATCCCGTCGAGAGGTACGTGTAATTTTTTACTTCGCGCAATTTTTAAAATTATTGTTGTCCTCTATGCCTGTATTTATTTATTCAACATATTTTCTTTAGGTACCTCTACACATTTAAAAAGTATATACGCAATAAAAATCGACCAGAGGGTTCTATCATGCAAGGTTATCTTCTTGATGAAGCAACCACATTTTGTTCCCGCTATCTGGACGAGAACATTGAGACGAGACTTAACCGGTCTCGAAGAATTCAAGACGGGCCATATGGTAAAGCCGATTATAAGAGGGTAGACACTATGTTTATCAACAAGATATACCGGTTTATCTTGCTTAATTGCGCATGTCTTGAACAAATTAGAGAGTAAGTTTTTTTGGATTAATTGTTATATTTGTGTTTGTGTGTATGAAATGATATAATATTAATGTCACCATTATTTGTCAAAAACAGAATTCATTTTAATGAGGTACATGAGGGGCATCCTGATTGGAACGAAGAAATATTGGAAACATATCATCAGTATAATTTTTTTGATCATGTAAGTTATTCGAATAACTTGTTATTGCTATCAGTTTTAATCTAAACTTATATCGTTATGTATTTGTCGTAAAATTTGTTTTGTTATATCCACGATTCGAACTTGTCTGCATCATTTGAGAGTGATTCAAGATGTTTAGCTCAATTTCCTAGTATGGAGGTTGCATATTATAAAGGATTTGGTGTCCTTGGATACAAATTCGAAGTTAAGGACATAGAAAGATCTAGAACCACTCAGAATAGTGAGATTGCGACGGTAGGATCGGACGGTGTGATTTATTATGGGTACTTAAATTGTATACTCGGCATCCATTATCCCGGACGATCAGAACCCTTTTATATATTCCAGTGTACTTGGTACGATACGCGAACCGATACGGATAAGTAGAAAAGCAATCTTGGGACTTGGAAAGATGAATATGGATTGACCAGTGTGAACACACTTCGATTTTACGGTGAGGAAGATCCGTTTATCTTTCCGAACCAAGCGTTCCAAGTATAGTACTCACAGTGTTTGAAGCATCAGGGATGGAGTGTCGTATGCCGTTGGAAACCCAGGGATGTCTACGATGTCCCAGAATTCGAGGACAGCGATGCGGATGAAGAAGAGAGAAGGCTTAGAGTGCTCCGACCGTCTGTTTCGAAGGACGGGTTGTCTTCGGCCGATCATGAAGTTACGTGGGTTAGAAAAGACATCGATGATGAAATCCAAGTAGATATATATAATACGCCCACGAAACGAAAAAGGTTATCAGTAATGTTATATTATTACTTCACATTTTACTATCTGTACATATATAGTCAATACTTGTAATGATTGTTTAATGCGTCCACGAACCATTTATCTATATTTGATGACGATGATGGGAGCAGCGAGGGGTGGCAGGAGCTCCAGCCACGGCACTGGCAGAGATAGAGGTAGAGGCGGAGCGGTTCTGCCGCTCGGAGAGCTGCGTAGGGAGCTTCAGAGGGTCGGTCTTGCACCTAGATCGGAGACTCCTTCGGATGCCTCCTTCCCTGTGGACGCCACACCTCCAGGTATATTGCACGCATATCCATTTTGAATGTAATATTATAGATATTCATGCCTGTTCATGTCAAAATTACTTTTATTGTCAATGTTTGATTGTCTAGTTGTTGGTGATGCATCCACATCAGGGACAGAGGCTACTCCCGCTCCTCCAGGTATGTTTATATATCATATAGTGCATATATATTGATTTAGAATGCTATATCATAAATATACACACATTTCTTTGCTCTTACTTAGATAGTAATTTTTTTATTGTCTAGCCGTAGGTGCTGACACCACCGCACCTGCGGGTATGTTTATATATCCTATAGTGCATGCATATTGATTTAGAATGTTATATTATTGATCTACACATTCTTTTTACAATTACTTATATAATCTATTTTTAATTGTCTAATTATAGGTGGTGCGTCCACATCTGACGCAGGGGCCACTCCTGCCTCTTCCGTAACCTCCGCATCGTCTGTACGTTAGTATGAATAAATATAAAATATTTATTCATTTTACATATCCTCTATAGAATAAATATGAACATCATGGAAATTTAGCGACAATGTTTATTTTCTAGTTGGAGGGGATGCGTCCGCATTCGGGACATCGACTGTTCCTCACCGGAGGAATTATCGTCCCGCTCGTACTGCTGCCCGGGCCCAGGCTCGCTCTTTAGTCACCGAAGGTATATATCACACTTCAATTTTCATTTAACTTTGATTTCTTAATACAACTTTGTCTTAATAATGATTGTCTTGATATTTCTTGCAGACGCAGGGCCTCCCCATCCTCAGAAGGGGACTCGAGGCCCGAATCAGTCCCATAGGCTGAGGCCTGACAGAGCTAGGATGGAAGCAGCATTCCCCCTGATTTTTACCCCTGATTATCGCTATAACGGTTCTCATGCTGAGAGGTTCGGCCGGTATATGGGGGATGAGAGCCGGCTCATGAAGAACTATCCACTTCACGTTGAGTGGGCCGACCAGCACCGGCGCTCATTCACCCTCTTCTTTGATCAGGTTCAGGTATTAATATATATTTTCATTTGATTTATCTAATATATTTATTATTAAAACTTCCAATCTAATAACAATATTTTTTTTTTGTATTTTCAGTTGGATTACGATTTTCAGCCTGTACCCGATCCTGATAACCCTGGGAGGGTGCTCGACCATCATGCTCTGTACAATGGCCTGATGAAGAAAATGCAAACCAATGTCCGATACAACAGGAATGAGCTGAAGGCCGACTGCTACTCCATGTGGATGGCGACCTCTGAGGCAGAGAGAGCGGCCCTCCTATCTACTCCGGCCTTTGCGAGAGTCGACGTAGAGACATGGCTTCTATTGTCCGAATATTTCGACTCTCAACGCAAGCAGGTATGTATTTTAAATGTAATTCATTGTTTAGTATATAATTTATTTTTTTGTGTTCCTTAATTAGAAAACTAAATGTGAATGTGTTGTGCAGAAACAGGCCGCTCAAAATATAGAGAATAGGAAGTCGGCGAAGAGGGGTCGCCCCACTTATACAGGTGGCTCGAGGAATATTACTCGAGCCATGGAGTTATCGGTAAATTACAATAGGCCGGCCTTTGTGATATAATGCAATATTAAGAGTTATTTTCTAATATATCTAATATTAAGAGTTATTTTCTAATATTGCAGACTGCTCAGACCCTGGGGCAAGGTGGTACACCGAGCGTGCTGTCCACATATCTTGCCGTCCATGGCACCTCGACAGATCCTGCCACGAGCGAGCTTCGATACCCCGACGTCGCTACCCAGAAGTATTGCGTAAGTGTTAATATTTATTCAACCCCTATTTGAAATTTTAGTTTTGGAAGGTTCAAATTTAAATGATATACTTATATTTTACTGGTTAATATGGGTGTAGGAGCGGGTGGTTGAGCAGGCCGAGGTATCGGGGATCGATTTTACCGGACAGAGCGATCCGATGTTGCTGACCGCAGTCCTGGACGCTGCACACGGAGGGCACCATGGAGGTTGGGAGAGAGGCCGGGGACTGGGCCCTAGCAGGGCCCATATGAGGTTGGACTCCACCCTGGCGGTTACTTCCTCCGTTTCCAGTAAGCGACGTGTCCAGCAGGAACTGGAGAGCTTGAAGGCCACCGTTCAGGAGTTGAAGGAGATGCTGGTATGTATTGTTGGATATATATGCCCTAGAGGCCTACATTGTATAGGATGCTTGGGATATGTATGTACATGACAGTCTTGCTTGATATGATAGTACGCTATTTGGTTTGACTTTGTCTTAACGTATAATATATTTTACTTGGTATATATATATATATATATATATGTTGATTAAGCCCATAGGGTGTTTGTCTGACTACCGGCGTTATGATGGCAGTCATACTAGTGGGAGCTGGATAGTCAATAGGCACACCCTTAGATGTCCCTAGTCGCAGGAGTATCAAGATTGGGCATCGATACTCCGGAGTAGACTAGTGTATACATATCTAGACCCTGACGAGGGGCGATGGATTGGTCCCGCAACCATTGGTGGTGTTCACCTAAGATTGTATACAGATGCTCACTGGGTGTGAGTACACCGGACAGGACTCGCCGAGAACTGACTGGATGGTATTATACCTAACGTCAGATAGCAGTTCTCAGGTGACATATGTGCAGATAGTCCGTTGACTTAAGGTCATCATTTGTCTCGTGTGAGTTCCCACTGTGCTTTGATTATTACCCTACCACGGCTCAAAGGAGTCGTGCAAACAGGTTTCAGTTGGGCACAGTCCCGAGCCACATGGAGGCAGTGAGCGACTGTTAGGGATTCGTCTCTCTCGGTATAGGGAGTTGATATCGCACTGTGGTCGTTTGGTCATTACCATAATTCCCTGGCCAGGGCTGATTGAGAATTACTGATGGAATGATCAGTAGATTCTCGGGTGGTCTTGAACCATACTGACACGACTTGTACAGTTATTAGGGGTCTGACGTCCACCACCTCCCTAGACCATACATGCGATATTCTTAGACGAACAGACCGGACTGCGCGGATATTGTCACAGACAGGCTCAGTAGGATTTCAGATGGGTTACCTCATCAGCTTTCTTATCGACAACTACCTGGGGACCGTTACGTACAGCTAGTGCCGCTTGCGGTCTGTGGTTAAACCCACTGCCAGCGTAGTAGTCGAGTCTTTAGAGTCCCACACAGAGATTTCCCAAACCTAGGCGAAAAGATATAGAGGTCGTATGGTTTTTCGACAAAGGTTCGGACGCATACGTGCTTGAACGCACGTACGACATTCGGACAGTTTTTTACTAGCCGGCTTTGGTTTAAGCCAGATTCTAGTATCAGGTTATTGGATTTATACAGTCTAAAGTTTTTCCGTGTTTTTACAGATGAGAGGGGAGTTCTCGTAATTTTCCGAGAAGCTTCTAGAAGGATGTGACATGGAGGGAGAGGTGGCATTTTCATTTAATGAATTAGTGACTCATTGTGAGTGATTCATCATGTCATTAATGCATTATTAAATGCTTAATGACTCACATAATGAATCACCCAGTTGCATTAATGAAACATGATGAATAATCTCTTATTATTCATTTCTTTTAATTCATTATGTTTCATATATCTAGTGAGAAGCTTTTTCATTTCATATATTATTATCATTATCATCTTCTCACTCTCTCTCTTCAAGCTCTCTTTCCTTCACCAAAGCCTAATCCTACCCCTCATGAGTTGAGAACAAGGATTAGGAAAGACTAATTACTCCATAATCTATCTCTACATCACCTTAGCTACTCTATTTAGCAACTAGAGAAACTAAGTAACCTCAAGTTTAGAGGTTATAGCTTGGATTAGGGTTCTCGGGTGGATCGTCTATCACGGAAGAAAGCCGAAGAGGACGTGGAGATCCAAAGAGGCCGTAGATAACATTAAGACGAAGGACTAGAACCTTTTGGTATAATCTCTTAACATAGTAGTTTAGAACTCTATTGCGTTTGTTAAAACTTGTTTGGCAAACGATTCGTACGGTTAATCGATGTTTGATCATAGAACAAGATTGTTATTCATATTTCCGCCTCCCCATAAGTATTGGGGTGTTGAACATCGACTTACAGTGGTATCAGAGCCTAGCTAAATAGTTTTTAACTCACTTGCAAATTTGTATGAATTTCGAACGGAAAAACAAACCGGAAAAACCCCGATATCATGTACTTTCTGTCGAATTTTAAATGAGGTCCAAAAATTTTTCAGGGAGCTTCAGAATGACCTAAATGAATGTATTAGAACACCCAAGAAAATTGGGCTCATGAATCGGCCATACGCCGCGGAACCGCGGCCGATCCCACCGATCCGCCGCGATTCCGCCGCGCTATGGACGATTCATCATCCCAACTTTCTTGTGTTGTTTCTCTGTGATATTTGGTGTTTTCTGGTAATTTTTATTTTTGCTCAGGTTTCAGATTTACAGAGAAGAATTGGAGCAAGATTAAATGTGTTTAATCGATCGAAATTATACAGTATTTTCTTGTTTGATTATATCTGTGAATTGTTATATGTGTTCGTAAACCTCCCCTAACTGCTAGTATGTCGGTTGGCAGGGGGTTGCACATATCTGTGATGTTATATATAACTGTTTGTGTATATAAACTGTATTGGACTGTTGTGGTGTTTAGCCGGGTTTTGTAATGGGTTTTTGTATCATTCATTTGATGTAAATGTAATAAGTTGTAATATTATTTTGCGGGGCACATCCAGGTTGCGGTTGTAGCCACCGTTGTATTATTTCTTTTTACTGTTTTTGCTCCTAGGATAGACCCAAGGTGGGGTGCACAAACTACCGGGTATTTTGAAGTGTTGGGGCAGACCGCTTCACTTCTGGTACTTGGCGGGTAGTTTGCCGTACCCGTAGGGGTCTGGGGTGGGAAAATGGCTATTCATCACAACTGTGTAATCCGTCTTTCATTGCAGGCTCAAAAGAAATGCGGATTGCTTGCAAATCCAATATTGTTTATCTGTGATCTGGAATGCCTATTATTGCGTCTGACGAATGTACAATATCTATATATGATAGCTATTTAGACGTCGCTTATGTTTTACACCCGCGCTAGCCCAGCCCCCGCTCTGTCGTTAGTTAAGTAACCTAACGGGTGATGACGGGACCCCGTGGCGAATGCGGATGGCATAAGAGGACGTTGTATTTTCGTTGTTATCTGTAATGATAGGTTAAAGATGGGACGCATTATTATTAATGCAAAGAAAATAAAACCTAAACTGAATCGTTGGAACAATTTCTAAAAACCACTCGGTTTTCTTGAAAAAGCAAATTTTAAATGCGGAGCTTAAACCACTCCTTTTAATAAAAGCTATCTTAGTTCCTTCGATCAAATCAAGTTCACTACGTTAACGGTTTTTTGCCAAAAACCAGCCGTAACCCTCCGTCGTTTCAGATAGACAGCACATCGTATTCATGCTATGCTTGTTGGCCTACGTCAAGGCATAGTGTATGGTAGCAGTGTGTGTGCCTATTTGTTGCATAGATAGATGCATTAGTTTAATACAGACGTACACCTTGTTGGCCTACGTCAAGGGCTTGTACGATGTATTTAAATTGATCAGGACAACGACGGGTAGAACTTGACTTGCGTCTTATGACTTGTTGGCCTACGTCAAGGTCTATAAGAGCTTGGGGTAAAAATCACATCGGGAGTTTCAAACATAAAGGAAACTTGTAGATTTAGCTTACCTTCTGGAGTGTGGTGACTAGAGTGGCTTCCATCTAGGGCATCATGCAATGATAGTTGGATCCCGATCTCACTGATGAGTAGGATTACTCTCGAGAATTTCTCTCACTTAACAATCAATGCTATAAACCAAGTAGGTGCCTAGAAAGGTGTTAGAGGGGCTACGCCTCCAGGGAAAAGAGGTTCTTTAATTAAGGAACTTCGCGAAAGCGTTGGAAAACCTCCCTCGAAGTACCAACACCAGCCTGGCTGAAAGGTTAAGCAAGAATTGTGACGTGTGATTAAATCCTGACTAGTTCTTCTTTTAGGTTTTGAAGAAGGATTTGAGGAAACAGTGGGAGCCATCCTGTTTAGATAAATTAATAACCAATCTAAACTTGCAAGAGCTTATGCTGAGTGTTTCTTTTCTCTCTCTCTGGCAGCTACCATGACTGGACTAAAACTATTACTTGAAAAGAATATACTGACCGGGCAGAACTATAAAGATTGGCTAAGGAACGTCAATATTGCGCTGACTTATGACAAAGTTGCATATGTTACCACCGCTGTTCCTCCCCTTATCCCAGGACCAGATTCCTCAGTTGCGGACAAGGAAGTTCGTAAAACCTGGGATCTAGACTGTGAGCGAGCTAAGTGTATCGTGCTGGCGTCTATGAATAATGAACTCCAGAAACAGCTCGAGAGTATGGATATTGCATCCATATTCCTCTATTGCAAGGAATTGTATGGTGAACACTCCCGTATCGCAAGGTACGAAACCTCAAGGAAACTCTTCCAGATGAGGCTAGCTCCAGGATCGCCTGTTGGAGAGCACGTCCTCAAAATGATCACCTTCATTGAGGAACTCGCAAACCTGGGATGCATGCTAGAGAATGATTTGTATATCGACTTGATTTTGCAGTCCCTTTCCCACACCTTCTCCCAGTTCGTACTGAACTTCAACATGCACGAAATGGAAGCGGATCTTCCAAAGCTTCTCAATATGTTGAGGGTAGCTGAGACCTCCTTAAAAAAGGAGAAGACCCCCGTTCTGTATTTTGGCCAATCATCTTCTTCTAAATCTAAAGCGAAAGCTAAAGGGAAGAAGACGATGAAAGCCACCAAACCGAAGGGAGGGGTCAAGAAGGTGCAGGGAACGAACAAGGCAGAAAAGAACAAGTGCTTCTATTGTCACAAGCAAGGGCACTGGAAGAAGGACTGTATGGCCTTTAAAGCCAAGGACATGAAGCAAGCTGTTGCTTCTGCTTCAGGTGTGTTCGTAATCGAAAATTGTCTTTCAGTAAACTCTACTTCATGGGTACTTGATACCGGTTCTGGTTCTCACATCTGTAATTCTTTGCAGGATCTGAGAAATAGTAGAGTACTGGGGGCAGGTGATATGACTCTCCGGATGGGCAATGGAATGCATGTAGATGCAGTTGCAATAGGGGAATACACCTAGGGTTGAATAGTGGACACATTTTGGTATTGTATAGCTGTTTTTGTATTCCCAGTATGTTGTGTAATATTATATCAGTATCTTTGTTGTCTAATAAAGGATATAATTTTGTGCTTGAAAGAAATGTCATGAACATTCTCCTAAATCAAGAACTGATTGGGTTTGGCACACTGGAAAACGGCATATACATACTTAATCAACCTCAAATTTTCAATATTCAAAACATGCATAAAAGAAATGCTCCAGATTTGAATCAAGCCTTCCTATGGCATTGTAGACTTGGTCATATAAATGAAACAAGGTTGACTAAGTTACATAAAGATGGATATCTAGATCCGTTTGAATATTCATCATATGCAACTTGTCAATCATGTATCAAAGGAAAAATGACCAAATCTCCGTTCACCGGACACAGAGAAAGAGCCACTGAACTCTTGGGACTAGTACACAGTGATGTATGTGGTCCGATGTCTATACATGCACGAAGTGGTCACTCCTACTTCATCACTTTTACTGATGACTTCTCTAGGTATGGACATGTGTTCTTAATAAAGCATAAATCCGAGGCTTTTGAGAAGTTTAAGGAGTATAAAATTGAAGTAGAGAAACAAACTGGTAAAACCATCAAGACACTTCGATCTGATCGAGGCGGAGAATACTTAAGTACCAGTTTCCTTGAATACTTAAAAGCGAATGGAATTCTCTCCCAGCTTACTCCACCTTATACACCTCAGCATAATGGTGTATCAGAAAGAAGGAATCGCACGCTATTAGATATGGTGCGTTCAATGATGAGTAGTGCTGAGTTACCACTTTCTTTCTGGGGATTTGCTCTAGAATCAGCCGCATACCTATTGAATAGAGTTCCAACTAAATCTGTTCCTACCACTCCATATGAAATATGGTGTGGGAAGAGACCATATCTCAAGTATATCAAGATATGGCGGTGTCCGGTATATGTTAAAAAGCATAATCCGGACAAGCTCGAAGCACGATCAGTTTTATGCAAATTTATAGGATACCCCAAGCATTCAAAGGGGTACATGGTCTACCACACTGAAGAACAAAAGGTGTTTGTCGGTGTTCATAACAGAATACTGCATTTTATACCGCCCATTCTTATGCTCGTGTGTTTATAGGTAGGTGCTTGTAATCCGTGTTTGTTATATATTTGCAGGATACAGGTTCTCGGTTCTAAAACGGTGAAATTCATGGAAAACACGACAATATCCGGGTTCCTGCCAACCACTGATAAAACACGGTCTCCGCTCTTCATCCGTATGTTGCCAGATATCAGTTTAAGAGACAAAATGTCAAATCAATGTCGCTTTCATGCACAAGGCTCAATGGCAGCACAAGATCCAAGAGATCTACGCGGAGCTCGAGGCAATCATTCCAAATCTTGACAAAAAGTCCACCTTTCCTCAACAGAAATTCTGGAAGAAATGTGAAAGTATTTTCAGAAACTACATGTACTAGACAACAGGGGACACCAAACCAGGAAACCACCAGAAAGCCCACTGCCCAACTCGTCAAGATGGCCGCGCATGCGCGGCCAAAATGGGGTTTTGGCCGCGCAAGCGCGGCAAGGTGGGGCCCACTCACTGTCATCTTTTTGGGTTATTTTGGGGATTTCATTTATGGACAGATGGTTGCCCTATAATTCCAGTTTCCCTCCTATAAATACCCCGGACCAGAGCTTAACCAAGAAGCTTTTTCTTTGTTCTCATTTTTGTTACTTTGTATAGTTTTTCTTCTTCTTCTTCATTCCTCTTCCATGAATTGTAGTGAGAGCTTTTTGTGGATGTGAATAAAGATGAGGGTTTTGTATCATTCTTTTGTGTTTCTTCTTCCCCTTGAGATTCTTGCTTTCTCTTGCTCATTCAACCTCTTTATTGAGCTTGAATGGGTAAGGGTTAGTTATTGATCTCAAAGGTCGTATTTTCTTCCGGGACTAGCACTTCATTTCACATGCGCTTTCTACCCTTCCCTTGATCTTGCAACCTCTTCATTGAGCTTGCAAGTTAAATTACTTGATCTTGCAACCTCTTCATTGAGCTTGCAAGTTTAAGGGTTGGCTATTGAGCACATGCTTGGCTTGGGTCCTAGTTCCGTATTCATTTATTACCTTGTCTTTTATTACTTGCTTTTATTACTTGCATTTAAATTCACGCACTTTCATTCTTGTATCTTTTCTTTTCTTTGTTCTTTTATTTTTGTTCTCTTTTGTTTATTTTGTGAATGTTGTAATTATTGTTGCTGTTAAGAATTAATACGGTTTTATAAGTTAACATTTCTTTGCCAATTCCTTTTCCCGTTATTTTCCATTTGAACTTCGCCCAAACCATACGCAAGCGCTCCGTTAGGCACCGTACCCTGACAAGGTAACGGTGATTCCTAACCGCGACCGGTTGCGTTCGGTTTGGCCGGAGGCGAAAGCAAGAGACAAGAACGGAAGGACAAGGGTAAATAAGCCGGATTCCACGAATACCGCGCTTAAATCCCCTAATCCACGTTGTTGCCGATTGTTTAGCTTCAATTGGTCAAGACTCGGCTCAAAGGTTTTGAGTACGGATTTCTTTAGCTTATAATCTCGTATCTTTTTCTTAACAACTTTATACTTGCAGATAAACACATAGGTTAGAACAAACAAACATACAAGATTCTTTATTAACTCGTCTAAAGCAAGAAGGTAAGATAACACCATCTCCCTGTGGACCGACCCGTGCTCACCGGCTAGCTGCACAGCGACACCGTCCTGATCGCGGTTACACTTAAATTCTTTGAACATCCGACACGCCGAAAGCGTGCGATCAAATGGCGCCGTTGCCGGGGAGACGGTAGCGTATTTTCTTTCTTGTTATTCGGGTTAATATTCTTTTTTGTATATAAAAAAAAATATATTCTTTTTTGTTTTTTGGACAATATTTTTGTGGGCAAGTGTGCAGATTTTTGCAAGTTTGCAAACTGCAATAGTGGGGAAGCAAAGTGTGCATTCAAGGCAAAGGTGATTACGAAGTACAGTGCCAAAGATCCGGGTAGTTTGACCCGCGCAAGCGAACCTTTCAAGCTTACCGGATTTGATTCAACGGGGGTTTCCTAACTCAAAACTTAACGGTACGTATTTTACTAACACTTTCTTCTCAAATCCGACGCTTCCAATATTCTATTCTTTTGCAGGATTCTTTGCAAGTTCGCTAGCAAACGCCAAAATTGACTAACCCGTATTTGTTGCAGCGCCGCGCTTAAAATAAAAAAAAAACGATTGTTTGATTCTTTATAGAATTTTTGAATTGCGCATTGCATACATTAATACGGATTTAAGGGCAAGCGAACCCCACAACATACGGTAAAGGATTTCATCACCTTTCCCGTGGCCCACAAATCACGAACTTGAGCATAACGATTACCCGCACAAATTTAAAAGAAATTAGACTTTAAGCCTTAAGGACTTCGCGCTCACTAGGAGAAGTTAACTGTATTTAGAAGCTTGCTTAACGGTATATTGTTTACGGGGTGTCTTGGAAAGTGTTAACGGCGCAACCGCCAAAAGAGAAAGGGTTATTTAATTAAGGAACTTCGCGAAAGCGTTGGAAAACCTCCCCTTATCTCTGCACTTACCTGGCCTCGTGATCAGTGTATTTTTAAGCCTGTTTCTCGACACAGTTTTACTTCGACAATCAAGTTCTCGAGCAGGTCTAGTTGACCTAGGTGAACCCTAGAACGATTAGGTGTGTGGTATTTTTTGTGTCGTGATTTTTGTCCATATTCTTTTTTTTGTGTATATTTCATTCTTTTGCTAACAACTAACTAAAATATAAAATAAAAAATAAAAAAATCACATTCTTTTCCCCTCCTTTTTCTCTACCTTTCTTTCATTCTATCATGGGTACTCCACCTCGCAAAACTCTTGCCGAACTTTGGTACCCACAACCAGACATTACATCATACGGTTCTTGTTTTGGACGAACTTCGAACGACCCATCCATGCCAAAAATTTCATTGAGAGATCGGATAGACGCGTCTAGGACAAACAATTTGACTCCGCAATCCACTTCGTATCAACCATTTCATACATTCACCCCTTCTTACGTTGATACCCCTTCCTCGAGTCACGTTGCCACTCCAAGACCTATGTCTATTGCTGAACGAATTGAACAATCCCGTAGCCGATCTTTCACTCCTTTCACCACTACAAATTCTTGGGATCAACAATTCCATTCACCTTCTTATCCCAATGTTGATCCCACTCCTGTCCAGCCATTCAATTCCTACCAACCCTACCCTACTTTTGCACCTTCCCTAGACATTGCACCTTCCCTAGACATTGCATCAGAACCGCCATTTGGGAGTTTTCAGTATCCAAACAACTTTGAATCATTTACTAAAATCCCTTCACAACCCATGTCTAGTTTGGAACAGTCGTTGGAAGACTTTAGGGTAGTGTCAAGCCAACAGATGATGGATTTGAATGCGTCCATGGCCGCCCTCATACAACCTAGTGACCCGGTAGCTAGTTTTCAACTAGCTCCAAATTTTTCAATGTATGAAGAGGCGGTAGGACAGGCTGTGAATTTGAGTGGAGAGAGTGAGATGTACCCCCTTCCAGATCAAACCTACCCGTCTCAAATTGAATCCCACAACTCCTGTTTTGAAAGTCTATCAAGCATCCTACATGATTTATCAATTGAAGATAGAATGATGAATGAGTTGTGCGACTTCGTAGTGTTTGATTTACCCGAGTGTGAAGGGTCCCTTCCAAGTGAAACCATACCAAATCCTTTTGACCTCTACACCTCCACTCTAGAACCTGAATTGATTACTATCCATGCTTTGGTTGAGGTGTCAGAGAATTTTGATTTTCACTTGATTGAGGATATCGACGCTGGGAATATTTTGGATGATGAAACCGTAGATTTGGCTGAGTTTGTCTCTTCAAATCATCATCCCGAGTCATTAAATGTTTTACCCGAACCCCATATGCGTCTTGATTTTGATGAAATTGGCATGGATAAGCTGAATTTTGAGGATATTTTTGAGGATGAAACAGTTCAAGATGATGAGTCGGATTTTCCAATTCATCCTGTTCCTTTCATTGACTGTGTACACCCTCCTGAACCTTTAACTGATACCCTTCCTCAACCACTTCCCTCCATCTTTTCGATCGTTCCGACCTTGCAAGAACCCGTATCATTTTCATTTCATATGTCTGGTTTACCAAGTTCGGCGTACCCATGGTTTCTCACGAACCTTGAGGGATTTGACCCAATCTCTCGACGGGTAAATATATTAGCACAATCGCTTTCCACACATCGGTCATCACAAATTGTGCTAATCTATTTACTCCATTTGCACCCTCAAGTTCGTATTCCACTTCTTTTTCCCTTCCGCCATTCTTCTTCCCCTCATCTACCGAGACCGCATTCCACTTCTCTCCACAAGCGGTCTCACGTAATCTCCATTTCTTACCTCTTCACCTTCTTTCACCAACCACTGCTGTACCATGATAAAATCTTTGAATGGTTGGTGTTAACTTTTGGCCTGTGTAAGGCCTTGTATAGATGGATACTGTTCTTTCCCCCCCAATCCTGAACTTCATCGCTTAACAGTGAAAACACTGTTTTACTTAAGTTTGGGGGGGAACACTTTTTTTGTATATATTTTTTTTGTTTTCCTTTTTTGTATATAATTTGTTTTTAGGAAGCACCGGCAATTTTGACCCTTTTGGTATAGCCTGACAGTGAGGGCACTGTCAAGTTTAAGTTTGGGGGTGTGCTCGGTAAGCTTTCTTCCTTCGCATTCATTTGTATATTTTGCATTTGCATACCTTATTTTAAAAACCCATAAAAATTGAAAATTTTTCCAAAAATATAAAAACTTTTTGTCAAGTTAGCTTGTGGAAGAACTCTGATTCAACATTCGACGGTTTTTGTTTGAAAAGATAGGAATAACTAAATCCTATGTTTGGATTTTGAAAACCTGAAAGATCACTCTCCTTTGAAGTTAACTATAGCTGATATACGTCTTTACATTACACTACACGTGTCGTGAGTTTTTGGGAATTAGATGACAAGTCTTTTATGTTTAAAAAACTTTTAAACAGATAAATAATTTTCTGAGGATCAAATAGGTTTGTTCTGAAATAAGTAATATATCAAGAATAGTTTATGAAGTAAGTGAATATGAAGGAATGTTATTGATGCCTTAATTGGAACTAAGTCTGAAAAATAACCCATCTGAAACTTGATTGGAATGATTACACACCAAATCCACTAAACACGTCTTTTATCCAAAAAAAATAATTGAACTACCAGTTATATCTCCGTTCGTATTGAATCATCATGTTTTTCACGCCAAACTGTCTTTTGTTTTTGGACCTAGGTAACTTGAGTAATTAAGTCCGCTGGGGTGTTTTTACACCTAATGCCCTAAAACCAACTGGTTTGGGTGCATTGGCCCAAAGCTCGCTAAGAAGCCTAGATAGTCCAGATAAAAACAAAGTCAAGCAAGTGTTCTCTCCGAGTTAAAATTCCTAACGGTTCTTTGTGTGAGAATAATCTTGATAAAAGACAGTCTTTTATAAAAATTTCTTAACGGAGATATGAAGGTTTTATTCTTTGATAAAGACTATTGCACGTTCACAGAGGTGTGTATGAAATGAAAACAAGAAAAAGGTGGAGTGAAGAATAAGACCTTGTTTCCTGTTAGGGAAGATAGAAATTCTGAAGTTGAAACTTTTCTGGAAAACGAAACTTGAAAAATGCTTAACTCTCTATAAAACTTATGTGATCCTTTTAAAATTATTATCTGGGCTTTATTGTGTGACATAATGACTTTATTCGACCTTTCAGGAACTTAACGACACTATTTTGCACTGCACGTAAAGACATATAAAATCTGTAGTTAAATAAGAAGCGAGGTGTGAAAAATAAAGGTTCGATAATCTGGACTTAGGATTATAGAATTGTTATTTTCTAAGACAAAACTTTAGGATGTGAATCTTAGTAATTTTACAAAACTAGCTTGACCGGATTTTGTGGGTAGTATCCGCTGAAAACCCTCAGGAGACAACACTCCTCCTACTAGGGACACCTAGAGGTTTAACGGCTTGTTGCACGCGCTCAGTGCAATCGCGTTCCCTGCGAAAGTGCGGTTATCATTTTATTTTTGTGAATAATTGGTTTTGCTCGGGACGAGCAAAAGTTAAGTTTGGGGGTATTTGTTCATAACAGAATACTGCATTTTATACCGCCCATTCTTATGCTCGTGTGTTTATAGGTAGGTGCTTGTAATCCGTGTTTGTTATATATTTGCAGGATACAGGTTCTCGGTTCTAAAACGGTGAAATTCATGGAAAACACGACAATATCCGGGTTCCTGCCAACCACTGATAAAACACGGTCTCCGCTCTTCATCCGTATGTTGCCAGATATCAGTTTAAGAGACAAAATGTCAAATCAATGTCGCTTTCATGCACAAGGCTCAATGGCAGCACAAGATCCAAGAGATCTACGCGGAGCTCGAGGCAATCATTCCAAATCTTGACAAAAAGTCCACCTTTCCTCAACAGAAATTCTGGAAGAAATGTGAAAGTATTTTCAGAAACTACATGTACTAGACAACAGGGGACACCAAACCAGGAAACCACCAGAAAGCCCACTGCCCAACTCGTCAAGATGGCCGCGCATGCACGGCCAAAATGGGGTTTTGGCCGCGCAAGCGCGGCAAGGTGGGGCCCACTCACTGTCATCTTTTGGGGTTATTTTGGGGATTTCATTTATGGACAGATGGTTGCCCTATAATTCCAGTTTCCCTCCTATAAATACCCCGGACCAGAGCTTAACCAAGAAGCTTTTTCTTTGTTCTCATTTTTGTTACTTTGTATAGTTTTTCTTCTTCTTCTTCATTCCTCTTCCATGAATTGTAGTGAGAGCTTTTTGTGGATGTGAATAAAGATGAGGGTTTTGTATCATTCTTTTGTGTTTCTTCTTCCCCTTGAGATTCTTGCTTTCTCTTGCTCATTCAACCTCTTTATTGAGCTTGAATGGGTAAGGGTTAGTTATTGATCTCAAAGGTCGTATTTTCTTCCGGGACTAGCACTTCATTTCACATGCGCTTTCTACCCTTCCCTTGATCTTGCAACCTCTTTATTGAGCTTGCAAGTTTAAGGGTTGGCTATTGAGCACATGCTTGGCTTGGGTCCTAGTTCCGTATTCATTTATTACCTTGTCTTTTATTACTTGCTTTTATTACTTGCATTTAAATTCACGCACTTTCATTCTTGTATCTTTTCTTTTCTTTGTTCTTTTATTTTTGTTCTCTTTTGTTTATTTTGTGAATGTTGTAATTATTGTTGCTGTTAAGAATTAATACGGTTTTATAAGTTAACATTTCTTTGCCAATTCCTTTTCCCGTTATTTTCCATTTGAACTTCGCCCAAACCATACGCAAGCGCTCCGTTAGGCACCGTACCCTGACAAGGTAACGGTGATTCCTAACCGCGACCGGTTGCGTTCGGTTTGGCCGGAGGCGAAAGCAAGAGACAAGAACGGAAGGACAAGGGTAAATAAGCCGGATTCCACGAATACCGCGCTTAAATCCCCTAATCCACGTTGTTGCCGATTGTTTAGCTTCAATTGGTCAAGACTCGGCTCAAAGGTTTTGAGTACGGATTTCTTTAGCTTATAATCTCGTATCTTTTTCTTAACAACTTTATACTTGCAGATAAACACATAGGTTAGAACAAACAAACATACAAGATTCTTTATTAACTCGTCTAAAGCAAGAAGGTAAGATAACACCATCTCCCTGTGGACCGACCCGTGCTCACCGGCTAGCTGCACAGCGACACCGTCCTGATCGCGGTTACACTTAAATTCTTTGAACATCCGACACGCCGAAAGCGTGCGATCAGTCGCTCGTCACATTGTCTTCTTAGAAAGCGAATTTCTTGCAAAAGATATTAGTGGGAGCGCGGTAGAACTGGAAGAAATTCCAGAACCTCAAACTGCAACCGAAGACTTAGAAGAATCTCAGATTTCAATAGAACATGACGAACAAACGCCACTCCGCAGATCTAGTAGGCTTTCTCATCCTCCTGAAAGATACTATGGTTTTCTTCTTGATGGAGATCGAGAGGATTGCATCATCGATGATAATGAGCCTACTAGTTTTCAGCCGGCTATCACGAGTAGCGACTCAGTGAAGTGGCTGGATGCAATGAGATCCGAAATGGAATCCATGTACACCAATAAAGTATGGACTTTAGAAGTTGCTCCTCCTAGGGTAAAACCAGTTGGGTGCAAATGGATCTTCAAAAAGAAGATTGGTACATTTGGACAAGTGGAAACCTACAAAGCTAGACTAGTAGCAAAAGGTTTTCGTCAAAGACCAGGATTGGACTATGATGAAACTTTTTCACCAGTAGCTATGCTTAAATCCATTCGGATCATGCTTGCCATTGCTTCCTTCCATGACTATGAAATCTGGCAAATGGATGTAAAAACAGCTTTTCTAAATGGACATCTAGAAGAGAGTGTTTACATGAATCAACCAGAAGGTTTCTTAGACAGTGGGAGCAGCGGAAGAGTGTGCAAATTGCTTAAATCCATTTATGGGTTAAAGCAAGCATCGCGGAGTTGGAACATCTGCTTTGATGAAACAGTCAAGGAATTTGACTTTATCAAAAATGTAGATGAACCATGTATTTATAGGAAGATTGTAGAAGGAGCAGTAGTCTTCCTCGTTTTGTACGTCGACGACATACTACTGATAGGGAATGATATCCCTATACTACAATCAGTAAAGCTCTTCTTGTCACAGAAATTCTCTATGAAAGACTTGGGAGATGCATCATACATTCTGGGCATTAAGATCTATCGAGATAGATCTAATAGAATATTGGGACTTTCACAGTCCAGGTATATAGACACTATACTAAAGAGATTTAGTATGGAAGATTCCAAACGCGGCAATATGCCCGCTTGTCACGGAATCACCCTCTCCAAAAAGATGTCTCCAAAGACTGATAAAGAGAGGGCTCGCATGGGCATTATACCCTACGCTTCGGCGGTAGGATCAATAATGTATGCGATGTTGTGTACCAGACCGAATGTAGCTTACGCACTTAGTGTGGTAAGCAGGTATCAGGCTGACCCAGGTGAGAAACATTGGAGAGCGGTGAAGAACATTCTCAAGTACCTGAGAAGGACTAAGGAAATGTTCTTGATTTACGGTAATAAAGACCTCCAGGTAGAGGCTTTTACCGACTCCGGCTTCCAAACTGACAAGGATGATTCTAAATCCATTTCGGGTTTTGTGTTTACCCTCAATGGAGGAGCGGTATGTTGGAAGAGTTCAAAACAAGATACCGTCGCAGACTCAACTATGGAGGCTGAGTATATAGCTGCTAGTGAAGCCGCAAAAGAGGCTGTCTGGATGAGGAAGTTCATTTCTGAACTTCAGGTGGTTCCGTCCATTGCCAGTCCAATACCTTTGTATTGCGATAACAATGGCGCTGGCGCTTTAGCGAAGGAACCAAGGTCTCATCAGAAGTCCAGGCATATCTTAAGGCGGTTTCACCTGATCAGGGAGATCGTGGATCGTCGGGAGATCGAGATACGGAGAGTAGACACAAAAGACAACACGGCAGATCCATTCACCAAGGCCATTCCTCAAGTACAGTTCGAGAGGCTTTTTGAGATGTTGGGCATGCGGTACGCAAGCAACTGGATCTGGTAGAGACAGTGGGTACTCATTGCGCCAATTATAGGCCTTAGTGCAAGTGGGAGATTGTTGGATATATATGCCCTAGAGGCCTACATTGTATAGGATGCTTGGGATATGTATGTACATGACAGTCTTGCTTGATATGATAGTACGCTATTTGGTTTGACTTTGTCTTAACGTATAATATATTTTACTTGGTATTTATATATATATATATATGTTGATTAAGCCCATAGGGTGTTTGTCTGACTACCGGCGTTATGATGGCAGTCATACTAGTGGGAGCTGGATAGTCAATAGGCACACCCTTAGATGTCCCTAGTCGCAGGAGTATCAAGATTGGGCATCGATACTCCGGAGTAGACTAGTGTATACATATCTAGACCCTGACGAGGGGCGATGGATTGGTCCCGCAACCATTGGTGGTGTTCACCTAAGATTGTATACAGATGCTCACTGGGTGTGAGTACACCGGACAGGACTCGCCGAGAACTGACTGGATGGTATTATACCTAACGTCAGATAGCAGTTCTCAGGTGACATGTGTGCAGATAGTCCGTTGACTTAAGGTCATCATTTGTCTCGTGTGAGTTCCCACTGTGCTTTGATTATTACCCTACCACGGCTCAAAGGAGTCGTGCAAACAGGTTTCAGTTGGGCACAGTCCCGAGCCATATAGAGGCAGTGAGCGACTGTTAGGGATTCGTCTCTCCCGGTATAGGGAGTTGATATCGCACTGTGGTCGTTTGGTCATTACCATAAGTCCCTGGCCAGGGCTGATTGAGAATTACTGATGGAATGATCAGTAGATTCTCGGGTGGTCTTGAACCATACCGACACGACTTGTACGGTTATTAGGGGTCTGACGTCCACCACCTCCCTAGACCATACATGCGATATTCTTAGACGAACAGACCGGACTGCGCGGATATTGTCACAGACAGGCTCAGTAGGATTTCAGATGGGTTACCTCATCAGCTTTCTTATCGACAACTACCTGGGGACCGTTACGTACAGCTTGTGCCGCTTGAGGTCTGTCGTTAAACCCACTGCCAGCGTAGTAGTCGAGTCTTTAGAGTCCCATACAGAGATTTCCCAAACCCAGGCGAAAAGATATAGAGGTCGTATGGTTTTTCGACAAAGGTTCGGACGCATACGTGCTTGAACGCACGTATGACATTCGGACAGTTTTTTACTAGCCGGCTTTGGTTTAAGACAGATTCTAGTATCAGGTTATTGGATTTATACAGTCTAAAGTTTTTCCGTGTTTTTACGGATGAGAGGGGCGTTCTCGTAATTTTCCGAGAAGCTTCTAGAAGGATGTGACATGGAGGGAGAGGTGGCATTTTCATTTAATGAATTAGTGACTCATTGTGAGTGATTCATCATGTCATTAATGCATTATTAAATGCTTAATGACTCACATAATGAATCACCCACTTGCATTAATGAAACATGATGAATAATCTCTTATTATTCATTTCTTTTAATTCATTATGTTTCATATATCTAGTGAGAAGCTTTTTCATTTCATATATTATTATCATTATCATCTTCTCACTCTCTCTCTTCAAGCTCTCTTTCCTTCACCAAAGCCTAATCCTACCCCTAATGAGTTGAGAATAAGGATTAGGAAAGACTAATTACTCCATAATCTATCTCTACATCACCTTAGCTACTCTATTTAGCAACTAGAGAAACTAAGTAACCTCAAGTTTAGAGGTTATAGCTTGGATTAGGGTTCTCGGGTGGATCGTCTATCACGGAAGAAAGCCGAAGAGGACGTGGAGATCCAAAGAGGCCGTAGATAACATTAAGATGAAGGACTAGAACCATTTGGTATAATCTCTTAACATAGTAGTTTAGAACTCTATTTCTTTTGTTAAAACTTGTTTAGCAAACGATTCATATGGTTAATCGATGTTTGATCATAGAACAAGATTGTTATTCATATTTCCGCCTCCCCATAAATATTGGGGTGTTGAACATCGACTTACATGTATACTACTTAATAGTAAAATATCATGTCATATTTTAGATATCAACATATTCAATATTAGTACGCAGCCTGAGCTTATTTGGTTGTAGACTTAGCTTTGATTAATCATACATACATATCTAATTAAAATAAACTATGGTTTTCCAAACTAGATATCCAAATGGGGTTTCGAAATAACTTGATAATGATATGAATTCGAATAATACACAGTTCTTACTCGCTTATTACACACGTTAGGTCCAGACGTGATAGGGTACATCGGCCGAGCCTCCACGTGTATCTCCTTCGGTTGCGGCTCCGCAAGCCACTACATCGGCTGCGGTTCCGCAGACAACTCCTACAGCTCCAATGCCCGCTCAGACTCCCGCAGCCGCGGCTCCACATGCCACTACCTCGACGGCGGCTGTGCAAACCACATCGCCAGCTCTACAGCCCGCTCAGACTCCCGCATGCTCCGCATTGCATGATTTATTGACCGAGGAGCAGGCGCGCCAGATTCTGGCGTTTATCAGTGGTGGAGCTGGACCGAGCTGGGGTAGCTTTTTGATTCTTATATTTTAAACATGTATTTATTTATATGATACATATTGTACTACATTTTGGACGACATTGATATTGCTGATGTTTGCGTGTTTATATTGATATCATATTCTGCTTTTTGGTTTCTTTTGTATATTATGCGTGAGATGTGATTATGAATACTGCGATATATATTCTGCGTGATGATTAATTTTATATATGATCGATGTATATATTATTGTGCACAGGGTGAGAAAAAAATAGTTAGCCCTTTTTAAAAAAAACCTAATAATATGTACCTACGGATTTATTCGTAGGGCCCTTCATTGCCCCTACGGATTACTCCGTAGGGCCCAACTATGTATCTACAGATTTATCCGTAGGGGCAAAATATCAGGATACCTGATATTTTGCCCCTATGATCTCAGTATTATGGGTTAAGCTTCCCCTACGGATATATCCGTAGGGGAAAACAAATGCCCCTACACAGGTATCCGTAAGGGAAAAATATCAGGTATTCTGATATTTTGCCCCTACGGATATATAACTACGCACTTATCCCTAGGGGCCACTATTTGGACCTACCGATATGTCCGTAGGGACATCTAATCTATTTTATAAAACCGTAAATAAAATAAATTTTTGGTCCATACGGCCTAATCCATAAGGACAACTGGACCTACAGTTATATCCGTAGGAGCACTTTTTAGTCCGTAGGGGCAAGTTCAAGGCTTCGACTTGCACCTACTGTGTTTGTACCTACAGGGTATTTTCATGCCCATACGGATATATCCGTAGGGGCAGTGGTTTGCTCCTACGGATAAATCCGCAGGGGCAACCCTTATTTATAGTAGTGTATGGGCCAGTCCGGATTGACGGAGCCCGAGATATTAGATATTGGGATTTATGTTTTGTGTCGATACTTGACACGGATTCTATGTTGATTTCATTGATGATACCTCGATTTTTATATACAGAAATCTCACTAAATTAAGAAAACAGTTTTCTCATTTATGATGTATTCTGTTTTTATTTATAATGCATTCATACATCACATATATGATATGTTAGTACCTGAGGCACTGACACGAGCACTTGGTATTACACTTATGTGTAGATGGTTTCACGGTTACGTATTAAGGATATATTATTATCGTATGACATAGGATTGATTCATACATGCGATTTTTGCTCGGTGATGTTTTCTACTCACGAGTTGGCAACTCACCCCCGTTGTGCCACGGTTTATTACAGGTTTTGCCATATAGGATTTCCTTGGCGGCTTGCTGGCACACCACTTCATTCCGGGTGATTGCTTTGGTAGGTGGGATCACTCGCATCGTGACCACCATCGTACTTTATTATTTCAGTTGTATCTATTAACTCTATCAACCAGACTTGTATAAATTTATAGACTTAGAAGAAAAGTTTAAAGATTTTTACTTGAGATTTCCGAAGGTTTTTAACTATGTTTTCTCCACTTATCCTTTTTTGGGGTGGTTTAGATTTCTGGGTTTTCGCATACTTAAAATACGTACGCCTTTTGACGTCACGTGGTTTAAGTGCCGGTCACGTGCCTAAATTTGGGTTGTGACACAAACCCACATCCCTAGACCCCTATGAGAGCAGCAAGCAACCCTGTTAATTCTAGAGTTAGGAGTCCATGTCTCGACTGTTAGTTATATGTATGCCCTAGAGGCCATTATTGTACATATGATGTATATTATAGTGGATGCTTGGACATATATAGAAAGGACTTTCTTGCACGGCATGATAGTATGCTATCTGATTGCTCTTTATCTTAACATGTAGACTTAAATTGTGATACTGTCTTGCTCTCACATGTTGATAAAGCCTTTAGGATATGTTCTTGACAACCAGGACTATGATGGAGATCATACTAGTAGGGCCAGGGTAGTCCACAAGTTCATCCTTTAATTGTTCCTAGTCAAGGGTGTATCGAGACAGGGCATCAATATTCCAGAGTAGACTAGCGTATACGCTTCTTGAACCATATGATGGGCGATGGATGGTCATACATCCATTGGTGTTTGACATCAAAGATGGTATACGGGTGCTCAGTAGAGAATGGGTACACTGAACAGGCTCTCCGGGAACTCCTAGATGGTATTATACCTAGCGTCAGATAGCAGTTCTCTGGTGACACTTGTACAGGTTAGTCTGTAGACTCAAGATCGTCATAGAGTCTTCTGTGATTCCCACTGTGCTTTGATTTCCACCTTACCACGTTCAAGAGAATGTGCAAAACGGTGCTTTTTGGGTATAGTCCCGAGTCACATGGAAGAAATGAGCGGTAGGAGGGGATTCGTCTCTCCCGGTATTGGGGGGTGATGTTGCGCTGTGGTTGATTGGCCATAACAGGAAGTCCTTAGCCAGGGCTGATTCGGAGATTTACTGGTAAGTGTTCTCAGTAGTTTCTTGACCCGTTATGAGCTTCTTATCGACACGACTTATCAAGTTACCGGGGTCTGACATTTACCACCCCTAGAGTAGATATTCGACATATCAGACGAAGAGACTAGACTGTACGGTAGTGTTACTTGTTGGATTCGTAGGAGTATGAGCAGGTTTGCATGTTAATCTTCTGATTGCTCAATACCCGGATGGCCATTACGTCCAGCTAGTACTACTGACGGCTTGTGGGTGACTGATATGATCATCACCTACTGCCGGCGTATTGGCGAGTCTTTAGAGTCCTACACAGAGGTTTCCTGGGTCAGGAGAAACGAAGTAGAAGCACATATGTGATATGTGCGGGACCGATATTAATACGTGTATATGGTACTGTATTCTAATCTCGCGATATGTGATATCGGTCGGTTATATGTGATATAGCCGGGTTGTCGAATCAAGTGTTGATTCGATAAGTTGATACAAATGATATTAGTCGGTTGTATGTGATATAGCTGGATTATTAAATCAAGTATTTATTTAATAATTTAATGTGCAATTATATATTTGATATATTAACTTCATTAACTAATATTATCTCACTTAAGCATTTCTTTTTCTCATATGTGTACACTCAATATATATGTGATATATATTATTGTGTCATGCTTGTTGGTACATGCTACATGGGTGTATGAGACTCACACCATGCTCTTGATAATGTAGGGTTTATTTATTTAAGGTAAATCAAAATTTGTTGGAAATTGGTCATATGGCATGAAGCTTGTGGAAGCTTGTGGATCCATTGACTTAGTCAACTAATTTTGTTTTACTAGAGAACCCAGCCATTCTCATTAGCCATGGTTAAGTCTCTACATAAGTTAGTATATGATATTTTCTTACCCATGGTTGCTAGTTTCACTCATTCCATTTTTCTCCACTTCATCTTCTTCTTCATCTCCAAGAGCTCACTAGGTTTTTGTGTGGTAAAGAGAATTAGTGAGAAAAATAATTATAAAGTGAGAAAAATTCCTACTTCATCAAGCTACACTAGATTAGCCATTTAGTTTAGGTTTTTTGCTTCACTAATTCTTAATTAGTGAATAGATAGCTTGAGTTAGTGTCTCCTCGACGTAGATCATCTTCGGCCTCGAAAACTTCAAGTAAACTTGTTCTTTTCATCTTGTGGAACCTCTCTAGGTCCGGAAGTTCACTACTTGGAGCGAAGGGACTACTACATGGAGCTAGTGAAGTGAAAGACCGGTCTACAAAGGTTGTATTCCTTGTTCACTTAGATGTAAAGTTGCTTACAAGCATAGTTCGTCTAATTCTCTAGTTAAAACTCTAGTCTTGGGTTCTTTAGCACGCTAAATTTTTGAAAATGGCATGGTCGATACCTCCCGAAGCCCTATAGTAGTGCTAGGGAACCCCACAGTGGTATCAGAGCCAAGCTAGAGAATTAGACGATGTTTGTAGAATTAAGAAACCGAAACAACTCCGAAACATCGAAACAAAAGACCTAGTTTCTGTCGAATTTTAAAATTTCTCTAAATTTTTTTAAGCAACTGCAGAATGTAACATGAGACGTAACATGAACACCAGAGCAAAACGAGTCACTTTCACCGGGTTTGACCCGGCGAGACTTGCCCCAAAACCGGCCCCACCGGTTTTCTAGAAGAGATTTGGGCTCGTTTCGCTTTGGTGTTCCAGGCTCTGGCTTTTGGTGTTTCAGGTGTTGCTTGTTTATGCTAAGATTGCATGTGATGTTATCTTTCTGTAAAGACAATTCGGAGTGTTTCGTAGTCATAATTTTAACATCATTTCAGGTATTTTAAACGGCGTTAAAAAGTTCGAACGATATTATCCAATTTTCTCCCTCGCTGGAAATTTTCCAAAAGTTTGATTTTTCCATGTTAAAAAACATTCAAAAATCATGCAAGTAATTCTATGGAAGCTCTAGAAGAATGAAACCCTAACTCGATTCTATAACTGCTGGAACCGCCGCCAAAGCCTAGGGTTTGCTGTAGTTCCGCGGTGCCATAGGTGAGGCAAAGGTTGGCCTTTCTGCGGTTGGTCCATAGGTACTGTAAGCATGTTCTGAGTATTTTTAAACTGTGCTCAAGTGTTGAGCTCTTTGGGAAATTTTGGGTGTTTGTTGATTCGATCGAAATGTTTAACATCGTCTTTCTATCTATGGTATGTGATACAATATTTGGAATCTACACTAATTAGTTTTATGAAAATTGATTAGTTTCTTGTAAATTTAACATTTCGGTCTCGGAAGGAATAGGGAATCTTGTTGAATTGCCCGTTTGTTTTGAAAATGTGTTTTTATGAGTGAGACCCAAATGTAAGATTTACAATGTTAGGCATGAAATCCGAAATATGAGATATTCCGGGTTTATGATGTCTAAGGGATGCGTCGATTCTAAATGTTGAAGTTTGACATTTTTCTTTTCTGTGACCGTAAGTGTAATATGTGGTGTATCCCTGGTTTCGTTGCTATATGTCAATGACAATTGGGATACCCATATTTACTTACGTTGATGACATGATGTTATGTGTTGCTGGGATATATTATATTGGATCGTCATGTTTGAATAGCCGGGGTTTTTTTTTATGTGAGATGAGAGTTTTTCATTTTCATTCATGTAAAAGCTTGTATGTAATATTCTTTTATTGGGGCACTTCCGGGTTGAGGATGATGTCACCATTAATGTATATTATTTACTTTTCCGCATTAGGATAGACCCAAGGTGGGGAGCACAAGTAACCGGGTTCTAGAGTCCAGTGGGAGACCATCTCAAGGAGTTGAGACCGGGTCTCCAAACTCAATAATTGGCGGGGTTACTAGCCACTCTCGTAAGGGTCTAGGGAAGTGGGTTTGGCTATTCTTCGCGAATGTGGAATCCGTGTTTTTTTACTGGCTTAATTTAAAACACGGATATCCTAGTATATCCAATATTTTATATGTTGTCTTGTGCTGCTGATATTCTGTGATGTGATCACTTTATCTGACTGAGACGAATGCTTATATTATATATATGATATATAATAAATATTGTTGTTTTCGTTTCTTCTGTGATGCTTAGGAAGCATAAATGATAGGACATCATTAATGAGATTAATGAAAATGAAAGAAACCTAAAGATGTTGCAGAATCAATTTTTCAAAAAGGGTAGCTCTAGTTTTTGCTTCGCATAGCGGTATTCCTTGTAAAATATCCCACACCTCATTCGATGAGGAAAGAGCCGAGATCACTTCACCGGGAGTGACCTCTTTAGCAAAAAGCTAGCAGATGCTACAACCCACTCGGTTTTTTCTTTTGATTGCTTATCTAGTTCTTGCTTTGCATAGTGGCATTCATGAATATCCAACACCTCATACGATTAGGAAATAGCCGAGATCCCTTCACCGGGAGTGACCTCTTTAGAAAAACTAGCAAAAGCCAAAAAACACTCCTTTTCAAAATCACTCTATTCTACAACGATATCAAGTTCATTACACAAAAGGTTTTCTTAAAAACCTGTCGTAGCCCTTCGTAATTTCAGATAAGTACTACTTAGTATTCGTACTATGTTTGTTGGGCTGCATCAAGGCGTAGTGTGCGATAGCTAACTAGTGCTTATTTGCTGCATATGATGCGATTGGATTAGGGTAGTTGTGCGACTTTCTTGGCCTGCATCAAGGGTCGTGCGGGTGTATTTAATTCAATCATTAAATGTTCGGGTTGAACTTGACTAGCGGATTATGGTTTGTTGGCCTACTTCAAGGTCATAGGACACTAGGGGTAAAATATTATCAAGAATTTTCAAGTGTTGAAATTTGCAATGAGATTGCACAACTTCTATGAAATAGTTGGATCCTGATCACACGCTTTCGGCGTGTCGGATGTTCAAAGAATTTAAGTGTAACCGCGATCAGGACGGTGTCGCTGTGCAGCTAGCCGGTGAGCACGGGTCGGTCCACAGGGAGATGGTGTTATCTTACCTTCTTGCTTTAGACGAGTTAATAAAGAATCTTGTATGTTTGTTTGTTCTAACCTATGTGTTTATCTGCAAGTATAAAGTTGTTAAGAAAAAGATACGAGATTATAAGCTAAAGAAATCCGTACTCAAAACCTTTGAGCCGAGTCTTGACCAATTGAAGCTAAACAATCGGCAACAACGTGGATTAGGGGATTTAAGCGCGGTATTCATGGAATCCGGCTTATTTAGCCTTGTCCTTCCGTTCTTGTCTCTTGCTTTCGCCTCCGGCCAAACCGAACGCAACCGGTCGCGGTTAGGAATCACCGTTACCTTGTCAGGGTACGGTGCCTAACGGAGCGCTTGCGTATGGTTTGGACGAAGTTCAAATGGAAAATAACGGGAAAAGGAATTGGCAAAGAAATGTTAACTTATAAAACCGTATTAATTCTTAACAGCAACAATAATTACAACATTCACAAAATAAACAAAAGAGAACAAAAATAAAAGAACAAAGAAAAGAAAAGATACAAGAATGAAAGTGCGTGAATTTAAATGCAAGTAATAAAAGCAAGTAATAAAAGACAAGGTAATAAATGAATACGGAACTAGGACCCAAGCCAAGCATGTGCTCAATAGCCAACCCTTAAACTTGCAAGCTCAATGAAGAGGTTGCAAGATCAAGGGAAGGGTAGAAAGCGCATGTGAAATGAAGTGCTAGTCCCGGAAAAAATACGACCTTTGAGATCAATAACTAACCCTTACCCATTCAAGCTCAATAAAGAGGTTGAATGAGCAAGAGAAAGCAAGAATCTCAAGGGGAAGAAGAAACACAAAAGAATGATACAAAACCCTCATCTTTATTCACATCCACAAAAAGCTCTCACTACAATTCATGGAAGAGGAATGAAGAAGAAGAAGAAAAACTATACAAAGTAACAAAAATGAGAACAAAGAAAAAGCTTCTTGGTTAAGCTCTGGTCCGGGGTATTTATAGGAGGGAAACTGGAATTATAGGGCAACCATCTGTCCATAAATGAAATCCCCAAAATAACCCCAAAAGATGACAGTGAGTGGGCCCCACCTTGCCGCGCTTGCGCGGCCAAAACCCCATTTTGGCCGCGCATGCGCGGCCATCTTGACGAGTTGGGCAGTGGGCTTTCTGGTGGTTTCCTGGTTTGGTGTCCCCTGTTGTCTAGTACATGTAGTTTCTGAAAATACTTTCACATTTCTTCCAGAATTTCTGTTGAGGAAAGGTGGACTTTTTGTCAAGATTTGGAATGATTGCCTCGAGCTCCGCGTAGATCTCTTGGATCTTGTGCTGCCATTGAGCCTTGTGCATGAAAGCGACATTGATTTGACATTTTGTCTCTTAAACTGATATCTGGCAACATACGGATGAAGAGCGGAGACCGTGTTTTATCAGTGGTTGGCAGGAACCCGGATATTGTCGTGTTTTCCATGAATTTCACCGTTTTAGAACCGAGAACCTGTATCCTGCAAATATATAACAAACACGGATTACAAGCACCTACCTATAAACACACGAGCATAAGAATGGGCGGTATAAAATGCAGTATTCTGTTATGAACAAATACCCCCAAACTTAACTTTTGCTCGTCCCGAGCAAAACCAATTATTCACAAAAATAAAATGATAACCGCACTTTCGCAGGGAACGCGATTGCACTGAGCGCGTGCAACAAGCTGTTAAACCTCTAGGTGTCCCTAGTAGGAGGAGTGTTGTCTCCTGAGGGTTTTCAGCGGATACTACCCACAAAATCCGGTCAAGCTAGTTTTGTAAAATTACTAAGATTCACATCCTAAAGTTTTGTCTTAGAAAATAACAATTCTATAATCCTAAGTCCAGATTATCGAACCTTTATTTTTCACACCTTGCTTCTTATTTAACTACAGATTTTATATGTCTTTACGTGCAGTGCAAAATAGTGTCGTTAAGTTCCTGAAAGGTCGAATAAAGTCATTATGTCACACAATAAAGCCCAGATAACAATTTTAAAAGGATCACATAAGTTTTATAGAGAGTTAAGCATTTTTCAAGTTTCGTTTTCCAGAAAAGTTTCAACTTCAGAATTTCTATCTTCCCTAACAGGAAACTAGGTCTTATTCTTCACTCCACCTTTTTCTTGTTTTCATTTCATACACACCTCTGTGAATGTGCAATAGTCTTTATCAAAGAATAAAACCTTCATATCTCCGTTAAGAAATTTTTATAAAAGACTGTCTTTTATCAAGATTATTCTCACACAAAGAACCGTTAGGAATTTTAACTCGGAGAGAACACTTGCTTGACTTTGTTTTTATCTGGACTATCTAGGCTTCTTAGCGAGCTTTGGGCCAATGCACCCAAACCAGTTGGTTTTAGGGCATTAGGTGTAAAAACATCCCAGCGGACTTAATTACTCAAGTTACCTAGGTCCAAAAACAAAAGACAGTTTGGCGTGAAAAACATGATGATTCAATACGAACGGAGATATAACTGGTAGTTCAATTATTTTTTTTGGATAAAAGACGTGTTTAGTGGATTTGGTGTGTAATCATTCCAATCAAGTTTCAGATGGGTTATTTTTCAGACTTAGTTCCAATTAAGGCATCAATAACATTCCTTCATATTCACTTACTTCATAAACTATTCTTGATATATTACTTATTTCAGAACAAACCTATTTGATCCTCAGAAAATTATTTATCTGTTTAAAAGTTTTTTAAACATAAAAGACTTGTCATCTAATTCCCAAAAACTCACGACACGTGTAGTGTAATGTAAAGACGTATATCAGCTATAGTTAACTTCAAAGGAGAGTGATCTTTCAGGTTTTCAAAATCCAAACATAGGATTTAGTTATTCCTATCTTTTCAAACAAAAACCGTCGAATGTTGAATCAGAGTTCTTCCACAAGCTAACTTGACAAAAAGTTTTTATATTTTTGGAAAAATTTTCAATTTTTATGGGTTTTTAAAATAAGGTATGCAAATGCAAAATATACAAATGAATGCGAAGGAAGAAAGCTTACCGAGCACACCCCCAAACTTAAACTTGACAGTGCCCTCACTGTCAGGCTATACCAAAAGGGTCAAAATTGCCGGTGCTTCCTAAAAACAAATTATATACAAAAAAGGAAAACAAAAAAAATATATACAAAAAAAGTGTCCCCCCCAAACTTAAGTAAAACAGTGTTTTCACTGTTAAGCGATGAAGTTCAGGATTGGGGGGGAAAGAACAGTATCCATCTATACAAGGCCTTACACAGGCCAAAAGTTAACACCAACCATTCAAAGATTTTATCATGGTACAGCAGTGGTTGGTGAAAGAAGGTGAAGAGGTAAGAAATGGAGATTACGCGAGACCGCTTGTGGAGAGAAGTGGAATGCGGTCTCGGTAGATGAGGGGAAGAAGAATGGCGGAAGGGAAAAAGAAGTGGAATACGAACTTGAGGGTGCAAATGGAGTAAATAGATTAGCACAATTTGTGATGACCGATGTGTGGAAAGCGATTGTGCTAATATATTTACCCGTCGAGAGATTGGGTCAAATCCCTCAAGGTTCGTGAGAAACCATGGGTACGCCGAACTTGGTAAACCAGACATATGAAATGAAAATGATACGGGTTCTTGCAAGGTCGGAACGATCGAAAAGATGGAGGGAAGTGGTTGAGGAAGGGTATCAGTTAAAGGTTCAGGAGGGTGTACACAGTCAATGAAAGGAACAGGATGAATTGGAAAATCCGACTCATCATCTTGAACTGTTTCATCCTCAAAAATATCCTCAAAATTCAGCTTATCCATGCCAATTTCATCAAAATCAAGACGCATATGGGGTTCGGGTAAAACATTTAATGACTCGGGATGATGATTTGAAGAGACAAACTCAGCCAAATCTACCGTTTCATCATCCAAAATATTCCCAGCGTCGATATCCTCAATCAAGTGAAAATCAAAATTCTCTGACACCTCAACCAAAGCATGGATAGTAATCAATTCAGGTTCTAGAGTGGAGGTGTAGAGGTCAAAAGGATTTGGTATGGTTTCACTTGGAAGGGACCCTTCACACTCGGGTAAATCAAACACTACGAAGTCGCACAACTCATTCATCATTCTATCTTCAATTGATAAATCATGTAGGATGCTTGATAGACTTTCAAAACAGGAGTTGTGGGATTCAATTTGAGACGGGTAGGTTTGATCTGGAAGGGGGTACATCTCACTCTCTCCACTCAAATTCACAGCCTGTCCTACCGCCTCTTCATACATTGAAAAATTTGGAGCTAGTTGAAAACTAGCTACCGGGTCACTAGGTTGTATGAGGGCGGCCATGGACGCATTCAAATCCATCATCTGTTGGCTTGACACTACCCTAAAGTCTTCCAACGACTGTTCCAAACTAGACATGGGTTGTGAAGGGATTTTAGTAAATGATTCAAAGTTGTTTGGATACTGAAAACTCCCAAATGGCGGTTCTGATGCAATGTCTAGGGAAGGTGCAAAAGTAGGGTAGGGTTGGTAGGAATTGAATGGCTGGACAGGAGTGGGATCAACATTGGGATAAGAAGGTGAATGGAATTGTTGATCCCAAGAATTTGTAGTGGTGAAAGGAGTGAAAGATCGGCTACGGGATTGTTCAATTCGTTCAGCAATAGACATAGGTCTTGGAGTGGCAACGTGACTCGAGGAAGGGGTATCAACGTAAGAAGGGGTGAATGTATGAAATGGTTGATACGAAGTGGATTGCGGAGTCAAATTGTTTGTCCTAGATGCGTCTATCCGATCTCTCAATGAAATTTTTGGCATGGATGGGTCGTTCGAAGTTCGTCCAAAACAAGAACCGTATGATGTAATGTCTGGTTGTGGGTACCAAAGTTCGGCAAGAGTTTTGCGAGGTGGAGTACCCATGATAGAATGAAAGAAAGGTAGAGAAAAAGGAGGGGAAAAGAATGTGATTTTTTTATTTTTTTTTTATATTTTAGTTAGTTGTTAGCAAAAGAATGAAATATACACAAAAAAAAGAATATGGACAAAAATCACGACACAAAAAATACCACACACCTAATCGTTCTAGGGTTCACCTAGGTCAACTAGACCTGCTCGAGAACTTGATTGTCGAAGTAAAACTGTGTCGAGAAACAGGCTTAAAAATACACTGATCACGAGGCCAGGTAAGTGCAGAGATAAGGGGAGGTTTTCCAACGCTTTCGCGAAGTTCCTTAATTAAATAACCCTTTCTCTTTTGGCGGTTGCGCCGTTAACACTTTCCTAGACACCCCGTAAACAATATACCGTTAAGCAAGCTTCTAAATACAGTTAACTTCTCCTAGTGAGCGCGAAGTCCTTAAGGCTTAAAGTATAATTTCTTTTAAATTTGTGCGGGTAATCGTTATGCTCAAGTTCGTGATTTGTGGGCCACGGGAAAGGTGATGAAATCCTTTACCGTATGTTGTGGGGTTCGCTTGCCCTTAAATCCGTATTAATGTATGCAATGCGCAATTCAAAAATTCTATAAAGAATCAAACAATCGTTTTTTTTTTATTTTAAGCGCGGCGCTGCAACAAATACGGGTTAGTCAATTTTGGCGTTTGCTAGCGAACTTGCAAAGAATCCTGCAAAAGAATAGAATATTGGAAGCGTCGGATTTGAGAAGAAAGTGTTAGTAAAATACGTACCGTTAAGTTTTGAGTTAGGAAACCCCCGTTGAATCAAATCCGGTAAGCTTGAAAGGTTCGCTTGCGCGGGTCAAACTACCCGGATCTTTGGCACTGTACTTCGTAATCACCTTTGCCTTGAATGCACACTTTGCTTCCCCACTATTGCAGTTTGCAAACTTGCAAAAATCTGCACACTTGCCCACAAAAATATTGTCCAAAAAACAAAAAAGAATATATTTTTTTTTATATACAAAAAAGAATATTAACCCGAATAACAAGAAAGAAAATACGCTACCGTCTCCCCGGCAACGGCGCCATTTGATCGCACGCTTTCGGCGTGTCGGATGTTCAAAGAATTTAAGTGTAACCGCGATCAGGACGGTGTCGCTGTGCAGCTAGCCGGTGAGCACGGGTCGGTCCACAGGGAGATGGTGTTATCTTACCTTCTTGCTTTAGACGAGTTAATAAAGAATCTTGTATGTTTGTTTGTTCTAACCTATGTGTTTATCTGCAAGTATAAAGTTGTTAAGAAAAAGATACGAGATTATAAGCTAAAGAAATCCGTACTCAAAACCTTTGAGCCGAGTCTTGACCAATTGAAGCTAAACAATCGGCAACAACGTGGATTAGGGGATTTAAGCGCGGTATTCGTGGAATCCGGCTTATTTACCCTTGTCCTTCCGTTCTTGTCTCTTGCTTTCGCCTCCGGCCAAACCGAACGCAACCGGTCGCGGTTAGGAATCACCGTTACCTTGTCAGGGTACGGTGCCTAACGGAGCGCTTGCGTATGGTTTGGGCGAAGTTCAAATGGAAAATAACGGGAAAAGGAATTGGCAAAGAAATGTTAACTTATAAAACCGTATTAATTCTTAACAGCAACAATAATTACAACATTCACAAAATAAACAAAAGAGAACAAAAATAAAAGAACAAAGAAAAGAAAAGATACAAGAATGAAAGTGCGTGAATTTAAATGCAAGTAATAAAAGCAAGTAATAAAAGACAAGGTAATAAATGAATACGGAACTAGGACCCAAGCCAAGCATGTGCTCAATAGCCAACCCTTAAACTTGCAAGCTCAATGAAGAGGTTGCAAGATCAAGGGAAGGGTAGAAAGCGCATGTGAAATGAAGTGCTAGTCCCGGAAGAAAATACGACCTTTGAGATCAATAACTAACCCTTACCCATTCAAGCTCAATAAAGAGGTTGAATGAGCAAGAGAAAGCAAGAATCTCAAGGGGAAGAAGAAACACAAAAGAATGATACAAAACCCTCATCTTTATTCACATCCACAAAAAGCTCTCACTACAATTCATGGAAGAGGAATGAAGAAGAAGAAGAAAAACTATACAAAGTAACAAAAATGAGAACAAAGAAAAAGCTTCTTGGTTAAGCTCTGGTCCGGGGTATTTATAGGAGGGAAACTGGAATTATAGGGCAACCATCTGTCCATAAATGAAATCCCCAAAATAACCCCAAAAGATGACAGTGAGTGGGCCCCACCTTGCCGCGCTTGCGCGGCCAAAACCCCATTTTGGCCGCGCATGCGCGGCCATCTTGACGAGTTGGGCAGTGGGCTTTCTGGTGGTTTCCTGGTTTAGTGTCCCCTGTTGTCTAGTACATGTAGTTTCTGAAAATACTTTCACATTTCTTCCAGAATTTCTGTTGAGGAAAGGTGGACTTTTTGTCAAGATTTGGAATGATTGCCTCGAGCTCCGCGTAGATCTCTTGGATCTTGTGCTGCCATTGAGCCTTGTGCATGAAAGCGACATTGATTTGACATTTTGTCTCTTAAACTGATATCTGGCAACATACGGATGAAGAGCGGAGACCGTGTTTTATCAGTGGTTGGCAGGAACCCGGATATTGTCGTGTTTTCCATGAATTTCACCGTTTTAGAACCGAGAACCTGTATCCTGCAAATATATAACAAACACGGATTACAAGCACCTACCTATAAACACACGAGCATAAGAATGGGCGGTATAAAATGCAGTATTCTGTTATGAACAGATCCCGATACCCACTGCGCGTAAGAGTTACTCCTGGGAGAGTTTTGCACATTACAATTAGCAGATCAAGTATGTGTCAAGAAAGGTGTTAACGGGGTTATGCCCCTTGGAAAACGATGTTTATTTTAATTAGGTCTGCACGAAAGCACTGGGAACCTCCCTCAAAGTACCAACACTGGCCTGGCCGAAAGATTGGTGAACTTGTAGGGTGTGATTAATCCCGGCTAGTCTTACCTTTTAAGGTTTGGAGGAAGATTTGATAAAAACCAGTGGGAGGAGTATGATGAGAGAGAATCCCATTCGTAACGGGTCGAGAAACTTGCGAATCCGACCAGTAACACTTACCATACAGTCCGGTCTCTTCGTCTGATACGTCGCATATCAAGTCTAGGGGTGGTATACGTCAGACCCCAATAACCCGATAAGTCGTGCCGATGTGAGGCTCGTAACGGGTCGAGAAACTACTGGTAACACTTACCAGTAAATCTCTGATCAGCCCTGGCCAGGGACTTCCCTGCTACGGCCAATCGAGCACAGCGCAACATCAACTCCCAATACCGGGAGAGACGAAACCCCTCCTATCGCTCATTGCTTCCATGTGACTCGGGACTGTACCCAAAGACCACCGTTTTGCATGCCCTCATGGACGTGGTAAGGTGGAGATCAAAGCACAGTGGGAATCACACAAGACACTATGACGATCTCGGGTCTACAGACTAACCTGTACAAGTGTCACCTGAGAACTGCCATCTGACGTGAGGTATAATACCATCTGGGAGTTCTCGGCGAGTCCTTCAAGTGTACTCAGTCTCCACTGAGCACCCATATACCATCTCTGATGTCAAACACCAATGGATATGGGATCATCCATCGCCCATCACATGGGTCGAGAAGCGTATACGCTAGTCTACTCTGGTATATCGATGCCCCGTCTCGATACACCCACGACTAGGGACCTTGAAGGATGTACTTATGGACTACCATGTCCCCACTAGTATGATCTGCATCATAGTCCAGGTAGTCAAGTACACATCCTAAGGGCTTTACCAACATGTAACTATAAGACAGTATAAAGAGACTAGTGTACATGTTAAGATAAATAGTAACCAGATAGCATACTATCATGTCGAGCAAGAAAGTCATCTCTATATATGTCCAAGCATCCAATATAATATACATCATCTGTACAATACTGGCCTCTAGGGCATACATACAACTAACAATCTCCCACTTGCACTAGGGCCAGCTGCTGTAGTATCGCATACCGAGCATCCCGAAGAGTCTCTCAAACTGTATCTGGGGAATGGCCTTCGTGAGTGGATCCGCCGTGTTGTTCTTCGTGTCAACTCTCCTGACCTCGATCTCCCGGCGATCAACTATCTCCCGGATCAGGTGATACCGCCTCAGAATATGCCTGGATCGCTGATGGGACCTGGGTTCCTTAGCCAAAGCCACTGCTCCATTGTTATCGCAATACAAAGGTATTGGATGCTCAATGGATGGAACCACACCAAGTTCAGTAATGAACTTCTTGATCCAGACAGCCTCTTTAGCAGCATCGTTGGCAGCGATGTATTCAGCCTCCATCGTCGAGTCTGCCACGGTTTCCTGCTTGGAACTCTTCCAGCTAACCGCCCCTCCGTAAAGGGTAAAGACAAAGCCCGACTGCGACTTAGAGTCGTCCTTATCACTCTGGAAGCTCGAATCGGTAAAGGACTCCACTTGGAGTTCTCCGTTACCATACACCAAGAACATATCTCTAGTCCTTCGCAAGTACTTGAGAATGCTCTTCACAGCTGTCCAGTGACTCTCTCCAGGATCAGCTTGATACCTGCTCACTACACTTAGTGAGTATGCTACATCGGGTCTGGTACATAGCATCGCATACATGATAGAGCCTACCGCCGAAGCATAGGGTATCCCTTGCATGCGAGCTCTCTCCAAATCAGTCTTGGGAGACATTTCTTTGGAGAGAGTGACTCCAGAGATCGTTGGTAAGTTCCCACGCTTGGACTCTTCCATACTAAACCTCTTTAGTATGGTGTCAATGTACCTGGATTGGGACAATCCCAAAATCCTTTTGGATCTATCTCTATAGATCCTGATTCCCAATATGCAGGAGGCATCACCAAGATCTTTCATTGAGAATCTTTGTGATAAGAAGAGCTTGACCGCTTGCAGCATAGGAATATCATTTCCTATCAAGAGTATGTCGTCCACGTACAATACGAGGAAGACAATCTTACTCTCTGCCACCTTCTTGTAGATACAAGGTTCATCTGGATTTTTGACGAAATCAAACTCTTTGATAACGACGTCAAAGCAGATGTTCCAACTCCGCGATGCTTGCTTTAATCCATAAATGGATTTAAGCAGCTTGCACACCTTCCCGCTGCTCCCACTGTCTACGAAGCCCTCTGGCTGAGTCATGTACACGCACTCTTCTAAATCACCATTTAGAAAGGCGGTCTTAACATCCATTTGCCAGATTTCGTAGTCATGAAAGGCAGCAATGGCAAGCATGATTCGGATGGATTTAAGCATAGCCACTGGAGAAAAGGTCTCGTCATAGTCCACACCTGGTCTTTGACGAAAACCCTTTGCTACAAGTCTAGCATTGAAAGTCTCCACTTTCCCATCTACACCAAGTTTCTTCTTGAAGATCCACTTGCTCCCAATGGGTTTTACCCCTTCAGGAGCAATTTCCAAAGTCTATACTTTGTTGGTGTACATGGATTCCATCTCGGACCGCATAGCATCCAGCCATTTCACTGAGTCCCTACTCGTGATGGCCTGCTCGAAGCTAGTTGGGTCATCATCATCCATGATGCAATCCTCGCTTCCACCGTCCATGAGAAAACCGTAGTATCTCTCAGGATGGCGAGGAACCCTACTAGATCGGCGGAGAGGCTGGGGTTCGTCGGGAGCTACTGAATCCTCTGGTTCCACTAAATTTTCAGTTTGAGTTTGTGTAGCCGGAATTTCTTCCAGTTCTACCTCATCGCCACTAATTTCTTTTGCAAGAAATTCCTTTTCCAAAAAGGTGGCATGGCGAGAAACAAACACTTTTTGTTCCTCTGTATGGTAGAAAAGATATCCATGTGAATGTTTGGGATATCCCACAAACTTGCATAGAACTGACCGTGCCTCGAGTTTGTCCGGATTTTGCCTTTTGACATAGGCCGGGCAACCCCATATCTTAACTCGTTTAAGACATGGTCTCTTCCCACTCCATATCTCATATGGTGTGGTAGGTACAGATTTAGATAGAACTTGATTCAATAGGTATGCTGCTGTCTCCAGCGCATAACCCAAGAAGGAAATAGGTAACTCAGCTGTGCTCATCATAGAGCGCACCATATCTAATAGGGTGCGGTTCCTCCGTTCAGATACACCGTTGTGCTGTGGTGTATATGGAGGAGTCAGCTGAGAGAGAATCCCATTCTCTTTTAGGAAGTCCAGGAATTCATTGCTTAAGTATTCTCCTCCTCGATCAGATCGTAGGATTTTAATACTTTTTCCGGTTTGGTTCTCAACTTCTTGCTTATATTCCCTAAATTTCTCAAAAGCTTCTGATTTGTGTTTCATCAGGAACACATATCCGAATCTAGAGAGATCGTCAGTGAATGTAATGAAGTACGAAGAACCATCCCTGGCATGTGTAGACATGGGACCGCATACATCACTATGTATAAGTCCCAAGAGTTCGGTAACTCTTTCTCCGTGTCCCGTAAACGGAGTTTTGGTCATCTTGCCTTTGAGACATGACTGGCAAGTGTCATAAGATGAAAATTCAAACGGATTTAAATATCCATCTTTATGCAACTTAGCTAGTCGTGTCGCATTGATGTGACCCAGTCTACAATGCCACAAGAAGGATTCATTGAGTTCAGAACTCTTCCTCTTGTGTGTGTTTGTTATGCTCAGAACTGTTGATTGATTTAGAACATAAATGCCATTGCATAACGTGCCTGATCCAACCAACTTTTGGTTATGGAAAATGTTCATAACATTGTCCTGTAATACAAAATTATATCCCTCTTTACTTAATAAAGAAACCGATATAATGTTGCATATCAGGTTCGGCATGTAATAGCATTCGTTCAGAACCAATGTATTTCCAGTTGGTAATACAAGGTGATATTCTCCGACAGTCTTAGCTGCAACAATTGCACCATTTCCAACTCTAATGTCTTTATCACCTTCTCCAAGTTCTCTACCTTTCCTAAGCCCATGTAACTGATTACATATATGGGATCCTGACCCGGTATCTAATACCCAGGACGTAGAGCAAATGGAGAAACAGTTCTCAGTAACGAACACACCCGAAGAAAATGCATCAACATGTACTTTCTTCATCCGGGTGGCATGAGAATCCTGGTATTCCCCTATATCCTGTTCATTCCTATAACTCTTACAGGAAAGAGCGGAACCAACGTTCCCCAGCACAGTATAACATGCGGGTTCGGTCAATACATCCATATTATTATCTTTATTAAGGCATGAAATGGTCGCTACCTGGAGAGAGAGAGAAGAAAACACTTTAGCGTATGCTCGTGCAAGATCAGATTGGTTATTATCTTATCTAATCAGGATGGCTCCCACTGCTTTTTATCAAATCTTCCTCCAAACCCTAAAAGGAAAGACTAGCCGGGATTAATTACACACTACAGGTTCGCCAATCTTTCAGCCAGGCCAGTGTCGGTACTTTGAGGGTGGTCCCCCGTGCTTTCGCACGAACCTAATTAATGTAAACCTCATTTTCCCAGAGGCGTAACCCCGTTGACACCTTTCTAGACACCTACTTGATCGGCTAATTGCACTGTGTAAAACTCTCCCAGGAGTAACTCTTACTCGCAGCGGGTATCGGGATCCAACTATCTCATAGAAGGTATGCAATCTCATTGCAAATTTCAACACTTGAAATTCTCGATAATATTTTGCCCCTAGTGTCCTATGACCTTGACAAAGGCCAACAAATCACAGGATGCTAGTCAAGTTCAACCCGTCATTTCTTGATTGAATCAAACCCACCCGCACGACCCTTGACAAAGGCCAACAAGGTCGTACGACTACCCTGAAACAATCTGCATCATATGCACAAGCAGATAATCACTATTTAGCTACCGCACACTACGCCTTGACAAAGGCCAACAAACGCAGCACGAATACTAAACATTTCTTATCTAAAATGACGGAGGGCTACGACAGGTTTTTCATAAAAACCATGAGCGTAATGAACTTGATATCGTTGTAGAATCAAATGATGTTTTGAAATGGAGTGATTTTGAGGCTTTTCTAGTTTTGCTAAAGGAGTCACTCCCGGTGAAGGGATCTCGGTCCTTTCCTCGTTGAATGAGGTGCGGGATATATCATATATATCGCTGTGCAAAGAAAAAACCCAAAAGCAGTCAAAAGCAAACCGAGTCTGTAGCATCTGCCAGTTATTGCTAAAGGAGTCACTCCCGGTGAAGGGATCTCGGTCCTTTCCTCATCGAATAAGGTGCAGGGTATATCATATATACCGCTGTGCAAAACAAGAACTGTAGCTACCTGTTTTATTTTAAAATTCGATTCTACAACATCTTAGGTTTCTTATCTTTCATTAATCACATTAATGAAGTCCCATCATTTAAATACCTAAACATCACAGATAGATATGACGTACACTTATGCCATCCGCATTCGCCTCGATGTCCCCTCGTGCACCGTTAGGTTAGGTAACTAACGACAGAGCAGGGCAGGGCTAGCGTGGGTGTAAAACATAAGTAACGTCTATATAATATATCATATATACTATATATTATATCCATCACAAAATCACAACACAGATATCGCAGCAGAATAAACATATGAAATATTGGATATACTAGGACGTCCGTGTTTTCAATACGAGCCAGTATAAAACACGGATTCCACGGTCGTGATGAATAGCCAATCCCACACCCCTAGACCCCTACGAGAGCGGCAAGCAACCCTGCCAATTCTAGGGTTAGGAGACCCGGACTCGACTCCTCGAGTTGGTCTCCCACTGGACCCCAGAACCCGGTTACTTGTGCTCCCCTCCTTGGGTTTATCCTAATGCGGAAAAGTAAATAATATACAACGGGTGACAACTTCCGCTACCTGGAAGCGCCCCAAATAAAAGAATATTACATACAAGTTTTTACATGAATGAAAATGAAAAACACTCATCTCACATAAAAACCCCCGGCTATTCGAACACGAAGATCCAATATAACATATCCAGCAACACATAACATCACATGTCATCAACGTAAGTAAGTATGCATACCCCAATTGTCGTTGACGTATAGCAACGAAACCGGCGATATGAACATACTACACTTACGGTCACAGAAAAGAAAGTGTAAAACTACAACAATTGGAATCCGCAACTTCTTTAGACATCACATGCCTAAACAAATGAAATACTTAGACATCACATGCCTAACAGATATAAACCCCGCATTTTAGTCTCATTATCGAAAACACTTTTCAATATAAAATGAAACTAAACCGCTAGATTTATAACATTCATTCAGTTATCACATAACTGTTTGTGAATTCCAATTATTGTATCACATTCCAGATAAACAGAAAATGTTAAACTTTCCGATCGAACAGTCGAGTACCCAAGTTTTCCCGATACAGCTCAACACATGAAATAAGTCTAACAACATTCAGTTCGTACCTCAGTACCGACGGTCCAGCCGTAGAAGGGTCAAGCCAACGCCTCACATGTGGCACGCCGTACTGCCCCAAACCCGAAGGTTCAAAGGGCAGTTCAAGACGGTCACATAATCGAGTTAAGGTTTGTTGTCTTCTAGAGGGTCCATCGCGTTACTTGCACTACTTAGAACGTCGTTAAACTTCGGAAAAATCCAACACTTGGAAATTTCCCGACAGGGGAAAAATTGGGTATTTATATCCGGTCGAACTTTTTAACATATTCTGGAAATTATCCGGAAAAACACAAAAGACGAAATTTGATAATCCGATCGAAATACCGAAGCTCCAAAACATCCCAGATTATTCAACACTTGAATAAATATTAAAACTATCCAGAGAACACACTACTGTTAAATATAAATTACTGTGCAAAAGTCAACTCAAGGAGAGACCAAACGGCCGCGGAACCGCCGCACATGCCTAGCTCGTGCCGCGGTTCCGCGGTGGATTATTTGAATTAGGGCCCCGAATTTTACAGTAATTCATATAAAACCCTGCTTGATTTTCTGAATATTTTTAATGTTGAAAAACTCACTGTTTTCAAAAATGTACAGAGAGCATGGAAATTTTAGACATTCGGGTTCGATCGGACTTGAAAATCCGTGTAGACTTCGCCTAAGGCTCTAGCTAGGCTCTGATACCACTGTAGGGTTCCTAGGCACCCTAGTGAGGTCTCACAAGGCATCGAACATGCCAATTTAAAAAAAAATGGTGCCGAGAAACCTTAGACTACGGATCGTTGCTAGATGTCTAGGCGAAATATAAATCTAGTTAACAAATTAACTAAAGGTCGGAAACTACAACCTTTGTAGATCCGGATATCCACTTGCTTAGCTCCATGTGGTCGTCCCCTCGCTGTCCATCACGAACCTTGGACTCTCGCGACGGCTTCATCGGAGAAGTGAGCGGAATAGTTCGACGGCTTCGTGTCAAAGACGATCTACGTCGAGGTTGCACTAATTCAAGCTCCGACTTCACAAACTTGTGAAACTTGTGAAGAAAACACCCAAAACCACTTGGCAAGAGGTAGAGGATGAAGAAATAGGAGATGGGTTCACTTTTGATTTGGATTTCTCTCACTAAAACTCAAGTTGCCATTGATGTAGCAAGCTTGAAGAAGAAGAAGAAGATGATGGTTATGATAAGTTCTTATCAAAAAAGAAAATAGAAAACCAATACTTATCATAACATAAACTAGGGTTAAGTGTAGAGAATTAACCATGGTCATTTGGATGGGTTAGGGTTAAGCATGAAGACAAGAATGGTTAGCAAAGTCAAAGCTTCATGAAGCTTCAACATAAAACAAATAAAGCCACCATTCTTATCTTAAACTTATCCAAATAAATGAATAAACAAATAAATGAATAACTAAATATGCAAAACCCTAATTATCATAATAACCATGGTTTAATTCTATTCACTTAACCATATGATCAAGTATCATCAAACATGATACAAAAAGGTGCACAAAAGTATATCACATATACAATGTGCAATCCAAGTGAGAAAAATCCGTTTAAAGTGAACCAATACTAGTTAATGCAAAGTAATATATCAAATATATAATTATACATTAAATCATTAAATCAACATTTGATTCAATGATCCGGTCATGTCGCACATAACCGACTAGTATTCAATGTATCGATTTATCGAATCAATGATTCGATAACTAGGTCATATCAAATATAACCAATCGAAACATTTATCGTGAGAATGAAATGCGGTATCACATACACGCATTATTCTCGGTCCTGCACATATCTCATATGCGCTCCTATTTCGTTTTGCTTGAACCAGGAAACCTCTGTGTAGGACTCTAAAGACTCGTCAATACGCCGGTAGCAGATGATGATCATATCAAACACCCACAAGCCGCAAGCGGTCTGCTAAACGTAACGGCCACCCGGGTATTGAGCGATCAGAAGATCGACGAGCTAGCCCGCTCACACTCCTGCGAATCCGACCAGTAACACTTACCATACAGTCCGGTCTCTTCGTCTGATACGTCGCATATCAAGTCTAGGGGTGGTATACGTCAGACCCCAATAACCCGATAAGTCGTGCCGATGTGAGGCTCGTAACGGGTCGAGAAACTACTGGTAACACTTACCAGTAAATCTCTGATCAGCCCTGGCCAGGGACTTCCCTGCTACGGCCAATCGAGCACAGCGCAACATCAACTCCCAATACCGGGAGAGACGAAACCCCTCCTATCGCTCATTGCCTCCATGTGACTCGGGACTGTACCCAAAGACCACCGTTTTGCATGCCCTCATGGATGTGGTAAGGTGGAGATCAAAGCACAGTGGGAATCACACAAGACTCTATGACGATCTCGGGTCTACAGACTAACCTGTACAAGTGTCACCTGAGAACTGCCATCTGACGTGAGGTATAATACCATCTGGGAGTTCTCGGCGAGTCTGTCCAGTGTACCCAGTCTCCACTGAGCACCCGTATACCATCTCTGATGTCAAACACCAATGGATATGGGATCATCCATCGCCCATCACATGGGTCGAGAAGCGTATACGCTAGTCTACTCTGGTATATCGATGCCCCGTCTCGATACACCCACGACTAGGGACCTTGAAGGATGTACTTATGGACTACCATGTCCCCACTAGTATGATCTGCATCATAGTCCAGGTAGTCAAGTACACATCCTAAGGGCTTTACCAACATGTAACTATAAGACAGTATAAAGAGACTAGTGTACATGTTAAGATAAATAGTAACCAGATAGCATACTATCATGTCGAGCAAGAAAGTCATCTCTATATATGTCCAAGCATCCAATATAATATACATCATCTGTACAATACTGGCCTCTAGGGCATACATACAACTAACATGATCTGCATCATAGTCTAGGTAGTCAAGTACACATCCTAAGGGCTTTACCAACATGTAACTATAAGACAGTTTAAAGAGACTAGTATACATGTTAAGATAAAGAGCAACCAGATAGCATACTATCATATCGAGCAAGAAAGTCATCTCTATATATGTCCAAGCATCCAATATAATATACATCATCTGTACAATACTGGCCTCTAGGGCATACATACAACTAACAATCTCCCACTTGCACTAGGGCCAGCTGCTGTAGTATCTCATACCGAGCATCCCGAAGAGTCTCTCAAACTGTATCCGGGGAATGACCTTCGTGAGTGGATCCGCCGTGTTGTTCTTCGTGTCAACCCTCCTGACCTCGATCTCCCGGCGATCAACTATCTCCCGGATCAGGTGATACCGCCTCAGAATATGCCTGGATCGCTGAAGGGACCTAGGTTCCTTGGCCAAAGCCACCGCTCCATTGTTATCGCAATACAAAGGTATTGGATGCTCAATGGATGGAACCACTCCAAGTTCAGTAATGAACTTCTTGATCCAGACAGCCTCTTTTGCAGCATCGTTGGCAGCGATGTATTCAGCCTCCATCGTCGAGTCTGCCACGGTTTCCTGCTTGGAACTCTTCCAGCTAACCGCCCCTCCGTAAAGGGTAAAGACAAATCCCGACTGCGACTTAGAGTCGTCCTTATCACTCAGGAAGCTCGAATCGGTAAAGGACTCCACTTGGAGTTCTCCGTTACCATACACCAAGAGCATCTCTCTAGTCCTTCGCAAGTACTTGAGAATGCTCTTCACTGCTGTCCAGTGACTCTCTCCAGGATCAACTTGATACCTGCTCGCTACACTTAGTGAGTATGCTACATCGGGTCTGGTACATAGCATCACATACATGATAAAGCCTACAGCCGAAGCATAGGGTATCCCTTGCATGCGAGCTCTCTCCAAATCAGTCTTGGGAGACATCTCTTTGGAGAGAGTGACTCCAGAGATCGTGGGTAAATTCCCACGCTTGGATTCTTCCATACTAAACCTCTTTAGTATGGTGTCAATGTACCTGGATTGGGACAATCCCAATATCCGTTTGGATCTATCTCTATAGATCCTAATTCCCAATATGCAGGAGGCATCACCAAGATCTTTCATTGAGAATCTTTGTGATAAGAAGAGCTTGACCGATTGCAGCATAGGAATATCATTTCCTATCAAGAGTATGTCGTCCATGTACAATACGAGGAAGACAACCTTACTCTCTGCCACCTTCTTGTAGATACAAGGTTCATCTGGGTTTTTGACGAAATCAAACTCTTTGATAACGACGTCAAAGCAGATGTTCCAACTCCGCGATGCTTGCTTTAATCCATAAATGGATTTAAGCAGCTTGCACACCTTCCCGCTGCTCCCACTATCTACGAAGCCCTCTGGCTGAGTCATGTACACGCACTCTTCTAAATCACCGTTTAGAAAGACGGTCTTAACATCCATTTGCCAGATTTCGTAGTCATGATATGCTGCGATGGCAAGCATGATCCGAATGGATTTAAGCATAGCCACTGGAGAAAATGTTTCGTCATAGTCCACACCTGGTTTTTGACGAAAACCCTTTGCAACAAGTCTAGCTTTGAAAGTCCCCACTTTCCCATCTACACCAAGTTTTTTCTTGAAGATCCACTTGCTCCCAATGGGTTTTACCCCTTCAGGAGCAGCTTCCAAAGTCCATACTTTGTTGGTGTACATGGATTCCATCTCGGACCGCATAGCATCCAGCCATTTCACTGAGTCCCTACTCGTGATGGCCTGCTCGAAGCTAGTTGGGTCATCATCCTCCATGATGCAATCCTCGCTCCCACCATCTATGAGAAAACTATAGTATCTCCCAGGTTGGCGAGGAACCCTACTAGATCGGCGGAGAGGCTGAGGTTCATTTGGAGCTACTGAATCTTCTGGTTCCACTAAATCTTTAGTTACGGTTTGTGTATCTGGAACTTCTTCCAGCTCTACCACTTTGCCACTAATTTCTTTTTCAAGGAATTCCTTTTCTAAAAAGGTGGCATATTGAGAAACAAACACCTTTTGTTCTTCAGCATGGTAGAAAAAATATCCTTATGAATTCTTAGGATATCCCACAAACTTGCAAAGAACTGACCGTGCCTCGAGTTTGTCTGGATTTTGCCTTTTGACATAGGCCGGACAACCCCATATCTTAACTCGTTTAAAATATGGTCTCTTCCCACTCCATATCTCATATGGTGTGGTAGGTACAGATTTAGATGGAACTTGATTCAATAGGTTTGCTGCTGTCTCCAGCGCATATCCCCAGAAGGAAATAGGTAACTCAGCTGTGCTCATCATAGAGCGCACCATATCTAATAGGGTGCGGTTCCTCCGTTCTGATACACCGTTGTGCTGTGGTGTATATGGAGGAGTTAGCTGAGAGAGAATCCCATTCTCTTTTAGGAAGTCCAGGAATTCATTGCTCAAGTATTCACCTCCTCGATCAGATCGTAGGATTTTAATACTTTTTCCGGTTTGGTTCTCAACTTCTTGTTTATATTCTCTAAATTTCTCAAAAGCTTCTGATTTGTGTTTCATCAGGAACACATACCCGAACCTAGAGAGATCGTCAGTGAATGTAATGAAGTATGAAGAACCATCCCTGGCATGTGTAGACATAGGAACACATACATCACTATGTATCAGTCCCAAGAGTTCGGTAACTCTTTCTCCGTGTCCTGTAAACGGAGTTTTGGTCATCTTGCCTTTGAGACATGACTGGCAAGTGTCATAAGATGAAAATTCGAATGGTTTCAAATATCCATCCTTATGCAACTTAGCCAATCGTGTCGCATTGATTTGACCCAGTCTACAATGCCACAAGAAGGATTCGTTCAGTTCAGAACTCTTCCTCTTGTGTGTGTTAGTTATGCTCAGAACTGTTGATTGATTTAGAACATAAATGCCATTGCACAACGTGCCTGATCCAACCAACTTTTGGTTACGGAAAATGTTCATAACATTGTCCTGTAATAAAAAAATTATATCCCACTTTACTTAATAAAGAAACCGATATAATGTTGCATATCAGGTTCGGCATGTAATAGCATTCGTTCAGAACCAATGTATTACCAGTTGGTAATGCAAGGTGATATTCCCCGACAGTCTTAGCTGCAACAATTGCACCATTTCCAACTCTAATGTCTTTATCACCTTCTCCAAGTTCTCTACCTTTCCTAAGCCTAAGTAACTGATTACATATATGGGATCCTGACCCGGTATCTAATACCCAGGACGTAGAGCAAATGGAGAAACAGTTCTCTGTAACGAACACACCCGAAGAAAATGCATCAACATGTACTTTCTTCATTCGGGTGGCTTGGGAATCCTGGTATTCCCCTATGTCCTGTTCATTCCCAAAACTCTTATAAGAAAGAACGGAACCAACGTTCCCCAGCACAGTATAACATGCGGGTTCGGTCAATACATCCATATTATTATCTTTATTAGGGCATGACATGGTCGCTACCTGGAGAGAGAGAGAAGAAAACACTTTAGCGTATGCTCGTGCAAGATCAGATTGGTTATTATCTTATCTAATCAGGATGGCTCCCACTAGTTTTTATCCAATCTTCCTTCAAATCCTAAAAGGAAAGACTAGCCGGGATTAATTACACACTACAAGTTCGCCAATCTTTCAGCCAGGCCAGTGTCGGTACTTTGAGGGAGGTCCCCCGTGCTTTCGCACGAACCTAATTAATGTAAACCTCGTTTTCCCAGAGGCGTAACCCCGTTGACATCTTTCTAGACACCTACTTGATCGGCTAATTGTAATGTGTAAAACTCTCCCAGGAGTAACTCTTACTCGCAGTGGGTATCGGGATCCAACTATCTCATAGAAGGTATGCAATCTCATTGCAAATTTCAACACTTGAAATTCCCGATAATATTTTGCCCCTATCATCTATATGACCTTAACATAGTCAACAAATCATAAGTGCCAGTTAAGTTCAATCCGTCATTTCCCGATTGAATTAAACCCACCCGCACGACCCTTAACATAGTCAACAAAGTCGCACGACTACCCTAATCCAATCGCATCATATGCTTATGCAGATAAGCACTAATTAGCTACCGCACACCACGCCTTAACATAGTCAACAAACGTAGCACGAATACTAACTAGTACTTATCTGAAATGACGGAGGGCTACGACAGATTTCTCTGAAAGCTTATTGCATAATGAACTTGATATCGTTGTAGAATCAAATGATTTTGAAATGGAGTGTTTTCGAGGCTTTTCTAGTTTTGCTTAAGGGATCACTCCCGGTGAAGGAATCGTCGGCCCTTTCCTCATTGAATAAGGTGCGGGATATATCATATATATCACTGTGCAAAGCAGAAACTATAGAAGCAATCAAAAGTCAAACCGAGTGTGTAGCATCTGCCAGTTATTGCTAAAGTAGTCACTCCCGATGAAGGGATCTCGGTCCTTTCCTCATCGAATAAGGTGCAGGGTATATCATATATACCGCTATGCAAAGCAAGAACTGTAGCTACCTGTTTTGTTTAAAATTTGATTCTACAACATCTTAGGTTTCTTTTCTTTCATTAATCACATTAATGAAGTCCCATCATTTAAGTCACCTAAACATCACAGATAAATATGACGTACACTTATGCCATCCGCATTCGCCTGGATGTCCCCTCGTGCACCGTTAGGTTAGGTAACTAACGACAGAGCAGGGCAGGGCTAGTGCGGGTGCAAAACAAAAGTAATGTCTATATAATACATCATATATACTATATACTGTATCTATCACAGAACATCACATGATCACATCACAGATATCGCAGCAGAAGAAACATATGAAACATTGGATATACTAGGACGTCCGTGTTTTCAATACGAGCCAGTATAAAACACGGATTCCACGGTCGTGATGAATAGCCAATCCCACACCCCTAGCCCCCTACGAGAGCGGCAAGCAACCCTAGCAATTTTAGGGTTAGGAGACCCGGACTCGACTCCTCGAGATGGTCTCCCACTGGACCTTAGAACCCGGTTACTTGTGCTCCCCTCCTTGGGTCTATCCTAATGTAGAAAAGTAAATAATATACAAAAGGTGACAACTTCCGCAACCTGGAAGTGCCCCCAAATTAAAAGAATATTACATACAAGTTTTTACCTGAATGAAAATGAAAAACACTCATCTCACATAAAAACCCCCGGCTATTCAAACATAACGATCCAATATAACACATCCAGCAACACATAACATCACATGTCACCAACGTAAGTAATTATGCGCATCCCAATTGTCGTTGACATATAGCAACGAACCCGGCGATAACACATATTACACTTACGGTCACAGAAAATAAAGTGTAAAACTACAACAGTTGGAATCCGCAATCTCTTTAGACATCGCATGCCTAATCAAATGAAATACTTAGACATCACATGCCTAACAATTATAAACCCCGCATTTTAGTCCCATTATCGAAAACTCTTTTCAATATCAAGTGAGACTAAACCGCTAGATTTATAACATTCGTTCAGTTATCTCATAACTGTTTGTGAATTCCAATTATTGTATCCCATTCCGGATAAATAGAAAACATTAAACTTTCCGATCGAACATTCGAACACCCAAGTTTTCCCGACACCGATCAACACATGAAATAAGTTCAAAGACATTCACTTCATGCCTCAGTACCAACGGTCCAGCCGTAGAAGGGTCAAGCCAACGCCTCACATGTGGCACGCCGTACTCCCCCAAACCCGAAGGTTCAAAGGGCGGTTCAAGACGGTCACATAATCGAGTTAAGGTTTGTTGTCTTCTAGAGGGACCATCGCATTACTTTCACTACTCAGAACGTCATTAAACTACGGAAAAGTCCAACAATTGGAAATTTCCCGGCAGAGGAAAGATTGGGTATCAACATCCGGTCGAACTTTTTAACATATTCCAAATATCCGGAAAACACATAGACGACGTTTGAAATTACCGGTCGAATCATCAAAGCTCTAAAACACCCCAGAAAACTCAACTCTTAAGTGCATATTAAAAATTCCCAGAAAACTCAGCAGCTGAAATGATGAATTACTGTGCAAAAATTACAGGAAAATCCCATTAGTTGGCCGCGGAACCGCCGCAGAAGCCAAGCTTCTGCCGCGGTTCCGCCGCACTTGTGATTGTTCATGAGGTAAATTTTGCACCGTAGTTCTTAGAAATCCCTGCTGAATTTTTTAAGCATTTTTAATCTGGAAAAATCCCAGTTTTTGGAAAAAGTCCAGAGAGCATGATGTGTTAGGGTTTCGATGTGTATTCGGGTTTCAAACGTCGTCTAGACTTCGCCTAAGGCTCTAGCTAGGCTCTGATACCACTGTAGGGTTCCTAGGCACACTAATGAAGTCTCACAAGGCATCAACCATGCCAATTTCAAACTTTATGAGTGCCGAGAAACTCTAATACGGATCGTCGACTAGAATTTTAGGCGAAACATTAAACTAGTTAACATCTTAACTAAAAGAAGAAAGCTACAACCTTTGTAGATCCGGTTATCCACTTCCTTAGCTCCATGTAGTCGTTCCCTCGCTGTCCATCTCGAATCCTGAACTCTCTCATCGGCTTCATCGGAGAAATGAGCGGACTAGTCGTCGGCTTCGATGCCGAAGATGATCTACGTCGAGGCATCACAAGTTCAAGCTCCAACTTCACCAAGTTGTGAAACTTGTGAAGAAAACACCCTATACTACTTGGCAAGAGGTAGAGAGTAAAGAAATAGGAGGTGGGTTCACTTTAGAATTGGATTTCTCACACTTTTGCTCAAGTTGCCATTGATGGACTTAAGCTTTTTCTTGAAGTAGAAGATGATGAAGAAAATAGAATATGATAAGTGTTGCTTAAAAATGGAAAAGAAAATGAATACTTATCATATACTAACTATGGTAGAGTGTAAGGAATAGACCATGGTTACTTGGAAGGGTTAGGGTTAAGCATGAAGACAAGAATGGTTACAAAGTCAAAGCTTCATGAAGCTTCAACTAGAAACAAAGAAAGCCACCATTCTCTTCAAAATCTTTTCCAAATAAATGAATGAATAAATAAAAGAATAAGCAAAACCCTAATCATCATCTTAACCATGGTTCAATTCTATACACTTAACCAAATAAGCATGTATCATCAAACATGAAACAATCAAGTGCACACAAAATATATCTCATAAACAATGTGCTTTTCAAGTGAGAAAATCCCTTTAAAGTGAACCAATACGAGTTAATGCAAAGTAATATATCAAATATATAATTATACATTAAATCATTAAATCAACATTTGATTCAATGATCCGGTCATGTCGCACATAACCGACTAGTATCCAATGTATCGACTTATCGAATCAATCTTTGATTCGATAACTAGGTTATATCACATACAACCAATCGAAACATTCATCGCGAGAATGAAATGCGGTATCACATACACGCATCATTCTCGGTCCCGCACATATCTCATATGCGCCCCTATCTCGTTTCGCTTGAGCCAGGAAACCTCTGTGTAGGACTCTAAAGACTCGTCAATGCGCCGGTAGCAGATGATGATCATATCAAGCACCCACAAGCCGCAAGCGGTCTGCTAAACGTAACGGCCATCCGGGTATTGAGCGATCAGAAGATCGATGAGCTAGTCCGCTCACACTCCTGTGAATCCAACCAGTAACACTTACCGTACAGTCCGGTCTGTTCGTCTGATATGTCGCATATCAAGTCTAGGGGTGGTAAACGTCAGACCCCAGTAACCGATAAGTCGTGCCGATGTGAGGCTCATAACGGGTCGAGAAACTACTGGTAACACTTACCAGCGGATCTCAGATCAGCCCTGGCCAGGGACTTCCCTGTTACTGTAGGGTTCCCAGGCACTCTAGTGAAGTCTCACAAGTGATCAAACATGCCCATTTATAAAATTACGGTGCCGAGGAAACCTAGAACGGATCGTTGGCTAGAAGTATAGGCAAAGCAAGCAAGCTAGTTTACAACTAAACTATAAGATAACGGAAATACAACCTTTGTAGATCCGTTTGTCCACCTCCATAGCTCCGCAACGAAGTGCCTCCGCTGTCCAAGTAAACTCCCGGGCTCTAGCGTCGGCTTCGTCAAAGAATGAGCGGGCTTGATCGTCGGTTCGGTGCCGAAGATGATCTACGTCGAGGCATCGCAAGAACAAGCTCCAACTTCACCAAGTCGGGAAAACTTATGAAGGAAACACCCTATACTACTTGGCAAGAGGTAGAGGATGAAGAAATAGGAGTTGGGTTGACTTTAGATTTGGATTTCACACACTTTTTCATCAATCACCATTGATGTAGCAAGCTTTTTTCATGGAGAAAGAAGATGATGAAGAAGAAGATGATATGATAACCTTATTAAAAAGAAAAGAAAATATGATACTTATCATATCATTAACCTTAGTTAGGTGTAGAGAATTGACTAAGGTTAATTTGAAGAGTTAGGGTTAAGAAAGAAGACAAAATGGTTACTTAGTCAAAGTTTCAAGAAACTTCAACTACAAACAAAATAAGCCACCATTTCATTTTCTTTATCATTTTCCTTTTCCAAAATAAATAAATTAATAAATAAGAAAAAGAAAACCCTAATCTTAATCTTAACCATGGTCAAATTCTTTACACTAACCCTAGCTTGCATGTATCATCAAACATGATACAATCAGGTGCACAAAATATATCACATATGCAATGTGCACAAACTAAGTGAGTGAATCCATTTAAAGTGAACCAATACTAGTTAATGCAAAGCAATATATCAAATATATAATTATACATTAAATCATTAAATCAACACTTGATTCAATGATCCGGTCATGTCGAATACAACCGGCTAGTATCCAATGTATCGGCTTATCGAATCAATCCTTGATTCGATAACTAGGTTATATCGCATATAACCAATCGATACATTCGTCGCGAGAATGAAATACGGTATTACATACACGAATTATTCTCGGTCCCGCACATATCTCATACGTGCTCCTATTTTGTTTCGCTTGAACTAGGAAACCTCTGTGTAGGACTCTAAAGACTCGTCAATACGCCGGCAGCAGATGATGATCATATCAAACACCCACAAGCCGCAAGCGGTCTGCTAAACGTAACGGCCACACGGGTATTGAGCGATCAGAAGATCGACGAGCAAGCCCGCTCACACTCCTGCGAATCCAACCAGTAACACTACCGTATAGTCCGGTCTGTTCGTCTGATATGTCGTATATCTCGCCTAGGGGTGGTAAACGTCAGACCCCAATAGCTCGATAAGTCATGCCGACTTGAGGTCCATAACATTCGTGAAACTACTGATAACTCTTACCAGTATATCACTGCAACCCTGGCCAGGGATTTCCTGTTATGGCCAGTCGAGCATAGCACAACATCAACCTCCAATACCGGGAGAGACGAATCCCCTCCTATCGCTCATTGCCTCCATGTGAATCGGGACTGTACCCAAAAACCACCTGTTTGCACAACTCAGTAGAGCCGTGGTAGGGTGGAAATCAAAGCACAGTGGGAGACACACAAGACTCTATGACGATCTTGGGTCAACAGACTAAGCTGTACCAGTGTCACCAGAGAACTGCCATCTGACGTGAGGTATAATACCATCTGGGAGTTCTCGGCGAGTCCGTTCAGTGTACCCAGTCTCTACTGAGCACCCGCATACCATCTTCGATGTCAAACACCAATGGATATGGGATCATCCATCGCCCATCGCATGGGTCGAGAAGATATGCGCTAGTCTACTCTGGAATATCGATGCCCCGTCTCGATATTCCCTCGACTAGGAACATTTCAAGGATGTACTCATGGACTACCCAGGCCCCACTAGTATGATCTACATCATAGTCCTGGAAGTCGAGTACACATCTTATGGGCTTTATCAACATGTAATCAGAGAGACAGAAAGTATACATGTTAAGATAAAGTGCAACCAGATAGCGTACTATCATGTCGAGCAAGAAAGTCCTTCCTATATATGTCCCAGCATCCACTACAATATACATCCAATGTACAGTAATGGCCTCTAGGGCATACATATAACTAACAATCTCCCACTTGCACTAGGGCCATCTGTAGCAGTGGTTGCAGTATCACATACTCAACCATCCCCTAAAAGTCTCTCTTTGGGAAAAAGGCCTTCGTGAGTGGATCCGCTGTGTTGTCCTCTGAGTCTACTCTCCTAACCTCGATCAACCTGGAGATCAACTATCTCCATGATCAGGTGATGCTGCCTTAGATTATGTCTGGGTCACTGATGGGACCAGGGTTCCAGGGCCAAAGCCTCAGTTCCATTGTCACACAATGGTAGGAACCTAGTTCATAATATGAACCAATATACACCCAAACTTCCTCTTTGGTAGTATCTTCAATAGCGATGTTACCAGCCTTTATCGTCTAGTTTGCCACGGTATCTAGCTTGGAACTCTTCCAACATACCGTCCCTTTACTGAGGGTAAAGACAGTGCCTGTGACTGACATTCAGTCGTCTTTATCACCCTGGAACACTTCCAGTGATTCTCCCCAGGATCGATTGATACCATCTCACTACAACTAGTGAGTATCCTAACATCCAATTAGATCTATCTCATAGATCCAAAGCTTAGGATTTAGGAGGTATCATCTTTATCCTATTTGGAGAATCCTTGTGATAATAGGAGATTGACCGATCGTAGTATAGGAAACTCTTTTCCTATCAAGAGTATGTTGTCTACGTACAATACGAAAATGACCACCTTACTCTCTACTACCCTTTTGTATATACAAGGTTCGTCTACCATTTTGATGAAGTCAAACTCTTTGACTATCATATCAAAACAGACGTTCCAACTCCGCGATGCCTGCTTCATTATGTAAAGCAACTTGCACACGTTTCCGCTGCTCCCACTAGTTACGAAGGCCTCTGGCTGTGTTCTTATAGACGTTCTCTTCTAAATCAGTATTTAGAAAAGCAGTCATGGCACCCAACCACCAGATATCGCAGTCATGGTATGTAGCCATGGTAAGTAGGATCCGGACAGACTTAAGCATAGCTACTGGAAAAAGGTTTCATCATTATCCACGCCTGGTCGATGACGAAAACCATTAACAAGTCTAGCTTTGAAAGTCTCAACTTTTCCATCTACACCAAGTAATCTTCTCAAGATATACTTGCTCCTGATGGGGATTTAACCCTTCAGATATAGCAGCTAAAGTCCATACTTTGCTGGTGTACATGGATTCCATCTCAGATCGCTAAGCATCCAGCCATTCTTACAGAGTCCCTACTCTCGATGGCCTGCTCGAATCTAGTTGGGTCATCATCTCATGATGCAATCCTTGCTCCCACTGTCATCGAGAAACCGAGGTATCTCTCAGGAGGATGAGGAACCCTACTAGATCGGCGGAGAGGCTGAGGTTCGTCGGGAACTATAGAATCTTATGGTTCTGTCAGATTATCAACTGCAGTTTTGTATAGCTGGAACCTTTCCAGTTCTATAGAACTGATCCTGCCTCGATCTTGTCCGGATTTTGCTTTTGACATAGGCCGGACAATCCCAAATCTTAACTCGCTTAAGAGATGGGTTCTTCCCATACCATATCTCATATGGAGTGGTAGGCACTGATTTGATTCAAACTTAATTCAATAGGTATGCAGCTTCTCAAGTGCATAACCCCAAAAGGAAATAGGTAACTCAGTAATACTCATCATAGAGCACACCATATCTAATATTGTGGAATTGCTCCGCCCTGATACACCATTGTGCTGTGGTGTATTCAGAGGAGTAACACTGAGAGAAAATCTCATTCTCCTTTAGAATGGTCCAGGAATGCCATGCACAAGTATTCTCCTCCCTGATCTCATCATAGGACATAATACTTATACCCGGTTATTGGTTCTCTACTTCTAACTTATATTCTGTGAATACCTCAAAAGGTTCGGACTTATGTTTCAACAGGAACATATGACTGAATCTTGAGAGATTATCAGAGAATATAATGAAGTATAAAGAACCAGTCCTGGCATGTGTAGACAGGAGACCTTACATACATCATCATGTATCAGTCCCAAGAGTTTACTAACTCTTTTTCTGTTTCCAGTAAACAGAACTGGTGTCATTATATCTTTGTGACATGACTGGCAAGTTTCATAAGATGTAAATTCAAACTGATTTAAATATGCATCTAAAATGTAACTTCAGCCAGTCGGGTCGCATTGATGTGACCTAGTCTACAATGCCTTAAGAAGGATTCGTTCATCTCTGAACTCTTCCTCTTGTGTGTATTCTGTATACTTGGAACTGTAGTTTGATTTAGAACGTCAATGCTTTTAGATAACGTGCCTGAACCGATCAACTTTTGATATAGGAAATGTTCAAAACATTATCCATCAATACAAAATTATATCCTTCTTTACTAATAAAGAGACTGATATGATTTTGTATATCAGGTTCGGTATCTAACAGCATTTGTTCAGAATCAATGTATTCGTAATACAGGGTGACAGTGACCAACAGACTTGGCTGCAACACTTGCCCCGTTTTCTGCCTCATGAAACTTATCACCCGTTCTCAGTTTTTCTACCCTTTTGTAGCCCTATGTAACAGATTACATATCTAGGATCCTGATCCGGTATCATATACCCAGGATGCAGAGGATACTGAGAAACAGTTCTTTGTAATGAACACACCCGAAGAAGATGCATCATATGCACTGTCTTCGTTTGGGCGGCATAGGAATTCTGGTATTCCCCTATTTCCTGCTCTGTCTTATAACAATTATAAGTTGGAGCGGGACCAACGTTCCCCAGCTCAGTATAACAAGCGGGTTCGGTCAAAATTCCGTATTATTATCTTGATTAAGGCGTGATATGGTCGCTACCAGGAGAGAGAGAGAAGAAAACACTCTGCGTGCGCTCTTGCAAGATCAGATTGGTTATGTATTTTATCTAATCAGGATGGCTCCCACTGTTTTTATCAAATCTTCCTTCAAACCCTAAAAGGAAAGACTAGCCGGGATTAATTACACTCTACAAGTTCGCCAACCTTTCAGCCAGGCCAGTGTCGGTACTTAGAGGGAGGTTCCCCGTGCTTCCGCACGGACCTAATTAATGTAAACCTCGTTTTCCCAGAGGCGTAACCCCGTTGACACCTTTCTAGACACCTACTTGATCGGCTAATTGCAAAGTGCAAAACTCTCCCAGGAGTAACAATTACTCGCAGTGGGTATCGGGATCCAACTATCACATAGAAGGTATGCAATCTCATTGCAAGTTTCAACACTTGAAACTCCCGATAAAGGTTTTTACCCCTAGCACTTATGACCTTAACTATGGTCAACAAATCATAAGTACTAGTCAAGTTCTACCCGTCATTTCGTGATTAATTAGACCCACCCACATGACCCTTAACTAAGGTCAACAAAGTCACGCGACTGTCCTAACTAATCGCATCATATGCGGTGTAGGAAGACATCACTTAGCTACCGTACACTGTGCCTTGACTATGGTCAACAAACACAGCACGAATACTAAGTACTCTACTTCCTAAAATGACAGAGGGTTGCGGCTGGTTTTTGTGAAAACCTTTAACGCTTTGAACTTGATCTCGTTGCGGAATCAAATGGTTTTTAAATGGAATGTTTTTGAGTCTTTTCTAGTTTTGCTAAAGGGGTCACTCCCGGTGAAGGGATCGTCGGCCCTTTCCTCGTCGATTGAGGTGCGGGATATATCATATATATCACTGTGCAAAGCAGAAACTATAGAAGCGATCAAATACAAACCGAGTGTGTAGCATCTGCCAGTTATTGCTAAAGGAGTCACTCCCGGTGAAGGAATCTCGGTCCTTTCCTTATCGAATAAGGTGCAGGATGTTCTATAATGAACACCGCGATGCAAAGCAAGAACTGTAGCTACCTGTTTTATTTTGAAATTCGATTCCACAACATCAATTAGGTTTATTTTCTTTCATTAATCTCATTAATGAATATCCCATCATTTAAGTCTACCTAACCATCACAGATAAATATAACGTACGCTTATGCCATCCGCATTCGCCTCGATGTCCCGTCTGCACCGTTAGGTTAGGTAACTAACGCCAGAGCGAGGCAGGGCTAGCGCGGGTGTAAAACATAAGCAACGTCTATATAATATATCATATATACTATATATAATACCTGTCACATAACACAGAACATCGCATGATCACAGATAAAACACAGCAGAAGAAACATATGAAATATTGGATATACTAGGACGTCCGTGTTTTCAATACGAGCCAGTATAAAACACGGATTCCACGGTCGTGATGAATAGCCAATCCCACACCCCTAGACCCCTACGAGAGCGGCAAGCAACCCTGCCAATTCTAGGGTTAGGAAACCCGGACTCGACTCCTCGAGTTGGTCTCCTACTGGACCCCAGAACCCGGTTACTTGTGCTCCCCTCCTTGGGTCTATCCTAGTGCAGAAAAGTAAATAATATACAACGGGTGACAACATCCGCAACCTGGAAGTGGCCCAATAAAAGAATATTACATACAAGTTTTTACATGAATGAAAATGAAAAACACTCATCTCACATAAAAACCCCCGGCTATTCAAACACGACGATCCAATATAACATATCCAGTAACACATAACACCACATGTCATCAACGTAAGTAAATATGTCCATCCCAATTTTCGTTGACATATAGCAACGAAACCGGCGATATCACATATTACACTTACGGTCACAGAAAAGAAAGTGTAAAACTACAACAGTTGGAATCCGCAATCACCTCAGACATCGCATGCCTGACCAAATGAATTACATAGACATCGCATGCCTAACAATTATAAACCCCGCATTTTAGTCTCATTATCGAAAACACTTTTCAACATCAAGTCGGGCAATTCAACAAGATTCCCGAAAAACTGATCGAATACTCGTCGCAAACTTCAGTAGACGGCCGCACCCCCGATACCGTCGACGAAGTGCACCAAGGCGGAACACCGCTGCCGCGAGCACCAGAACGGATGCTTTCGGCGACGGGGTTCTCCTACAGTCACTTGGTCGGGGCTATGGAGTGAAGCTGTCTATTAAGTTTACCCGGCGAGTATCCGCGTACGCTACGTGATTGCGACGGACTTTTGATCACATCAAAATTCCGTGGCAACCGATCAAGTGAGACTAAACTGCTACGTTTATAACATTCATTCAGTTATCACATAACTTTTGTGAATTCCAATTATTGTATCCCATTCCAGATAAACAGAAAATGTTAAACTTTTCGATCGAACAATCTAACACCCAAGTTTTCCCGATACAGCTCAACACATGAAATAAGTCTAACAACATTCCGTTCGTGCCTCAGTACCAACGGTCCAGCCGTAGAAGGGTCAAGCCAACGCCTCACATGTGGCACGCCGTACTGCCCCAAACCCGAAGGTTCAAAGGGCAGTTCAAGACGGTCACATAATCGAGTTAAGGTTTGTTGTCTTCTAGAGGGTCCATCGTGTTACTTGCACTACTTAGAACGTCGTTAAACTTCGGAAAAATCCAACACTTGGAAATTTCCCGACAGGGGAAAAATTGGGTATTTATATCCGGTCGAACTTTTTAACATATTCAAAAAATTATCCGGAACGACACATAGACAAAGTTTGACAATCCGATCGAATGTATGAACTCCCAATACAAGCCAAAATACTCAACTCTTGATTTCAGATTAAAAATTCCCAGGAAAACCAGCACTGAAAAATAGGAGTTACTGTACAAAATTCAATGGCAGATAAGACAAAAGTGCGGCGGAAGGGCCGCATTAGCACGCTAATGCCGCGGTTCCGCCGCACTTTAGAAAGATCATTAGGTAATTTTGCATCGTAATTCTTAGATTTACCTGCTTATTTTTCTGCATATTTTTAATTTGCAAAAATCCACGAATTTCAAAAATGTACAGAGAGCATTCTAAGGTTTGGGTTTCGGTTCGATCGGACTTCAAACTCCGTCTACGCATCGCCTAAGGCTCTAGCTAGGCTCTGATACCACTGTAGGGTTCCCAGGCACTCTAGTGAAGTCTCACAAGTGATCAAACATGCCTATTTATAAAATTACGGTGCCGAGGAAACCTAGAACGGATCGTTGGCTAGAAGTATAGGCAAAGCAAGCAAGCTAGTTTACAACTAAACTATAAGATAACGGAAATACAACCTTTGTAGATCCGTTTGTCCACCTCCATAGCTCCGCAACGAAGTGCCTCCGCTGTCCAAGTAAACTCCCGGGCTCTAGCGTCGGCTTCGTCGAAGAATGAGCGGGCTTGATCGTCGGTTCGGTGCCGAAGATGATCTACGTCGAGGCATCGCAAGAACAAGCTCCAACTTCACCAAGTCAGGAAAACTTGTGAAGGAAACACCCTATACTACTTGGCAAGAGGTAGAGGATGAAGAAATAGGAGTTGGGTTGACTTTAGATTTGGATTTCACACACTTTTTCATCAATCACCATTGATGTAGCAAGCTTTTTTCATGGAGAAAGAAGATGAAGAAGAAGAAGATGATATGATAACCTTATTAAAAAGAAAAGAAAATATGATACTTATCATATCATTAACCTTAGTTAGCTGTAGAGAATTGACTAAGGTTAATTTGAAGAGTTAGGGTTAAGAAAGAAGACAAAATGGTTACTTAGTCAAAGTTTCAAGAAACTTCAACTAGAAACAAAATAAGCCACCATTTCATTTTCTTTATCATTTTCCTTTTCCAAAATAAATAAATTAATAAATAAGAAAAAGAAAACCCTAATCTTAATCTTAACCATGGTCAAATTCTTTACACTAACCCTAGCTTGCATGTATCATCAAACATGATACAATCATGTGCACAAAATATATCACATATGCAATGTGCACAAACTAAGTGAGTGAATCCATTTAAAGTGAACCAATACTAGTTAATGCAAAGCAATATATCAAATATATAATTATACATTAAATCATTAAATCAACACTTGATTCAATGATCCGGTCATGTCGAATACAACCGGCTAGTATCCAATGTATCGGCTTATCGAATCAATCCTTGATTCGATAACTAGGTTATATCGCATATAACCAATCGATACATTCGTCGCGAGAATGAAATACGGTATTACATACACGAATTATTCTCGGTCCCGCACATATCTCATACGTGCTCCTATTTCGTTTCGCTTGAACTAGGAAACCTCTGTGTAGGACTCTAAAGACTCGTCAATACGCCGGCAGCAGATGATGATCATATCAAACACCCACAAGCCGCAAGCGGTCTGCTAAACGTAACGGCCACCCGGGTATTGAGCGATCAGAAGATCGACGAGCAAGCCCGCTCACACTCCTGCGAATCCAACCAGTAACACTACCGTATAGTCCGGTCTGTTCGTCTGATATGTCGCATATCTCGCCTAGGGGTGGTAAACGTCAGACCCCAATAGCTCGATAAGTCATGCCGACTTGAGGTCCATAACATTCGTGAAACTACTGATAACTCTTACCAGTATATCACTGCAACCCTGGCCAGGGATTTCCTGTTATGGCCAGTCGAGCATAGCACACCATCAACCCCCAATACCGGGAGAGACGAATCCCCTCCTATCGCTCATTGCCTCCATGTGAATCGGGACTGTACCCAAAAACCACCTGTTTGCACAATTCAGTAGAGCCGTGGTAGGGTGGAAATCAAAGCACAGTGGGAGACACACAAGACTCTATGACGATCTTGGGTCAACAGACTAAGCTGTACCAGTGTCACCAGAGAACTGCCATCTGACGTGAGGTATAATACCATCTGGGAGTTCTCGGCGTGTCCGTTCAGTGTACCCAGTCTCCACTGAGCACCCGCATACCATCTTCGATGTCAAACACCAATGGATATGGGATCATCCATCGCCCATCGCATGGGTCGAGAAGATATGCGCTAGTCTACTCTGGAATATCGATGCCCCGTCTCGATATTCCCTCGACTAGGAACATTTCAAGGATGTACTCATGGACTACCCAGGCCCCACTAGTATGATCTACATCATAGTCCTGGAAGTCGAGTACACATCCTATGGGCTTTATCAACATGTAATCAGAGAGACAGAAAGTATACATGTTAAGATAAAGTGCAACCAGATAGCGTACTATCATGTCGAGCAAGAAAGTCCTTCCTATATATGTCCCAGCATCCACTACAATATACATCCAATGTACAGTAATGGCCTCTAGGGCATACATATAACTAACAGTTACGACCAATCGAGCACAGCGCAACATCAACCCCCAATACCGGGAGAGACGAAACCCCTCCTATCGCTCATTGCCTCCATGTGACTCGGGACTGTACCCAAAGACCACCGTTTTGCACGCCCTCATGGACGTGGTAAGGTGGAGATCAAAGCACAGTGGGAATTACACAAGACTCTATGACGATCTCGGGTCTACAGACTAACCTGCACAAGTGTCACCTGAGAACTGCCATCTGACGTGAGGTATAACACCATCTAGGAGTTCTCGGCGAGTCCGTCCAGTGTACTCAGTCTCCACTGAGCACCCGTACACCATCTCTGATGTCAAACACCAATGGATATGGGATCATCCATCGCCCATCTCATGGGTCGAGAAGCATATACGCTAGTCTACACTGGTATATCGATGCCCCGTCTCGATACACCCACAACTAGGGACCTTGAAGGATGTACTTATGGACTACCATGTCCCCACTAGTATGATTTGTATCATAGTCCAGGTAGTCAAGAACACATCCTAAGGGCTTTACCAACATGTAACTATAAGACAGTTTAAAGAGACTAGTATACATGTTAAGATAAAGAGCAACCAGATATCATACTATCATATCGAGCAAGAAAGTCATCTCTATATATGTCCAAGCATCCAATATAATATACATCATCTGTACAATACTGGCCTCTAGGGCATATATACAACTAACAGTGAGGACACTGATATGATATTACAAGTCATAATAGGTACATACAGACAGTTACGTAAAATCAATATCTGCCCACTTGTCAAACCTAGGCGATATTCTCCCACGGATTCAGTATTCACTGTCATTCCGTTTGCAATTTTGAGAGACCAATCACCTACCTTTATAACTTTACGGTTTCTCAAAGCATGTAATGAATTACAGATATGAGATCCTGCTCCGGTATCTAATACCCAGGAAGTAGAGTTAATTGACAAACAGTTCTCAATAACAAACACACATGAGGCTGAAGCCACAACATGCTTTGTATCTTGGCTACTGGCTTCCAAAGCCCTGCAATCATTCTGCCTATGCCCAATCCCATAACAATAGGAACGCCCCTCTTTTACTATTTTAAGTCCCGAAACTTTTGCCCTTCTCTTTCGTTCTACTTCCCTGGTTTCCTTCAGGGTCGGAGGCAGAGACTATAGAATCAAGTCAGTATTTGACTTGTTTCCCAACGCGGTCTTCAGGTTTTGGAGCTCATCAATACAGCTAGTCATTGTAAGGACGTTGTCCCGTACAGATGACCCATCAGCCAACCTCGCTTGAATTAATTCGTTCGAGGTTTCATATCTCGTGATATGAGATTGCTCTCCATATAAATCTTTATTATGGAGAAGGATGGAAACTAAGTCCATCTTCTCGTGCTGCTTCTGGTATACACCATCATCTGAAGCTAACACGAGGTACTTAGCTTTCGCTTTATCTTTTTCCCTTGTCTGACGGATATCCATATCCGCAACAGTGGAAACTGGACCTGGGACGGCGGGATCTTGAGTAGCAATAGGGTGGTCCAGCTTGTCATAGGCAATGGACATCTGGACAGACCTTTGCCAGTCATATAAGTCAGATTCAGTCAATTTGTTATCTAGATGTAACCTATGTGTGGTCACAAGGTCGCTGCAATTAAGAGAGAGAAAAGAAAACATTTTAGCATGATGCTGTTGCAAGTTTAGATTGGTTTTTAATTAATCTAAACAGGATTGCTCCCACTGTTTCTCAAATCCTTCCTCAAACCATAAAAGAAGAATTAGCCAGGACAATTCTCACCGTACAATACTTGCTTAACCGTTTAGCCAGGCCAGTGTCGATACTTCGAGGGAGGTTTTCCAACGCTTTCGCGAAGTTCCTTAATTGAATAACCTCTTTTCTCTGGGGGCGTAACCCCGCTGACACCTTTCTAGGCACCAACTTGGTTTATAGCATTGATCGTTAAGTGACGAATCTCCTGATAAGTAGTATATACTCACAGTAGGATCGGGATCCAAAATATCATCGTATGATAATGTTGAAGGAATCCTACCAACATTCATCAAACTCCAGAATGGTATGCATCTCTCTGCAAATTTCAGTTTCTTTAGAAATTCCTGATGTATATTTTTTGCCCCATGCTCTTATGACCTTGGCATTGGTCAATATGTCATAAGTCACATGTCAAGTTCTACCCGTCATTATCCAGGTTAATTTGAACCCATCCGTACATATCCTTGACGTTGGCCAAAATGATAATACGACTGTCCCAAACTAACTCATATATCTATGCAACAAATGAATACCCAGCAGCTACCAAACACTATGCCTTGGCGTTGGTCAAAATACATAGTTTGAATACTACTGACCATCCATAAGAAATGACGGAGGGCTACGACTGGTTTTGGCAAAACCGTGAACGTAGTGAACTTGATATAATCGAAGGAACCTGATAGCTTTTTAAAAGGAGTGGTTAAAGCTCCGCAATTTAAAAATTCTTCTCTTTTAAAATAACCAAGTGGTTTCTTTTAAATTTGTTCCAACGATTTAACTTTGGTTTATTTTCTTTGCATTATTATAATGCGTCCCATCTTTTATCCTACCATTGCAGAAAACAACGAAAATACCACGTGCTCTTATGCCATCCGCATTCGCCACTGGGTCCCATCATCACCCGTTAGGTTAATTAACTAACGACAGAGCGGGGGTTGGGCTAGCGCGGGTGTAAAACATAAGTGACGTCTAATAGCTATCATATATAGATATTGTACATTCGTCAGACGCAATAATAAGTATTCCAGATCACAGATGAACTTTATTGGATTTATTAGCAATCCGCATTTTCTTTGAGCCTGCAATGAAAGACGGATTACACAGTTGTGATGAATAACCATTACCCCACCCTAGACCCCTACGGGTACGGCAAACTACCCGCCAAGTACCCGAAGTGAAGCGGTCTCCCTCAACAACGTGAGTAGGCCACTAAACACTATGACGTACCCGGTAGTTTCTGTACCCCACCTTGGGTCTATCCTAGGAGCAAAAACAGTAAAAAGAAATAATAATACAATGGTGGCTACAACCGCAACCTGGATGTGCCCCACAAAAGAATATTACATCAAATTTCATTTACATTGAATGAATGAATATTAAACACATCTCAAACCCCGGCTAATCATCACAACAGTCCAACACAGTTCATATACACAAACAGTAAACATTTCAGAAATGTGCAACCCCTGCCAACCGACATACTAGTAGTTAGGGGAGGTTTACGAACACATTAAACATTACAGATAAAAACACAATCAGCAAATTTCTTAGAACATCGATCGAATACCATATTCCGTGTCTACCCCAAAAGCAAACCTGTACTGAAGTAACCTGGGTAGAAACAGAACATACAGGAAGACAAAAAACAAAAAATTATGAATTACTGTGAAACTCTGAGTTAACGCGGCGTTGACTCGGCGGCGGATCAGCGGCAGAAGCACTCTATTGCCGCGGATCCGTGGCCGTTTTACCGATTCACTTGCTCGTATTTTCCCAGTATTCATTATTTTCCCTGCTGTGAATTTTAAGGTATGTCAAATATTTTTTCAGACACGTTTAAAATTAACAGAAACTTAGGGTTTTCGGTTTTTTGTTTTCGTGTTTTCCGTCGATTGAACTTCTAATCAGTTGCTAACAAGCTAGTAATGGTTTAGTTGGCTCTGATACCACTGTAAGTCCATGTCACGCATCCCACGAACTTGCGGGGAGGCGGAATATATGAAAAACGATTATCAAAGATTCGTAATACGGACTTGAGCGCATGAATCGTTTCTAAACCATTGCTAACTATCAACTAGAGGTTTAACTACTCGGATACGACGTTATACCTATCGATACTAGTCCTTCAGGTCTTCATCGCGGTCCTCCACTCCTCATAGGCTCCTTGGAACATTGGCACCTCAACGGCCTCCTCGAATCAAAGACGATCCACCCGAAAGCTCCTACGCCAAGCATAATCTCAAACTTGAGATAACTAGGTTGCTTAAAGTGCTAATCTAAGCTACCTAGGGATATAGAGTGAGGTTATGGATGTATTAGTCTAGCTAACCCTTGATCTTAACACATGAGTGGCTAGGGTTAGGGTTTGAAGAGAGAGTGAGCTTGAGGAGAGAGAAGGTGAAGATGAGAATGAAATGAGATAATGATGTTATCATAATATATATGAAGCATTATTATTTATCTAAAAATCAAATAAAAGAATTAACAACCATGCTTCATAAATATCTATGAGTGATTCATCACCATGAGTCATTAAGCATTTATGATGCATTAATGACTTGGATAAATCACACAAATGAGTCACTAATCTCATTTAATGCAATGCCACCTTAACCCCTTAGTCACCACTTTTCTAGAAGCTTCCCGACAAATTACGAGAATGCCCCTCCAATCCGTGAAAACACGGAAAGACTTTAGACTGTATAAATCCAATAACCCGATACTAGAATATGGTTTAAACCAAAGCCGACTAGTAAAAACTGTCCGAAAAGTCGTACGTGTGTAAACACACGTACGCGCCCGAACCCTTGTCGTAAAACCATACGACCTCTATATCGTTTCGCTTGGAGCAGGAAAACGCTCTGTCTGGGACTCTAAAGACTTTACACTACGCTGGCAGTGGGTTTAACCACAGACCGCAAGCGGCACTAGCTGTACGTAATGGTCCCCAGGTAGATGTCGATAAGAAGGCCGATGAGGAAAATCATTCGAACTCCCACTGAGCCTGATGTGACAATCTTCGTACAGTCCGGTCTGTTCGTCTAAGACTATCGCATATCAAGCCTAGGGGGCGGCAAGCGTCAGTCCCCTAATAGCTGTATAAGTCGTGTCGGAGTGAAGCCCATTACACCCGGAGAAGCTACTGGAACCTACCAGTATATCTCGCTTGCCCTGGCCAGGGACTTTGCGTAATGGCTCTCTGACACAGCGCGATATCATCTCCCAATACCGGGAGAGACGAATCCTATCTAACCACTACTGCCTCCAAGTGCTCAGGACTGCACCCAACTGCTACCTGTTTGCACGACTCCTTTGAGCCGTGGTAGGGTAGCAATCTAAGAACTGTGGGACACACTCGAGGCGAAGTCGCAATTTCAAGTCTGCGGACTATGCTGTACTCATGTCATCTGGGAACTGTTAACTGACGACGGGTATAATACCAACCAATCAGTTCCCCTGCGAGTCCTGTTCGGTGTACCCGTAACCTAACGATCACCTGTATACTATCTCCAGTACGACGTACTGATGGCTATGGGACAGACCATCTCCCCAACTGGGATGAGAAGCGTACACACCAGTCTACTCTGGAATATCAATGCCCTTTCTCGATAATCCTATGACTAGGGACATGTATAGGATGTTGCTTATAGACTATCCAGCCCCCACTAGCGTGACTGCCATCACGACGCTGGTAATCAAGCAAAGATCCTATGGGCTCTACTAATATGTATAAGTGATACGTTACAAAAAACATATGCACATATTACAGACACAAACCAAGTAGCATACTACCATTTTTAGCAAGACTGTATATATAACTGTGAATATCCCAAGTTTCTATTAAGTAATATACAATCTAGTATGATATAATAATGGCCCCCAGGGCATATACACTAACAAATATAAGCTGTATCCCTAGTTGGGAACAACACAACGTCAAACGTCCGAAATCAAAACTCAATAATAATACGACACTCCAGGTAAAGAGTTTCATGCATAAGTAAAGGAAGCATAAATTAACACAACTAAACAATCTCACTCAGTCAAATTAACATATACAACATAGATCGTTCTAAGTCAAATATACAGGGTCTGATGGAGAATTTCTAGATCCAATATACATATACCAAAATAGGAGGTTACTACATAGGTAACCCACCAAGCAAAAGGAGCGATAAAAGTTGACGAGTGGATCTGCACTGCTGCTATGCGTCCACACGACTCCTGCAAAGAACTATGGCACAACGAGGGTGAGTTGCCAACTTAGTGAATAAAACCAACATATATCGGCTGATAATGTAAGTATGACGAAATAGAGCTAATATCAACAAAGCTGAATATAATGCATGATAATATGTGGAAGAATAAACATGTACTACCAGGTATATAAATCAAAACTGAAATCTCATCAATTATTTCCAAATTAGGTTCATTTTTCCGTGTCCAACATCGACACAAATCTTCTGTTTCCATCAGGCATCGCTCCCCGAACGATCCTGTCAATCAATAACACCGGTCGGTATCACCTAGATATCCGCCGTGTTTCACAACTGTCTCCGGTATCGAGTATCCTCGCTAGGCTTCCCGCCTATAATGCGGCTCTCCTGCCCCTCGGTCTCGACCAGGTCCATCATGAATCCGACTGTATAGCAACCCCACTCAGTTCGGATAACGTAAAAATACGCAACCGTATAGCTACCCCACTCGGTTCGGAATAAAACTAAATCATAAAAACAACATCTCATAATGGACATGACACATCAATCATGAAGAATTACTGAATACACTTAATAGTGCATAAAAACTAAAAACCAGAAATCCGAAATAATCCAATGCATCTTATATCATACTTACTAATACTTGAATATGAAACATGATAAGTATTCATAATAATATTGATACAATTTAACTACCATTATTAATGCTTAAGGTATGATATGAATCATATTTGACATAATAAGTACTAGGTGTGTATGTGACATGTCAATATCGACGAGGTGTAGTGTAACATGTAAATATGTGCGCGTGCAACATGAATCGTCGATAATTTATGTAGTGTTCTAGTAATCATTAAACATGACAATTTATGAATGCATACGATGAAGTTACTAAAAATCGACTTTTATACACCAAGGAACAATTTTAATTTAACTTAAGCTACGGGCGTATTACGCCATCCACACAAAATTCCCCGGTAGATTTTTAGTCTACTCACCAGAATATGTTGAATCTACTCAGATATCATCAATCCCTTTCCTTTCCTTGCGGCCTCCGAAGTTTCCGTATTCGAATCTAATATCGAAATTAACTTTGTATAAGAAACGGCTAAATTCCGATGCGGCGAAAACATGAAAATACAAGATTTACATACTACACAAGCTACAAGTGACTATTTGTAACATTTCAAAAAAATAAAATATTATTTTTGGGGATTTTTATAATTTAATAATAAAATATTGAATATTTTAAATAAGGCGGTATAATTAAATACCGATAAATGGGAAAAGTTATGAAAAATTATAGAAATTACTAAATGAGGGTGTTTTATGTGAATTATGTAAATTTTAATTTTTTATGATTAATTATATGCTAATTTAGTGCTAACCGCGATTAAAAATCGCTAATCGTGCTTTAAGCGTATTTTGTGCAAACATGGACCATATCTTTTTATTAACACTTGTTGCATTTTACTACATGTTTTTGGGTGCATGCCTTTTGTTTTGGGGTTACTGTTGAGGTGAGAAGGGAAAATAGAAAGAAAAAGGAAAAGAATATAATAACAAGTATGGGCAAGAGAGAGAATGAGAGGGTAAGGGGGTCAACACCTTGGACCAAGCCCCATCACTTTACTCTTCACCATTTCCTCTCCTCTCCTTTTCATTTTCTGCTGCTGCTGCCGCCCCTCCTCCTCCCCCTCTTCAAGCCACAAAACTCCTTGAAAAATACTCCAAAACCCAAACCCCATTTCACCAAAAAGATGCACAAGCTCATTAGCTACCCCATGGACAAAGAAAGAGAAGATTTTGAGGATTTTGAGCAACTCAAGAAAATTCTTGAGTTGCCAAATGAGGTATTTTCTGAACCATGAGCTTAGTTTTCCCATTAGTTTTACTCCCATGTTAGATTAGAACCGATATCATGTGGTTTGGGTGAACTTTGAAAACTCTAGTTAGGGTTTATGGAAACTTTAGGTTGTAATGTGTAATTAAGCTCAGTAGAGACCACACAAACCCCCTAGTGCTAGAATTCAGGCCTAAAACAGAGACTAGAATCCGGGAATACGGATTTAGAAAAGCCGATATCGGAAAATTGTGGATTCTTTGAGGGTTAATTTAAATCTGCTATCACTCAGAGACTGAAAATTATTTTGCAAACACAGTGATACATGCAGGCACCTAGGAATCTAACCCCAAGACCCCAGCCCCTGAGTCCATACTATAGCCGCAGATTTAATCCTTCTGGCCGCAAATTGCGGCTAGACCTGGCCCATTTTGGTTCGTGTTTCTTTCATGGTCCCATCTCCAGTAAAATAGACCCTTGGCATATGCAAAATTGACCAATTTGACCTAGGGTAGAATCTGAAGCCTTTTCCTGAGTTGTTGTTTTGATTCGGGTTTCGTTCTACGTATTTTAAATTCTGGATTTGCGTATTTGTGTTTTACCTCGATCACTTGACGTTTGTACGACGATATCGAGGATTGTTTGATGGTTTTGAAAGCGTGGTCCATAGGTTCTAACCTATAGGCCTTAGCGCGTCGTTTTGTTTTCTCGATGTGATTTTAAGGTGCATTTGCGATTGTGTTATCTTGTAAGTACCTTCTCGAGGGCTTCATACGAGGAAGAAGATGAAGGCGACATCGACATCGACACGCAGGATGCAAGGTGAGTAGATTATATCTACGGGGGAAGTCGGGTGGATGGCGTATAGCACCCTCGCAGTTCGATATTTAGTATACTATATATATAAGTATGATAGCGTTAAGTGTGATATGGGTATTCTAGATGTGATTAGGTGTACTATGGATAGATTATGGGTTTATAAGTAAACTAGTATAGTTTCCTAGTTGCGAACCCTGGAATAGGTTTACACCCCCCCACACATGCTTGCTTGTTATACTTATACCTGGATGATGAGGATAGTGTATGATATTGGAGATGAGTCGATGAGATTGGGCATTGCTCCATGAGATCGGTGATATGATGTGATTCGTATTTGCGATACGACACGAGATTTTAGCAGGCCTTTAGACGTGTGTTTCACACACGCATTTGTATTTATATAGATGGTATCGATTTGTACTAAATATAGATTAGTACCCCAGATCATGAGATATGATGATAAGGATACCAGATAATTGATGAGGCGAGTGTGATATTGACCCGTACCCATATTTTGGGATGCCGTAAAATGATTTACCGTACGAGCTTTATATTGATGATAGATCTGCACTCATGACTCGAGGATGTCATATGATACTATATCGTACGCGGTACCTTTGAGGCGGGATCACCGACTATTATATATATATATATATATATATATATAGATATCGACTCAAATTTAGGTGGTTTCCATACCCCTCCTGATTTACTTGTTAGTTAGAGCTGTAGTTTTGCTAGTAGATGTTAGGCTAGGCCGATGTCATACCTATTTCTAAAACCAACGAATCGGGAGTATTTTAAAGACAGGAAAATGGATTCTACTGATATTTTCAAAAGACGCATCTTTTCTTAAAAACACCGTAGCCCATATTTCCTAAATAGCCCGATTTGTCTTCTTTTTAATGGCAAAACAGTATGACATAGATACATTGATGTAGATTCTACACTGTTGTTTTTATTATTCATTGCCGCATATTCTTACTGTTTGCATCGCATTTCATGTTAAATATGTTTATTGTAATATCAAAACCATGCTGATAGGACACCAGAACCATTATCGATGATGCATATGTTCTACGTACACCTGCTTGCCGGCTCACACACTTCATCATCGATAATTTCCATGTCACTACACTGTAGGACTGCTGCATTCAGGATATGACCCTTACATGGTATACTTGTGTACTCATATATTGTATACTCATACTTGTGCACATACCTATTGTACACTCATACTTGTGCACATACCTGTTGTACACTCATACTTGTGCACCTATATGTTGTACACTCATACTTGTGCACCTACCTGGTGTACTCACATATTGTATACTCATACTTGTGTACATACTTATTGTACAATCATAATTGTAAGTCCACGTTGCTCACCCCGGTTCTTTCGGGGAGGCGGAAACGGCGAAAAACGATTATTTAGTGCAAGGCAACATGGACTATAAGCCGGATCATTGCAAAACTAGAAACTAACAAACTACTAGAGGCTTTAATTACTATGCCGTAGAAATTATACCTCACGAAACCGGTCCTTCGGGTCTTCATTCCGCTGTCCCGTTCGTCCGTCCAAGCTCCAAGGAACGATCCGGATCTTGGTCACCTCCGCGGCCTTCTTGAGTCGAAGACGATCCACCCGATAGTTGTACACCGAGCTCCACTTCGAGCCGAGGCAACTAGGGCAACGAGATTGCTAGTCAAGATGCCCTAGGTTGTGTAGTAGAGATATATAGAAGTTTTTGTCTATGTAGATTCTTTTTCTCTCAACACATGAGATCAAAAGAATTTATCAAAAGGAGGAAGAAGGAGGAGCTAGCAACCATGAGAGCTTTTCTTTTCTTCTCACAAAAACAAGAGAGAGAAATGAAAATGAATTATATGAGCTAAAGAAATGAACCATGGTTGCAATAATGCAAAACTATCATCATTACCAATCCTTTCATGATAAAGTTGATGCTACATTGAATTGACCATTTTCATAATCGAAAAGAAAAAGAAAATCCAAAGAAGAGTGTAGACCTCTCATGAAGGTCAATGGTCAACTCCAGTCAACGGGTCAACAAAGTCAAGAGAGGTCATGGTGGTCAAATGGTCAATGCAATTAGCCATTACTAAACTATCACTAAAAGGATTAGTAAACAATGCCTCCGGCTCATAATGGTTTTGACCGAACGAATTGTCAAAACCCTAATGAGCCTGCCACAAAACGGTTTTCGCCGAACCAACTGCCAAAACCCTAATGGGGCACCTCCTCCTTTATCGCTCCTCAAAACTGTGCATACACACCCGCATCCGCATTCCGTAGAATGCGAATGCACAGAAGACAAAACAAATCCATCCGTGCAATACTGGGATCCGGCTTAAACCAAAGCCCACTAGTATCGCCTGCCCGAACAGCATGCGCACACAAGTGCACGTAAGTGATCGTAGTCCTGCCGTAAAACTATACGGCCTCTACATGTTTCGCTCAGTGCAGGGAAACTCTCTGTGTGGGACTTTAAAGACTCGACACTACGCTGGTAGTGGGTTTAACCACAGACCGCAAGCGGCACAAGCTGTACGTAACGGTCCCCAGGTAGATGTCGATAAGAAGGCCGATGAGGTAAACCCATCCAAACTCCTACTGAGCCTATATGTGACAATCTCCGTACAGTCCGGTCTGTTCGTCTGATACATCGCATGGCGGGCCTAGGGGGTGGTGAACGTCAGTCCCCTAATAGCGGTACAAGTTGTGTCGAAGTGTAGCCCAGAACACCCTGAGATAACACTGGAAACCTGCCAGTATATCTCGCTTACCCTGGCCAGGGACTACTCGTGTAATGGCTCTCCTGGACACAGCGTGATGTCAACCCCTAATACCGGGAGAGACGAATCCTGTCTAACCGTCACTGCCTCCAAGTGCTTCGGGACTGCACCCAACTACTACCTGTTTGCACGACTCCTTTGAGCCGTGGTAGGGTAGTAATCTAAGTACAGTGGGAACACACTCGAAGCGAAGTGACAGTGTTAAGTCAGCGGACTAAGCTGTACTCATGTCACCTGGGAATTGATAACTGACGATAGGTATAATACCAACCAACAGTTCCCGACGAGTCCTGTCCTGTGTACTCGTAACCTAACGAGCACCCGCAAACTATCTCATGTACGACGTACTGACGGCTGTGGGACAGACCGTCTCCCCCGCTGGGATGAGAAGCGCATACGCTAGTCTACTCTGGAGTATCGATGCCCTGTCTCGATAGTCCAACGACTAGGGACCTGTATAAGGATGTGCTTATGGATTACCCAGCCCCCACGAGTGTGACTGCCATCACAATGCTGGTAATAAAGCAAAGATCCTAAGGGCTCTACTAATATGTATAAGCGATATGCTAAAAGAAACACATGCACATATTGAAGTAGAGACAAACCAAGTAGCATACTACCATTTTGAGCAAGATTGTATATACAACTGTAAATATCTCAAGCTTCCATTAAGTAATATACAAGCCAGTATGATACAGTAATGGCCTCTAGGGCATATACACTAACAATCTCCCACTTGCACTAAGGCCATGTACTGGCGTATCGAAGACCTATCATCTCGATCAGCCGCTCGAACTGAGTCTGGGGTAGGGCCTTCGTGAGTGGATCTGCAGTGTTATTCTCCGTATTTACTCTCTTCACCTCGATCTCCCTGCGATCTACGATCTCCCTGATCAGGTGGTACCGCCTCAAAATGTGCCTGGACTTCTGATGGGACCTGGGTTCCTTCGCTAAAGCTATAGCGCCGTTGTTGTCGCAATATAGCGGTATTGGATCAACAATGGTTGGAACCACCTGAAGCTCCGTGAGGAACTTCTTCATCCAGGCAGCTTCCTTTGCGGCATCGCAAGCAGCTATGTACTCCGCTTCCATAGTTGAGTCAGCAACGGTCTCCTGCTTGGAACTCTTCCAGCAAACCGCCCCTTCATGTAGGGTAAAGACATAACCCGACATGGACTTGGAGTCATCCTAGTCACTCTTGAAGCTGGAGTCAGCAAAGGCCTCGATCTGGAGGTCTTTTCCGCCATACACCAAGAACATCTCCTTAGTCCTTCTCAGGTACTTAAGAATGTTCTTTACCGCTATCTAGTGTTTCTCCCCTGGGTCCGACTGATACCGGCTTACAAGCTCAATGCGTATGCTACATCTGGTCTGGTACACAACATCGCATACATTATCGAGCCTACCGCAGAAGCGTAGGGTATAATAGACATGCGATCCCTTTCCAAATCAGTCTTGGGAGACATCTCTTTGGAGAGGGTGATCCCGTGACAAGCTGGTAAATTACCGCGCTTGGAATCTTCCATATTGAATCTTTTCAGTATGGTGTCGATGTACCTTGACTGTGAAAGTCCCAACATCCTCTTAGATCTATCACGATAGATCTGGATCCCCAAAATGTAGTTGGCATCGCCCAGGTTCTTCATGGAGAACCTCTGCGACAAGAATCCTTTGACTGACTGTAGCATAGGAATATCATTTCCTATTAGAAGAATGTCATCCACGTACAAGACGAGGAATACTACAGTTCTCCCTACAATCTTACTGTAAATGCATGGTTCATCTGGGTTTTTAATAAAGTCAAATTCTTTGACAGTATCATCAGAGCAGATGTTCCAACTCCGCGATGCCTACTTAAGTCCATAGATGGACTTGAGCAACTTGCACACTTTACCGCTGCTCCCACTCTGAATAAATCCTTCCGGCTGATCCATATAGACGCACTCTTCTATATTTCCATTTAGAAAAGCCGTCTTTACGTCCATCTGCCAGATTTCATAATCGTGGAAGGCAGCAATGGCAAGAAGGATCCGAATGGATTTCAGACATAGCCACTGGAGAAAAGGTCTCGTCATAGTCCAAACCAGGTCTTTGACGAAAACCCTTTGCAACAAGTCTAGCTTTATAGGTCTCAACCTGCCCATCTACACCAATCTTCTTTCTAAAGATCCATTTGCAGCCTACGGGTCTTACCCCTTCTGGAGCAAAGTCCAAAGTACAAATTTTGTTGGCGTACATGGACTCCATCTCGGTCCGCATTGCATCCAGCCATTTTCCGAGTCACCGCTCTGAATGGCTTGCTGGAAGCTAGTAGGCTAACCATAATCCATAGTGCAATCCTCTCTATCCCCATCTATGAGAAAACCGTAGTATCTCTCGGGCGGATGAGACTGCCTACTACTCCTGCAGAGTGGCGCTGGGATGTCCGGTTCTCTTGAAACTTCTGGTTCTTCCAAGCTTTCAGTAATAGCTTGTGGTTCTGGAATTTCTTCCAGTTCTACTACGCTCCCACTTGCTTCTTTTTCTAAAAACTGATGTTCCAGAAAGTGGGCATGACGAGAAACAAAAACCTTTTGTTCATCTGCGTAATAAAAAAAATACCCCCCGGAGTTCTTTGGGTATCCCACAAACTTACACAGTACTGAGCGTGCCTCGAGCTTGTCCGCATGCTGCTTTTTTACAAAAGCTGGACATCCCCATATCTTCAGATACTTAAGACAGGGTTTCTTCCCACACCACATCTGATATGGTGTGGTAGGCACAGTCTTGGAGGGAACCTTGTTCAAAAGATATACAGCTGATTCTAGTGCATAACCCCAGAAGGATCGCGGCAACTCAGCCTTACTCATCATGGATCGAACCATATCCAATAGGGTTCGATTCCGCCTTTCCGATACATCGTTGTGTTGTGGTGTGTATGGAGGAGTAAGCTGAGAAAGAATTCCATTCTCTTTTAAGTAGCCGAGAAACTGGGCACTCAAGTATTCACCATCTCGATCAGATCTCGGTGTCTTGATACTTTTGCCTGTTTGTTTTTCAACTTCATTCTTGTATTCCCGAAATTTCTCAAAGGCCTCGGATTTGTGCTTCATCAAGAAGACATGCTCATACCTAGAGAAATCATCTGTGAAAGTAATGAAGTATGAATAACCACTTCGCGCTTGTGTAGACATTGGACCACACACATCACTGTGTATGAGTCCCAAGAGCTCGCTTACTCTTTCTCCGTGTCCAGTGAACGGAGTCTTTGTCATCTTTCCCATGAGAGAAGATTCACAAGTGGCATAAGACTGATAATCGAACGGATCCAAGTATCCTTCTTTATGTAACTTTGTCAGCCGTGTCTTATTAATGTGACCCAGTCTACAATGCCATAAGAAAGCCGGATTTAATTCCGGAGACTTTCTTTTAAGTGTGTTCTGGACACTGAAGACCTGAGCTTGATTCAAAACGTATATACCGTTTTCCAATGTACCTGACCCAATCAGAACTTGATTTAGGTGGATGTTTACTACATCGCTTACAAAAGTAAAATCATATCCTTCCTTAGAAAGTAAGGATACAGATATGGTATTACAAGTCGCACCTGGTACATAAAAACAGTCACGCAGAATCAATATCTGCCCAGTTGTCAGTCCTAGATGATATTCCCCTACGGATTCAGCATACATGCTCATTCCGTTAGCAACCCTGAGAGTCATATCACCTTTCTTGATAACCCTACGGTTTCTCAGAGCCTGTAACGAATTACAGATATGAGATCCTGATCCGGTATCCAATACTCAGGTTGTAGGGTTAACTGACATACAGTTCTCTATTACAAACACACCCGAAGCCGAAGCCGCAACATGCTTCGAATTCTGGCTACTGGCTATACTAGCCCTGTAATCCTTCTGCCAATGTTCATTCCCGTAACAATAGGAACGTCCTTCTTTTACTACATCCATCCCCAAAACTTCTGCCCTTCCCTTTCTTTCTACTTCCCTGGTTTCCTTCAGGGTAGTAGGTAGAGACTGTTGAACTAAGTCAGCATCTGACCCGTTCTTCAACGCGGTCTTCAGGTCCGAGAGCTCAAAAGAGCCGGTCTCTGTAAGGACGTTGCCCCCTACAGATGACCCGATAGCCAACCTCGCTGGAAGCAATTCGTTCGAGGTCTCATATCTTGCGATACGAGATTGCTCTCCATATAAATCTTTGTTATGGAGGAAGATAGAAACTAAGTCCATCTTCTCGTGCTGCCTCTGGAATGCACCATCAACTGAGGCTAACACGAGGCACTTGGCTTTCGCATAGTCTTTTTCCGATGTCCTACGAATATGAATATCCGTGACAGGGGAAGCTGGACCTGAGACGGCAGGGGTTGGATTAGTTAAGGGCTGTCCCAGCTTGTCATGGGCAATGGACATCTGGACAGACCTTTGCCAGTCATAACAGTCAGATTCAGTCATTTTATTATCTAGATGTAACCTAGGTACGGTCACTGGGTCGCTGCAATTAAGAGAGAGAGAAGAAAACACTCAGCATGATGCTCTTGCAAGTTTAGATTGGTTTTTAATTTATCTAAACAGGATGGCTCCCACTGTCTCTCGAATCCCTCCTCAAACCATAAAGGAAGAATTAGTCGGGATCAATCTCACTGTACAATACTTGCTTAACCGTTCAGCCAGGCCAGTGTCGGTAATTCGAGGGAGGTTTTCCAACGCTTTCGCGAAGTTCCTTAATTAAGTAACCGTTTTTCCCTGTGGGCATAGCCCCACTAACACCTTTCTTGACACCTACTTGGTTTATAACATTGATCGTTAAGTGAGAAAATTCCCGAGGAGTAGCATATACTCACAGTAGGATCGGGATCCAAATATCATCGCGTGACAAAACTGAAGGAATCCTACCAGAATCATCACACTCCAAATAGTATGCAGCACTAGCAAGTTTCAGTACTTTTGAGACTCCCGATGTGGATTTTTGCCCCATGCTCTTATGACCTTGACGAAGGCCAACATATCATAAGTCACATGTCAAGTTCTACCCGTCATTGTCCAGGTTAATTTGAACCCACCCGTACATACCCTTGACGAAGGCCAAAATAGTAGTACGACTGTCCCAAACCAACGCATCTATCTATGCTACAGATAAATATTCAGCAGCTACCAAACACTATGCCTTGGCGAAGGTCAAAATACATAGCTTGAATACTACTGAATATTTAACTGAAATGACGGAGGGCTACGAATGGTTTTGGCGAAACCGTGAACGTAGTGAACTTGATATAATCGATGGAACGAGATAGCTTTTAAAAGGAGTGGTTCAAGCTCCGCGTTTAAAAAGTTGGTTTTTGAAAAGAACCGAGTGGTTTTGAAAGTGGTCCAACGACTTTTACTTGGTTTATTTTCTTGCATTAATTCCAATGCATCCCATCATTTAATACTACCATTGCAGAAAACAACCAAAATATGGCATACGCTTATGCCATCCGCATTCGCCACGGGGTCCCGTCATCACCCGTTAGGTTACTTAACTAACGACAGAGCGGGGGCTGGACTAGCGCGGATGCAAAACATAAGCAACACCTAAATAGATATCATATATAGATATATAGCAATGATAGCCATTCCAGATCACAGATGAACACTTTGGATATACTAGGAATCCGCGATCCGTTCGAGCCTGCAACGAAAAGCGGATTACACGGTCGCGATGAATAGCCAAACCCCACCCTAGACGCCTACGGGTGCGGCAAACTACCCGCCAAGTACCCGAAGCGAAGCAACCTCCCTTAACGCGTGAGTAGGCCACTCGGCACTTCGAAATACCCGGTAGTTTGTGCACCCCTCCTTGGGTCTATCCTAGGAGCAAAAACAGTAAAAAGAAATTATACAATGACGGCTACAACCCCGACCTGGTTGTGTGGCCATGCAAATAATATTACATCAATTTACAAATTTTAAAATGAATGAAAGAAAAAGAAATTCTCATCTCACATCCACCCGGCTATTCATCCGCGACAATCCAACGAGTTCATATACACAAACCATCAATATTACAGATCACAGATATGTATAACCCCCACTAATCGACTTATAGCGATTAGTAGACGTTCAATACATATATCACATTACAGAAAATATTCATTAGCCAAAGTGTACGGAATATCGATCAAAATACGAATTTGTAACCACCCCAAAAAGTCAATTTGTTCTCTGGAAAATCTGGGTAGAAACAACATGTATTAAAAATCCCAAAACAGCCAACTAAGCACACTGCAACAAACTCGGTCCACGGCCGGGTCAACTCGGCCGCGGATCCGCGGCAAGAAGCATGTTCTTGCCGCGGAACCGCGGCACTTTGACCTGTTCAGTGGACCGTTTTTGGTGTGTGTCTTTAGAAAACCCTGAGCCGATTTTTCATGTATGTTAAATTATTTTTTGAACAGTATAAAAAATCGGCAGAAAGTTAAATTTTCCGGACTTGTTTTGCGAATTTTTTCCGATCGATATTCTTTATACTTTGCTAACTTGCTAGTTTATGTTTAGCTAGGCTTTGATACCACTGTAAGTCCACGTTGCTCACCCCGGTTCTTTCGGGGAGGCGGAAACGGCGAAAAACGATTATTTAGTACAAGGCAACATGGACTATAAGCCGGATCTTTGCTAAACTAGAAACTAACAAACTACTAGAGGCTTTAACTACTATGCCGTAGAAATTATACCTCACGAAACCGGTCCTTCGGGTCTTCATTCCGCTGTCCCGCTCGTCCGTCCAAGCTCCAAGGAACAATCCGGATCTTGGTCACCTCCGCGGCCTTCTTGAGTCGAAGACGATCCACCCGATAGTTGTACACCGAGCTCCACCTCGAGCCGAGGCAACTAGAGCAATAAGATCGCTTGTCTAGATGCCCTAGGTTGTGTAGTAGAGATATATGGAAGTGTTTGTCTATGTAGATTCTTTTTCTCTCAACACATGAGATCAAAAGAATTTATCAAGAGGAGGAAGAAGGAGGAGCTAGCAACCAGGAGAGCTTTTCTTTTCTTCTCACAAAAACAAGAGAGAGAAATGAAAATGAATTATATGAGCTAAAGAAATGAACCTTTGTTGCAATAATGCAAAACTATTATCATTACCAATCCTTTCATGATAAAGTTGATGCTATATTGAATTGACCATTTTCATAATCAAAAAGAAAAAGAAAATCCAAAGAAGAGTGTAGACCTCTCATGAAGGTCAATGGTCAACTCCGGTCAACGGGTCAACAAAGTCAAGAGAGGTCATGGTGGTCAAATGGTCAATGCAATTAGCCATCACTAAACTATCACTAAAAGGATTAGTAAACAATGTCTCCGGCTCATAATGGTTTTGACCGAACGATTTGTCAAAACCCTAATGAGCCCGCCACAAAACGGTTTTAGCCGAACCAACTGCCAAAACCCTAATGGGGCACCTCCTCCTTTATCGCTCCTCAAAACTGTGCATACACACCCGCATCCGCATTCCGTAGAATGCGAATGCACAGAAGACAAAACAAATCCATCCGTGCAATACTGGGATCCGGCTTTGTAGGGTTCCGAGACACACCCATGAGGTTCTACAAGTGATCAAACATGGCCAATTCAAAATTTTCTATGTGCCGAGAAACCCTATTACGGATCGTTGACTAGAGGTAAGGCGATAAAGATGCTAGTTAACAACTTAACTAAGAGTGAACCGAAAATACAACCTTTGTAGATCCGGTCCTCCACCTCCATAGCTCCGTGATGACATTCCTCCGCTGTGATCATCAGATCCCGGACTCTGTTGATGGTTTCGTCGGAGAAATGATCGGGCTAGGTCGTCGACTTCGATGCCGAAGATGATCTACGTCGAGGCAACTCAAGATCAAGCTCCATCTTCACCAAGTCATGAAACATGTGAAGAAAACACCGTATACTACATGGCAAGTGGTAGAGGAAGATGAAATAGGAAGTGGGTTCACTTTAGAATTGGATTTCTCACTCTTTTTCTCAAGTCACCATTGAAGCTAGCAAGCTTCTTTCTTCTTGAAGAAGAAGAAAAAGAAAAAGAATATGATAAGATTTTTGAATAAATGGAAATAAAGTCATTCTTATCATTTTAGCAACCATGGTTAAGTGTAGAGAATAAACTAAGGTTAGGTGAATGGTTAGGTTTAGGAAAGAAACAAGAATGGTCAATGCTTCTTGAAGCTTCAAAGAAACAAACAAAAGAAGCAACCATTTCTTTTCTTGCCCTAAAATAAATGTCGCATATCTTGCCTAGGGGTGGTAAACGTCAGACCCCAATAGCTCGATAAGTCGTGTCGATATAAGGTCTATAACAGTTCGTGAAACTACTGGTAACACTTACAAGTAAATCTCAGCAACCCTGGCCAGGGATTTCCGGTTATAGCCAATCGAACACAGCGCAACATCAACCCCCTATACCGGGAGAGACGAATCCCCTCCTATCGCTCATTGCCTCCATGTGATTCGGGACTGTACCCAAAAACCACCGTTTTGCACGCCCTCTTGGTAGTGGTAAGGTGGAAATCAAAGCACAGTAGGAATCACACAAGACTCTATGACGATCTCGGGTCTACAGACTAACCTGTACCAGTGCCACCAGAGAACTTCCATCTAACGCAAGGTATAATACCATCTGGGAGTTCTCGGCGAGTCCGTCCAGTGTACCCAGTCTCCACTGAGCACCCGGATATCATCTCTGATGTCAAACACCAATGGGTATGGGATCATCCATCGCCCATCTGTAAGGGTCGAGAAGGTATACGCTAGTCTACTCTGGTATATCGATGCCCAGTCTCGATACACCCACGACTAGAGACCATGAAGGATGTACTTATGGACTACCATGTCCCCATTAGTATGATCCTCATCAAAATTCAGGTAGTCAAGTACACATCCTAAGGGCTTTACCAACATGTAGCAGAGAGACAATCAGTGTACACGTTAAGGTAAAGAGCAACCAGATAGCATACTATCATGTCGAGCAAGAAAGTCCTCCCTATATATATCCATGCATCCACTATAATATACATCCTATGTATAGTAATGGCCTCTAGGGCATACATATAACTAACCATTTCCCACTTGCACTAGGGCCATCTGATAGCAGTAGTTGTAGTATCTCATACTCAACCATCCCATAAAAGTCTCTCTCTGGAAAAAGGCCTTTGTGAGTGGATCCACCGTGTTGTCCTCTGAGTCTACTCTCCTAACCTCGATCACCCTGGAGATCAACTATCTCCATGATCAGATGACACTGCCTCAGAATATGTCTGGATCACTGATGGGACGGGCGTTCCTAGGCTTAAGCCACAACTCCATCGTCATACAATGGGAGGAACTAAGTTCATCTCATGAACTAATATACACCCAGACAGCCTCTTTGGTAGCATCTTAAGCAGCGATGTATCTTGCTTTTAATCGTCTAGTATGTCACGGTATCTAGCTTGGAACTCTTCCAACATACCATCCCTCCATAGAGGGTAAAGACAATGCCTGTGACTGACATTCAGTCGTCCTTATCACCCTGGAACACTTCCAGTAATTCTTCCCAGGATCGATTGATACTAGCTCACTACATCTAGTGAGAATCCTAACATCCATTTAGATCTATCTCATAGATCAAAACTCAGGATTTAGGAGGTATCACTTTGATCCTATATGGTGAATCATTGTGATAAGCGGAGATTGACCGAGCGTAGCATAGGAAACTCCTTTCTTATCAAGAGTATGTCATCCACATACTCTACGAGGATCACCACCATACTCCCTACTAGCTTTTTGTATATACAAGGTTCATCTACCATTTTGATGAAGTCAAACTATTAGACTACTACATCAAAACAGATGTTCCAACTCCGCGATGCCTGCTTTATCCTATATAGTATCTTGTACACGTTTCCGCTGCTCCCACTGTCTACGAAGCCCTCTGGCTGTGTACTTATAGACTCTCTCTTCCAAAACATCATTTAGAAAAGTTGTCATGACACCCAAACACCAGATATCGTAGTCATGGTATGTAGCCGTGGCAAGTAGGATCTGGATGGACTTAAACATAGATCCTTAGAAAAGGTTTCAACATAATCCATACCTGGTCAATGATTCAAACCTTTAACAAGTCTAGCTTTGAAAGTCTCAACTTTTCCATGTACACCAAGTAATCTTCTCAAGACATACTTGCTCCTGATGGGGATTTAACCCTTCAGATAAAGCAACCAAAGTCCATACTTTGTTGGTGTATAAGGATTCCATCTCAGATCACTAAGTATCCAGCCATTCTTACAGAGTCTTACTCCTGATGGCCGGCTCGAAACTAGTTGGGTCATCATCTCATGATGCAATCCTCGCTCCCACTATCATAGAGAAACCGAAGTATCTCTCAGGTGGGTGAGGAACCCTACTAGATCGGCGGAGAGGCTGAGGTTTGTTGGTAACTATTGAATCCTTTGGTTTTATCAAATCATCTGCAGTAGTTTGTATAGCTGGAACCTTTCCAGTTCTACATCACAGACCTGGCCTCGAGCATGTCCGGATTTTGCTTTTAGACATAGGCCGGTCAACCCCAAATCTTAACTAGCTTAAGACATGGGCTCTTCCCATACCATATCTCATATGGAGTGGTAGGCTGTGATCTGATTCGAACCTAATTCAATAGGTATGTAGCTTCTCAAGTGCATAACCCCCAAAAGGAAATTGGAAACTCAGTAGTACTCATCATAGAGCACACCATATCACATAGGGTGTTATTGCTCCGCCCCGATATACCATCGTACTATGGTGTATACGGAGGAGTAATGCTGAGAGGGAATCTCATTCTCCTTTAGAAAAGTCCAAGAATTCCGTGCTCAAGTATTCTCCTCCTTGATCACATCAAAGGACATAATACTTATACCCGTTTTGGTTCTCTACTTCTAGCCTATATTATGTGAATATCTCAAAAGGTTCGGACTTGTGTTTCAACAGGAACATATGTCTGAATCTAAAGAGATCATCAGAGAATGTAATGAAGTACAAAGAACCGATCCTGGCTTGTGTAGACAGGAGACCTTATATACATCATCAAGTATCAGTCCCAAGAGTTTACTAACTCTTTCTCTGTTTCCAATAAACAGAGCTGAGGTCATTATATCTTTGTGACATGACTCGGAAGTTTCATAAGATGTAAATTAAAACTGATTTAAATATGCATCTACTATGTAACTTAAGCTAGTCGGGTCATATTGATATGACCTAGTCTACAATGCCTCAAGAAGGATTCGTTCATTTCTGAACTCTTCCTCTTGTGTGTGTTCCGTATACTAAGAACTGTAGTTTGATTTAGAACATCAATACTTTTAAATAACGTGCCTGAACCTATCATTTTTTGATATAGGAAATATTCAGAACATTATCCAACAATACAAAATTATATCCTTTCTTTCCTAATAAAGAGACTGATATGATTTTGTATATCAGGTTCGGTATCTAATAACATTCATTCAGAATCAATGTATTGCTAATACAGGGTGACAGTGACCAACAGACTTGGCTGCAACACTTGCCCCGTTTTCTGTCTCATGAAACTTATCACCCGTTCTCAGTTCTATACCTTTCTGTAGCCCATGTAACAAATTACATATGTGGGATCCTGATCCGGTATCACATACTCAGGACGTAAAGGATACTGAGAAATAGTTCTGTATAATGAACACACCCGAAGATGATGCATCAGCATGCACTCTCTTCGTTTGGGCGGCACGGGAATTCTGGTATTCCCTTATTTCTTGCTCGGTCTTATAACAATTATAAGTTGGAGCGGGACCAACGTTCCCCAGCTCAGTATAACAAGCGGGTGCGGTCAATAATCCATATTATTATCTTGATTAAAGCGTTATATGGTCGCTACCTGGAGAGAGAGAGAAGAAAACACTCTGCGTGCGTGTTTTATACTGGCTCGTATTAAAAACACGGACGTCCTAGTATATCCAATATTTCATATGATAGTTTCTGCTGCGTTATCTGTGATGTGATCATGTGATATGTTCAGATAGATATTGTATATAGTATATATGATATATTATATAGACATTACTTATGTTTTACACCCGCGCTAGCCCTGCCCCGCTCTGCCGTTAGTTACCTAACCTAACGGTGCACGAGGGGACATCGAGGCGAACACGGATGGCATAAGTGTACGTCGTATTTATCTGTGATGTTTAGGTGACTTAAATGATGGAACTTCATTAATATGATTAATGAAATAAAAGAAACCTAAAGATGTTGTAGGATCGAATTTCAAAAATAAAACAGGTGGCTACAGTTCTTGCTTTGCATAGCGGTATATATGATATATCCTGCACCTCATTCGACGAGAAAAGGGCCGACGATCCCTTCACCGGGAGTACCCCTTTAGCAATAACTGGCAGATGCTAAACACTCGGTTTGTCTTTTGATAGCTTCTATAGTTTCTGCTTTGCACAGCGATATATATGATATATCCCGCACCTCATTCGACGAGGAAAGGGCCGACGATCCCTTCACCGGGAGTGACCCCTTTAGCAAAACTAGAAAAGCCTCAAAAACACTCCATTTTAAAAATCATTTGATTCTACAACGATATCAAGTTCATTACGTAATAGGTTTTCAGAAAAACCTGCCGTAGCCCTCCGTCATTTCAGATAAGTTCTACTTAGTATTCGTGCAACGTTTGTTGACCTCCGTCAAGGCGTAGTGTGCGGTAACTAACTAGTATTTATCTGCTTTTGCATATGATGCAGATTGGATTAGGGTAGTCGTGCGGCCTTGTTGACCTCCGTCAAGGGTCGTGCGGGTCGGTTTAATTCGATCAAGAAATGACGGGTTGAACTTGACTAGTAGCCTATGGTTTGTTGACCTCCATCAAGGTCATAGGACGCTAGGGGCAAAATATTATCGGGAATTTCAAGTGTTGAAATTTGCAATGAGATTGCATACCTTCTATGAGATAGTTGGATCCCGATACCCACTGCGAGTAATTGTTACTCCTGGGAGAGTTTTACACATTACAATTAGCCGATTAAGTAGGTGTCTAGAAAGGTGTCAACGGGGTTACGCCTCTGGGAAAACGAGGTTTACTGTAATTAGGTCCGTGCGAAAGCACGGGGGACCTCCCTCAAAGTACCGACACTGGCCTGGCTGAAAGATTGGCGAACTTGTAGCATGTAATTAATCCCAGCCAGTCTTTCCTTTTAGGGTTTGAAGGAAGATTTGATAAAAACAGTGGGAGCCATCCTGATTAGATAAAATAAATAACCAATCTAATCTTGCAAGAGCGGACGCAAAGTGTTTTCTTCTCTCTCTCTCCAGGTAACGACCATATCACGCCTTAATCAAGATAATAATACGGATTATTCACCGCACCCGCTTATTATACTGAGTTGGGGAACATTGGTCCCGCTCCAACTTCTAATTGTTATAAGACCGAGCAAGAAATAGGGAAATACCAGAATTCCCGTGCCGCCCAAACGAAGAGAGTGCATGCTGATGCATCATTTTCGGGTGTGTTCATTATACAGAACTGTTTCTCAGTATCCTTTACGTCCTGAGTATGTGATACCGGATCAGGATCCCGCATATGTAATCTGTTACATGGGCTACAGAAAGGTAGAGAACTGAGAACGGGTGATAAGTTTCATGAGATAGAAAACGGGGCAAGTGTTGCAGCCAAGTCTGTTGGTCACTGTCACCCTGTATTAGCAATACATTGATTCTGAACGAATGTTATTAGATACCGAACCTGATATACAAAATCATATCAGTCTCTTTATTAGTAAAGAAAGGATATAATTTTGTATTGTTGGATAATGTTTTGAACATTTCCTATATCAAAAGTTGATAGGTTCAGGCACGTTATATAAAAGCATTGATGTTCTAAATCAAACTACAGTTCTTAGTATATGGAACACACACAAAAGGAAGAGTTCAGAAATGAACGAATCCTTCTTGAGTCATTGAAGACTAGGTCATATCAATATGACCCGACTAGCTTAAGTTACATAGTAGATGCATATTTAAATCAGTTTGAATTTACATCTTATGGAACTTGCGAGTCATGTCACCAAGATATAATGACCTCAGCTCTGTTTATTGGAAACAGAGAAAGAGTTAGTAAACTCTTGGGACTGATACATGATGATGTATGTAAGGTCCCCTGTCTACACATGCCAGGATCGGTTCTTTGTACTTCATTACATTCTCTGATGATCTCTTTAGATTCAGACATATATTCCTGTTGAAACACAAGTCCGAACCTTTTGAGATATTCACAGAATATAAGTTAGAAGTAGAGAACCAAAACGGGTATAAGTATTATGTCCTTTGATGTGATCAAGGAGGAGAATACTTGAGCACGGAATTCATGGACTTTTCTAAAGGAGAATGAGATTCTCTCTCAGCATTACTCCTCCGTATACACCATAGCACGATGGTATATCGGGGCAGAGCAATAACACCCTATGTGATATGGTGTGCTTTATGATGAGTACTACTGAGTTTCCAATTTCCTTTTGGGGGTTCTGCACTTGAGAAGCTGCATACCTATTGAATTAGGTTCGAATCAGATCACAGCCTACCACTCTATATGAGATATGGTATGGGAAGAGCCCATGTCTTAAGCTAGTTAAGATTTGGCGTTGACCGGCCTATGTCTAAAAGCAAAATCCGGCCAAGCTCGAGGCCAGGTCTGTTATGTAGAACTGGAAAGGTTCCAGCTATACAAACTACAGCAGATGATTTGATAAAACCAAAGGATTCAATAGTTACCAACGAATCTCAGCCTCTCCGCCGATCTAGTAGGGTTCCTCACCCACCTGAGAGATACTTCGGTTTCTCTATGACAATGGGAGCGAGGATTGCATCATGAGATGATGACCCAACTAGTTTCGAGGTGGCCATCAGGAGTAAGACTCTGTAAGAATGGCTGGATGCTTAGTGATCTGAGATGGAATCCTTATACACCAACAAAGTATGGATTTTGGTTGCTTTATCTGAAGGGTTAAATCCCCATCAGGAGCAAGTATATCTTGAGAAGATTACTTGGTGTACATGGAAAAGTTGAGACTTTCAAAGCTAGACTTGTTAAAGGTTTGAATCATTGACCAGGTATGGATTATGTTGAAACCTTTTCTAAGGATTTATGTTTAAGTCCATCCAGATCCTACTAGCCATGGCTACATACCATGACTACGATATCTGGTGGTTGGGTGTCATGACTACTTTCTAAATGATGTTTTGGAAGAGAGAGTCTATAAGTACACAGTCAGAGGGCTTCGTAGACAGTGGGAGCAGCGGAAACGTGTACAAGATGCTTTATAGGATAAAGCAGGCATCACAGAGTTGGAACATCTGTTTTGATGTAGTAGTCAAATAGTTTGACTTCATCAAAATGGTAGATGAACCTTGTATATACAAAAAGGTAGTAGGGAGTATGGTGGTGATCCTCGTAGAGTACGTGGATGACATACTCTTGATAAGAAAGGAGTTTCCTATGCTACGCTCGGTCAATCTCCGCTTATCACAATGATTCACCATATAGGACCAAAGTGATACCTCCTAAATCCTGAGTTTTGATCTATGAGATAGATCTAAATGGATGTTAGGATTCTCACTAGATGTAGTGAGCTAGTATCAATCGATCCTGGGGAGAATCACTGGAAGTGTTCCAGGGTGATAAGGACGACTGAATGTCAGTCACAGGCATTGTCTTTACCCTCTATGGAGGGACGGTATGTTGGAAGAGTTCCAAGCTAGATACCGTGGCATACTATACGATTAAAGGCAAGATACATCGCTGCTTAAGATGCTACCAAAGAGGCTGTCTGGGTGTATATTAGTTCATGAGATGAACTTAGTTCCTCCCATTGTGTGACGATGGTGTTGTGGCTTAATCCTAGGAACGCCCGTCCCATCAGTGATCCAGACATATTCTGAGGCAGTGTCACCTGATCATGGAGATAGTTGATCTCCAGGGTGATCGAGGTTAGGAGAGTAGACTCAGAGGACAACACGGCAGATCCACTCACAAAGGCCTTTTCCCAGAGAGAGACTTTTATGGGATGGTTGAGTATGAGATACTACAACCACTGTTATCAGATGGCCCTAGTGCAAGTGGGAGATTGTTAGTTATATGTATGACCTAGAGGCCATTACTATACATAGGATGTATATTGTAGTGGATGCTTGGACATATATAGGGAGGACTTTCTTGCTCGACATGATAGTATGCTATCTGGTTGCTCTTTACCTTAACGTGTACACTAATTGTCTCTCTGCTACATGTTAGTAAAGCCCTTAGGATGTGTACTTGACTACCTGAATTATGATGAGGATCATACTAGTGGGGACATGGTAGTCCATAAGTACATCCTTCAAGGTCCCTAGTCGTGGGTGTATCGAGACTGGGCATCGATATACCAGAGTAGACTAGCCTATACCTTCTTGACCCATACAGATGGGCGATGGATGATCCCATATCCGTTGGTGTTTGACATCATAGATGATATACGGGTGCTCAGTGGAGACTGGGTACACTGGACGGACTCGCCGAGAACTCCCAGATGGTATTATACTTTACGTCAGATGGCAGTTCTCTGGTGACACTGGTACAGGTTAGTCTGTAGACCCGAGATCGTCATAGAGTCTTGTGTGATTCCCACTGTGCTTTGATTTCCACCTTACCACGTCTAAGAGGGCGTGCAAAATGGTGGTTTTTGGGTACATTCCCGATCACATGGAGGCAATGAGCGATAGGAGGGGATTCGTCTCTCCCGGTATAGGGGGTTGATGTTGCGCTGTGTTCGATTGGCTATAACCGGAAATCCCTGGCCAGGGTTGCTGAGATTTACTGGTAAGTGATACCAGTAGTTTCATGAACTGTTATAGACCTCATATCGACACGACTTATCGAGCTATTGGGGTCTGACGTTTACCACCCCTAGGCAAGATATGCGACATATAAGACGACGATGCCGGACTGTACGGTAAGTGTTACTGGTTGGATTCACAGGAGTGTGAGCGAGCTTGCTCGTCGATCTTCTGATCGCTCAATACCCGGGTGGCCGTTACGTTTAGAAGACCGCTTGCGGCTTGTGGGTGTTTGATATGATCATCACCTGCTGCCGGCGTATTGACGAGTCTTTAGAGTCCTACACAGAGGTTTTCTGGCTCAAGCGAAACGAAATAGGAGCGCATATGAGATATGTGAGGGGCCGAGAATAATGCGTGTATGTGATACCGTATTCTATTCTCGCGATGAATGTATCGATTGGTTGTATGCGATATAACCTAGTTATCGAATCAAGGATTGATTCGATAAGCCGATACATTGGATATTAGTCGGTCATATGCGATATGACCGGATTGTTAAATCAAGTGTTGATTTAATGATTTAATGTATAATTATATATTTGATATATTACTTTGCATTAACTAATATTGGTTCACTTAAAATGGATTTTCTCACTTGAAGTGCACATTGTATATGTGATATATTTTTGTGCACTTGATTGTATCATGTTTGATGATACATGCATACTTGGGTTTGTGTTTACTTTAAACCATGTTTAATTGAATGGTTAGGGTTTTGGTGATATAGGAACGAAACCGACGATATCACATATTACACTTACGGTCATAGAAAAGAAAATCCTCCCTATATATGTCCAAGCATCCACTACAATATACATCCTATGTATAGTAATGGCCTCTAGGGCATACATATAACTAACAGGCTTAAACCAAAGCCCACTAGTATCACCTGCCCGAACAGCATACGCACACAAGTGCACGTAAGTGATCGTAGCCCTGCCGTAAAACCATACGGCCTCTACACGTTTCGCTCAGTGCAGGGAAACTCTCTGTGTGGGACTCTAAAGACTCGACACTACGCTGGCAGTGGGTTTAACCACAGACCGCAAGCGGCACTAGCTGTACGTAATGGTCCCCAGGTAGATGTCGATAAGAAGGCCGATGAGGTAAACCCATCCGAACTCCTACTGAGCCTGTATGTGACAATCTCCGTACAGTCCGATCTGTTCATCTGATACATCGTATGGCGGGCCTAGGGGGTGGTGAACGTCAGTCCCCTAATAACGGTACAAGTCATGTCGGAGTGTAACCCAGAACACCGTGAAATAACACTGGAAACCTGCCAGTATATCTCGCTTGCCCTGGCCAGGGACTACTAGTGTAATGGCTCTTCTAGATACAGCGCGATGTCAACCCCCAATACCGGGAGAGACGAATCCTGTCTAACCGTCACTGCCTCCAAGTGCTTCGGGACTGCACCCAACTACTACCTGTTTGCACGACTCCTTTGAGCCATGGTAAGGTAGTAATCTAAGTACAGTGGGAACACACTCGAGGCGAAGTGACAGTATCAAGTCAGCGGACTAAGCTGTACTCATGTCACCTCGGAACTGATAACTGACGATAGGTATAATACCAACCAACAGTTCCCGACGAGTCCTGTCCAGTGTACTCGTAACCTAACGAGCACCCACATACTATCTCAAGTACGACGTACTGACGGCTGTGGGACAGACCGTCTCTCCCGCTGTGATGAGAAGCGTATACGCTAGTCTACTCCGGAGTATCGATGCCCTGTCTCGATAGTCCAACGACTAGGGACCTGTATACGGATGTGCTTATGGATTACCCAGCCCCCACGAGTGTGACTGCTATCACAACGCTGGTAATAAAGCAAAGATCCTAAGGGCTCTACTAATATGTATAAGCGATATGCTAAAAGAAACACATGCACATATTGAAGTAGAGACAAACCAAGTAGCATACTACCATTTTGAGCAAGATTATATATACAACTGTGAATATCCCAAGCTTCCATTAAGTAATATACAAGCTAGTATGATACAGTAATGGCCTCTAGGGTATATACACTAACAATACTTATGCACATACCTGTTGTACACTCATACTTGTGCACCTACCTGTTTTACACTCATACATGTATACATACGTAATTGCACATACATAGATGATTCTGGATTGATTTGGAGATTTGGGAACCGCAAGTCACTCTTTAAAACTGATTCATTTTAAAAGAACGGTTTCCCTTAATATGTGCATATTACTATTCCATGCTGCATGATATATTGATATGCTTCATGAGTGGGATAGTCCTGCTCATACTTCATCAACTGCCGAGAAGCATATGCGATAACCCTTCCGTGTTGCATCAATACACAGCCTGGCACCACTCGAGAAGTATCACAATAAACCACAAAACCTCTCAATCCTGAAAGCAATCATAACACTGGTGCAGTTGTCAGATGAGTCTTCAACTGCTAGAAGCTATGCTCGCACTCCTCTGTCCAAAGAATGGAATCTCCTTCCTGGTCAAACCGGTCAGCGGTGCAGCGATTTGAGAAATGTCCAGCACCAAACGTTGGTAGTAACCAACCAAACCCAAGAAGCTGCGAACCTCCGTAACTGACATAGGTCTGGGCCAGTGCTGTACTGCCTCGATCTTCTTTGGGTACACAGGTATACCATCCCTCGTAACTACGTGACCCAAGAAATCCACAAAGCCAAAAAGAACACTCGGAAAAATTTAGCGAACCACTGGTGTTCCCTCAAAATCTGCAATGTAATTCGCAAGTTCTGCTCATGCTCCTCTCGACTACGGAAGTATACTAAGATGTCGTCAATGAATACAATAATGAATTGATCAAGAAATGGCCTGAAATGCGGTTCATCATATCCATGAAAACTGCTGGGGCATTGGTAAGCCCGAACGACGTCACCAAAAACTCATAATGTCCGTAACGTGTATGAAAAACGGTCTTCGGAATGCCATCCTTCTGAACTCTCAATTGGTGATACCCAGACAGCAAATCGATCTTTGAGAAATAGCCAGCTCCCTGCAGCTGATCGAATAAGTCGTCAATGCGAGGTAATAAATACCTATCTCGCCCCGTAACTCGATTCAGCTGCCTGTAGCCGATGCACAACCACATGCTTCCATCCTTCTTCTTTACGAATAAGACAGGAGCTCCCCACGGCGATACACTCGGACGAACGAGTCCTGTATCCAGCAAGTCTTGCAACTGACTCTTGAGCTCCTTCAGCTCCGTCGGGGCCATCCGATAAGGTGGTAAAGAAATAGGCCTTACACCCGGAATCAAGTCAATCCAATATCACGCTCAGGCTGCAATCCTGGTAACTCAGCAGGGAACACATCAGGAATTTCTCGTACGATTGGAGCCTGGTCCAACAGAACCTCAGCGGCCCTTACGTTCTGCTAAGAATCCACGACAACCCTTCTTTAAGAGCCGTTCCGCACAAAGAGCAGCAATTAGGTTGGCAGGAACGACACTATAGTCTCCCTGCACAATGAAATCGGTTTGCCTAGAAAACAGAATCTGACCGTTTTTCCCCGACCATCAACATAAGCATGGCAAGCGGCCAGATAATCCATACCGAGAAGTATATCAAAATCTTGCATATCCAGGAGAATCAAATCGACTAATGAATCCCTATCACCAATACGTACCGAACATGACCTAAATACATGTCGGGCTACAAAAGAACCTCCTACCGGAGTAATCATAACAAGAGGTAATTCTAACAACGCCGACTCTCTCATCAGAGAAAGTGTAAAGTGTGCAGACACGTACGAGTGCGTAGAACCGGGATTAAATAAAATATGTGCATCTAAGGAACATACTGAAAGAATATCTGTTACGATAACGTTCAATGCCTGCGCGTCCTGAGGAGTTAACACAAAAGCTAAAGCCTGCCCTCTTCCAGCGATCAACTGTCGTCTGCCTCTGCCTCCTTGTCCTCTCGAATTACGACTGTCTCGACCACGGCCTCTATGGGCGTTCATCTGGCGTGGAACAACAACAGTTGTAGGAGCTAATGCGCTCGGAGGAGGATGTGAAGGTGGTGAAGTCACCTGTAAGACCGATGCCTCACTCTGTCGCATCACGGGACAATTTCTAATAAAATGATACAGACACCCATACCTGAAACATCCTTGCGAGGGCAGTTGATTATGTTGGTATAAGCAACATAACTGGTCCATAAAGAATTCACCACGGCTTCGACAAACATGTCTAGGAGCTGATATATCAGTACGAATCTGCATTGGTCGCTGAACAAACGTAAGTGGAGTAATAGCCGATCTCCGTGCTCGACTAATCTCTATCAAGGATCCGATCATTTGGCGCATATCCTGAATACTCACCTACATCCTAGCTATATGATCAATAGAAGGTGGATCAATCTGTCCATGAAAGGTAGGTGTGCTGCCTTGGTCTGTCCTCATCTTAGACGAGCGCGTTCCAATCTCATCTCTGACAGCGGCCCTCTGGGCCCTCGTAGTCATCGGCGACATAGTGGCTGGAGTAAGAAACAGAATTGATAAGGACACTGCAATCGAATCATAAGATATATGGAATCAAAGAAGGAAGTATGAACAAACATTTCCGAAGGTTACTTAGGCTACGTATCGTAGCGTAAATATGCCGCGGAACAAATGTACGGTACTCTACTCATCGTAAATCACCTACTCTTTCAAACCAAGGATCAACCTACCTAACGAAGTTAAAGCCTACCAACTTCAATTCACTACTCGGTTCCGTAAGGTTAATCGTAAGCTTTGATACCAACTTTGTCATGACCCAATTTTGCTCCGTGACCGACACTTAGATTGTATGACATCTAAAGATGCCGACACAATCCGAGTAAGCCAGAAAACCAAGATCAAAACCCTAATTGGGCAATTTAGAAAAATTTCAGTTTTAAGTTTAACCAACTGATTTTAAGAATTTAAAATTTTGACAGTATCTCCCTTTTAATTAATAATAAAAGCAATTTTAAAGTGTTTATTATAAGTTGTATCCATAGTTGGGAACAACACAACGTCAAACGGCCGAAATCAAAACTCAATAATAATACGACACTCCATGTAAAGAATTTCATGCATAAGTAAAGGAAGCATAAATTAACACAACTTAACGATCTCATTCAGTCAAATTAACATATACAACATAGATCGTTTTAAGTCAAATATACAGGGTCAGATAGAGAATTTCTAGATCCAATATACATATACCAAAATAGGTGGTTACTAAATTGGTAACCCACCTAGTAAAAAGAGCGATAAAAGCTGACGAGTGGATCCGTACTACTGCTACGCGTCCACACGACTCCTGCAAGGAACTATGGCACAACGGAGATGAGTTGCCAACTCTGTGAATAAAACTAACATTTATCGGCTGATAATGTAAGTATGACGAAATAGAGCTAATATCAACAAAGGTGAATATAATGCATGATATGTAGGGTTACTAGGCATTCTTACAAGGGTCTATAAGGCATCAACCATTCCCAATTTAAAATTTAGACGTGCCGAACAACCCAAAGCGAGGATCTTTGCTAGATAATTAGGGTTACACATGCATGTAAACATCTTTACAACTAAGAGTGAGGGATTACAACCTTTGTAGTCCGCTCCTTCGCTTCATAAGCTTCGAGTAGAAGTCCCTTCGCCACGATCCATAATCTCCCAGACTCAAGAGATGCTCCACATCCTGAATGATCCATACTTGCTTGTAGTCTTCCTTTTCAAAGATGATCTACCTTGAAATTTCTTTAACTCAAGCTCTTGCTCACTAATGAGGTGAACACCCTAATCTAATTGACTAGATTAGATGAGGACGATGAAGTAGGATTTATGCTCTCTTTTATTATCAAATTCTCACGCTAATCCATCACAAAATAAAAATCTAGAAAGCTTTTGTGAGCTCAAGGAAGAAGAAGATGAATGAATATCCTTTTTTGATGAATAATGAAAAGATTATTATGATTACAAATGCAATCATGCTCAAAGATGAGGAGGCTAACCCATGTAGAGACATAACTAGGGTTAAGGGTGTGGGTTGGGTTAGGAAATATCTCACAAAATATCCATCATAATATCTTTGCAAGAAACAAAAGAAAAGCTTCATGAAAGAACTAACCCAAATAAAAACCTAACTATGTTGCATTAGTAATTATAATATGTTGCAATATTATATATCACATATATAATATATTTTTGTAAGAAAAGAAAATAATACAAGCAACATTTATCGCATATATATCAATGTATTACCCGGTGAGGAAATGAATCAATAAAGCGAGCCAATATTAGATAATGTAATGCAATATATCATATATATAATTATACATTAAATTATCGAATCAACACTTGATCCGACAATCCGGCTATATCGAATATAACCGACTAATATTTCATGTACCGATTCATCGAATCAACACTTGATCTGATGACCTGGTGTCACGACCCAAAGTTCAGTCCGTGACCGGCACTTAACCACGCAACGTCTATAGGCATAACAAGACTAAGTAAGCCGAACCCAAAAAACAAAACCATTAAAATTTGGAGTGTTAAAACTTTTAGAAAACTTTAAGTTGTTTAGTAGCAATCCTTTTTGGTTCAAGTTATTATTTAAATAATTTTAACAAAATTTCCTTTTCCAAAAATTTGTCCCGAAATCGGGTAAAAGGCGAGATATAAGTAAAAGTAACTTGTGAAATAAATAAAGTATCTCAATAAGAGAATCGCGCCTTAGCAATGGTATATGTGTCAAAAGATGCGGTAAACAGCCAGCCGCGACTACTCCAAAGGGCAACCTGCAAGCACTGTGGCACAACGGGGGTGAGTTGCCAACTCGTGAATAGTAGATAACATATAAAGGTAATCGCGAGTATACACGTGCTGCGATACTCAAACCTATGCCAACCGATAACATCTATATGATGAACTGAATGCTCACATCTGGCAACAAGTGCAATCTAAAGGCCTTTCCATATGATGTGCAATCTAAATGCCTTTCGATATGATATGCAAGATATGCAATAATCATGTCTGATATGGAATCTAACAACCCTATATTACATGAGCAGGGTGTGCAATAATCACGTAGCATGTGTACTATATCAGGTACAATAGGTACAGGATGAGATGTCAATACTAAATGCTGAGTATGGAAATAAATAATGTCTACACGGAATATCAACGTGGAAAAATGACCGGTGTCCATCAATAAACCCAATCCCAGTAAAACTCAGGCGCCGTCATCCACATCGGCCCACAAATCCTGTGAATCTCATACAATCGTGAGTGCCCAACATCGGCACCCAAATCTCATAAAATCAGTCGTGTCCAGCATCGACATCCAAATCCTCCAGTATGGGGCGTCCGTCCATCGAATCGGCCCACGGGCTCCGTCTGCGGAATCGGCCCTCGGCCCCCAGCAGTACGCGTCGTCCCGTATCCATCTATCGACTCTGGTCGGTATCCTCCGGATAATCGCCAGGTCTAACCAATCACCGGTAGTTAGTAGTCCCTCCGCCGGGCTCACCGTCTAACAATACGAGTCTTCTCGCCCTGGGGTACCGTACCGGGTCCACCATGTATCCGCAATCAGTGCCTATCTCTCCTCGAATCGGGTATACTCACACAAGCTCTCTGGAACCGAGAAAACTCATGGTGGACGCACTAAAATATCATCTCAAGGGAAACCGGGTTTTTAAACAGTGCGTATTTTCTTAAATTAGTACTCCGGTTCCCAAATCCAGAAATCACATAATCAAATACAAAGAGTAATCCATGCAACATGTCGTATGACGCTAAGAGTAAAAGAAAGGGAAAACCGCTCTTTTGAAAGATCTAGTTTTGAAAATATCGCCTGCGGTCCCTTAGTTTTAAATCAAGTCTATATCATCCATGTATGTAGCATATGAATATGTGTATCGGTATGGATGTGTGCATGGATAAGTATGCAAGGTGAATATAGCAATGTACATGAGCACAACTGTAGACATATGATGCATATGTGCCTAAGTAGGTATATATCAATGAAGGTACTCACGAAAGTGCTTATACAGTGTGCATGGTATGAATGTCCATATGATAGTAGGCGGCAATCATGACAATGTCAATAAAGCATAATCAAATATGCGGTTTATAGCAATCCTATAGTGTGAGTGTCATGGAAATCACTAACGGTGTGAGTGTAGCATATAAATCGTGCTCGTGCAATTTGGACCGTTAGTGACAGTGCAGTGTTCCATATTATCAGTATATCTATATATATAAGGAGCTATGCTACTCTAGTATGTCTACATGAACACATAAAACTAACATCCTATCACTCTCTGACGCTTAACGCCATACGGTCGATTTCCCCGTAGATGTTAAATCTACTCACCTGGTCGCGTGCTAAGTATAGCCGACCACCTGCTTCCTTTTCCTGGCGGCGTCTGACGTACACGCCTGCGAACCTGGAATTTACACAAGAATCCCAATATATCAAAATCTCGTAAAACGCGATATCGGAACGAAACGAGAAACTCGCGTCGCGAATTAACGCGCGTGCGCGCGATACGCTGGAACATGTGTGTGTGTCCAGAACTCAAACCGATACGCCGCGATACGCTGAATCACAGAATCCACTAGCGTATCGCGCGTATCGCGCAAACTAAAAATACCAGAAAATGACATACTATCCCAGATTTTACCCAGGTTAGAATATTACAAAACTATATATACCATGGACCCACAAAATGTAGCAGACACCTGTACCAAAAACCCTGACTCCTAACTCCCTGGTCTGGCCGCAATTTGCGGCCAAAATGAATTTTTCGGCGGCCGTAGGTTAGAGTGGAGGGGTCGGGCTCTGGTGGTGGGGTCAGGGTGTCACCAGTATGCTATGGTCCACTCAATTTTATTCTGAACTTACAGGGGTAACAGCAAATCTCAAAAAGCTAAGTTTTGCCCAAAAACGTCAAGTTTTGTACAAATTGAAAACTGAGGGTATTTTAGTGTAATCTGGGGTTATCCTAGGTTAACTTGGCCTTAACAACACTTACTTAGGCTAGTCTACCCAACACTAACATCACTTAAACGAAACTTCACACATATCACCAAAACAAGCACAAAATCTCATATTTTATACTAATCGAGCTATAACGACACAACTAGGCAACAAGGAAGGAGTTTAGAAGTTATACCCCTCTCGGAATCTCACAAACAAGGAGAAGGAGGAGAAGAAGAGGGGATGGAGCTGCTGGGGTGCTGCTGTTGCTGCCTGGAGTTGCTGCTGCTGTTGCCTGAACTGTTGCTGCTGCTGTTAAAGGCTGAAGCTGTTGTTTCAGCTGATGCTGGTGCTTGCTACTTCTCATGTTGTTGTTGTAGTTAGTGTATATGCCCTAGAGGCCATTACTGTATCATACTAGTTTGTATATTACTTAATGGAAGCTTTGGATATTCATCTTGTATAAACAATCTTGCTCAATATAGTAGTATGCTACTTGGTTTGTTTCTACTTCAATGTGTACATGTGTTTATTTTGCGATATCACCTATACGCATTAGTGGAGCCCTTAAGATCTTTGCTTGATTACTAGCGTTGTGATGGCAGTCACACTAGTGGGGGCTGGGTAATCTATAAGCACATCCTTATACAGGTCCCTAGTCGCAGGACTATCGAGACAGGGCATCGATACTCCGGAGTAGACTAGCGTATGCGCTTCTCATCCCAGTGTGGGAGATGGTCTGTCCCACAGCCATCAGTACGTCGTACTGGAGATAGTATACGGGTGCTCGTTGGGTTACGAGTACACTGGACAGGACTCGTCGGGAACTGACAGGTTGGTATTATACCTATCGTCAGTTATCAGTTCCCAGGTGACATGAGTACAGCTTAGTCCGCTGACTTGACACTGGCACTTCGCCTCGAGTGTGTTCCCACTGTACTTTGACTACTACCCTACCACGGCTCAAAGGAGTAGTGCAAACAGGTGGTAGTTGGGTGCAGTCCCGAAGCACTTGGAGGCAGTGACGGTTAGACAGGATTCGTCTCTCCCGGTATTGGGGGTTGACATCGCGCTGTGTCTAGGAGAGCCATTACACGAGTAGTCCCTGGCCAGGGCAAGCGAGATATACTGGTAGGCTTCCAGTGTTATCTCAGGGTATTTTGGGCTTCACTCCGACACGACTTGTACCGCTATTAGGGGACTGACGTTTACCGCCCCCTAGGCCCGCCATGCGATGTATCAGACGAACAGACCGGACTGTACGGAGAATGTCACATTCAGACTCAGTAGGAGTTCAGATGGGGTTCACCTCGTCAGCCTTCTTGTCGGCTTCTACCTGGGGACCGTTACGCACAGCTAGTGCCGCTTGCGGTCTGTGGTTAAACCCACTGCCAGCGTAATGTCGAGTCTTTAGAGTCCCACACAGAGGGTATTCGCCTCTGGGCAAAACAGAGTAGAGGTCGCATGGTTTTGCGACAGGGTTCGTTCTCATCCGCGCACTTGTGCACGTTTGGAGTCCGGACGGATATTGCCAGCGGGCTCTGGTTTGAGCCGGATACCGGTATATGTTTTGGGGTTGCTTTTATCTCTCGGTATTCTTGTTCCTCGGAACGAGAATACAGGTGTGTATGCACAGTTGCTTGAGACGGAGGATGAGGTTTTTCATTAGGGTTTCGGAACGGGTGCGTATGCACAGTTGACAGTCGTCTTTTTCCAAACCCTAATAGATTTATGAAATATTAATTAATAATAGTAATTAAATGAAATATTGTTATGGTTGATTTTGTTGACTTGTTGACCATGGTTGACTTGTTGACCATGGTTGAATGTTGACCACCATCATTGCTTTGCAAGGATACTCCTTGATTCTAGCTTACACTCATTTATTGAAAGTTATGATAGTGGTCATTCCAAATACAACCATCAACTATTTCATTTTTGATTTATTATTATTAATTAGAGAATTCCTTTTCTTTTAGTTATGGTTGCAAAAGAAAAGAGCTCATTCTATCATAACCATTCTCTCTCCTCACTTCATCTTCTTCTTCCTCAAGCTCAAGGAGAATCCTTCTCATGTGTTGAGAATCCCTCTCCTTGAAAAGAAAACAACCCCTAGACACTCTCTACTCACTCTAGGATCAAGGGTTTAGCAAGCCGGAGATTCTAGTTCACTCAAAGTTCGAGGAAGAGCCCGAAGGTTGAACACTCAGGTGGATCCATCTTTAACGGAAGAAGGCGACGAGGAAAGAACCATCAACCTCTACAAAGTTTGAAGAAGAAGGAGTTCAAGTTTAGGTATAACCATCTTTCCGAGTAGCTAACTCTCTTTAGCATGTTTGCTAGTTTTAGTTTAGGAAAATATCCCGACTTTGTTAGTCCATGTTGCCCCATGCGCTAAAAATTTGATTTTCATACCGTTTCCGCCTCCCCGTAAGGACCGGGGGTCGCAACGTGGACTTACAGTGGTATCAGAGCCTAACTAAACTTAAACTATCTTGGTAGCGAAGTGTATGGAAGTTCGAAACCGAAAAATCGCAACACCGGAAAAACAAAAACCCTAAGTTTCTGTTGAAATTTTTTGTGCTCTAAAAGTAAAACTTTTTACTCCTAAAATCAGCTCAGGGTTTTCTGAGAACACCCAAGAAAAACGATCCCATGAATCCTTCAAACCGCCGCGGATCCGCGGCGTCATCTATTCTCTTAGCCGCGGATCCGCCGCCGTTTAGCCTCTTCATATGATCGTGTTTTGTGCAGTGTTCATCTGGTAGGGTTTTTGGATTTTTCAAATATGTTATATGTGCCCAGATTTTCCAGAAAAGAAATTTACTTTTGGGGTCCTATAAATTCGTATTTTTTTCGAACTTCGCTACACTTTGGCTATATTGGTTATATCTGTGATGTTTGTATGTATTGAACGTCGGCTAATCGCTATAAGACGATTAGTCGGGGTTATACATCTCTGTGATCTGTGTTTGATATTGCAATGTGTATATGAATGTGTTGGACTGTCACGGGTGAATAGCCGGGGTGGATGTGAGATGAGCTTTTGTTTTTCTTTCATTCATTTGTAAATGTAAATTGATGTAATAATATTATTTGTATGGCCGCACAACCGGGTCGGGGTTGTAGCCGTCATTGTATAATTCTTTTTACTGTTTTTGCTCCTAGGATAGACCCATGGAGGGGTGCACAAACTACCGGGTTCTTGGCGGGTAGTTTGCCGCACCCGTAGGGGTCTTGGGTGGGGTATTTGCTATTCACCGCGACTGTGTAATCCGTTTTTCGTTGCAGGCTCGAACGGATTGCGGATTGCTAGTATATCCAATGTATTCGTCTGTGATCTGTAATGTCTATCATTGCTTTATATTTAGGCGTTGCTTATGTTTTACAACCGCGGTAGCCCAGCCCCCGCTCTGTCGTTAGTTAAGTAACCTAACGGGTGATGACGGGACCCCATGGCGAATGCGAATGGCATAAGCGTACGTCATATTTTGGTTGTTTTCTGCAATGGTAGGATTAAATGATGGGACACATTAAAAGAACTAATGCAAGAATATCACGCATTAAAAGAACTAATGCAAGATAATAAACCATGTTAAAGTCGTTGGAACACTTTCGAAAAACCACTCGGTTCTTTTCAAAACTAACTTTTAAAATGCGGAGCTTGAGCCACTCCTTCTAAAAGCTATCTCGTTCCATCGATTATATCAAGTTCACTACGTTCACGGTTTCGCCAAAACCATTCGTAGCCCTCCATCGTTTCGTATGAATATTCAATAGTATTCAAGCTATGTTTGTTGACCTTCGTCAAGGCATAGAGATTGGTAGCTGTTGGGTGTTCATATGTAGCATAGATAGATGCGTTGGTTTGGGACAGTCGTATTGCCTTGTTGACCTTCGTCAAGGGTATATACGGGTGGGTTCAAATTAACCTGGATAATGACGGGCAGAACTTGACATGTGACTTATGATTTGTTGACCTTCGTCAAGGTCATAAGAGCATGGGGCAAAAATCCACATCGGGAGTTTCATAAGTACTGAAACTTGCTAGATTTGCATACCATTTGGAGTGTGATGATTCTGGTAGGATTCCTTCAGTTTCGTCACGCGATGATATTTGGATCCCGATCCTACTGTGAGTATATGCTACTCCTCGGGAAATTTCTCACTAAACGATCAATGCTATAAACCTAGTAGGTGCCTAGAAAGGTGTTAGCGGGGCTACTCCCCCAGGGAAAAGAGGTTCTTAAATTAAGGAACTTCGTGAAAGCGTTGGAAAACCTCCCTCGAAGTACCGACACTGGCCTGGCTGAACGGTTAAGCAAGTATTGTGCGGTGGGATTAATCCCGGCTAATTCTTCCTTTGTGGTTTGAGGAGGGATTCGAGAGACAGTGGGAGCCATCCTGTTTAGACAAATTAAAAACCATTCTAAACTTGCAAGAGCATCGTGCTAAAATGTTTCTTCTCTCCCCCCTGGAGCAACCAAATCGAAATGACTGGACTTAAGTTACTTCTAGATAAAAACATACTGACAGGGCCAAACTACAAAGATTGGCTAAGGAATGTCAAAATGGCAATCACTTACGACAAGCTGGGGTATCTTCTTACCACCAAAGCTCCCCCCTTCCCAGGTCCCACCTCCAGCGTCGCGGATAAGGAAATCCGTAAGACTTGGGAGATTGATTGAGCGAAGGCCAGATGCCTCGTGCTTGCCTCTATGGACATGGAACATCAGAGGAGGCACGAGAATATGGACTTGGAATCCATATTTCTTCATACAAAAGAACTGTATGGAGAGCAGTCTCGTATCGCAAGATACGAAGTGTCGAAGAAGTTATTTTCGGCAAAGTTGGCCGTCGGATCATCGGTAGCGGACCACGTGCTTAAGATGATAGGCTACATTGAGGAGCTCGCAGAACTTGGGACCACGTTGGAGAGTGAGCTCTATACGGACTTAGTTCTCCAGTCCCTTCCTTCTACTTACGTCCATTTCATACTGAATTTCAACTTGCAAGAAAAGGAAGTTGAACTTTCAGAACTCCTCAACATGCTGAGGAGTGCATAGGGCACCCTACAGAAAGGTAAGGAAACATCCACTTTGTTTGTAGGAGGATCTTCTTCTTCTAGGTCCAAGGCGAAAGCCAAGGGAAAGAAGAGGAAAGCCCCCGCCAAACCAAGGGGCGGTGTTAGTAAAGTGGATACGAAGGGAAAAGCAAAGGCAACAAAGATAGCGGGGAAGCTGTTGGAGATAGTGCCCTCAGAGTCAATTATTGGATCACAGGCACGTGATTGCAATGATTGAGGGAGGACCTATCCCAGGAGGACAGTCTTACTCGAGATGATAGTATGCTATCTGGTTTATCTTTATCATCGTGTACTGCTTTAGGTGACCTGACACGTCGCTATTACACGTTGATAGAGCCCCTAGGATTCTTGCTTGACGACCAGCAGTATGATGGCGATCATATACGTGGGAGCTGAGGTCTATAAGCACATCCTTAAATGGTCCCTAGTCGTGGGAGTTTCGAGACTGGGCATCGATACTCCATTAGTAGACTAGTGTATACAGTCGAGACCCCGACGAGGGGCGGTGGCCGGTCTCACAAGCCACTGGTGTCAGTTAGTTCACCTAAGATGTATACAGGTGCTCATTGGGTTATGAGTACACCGGACAGGACTCGCCGGGAACCTGCTAGTTGGTCTTGTACCAGATGTCAGATAGCAGTTCCCTGGTGACATGTGTACAGGTTAGTTCATCGACCTGAGATCGTCATTTGTCTCGTGTGAGTTCCCACTGTACTTTGATTACTACCCTACCACGGCTCAAAGGAGTCGTGCAAACAGGTTTTAGTTGGGTGCAGTCCCGAGCCACATGGAGGCAGTGAGCGGATCTGCAGGGGTTCGTCTCTCCCGGTATTGGGGGTGAGGTCGCGCTGTGTCTAGGAGAGCCATTACGCAAAGCCCTCGGCCGAGGCAGGAGATTTACTGGTAGGTATTCCAGTAGTATCTCAGGGCGTTCTGGGCTACGCTCCGACACGACTTGTACCGCTTTTGGGGGTCTGACTTTCACCAACCCCCTAGGCCCGCCATGCGATACTCATAGACGAACGGACCGGACTGTACGGATATTGTCACTGACAGGCTCAGTTGGGTGTCGGGGTGAGCTTCCTCATCGACGTCCCTTTTGGTCAATAGCTGGTGGCCCGTCACGTATTGGCTTATACCTCTGACGTGCCAGTGGTTAAATCCACAGCCATAGTATTGACGAGTCTTTAGAGTCCACCACACTTTCAGTTACTCAGCTTTCGGGCGAAACGCTGTAGAGGCCGTATGGAGATATGGCAGGGTCCGATCAGATACGTGCGGTATTGCACGTGTCAGGATCGGACAGTTTTGTACTAGTGGCCGTATAGTTATATGGCAGGGTTTGATCTGATACGTGCGGTATTGCACGGATCAGGATCGAACGGATTTTACTAGCCGGCTTTGGCTTAAGCCGGTCCTAGTCTAGTACAGTGTAGATTTTGTCTCATTGCATTTGTATCCGGTCGGAATACAGATGCGGGTGTGTATGCACAGTATCGGGGTTTTCCTGTAATTTATTACGGGACCAGTTTTCTGGAGTTGCCAGTTTGCATTCCGTTCCGGCCGGTTTTCCTTTGTTCTTTCCCGGCCGGACTTTTTCGATGGAGGGGGTTATTTGCAAGTTTGCAAATAACACTTTGTGGTGGTTCTCTTTGCATATTGTATTGATTATGATAGTTTTCTTTTTCTTTTCCTCCATGCTTTTGAATTGAGAGAAGTGAAAGGTTATGGAGTGCATAGTGTTTAAGCATGGTTGTATGTTTATTTGTCCCTTGATGTGGTCACCACTTCCTTGCTCCTACACTCACCTCCCTCTTGCTATCATATTATCCTTCCTCCACCATTCTCTTTGGTATGATAAGTTTTTCATGAGAAAAGAAAGAGAGGAAGAAGAAGAGAGAGCTTGATTCATGAGAGTTTTTCTTTCTTGATCTAGTTTTCATGCTAGAAAAATGCAAGCACCATTTTTCTAATCCTTGTTTCCTCCATCATCTTCAAATGGCAACAAAACCCAAGTGAGACAATCTACTACACATTCTACAGCACATCTTGAGCATGTCGAGTTGCCGGCTTCACGTGCGAGTTGCCTCGGTATTGAGGCGGGAGCCCGTAAAAGAAGAAGGCGATGTGGTGCCCTTTCCGGCGAGGAGGCGACGATGTGGAGGCAACACTTTCCGCGGGAGATCGGGACGATGACGAGAAGACCGGAGGACTCGGATCACTCGGTATACTTCTCACCCTATCTCTTGTTTGCTAGCGTAGGTTAATGGTTAACGATCCGGGTTTTCTTTGTCCGCGGTAGCGCCGGTTTCCGAGTAAGGAAAAAAATTTTATTCCGCAATTTGGCCTCGAGTAAGACGGCCGGGGCGCTGCCGTGGCGCAACATGGTATCAGAGACACGCCATTAACCTTACCTAGCTTCGTTTGATGTGTTTGCGTTTCCGATCGACCGAAATTTCAAAAAACCGTATTTTTTATTGCACATCAGTTTCTGTCGAAATTTTTTGGAGTCTAAAAATTTTTCAGGTGGTCTCAGAATGATGTGCAGGGTGTTCTAAGAACACTGGGAAAAAACGATACAGTGAGCCCTGACCTCGAGCGCGGAAGCGCGGCACTAACCCACTTTCTGCCGCCCTTCCGCCGCAATATGGTGGGCCCACTTTGTCGTTTTTCTTCAGTTGTTTTATGGGATGAAATTAGGGGTTTTGGAATATTAAATTTGGGCCCAGGTTTTCTGTGACTGCTACAGTTTTGATTGGGGGCCCACTTGTTAATTTTTTGGTCAATCGGAAAATTTTAAACACATTTTTCACAGTATTTACATTATATCTGCGACCGTGAATGTCACTCGATCGGTAAATCCGGTCTAACTGCTATAGCCCGGTTAGATGGATTTGCGAACGTGACTTTCACGTTGATGTTCTATGTTTATGCTGTGTTATTGCGGATCGGTCGTGGGGGATAGCCTGGATGCAATGCTAGTACAGTTTTGTTGTATTATGTACATTTGATATTGCGGGGCGAGCGTCCGACATGTGGACTGCCGTCACTGCCTGTTTGTATTATTCTTTTGGGGCACGACCTGGTTGCGGTCGATGTACCCGGTGCATGTATATTTTACTTTCTGTACTAGGGTTACCCCGCGGTGGGGTGCACGGATAGCCGGGTTCTGGAGGGCAACGGGCCCGCATCTCAGGGCATTGAGACGGAGGGGGCTTCAGTCCAGGATTGGCGGGCTATTCGCCGCACTCGTAGGGGGTACAGGTTGACCCAGGAGGGGTGCCCAAGTTACCGGATTCCGTGAAGTGCTGGGTGGTCCATTCACGGTACTGAAGGGGGCTGCCTCGCTTCAGGTTTTGGCGGGTGACTTGCCGCGCCCGTAGGGGTCTAGGATTTCATTGCACAGGCTATCCACACGACCAGGGGAACGTCGGGTTTCAGCAGCGGCTCTGTGAAACCCGGGGCTTCCAGATATCTGTATTGTTCTGTGATGCTGTACATTTCTGTGATGTTGCATTTTATTCACGCCTTGAGCGAAATACTATATATTGGTATATATATTAGTAGATGTTGTATATGTTTTTCATCCGCGCTAGTCCAGTCCCCGCTCTGCCGTTAGTTAGCTAACCTAACGGGTGATGACGGGACCCAGTGGCGAATGCGGATGGCATATACGTACGTCAGTATATTTTCGTTCTTTGTGGTGTGATCAATTGATGGGACTGCATTGATTCGGATCAATGCAAGATAAACAAACCTAATCTTATGTTGTTGGAACATTTTTCAAAAAAGCTGTTATTGCAAGGACGTTCACTTTTGTTTTGCATCGTGGTATTCATTTGGAATATCCTGCTCCTCAGTCGACGAGGCAAGGGCCGAGATCCCTTCACCGGGAGTGACCCCTTGGACAGAAGTTTGCGTCAGGGCATTAACTTCACTATAGCCGATTACTTTTGCTTTGCATCGTGGTATTCAGTTGGAATATCCTGCACCTCATTCTACGGGGAAAGAGCCGAGATCCCTTCACCGGGAGTGACCTCTTTAGTAAAGGTTTTCGTCACTATATTTTCTAAAAAGTTATCCAGTTCCTTCAACGATATCAAGTTCATTACGTTAAAGGTTTTCGCCAGAAACCATTCGTAGCCCTCCGTCATTTCGGATTAGTATTGCTTAGTATTCGCGCTACGTTTGTCGTTGCTATTCGCCGAGGCGTAGTGTGCGGTAGCTCTGTAATGCTTTCTGTCGCATGGATATGTGGATTGGTTAGGACAGTCGTGCGACTTTGTTGATTATTCGTCAAGGGTCGTGCGGGTGGGTTTAACGCAATCAAGATAATGACGGGTTGAACTTGACTAGGACCTTTTGATTTGTTGATTATTCGTCAAGGTCACTTGGGTCCTAGGGGTAAAAATCACATCGGGAGTTTCAAAAGAACTGAAACTTGCCAAGCATGCGCATACCTTCTGGAGTGTGGTGACTTGAGTGGATTCCGTCAAGTTATCATGCGATGATAGTTGGATCCCGATTCCCACTGATGAGTTGGTTTACTCCTCGGGTGATCCCGACTAATTCTTCTTTCAGGTTTGGAGGAGAATTTGAGGTACAGTGGGAGGTTTCCAGATTAGACAAAGTGGTAACCATTTTGATCTAGGTTAGAGTGCACGCTGAGTGTTTCTTTTCTCTCTCTCTAGCAGCGACCATTGACCCGACCCTGGACTATGACTCAGTGACCAAGTTGACCGAACCTTCTTAACACAGGCTTTGGATTGTCAGAGTTGCAGACCTCATTGCCACTCCTACTTTTACCCTTCTCTCCAGGACACCCCGTATTACTGCGAACGTCCACTTCCATTGGACAAAACCATCGTATGGTTAGATACGAACTCGAAGGATTTCGAGGATGGTTTCTGGTTCTGGAGAAAACGGATAGGACTATTCAGTTGTCTTTTCTTTTCACCTTCTCTCAGGTTACGAGTACTCCTTGGTTTAGGAGTAGTACACCTATTACGCAAATTGGATAGTCTTCTTCCAAACCTTAGGCTGGTGCCGACCGGTAGGGAATGAAGAAAACCAATTAGCATAACGATGGTGTGCAGAAGGTATTAAGTTAAGACAAAGCAAGGGATTAGTAGGAGGGCAAAAGTAAATTGCGACTGATATTCACGACCAAACCAAGTATTTCTTCGCCAATCCTAAATCACCTTTGTATTTCTCCAGGACACTCCGTATCACTACGAAGATCCCATTTTATTGGATAATCCATCGTATGGTTATATACGAACTCGAAAGGAACTTGTTCCAGTTCGGGGATGGATTCTGGTTCAGGAGAAATAGGAATTAAGTACATTCAGGTGTCTTTCATCTTCACCTTCTCTCGCGTTGCGAGTGCTCCTAGGATTAGGACAGTACACCTTTTATGCTTTTTGGATAGTCTTCTTCCAAACCATAGGCTGGTGCCGAACGGTGGGGAAGGAAGAAAACCATTTGGCCTAAAGGGGTGTGCAGACGGTAATGACTAAAGACATATAAAGGGATTTGGAGACGTGGCAAAGAATTATACGGTTACAGTTGTGAATCTGGATAATGGAAGAGGCATTACTAGGAATACCAGGATACCCCGACGAAACATTTCAATGTTTCAGTTTCACTGTGTACTGTTAATAGAAAACTGATTTCCCGATTAGACACTTACTCCAGGGTATGTATTTACCAGGTTGGATTCTCACATCTGTATGGTTTTACAGATGATGAGTGGGAGTAAGTTATTGGGAATTGGGTGATCATCCTCATTATATCGGGATTCGTTGTAATCGGTGATATTTGAGGAAGTCACCTAGGTTGTTTGCCGGTCGGCAAATATTTGGTTTTTGAATATCCGCTGTTGTGCACCAATTTTAAATCGATATATCTGTACGTCTATTTTCATAGAGTGAGATATACCTTTTGATATTATGTCGATGACATTTACCTATATCAGTGGATGGTTAGGTAAGGAGCATTGAACAGCGGTGTAATTCTTCTTAACCATAAGTACAGTTTTCAACCTACGACGCACAGTGAAAGAGTTGTTAGACTCAGCGGACTTATACAGAGTATTGTATGTTGTCCAGTGTCCATTAGGACAGAGGGGTTGGTGCTCGTACTATATTCGGTTTACTTATGGCTTCTCTAGATTTTAGACAGCTGTTTCGTGGAAACACAGGGTCTAAGTTTTGTGGAGTTATAGGTATTTGAATAGAGTAGAGTACCAGGTGTAGCAAGTATCGGGATTCTTCAAAGAGATCGAAGATGTAGATACTTGTGTATGGTATTCAGTTGATAGTAATGATGAAGACAGATTGCTTCTCTTTCAGTATACTCATAATTGGAAGCATTCCTAAGTTGAGTAACGCTGATCGGCCTCTCTCCATTTAGTTGACATGCACTGGAGACAGCTGCATGATTTGAATCTGGTTCAATTGAATCAGTGCCTCTGTTTCTATATTGGATATAGAACAGTTCATATCTTAACGATGTTAAGGTACGGGGAGATGTCCGGCTTATGCTTAAAACCAGACTCCGGATAACTCAAGGCACGTTTCTGTAATGGCTGTTTGTGGGTTGACCCAGGCTATGACGAGGGTTGACTTTCTACCATCTGGAAGATCAATAGTGATATTGTTCTTGACTCGCCACATTTTTAAAAGAAATGGATTTTTCAGAAAACAGTAGTGGGAGTATGGTAGAACTGGAAGTGATTCCAGAACCACAAACGATTACTGAAGATTTGATAAGGAACCTAAAGATTCAATCTGATTTGACATTCCATTGGCCACTCCGCAGATAAGGTGGGTAACTTCAGGCACCCGAGAGGTACTCCGGTATCCTCAAGGACGGTGACAGGGAAGTTCTTGTTTACCCACACTTGCCATTGTTGTTGTTCCAGGCTGCGAGACCCGGCAGGAGGATGAGTATAGCGTCGATCTAAACTAGCTTTAGAAGTGCACGTCTATATGACTCTGGCAGAGGGTTGTCGTAGTCAGTGGGAGCAGCGGAAGCATTGGTGGACTTTGTGCTTATGTCTATTTATAGACTAAAGCAGATATAGCGGAGTAAGATCATCTGTTTCTGATGTGACAGTCATGGGTTTGACGTCATCAGAATAGGGGATGGATCTGTTGAGAAGGTAGTAGGAAGTGATATTCCTATACTACGATCAGTCATACTTTGGTCGTCACACAGTGTTTTTCCTCCACATGGGATTTGGATATTATATCTGACATACTGGTTACTAGATCTATGGTTTTAGATCTAGATTTGGGTGGTTTCCCAATCTGGGTACCTTGACAGCGTTCTATGAGTATTTAGAATGGACGACTCCTGGCACGGTAGTACACCTGCAGGTAATGGAGTCACCCTCTCTAAAAGTATCTTACAGACTAAAGGGGAGAGGGATACGCATGATTGACAGATCACTTGCTTAGGCAATTGAGTCAATCATGAGATGTCAAGTACCACACCAGATGTTGTTCTTGCAGTAGGTGCAATAAGTTGATATTGATCCAATCCTGGAGGAACAGTCGGAAGCAGTTTTAGAACATAAGTGAATGTTCTAGGGATATGATAACGGCTGCCTCCTTTAGGAGACGGTTATCACTCCAGGCTTCCAAGGTGACATGGACGACAAGGAGGTTGTCAGAGTTATAGTTCTCCTTCTGACGAGGGACAGTATTTTGGACAGGTGGTCCAAGGCAATACTGAGGGAGGCTTGGCGCAGGATACTGATTAAGTTCAGTTGATGATACAGTCTAAGAAGTTTGGATTTGGAGTTCATTTATGAACTAGGTCCCATCAGACATCCAGACATTCCAAGACAGGTATTGCTCATTTCGGGAGATGGCTTTCTCCGCGAACTTGAGATATAGAGAGACATAGAAAGAAACTTCACAGCGGATCCACTCACTGAGGCTGTTCCTCGAACGCAATAGTTTCGCAAACAAGCTTTGTGAGACTGACTAGTAGAGGAGTTGGGTGTTCGGTATCACACGGGCTGTGAGTATGCGACATCGCAATAATTAGCCTTGAGTGCAAGTGGGAGATTGTTGGAGATAGTGCCCTCAGAGTCAATTATTGGATCACAGGCACGTGATTGCAATGATTGAGGGAGGACCTATCCCAGGAGGACAGTCTTACTCGAGATGATAGTATGCTATCTGGTTTATCTTTATCATCGTGTACTGCTTTAGGTGACCTGACACGTCGCTATTACACGTTGATAGAGCCCCTAGGATTCTTGCTTGACGACCAGCAGTATGATGGCGATCATATACGTGGGAGCTGAGGTCTATAAGCACATCCTTAAATGGTCCCTAGTCGTGGGAGTTTCGAGACTGGGCATCGATACTCCATTAGTAGACTAGTGTATACAGTCGAGACCCCGACGAGGGGCAGTGGCCGGTCTCACAAGCCACTGGTGTCAGTTAGTTCACCTAAGATGTATACAGGTGCTCATTGGGTTATGAGTACACCGGACAGGACTCGCCGGGAACCTGCTAGTTGGTCTTGTACCAGATGTCAGATAGCAGTTCCCTGGTGACATGTGTACAGGTTAGTTCATCGACCTGAGATCGTCATTTGTCTCGTGTGAGTTCCCACTGTACTTTGATTACTACCCTACCACGGCTCAAAGGAGTCGTGCAAACAGGTTTTAGTTGGGTGCAGTCCCGAGCCACATGGAGGCAGTGAGCGGATCTGCAGGGGTTCGTCTCTCCCGGTATTGGGGGTGAGGTCGCGCTGTGTCTAGGAGAGCCATTACGCAAAGCCCTCGGCCGAGGCAGGAGATTTACTGGTAGGTATTCCAGTAGTATCTCAGGGCGTTCTGGGCTACGCTCCGACACGACTTGTACCGCTTTTGGGGGTTTGACTTTCACCAACCCCCTAGGCCCGCCATGCGATACTCATAGACGAACGGACCGGACTGTACGGATATTGTCACTGACAGGCTCAGTTGGGTGTCGGGGTGAGCTTCCTCATCGACGTCCCTTTTGGTCAATAGCTGGTGGCCCGTCACGTATTGGCTTATACCTCTGACGTGCCAGTGGTTAAATCCACAGCCATAGTATTGACGAGTCTTTAGAGTCCACCACACTTTCAGTTACTCAGCTTTCGGGCGAAACGCTGTAGAGGCCGTATGGAGATATGGCAGGGTCCGATCAGATACGTGCGGTATTGCACGTGTCAGGATCGGACAGTTTTGTACTAGTGGCCGTATAGTTATATGGCAGGGTTTGATCTGATACGTGCGGTATTGCACGGATCAGGATCGAACGGATTTTACTAGCCGGCTTTGGCTTAAGCCGGTCCTAGTCTAGTACAGTGTAGATTTTGTCTCATTGCATTTGTATCCGGTCGGAATACAGATGCGGGTGTGTATGCACAGTATCGGGGTTTTCCTGTAATTTATTACGGGACCAGTTTTCTGGAGTTGCCAGTTTGCATTCCGTTCCGGCCGGTTTTCCTTTGTTCTTTCCCGGCCGGACTTTTTCGATGGAGGGGGTTATTTGCAAGTTTGCAAATAACACTTTGTGGTGGTTCTCTTTGCATATTGTATTGATTATGATAGTTTTCTTTTTCTTTTCCTCCATGCTTTTGAATTGAGAGAAGTGAAAGGTTATGGAGTGCATAGTGTTTAAGCATGGTTGTATGTTTATTTGTCCCTTGATGTGGTCACCACTTCCTTGCTCCTACACTCACCTCCCTCTTGCTATCATATTATCCTTCCTCCACCATTCTCTTTGGTATGATAAGTTTTTCATGAGAAAAGAAAGAGAGGAAGAAGAAGAGAGAGCTTGATTCATGAGAGTTTTTCTTTCTTGATCTAGTTTTCATGCTAGAAAAATGCAAGCACCATTTTTCTAATCCTTGTTTCCTCCATCATCTTCAAATGGCAACAAAACCCAAGTGAGACAATCTACTACACATTCTACAGCACATCTTGAGCATGTCGAGTTGCCGGCTTCACGTGCGAGTTGCCTCGGTATTGAGGCGGGAGCCCGTAAAAGAAGAAGGCGATGTGGTGCCCTTTCCGGCGAGGAGGCGACGATGTGGAGGCAACACTTTCCGCGGGAGATCGGGACGATGACGAGAAGACCGGAGGACTCGGATCACTCGGTATACTTCTCACCCTATCTCTTGTTTGCTAGCATAGGTTAATGGTTAACGATCCGGGTTTTCTTTGTCCGCGGTAGCGCCGGTTTCCGAGTAAGGAAAAAAATTTTATTCCGCAATTTGGCCTCGAGTAAGACGGCCGGGGCGCTGCCGTGGCGCAACAGAAGCTTGTGGGTAAAGAGGAATGCTTCTATTGTCACAAGAGTGGACACTGGAAGAAAGATTGCAGGGCTTGGAAGGCCAGGACACAGGAACTGAAGCAGGTTGCGGCTTCAGCTTCAGGTGTGTATGTTATTGAAAACTGTCTTTCTATAAACTCTACTTCCTGGGTATTGGATACCGGATCAGGATCTCATATCTGTAATTCTTTGCAGGCGTTGAGAAACCGTAGGTTTTTGAAGGCAGGTGACATGACCCTCAGAGTTGCGAACGGAGCTAGCATGGATGCTAAAGCCGTGGGGGACTATCACCTGGGAATGACAGATGGGCATGTTTTGGTTTTGCGTAATTGCTTTTTTGTACCCAACGCAACTTGTAATATTATTTCTGTATCTTTGGTTTCTAAAGAAGGTTATGAATTTTGCGTTTGTAAGTAATGTTGTAAACATTCACCTTAATCAAGTTCTGATTGGGTCAGGTACACTGAGCAATGGTATATACGTATTAAACCAACCACAGATTTTCAATGTCCAGAATACACACAAAAGAAAGTCTCCAGATATCAATCAGGCTTTCTTATGGCATTGTAGACTGGGTCACATTAATGAGACACGGTTGACTAAGTTACATAAAGAAGGATACTTGGATCCGTTCGAGTATCAGTCTTATGCCACTTGTGAATCTTGTCTCATGGGAAAGATGACAAAGACTCCGTTCACTGGACACGGAGAAAGAGCGAGCGAGCTCTTGGGACTCATACACAGTGACGTGTGTGGTCCAATGTCTACACATGCGCGAAGCGGTTATTCATACTTCATTACTTTCACAGACGATTTCTCTAGGTATGGACATGTCTTCTTAATGAAGCACAAATCCGAGGCCTTTGAGAAATTTCGGGATTACAAGAATGAAGTTGAAAAACAAACAGGCAAAAGTATTAAGATTCTAAGATCGGATCGAGGTGGTGAATACTTGAGTGCCGAGTTCCTGGACTATTTAAAAGAGAATGGAATTCTCTCTCAGCGTACTCCTCCATACACTCCGCAACATAACGGTGTATCGGAAAGGAGGAATCGAACCCTATTGGATATGGTTCGTTCCATGATGAGTAAGGCTGAGTTACCGCGATCTTTCTAGGGCTATGCACTAGAAGTAGCTGCATATCTCTTGAACAAGGCTCCCACCAAGACTGTGCCTACCACTCCATATCAGATGTGGAGTGGGATGAAACCCTGTCTTAAGTACATTAAGATATAGGGATGTCTAGCTTTTGTAAAAAAGCAGCATGCGGAAAAGCTCGAGGCACGTTCAGTACAGTGTAAGTTTGTGGGATACCCAAAGAACTCCAGGGGGTATCTGTTCTATTCCGCTGAGGAACAAAAGGTTTTTGTTTCTCAACATGCCCGCTTCTTGGAAACTGAGTTTTTGGAAACCCAGATAAGTGGGAACGCAATAGAACTGGAAGAAATTCCAGAACCACAAGCTATTACTGAAAGCTTAGAAGAGCCAGTAAGTTTGAAAGAACAAACATTCCTACGCCGCTCCGCAGGAGTAGTAGGCAGTCTCATCCGCCCGAGAGATACTACGGTTTTATAATAGACGGGGATAGAGAGGATTGCATCATTGATTATGATGAGCCTACTAGCTTCCAGCAGGCCGTTCAGAGCGTTGACTCGGTAAAATGGCTGGATGCAATGCGCACCGAAATGGAGTCCATGTACACCAACAAAGTATGGACGTTGGACATTGCTCCAGACGGGGTAAAACCCGTAGGATGCAAGTGGATCTTCAAAAGGAAGATTGGTGTAGATGGACAGGTTGAGACCTATAAAGCTAGACTTGTAGCAAAGGGTTTCCGTCAAAGACCTGGCTTGGACTATGACGAAACCTTTTCTCCAGTGGCTATGCTGAAATCCAATCGGATCCTTCTTGCCATTGCTGCCTTCCACGATTATGAGATTTGGCAGATGGACGTAAAAACCGCTTTTCTAAATGGAAATTTAGAGGAGTGTGTCTATATGGATCAGCCAGAGGGTTTCATTCAGAGTGGGAGCAGCGGAAAGGTGTGCAAGTTGCTTAAGTCCATCTATGGAAAGCAGGCATCGCGGAGTTGGAACATCTGTTTTGATGAGACGGTCAAGGAATTTGGCTTTATCAAAAATCCAGATGAATCATGCATCTATAGTAGATTTGTAGCGAGAACTGTAGTATTCCTCGTTTTATACGTGGATGACATTCTCTTAATAGGAAATGACTTTCCTATGCTACAATCTGTCAAGGGTTTCTTGTCACACAGGTTCTCCATGAAAGACCTGGGTGATGCCTCTTACATCCTCGGGATCCGGATCAATCGTGATAGATCCAAGAGGATATTAGGACTTTCACAGTCCAGGTACATCAACACCGTACTGAAAAGATTCAGTATGGAAGATTTCAAGCGCGGTAACCTACCGGCTTGTCACGGAATCACCCTCTCTAAAGAGATGTCTCCCAAGACTGATTTGGAGAGGGATCGCATGTCTATTATACCCTACGCTTCTGCGGTAGGCTCTATAATGTATGCGATGTTGTGTACCAGACCGGATGTAGCTTATGCACTGAGTGTGGTAAGCCGGTATCAGTCAAACCCTGGGGAGAAACACTGGATAGCGGTAAAGAACATTCTCAAGTACCTGAGAAGGACTAAGGAGATGTTCTTGGTGTATGGCGGAAAAGACCTCCAGATCGAGGCCTTTGCTGACTCCAGCTTCCAGAGTGACAAGGATGATTCCAAGTCCATGTCGGGTTTTGTCTTTACCCTCAATGGAGGGGCGGTGTGTTGGAAGAGTTCCAAACAGGAAACCGTTGCAGACTCGACGATGGAAGCGGAATACATCGCTGCATCTGATGCCGCAAAAGAAGCTGTCTGGATGAGGAAGTTCTTGAAAGAACTTCAGGTGGTTCCGTCCATTGTTAACCCAATACCTCTGTATTGCGACAACAACGGGGCTATAGCTTTAGCGAAGGAACCCAGGTCCCATCAGAGATCCAGGCACATCTTGAGGCGGTATCACCTGATCAGGGAGATCGTGGATCGCAAGGAGATCGAGGTTCGGAGGGTTGCTTCAGAAGAAAACACTGCAGATCCATTCACCAAGGCCCTACCCCAGACTCAGTTCGAGCGGCTGATCGAGATGATAGGTCTTCGATACGCCAGTACATGGCCTTAGTGCAAGTGGGAGATTGTTAGTGTATATGCCCTAGAGGCCATTACTGTATCATACTAGTTTGTATATTACTTAATGGAAGCTTGGGATATTCACCTTGTATAAACAATCTTGCTCAATATAGTAGTATGCTACTTGGTTTGTTTCTACTTCAATGTGTACATGTGTTTATTTTGCGATATCACTTATACGCATTAGTAGAGCCCTTAGGATCTTTGCTTGATTACCAGCGTTGTGATGGCAGTCACACTAGTGGGGGCTGGGTAATCTATAAGCACATCCTTATACAGGTCCCTATTCGCAGGACTATCGAGACAGGGCATCGATACTCCGGAGTAGACTAGCGTATGCACTTCTCATCCCAGTGTGGGAGATGGTCTATCCCACAGCCATCAGTACGTCGTACTGGAGATAGTATACGGGTGCTCGTTGGGTTACGAGTACACTGGACAGGACTCGTCGGGAACTGACATGTTGGTATTATACCTATCGTCAGTTATCAGTTCCCAGGTGACATGAGTACAGCTTAGTCCGCTGACTTGACACTGGCACTTCGCCTCGAGTGTGTTCCCACTGTACTTTGACTACTACCCTACCACGGCTCAAAGGAGTCGTGCAAACAGGTGGTAGTTGGGTGCAGTCCCGAAGCACTTGGAGGCAGTGACGGTTATACAGGATTCGTCTCTCCCGGTATTGGGGGTTGACATCGCGTTGTGTCTAGGAGAACCATTACACGAGTAGTCCCTGGCCAGGGCAAGCGAGATATACTGGTAGGCTTCCAGTGTTATCTCAGGGTGTTTTGGGCTTCACTCCGACACGACTTGTACCGCTATTAGGGGACTGACGTTTACCGCCCCCTAGGCCCGCCATGTGATGTATCAGACGAACAGACCGGACTGTACGGAGAATGTCACATTCAGACTCAGTAGGAGTTCAGATGGGGTTCACCTCGTCAGCCTTCTTGTCGGCTTCTACCTGGGGACCGTTACGCACAGCTAGTGCCGCTTGCGGTCTGTGGTTAAACCCACTGCCAGCGTAGTGTCGAGTCTTTAGAGTCCCACACAGAGGGTATTCGCCTCTGGGCAAAACAGAGTAGAGGTCGCATGGTTTTGCGACAGGGTTCGTTCTCATCCGCGCACTTGTGCACGTTTGGAGTCCGGACGGATATTGCCAGCGGGCTCTGGTTTGAGCCGGATACTGGTATATGTTTTGGGGTTGCTTTTATCTCTCGGTATTCTTGTTCCTCGGAACGAGAATACAGGTGTGTATGCACAGTTGCTTGGGGCGGAGGATGAGGTTTTTCATTAGGGTTTCGGAACGGGTGCGTATGCACAGTTGACAGTCATCTTTTTCCAAACCCTAATAGATTTATGAAATATCAATTAATAATAGTAATTAAATGAAATATTGTTATGGTTGATTTTGTTGACTTGTTGACCATGGTTGACTTGTTGACCATGGTTGAATGTTGACCACCATCATTGCTTTGCAAGGATACTCCTTGATTCTAGCTTACACTCATTTATTGAAAGTTATGATAGTGGTCATTCCAAATACAACCATCAACTATTTCATTTTTGATTTATCATTATTAATTAGATAATTCCTTTTCTTTTAGTTATGGTTGCAAAAGAAAAGAGCTCATTCTATCATAACCATTCTCTCTCCTCACTTCATCTTCTTCTTCCTCAAGCTCAAAGAGAATCCTTCTCATGTGTTGAGAATCCCTCTCCTTGAAAAGAAAACAACCCCTAGACACTCTCTACTCACTCTAGGATCAAGGGTTTAGCAAGCCGGAGATTCTAGTTCACTCAAAGTTCGAGGAAGAGCCCGAAGGTTGAACCCTCAGGTGGATCCATCTTTAACGGAAGAAGGCGACGAGGAAAGAACCATCAACCTCTACAAAGTTTGAAGAAGAAGGAGTTCAAGTTTAGGTATAACCATCTTTCCGAGTAGCTAACTCTCTTTAGCATGTTTGCTAGTTTTAGATTAGGAAAAGATCCCGACTTTGTTAGTCCATGTTTCCCCATGCGCTAAAAATTTGATTTTCATACCGTTTCCGCCTCCCCGTAAGGACCGGGGTCGCAACGTGGACTTACAGTGGTATCAGAGCCTAACTAAACTTAAACTAGCTTGGTAGCGAAGTGTATGGAAGTTCGAAACCGAAAAATCGCAAAACCGGAAAAACAAAAACCCTAAGTTTCTGTTGAAATTTTTTGTGCTCTAAAAGTAAAACTTTTTACTCCTAAAATCGGCTCAGGGTTTTCTGAGAACACCCAAGAAAAACGATCCCATGAATCCCTCAAACCGCCGCGGATCCGCGGCCTCATCTATTCTCTTAGCCGCGGATCCGCCGCCGTTTAGCCTCTTCATGTGATCGTGTTTTGTGCAGTGTTCATCTGGTAGGGTTTTTCGATTTTTCAAATATGTTATATGTGCCCAGATTTTCCAGAAAAGAAATTTACTTTTGGGGTCCTATAAATCCGTATTTTTTTCGAACTTCGCTACACTTTGGCTATATTGGTTATATCTGTGATGTTTGTATGTATTGAACGTCGGCTAATCGCTATAAGACGATTAGTCGGGGTTATACATCTCTGTGATCTGTGTTTGATATTGCAATGTGTATATGAATGTGTTGGACTGTCGCGGGTGAATAGCCGGGGTGGATGTGAGATGAGCTTTTGTTTTTCTTTCATTCATTTGTAAATGTAAATTGATGTAATAATATTATTTGTATGGCCGCACAACCGGGTCGGGGTTGTAGCCGTCATTGTATAATTCTTTTTACTGTTTTTGCTCCTAGGATAGACCCATGGAGGGGTGCACAAACTACCGGGTTCTTGGCGGGTAGTTTGCCGCACCCGTAGGGGTCTTGGGTGGGGTATTTGCTATTCACCGCGACCGTGTAATCCGTTTTTCGTTGCAGGCTCGAACGGATTGCGGATTGCTAGTATATCCAATGTATTCATCTGTGATCTGTAATGTCTATCATTGCTTTATATTTAGGCGTTGCTTATGTTTTACAGCCGCGCTAGCCCAGCCCCCGCTCTGTCGTTAGTTAAGTAACCTAACGGGTGATGACGGGACCCCGTGGCGAATGCGAATGGCATAAGCGTACGTCATATTTTGGTTGTTTTCTGCAATGGTAGGATTAAATGATGGGACGCATTAAAAGAACTAATGCAAGAATATCACGCATTAAAAGAACTAATGCAAGATAATAAACCATGTTAAAGTCGTTGGAACACTTTCGAAAAACCACTCGGTTCTTTTCAAAACTAACTTTTAAAATGCGGAGCTTGAGCCACTCCTTCTAAAAGCTATCTCGTTCCATCGATTATATCAAGTTCACTACGTTCACGGTTTCGCCAAAACCATTCGTAGCCCTCCGTCGTTTCGTATGAATATTCAATAGTATTCAAGCTATGTTTGTTGACCTTCGTCAAGGCATAGAGATTGGTAGCTGTTGGGTGTTCATATGTAGCATAGATAGATGCGTTGGTTTGGGACAGTCGTATTGCCTTGTTGACCTTCGTCAAGGGTATATACGGGTGGGTTCAAATTAACCTGGATAATGACGGGCAGAACTTGACATGTGACTTATGATTTGTTGACCTTCGTCAAGGTCATAAGAGCATGGGGCAAAAATCCACATCGGGAGTTTCATAAGTACTGAAATTGCTAGATTTGCATACCATTTGGAGTGTGATGATTCTGGTAGGATTCCTTCAGTTTCGTCACGCGATGATATTTGGATCCCGATCCTACTGTGAGTATATGCTACTCCTCGGGAAATTTCTCACTAAACGATCAATGCTATAAACCTAGTAGGTGCCTAGAAAGGTGTTAGCGGGGCTACGCCCCCAGGGAAAAGAGGTTCTTAAATTAAGGAACTTCGCGAAAGCGTTGGAAAACCTCCCTCGAAGTACCGACACTGGCCTGGCTGAACGGTTAAGCAAGTATTGTGCGGTGGGATTAATCCCGGCTAATTCTTCCTTTGTGGTTTGAGGAGGGATTCCAGAGACAGTGGGAGCCATCCTGTTTAGACAAATTAAAAACCATTCTAAACTTGCAAGAGCATCGTGCTAAAATGTTTCTTCTCTCCCCCCTGCAGCAACCAAATTGAAATGACTGGACTTAAGTTACTTCTAGATAAAAACATACTGACAGGGCCAAACTACAAAGATTGGCTAAGGAATGTCAAAATGGCAATCACTTACGACAAGCTGGGGTATCTTCTTACCACCAAAGCTCCCCCCTTCCCAGGTCCCACCTCCAGCGTCGCGGATAAGGAAATTCGTAAGACTTGGGAGATTGATTGCGCGAAGGCCAGATGCCTCGTGCTTGCCTCTATGGACATGGAACATCAGAGGAGGCACGAGAATATGGACTTGCAATCCATATTTCTTTATACAAAAGAACTGTATGGAGAGCAGTCTCGTATCGCAAGATACGAAGTATCGAAGAAGTTATTTTCGGCAAAGTTGGCCGTCGGATCATCGGTAGCGGACCACATGCTTAAGATGATAGGGTATATTGAGGAGCTCGCAGAACTTGGGACCACGTTGGAGAGTGAGCTCTATACGGACTTAGTTCTCCAGTCCCTTCCTTCCACTTACGCCCAGTTCATACTGAATTTCAACTTGCAAGAAAAGGAAGTTCAACTTTCAGAACTCCTCAACATGCTGAGGAGTGCAGAGGGCACCCTACAGAAAGGTAAGGAAACATCCACTTTGTTTGTAGGAGGATCTTCTTCTTCTAGGTCCAAGGCGAAAGCTAAGGGAAAGAAGAGGAACGCCCCCGCCAAACCAAGGGGCGTTGTTAGTAAAGTGGATACGAAGGGAAAAGCAAAGGCAACAAAGATAGCGGGGAAGCTTGTGGGTAAAGAGGAATGCTTCTATTGTCACAAGAGTGGACACTGGAAGAAAGATTGCAGGGCTTGGAAGGCCAGGACACAGGAACTGAAGCAGGTTGCGGCTTCAGCTTCAGGTGTGTATGTTATTGAAAACTGTCTTTCTATAAACTCTACTTCCTGGGTATTGGATACCGGATCAGGATCTCATATCTGTAATTCTTTGCAGGCGTTGAGAAACCGTAGGTTTTTGAAGGCAGGTGACATGACCCTCAGAGTTGCGAACGGAGCTAGCATGGATGCTAAAGCCGTGGAGGACTATCACCTGGGAATGACAGATGGGCATGTTTTGGTTTTGCGTAATTGCTTTTTTGTACCCAACGCAACTTGTAATATCATTTCTGTATCTTTGGTTTCTAAAGAAGGTTATGAATTTGCGTTTGTAAGTAATGTTGTAAACATTCACCTTAATCAAGTTCTGATTGGGTCAGGTACACTGAGCAATGGTATATACGTATTAAACCAACCACAGATTTTCAATGTCCAGAATACACACAAAAGAAAGTCTCCAGATATCAATCAGGCTTTCTTATGGCATTGTAGACTGGGTCACATTAATGAGACACGGTTGACTAAGTTACATAAAGAAGGATACTTGGATCCGTTCGAGTATCAGTCTTATGCCACTTGTGAATCTTGTCTCATGGGAAAGATGACAAAGACTCCGTTCACTGGACACGGAGAAAGAGCGAGCGAGCTCTTGGTACTCATACACAGTGACGTGTGTGGTCCAATGTCTACAAATGCGCGAAGCGGTTATTCATACTTCATTACTTTCACAGACGATTTCTCTAGGTATGGACATGTCTTCTTAATGAAGCACAAATCCGAGGCCTTTGAGAAATTTCGGGATTACAAGAATGAAGTTGAAAAACAAACAGGCAAAAGTATTAAGATTCTAAGATCGGATCGAGGTGGTGAATACTTGAGTGCCGAGTTCCTGGACTATTTAAAAGAGAATAGAATTCTCTCTCAGCGTACTCCTCCATACACTCCGCAACATAATGGTGTATCGGAAAGGAGGAATCGAACCCTATTGGATATGGTTCGTTCCATGATGAGTAAGGCTGAGTTACCGCGATCTTTCTGGGGCTATACACTAGAAGTAGCTGCATATCTCTTGAACAAGGCTCCCACCAAGACTATGCCTACCACTCCATATCAGATGTGGAGTGGGAAGAAACCCTGTTTTAAGTACCTTAAGATATGGGGATGTCCAGCTTTTGTAAAAAAGCAGCATGCGGACAAGCTCGAGGCACGTTCAGTACAGTGTAAGTTTGTGGGATACCCAAAGAACTCCAGGGGGTATCTGTTCTATTCCGCTGAGGAACAAAAGGTTTTTGTTTCTCAACATGCCCGCTTCTTAGAAACTGAGTTTTTGGAAACCCAGATAAGTGGGAACGCAATAGAACTGGAAGAAATTCCAGAACCACAAGCTATCACTGAAAGCTTGGAAGAGCCAGTAAGTTCGAAAGAACAGGACATTCCTACGCCGCTCCGCAGGAGTAGTAGGCAGTCTCATCCACCCGAGAGATACTACGGTTTTCTCATAGACGGGGATAGAGAGGATTGCATCATAGATTATGATGAGCCTACTAGCTTCCAGCAGGCCGTTCAGAGCGTTGACTCGGTAAAATGGCTGGATGCAATGCGCACCGAAATGGAGTCCATGTACACCAACAAAGTATGGACGTTGGACATTGCTCCAGACGGGGTAAAACCCGTAGGATGCAAGTGGATCTTCAAAAGAAAGATTGGTGTAGATGGACAGGTTGAGACCTATAAAGCTAGACTTGTAGCAAAGGGTTTCCGTCAAAGACCTGGCTTGGACTATGACGAAACCTTTTCTCCAGTGGCTATGCTGAAATCCAATCGGATCCTTCTTGCCATTGCTGCCTTCCATGATTATGAGATTTGGCAGATGGACATAAAAACCGCTTTTCTAAATGGAAATTTAGAGGAGTGTGTCTATATGGATCAGCCAGAGGGTTTCATTCAGAGTGGGAGCAGCGGAAAGGTGTGCAAGTTGCTTAAGTCCATCTATGGACTAAAGCAGGCATCGCGGAGTTGGAACATCTGTTTTGATGAGACGGTCAAGGAATTTGGCTTTATCAAAAATCCAGATGAACCATGCATCTATAGTAGATTTGTAGCGAGAACTGTAGTATTCCTCATTTTATACGTGGATGACATTCTCTTAATAGGAAATGACATTCCTATGCTACAATCTGTCAAGGGTTTCTTATCACACAGGTTCTCCATGAAAGACCTGGGTGATGCCTCTTACATCCTGGGGATCCGGATCCATCGTGATAGATCCAAGAGGATATTAGGACTTTCACAGTCCAGGTACATCAACACCGTACTGAAAAGATTCAGTATGGAAGATTTCAAGCGCGGTAACCTACCGGCTTGTCACGGAATCACCCTCTCTAAAGAGATGTCTCCCAAGACTGATTTGGAGAGGGATCGCATGTCTATTATACCCTACGCTTCTGCGGTAGGCTCTATAATGTATGCGATGTTGTGTACCAGACCGGATGTAGCTTATGCACTGAGTGTGGTAAGCCGGTATCAGTCAAACCCTGGGGAGAAACACTGGATAGCGGTAAAGAACATTCTCAAGTACCTGAGAAGGACTAAGGAGATGTTCTTGGTGTATGGCGGAAAAGACCTCCAGATCGAGGCCTTTGCTGACTCCAGCTTCCAGAGTGACAAGGATGATTCCAAGTCCATGTCGGGTTTTGTCTTTACCCTCAATGGAGGGGCGGTGTGTTGGAAGAGTTCCAAACAGGAAACCGTTGCAGACTCGACGATGGAAGCGGAATACATCGCTGCATCTGATGCCGCAAAAGAAGCTGTCTGGATGAGGAAGTTCTTGAAAGAACTTCAGGTGGTTCCGTCCATTGTTGACCCAATACCTCTGTATTGCGACAACAACGGGGCTATAGCTTTAGCGAAGGAACCCAGGTCCCATCAGAGATCCAGGCACATCTTAAGGCGGTATCACCTGATCAGGGAGATCGTGGATCGCAAGGAGATCGAGGTTCGGAGGGTTGCTTCAGAAGAAAACACTGCAGATCCATTCACCAAGGCCCTACCCCAGACTCAGTTCGAGCGGTTGATCGAGATGATAGGTCTTCGATACGCCAGTACATGGCCTTAGTGCAAGTGGGAGATTATTAGTGTATATGCCCTAGAGGCCATTACTGTATCATACTAGTTTGTATATTACTTAATGGAAGCTTGGGATATTCACCTTGTATAAACAATCTTGCTCAATATAGTAGTATGCTACTTGGTTTGTTTCTACTTCAATGTGTACATGTGTTTATTTTGCGATATCACCTATACGCATTTGTGGAGCCCTTAGGATCTTTGCTTGATTTCCAGCGTTATGATGGCAGTCACACTAGTGGGGGCTGGGTAATCTATAAGCACATCCTTATACAGGTCCCTAGTCGCAGGACTATCGAGACAGGGCATCGATACTCCGGAGTAGACTAGCGTATGCGCTTCTCATCCCAGTATGGGAGATGGTCTGTCCCACAGCCATCAGTACGTCGTACTGGAGATAGTATACGGGTGCTCGTTGGGTTACGAGTACACTGGATAGGATTCGTCGGGAACTGACAGGTTGGTATTATACCTATCGTCAGTTATCAGTTCCCAGGTGACATGAGTACAGCTTAGTCCGCTGACTTGACACTGGCACTTCGCCTCGAGTGTGTTCCCACTGTGCTTTGACTACTACCCTACCACGGCTCAAAGGAGTCGTGCAAACAGGTGGTAGTTGCGTGCATTCCCGAAGCACTTGGAGGCAGTGACGGTTAGACAGGATTCGTCTCTCCCGGTATTGGGGGTTGACATCGCGCTGTATCTAGGAGAGCCATTACACGAGTAGTCCCTGGCCAGGGCAAGCGAGATATACTGGTAGGCTTCCAGTGTTATCTCAGGGTGTTTTGGGCTTCACTCCGACACGACTTGTACCGCTATTAGGGGACTGACGTTTACCGCCCCCTAGGCCCGCCATGCGATGTATCAGACGAACAGACCGGACTGTACGGAGAATGTCACATTCAGACTCAGTAGGAGTTCAAATGGGGTTCACCTCGTCAGCCTTCTTGTCGGCTTCTACCTGGGGACCGTTACGCACAGCTAGTGCCGCTTGCGGTCTGTGGTTAAACCCACTGCCAGCGTAGTGTCGAGTCTTTAGAGTCCCACACAGAGGGTATTCACCTCTGGGCAAAACAGAGTAGAGGTCGCATGGTTTTGCGACAGGGTTCGTTCTCATCCGCGCACTTGTGCACGTTTGGAGTCCGGACGGATATTGCCAGCGGGCTCTGGTTTGAGCCGGATACTGGTATATGTTTTGGGGTTGCTTTTATCTCTCGGTATTCTTGTTCCTAGGAACGAGAATACAGGTGTGTATGCACAGTTGCTTGAGGCGGAGGATGAGGTTTTTCATTAGGGTTTCGGAACGGGTGCGTATGCACAGTTGACAGTCGTCTTTTTCCAAACCCTAATAGATTTATGAAATATCAATTAATAATAGTAATTAAATGAAATATTGTTATGGTTGATTTTGTTGACTTGTTGACCATGGTTGACTTGTTGACCACCATCATTGCTTTGCAAGGATACTCCTTGATTCTAGCTTACACTCATTTATTGAAAGTTATGATAGTGGTCATTCCAAATCATTATTTAGAACTGCCATCTAACGTAATATATAATACCATCTGGGAGTTCTCGACGAGTCCGTCCAGTGTACCCAGTCACCACTGAGCACCCGTATATCATCTCTGATGTCAAACACCAATGGATATGGGATCATCCATCGCCCATCTGTATGGGTCGAGAAGGTATACGCTAGTCTACTCTGGTATATCGATGCCCCGTCTTGATATACCCACGACTAGGGACTTTGGAGGATGTACTTATGGACTACCATATCCCCACTAGTATGATCCGCATCATAGTCCAGGTAGTCAAGTACACATCCTAAGGGCTTTACCAACATGTAACAGAGAAACAATCAGTGTACACGTTAAGGTAAAGATCAACCAGATATCATACTATCATGTTGAGCAAGAAAGTCCTCCCTATATATGTCCAAGCATCCACTACAATATACATCCTATGTATAGTAATGGCCTCTAGGGCATACATATAACTAACAACACTTACCAGTAAATCGCTATATCAGCCCAGGACAGGGTCTTCCAGTTACAGCCAATCGAACACAGCACAACATCAACTCCCTATACCGGGAGAGACGAATCCCCTCCTATCGCTCATTGCCTACATGTGATTCGGGACTGTACCCAAAAGCCACCGTTTTGCACGCCCTCTTGGACGTGGTAAGGTGGAAATCAAAGCACAGTGGGAATCACACAAGACTCTATGACGATCTCGGGTCTACAGACTACCATGTACTAGTGTCACCATAAAACTCCATCTGACGTGAGGTATAATACCATCTGGGAGTTCTCGACGAGTCCGTCCAGTGTACCCAGTCTCTACTGAGCACCCGTACACCATCCTTGATGTCAAACACCGATGGATATGGGATCATCCATCGCCCATCATATGGGTCAAGATGCGTATACTCTAGTCTACTCTGGTGTATCGATGCCCTGTCTCGATACACTCTCGACTAGGAACAGTTATAGGATGTACTCATCGACTACCGTGGCCCCACTAGTATGATCTCATCATAGTCCCAGTAGTCGAGTACAAATCCTAAGGGCTTTATCAACATGTGAGAGTAAGACAATAAACTAATATATGTCAACATGTTAAGATAAAGTGAAACCAAATAGCATACTATCATGACGAGCAAGAAAGTCCTCTGTATATATATCCAAGCATCCATTATAATATACATCATATATACAACAATGGCCTTTTAGGGTATATATACATAACCAACATGATAATATGTGGTAGCATAAACATGCATTACTAGGTATATAAATCAAAACTGAAATCTCATCAATTATATCCAAATAAGGTTCATTTTTCCGTGTCCAACATCGACAAAAATTTTCTGTTTCCATCAGGCATCGTTCCCCGAACGATCCTGTCAATCAATAACATTGGTCGGTATCACCTAGATATCCGCCGTGTTTCAGAACTGTCTCCGGTATTGAGTATCGTCGCTAGGCTCCCCGCCTATAATGCGGCTTTCCTGCCCCTCGGTCTCGACCGGGTCGACCATGAATCCGACTGTATCGCTACCCCACTCAGTTTGGACAACGTAAAAATCTGCAACCGTATAGCTACCCCACTCCGTTCGGAATAAAATCAAATCATAAAAACAATATCTCATGGTGGACATGTCACATCAATGATGAAGAATCACTAAATACACTTATTAGTGCATGAAAACTCAAAACCAGAAATTCGAAATAATCCAATGCATCTTATATCATACTTACTAATACTTGAATATGAAACATGATAAGTATTCATAAAAACATTGATACAATTTAACTGCCATTATTGATGCTTAAGGTATGATATGAATCATATTTGATATAATAAGTACTAAGTGTGTATGTGACTTGTCAATATCGACGAGGTGTAGTGTAACATGTAAATATGTGCGCATGCAATATGACTCGTCGATAATTTGTGCAGTGTTCTAGTAATCATTAAACAAGACGATTTATGAATGCATACGATGAAGTTACGAAAAATCAACTTTTATACGCCAAGAAACAATTTTAATTTAACTTAAGTTACGGGCCTATTATGTCATCCATACAAAATTCCCCGGTAGATATTTAGTCTACTCACCGGAATATGTCAAATCTACTCAGATATTATCAATCCCATTTGTAAGACTACCCTAGCGCCCCGGCCATCAATCCGTGGCCAAACGCGGAACAAAAACTTTCCAAAATGGCGCTAACATAACCCTAAATCCCGTATCGTGCTATTAACCCTATACTAGTAACTGTAAAATGAGTTTTAAAGATTATACCAATCAATCCGTGTCCTTCGGTCTTCAATCTCTGTCCTTGGCTTGTAGCGGTTGCCTTAACAAAGTTCGCTCTCCGGTCTCGATCATCGAAGAGGATCCACGTCGAGGATTCTTTATACGGGCTCCTCCTCATAAACCGAAGCAACTCGAACATCAAGTTTGCTAGCCGAGATGACCAAGGTGAAGTAGAGAGTGTGTGTGATCACTTTGTCTCATTACACTCAATGATTCTTAACACATGAGATTGGATGAGTGGAGGTTGAAGAAGAAGCCATGGATGAAGAAAAGAGTGAGCTCAAGACTTTGGCCTAAGAGAAAAAGCAAGCAAAGGAAAAAGCATCTGCTTCTTTTTCTTGTATTGGTTTTGTTGTGATATTTTGTGTTATCAAGTGAACAAAAAATCCTAGCACAATAATATCTCACACCAAAACCAATACCATGAGTCACCAAGGCTACTTGCAACCATCAATACCCAAGGTTAAGACTTGAACTCACACTTTACATCAACAATATTAAACACTTAAAGAAAACCCTAAATGTTTAATATAACAGAAAAGAAAAGAATGGCATCTTCAAAAGTAAACTCGTAACGGATTACAAGAATACCCCTCATTTGTATATACATACTTTCATCCGTATTCCGGATGAATACGAATACAACGAGACGAAAATAATCCAACAATCTACTACTAGTATCCGGCTTAAACCAAGCCCACTAGTATGATCCGTCCAATCATGATCCGTGCATAAGTGCACGTATATGATCGAACCCTTCTATAAAACCATACGGCCTCTACAACGTTTCGCCCGAACTTGGGAAACTCTCTGTGTAGGACTCTAAAGACTCGTCAATACGCTGGCAGTGGATTTAACCACAAGCACGTCAGTGGCACTAGCTGTACGTAACGACTGCCATCCTGAAACCCTACTGAGCCTGACAGTGATAATATCCGTATAGTTCGGTCCGTTCGTCTATGAGTATCGCATATCGGGCCTAAGGAGATGGTAAATGTCAGACCCCTAATAGCGGTATAAGTCGTGTCGGAGTGTAGCCCAGAACACCCTGAGAAACTACTAGAATACCTACCAGTAAATCTCACTTGCCCTGGCTAGGGACTTTGTGTAATGGCTCTCGAGACACAGCGCGATATCACCCCCAATACCCGGAGAGACGAATCTCCTGCCGATCCGCTCACTGCCTCCATGTGGCTCAGGACTGTATCCAACTAAAACCTGTTTGCACGACTCCTTTGTGCCGTGGTAGGGTAGTAATCAAAGCACAGTGGAAACTCACACGAGACAAATGACGATCTCAGGTAAATAGACTAACCTGTACACATGTCACCAGGGAACTGCTATCCGACGATAGGTATAATACCAACTAGCATGTTCCTGGCGAGTCTGTCTGGTGTACTCATAACCCAATGAGCACCTGTATACATCTTAGGTGAACCAACTGACACCAACGGCTTGTGAGACCGGCCATCGCCCCTCGTCAGGGTCTCGATCCGTATACACTAGTCTACTCTCGGAGTATCGATGCCCAGTCTCGAAACTCCGACGACTAGTTAATGATGTGGTTATAGACTACCCAACTCTCACGTATAAGATCGCCATCATAGTGCTGGTAGTCAAGCATGAATCTTATGGGTTCTATCAACATGTAATAGTGATATGTAATGTCACCTGAAGCATGTACATGATGATAAAGACAAACCAGATAGCATACTATCATCTTGAGTAAGACTGTTCTACTCGTATAGGTCCTCCCTCAATCATTGCAATCATGTTCCTGCGATCTAATAATTGACTTGAGGGAACTATAGCCAACACCTTTCCTTTCCTTGCAGTCTCCGAAGTTCCTGTATTCGAATCTAACATCGAAATTAACTTTGTATAAGAAACGGCTAAACTCCGATACGGCAAAAACGTGAAAATACAAGATTTACATGCTACACAAGATACGAGTGACTATTGTGAACTTTCTAAGACTTATCTGATCTGGTTTAACCCTTCGCTGTTCATAACAGAAAACGCAGAATCTCGACACGGACTATTCGTATCGTATCTAGAAGTTTTAACCCCAAAACAGATATTAGCTTCCATATTTTATATACCGATAATATAACATAAACTAGCAATACCATACATCCTAATATAAATACAGGGAGCTACTCTACAAGAACCAACACCCAATTCAATAGAAGACCCGGCGAGCTCGGATTTTGGGTAAGTGTCGCCGGCCAAAATCCGAGGAAATGGGTTCGCCTTCCTACTGGTTATTCTAGGTCCAAATTACAATATTAAGGTACTGTTTGATTATTTTAAAAATTACCTATACTATAGCAAATTCAAAACTGAGCCTAAATTTTCAAAATACGATATTTCCGATATCACAACTCTACACTGAAACAGTACTGAACTTAAATCTGCAGGGTTGAAACTTATACCCATATAATGATCACTGAAAAGATCTTTACAAGATGCACAAGCTCAAAAGATCCTAGCTTCAGGGTGGTGGTGGTGATCCTTAGCACTAGTTTCTCTTCTCTTCTTTTTTTTTCTTTGGTGCTCTAGGATTTTCTTTATTTTCTAATGCAAACTTTTGTTTCAGCTTAATAATCTCAACTGAACCTAAGAAAAAAATAAGGAGAATTAAGTGACGAGTTGTAGGAGGAGGTGTCACCTAGAAAGAGTGTGGTATATCCAGGCAAGTAGGTGGTGTAAGCATGAAAGAGGGTGGTGTTTTCATGCAAGTAGGAGGTGTATGAGCATGAAGTGTTCATGAAAGCATGAAGTGCCATCTAGGTTATGATATTCCAACTGTTTGATTTAACCTTAACCTTGACCCTCGCCCTTTTACACATAAACCCTCACAAATTATCTAATTTTCACAATTAATTAAACTTTCCATAAAACCCCTCACACTATATCATATTACATAATGAAGCTAAATTTTTCACTAAAACCCTTCTTTATAACTAATGTTACAAACTAAATATTCAAATTAATTAGTTTCACACACTACTTATGAAATGTCCCATTTTGTTTCAATAAAATTTTAAATTAACATTTTTTATTAATTAACTAAATTAATTATTTATCTAAAATATTTCAAAATGTTACAGCTCTGGAAAATTCGACAGAAACTAGGGTTTCGATGCGACTGTTTCGGAGCTGTTTTGTTTTCGTAATTTTAATTACACCGTCTAATGCTCTAGCTTGACTCTGTTACCATGAAAGTGTTTCATAGCACCACCACTGGGTTTTATCCAGAATCAAGCAAGCAATTTAAAAAAATTCTTGGTGCTAAGCTACACTAACCTAGAATCTAACTAGAGTATTAGGGTTTAATGCATGATATGAAAAGAACTAAGCTAAGTGAAAGAGTTTACAATCTTTGTAGACCGAGTCCTTCACTTCTAAAGCTCCGGGTAGTAGTCCCTACGACTCCTTATAGCTCCACTTAAAGAAGGAACAGGCTTGCTTCGCGATCTTCATGTCGAAGATGATCCACCTTGAAGCTTCTCTAATTCAAGCTACCTCTTCACTAATCTATTATTAATGAAGGAAACAACCTGTATGTAATGGCTAATAAAGTGTAGGTTGATGAAGTAGAGTATAAGCTCACTTAGAATACTCTAAAACTCTAGGGTTCATAACTCATGTGAGGGTTAGAGCTTGAAGCTTTTAGTTATATGTATGCCCTAGAGGCCATTATTGTACGTATGATGTATATTATAGTAGATGCTTGGATATATAAAGAGAGGACTTTCTTGCTCGACATAATAGTATGCTATCTGGTTGTTCATTGTCTTAACATGTAGACTTGTATTGTGATACTGTCTTGCTCTCACATGTTGATAAAGCTCTTAGGATATGTACATGACTACCAGGACTATGATGGAGATCATACTAGTAGGGCCAGGATAGTTTACAAGTACATCCTTTAATTTTTCTTAGTCGAGGGAATATCGAGACAGGGCATCGATATTCCAGAGTAGACTAGCGTATACGCTTCTTGACCCATATGATGGGCGATGGATGATCCTACATCCATTGGTGTTTGAAATCAAAGTAGGTATACGTGTTCTCAGTGGAGACTAGGTATACTGAAAAGGACTCGCCGAGGAATCCTATCTGGTAGTATACCTATCGTCAGATAGCAGTTCTCTGGTGACACTGGTACAGGTTAGTCTGTAGACCCGAGATCGTCATAGAGTATTATGCGACTCCCACTATGCTTTGATTTCCTCCCTACCATGCTCAAAGGAGACGTGCAAACAGGTGAATTTTTGGTATAGTCCCGAGTCGCATGGAGGCAATGAGCGATAGGAGGGATTTTGTCTCTCACGGTATTGGGGGTTGATGTTGCGCTATGCTCGATTGGCTATAACTGGAAGTCCCTAGCCAGGGCTGCTGCAAAGATTTACTGATAAGTGTTATCAGTAGTTTCTTGAACTGTTATAGGCCAGACATCGGCATGATTTATCACGTCACTGGGGTCTGACGATTTCCACCCCTAGACATGATATGCGACATATTCGGCAAAGAGACTGGACTGTACGGTAGTGTTATTGATAGGCTTCATGGAGACTGTAGACAGGCTTGCTTGTTGATATTCATATCGCTCAATATCCGTATAGCCGTTAGGTCCATCTAGTACCGCTGACGGCGTGTAGGCGACTGATGTAATCATCACCTACTGCTGGCGTATTGACGAGTCTTTAGAGTCCCACACAGAAGTTCCCGGGTTCAAGCGAAACGAAGTAGGACGCATATATGATATGTTTGTGGGCCTGATTAAATACGAGTATGTGATACCGTATTGTAATCTGGCAGTCATCTGTTATCGGTTCGGTTATATGTGATATAACAAGATTGTCGAATGAAGTGTTGATTCGATATTGTGATATACAGATAAATGATATTAGTCGGTCATATGTGATATAACCGGATTATTAGATCAAGTGTTTATTGAATAATGTGATATATTATATATGATATAATTATATTTTAACTAATATCATTAGCTCACTAACTATTCTTCATTATGTATATATATATATATATATAGAAAGAGAGAGAGAATGAAGAATGACATTTATATTTCTATTTTGTGAAAATAGAAATGAGGTTGAAAGTGCAAGCATGGTTGCAAGCATGGGATTTACTTTAGTTTATTCATCTTGACTCACTATTCAAGCATGGTTGCAATTTTATATTGCATAATTCTATGCTTGAATGAGTGAGGGGTCAAAACTTGGCATTCATTCTAGCTCATTCTCAACACTTAGCCAATTTTCTTAAGTTGCTCCCATGGTTGCTCTCTAGCTTCTTCCTCCTCCTCTTGTCATGCTTCAAGCTTCAACCGTCACATGTGATGCGAATCATGAAGCTTGAACACAAACTTGTACGATCTTAACATCCCCTACTTCACCATCCAACACTTGACTAGCGATCAAGTGTAGCGTGTTTCATACGCTAAAGTGTTTAGTGTAAAGGTAGCTTGAGTTAGAGGGGCTTCAAGTGGATCATCTTCGGCACGAAGTTCATCGGAGGAAGCTCGTTCAAAATTTCAAGAGAAACCTAGTTGAGTCGCGGGACTACTACACGGAGCAAGTGAAGAGAAGGACCGGTCTACAAAGGTTGTAATGTTGTTCTTTAGATGTAAAGTAGTTTACATTTGTTATTGTCTAAATCTCTAGTCAAAGATTCTAGGATTAGGGTTGTTTAGCATGACAATTTTTTGAAAATGGTATGGACGATACCTCCCGAAACCTTGTTGTCACGCTAGGGAACCTTACAGTGGTATCAGTGTCAGGCTAGAGAATTAGACAATGTTTGTTAGATTATGAAACCGAAACTGCTCCGAAAATTGGAACGCTAACAACCCAGTTTCTGTCAATTTTTAAAGTCATCGAATTTTTTTTAACAACTGCAGAATGTTATATAAGATGTAACATGAATACTAAGAAAATACGAACCCAATCCACCGGTTTTGACCCGGTGAAAACCCCCCAAAAACCGAGCAGGTAGGCCAAATTGTGCCTTCTGGGCTTCATATTTTTTCAGTGTTCTGGTCTCTGGGTTTTGGTGTTTCAGGTGTTGCTAGTTTTTTCTAAAATTGCATGAGATGTTAATTTTCTATAGAGGCAAATCGGAGTGTTTCATAGTCGTAATTCTAACTATATTTTGGGTTATTTAGACAGTGTTAAAAAGTTGGAACGGATATCAAATACCCACTTTAACCCTCGCTGGAAAATTTTCCAAGAGTTGGATTTTTTCAAAGTTAAAGAACACTCAAATATCAAGCAAGTGACTCGATGGACCCTCTAGAAGAACGAAACCCTAACTCGATTCTATGACCGTAAGAACGCCACCAAACCTTCGGATTTGCTATAGTTCCGCGGTGCCATAGGTGAGGCAAGGGTTGGCCCTTCTACGTTTGGTCCATAGGTACTGTGACATATTCTGAGTATTTTTAAACTGCGCTCAAGTGTTGAGCTTTTTGGGAAATTTTGGGTGTTTGTTGATTCGATCAGAATGTTTAACATCGTCTAGCTATTTGATGACATGTAATGTTATATGTTGCTTGAATATATTATATTGGATCGTCGTGTTTTGAATTGCCAGGGGTTTTATGTGAGATGGGAGTTTTTATTTTCATTCATGTAAAATTCATTGTATGTAATATTATTTTATTGGGGCACTTCCGGGTTGAGGATGATGTCACCATTGTTGTATATTATTTACTTTTCCACATTACGTTAGACCCAAGGCGGGGAGCATTAGTAACCGGGTTCTAGAGTCCAGTGGGAGACCATCTCGAGGAGTCGAGTCCGGGTCTCATAACTCTAGAATTGGTAGGGTTGCTGGCCACTCTCGTAGGGGTCTAGGGATGTGGGTTTGGCTATTCATCACGACCGTGGAATCCGTGTTTTATACTGGCTTAATTTAAAACACGGAATTTCTAGTTTATCCAATATTTCATATGTTATCTTCTGTTGCTGATATTCTGTGATGTGATCACTTTATATGCTTGAGACGAATGCTTTATTATTGTATATATGATATATAATAAATATTGCTTATGTTTTGCACCCGCGCTAGTCCCGCCCCGCCATGCTATTAGTTAAGTAACCTAACGGTGCATAACGGGACACTGTGGCAAATGTGGATGGGAGAAGCATACGTTGTATTTTCGTTTTTTCTATGATGCTTAGGAAGCATAATTGATGGGACTTCATTAATGAGATTAATGAAAGAAAAGAAACCTAAAAGATATTGTAGAATCAAATTTTCGAAAAGGGTAGCTCTAATTTTTGCTTTGCATAGCGTATTCTTTATAGAATATCCAGCACCTTATTCGATAAAGAAAGAGCCGAGATCCTTTCACCGGGAGTGACCTCTTTAGCGAAACTAGCGGATCCTACAACCCACTCGTTTTTGTCTTTTGACTGCTTCTCTAGTTCTTTCTTTGCATAGCGGTATTCCTTGTAGAATATCCAGCGCCTTATTCGATAAGGAAAGAGACGAGATCCTTTCAGTGGGACCAAACTCTTTAGCAAAACTAGTAAAAGCCTCAAAAAACACTCCTATTCAAAATCACTAGATTCTACAACGATATCAAGTTCATTATGCTTATGGTTTTCATAAAAACCTGTGGTAGCCCTCCGTCGTTTCAGATAAGTACTGCTTAGTATTCGTGCTACGTTTGTTGACCTTAGCCAAGGCGGAGTGTGCGGTAGCTAATTAGTGCTTATCTGCTGCATATGTTGCGATTGAGTTAGGGTAGTCGTACGACTTTGTTGACGTTAGCCAACGGTTGTACGGGTGGGTCTAATTCAACCAAGAAATGACGGGTTGATCTTGGCTAGCGCTTATGATTTGTTGACAGTAACCAAGGTCATAAGTTGCTAGGGGCAAAATATTATCAGGAATTTCAAGTGTTCAAATTTGCAATGAGATTGCATACGTTCTATGAGATAGTTGTATCCCGATACCCACTGCGAGTAAGAGTTACTCCTGGGAGAATTTCACACATCACAATTAGCTGATCAAGTAGGTGTCTAGAAAGGTGTTAATGAGGTTATGCCTCTGGGAAAATATGGTATATTTTAATTAGGTTCGTGCGAAAGCACGGGGAACCTCCCTCAAAGTAGCGGCATTGGCCTGGCTGAAAAATTGGCGAACTTGTAAGGTGTAATTAATCCCGGCTAGTCTTACCTTTTAGGGTTTGAAGGAAGATTTGATAAAAACAGTGGGATCCATCCTGATTAGATAAGATAATAACCAATCTAATCTTGCAAAGAGCGCTCGGTAACGCGTTTCCTTCTCTCTCTCTCCTTGCAGCAACCAATGTCACGCCTTAATCAAGATAATAATATGGATGTATTGGCCGAACCCGCTTGTTATACCAAGCAGAGAAACATTGGTTCAATTCTTTCTTATAATTGTTATAAGACTGAGCAGGAAACAGGGAAATATCAGGATTTCCACACCACCCAAACGAAGAAAATGCATGTTGATGCATTTTCTTCGGGTGTGTTTGTTACCGAGAATTGTTTCTCAGTTCACTCTACATCCTGGGCATTAGATACCGGATCAGGGTCCCATATATGTAATATGTTACATGGGCTAAGAAAAGGTAGAGAACTGGGATTGGGTGATCATTCCGTAAGAGTATGGAATGGTGCAAATGTTGCAGCCAAAGCAGTTGGTTAATATCACCTTGTACTACCAAATGGTAAAACATTGATTCTGAACGAATGCTATTACATACCGAACCTGATATGCAATCTTATATCAGCTTCTTTATTAAGTAAAGAAGAATATAATTTTGTAATACAGGATGATGTTATGAACATCTTCCTGAATCAAAAGTTGATTGGATCAGGCTCATTAAATAATGGCATATACATTCTAAATCAAACCCCATTTTTTAATGTACAAAAAACACACAAGAGGAAGAGTTCAGAAATGAACGATTCCTTCTTGTGGCATTGTAGACTGGTCATATCAATGTGACACGACTAGCTAAGTTACATAAGGATGGATATTTGAATCCGTTCAAATTTTCTTCTTATGACACTCAGTCATGTCTCAAAGGAAAGATGACCAAAACTCCGTTTAGTAGACACGGAGAAAGAGTTACGGAACTCTTGGGACTGATACATAGTGATGTATGTTGTCCCATGTCTACACATGCCAGGAATGGTTCCTCATACTTCATTATATTCACTGACGATCTCTCAAGATACGGACATGTGTTCCTGTTGAAACCCAAGTCTAAAGCTTTTGAGAAATTTAAAGAATATATGCACGATGTCGAAAACCAAACGGGTAAAAGTATTAAGATCCTTCGATCTGATTGAGGAGGAGAATACTTGAGCAATGAGTTCTTGGACTAACTAAAAAAAATGCGATTCTCTCTCAGCTTACTCCTCCGTATACACCACATCACAATGGTGTATTGGAGCGGAGGAATCGCTGTTGGAGATAGTGCCCTCAGAGTCAATTATTGGATCACAGGCACGTGATTGCAATGATTGAGGGAGGACCTGTCCCAGTAGGACAGTCTTACTCGAGATGATAGTATAGTATCTGGTTTATCTTTATCATCGTGTACTGCTTTAGGTGACCTGACATGTCGCTATTACACGTTGATAGAGCCCCTAGGATTCTTGCTTGACCACCAGCAGTATGAGGGCGATCATATAAGTGGGAGCTGGGGTCTATAAGCACATCCTTAAAAGGTCCCTAGTCGTGGGAGTTTCGAGACAGGGCATCGATACTTCGGAGTAGACTAGTGTATACAGTCGAGACCCCAACGAGGGGCGGTGGCCGGTCTCACAAGCCACTGGTGTCAGTTGGTTCACCTAAGATGTATACAGGTGCTCATTGGGTTATGAGTACACCGGACAGGACTCGCCGGGAACATGCTAGTTGGTCTTATACCTGACGTCAGATAGCAGTTCCCTGGTGACATGTGTACATGTTAGTTCATCTACCTGGGGATCGACATTTGTCTCGTGTGTGCTCCCACTGTACTTTGATTACTACCCTACCACGCTCAAAGGAGACGTGCAAACAGGTTTTAGTTGGGTACAGTCCCGAGCCACATGGAGGCAGTGAGCGGATCTTCAGGGGTTTGTCTCTCCCGGTATTGGGGGTGAGGTCGCGCTGTGTCTAGGAGAGCCATTACACGAAGCCCTCGGCCGAGGCAGGAGATTTACTGGTAGGTATTCCAGTAGTATCTCAGGGTGTCTGGGCTACACTCCGACATGACTTGTACCGCTTTTGAGGGTCTGACTTTTACCAACCCCCTAGACCCGCCATGCGATGCTCATAGACGAACGGACCGGACTGTACGGATATTGTCACTGACAGGCTCAGTAGGGTGTCAGGATGAGTTCGCTCATCGACGTCCCTTTTGGTCAATACCTGGTAGCCCGTTACGTATTGGTTTATACCTCTGACGTGCTTGTGGTTAAATCCACAACCAAGGTGTTGACGAGTCTTTAGAGTCCCCCACATTCAGTTGCTCAAGTTTTCGGGCGAAAAGCTGTAGAGGCCGTATGGAGATATGGCAGGGTTCGATCAGATACGTGCGGTATTGCACGAATCAGGATCGGACGGATAATACTTGCCGGCTTTGGTTTAAGCCGGATCCTAGTATAGTACAGTGTAGATTTTGTCTCATTGCATTTGTATTTCGGTCGGAATACAAATGCGGGTATGTATATACAGTAGCGGGGTTTTCCTGTAATTTATTACGGGACCAGTTTTCTGGAGTTGCCAGTTTGTTTTCCGTTTCGGCCATTTTTCATTTGTATCCTTCAATGGCCGAAGATTGGTGGAGGAGGGCTTATTTGCATTTGTGCAAATAAGTATTTGTGGAGGGTGTTCTTTGCATTTTGTTGGATCATGATGATGCACCATCACTTGACTTTCTTTGTTCATGATGGCTTGACATTTTGGAGTCATCATGCTTGTGATGATGGTTGTGTTGGAGTGTGAGGTTGGTTTTGTGATCATTGTTGATTATCACCATTCTCTTGCATTATTCTTATGGCTTATCTCTAGGGATTATTACACTCTCTCTCTCATATTCTCTCCACTCCCATGCCATGGCCGGCCAAGCCTTGAGGGGCTGTCCAAAATTTCTCATGTGGGATTTTTGCTCTTTTCCTTTTGTAAAATCCCACAAGTTCCACCTCCATGAGCTTGTATCATTCCTCCACCAAAAGGGCAATTTCCTAAACCCTAAATGAGACATAACACTACACCATTCTACAGCAAACCTTGGGCACGTCGACTCGCCAGCTTCGGGCCCGAGTTGCCTCGGTATAGAGGTGGGAGCCCGTAAAAGAAGCCGGCGACGTGGTGCCCTTCCGACGAGGAGGTGAAGACCGGACATTCCGCGGGAGATCGAGACAATGGCGAGAAGACCGGAGGACACGGATCGCTCGGTATATCTCTCTTCCCCATCTTGTAGTTAGCTAGAACTAGTTAATGGCCCGATCCAGGTTTTAGTGCGCGGTGGTGCCGGTTTGAAAAATTAAAGTTAACCATCGTTTCCGCATTTGGCCTCGGGATGGAGGCCGGGGCGCCGCTGAGCACTTACAGTGGTATCAGAGCCTCGCCATTAACATAGTCTAGTTTTGTCTAATGTGTTTTACATTTCTGATCGAACAAAATTCCAAAAACCCGCGTTTTCTTCACATCAGTTTCTGTTGAAATTTTTTGAAGTCCAAAAATTTTTCGGGTTGTAAAATAGTGATGTACTGGAAGTTCTAAGCACTCTGTAGAAATTCGACACAATAACTCGACTACTGAAGCGCGGAACCGCGGCCAAACCCCCCTTTGGGCCGCGGTTCCGCCGCACAATGATGTCCTTGCTGTATCAAATTTCTGCAGTCGCTTTCTGGGTTGAAAATAGGGGTTTTGGAATATTATTTTTGGGCCCAGATTTTTGGTGTGCTACAGTAGTACTTGGGGGCCCACTTGGTAAATTTGATCGATCGGATATTTTAAACATATTATTTCACAGTATTTACATTATATCTGCGACCGTGAATGTCACTTGATCGGTAAATCCTGTCCAACTGCTATAGCCCGGTTCGACGGATTTGCGAACGTGATTTTCACGTTGATGTTCTGTGTATTGTTGTGATGTTGCGGATTGGTCGTGGGGGATAGCCTGGATGCAATGCTAGTACAGTTTTTGTTGTTTTATGTACATTTGATATTGTGGGGCGAGCGTCCGACATGTGGACTGCCATCACTGCCTGTTTGTATTCTTATTTTGGGGCACGACCAGGTTGCGGTCGATGTACCCATTGTATGTATATTTTACTTTCTGTACTAGGATTGCCCCGCGGAGGGGTGCACAGATAGCCGGGTTCTAGAGGGCAACAAGCCCGCATCTCATGGCATTGAGACGGAAGGGGCTTTACTCTAGAATTGGCGGGCTATTCGCCGCACTCGTAGGGGGTACAGGTTGACCAAGGAGGGGTGCCCAAGTTACCGGATCCCGTGAAGTGCTGGATGGTCCATTCACGTCGCTGAAGGGGGCTGCCTCGCTTCAGGTTTTGGCGGGTGACTTGCCGCGCCCGTAGGGGTCTAGGATTTCATTGCACAGGCTATCCACACGACCAGGGGAACGTCGGGTTTCAGCGGCTCTGTGAAACCCGTGGATCCCAAATATCTGTATTGTTTCTGTGATGCTGTACATTTCTGTGATGTTGCATTTTATCACGCCTTGAGCGAAATATTATATATTGATATATATATATACTAGTAGATGTTGTATATATTTTGCATCCGCGCTAGTCCAGTCCCCGCTCTGTCGTTAGTTAGCTAACCTAACAGGTAATGACGGGATTGTAGGGTTCCTAGGCACACTAATGAGGTCTCACAAGGCATCAACCATGCCAATTTCAAATTTTTCATGTGCCGAGAAACCCTAATACGGATCGTTAACTAGAATTTTAGGCGAAACATGCAACTAGTTAACAACTTAACTAAGTGAACGGAAATACAACCTTTGTAGATCCGGTTCTCCACCTCCATAGCTCCATGATGAAGTCTTCTTGCTGTCCAAATCAAATCCCGGGCTCTAGCGTCGGCTTCATCGGAGAAATGGGCGGGCTAGGTCATCGACTACGGTGCCGAAGATGATCTACGTCGAGGCATCACAAGATCAAGCTCCCACTTCACCAAGTCATGAAACTTGTGAAGAAAACACCCTATACTACTTGGCAAGAGGTAGAGGATGAAGAAATAGGAGGTGGGTTCACTTTAGAATTGGATTTCTCACTCTTTTCATCAAATCACCATTGATGGAAGCAAGGTTTTCTTCTTTGAAGAAGAAGAAGAAGAAGATAATTATGATAAGAATAATAAAAAAAATAGAAAACAAAATGAATACTTATCATAATATCAACCATGGTTAGGTGTAGAGAATTCACTGAGGTTAGATGAATGGTTAGGGTTAAGCATGAAGACAAAATGGTCACTTTAGTCAAACCTTCATAAAGCTTCAACAAGCTTTATCTTTGAAAGCAACCATTTTCTCTTTTTCTTTTGTCAAAATAAAATAAATAAATGCATAAATAAATCAAATGAAACCCTAACCATTAACTAACCATGGTTTAATCATACACTTAACCAAGTTAGCATGTATCATCAAACATGATACAATCAAGTGCACAAAAGTATATTACATATACAACTTGTGCAACGCAAGTGAGAAAATCCATTTAAAGTGAACCAATACTAGTTAATGCAAAGTAATATATCAAATATATAATTATACATTAAATCATTAAATCAACACTTGATTTAACGATCCGGTCATATCGCATATAACCGACTAATATCCATAGTAACAACTTATCGAATCAACACTTGATCCGATAACTCGGCTATATCGCATATAACCGATCAGTGTCACAAATCATGAGAATCGAATACAGTATCACATACTAATATCATTCTCGGTCCCGCACATATCTCATATGCGCTCCTATTTCGTTTCTCTTGAGCCAGGAAACCTCTGTGTAGGACTCTAAAGACTCGTCAATACGCCGGCAGCAGGTGATGATCATATCAAACACCCACAAGCCGCAAGCGGTCTGCTAAACGTAACGGCCACCCGGGTATTGAGCGATCAGAAGATCAACGAGCAAGCCTGCTCAAACTCCTGTGAATCCAACCAGTAACACTTACCGTACAGTCCGGTCTCGTCGTCTGATATGTCGCATATCTCGCCTAGGGGTGGTAAACGTCAGACCCCAATAGCTCGATAAGTCGTGTCGATACGAGGTCTATAACAGTGGGAGAAACTACTGGTAACACTTACCAGTAAATCTCAGCAACCCTGGCCAGGGATTTCCGGTTATAGCCAATCGAACACAGCGCAACATCAACTCCCTATACCGGGAGAGACGAATCCCTCCTATCGCTCATTGCCTCCATATGATTCGGGACTGTACCCAAAAACCACCGTTTTGCACGCCCTCTTGGATGTGGTAAGGTGGAAATCAAAGCACAGTGTGAACCACACAAGACTCTATGACGATCTCGGGTCAACAGACTACTCTGTACCAGTGTCACCAGAGAACTGCCATCTGACGTAAGGTATAATACCATCTGGGAGCTCTCGGCGAGTCCGTCCAGTGTACCCAGTCTCCACTGAGCACCCGTATATCATCTCTGATGTCAAACACCAATGGATATGGGATCATCCATCGCCCATCTGTATGGGTCGAGAAGGTATACGCTAGTCTACTCTGGTATATCGATGCCCCGTCTCGATACACCTACGACTAGGGACCTTGAAGGATGTACTTATGGACTACCATGTCCCCACTAGTATGATCTGCATCATAGTCCAGGTAGTCAAGTACACATCCTAAGGGCTTTACCAACATGTAACAGAGAGACAATCAGTATACACGTTAAGGTAAAGAGTAACCAGATAGCATACTATCATGTCGAGCAAGAAAGTCCTCCCTATATATGTCCCAGCATCCACTACAATATACATCCTATGTACAGTAATGGCCTCTAGGGCATACATATAACTAACAATCTCCCACTTGCACTAGGGTCATCTGATAGCAGTGGTTGTAGTATCTCATACTCAACCATCCCATAATATTCTCTCTCTGGGAATAGGCCTTTGTGAGTGGATCCCCCGTGTTTATCCTCAGAGTCTACTCTCCTGACCTCGATCCCCTGGAGATCAACCATCTCCACGATCAGGTGACACTGCCTTAGAATATTTCTGGATCACTGATGGGACGGACGTTCCTCGGCATAAGCCACAACACCATTGTCACACAATGGGAGGAACTAAGTTCATCTCATGAACTAATTATACATCCAGACTACCTCTTTGGTAGCATCTTAAGTAGCGATGTATCGAGCCTTTATCGTCTAGTATGCCACGGTATCTAGCTTGGAACCCTTCCAACATACCGTCCCTTTACTGAGGGTAAAGACAATGCCTGTGACTGACTTTCAGTCATTCTTATCACCCTGGAACCCTTCCAGTGATTCTCCCCAGGATCGATTGATACCATCTCACTACAACTAGTGAGAATCCTAACATCCAATTAGATCTATCTCACAGATCCAAAACCCAGGATTTAGGAGGTATCACTTTGATCCTATATGGAGAACCATTGTGATAAGCGAAGATCGACCGAGCGTAGCATAGGAAACTCCTTCTCTATCAAGAGTATGTCATCCACGTACTCTACGAGGATCATCACCATACTCCCTACTACCTTTTTGTATATACAAGGTTCATCTACCATTTTGATGATGTCAAACTGTTTGACTACTACATCAAAACAGATGTTCCAACTCCGCGATACCTGCTTTATCCTATAAAGCATCTTGTACACGTTTCCGCTGCTCCCACTGTCTACGAAGCCCTCTGGCTGTGTACTTATAGACGTTCTCTTCTAAAACATCATTTAGAAAAGCAGTCATGGCACCCAACCGCCAGATATCGTAGTCATGGTATGTAGCCATGGCAAGTAGGATCTGGATGGACTTAAGCATAGCCACTTGAAAAGGTTTCATCATTATCCACGCCTAGTCGATGACGAAAAGCTTTAACAAGTCTAGCTTTGAAAGTCTCAACTTTTCCATCTATACCAAGTAATCTTCTCAAGATATACTTGCTCCTGATGGGGATTTAACCCTTCAGATATAGCAACCAAAGTCCATACTTTGTTGGTGTACATGGATTCCATCTCAGATCGCTAAGCATCCAGCCATTTTTACAGAGTCCCACTCCTGATGGCCAGCTCGAAACTAGTTGGGTCATCATCTCATGATGCAATCCTCGCTCCCACTGTCATAGAGTAACCGAAGTATCTCTCAGGTGGGTGAGCAACCTTACTAGATCGGCGGAGAGGCTGAGGTTCGTTGGTAACTATTGAATCCTTTGGTTCTTTCAAATCATCAGCTGCAGTTTGTATAGCTGGAACATTTCCAGTTGTACATAACAGATCTTGCCTCGAGCTTGTCCCGATTTTGCTTTTAGGCATAGGCCGTACTACCCCAAATCTTAACTAGCTTAAGACATGGGCTCTTCCCATTCCATATCTCATATGGAGTGGTAGGCAGTGATCTGATTCGAAACTTATTTAATAGGTATGCAGCTTCTCAAGCGCATAACTCCCAAAAAGGAAACAGGTAACTCAGTATTACTCATCATAGAGCGCACCATATCGAATAGGGTGCAATTGCTCCGTCCCGATATACCATCGTGCTATGGTGTATATGGAGGAGTAATGCTGAGAGAGAATCTCATTCTCCTTTAGAATAGTCCAGGAATTCCGTGCTCATGTATTCTCCTCCTTGATCTCATCAAAGGAACATAATACTTATACCCGTATTGGTTCTCTACTTCTAACTTATATTCTGTGAATATCTCAAAAGGTTCGGACTTGTGTTTCAACAGGAACATATGTCTGAATCTTAAGAGATCATCAGAGAATGTAATGAAGTACAAATAACCGGTCTTGGTATGTATAGACAGGGGACCTACATACATCAACATGTATCATCCCAAGAGTTCACTAACTCTTTCTCTGTTTCCAATAAACGGAGCTATGGTCATCTTATCTCTGTGACATGACTGGCAAGTTTCATAAGATGTAAATTCAAACTGATTTAAATATGCATCTATATGTAACTTCAGCTAGTCGGGTCGCATTGATATGACCTAGTCTACAATACCTCAAGAAGGATTCGTTCATTTCTGAACTCTTCCTCTTGTGTGTGTTCTGTATACTAAGAACTGTAGTTTGATTTAGAACATCAATGCTTTTAGATAACGTGCCTGAACCGATCAACTTTTGATATAGAAAATGTTCAAAACATTATCCAACAATACAAAATTTTATCGTTTCTTTACTAATAAAAGAGACAGATATGATTTTGTATATCAGGTTCGGTATCTAATAGCATTTGTTCAGAATCAATGTACTGATAATACAGGGTGACAGTGACCAACAGACTTGGCTGCAACACTTGCCCCGTTTTCTGCCTCATGAAACTTATCACCCGTTCTCAGTTCTTTACCTATCTGTAGCCCATGTAACAAATTACATATGCGGGATCCTGATCCGGTATCAAATACCCAGGACGTAGAGGACACTGAGAAACAGTTCTTTGTAATGAACACACCCGAAGATGATGCATCAGCATGCACTTTCTTCGTTTGGGCGGCATGGGAAATCTGGTATTCCCCTATTTCCTGCTCGGTCTTATAACAATTATAAGTTAGAGCGGGACCAACGTTCCCCAGCTCAGTATATAACAAGCGGGTTCGGTCAACATTCCGTATTATTATCTTGATTAAGACGTGACATGGTCGCTACCTGGAGAGAGAGAGAAGAAAACACTCTGCGTGCGCTCTTTCAAGAATAGATTGGTTATTATTTTATCTAATCAGGATGGCTCCCACTATTTTAATCAATTCTTCCTTCAAACCCTAAAAGAAAAGACAAGCCGGGATTAATTACACACTACAAGTTCGCCAATCTTTCAGCCAGGCCAGTGTCGGTACTTTGAGGGAGGTCCCCCGTGCTTTCGCACGAACCTAATTAATGTAAACCTCATTTTCCTAGAGGCGTAACCCCGTTAACACCTTTCTAGACACCTACTTGATCGGCTAATTGTAATGTATAAAACTCTCCCAGGAGTAACTCTTACTCGCAGTGGGTATCGGGATCCAACTATCTCATAGAAGGTATGCAATCTCATTGCAAATTTCAACACTTGAAATTCCCGATAATTTTGCCTCTAGCCTCCTATGACCTTGACAAAGGCGAACAAACCATAGGATGCTAGTCAAGTTCAACCCGTCATTTCCTGATTGAATTAAACCCACCCGCACGGCCCTTGACAAAGGCCAACAAGGTCGCACGACTACCCTAATCCATTCTGCATCATATGCATAAGCAGATAAGCACCAGTCAGCTACCGCACACTACGCCTTGACAAAGGCCAACAAACGTAGCACGAATACTAACTACTACTTATCTGAAATGACGGAGGGCTACGACAGGTTTTTCTGAAAACCTATTGCGTAATGAACTTGATATCGTTGTAGAATCAAATGATTTTAAAATGGAGTGTTTTTTAGGCTTTTCTAGTTTTGCTAAAGGGGTCACTCCCGGTGAAGGGATCGTAGGCCATTTCCTCGTCGAATGAGGTGCGGGATATATCATATATATCACTGTGCAAAGCAGAAACTATAGAAGCAATCAAAAGACAAACCGAGTGTGTAGCATCTGCCAGTTATTGCTAAAGGAGTCACTCCCGGTAAAGGGATCTCGGTCCTTTCCTCATCGAATAAGGTGCAGGATATATCATATATACCGCTGTGCAAAGCAAGAACTGTAGCTACCCTTTTTATTTTTGAAATTCGATTCTACAACATCTTAGGTTTCTTTTATTTCATTAATCACATTAATGAAGTCCCATCATTTAAGTACCTAAACATCACAGATAAATACGACATACACTTATGCCATCCGCATTCGCCTCGATGTCCCCTCGTACACCGTTAGGTTAGGTAACTAACGGTAGAGCGGGGCAGGGCTAGCACGGGTGTAAAACATAAGTAACGCCTATATAATATATCATATATACTATATACAGTATCCATCACAGAATATATCACATGATCACATCACAGATAACGCAGCAGAAGAATCATATGAAATATTGGATATACTAGGACATCCGTGTTTTCAATACGAGCCAGTATAAAGCACGGATTCCACGGTCGTGATGAATAGCCAATCCTACACCCCTAGACCCCTACGAGAGCGACAAGCAACCCTACCAATTCTGGAGTTAGGAGACCCGGACTCGACTCCTCGAGTTGGTCTCCTACTGGACTTCAGAACCCGGTTACTTGTGCTCCCCTCCTTGGGTCTATCCTAGTGCGGAAAAGTAAATAATATACAAAGGGTGACATCTTCCGCAACCTGGGAGTGTCCCAATAAAAGAATATTACATACACAGTTTTTACATGAATGAAAATGAAAAACACTCATCTCACATAAAAACCCCCGGCTATTCAAACACGACGATCCAATATAACATATCCAGCAACACATAACATCATATGTCATCAACGTAAGTAAATATGCGCATCCCAATTGTCGTTGACATATAGCAACGAAACCGGCGATATCACATATTACACTTAAGGTCACAGAAAAAAAAGTGTAAAACTACAACAGTTGGAATCCGCAACCTGCATAGACATCGCATGCCTAATCAAATGAATTCCTTAGACATCGCATGCCTAACAATTATAAACCCCGCATTTTAGTCTCAAAATTGGAAACACTTTTCAATATCAAGTCAGGCAATTCAACAGGATTCCCGACATACTGATCGAATGCTCGTCGCAAACTTTAGTAGGCGGCCGCACCCCCGACGCCGTCGACGAAGTGCACCAAGGCGGAACACCGCTACCGCTAGCACCCGAACGGATGCTTTCGGCGACGGGGTTCTCCTACAGTCACTTGGTCGGGGCTTTGGGGTGTGGATGTCTATTAAGTTTACGCGGCGAGTATCCGCGTACACTACGTGATTGCGACGGACTTTTGATCACATCAAAATTCTGTGGCAACCGATCAAGTGAGACTAAAGTGCTATGTTTATAACATTCATTTAGTTATCTCATAACTACTTGTGAATTCCAAATATTGTATCACATTCCGGATAAATAGAAAATGTTAAACTTTCCGATCGAACAATCGAACACCCAAGTTTTCCCGAAACAGATCAACACATGAAACAAGTTTAAAAACATCCAGTTCATGCCTCAGTACCAACGGTCCAGCCGTAGAAGGGTCAAGCCAACGCCTCACATGTGGCACGCCGTACTGCCCCAAACCCGAAGGTTCAAAGGGCAGTTCAAGACGGTCACATAATCGAGTTAAGGTTTGTTGTCTTCTAGAGGGACCATCGCGTTACTTGCACTACTTAGAACGTTATTAAACCACGGAAAGATCCAACACATGGAAATTTCCCGACAGGGGAAAAATTGGGTATTTATATCCGGTCGAAACTTTTTAACATATTCTAAAATTATCCGGAAAGCCACAAAGACAAAGTATGATAATCCGATCGAATCTTCGAACTCCTAATACAACCCAGAAATTTCAACTCTTTAATAAATATTAAAAATTCCCAGGAAAACCAGCACTGCAAAGTAGGAGTTACTGTGCAAAATTCAATGCATGATAAGATAAAACGGCCGCGGAACCGCTGCACGAGCCATGCTCGTGCCGCGGAACCGCGGCGGTTTGATGGGATTAGGGTATTGAACTTCACAGTAACTCTTAGATATTCCTTCTGGTTTTTCTGCATATTTTTAATATAGAAAAATCCACATTTTTCAAAAATGTACAGAGAGCAATTTTTGGGTTAGGGTTTCGGTTCGATCGGACTTCTAACTCCGTCTACGCGTCGCCTAAGGCTCTAGCTAGGCTCTGATACCACTGTAGGGTTCCTAGGCACACTAATGAGGTCTCAGAAGGCATCAACCATGCCAATTTCAAATTTTTCATGTGCCGAGAAACCCTAATACGGATCGTTAACTAGAATTTTAGGCGAAACATGCAACTAGTTAACAACTTAACTAAGTGAACAGAAATACAACCTTTGTAGATCCGGTTCTCCACCTCCATAACTCCATGATGAAGTCTCCTTGCTGTCCAAATCAAATCCCGGGCTCTAACGTCGGCTTCATCGGAGAAATAGGCGGGCTAGGTCATCGACTACGATGCCGAAGATGATCTACGTCGAGGCATCACAAGATCAAGCTCCCACTTCACCAAGTCATGAAACTTGTGAAGAAAACACCCTATACTACTTGGCAAGAGGTAGAGGATGAAGAAATAGGAGGTGGGTTCACTTTAGAATTGGATTTCTCACTCTTTTCATCAAATCACCATTGATGGAAGCATGGTTTTCTTCTTTAAAGAAGACGAAGAAGAAGATAATTATGATAAGAATAATAAAAAAATAGAAAACAAAATGAATACTTATCATAATATCAACCATGGTTAGGCGTAGAGAATTGACTAAGGTTAGATGAATGGTTAAGGTTAAGCATGAAGACAAAAGGTCACTTTAGTCAAACCTTCATGAAGCTTCAACAAGCTTTATCTTTGAAAGCAACCATTTTCTCTTTTTCTTTTGTCAAAATAAAATAAATAAATGCATAAATAAATCAAATGAAACCCTAACCATTAACTAACCATGGTTTAATCATACACTTAACCAAGTTAGCATGTATCATCAAACATGATACATTCAAGTGCACAAAAGTATATCACATATACAACTTGTGCAACGCAAGTGAGAAAATCCATTTAAAGTGAACCAATACTAGTTAATGCAAAGTAATATATCAAATATATAATTATACATTAAATCATTAAATCAACACTTGATTTAACGATCCGGTCATATCGCATATAACCGACTAATATCCATAATAACAACTTATCGAATCAACACTTGATCCGATAACTCGGCAATATCGCATATAACCGATCAGTGTCATAAATCATGAGAATTGAATACAGTATCACATATTAATATCATTCTCGGTCCCGTGCATATCTCATATGCGCTCCTATTTCGTTTCGCTTGAGCTAGGAAACCTCTGTGTAGGACTCTAAAGACTCGTCAATACGCCGGCAGCAGGTGATGATCATATCAAACACCCACAAGCCGCAAGCGGTCTGCTAAACGTAACGGCCACCCGGGTATTGAGCGATCAGAAGATCGACGAGCAAGCCCGCTCATACTCCTGTGAATCCAACCAGTAACACTTACCGTACAGTCCGGTCTCGTCGTCTGATATGTCGCATATCTCGCCTAGGGGTGGTAAACGTCAGACCCCAATAGCTCGATAAGTCGTGTCGATACGAGGTCTATAACAGTGGGAGAAACTACTGGTAACACTTACCAGTAAATTTCAGCAACCTTGGCCAGGGATTTCCGGTTATAGCCAATCGAACACAACGCAACATCAACTCCCTATACCGGGAATGACGAATCCCCTCCTATCGCTCATCGCCTCCATGTGATTCGGGACTGTACCTAAAAACCACCGTTTTGCACGCCCTCTTTGACGTGGTAAGGTGGAAATCAAAGCACAGTGGGAACCACACAAGATTCTATGACGATCTCGGGTCAACAGACTACTCTGTACCAGTGTCACCAGAGAACTGCCATCTGACGTAAGGTATAATACCATCTGGGAGTTCTCGGCGAGTCCGTCCAGTGTACCCAGTCTCCACTGAGCACCCGTATATCATCTCTGATGTCAAACACCAATGGATATGGGATTATCCATCGCCCATCTGTATGGGTCGAGAAGGTATACGCTAGTCTACTCTGGTATATCGATGCCCCGTCTCGATACACCTACGACTAGGGACCTTGAAGGATGTACTTATGGACTACCATGTCCCCACTAGTATGATCTGCATCATAGTCCAGGTAGTCAAGTACACATCCTAAGGGCTTTACCAACATGTAACAGAGAGATAATCAGTGTACAAATTAAGGTAAAGAGTAACCAGATAGCATACTATCATGTCGAGCAAGAAAGTCCTCCCTATATATGTCCCAGCATCCACTACAATATACATCCTATGTACAGTAATAGCCTCTAGGGCATACATATAACTAACTGGGACCCAGTGGCGAATGCGGATGGCATATTCGTACATCAGTATATTTTCGTTCTTTGTGGTGTGATCAATTGATGGGACTGCGTTGATTCGGATCAATGCAAGTTAAAAACAAACCTATTCTGATGTTGTTGGAACACTTTTTAAAAAGCTGTTATTGCAAGGGCGTTCTCTTTTGTTTTGCATCGTGGTATTCAGTTGGAATATCCTGCTCCTCAGTCGAGGAGGCAAGGGCCGAGATCCCTTCATCGGGAGTGACCGCTTGGACAAAAAGTTTGCGTCAGGGCAATGACTTCGCTATAGCCGATTACTTTTGCTTTGCACCATGGTATTCAGTTGGAATATCCTGCACCTCATTCTACGGGGAAAGAGCCGAGATCCCTTCACCGGGAGTGACCTCTTTAGCAAAGGTTTTCGTTACTATATTTTTATAAATGCTATCCGTTCCTTCAACGATATCAAGTTCACTACGTAAAAGGTTTTCGCCAGAAACCATTCGTAGCCCTCCGTCGTTTCATATGGATGGTCAATAGTATTCAAGCTGTGTATGTTGGCCAAAGTCAAGGCACAGTGATTGGTAGCTATTGGGGTATTCATATGCAGCATAGATAGATGCGTTGGTTTGGGACAGTCGTACTGCCATTTTGGCCAAAGTCAAGGGTAGGTACGGGTGGGTTCAAATTAACCTGGAGAATGACGGGTAGAACTTGACATGTGACTTATGATATGTTGGCCAAAGTCAAGGTCATAAGAGCATGGGGCAAAAATCTCATCGGGGGTTTCAAAAGAACTGAAACTTGCCAGATATGCGCATACCTTTTGGAGTGTGATACCGTGAGCGGATTCCGTCATGTTGTCATGTGATGATAGTTGGATCTCGATTCCCACTGATGAGTTAGTTTACACCTCGGGTGATCCCGACTAATTCTTCTTTCAGGTTTGGAGAAGAATTTGACGGTACAGTGGGAGGTTTCCAGATTAGATAAATTGGTAACCATTCTGATCTAGGATAGAGTGCACGCTGAGTGTTTCTTTTCTCTCTCTCTTTGGCAGCGACCATTGACCCGACCCTAAGACTATGACTCAGTGACCAAGTTGACCGAACCTTCTTAAACACTGGCTTTTGGATTGTCAGAGTTGCATACCTCATTGTCACTCCTACTTTTACCCTTTTCTCCAGGACACCCCGTATTACTACGAACGTCCACTTCCATTGGACAAAACCATCGTACGGTTATATACGAACTCGAAGGGATTTATTCGAGGATGGTTTCAAGTTCTGGAGAAAACGGATAGGTCTATTCAGTTGTCTTTTCCTTTTACCTTCTCTCAGATTGCGAGTACTCCTTGGTTTAGAAGATAGTACACCCATTACGCAAATTGGATAGTCTTCTTCCAAACCTTAGGCTGGTGCCGAACGGTGGGGAATGAAGAAAACCAATTAGCATAACAATGGTGTGCAGAAGGTATTAAGTTAAGACAAAGTAAGGGATTAGTAAGAGGGCAAAGTAAATTGCGACTGATATTCACGACCAAACCAAGTATTTCTTCGCCAATCCTAAAATCACCTTAGTATTTCTCCAGGACACTCCGTATCACTACGAAGATCCAAAGTTTATTGGATACTCCATCGTATGGTTATATACGAACTTGAAAGGAACTTGTTCCAGTTCGGGGATGGATTCTGGTTCAGGAGAAATAGGAATAAGGTTTATTCAGGTGTCTTTTATCTTCACCTTCTCTCGCATTGCGAGTGCTCCTAGGATTAGGACAGTACACCCATTATGCTTATTGGAGAGTCTTCTTCCAAACCATATGCTGGTGCCGAACGGTAGGGAAGGAAGAAAACCATTTGGCCTAAAGGGGTGTGCAGAAGGTAATGACTAAAGACATATAAAGGGATTTGGAGAGGTGGCAAAGAATTATACGGTTACAGTTGTGAATCTGGATAATGGAAGAGGCATTACTAGGAATACCAGGATACCCCATCGAAACATTTCAATGTTTCAGTTTCACTGTGTACTGCTAAAGGAAAACTGATTTCCCGATTAGATACTCCAGGGTATGTATTTACCAGGTATGATTCTCACATCTGTATGGTTTTACAGATGATGAGTGGGAGTAAGTTATTGGGAATTGGGTGATCATCCTCATTATATCGGGATTAGTTGTAATCGGTGATATTTGAGGAAGTCACCTGGGTTGTTTGCCTGACGGCAAATATTTGGTTTTGAATATCCGCTGTTATGCACCAATTTCAAATCGATATATCTGTACGTCTATTTTCATAGAGTGAGATATACTTTTTTGAAATTATGTCTATGACATTTACCTATATCAGTGGATGGTTAGGTAAGGAGCATTAAACAGCGGTGTAATTCTTCATAACCAAAAGTACAGTTTTCAACCTATGACACACAGGGAATGAATTATGAGACTCAAGGGACTTATACAGAGTATTGTATGTTGTCCAGGGTCCATCAGGAGAGAGGGGTTGGTCCTCGTACTATATTCGGTTTACCTATGACTTCTCTAGTTTTTAGACAAGTGTTTCGTGGAAACACAGGGTCCGAATTTTGAGAAGTTATAGGTATTTTAATAGAGTAGAGAACCAGGTGTAGCAAGTATCGGGATTCTTCAAAGTGATCGAAGATGTAGATACTTGTATATGGTATTCAGTTAATAGTAATGATAAAGAGAACTTGCTTCTCTTTCAGGTTACTCATAATTGGAAGCATTCCTAAGTTGAGTAACGCTGATCGGCCTCCTTCCATTTAGTTAACATGCACTGGTGACAGCTGCATGATTTGAATCTGGTTCAATTAAATCAGTGCCTCTGGTTCTATATTGGATATAGAACAGTTCATATCTTAACGTTGTTAAGGTACGGGGAGTTGTCCGGATTTTGCTTAAAACCAGACTCTGGATAACTCAAGGCACGTTTCTGTAATGGCTGTTTGTGGGTTGACCCAGGCTATGATGAGGGTTGACTTTCTACCATCTGGAAGATCAATAGTGATATTGTTCTAGACTCGTCACAGTTTTAATAAAAATGAATTTTTTCAGAAAACTGTAATGGGAGTATGGTAGAACTGGAAGTGATTCCAGAACCGCAAACGACTACTGAAGATTTGATACGAACCTAAAGATTCAATCTGGTTTGACATTCCATTGGCCACTCTGCAGATACGGTGGGTAACCTCAGGCACCCGAGAGGTACTCCGGTAGCCTCAAGGACGGTGACAGGGAGGTTCTTGTTTACCCACACTTGCCATTGCTGTTGTTCCAGACTGTGAGACCCGGCAGGAGGATGAGTATAGCGTCATTCTAAACTGGTTTTAGAAGTGTACGTCTATATGACTCTGCCGGAGGGTTGTCGTGGTCAGTGGGAGCAGCGGAAGCATTGGTGGACATATGGCTTATGTCTATTTATAGAATAAAGCAGATATAGCGGAGATAGATCATCCATTTCTGAAGTGACAGTCATAGGTTTGACCTCATCAGAATAGGGAATGAATCTGTTGAGAAGGTAGTAGGGTGTGATGTCATGGTATTTGGATGACATACACAGAGTAGGAAGTGATATTCCTATGCTACAATCGGTTATACTTTGGTCGTCACACGGTGGTTTCTCCACATGGGACTTGGACATTATATCAGACATACTGGTTACTAGATCTATGGTTTTAGATCTAGATTTGGGTGGTTTCCCAATCAGGGTACTTAGACACCATTCTAAGAGTATTTAGAATGGACGACTCCTGGCACGGTAGTGTAACTGCAGGTGATGGAGTCACCCTCTCTAAAGGTGTCTTACAGACTAAAGGGGAGAGGGATGTGCATGATTGACAGATCACTTGCTTAGGCAATTGAGTAAATCATGAGATGTCAAGTACCACACCAGATGTTGTTCTTGCACTGGATGCAATAAGTTGACATTGATCCAATCCTGGAGAAACAGTCGGAAGCAGTTTTAGAACATAAGTGGATGTTCTTGGGATATGATAACGACAGCCTCATTCGGGAGACAGTTATCATTCCAGGCTTCCAAGGTGACCTGGACGACAAGGAGGTTGTCAGAGTTATAGTTTTCCTTCTGACGAGGGGCAGTATTTTGGACAGGTGGTCCAAGGCAATACCGAGGGAGGCATGGCGTAGGATACTGATTAAGTTCAGTTGACGATACAGTCTAAGAAGTTTGGATTTGGAGTTGATTTAAGAGCTAGGTCCCATCAGACATCCAGACATATTCTGAGACAGGTATTGCTCATTTCGGGAGATGGCTTTCTCCGCGAACATGAGATATAAAGAGACATAGAAAGAAACTTCAAGGCGGATCCACTCACTGAGGCTATTCCTCGAACGCAATAGTTTCGCAAACGAGCTTTGTAAGACTGACAAGTAGAGGAGTTGGGTGTTCGGTATCACACGGGCTGTGAGTATGCGACATCGCAATAATTAGCCTAGAGTGCAAGTGGGAGATTGTTGGAGATAGTGCCCTCAGAGTCAATTATTGGATCACAGGCACGTGATTGCAATGATTGAGGGAGGACCTGTCCCAGTAGGACAGTCTTACTCGAGATGATAGTATGCTATCTGGTTTATCTTTATCATCGTGTACTGCTTTAGGTAACCTGACATGTCGCTATTACACGTTGATAGAGCCCCTAGGATTCTTGCTTGACCACCAGCAGTATGAGGGCGATCATATAAGTGGGAGCTGGGGTCTATAAGCACATCCTTAAAAGGTCCCTAGTCGTGGGAGATTCGAGACAGGGCATCGATACTCCAGAGTAGACTAGTGTATACAGTCGAGACCCCGATGAAGGGCGGTGGCCGGTCTCACAAGCCACTGGTGTCAGTTGGTTCACCTAAGATGTATACAGGTGCTCATTGGGTTATTAGTACACCGGACAGGACTCGCCGGGAACATGCTAGTTGGTCTTATACCTGACGTCAGATAGCAGTTCCCTGATGACATGTGTACAGGTTAGTTCATCGACCTTGGGATCATCATTTGTCTCATGTGTGTTCCCACTGTACTTTGATTACTACCCTACCAACCTCAAAGGAGACGTGCAAACAGGTTTTAGTTGGGTACAGTCCCGAGCCACATGGAGGCAGTGAGCGGATCTTCAGGGGTTCGTCTCTCCCGGTATTGGGGGTAAGGTCGCGCTCTGTCTTGGAGAGCCATTACACGAAGCCCTCGGCCGAGGCAGGAGATTTACTGGTAGGTATTCCAGTAGTATCTCAGGGTGTTCTGGGCTACACTCCGACACGACTTGTACCGCTTTTGGGGGTCTGACTTTTACCAACCCCCTAGGCCCGCCATGCGATGCTCATAGACGAACGGACCGGACTGTACGGATATTGTCACTGACAGGCTCAGTAGGGTGTCAGGATGAGTTCGCTCATCGACGTCCCTTTAGGTCAATACTTGGTAGCCCGTTACGTATTAGCTTATACCTCTGACGTGCTTGTGGTTAAATCCACAACCAAGGTGTTGACGAGTCTTTAGAGTCCCCCACATTCAGTTGCTCAAGTTTTCGAGCGAAAAGCTGTAGAGGCCGTATGGAGATATGGCAGGGTTTGATCAGATACGTGCGGTATTGCACGAATCAGGATCGGACGGATAATACTAGCCGGCTTTGGTTTAAGCCGGATCCTAGTATAGTACAGTGTAGATTTTGTCTCATTGCATTTGTATTTCGGTCGGAATACAAATGCTGGTATGTATATACAGTAGCGGGGTTTTCCTGTAATTTATTACGGGACCAGTTTTCTGGAGTTGCCAGTTTGTTTTCCGTTTCGGCCATTTTTCATTTGTATCCTTCAATGGCCGAAGATTGGTGGCGGAGGGCTTATTTGCATTTGTGCAAATAAGTATTTGTGGAGGGTGTTCTTTGCATTTTGTTGGATCATGATGATGCACCATCACATGACTTTCTTTGTTCATGATGGCTTGACATTTTGGAGTCATCATGTTTGTGATGATGGTTGTGTTGGAGTGTGAGGTTGGTTTTGTGATCATTGTTGATTATCACCATTCTCTTGCATTATTCTTATGGCTTATCTCTTGGGATTATTACACACTCTCTCTCATATTCTCTCCACTCCCATGCCATGGCCGGCCAAGCCTTGAGGGGCTGTCCAAAATTTGTCATGTGGGATTTTTGCTCTTTTACCTTTGTAAAATCCCACAAGTTCCACATCCATGAGCTTGTATCATTCCTCCACCAAAAGGGCAATTTCCTAAACCCCAAATGAGACATAACACTACACCATTCTACAGCAAACCTTGGGCACGTCGACTCGCCAGCTTCGTGCCCGAGTTGCCTCGTTATAGAGGTGGGAGCCCGTAAAAGAAGCCGGCGACGTGGTGCCCTTCCGACGAGGAGGTGGAGACTGGACATTCCGCGGGAGATCGGGATAACGGCGAGAAGACCGGAGGACACGGATCGCTCGGTATATCTCTCTTCCCCATCTTGTAGTTAGCTAGAACTAGTTAATGGTCCGATCCAGGTTTTAGTGCGCGGTGGTGCCGGTTTGAAAAATTAAAGTTAACCATCGCTTCCGCATTTGGCCTCGGGATGAAGGCCGGGGCGCCGCCGTGGACTTACAATCGCACCCTATTAGATATGGTGCGCTCTATGATGGGCACCGTTGAGTTACCTATTTTCTTTTGGGGTTATGCGCTTGAGGCAGCAGCATACCTATTGAATAGAGTTCCAACTAAATCGGTGCCTACCACTCCATATGAGATATGGAATGGGAAGAGACCATCTCTTAAATGAGTTAAGATATGGGGTTGTCCGGCCTATGTTAAAAAGAAAAATCTGGACAAGCTCGAGGCAAGATCAGTTCTTTGCAAGTTTGTGGGATATCCAAGCAATTCACATGGATATCATTTTTACCTCAGTAAGGAACAAAAGTGTTTGTTGCTCAACAAGCCACCTTTTTAGAAAAGGAATTTCTTGGAAAAGAGATTAGTGGCAAAGAGGTAGAGCTGGATGAAGTTCCAACCGCACAAACTATAGAAGAAGATTTTGTAGAATCGGAGGGTTCGATAGTTCCCAACGAACCTCAGCCTCTCCGTCGATCTAGAAGGTTCCTCATCCACCTGAGAGATACTATGGTCTTCTCATTTATGGTGGGAGCGATGACTGCATCATGGAAGATGATGACCCGACTAGCTTCGAGCTGGCCATCATGTAGGGTTACTAGGCACTCTAATAAGGTTCTACAATGCTTCAACCATGCCCGTTTAAAATTTTAACCGTGCCGAATAACCCTAAACAAGATCTTTTCTAGAAAATTAGGGTTTCATATGCAAGTAAACTACATTTACAACTAAGTGAATACGAAATACAACCTTTGTAGATCTGTCCTTCACTTCTATAGCTCCTTGTTGAAGTCCCTTCGCTGCGATCGTGGTTCTCTCGGACCCTTGCATGGCTTCACGAGGCGAAAGACGCGTCCTTGCTTGAATTCTTCGAGCCCAAAGATGATCTACGTCGAGGGGATGCCAACTCAAGCTTCTACTTCACTAACTTGAGAATTAGTGAAGCAAACACCCTAAACTAAAGTGCTAGTCTAGTAGAGGATGGAGAAATAGGAAGTGGGTTCTCTTTAGAATTTTATTTCTCACTTTGGATCAAACCCTGGCAAGCTTTTTTCGTTTTAACAATGAAGAAGAAGATGAACAAAAGAAAGAGATGACGATAATGATCAAGTGAGAAAGGTAACCATGGTGAGTGAGTATCATATACTAACTCATGTAGAGACATAACCATGGCTAATACTTATGGTTGGGTTAAGAAATATCGATAGTAAAAACAAATTTAGTGGAATTAGTCAATGCATCCACAAGCTTCCACAAGCTTCATGCATTGTGCTAATCCTCCACTAATTTTGTAATTACTTAAAATATAAAAACCCAACATAATAGATAGCATGGTGTAAGTCTCATACACCCAAGTCTTGTGTATCATCAACCATGATACAAAAGGAAAACACAATTTTAATATATATCACATATATATATCAAAGTTGTGTACATGTGAGAAAAAATCTAAAGTGAACAAGTGTTAGTTAATGTAAACTAGTATATCAAATATACAATTATACAATAAATTATTAAATCAACACTTGATTTTATAATCCGGTCATATCTCATATAACCGACTAACATCCATTGTATCGACTTATCGAATCAACACTTGATTCGATAACCCGGCTATATCACATATAACCTCGCGATACAAAAAGTCGCGAGAATAGAATACGGTATCACATACACGCATCATTCTTGGTCTCGCACATATCACATATGCGTTCCTATTTCATTTTTCCTGAGCCAGTAAAACCTCTGTGTAGGACTCTAAAGACTCGTCAATACGCCGGCAGTAGGTGATGATCACATCAAGCACCCACAAGCCGTCAGCGGTACTAGCTGGACATAACGGCTACCCGGATATTGAGCTATCAGAATATCAGTAAGCAAGCCCGCTCTAACTCCTGTAAAAGCCTGCCGGTAACACTTCCCGTACAGTCCGGTCTCCTCGTCTAATATGTCGCATATAAGTCTAGGGGTGGTAAACGTCAGACCCCAATAACCGATAAGTCGTGCCGATGTAAGGCTCATAACGGGTTGAGAAACTACTGGTAACTCTTTCCAGCAAATCTCTAAATCAGCCCTGGCCAGGGACTTCCCTGTTACGGCCAATCGAGCACAGCGCAACATCAACCCCCAATACCGGGAGAGACGAAACCCCTCCTATCACTCATTGCCTCCATGTGACTTGGGACTGTACCCGAAAACCACCGTTTTGCATGCCCTCATAGACGTGGTAAGGTGGAAATCAAAGCACAGTGGGAATCACACAAGACTCTATGACGATCTCGGGTCTACATACTAACCTGCATAAGTGTCACCAGAGAACTGCCATTTGACGTGAGGTATAATACCATCTGGGAGTTCTCGGCGAGTCCATCCAGTGTACCCAGTCTCCACTGAGCACCCGTATACCATCTCTGATGTTAAACACCAATGGATATGGGATCATCCATCGCCCATCTCATGGGTCGAGAAGCGTATAATAGTCTACACTGGTATATCGATGCCCCGTCTCGATACACCGATGACTCGGGACCTTGAAGGATGTACAAATGGACTACTATGTCCCCACTAGTATGATCCGCATCATAGTCCAGGCAGTCAAGTACACATCCTAAGGGCTTTACCAACATGTAACTATAAGACAGTATAAAGAGACAAGTATACATGTTAAGATAAAGAGCAACCAGATAGCATACTATCATATCGAGCAAGAAAGTCCTCTCTATATATGTCCAAGCATCCAATATAATATACATCATCTGTACAATACTGGCCTCTAAAGCATGCATACAACTAACAATCTCCCACTTGCACTAGGGCCAGCTGCTGTAGTATCGCATACCAAGCATCCCGAAGAGTCTCTCAAACAGTATCCGGGGAATGGCCTTCGTGAGTGGATCCGCTGTGTTGTTCTTCGTGTGAACCCTCCTGACCTCGATCTCCCGGCGATCAACTATCTCCCAGATTAGGTGATACCGCCTCAGAATATGCCTGGATTGCTAATGGGACCTGGGTTCCTTGGCCAAAGCCACCGCTCCATTGTTATCACAATACAAAGGTATTGGATGCTCAATGGATGGAACCACTCCAAGTTCAGTAATGAACTTCTTGATACAGACAGCCTGTTTGGCAGCGTCGTTGGCAGCGATGTATTCAGCCGCCATCGTCGAGTCTGCCACAGTTTCCTGCTTGGAACTCTTCCAGCTAACCGCCCCTCCGTAAAGGGTAAAGACAAATCCCGACTGCGACTTAGAGTCGTCCTTATCACTCTGGAAGCTCGAATCGGTAAAGGACTCCACTTGGAGTTCTCCGTTACCATACACCAAGAGCATCTCTTTAGTCCTTCGTAAGTACTTGAGAATGCTCTTCACAGCTGTCCAGTGACTCTCTCCAGGATCGGCTTGATACCTACTCACTACACTTAGTGAGTATGCTACATCAGGTCTGGTACATAGCATCGCGTACATGATAGAGCCTACAGCCGAAGCATAGGGTATCCCTTGCATGCGAGCTCTCTCCAAATCAGTCTTGGGAGACATCTCTTTGGAGAGAGTGAGCCCTGAGATCGTGGGTAAAAACCCACGTTTGGACTCTTCCATACTAAACCTCTTTAGTATGGTGTCAATGTACCTGGATTGGGACAATCCCAATATCCTTTTAGATCTATCTCTATAGATCATAATTCCCAGTATGAAGGAGGCATCACCTAGATTTTTCATTGAGAATCTTTGTGATAAGAAGAGCTTGACCGATTGCAGCATAGGAATGTCATTTCCTATCAAGAGTATGTCGTCCACGTACAATACGAGGAAGACAACCTTACTCTCTGCCACCTTTTTGTAGATACAAGGTTCATCTACGTTTTTGACGAAATCAAACTCTTTGATAACGACGTCAAAGCAGATGTTCCAACTCCGCTAAGCTTGCTTTAATCCATAAATGGATTTTCAAGCAGCTTGCACACCTTCCCGCTGCTCCCACTATCTACGAAGCCCTCTGGCTGAGTCATGTACACGCACTCTTCTAAATCACCGTTTAGAAAGGCGGTCTTAACATCCATTTGCCAGATTTCGTAGTCATGATATGCAGCGATGGCAAGCATGATCCGGATGGATTTAAGCATAGCCACTGGAGAAAAGGTTTCATCATAGTCCACACCTGGTCTTTGACGAAAACCTTTTGCAACAAGTCTAGCTTTGAAAGTCTCCACTTTCCCATCTACACCATGTTTTTTCTTGAAGATCCACTTGCTCCCAATGGATTTTACCCCTTCAGGAGCATCTTCCAAAGTCCATACTTTGTTGGTGTACATGGATTCCATCTCGGACCGCATGCATCCAGCCATTTCACTGAGTCCCCACTCGTGATGGCCTGCTCGAAGCTAGTTGGGTCATCATCAACCATGATGCAATCCTCGCTCTCACCATCCATGAGAAAACCGTAGTATCTCTCAGGTGGGTGAGGAACCCTACTAGATCGGCGGAGTGGCTGGGGTTCATCGGGAACTACCGAATCTTCTGGTTCTACCAAATCTTCTGTTGTGGTTTGTACAGCTGGAACCTCTTCCAGTTCTACCTCAGAGCCACTAATCTCTTTTGCAAGAATTTCCTTTTCTAAAAAGGTGGCGTGTTGAGCAACAAACACCCATTGTTCCTCACTGTGGTAGAAGATATACCCTCGCGAATACTTGGGATATCCAACAAACTTACACAAAACAGACCTTGCCTCGAGTTTGTCCGGTTTTTGTCTTTTGACATAGGCCGGACAACCCCATATCTTAATAAAATTAAGATATGGTCTCTTCCCCTCCCATAACTCATATGGGGTGGTAGGCACAGATTTGGTAGGAACCCTATTCAGTAGGTATGCTGCTGTCTCCAGTGCAAATCCCAAGATGGAAATAGGTAACTCAGCTATACTCATCATAGAGCGCACCATATCTAATAGGGTGCGGTTCCTCCGTTCTGATACACCGTTGTGCTGTGGTGTATATGGAGGAGTTAGCTGAGAGAGAATCCCATTCTCTTTTAGAAGTCCAGGAATTCATTACTCAAGTATTCACCTCCTCGATCAGATCGAAGGATTTTAATACTTTTCCCGGTTTGGTTCTCAACTTCTTGTTTTTATTCTCTAAATTTCTCAAAAGCTTCTGATCTATGTTTCATCAGGAACACATATCCGAATCTAGAGAGATTGTCAGTGAATGTAATGAAGTACGAAGAACCATCCCTGGCATATGTAGACATGGGACCGCATACATCACTATGTATCAGTCCCAAGAGTTCGGTAACTCTTTCTCCGTGTCCCGTAAATGGAGTTTTGGTCATCTTGCCTTTGAGACATGATTGGCAAGTGTCATAAGATGAAAATTTAAACGGATTTAAATATCCATCCTTATGCAACTTAGCTAGTCGTGTCGCATTGATGTGACCCAGTCTACAATGCCACAAGAAGGATTCATTCATTTCTGAACTCTTCCTCTTGTGTTTGTTTGTTATGCTTAGAACTGTTGATTGATTTAGAACATAAATACCATTGCATAACGTGCCTGATTCAACCAACTTTTGGTTTAGGAAAATGTTCATAACATTATCCTGTAATACAAAATTATATCCCTCTTTACTCAACAAAGAAACCGATATAATGTTGCATATCAGGTTCGGCATGTAATAGCATTCGTTCAGAATCAATGTATTGCCATTTGGCAATACAAGGTGATATTCCCCGACGGTTTTAGCTGCAACAATTGCACCATTTCCAACCCTTATGTCTTTATCACCTTCTCCAAGTTCTTTACCTTTCCTAAGCCCATGTAACTGATTACATATATGGGATCCTGATCCGGTATCTAATACCCAGGACGTAGAGCAAATAGAGAAACGGTTCTCTGTAATGAACACACCCGAAGAAAATGCATCAACATGTACTTTCTTCATTCGGGTGGCATGGGAATCCTGGTATTCCCCTATATCCTGTTCAATCTTATAACTTTTAAAAGAAAGAACGGAACCAACGTTTCCCAGCACAGTATAACATGTGGGTTCGGTCAATACATCCATATTATTATCTTGATTAAGGCATGATATGGTCGCTACCTGGAGAGAGGGAGAGAAGAAAACACTTTAGTGTATGCTCTTGTAATATCAGATTGGTTATTATTTTATCTAATCAGGATGGTGCCCACTGTTTTTATCAAATCTTCTTCAAACCCTAAAAGGAAAGACTAGCCGGGACTAATTCCACCCTACAACTTTGCCAATCTTTCAGCCAGGTCAGTGTCGGTACTTTGAGGGAGGTTCCCTATGCTTTCGCACGGACCTAATTAAAGTAAACCTCGTTTTCCCAGAGGCGTAACCCCATTGACACCTTTCTAGACACCTACTTGATCGGCTAATTGTCCTGTGTAAAACTCTCCCAGGAGTAACAATTACTCGCAGTGGGTATCGGGATCCAACTATCTCATAGAAAGTATGCAATCTCTTTGCAAATCTCAACACTTGAAATTCCCGATAATATTTTGCCCCAAGCATCCCATGACCTTGACGGAGGTCAACAAACCATAGGGTGGAAGTCAAGTTCAACCCGTCATTTCTTGATTGAATCAAACCCACCCGCACGACCCTTAATGGAGGTCAACAAGGTCGTACGACTACCCTTATCCAATCTGCATCATATGCATAAGCAGATAAATACTAGTTAGCTACCGCACACTACGCCTTGACGGAGGTTAACAAACGTAGCATGAATACTAAGTAGGACTTATCTGAAATGACGGAGGGCTACGACAGGTTTTTCTGAAAACCTATTGCGTAATGAACCTGGTATCGTTGTAGAATCATGTGAATTTTGAAATGGAGTTATTTTGAGGCTTTTATTAGTTTTGCTAAAGAGGCCACTCCCGGTGAAGGGATCTCGGCTCTTTCCTTATGGAATAAGGTGCAGGATATATCATATACATCACTATGCAAAGCAAAACTCAAAAGCAATCAAAAACAAACCGAGTGTTGTAGCATCAGCTAGTTTTGCTAAAGAGGTCACTCCCGGTGAAGGGATCTCGGCTCTTTCCTTATCGAATAAGGTGAGGGATATATCATATATATCGCTATGCAAAGCAAAACTGTAGCTACCCTTTTTGAAAACTTTGATTCTACAACATCTTTTAGGTTTCTTTTCTTTCATTAATCACATTAATGAAGTCCCATCATTTAAGTCACCTAAACATCACAAATAAATAAGACGTACACTTATGCCATCCGCATTCGCCTCGATGTCCTCTCGTGCATCGTTAGGTTAGGTAACTAACGGCAGAGCGGGGCAGGGCTAGCGCGGGTGTAAAACATAAGTAACGCCTATATAATATATCATATATACTATATACAGTATTTATCACAGCACATTAAATGATCACATCACAGATATCGCAGCAGAAGAAACATATGAAACATTGGATATACTAGGACGTCCGTGTTTTATTTTGAGCCTCTATAAAACACGGATTCCATGGTCGCGATGAATAGCCAAACCCACACCCCTAGACCCCTACGAGTGCGGCAAGCAACCCTACCAATTCTAGAGTTAGGAGACCCGGACTCGACTCCTCGAGTTGGTCTCCCACTGGACTCCAGAACCCGGTTACTTGTGCTCTCCTCCTTGGGTCTATCCTAGTGCGGAAAAGTAAATAATATTCAAAAGGTGACATCAACCTCATCCCGGAAGTGCCCCAATAAAAGAATATTATATACATTTAATTTTACATGAATGAAAATAAAAACTCTCATCTCATATAAAAACCCCCGGCTATTCAAAACGCGACGATCCAATATAACATATCCAGCAACACATAACATCACATGTCATCAACGTAAGTAAATATGCGCATCCCAATTGTCGTTGACATATAGCAACGAAACCGGCGATATCACATATTACACTTACAGTCGCAGAAAAGAAAGTGTAAAACTACAACATTTGGAATCTACAGTCTCTTTAGACATCGTAAATCCGAAATATCACATATTTCGCATTTCATGCTTAACTGTGTGAATTCCACATATTGTATCACATTCCAGATAAATAGGCAGTATTAAACTTTCCGATCGAATAATCAAATACCCAAGATTTCCTAAATAGCTCAAGACTTGAGTGGAGTTCAAAAATTCCAGAATACGTCACAGTAGCAACGGTCCAGCCGTAGAAGGGTCAAGCCAACACCTCACATGTGGCACGCCGTACTGCCCCAAACCCTAAGGTTCAAAAGTCAGTTCAAGATGGTCACATAATCGAGTTAAGGTTTGTTGTCCTCTAGAGGGTCCATCGCGTCACATGCACGTATTTCCGAAAGATTTAAACCCGAGAAAAATTCAACACTTGAATGTTTTTCGTGCCGGGAAAAATTGAGTTAATAATATCCGTTCGAACATTTTAATACTTTCTAAATTATCCGGAATAACAAAACAAAATTAAATTCTCCGATCGAATCGACGATTACAAAATAAACCCCAAAATACTTAACACTTGAGTCAGTTTAAAAATACCCAGAAAATAGCAATTTTAGAAATAGAAATTACAGTACAAAAACGATGGCATATTTCCTCTGTACTGCCGCGGATCCGCGGCCCAAGCAGGGTACGGCCGCGGTTCCGTGGCGGCTTGTACAGAATATGCTGTTGTTTTTCACCATAATTCTAAGAAAACCCTGCTGAATTTTTTAGGTATTTTTAATTCATAAAAAACCCAGTTTTTAAAAAATGTACAGAGAGGGGTTCATTTTGACATATTCGGGTTCGTTCGGAGTTTTAACTTCGTTAACACATCGCCTAATGCTCTAGGTAGGCTTTGATACCACTGTAAGGTTACTAGGCACTCGAATAAGGTTCTACAATGCATCAACCATGCCAGTTTAAAATTTTAACCGTGCCGAATAAACCTAAACAAGATCGTTGCTAGAAAATTAGGGTTTCATATGTAAGTAAACTACGTTTACAACTAAGTGAATACGAAATACAACCTTTATAGATCGGTCCTTCACTTCTATAGCTCCTTGTTGAAGTACCTTCGCTGCGATCGTGGTTCTCCCGGACCCTTGCATGGCTTCACGAGGCGAAAGACGCGTCCTTGCTTGATGTCTTCGAGGCCGAAGATGATCTACGTCGAGGGGATGCCAACTCAAGCTTCTACTTCACTAACTTGAGAATTAGTGAAGCAAACACCCTAAACTAAAGTGCTAGTCTAGTAGAGGATGGAGAAATAGGAAGTGGGTTCTCTTTAGAATTTTATTTCTCACAATCTTTCTCACTTTGGATCAAACCCTAGCAAACTTTTTTCTTTTTAACTATGAAGAAGAAGATGAACAAAAGAAAGAGATGAGGATAATGATCAAGTGAGAAAGCTAACCATGGTGAGTGAGTATCATATACTAACTCATGTAGAGACATAACCATGGCTAATACTTATGGATGGGTTAAGAAATATCCATAGTAAAAACAAATTTAGTGGAATTAGTCAATGCATCTACAAGCTTCATGCATTGTGCTAATCCTCCACTAATTTTGTAATTACTTAAAATATAAAAACCCAACATAATAGATAGCATGGTGTAAGTCTCATACACCCAAGTTTTGTGTATCATCAACCATGATACAAAAGGAAAACACAATTTTAATATATATCACATATATATCAAAGTTGTGTACATGTAAGAAAAAACCTAAAGTGAACAAGTGTTAGTTAATGTAAACTAGTATATCAAATATACAATTATACAATAAATTATTAAATCGACACTTTATTTAATAATCCGGTCATATCTCATATAACCGACTAACATCCATTGTATCGACTTATCGAATCAACACTTGATTCGATAACCCGGCTATATCACATATAACCTCGCGATACAAAAAGTCGCGAGAATAGAATACGGTACCACATACACGCATCATTCTCGATCTCGCACATATCACATATGCGCTCCTATTTCGTTTTTCCTGAGCCAGTAAAATCTCTGTGTAGGACTCTAAAGACTCGTCAATACGCCGGCAGTAGGAGTTGATCACATCAAGCACCCACAAGCCGTCAGCGGCACTAGCTGGACGTAACGGCTACCCGGGTATTGAGCGATCAGAAGATCAGCAAGCAAGCCCTCTCCAACTCCTGTAAAAGCCTGCCGGTAACACTTCCCGTACAGTCCGGTCTCCTCGTCTGATATGTCGCATATCAAGTCTAGGGGTGGTAAACGTCAGACCCCAATAACCGATAAGTCGTGCCGATGTGAGGCTCATAACGGGTCGAGAAACTACTGGTAACTCTTACCAGCAAATCTCTAACTCAGCCCTGGCCAGGGACTTCCTTGTTACGGCCAATCGAGCACAGCGCAACATCAACCCCCAATACTGCGAGAGACGAAACCCCTCCTATCGCTCATTGCCTCCATGTGACTCGGGACTGTACCCAAAAACCACCGTTTTGCACGCCCTCATGGACGAGGTAAGGTGGAAATCAAAGCACAGTGGGAATCACACAAGACTCTATGACGATCTCGGGTCTACAGACTAACCTGCACAAGTGTCACCAGAGAACTGCCATCTGACGTGAGGTATAATACCATCTGGGAGTTCTCGGTGAGTCCGTCCAGTGCACCCAGTCTCCACTAAGCACCCGTATACCATCTCTGATGTCAAACACCAATGGATATGGGATCATCAATCGCCCATCTCATGGGTGGAGAAGCGTATACGCTAGTCTACACTGGTATATCGATGCCCCGTCTCGATACACCCACGACTAGGGACCTTGAAGGATGTACTTATAGACTACCATGTCCCCACTAGTATGATCCGCATCATAGTCCAGGTAGTCAAGTACACATCCTAAAGGCTTTAACAACATGTAACTATAAGACAGTATAAAGAGACAATTATACATGTTAAGATAAAGAGCAACCAGATAGCATACTATCATATCGAGCAAGAAAGTCCTCTCTATATAGTCCAAGCATCCAATATAATATACATCATCTGTACAATACTGGACTCTAGGGCATACATACAACAAACACATCATGAGTGGAGACTCTATGAAATGGCTGGATGCAATGCGATCTGAGATGGAATCCATGTACGCCAATAAAGTATGGACTTTGAAATTTGTTCCCGAAGGGGTAAAACCTATTGGGAACAAATGGATCTTTAAGAAAAAACTTGGTGTAGATGGAAAACTTGAGACTTTCAAAGCTAGACTTGTTGCAAACGGTTTTCGTCAACAACCAGGTATGGATCATGATGAAACCTTTTCTGCAGTGGCTATGCTTAAGTCCATCCGGATCCTACTTTCCATCGCTGCATACCATGACTATGAAATCTGGCAAATGGATGTTAAGACCGCCTTTCTAAATGGTGATTTAGAAGAGAGCGTGTACATGACTCAGCCGGAGGGCTTCGTAGACAGTGGGAGCAGCGGAAAGGAGTGCAAGTTGCTTAAATCAATCTATGGGTTGATGCAGGCATCGCGGAGTTGGAACATGTGTTTTGATAAGGTAGTCAAAGAGTTTAACTTCATCAAAAACGTAGATGAACCTTGTATATACAAGAAGGTCTCAGAGAGTAAGGTCGTCTTCCTCGTATTGTACGTGGATGACATACTCTTGATAGGAAATGTTGTTCCTATGATGCACTCGGTCATGCTCTTCTTATCATAAAGATTCTCAATGAAAGATCTAGGTGATGCCTCCTATATCTGGGGGATTAAGATCTATAGAGATAGATCTAAACGGATACTGGTATTGTCCCAATCCAGGTACATTGACACCATGCTAAAGTGGTTTAGTATGGAAGATTCCAAGCGTGGGAATATACCCACGATCTCTGGACTCACTCTCCCCAAAGAGATGTCTCCTAAGACTTATTTGGAGCGAGCTCGCATACAAGGGATACCCTATGCTTTGGCAGTAGGCTCTATCATGTACGCGATGTTATATACCAGACCCGATGTAGCGTACTCACAAAGTGTAGTGAGTAGGTATTAAGCAGATCCAGGGTAGAATCACTGGATAGCTGTGAAGAACATTCTCAAGTACTTGAGAAGGACTAAAGAGATGTTCTAGGTGTATGGTAACGGTGAACTCCAAGTGGAGTCTTTTACCGACTCGGACTTCCAGAGTGATAAGAACGACAGTAAGTCGGTCTCGGGTTTTGTCTTTACCCTCAACGGAGGGGCGGTGTGTTGGAAGATGTAACGCCTTGAAAATTCTTTTAGGTTATTTTCGCGTTAATTGGCGACAATGCGTGTTTTTCATAAAACCCCGTTAATAGCTATTTCCACATAAACTGGAATAAATCTATTTTTAATTGTGATAATATGTAATTATATATGTAATTGCGTTTTATTAATTATCATTTAATTTATTGTTCACTTAATTATCAATTTTCTTAACTATTATTTTCTAAGCAAAATTTTTGTTTAGCATGCACAAATCCTATAATTTTCCCTAGGTTAATAATGTAACATGTATGTCATTTTTTTATTTCCTCTTGGTTCTCATTTCACTTTTTAAAAAACCAAAAGAAAATAAGAAAAAGAAATGGAAAAAAGGCATGGTGCATTAAATAAGCATGGGGGGACTTGACTTTGTCACTCTCTCTCTCTCCCCCCCTCTCATTCCAGCAGCAGCAGCAGCCCCAGCTCAAGCAGCAGCAGCCCCTCCCCTTTAATCATCATCATCATCTTCTTCTTCTTCTTCTTCTTCTTCTTTCTTTCTTTCAAGCTCCAATCTCCATTAAAAATCCATCTTTTAGTCACAAAACCTCATGTTAAACACCCCAAAACACTTCCTTGTTGGTTCTTGAGGCAAGGTCAGCAAGTTTGAACCCTCCTAAGACCAACTTGAGGTATAAAGCTTACCCTAAATTCCCTTTTTTTCTAAACTTGTAGTTTATTTAGCTTAAAATAGTGACTAAGTGAGTTTTAGTGCTAATTATGTGGTTTGAGTGGAGATTACGTCAAGTTACGGTTTTTATAGCTTGATCAGCTTAACTAAGTGTTGTTAGTGTCGCTTAATCCAAGTCTTGTTCATATCACAATTTTGCATAATTATATTCCCCATTCTTAATCATATTGCAAATAAATAGGTACTTTTGAGCCATGTCTGCTAAATAGTTGCAGGTTACAGGTTCTCGGAACAATACAGTGAAAATGGTGAAAAAACGCTACAAAAGTGAGACTACGACCAACAAATAGAAGAATATTTATGCCGCCTACAGTTTAAGGAACAAATGAAAATCACTGAACAATTCAATTGTACAACGTATAAGGGCAGCACAAGATTCAAGACTTCAACACGAAGCGAATGGTAAAAGTCCACAACATTCTGCGCTGTGGAAATCTGGAAGAAACTAGAAAAGATTTTGAAGAACCAAGTGAAGAAAATAGAAGTAAAAAGCAACATGAAGCAACCCTTAGAAACTGAGCCCAAGAGCCCATCAAACGGCCACGGATCCACAGCCCAACAAAGCATTCCGCCGTGGATCCGAGGCCGTGCAAAGCTCGTGTCGGTGCTTGTCGGTGGAGTCGATGCATTGACCCAGCTTTCTTAGGGTAGTCTTGTAATTTCAGATGTCGATCAGATGTAAACCTTAGGGTTTCTCCTATCTATAAATAGGAAGCCTACAGCTCTTTTTAGGAACGCCTCTTTTTATTTTCTGGTTTAAAATTTTCATTCCATTGTAATCGTCAAAGAGTGCATCAATAAAAGTAAGTTTTTATTTTGAATTTTCCTTATTTGCAATTTTAGTTTCTGCAATTTTTCATATCTGTCTTTTATTATCTGCACGTTAATTAGATAATTAAAAAGAAAAATAAAAAAAGGAATTCCATGGTTAATCCCCTAATGAGTGAGTAGTCCTCACTTGTTAGGGTTAGGTTTGGGTAGTTTTGAGAGATGAAAATCTCTCACTCCTTTCTTTCCCGTTTAATTTTATAAATTAAGACTCTATGTAGATCAAGCACCCACCGCTCACTATGGCACCCTATCCTACGAGATAGAGGTGATTCCCTACTTAGACCGGTCGTGGTTGATTTAGTTAGAGGTTAGGGCTAAGAATTAAGAAAGGACAGACAAGGGCCAAAAGGAAGAAACGAAGTTTCTTCCTGATCGCGCTAATCCCCTTTGTTAATTATTACCTTAACACCTAAGTTCTTAATTAGGGCAAAGAAAGCGGTGAGTAGAATTAACTTTCCAAACTAACCTAATCCCAACCCTAGCAAGGTTTTAATCCAAATCAAATCCAATTTCAGTTTTTATAAAAATCAAAACCTACCACAAATAGGACTTGACTCGTTAGAACTATTAGAAAAGAACACGTCTTCCCTGTGGACCGACCCGTACTCAATCGGATAGCTATCAAGCGACACCGTTATTGATTGCGGTTAATTCTTTGATTTCAAAACGCATATGCATAAAGTATCACGATCAATCAAATGGCGCCGTTGCCGGGGATCGAACCCGAGTCACCCGTGTGATAGGCGAAATAATATGTCCTAAGACAATACCTTCTCGTACCATAAAGTGGTATTGAGGTTGATAAACCTAAGAATGAAGTCATTTCCAATCTTCCTCCCCCCAAGTGTGTCAAAGACATCCGAGCCTTCCTTGGCCATGCCGGTTTCTATAGACGGTTCATTAAGGAATTTAGCAAGATAGCTAGGCCCTTGACTCTTTTGTTGGCCAAGGACACCACTTTTGATTTTGACTCAACCTGTATGAAGGCGTTCGAGTCGTTGAAAAACTCACTTATTTCTGAGCCCATTCTTTCATCTCCTGTCTGGACGTATTTATTTGAAATTAGTTGCAATGCATCTGATTTCGCCATTGATGTTGTCCTTGGACAACACATAAATAAGATGCCACACGTAATTTATTACGCAAGCCGAACCTTAAACGAGGCCCAATTGAATTACATAAAACCGAAAAAGAATTCTTAGCTGTTATGTTTGCACTAGAAAAGTTCAGGCCCTATTTAATCGGCTCTCCAGTCATCGTTTACATAGACCACTCAGCTCTTCGCCATCTTTTTGCGAAAAAGGATGCCAGATCTCAGCTGATACGTTGGATCCTCTTGCTACAACAGTTTAACCTTATCATAGGAGACAAGAGAGGATGCGAAAACGTAGTCGCCGACCACCTTTCATGCCTTCCTTCTTCGCCTACACTTCAAATTCTTATTAAAGACATTTTTCCAGATGAGCATCTCTTAACTGTGTCATACGAACCATGGTTCGCAGATATCGTAAATTATTTGGCCATCGGACTAATACCAAACGATTGGTCGAATCAGGACAGACTCCGATTCCTGTCCCAAGTAAAACATTTTTACTGGGATGAACCGTATCTTTACAAATACTGTTCCGACCAAATCATTCGTTGGTGTGTCCCCGACAATGATTTTAAGAGTGTGTTGTCATTCTGCCACGATGAAGCGTGTGGTGGGCATTTTGGCTCCAAAAAGACAGCAGGAAAAATCTTGCAGTGTGGCTTCTACTGGCCATGACTTTTTAAAGACCCATACGAATACTGCAAGACATGCTCCCGGTGCCAACACTTGGGCCGGATATCCCGGAGAAATGAAATGCCGCTCCAACCAATTATGCATGTTGAAATTTTTGACGTTTGGGGGATAGACTTTATGGGACCATTTCCCAATTCTTTTGGAAACATGTATATTCTACTTGCTGTTGACTATGTTTCAAAATGGGTCGAGGCTGTGCCCAGCCGAACTAACGACAACAAGGTTGTCGTTAGATTTCTCAAAGAGAACATTTTTTCTCGGTTTGGGCATCCTCACGAGATTATCGGTGATAATGGATCTCACATTTGTAATCGGACTTTTGAGTCCGTAATGCGAAAATACTCCATTACTCACAAACTGTCAACGCCCTATCATCCTCAAACTTGTGGGCAAGCCAAGATTTCGAATCGGCAGATTAAACAGATATTGGAGAAAACGGTTTCCAAAAACCGTAAAGATTGGTCATCAAAACTTATTGATGCCCTTTGGGCATTCCGTACTGCCTATAATACCGATCTTGGCATGTCTCCATACAGGCTTGTTTATGGAAAGGCTTGCCACCTTCCAGTTGAAATAGAGCATAAGGCATTTTGGGCAATTAAAGAGTTGAACCTATCCTTGGGAGATGCGTGCATCAATAGAATGCTGCAGTTGAACGAACTAGACGAGCTGCGGGATGAAGCCTATGAGAACACAGTACTTGTTAAAAACCGAACGAAGGTGTTCCACGATAAACACCTTATGCGCAAAACTTTCAAACCTGGTCAACAGGTTCTACTTTATGATACTCGGTTACATTTCCATCCCGGCAAGCTCAGATCTCGATGGAAAGGGCCATTTATGATATGCACCGTATATCCGCACGGTGCGGTCGATCTAGAAAACACGGAGGACGGTTTACTATTTAAAGTGAACGAACATCGACTTAAACCGTTCCTCACTATGGACCCTTCAGAGGTGCTCCTGTTTTTGCAGGAGCCGATCTACATCGACTGATCTTCCTCCATCTACCCCTAAATTTCGATTATCTAGCCAAAACACTGTTTCAAACAAGTTTGGTTGCATGTATAAAAAAAATTAAAAATTTGAAAATAAATTTTTTTTGGGGGTATTTCCAGTTTTAATAAAATAAAAAATTAAATTTTATTTGCAAATAAATTCCACTTTTTAAGAGGGGTTTTTTACAAATAACCAACACACTCCCCTCTATAAATAACACCCGACCCTTTTCTGTTTTCATAACCCTAAAAAAATCCTATCAGAAAACCCTAGCCGCCGCTGCAGCCAGAGAAAGGAAATCCCTCCAGATCGCCGCGCTTCCACCGCATAAGCCCTGCTTCTGCCGCGCTTCCGCCGCGCCCCTGCCGCGTCACCCCCTGAATCTTTCATAAGCTGTTTGCAGCGTCTTCTCCTTCTCTGTTAATTTTTTTTAGATCTGTAAACTCTTTGTAATGGCACCGAACAAGCAATTAGAACGTGATTTTTCATAAATCTTTTCACACACAATCTATGGGAGTTATTTTGCTGATGAAATCACACGAAGGGGGTGGAACTTTCTAATTTATAATCATCCCAATACTTACACCCTTCTAGATCCAGTCACTCGTTTTTACGAGTGCATGGAAGAAGGTTGCCTTGAACAATACGGTTTTATTAAATTACTGTGGGGCGATAGGGAGATAATTATTGATAGAGACTTCATCCATGAAGTCACTTTAATCCCTAGATTACCTGTTCACGACTAACCCCTTCAATCTGAAGATTACTTACCCTTAATGGGTAACGAATCTTCGAGGGAACCGAGGAAGGGAATACAGGCTAGAACCCTTTTCGCTAATGTTTTAACCGTGTGCCGGTGGGCACAAATTAATATTTTTGGGAGTTCACATAATACCACATTTTTCACCCTATCACTTCATATCGTGCACACCCTAATGATTAAGAACCTCAGATTTGACATGTGCATGGTTTTGCTTTATTCTATTGGTGTTGGAAAAAGGGCCGCAAACTATCCATGTCCCATGTTAGCGACACAGCTGTGTCGCTATTTTCTCCCTGTGGAGGAATTTGAATTTTACATGCATGGAGGTATACCCATTAGGCCTCTCATTGAGAGCGTATCCACGTCCTATACCCGCTTGACTGATGTTTGGTCACGAAGAGAACCGGTCGAACATGTGCCCGCCAGAACACCCAGCTCCAGCTCAATCGCGAGCGAAGAAGAGCTCACCCTCATAAAACATGCACGTTTAATGAGGAGAGCCATTAGGAGGATTGATAATTTGGTGGGGATGGTGACCAACTTGGATCACTTGGTAACTAAGATTGAACATGGCATATCTACACTGCCAGCGCGAGAGGAGCGTTCCCGTTCACGCTCAAGGGGACGGCAAGGGCTAGAGCAGTGAGGGCACTGCTTTTGGTATGTTTGGGGGAGGAGGTGGTTGTAAATAGTTATCTTTCATTGCATCTTTATAAAAAAATTAGAAAAATTAAAAAATGAAAATAAAAAAAATATAAAAGAAAAATCAAATAAAAAAATTGAAAAACGGAAAAGATAAAAAAATTTCAACTTGGCCATATTTGACTTAAGTTTGATAAGACGGTTAACTAGCTAGGAAAAAACTAGATTCCAAAACTTAGTAAATTAAAAATCCGAAAAATAACCTTTCTTAAAAGCTTAACGGTAAAAAAAATATGTCCTTGTAGTTTATTTTGAAATAGGCAAATTTTGAGTTCACTTCTTAGGCTAAGTCAAAATAAGGGAAGCGTATTGAAATTTTTATTGAAGTGTAAGTCTGAAAAATAATTCCGAAACTTAAGTCTAAATTCTGAAAATATATACCCTACAACTTGCACAAACACGCACCTTGAAACTTGGAGTAGTAGAGGATACCTTGAAATGCTCTTGTCTAAAATCCTTAGTATGAAGGAAAATAAAATTATAAGTGTGAATAAAGAGATATAAAAAAAATGAACACTGGTTTTGTATTTATTTAAGGCTGCGTAAAATAAAAAATATATAGCGAGTGTGCTTTATCACCTAGTGCCTTAGACCAACTAGTTTGGGAGTCACTGCTAAAGCCTTAAGTATTACAAGACTAGGAATTACGCCTTAAAATGCAAACACATTTTGTAATCGGTCATTAGTAGCTCAAGAAGTATGAACGGTCGCGTGAAGGATGTGTGAGAAATTTCATCTAAAATTCACCAACTAAAAGTACTTTGGACGATGGACAGGAGTATAATAGCTTGAATTTAATTTCCAAGTGTAGGGGTGATAAATACACACACGTAGGGGTATATGATTGGGGTTTGGATGAGAGATAGGAATGAAAGATAGGGCTTATACCTTCAGTATAGATGATAAAAATTCTTAAGTTGAGATGGAAGCTTAGAAGGAAAACTCAAAAGATGCTGAAAGCTAAATAAATTTGCAGAACATATATGATCTTAAGTTAAATGATAAGTGAGTGTGAAAAATACGGGTTGATGATTTCTACGTTGAAGGTAATATAATTTCTTGCTAGAACACCGAATTGAAGAATGAAAGTCAATAGGCCAAATTGATTGGATTTTGAGGGTTGTATCCGCTGAAAACCATCAGGAGACAACACTCCTTCTACTAGGGACACCTAGAGGTTTAACGGCTTGATGCACGAGCTCAGTGCAATCGCGATTCCCTGCGAAAGTGAGGTTAGGTTTTTTTTTCGAGAATAAATTGGTTTTGGTCGGGACGTGCAAAAGATATGTTTGGGGGTATTTGTTCATATCAGAATTTTGCATTATTATATTCCCCATTCTTAATCATATTGCAAATAAATAGGTGCTTTTGATCCATGTCTGCTAAATAGTTGCAGGTTACATGTTTTCGGAACAATATAGTGAAAATGGTGAAAAACGCTACAAAAGTGAGACTACGACCAACAAATAGAAGAATCTTTATACCGCCTACAGTTTAAGGAACAAATGAGGATCCCTGAACAGTTCGATTGTACAACGTATAAGGGCAGCACAAGATTCAAGACTTCAACACGAAGCGGATGGTAAAAGTCCACAACATTCTGCACTGTGGAAATCTGGAAGAAACTAGAAAAGATTTTGAATAACCAAGTGAAGAAAATAGAAGTAAAAAGCAAAATGAAGCAGCCTTTAGATACTGAGCCCAAGAGCCCATCAAACGGCCGCGGATCCGTGGCCCAACATGGCATTCCGCCGCTGATCCGCGGCCTTGCAAAGCACGTGTCGGTGCGTGTCGGTGGAGTTAGTGCATTGACCCGGTTTTCTTAGGGTAGTCTTGTAATTTCAGATGTGGATCAGATGTAAACCCTAGAGTTTCTCCCATCTATAAATAGGAATCCTACAGCTCTTTTTAAGCATGCCACCTTTTATTTTGTAGTTTAAAATTTTCATTCCATTGTAATCGTCAAATAGTGCATCAATAAAAGTAAGTTTTTATTTTGAATTTTCCTTATTTGCAATTTTAATTTCAGCAATTTTTCATATCTGTCTTTTATTATCTGCACGTTAATTAGATAATTAAAAAGAAAAATAAAAAAATGAATTCCATTGTTAATCCCCTAATAAGTGAGTGGTTCCCCTCTTGTTAGGGTTAGGTTTGGGTAGGTTTGAGAGATGGAAATCTCTCACTCCTTTCTTTCCCGTTTAACTTTATAAATTAGGACTCTATATAGATCAAGCACCCACTGCTGACTGCGGCACCCTATCCTATGAGATAGAGGTGATTCCCTAGTTAGACCGGTTGTGGTTGATTTAGATAGAGGTTAGGGCTAAAAATTAAGAAAAGATGGATAAGGGCCAAAAGGAAGAAACAAAGTTTCTTCCTGATCGCGCTAATCCCCTTTGTTAATTATTACCTTAACACCTAAGTTCTTAATTAGGGCAAAGTAAGCGGTGAGTAGAATTAACTTTCCAAACCAACCTAATCCTAACCCCAGCAAGGTTTTAATCCAAATCAAATTCAATTTCAGTTTTTATAAAAATCAAAACCTACCACAAATAGGAATTGACTCGTTAGAACAATTAGAAAAGAACACGTTTTTCCTGTGGACCGACCTGTACTCAATCGGCTAGCTACAAAGCGACACTGTTATTGATTGCGGTTAATTCTTTGATTTCAAAACGCATAAGCATAAAGCATCACGATCAATCAAGTCTTTGCACCAGATTACACCAAAACACCATATTATATTAAATTAGTGTTAATTAGTTTTTTAGTTAAGAATTGTGCAAGTTTTGTGATTTGCTTTCAAACCAGATGCTTCAGGAAAAAGTTGCAATTACTGGATCTTAGTTACTGGGCTAGGACCACACATACGAAGCACGAGATCCCAATTCCCCTCCATGGCCGCAGATTTAATGGTTCTAGCCGTAAATTGCAGCCAGAGGGTGGACTTGGGTGTCGGGGGTTCTTTTGTAGGTGTCTGCTACATTTTGTAGGTCTTTAGTACATGCAACTTTTCCTATTTCCACTTGGATCAAAATCTAGGACCATTTACCTTATTTATAGTACTTTTAGACTTGCACGACACGTACGTTCTGAGTTTAGGTTTGGTGTTTGCTGTGTATCATAGCGTGTCAGGGTGGTTTTAGACGTTAGCACACACGTTTCGGTGTTTCGAGTACACACGCGTTAGCTTGCGATGCTAGTTTCTCGTATGGTCTTGATATCACATTTTTGCAGGATACTAGCCTTATGTGTGTTGCTTGTTGTAATTCTAGGATCGGTCGCGGAGACATCGGACGTGGCGTGGAAAGGAAATGCGGTGATTGGATCAGACCAGCGGACGCGTTCCGGTGAGTAGATGTACACATCTACGGGGTAAATCGTTTGGATGGTGCAAAACGCCCGATAGTTAGAATTTTGTTTAGCACTTAATTATATGCGTAGTTTCTAATTAATCATCCCGTTGCATTGCATCATTTATCATATGTATATATACCCTGCTAGTACCTCATAGGACACTCGCACTATTACCATTGGTTTATGCTGCACGGACACTATTTATAAGGACACACACGCCTTGGTAATTGCTATGCCAAGAACACTTTATAACTTGTTTAAATCTGCATATTATCACTTGCGCTATTATGTATAATAAACCTGGAATTGACATATTTAATTCATCGATATGGATATGTAGGATTGCTAGTCACATGACATATCTTATTGTATCATTGTTCATGCATAATTTTCTAGTTCCGCATCGCATTTTATATTTTTAATATCATAGACATTCATGTATTATGATTTTCTCGAGGGTTTCCATATTTATGAGATTTATGGATTTGGAGAAATTGCAAGAATTTGAAAACGTATTAATATTTTAAAAATGTAAGTTGTGGTTTTCTCGTGATATGATGCATCTATCGTCCACCATGAGATTTCTCGTTGCTTGAGCAATATCATACACCCGATTCGAGGAGGAGGAGGAACCGTTTGTGGGTGCATGGTGGACCCGGTGCGGTATCCCGGGGCAAGATGGTCATAGATGATCGTGTTGAACCCAGCAGGGGAGCACTACCGACTGGTTATTTGTGACGCGGCGGATATCTGGAGGATACTGACATAGTTTTGAGTTTTGATGATATGGGCCAGTCCGGATTTGCCGGAGCCCTAGTTCAGATATTTGGGCCAGTCCGGATTGTCAGAGCCTGGGATAATTGAAATATTCATATTTAGTGTCGATGCTTGACACAGATTTATATTGATTTCATTGATGAAACTAAAGCAAAATTACACAAGTTTAATAAGATAAGAATACAAATTTCCCATGTTAATTATATTCAAATCTCGTATTGTTTATTGCATTCATGTTGCAAACAAATTATTACGTCCCATCATATTAATATTTGTAGGTTGTGACATCATTGTGTACATGCTTACGATAGCCTTATTAGATGTTACTTATTACTCACGAGTTGGCAACTCACCCCGTTCGTGCCACAGTGTTTTGCAAGTACGACACATTTGCACGATTGCGGCGGGTGCACCTCCTCTTTTTCTCCTTTTGCTTGGACTTGCAGCATTGTTCGTAGGTGGGTTGCGGGGTTATTTTGTTGCCACCTTGTATCTGTATTGTATCTAGTGTACTCCATCTACCGTATCTACCACTTGTATTATTGTATTGTGACCTAGTGACGAGACAGTGAGATTTGTGTACTTTTATGTTGTTTCTCCGGGTCAAGCTCACTTGAGGCGACATGATGCTTTATTACTTTATGCCCTTATATGCTTATTTTGCACAGCGATGATTTATATTGCGTGTGATTTTGAGTCCGCCTTAGGCGAAGAGCTATCTCCTGCTTGGGGATGCCTCATTTTCTATTGTGCATATATTCCTGTTTTGTACCCGTTTGGGGCCAGTATTTACATGGGAGACTCTGCCGGAATTTTCGGAAAATGATGTTGCTCTTAAAAAGCTTTATGTGACGTATTTGTTTTAAATCGCTTTCAATAAATCATGGTTTTCCTTCGCTCTACTGCTCTATTTGGTTTTGATTTCTGGGTTTTGGCTTACTTAAATTACATACGCCTCGAGACGTTCCATAATTTAAGTGCCAGTCATGTTTCGTACTTTTCGGGTCATGACAAACTTGGTTTCGGATCGTTAGGTTTTACTTTTCTGAGTGTAGGATGACCTTTGGTAGATGGAGTAGGTGACTTAAGCAGAGTGACGTAGCGTGTGTATGTTCTGCGGCATACTGACGATATGGTACTCTACCTAAGTGACCTTAGGATATAAATCACATGCAATTCCATCTTCGATTCTTTATATCCTATGATACTATTGAACTATTCTTATCTTGTTTTCTGTACTAGCCACTATGCCGCCGAAGGCTACGAGGGCGCAGAAGGCTGCCGCTAGAGTTAAGATTCGAGCGGGCTCGTCGGAGACGAGGACCGATCAGGACGGCATGCCTACCCCTCAGGGAAAGATTGATCCTCCTTCCTAAGGTCGCATTGACAGGCTAGAGTCAGGTATGCAAGAGTTATGTCAGATGATGGGATCTTTAGTCAAGGCCATTCGTGCACAGAGATCTGAGGATGTACCTACCAATGCACAGACCATGAAGGTACCTGCTGCCCAGACAGTTGTTCCTGCTACTACAGAGACCATTCTCGTAACGTTGCAAGAGTTTATAAGGCTGAGACCTCCATTCTTTACCAGCACAGATGCAGCGGAGGATCCACAGTCATTCCTCGACAGGTTGGCTAGGATTTGCCGTTCGTTGAGATGTTCTGACGATAGATGGGTGGAGCTTGCGAGTTTTCGTCTGGAGGGCCCTGTTCAGACGTGGTGTGAGTCGGTCGAGAGAGGTAGAGCTACAGGTCTACCTCTTATGACGTAGGACGAGTTCACAGCGGTGTTTCTTGATCGTTTCCTTCCAGAGAGCGTCCGTGATGCTCGATCTCATAGCTTTGAGGTTTTGCGCAAGACTCCAGGGATGACAGTGTCCGCATATGATATCCAGTTTACTCAGTTGTCCGGGTATGCTCCTTACCTGGTGGACACCGAAGAGAAACGCATGAAGAGGTTCGTACGTGGGTTAGACACGCAGCTATTTCTTGCTATTGGTGCCCAGCACTTCGACACCTATGCAGCCGCGATGGATGCAACCTTACTTTTAGAGGAGCGCATTTCGGAGACTTCGGTCGTTCCAGGTCCGAAGAGGATTCATAAATATATACCAGCTCCAGTACAATTTGGCAGAGGCATGGCAGGTAGAGGTCATGGCGGATTTTGTTGGGGAAAGTGCCCTCAGAGTCAATTATGGGATCGCACGCCCGTGATTGCAATGATTGAGGGAGGACCTATACCGTTAGAACAGTATTACTCAAGATGATAGTATGCTATCTGGTTTATCTTTATCAACGTGTACTGCTTTAGGTGACCTTACAAGTCACTATTGCGCATTGATAGAGCCCTTAGGACTCTTGCTTGACGGCCAACAGTATGATGGCGATCATATACGTGGGAGTTGGGGTCTATAAGCACATCCTTAAAACGTCCCTAGTCGTGGGAGTTTTCGAGACAGGGCATCGATACTCCAGAGTAGACTAGTGTATACAGTCGAGACCCCGATGAGGGGCGGTGGCCGGTCTCACAAGCCACTGGTGTCAGTTGGTTCACCTAAGATGTATACAGGTGCTCATTGGGTTATGAGTACACCGGACAGGACTCGCCGAGAACATGCTAGTTGGTCTTATACCTGACGTCAGATAGCAGTTCCCTGGTGACATGTGTACAGGTTAGTTCATCGACCTGAGATCGTCATTTGTCTCATATGAGTTCCCACTGTACTTTGATTACTACCCTACCACGGCTCAAAGGAGTCGTGAAAACAGGTTTTAGTTGGGTACAGTCCCGAGCCACATGGAGGCAGTGAGCGGATCTGCAGGGGTTCGTCTCTCCCGGTATTAGGGGTGAGGTCGCGCTGTGTCTAGGAGAGCCATTACACGAAGACCTTGGCCAAGGCAGGAGATTTACTGATAGGTATTTCCGTAATATCTCAGGGTGTTCTTGGCTACACTCTGACACGACTTGTACCGCTTTTAGGGGTCTGACTTTTACCAACCCTTAGGCCCGCCATGCGATGCTCATAGACGAACGGACCGGACTGTACGGATATTGTCACTGACAGGCTCAGTAGGGTGTCAGGATGAGTTCGCTCATCGACGTCCCTTTTTGTCAATACCTGGTGGCCCGTTACGTATGCCTAATACCTCTAACGTGCTAGTGGTTAAATCCACAGCCAAAGTGTTAACGAGTCTTTAGAGTCCCCCACAAACAGTTGCTCAAGTTTCGGGCGAAACGCTGTAGAAGCCGTATGGATATATGGCAGGGTTCGATCATATACGTGCGGTATTACATGGATCATGATCGGACGGATAATACTAGCGGGCTTTGGTTTAAGCCGGATCCTAGTACTGTACAGTGTAGATTTTTTCTCATTGCATTTGTATTCAGTGGGAATACAAATGTGGGTATGTATATACAGTCGCGGGGTTTTCCTCTAATTTATTACGGGATCAGTTTTTTGAAGTTGCCAGTTTGCATTCCGTTTCGGCCAGTTTTCCTTTGTTCCTTCACGGCCGGATTTTTGTGATGGGAGGGGCTAATTTGCATATTTGCAAATTAGCATTATGGAGGGGGTTTCTTGTAAATGGATGATTATGATTGTTCAAGCATCTTTTCTTTTTCCCTTATCATATCCTTTGCATTTATGGTGATTAGTTTTGAAAGGATGGGATTAGAAATAGAAGTGACATTATTATCATCACATTTGTTATGATCACCTCTTGCTTTTACTATACCCACCTCCTTTCATTGCTTCTGCTCTCTCCTCTTCATTCTTATGATGAGTCCGGCGACATTCTTGGGGGGATGCGAGAGATTCATTTTTGGTGTGAGAAATATTTTGGCATCTCATTTTCATTCATGCTAAAAAGAGAGTCCCACTTCAAAGTTCATTTCCACCTTCACTTCCTCATGGCAACTTCATACCCCTTTGAGACATAGCCTACTACACTTAGCCAACAGTATTCTTGGACACGTCGAATCGCCAACTTCGTGCCCGAGTTGCCTCGGTCCAGAGTGGGAGCCCGTAAAAGAACCCGGCAATGTGGTGCCCTTTCCGACGAGGAGATGAAGACCGAAGATTCCGCGAGGAGATCGGGATGGAGGCCGAAGACCGAAGGACACGGATCGCTCGGTATAGCATTCTACCCTTTCTCTTGTTTGCTAGCATTAGGTTAATGGTTACGATCCGGGTTTTTAGTACGCGGTAGCGCCGGTATAAAAGTTTAAAGAAAAGTTTTCGTTTCCGCATTTTGTCCTCGGACAGACGGCCGGGGCGCTGCCGTACACTAACATGGTATCAGAGCCACGCCATTAACCTAGTCTAGCTTGCTCTAACGTGTTTACAAGTTCGATCGAACGGATTTTCCAAAAACCCCATTTTCAAGTCCAGGTTTCTGTCTAATTTTTTCCGTGCTCGAAAAATTATTTGGTACATTGCAAAAATACGTGCTGGGTTTTTCAAGAATTCTGTGAAAATTTGGTCGGCAGAAGTTACTATAGCGCGGCAGATCAGTGGCGAAAACCACGTTTAGGCCGCGGATCCGCCGCCGAATTGTGGCCAAACTGCACCAAATTTCTACAGTGGGTTTCTGACATGGAAATAGGGTTTCTGGTATATTCTTTTGGGGCCCAGATTTATTTTGAGTGCTACATTAGTGCTTGGGGCCCACTTCGGGAAATTTAGCCGATCAAAAATTTTAAACACGTTAGTTCACAGTATTTACATTATATCTGCGACCGTGAATGTCATTTCATCGGTAAATCCTGTCAACTGCTATAGCCCTTTTAGACGGATTTGCGAACGTGACATTCACGTTGATGTTCTGTGTTGTTCTGTGATGTTGCGGATTTGTCGTGGGGATAGCCTGTGCAGGGTTGCTAGGCACGCTCACAAGGTTCTACGAGGCATCAACCATGCCCGATTAAAAATTTAGCCGTGCCGAACAACCCAAAGCCGGATCTTTAAACTAGAGTTTAGGCGAAAACTAGCATGTTAAACTCTTTAATACTAAGTGAGAGGGATTACAACCTTTGTAGATCCGGTCCTTCACTTCTTAAGCTCCGTGTTGAGGTCCCTTCGCTGTGATCATCGTGTTCCGGACTCTCGAGAGGCTTCACGAAGAGAAAGATGCAGTCTTGCTTCCGATCTTCGATAACATAGATGATCTACCTTGAAGTTTCGTTAACACAAGCTATCACTCATGAAATGATGTTAACACCCTCATCTAAATGGCAAGGATAGATGAGAATGATGAAGTAGGATTTTTGCTCTCATTTATAATCTTTTTCTCACTCACTTTCATCACAAAAGCAAAACTAGAAAGCTTTTTTTTTTTGAAGGAACTCAAGGAAGAAGAAAGAATCCTTTTGTGATGAATAATGAATTATTGTAGTGGTTACAAATCTAACCAAGGGTTAAGCACGAAGGAGTTAACCCATGTAGAGAATTGACTAGAGTTAATGGTTTGGATTGGGTTAACAAAATATCTAGCTAAAAACAAAGTCAAAGCTTCATGAAGCTTCCATGAAGCTTCATGGAAGCTTCATGAAGCTTCATGGAAGCTTCATGCAAAAGCTAACCCTAATCCAAACCCTAATCAAGTTTAAACCCTAAACCATTGTTAAATTTGTAACCCTAACATGTTACAATATTATATATCACATATACAATATATTTTGTAACAATAGAAAATAATACAATTAACATATATCGCATATATATCAATGTATTATCCCGTGAGAAAATGAATATTTTAGTGAGCTAATATTAGTTAATGTAATTTAATATATCATATATATTATTATACATTAAATTATCGAATCAACACTTGATCCGACAATCCGGCTATATCGCATATAACCGACAAATACGATGACCCGGCTATATCACATATACCCGGCCGATATCTCATATCGCGAGAATCCAATACGGTATCACATACCGCATTATCCTCTGTCCCGCACATATCACATATGTGCTCCTATTCCATTTTGCCTGAGCCAAGAAACTTCTGTGTAGGACTCTTAAGAATAATCAATACGCCGGCAGTAGGTGATGATCATATCAAACACCTACAAGCTGCAAGCGGTCAGCTAAACGTAACAGCCACCCAGGTATTGAGCGCTCAGAAGATCAACAAGCAAGCCTGTACATTCTCCTGTGAATCCAATCAGTAGCACTCCCGTACAGTCTGGTCTCGTCGTCTGATATGTCGCATATCTCGCCTAGGGGTGGTAAACATCAGACCCCAGTAGCTCGATAAGTCGTGTCGATTTGAGGTCTATAACAGTTCGAGAAACTACTGATAACACTTACCAGTAAAACTCAGCAACCCTGGCCAGGGATTTCCAGTTATAGCCAATCGAACATAGCGCAACATCAACTCCCTATACCGGGAGAGTCGAATCCCCTCCTATCGCTCATTGCCTCCATGTGATTCGGGACTGTTGATTGTAAGCGATTCTGCGTGTTCAAGTTTTAGTTAAATACCGCAATCAAGACGGTTTCGCTTGTAGCTAGCCGGTTGAGTACGGGTCGTCCGCAGGGAGATGGGAATCTTTTTCTATGTGCTTTAACGAGTTAAGTCCAGTTTTCCAGATTTTGTTGTGATTAATTAAGTGGTAAAATGATATGTAAAGAGAGCTTGTTAGAGTTAGGATTAGGTTAGTTTGAGTTAGGAGTCTCCCACATCTTTCGTTGCCCCTCTTAATATCGGTGTTACGGTAATCGGCAACAACGAGGATTAGCACGACTAGGAAGGAACTTGCGAGTATAAGGTAGGCTTTCCAACGCATAAGTTCTTCCTTTTGGTGCTTGTCCGTCCGTTCTTGGCTCTTAGCCATAACCTCCGGTTAATTCAACCACAACCGGTCTCACTACGGAATCACCGCTATCATGTGGATAGGGTGCCGTAAGGAGCGGATTGTGGTTCAATTAACGGGAGTCGAATTAAGTTGTTGGGCAAGGAAAGAGTGAGAGAGATTTCCTTCTCTCAAACTTCCCTTATCCTACCCTAACAAGTATGAAACTACTCACACATCATAATGAAAAGAAAACAAAACAAAAGAGGAAGATAGAAAGAAGAGATTAGAAGAGAACAACTAGCTATTTGCGACCTCACCTTAGCAAGGATCAAGCGTAAGCATCATGGTTGTTTTAATGATAAAGGAAAAGAGAAAAGAAAGAAACAACAAGAAATAACAACAACTAGTTAACAAATTAAAATTACAAGCAATTATAAAAGAACAAGACAAGATATAATAGCAAAAGAGTCTTCTTTATTCATCATTCTTCACTCACAAAGCTCACTACAAGTTTTAATGGAGAAGAGATGAGAAGAGGAAGAAGAAACACAACTAAACCTAGAAAAGAAAACACAAGATTATGGACCCCTTCCTTCATAAAGTTCTGGGCTATTTATAGGCTGAAAAATGAAAACCTAGGGCAACCACCAGACTATAAATGAAAAGACCAAATTACCCTCAAAAATTGGTCAACTGCTGCCACTATACGGCCGCGGATCCGCGGCCTAAGCCAGCTTATGCCGCGGATCCGCGGCCCTTTAGTGGAGTTAGGTGGCCAATTTTTGTAGGGTTTCCTGGTTTGCTGTGCCCATTATTCTGGTACATGATTTTTCTCAGAATTGCTTCACGATTTTTCCAGAATTTCTGTTGAGGGAAAGGTGAATTGATGTGGACTTTTTGTCATGATTTCCTTAAGCTCCACGTAGATTTCTTGGATCTTGTGCTGCCATTGAGCCATGTGCATGAAAACGACATTGATTTGACATTTTGTCTCTTAAACTGGTATCTGGCAACATACGGATGAAGAGCGGAGACCGTGTTTTCTCAGTGGTTGGCAGGAACCCGGATTTTGTCGTGTTTTCCATGAATTTCACCGTTTTTAGAACCGAGAATCTATATCCTGCAATTGACTAGAAAACACGGCTCAAGAGTATCTACCGATATGCAATGTGATAAAAATTGGGCGGTATGAAAATGCAAAAAACTGATATGAACAAATATCCCCAAACTTATCATTTGCTCGTCCCGAGCAAAACCAATTTATTCACAAAAAATTTCCTAACCTCACTTTCGCAGGGAACGCGATTGCACTGAGCATGTGCAACAAGCCGTTAAACCTCTAGGTGTCCCTAGTAGGAGGAGTGTTGTCTCCTGAGGGTTTTCAGCGGATACTACCCACAAAATCCGGTCAAGTTGGTTTTGTAAAATAACTAAGATTCAAATCCTAAAGTTTTGTTTCAGAAAATAACAATTCTATTATCCTAAGTCTAGTCTATCGAACCTTTATTTTTCACACCTCGCTTTTTATTTAACTACAGATTTTATATGTCTTTACGTGCAGTGCAAATAGTGTCGTTAAGTTCCAGAAGGGTCGAATAAAGTCATCATGTCACACAATAAAGCCCTGATAACAATTTTAAAAGGATCATACAAGTTTTATAAAGAGTTAAGCATTTTTCAAGTTTCGTTTTCCAGTAAAGTTTCAACTTCAGAATTTCTATTTTCCTTAACAAGAAACTAGGTCTTATTTTTCACTCCACCTTTTTCTTGTTTTCATTTCATACACACCTCTGTGAACGTGCAATAGTCTTTATCATAGAATAAAACCATCATATCTCCGCTAAAATTTTTATAAAAGCCTGTCTTTTATCAAGATTATTCTCACACAAAGACCGTTAGGAATTTTAACTCGGAGAGAACACTTGCTTGATTTTGTTTTAATCTGGACTTTCTAGGCTTCTTAGCGAGTTTTGGGCCAATGCACCCAAACCAGTTGGCTTTAGGGCATTAGGTGTAGAAACACCCCAGCGGACTTAATTACTCAAGTTACCTAGGTCCAAAAACAAAAGACAGTTTGGCGTGTAAATCATGATGATTCAATACGACAGAGACATAACCGGCAGTTCAATTATTTTTTTTTGGATAAAAGACGTGTTTAGTGGGTTTTGGTGTGTAATCATTCCAATCAAGTTTCGGATGGGTTATTTTTCAGACTTAGTTCCAATTAAGGCATCAATAACATTCCTTCATATTCACTTCACTTCATAAACTATTCTTGACATTACTTATTTCAGAACAAACCTATTTGATCCTCAGAAAATCATTTATCCATTTAAAAGTTTTTAGACATAAAAAGACTTGTCATCTAATTTCCAAAACTCATGACACGTGTAGTGTGATGTAAAGACGTATATCAGCTATAGTTAACTTCAAAGGAGATTTATCTTTTAGGTTTTCAAAATCTAAACATAAGATTTAGTTATTCCTATTTTTTCAAACAAAACCGTCGAAATGTTGAATCAGAGTCCTCTCACTAGCTAACTTGACAGAAAAGTTTTTATGTTTTTAGAAAATTTTCAGATTTTTATGGATTTTATGGATTTTAATATGCAGATGCAAAATATACATATGAATGCGAAGGTAAGAAATGCGTACCGAGCGTACCCCCAAACTTAAACTGGACAGTGTCCTCACTGTCATTGCATGAAGAGATCATTTGAAGGGTCAAAATTGTCGGTTAGCGATACACAAATTTTTATTTGTTTTTGTTTTTAAAGAAAAGAAAAAGAATATACACAAATATATACAAAATGGTTTGTACATACCCCCAAACTTATTTGGAACAGTGACCACTGTTCTTGGCTGGATAACCGAAGTTTGGTGGTAGGCAGAGGAAGATCATGCAAGGTAAACCGGCTCCTGTAAGAACAGGAGCTCCTCTGTTGGTTCGGCGCTAAGGTACGGTTTAAGTCGGTGTCCGTTCACTTTGAAAAATGAACCGTCCTTTGGATTTTCCAAATCCACAGCGCTATGCGGATACACATTCCGCATAAAATACGGCCCTTTCCAGCGAGATTTGAGCTTTCCTGGATGGATATGAAGTCGGGTGTCGTAAAGCAGTACCTGCTGACCAGGTACGAAGGTTTTGCGCAAAAGGTGTTTATCGTGAAACACCTTCGTTCGGTTCTTAACGACAACCGCGTTATCGTAAGCCTCATCCCTAAGCTCGCTTAATTCGTTCAACTGCAGCTTCCGATGGCTGCCCGCATCCTCGAGAGACAGATTCAGCTCCTTTATCGCCCAAAATGCGCGATGCTCTATTTCGACAGGTAGGTGGCAGGCTTTTCCGTACACAAGCTGATAGGGAGACATGCCAAGGTCGGTCTTATAAGCGGTTCGAAATGCCCAAAGGGCATCAGTGAGTTTCAGCGACCAATCCTTACAGTTCTTAGAAACCGTCTTCTCCAGTATCTGCTTGATTTGCCGATTTGAAACTTCGGCCTGCCCGCAGGTTTGGGGGTGGTAGGGCGTGGATAGCTTATGATTAATGGAGTATTTCCGCATCAAGGCCTCGAAAGTCTTATTGCAGAAATGACTTCCATTGTCGCTAATGATCGCTCGGGGGTGCCCAAACCGGGAAAAAATGTTTTCTTTAAGGAACCTTGTTGTCGTTAGTCCGGCTGGGCACAGCCTCGACCCATTTAGAGACGTAATCAACAGCGAGAAGGATGTACAAGTTCCCAAAAGAGCTGGGAAACGGCCCCATGAAATCTATCCCCCAAACATCGAAAATCTCCACAACCAAGATCGGTTGGAGCGGCATCTCGTTCCTCCGGGATATCCGGCCCAAGTGTTGGCACCGGGAGCAAGTCTTGCAATAGTCATGAGCGTCTTTGAAGAGTTGTGGCCAGTAGAAACCACATTGCAAGATCTTCTCAGCTGTCTTTCTGGGGCCAAAATGCCCGCCACACGCTTGATCATGGCAAAATGACAGCACACTCTTGAATTCCTCATCAGGGACACACCAACGAATAATCTGGTCGGGACAGTACTTGAACAGATAGGGTTCGTCCCAGTAAAAGTGTTTTACTTGGGATAAGAAGCGAAGTCTGTCCTGACTTGACTATTCAGTCGGTAGTAATCCCGTGGCCAAATAGTTCACAATATCTGCGAACCAGGGTTCACAAGATACTGTCAAGAGCTGTTCATCCGGGAAAACGTCGTTGATCGGAATTGGAAGCGAAGGCGAAGAAGGAAGTCGTGAGAGGTGGTCGGCTACTACGTTTTCACATCCTCGTTTGTCCTTAATGACAAGGTCAAACTCTTGAAGCAAGAGGATCTAACGTATTAACCGAGATTTTGCATCTTTCTTCACAAAAAGATGGCGCAGAGCAGAATGGTCTGTGTAGACAATGACTGGAGAGCCGATGAGGTAGGGCCTGAACTTTTCTAAAGCAAATACAACAGCTAAGAATTCCTTCTCAGTTGTTGTATAATTGAGTTGGGCGTCGTTCAGGGTTCGGCTCGCATAATAGATTACGTGCGGCATTTTGTTGATGTGTTGTCCAAGGACAGCACCAATGGCAAAGTCGGATGCATCGCACATAATCTCGAATGGGTGCGTCCAGTCAGGTGAAGAAAGAACTGGAACAGAAGTGAGTGAGCTTTTCAATGACTCGAATGCAGTCACACAACTCGGGTTGAAGTCGAATGGCGTATCCTTGGCCAGCAAAAGAGTCAAGGGCCTAGCAATCTTGCTAAAGTCCTTGATGAACCGTCTATAGAAACCGGCATGGCCAAGGAAGGCTCGGATATCTCTGACGCATCGGGGAGGAGGTAGATTGGAAATGACCTCAATCTTTGCTTTGTCAACCTCTATGCCATTTTGCGAGATGAAATGTCCTAAGACAATACCTTCGCACACCATGAAGTGGCACTTCTCCCAATTCAAAGTGAGATTCTTGTCCTTACATCGGGTAAGGACAGCGTCAAGATGCAGCAAACACTCGTTGAAGGAATCGCCGAAGATGGAGAAATCATCCATGAAAATCTCCAGAAATTTTTCCACCTTGTCTGAGAAAATTCCCATCATACACCGCTGGAAGGTAGCGGGCGCATTGCATAACCCAAAGGGCATTCGACGATATGCAAACGTGCCGAAAGGACAAGTGAAAGTGGTCTTGTCCTGGTCTTTTTCGGCGATGGGAATTTGATTATAGCCGGAGTAGCCATCAAGAAAGCAGTAGTACTCGTGTCCGGCCAATCGTTCAAGCATCTGGTCAATGAAAGGTAGCGGAAAGTGGTCTTTCCGCGGTGCGGCGTTGAGTTTTCTGTAATCAATGCACACTCGCCACCTAGTTTGGGTGCGAGTAGGGATTAACTCATTCGCCTCGTTGGTTATGACCGTGATGCCCGACTTCTTGGGGACAACGTGGATGGGGCTAACCCACTGGCTATCAGAGATAGGGTAAATGATACCACTATCTAGAAATTTTACAATCTCCTTCTTCATAGCCTCTTTCATGACTGGATTGAGACGTCTTTGTGGATCCCGGGCTGGTTTGGCATCATCCATCAGATGAATGTGATGCTCAACGATCAGGGGACTAATCCCCTTGATGTCCGCCATGGACCAGCCAAAAGCTTGCCTGTTGCTGTGCAAGACCGCGAGAAGGGCTTTCTCTTGCTCGGGAGCTAGAGAAGTCGAAATGATGACAGGGAGGGTCTCGTTCTCACCTAAGTAAGCGTACTTAAAGTGAGACGGCAAAGGCTTGAGTTCGAGCGTCGGAGGTGAAACGATTGAAGGCAAGATTGGTGCAGAGGTCTCAAACTCAAAGGACTCCAGCAAAGGTTCAAAACGAGTGTAAGCGACCGAGTCGGATGGTTCAGGTAACTCATGCGGAAATTCGAAAGATTCAAACTCGGGTTGTGCGCGGCTAAGATCGTTTGAAAACGTGAAACACTCGTAGTCGTTGTCGGGCGCAGAAACAGCAGCAGGTTCGAAGAGAGACGCACTAGTGGGGTCAAGATTATCGTGATCAAACAGAAACTCCACGAATTCACATTCTTCTGGGGTGATCTCCTGGATCGAGCAGACGTCCAGTATATGAGCATTAGGTTCGACGGGCTGATTCCCCAACTTAAAAATGTTGAGTTCAATCGTCATGTTTCCAAAAGAGAGGTTCATCAAACCATTGCGACAATTGATCACAGCATTTGAGGTTGCAAGAAATGGGCGACCGAGTATCACCGGAATTTGATTCCGGGGGTTAGCTACAGGCTGTGTGTCTAATACAATGAAGTCAACGGGGAATATAAAGTCCCCGACTTTTATTAACACATCCTCTAGCTCACCCCTAGGATGGGTGATCGATCGGTCGGCCATTTGGAGAGTGCAGTGCGTGGGTTTCAGCTCTCCGACGCCTAATTGCTCGTATACTGAATACGGAAGCAGGTTAACACTGGCACCAAGATCTAATAGTGCGCGGTTGATGTTCTTATCCCCAATAGTAATAGAAATCGTAGGACAGCCAGGGTCCTTCCGTTTTTGTGGTAAAGATTGGGTAAGGGCATCACTCACAGCACTAGCCAAGAAAACTTTCTTGAGTACCTGAGACTTCCTCTTTTTCGTGCACAAGTCCTTTAAGATTTTCGCGTAAGACGGGACTTGTTGGACAGCATCTAAAAGAGGAATGTTAATGTTAACCTGCTTAAATAACTCCAGAATCTTCTCCATTTGAGGATTTTGTTTATTAGACCTCAACCGGTTTGGAAATGGAACATTTTGAAAATTGGTTGAGTCTAATGCTGGAGGAGGAGATTGTGGAGTTGGAACGGATCCCAGAACAGGTGTTTTTGTGGAGTGAGAAGTGGGTCCATTCAGAGTAGAAGAAGAGGAAGGAGAGCCTTGTGAAGAACGGAGAATAGGCTCAGAAGACGAAGAAGAAGAAGAAGAAGAAGCAGCGGCTGGGGTGTCATCGTTGATCCGTTTGCTAATGTTGTTTTGCAGCATCCTTCCCGATCTCAGTGTGGTCACGGCACTCACATTATAGTTCTGTTGTTCAAGAGCAACATGTGCATTATGTGGGTGACCGGGATTTGCGAGTGGTTGGGACGGGAGCTTCCCCTTCTCTCGCTCGCTTAAGGCCGCATTCAGTTGTGCAATCTGGGCCTCGATGGTTTTGATTCTTTACCCGTGAGCGGCAGTGTGTTGCACTAAGGACTGAATGGAAGACTGGATGTTTGCAGTGGATTGAGTCGATTGTTTAACGAACGCCTCCAGACTACGTTCGAGCGAGGAAACCTTATCGTTGTTTGACGGAACAAAGTTGTTTGGTGGAAAAGAATTGTTGGGTGCAAAGTTGTTCGTCTGATTTTGGAAAGGTTGGGGTTGGAAGGGCTGCTGAAACTGAGTTTGTTGTTGTGCTTGTTGTTGCGGCGGAGGGCCCCTTTGGAAATTGTTGCCTTGGAATTGATTCTGATTCTGATTCCAGGCGAAATTGGGGTGGTTCCTCCAACCGGGATTGTAGGTGGAAGAGTATGGATCATTCCTCGGTCTTTACTGAAATGCGGCATTAACCTGATCCTGTCCTTGCGATGGTGGATTGTAAGGACACTCTTCGGTCAAGTGAGAAGGATCGGAACAACAAGCGCAGATGGTACGAAGGGGAAGAACAGGGGTAGGAGCAGGAGAAGAGAATTTGCTCTCTATCGCTTCAAGCTTTCTCGTTATTGCAGCCATTTCAGCTTTCATCGCAATAGAGACATCAAGTTGGTGAATTCCTACCCTAGACTGACCGGTAGAAGTGGAGGTAGAAGAAGAAGAAGTCGGTCTGGTGCTCTCCCTTTGTAGCGTTTGCTCCGCAAGGTCGTCAAAGAACTGCCACGCTTCTTCATCAGATTTCGATAGGAAGTGGCCCTGACAGATGGTTTTCAACAACTGCTTCGTTGCTGGGTTCAGGACCTCGTATAAGGTTTGGCAAAGTTGCCATTTCTCTATACCGTGGTGAGGACACTGAACAAGAAGGTCTTTGTACCGGTCAAAGCACTTCCAGAAGGGTTCAAAAGGAAGCTGAGAGAATTGGTTGATTTCATTTCGAATCCTTGCGGTTTTATGATTCGGATAAAATTTCTTTAGAAATGCTTTTACAAACTCGTCCCAACTGGTTATGGAGTGGGAAGCGGTGCTATACAGCCATTTTTCAGAAAGATCGCATAAAGTGAACGGAATGACCCGTAGGCGTATAACATCGTCCGACAGTTGGGTAGTTTTCATCATGGCACAGACGTTTTGAAATTTGTTGATGAAGATATAGGCATCTTCAGATTCAAGCCCATGAAATCGTGGAAGCATGTTGATGAAGTGGGGCTTAATTTCAAAATTATCCCCATTGGCCGGTGGAAGAGAAAGGCAGGTGGGAAGTGCAGAACGGGTGGGATAGAAACGATCCTGGAGCGCGATTCGCTGCGGCGCTACAACAGGCGGTGGTGGTGGGTTATTGGTCTCCGTAGGAGGTGGAGCCAATCCAGGGGTAGTCAAAGAGATGTTCGGATTAAATCCTGACATCGCGGAAGAAGAGGTTGGTGAAGGTGAAGGTGAAGATGTATGAACAGAATTCCGGTCAACGTCGGAGTTGGTCGGCAAAGGAAGGGGTGAAAGAGGAGTGGACGGAGTATCGATGTCTGAGTCGATCGCGTAGTCGGTAGAGACTAACGTAACGCGGACTAGACGGGCGCTAGTGTCCCGAGTCCAAGCGGATATACACTAAACGAGTTTAGTATAGTCAGAGCGGAGAAGGTGAGGGTAAGAAAACGTCAATGGAGAAAGGCGATGGGGGGTAGGTGAAAATGGATTTTGGCGACAAAGGGCAAGTTTTTATAAAAGTTTTTGATTTTTTCCTTTTTTTTTCTAGAAAGAGCTTTACAGAAATATGTACGGACTTACGGCCTTAAGCAATCACAAACAAGATATGCACAATCACACCTAGATCTAGGGTCACCTAGGTCAGCTAGACCTGCTCCAGAACTTGATTGTCGAAGTAAAACAGTGTCGAGAAACGGGCTTAAAAATACACTGATCACGAGGCCAGGTAAGTGCAGAGATAAGGGGAGGTTTTCCAACGTTTTCGCGAAGTTCCTTAATTAAATAACCCTTTCTCTTTTGGCGATTGCGCCGTTAACACTTTCCTAGACACCCCGTAAACAATATACCGTTAAGCGAGGTTCTAAACACGGTTTAACTTCTCCTAATGAGCGCGAAGTCCTTAGGGCTGAAGTCTAGTATTTTTTTAATTACAATGGACAATGCATATGCTCTTTGTGATTTTTGGGGTCCTGGGAAGGGTGATGAAATCCCCACCCAATCTGAATTGGTTTCAAGCCCCTTAAGTCCGTATTAAAGAATGCAAAGCGGTAACAAATCAACTGCAAACAATTTTTATTTTTTTAGCACGGCGCAAAGAATCCTGCACAAGAACAGTTTATTGGAAGGGGGAAGAGAATTTGCGCAAAGAATGCTGCAGAAAACACAGTTCAGTGGAGTTCAGAGGAGTGGGGAGGAGAACAAAGACTTACCCAGAGATTTTGGGGCCCCGAAGCCACCAAGTGGCCGCGGATCCGCGGCCTAAGCTTCCTTATGCCGCGGTTCCGCGGCTATATGGTGGGATTGGGCTTCTGAAATTTTTGGGAGTGTTCTGTTTGGTGTCCTCTGCTTGTCTGGATGTGCTGAATTTTGACTTGCTTACTGTATCTGCTCCAGATTTTTACAGTAGACCGTTTGCTTCGTTTTGATCCGTCGCGGTGTAGCCGCGAAATGTGGGTCTATCTTCCCACGTCTTTGGCACTGAACTTGAACTCCGTATTATCCGACGTCTTTGGCGCTGATCTTGAACTTCGTATTTTCCTGCACACTTGCATAAAAGCTAATCAAAAATAACAAGATGATTTTTTTACAAAGTATATTTTTTTTTGTTTTTCGGTTATATTCACAAGTTAACCCGAAATTACACAAAGAAATAAACTACCGTCTCCCCGGCAACGGCGCCATTTGATTGTTAGCGATTCTGCGTGTTCAAGTTTTAGTTAAATACCGCAATCAAGACGGTTTCGCTTGTAGCTAGCCGGTTGAGTACGGGTCGTCCGCAGGGAGATGGGAATCTTTTTCTATGTGCTTTAATGAGTTAAGTCCAGTTTTCCAGATTTTGTTGTGATTAATTAAGTGGTAAAATGATATGTAAAGAGAGCTTGTTAGGGTTAGGATTAGGTTAGTTTGAGTTAGGAGTCTCCCACATCTTTCGTTGCCCCTCTTAATACCGGTGTTACGGTAATCGGCAACAACGAGGATTAGCACGACTAGGAAGGAACTTGCGAGTATAAGCTAGGCTTTCCAACGCATAAGTTCTTCCTTTTGGTGCTTGTCCGTCCGTTCTTGGCTCTTAGCCATAACCTCCGGTTAATTCAACCATAACCGGTCTCACTATGGAATCACCGCTATCATGTAGGATAGGGTGCCGTACGGCGCGAATTGTGGTTCAATTAACGGGAGTCGAATTAAGTTGTTGGGCAAGGAAAGAGTGAGAGAGATTTCCTTCTCTCAAACTTCCCTTATCCTACCCTAACAAGTATGAAACTACTCACACATCTTAATGAAAAGAAAACAAAACAAAAGAGGAAGATAGAAAGAAGAGATTAGAAGAGAACAACTAGCTATTTGCGACCTCACCTTAGCAAGGATCAAGCGTAAGCATCATGGTTGTTTTAATGATAAAGGAAAAGAGAAAAGAAAGAAACAACAAGAAATAACAACAACTAGTTAACAAATTAAAATTACAAGCAATTATAAAAGAACAAGACAAGATATAATAGCAAAAGAGTCTTCTTTATTCATCATTCTTCACTCACAATGCTCACTACAAGTTTTAATGGAGAAGAGATGAGAAGAGGAAGAAGAAACACAACTAAACCTAGAAAAGAAAATACAAGATTATGGACCCCTTCCTTCATAAAGTTCTGGGCTATTTATAGGCTGAAAAATGAAAACCTAGGGCAACCACCAGACTACAAATGAAAAGACCAAATTACCCTCAAAAATTGGTCAACTGCCGCCACTATACGGCCGCGAATCCGCGGCCTAAGCCAGCTTATGCCGCGGATCCGCGGCCCTTTAGTGGAGTTAGGTGGCCAATTTTTGTAGGGTTTCCTGGTTTGCTGTGCCCATTATTCTGGTACATGATTTTTCTCAGAATTGCTTCACGATTTTTCCAGAATTTCTGTTGAGGGAAAGGTGAATTGATGTGGACTTTTTGTCATGATTTCCTCAAGCTCCACATAGATTTCTTGGATCTTGTGCTGCAATTGAGCCTTGTGCATGAAAACGACATTGATTTGACATTTTGTCTCTTAAACTGGTATCTGGCAACATACGGATGAAGAGCGGAGACCGTGTTTTCTCAGTGGTTGGTAGGAACCCGGATTTTGTCGTGTTTTCCATGAATTTCACCGTTTTTAGAACCGAGAATCTGTATCCTGCAATTGACTAGCAAACACGGCTCAAGAGTATCTACCGATATGCAATGTGATAAAAATTGGGCGGTATGAAAATGCAAAAAACTGATATGAACAACTGTACCCAAAAGCAACCTTTTTGCACGCCCTCTTAGACGTGGTATGATGGAAATCAAAGTACAGTGGGAATCACACAATACTCTATGACGATCTCAGGTCAACAGACTACTCTGTACCAGTGTCACCGGAGAACTGCCATCTGATGTGAGGTATAATACCATCTGGGAATTCTCGGCGAGTCCGTTCAGTGTACCCAGTCTCCACTGAGCACCCGTACACCATCCTTGATGTCAAACACCGATGGATATGGGATCATCCATCGCCCATCATATGGGTTAAGATGCGTATACGCTAGTCTACTCTGGTGTATCGATGCTCTGTCTCGATACACCCTCGACTAGGAACAGTTATAGGATGTACTCGTCGACTACCGTGGCCCCACTAGTATGATCTCATCATAGTCCCAGTAGTCGAGTACAAATCCTAAGGGCTTTATCAACATGTAACATAGAGACAATCAGAGTACATGTTAAGATAAAGTACAACCAGATAGCATACTATCATGTCGAGCAAGAAAGTCCTCCCTATATATGTCCTAGCATCCACTACAATATACATCGTATGTACAGTAATGGTCTCTAGAGCATACATATAACTAACAGCCTGGATGCAATGTTAGTTCTGTTTAGTTGTATATGTACATTTGATATTGCGGGGCGAGCGTCCGACATGTGGACTGCCGTTACTGCTTGTTTGTATATTATTCTTTTGGGGCACGACCGGGCTGAGGTCGATGTACCCGTTGTGTATTTTACTTTCTGTACTAGGATTACCCCGCGGAGGGGTGCACGGATGGCTGGGTTCTAGAGGGCAACGGGCCCGCATCTCATGGCGTTCGGAGGGGGATTCACTCTAGAATTGGCGGCATATTCGTCGCACTCGTAGGGGGTACAGGTTGACCTACGGAGGGGTACCCAAGTTACCGGATTCCGTGAAGTGCTGGGTGGTCCATTCACAATGCTGAAGGGGGATTCCTCGCTTCAGGTTTTGGCGGGTAACTTGCCGCTCCCGTAGGGGTCTAGGATTTCATTGCACAGGTTATCCATGCGACCAGGGGAACGTCGGGTTTCCGTAGAGGTTCTATGGAACTCGGGGATCCCAGTGATGCTTATTACATTTCTGTGATGTTGCATTTTATCACGCCTTGAGCGATTGTTATATATTGATATATATACTAGTAGATGTTGTATATGTTTTGCATCCGCGCTAGTCCAGTCCCTACTCTGTCGTTAGTTAAGTAACCTAACGGGTGATGACGGGACCCAGTGGCGAATGCAGATGGAATATACGTACATCATTATTTTCGTTCTTTATTGGTGTGATCAATTGATGGGACTGCATTGATTCAGATCAATGCAAGCTAAACAAACCTATTCTGATGTTGTTGGAACAATTTTTCAAAAAGCTGTTATTGCAAGGACATTCTCTTTTGTTTTGCACAGTTGTATTCGGTTATGAATATCCAGCACCTCAGTCGACAAGGCAAGGGCCAAGATCCCTTCACCGGGAGTGACCCCTTCGACAGAAGTTTGCGTCAGGGCAATAACTTCACTATAGCCAATTACTTTTGCTTTGCATCGTGGTATTCAGTTGGAATATCCTGCACCTCATTCTATGGTGAAAGAGCCGAGATCCCTTCACCGGGAGTGACCTCTTTAGCAAAGGTTTTCGTCACTATATTTTTATAAAAAGCTATGCAGTTCCTTTAACGATATCAAGTTCATTACGCTAAAGGTTTCTCGCCAAAAACCAGCCGTAGCCCTCCGTCATTTCCTACAGGTATTATTTAGTATTCGTGTTGCGTTTGTTGACCTAGTCAAGACGTAGTGTTCGGTAGCTAAGTGGTACTTGTTTGTTGCATAAGTGGGATTGGTTAGGACAGTCGTGCGGCCTTGTTGACCTAGTCAAGGGCACGTACAGTTGGGTTTAATGCAATCCAGAATAATTACGGGTTGAACTTGACTGGCGGTTTATGGTTTGTTGACCTAGTCAAGGTCATAAGCCGCTTGGGGTAAAAATCACATCGGGAGTTTCTAAAGAAACTGAAACTTGCCAGGCATGCACATACCTTCTGGAGTGTGGTAACATGAGTGGATTCCGTCACATTATCATGCGATGATAGTTGGATCCCGATTCCCACTGATGAGTAGGTTTACACCTCGGGTGATCCCGACTAATTCTTCTTTCAGGTTTGGAGGAGAATTTGACGTTATAGTGGGAGGCTTCCTGATTAGATAAAGTGACAACCATTCTGATCTAGGTTAGAGTGCACGCTGAGTGTTTCTTTTCTCTCTCTCTTTGGCAGCGACCATGGCCCGACCCTGTGTAGGGATCCTAGGCACACTAAAGAGGTCTCACAAGGCATCAACCATGCCAATTTCAAATTTTACGGGTGCCGAGAAACCCTAATACGGATCGTTAACTAGAAGTCTAGGCGAAAGATGCAACTAGTTAACAAATTAACTAAAAGAACGGAAATACAACCTTTGTAGATCCGGTCCTCCACCTCCATAGCACCATGATGAAGTCTCCTCGCTGTCCAAATAGAATCCCGGGCTCTAGCGTCGGCTTCATCAGAAAAAAGGGCGGGCTAGGTCATCGACTACGGTGCCGAAGATGATCTACGTCGAGGCATCACAAGATCAAGCTCCCACTTCACCAAGTCATGAAACTTGTGAAGAAAATACCCTATACTACTTGGCAAGTGGTAGAGGATGAAGAAATAGGAAGTGGGTTCACTTTAGAATTGGATTTCTCACTCTTTTTCACTAGTTGCCATTGTTGATAGCAAGCTTTTCTTCATATGAAGAAGAAGAAGAAGAAGATGAATATGATAAGTTAATTAAAAATGGAAAAGAAAATCAATACTTATCATATTCAAACCATGGTTTAGTGAAGAGATTTAACTAAGGTTAGAAGAATGGTTAGGGTTAGACATGAGACAAGAATGGTGGACTTGTTCAAAGCTTCAAGAAGCTTCAACCAACAAACAAAACAAGCCACCATTCTTTTCTCTTTATCTTTTTTAAAAGAATGATAAATAAATAAAGGCATAAATAAATCAAATGAAACCCTAACCATTAACTAACCATGGTTTAATCATACACTTAACCAAGTTAGCATGTATCATCAAACATGATACAATCATGTCCACAAAAGTATATCACATATACAACTTGCACAATACAAGTGAGAAAATCCATTTAAAGTGAACCAATACTAGTTAATGCAAAGTAATATATCAAATATATAATTATACATTAAATCATTAAATCAACACTTGATTTAACGATCCGGTCATATCGCATATAACCGACTAGTATCCTATGTATCGGCTTACCGAATCAATCCTTGATTCGATAACTAGGTTATATCGCATACAACCTTTCGATACATTCATCGCGAGAATAGAATACGGTATCACATACACGCATTATTCTCGGTCCTGCACATATCTCATATGCGCTCCTATTTCGTTTCGCTTGAGCCAGGAAACCTCTGTGTAGGACTCTAAAGACTCGTCAATACGCCGGCAGCAGGTGATGATCATATCAAACACCCACAAGCCGCAAGCGGTCTGCTAAACGTAACGGCCACCCGGGTATTGAGCGATCAGAAGATCGACGAGCAAGCCCGCTCACACTCCTGTGAATCCAACCAGTAACACTTACCGTACAGTCTGGTCTCGTCGTCTGATATGACGCATATCTCGCCTAGGGGTGGTAAATGTCAGACCCCAATAGCTCGATAAGTCGTGTCGATATGAGGTCTATAACATTTCGAGAAACTACAGGTAACACTTACCAGTAAATCTCAGCAACCCTGGCCAGGGATTTCCGGTTATAGCCAATCGAACACAGCGCAACATCAACCCACTATACCAGGAGAGACGAATCCCCTCCTATCGCTCATTGCCTCCATGTGACTCGGGACTGTACCCAAAAACCACCGTTTTTCACGCCCTCTTGGACGTGGTAAGGTGAAAATCAAAGCACAGTGGGAACCACACAAGACTCTATAACGATCTCGGGTCATCAGACTACTCTGTACCAGTGTCACCAGAGAACTGCCATCTGACGTAAGGTATAATACCATCTGGGAGTTATCGGCGAGTCCGTCCAGTGTACCCAGTCTCCACTGAGCACCCGTATATCATCTCTGATGTCAAACACCAATGGATATGGGATCTTCCATCGCCCATCTGTATGGGTCGAGAAGGTATACGCTAGTCTACTCTGGTATATCGATGCCCCGTCTCGATATACCCACGACTAGGGACTTTGAAGGATGTACTTATGGACTACCATGTCCCCATTAGTATGATCCGCATCATAGTCCAGGTAGTCAAGTACACATCCTAAGGGCTTTACCAACATGTAACAGAGAGACAATCAGTGTACACGTTAAGGTAAATATCAACCAGATAGCATACTATCATGTCGAGCAAGAAAGTCCTCCCTACATATGTCCAAGCATCCACTACAATATACATCCTATGTATAGTAATGGCCTCTAGGGCATACATATAACTAACAATCTCCCACTTGCACTAGGACCATCTGATAGCAGTGGTTGTAGTATCTCATACTCAACCATCCCATAAAAGTCTCTCTCTGGGAAAAGGCCTTTGTGAGTGGATCCGCCGTGTTGTCCTCTGAGTCTACTCTCCTAACCTCGATCACCCTGGAGATCAACCATCTCCATGATCAGGTGATACTGCCTTAGAATTTGTCTGGATCACTGATGGGACGGACGTTCCTTGGCATAAGCCACAACTCCATTGTCACACAATGGGAGGAACTAAGTTCATCTCATGAACAAATATACACCCAGACAGCCACTTTGGTAGCATCTTAAGTAGCGATGTATCCAACCTTTATCGTCTAGTATGCCACGGTATCTAGCTTGGAACTATTCCAACATACTGTCCCTTTACTGAGGGTAAAGACAATGCCTGTGACTGACTTTCAGTCGTCCTTATCACCCTGGAACCCTTCCAGTGATTCTCCCCAGGATCGGTTGATACCATCTCACTACAACTAGTGAGAATCCTAACATCCAATTAGATCTATCTCATAGATCCAAAACCCATGATTTAGGAGGTATCACTTTGATCCTATATGGAGAATCATTGTGATAAGCGGAGATTGACTGAGCGTAGCATAGGAAACTACTTCCCTATCAAGAGTATGTCATCCACGTACTCTATGGGGATCACCACCATACTCTCCACTACCTTATTGTTTATACAAGGTTCATCTACCATTTTGATGATGTCAAACTCTTTGACTAACACATTAAAACAGATGTTCCAACTCCGCGATACCTGCTTTATCCTATAAAGCATCTTGTACACGTTTCCGCTGCTCTTACTGTCTACGAAGCCCTCTGGCTGTATACTTATAGACGTTCTCTTCTAAAAGATCATTTAGAAAAGCAGGCATGACATCCAACCGCCAGATATCGTAGTCATGGTATGTAGCCGTGGCAAGTAGGATCTGGATGGACTTAAGCATAGCCACTTGAAAAGGTTTCATCATTATCCACGCCTGGTCGATGACGAAAAGCTTTAACAAGTCTAGCTTTGAAAGTCTCAACTTTTCCATCTACACCAAGTAATCTTCTCAAGATATAGTTGCTCCTGATGGGGATTTAACCCTTTAGATATAGCAACCAAAGTCCATACTTTGTTGGTGTACAAGGATTCCATCTCAGATCGCTAAGCATCCAGCCATTCTTCTAGAGTCCCACTCCTGATGGCCAGCTCGAAACTAGTTGGGTCATCATCTCATGATGCAATCATCGCTCCCACTGTAATAGAGTAACCGAAGTATCTCTCAGGCGGGTGAGGAACCTCACTAGATCGGCGGAGAGGCAGAGGTTCATTGGTAACTATTGAATCCTTTGGTTTTATCAAATCATCTGCTGTATTTTGTATAGCTGGAACATTTCCAGTTGTACATAACAGATCTTGCCTCGAGCTTGTCCCGATTTTGCTTTTAGACATAGGCCGGACAACCCCAAATCTTAACTAGCTTAAGACATGGGCTCTTCCCATTCCATATCACATATGAAGTGGTAGGCAACTGATTTGATTTGAACCCTATTCAATAGGTATGCAGCTTCTCAAGTGCATAACTCCCAAAAGGAAATAGGTAACTCAGTAGTACTCATCATAGAGCACACCTTATCATATAGGGTGTAATTGCTCCGTCCCGATATACCATCGTGCTATGGTGCATACGGAGGAGTAATGCTGAGAGAGAATCTCATTCTCCTTTAGAATAGTCCAAGAATCTTGTGCTCAAGTATTCTTCTCCTTGATCTCATCAAAGGACATAATACTTATACCCGTTTTGGTTCTCTACTTCTAACTTATATTCTGTGAATATCTCAAAAGGTTCGGACTTGTGTTTCAACAAGAACATATGTCTGAATCTAAAGAGATTATCAAAGAATGTAATGAAGTACTAGGAACCGGTCTTGGCATGTGAGACAGGGGACCTTACATACATCAACATGTATCATCCCAAGAGTTCATTAACTCTTTCTCTGTTTCCAGTAAACGGAGCTATGGTCATCTTATCTTTGTGACATGACTGGCAAGTTCCACAAGATGTAAATTCAAACTGATTTAAATATGCATCTACACGTAACTTCAGCTAGTCGGGTCGCATTGATATGACCTAGTCTACAATGCCTCAAGAAGAATTCGTTCATTTCTGAACTCTTCCTCTTTTGTGTGTTCGGTATACTAAAGAACTGTAGTTTGATTTAGAACATCAATGCTTTTAGACAACATGCCTGAACCGATCAACTTTTGATATAGGAAATGTTCAAAACATTATCCATCAATACAAAATTTTATCATATCTTTACTAATAAAGAGATAGATAGAATTTTGTATATCAGGTTCGGTATCTAATAGCATTTGTTCAGAATCAATTTATAGATAATACAGGGTGACAGTGACCAACAGACTTGGCTGCAACACTTGCCCCGTTTTCTGTCTCATGAAACTTATCACCCGTTCTCAGTTCTCTACCTATCTGTAGCCCTATGTAACAGATTACATATCTGGGATCCTGATCCGGTATCATATACCCAGGATGCGGAGGATACTGAGAAACAGTTCTTTGTAATGAACACACCCGAAGATGATGCATCAGCATGCACTCTCTTCGTTTGGGCGGCACGGGAATTCTGGTAATCCCCAATTTCCTGCTCTGTCTTATAACAATTATAAGTTGGAGCGGGAGCAACGTTCCCCAGCTCAGTATAACAAGCGGGTTCGGTCAATATTCCGTATTATTATCTTGATTAAGCCGTGATATGGTCGCTACCTGGAGAGAGAGAGAAGAAAACACTCAGCGTGCGCTCTTTCAAGAATAGATTGGTTATTATTTTATCTAATCAGGATGGCTCCCACTGGTTTTATCAAATCTTCCTTCAAACCCTAAAAGGAAAGACTAGCCGGGATTAATTACACACTACAAGTTCGCCAATCTTTCAGCCAGGCCAGTGTCGGTACTTTGAGGGAGGTCCCCCGTGCTTTCGCACGAACCTAATTAATGTAAACCTCGTTTTCCCAGAGGCGTAACCTCGTTAACACCTTTCTAGACACCTACTTGATCGGCTAATTGTAATGTGTAAAACTTTCCTAGGAGTAACTCTTACTCGCAGCGGGTATCGGGATCCAACTATCTTATAGAAGGTATGCAATCTCATTGCAAATTTCAACACTTGAAATTCATGATAAAATTTTGCCCCTAACCTCCTATGACCTTGACAAAGGCCAACAAACCATAGGATGCTAGTCAAGTTCAACCCGTCATTTCCTGATTGAATTAAACCCACCCGCACGACCCTTGACAAAGGCCAACAAGGTCGCACGACTACCCTAACCCAATCTGCATCATATGCATAAGCAGATAACCACCAGTTAGCTTCCGCACACTGCGCCTTGACAAAGGCCAACAAACGCAGCACGAATACTAACTACTACTTATCTGAAATGACAGAGGGCTACGACAGGTTTTTCTGAAAACCTATTGCGTAATGAACTTGATATCGTTGTAGAATCAAATGATTTTAAAATGGAGTGCTTTTGAGGCTTTTCTAGTTTTGCTAAAGGAGTCACTCCGGTGAAGGGATCGTCGGTCCTTTCCTCGTCGAATGAGGTGCGGGATATATCATATATATCACTGTGCAAAGCAGAAACTATAGAAGCTATCAAAAGACAAACCGAGTGTGTAGCATCTGCCAGTTATTGCTAAAGAAGTCACTCCCGGTGAAGGGATCTCGGTCCTTTCCTTATCGAATAAGGTGCAGGATATATCATATACACCGCTGTGCAAAGCAAGAACTGTAGCTACCTGTTTTATTTTTGAAATTCGATTCTACAACATCTTAGGTTTCTTTTTATTTCATTAATCACATTAATGAAGTCCCATCATTTAAGTACCTAAACATCACAGATAAATACGACGTACACTTATGCCATCCGCATTCACCTCGATGTCCCCTCATGCACCGTTAGGTTAGGTAACTAACGGCAGAGCAGGGCAGGGCTAGCGTGGGTGTAAAACATAAGTAACATCTATATAATATATCATATATACTATATACAGTATCCATTACAGAACATATCACATGATCACATCACAGATATCGCAGCAGAAGAAACATATGAAATATTGGATATAATAGGATGTCCGTGTTTTCAATACGAGCCAGTACAAAACACGGATTCCACGGTCGTGATGAATAGCCAAACCCACACCCCTAGACCCCTACGAGAGCGGCAAGCAACCATACCAATTCTAAAGTTAGGAGACCCGGACTCAACTCCTCGAGTTGGTCTCCCACTGGACTCCAGAACCCGGTTACTTGTGCTCCCCTCCTTGGGTCTATCCTAGTGCGGAAAAGTAAATAATATACAAAAGGTGACTTCTTCCGCAACCTGGAAGTACCCCAATAAAAGAATATTACATACAAGTTTTTACATGAATGAAAATGAAAAACACCCATCTAACATAAAAACCCCCGGCTATTCAAACACGACGATCCAATATAACATATCCAGCAACACATAACATCTCATGTCATCAACGTAAGTAAATATGCGCATCCCAATTGTCGTTGACATATAGCAACGAAATCGGCGATATCACATATTACACTTACGTTCACAGAAAAGAAAGTGTAAAACTACAATAGTTGGAATCCGCAATCTGCATAGACATCGCATGCCTAATCAAATGAATTCCTTAGACATCGCATGCCTAACTATTATAAACCCCGCATTTTAGTCTCATTATCGAAAACACTTTTCAATATCAAGTCGGGCAATTTCAACAAGATTCCCGACATCCTGATCGAATCCTCGTCGCAAACTTTAGTAGGCAGCTGCACCCCCGACGCCGTCGACGAAGTGCACCAAGGCGGAACACCGCTGCCGCGAGCACCCGAACGGATGCTTTCGGTGACGGGGTTATCCTACAGTCACTTGGTCGGGGCTATGGAGCGAGGCTGTCTATTAAGTTTACCCGGCGAGTATCCGCGTACGCTACATGATTGCGACGGACTTTTGATCACATCAAAATTCCGTGGCAACCGATCAAGTGAGACTAAAGTGCTATGTTAATAACATTCATTCAGTTATCTCATAACTCTTTGTGAATTCCAATTATTGTATCACATTCCGAATAAGATAGAAAATGTTAAACTTTCCGATCGAACAATCGAACACCCAAGTTTTCCCAAAACAGATCAACACATGAAACAAGTTTAAAAACATCCAGTTCATGCCTCAGTACCAACGGTCCAGCCGTAGAAGGGTCAAGCCAACGCCTCACATGTGGCACGCCGTACTGCCCCAAACCCTAAGGTTCAAAGGGCAGTTCAAGACGGTCACATAATCGAGTTAAGGTTTGTTGTCTTCTAGAGGGACCATCGCATTACTTGCACTACTTAGAACGACTTTAAACCACGGAAAAATCCAACACTTGGAAATTTCCCTGCAGGAGAAAAGTTGGGTATTTATATCCGGTCGAACTTTTTAACATATTCTAAAATTATCCGGAAAAGCACACAGACAAAATTAGACAATCCGATCGAAATACCGAGTCCCTAATACAACCCAGAAAACTCAACTCTTGAGTAAATTTTAAAAATTCCCAAAAAACTCAGCACCTGAAAACATGAATTACTGTGCAAATTTTAATGGCTGACGTCATCATGTTGCCGTGGAACCGCCGCAGAAGCCATACTTCTGCCGCGGTTCCGCCGTACAATTTATACTTCATGTGATAATTTTTGCACCGTAATTCTTATAATTCCCTGCTGAATTTTTTAAGCATTTTTAATCTGGAAAAAACCCAGTTTTTGAAAAAAGTCCAGTGAGCGGGTCGGATTAGGGTTTCGGGGTTTGTTCGGATTTGAAATTCCGTCTACGCATCGCTTAAGGGTCTAGCTAGTCTCTGATACCACTGTAGGGATCCTAGGCACACTAAAGAGGTCTCACAAGGCATCAACCATGGCAATTTCAAATTTTACGGGTGCCAAGAAACCCTAATACGGATCGTTAACTAGAAGTCTAGGCGAAAGATGCAACTAGTTAACAAATTAACTAAAAGAACGGAAATACAACCTTTGTAGATCCGGTCCTCCACCTTCATAGCTCCATGATGAAGTCTCCTCGCTGTCCAAATAGAATCCCGGGCACTAGCGTCGGCTTCATCAGAAAAAAGGGCGGGCTAGGTCATCGACTATGGTGCCAAGATGATCTACGTCGAGGCATCACAAGATCAAGCTCCCACTTCAACAAGTCATGAAACTTGTGAAGAAAGCACCCTATACTACTTGGCAAGTGGTAGAGGATGAAGAAATAGGAAGTGGGTTCACTTTAGAATTGGATTTCTCACTCTTTTTCACTAGTTGCCATTGTTGATAGCAAGCTTTTCTTCATGTGAAGAAGAAGAAGAAGAAGATGAATATGATAAGTTAATTAAAAATGGAAAAGAAAATCAATACTTATCATATTCAAACCATGGTTTAGTGTAGAGATTTAACTAAGGTTAGAAGAATGGTTAGGGTTAGACATGAGACAAGAATGGTGGACTTGTTCAAAGCTTCAAGAAGCTTCAACCAACAAACAAAACAAGCCATCATTCTTTTCTCTTTATCTTTTTTAAAAGAATGATAAATAATAAAGGCATAAATAAATCAAATGAAACCCTAACCATTAAGTAACCATGGTTTAATCATACACTTAACCAAGTTAGCATGTATCATCAAACATGATACAATCATGTCCACAAAAGTATATCACAAATACAACTTGCACAATACAAGTGAGAAAATCCATTTAAAGTGAACCAATACTAGTTAATGCAAAGTAATATATCAAATATATAATTATACATTAAATCAATAAATCAACACTTGATTTAACGATCCGGTCATATCGCATATAACCGACTAGTATCCTATGTATCGGCTTACCGAATCAATCTTTGATTCGATAACTAGGTTATATCGCATACAACCTTTCGATACATTCATCGCGAGAATGGAATACGGTATCACATACACGCATTATTCTCGGTCCTGCACATATCTCATATGCGCTCCTATTTCGTTTCGCTTGAGCCAGGAAACCTCTGTGTAGGACTCTAAAGACTCGTCAATACGCCGGCAGCAGGTGATGATCATATCAAACACCCACAAGCCGCAAGCGGTCTGCTAAACGTAACGGCCACCCGGGTATTGAGCGATCAGAAGATCGACGAGCAAGCCCGCTCACACTCCTGTGAATCCAACCAGTAACACTTACCGTACAGTCCGGTCTCGTCGTCTGATATGTCGCATATCTCTCCTAGGGGTGGTAAACGTCAGACCCCAATAGCTCGATAAGTCGTGTCGATATGAGGTCTATAACATTTCGAGAAACTACAGGTAACACTTACCAGTAAATCTCAGCAATCCTGGCCAGGGATTTCCGGTTATAGCCAATCGAACACAGCGCAACATCAACCCCCTATACCGGGAGAGACGAATCCCCTCCTATCGCTCATTGCCTCCATGTGACTCGGGACTGTACCCAAAAACCACCGTTTTGCACACCCTCTTGGACGTGGTAAGGTGGAAATCAAAGCACAGTGGGAACCACACAAGACTCAATGACGATCTCGGGTCAACAGACTACTCTGTACCAGTGTCACCAAAGAACTGCCATCTGACGTAAGGTATAATACCATCTGGGAGTTCTCGGCGAATCCGTCCAGTGTACCCAGTCTCCACTGAGCACCCGTATATCATCTCTGATGTCAAACACCAATGGATAAAGGATCTTCCATCGCCCATCTGTATGGGTCGAGAAGGTATACGCTAGTCTACTCTGGTATATCGATGCCCCGTCTCGATATACCCACGACTAGGGACTTTGAAGGATGTACTTATGGACTACCATGTCCCCATTAGTATGATCCGCATCATAGTCCAGGTAGTCAAGTACACATCCTAAGGACTTTACCAACATGTAACAGAGAGACAATCAGTGTACATGTTAAGGTAAAGATCAACCAGATAGCATACTATCATGTCGAGCAAGAAAGTCTTCCCTATATATGTCCAAGCATCCACTACAATATACATCCTATGTATAGTAATGGCCTCTAGGGCATACATATAACTAACACCCTGGACTATGACTCAGTGACCAAGATTAACCGAACCTTCTTAAACACTGGCTTTTGGATTGTCAGAGTTGCATACCTCATTGCCACTCCTGCTTTTACCCTTTTCTCCAGGACACCCCGTATTACTACGAACGTCCCCTTCCATTAGATAAAACCATCGTATGGTTATATACGAACTCGAAGGAACTTGTTCCAGATTCGAGGATGGTTTCCGGTTCTAGAGAAAACCAATAGGACTATTCAGTTTCTTTTCCTTTTACCTTCTTTCAGGTTGCGAGTGCTCCTTGGATTAGGACAGTAGACCTATTACGCAAATTGGGTAGTCTTTTTCCAAACCGTAGGCAGGTGCCGACCGGTAGGGAATAAAGAAAACCAATTAGCCTAACGATGGTGTACAGAAGGTATTATGTAAAGACAAATAAAGGGATTAATAAGAGGGCAAAGTAAACTGCGACTGCTATTCACGAACAAACCAAATATTTCATTACCACTCCCACTTCACCTTTGTATTTCGCCAGGACACTCCGTATCACTACGAAGATGCACAGTTATTTGGATACTCCATCGTATGGTTATATACGAACTCGAAAATAACTTGTTCCAGTTCGGGGATGGATTTTGGTTAGGGAGAAATAGGAATAAAGTTTATTCGGTTGACTTTTATCTTCACCTTCTCTCGCATTGCGAGTGCTCTTAGGATTAGGACAGTACACCCATTATGCTTATTGGATAGTCTTTTTCCAAACCATAGGCTGGTGCCGAGCGGTAGGGAAGGAAGAAAACCATTTGTCCTAAAGGGGTGTACAGAAGGTAATGACTAAAGACATATGAAGGGATTTGGAGTGATGGCAAAGAAATATACGGTTACAGTTGTGAATCTGATAATGGAAGAGGCATTACTAGGAATACCCGGATACCCCTATGAAACATTTCAATGTTTTAGTTTCACTGTGTACTATTAAACGAAAACTAATTTTCTAATTAGCCCTTGCTCCAGGGTATGTATTTACCTGGTATGATTCTCACATCTGTATGGTTTTACAGATGATGAGTGGGAGTAAGTTATTGGGAATTAGGTGATCATCCTCGTTATATCGGAATTCGTTATAATTGGTGATATTTGAGGAAATCACCTGGGTTGTTTGCCGAACGACAAATATTTGGTTTTGAATATCCGTTGTAATGCACCAATTTCAAATTGATATATCTGTACGTTCATTTTTACGAAGTGAGATGTAACTTTATGAAATTATGTTTATGACATTTACCTATATCAGTGGATGGTTAGGTAAGGAGCATTAAACAGCGGTGTAATTCTTCTTAACCATAAGTACAGTTTTCAACCTACGACACACAGGGAATGAGTTATTAGACTCAAGGGACTTATAAAGAGTATTGTATGTTTTCCAGTGTCTATAAGGACAGAAGGGTTGTTACTCATACTATATTCTGTTTACCTGTAACTTCTCTGGTTCTTAGACATGTGTTTCGTAAAAACACAAGGTCCATGTTTTGAGAAGTTATAGGTATAAGAATAAAGTAGAGAACCAGGTGTTGCAAGTATCGGGATTCTTGAATGTGATCGAAGATGTAGATGCTTATGTATGGTATTCAGTTGATTGTAATGATTAAGAGAACTTGCTTCTCTTTTAGGTTACTCATAATTGGAAGTACTCGAAAGTTGAGTAATGCTGATCGGCCTTTTTCCATTTAGTTGACGTGCACTGGAGACAGCTGCATGATTTGAATCTGGTTCAATTAAATCAGTGCCTCTGTTTCTGTATTGGATATAGAACAGTTCATATCTTAACGATGTTAAGGTACGGGGAGTTGTCCGGCTTATGCTGAAAACCAGACTCTGGATAACTCATGCCACGTTTCTGTATTGGCTGTTTGTGGATTGACCCGGGCTATGACGAGGGTTAACTTTCTACCATCTGGAAGATCAATAGTGATATTGTTCTTGACTCGCCACGGTTTTAATAAAAATGGATTTTTTCAGAAAACAGTATTGGGAGTATGGTAGAACTGGAAATGATTCTTGAATCGCAGACGATTACTGAAAATTTGATATGGACCTAAAGATTTAATCTGGTTTGACATTCCATTGGCCACTCTGCAGATATGGTGGGTAACCTTAGGCACCCGAGAGGTACTCTGGTAGCCTCAAGGACGGTGACAGGGAGGTTCTTGTTTACCCAGACTTGACACTACTGTTGTTCCAGGCTATGTGACTCAGCAGGAGGATGAATATAGCGTCGTTCTGAAATGGCTTTAGAAGTGCACGTGTATATGACTCTGCCAGAGGGTTGTCGTAGTCAGTGGGAGCAGCGGAAGCATAGTGGTCAAGTGGCTTATGTCTATTTATGGACTAAAGCAGATGTAGCGGAGATAGATCATCTATTTCTGATGTGACAGTCATAGGTTTGACTTCATCAGAATAGGGGATGGATCTGTTAAGGAGGTAGTAGGGTGTGATGTCCTGGTATTTGGATGACATACACAGAGTAGGAAGTGAAATTCCTATACTACGATCGGTTATACTTTGGTTGTCACACAGTGGTTTCTCCATATGGGACTTGGATATAATATCAACACATTCTGGTTACTGGATCTATGGTTTTAGATCTAGATTTGGGTAGTTTCGCAATCTGGGTATTTAGACTGCATTCTAAAGGTGTTTTAGAATGGACGACACCTGGCACGGTAGTATACCTGCACGTGATGGAGTCACCCTCTCTAAAGGAGTCTTACAAAATAAAGGGGAGAGGGATGTGCATGATTGGCAAATCACTTACTTAGGCAATTGAGTCAATCATAAGATGTCAAGTACTACACCGGATGTTGGTTTTGCAGTAGATGCAATAAGGTGATATTGATCCAATCCTGGAGAAACATTCGGAAGCAGTTTTAGAACATAAGTGGATGTTCTAGGGGATATGATAATGACAGCTTCATTCGGGAGAAAGTTATCATTCCAGGCTTCCAAGGTGACCTGGATGACAGAGTGGCTGTCAGAGTTATAGTTTTCCCTTTGACGAGGGGTAGTATTTTGGACAGGTGATCCATGTGGACACTGAGGGAAGCATGGCGCAGGATACTGATTAAGTTCAGTTGACGATACAGTCTAAGAAGTTTGGATTTGGAGTTCATTTATGAACTAGGTCCCATCAGATATCCAGACATACTCTAAGACAGGTATTGCTCATTTCGGGAGATGGCTTTCTCCGCGAACTTGAGATAAAGAGAGACATAGAAAGAAACATTAGGGCGGATCCACTCACGAAGGATATTCCTCGAACGCAATAGTTTCGCAAACGAGCTTTGTGAGACTGACTAGTAGAGGAGTTGGGTGTTCGGTATCACACGGGCTGTGAGTATGCGACATCGCAATAATTAGCCTTGAGTGCAAGTGGGAGATTGTTGGAGATAGTGCCCTCAGAGTCAATTATTGGATCACAGGCATGTGATTGCAATGATTGAGGAAGGACCTATCCCGGTAGGACAGTCTTACTCAAGATGATAGTATGCTATCTGGTTTATCTTTATCATTGTGTACTGCTTTAGGTGACCTTACAAGTCACTATTATGCATTGATAGAGCCCTTAGGAATCTTGCTTGACGGCCTGCAGTATGATGGCGATCATATACGTGGGAGCTGGGGTCTATAAGCACATCCTTAAAACGTCCCTAGCCGTGGGAGTTTTCGAGACAGGGCATCGATACTCCATAGTAGACTAGTGTATACAGTCGAGACACCGACGAGAGGCGGTGGCCGGTCTCATAAGCCACTGGTGTCAGTTGGTTCACCTAAGATGTATACAGGTGCTCATTGGGTTATGAGTACACCGGACAGGACTCGCCGGGAATATGCTAGTTGGTCTTATACCTGACGTCAGATAGCAGTTCCCTGGTGACAGAGATTGTCATTTGTCTCGTGTGAGTTCCCACTGTACTTTGATTACTACCCTACCACGGCTCAAAGGAGTCGTGCAAACAGGTTTTAGTTGGGTACAGTCCCGAGCCACATGGAGGCAGTGAGTGGATCTGCAGGGGTTCGTCTCTCCCGGTATTGTGGGTGAGGTCGCGTTGTGTCTAGGAGAGCCATTACACGAAGTCCTTGGCCAGGGCAGGAGATTTACTGGTCGGTATTCCAGTATCCTTGTACCTATCTACAAGAACAAGGGTGACATTCAAAGTTTCTCAAACTACCGTGGAATAAAACTGATGTGTCACACCATGAAACTTTGGGAGAGAGTGATTGAACACAGGCTAAGGAAGGATATTAAGATAACAGAGAACCAGTTTGGGTTCATGTCTGGACGATCGACGACAGAGGCTATTCATTTGCTTCGTCAACTTGTCGAGCGTTTTCGAGAGAGGAGAAGAGATTTGCATATGATATTTATTGATTTAGAAAAAGCGTATGACAAGGTACCTAGAGAGGTATTATGGGGGACAATGATGAAGAAGGGGGTCCCCGTCAAGTATATTGACATAATCAAGGATATGTACGATGGAGTAGTGGCAAATGTCAGAACTTGCGGCGGCTTAACGAGTGATTTTCCGATCACTATTGGTTTACATCAAGGATCTGCATTAAGTCCATTCCTGTTTACCATCGTGATGGATGAGCTTACTAGAACTATCCAAGATGAGGTACCTTGGTGTATGCTATTCGCTGATGATATTGTTCTAGTAAATGAGACGAAAGTAGGGGTTAATGCCAAATTGGAATTATGGAGGCAAACATTGGAATCTCGGGGATTCAGATTGAGCAGGTCCAAGACAGCATATATGCACTGCAAATTTAGTAGCCAGATAAGTCAAAACCATATTGGTATAACATTGGAAGGGCAAGAGATATCACCGAGCGACCAGTTTAGATATCTAGGTTCCATCATCCAAAAGAATGGAGAGATCGATAGTGATGTTAATCAAAGGATCCAAGCTGGTTGGTTGAAATGGAGGAGTGCAACAGGGATTTTGTGTGATCGTAACTTTCTGTTAAAATTGAAAGGGAAGTTTTATCGGAGCGCTATTCGGCCTGCCTTATTATATGGTACAGAATGCTGGGCTCCTAAGAAGCATCATACACAGAAGATGCATATAGCGGAGATGCGCATGCTTCGTTGGATGTGCGGTAATACTAGAAAAGATAAGGTGCGAAATGAGGATATTCGTGCAAAAGTTGGTGTAGCACCTGTGGAGGAGAAGATGCGGTAAAACCGGCTAAGATGGTTTGGTCATGTACGACGCAGACCTATGGAAGCACCGATTCGACGAATAGATAATCTCGATATGGGCAATGGAAAAATGGCAAAAGGGAGACCGAAGAAAACATGGATGGAGGTAATACAAAACGATATGGTTGCCAAAGGACTCAATGAAAGCATATTGTTCGATAGAAGTGAGTGGAGACAGAGGATTCATGTGCTGGACCCGGCGTGATTCTCATGTTGGTTCATGTAGCCTACCCCATATGCTTGGGATAAAAGGCTCAGTTGTTGTTGTTGTTGTTGTATTCCAGTAATATCTCAGGGTGTTCTGGGCTACACTCCGACACGACTTGTACTACTTTTTGTTGGAGATAGTGCCCTCAGAGTCAATTATTAGGTCACAGGTACGTGATTGTAATGATTGAGGGAGGACCTATCCCGGTAGGACAGTCTTACTCGAGATGATAGTATGCTATCTGGTTTACCTTTATCATCGTGTACTGCTTTAGGTGACCTGACACGTCGCTATTACACGTTGATAGAGCCCCTAGGATTCTTGCTTGACCACCAGCAGTATGAGGGCGATCATATAAGTGGGAGCTGGGGGTCTATAAGCATATCCTTAAAAGGTCCCTAGTCGTGGGAGTTTCGAGACCGGGCATCGATACTCCATTAGTAGACTAGTGTATACAGTCGAGACCCCGACGAGGGGCGGTGGCCGGTCTCACAAGCCACTGGTGTCAGTTGGATCACCTAAGATGTATACAGGTGCTCATTGGGTTATGAGTACACCGGACAGGACTCGCCGGGAACATGCTAGTTGGTCATATACCAGACGTCAGATGGCAGTTCCCTGGTGACATGTGTGCAGGTTAGTTCATCGACCTGGGGATCGTCATTTGTCTCGTGTGAGTTCCCACTGTACTTTGATTACTACCCTACCACGGCTCAAAGGAGTCGTGCAAACAGGTTTTAGTTGGGTACAGTCCCGAGCCACATGGAGGCAGTGAGCGTATCTTCAGGGGTTCGTCTCTCCCGGTATTGGGGGTGAGGTCGTGCTGTGTCTAGGAGAGCCATTACACAAAGTCCTTGGCCAAGGCAAGGAGATTTACTGGTAGGTATTCCAGTAGTATCTCAGGGTGTTCTGGGCTACACTCCGACACGACTTGTACCGCTTTTGGGGGTCTGACTTTTACCAACCCCCTAGGCCCGCCATGCGATACTCATAGACGAACGGACCGGACTGCACGGATATTGTCACTGACAGGCTCAGTTGGGTGTCGGGGTGAGCTTCCTCATCGACGTCCCATTTAGTCAATAGCTGGTGGCCCGTCACGTATTGGCTTATACCTCTGACGTGCTAGTGGTTAAATCCACAGCCATAGTATTGACGAGTCTTTAGAGTCCACCACACTTTCAGTTACTCAGCTTTCGGGCGAAACGCTGTAGAGGCCGTATGGAGATATGGCAAGGTCCGATCAGATACGTGCGGTATTGCACGGATCAGGATCGGACAGTTTTGTACTAGTGGCCGTATAGTTATATGGCAGGGTTTGATCTGATACGTGCGGTATTGCACGGATCAGGATCGAACGGATTTAACTAGCCGGCTTTGGCTTAAGCTGGTCTTAGTTTAGTACAGTGTAGATTTTGTCTCATTGCATTTGTATCCGGACGGAATACAGATGCGGGTGTGTATGCACAGTATCGGGGTTTTCCTGTAATTTATTACGGGACCAGTTTTCTGGAGTTGCCAGTTTGCATTCCGTTCCGGCCGGTTTTCCTTTGTTCTTTCCCGGCCGGACTTTTTCGATGGAGGGGGTTATTTGCAGTTTTGCAAATAACAATTTGTGGGGGGGTTTCTTGCAATTGTATTGATTATGATGGCTTTCATATCTTGCACCATTGACTTGCTTTTTATTGTGATTGAAAGGGTATGGGTTGAATAGTAGTTTAAGCATGGTGTATGTTTCTTTGACCTTGGATATGGTCACCTTTCTTATGCTCCTACACTCACCTCCCTTTGCATTATGTGTTGATTCCTCCACCATTCTCATTCTCACTAGAAGAGAGTTTTTATTCATGGTTGAGAAAAAGAAAGAGTGAAAGAAAAGAGAAGAAGAGGGTTTCATCTTCATCCTTGAGAGTGTTTCATTTTCTTGATCTCATTTCATGATAAGAAAAATGCAAGCACCATTTTTCTTGTCTTGTATCCTCCATCATCCTCAAATGGCAACAAACCCCAAAAGAGACACTACACTAGATAACCTACAGCATATCTTGAGCATGTCGAGTTGCCGGCTTCATGCTCGAGTTGCCTCGGTATTGAGGCGGGAGCCCGTAAAAGACGAAGGCGATGTGGTGCCCTTTCCGGCGAGGAGGCGACGATGTGGAGCCAAGACTTTCCGCGGGAGATCGGGATGATGAAGAGAAGACCGGAGGACTTGGATCGTCGGTATATCTCTATTCCCATTCTTGTAGATAGCTTAGACTAGTTAATGGTTCGATCCGGTTAAAGTGCGCGGTGGTGCCGGTTTGCTAAGTCCGCAAAAATTTAAGTTATTCACCGTTTCCGCATTCCGGCGTCGGATTGACGGCCGGGGCGCCGCCGTGCACTTACAGTGGTATCAGAGCCTCGCCATTAACTTCGTCTAGCTTTTGTGTAATGTGTTTTACGTTTCCGATCGAACAAAATCCCGAAAACCCGTATTTCTTTGCACATCAGTTTCTGTCGAATTTTTTTTGAGTCCAAAAATTTTTCAGGTGGTCTCAGAATGATGTGCAGGGAAAACTAAGCACACTGTAAAAATTTGGTACCTCGATCTCCCCATACCGCCGCGGAAGGGCGGCCAAATGCCTGCTTTGGCCGCGCTTCCGCCGCGGATATTACTGTTCACCACCCCAAATTTTTTCAGTGTGTTTCTGAGTGATAATTGTGGTTTTTGGAATATTAAAATTGGGCCCAGGTTTTCTGTGGTTGCTACAGTTTTGTTTGGGGGCCCACTTGTTAATGTTTGATCAATCGGAAAATTTTAAACACATTTTTCACAGTATTTACATTATATCTGCGACCGTGAATGTCACTCGATCGGTAAATCCGGTCTAACTGCTATAGCCCGGTTAGACGGATTTGCGAACGTGACTTTCACGTTGATGTTCTATGTATTTGCTGTGATGTTGCGGATCGGTCGTGGGGGATAGCCTGGATGCAATGCTAGTACTGTTTTGTTGTATTATGTACATTTGATATTGCGGGGCGAGCGTCCGACATGTGGACTGCCGTCACTGCCTGATTGTATTATTCTTTTGGGGCACGACCTGGTTGCGGTCGATGTACCCGGTGTATGTATTTTTTACTTTCTGTACTAGGATTGCCCCGCGGAGGGGTGCACGGATAGCCGGGTTCTAGAGGGCAACAAGCCCGCATCTCATGGCATTGAGACGGAGGGGACTTCACTCTAGGATTGGCGGGCTATTCGCCGCACTCGTAGGGGGTACAGGTTGACCCAGGAGGGGTGCCCAAGTTGCCGGATTCCGTGAAGTGCTGGGTGGTCCATTCACGGCGCTGAAGGGGGCTGCCTCGCTTCAGGTTTTGGCGGGTGACTTGCCGCGCCCGTAGGGGTCTAGGATTTCATTGCACAGGCTATCCACACGACCAGGGGAACGTCGGGTTTCAGCGGCTCTGTGAAACCCGGGGATCCCAGATATCTGTTAGTTTCTTTGATGCTGTTCATTCTCTGTGATGTTGCATTTCTTTCACGCCTTGAGCGAAATATAATATATTGGTATATATATTAGTAGATGTTGTATATGTTTTGCATCCGCGCTAGTCCAGTCCCCGCTCTGTCGTTAGTAAGCTAACCTAACGGGTAATGACGGGACCCAGTGGCGAATGCGGATGGCATATACGTACATCAGTATATTTTCGTTCTTTGTGGTGTGATCAATTGATGGGACTGCATTGATTCGGATCAATGCAAGTTAAAAACAAACCTAATCTGATGTTGTTGGAACACTTTTCAAAAAGCTGTTATTGCAAGGACGTTTACTTTTGTTTTGCATCGTGGTATTCATTAGAATATCCAGCTCCTCAGTCGACGGGGCAAGGGCCGAGATCCCTTCACCGGGAGTGACCCCTTGGACAAAAAGTTTGCGTCAGGGCATTAACTTCACTATGGCCGATTACTTTTGCTTTGCACCGTGGTATTCAGTTGGAATATCCTGCACCTCATTCTACGGGGAAAGAGCCGAGATCCCTTCACCGGGAGTGACCTCTTTAGTAAAGGTTTTCGTCACTATATTTTCTAAAAAGCTATCCGTTCCTTCAACGATATCAAGTTCATTACGTTAAAGGTTTTCGCCAGAAACCATTCGTAGCCCTCCATCATTTCAGTTAAATATTCGGTAGTATTCAAGCTATGTATTTTGACCTCACGCCAAGGCATAGTGTTTGGTAGCTGCCGGGTATTTATCTGTTGCATAGATAGATGCGTTGGTTTGGGACAGTCGTACTACTATTTTGGCCTACGTCAAGGGTATGTACGGGTGGATTCAAATTAACCTGGATAATGATGGGCAGAACTTGACATGTGACTTATGATATTTTGACCTCACGCCAAGGTCATAAGAGCATGGGGCAGAAATCACATCGGGAGTTTCAAAAGAACTGAAACTTGCCAGATATGCGCATACCTTCTGGAGTGTGATAGCGTGAGCGGATTCCGTCACGTTATCATGCAATGATAGTTGGATCCCGATTCCCACTGATGAGTTAGTTTACTCCTCGGGTGACCCCGACTAATTCTTCTTTTAGGTTTGGAGGAGAATTTGAGGTACAGTGGGAGGATTCCAGATTAGATAAATTGGTGACCATTCTGATCTAGGTTAGAGTGCACGCTGAGTGTTTCTTTTCTCTCTCTCTCTGGCAGCGACCATTGACCCGACCCTAGACTATGACTCAGTGACCAAGTTGACCGAACCTTACTTAACACTGGCTTTTGGATTGTCAGAGTTGCAGACCTCATTGCCACTCCTACTTTTACCCTTTTCTCCAGGACACCCCGTATTACTACGAACGTCCACTTCCATTAGACAAAACCATCGTATGGTTAGATACGAACTCGAAGGAATTCGAGGATGGTTTCCGGTTCTGGAGAAAACGGATAGGATTATTCAGTTGTCTTTTCCTTTTACCCTCTCTCAGGTTACGAGTACTCCTTGGTTTAGGGGTAGTACACCTATTACGCAAATTGGATTGTCTTCTTCCAAACCTTAGGCTGGTGCCGACCGGTAGGGAATGAAGAAAACCAATTAGCATAACGATGGTGTGCAGAAGGTATTAAGCTTAGACAAAGCAAGGGATTAGTAAGAGGGCAAAGTAAATTGCAACAGATATTCACGACCAAACCAAATATTTCGTTACCACTCCCACATCACCTTTGTATTTCTCCAGGACACTCCGTATCACTACGAAGATCCACAGTTTATTTGGATACTCCATCGTATGGTTATATACGAACTCGAATGGAACTTGTTCCAGTTCGGGGATGGATCCTGGTTCAGGAGAAATAGGAATAAAGTACATTCAGGTGTCTTTTATCTTCACCCTCTCTCATTGCGAGTGTTCCTAGGATTGGGACAGTACACCCATTATGCTTATTGGATAGTCTTCTTCCAAACTATAGGCTGGTGCCGAACGGTAGGGAAGGAAGAAAACCATTTGGCTTAAGGGGTGTACAGAAGGTAAAGACTAAAGACATATGAAGGGATTTGGAGAGGTGGCAAAGAACTATACGGTTACAGTCGTGAATCTGGAAGAGGCATTACTAGGAATACCAGGATACCCCAACGAAACATTTCAATGTTTCAGTTTCACTGTGTACTATTAAAATAAAACTGATTTCCCAATTAGACACTTACTCCAGGGTATGTATTTACCAGGTATGATTCTCACATCTGTATGGTTTTACAGATGATGAGTGGGAGTGGGTTATTGGGAATTGGGTGATTATCCTCATTATATCGGGATTCGTTGTAATCGGTGATATTTGAGGAAATCACCTGGCCTGTTTGCCGGTTGGCAAATATTTGGTTTTGAATATCCGCTGTTATGCACCAATTTCAAATTGATATATCTGTACGTCTATTTTTATAGAGTGAGATATACCTTTATGAAATTATGTCTACGACATTTACCTATATCAGTGGATGGTTAGGTAAGGAGCATTAAACATCGGTGTAATTCTTCTTAACCATAAGTACAGTTTTCAACCTGCGACACACAGTGAATGAGTTATCAGACTCAAGGGACTTATACAGAGTATTGTATGTTGTCCAGGGTCCATCAGGACAGAGGGGTTGGTCCTCGTACTACATTCAGTTTACTTATGACTTCTCTAGTTTTTAGACAGGTGTTTCGTGGAAACGCAGGGTCCGAATTTGGAGAAGTTATTGGTATTTGAATAGAGTGGAGAACCTGGTGTCACAAGTATCGGGATTCTTCAAAGTGATCGAAGATGTAGATACTTGTGTATGGTATTCAGTTGATAGTAATGATAAAGAGATCTTGCTTCTCTTTCAGGTTACTCATAATTGGAAGTATTCCTAAGTTGAGTAACGCTGATCGGCCTTCTTCCATTTAGTTGACATGCGCTGGGGACAGCTGCATGATGTGAATCTGGTTCAATTAAATCAGTGCCTCTGTTTCTATATTGGATATAGAACAGTTCATATCTTAACGATGTTAAGGTACGGGGAGTTGTCCGGTTTATGATTAAAACCAGACACTAGACAACTCAAGGCACGTTTCTGTAATGGCTGTTTGTGGGTTGACCCAGGCTATGACGAGGGTTGATTTTCTGCCATCTGGATGAACAATAGCGATATTGTTCTAGACTCGCCACAGTTTTATAAAAAATGGATTTTTTTCAAGAAAACAATAGTGGGAGTATGGTAGAACTGGAAGTAATTCCAGAACCACAAACGATTACTGAAGATTTGATAAGGAACCTAAAGATTCAATCTGGATTGACATTCCATTGGCCACTCCGCAGATACGGTGGGTAACTTCAGGCACCCGAGAGGTACTACGGTAGCCTCAAGGACGGTGACAGGGAAGTTCTTGTTTACCCACAATTACCATTGCTGTTGTTCCAGGCTGCGAGACCCGGCGGGAGGATGAGTATAGCGTCGTTCTAAACTAGTTTTAGAAGTGTACGTCTATATGACTCTGCCAGAGGGTTGTCGTAGTCAGTGGGAGCAGCGGAAGCATTGGTGGACAGGTAGCTTATGTCTATTTATAGACTAAAGCAGATGTAGCGGAGATAGATCATCTATTTCTGACGTGACAGTCATGAGTTTGACTTCATCAGAATAGGGGATGGATCTGTTGAGAAGGTAGTAGGGTGTGATATCCTGGTATTTGGATGATATACACAGAGTAGGAAAGGAAACTCCTACACTACGATCGGTTATACTTTGGTCGTCACATAGTGGTTTCTCCACAAAGGACATGGATTTTATATCAGACATACTGGTTACTAGATCTATGGTTTTAGATCTAGATTTGGGTGGTTTCCCAATCAGGGTACTTGACAGCATTCTAAGAGTATTTAGGATGGACGACTCCTGGCACGGTAGTGTACCTGCAGGTAATGGAGTCACCCTCTCCAAAGGTGTCTTACAGACTAAAGGGGAGAGGGACGCGCATGATTGACAGATCACTTGCTCAGGCAATTGAGTCAATCGTGAGATGTCAAGTACCACACCAGATGTTGTTCTTGCACTAGATGCGATAAGTTGACATTAATCCAATCCTGGAGAAACAGTCGGAAGCAGTTTTAGAACATAAGTGGATGTTCTAGGGATATGATAACGACAGCCTCATTTAGGAAACAGTTATCATTTCAGGCTTCCAAGGTGACATGGACGACAAGGAGGTTGTCAGAGTTATAGTTTTCCTTCTGATGAGGGGCAGTATTTTGGACAGGTGGTCCAAGGAAATACTGAGGGAGGCATGGCGCGCAGGACACTGATTAAGTTCAGTTGTCAATACAGTCTAAGAAGTTTGGATTTGGAGTTCATTTATGAGCTACGTCCCATCAGACATCCAGACATATTCTAAGACTGATTTTGCTCATTTCGGGAGATGGCTTTCTCCGCGAACTTGAGATATAGAGAGACATAGAAAGAAACAACTAAGCGGATCCGCTCACTGAGGCTATTCCTCGAACGCAATAGTTCCGCAAACGAGCTTTGTGAGACTGACTAGTAGAGGAGTTGGATGTTCGGTATCACACGGGCAGTGAGTATGCGACATCGCAATAATTAGCCTTGAGTGCAAGTGGGAGATTGTTGGAGATAGTGCCCTCAGAGTCAATTATTAGGTCACAGGTACGTGATTGTAATGATTGAGGGAGGACCTATCCCGGTAGGACAGTCTTACTCGAGATGATAGTATGCTATCTGGTTTACCTTTATCATCGTGTACTGCTTTAGGTGACCTGACACGTCGCTATTACACGTTGATAGAGCCCCTAGGATTCTTGCTTGACCACCAGCAGTATGAGGGCGATCATATAAGTGGGAGCTGGGGGTCTATAAGCATATCCTTAAAAGGTCCCTAGTCGTGGGAGTTTCGAGACCAGGCATCGATACTCCATTAGTAGACTAGTGTATACAGTCGAGACCCCGACGAGGGGCGGTGGCCGGTCTCACAAGCCACTGGTGTCAGTTGGATCACCTAAGATGTATACAGGTGCTCATTGGGTTATGAGTACACCGGACAGGACTCGCCGGGAACATGCTAGTTGGTCATATACCAGACGTCAGATGGCAGTTCCCTGGTGACATGTGTGCAGGTTAGTTCATCGACCTGGGGATCGTCATTTGTCTCGTGTGAGTTCCCACTGTACTTTGATTACTACCCTACCACGGCTCAAAGGAGTCGTGCAAACAGGTTTTAGTTGGGTACAGTCCCGAGCCACATGGAGGCAGTGAGCGTATCTTCAGGGGTTCGTCTCTCCCGGTATTGGGGGTGAGGTCGTGCTGTGTCTAGGAGAGCCATTACACAAAGTCCTTGGCCAAGGCAAGGAGATTTACTGGTAGGTATTCCAGTAGTATCTCAGGGTGTTCTGGGCTACACTCCGACACGACTTGTACCGCTTTTGGGGGTCTGACTTTTACCAACCCCCTAGGCCCGCCATGCGATACTCATAGACGAACGGACCGGACTGCACGGATATTGTCACTGACAGGCTCAGTTGGGTGTCGGGGTGAGCTTCCTCATCGACGTCCCATTTAGTCAATAGCTGGTGGCCCGTCACGTATTGGCTTATACCTCTGACGTGCTAGTGGTTAAATCCACAGCCATAGTATTGACGAGTCTTTAGAGTCCACCACACTTTCAGTTACTCAGCTTTCGGGCGAAACGCTGTAGAGGCCGTATGGAGATATGGCAAGGTCCGATCAGATACGTGCGGTATTGCACGGATCAGGATCGGACAGTTTTGTACTAGTGGCCGTATAGTTATATGGCAGGGTTTGATCTGATACGTGCGGTAATGCACGGATCAGGATCGAACGGATTTAACTAGCCGGCTTTGGCTTAAGCTGGTCTTAGTTTAGTACAGTGTAGATTTTGTCTCATTGCATTTGTATCCGGACGGAATACAGATGCGGGTGTGTATGCACAGTATCGGGGTTTTCCTGTAATTTATTACGGGACCAGTTTTCTGGAGTTGCCAGTTTGCATTCCGTTCCGGCCGGTTTTCCTTTGTTCTTTCCCGGCCGGACTTTTTCGATGGAGGGGGTTATTTGCAGTTTTGCAAATAACAATTTGTGGGGGGGTTTCTTGCAATTGTATTGATTATGATGGCTTTCATATCTTGCACCATTGACTTGCTTTTTATTGTGATTGAAAGGGTATGGGTTGAATAGTAGTTTAAGCATGGTGTATGTTTCTTTGACCTTGGATATGGTCACCTTTCTTATGCTCCTACACTCACCTCCCTTTGCATTATGTGTTGATTCCTCCACCATTCTCATTCTCACTAGAAGAGAGTTTTTATTCATGGTTGAGAAAAAGAAAGAGTGAAAGAAAAGAGAAGAAGAGGGTTTCATCTTCATCCTTGAGAGTGTTTCATTTTCTTGATCTCATTTCATGATAAGAAAAATGCAAGCACCATTTTTCTTGTCTTGTATCCTCCATCATCCTCAAATGGCAACAAACCCTAAAAGAGACACTACACTAGATAACCTACAGCATATCTTGAGCATGTCGAGTTGCCGGCTTCATGCTCGAGTTGCCTCGGTATTGAGGCGGGAGCCCGTAAAAGACGAAGGCGATGTGGTGCCCTTTCCGGCGAGGAGGCGACGATGTGGAGCCAAGACTTTCCGCGGGAGATCGGGATGATGAAGAGAAGACCGGAGGACTTGGATCGTCGGTATATCTCTATTCCCATTCTTGTAGATAGCTTAGACTAGTTAATGGTTCGATCCGGTTAAAGTGCGCGGTGGTGCCGGTTTGCTAAGTCCGCAAAAATTTAAGTTATTCACCGTTTCCGCATTCCGGCGTCGGATTGACGGCCGGGGCGCCGCCGTGCACTTACACTTTTGAGGGTTAGACTTTTACCAACCCCCTACGCTCGCCATGCGATGCTCATAGACGAACGGACCGGACTGTACGGATATTGTCACTGACAGGCTCAGTAGGGTGTCAGGATGAGTTCGCTCATCGACGTCCCTTTTTTTCAATACCTGGTGGCCCGTTAAGTATGGCTAATACCTCTGACGTGCTAGTGGTTAAATCCACAGCCAAAGTGTTGACGAGTCTTTAGAGTCCCCAACAGACAGTTGCTCAAGTTTCGGGCGAAACGCTATAGATGCCGTATGGATATATGGCAGGGTTCGATCATATACGCGCGATATTGCACGGATCATGATCGGACGGATAATACTAGCGGGCTTTGGTTTAAGCAGGATCCTAGTATTGTACAGTGTAGATTTTGTATCATTGCATTTGTATTCAGTGGGAATACAAATGCGGGTATGTATATACAGTCGCGGGGTTTTCCTGTAATTTATTACGGGATCAGTTTTTTGAAGTTGCCAGTTTGCATTCCGTTTCGGCCAGTTTTCCTTTGTTCTTTCACGGACGGATTTTTGTGATGGGAGGGGCTAATTTGCATATTTGCAAATTAGCATTGTAGAGGGGGTTTCTTGTAAATGGATGATTATGATGGTTCAAGAGTCTTTTCTTTTCCCCTCATCATATCCTTTGCATTGATGGTGATTAGTTTTGAAAGGATGGGATTAGAAATAGAAGTGACATTATTATCATCACATTTGTTATGATCACCTCTTGCTTTTACTACACCCAACTCCTTTCATTGCTTTTGCTCTCTCCTCTTCATTCTTATGATGAGGCCGTCCACATTCTTGGGGGGATGGGAGAGATTCATTTTTGGTGTGAGAAATATTTTGGCATCTCATTTTCATTCATGCTAAAAAGAGAGTCCCACTTCAAAGTTCATTTCCACCTTCACTTCCTCATGGCAACTTCATACCCCTTTGAGACATAGCCTACTACACTTAGCCTACAGTATTCTTGGATACGTCGACTCGCCAACTTCATGCCCGAGTTGCCTCGGTCCAGAGGTGGGAGCACGTAAAAGAACCCGGCGATGTGGTGCCCTTTCCGACGAGGAGATGTAGACCGGAGATTCCGCGAGGAGATCGAGATGGAGGCCGAAGACCGAAGGACACGGATTGCTCGGTATAGCATTCTACCCTTTCTCTTATTTGCTAGCATTAGGTTAATGGTTACGATCCGGGTTTTTAGTACGCGGTAGCGCCAGTATAAAAGTTTAAAGAAAAGTTTTCGTTTCCGCATTTTGGCCTCGGACAGACGGCCGGGGCGCTGCCGTGCACTAACAGATTCTTCACAGGACGTATTGATGGTCGAGGCATGGCTCGAGGCCAGTTGTTCAGTTTCTATTCACCAGGTCAGCGGCTACTGTAAGTCCACGTTGCGACCCCCGGTTCTTACGAGGAGGCGGAAACGGTATAAAATCAAAATTTTAACGCAAGAGGCAACATGGACTAAGCTAGGTCGGGATCTTTACCTAAACTAAAACTAGCATACTAAGCTAAAGATATTTAGCTACTCGGATGAAGATGGTTATACCTAAACTTGAACTCCTTCTCTTCGAGCTCCGATGGTGGTTCGATGGCTCCTTCTCGTTGTCTCCGTACGCCGAAGATAGATCCACTTGAAAGCTCCAACCTTTAGCTCCTTCTTCGTTCTTTGAAGAAACTAGTTCACTTGGTTTGCTAAACCTAGTAAACTAGAATGAGTAGAGATGATTTAGAATGGGATTTTATCTATGGTTCTTGATTCTCAACTCATGAGACAAGAGAACCATAGATCAAGAGAGGGAGCAAGAGGTTGAGGGTGAGAGCAAGAGGAGAGCTCAAGAACAAGAGAGAGAATGAGCAAGAAAGAATGAGCAAGTATTTTTGTCTCTCACCCTCTCATAATCCAAAGTGATCATAACTCATCATATCAAAAAAGTCTTATGTGATGGTTAGAAGCAACCATAACCTTATCATGTCATGCACTCATTTTACTCAAATGAGCAAGCAAGAAAAAGTCTTTGGCATGAAATGATAACCATAGTTATCATGATGGTCAACTAGTCAAGCCTAGTCAACCGGTCAACAAGTCAACAAAAGTCAACAAGTCAACAAAGTCAACAAGTCAACAAAAGTCAACAAGTCAACAACCATATCACCATAATACTTAATTAATATAATAGTTAATCACATATCATATTCTCATTAGGGTTGAGCAAAAAGTCAAAAAGTCAACGGTCAACTGTCAACAACCCTAATGAGAATCCGCTGTCTGTGCCTCCCTGTCAACTGTGCATACACACCCGCATCCGCGTTCCGAGGAACACGAATGCAAACTGGATAAATCCAATCCCATAAGGTACACTAGGATCGGGCTTAAACCAAAGCCCGCTAGTGTAAACTGTCCGGACACTGTACGTGCACAAGTGCACGGATGTGACCGAACCCTGTCGCAAAACCATGCGACCTGTCGCAATACCATGCGACCTCTACTCTTTTGCCTAAAGGCGAAAAGCTTTCTGTGTGGGACTCTAAACACTCGACACTACGCTGGCAGTGGGTTTAACCACAGACCGCAAGCGGCACTAGCTGTGCGTAACGGTCCCCAGGTAATGCCGACAAGAAGACCGACGAGGCGAAACCCATCTGAACTCCTACTGAGCCTGAGTGTGACATTCTCCGTACAGTCCGGTCTGTTCGTCTGATACATCGCATGGCGGGCCTAGGGGGCGGTAAACGTCAGTCCCCCAATAGCGGTACAAGTCATGCCAGAGTGAAGCCCAATACACCCTGAGATAACACTGGAAACCTACCAGTATATCTCGTTTGCCCTGGCCAGGGACTACTCGTGTAATGGCTCTCCTAGACACAGCGCGATGTCAACCCCCAATACCGGGAGAGACGAATCCTGTCTAACCGTCACTGCCTCCAAGTGCTTCGGGACTGCACCCAACCACCACCTGTTTGCACGACTCCTTTGAGCCGTGGTAGGGTAGTGATCAAAGTACAGTGGGAACACACCCGAGGCGAAGTGACAGTGTCAAGTCAGCGGACTAAGCTGTACTCATGTCACCTGGGAACTGATAACTGACGATAGGTATAATACCAACTAGTCAGTTCCCGACGAGTCCTGTCCAGTGTACCCGTAACCTAACGAGCACCCGCATACTATCTCAAGTACGACGTACTGACGGCTGTGGGACAGACCGTCTCCCACACTGGGATGAGAAGCGCATGCGCTGGTCTACTCTGGAGTATCAATGCCCTGTCTCGATAGTCCTGCGACCAGGGACCTGAATAAGGATGTGCTTATAGATTACCCAGCCCCCACTAGTGTGACTGCCATCACAACGCTGGTAATCAAGCAAAGATCCTAAGGGCTCCACTAATACGTATAAGTGATATACTGAAATAAACACAAGTACACATTGAAGTAGAAACAAACCAAGTAGCATACTACTATTTTGAGCAAGATTGTATATACAAGGTGAATATCCCAAGCATCCATTAAGTAATATACAAACTAGTATGATACAGTAATGGCCTCTAGGGCATATACACTAACAATCTCCCACTTGCACTAAGGCCATGTACTGGCGTATCGAAGACCTATCATCTCGATCAGCCGCTCGAACTGAGTCTGGGGCAAGGCCTTGGTGAATGGATCTGCAGTGTTGTCTTCTGAAGCGACTCTCCGAACCTCGATCTCCTGGCGATCCACGATCTCCCTGATCAGGTGATACCGCCTCAAGATATGCCTGGATCTCTGATGGGACCTGGGTTCCTTCGCTAAAGCTATAGCCCCATTGTTGTCGCAATACAGAGGTATTGGATCAACAATGGACGGAACCACCTGAAGTTCTTTCAAGAACTTCCTCATCCAGACAGCTTCTTTTGCGGCATCAGATGCAGCGATGTATTCCGCTTCCATCGTCGAGTATGCAACGGTTTCCTGTTTGGAACTCTTCCAACACACCGCCCCTCCATTGAGGGTAAAGACAAAACCCGACATGGACTTGGAATCATCCTTGTCACTCTGGAAGCTGGAGTCAGCAAAGGCCTCGATCTGGAGGTCTTTTCCGCCATACACCAAGAACATCTCCTTAGTCCTTCTCAGGTACTTGAGAATGTTCTTTACCGCTATCCAGTGTTTCTCCCCAGGGTTAGACTGATACCGGCTTACCACACTCAGTGCATAAGCTACATCCGGTCTGGTACACAACATCGCATACATTATAGAGCCTACCGCAGAAGCGTAGGGTATAATAGACATGCGATCCCTCTCTAAATCAGTCTTGGGAGACATCTCTTTAGAGAGGGTGATCCCGTGACAAGCCGGTAGGTTACCGCGCTTGGAATCTTCCATACTGAATCTCTTCAGTATGGTGTCGATGTACCTGGACTGCGAAAGTCCTAATATCCTCTTGGATCTGTCACGGTAGATCCGGATACCCAGAATGTATGAGGCATCACCCAGGTCTTTCATGGAGAACCTGTGTGACAAGAACCCCTTGACAGATTGTAGCATAGGAATGTCATTTCCTATTAAGAGAATGTCATCCACGTATAAAACGAGGAATACTACAGTTCTCGCTACAAATCTACTATAGATGCATGGTTCATCTGGATTTTTGATAAAGCCAAATTCTTTGACCGTCTCATCAAAGCAGATGTTCCAACTCCGCGATGCCTGCTTTAGTCCATAGATGGACTTAAGCAACTTGCACACCTTTCCGCTGCTCCCACTCTGAATGAAACCCTCTGGCTGGTCCATATAGACACACTCCTCTAAATTTCCATTTAGAAAAGCTGTCTTTACGTCCATTTGCCAGATCTCATAATCGTGGAAGGCAGCAATGGCAAGAAGGATCCGAATGGATTTCAGCATGGCTACTGGAGAAAAGGTTTCGTCGTAGTCCAAGCCAGGTCTTTGACGAAAACCCTTTGCTACCAGCCTAGCTTTATAGGTCTCAACCTGTCCATCTACACCAATCTTCCTTTTGAAGATCCACTTGCATCCTACGGGTTTTACCCCGTCTGGAGCAATGTCCAACGTCCATACCTTGTTGGTGTACATGGACTCCATTTCGGTCCGCATTGCATCCAGCCATTTCACTGAGTCAACGCTCTGAACGGCCTGCTGGAAGCTAGTAGGCTCATCATAATCTATGATGCAATCCTCTCTATCCCCGTCTATGAGAAAACCGCAGTATCTCTCGGGCGGATGAGACTGCCTACTACTCCTGCGGAGCGGCGTAGGAATGTCCTGTTCTGTTGAACCCTCCGGTTCCACTAACCTTTCAGTAATAGTCTGTGGTTCTGGAATTTCTTCCAGTTCCACTGCGCTCCCACTATTTTCCTTTTCCAAGAACTGGTGTTCTAGGAAGTGGGCATTACGAGAAACAAGGACTTTTTGTTCCTCTGCGTAGTAGAAAAGATACCCCCTGGTGTTCTTTGGGTATCCCACAAACTTGCACAGTACTGAGCGTGCCTCGAGTTTGTCCGCATGCTGCTTTTTGACAAAAGCTGGACATCCCCAGATCTTCAAATATTGAAGATAGGGTTTCTTCCCACTCCACATTTCATATGGGGTGGTAGGCACAGTCTTAGTCGGAACTCGGTTCAAAAGGTATGCAGCTGATTCTAGCGCATACCCCCAGAATGATCGCGGTAACTCAGCGTTACTCATCATGGACCGCACCATATCTAATAGGGTGCGGTTCCGTCTCTCCGATACACCGTTATGTTGCGGGGTGTATGGAGGAGTAAGCTGAGAGAGAATTCCGTTCTCTTTTAAATAGTCCAGGAACTCGGCACTTAAGTATTCTCCACCTCGATCCGATCTTAGAATCTTAATACTTTTGCCGGTCTGTTTCTCTACTTCATTCTTATACTCCTGGAATTTTCCAAAGGCCTCGGACTTATGTTTCATTAAGAAGACATAACCGTACCTTGAGAAGTCATCCGTAAAAGTAATGAAGTAAGAATGTCCGCTTCGGGCATGTGTAGACATTGGACCGCACACGTCACTGTGTACGAGTCCCAAGAGCTCGCTCGCTCTTACTCCTTGTCCAGTAAACGGAGTCTTTGTCATCTTTCCTTTGAGACAAGATTGACAAGTGGCATACGATTGATATTCGAACGTATTCAAATATCCTTCTGTATGTAACTTAGTCAACCTTCTCTCATTGATGTGACCCAATCTACAATGCCATAAGAAAGTCTGATTTATTTCTGGAGACTTTCTTTTGTGTGTATTCTGGACGTTGAAAATCTGTGGTTGGTTTAACACGTATATACCATTACTCAATGTACCTGACCCAATCAGAACTTGATTAAGGTGAATGTTTACAACATTACTTACAAACGCAAATTCATAACCTTCTTTAGAAACTAAAGATACAGAAATGATATTACAAGTTGCGTTGGGTACAAAAAAGCAATTACGCAAAACCAAAACATGTCCATCTGACATTCCCAGGTGATAGTCCCCCACGGCTTTAGCATCCATGCTAGCTCCGTTTGCAACTCTGAGGGTCATGTCACCTGCCTTCAAAACCCTACGGTTTCTCAACGCCTGCAAAGAATTACAGATATGAGATCCTGATCCGGTATCCAATACCCAGGAAGTAGAGTTTATTGAAAGACAGTTTTCAATAACATACACACCTGAAGCTGAAGCTGCAATCTGCTTCAATTCCTGTGTTCTGGCCTTCCAGGCCCTGCAATCATTCTTCCAGTGTCCTTTCTTATGACAATAGAAGCATTCTTCCTTATCCACAAGCTTCCCCGCTATCTTTGTTGCTTTTGCTTTTCCCTTCGTATCCACTTTACTAACACCGCCCCTTGGTTTAGCGGGGGCCTTCTTCTTCTTTCCCTTGGCTTTCGCCTTGGACCTAGAAGAAGATGATCCTCCTACAAACAAAGTGGATGTTTCCCTACCTTTCTGTAGGGTGCCCTCTGCGCTCCTCAGCATGTTGAGGAGCTCTGATAGTTCAACCTCCTTTTCTTGTAGGTTGAAGTTCAGTATAAACTGGACGTAAGTGGAAGGAAGGGACTGGAGAACTATATCCGTATATAGCTCACTCTCCAATGTGATCCCTAGGTCAGCGAGCTCCTCAATGTAGCCGATCATCTTTAGCACGTGCTCGGCTACTGATGATCCGACGGCCATTCTTGTCGAAAATAACTTTTTCGACGCTTCGTATCTTGCGATACGTGATTGCTCTCCATACAGTTCTTTTGTATGGAGCAATATGGACTCCATGTCCATATTCTCATGCCTCCTCTGATGTTCGTTTTCCATCGAGGCAAGCAGGAGGCACTTGGCCTTCGCGCTATCAATCTCCCAAGTCTTGCGGATTTCCTTATCCGCGACACTGGAAGTTGGACCAGGGACAGGGGGAGCTTTGGTGGTAAGAAGATACCCCAGCTTGTCATAAGTGATTGCTATCTTGACATTCCTGAGCCAATCTTTGTAGTTTGGCCCTGTCAGTTTGTTTTTATCTAGGAGTAACTTAAGTCCAGTCATGTTGATTGGTCGCTGCAATTAGGAGAGAGAAGAAGAAACACTCAGCATGATGCTCTTGCAAGTTTAGAGTGGTTTTTAGTTTGTCTAAACAGGATGGCTCCCACTGTTTCTCGAATCCCTCCTCAAACCATAAAGGAAGAATTAGTCAGGATCAATCCCACCGCACAATACTTGCTTAACCGTTCAGCCAGGCCGGTGTCGGTACTTCGAGGGAGGTTTTCCAACGCTTTCGCGAAGTTCCTTAATTAGAGAACCTCTTTTCCCTGGGGGCGTAGCCCCGCTAACACCTTTCTAGGCACCTACTAGGTTTATAGCATTGATCGATTAGTGAGAAATTTCCCGAGGAGTAGCATATACTCACAGTAGGATCGGGATCCAAATATCATTGCGTGACGAAACTGAAGGAATCCTACCAGAATCATCACACTCCAAATGGTATGCAAATCTAGCAAGTTTCAGTACTTATGAAACTCCCGATGTGGATTTTTGCCCCATGCTCTTATGACCTTGGCGTGAGGTCAAAATGTCATAAGTCACATGTCAAGTTCGTCCCATCATTATCCAGGTTAATTTGAACCCACCCGTACATACCCTTGACGTAGGCCAAAATGGCAGTACGACCGTCTCAAACCAACGCATTCTATCTATGCAACAGATAAATATCCGGCAGCTACCAATCACTATGCCTTGGCGTGAGGTCAAAATACATAGCTTGAATACTACCGAACATTTAACTGAAATGATGGAGGGCTACGGATGGTTTTGGCAAAACCGTGAACGTAGTGAACTTGATTTGGTCGATGGAACGAGATAGCTTTTAAAAGGAGTGGCTCAAGCTCCGCATTTAAAAGTTGGTTTTGAAAAGAACCGAGTGGTTTTTCGAAAGTGTTCCAACGACTTTAACTTGGTTTATTATCTTGCATTAGTTCTTTTAATGCGTGATATTCTTGCATTAGTTCTTTTAATGCGTCCCATCATTTAATCCTACCATTGCAGAAAACAACCAAAATATGACGTACGCTTATGCCATTCGCATTCGCCACGGGGCCCCGTCATTACCCGTTAGGTTACCTAACTAACGACAGAGCGGGGGCTGGGCTAGCGCGTCTGTAAAACATAAGCAACGCCTAAATAATATCTTATATAGATATACTGCAATGATAAACATTTCAGATCACAGATAAATACATTGGATATACTAGCAATCTGTAATTTGTACGAGCCTGTAACAAAAACAGATAACACGGTCGCGGTGAATAGCCAAAACCCCACCCAAGACCCCTACGGTTGCGGCAAACTACCCGCCAAGTACCCGAAGCGTAGCAACCTCCCTCATCTCCATGAGTAGGCCACTCGACACTTCGGCATACCCGGTAGTTTGTGCACCCCTCCATGGGTCTATCCTAGGAGCAAAAACAGTAAAAAGAAATTATACAATGACGGCTACAACCCCTTCCCGGTTGTGCGGCCATACAAATAATTATTACATCAATTTACAAAATTTACATGAATTGCAAGAAAAGAAAACTCTCGTCTCACAACCCCCGGCTATTCACCCGCGACAATCCAACATATTTATATACACATTCCAGCACATTACAGATCATGTATAACCCCGACCAATCGACTTATAGCGATTAGCCGACGTTCAATACATGCAAACATCACAGATATAACCATCATAGTCAAAGTGCAGTGAAGTTCGGAAAAAATACGGAATTATAGGACCCCAAAAGGAAATTTCTTTTCTGGAAAATCTGGGCACATATAATATATTCCAAAAATCCCAAAACCAACACAGACACACGCTGCACGAAAAAATATGCACAGAAGACGACAAAGCGCGGCGGTTCCGCGGCGGATGCCTAGCTCTCGCGGCGGAAGGGCGGCGGTTTGGACGAATTACTGTATCGTTTTTCTTGGGTGTTCACACAAAACCCTGAGCCGAATTTACAAGTGTAAAGTTTTTCATTTTGAGCCAAAAAAATTTCAACAGAAACTCAGTTTTTGTAAAAGTTTGGTTTTTGGATTTTTCCGGTTCCGAACTTCGTTACAATTCACTACCAAGCTAGTTTAAGTTTAGTTAGTCTCTGATACCAATGTAAGTCCACGTTGCGACCCCCGGTTCTTACGGGGAGGCGGAAACGGTATAAAATCAAAATTTTAACGCAAGAGGCAACATGGACTAAGCTAGGTCGGGATCTTTACCTAAACTAAAACTAGCATACTAAGCTAAAGATATTTAGCTACTCGGATGAAGATGGTTATACCTAAACTTGAACTCCTTCTCTTCGAGCTCCGATGGTGGTTCGATGGCTCCTTCTCGTTGTCTCCGTACGCCGATGATAGATCCACTTGAAAGCTCCAACCTTTAGCTCCTTCTTCGTTCTTTGAAGAAACTAGTTCACTTGGTTTGCTAAACCTAGCGAACTAGAATGAGTAGAGATGATTTAGAATGGGATTTTATCTATGGTTCTTGATTCTCAACTCATGAGACAAGAGAACCATAGATCAAGAGAGGGAGAAAGAGGTTGAGGGTGAGAGCAAGAGGAGAGCTCAAGAACAAGAGAGAGAATGAGCAAGAAAGAATGAGCAAGTATTTTTGTCTCTCACCCTCTCATAATCCAAAGTGATCATAACTCATCATATCAAAAAAGTCTTATGTGATGGTTAGAAGCAACCATAACCTTATCATGTCATGCACTCATTTTACTCAAATGAGCAAGCAAGAAAAAGTCTTTGGCATGAAATGATAACCATGGTTATCATGATGGTCAACTAGTCAAGCCTAGTCAACCGGTCAACAAGTCAACAAAAGTCAACAAGTCAACAAAGTCAACAAGTCAACAAAAGTCAACAAGTCAACAACCATATCACCATAATACTTAATTAATATAATAGTTAATCACATCTCATATTCTCATTAGGGTTGAGCAAAAAGTCAAAAAGTCAACGGTCAACTGTCAACAACCCTAATGAGAATCCGCTGTCTGTGCCTCCCTGTCAACTGTGCATACACACCCGCATCCGCGTTCCGAGGAACACGAATGCAAACTGGATAAATCCAATCCCATAAGGTACACTAGGATCGGGCTTAAACCAAAGCCCGCTAGTGTAAACTGTCCGGACACTGTACGTGCACAAGTGCACGTATGTGACCGAACCCTGTCGCAAAACCATGCGACCTGTCGCAATACCATGCGACCTCTACTCTTTTGCCTAAAGGCGAAAAGCTTTCTGTGTGGAACTCTAAAGACTCGACACTACGCTGGCAGTTGGTTTAACCACAGACCGCAAGCGGCACTAGCTGTGCGTAACGGTCCCCAGGTAATGCCGACAAGAAGACCGACGAGGCGAAACCCATCTGAACTCCTACTGAGCCTGAGTGTGACATTCTCCGTACAGTCCGGTCTGTTCATCTGATACATCGCATGGCGGGCCTAGGGGGCGGTAAACGTCAGTCCCCCAATAGCGGTACAAGTCGTGCCGGAGTGAAGCCCAATACACCCTGAGATAACACTGGAAACCTACCAGTATATCTCGTTTGCCCTGGCCAGGGACTACTCGTGTAATGGCTCTCCTAGACACAGCGCGATGTCAACCCCCAATACCGGGAGAGACGAATCCTGTCTAACCGTCACTGCCTCCAAGTGCTTCGGGACTGCACCCAACCACCACCTGTTTGCACGACTCCTTTGAGCCGTGGTAGGGTAGTGATCAAAGTACAGTGGGAACACACCCGAGGCGAAGTGACAGTGTCAAGTCAGCGGACTAAGCTGTACTCATGTCACCTGGGAACTGATAACTGACGATAGGTATAATACCAACTAGTCAGTTCCCGACGAGTCCTGTCCAGTGTACCCGTAACCTAACGAGCACCCGCATACTATCTCAAGTACGACGTACTGACGGCTGTGGGACAGACCGTCTCCCACACTGGGATGAGAAGCGCATGCGCTGGTCTACTCCGGAGTATCGATACCCTGTCTCGATAGTCCTGCGACCAGGGACCTGAATAAGGATGTGCTTATAGATTACCCAGCCCCCACTAGTGTGACTGCCATCACAACGCTGGTAATCAAGCAAAGATCCTAAGGGCTCCACTAATGCGTATAAGTGATATACTGAAATAAACACAAGTACACATTGAAGTAGAAACAAACCAAGTAGCATACTACTATTTTGAGCAAGATTGTATATACAAGGTGAATATCCCAAGCATCCATTAAGTAATATACAAACTAGTATGATACAGTAATGGCCTCTAGGGCATATACACTAACAGCTACCGCCAGTATGTTATTGGTGTGGGAGTCCAGGTCACTTTTTCAAGAATTGTACTGCGAGGCGCCAGGGTGAGCCGGCAGTTCCTTATGTGACACTTCCACCCTCACCCCCTACTCAGAGAGCTCTACTTCCTACCCCTGGTGGTGCTCCATGCCAGACAGACGTTCCTATAGGCCGTGTACGTGGCGTTCCTATTCAGATAGAACGAGGAGGCAGAGGCCGAGGCAGAGGACAGCCAGCTATTAGTGGGGGACATTCCCGAGTGTTCACTTTGACTCTGCAGGATGCGCAGGCATCCAATGCCGTTGTGACATGTACCTTGCCGGTGTGTCCTTTCGACGCTCGAGTATTATTTGACCCAGGTTCCACACATTCGTATGTTTCTACACACTTCGCACTGAGGTTGGGCAGAAAGTCATCGTCGTTAGATCAGCCGCTTATTGTTTTTTACTCCGGTAGGCGAGTCGTTTGTCGCTCGATTTGTTTTTCGATTGTGTTATGTTCGTATCGGGGAGAGGGATTCTTCATTTGATTTGATTCTCCTTGATATGTTGGATTTTGATGTTCTTCTGGGCATGGACTGGCTAGCCACTTGTCCGTGGACTGCCGTGAAAAGGCAGTCAGTTTTAGTTTTCCGGGAGAGCCAGTTCTTGTTATTCAGGGAGACCGTAGCGCCACCCTTCCCATCTTGATTTTGTTTCTTCGCGCTGGTCAACTTGTGAGGAAGGGATGTCAGGGATTCCTAGCGTATGTTTGTGATACTAGAGCTGCAGAGGTCCCGTTGGACCAAGTCCCGATTGTGTGTGAGTTTCCTGATGTTTTCCCTCATGAGCTTCCTGGTTTACCGCCTGAGTGCGATATTGTGTTCTGCATTGACTTGATTCCTGGCACGGGGCCTATTTCCATACAGCCTTATCGGATGGCCTCGGCGGAGCTTAGAGAGCTGAAGGATCAGTTGCAGGATTTGTTAGATAAAGGGCTTATTCGCCCGAGTGTATCTCCTTGGGGTGCTCCTGTTCTGTTCGTCAAGAAGAAGGACGGCAGTTTGCGTTTGTGTATTGATTACCGTCAACTGAACCGGGTGACAGTGCGGAACAGATATCCCATACCACGTATCGATGATTTGTTCGACCAGCCCCAGGATGCGGGGAACTTATCGAAGATTGACTTGCGATCAGGCTACCATCAGTTGCGGGTTCGGTAGGATGATATTCCAAGGATGGCTTTTCGCACGCGTTACGGACACTACGAGTTTTTGGTGATGTCGTTCGGACTCACCAACGCCCCAGCAGCGTTTATGGACTTGATGAACCGTATTTTCAGGCCGTATCTTGATCATTTCATCATCGTATTCATTGACGACATCCTAGTGTATTCTCGGAGCCGAGAGGAGCACGGGTCGCACTTGGGGATTGCATTGCAGAATTTGAGAGAGCACCAGTTGTTCGTGAAATTCTCAAAGTGCGCATTCTGGCTTGACAGCGTTGATTTCTTGGGTCACGTGGTTACGAGAGATGGGATGCGTATGGACCCGAAGAAGATCGTGGCCATTCAGCATTGGCCCAGACCGGCATCAGTTATAGAGATCCATAGTTTTCTAAGCCTGGCCGGCTACTATCGACGTTTTGTTCAGGACTTCTCCCGCATCGCTACACCGTTGACCGGGTTGACCTGGAAAAGAGTTCCTTTTGTTTGGATCGAGGCGTACGGGTATAGGTTCCAGCAGTTGCAGACTCGTTTGACTACGGCGCTAGTGATATCTTTGCCTTCGGGATCGAGCGGATTTGTGGTTTATTGTGATGCTTCTCGAGTAGGGCTAGGTTGTGTGTTGATGCAGCATGATAGGGTCGTCGCTTATGCTTCTCGGCAGCTAAAGAAACACGAACAGAACTATCCTACTCACGATTTAGAGATGGCGGCGGCGGTTTTCGCGCTCAAGATCGGGAGATATTACCTATACAGCGAGTCATGCTAGATATTCATGAACCACAAGAGCTTGATGTATATATTTCAGCAGCGAGACCTGAATCCGAGATAGCGTCGTTTGATTGAGCTACTGAAGGACTACGATTGCGAGATCCTTTATCATCCGGGCAAGGTGAACGTAGTGGCGGATGCTTTGAGTCGGAGTCCTGGAGGTAGTTTAGCTTGTTTCAGCACAGTTCAGAGGTAGTCGTCGACAGATTGGCAGATTTTATGTGACAGCCGAGTGTAGTTCGAGTTTACTCCGACCGGGGGACAGCTTGCGCATATCCGTGCACGTCAACAGTTGCTTGACCATATCCATGAGGCACAGTACAGTGATGACCGTTGTTCAGAGATCATGGTGTGGTTTAGCCAGGGCAGAGATTCCTAGTTCGTGATCGATGATCAGAGGTTACTACGATTTGGGACTAGACTGTGCGTACTAGCTTTTGAGGGACTGAGGCGTAAGATTCTTGAGGAGGCACATCGATCGGTATACAGTGTTCATCCTGGTTCCACCAAGATGTATCATTATCTGAGAGACGTTTACTGGTGGGAAGGAATGAAGAGAGACCTCGCCGACTTCGTATCGAGATGCTTGACTTGTCAGCAAGTCAAGCCCAAGCACCAGAGGCCAGCGAGAAAGTTGTAGCCCTTGCCTATTCCGGAGTGCAAATGGGAGCAGATTTCTATGGACTTCATTGTGGGTTGTACTCAGGACCAGTCGAGGGTATGACTCTATTTGGGTGATCGTGGATCGATTGACGAAAGCGGCTCACTTTCTGCCAGTGAAGACCACTTTTGGATTTTCTCAGTATGCCCAGATATACATCGATGAGATCGTACGTTTTCATGACGTCCCGGCTTGTATTGTGTCCGACCGAGGCACCCAGTTCACCAGCCGACTATGGCAGAGGCTTCAGGAGGCTTTGGGCACCTGATTGAGTTTCAACATAGCATTTCATCCGCAGACCGACGGCCAGTCAGAGCGGAATATTCAGACTCTTGAGGATATGCTCCGAGAGCGCGTTTTAGATTTTCGTGGCAGCTGGGATCATCATTTGCCCTTGGTAGAGTTCTCCTACAACAACAGCTTCCAGGAGACTATTCAGATGGCACCGTTCGAGGCACTATATAGGAGGAGATGTCGATCGCCCGTCTGTTGGATAGAGCTCAGCGAGAGCAGTATTTTAGGGCCGCAAATCGTACAGGAGACGACCGCAAAGATCCAGCTGATTTGTGATAGGATGAGAGCGGCCAAGAGCCGGTAGAGATCTTATGTGGACCGACATCGGTGCAGACTTGAGTTTGTTGTAGGCGATCATGTTTTCTTGAGGGCCTCCCCAATGAAGGGCGTGATGAGATTTGGGAGGAAAGGGAAACTTAGTCCAAAATATGTAGCTCCCTTCGAGATCCTCGAGCGTGTTGGTGCAGTTGCGTATCGGTTGGCTCTTCTGCCCAGTTTCCCAGATGTTCACCCTGTATTCCACGTTTCGATGCTCCGCAAGTACCTTCACGACCCTTCTCATTTGATTCAGCACCCGACGGTCCAGCTGGAGCACGACCTTTCTTTTGCAGAGCAGCCGGTGGTCATCCTGGATCGGCAGGTGAAGAAATTGAGATCAAGGGTTATACCGTCCGTAAAGGTCCTTTGGCATGGCCCGAGCAGCGAGGAGGTCACCTAGGAGACCGAGGACGAGATGAGGAAGAAATATCCCCATCTCTTCGAAGGTACGCGTAGCTAAATTTTTAAATTCGGGGACCAAATTTCTTTAAGGGGGGAAGATTGTAACGCCTTGAAAATTCGTTTAGGTTATTTTCGCGTTAATTAGCGATAATTAGTGTTTTTCATAAAACCCCGTTAATAGCTATTTCCATATAGATTGGAATAAATCTATTTTTAATTGTAATAATATTTAATTATATATAATTGTGTTTTGTTAATTATCATTTAATTTATTATTCACTTAATTATCAACTCTCTTAACTATTATTTTCTAAGCAAAATTTTTGTTTAGCATGCACAAATCCTATAATTTTCCCTAGGTTAATAATGTAACATGTATTTAATTTTTATTCCTTCTTGGTTCTCATTTCCCTTTTTAAAAAACCAAAAGAAAATAAGAAAAAGAAATGGAAAAGAGGCATGGGGGGGCTTGACTTTGTCACTCATTCACTCTCTCTCTCTCTCTCTCTCCCCCCTTCTCATTCCAGCAGCAGCAGCAACCCCAGCTCCAGCAGCAGCAACCCTCCCCTTTCTTTTTCTTCTTCTTCTTCTTCTTCTTCTTCTTTATTTCAAGCGCCAATCTCCATTAAAATTCTATCTTTTATTCACAAAACCTCATGTTAAACACCCTAAAACACTTCTTTGTTGGTTCTTGAGGCAAGGCTAGCAAGTTTGAACCCTCCTAAGACCAACTTGAGGTATAAAGCTTGCCTTAAATTCCCTCTTTGCTAAACATGTAGTTTATTTATCTTAAAGTAGTGTTTAAGTGAGTTTTAGTGCTAATTATGTGGTTTAAGTGGAGATTAGGTCAAGTTAGGCTTTTTATGGCTTGATTGGCTTAACTAAGTGTTGTTAGTGTCGTTTAATCCAAGTATTTGCACCAGATTATACTAAAACACCATATTGTATTAAATTAGTATTAATTAGTGTTTTAGTTAAGAATTGTGCAAGTTTTGTGATCTGCTTTCCAACCGGGTGCTTCAGGCAAAAGTTGCAATTACTGGAGCATAGTTTCTGGGCTAGGACCACACACACGAAGCACGAGACCCCAATTCCCATCCATGGCCACGGATTTAATGGTTCTAGCCACAAATTGTGACCAGAGGGTGGACTTAGGTGTCGGGGGTTCTTCTGTAGGTGTCTGCTACATTTTGAAGGTCTTTGGTACATGCAACTTTTCCTATTTCCACTTATATCAAAATCTAGGACCATTTACCTTGTTTGTAGTACTTTTAGAATTGTGCGACACGTACGTTCTGAGTTTGGGTTTGGTGTTTGCTGTGTATCACGGCGTGTCAGGGTGGTTTCAGACGTTAGCACACAAGTTTTGGTGTTTCGAGTGCACACGTGTTAGCTTGTGATGCTAGTTTCTCATATGGTCTTGATATTGCATTTTTGTAGGATACTAGCCTTATGAGTGTTGCTTTATGTAATTCTAGGATCGGTCGCAGAGAGATCGGAAGCGGCGCGGAAAGGAAAGGCGGTGATTGGATCAGACTAGCGGAGTCGTTTCGGTGAGTAGATGTACACATCTATAGAGGAAATCGTTTGGATGGCGCAAGACGCCCGATAGTTTGAATTTTGTTTAGCACTTAATTATATGCGTAGTTCCTAATTAATCATCCCGTTGCATTGCATCATTTATCATATATATATATATATATATATATATATATATATACTGTGCTAGTACCTCATAGGACACTCGCACTACTTCCATTGGTTTATGCTGCACGGGTACTATTCATGGGGACACACACGCCTTGGTAATTGCTATGCCACGAACACTTTATAACTTGTTTAAATCCGCATCTTATCACTTGCGCTATTATGTTTAATAAACCTGCAATTGATATATTTAATTCATCAATATGGATATGTAGGATTGCTAGTCGTATGCACATATCTTATTGCATCATTGTTCATGCGTAATTTTCTAGTTCTGCATCGCGTTTTATATTGTTAATATCATAGACATTCATGTATTATGATTTTCTCGAGGGTTTCCATATTTATGAGATTTATGGATTTGGAGAAACCGCAAGGATTTGAAAATGTATTACCATTTTAAAAATGTAAGTTGCAGTTTTCTCGTGATATGATGCATCTATCGTCGACCATGAGATTTCTCGGTGCTTGAGCAGTATTATACACCCGATTCAAGAAGGAGGAGGAACCGTTTGTGGGTGCATGGTGGACCCGGTGCGGTACCCGGGGCAAGATGGTCGCAGATGATGGCGTTGAGCCTGGCAGGGGAGCACTACCGACCGATTATTTGTGACGCGGCAGATATCTGGAGGATACCGACATAGTCTTGAGGTTTGATCATATGGGCCAGTCCGGATTTGCCAGAGCCCTAGTTCAGATATTTGGGCCAGTCCGGATTGCCAGAGCTCGGGATAATTGAGATATTCATATTTACTGTCAATGCTTGACACAGATTTATATTGATTTCATTGATGAAACTAAAGATAAATTACAGAAGTTTAATAAGAAAAGAATACAGATTTCCTATGTAAATTATATTCAAATCTTGTTTTGTTTATTGCATTCATGTTGCATTCATATTATTACGTCGCATCATATTAGTATTTGTACGTTGTGACATCATTGAGTACATGCTTACGATAGCTTTATTAGATGTTACTTATTACTCACGAGTAGGCAACTCACCCCCGTCGTGCCACAGTGTTTTGCAGGCCCGACCCGTCAGCACAGTAGCGGCGGGCGCACCTCCTCTTTTGCTCCTTTTGCTTAGACTCGCAGCATTGTTCGTAGGTGGGTTGCAGGGTTATTTTGTTGCCACCTTATATCTGTATTGTATCTAGTGTACTCTATCTACCGTATCTACCACTTATATTATTGTATTGTGACCTAGAGATGAGACAGTGAGATTTGTGTAATTTTATGTTGTTTCTCTGGGTCGAGCTCATATGAGTCGACATGATGCTTTATTACTTTATTCCTTTATATGCTTATTTTGCACAGTGATGATTTTTATTGCGTGTGATTTTGAGTCCTCCTTGGGCGAAGAGCTAGCTTATGCTTGGGGATGCCTTATTTCATATTGTGCATATATTCCTGTTTTGTACTCATTTAGGGCCAGTATTTACAAGGGAGACTCTGCCGGAATTTTCGGAAAATGATGTTGCTTTTAAAAAGCTTGATGTGACGTATTTGTTTAAAATCGCTTTCAATAAATCTTGGTTTTCCTTTACTCTACTGCTCTATTTGGTTTTGATTTCTGGGTTTTGGTTTACTCAGATTACGTACGCCTTGAGACGTTTCGTAATTTACGTGCTAGTCACGTTCCGTACTTTTTGGGTCATGACAGAAGTGTTCCAAGCAAGACACCGTTGCAGACTCGACGTTGGAGGCTGAACATATCGCTGCCAACGATACTGCCAAAGAAGCTGTCTGGATGAAGAAGTTCATTGCTGAGCTTGGTGTGGTTCCATCCATTGAGCATCCAATACCTATGTATTGTGATAACAATAGAAAGGTAGCTTTGGCCAAGGAACCCAGGCCCTATCAGAGATCCAAACATATTCTGAGGCGGTATCACCTGATCCGGGAGATAGTTGATCGCCGGGAGATCGAGGTCAGGAGAGTTGACACGAAGGACAACGTAGCAGATCCATTCACAAAGGCCTTTCTGCAGACACAATTTGAGAGACTTTTTGGGATGTTGGGGTATGAGATACTACGACACATGGCCTTAGTGCAAGTGGGAGATTGTCAGTTATATGTATGCCCTATAGGCTATTATTGTACATATGATGTATATTATAGTGGATGCTTGAATATATATAGAGGGGACTTTCTCGCTCGACATAATAGTATGCTATCTGGTTGTTCTTTCTCTTAACATATAGACTTGTATTGTGATACTGTCTTTCTCTCACATGTTGATAAAGCCCTTAGGATATGTACATGACAACCAGGACTATGATGGAGATCATACTAGTGGGGCTGGGGTTGTTCACAAGTACATCCTTTAATTGTTCCTAGTCGAGAGAATATCAAGACATGGAATCGATATTCCAGTGTAGACTAGCGTAAACTCTTCTTGACCCATATGATGGGCGATGGATGATCCACATCCATTGATGTTTGACATCAAAGATGGTATACGGGTGCTCGTGGAGACTGGGTACACTGAACAGGACTCATCGAGGACTCCTATGTGGTAGTATACCTATCGTCAGATAGCAGTCCTCTGGTGACACTAGTACAGGTTAGTCTGTAGACCCGAGATCGTCATAGAGTCTTGTGCGGCTCCCACTGTGCTTTGATTTCCGCCCTACCAAACTCAAAGGAGACTTGCAAACAGGTGGATTTTGGGTACAGTCCAGAGTCGCATGGAGGCAATGAGCGATAGGAGGGGTTTCATCTCTCCCGGTATTGGGGGTTGATGCTGCGCTATGCTCGATTGGTTATAACTGGAATTCCCTGGCCAGGGCTGCTGCCGAGATTTACTGATAAGTGTTATCAGTAGTTTCTCAAACCGTTATAGGCCAGACATCGACATGACTTATCACGTCACTAGGGTCTGACAATTTCCACCCCTAGAAATGATATGCGACATATCGGACGAAGAGACTGGACTGTACGGTAGTGTTACTGATAGGCTTCATGGAGACTGTGGATAGGCTTGCTTGTTAATTTTATATCGCTCAATACCCGGGTAGCCGTTACGTCCAGCTAGTACCGCTGACGACTTGTAGGTGACTGATGTGATCATCACCTACTGCTGGCGTATTGAAAAGTCTTTAGAGTCCCATACAGAAGTTCCCTGGTTCAAGCGAAACGAAGTAGGACACATATGTGATATGTGTGTGGGCCTGATTAAATACGAGTATGTGATACCGTATTGTAATCTGGCAGTCATCTGTTATCGGTTCGGTTATATATGATGTAACCAGATTGTCGAGTCAAGTGTTGATTCGATAATGTGATATACAGATAAACGATTTTAGTCGGTCATATGTGATATAACTGGATTATTAGATCAAGTGTTGATTTAATAATGTGATATATATTATATATGATATAATTATATCTTAACTAATATCATTAGCTCACTAATTATTCTTCATTATGTATATATTAATATATATGATATATATATATATATATATATATTTAATGAAGCATGTCATTTATATTTCTATTTTGTGAAAATAGAAATGAGTTGGAAAGTGCAAGCATGGTTGCAAAAATGGGATTTACTTTAGTTTATTCATCTTGACTCACTATTCAAGCATTGTTGCAATTTTATATTGCATAATTCCATGCGTGAATAAGTGAGGGGTCAAGACTTGGCATTCATTCTAGCTCATTCTTAACACTCAGCCAATTTTCTTGAATTGCTCCAATGGTTGCTCTCTAGCTTCTTCCTCCTCCTCTTGTCATGGTTCAAGCTTCAACCCTCACAAGTGATGTGAATCATGAAGCTTGAACACAAACTTGTGAGCTCCTAACATCCCCTGCTTCACCATACTACACTTGACTAGCGATCAAGTGTAGCGTGTTTCATATGTTGGATATATGTATGCCCTAGAGGCTATTATATGATAGTGGATGTATCTTCACATGTATATATATATTCAGTGTGCATTCTTGCTCGACATGATAGTATGCTATCTGGTTCTTCTTTATCTGACATGTTGATTTGATCATGCTTTTATTCATTCATACATGCTGATAAAGCCCTGAGGATATCGGCTTGACTACTCTGATTATGATGGAGATCATACTAGTTGGACATCTGTAGTCTATAAGCATATCCTGAAAAGTCCCTAGTCGTAGGTATATCGAGATAGGGCATTGATATACCAGAGTAGACTAGCGTATATGATACTAGACCCATACGATGGGCGATTAATGTTCCCACATTCATCGATGTTTGACATCAAGATCATATACGGGTGCTCAGTGGTGACTGGGTACACCGGACGGACTCACCGAGAACTCCTATATGGAATTATATCTATCGTCGGATAGCAGTTCTCAGGTGACACTGGTACAGGTTAGTCTGTAGACCCGAGATCGTCATAGAGTCATGTGTGTTCTCCCACTGTACTTAGATTGCCACCCTACCACGGCTCTACTGAGTCGTGCAACCAGGCGGCCGTTGGGTACAGTCCCGAGACACACGAAGGTAATGAGCGATAGGAGGGGTTTCGTCTCTCCCGGTATTGGGAGTTGATGCTGTGCTGTGCCCGACTGGTTATATCAGTAAGTCCCTGGCCAGGGCTGCTGAGATTTGCTGATAAGTGTTATCAGTAGTTTCTCGATCTGTTATAGACCATTCACCGGCACGACTTATTGAGTTATTAGGGTCGACGTGACCATCCTTAGGCTCGATATGCAGCATATCTGACGAAGAGACCGGACTGTACGGTAGTGTTGCCGGTTGACTCGACGGGAGTTGTAGCAGGTTCGCTTGTTTTCTTCTGATCGCTCAATACACGGGTGGCCGTTACGTTTAGCTGACCGCTTGCGGCTTGGGGGTGCTTGATATTATCATCACCCTCTGCCGGCATATTAACGAGTCTTAGAGTCCCACAAAGGAGTTACCCAGTCCAGGCGAAACATTGTGGTGCGCGTATGCGATATGCGCATGGACCCGATTAAAATGCGCGTATAAGATACAGAACATTGATCGGGCGGCTTTCTTTTGGTGGGGTCATATGTGATATGGCCGGATTGATAAATCAAGTGTTGATTTATCATTTAACCATTAGTTTTCTCACTTAAAACCTTTCTTGAATATGATGGATGTATGCATGCATGTATGTGTTTCTTTCTTTCTTTCTAGTTTCATGCACATATGGATGTGCATAAATACATACATACATACACCCATCTCTCATGGTTGTTTACACATGAAAATGGTGGCAATATAAGACTCACACCATGGATAAATATATGGATTATTATTTAATTTTATGTTTAAAACAAAATAGAAAAGGAAAGGATAATTCTTGAGTTGTTTCTACACTCTTCTTTAACCTAACCATTCTCACCGACCCTTAAACATGGATTAAACTTTCCTTATATGTTTTAAACCCTAATTAAATAATAATTCAAAGATTTAACCATGGTTTGTAGTGAGTAGAAATAAAATATATATAGATATATTTCATTTCTTTTCAATGGTTATCATTTTTTACTCTTGTTAAAAGAAAGCTACCATCTTCATCCTCCTTCACCATTTGCTCTCTAGTTTTTTCTAGTGAGTAAAACACACATAAAGAAAGGTTTTTGAAGTGAGAATCTAAACCACAACATCATTCTACACAAGTTTAGCCAACTTGTTTAGAGTGTTCTCTTCGTTTCTCATCGTGTTAATCGAAGTTGCGAGCTTGGACGAGGAACTCCGGGTGGATCGTCGTGGACGCGAGAAGACTTCAAGAGGACCTTCTTCCAACACCCAAGAGGCCAAAGAGTCTAGCGAAAGGGAGCTACAAAGGTTGTAGTCTCGAAACCCTAGTTTTTATTGGCTTTAAATTCGAAACCCTAATTTTCTAGGATCGATTCCTTTGTATGCCTGTTTAGCACCATAAAAATTTAAACTTTGAGACATGTGATGCTTCAAAACTCTACATAGGGTGCTAGGCAAACCTAACATTGGTATCAGAGCCGACCTAGAACATTAGGCGACGCTTTTACCAAGTAAAAATCCCGATCGGAAAAAAATACGACATTTTAAGACCCTCTCTGGACAAAATTTGAAATCTGACATTTTTCAGAATTAAAAATACTTAAAAAATACAGCAGGAAATTCTAAGAATAACAGTGAAATTCGAAGCCCTGAACCCTATAAACCGCCGCGGAACCGCGGCAATTACTGGCTTAGGCCGCGGCTCCGCGGCCGTACAGAGGTATCAATGCATCAAATTTATACCGTAATTCTTATAACTTCTTGTACAGTGTTTTAGGTATGTTTAATCTGAATATTGTACTGTATTTTCTGGAGATGGTTTTGGACTCGTAGATTCGATCGGAATTTTTATTTCGTTGTTTTTCCGAGTAAATTAGAAAGTATTGAAGTGTTTGAACGATTATCATTTGCTCACTATTCACAGGGTTTAAATACTTTGGAGATACGTGCAAGTCTTTTTGTGGTGGTCCTTCTAGAAGACAACAAACCTTAACTCGATTATGTGATCGTCTTGAACTGCCCTTTGAACTTTAGGGTTTGGGGCAGTACGGCGTGCCACATGTGAGGCATTGGCTTGACCCTTCTACGGCTGGACCGCTACTATTGTGTCACACTCCGGGTTTTTGAACTCTGCTCAAGTGTTGAGCTTTAGTGAATCTTGGGTACTTGATTGTTCGTTCGAAAACTTTAATACTGTCTGTTTATCTGGAATGTGATACAATATGTGGAATTCATATAGTTTAGGCATGAAATACGAAATATGTGATATTTCGCATTTATGATGTCTAAAGAGAATGTGGATTCCAAACACTGTAGTTTTCACTTTTTTTTCTGTGACCGTAAGTGTAGTATGTTCCATATCGCCGGTTTCGTTGCTATACATCAACGACAATTGGGGTATGCATACTTACTTACGTTGATGATATGAGATATTATGTGTTGCTGAGATATGATGTGCAGGATTGTCGCGATTGAATAGCCGGGTTTTTTTTATGTGAGATGAGAGTTTTATATTTTCATTCATGTAAATTCAAATGTAATGTAATATTCTTTTATTTGGGGTACTTCCGGGTTGAGGTTGTGTCACCAGTGTTGTATATTATTTACTTTTCCGCATTAGGATGGACCCAAGGAGGGGAGCACAGGTGACCGGGTTCTGGGGTTTAGTAGGAGGCCATCTCGAGGAGTCGAGACCGGGTCTCCTAAACTCCAGAATTGGTAGGGTCACTTGCAGCTCTCGTAGGGGTCCAGGGTATGGGCTTGGCTATTCATCGCGACTGTAGAATCCGTATTTTCTATTCTGGCTAAATTCTAAATATGGACGTCCTAGTATATCCCACGTTATATCTATGTTTCTGCTGCCTGTGTTCTGTGATATCTGAGACGAATGACATATTATATATATGATATATAGTAGACGTTGCTTATGTCTTACACCCGCGCTAGTCCCGTCCCGGTATGCCGTTAGTTAAGTAACCTATCGGTGCATAACGGAACATTGCGGCGAGTGCGGATGGCAAAAGCGTACGTGTTATTTTCGTTTCTTTTCTGTGATTGGCTTAAGGACTTAAATGATGGGATTACATTAATGTGATTAATGTAAAGAAAATAAACCAAAAAAGATGTTGTAGAATCGGATTTGAAAACCACTCGGCTATTTATGGAAAAGCTACATTTCAAAACTGCGGAGCTTAAGCCACTCCTTTTGGAAACCATTTGATTCTACAACGATATCAAGTTCAAAGCGTTAAAAATTTTCTTAAAAATCATCCGCAACCCTCCGTCATTTTAGGAAGTAGAGTACTTAGTATTCGTGCTACGTTTGTTGACTATAGTTAAGGCGTAGTGTACGGTAGCTAAGTGATGTCTTCCTACATTGCATATGATGCAGATTAATTAGGACATCCGTATGACTTTGTTGACCTTAGTTAAGGGTCATATGAGTGGGTCTAATTGATCAAGAAATGACGGGTAGAACTTGACTGGTACTTATGATTTGTTGACCTTAGTTAAGGTCATAAGTGCTAGGGGTAAAAACCACATCGGGACTTTCAATAGTTGAAATTTGCAATGAGATTTCATACCTTCCATGTGATGGTTGGATCCCGATCCCACTGTGGGCAACAGTTGCTCCTAGGAGAGTTTTACAGTTTACAATTAGCTAACTCATTAGGTGTCTAGAAAGGTGTTAACGGGGCTCCGCCTCTGGGAAAACGAGGTTTACTCTAATTAGGTCCGTGCGAAAGCACGGGGAACCTCCCTTAAGTACCGACACTGGCCTGGCTGAACGGTTAGCGAAGTTGTAGACTGTAATTAATCCTGGCTAGTTTTTCTTTTTAAGGTTTGAAAGAAAAACTCGATAAAAGCAGTGGGAAAGATCGATTAGACAAGATAATAACCAATCTGATCCATGCAAGAGCTTTCGCTGAGTGAATTTTTTTCTCTCTCTTAGTGGCAGATACCCATGACTGGACTCAAGCTTCTACTAGGTAAAAACAAACTGAATGGGACCAACTATAAAGACTGGCTGAGGAATCTGAAAATCGCCTTGACTTATGATAAAGTATCGTATGTCCTCACGGCTTCAGCCCCGCCCGTCCCAGGTCCAAAATCCTCAGTTGCGGACATTGAAGTCCGCAAGACATGGGATGCTGACTATGCCACGGCCAAATGCCTCGCGCTTGCATCGATGGACAATACACATCAGAAGCAGCACGAGGACATGGACATTCACAGTATATTGCTCCATACAAAGGAGTTGTATGGGGAGCAATCCCGCGTATTACGATACGAAGCATCAAAGAAATTGTTTCAGATGCGAATGGCCCCTGGCACACCAGTAGGAGACCATGTTCTGAAGATGATAGCTCTTATAGAAGAGCTTGAGGACCTTGGATGGACGATGGACAATGAACAATATATAGATATTATTCTGCAGTCCCTCTCTTCCACCTTTGCTCAGTTCATAGTGAACTTCAACATGCATGGCATGGAGATGGAACTCCCTGAACTCCTTAATATGTTAAGGAGTGCAGATGGCACTATGAAATTAGCAAAAACTCCCGTTATGACTATTGGACAGTCTTCCTCTTCTCGCCCGAAAGCTAAGGCCAAGGGAAAGAAAAAGAAGAAACCCACTAATCCTAAGGGTGGAGTTAAAAAGGTGAAGGGAAAGGAAAAGTCCAAGGCTGGAGACTCGAGGAAGGGCGAATGTTTTCATTGCAACAAGACAGGACATTGGAAGTGCAATTGCGTGGAGTACTTAAGTCTCAAGAAGAAGCATAGTGATGCTTCTGCTTCAGGTGCGTTTGTGACAGAAAACTGTTTTTCAATAAACTCTGCTTCCTCAGTATTGGATACCGGTTCAGGTTCTTGTTAATGTATATGCCCTAGAGGCCATTACTGTATCATACTAGTTTGTATATTACTTGATGGAAGCTTGGGATATTCACAGTTGTATATACAATCTTGCTCGAAATGGTAGTATACTACTTGGTTTGTCTCTGCTTTAATATGTGCATGTGTTTCTTTTAGCATATTGCTGATATATATATTAGTAAAGCCCTTAGGATCTTTGCTTGATTACCAGCGTTGTGATGGCGCTCACACTCGTGGGAGCTGGGTGATCTATAAGCACATCCTTACACAGGTCCCTAGTCGTTGGACTATCGAGACAGGGCATCGATACTCCGGAGTAGACTAGCGTATGCGCTTCTCATCCCAGCGTGGGAGACGGTCTGTCCCACAGCCGTCGGTACGTCGTACTTGAGATAGTATGCGGGTGCTCGTTAGGTTACGAGTAAACTGGACAGGACTCGTCGGGGACTGTTGGTTGGTATTATACCTATCGTCAGTTATCAGTTCCCAGGTGACATGAGTACAGCTTAGTCCGCTGACTTGACACTGTCACTTCGCCTCGAGTGTGTTCCCACTGCACTTTGATTACTACCCTACCACGGCTCAAAGGAGTCGTGCAAACAGGTAGTTGTTGGGTGCAGTCCCGAAGCACTTAGAGGCAGTGACGGTTAGACAGGATTCGTCTCTCCCGGTATTGGGGGTTGACATCGCGCTGTGTGCAGGAGAGCCATTACACGAGTAGTCCCTGGCCAGGGCAAGCGAGATATACTGGTAGGTTTCCAGTGTTATCTCAGGGTGTTCTGGGCTACACTCCGACACGACTTGTACCGCTATTAGGGGACTGACGTTCACCGCCCCCTAGGCTCGCCATGCGATGTATCAGACGAACAGACCGGACTGTACGGAGATTGTCACATACAGGCTCAGTAGGAGTTCGGATGGGGTTCACCTCGTCAGTCTTCTTATCGACATCTACCTGGGGACCGTTACGAACAGCTAGTGACGCTTGCGGTCTGTGGTTAAACCCACTGCCAGCGTAGTGTCGAGTCTTTAGAGTCCCACACAGAGAGCTATTCGCCTTTAGGCAAAATGAGTAGAGGCCACATAGTTTTGCGACAGGATTCGTTCATATTCGCGCACTTGTGCACGTTTGCTGTCCGGACAGTTTATACTAGCGGGCTTTGGTTTAAGCCGGATCCTAGTATATGATTTGGGATTGGTTTTTCTCATTGTATTCGTGTTCCTCGGATCACGAATACGGGTGCGTATGCACAGTTGCTTGAGACTGAGGGAGAGGACTTTGATTAGGGTTAATGACTATTGTCATTTTATTAACCCTAATGCTTATGTGTGTATTATTGTTAATTAATATTAGTTTAATAATTGTGCATGGTTATGGTTGTTGACCATTTGAACCACCTTGACTTGTTGACCTTGTTGACACTTTGACCATAATCATTTCATTTGGAAGATACTCTTTGATTCTTGCAATTTGCATTAGAAATGAAATGATAATGGTCATGTCTTGATTTAGCCATGACAATTATCTCACTAATTATCTAATTACAATAATTCACATATATGTGAGAATGGCTCATATTATTTTCTCATTTCTATCATATCCTTTCTCTCTCTTGTTCTTCCTCTCCCTCAAGCTCTCTCCCTCTCATCTGTTGAGAAACACTTGAGCTTGAGAAATACCCTCTCTTGATCATCTTTACTCTCATCTAGGGTTCAAGGACTAGCACTTCTTCCACCCTAGTTACTTCTAGCTTGGAGTTGAAGCCAAAGGTTGAGGCTTTCGGGTGGATCTTTCTTCGACGTGAGAAGACGACCAAGGTGACCTCCTTCCACCACTCCAAGGAGCAAGGAGAGAAGGACTTAAAGCCCAAGGTATAACCTTTCTAGCACTTAGCTAGTTACTAGTTAGTTTTACCAAGTTTTTGTTTAGCAAAGATCCTTCTAGCTATCGTCCATGTTGCCTAAGCTCATAAAAATCCGATTTTTATTCCGTTTTTCCGCCTCCCCGCAAGCACCGGGATGGGCAACGTGGACTTACAGTGGTATCAGAGACTAACTAAACATAAACTAGCTAGGTATTGAAGTGTGTCGAAGTTCGAAACGGAAAAATCGAAAAACCAAAATATCAAAACCCTAGTTTTCTGTTAATTTTTTTTCTGGTCAAAACAAAATTTGTTATACTCCAAAAATCATCTCAGGGTTTTGTAAAGATAGCCACCAGAACCGATGAAGTGAATCGACCAACGTGCGGCGGTTCCGCGGCAATAGCAAGCTATTGCCGCGCAACCGCGGCCGTCTTGGCTCTTCACTTGGTCGAGTTTGGTGCAGTGTATCTCTGGCTTGGTTTTAGGATTTTTAAGATGGTTTATATGTGCCCAGATTTTCCAGAATAGAAATTTGTTTTTGGGGGCCTATAAATCCGTATTTTTTTCGGAACTTCAATACACTTTGACTATAAGGGTTATATCTGTGATGTTTGAATGTATTGAACGTCGGCTAATCGCTATATGTCGATTAGTCGGGGTTATACATATCTGTGATCTGTGATTGATACTGGTTTGTGAATATGAATGGGTTGGATTGTCGCGGATGAATAGCCGGGGTGGATGTGAGATGAGTGTTGCTTTTTCTTTCATTCATTGTAATATGTAAATTGATGTAATATTATTATTTGTTTGGCCGCACAACAGGGTCGGGGTTGTAGCCGTCATTGTATAATTCTTTTTACTGTTTTTGCTCCTTGGATAGACCCATGGAGGGGGTGCACAAACTACCGGGTATCTCGAAGTGCCGAGTGGCCTACTCACGGTGGTGAGGGAGGTTGCTTCGCTTCGGGTACTTGGCGGGTAGTTTGCCACACCCGTAGGGGTCTTGGGTGGGGTATTGGTTATTCACCGCGACCGTGTAATCCGCTTTTCGTTGCAGGCTCGAACGGATTGCGGATTCCTAGTATATCCAATGTATTCATCTGTGATCTGTAATGTCTATCATTACAATATATTTATATATGATAACTATTTAGGCGTTGCTTATGTTTTACAGCCGCGCTAGCCCAGCCCCTGCTCTGTCGTTAGTTAAGTAACCTAACGGGTGATGACGGGGCCCCGTGGCGAATGCGAATGGCATAAGCGTACGTCATATTTTGGTTGTTTTCTGCAATGGTAGGATTAAATGATGGGACGCATTAAAAGAACTAATGCAAGAAAATAAACCAAGTAAAAGTCGATTGGAACACTTTGAAAACCACTCGGTTCTTTTCAAAACTAAACTTTTAAACGCGGAGCTTGAACCACTCCTTTTAAAAGCTATCTCGTTCCATCGATTAGATCAAGTTCACTACGTTCACGGTTTCGCCAAAACCATTCGTAGCCCTCCGTCATTCCACATGAATGGTCAAAAAGTATTCAAGCTATGTATTTTGGCCAAAGTCAAGGCATAGTGATTGGTAGCTATTGGGTATTCATGTGCAGCATAGATAGATGCGTTGGTTTGGGACAGTCGTGCTGCCATTTTGGCCAAAGTCAAGGGTAGGTACGGGTGGGTCCAAATTAACCAGGAGAATGACGGGTAGAACTTAACATGTGACTTATGATATTTTGGCCAAAGTCAAGGTCATAAGAGCATGGGGCAAAAATCCACATCGGGAGTTTCATAAGTACTGAAACTTGCTAGCGTTGCATACCATTTGGAGTGTGATGATTCTGGTAGGATTCTTTCGGTTTTATCACGCGATGATATTTGGATCCCGATCCTACTGTGAGTATATGCTACTCCTCGGGAAAACTCTCACTTAACGATCAATGCTATAAACTTAGTAGGTGTCTAGAAAGGTGTTAGCGGGGCTACGCCCACAGAGAAAAAAGGTTACTTAATTAAGGAACTTCGCGAAAGCATTGGAAAACCTTTCTCGAAGTACCGACACTGGCCTGGCTGAACGGTTAAGCAAGTATTGTACGGTGAGATTGATCCTGACTAATCCTTTCTTTACGGTTTGAGAAGGGATTCGAGAGACAGTGGGAGCCATCCAGTTTAGACAAATTAAAAACCACTCTAAACTTGCAAGAGCATCATGCTAAAGTGTTTCTTTTCTCTCTTCTAATTGCAGCGACCATTCAACATGACCGGACATAAGTTATTACTAGATAAAACATATTGACAGGGCCAAACTACAAAGATTGGCTCAGGAATGTGAAGATGGAAATCACTTACGACAAGTTGGGGTATGTCCTTACCACCAAAGCTCCCCCTGTCCCAGGTCCCAAAACCAGTGTCGTAGATAGGGAAATCTCCAAGACCTGGGAAATAGATTGCGCGAAGGCCAGATGCCTCGTACTTGCCTCGATGGACAACGAACATCAGAGGAGGCACGAGAATATGGACCTTGAGTCCATATTTCTTCATACAAAAGAACTGTATGGAGAGCAGTCTCGTATCGCAAGATACGAAGAGTCGAAGAAGTTGTTTTCGGCAAGGTTGGCCGTCGGATCATCGGTAGCGGAATACGTGCTTAAGATGATTGGCTACATTGAGGAGCTCGCAGACCTTGGGACCACGTTGGAGAATGAACTCTATACTGATTTGATTCTCCAGTCCCTTCCTTCCACTTACGCCCAGTTTATTCTTAACTTCAACATGCAAGGAAAGGAGGTTGAACTTTCTGAGCTTCTGAACATGTTGAGGAGTGCTGAGGGCACCCTACAGAAGGGTAAGGAGACATCCACTTTGTTTGTATGAGGATCTTCCTCTTCTAGGTCCAGGGCGAAAGCCAAGGGCAAGAAGAAGAAAGCCCCCGCCAAACCAAGAGGCGGTGTCGGTAAAGTGGATACGAAGGGAAAAGGAAAAGCAACAAAGGTAGCGGGAAAGCTGGTGGGGAAGGAAGAATGCTTCTATTGTCACAAAAGTGGTCACTGGAAACAGGATTGCAAGGCTTGGAAAGCCAGAACACAGGATTTGAAGCGAGTTGCAGCTTCAGCTTCAGGTGTGTATGTTATTGAAAACTGTCTATCAATAAACTCTACGTCCTGGGTATTGGATACCGGATCAGGATCTCATATCTGTAATTCTTTGCAGGCGTTGAGAAAGCGTAGAGTTTTGAAGGCAGGTGACATGACCCTCAGAGTTGCAAACGGTGCTAGCATGGATGTTGAGGCCGTAGGGGACTATCACCTGGGATTGTCGGATGGACACTTTTTGGTTTTACGTAGTTGTTATTATGTACCAAATGCAACCTGTAATATCATTTCTGTATCTTTATTATCTAAAGAAGGTTATGAATTTGCATTTGTAAGTAATGTAGTGAACATTCACCTTAATCAAGTTTTGATTGGGTCAGGTACATTGAACAACGGTATATACGTATTAAACCAGCCACAGATTTTCAATGTCCAGAATACACACAAAAGAAAGTCTCCAGAAATTGATAAAACTTTCTTATGGCATTGTAGACTGGGTCACATCAATGAGAGAAGGTTGACAAAGTTACATGCAGAAGGATATTTGGATTCGTTCGAATATCAATCGTATGCAACTTGTCAATCCTGTCTCAAAGTAAAGATGACAAAGACTCCGTTCACTGGACACGGAGTAAGAGCGAGCGAGCTCTTGGGACTCGTACACAGCGACGTGTGCGGTCCAATGTCTACACATGCACGAAGCGGTTATTCTTACTTCATTACTTTTACGGATGACTTTTCAAGGTACGGTTATGTCTTCTTAATGAAACAAAAATCCGAGGCTTTTGAAAAATTCCAGGAATATAAGAATGAAGTAGAAAAACAAACAGGCAAAAGTATCAAGGCACTGAGATCTGATCGAGGTGGTGAATACTTGAGTGCCGAGTTCCTGGGTTACTTAAAAGAGAATGGAATTCTCTCTCAGCTTACTCCTCCATACACTCCGCAACATAACGGTGTATCGGAGAGACGGAACCGAACCCTATTGGATATGGTACGGTCCATGATGAGTAATGCTGAGTTGCCGCGATCGTTCTGGGGATATGCGCTAGAATCAGCTGCATACCTTTTGAACCGAGTTCCAACTAAGACTGTGCCTACTACACCATATCAGATGTGGTGTGGGAAGAGACCCTATCTTAATCACATTAAGATATGGGGTTGTCCAGCTTTTGTAAAAAAGCAGCATGCGGACAAGCTCGAGGCACGCTCGGTACAGTGCAAGTTTGTGGGATATACAAAGAGCTCCAAGGGATGTTTCTTCTATTGCGAAGAGGAACAAAAAGTCCTTGTTTCTCGCCATGCCCACTTTCTAGAACACCAGTTCATAGAAAAAGAATTAAGTGGGAGCGCAATAAAACTGGAAGAAATTCCAGAACCACGAGCTATTACTGAAAGCTTGGTTGAACCAGAGGGTTCGAAAGATCAGGACATTCCTACGCCACTCCGCAGGAGTAGTAGGCAGTCTCATCCGCCCGAGAGATACTACGGTTTTCTCATTGACGGGGATAGAGAGGATTGCATCATAGACTTTGATGAGCCAACTAGCTTCCAGCAAGCCATTCAGAGCGTCGACTCGGTAAAATGGCTGGATGCAATGCGGACCGAAATGGAGTCCATGTACACCAACAAAGTATGGACGTTGGACATTGCTCTAGATGGGGTAAAACCCGTAGGATGCAAGTGGATCTTCAAAAGGAAGATTGGTGTTGATGGACAGGTTGAGACCTATAAAGCTAGACTGGTAGCAAAGGGTTTTCGTCAGCGACCTGGTTTGGACTATGACGAAACCTTTTCTCCAGTAGCTATGCTGAAATCCATTCGGATCCTTCTTGCCATTGCTGCCTTCCACGATTATGAAATTTGGCAGATGGACGTAAAGACAGCTTTTCTAAATGGACATTTAGAGGAGTGTGTCTATATGGATCAGCCAGAGGGTTTCATTCAAAGTGGGAGCAGTGGAAAAGTGTGCAAGTTGCTTAAGTCCATTTATGGACTAAAGCAGGCATCGCGGAGTTGGAACATCTGTTTTGATGAGACGGTCAAGGAATTTGGCTTTAGCAAAAATCCAGATGAACCATGCATCTATTGTAGATTTGTAGCGAGAACTGTAGTATTCCTCGTTTTATACGTGGATGACATTCTCTTAATAAGAAATGACATTCCTATGCTACAATCTGTCAAGGGGTTCTTGTCACACAGGCTCTCCATGAAAGACCTGGGTGATGCCTCATACATTCTGGGTATCCGGATCTACCATGACAGATCCAAGAGGATATTAGGACTTTCACAGTCCAGGTACATCGACACCATACTGAAGAGATTCAGTATGGAAGATTCCAAGCGCGGTAATCTATCGGCTTGTCACGGGATCACCCTCTCCAAAGAGATGTCTCCCAAGACTGATTTGGAGAGGGATCGCATGTCTATTATACCCTACGCTTCTGCGGTAGGCTCTATAATGTATGCGATGTTGTGTACCAGACCGGATGTGGCTTATGCACTGAGTGTGGTAAGCAGGTATCAGTCAAACCCTGGGGAGAAACATTGGATAGCAGTAAAGAACATTCTCAAGTATTTGAGAAGGACTAAGGAGTTGTTCTTGGTGTATGGCGGAAAAGACCTGCAGATTGAGGCCTTTGCTGACTCCATCTTCCAGAGTGACAAGGATGATTCCAAGTCCATGTCGGGTTTTGTCTTTACCCTCAATGGAGGGGCGGTGTGTTGGAAGAGCTCCAAACAGGAAACCGTTGCTGACTCGACTATGGAAGCGGAATACATCGCTACATCTGATGCCGCAAAAGAAGCTGTCTGGATGAGGAAGTTCTTTAGAGAACTTCAGGTGGTTCCGTCCATTGTTGACCCAATACCTCTGTATTGCGACAACAACGGGGCTATAGCTTTAGCGAAGGAACCCAGGTCCCATCAGAAATCCAGACACATCTTAAGGCGGTATCACCTGATCAGGGAGATCGTAGATCGCCAGGAGATCGAGGTCCGGATAGTTGCATCAGAGGATAACACTGCAGATCCATTCACCAAGGCCTTGCCCCAGACTCAGTTCGAGCGGCTGATCGAGATGATAGGTCTTCGATTCGCCAGTACATGGCCTTAGTGCAAGTGGGAGATTGTTAGTGTATATGCCCTAGAGGCCATTACTGTATCATACTAGTTTGTATATTACTTGATGGAAGCTTGGGATATTCACAGTTGTATATACAATCTTGCTCGAAATGGTAGTATGCTACTTGGTTTGTCTCTGCTTTAATATGTGCATGTGTTTCTTTTAGCATATTGCTGATATACATATTAGTAGAACCCTTAGGATCTTTGCTTGATTACCAGCGTTGTGATGGCGCTCACACTCGTGGGAGCTGGGTGATCTATAAGCACATCCTTACACAGGTCCCTAGTCGTTGGACTATCGAGACAGGGCATCGATACTCCGGAGTAGACTAGCGTATGCGCTTCTCATCCCAGCGTGGGAGACGGTCTGTCCAACAACCATCAGTACGTCGTACTTGAGATAGTATGCGGGTGCTCGTTAGGTTACGAGTACACTGGACAGGACTCGTCGGGGACTGTTGGTTGGTATTATACCTATCGTCAGTTATCAGTTCCCAGGTGACATGAGTACAGCTTAGTCCGCTGACTTGACACTGTCACTTCGCCTCGAGTGTGTTCCCACTGCACTTTGATTACTACCCTACCAGGGCTCAAAGGAGTCGTGCAAACAGGTAGTTTTTGGGTCCAGTCCCGAAGCACTTGGAGGCAGTGAAGGTTAGACAGGATTCGTCTCTCCCGGTATTGGGGGTTGACATCGCGCTGTGTGCAGGAGAGCCATTACACGAGTAGTCCGTGGCTAGGGAAAGCGAGATATACTGGTAGGTTTCCAGTGTTATTTCAGGGTGTTCTGGGCTACACTCCGACACGACTTGTACCGCTATTAGGGGACTGACGTTCACCGCCCCCTAGGCCCGCCATGCGATGTATCAGACGAACAGACCGGACTGTACGGAGATTGTCACATACAGGCTCAGTAGGAGTTCGGATGGGGTTCACCTCGTCAGTCTTCTTATCGACATCTACCTGGGGACCGTTACGTACAGCTAGTGCCGCTTGCGGTCTGTGGTTAAACCCACTGCCAGCGTAGTGTCGAGTCTTTAGAGTCCCACACAGAGAGCTATTCGCCTTTAGGCAAAATGAGTAGAGGTCGCATGGTTTTGCGACAAGATTCGTTCACATTCGCGCACTTGTGCACGTTTGCTGTCCGGACAGTTTATACTAGCGGGCTTTGGTTTAAGCCGGATCCTAGTATATGATTTGGGATTGGTTTTTCTCATTATATTCGTGTTCCTCGGATCACGAATACGGGTGCGTATGCACAGTTGCTTAAGACTGAGGGAGAGGACTTTGATTAGGGTTAATGACTATTGTCATTTTATTAACCCTAATGCTTATGTGTGTATTATTGTTAATTGATATTAGTTTAATAATTGTGCATGGTTATGGTTATTGACCATTTGACCCACCTTGACTTGTTGACCTTGTTGACACTTTGACCATCATCATTTCATTTGGAAAATGCTCTTTGATCCTTGCAATTTGCCTTAAAAATGAAATGATAATGGTCATGTCTTGATTTAGCCATGACAAATATCTCACTAATTATCTAATTACAATAATTCACATATATGTGAGAATGGCTTATATTATTTTCTCATTTCTATCATATCCTTTCTCTCTCTTGTTCGTCCTCTCCCTCAAGCTCTCTCCCTCTCATGTGTTGAGAAACACTTGAGCTTGAGAAAAACCCTCTCTTGATCATCTTTACTCTCATCTAGGGTTCAAGGACTAGCACTTCTTGCACCCTAGTTACTTCTAGCTTTGAGTTGAAGCCAAAGGTTGAGGCTTTCGGGTGGATCTTTCTTCGACGTGAGAAGACGACCAAGGTGACCTCCTTCCACCACTCCAAAGAGCAAGGAGAGAAAGACTTAAAGCCCAAGGTATAACCTTTCTAGCACTTAGCTAGTTACTAGTTAGCTTTAGCAAGTTTTTGTTTAGCAAAGATCCTTCTAGCTATAGTCCATGTTGCCTAAGCTCATAAAAATCCGATTTTTATTCCGTTTTTCCGCCTCCCCACAAGCACCGGGATGGGCAACGTGGACTTACAGTTCTCTCATATGCATTTCTATGCAGGGGCTGAGAAATAGCATGGTTTTGAAGACAGGTCACCATACTCTCCGTGTTGGAAATGGTTCCAGTGTACATACAGTGGCAGTGGGAGAGTATCACTTGGGGTTGCCATCTGGATGTATTTTGGTTTTGAATCCATGTTATTTTGTACCAAGTATGCTATGTAATATAATATCCGTTTCTTTATTGGACAATGAAGGATATAATTTTGTATTGCAGAACAATGTTATGAGCAATCACCTGAAACAAATGTTGGTTGGGTATGGTACGCTTAATAACGGAATATATGTCCTAAATCAACACACCGTTTTCAGTATACAACACACTAATGAAAGAAAACTTTCGGAATTAAATGAAGCTTTTCTTTGGCACTGTAGACTTGGTCATATTAACGAAACAAGACTAAACAAGTTACACAAAGATGGATATTTAAACTCTTTTGAATATAAATCTTATGCGACTTGCCAGTCTTATATCAAGGGTAAAATGACCAAAACTCCGTTTACCGGACATGGAGAAAGAGCTACTCAGCTCCTAGGCCTCATACATAGTGATGTATGTGGGCCAATGTCTACACAGGCTAGAGGCGGTTTTTCATACTTCATTACATTCACTGACGATTTCTCAAGATTCGGTCATGTATTTTTATTAAAGCACAAGTCCGAAGCTTTCGAGAAATTCATTGAATATAAACAAGAAGTAGAAAAACAAACCGGCTTGAGTATCAAGATGCTTCGATCAGATCGAGGTGGTGAGTATCTCAGTACAGAATTTGCAAACTTCCAAAAAGAGAATGGGATTCTCTCTCAGCTCACTCCTCCTTACACACCACAGCACAACGGTGTGTCAGAACGACGGAATATGACCCTATTAGATATGGTCCGGTCCATGATGAGTGACGCTGAGTTACCAGTCTCGTTTTGGGGGCATGCATTGGAGACTGCAGCGTTTCTGCTAAACAGGGTTCCAACCAGAACCGTGTCTACCACGCCATATGAGATATGGCATGGGAAGAGACCATCTCTTAAGAGAATTAAGATTTGGGGTTGCCCGGCCTATGTTAAAAAGCAGAATCCGGACAAACTCGAGACACGGTCAGTCATGTATAACTTTTTGGGATATCCAAAGAATTCTTATGGATATCTGTTCTACCACAAAGAGGAACAAAAAGTGTTTGTTTCTCAGTATGCCACATTCTTGGAAAAAGAGTTTTTCAGAGATAAAGATGATGGCAAGGTGGTGGATCTAGAAGAGGTTCTGGAGACACAAACTACAAATGACGATTTGGTTGAACCGATGGTTACAACTGAAACTGAAGAACCTCGGCCACTCCGTAGGTCTGGTAGGAGTTCTCGCCCACCGGAGAGGTACTACAGTTTCCTCATTGATGGTGACAGAGAAGACTGTATCATGGATGATGATGATCCCACCAGTTTTCAGCAAGCTATCACGAGTAGAGACTCTGTGAAGTGGCTGGATGCCATGAGATCCGAAATAGAGTCTATGTACACCAACAAAGTATGGACTCTGGACGTTGTACCCCCTGGGGTAAAACCTGTGGGGTGCAAATGGATCTTTAAAAGAAAGATTGGTATAGATGGGAATGTGGAGGCCTATAAGGCAAGACTTGTGGCAAAGGGTTTTCGTCAAAGACCAGGTTTGGACTATGACGAGAATTTTTCTCCCGTAGCCATGCTTAAATCCATTCGGATCCTTCTTGCTATTGCTGCTCACTACGACTATGAAATCTGGCAGATGGACGTTAAAACCGCATTTCTAAATGGAAATTTAGAAGAATGCGTTTATATGGATCAGCCCGAGGGCTTCATTGACAGTGGGAGCAGCGGGAGCAGCGGGAAAGCATGTAAATTGCTTAAATCCATATATGGGTTAAAGCAGGCATCACGGAGTTGGAACATCTGTTTCGATGATGTCATCAAAGAGTTTGATTTCATCAAAATTCCAGATGAACCTTGTGTTTATAAGAAGGCTGTAGGGAGAGCTATCACATTCCTCGTATTGTACGTGGACGACATTCTTCTGATAGGAAATGATATTCCTATGCTACAGTCGGTCAAATCTTTCTTATCACTGAGGTTCTCCATGAAGGACCTGGATGATGCCACATACATTCTGGGCATAAGGATCTATAGGGATAGATCCAAAAGGTTATTGGAATTGTCCCAAACCAGGTACATTGACATCATCCTAAAAAGGTTTAGTATGAAAGACTCTAAGCGGGGTGCCTTACCCGCTTGCCATGGGGTCACTCTCTCCAAGGATTCTTGCCCAAAGACCGATGAAGAGAGAGCTCGCATGAGTATTATACCCTATGCTTTGGCAGTAGGATCTATAATGTATGCGATGTTATGTACACGCCCAGATGTAGCTTATGCACTTAGTGTTGTAAGCAGGTATCAATCCAACCCAGGGGAGAATCACTGGACAGCTGTGAAGAACATTCTTAAGTACTTGCGAAGGACTAAAGAATTGTTCTTGGTGTATGGTAATGGAGATCTCCAAATGGAGGCCTTTACCGATTCGAGCTTCCAGAGCGATAAGGACGACAGCAAATCTATCTCTGGGTTTGTATTTACCCACAATGGAGGGGCGGTGAGTTTGAAGAGTTCCAAACAAGATACCGTTGCAGACTCTACGATGGAAGCCGAGTACATTGCTGCAAATGATGCCGCCAAGGAAGCCGTCTGGATGAAGAAGTTCGTCTCGGAGCTAGGTGTAGTTCCAACCATTATTGATCCAATACCTTTGTATTGTGATAATAATGGGGCTATGGCGTTAGCCAAGGAGCCCAGATCCCATCAGCGGTCCAGACACATCCTGAGGCGTTTTCATTTGATCCGGGAGATTGTAGATCGCCGTGAGATCGAGATTAGGAGAGTAGACACAAAGGATAACGCCGCGATCCATTCACCAAGGCCCTCCCTCAGCCGCAGCATGAGCGACTTTTTAAGATATTGGGTATGAGATACTCCAATAACTGGCCTTAGTGCAAGTGGGAGATTGTTGGATATATGTATGCCCTAGAGGCCATTATATGATAGTGGATGTATCTTCACATGTATATATATATTCAGTGTGCATTCTTGCTCGACATGATAGTATGCTATCTGGTTCTTCTTTATCTGACATGTTGATTTGATCATGCTTTTATTCATTCATACATGCTGATAAAGCCCTGAGGATATCGGCTTGACTACTCTGATTATGATGGAGATCATACTAGTGGGACATATGTAGTCTATAAGCATATCCTGAAAAGTCCCTAGTCGTAGGTATATCGAGATAGGGCATTGATATACCAAAGTAGACTAGCGTATATGATACTAGACCCATACGATGGGCGATGAATGTTCCCACATTCATCGATGTTTGACATCAAGATCATATACGGGTGCTCAGTGGTGACTGGGTACACTGGACGGACTCACCGAGAACTCCTATATGGAATTATATCAATCGTCGGATAGCAGTTCTCAGGTGACACTGGTACAGGTTAGTCTGTAGACCCGAGATCGTCATAGAGTCTTGTGTGTTCTCCCACTGTACTTTGATTGCCACCCTACCACGGCTCTACTGAGTCGTGCAAACAGGTGGCCGTTGGGTACAGTCCCGAGACACACGAAGGCAATGAGCGATAGGAGGGGTTTCGTCTCTCCCGGTATTGGGAGTTGATGATGTGCTGTGCCCGACTGGTTACATCAGTAAGTCCCTGGTCAGGGCTGTTGAGATTTGCTGATAAGTGTTATCAGTATCTTCTCGATCTGTTATAGACCATTCACCGGCACGACTTATTGAGTTATTAGGGTCGACGTGACCATCCTTAGGCTCGATATGCAGCATATCTGACGAAGAGACCGGACTGTACGGTAGTGTTGCCGGTTGGCTCGACGGGAGTTATAGCAGGTTCGCTTGTTTTCTTCTGATCGCTCAATACCCGGGGGGCGTTACGTTTAGCTGACCGCTTGCGGCTTGGGGGTGCTTGATATGATCATCACCCTCTGCCGGCGTATTGACGAGTCTTAGAGTCCCACAAAGGAGTTACCCAGTCCAGGCGAAACGTTGTGGTGCGTGTATGCGATATGCGCATGGACCCGATTAAAATGCGCGTATAGGATACCGAACATTGATCGGGCGGCTTTCTTTTGGTGGGGTCATATGTGATATGGCCGGATTGATAAATCAAGTGTTGATTTATCATTTAACCATTAGTTTTCTCACTTAAAACCTTTCTTGAATATGATGGATGTATGCATGCATGTATGTGTTTCTTTCTTTCTTTCTAGTTTCATGCACATATGGATGTGCATACATACATACATACATACACCCATCTATCATGGTTGTTTACACATGGAAATGGTGGCAATATAAGACTTACACCATGGATAAATATATGGATTATTATTTAATTTTATGTTTAAAACAAAATAGAAAAGGAAAGGATAATTCTTGAGTTGTTTCTACACTCTTCTTTAACCTAACCATTCTCACCTACCCTTAACCTTGGATTAAACTTTCCTTATATGTTTTAAACCCTAATTAAATAATAACTCAAAGATTTAACCATGGTTTGTACTGAGAAGAAATAAAATATATATAGATATATTTCATTTCTTTTCAGTGGTTATCATTTTTTACTCTTGTTAAACGAAAGCTACCATCTTCATCCTCCTTCACCATTTGCTCTCTAGTTTTTTCTAGTGAGTAAAACACACATAAACAAAGGTTTTTGAAGTGAGAATCTAAACCACAACATCATTCTACACAAGTTTAGCCAACTTGTTTAGAGTGTTCTTTTCGTTTCTCATCGTGATAATCGAAGTTGTGAGCTTGGACAAGGAACTCCGGGTGGATCGTCGTGGACACGAGAAGACTTCAAGAGGACCTTCTTCCAACACCCAAGAGGCCAAAGAGTCTAGCGAAAGGGAGCTACAAAGGTTGTAGTCTCGAAACCCTAGTTTTTATTGGCTTTAAATTCGAAACCCTAAATTTCTAGGATCGATTCCTTTGTATGCTTGTTTAGCACCATAAAAATTTAAACTTTGAGACATGTGATGCTTCAAAACTCTACATAAGATGCTAGGCAAACCTAACATCATACGCTAAAGAGTTTAGTGTAAAGGTAGCTTGAGTTGGAGGGACTTCAAGTGGATCATCTTCGGCACGAAGGTCATCGGAGGAAGCTTGTTCAAAGTCTCAAGAGCTAGTGGACTCGCGGGACTACTACACAGAGCAAGTGAAGAGAAGGACTGGTCTACAAAGGTTGTATTCATGTTCTCTAGATGTAAAGTAGCTTACATTTGGTATTGTTTAATTCTCCAGTTAAATAATCTAGGATTATGGTTGTTTAGCATGACAATTTTTTGAAAATGGCATGGACGATCCTTCCCGAAACCTTGCTCTGCTGATAGGGAACCGTACATAAGCAAGAGGAAGAAGAAGAAGGAAAATGGAGAGACGTAAGCCAAATTGAGCTAGGGTAAAAAATTAGGAAGTGTGAAGAATGGCTTAATAAATCATTCACTTATTGAAGCATGTAATAAAATGCAATAATAAATTGCAACCATTCTTGTATAGTGAACACAAATGATCAAGCCATGCTTCACCCACTCCGCAAATATCTATCATTTTTCCACCTCATATTTCTATTTTCTCAAAATAGAAATGCCATGCTTCATATAACACACACACACACACACACACACACACACATATTAAGAGAAAAAAATAATTAGTGAGGTTAATATTAGTTAATATATAATTATATCAAATATAAATATATATCAAATTATTAAATCAACACATGATTTAATAATCCGGTTATATCATATATAACCAGCTAATATCATTTATCTATATATCACATTATCAAATCAGTACTTGATTTAATGATTCGGTTATATCACAATAACCTAACCGATATCAAATATCGCCTGATTAGAATACGGTATCATATATGCATATTTAATCAGGCACCTGCACATATCAGCATTTGTTCCCTACTTCGTTTCGCTTGATCTAGGAAACCTCTGTGTGGGACTCTAAAGACTCGCCAATACGCCGGTAGTAGGTAATGATCACATCAGTTACCACAAGTCGTCAGCGGTACTAGATGGACGTAAAGGCTACCTAGGTATTGAGCGATTAGAAGATCAACAAGCAAGCTTGTCCAAACTGGCAGGAAGGCTGCAAGTAACACTTACCGTACAGTCCGGTCTCTTCGTCTGATATGTTGCATGTCGAGTCTAGGGGTGGAATCGTTAGACCTCCTTAACTTAATAATTCATGCCGATGTGTGGCTCGTAACAGTTCGATAAACTACTCATAACACTTACCAGTAAATCTCATCATCCCTAACCAGGGACTTACTGTTATAGCAAATCGAGTATAGCGCAACATCAACTCCCAATACCAGGAGAGACAAAACCCCTCCTATCGCTCACTGCCTCCATATTGTTAGTTATATGTAAGCCCTAGAGGCCATTACTGTACATGTGATGTATATTGTAATGGATGCTTGGACATATATAGGGAGGACTTTCTTGCTCAACATGATAGTATGCTATCTGGTTGTACTTTATCTTAACATGTACTCTGATTGTCTCTATGTTACATGTTGATAAAGCCCTTAGGATATGTACTCGACTACTGGGACTATGATGAGATCATACTAGTGGGGCCACGGTAGTCGACGAGTACATCCTATAACTGTTCCTATTCGAGGGTGTATCGAGACAAGGCATCGATACACCAGAGTAGACTACCGTATACGCATCTTGACCCATATGATGGGCAATGGATGATCCCATATCCATCGGTGTTTGACATCAGGGATGGTGTATGGGTGCTCAATAGAGACTGGGTACACTGGACGGACTCGCCGAGAACTCCCAGATGGTATTATACCTCATGTCAGATGACAGTTCTCTGGTGACACTGGTACAGAGTAGTCTATTGACCCGAGATCGTCATAGAGTCTTGTGTGATTCACACTGTGCTTTGATTTCCATCATACCACATCCAAGAGGGCATGCAAAAAGGTGGCTTTTGGGTACAGTCCCGAATCACATGGAGGCAATGAGCGATAGGAGGGGATTCGTCTCTCCCGGTATAGATAGTTGATGTTGTGCTGTGTTCGATTGGCTATAACTGGAAATCCCTGGCCAGGGTTACTGAGATTTACTGGTAAGTGTTAGCAGTAGTTTCTCGAACTGTTATAGATCTCATATCGACATGACTTATCAAGCTACTGGGGTCTGACGTTTAGCACCCCTAGGCGAGATGTTGGAGATAGTGCCCTCAGAGTCAATTATTAGATCACAGGCACGTGATTACAATGATTGAGGAAGGACCTATCCCGGTAGGACAGTCTTACTCGAGATGATAGTTTGCTATCTGGTTTACCTTTATCATCGTGTACTGCTTTAGGTGACCTGACAGGTCGCTATTGCACGTTGATAGAGCCCCTAGGATTCTTGCTTGACTGCCAGCAGTATGAGGGCGATCATATAAGTGAGAGCTGGAGTCTATAAGCACATCCTTAAAAGGTCCCTAGTCGTGGGAGTTTCGAGACAGGGCATCGATTCTCCAGAGTAGACTAGTGTATACAGTCGAGACCCCGACGAGGGGCGGTGGCCGGTCTCACAAGCCACTGGTGTCAGTTGGTTCTCCTAAGATGTATACAGGTGCTCATTGGGTTATGAGTACACCGGACAGGACTCGCCGGGAACATGCTAGTTGGTCTTATACCTGACGTCAGATAGCAGTTCCCAGGTGACATGTGTACAGGTTAGTTCATCGACCTGGGGATCGTCATTTGTCTCGTGTGAGTTTTCACTGTGCTGTGATTACTACCCTACCACGGCTCAAAGGAGTCGTGCAAACAGGTTTTAGTTGGGTACAGTCCCGAGCCACATGGAGGCAGTGAGCGGATCTTCAGGGGTTCGTCTCTCCCGGTATTGGGGGTGAGGTCGCGCTGTGTCTAGGAGAGCCATTACACGAAGTGTAAGGTTCCTAAGCACCCTAGTGAGGTCTCACAAGTCATCATCCATGCAAATTTCTAAAAAATACGGTGCCGAGAAACCCTAGAACGGATCGTCGGCTAGAATTCTAGGCGAAACAAGCAAACTAGTTAACATTTTAACTAAGGGAACGGATATACAACCTTTGTAGATCCGGTCCACCACCTCCACGGCTCCGCAATGAAGTCCTCTCCGCTGTCCAAATCGAACCCCGAACTTAAGTATCAGCTTCGTCGAAGAAATGGGCGGGCTTGATCGTCGGTTCGATGCCGAAGATGATCTACGTCGAGGCATCACAAAACTCGAGCTCCGCCTTCGCCAAGTCAAGAAACTTGTGAAGACAACACACTCTACTACATGGCAAGTAGTAGAGGATGAAGAAATAGGAAGTGGGTAGACTTTAGTTTTGGATTTCTCACTCATTTCATCAAGTTGCCATTGATGGTCAAGCTTTTTTTCACTTGAAGGAAGAAGAAGAAGAAGCTAAAATATTATGATAAGAATAATTGAATATATTAGAATGATAATTCTTATCATAATAATGACTATGGTAAAGTGTAGAGAGCTAACTTGAGTTAATGAGAATGGTTAGGTTTAAAAAGAAGACAAAAATGGTGACATGGTCAAAGTATTCATGAAGCTTCATGAATGAAAAGAATGCCACCATTTATCTCATTTCTTTTACTTTTTCTAAAAGAATAAAAGAATAAATGAATAAAATGAATAAAAACTTTAACCATTTATTTAACCAAGGTATTAACTCTTTACACAAACCCTAGCTATCATATATCATCATATATGATACAAGCATGTGCACAAAAGTATATCACATATACAATGTGTACAAGCCGAGTGAGAAAATCCATTTAAAGTGAACCAATACTAGTTAACGCAAAGTAATATATCAAATATATAATTATGCATTAAATCATTAAATCAACACTTGATTCAATGATCCGGTCATGTCGCACACAACCGACTAGTATTCAATGTATCGGCTTATCGAATCAATACTTGATTCGATAACTAGGTTATGTCGCATACAACCATTCGATACATTCATCGCGAGAATAGAATACGGTATCACATACTCGCATTATTCTCGGTCCCGCACATATCTCATATGCGCTCCTATTTCGTTTCGCTTGAGCCAGGAAACCTCTGTGTAGGACTCTAAAGACTCGTCAATACGCCGGCAGCAGATGCTGATCATATCAAACACCCACAAGCCGCAAGCGGTCTGCTAAACGTAACGGCCACCCGGGTATTGAGCGATCTGAAGATCGACGAGCAAGCCCGCTCACACTCCAGTGAATCCAACCAGTAACACTTATCGTATACTCCGGTCTGTTCGTCTGATATGTCGCATATCTCGCCTAGGGGTGGTAAACGTCAGACCCCAATAGCTCGATAAGTCATGCCGACTTGAGGTCCATAACATTCATGAAACTACTGATAACTCTTACCAGTATATCACTGCAACCCTGGCCAGGGATTTTCTGTTATGGCCAGTCGAGCATAGCACAACATCAACCCCCAATACCGGGGGAGACGAATCCCCTCCTATCGCTCATTGCCTCCATGTGAATCGGGACTGTACCCAAAAACCACCTGTTTGCACGACTAAGTAGAGCCGTGGTAGGGTGGAAATCAAAGCACAGTGGGAGACACACAAGGCTCTATGACGATCTCGGGTCAACAGACTAAGCTGTACCAGTGTCACCAGAGAACTGCCATCTGACATGAGGTATAATACCATCTGGGAGTTCTCGGCGAGTCCGTTCAGTGTAACCAGTCTCCACTGAGCACCCGCATACCATCTTCGATGTCAAACACCAATGGATATGGGATCATCCATCGCCCATCACATGGGTCGAGAAGATATACGCTAGTCTACTCTGGAATAACGATGCCCCGTCTCGATATTCCCACGACTAGGAACAATTCAAGGATGTACTCATGGACTACCCAGGCCCCACTAGTATGATCTACATCATAGTCCTGGAAGTCGAGCACACATCCTATGGGCTTTATCAACATGTAATCAGAGAGACAGAAAGTATACATGTTAAGATAAAGTGCAACCAGATAGCGTACTATCATGTCGAGCAAGAAAGTCCTACCTATATATGTCCCAGCATCCACTACAATATACATCCAATGTATAGTAATGGCCTCTAGGGCATACATATAACTAACAATCTCCAACTTGCACTAGGGCCATCTGTAGCAGTGGTTGCAGTATCACATACTCAACCATCCCCTAAAAGTCTCTCTTTTGGGAAAAAGGCCTTCGTGAGTGGATCCGCCGTGTTGTCCTCTGAGTCTTCTCTCCTAACCTCGATCACCCTGGAGATCAACTATCTCCATGATCCGGTGATGCTGCCTCAGAATTTGTCTGGGTCACTAATGGGACCAGGGTTCCAGGGCCAAAGCCATACTTCCATTGTCATACAATGGCAGGAACCTAGTTCATCTTATGAACCAATATACACCCAAACTTCCACTTTGGTAGTATCTTCAATAGCGATGTTACCAGCCTTTATCGTCTAGTTTGCCACGGTATCTAGCTTGGAACTTTTCCAACATACCGTCCCTTTACTGAGGGTAAAGACAGTGCCTGTGACTGACATTCAGTCATCTTTATCACCCTGGAACACTTCCAGTGATTCTCCCCAGGATCGATTGATACCATCTCACTACATCTAGTGAGAATCCTAGCATCCAATTACATCTATCTAATAGATGAAAACTCAGGATTTAGGAGGTATCACTTTGATCCTATTTGGAGAATCCTTGTGATAATAGGAGATTGATCGATCGTAGTATAGGAAACTATTTTCCTATCAAGGGTATGTTGTCTACGTACAATACGAAGATGACCACCATACTCCATACTACCCTTTTGTATATACAAGGTTCGTCTACCATTTTGATGAAGTCAAACACTTTGACTATCACATCAAAACAGACATTCCAACTCCGCGATGCCTGCTTCATTATGTAAAGCAACTTGCACACGTTTCCGCTGCTCCCACTGTTTACGAAGACCTCTGGCTGTGTTCTTATAGACGTTCTCTTCTAAATTAGTATTTAGAAAAGCAGTCATGGCACCCAACCGCCAGATATCGTAGTCATGGTATGTAGCCGTGGTAAGTAGGATCTGGATAGACTTAAGCATAGCTACTGGAAAAAGGTTTCATTATTATCCACGCCTGGTCGATGACGAAAACCTTTAACAAGTCTAGCTTTGAAAGTCTCAACTTTTCCATCTATACCAAGTAATCTTCTCAAGATATACTTGCTCCTGATGGGGATTTAACCCTTCAGATATAGCAGCTAAAGTCCATACTTTGCTGGTGTACATGGATTCCATCTCAGATCGCTAAGCATACAGCCATTCTTACAGAGTCCCTACTCTCGATGGCCTGCTCAAAAATAGTTGGGTCATCATCTCATGATGCAATCCTTGCTCCCACTGTCATCGAGAAACTGAGGTATCTCTCAGGCGGATGAGGAACCCTACTAGATCGGCGGAGAGGCTGAGGTTCGTCGGGAACTATAGAATCTTATGGTTCTGTCAAATCATCAACTGCAGTTTTGTATAGCTGGAACCGTTCCAGTTCTACAGAACTGATTCTGCCTCGATCTTGTCCGGATTTTGCTTTAAACATAGGCCGGACAACCCCAAATCTTAACTCGCTTAAGAGATGGGTTCTTCCCATACCATATCTCATATGGAGTGGTAGGCACTGATTTGATTCGAACCTAATTCAATACGTATGCAGCTTCTCAAGTGCATAACCCTAAAAGGAAATAGGTAACTCAGTAATACTCATCATAGAGCACAACATATCTAATATTGTGCAATTGCTCCGTCCTGATACACCGTTGTGCTGTGGTGTATTCAGAGGAGTAGTACGGAGAGAGAATCTCATTCTCCTTTAGAATGGCCCAGGAATGCCATGCACTGGTATTCTCCTCCCTGATCTCATCATAGGACATAATACTTATACCCGATTATTGGTTCTCTACTTCTAACTTATATTCTGTGAATACCTCAAAAGGTTCGGACTTATGTTTCAATATATGACTGAATCTTGAGAGATTATCAGAGAATATAATGAAGTATAAAGAACCAGTCCTGGCATATGTAGACAGGAGACTTTACATACATCATCATGTATCAGTCCCAAGAGTTTACTAACTCTTTCTCTGTTTCTAATAAACAGAGCTATGGTCATCTTATCTTTGTGACATGACTGGCAAGTTGCACAAGATGTAAATTCAAACTCATTTAAATATACATCTTAATGTAACTTTAGCCAGTCGGGTCGCATTGATGTGACCTAGTCTACAATGCCTCAAGAAGGATTCGTTCATTTCTGAACTCTTCTTCTTGTGTGTGTTCTGTATACTAGGAACTGTAGTTTGATTTAGAACTTCAATGCTTTTAGATAACGTGCCTGAACCGATCAACTTTTGATATAGGAAATGTTGAAAACATTATCCAACAATACAAAATTTTATTATTTCTTTACTGATAAAGAGACTGATATGATTTTGTATATCAGGTTCGGTATCTAATAACATTCGTTCAGAATCAATGTATTACAATACAGGGTGACAGTGACCGACAGACTTGGCTGCAACACTTGCCCCGGTTTCTGTCTCATGAAACTTATCACCCGTTCTCAGTTTTTCTACCTTTTGTAGCCCTATGTAACAGCTTACATATCTAGGATCCTGATCCGGTATCACATACCAAGGATGCGGAGGATACTGAGAAACAGTTCTGTATAATGAACACACCCGAAGATGATGCATCAGCATGCACTCTCTTCGTTTGGGCGGCATAGGAATCTTGGTATTCCCCATTTCCTGCTCTGTCTTATAACAATTATAAGTTGGAGCGGGACCAACGTTCCCCAGCTCTGCATAACAAGCGGGTTCGGTCAATACATCCGTATTATTATCTTGATTAAGGCTTGATATGGTCGCTACCTGGAGAGAGAGAGAAGAAAACACTCTGCGTGCGCTCTAGCAAGATCAGATTGGTTATATATTTTATCTAATCAGGATGGCTCCCACTGCTTTTTATCAAATCTTCCTTCAAACCTTAAAAGGAAAGACTAGCCGGGATTAATTACACTCTACAAGTTCGCCAATCTTTCAGCCAGGCCAGTGTCGGTACTTTGAGGGAGGTTTCCCGTGCTTTCGCACGGACCTAATTACTGTAAACCTCGTTTTCCCAGAGGCGTAACCCCGTTGACACCTTTCTAGACACCTACTTGATCGGCTAATTGCAAAGTGCAAAACTCTCCCAGGAGTAACAATTACTCGCAGTGGGTATCGGGATCCAACTATCACATAGAAGGTATGCAATCTCATTGCAAGTTTCAACACTTGAAACTCCCGATAATGGTTTTTACCCCCAGCACTGATGACCTTAACTATGGTCAACAAATCATAAGTACTAGTCAAGTTCTACCCGTCATTTCGTGATTAATTAGACCCACCCACATGACCCTTAACTAAGGTCAACAAAGTCACGCGACTGTCCTAACTAATCGCATCATATGCGGTGTAGGAAGACATCACTTAGCTACCGTACACTGTGCCTTGACTATGGTCAACAAACACAGCACGAATACTAAGTACTCTACTTCCTAAAATGACGGAGGGTTGCGACTGGTTTTTATGAAAACCTTTGACGCTTTGAACTTGATCTCGTTGCGGAATCAAATGGTTTCTAAATGGAATGTTTTTGAAGCTTTTCTAGTTTTGCTAAAGGGGTCACTCCCGGTGAAGGAATCATCGGCCCTTTCCTCGTCGAATGAGGTGCGGGATATATCATATATATCACTGTGCAAAGCAGAAACTATAGAAGCGATCAAATGACAAACCGAGGGTTGTAGCATCTGCCAGTTATTGCTAAAGGAGTCACTCCCGGTGAAGGGATCTCGGTCCTTTCCCTATCGAATAAGGTGCAGGATGTTCTACAAGAAACACCACGATGCAAAGCAAGAACTGTAGCTACCTGTTTTATTTTGAAATTCGATTCCACAACATCAATTAGGATTATTTTCTTTCATTAATCTCATTAATGAATATCCCATCATTTAAATTACCTAAACATCACAGATAGATATGACGTACACTTATGCCATCCGCATTCGCCTCGATGTCCCCTCGTGCACCGTTAGGTTAGGTAACTAACGGCAGAGCGGGGCAGGGCCAGCGCGGGTGTAAAACATAAGTAACGTCTATATAATATATCATATATACTATATATAATATCTGCCACAGAACATCGCATGATCTCAGATAAAACACAGCAGAAGAAACATATGAAATATTGGATATACTAGGACGTCCGTGTTTTCAATACGAGCCAGTATAAAACACGGATTCCACGGTCGTGATGAATAGCCAATCCCACACCCCTAGACCCCTACGAGAGCGGCAAGCAACCCTACCAATTCTAGGGTTAGGAGACCCGGACTCGACTCCTCGAGTTGGTCTCCCACTGGACCCTAGAACCCGGTTACTAGTGCTCCCCTCCTTGGGTCTATCCTAGTGCAGAAAAGTAAATAATATACAAACGGTGACTACTTCCGCAACCTGGAAGTGCCCCAATAAAAGAATATTACATATAAGTTTTTACATGAATGAAAATGAAAAACACTCATCTCACATAAAAAACCCCCGGCTATTCAAACACGACGATCCAATATAACATATCCAGCAACACATAACATCACATGTCATCAACGTAAGTAAATATGCGCATCCCAATTGTCGTTGACATATAGCAACGAAACCGGCGACATCACATATTACACTTACGGTCACAGAAAAGAAAGTGTAAAACTATAACAGTTGGAATCCGCAACCACCTCAGACATCGCATGCCTGACCAAATGAATTACTTAGACATCGCATGCCTAACAATTATAAACCCCGCATTTTAGTCTCATAATCGAAAACACTTTTCAATATCGAGTCGGGCAATTCAACAAGATTCCCGACATCCTGATCGAATGCTCGTCGTAAACTTTAGTAGGCGGCCGCACCCCCGATACCGTCGACGAAGTGCACTAAGGCGGAACACCGCTGCCGCGAGCACCCGAACGGATGCTTTCGGCGACGGGGTTCTCCTACAGTCACTTGGTCGGGGCTATGGAGTGAGGCTGTCTATTAAGTTTACCCGGCGAGTATCCGCGTACGCTACGTAATTGCAACGGACTTTTGATCACATCAAAATTCCGTGGCAACCGATCTATTGAGACTAAACTGCTACGTTTATAACATTCATTTAGTTATCACATAACTACTTGTGAATTCCAATTATTGTATCCCATACCGGATAAATAGAAAATGTCAAACTTTCCGATCGAACAGACGAACACCCAACTTTTCCCGATACAGATCAACACATGAAGTAAGTCTAACAACATTCAGTTCGTGCCTCAGTACCGACGGTCCAGCCGTAGAAAGGTCAAGCCAACGCCTCACATGTGGCACGCCGTACTGCCCCAAACCCGAAGGTTCGAAGGGCAGTTCAAGACGGTCACATAATCGAGTTAAGGTTTGTTGTCTTCTAGAGGGTCCATCGCGTTACTTGCATTACTTAGAACGTCGTTAAACTTCGGAAAAATCCAACACTTGGAAATTTCCCGACAGGGGAAAAATTGGGTATTTATATCCGGTCGAACTTTTTAACATATTCTAAAAAATATTCGGAAATACACCAAGACGAAATTTGATACCCCGATCGAAACATCGAATCCCCAAACAACTCCAGAATGCTCAACTGTGTAGTAAAAGTTAAAATATCCCAGAAAATACAGCACTAAGAATTAGGAATTACTGTGCAGAAATCACTAAACAATGGAACAGTATGGCCGCGGAACCGCCGCACCATGCATAGCATGTGCCGCGGTTCCGCGGTGGAAAATTCGATTCAGACCCTCGTATTTCACAGTAATTCATAACAAACCCTGCTTGATTTTCTGGATATTTTTAATCTTGAAAAATCCACAATTTTAAAATCTGGACAGAGAGCATTTTTGAATATGGGTTTCGGGTTCGTTCGGATTTCAAACTCCGTCGGGACTTCGCCTAAGGCTCTAGCTAGTCTCTGATACCACTGTAAGGTTCCTAGGCACCCTAGTGAGGTCTCACAAGTTATCATCCATGCAAATTTTTAAAAAATACGGTGCCGAGAAACCCTAGAACGGATCGTCGGCTAGAATTCTATGCGAAACAAGCAAACTAGTTAACATTTTAACTAAGGGAACGGATATACAACCTTTGTAGATCCGGTCCACCACCTCCACGGCTCCGCAATGAAGTCCTCTCCGCTATCCAAATTGAACCCCGAACTCAAGTATCGGCTTCGTCGAAGAAATAGGCGGGCTTGATCGTCGGTTCGATGCCGAAGATGATCTACGTCGAGGCATCACAAAACTCGAGCTCCGCCTTCGCCAAGTCAAGAAACTTGTGAAGACAACACACTCTACTACATGGCAAGTAGTAGAGGATGAAGAAATAGGAAGTGGGTAGACTTTAGTTTTGGATTTCTCACTCATTTCATCAAGTTGCCATTGATGGTCAAGCTTTTCTTTACTTGAAGGAAGAAGAAGAAGAAGCTAAAATATTATGATAAGAATAATAGAATATATTAGAATGATAATTCTTATCATAATAATGACTATGGTAAAGTGTAGAGAGCTAACTTGAGTTAATGAGAATGGTTAGGTTTAAAAAGAAGACAAAAATGGTGACATGGTCAAAGTATTCATGAAGCTTCATGAATGAAAAGAATGCCACCATTTATCTCATTTCTTTTTCTTTTTCTAAAAGAATAAAAGAATAAACGAATAAAATGAATAAAAACCTTAACCATTTATTTAACCAAGGTATTAACTCTTTACACAAACCCAAGCTATCATATATCATCATATATGATACAAGCATGTGCACAAAAGTATATCACATATACAATGTGTACAAGCCGAGTGAGAAAATCCATTTAAAGTGAACCAATACTAGTTAACGCAAAGTATTATATCAAATATATAATTATGTATTAAATCATTAAATCAACACTTGATTCAATGATCCGGTCATGTCGCACACAACCGACTAGTATTCAATGTATCGGCTTATCGAATCAATACTTGATTCGATAACTAGGTTATGTCGCATACAACCATTCGATACATTCATCGCGAGAATAGAATACAGTATCACATACTCGCATTATTTTCGGTCCCGCACATATCTCATATGCGCTCCTATTTCGTTTCGCTTGAGCCAGGAAACCTCTGTGTAGGACTCTACAGACTCGTCAATACGCCGGCAGCAGATGATGATCATATCAAACACCCACAAGCCGCAAGCGGTCTGCTAAACGTAACGGCCACCCGGGTATTGAGCGATCTGAAGATCGACGAGCAAGCCCGCTCACACTCCAGTGAATCCAACCAGTAACACTTATTGTATAGTCCGGTCTGTTCGTCTGATATGTCGCATATCTCGCCTAGGGGTGGTAAACGTCAGACCCCAATAGCTCGATAAGTCATGCCGACTTGAGGTCCATAACATTCGTGAAACTACTGATAACTCTTACCAGTATATCACTGCAACCCTGGCCAGGGATTTCCTATTATGGCCAGTCGAGCATAGCACAACATCAACCCCCAATACCGGGGGAGACGAATCCCCTCCTATCGCTCATTGCCTCCATGTGAATCGGGACTGTACCCAAAAACCACCTGTTTGCACGACTCAGTAGAGCCGTGGTAGGATGGAAATCAAAGCACAGTGGGAGACACACAAGACTCTATGACGATCTCGGGTCAACAGACTAAGCTGTACCTGTGTCACCAGAGAACTGCCATCTGACGTGAGGTATAATACCATCTGGGAGTTCTTGGCGAGTCCGTTCAGTGTACCCAGTCTCCACTGAGCACCCGCATACCATCTTCGATGTCAAACACCAATGGATATGGGATCATCCATCGCCCATCACATGGGTCGAGAAGATATACGCTAGTCTACTCTGGAATATCGATGCCTCGTCTCGATATTCCCACGACTAGGAACAATTCAAGGATGTACTCATGGACTACGCAGGCCCCACTGGTATGATCTACATCATAGTCCTGGAAGTCGAGCATACATCCTATGGGCTTTATCAACATGTAATCAGAGAGACAGAAAGTATACATGTTAAGATAAAGTGCAACCAGATAGCGTACTATCATGTCGAGCAAGAAAGCCCTACCTATATATGTCCCATCATCCACTACAATATACATCCAATGTACAGTAATGGGCTCTAGGGCATACATATAACTAACACGAAGTCCTTGGCCAAGGCAGGAGATTTACCGGTAGGTATTCCAGTAGTATCTCAGGGTGTTCTGGGGGCTACACTCCGACACGACTTGTACCGCTTTTGGGGGTCTTACTTTTACCCACCCCTAGGCCCGCCATGCGATGCTTATAGACGAACGGACCGGACTGTACGGATATTGTCACTGACAGGCTCAGTAGGGTGTCAGGATGAGTTCGCTCATCGACGTCCCTTTTGGTCAATAGCTGGTGGCCCGTCACGTATTGGCTTATACCTCTGACGTGCTAGTGGTTAAATCCACAACCATAGTATTGACGAGTCTTTAGAGTCCACCACACATTCAGTTACTCAGCTTTCGGGCGAAACGCTGTAGAGGCCGTATGGAGATATGGCAGGGTCCGATCAGATACGTGCGGTATTGCACGGATCAGGATCAGACGGTTTGTACTAGTGGCCGTATGGATATATGGCAGGGTTCAATCAGATTCGTGCGGTATTGCACGGATCAGGATCGGACGAACATTACTAGCCGGCTTTGGTTTAAGCCGGATCCTAGTTTAGTACAGTGTAGATTTTGTCTTTTTGCATTTGTATCCGGACGGAATACAGATGCGGGTGTGTATGCACAGTATCGGGGTTTTCCTGTAATTTATTACGGGACCAGTTTTCTGGAGTTGCCAGTTTGCATTCCGTTCCGGCCGGTTTTCCTTTGTTCTTTCCCGGCCGGACTTTTCCGATGGAGGGGGTTATTTGCAAGTTTGCAAATAACATTTTGTGGAGGGTTTATTTGTGAGATGATAGTTTATGATGGCATCTTTTAATTTCCACCATCACTTGCATTAATGAGAGGGTATGGGTTTAAAGTGAGAAGTATGGTTGATGTTTGTTTATGGTCACCTCTTTCTTTTCCTACACTTACCTCCCTCTTGCATTTTGTTCACACTCCACCACCATTCCTCATAAGAAGTGGCCGGCCATTTTGAGAGAGGGAGAGAGGATCATTTCATTTGGATAAGGGAAAATTTGTTCATCTCATTTTCATGCTACAAAATTCTAGCTCCACTTTGAAGTTCATTTCACAACCTCATTCCTCCATCAAAGCAACATAACCCCAAAGAGACAAAGCACTACACTTCCTACAGCACATCTTGGGCATGTCGACTTGCCAGCTTCATGCCCGAGTTGCCTCGGTATAGAGGCGGGAGCTTGTAAAAGAAACAGGCGATGTGGTGCCCTTCCGGCAAGGAGGCGACGACCGGAGTTTCCGCGAGAGATTGGGACGATGATGAGAAGACCGGAGGACTCGGATCACTCGGTATATCTCTTCCCTATCTTGTTACTTTGCTAGAACTAGTTTAATGGCCCAATCCGAAGTTTAGTGCGCGGTGGTGCCGGTTTGCTAAGTTCGCAAAATTAAAGTTTATCACCGTTTCCGCATTTGGCCGTCGGATTAACGACCGGGGCGCCGCCGTGCACTTACAGTGGTATCAGAGCCTCGCCATTAACTTCGTCTAGCTTCGTTTGATGTGTTTTGCATTTCCGATCGACCAAAATTCCAAAATCTACATTTTTGCTAGCGACAGTTTTCTGTTGAAATTTTTTGGTCTCCAAAAATTTTTCAGGTTGTATAAAAGTACTGTGCTAGAAGTCCTAAGACTACTGTAGAAATTCGAGACACTGATCTCTTCAGAGGAGCGCGGAACCGCGGCAAAACCTTACTTGTTGCCGCGGTTCCGCCGCAGTATTGATGGATCAGTGTGTACAATTTTTCCAGTGGGCTTCTGGGCTTATTTTAGGGGTTTTGGAATATTAATATTGGGCCCAGATTTTCTGTGAGTGCTACAGTATTGCTTGGGGGCCCACTTGTTAATTTTTGATCGATCGGATATTTTAAACACATTATTTCACAGTATTTACATTATATCTGCGACCGTGAATGTCACTTGATCGGTAAATCCGGTCTAACTGCTATAGCCCGGTTAGACGGATTTGCGAACGTGACTTTCACGTTGATGTTCTATGTATTGCTGTGATGTTGCGGATCGGTCGTGGGGGATAGCCTGGATGCAATGCTAGTACCGTTGTGGTTGTATTATGTACATTTGATATTGTGGGGCGAGCGTCCGACATGTGGACTGCCGTCACTGCCTGATTGTATTATTCTTTTGGGGCACGGCCAGGTTGCGGTCGATGTACCTGTTGTATGTATATTTTACTTTCTGTACTAGGGTTACCCCGCGGAGGGGTGCACGGATAGCCGGGTTCTAGAGGGCAACGGGCCCGCATCTCAGGGCATTGAGACGGAGGGGGCTTCAGTCTGGAATTGGCGGGCTATTCGCCGCACTCGTAGGGGGTACAGGTTGACCCAGGAGGGGTGCCCAAGTTACCGGATTCCGTGAAGTGCTGGGTGGTCCATTCACGGTGCTGAAGGGGGCTGCCTCGCTTCAGGTTTTGGCGGGTGACATGCCGCGCCCGTAGGGGTCTAGGATTTCATTGCACAGGCTATCCACATGACCAGGGGAACGTCGGGTTTCAGTAGTGGCTCTGTGAAACCCGGGGATCCCAGATATCTGTATTGTTCTGTGATGCTGTACATTTCTGTGATGTTGCATTTTATTCACGCCTTGAGCGAAATATAATATATTGGTATATATATTAGTAGATGTTGTATATGTTTTTCATCCGCGCTAGTCCAGTCCCCGCTCTGCCGTTAGTTAGCTAACCTAACGGGTGATGACGGGACCCAGTGGCGAATGCAGATGGCATATACGTACGTCAGTATATTTTCGTTCTTTGTGGTGTGATCAATTGATGGGACTGCATTGATTCGGATCAATGGAAGTTAAAACAAACCTATTCTGATGTTGTTGGAACACTTTTCAAAAAGCTGTTATTGCAAGGACGTTCACTTTTGTTTTGCATCGTGGTATTCATTTGGAATATCCTGCTCCTCAGTCGACGAGGCAAGGGCCGAGATCCCTTCACCGGGAGTGACCCCTTGGACAGAAGTTTGCGTCAGGGCACTAACTTCACTATAGCCGATTACTTTTGCTTTGCATCGTGGTATTCATTTGGAATATCCTGCACCTCATTCTACGGGGAAAGAGCCGAGATCCCTTCACCGGGAGTGAACTCTTTAGTAAAAGTTTTCGTCACTATATTTTTCTAACAAGCTATCCGTTCCTTCAACGATATCAAGTTCATTACGTTAAAGGTTTTCGCCAGAAACCATTCGTAGCCCTCCGTCGTTTCATATGGATAGTCAATAGTATTCAAGCTGTGTATGTTTGCCAAAGTCAAGGCACAGTGTTTGGTAGCTATTGGTTATTCATATGCAGCATAGATAGATGTGTTGGTTTGGGGCAGTCGTACTACCATTTTGGCCAAAGTCAAGGGTATGTACGGGTGGGCTCAAATTAACCTGGAGAATGACGGGTTGAACTTGACATGTGACTTATGATATGTTGGCCAAAGTCAAGGTCATAAGAGCATGGGGTAAAAATCCACATCGGGAGTTTCAAAAGAACTGAAACTTGCCAGATATGCGCATACCTTCTGGAGTGTTATACCGTGAGCGGATTCCGTCACGTTATCATGCGATGATAGTTGGATCCCGATTCCCACTGATGAGTTGGTTTACTCCTCGGGTGACCCCGACTAATTCTTCTTTCAGGTTTGGAGGAGAATTTGTGGTACAGTGGGAGGATTCCAGATTAGATAAAGGGATAACCATTCTGATCTAGGTTAGAGTGCACGCTGAGTGTTTCTTTTCTCTCTCTTTGGCAGCGACCATTGACCCGACCCAAGACAATGACTCAGTGACCTAGTTGACCGAACCTTCTTAACACTGGCTTTTGGTTTGTCTGAGTTGCAGACCTCATTGCCACTCCTACTTTTACCCTTTTCTCTAGGACACCCCGTATTACTGCGAACGTCCACTTCCATTAGACAAAACCATCGTATGGTTAGATATGAACTCGAAGGAATTCGAGGATGGTTTCCGGTTCTGGAGAAAACGGATAGGATTATTCAGTTGTCTTTTCCCGTTTACCTTCTCTCAAGTTACGAGTACTCCTTAGTTTAGGAGATAATACACCTATTACGCAAATTGGATAGTCTTCTTCCAAACCTTAGGCTGGTGCCGACCGGTAGGGAATGAAGAAAACCAATTAGCATAACGATGGTGTGCAGAAGGTATTAAGATTAAGACAAAGCAAGGGATTAGTAAGAGGGCAAAGTAAATTGCGACTGATATTCACGACCAAACCAAGTATTTCTCCGCCAATCCTAAATCACATTTGTATTTCTCTAGGACACTCCGTATCACCACGAAGATCCACGGTTTATTGGATAATCCATCGTATGTTTATATACGAACTCGAAAGGAACTTGTTCCAGTTCGGGGTTGGATTCTGGTCCAGGAGAAATAGGAATAAGGTTTATTCGGTTGTCTTTTATCTTCACCTTCTCTCGCATTGCGAGTGCTCCTAGGACTAGGACAGTACACCCATTATGCTTATTCGATAGTCTTCTTCCAAACCATAGGCTGGTGCCGAACGGAAGGGAAGGAAGAAAACCATATTGGCCTAAGGGGTGTGCAGAAGGTAATGACTAAAGACATATAAAGGGATTTGGAGAGGTGGCAAAGAATTATACGGTTATAGTTGTGAATCTGGATAATGGTAGAGGCATTACTAAGAATACCAGGATACCCCATCGAAACATTTCAATGTTTCAGTTCAGCTGTGTACTGTTAAAAGAAAACTGATTTCCCGATTGGACACTTGCTCCAGGGTATGTATTTACCAGGTTTGATTCTCACATCTGTATGGTTTTACAGATGATGAGTGGGAGTAAGTTATTGGGAATTGGGTGATCATCCTCATTATATCGGGATTCGTTGTAATCGGTGATATTTGAGGAAATCATCTGGGCTGTTTGCCGGTCGGCAAATATTTGGTTTTGAATATCCGCCGTTGTGCACCAATTTCAAATTGATATATCTGTACGTCTATTTTCATAGAGTGAGATATACCTTTTGATATTATGTCGATGACATTTACCTATATCAGTGGATGGTTAGGTAAGGAGCATTAAACAGCGGTGTAATTCTTCTTAACCATAAGTACAGTTTTCAACCTACGACACACAGTGAAAGAGTTGCTAGACTCGGCGGACTTATACAGAGTATTGTATGTTGTCCAATGTCAATTAGGACAGAGGGGTTGGTCCTCATACTATATTCTGTTTACTTTTAACTTCTCTAGTTCTTAAACATGTGTTTCGTAGAAACACAGGGTCTAAGTTTTGAGGAGTTATAGGTATTTGAATAGAGTAGAGAACCAGGTGTAGCAAGTATCGGGATTCTTCAAGGTGATTGAAGATGTAGATACTTGTGTATGGTATTCAGTTGATAGTAATGATAAAGAGAAATTGCTTCTCTTTCAGGTTACTCATAATTGGAAGCATTCCTAAGTTGAGTAACACTGATCGGCCTCTCTCCATTTAGTTGACATGCACTGGAGACAGCTGCATGATTTGAATCTGGTTCAATTAAATCAGTGCCTCTGGTTCTATATTGGATATAGTACAGTTCATATCTTAACATTGTTAAGGCACGGGGAGTTGTCCGGCTTATGATTAAAACCAGACTCTGGATAACTCAAGGCACATTTCTGTAATGGCTGTTTGTGGGTTGACCCAGGCTATGACGAGGGTTGACTTTCTACCATAAGAAAGATCAATAGTGATATTGTTCTTGACTCGCCACAGTTTTAATAAAAATGGATTTTTTCAAAAACAGTAGTGGGAGTATGGTAGAACTGGAAGTGATTCCAGAACCGCAAACGATTACTGAAGATTTGATAAGGAACCTAAAGATTCAATCTGATTTGACATTCCATTGGCCACTCCGCAGATAAGGTGGGTAACTTCAGGCACCCGAGAGGTACTCCGGTAGCCTCAAGGACGGTGACAGGGAAGTTCTTGTTTACCCACACTTGCCATTGCTGTTGTTCCAGGCTGCGAGACCCGGTAGGAGGATGAATATAGCGTCATTCTAAACTATCTTTAGAAGTGCACGTCTATATGACTCTGCCAGAGGGTTTTCGTAGTCAGTGGGAGCAGCGGAAGCATTGGTCGACATCAGGCTTATGTCTATTTATAGACTAAAGCAGATATAGCGGAGTTAGATCATCTGTTTCTGATGTGACAGTCATAGGTTTGACGTCATCAGAATAGGGGATGGATCTGTTGAGAAGGTAGTAGGAAGTGATATTCCTATACTACGATCGGTTATATTTTGGTCGTCACACAGTGTTTTCTCCACATGGGACTTGGACATTATATCAGACATACTGGTTACTAGATCTATGGTTTTAGATCTAGATTTGGGTGGTTTCCCAATCAGGGTACTTTGACAGCATTCTAAGAGTATTTAGAATGGACGACTCTTAGCACGGTAGTATACCTGCAGGTGATGGAGTCACCCTCTCTAAAGGTGTCTTATAGACTAAAGTAGAGAGGGATGTGCATGATTGGCAGATCACTTGTTTAGGCAATTGAGTCAACCATGAGATGTCAAGTACCACACCAGATGTTGTTCTTGCACTAGATGCAATAAGTTGATATTGATCCAATCCTGGAGAAACAGTCGGAAGCAGTTTTAGAACATAAGTGAATGTTCTAGGGATATGATAACGGCTGCCTCCTTTAGGAGACGGTTATCACTCCAGGCTTCCAAAGTGACATGAACGACAAGGAGGTTGTCAGAGTTATATTTTTCCTTCTGACGAGGGGCAGTATTTTGGACAGGTGGTCCAAGGCAATACTGAGGGTGGTATGGCGCAGGATACTGATTAAGTTCAGTTGACGATACAGTCTAAGAATTTTGGATTTGGAGTTCATTTATGAGCTCGGTCCCATCAGACATCCAGACATTCTAAGACAGGTATTGCTCATTTTGGGAGATGGCTTTCTCCGCGAACTTGAGATATAGAGTGACATAGAAAGAAACATCTAGGCGGATCCACTCACTGAAGCTATTCCTCGAACGCAAGAGTTTCGCAAACAGGCTTTATGAGACAGACTAGTAGAGGAGTTGGGTGTTCGGTATCACACGGGCTGTGAGTATGCGACATCGCAATAATTAGCCTCGAGTGCAAGTGGGAGATTGTTGGAGATAGTGCCCTCAGAGTCAATTATTGGATCACAGGCACGTGATTACAATGATTGAGGGAGGACCTATCCCGGTAGGACAGTCTTACTCGAGATGATAGTTTGCTATCTGGTTTACCTTTATCATCGTGTACTGCTTTAGGTGACCTGACAGGTCGCTATTGCACGTTGATAGAGCCCCTAGGATTCTTGCTTGACTGCCAGCAGTATGAGGGCGATCATATAAGTGAGAGCTGGAGTCTATAAGCACATCCTTAAAAGGTCCCTAGTCGTGGGAGTTTCGAGACAGGGCATCGATTCTCCAGAGTAGACTAGTGTATACAGTCGAGACCCCGACGAGGGGCGGTGGCCGGTCTCACAAGCCACTGGTGTCAGTTGGTTCACCTAAGATGTATACAGGTGCTCATTGGGTTATGAGTACACCGGACAGGACTCGCCGGGAACATGCTAGTTGGTCTTATACCTGACGTCAGATAGCAGTTCCCAGGTGACATGTGTACAGGTTAGTTCATCGACCTGGGGATCGTCATTTATCTCGTGTGAGTTCCCACTGTGCTTTGATTACTACCCTACCACGGCTCAAAGGAGTCGTGCAAACAGGTTTTAGTTGGGTACAGTCCCGAGCCACATGGAGGCAGTGAGCGGATCTTTAGGGGTTCGTCTCTCCCGGTATTGGGGGTAAGGTCGCGCTGTGTCTGGGAGAGCCATTACACGAAGTCCTTGGCCAAGGCAGGAGATTTACTGGTAGGTATTCCAGTAGTATCTCAGGGTGTTCTGGGCTACACTCCGACACGACTTGTACCGCTTTTGGGGGTCTGACTTTTACCCACCCCCTAGGCCCGCCATGCGATGCTCATAGACGAACGGACCGGACTGTACGGATATTGTCACTGACAGGCTCAGTAGGGTGTCAGGATGAGTTCGCTCATCGACGTCCCTTTTGGTCAATAGCTGGTGGCCCGTCACGTATTGGCTTATACCTCTGACGTGCTAGTGGTTAAATCCACAACCATAGTATTGACGAGTCTTTAGAGTCCACCACACATTCAGTTACTCAGCTTTCGGGCGAAACGCTGTAGAGGCCGTATGGAGATATGGCAGGGTCCGATCAGATACGTGCGGTATTGCACGGATCAGGATCGGACGGTTTGTACTAGTGGCCGTATGGATATATGGCAGGGTTCAATCAGATTCGTGCGGTATTGCACGGATCAGGATCGGACGAACATTACTAGCCGGCTTTGGTTTAAGCCGGATCCTAGTTTAGTACAGTGTAGATTTTGTCTTTTTGCATTTGTATCCGGACGGAATACAGATGCGGGTGTGTATGCACAGTATCGGGGTTTTCCTGTGATTTATTACGGGACCAGTTTTCTGGAGTTGTCAGTTTGCATTCCGTTCCGGCCGGTTTTCCTTTGTTCTTTCCCGGCCGGACTTTTCCGATGGAGGGGGTTATTTGCAAGTTTGCAAATAATATTTTGTAGAGGGTTTATTTATGAGATGAGAGTTTATGATGGCATCTTTTAATTTCCACCATCACTTGCATTAATGAGAGGGCATGGGTTTAAAGTGAGAAGTATGGTTGATGTTTGTTTATGGTCACCTCTTTCTTTTCCTACACTTACCTCCCTCTTGCATTTTGTTCACACTCCACCACCATTCCTCATAAGAAGTGGCCGGCCATTTTGAGAGAGGGAGAGAGGATCATTTCATTTGGATAAGGGAAAATTTGTTCATCTCATTTTCATGCTACAAAATTCTAGCTCCACTTTGAAGTTCATTTCACAACCTCATTCCTCCATCAAATTAACATAACCCCAAAGAGACAAAGCACTACACTTCCTACAGCACATCTTGGGCATGTCGACTTGTCAGCTTCGTGCCCGAGTTGCCTCGGTATAGAGGCGGGAGCCCGTAAAAGAAACAGGCGATGTGGTGCCCTTCCGGCAAGGAGGCGACGACCGGAGTTTCCGCGAGAGATCGGGACGATGACGAGAAGACCGGAGGACTCGGATCACTCGGTATATCTCTTCCCTATCTTGTTACTTTGCTAGAACTAGTTTAATGGCCCGATCCGGAGTTTAGTGCGTGGTGGTGCCGGTTTGCTAAGTTCGCAAAATTAAAGTTTATCACTGTTTCCGCATTTGGCCGTCGGATTGACGACCGGGGCGCCGCCGTGCACTTACACGAGATATGCGACATATCAGACGACGAGACCGGACTGTATGGGAGTGTTAATCATTGGATTCACGGGAGAAAGTACAAGCTTGCTAGTTGATCTTCTAAGCGCTCAATACCTGGGTGGCTGTTACGTTTAGCTGACCGCTTGCAGCTTGTGGGTGTTTGATATGATAATCACCTACTACCGGCGTATTGACGATTCTTTAGAGTCCTACACAGAGATTTCTTGACTCAGGCAAAACGGAGTAGGAGAACATATGTGATATGTGCGGGACCGAGGATAATGCGATATGAGATACCGTATTCTATTCTCGCGATATTTGATATCAGCCGGGTCATCGGATCAAGTGTTGATTCGATAATTTAATGTATAATAATATATATGATATATTAAATTACATTAACTAATATTAGCTCTCTAAAAGATTCTTTTTCTCACTCGGGTAATAGATTGATATATATGCTATATATGTTAATTGTATTATTTTATTTTGTTATAATAAATATTATATATGTGATATATAATATTATAACATGATATGATTACTAATGCAACATGTTTAGTGGAGATTAAACAAGGTTAGGGTTTGAATTGGGTTAGTTCTTTCATGAAAATTCTAGAAGCTTTCTTTTTATTTTAAGTTAAGATATTATGCTTGATATTTTGTAATGATTCATTCTTAACCCAACCCAAACCCTAGCCCTAGTTAAATCTCTACAAAGGTTTGGTTGACCATGGTTACATTATTAATCATATATTATTTCATTATCCATCACAAAAGGATTTTTAATTGATTATTCATCTTCTTCTTCTATGAGTTCTTTCATGAAAAGCTTTCTAGCTTTTTATCAAGTGATGAAAATGAGTGAGTTAATGAAAAAAAATGAGAGATAAAATCCTACTTCATCATCCTCATCTTTCCTTATCGTTTAGATGAGGGTGTTCACTTCATTAAGTGAGTGAGAGCTTGTGTTAATGAAACTTCAAGGTAGATCATCTTTGTTATCGAAGATCGGAAGCAAGCTTGCATCTTTCCCTTCGTGGAGCCTCTCGAGAGTCCGGAACTTGATGATCGCAGCGAAGGGACCACAACACAGAGCTTATGAAGTGAAGGACCAGATCTACAAAGGTTGTAATCCCTCTAACATAGTGTTAAAGTGTTTAACATGCTTGTTTTCGCTTAATCTCTAGTTTAAAGATCTAGTTAAGGGTTGTTCGGCACGTCTAAATTTAAATCGGGCATGGTTGATGCCTCGTAGACCCTTGTGAGAGTGCCCAGCATCCCTACAGTGGTATCAGAGCCAAGCTAGAGCTTTAGGCGAAGTCTAGACGAAGTTTGAAGTCCGATCGAACCCCGAAACCTTAGTTTTTTCCCTTTCTGGAAATTTTATAAAAATGTTGATTTTTTCATATTAAAAATACTCAAAAAATCAGCAAGGAAATATTAGAATTACTGTGCAGCACGTGACTCCAATTCCATAAATGTGCCACGGAACCGCGGCCGTACTATGGCTTGCGCGGCGGTTCCGCGGCCATACTGTAGCTTCATGTTTCACTGTTTGCACTGTAATGTCCGTATGTAATTCCTGGTTCATCTGAGAATTTTTAATTCTTACTCAAGTGTTGAGTTTTCTGGGTTATATTGGGGACTCGTTGATTCGATCGGATAATTTAACTTCATTTAGTTTGTCCAGGTAATTTTTAGAACGTGCTAAAAAGTTTGAACGGGTATCAATAACTCACTTTTTCCCGACCCGGAAAATTTTCAAGTGTTGGATTTTTCCGTAGTTTAAGAACGTTCTAAGTCGTGCAAGTAATGCGGTGGACCCTCTAGAAGACAACAATCCTTAACTCGATTATGTGACCGCCTTGAACTGCCTCTAAACCTTAGGGTTTATGGCAGTACGGCGTACCACATGTGAGGCGTTGGCTTGACCCTTCTACGGCTGGACCATTGGTACTGTGGCATGTGATGGATGTTTTTAAGCTTCCCTCAAGTGTTGAGAACTATTTGGGAAAACTTGGGTGTTTGATCATTCGATCGGAAAGTTTAATATTGTCAATTTATCTGGAATGCGATACAATATTTGGAATCCACAAGTAGTTATGAGAAAACTAATTTGAATGTTATAAATCTAGCAGTTCAGTCTCAGATGATCGGTTGCCACGGAATTTTGATATGATCAAAATTCCGTCGCAATCACGTAGCATACGCGGATCCTTGCCGAGTAAACTTAACAGAAAGCCACGCCCCATAGCCCCGACCAAGTGACTGTAGGAGAACCCCGTCGCTAAAAGCATCTGTTCGGGTGCTCGCGGCAGCGGTGTTACGCCATAGTGCACTTCGTCGACGGCATCGGGGGTGCGGCCATCTACTAAAGTTTGCGACGAGCATTCGATCAGGATGTCGGGAATCTTGTTGAATTGCCCGACTTGATATTGAAAAGAGTTTTCGATAATGAGACTAAAATGCGGGGTTTATAATTGTTAGGCATGAGATGTCTAAGGAATTCATTTGGTTAGGCATGCAATGTCTAAGGAGATTGCGGATTCCAACTGTTGTATTTTTACACTTTCTTTTCTGTGACCATAAGTGTAGTATGTAGTTGTATCGCCGGTTTTCGTTGCAATACATCGACGACAATCGGTGTATGCATACTTACTTACGTTGATGACATGTGATGTTATATGTTGCTGTGATATGTTATATCGGATCGTCGTGCTTTGAATAGCCGGGGGTTTTATGTGAGATGAGAGTTTTTTATTTTCATTCATGTAAAATTCTTAAGTATGTAATATTATTTTATTGGGGCACTTCCGGGCTGAGGATGATGTCACCACTGTATATTATTTACATTTCCGCATTAAGTAGAACCAAGTCGGGGAGCACAAGTAACCGGGTTCTAGGGTCCAGTGGGAGACCATCTCAAGGAGTCGAGACCGGGTCTCCTAACCCTAGAATTGGCAGTGTTGCTTGCCGCTCTCGTAGGGGTCTAGGGATGTGGGTTTGGCTATTCATCGCGACCGTGGAATCCGTGTTTTATACAGGCTCGTATTAAAAACACGGACATCCAAGTATATCTAATATTTCATATATGTTCTTCTGCTGCAATGTTCTGTAATGAGATCATATTACTATAGGGTTCCTAGGCACTCTCACAAGGCATCAACCATGCCAATTTCAAATTTTACGGTGCCAAGAAACCCTAGACTAGATCGTTAACTAGAATTTTAGGCGACAAAGTGAAACTAGTTAACTACTTAACTAAAAGAAAGATGCTACAACCTTTGTAGATCCGGTTCTCCACTTCCTTAGCTCCACGTAGACGTCCTCTCGCTGTCCGTCTCGAATCCCGGACTCAAGCATCGGCTTCATATGAGAAATGGGCGGGCAAGGTCGTCGGCTTCGTGCCGAAGATGATCTACGTCGAGGTTACACAAGATCAAGCTCCAACTTCACCAAGTTGTGAAACTTGTGAAGTAAACACCCTATACTACTTGGCAAGAGGTAGAGGATGAAGAAATAGGAGGTGGGTTCACTTTAGAATTGGATTTCTCACACTTTAGCTCAAGTTGCCATTGATGAAGGCAAGGTTTTTCTTTGAAGATGAAGCTAGAATATGATAAGTGTTGGATTTAAAACGAAAATAAATCAATACTTATCATAAGCTAACCATGGTAAAGTGTAGAGAATGAACTAGGGTTAGTTCAAATGGTTAGGGTTAAGCATGAGACAAGAATGGTTACAAAGTCAAAGCTTCATGAAGCTTCAACAAGAAACAGAGAAAGCCACCATTCTTATCATAATCTTTTCAAAATAAATAAACAAATAAATAAATGAAAAAGCAAAACCCTAATCATCAACTTAACCATGGTTTAATTCTTTAAACTTAACCAAATGAGCAAGTATCAACAAACATGATACAAACATGTGCACAAAAGTATATCACATATACAATTTGCACATCGAGTGAGAAAAACCATTTAAAGTGAACCAATACTAGTTAATGCAAAGTAATATATCAAATATATAATTATACATTAAATCATTAAATCAACACTTGATTTAACGATCCGGTCATATCGCATATAACCGGCCAGTATTCTATGTATCGGCTTATCGAATCAATCCTTGATTCGATATCTAGGTTATATCACATATAACCAATCGATACATTCATCGCGAGAATGGAATACTGTATCACATACACGCATTATTCTCGGTCCTGCACATATCTTATATGCGCTCCTATTTCGTTTCGCTTGAGCCAGGAAACCTCTGTGTAGGACTCTAAAGACTCGTCAATACGCCGGTAGCAGATGATGATCATATCAAGCACCCACAAGCCGCAAGCGGTCTGCTAAACGTAACGGCCATCCGGGTATTGAGCGATCAGAAGATCGACGAGCTCGCCCGCTCACACTCCTGTGAATCCAACCTGTAACACTTACCGTACAGTCCGGTCTGTTCGTCTGATATGTCGCATATCAAGTCTAGGGGTGGTAAACGTCAGACCCCAATAACCGATAAGTCGTGCCGATGTGAGGCTCATAACGGGTCGAGAAACTACTGGTAACACTTACCAGCAAATCTCTGATCAACCCTGGCCAGGGACTTCCCTGTTACGGCCAATCGAGCACAGCGCAACATCAACCCCCAATACCGGGAGAGACGAAACCCCTCCTATCGCTCATTGCCTCCATGTGACTCGGGACTGTGCCCAAAGACCACCATTTTGCACGCCCTCATGGACGTGGTAAGGTGGAGATCAAAGCACAGTGGGAATCACACAAGACTCTATGACGATCTCGGGTCTACAGACTAACCTGCACAAGTGTCACCTGAGAACTGCCATCTGACGTGAGGTATAATACCATCTGGGAGTTCTCGGCGAGTCCGTCCAGTGTACCCAGTCTCCACTGAGCACCCGTATACTATCTCTGATGTCAAACACCAATGGATATGGGATCATCTGATTGACAGAGTATGTGCGTGTTCAAGTTCTAGTTTAAATACCGCAATCAAGACGGTTTCGCTTGTAGCTAGCCGGTTGAGTACGGGTCGTCCGCAGGGAGATGGGAGTCTTTTTCAATGTGTTTTAACGAGTTAAGTCCGGTTGTTCAGATTTTGTTTGTAGTTATCTAAGTGTTGAGTTGATATTTAAAGAGAGCATGTTAGGGTTAGGATTAGGTTAGTTTGAGTTAGGAGTCTCCACATCTTTCGTTGCCCCTCTTAATATCGGTGTTACGGTAATCGGCAACAACGGGGATTAGCACGACTAGGAAGGACTTTGCGAGTATAAGCTAAGCTTTCCAACGCATAAGTCTTCCTTTTGGTGCTTGTCCGTCCGTTCTTGGCTTTTAGCCATAACCTCCGGTTAATTCAACCACAACCGGTCTCACTACGGAATCACCGCTATCATGTAGGATAGGGTGTCGTAAGGAGCGGATTGTGGTTCAATTAACGGGAGTTGATTTAAGCTGTTGGGCAAGGAAAGAGTGAGAGAGATTTCCTTCTCTCAAACTTCCCTTATCCTACCCTAACACGTATTAACTACTCACACATCATGATAAGGAAAAACAAAATAAAAACAAAAGAGGAAGATAGAAAGAAGGAGATTAGAAGAGTACGACTAACTATTTGCGACCTCACCTTGGCGAGGATCGAGCGTAAGTATCATTGTCGTATGAATGATAAAGAAAAAGAGAGAAGAAAGAAACAACAAGAAAATAACAACAACTACTTAACAATTAAAATTACAACAAGTAAAGAAAGAGCAAGACAAGCATGATAATAAAATGGTCTTCTTTATTTACCATTCCTCCCTCACAAAGCTCACTACAAGTTTAATGGAGAAGAGATAAGGAGAAGAAGAACATGTGAACTAAATCCTAGAAAAAGAAAATACAAGAATGGACCCTTTCCTTCACAAAGTTCTGGGCTATTTATAGGCCAAAAAATGAAAACCTAGGGCAACCACCAGAACACCTGTACAATGACCAAAATACCCCCCAAAACCCTGCGCATGCGGCGCCACTACGGCCGCGGATCCGCGGCCTAGACCCCCCTTTGGCCGTGGATCCGCGGCCCTTTGGAGGAATTGGGGCTTCTGCTTTTTTGGGCTTTCCTGGTTTGCTGTGTTCATTATTCTGGCATATGTATTTTATCAATTTGGCTCCACGATTTTTCCAGAATTTCTGTTGAGGGAAAGGTGGACTTTTTGTCAAGATTTTGTCATGATTGCCTCGAGCTCCGCGTAGATTTCTTGGAAGTTGTTGTTGCCATTGAGCCTTGTGCATGAAGGTGACATAGATTTGACATTTTGTCTTCATAAACTGGTATCTGGCAACATACGGATGAAGAGCGGAGACCGTGTTTTATCTGTGGTTGGCAGGAAACCGGATTTTGTCGTGTTTTTCATGAATTTCACCGTTTTAGAACCGAGAACCTGTATCCTGCAATTGACTAGCAAACACGGCTCAAGAGTATCTACCGATATGCAATGTGATAAAAATTGGGCGGTATGAAAATGCAAAAATCTGATATGAACAAATACCCCCAAACTTATCATTTGCTCGTCCCGAGCAAAGCCCATTTATTCACAAAAAACCCATTTATTCACAAAAAATTTCCTAACCTCACTTTCGCAGGGAACGCGATTGCACTGAGCATGTGCAACAAGCCGTTAAACCTCTAGGTGTCCCTAGTAGGAGGAGTGTTGTCTCCTGAGGGTTTTCAGCGGATACTACCCACAAAATCCGGTCAAGTTGGTTTTGTAAAATAACTAAGATTCAAAACCTACAGTTTTGTTTCAGAAATTAACAATTCTATAATCCTAAGTCTAGACCATCGAACCTTTATTTTTCACACCTCGCTTCTTATTTAACTACAGATTTTATATGTCTTTACGTGCAGTGCAAATAGTGTCGTTAAGTTCCAGAAGGATCGATTAAAGTCATCATGTCGCACAATAAAGCCCAAATCACAATTTTAAAAGGATCACATAAGTTTTATAAAGAGTTAAGAATTTTTCAAGTTTCGTTTTCCAGTAAGGTTTCAACTTCAGAATTTCTATCTTCCTTAACAGGAAACTAAGTCGTATTTTTCACTCCACCTTTTTCTTGTTTTCATTTCATACACACCTCTGTGAACGTGCAATAGTCTTTATCAAAGAGTAAAACCTTCATATCTCCGTTTAAAAAAAAATAAAATTTTAAAAGCCTGTCTTTTATCAAGATTATTCTCACACAAAGAACCGTTAGGAATTTTAACTCGGAGAGAACACTTGCTTGACTTTGTTTTAAACTAGACTTTATAGGCTTCTTAGCGAGCTTTGGGCCAATGCACCGAAACCAGTTGGTTTTAGGGCATTAGGTGTAGAAACACCCCAGCGGACTTAATTACTCAAGTTACCTAGGTCCAAAAACAAACGACAGTTTGTCGTGAAAATCAGTTGATTTAATACGAACGGAGACATAACCGGCAGTTCATATATTTTTTTTGATAAAAGACGTGTTTAGTGGGTTTGGTGTGTAATCATTCCAATCAAGTTTTAGATGGGTTATTTTTCAGACTTAGCTCCAATTACGGCATCAATAACATTCCTTCATATTCGCTTTACTTCATAAACTATTCTTGACATTACTTATTTCAGAACAAACCTATTTGATCCTCAGAAAATCATTTACCTGTTAAAAGTTTTTAAACATAAAAGACTTGTCATCTAATTCCCAAAACTCACGACACGTGTAGTGTGATGTAAAGACTTATATCATCTATAGTTAACTTCAAAGGAGAGTTATCTTTCAGGTTTTCAAAATCTAAACATAAGATTTAGTCATTCCTATCTTTTCAAACAAAAACCGTCGAATGTTGAATCAGAGTTCTTCCACAAGCTAACTTGACAAAAAAGTTTTTTATATTTTTTTAGAAAATTTTCAAATTTTTATGGATTTTATTAAAATGCAGATGCAAAATATACATATGAATGCGAAGGGAAGAAATGCGTACCGAGCGTACCCCCAAACTTAAACTGGACAGTGTCCTCACTGTCGTAGCATGAAGAGAGCAGTTGGAAGGGTCAAAATTGTCGGTTAGCGAAACACAAATTTTTATTTGTTTTTTGTTTTTAAAGGAAAAAGAAATACACAAATATATACAAAATGGTTTGTACATACCCCCAAACTTATTTGGAACAGTGTCCACTGTTCTAGGCTGGATAACCGAAGTTTGGAGGTAGGCAAAGGAAGATCATTCAGGGTAAACCGGCTCCTGTAAGAACAGGAGCTCCTCTGTTGGTTCGGCGCTAAGGTACGGTTTGCATCGGTGTTCGTTCACTTTGAAAATTGAACCGTCCTTTGGATTCTCCAAATCCACAGCGCCCTGCGGATACACATTCCGCACAAAATACGGCCCTTTCCAGCGAGATCTGAGCTTTCCTGGATGGAAATGAAGTCGGGTGTCGTAAAGCAGTACCTGCTGACCAGGTACGAAGGTTTTGCGCAAAAGGTGTTTATCGTGAAACACCTTCGTTCGATTCTTAACGACAACCGCGTTATCGTAAGCCTCATCCCTAAGCTCATTCAGTTTGTTCAACTGCAGCTTCCGATGGCTGCCCGCATCCTCAAGAGAAAGATTCAGCTCCTTTATCGCCCAAAATGCGCGATGCTCGATTTCGACAGGTAGGTGGAAGGCTTTTCCGTACACAAGCCGATAGGGAGACATGCCAAGGTCGGTCTTATAAGCGGTTCGAAATGCCCAAAGGGCATCAGTGAGTTTCAGAGACCAATCCTTACAGTTCTTGGAAACCGTCTTCTCCGGTATCTGCTTGATTTGCCGATTTGAAACTTCGGCCTGCCCGCAGGTTTGGGGGTGGTAGGGCGTAGAGAGCTTATGATTAATGGAGTATTTCCGCATCAAGGCCTCGAAAGTCCTATTGCAGAAATGACTTCCATTGTCGCTAATGATCGCTCGAGGGTGGCCAAACCGGGAGAAAATGTTTTCTTTAAGGAACCTAACGACAACCTTGTTGTCGTTAGTCCGGCTCGGCACAGCCTCGACCCATTTAGAGACGTAATCAACAGCTAGAAGGATGTACAAGTTCCCAAAAGAGCTGCGAAACGGCCCCATGAAATCTATCCCCCAAACATCGAAAATCTCCACAACCAAGATTGGTTGGAGCGGCATCTCGTTCCTCCGGGATATCCGGCCCATGTGTTGGCACCGGGAGCAAGTCTTGCAATAGTCATGAGCATCTTTGAAGAGTTGTGGCCAGTAGAAACCACATTGCAAGATCTTCTCAGCTGTCTTTCTGGGCCCAAAATGCCCGCCAGACGCTTGATCGTGGCAAAATGACAGCACACTCTTGAATTCCACATCAGGGACACACCGACGAATAATCTGGTCGGGACAGTACTTGAACAAGTAGGGTTCGTCCCAGTAAAAGTGTTTTACTTGGGATAAGAAGCGAAGTCTGTCCTGACTTGACCATTCGGTCGGTAGTAATCCCGTGGCCAAATAGTTCACAATATCTGCGAACCAGGGTTCGCACGATACTGTCAAGAGTTGTTCATCCGGGAAAACGTCATTGATCGGAATTGGAAGCGAAGGCGAAGAAGGAAGTCGTGAGAGATGGTCGGCAACTACGTTTTCACATCCTCGTTTGTCCTTAATGACAAGGTCAAACTCTTGAAGCAAGAGGATCCAACGTATTAACCGAGATTTTGCATCTTTCTTCGCAAAAAGATGGCGCAGAGCTGAATGGTCCGTGTAAACAATGACTGGAGAGCCGATGAGGTAGGGCCTGAACTTTTCTAAAGCAAATACAACAGCCAAGAATTCCTTCTCAGTTGTTGTATAATTGAGTTGGGCATCGTTCAGGGTTCGGCTTGCGTAATAGATTACGTGCGGCATCTTGTTGATGTGCTGTCCAAGGACAGTACCAATGGCAAAGTCGGATGCATCGCACATAATCTCGAATGGGTGCGTCCAGTCAGGAGAAGAAAGAACGGGAGCAGAAGTGAGTGAGCATTTCAGTGACTCGAATGCATTCACACAGCTCGAGTTGAAGTCGAAAGGCGTATCCTTGGCCAGCAAAAGAGTCAAGGGCCTAGCAATCTTGCTAAAGTCCTTGATAAACCGTCTATAAAAACCGGCATGGCCAAGGAAGGCTCGGATATCTCTGACGCATCGGGGAGGAGGCAGATTGGAAATGACCTCAATCTTTGCTTTGTCAACCTCTATGCCATTTTGCGAGATGATATGTCCTAAGACAATACCATCGCGCACCATGAAGTGGCATTTCTCCCAGTTCAAAGTGAGATTCTTGTCCTTACATCGGGTAAGGACAGCGTCAAGATGCAGCAAACACTCGTCAAAGAAGTCGCCGAAGATGGAGAAGTCATCCATGAAAATCTCCAGAAATTTTTCCACCATGTCAGAGAAAATTCCCATCATACACCGCTGGAAGGTAGCGGGCGCATTGCATAACCCAAAGGGCATGCGTCGATATGCAAACGTGCCGAAAGGACAAGTGAAAGTGGTCTTGTCCTGGTCTTTTTCGGCGATGGGAATTTGATTATAGCCGGAGTAGCCATCAAGAAAGCAGTAGTACTCGTGTCCGGCCAATCGTTCAAGCATCTGGTCAATGAAAGGTAGCGGAAAGTGGTCTTTCCGCATTGCGGCGTTGAGTTTTCTGTAATCAATGCAAACTCGCCACCTAGTTTGGGTGTGAGTAGGGATTAACTCGTTCGCCTCGTTGGTTATGACCGTGATGCCCGACTTCTTGGGGACAACATGAATGGGGCTAACCCACTGGCTATCAGAGATAGGGTAAATGATACCACTATCTAGACATTTGACGATCTCCTTCTTCACAGCCTCCTTCATGACTGGATTAAGACGTCTTTGTGGATCCCAGGCTGGTTTGGCATCATCCATCAGATGAATGTGATGCTCAACGATCAGGGGACTAATCCCCTTGATGTCCGCCATGGACCAGCCAAAAGTTTGCCTGTTGCTGTGCAAGACCGCGAGAAGGGCTTTCTCTTGCTCTGGAGCTAGAGAAGCCGAAATGATGACTGGGAGGGTCTCGTTCTCACCTAAGTAAGCATACTTAAGGTGAGATGGCAACGGCTTGAGTTCGAGCGTTGGAGGTGAAATGATGGAAGGCAAGACTGGTGCAAAGGTCTCGAACTCAAAGGACTCCAGCAAAGGTTCAAAACGAGTGTAGGCAACCGAGTCGGATGGTTCAGGTAACTCATCCGGAAAGTCGAAGGATTCAAACTCGGGTTGTGCGCGGCTAAGATCGTTCGAGAATGTGAAACACTCGTATTCGTTGTCGGGCGCAGAAACAGCAGCAGGTTCGAAGAGAAACGCACTAGTGGCATCAAGATTATCGTGATCAAATAGAAACTCCTCGAATTCACACTCTTCTGGTGTGATCTCCTGGATCGAGCAGACGTCCAGTATATGAGCATTAGGTTCGGCGGGCTGATTCCCCAACCTAAAAATGTTGAGTTCAATAGTCATATTTCCAAAAGAGAGGTTCATCGAACCATTGCGACAATTGATCACAGCATTTGAGGTTGCGAGAAATGGTCGACCGAGTATCACCGGAATTTGATTCTGGGGGTTAGCTACAGGCTGTGTATCTAATACAATGAAGTCAACGGGGAATATGAAGTCCCCGACTCTTATCAACACATCCTCTAGCTCACCCCTAGGATGGGTGATCGATCGGTCGGCCATTTGGAGAGTGCAGTGCGTGGGTTTCAGCTCTCCGACGCCTAATTGCTCGTATACTGAATACGGAAGCAAGTTAACACTGGCACCAAGATTTAATAGTGCGCGGTTGATGTTCTTATCCCCAATAGTAATTGAAATCGTAGGACAGCCAGGGTCCTTCCGTTTTTGTGGTAAAGATTGGGTAAGGGCATCACTCACAGCACTAGCGAAGAAAACTTTCTTGGGTACCTGAGACTTCCTCTTTTTCGTGCACAAGTCCTTTAAGATTTTCGCGTAAGACGGGACTTGTTGGACAGCATCTAAAAGAGGAATGTTAATGTTAACTTGCTTAAATAACTCCAGAATCTTCTCCATTTGAGGATTTTGTTTATTAGATCTCAACCGGTTTGGAAATGGGACATTTTGAAAATTGGTTGAGTCTAATGCTGGAGGAGGAGATTGTGGAGTTGGAACGGATCCCAGAATATGTGTTTTCGTGGAGTGAGAAGTGGGTCCGTTCAGAGCAGAAGAAGAAGAAGGGGAGCCTGTTGAAGAACGGAGAATAGGCTCAGAAGACGAAGAAGAAGAAGAAGAAGAAGAAGAAGAAGAAGAAGCGGCCGGGGTGTCATCGTTGATCCGTTTGCCAGTGTTGTTTTGCAGCATGCTCCCTGATCTCAGTGTGGTCACGGCACTCACATTATGGTTTTGTTGTTCAAGAGTAACATGTGCATTATGTGGGTGACCGGGATTTGGAAGTGGTTGAGACGGGAGCTTCCCCTTTTCTCGCTCGCTTAAGGCCGCGTTCAGCTGTGCAATCTGGGCCTCGATGGTTTTGATGCTTTGCCCGTGTGCGGCAGTGTGTTGCACTAATGATTGAATCGAAGACTGGATGTTGGCGGTGGATTGAGTCGATTGTTTAACAAACGCCTCCAGTCTACGCTCGAGCGAGGAAACCTTATCGTTGTTTGACGGAACAAAGTTGTTTGGTGGAAAAGAGTTGTTGGGTGCAAAGTTGTTCGTCTGGTTTTGGAAAGGCTGGGGTTGGAAAGGCTGCTGATATTGGTGTTGAGTTTGTTGCTGCGCTTGCTGTTGCGGCGGAGGGGCCCTTTGGAAATTGTTGCCCTGGAATTGATTCTGATTCTGATTCCAGGCGAAATTGGGATGGTTCCTCCAACCGGGATTATAGGTGGAAGAGTATGGATCATTCCTCGGTCTTTGCTGGAAGGCAGCCTTAACCTGATCCTGTCCTTGCGGGGGTGGATTGCAAGGACACTCTTCGGTCAAGTGAGAAGGATCGGAACAACAAGCGCAGATGGTATGAAGGGGGAGAACAGGGGCAGGGGCAGGAGCAGAAAATTTGCTCTCTATTGCTTCAAGCTTTCTTGTTATAGCAGCCATTTCAGCTTTCATCGCAATAGAGACGTCAAGTTGGTGGATTCCTACCCTAGACTGACCGGTAGAAGTGGAGGTAGAAGAAGAAGAAGTCGGTCTGGTGCTCTCCCACTGTAGCGTTTGCTCTACAATTTCGTCAAAGAACTGCCACGCTTCCTCGTCAGATTTCGATAGGAAGTGGCCCTGACAGATGGTTTCCAGCAACTGCTTCGTTGCTGGGTTCAGTCCCTCGTATAAGGTTTGGCAGAGCTGCCATTTCTCTATACCGTGGTGAGGACACTGAACAAGAAGGTCTTTGTACCGGTCAAAGCACTTCCAGAAGGGTTCAGAAGGAAGCTGGGAGAACTGGTTGATTTCATTTCGAATTCTTGCGGTCTTATGATTTGGATAGAATTTTTTCAGAAACGCTTTAACAAACTCGTCCCAGCTGGTGATTGAGTGGGAAGCGGTGCTATACAGCCATTTTTCAGCGAGATCGCATAAAGTGAACGGAATGACCCGTAGACGTATAGCATCGTCCGACAGCTGGGTTGTTTTCATCATGGCACAGACGTTTTGTAATTTATTGATGAAGATATAGGCATCTTCAGATTCAAGCCCATGAAAACGTGGAAGCATGTTGATGAAATGGGGCTTAATTTCAAAGTTGTCCCCATTGGCCGGAGGAAGAGAAAGGCAGGTGGGAAGTGCAGAACGGGTGGGATAGAAACGATCCTGGAGCGCGATTCGCTGCGGCGCTACAACAGGCGGAGGTGGTGGGAGATTGGTCTCCGTAGGAGGTGGAGCCAATCCAGCGGTGGTCAAAGAGATGTTCGGATTAAATCCCGACATCGCGGAAGAAGAGGTTGGTGAAGGTGAAGGTGAAGGTGAAGATGTATGAACAGAATTCCGGTCAACGTCGGAGTTGGCCGGCAAAGGAAGGGGTGAAAGAGGAGTGGACGGAGTATCGACTTCGGAGTCGATCGCGTAGTCGGTCGCGACTAACGTAACGCGGACTAGACGGGCGCTAGTGTCCCGAGTCCAAGCGGACATACACTAAACGAGTCTAGTATAGTCAAAGCGGAGAAGGTGAGGGTAAGAAAACGTCAATGGAGAAAGGCGATGGGTGAAAATGGATTTGGCGACAAAAGGGCAAGTTTTTATAAAAGTTTTTGATTTTTTTCTTTTTTTTTCTTTTTTTTTTTAGAAAGATTTTTACAGAAATATGTACGGAAATACGGCTTAAGCGATCACAAACAAGATATGCACAATCACACCTAGATCTAGGGTAACCTAGGTCTACTAGACCTGCTCCTGAACTTGATTGTCGAAGTTAAACAATGTCGAGAAACGGGCTTAAAAATACACTGATCACGAGGCCAGGTAAGTGCAGAGATAAGGGGAGGTTGTCCAACGCTTTCGCGAAGTTCCTTAATTAAATAACCCTTTCTCTTTCGGCGGTTGCGCCTTTAACACTTTCCTAGACACCCCGTAAACAATATACGGTTAAGCGAGGTTCTAAACACAGTTTATCTTCTCCTAATGAGCGCGAAGTCCTTAGGCTGAAGTCTAGTATTTTTTTATTTACAATGGACAATGCATATGCTTTAGTTATTTTTGGGGTCTTGGGAAGGGTGATGAAATCCCCACCCAATCTGGATTGGTTTCAAGCCCCTTAAGTCCGTATTAAAGAAATGCAAAGCAGTAACAAATCAACTGCAAACAATTTTTATTTGCGGCGCAAAGAATCCAGCACAAGAACAGTTTATTGGAAGGGGGAGAAGAATTTGCGCAAAGAAGGCTGCAGAAAACACAATTCAGTGGAGTCCAGAGGAGTGGAGAGAAGAGAGAAACTCACCAGAAAAATTTTACACCCTGAAGGCACTAAATGGCCGCGGTTCCGCGGCCAAACACCTACTTAGGCCGCGGATCCGCGGCTAAGTTAAGGAATTGGGGCTCTGAAAATTTTGGGTGTCCTCTGCTGGGTGTCCTCTGCTTGTCTGGAAGTGGGGAATTCTGATTTGCTCACTGTACCTGCTCCAGATCTTGACAGTAGACCGTATGCTTCGTTTTTTCCGTCGCGGTGTAGCCGCGAAATGTGGGTCTATCTTCCCACGTCTTTGGCACTGTACTTGAACTCCGTATTATCCGATGTCTTGGCCACTGAACTTCGTATTTTCCTGCGCACTTGCACAAAAACTAATCAAGAATAACAAGATGATCTCTTTACAAAGTATGTATTTTTTTTCGTTTTTTTTATACTTACAAATTAACCCGAAATTGCACAAGGAAATAAACTACCGTCTCCCCGGCAACGGAGCCATTTGATTGACAGAGTATGTGCGTGTTCAAGTTCTAGTTTAAATACCGCAATCAAGACGGTTTCGCTTGTAGCTAGCCGGTTGAGTACGGGTCGTCCGCAGGGAGATGGGAGTCTTTTTCAATGTGTTTTAACGAGTTAAGTCCGGTTGTTCAGATTTTGTTTGTAGTTATCTAAGTGTTGAGTTGATATTTAAAGAGAGCATGTTAGGGTTAGGATTAGGTTAGTTTGAGTTAGGAGTCTCCACATCTTTCATTGCCCCTCTTAATATCGGTGTTACGGTAATCGGCAACAACGGGGATTAGCACGACTAGGAAGGACTTTGCGAGTATAAGCTAAGCTTTCCAACGCATAAGTCTTCCTTTTGGTGCTTGTCCGTCCGTTCTTGGCTCTTAGCCATAACCTCCGGTTAATTCAACCACAACCGGTCTCACTACGGAATCACCGCTATCATGTAGGATAGGGTGCCGTAAGGAGCGGATTGTGGTTCAATTAACGGGAGTTGATTTAAGCTGTTGGGCAAGGAAAGAGTGAGAGAGATTTCCTTCTCTCAAACTACCCTTATCCTACCCTAACACGTATTAACTACTCACACATCATGATAAGGAAAAACAAAATAAAAACAAAAGAGGAAGATAGAAAGAAGGAGATTAGAAGAGTACGACTAACTATTTGCGACCTCACCTTGGCGAGGATCGAGCGTAAGTATCATTGTCGTATGAATGATAAAGAAAAAGAGAGAAGAAAGAAACAACAAGAAAATAACAACAACTACTTAACAATTAAAATTACAACAAGTAAAGAAAGAGCAAGACAAGCATGATAATAAAATGGTCTTCTTTATTTACCATTCCTCCTTCACAAAGCTCACTACAAGTTTAATGGAGAAGAGATGAGGAGAAGAAGAACATGTGAACTAAATCCTAGAAAAAGAAAATACAAGAATGGACCCTTTCCTTCACAAAGTTCTGGGCTATTTATAGGCCAAAAAATGAAAACCTAGGGCAACCACCAGAACACCTGTACAATGACCAAAATACCCCCCAAAACCCTGCGCATGCGGCGCCAGTACGGCTGCGGATCCGCGGCCTCGACCCCCCTTTGGCCGCGGATCCGCGGCCCTTTGGAGGAATTGGGGCTTCTGCTTTTTTGGGCTTTCCTGGTTTGCTGTGTTCATTATTCTGGCATATGTATTTTATCAATTTGGCTCCACGATTTTTCCAGAATTTCTGTTGAGGGAAAGGTGGACTTTTTGTCAAGATTTTTTCATGATTGCCTCGAGCTCCGCATAGATTTCTTGGAAGTTGTTGTTGCCATTGAGCCTTGTGCATGAAGGTGACATAGATTTGACATTTTGTCTTCCTAAACTGGTATCTGGCAACATACGGATGAAGAGCGGAGACCGTGTTTTATCTGTGGTTGGCAGGAAACCGGATTTTGTCGTATTTTTCATGAATTTCACCGTTTTAGAACCGAGAACCTGTATCCTGCAATTGACTAGCAAACACGGCTCAAGAGTATCTACCGATATGCAATGTGATAAAAATTGGGCGGTATGAAAATGCAAAAATCTGATATGAGCATCATCCATCGCCCATCTCATGGGTCGAGAAGCGTATACGCTAGTCTACTCTGGTATATCGATGCCCCGTCTCAATACACCCACGACTAGGGACCTTGAAGGATGTACTTATGGACTACCATGTCCCCCCTAGTATGATCTGCATCACAGTCCAGGTAGTCAAGTACACATCCTTAGGGCTTTACCAACATGTAACCATAAGACAGTTTAAAGAGACTAGTATACATGTTAAGATAAAGAGTAACCAGATAGCATACTATCATATCGAGAAAGAAAGTCATCTCTATATAGTCCAAGCATCCAATATAATATACATCATCTGTACAATACCGGCCTCTAGGGCATACATACAACTAACAATCTCCCACTTGCACTAGGGCCAGCTGTTGTAGTATCTCATACCGAGCATCCCGAAGAGTCTCTCAAACTGTATCTGGGGAATGGCCTTCTTGAGTGGATCCGCCGTGTTGTTCTTCGTGTCAACCCTCCTGACCTCGATCTCCCGGCGATCAACTATCTCCCGGATCAGGTGATACCGCCTCAGAATATACCTGGATCGCTGATGGGACCTGGGTTCCTTGGCCAAAGCCACCGCTCCATTGTTATCGCAATACAAAGGTATTGGATGCTCAATGGATGGAACCACTCCAAGTTCAGTAATGAACTTCTTGATCCAGACAGCCTCTTTGGCAGCATCGTTGGCAGCGATGTATTCAGCCTCCATCGTCGAGTCTGCCACGGTTTCCTTCTTGGAACTCTTCCAGCTAACCGCCCCTCCGTAAAGGGTAAAGACAAAGCCCTACTGCGACTTAGAGTCGTCCTTATCACTCTGGAAGCTTGAATCGGTAAAGGACTTCACTTGGAGTTCTCTATTACCATACACCAAGAGCATCTCTTTAGTCCTTCGTAAGTACTTGATAATGCTCTTTACAGCTGTCCAGTGACTCTCTCCAGGATCAGCTTGATACCTGCTCACTACACTTAGTGAGTATGCTACATCGGGTCTGGTACATAGCATCGCATACATGATAGAGCCTACAGCCGAAGCATAGGGTATCCCTTGCATGCGAGCTCTCTCCAAATCAGTCTTGGGAGACATCTCTTTGGAGAGAGTGACTCCAGAGATCGTGGGCAAGTTCCCACGCTTGAAATCTTCCATACTAAACCTTTTTAGTATGGTGTCAATGTACCTGGATTGGGACAATCCCAATATCCGTTTGGATCTATCTCTATAGATCCTAATTCCCAATATGCAGGAGGCATCACCAAGATCTTTCATTGAGAATCTTTGTGATAAGAAGAGCTTGACCGATTGCAGCATAGGAATATCATTTCCTATCAAGAGTATGTCGTCCACGTATAATACGAGGAAGACAACCTTACTCTCTGCCACCTTCTTGTAGATACAAGGTTCATCTGGGTTTTTGATGAAATCAAACTCTTTGATAACGACGTCAAAGCAGATGTTCCAACTCCGCGATGCTTGCTTTAATCCATAAATGGATTTAAGCAGCTTGCACACCTTCCGCTGCTCCCACTGTCTACGAAACCCTCTGGCTGAGTCATGTACACGCACTCTTCTAAATCACCATTTAGAAAGGCGGTCTTAACATCCATTTGCCAGATTTCGTAATCATGATATGCAGCGATGGCAAGCATGATCCGAATGGATTTAAGCATAGCCACTGGAGAAAAGGTTTCGTCATAGTCCACACCTGGTCTTTGACGAAAACCCTTTGCTACAAGTCTAGCTTTGAAAGTCTCCACTTTCCCATCTACACTAAGTTTTTTCTTGAAGATCCACTTGCTCCCAATGGGTTTTACCCCTTCAGGAGCAACTTCCAAAGTCCATACTTTGTTGGTGTACATGGATTCCATCTCGGACCGCATTGCATCCAGCCATTTCACAGAGTCACCACTCGTGATGGCCTGCTCGAAACTAGTCGGGTCATCATCTTCCATGATGCAATCCTCGCTTCCACCATCAATGAGAAAACCGTAGTATCTCTCAGGTGGACGAGAAACCCTACTAGATCGGCGGAGAGGCTGGGGTCCGTCGGGTACTACGGAATCTTCTGGTTCCACTAAATCTTCAGTTATAGTTTGTGTTTCTGGAACTTCTTCCAGTTCTACCTCAGAGCCACTAATCTCTTTTGCAAGAAATTCCTTTTCTAAAAAGGTGGCATATTGAGCAATAAACACATTTTGTTGTTCACTGTGGTAGAAAAAATATCCATTAGAATGTTTAGGATATCCCACAAACTTACATAGAACTGACCGTGCCTCGAGTTTGTCTGGATTTTGCCTTTTGACATAGGCCAGACAACCCCATATCTTAACTCGTTTAAGACATGGTCTCTTCCCACTCCATATCTCATATGTTGTGGTAGGTACAGATTTAGTTGGAACTTGATTCAATAGGTATGCTGCTGTCTCAAGCGCATGCCCCCAGAAGGAAATAGGTAACTCAGCTGTACTCATCATAGAGCGCACCATATCTAATAGGGTGCGTTTCCTCCACTCCGATACACCGTTGTGCTGTGTTGTATAAGGAGGAGTAAGCTGAGAGAGAATCCCATTCTCTTTTAGATAGTCCAGGAATTCATTGCTCAAGTATTCACCTCCTCGATCAGATCGAAGGATTTTAATACTTTTTCCGGTTTGGTTTTCGACTTCTTGTTTGTATTCTCTAAATTTCTCAAAAGCTTCGGACTTATGTCTTATCAAGTACACATGTCCGTATCTTGAGAGATCGTCAGTGAATGTAATGAAGTATGAAGAACCATCCCTGGCATGTGTAGACATGGGACCGCATACATCACTATGTATTAGTCCCAAGAGTTCGGTAACTCTTTCTCCATGTCCCGTAAACGGAGTTTTGGTCATCTTGCCTTTGAGACATGACTGGCAAGTGTCATAAGATGAAAATTCGAATAGTTTCAAATATCTATTCTTATGCAACTTAGCCAGTCGTGTCGCATTGATGTGACCCAGTCTACAATGCCACAAGAAGGATTCGTTCAGTTCTGAACTCTTCCTCTTGTGTGTGTTTGTTATGCTCAGAACTGTTGATTGGTTTAGAACATAAATGCCATTACACAACGTGCCTGATCCAACCAACTTTTGGTTACGGAAAATGTTCATAACATTGTCCTGTAATACAAAACTATATCCCTCTTTGCTCAATAAAGAAACCGATATAATGTTGCATATCAGGTTCGGCATGTAATAGCATTCGTTCAGAACCAATGTATTACCAGTTGGTAATACAAGGTGATATTCCCCGACAGTCTTAGCTGCAACAATTGCACCATTTCCAACTCTAATGTCTTTATCACCTTCTCCAAGTTCTCTACCTTTTCTAAGCCCATGTAACTGATTACATATATGGGATCCTGACCCGGTATCTAATACCCAAGACGTAGAGCAAATGGAGAAACAGTTCTCTGTAACGAAAACACCCGAAGAAAATGCATCATCATGTACTTTCTTTATTCGGGTGGCATCGGAATCCTGGTATTCCCCTATATCCTGCTCAGTCCTATAACTCTTATAGGAAAGAACGGAACCAACGTTCCCCAGCACAGTATAACATGCGGGTTCGGTCAATACATCCATATTATTATCTTTATTAGGGCATGAAATGGTCGCTACCTGGAGAGAGAGAGAAGAAAACACTTTAGCGTATGCTCGTGCAAGATCAGATTGGTTATTATCTTATCTAATCAGGATGGCTCCCCCTGGTTTTTATCAAATCTTCCTTCAAACCCTAAAAGGAAAGACTAGCCGGGATTAATTACACACTACAAGTTCGCCAATCTTTCAGCGAGGCCAGTGTCGGTACTTTGAGGGAGGTCCCCCGTGCTTTCGCACGAACCTAATTACTGTAAACCTCATTTTCCCAGAGGCGTAACCCCGTTGACACCTTTCTAGACACCTACTTGATCGGCTAATTGTAATGTGTAAAACTCTCCCAGGAGTAACTCTTACTCGCAGCGGGTATCGGGATCCAACTATCTCATAGAAGGTATGCAATCTCATTGCAAATTTCAACACTTGAAATTCCCGATAATATTTTGCCCCTAGTAAGCCATGACCTTGACAGAGGTCAACAAACCATAGTGCACTAGTCAAGTTCAACCCGTCATTTCTTGATTGAATCAAACCCACTCGCACGACCCTTGACAGAGGTCAACAAGGTCATACGACTACCCTAATCCAATCACTCACATGCTTTACAGATAATTACTAGTTAGCTACCGCACACTACGCCTTGACAGAGGTCAACAAACGTAGCATGAATACTAAATAGTCTTTATCTGAAATGACAGAGGGCTACGACAGGTTTTTCTGAAAACCTATTGCGTAATGAACTTGATATCGTTGTAGAATCAAATGAAGTTTTGAAATGGAGTGATTTTGAGGCTTTTCTAGTTTTGCTAAATACGTCACTCCCGGTGAAGGGATCGTTGGCCCTTTCCTCGTCGAATGAGGTGCGGGATATATCATATATATCACTGTGCAAAGCAGAAACTATAGAAGCAATCAAAAACAAACCGAGTGTGTAGCATCTGCCAGTTATTGCTAAAGGAGTCACTCCTGGTGAAGGGATCTCGGTCCTTTCCTCATCGAATAAGGTGCAGGGTATATCATATATACCGCTATGCAAAGCAAGAACTGTAGCTACCCGTTTTTGTTTAAAATTTGATTCTACAACATCTTAGGTTTCTTTTCATTCATTAATCACATTAATGAAGTCCCATCATTTAAGTCACCTAAACATCACAGATAAATACGACGTACACTTATGCCATATGCATTCGCCTCGATGTCCCCTCGTGCACCGTTAGGTTAGGTAACTAACGACAGAGAAGGGCAGGGGTAGCGCGGGTGTAAAACATAAGTAACGTCTATATAATATATCATATATACTATATACTGTATCTATCACAGAACATCACATGATCACATCACAGATATCGCAGCAGAAGAAACATATGAAACATTGGATATACTAGGACGTCCGTGTTTTCAATACGAGCCAGTATAAAACACGGATTCCACGGTCGTGATGAATAGCCAATCCCACACCCTTAGACCCCTACGAGAGCGGCAAGCAACCCTACCAATTCTAGGGTTAGGAGACCCGGACTCGACTCATCGAGATGGTCTCCCACTGGACCCTAGAACCCGGTTACTTGTGCTCCTCTCCTTGGGTCTATCCTAGTGCAGAAAAGTAAATAATATACAAAGGGTGACAACTTCCGCAACCTGGAAGTGCCCCAATAAAAGAATATTACATACAAGTTTTTACATGAATGACAATGAAAAACACTCATCTCACATAAAAAACCCCGGCTATTCAAACAAGATGATCCAATATAACATATCCAGAAACACATAACATCACATGTCATCAACGTAAGTAAGTATGCATTGTTAGTTATATGTATGCCCTAGAGGCCATTACTGTACATTGGATGTATATTGTAGTGGATGCTGGGACATATATAGGAAGGACTTTCTTGCTCGACATGATAGTACGCTATCTGGTTGCTCTTTAACTTAACATGTATACTTTCTGTCTCTCTGATTACATGTTGATAAAGCCCTTAAGATGTGTACTCGACTTCCAGGACTATGATGTAGATCATACTAGTGGAGCCTGGGTAGTCCATGAGTACATCCTTGAAATGTTCCTAGTCGTGGGAATATCGAGACGGGGCATCGATATTCCAGAGTAGACTAGCGCATATCTTCTCGACCCATGCGATGGGCGATGGATGATCCCATATCCATTGCTGTTTGACATCGAAGATGGTATGCGGGTGCTCAGTGGAGACTGGGTACACTGAACGGACTCGCCAAGAACTCCCAGATGGTATTATACCTCACGTCAGATGGCAGTTCTCTGGTGACACTGGTACAGCTTAGTCTGTTGACCCGAGATCGTCATAGAGTCTTGTGTGTCTCCCACTGTGTTTTGATTTCCACCCTACCACGGCTCTACTGAGTTGTGCAAACAGGTGGTTTTTGGGTACAGTCCCGATTCACATGGAAGCAATGAGCGATAGGAGGGGATTCGTCTCTCCCGGTATTGGGGGTTGATGTTGTGCTATGCTCGACTGGCCATAACAGGAAATCCCTGGCCAGGGTTGCAGTGATATACTGGTAAGAGTTATCAGTAGTTTCACGAATGTTATGGACCTCAAGTCGGCATGACTTATCGAGCTATTGGGGTCTGACGTTTACCACCCCTAGGCGAGATATGCGACATATCAGACGAACAGACCGGACTGTACGGTAAGTGTTACTGGTTGGATTCACAGGAGTGTGAGCGGGCTTGCTCGTCGATCTTCTGATCGCTCAATACCCGGGTGGCCGTTACGTTTAGCAGACCGCTTGCGGCTTGTGGGTGTTTGATATGATCATCATCTGCTGCCGGCGTATTGACGAGTCTTTAGAGTCCTACACAGAGGTTTCCTGGTTCAAGCGAAACGAAATAGGAGCGTATATGAGATATGTGCGGGACCGAGAATAATGCGTGTATGTGATACTGTATTTCATTCTCGCGATGAATGTGTCGACTGGTTGTCTGCGATATAACCTAGTTGTCGAATCAAGGATTGATTCGATAAGCCGATACATTGGATACTAGCCGGTTATATGCGATATGACCGGATCATTGAATCAAGTGTTGATTTAATGATTTAATGTATAATTATATATTTAATATATTACTTTGCATTAACTGGTATCGGTTCACTTTAAATGGATTTACTCACTTGTATTGCACATTGTATATGTGATATATTTTGTGCACATAATTGTATCATGTTTGATGATGCATTCTAGTTTGGTTTTGTGTAAAGTATTAAACCATGGTTAGTTAGTGGTTAGGGTATCATTTCTTTTACTTAAACATTTATTTATTCTTTTTGTTTATTTTGAAAAAAGGAAATGATAATGAGAAAGATAAATGGTGGACTTGTTTTGTTTTTAGTTGAATCTTCTTGAAACCTTGACTAAGTCACCATTCTTGTCTCTTCTTTAACCCTAACCACTCATCTAACCCTAGTTAAATCTCTACACTAAACCATGGTTGAAGAAATGATAAGTATTCATTTATTTTCCTTTTTAAAATTAAGACTTATCATATCTTCTTCTTCTTCATCTTCTTCAACATGAAGAAAGCTAGTGGCCATCAATGGCAACTAGTGAAATTGAGTGAGAAATCCAAATATAAAGTCTACCCACTTCCTATTTCTTCATCCTCTACCTCTTGCCAAGTTGTATAGGGTGTTTACTTCACAAGTTTTCAAAGCTAGGTGAAGTTGGAGCTTGTTCTTATGATGCTTCGACGTTGATCATCTTCGGCATCGAACCGACGATCAAGCCCGCCCATTCTTCGATGATGCTGATGCTTGAGTCATGAGTTTGATTTGGACAGCGGAGGGAGATCATCACGGAGCTTAGTAAGTGGTGGACCGGATCTACAAAGGTTGTAGCCCCTTCCCTATTTCTATATTTCCGTTTACTTTCTTGCTTTGCCTAAATATCTAGTTAACGATCCGTTCTAGGTTTTCTCGGCACCGTAATTTTTAGAAATTTGCATGTTTGATCACTTGTAAGACCTCACTAGTGTGCCTAGGAACCCTACAGTGGTATCAGAGCCTTAGGCGAAGTCCCGACGGAATTAGAAGTCCGATCGACCCAAAACCCCAATATTTAACATGCTCTCTGGACATTTCTGGAAAATGTGGATTTTTTTGAATTAAAAATATTCAGAAAAATCAGCAGGAAGATCTAAGACATACTGTAAAATTCGTGGTCTTGATTCCATAAAGGGGGCGCGGATCCGCGGCCTTACAGGAGGCTAATGCGGTGGATCCGCGGCCCTTTTGTCGTTTTGTGCATCCTATTTTGCACAGTAACTCTTAGTTGTCTGTGCTGGTTTTCCTGGGGATTTTTAATAATTTTTTCAGAGTTGCATTTTCTGGGTTGTATTGGGAACTCGGTGTATCGGTCGGATTGTCTAATTTTGTCGGTGTGTTTTTCCGGATAAATCTTTGAATATGTTAAAAAGTTCGACCGGATATAAATACCCACTTTTTCCCCTACCGGGAAATTTCCAATTGTTGAATTTTTCCGCAGTTTAACGACGTTCTAAGTAGTGCAAGTAACACGATGGACCCTCTAGAAGATAACAAACCTTAACTCGATTATGTGATCGTCTTGAACTGCCCTTTGAACCTTTGGGTTTGGGGCAGTACGGCGTGCCACATGTGAGGCGTTGGCTTGACCCTTCTACGGCTGGACCGTTGGTACTGAGGCACGAACTGAATGTTGTTAGACTTATTTCATGTGTTGAGTAGTATCGGGAAAACTTGGGTGTTCGATTGTTCGATCGGAAAGTTTAACATTTTCTGTTTGTCCGGAATGTGATACAACAATTGGAATTCACAAATGTTATGTGATAACTGAATGAATGTTATAAACATAGCACTTTAGTCTCACTTGATCGGTTGCCACGAAATTTTGATGTGATCAAAAGTCCGTCGCAATCACGTAGCGTACGCGGATACTCGCCGGGTAAACTTAATAGACAGCCTCACTCCATAGCCCCGACCAAGTAACTGTAGGAGAACCCCGTCACCGAAAGCATCCGTTTGGGAGCTCGCGGCCGCGGTGTTCCTGTTCGGTCCACGTTACCTCTCGCGGTACTTTCGGGGTTGCGGAAACGGTAAATCAAAATTTTTCTAAACTTTGTAACATGGACCGTAAAAGCCGGATCATAGCTAAACTAAACTAGCATACTTGCAAAGAAGAGTTAACTACTATGCAAAGTGGTTATACCTCAACTTGAACTCCTTCTCTTCTTGTTGTTGTTCTTCTTTCTTGTTCTTTGTAGTAGCTTGAATGGCTTCCCCTCCTCGTCTCCTCTTTGCCGAAGATAGATCCACCTGAGGGCTTCATCCTTGGGCTCCTTTCTCGATCTTGAGAGAACTAAGGTATTCGGCTTGCTAGACCTTCTACCTTAGAGTGAGTAGAGTGTGCTTTTGGGGTGTTATATCTTCAAGGAGATGATTCTCAACACATGAGATTTTCTCTCCTTGAACAAGAGGAGGAAGAAGATGAAGTGAGGAGAGAGAATCAATCTGATAGAATGAGCTATCATTTTCCTTTTTGCAACCATATCAAAAAGAAAAAGAATTATCTAAATCATAATAATAATTCAAATGAGAATAGTTGATGGTTGTTTTGGAATGACCACTATCATACTTCATTAAATGAAATGTAAGCTAGAATCAAGGAGCATCCTTGCAAACTAATGATGATGGTCAAACATTCAACCATGGTCAACAAGTCAACCATGGTCAACAAGTCAACAAAACCAACCATAACATAATTTCATTTAATTACTATTATTAATTGATAATCCATAATTCCATTAGGGTTTGGAAAAAGACGACTGTCAACTGTGCATACGCACCCGTTCCGAAACCCTAATGAAAAACCTCTTCCTCCGCCTCAAACAACTGTGCATACACACCTGCATTCTCGTTCCGAGGAACAAGAATACCAAGAGATAAAATCAGCCCCAAAACATATACCAGTATCTGACTCAAACCAGAGCCTACTAGTAATATCTGTCCGGACTCCAAACGTGCACTAGTGCGCGGATGAGAACGAACCCTGTCGCAATACCATGCGACCTCTACTCTATTTTGCCCAGAGGCGAATAACCCTCTGTGTGGGACTCTAAAGACTCGACACTACGCTGGCAGTGGGTTTAACCACAGACCGCAAGCGGCACTAGCTGTGCGTAACGGTCCCCAGGTAGATGCCGATAAGAAGACTGACGAGGTAAAACCCATCTGAACTCCTACTGAGTCTGAATGTGACATTCTCCGTACAGTCCGGTCTGTTCGTCTGATACATCGCATGTCGGGCCTAGGGGGGCGGCAAGCGTCAGACCCCTAATAGCGGTACAAGTCGTGTCGGAGTGAAGCCCAGAACACCCTGAGATAGCACTGGAACCTACCAGTATATCTCGCTTGCCCTGGCCAGGGACTACTTGTGTAATGGCTCTCCTAGACACAGCGCGATGTCAACCCCCAATACCGGGAGAGACGAATCCTGTCTAACCGTCACTGCCTCCAAGTGCTTCGGGACTGCTCCCAACTACTACCTGTTTGCACGACTCAGAAGAGCCGTGGTAGGGTAGTAATCAAAGAACAGTGGGAACACACTCGAGGCGGAGTGACAGTGTCAAGTCAGCGGACTAAGCTGTACTCATGTCACCTGGGAACTGATAACTGACGATAGGTATAATACCAACCATCAGTTCCCGACGAGTCCTGTCCAGTGTACTCGTAACCTAACGAGCACCCGCATACTATCTCAAGTACGACGTACCGACGGCTGTGGGACAGACCGTCTCCCGTGCTGGGATGAGAAGCGCATACGCTAGTCTACTCCGGAGTATCGATGCCCTATCTCGATACTCCCACGACTAGGGACGTGTATAAGGATGTGCTTGTAGATTACCCAGCCCCCACGAGTGTGATCGCCATCACAACGTCGGTAATCAAGCAAAGATCCAAAGGGCTCTACTAATGCGTATAGGTGATATAATAAATAAACACACAAGTACACATTAAAGCAGAGACAAACCAAGTAGCATACTACTATATTGAGCAAGATTGTCTGTACAACTGTGAATATCCCAAGCTTCCATTAAGTAATATACATACTAGTATGATACAGTAATGGCCTCTAGGGCATATACACTAACAATCTCCCACTTGCACTAAGGCCATGTACTGGCGTATCGAAGACCTATCATCTCGATCAGCCGCTCGAACTGAGCCTGGGGTAAAGCCTTTGTGAATGGGTCCGCAGTGTTGTCCTTTGTGTCCACTCTCCGCACCTCGATCTCCTGGCGATCAATGATCTCCCTGATCAGGTGATACCGCCTTAAGATGTGCCTGGATTTCTGATGGGACCTTGGTTCCTTCGCTAAAGCTATAGCCCCATTGTTATCGCAATACAAAGGTATTGGGTCAACAATGGACGGAACCACCTGAAGTTCACAAATGAACTTCTTCATCCAGACCGCCTCTTTTGTGGCATCGCTTGTAGCAATGTATTCAGCCTCCATCGTCGAGTCTGCGACGGTATCCTGCTTGGAACTCCTCCAACATACCGCCCCTCCGTTGAGGGTAAACACAAAACCCGAGACAGACTTGCTGTCATCTTTGTCACTCTGGAAGCTTGAATCGGTAAAGGACTCGACCCTGAGGTCTCCATTACCGTAAACCAGGAACATCTCCTTAGTCCTTCTCAGGTACTTGAGAATGTTCTTCACTGCTGTCCAGTGGTCCTCCCCTGGGTCTGACTGATACCGGCTTACCGTACTCAACGCGTAAGCTACATCTGGTCTTGTACATAGCATCGCATACATTATAGATCCTACCGCCGAAGCGTAGGGTATAGTGCTCATGCGAACCCTCTCCTCGTCAGTCTTAGGAGACATCTTCTTGGAGAGGGTAATTCCGTGCAATGCGGGTATGTTACCGCGCTTGGAACCCTCCATACTAAATCTCTTTAGTACGGTCTCTATGTACCTGGACTGCGAAAGTCCCAATAGTTTCTTGGATCTATCTCTATAGATCTTGATCCCCAGAATGTACGAGGCATCACCCAGGTCCTTCATGGAGAACCTATGTGACAAAAATAGCTTGACCGATTGTAGCATAGGAATATCATTTCCTATCAAAAGAATGTCGTCCACGTACAAGACTAGGAATACGACAGTTCGTCCTACAATCTTCTTATACACACAGGGTTCATCTTCGTTCTTGATGAAATCAAATTCCTTGATTGCCTCATCAAAACAGATGTTCCAGCTCCGCGATGCCTGCTTTAATCCATAAATGGATTTAAGCAACTTGCACACCTTTCCGCTTCTCCCACTGTCTACGAAACCTTCTGGTTGATCCATGTAAACGCACTCTTCCAAACAATCGTTTAGGAAAGCCGTTTTAACATCCATCTGCCTGATTTCATAGTCATGGAAGGCAGCAATGGCAAGTAGGATCCGAATGGATTTAAGCATAGCCACCGGAGAAAAGGTTTCATCATAGTCCAAACCAGGTCTTTGACGAAAACCTTTTGCAACGAGTCTAGCTTTATAGGTTTCCACCTGCCCATCTACACCAAGTTTCCTTTTGTAGATCCATTTGCATCCAACGGGTTTTACCCCAGGTGGAGCAATATCCAAGGTCCACACTTTATTGGCGTACATGGACTCCATTTCGGATTGCATTGCTTCCTGCCACTTATCAGAATCCCTACTGATAATGGCCTGCCTGAAACTGGTAGGGTCATCTTCTTCCAAGATGCAATCCTCTCGATCCCCGTCTATGAGAAAACCGTAGTATCTCTCGGGCGGATGAGAAATCCTACCAGATCTGCGGAGTGGCTGAGGTTCGTCTGGGGTTATAGAATCTAGCGGTTCCTCCAAATTTTCAGTTACATTTTGTGGTCGCTGAATTTCTTCCAGTTCTACCGAACTCCCACTAGTTTCTTTTGCAAGAAACTCCCTTTCTAAGAAGGTGGCGTGGCGAGATACCAACACCTTCTGTTCCTCAGTGTGGTAGAACAGATATCCTAGTGAGTCTTTAGGATATCCCACAAATTTACAGAGAACTGACCGTGCCTCTAACTTGTCCGGTTTCTGTGTTTTCACATAGGCCGGACAACCCCATATCTTAAATCGCTTAAGATACGGATTTCTTCCACTCCATATTTCATATGGAGTCTTAGGCACTGATTTGGATGGAACATAGTTCAATAGGTACGCCGCTGTCTGAAGCGCATGTCCCCAGAATGAAAGAGGTAAATCAGCACTACTCATCATGGAGCGAACCATATCCAATAGGGTACGATTCCTCCGCTCCGATACACCGTTGTGCTGTGGTGTATAAGGAGGAGTAAGCTGAGAGAGAATACCATTCTCTTTTAAGTAATCTAGGAATTCCGTGCTTAAGTACTCCCCTCCCCTGTCAGACCGGAGGATCTTGATACTTTTGCCTGTCTGGTTCTCTACTTCCTTTCTGAATTCCTTGAATTTCTCAAAAGCTTCAGATTTGTGTTTCAATAGATACACATATCCGAACCTAGAGAGATCGTCAGTGAATGTGATGAAGTACGAGAACCCACCCCTTGCATGTATAGACATCGGACCACATACATCACTATGTACGAGTCCCAAGAGCTCTGCTGCGCTTTCTCCATGTCCGGTGAACGGAGATTTGGTCATCTTCCCTTTGAGACAAGACTGACAAGTTTCATAAGATGAAAACTCGAACGTATCCAACAGTCCATCTTTATGCAACTTACTCAGTCTTTTCTCTCCGATATGACCAAGTCTACAATGCCACAAGTAGGATTCATTCGTATCTGAATTCTTCCTCTTGCGTGTGTTTTGTATGTTGAGAACTGTATTCTGATTTAGAACGTAGATACCATTACACAGTGTACCCTCTGCAACCAGTACCTTATCAAGATAAATGTTCATGATATTCTTTTCAAGAACAAAGTTATATCCATCTTTATCGAGTAAAGAAACTGATATGATGTTGCAAACCATGGAGGGTACATAGTAGCAATCATTCAAAATCATAGTCTTGCCATTTGGCAATACAAGGTGGTATTCACCGACGGCTGCCGCATTAACTTGTGCTCCGTTCGCTACTCGGAGCGACATATCACCCGGTGCAACTTTCCTACTTTTTCTCAGTCCCTGCAATAAATTACAGATGTGAGATCCTGATCCGGTATCAAGTACCCAGGAGGTAGGGCTGACCGTAAAACAGTTCTCAATTACAAGAACACCTGAAGTAGATGCAAAACCATGCTTCTTCTTCAACTGGGTATCCTGGAAATCCATACTTTCCCCTTTCCCATTCTCATACTCATGACTGTTGTCACAAGTTAGAGCTGAACCAACTTTCCCCAGTCCCGATTAAGAATTCGGATCGGTCAAGCGATACATTTTATTATCTTGATTAGGGCATGAAAAGGTTGCTGCCTGGAGAGAGAGAAAAGAAACACTCAGCGTATGTCTTGCAAGATTAGATTGGTTCATTAATTTATCTAACCAGGATGTCCCCCACTGTTTACTCAAATTCTTCTTAAAACCTCTTTAAAAGAAGAACTAGCCGGGTTTTAGTTCACGTCACAATACTTGCTTAACCTTTCAGCCAGGCTAGTGTCGGTACTTCGAGGGAGGTTTTCCAACGCTTTCGCGAAGTTCCTTAATTAAAGAACCTCTTTTCCCTGGGGGCGTAACCCCGCTAACACCTTTCTTGACACCTACTAGGTTTATAGCATTGATCGTTAAGTGAAATAACCTCCCGAGAGTAATCCAACTCATCAGTGGGATCGGGATCCAACTGTCATTGTGTGATAACCTAGATGGAATCCACTCTAGTCACCACACTCCAGAAGGTATGCTAAATCTGCAAGTTTCAGTACTTTTGAAACTCCCGATGTGGTTTTTGCCCCTAGGACCCAAGTGATCTTGACGGAGTCAACAAATCAAAAAGTCCTAGTCAAGTTCAACCTGTCATTATCTGGATTGCATTAAACCCACCCGCATAACCCTTGACGGAGTCAACAAGGTTATACGACTGTCCTAATCAATCCCATATACCGATACAAACAAGCAGCACTTAGCTACCGTACACTACGCCTTGACGGAGTCAACAAACGCAGCACGAATACTAAGTGTTTCTTGTAAGAAATGACGGAGGGCTACGGCTGGGTTTTTGGCGAAAAACCCATTAACGTAATGAACTTGATATCGTTGAAGGAACCTGGTATTCTTTTGAAAAAATAGTGGTGAAAACTTTTTGCTAAAGAGGTCACTCCCTGTGAAGGGATCTCGGCTCTTTCCTCGTCGAGTGAGGTGCTGGGCATTCGTAAGATGAATACCTCGATGCAAAGCAAGAATAATTGACTATAGTGAAGTTATTACCCTGACGCAAACCTTTTGTACAAGGGGTCACTCCCGATGAGGGGATCTCGGCCCTTGCCTCGTCGATTGAGGTGCTGGGCATTCATAACCGAATACCTCAATGCAAAACAAAAAGATGAACGTCCTTGTAATAACTGCTTTTTGAAAAATTTGTTCCAACAACGTCTTTTAGGTTTATTTTCTTGCATTAGTTCTTTTAATGCGTCCCATCATTTAAATCCTACCATTGCAGAAAACAACCAAAATATGACGTACGCTTATGCCATTCGCATTCGCCACGGGGTCCCGTCATCACCCGTTAGGTTACTTAACTAACGACAGAGCGGGGGCTGGGCTAGCGCGGCTGTAAAACATAAGCAACGCTTAAATAGTAAAGCAATGATAGACATTACAGATCACAGATGAATACATTGGATATACTAGGAATCCACAATCCGTTCGAGCCTGCAACGAAAAACGGATTACACGGTCGCGGTGAATAGCCAAAACCCCACCCAAGACCCCTACGGGTGCGGCAAACCACCCGCCAAGTACTCGGTAGTTTGTGCACCCCTCCATGGGTCTATCCTAGGAGCAAAAACAGTAAAAAGAATTATACAATGACGGCTACAACCCCGACCCGGTTGTGCGGCCATACAAATAATATTATTACATCAATTTACAATTTTATTACATGAAAGAAAGAAAAAGAAACTCTCATCTCACATCCACCCCGGCTATTCATCCGCGACAATCCAACGAGTTCATATGCACAAACCATCAACAATAATCACAGATCACAGATATGTATAACCCCGACTAATCGACATATAGCGATTAGCCGACGTTCAATACATAAGAACATCACAGATATAACCTTTATAGTCAAAGTATATTGAAGTTCGGAAAAATACGGAATTATAGGCCCCTAAAAACAAATTTCTATTCTGGAAAATCTGGGCACTTATAATATATCTGAAAAATCCTAAAACCAGGTTAGAAACACTCTGCACCAAAAACGACACAGTAACTCACCAAGTTGGCCGCGTTTCCGCGGCAATAGCTTGCTATTGCCGCGGATGCGCGGCGCTTTGGTGGAGTCGCTGTCTCGTTTTTGGTGGCTTTCTTCTAAAAACCCTGAGATGATTTTTGGACTATAACAAATTTTGTTTTGACGAGAAAAATTTTTAACAGAAACTCAGGTTTTTATAACTTGGTTTTTTCGATTTTTCCGTTTCGAACTTCGATACACTTTACTACCAAGCTAGTTTATGTTTAGTTAGGCTCTGATACCACTGTTCGGTCCACGTTACCTCTCCCGGTACTTTCGGGGTTGCGGAAACGGTAAATCAAAATTTTTCTAAACTTTGTAACATGGACCGTAAAAGCCGGATCTTAGCTAAACTAAACTAGCATACTTGCAAAGAAGAGTTAACTACTATGCAAAGTGGTTATACCTCAACTTGAACTCCTTCTCTTCTTGTTGTTGTTCTTCTTTCTTGTTCTTTGTAGTAGCTTGAATGGCTTCCCCTCCTCGTCTCCTCTTTGCCGAAGATAGATCCACCTGAGGGCTTCATCCTTGGGCTCCTTTCTCGATCTTGAGAGAACTAAGGTATTCGGCTTGCTAGACCTTCTACCTTAGAGTGAGTAGAGTGTGCTTTTGGGGTGTTATATCTTCAAGGAGATGATTCTCAACACATGAGATTTGCTCTCCTTGAACAAGAGGAGGAAGAAGATGAAGTGAGGAGAGAGAATCAATCTGATAGAATGAGCTATCATTTTCCTTTTTTCAACCATATCAAAAAGAAAAAGAATTATCTAAATCATAATAATAATTCAAATGAGAATAGTTGATGGTTGTTTTGGAATGACCACTATCATACTTCATTAAATGAAATGTAAGCTAGAATCAAGGAGCATCCTTGCAAAGTAATGATGATGGTCAAACATTCAACCATGGTCAACAAGTCAACCATGGTCAACAAGTCAACAAAACCAACCATAACATAATTTCATTTAATTACTATTATTAATTGATAATCCATAATTCCATTAGGGTTTGGAAAAAGACGACTGTCAACTGTGCATACGCACCCGTTCCGAAACCCTAATGAAAAACCTCTTCTTCCGCCTCAAACAACTGTGCATACACACCTGCATTCTCGTTCCGAGGAACAAGAATACCAAGAGATAAAATCAACCCCAAAACATATACCAGTATCTGACTCAAACCAGAGCCTACTTGTAATATCCGTCCGGACTCCAAACGTGCACTAGTGCGCGGATGAGAACGAACCCTGTCGCAATACCATGCGACCTCTACTCTGTTTTGCCCAGAGGCGAATAACCCTCTGTGTGGGACTCTAAAGACTCGACACTACGCTGGCAGTGGGTTTAACCACAGACCGCAAGCGGCACTAGCTGTGCGTAACGGTCCGCAGGTAGATGCCGATAAGAAGACTGACGAGGTAAAACCCATCTGAACTCCTACTGAGTCTGAATGTGACATTCTCCGTACAGTCCGGTCTGTTCATCTGATACATCGCATGTCGGGCCTAGGGGGCGGCAAGCGTCAGACCCCTAATAGCGGTACAAGTCGTGTCGGAGTGAAGCCCAGAACACCCTGAGATAGCACTGGAACCTACCAGTATATCTCGCTTGCCCTGGCCAGGGACTACTTGTGTAATGGCTCTCCTAGACACAGCGCGATGTCAACCCCCAATACCGGGAGAGACGAATCCTGTCTAACCGTCACTGCCTCCAAGTGCTTCGGGACTGCTCCCAACTACTACCTGTTTGCACGACTCAGAAGAGCCGTGGTAGGGTAGTAATCAAAGAACAGTGGGAACACACTCGAGGCGGAGTGACAGTGTCAAGTCAGCGGACTAAGCTGTACTCATGTCACCTGGGAACTGAGAACTGACGATAGGTATAATACCAACCATCAGTTCCCGACAAGTCCTGTCCAGTGTACTCGTAACCTAACGAGCACCCGCATACTATCTCAAGTACGACGTACCGACGGCTGTGGGACAGACCGTCTCCCGTGCTGGGATGAGAAGCGCATACGCTAGTCTACTCCGGAGTATCGATGCCCTATCTCGATACTCCCACGACTAGGGACGTGTATAAGGATGTGCTTGTAGATTACCCAGCCCCCACGAGTGTGATCGCCATCATAACGCCGGTAATCAAGCAAAGATCCAAAGGGCTCTACTAATGCGTATAGGTGATATAATAAATAAACACACAAGTACACATTAAAGCAGAGACATACCAAGTAGCATACTACTATATTGAGCAAGATTGTCTGTACAACTGTGAATATCCCAAGCTTCCATTAAGTAATATACTTACTAGTATGATACAGTAATGGCCTCTAGGGCATATACACTAACAGTTCCGCCTTGGTGCACTTCGTCGACGGTATCGGGGGTGCGGCCGCCTACTAAAGTTTGCGACGAGCATTCGATCAGAATGTCGGGAATCTTGTTGAATTGCCCGACTCGATATTGAAAAGTGTTTTCGATAATGAGACTGAAATGCGGGGTTTATAATTGTTAGGCATGTGATGTCTAAGTAATTCATTTGGTCAGGCATGCGATGTCTGAGGTGGCTGCGGATTCCAACTGTTGTAGTTTTACACTTTCTTTTCTGTGACCGTAAGTGTAATATGTGATATCGCCGGTTTCGTTGCTATATGTCAACGACAATTGGGATGCGCATATTTACTTACGTTGATGACATGTGATGTTATGTGTTGCTGGGTATGTTATATTGGATCGTCGTGTTTGAATAGCCGGGGGTTTTTATATGAGATGAGTGTTTTTCATTTTTATTCATGTAAAAATTTGTATGTAATATTCTTTTATTGGGGCGCTTCCAGGTTGAGGAAGTTGTCACCGTTGTTGTATATTATTTACTTTTCTGCACTTGGATAGACCCAAGGAGGGGAGCACAAGTAACCGGGTTCTGGGGTCCAGTGGGAGACCAACTCGAGGAGTCGAGTCCAGGTCTCCTAACCCTAGAATTGGTAGGGTTGCTTGCCGCTCTCGTAGGGGTCTTGGGGTGTGGGATTGGCTATTCATCACGACCGTGGAATCCGTGTTTTATACTGGCTCGTGTTGAAAACACGGACGTCCTAGTATATCCAATATTTCATATGTTTCTTCTGCTGTGATTTATCTGTGATGTGATCATGTGATGTTCTGTGACAGGTATTATATATAGTATATATGATATATTATATAGACGTTGCTTATCTTTTACACCCGCGCTAGCCCTGCCTCGCTCTGGCGTTAGTTACCTAACCTAACGGTGCAGACGGGACATTGAGGCGAATGCGGATGGCATAAGCGTACGTTATATTTATCTGTGATGGTTAGGTGGACTTAAATGATGGGATATTCATTAATGAGATTAATGAAAGAAAATAAACCTAATTGATGTTGTGGAATCGAATTTCAAAATAAAAACAGGTAGCTACAGTTCTTGCTTTGAATCGCGGTGTTCATTATAGAACATCCTGCACCTTATTCGATGAGGAAAGGACCGAGATCCCTTCACCGGGAGTGACTCCTTTAGCAATAACTGGCAGATGCTACAACCCTCGGTTTGTCTTTGATCGCTTCTGTAGTTTCCGCTTTGCACAGTGATATATATGATATATCCCGCACCTCATTCGACGAGGAAAGGGCCGACGATCCCTTCACCGGGAGTGACCCCTTTAGCAAAACTAGAAAAGCCTCGAAAACATTCCATTTAAAAACCATTTGATTCCGTAACGAGATCAAGTTCAAAGCGTTAAAGGTTCTCACAAAAACCATTCGCAACCCTCCGTCATTTTAGGAAGTAGAGTACTTAGTATTCGTGCTGTGTTTGTTGACCATAGTCAAGGCACAGTGTACGGTAGCTAAGTGATGTCTTCCTACACCGCATATGATGCGATTAGTTAGGACAGTCGCGTGACTTTGTTGACCTTAGTTAAGGGTTATGTGGGTGGGTCTAATTAATCACGAAATGAAGGGTAGAACTTGACTAGTACTTATGATTTGTTGACCATAGTTAAGGTCATAAGTGCTAGGGGTAAAAACCTTTATCGGGAGTTTCAAGTGTTGAAATTTGCAATGAGATTGCATACCTTCTATGTGATAGTTGGATCCCGATACCCACTGCGAGTAATTGTTACTCCTGGGAGAGTTTTGCACTTTACAATTAGCCGATCAAGTAGGTGTCTAGAAAGATGTCAACGGGGTTACGCCTCTGGGAAAACGAGGTTTACTGTAATTAGGTCCGTGCGAAAGCACGGGGAACCTTCCTCAAAGTACCGACACTGGCCTGGCTGAAAGATTGGCGAACTTGTAGAGTGTAATTAATCCCGGCTAGTCTTTCCTTTTAAGGTTTGAAGGAAGATTTGATAAAAACAGTGGGAGCCATCCTGATTAGATAAAATATATAACCAATCTGATCTTGCAAGAGCGCACGCAGAGTGTTTTCTTCTCTCTCTCCTGGTAGCGACCATGTCACGCCTTAATCAAGATAATAATATGGATGTATTGACCGAACCCGCTTGTTATACTGAGCTGGAGAACGTTGGTCCCGCTACAACTTATAATTGTTATAAGACAGAGCAGGAAATAGGGGAATGCCAGGATTCCCATGCCGCCCAAACGAAGAAAGTGCATGAGATGCATCTCCTTCGGGTGTGTTCATTACAAAGAACTGTTTCTCAGTATCCTCTGCATCCTGGGTATATGATACCGGATCAGGATCCCAGATATGTAATCTGTTACATAGGGCTACAAAAAGGTAGAAAAACTGAGAACGGGTGATAAGTTTCATGAGACAGAAACCGGGGCAAGTGTTGCAGCCAAGTCTGTTGGTCACCGTCACCCTGTATTACGAATACATTGATTCTGAACAAATGCTATTAGATACCGAACCTGATATACAAAATCATATCAGTCTCTTTATTAGTAAAGAAATGATATAATTTTGTATTGTTGGATAATGTTTTGAACATTTCCTATATCAAAAGTTGATCGGTTCAGGCACGTTATCTAAAAGCATTGACGTTCTAAATCAAACTACAGTTCCTTGTATACAGAACACACACAAGAGGAAGAGTTCAGAAATGAACGATTCGTTCTTGAGGCATTGTAGACTAGGTCATATCAATGCGACCCGACTGGCTGAAGTTACATTTTAGATGCATATTTAAATCAGTTTGAATTTACATCTTGTGAAACTTGCCAGTCATGTCACAAAGATATAATGACACTAGCTCTGTTTACTGGAAGCAGAGAAAGAGTTAGTAAACTCTTGGGACTGATACATGATGATGTATGTAAGGTCTCCTGTCTACACATGCCAGGACTGGTTCTTTATACTTCGTTATATTCTCTGATAATCTCTCAAGATTCAGTCGTATGTTCCTGTTGAAACATAAGTCCGAAGCTTTTGAGGTATTCACAGAATATAAATTGGAAGTAGAGAACCAAAATACGGGTATAAGTGTTATGTCCTATGATAAGATCAGAGAGGAGAATACTTGTGCATAGAATTCCTGGACTATTCTAAAGGAGAATGAGATTCTCTCTGAGTGCTACTCCTCTGAATACACCACAGCACAACGGTGTATCAGGGCGGAGCAATTGCACAATATTAGATATGGTGTGCTCTATGATGAGTATTACTGAGTTACCCATTTCCTTTTGGGGTTATGCACTTGAGAAGCTGCATACCTATTGAATTAGGTTTGAATCAAATCACTGCCTACCACTCCATATAAGATATGGTGTGGGAAGATCCTATCTCTTAAGAGAGTTAAGATTTGGGGTTGTCCGGCCTATGTTTAAAGCAAAATCCGGACAAGATCGAGGCAGGATCAGTTCTGTAGAACTGGAAAGGTTCCAGCGATACAAAACTGCAGTTGATGATTTGACAGAACCATAAGATTCTATAGTTCCCGACGAACCTCAGCCTCTCCGCCGATCTAGTAGGGTTCCTCGTCCACCTCAGAGATACCTCGGTTTATCGGTGACAGTGGGAGCAAGGAATGCATCATGAGATGATGACCCAACTAGTTTCAAGCAGGCCATCGAGAGTAGGGACTCTGTAAGAATGGCTGGATGCTTAGCGATCTGAGATGGAATCCATATACACCAGCAAAGTATGGACTTTAGCTGCTATATCTGAAGGGTTAAATCCCCATCAGGAGCAAGTATATCTGGAGAAGATTACTTGGTGTAGATGGAAAAGTTGAGACTTTCAAAGCTAGACTTGTTAAAGGTTTTCGTCATCGACCAGGCGTGGATAATGATGAAACCTTTTTCCAGTAGCTATACTTAAGTCTGTCCAGATCCTACTTACCACGGCTACATACCATGACTACGATATCTGGCGTTTGGGTGCCATGACTGCTTTTCTAAATACTGATTTAGAAAAGAACGTCTATAAGAACACAGCCAGAGGTCTTCGTAAACAGTGGGAGCAGCGGAAACGTGTGCAAGTTGCTTTACATAATGAAGCAGGCATCGCGGAGTTGGAACGTCTGTTTTGATCTGATAGTCAAAGTGTTTGACTTCATCAAAATGGTAGACGAACCTTGTATATACAAAAGGGTAGTAGAGAGTAAGGTGGTCATTTTCGTATTGTACGTAGACAACATACTCTTGATAGGAAAAGAGTTTCCTATACTATGATCGATCAATCTCCTATTATCACAAGGATTCTCCAAATAGGATAAAGATGATACCTCCTAAATCCTGAGATTTGGACCTATGAGATAGATCTAAAGGGATATTAGGATACTCACTAGTTGAAGTGAGAAGGTATCAATCGATCCTGGGGAGAATCACTGGAAGGGTTCCAGAGTGATAAAGACGACTGAATGTCAGTCACAGGCATTGTCTTTACCCTCAGTAAAGGGACGGTATGTTGGAAGATTTCCAAGCTAGATACCATGACAAACTAGACGGTAAAGGCTGGTAACATCGCTATTAAAGATACTGTTAGTTATATGTATGCCCTAGAGGCCATTACTGTACATTGGATGTATATTGTAGTGGATGCTGGGACATATATAGGTAGGACTTTCTTGCTCGACATGATAGTACGCTATCTGGTTGCTCTTTATCTTAACATGTATACTTTCTGTCTCTCTGATTACATGTTGATAAAGCCCTTAGGATGTGTACTCGACTTCCAGGACTGTGATGTAGATCATACTAGTGGGGCCTGGATAGTCCATGAGTACATCCTTCATTGTTCCTAGTCGAGGGGATATCGAGACGGGGCATCGATATTCCAGAGTAGACTAGCGCATATCTTCTCGACCCATGCGATGGGCGATGGATGATCCCATATCCATTGGTGTCTGACATCGAAGATGGTATGCGGGTGCTCAGTGGAGACTGGGTACACTGAACGGACTCGCCGAGAACTCCCAGATGGTATTATACCTCACGTCAGATGGCAGTTCTCTGGTGACACTGGTACAGCTTAGTCTGTTGACCCGAGATCGTCATAGAGTCTTGTGTGTCTCCCACTGTGCTTTGATTTCCACCCTACCACGGCTCTACTGAGTCGTGCAAACAGGTGGCTTTTGGGTACAGTCCCGATTCACATGGAGGCAATGAGCGATAGGAGGGGATTCGTCTCTCCCGGTATTGGGGGTTGATGTTGTGCTATGCTCGACTGGCCATAACAGGAAATCCCTGGCCAGGGTTGCAGTGATATACTGGTAAGAGTTATCAGTAGTTTCACGAATGTTATGGACCACAAGTCGGCATGACTTATCGAGCTATTGGGGTCTGACGTTTACCACCCCTAGGCGAGATATGCGATATATCAGACGAACAGACCGGACTATACGTTAAGTGTTACTGGTTGGATTCGCAGGAGTCTGAGCGGGCTTGCTCGTCGATCTTCTGATCGCTCAATACCCGGGTGGCCGTTACGTTTAGCAGACAGCTTGCGGCTTGTGGATGCTTGATATGATCATCATCTGCTGCCGGCGTATTGACGAGTCTTTAGAGTCCTACACAGAGGTTTCCTGGCTCAAGCGAAACGAAATAGGAGCGCATATGAGATATGTGTGTAGGGTTCCTAGGCACTCTAGTGAAGTCTCACAAGTGATCAAACATGCACAAATCAAATTTTACTGGTGCCTACAAACCCTAATACGGATCGTTTACTAGATATCTAGGCGAAGTATGCAAGTAAACGGAAATATATCTAAAGGGAATGGGCTACAACCTTTGTAGATCTGGTCCACCACCTCCTAGGTTTCGTGATGAACTCCCTCCGCTGTCCAAAACGAACCCATGACTCTAGCATCGGTATCATCGAAGAATGGGCGAGCTTGATCGTCGGTTCAATGCCGAAGATGATCTACGTCGAGGTATCGCAAGAACAAGCTCCAACTTCATCAAGCTTTGAAAACTTGTTGAAGGAAACACCCTATACTACTTGGCAAGAGGTAGAGGATGAAGAAATAGGAGTTGGGTTCACTTTAGATTTGGATTTCTCACACTTTTTCAACACTTGCCATTGGAGTAGCAAGCTTTTCCATGGAAGATGAAGATGATGAAGAAGAAAGATATGATAAGTATATCTAAAAATAGAAATATAAAATGATACTTATCATAATCAAAACCCTAGTTAAGTGTAGAGAAGAGACCATGGTTAATGGGATGGTTAGGGTTAAGCAAAAGAACAAAAAAGGAGACTAAGTCAAAACTTTCAAGAAGCTTCAAGCTAGAAAACAAAACATGCCACCATTTATCTTTTACTTTATCATTTCCTTTTTCCAAAATGAAAACAATAAATAAAAAGATAAATGAATGAGAAAGCAAAACCCTAATCATGAGTTTAACCATGGTTTATTTCTTTACACTTAACCAAGCAAGCATGTATCATCAAACATGATACAATCATGTGTACATAACTATATCGCATATACAATGTGCACAATTCGAGTGAGAAAATCCTTTTAAAGTGAACCAATACTAGTTAACGCAAAGCAATATATCAAATATATAAATATGCACTAAATCATTAAATCAACACTTGATTTAACGATCCGGTCATATCGGATATAACCGACTAGTATCATATGTATCGGCTTATCGAATCAATGCTTGATTCGATGACTAGGTTTATCGCATATAACCAATTGATACATTCGTCGCGAGAATGGAATACGGTATCACAAACACGCATTATTCTCGGTCCCGCACATTATACTCGTCAATACGCCGGCAGCAGATGATGATCATATCAAGCATCCACAAGCCGCAAGCGGTCTGCTAAACGTAACGGCCACCCGGGTATTGAGCGATCAGAAGATCGACGAGCAAGCCCGCTCACACTCCTGTGAATCCAACCAGTAACACTTACCGTACGGTCCGGTCTGTTCGTCTGATATGTCGCATATCTCGCCTAGGGGTGGTAAACGTCAGACCCCAGTAGCTCGATAAGTCATGCCGACTTGAGGTCCATAACATTCATGAAACTACTGATAACTCTTACCAGTATATCACTGCAACCCTGGCCAGGGATTTCCTGTTATGGCCAGTCGAGCATAGCACAACATCAACCCCCAATACCGGGAGAGACGAATCCCCTCCTATCGCTCATTGCCTCCATGTGAATCGGGACTGTACCCAAAAACCACCTGTTTGCACGACTAAGTAGAGCCATGGTAGGGTGGAAATCAAAGCATAGTGGGAGACACACAAGACTCTATGACGATCTCGGGTCAACAGACTAAGCTGTACCAGTGTCACCAGAGAACTGCCATCTGACGTGAGGTATAATACCATCTGGGAGTTCTCGGCGAGTCCGTTCAGTGTACCCAGTCTCCACTGAGCACCCGCATACCATCTTCGATGTCAAACACCAATGGATATGGGATCATCCATCGCCCATCGCATGGGTCGAGAAGATATGCGCTAGTCTACTCTGGAATATCGATGCCCCGTCTCGATATTCCCTCGACCAGGAACATTTCAAGGATGTACTCATGGACTACACAGGCCCCACTAGTATGATCTACATCATAGTCCTGAAAGTCGAGTACACATCCTATGGGCTTTATCAACATGTAATCAGAGAGACAGAAAGTATACATGTTAAGATAAAGTGCAACCAGATAGCGTACTATCATGTCGAGCAAGAAAGTCCTACCTATATATGTCCCAGCATCCACTACAATATACATCCAATGTACAGTAATGGCCTCTAGGGATACATATAACTAACAATCTCCCACTTGCACTAGGGCCATCTGTAGCAGTGGTTGCAGTATCACATACTCAACCATCCCCTAAAGGTCTCTCTTTGGGAAAAGGCCTTCGTGTGTGGATCCGCCGTGTTGTCCTCTGAGTCTACTCTCCTAACCTCGATCACCCTGGAGATCAACAATCTCCATGATCAGGTGATGCTTCCTCAGAATTTGTCTGGGTCACTGATGGGACCAGGGTTCCAGGGCCAAAGCCACACTTCCATTGTCATACAATGGCAGGAACCTAGTTCATCTTATGAACCAATATACACCCAAACTTCCTCTTTGGTAGTATCTTCAATAGCGATGTTACCAGCCTTTATCGTCTAGTTTGCCACAGTATCAAGCTTGGAACTCTTCCAACATACCGTCCATTTACTGAGGGTAAAGACAGTGCCTGTGACTGATATTCAGTCGTCTTTATCACCCTGGAACACTTCCAGTGATTCTCCCCAGGATCGATTGATACAATCTCACTATACCTAGTGAGAACTCTAATATCCCTTTAGATCTATCTCATAGGTCCAAATCTCAGGATTTAGGAGGTATCATCTTTATCCTATTTGGAGAATCCTTATGATAATAGGAGATTGATCGATCGTAGTATAGGAAACTCTTTTCCTATCAAGAGTATGTTGTCTACGTACAATACGAAGATGACCACTTTACTCTCTACTACCCTTTTGTATATACAAGGTTCGTCTACCATTTTGATGAAGTCAAACACTTTGACTATCACATCAAAACAGACGTTCCAACTCCGCGATGCCTGCTTCATTATGTAAAGCAACTTGCACACGTTTCCGCTGCTCCCACTGTTTACGAAGACTTCTGGCTGTGTTCTTATCGACGTTCTCTTTTAAATCAGTATTAAGAAAAGCAGTCATGGCACCCAACCGCCAGATATCGTAGTCATGGTATGTAGCCGTGGTAAGTAGGATCTGGACAGACTTAAGCATAGCTACTGGAAAAAGGTTTCATCATTATCCACGCCTGGTCGATGACGAAAAACTTTAACAAGTCTAGCTTTGAAAGTCTCAACTTTTCCATCTAAACCAAGTAATCTTCTCAAGATATACTTGCTCCTGATGGGGATTTAACCCTTCAGATATAGCAACCAAAGTCCATACTTTGTTGGTGTATAAGGATTCCATCTCAGATCACTAAGCATCCAGCCATTCTTACAGAGTCCCTTCTCTCGATGGCCTGCTCGAAACTGGTTGGGTCATCATCTCATGATGCAATCCTTGCTCCCACTGTCATCTAGAAACCGAGGTATCTCTCAGGCGGATGAGGAACCCTACTAAATCGGCGGAGAGGCTGAGGTTCGTCGGGAATTATAGAATCTTATGGTTCTGTCAAATCATCAACTGCAGTTTTGTATAGCTGGAACCTTTCCAGTTCTACAGAACTGATCCTACCTCGATCTTGTCCGGATTTTGCTTTAAACATAGGCCGGACAACCCCAAACCTTAACTTACTTAAGAGATAGGATCTTCCCGCACCATATCTTATATGGAGTGGTAGGCACTGATTTGATTCGAACCTAATTCAATAGGTATGCAGCTTCTCAAGTGCATAACCCCCAAAAAGGAAATAGGTAACTCAGTAGTACTCATCATAGAGCACACCTTATCATATAGGGTGTGATTGCTCCGCCCCGATATACCATCGTGCTATGGTTTATACGGAGGAGTAATGCTGAGAGAGAAACTCATTTTCTTTTTAGAATAGTCCAGGAATGCTATGCACAAGTATTCTCCTCCTTGATCTCATCATAGGACATAATACTTATACCCGTATTTTGGTTCTCTACTTCCTACTTATATTCTGTGAATACCTCAAAAGGTTCGGACTTATATTTCAACAGGAATATATGACTGAATCTTGAGAGATTATCATAGAATATAATGAAGTATAAAGAACCAGTCCTGGCATGTGTAGACAGGAGACTTTACATACATCATCATGTATCAGTCCCAAGAGTTTACTAACTCTTTCTCTGTTTCTAATAAACAGAGCTATGGTCATCTAATCTTTGTGACATGACTGGCAAGTTTCACAAGATGTAAATTCAAACTGATTTAAATATGCATCTAAAATGTAACTTCAGCCAGTCGGGTCGCATTGATGTGACCTAGTCTACAATGCCTCAAGAAAGATTCGTTCATTTCTGAACTCTTCTTCTTGTGTGTGTTCTGTATACTAGGAACTGTAGTTTGATTTAGAACTTCAATGCTTTTAGATAACGTGCCTGAACCGATCAACTTTGGATATAGGAAATGTTCAAAACATTATCCATCAATACAAAATTATATCCTTTCTTTACTAATAAAGAGACTGATATGATTTAGTATATCAGGTTCGGTATCTAATAGCATTTGTTCAGAATCAATGTATTTGTAATACAGGATGACAGTGACCGACAGACTTGGCTGCAACACTTGCCCCGTTTTCTGTCTCATGAAACTTATCACCCGTTCTCAGTTTTTCTACCTTTTTGTAGCCCTATATAACAGATTACATATCTGGGATCCTGATCCGGTACCATATACCCAGGATGCTGAGGATACTGAGAAACAGTTCTTTGTAATGAACACACCCGAAGGAGATGCATCATATGCACTTTCTTCGTTTGGGCGGTATAGGAATTCTGGTATTCCCCAATTTCCTGCTCTGTCTTATAACAATTATAAGTTGGAGCGGGACCAACGTTCCCCAGCTCAGTATAACAAGCGGGTTCGGTCAATACATCCATATTATTATCTTGATTAAGGCGTGATATGGTCGCTACCTAGAGAGAGAGAGAAGAAAACACTCTGCGTGCGCTCTTGCAAGATCAGATTGGTTATATATTTTATCTAATCAGGATGGCTCCCACTGTTTTTATCAAATCTTCCTTCAAACCCTAAAAGGAAAGACTAGCCGGGATTAATTACACACTACAAGTTCGCCAATCTTTCAGCCAGGCCAGTGTCGGTACTTTTAGGGAGGTCCCCCGTGCTTTCGCACGAACCTAATTAATGTAAACCTCGTTTTCCCAGAGGTGTAACCCCGTTGACACCTTTCTAGACACCTACTTGATCGGCTAATTGCAATGTGCAAAACTCTCCCAGGAGTAACAATTACTCGCAGTGGGTATCGGGATCCAACTATCACATAGAAGGTATGCAATCTCATTGCAAATTTCAACACTTGAAACTCCCGATAAAGGTTTTTACCCCTAGCACTTATGACCTTGGCTAAGGTCAACAAATCATAGGTACTAGTCAAGTTCTACCCGTCATTTCATGATTAATTAGACCCACCCACATGACCCTTGGCTAAGGTCAACAAAGCCACATGACTGTCCTAACTAATCGCATCATATGCTGTGTAGGAAGACATCGCTTAGCTACCGCACACTACGCCTCGGCTATGGTAGACAAACGTAGCACGAATACTAAGTACTCTACTTCCTAAAATGACGGAGGGTTGCGAATGGTTTTTGTGAAAACCTTTAACGCTTTGAACTTGATCTCGTTGCGGAATCAAATGGTTTTTAAATGGAATGTTTTCGAGGCTTTTCTAGTTTTGCTAAAGGGGTCACTCCTGGTGAAGGGATCGTCGGCCCTTTCCTCGTCGAATGAGGTGCGGGATATATCATATATATCACTGTGCAAAGCAGAAACTATAGAAGCGATCAAAAACAAACCGAGTGTGTAGCATATGCCAGTTATTGCTAAAGGAGTCACTCCCGGTGAAGGGATCTCGGTCCTTTCCTCATCGAATAAGGTGCAGGATGTTCTATAATGAACACCTCGATGCAAAGCAAGAACTGTAGCTACCTGTTTTATTTTGAAATTCGATTCCACAACATCAATTAGGTTTATTTTCTTTCATTAATCTTATTAATGAATATCCCATCATTTAAGTCCACCTAAACATCACAGATAAATATAACGTACGCTTATGCCATCCGCATTCGCCTCGATGTCCCGTCTGCAGCGTTAGGTTAGGTAACTAACGGCAGAGCGGGGCAGGGCGAGCGCGGGTGTAAAACATAAGCAACGTCTATATAATATATCCTATATACTATATATAATATCTGTCACAGAACATCACATGATCTCAGATAAATCACAGCAGAAGAAACATATGAAATATTGGATATACTAGGACGTCCGTGTTTTCAATACGAGCCAGTATAAAACATGGATTCCACGGTCGTGATGAATAGCCAAGCCCACACCCCTAGACCCCTACGAGAGCGGCAAGCAGCCCTACCAATTCTAGGGTTAGGAAACCCGGACTCGACTCCTCGAGTTGGTCTCCCACTGGACCCCAGAACCCAGTTACTTGTGCTCCCCTCCTTGGGTCTATCCTAGTGCAGAAAAATAAATAATATACAACGGGTGACGACTTCCGCAACCTGGAAGTGCCCCAATAAAAGAATATTACATACAAGTTTTTACATGAATGAAAATGAAAAACACTCATCTCACATAAAAAAAACCCCGGCTATTCAAACACGACGATCCAATATAACATATCCAGCAACACATAACATCACATGTCATCAACGTAAGTAAATATGCGCATCCCAATTGTCGTTGACATATAGCAACGAAACCGGCGACATCACATATTACACTTACGGTCACAGAAAAGAAAGTGTAAAACTACAACAGTTGGAATCCGCAACCACCTCAGACATCGCATGCCTGACCAAATGAATTACTTAGACATCGCATGCCTAACAATTATAAACCCCGCATTTTAGTCTCATTATCGAAAACACTTTTCAATATCGAGTCGGGCAATTCAACAAGATTCCCGACATCCTGATCGAATGCTCGTCGTAAACTTTAGTAGGCGGCCGCACCCCCGATACCGTCGACGAAGTGCACCAAGGCGGAACACCGCTGCCGCGAGCACCCGAACGGATGCTTTCGGCGACGGGGTTCTCCTACAGTCACTTGGTCGGGGCTATGGAGTGAGGCTGTCTATTAAGTTTACCCGGCGAGTATTCGCGTACGCTACGTGATTGCAACGGACTTTTGATCACATCAAAATTCCGTGGCAACCGATCAAGTGAGACTAAACTGCTATATTTATATCATTCATTCAGTTATCTCATAACTTATTGTGAATTCCAATTATTGTATCACATTCCGAATAAAATAGAAAATGTTAAACTTTCCGATCGAACAATCGAACACCCAAGTTTTCCCGATACAGCTCAACACATGAAATAAGTCTAACAACATTCCGTTCGTGCCTCAGTACCAACGGTCCAGCTGTAGAAGGGTCAAGCCAACGCCTCACATGTGGCACGCCGTACTGCCCCAAACCCGAAGGTTCAAAGGGCAGTTCAAGACGGTCACATAATCGAGTTAAGGTTTGTTGTCTTCTAGAGGGACCATCGCGTTACTTGCACTACTTAGAACATCGTTAAACCACGGAAAAATCCAACACTTGGAAATTTCCCGACAGGGGAAAAATTGGGTATTTATATCCGGTCGAACTTTTTAACATATCCAAAAAATTATCCGGAAAGCCACACAGACAAAATTTGATACTCCGATCGAAACACCGAATCCCCAAATCAATCCCAGAAAATTCAACTCTTGAATAACTATTAAAAATTTCCAGAAAATCCAGCATTATTAATTATGAGTTACTGTGTAAAAAATATTTAATAAAGTGGCCGTACAGCCGCGGAACCGCCGCACGAGCCTTGCTCGTGCCGCGGAACCGCGGCAGTTTGATGGAGATAGGGGCACGAATTTCACAGTTTCTCTTAAATTCACCTGCTGATTTTTCTGCATATTTTTAATGTTGAAAAAAACACTGTTTTCAAAAAAGGACAGAGAGCATGATCCGGGTTCGGGTTTTGGTTCGATCGGACTTCAAATTGCGTCAAGACTTCGCCTAAGGCTCTAGCTAAGCTCTGATACCACTGTAGGGTTCCTAGGCACTCTAGTGAAGTCTCACAAGTGATCAAACATGCACAAATCAAATTTTACGGGTGCCTACAAACCCTAATACGGATCGTTTACTAGATATCTAGGCGAAGTATGCAAGTAAATGGAAATATATCTAAAGGGAATGGGCTACAACCTTTGTAGATCCGGTCCACCACCTCCTAGGTTCCGTGATGAAGTCCCTCCGCTGTCGAAAACGAACCCATGACTCTAGCATCGGTATCATCGAAGAATGGGCGAGCTTGATCGTCGGTTCAATGCCGAAGATGATCTACGTCGAGGTATCGCAAGAACAAGCTCCAACTTCAACAAGCTTTGAAAACTTGTGAAGGAAACACCCTATACTACTTGGCAAGAGGTAGAGGATGAAGAAATAGGAGTTGGGTTCACTTTAGATTTGGATTTCTCACACTTTTTCAACACTTGCCATTGGAGTAGCAAGCTTTTCCATGGAAGATGAAGATAATGAAGAAGAAATATATGATAAGTATATCTAAAAATAGAAATATAAAATGATACTTATCATAATCAAAACCCTAGTTAAGTGTAGAGAAGAGACCATGGTTAATGGGATGGTTAGGGTTAAGCAAAAGAACAAAAAAGGAGACTAAGTCAAAACTTTCAAGAAGCTTCAAGCTAGAAAACAAAACATGCCACCATTTATCTTTTACTTTATCATTTCCTTTTTCCAAAATGAAAACAATAAATAAAAAGATAAATGAATGAGAAAGCAAAACCCTAATCATGAGTTTAACCATGGTTTAATTCTTTACACTTAACCAAGCAAGCATGTATCATCAAACATGATACAATCATGTGCACATAACTATATCGCATATACAATGTGCACAATTCGAGTGAGAAAATCCTTTTAAAGTGAACCAATACTAGTTAACGCAAAGCAATATATCAAATATATAAATATGCACTAAATCATTAAATCAACACTTGATTTAACGATCCGGTCATATCGGATATAACCGACTAGTATCATATGTATCAGCTTATCGAATCAATCCTTGATTCGATGACTAGGTTATATCGCATATAACCAATCGATACATTCGTCGCGATAATGGAATACGGTATCACATACACGCATTATTCTCGGTCCCGCATATATCTCATATGCGCTCCTATTTCGTTTCGCTTGAGCCAGGAAACCTCTGTGTAGGACTCTAAAGACTCGTCAATACGCCGGCAGCAGATGATGATCATATCAAGCATCCACAAGCCGCAAGCGGTCTGCTAAACGTAACGGCCACCCGGGTATTGAGCGATTAGAAGATCGACGAGCAAGCCCGCTCACATTCCTGTGAATCCAACCAGTAACACTTACCGTACGGTCCGGTCTGTTCGTCTGATATGTCCTATATCTCGCCTAGGGGTGGTAAACGTCAGACCCCAGTAGCTCGATAAGTCATGCCGACTTGAGGTCCATAACATTCGTGAAACTACTGATAACTCTTACCAGTATATCACTGCAACCCTGGCCAGGGATTTCCTGTTATGGCCAGTCGAGCATAGCACAACATCAACCCCCAATACCGGGAGAGACGAATCCCCTCCTATCGCTCATTGCCTCCATGTGAATCGGGACTGTACCCAAAAACCACCTGTTTGCACGACTCAGTAGAGCCGTGGTAGGGTGGAAATCAAAGCACAGTGGGAGACACACAAGACTCTATGGCGATCTCGGGTCAACAGACTAAGCTGTACTAGTGTCACCAGAGAACTGCCATCTGACGTGAGGTATAATACCATCTGGGAGTTCTCGACGAGTCCGTTCAGTGTACCCAGTCTCCACTGAGCACCCGCATACCATCTTCGATGTCAAACACCAATGGATATGGGATCATCCATCGCCCAACGCATGGGTCGAGAAGATATGCGCTAGTCTACTCTGGAATATCGATGCCCCGTCTCGATATTCCCTCGACCAGGAACATTTCAAGGATGTACTCATGGACTACCCAGGCCCCACTAGTATGATCTACATCATAGTCCTGAAAGTCGAGTACACATCCTATGGGCTTTATCAACATGTAATCAGAGAGACAGAAAGTATACATGTTAAGATAAAGTGCAACCAGATAGCGTACTATCATGTCGAGCAAGAAAGTCCTACCTATATATGTCCCAGCATCCACTACAATATACATCCAATGTACAGTAATGGCCTCTAGGGCATACATATAACTAACAATGTGCGGGACCGAGAATAATGCGTGTATGTGATACCGTATTCCATTCTCGCGACGAATGTGTCGAATGGTTATATGCGATATAACCTAGTTATCGAATCAAGGATTGATTCGATAAGCCGATACATATGATACTAGTCGGTTATATCCGATATGACCGGATCGTTAAATCAAGTGTTGATTTAATGATTTAGTGCATATTTATATATTTGATATATTACTTTGCGTTAACTAGTATTGGTTCACTTTAAAAGGATTTTCTCACTTGAATTGTACACATTGTATATGCGATATAGTTTTGTGCACATGTTTGTATCATGTTTGATGATACATGCTTACTTGGTTAAGTATAAAGAATCAAACCATGGTTTAAGTTAATGATTAGGGTTTTGATTATTTATTCATTTATCTTTTTCTTATTTATTCATTTTGGAAAAAGGAAAGGATAAATGAATGGTTGTATGTTTTGTTTTTTAGTTGAAGTTTCTTGAAACTTTGACTAAGTCACTCTTTTGTTGTTTTGCTTAACCCTAACCATTTAACTAACCCATGTTAATTCTCTACACTTAACCTTAGTTGAAAGTATGATAAGTATTGAATTATTTTATCTAATTATTCAACACTTATCATATCATCTTCTTCTTCTTCATCATATTCTTCTTCCATGAAAATAGATTGCTACTCCAATGGCAACTTGAGAAAACAAGTGAGAAATCCAATTTCAAAGTGAACCCACTTCCTATTTCTTCATCCTCTACCTCTTTCCAAGTAGTATAGGGTGTTTCCTTCACAAGTTTTCAAAGCTTGATGAAGTTGGAGCTTGTTCTTGCGATACCTCGACGTAGATCATCTTCGGCATCGAACCGACGATCAAGCTCGCCCATTCTTCGATGATACCGATGCTAGAGTCATGGGTTCGTTTTGGACAGCTGAGGGACTTCATCACGGAGCCTAGGAGGTGGTGGACCGGATCTACAAAGGTTGTAGTCACTTTCCCTTAGCATTTAATTCGATTACGTGCTTGCTTCGCCTTGATTTCTAGTTAACGATCCGTATTAGGGTTTGTAGGCACCCGTAAAATTTGATTTGTGCTTGTTTGATCACTTGTGAGACCTCACTAGTGTGCCTAGGAACCCTGCAGTGGAATCAGAGATTAGCTAGAGCCTTAGGCGAAGTCCCGACGGAATTTGAAGTCCGAACGACCCAAAACCCGACTAGAAAATTGCTCTCTGGACTTTTCTGTAAAATGTGGATTTTTCGAAATTAAAAATATCCAGAAAATTAAGCAGGGTTTTATAAGAATTACGGTGCAAAATTTTAGTTGTAATTCTTTTAATGAACCGCGGAACCGCGGCATTAGCCCACGTGGAGCGGCGGTTCCGCGGCAGCACTGTTGCATCGTTGACCAAAAGTTGCACAGTAATTCTCAGTTTGCTGTGCTCGTTTTCCTGGGAATATTTTGTAGGGTTCCTAGGCACTCTAGTGAGGTCTCACAAGTGATCAAACATGCACAAATCAAATTTTATGGGTGCCTACAAACCCGACTACGGATCGTTTACTAGATATTTAGGCGAAACAAGCAAACTAGTTAACATTTTAACTAAGGGAACGGACATACAACCTTTGTAGATCCGGTCCACCACCTCCACGGCTCCACAACAAAGTCCCCTCCGCTGTCCAAAAAGAATCCGGACTCCAACGTCGGCTTCGTCGAAGAATGGGCGGGCTTGATCGTCGGTTCGATGCCGAAGATGATCTACGTCGAGGCATCGCTAGAACAAGCTCCAACTTCACCAAGTCGGAAAAACTTGTGAAGGAAACACCCTATACTACTTGGCAAGAGGTAGAGGATGAAGAAATAGGAAGTGGGTAAACTTTAGTTTTGGATTTCTCACTAGATTTCATGACTTGCCATTGGAGTAGCAAGCTTTCTCCATTGAAGAAGAAGATGAAGAAAGAAGAAGATATGATAAGTTTTTTTTTTTTTAAAAGAAAATAAAAAATAATACTTATCATGACTTCAACCATGGTTTAGTGTAGAGATTTAACCAAGGTTTAGATGAGTGGTTAGGGTTAGAGAAAAGACAAGAATGGTGGACTTAGTCAAGGTTTCAAGAAGCTTCAAAGAAAAAGACAAACTAAGCCACCATTTCATTTTCTCTTTATCTTTTCCAAAACAATAATAAAAGGATAAATAAATAAGAGAAAAGAAACCCTAACCATTCAATAAACATGGTTTAATCTTTACACAAACCCAAAAGTGCAAGTATCATCAAACATGATACAATCTTGTGCACAAAAGTATATCACATATACAATGTGCACAAACCAAGTGAGTTAATCCATTTAAAGTGAACCATTACTAGTTAATGCAAAGTAATATATCAAATATATAATTATACATTAAATCATTAAATCAACACTTGATTCAATGATCCGGTTATATCGCATATAACCGGCTAGTATCCAATGTATCGGCTTATCGAATCAATCCTTGATTCGATAACTAGGTTATATCGCATGCAACCATTCGACACATTCATCGCGAGAATGAAATACGGTATCACATACACGCATTATTCTCGGTCCCGCACATATCTCATATGCGCTCCTATTTCGTTTCGCTTGAGCCAGGAAACCTCTGTGTAGGACTCTAAAGACTCGTCAATACGCCGGCAGCAGATGATGATCATATCAAACACCCACAAGCCGCAAGCGGTCTGCTAAACGTAACGGGCACCCGGGTATTGAGCGATCAGAAGATCGACGAGCAAGCCCGCTCACACTCCTGCGAATCCAACCAGTAACACTTACCGTACGGTCCGGTCTGTTCGTCTGATATGTCGCATATCTCGCCTAGGGGTGGTAAACGTCAGACCCCAATAGCTTGATAAGTCATGCCGACTTGAGGTCCATAACATTCGTGAAACTACTGATAACTCTTACCAGTATATCACTGCAACCCTGGCCAGGGATTTCCTGTTATGGCCAGTCGAGCATAGCACAACATCAACCCCCAATACCGGGAGAGAAGAATCCCTCCTATCGCTCATTGCCTCCATATGAATCGGGACTGTACCCAAAAACCACCTGTTTGCACAACTCAGTAGAGCCATGGTAGGGTGGAAATCAAAGCGCAGTGGGAGACACACAAGACTCTATGACGATCTCGGGTCTACAGACTAAGCTGTACCAGTGTCACCAGAGAACTGCCATCTGACGTGAGGTATAATACCATCTGGGAGTTCTCGGCGAGTCCGTTCAGTGTACCCAGTCTCCACTGAGCACCCGCATACCATCTTCGATGTCAAACACCAATGGATATGGGATCATCCATCGCCCATCGCATGGGTCGAGAAGATATGCGCTTGTCTACTCTGGAATATCGATGCCCCGTCTCGATATTCCCTCGACTAGGAACATTTCAAGGATGTACTCTTGGACTACCCAGGCCCCACTAGTATGATCTACATCATAGTCCTGGAAGTCGAGTACACATCTTATGGGCTTTATCAACATGTAATCAGAGAGACAGAAAGTATACATGTTAAGATAAAGAGCAACCAGATAGCGTACTATAATGTCGAGCAAAAAAGTCCTACCTATATATGTCCCAGCATCCACTACAATATACATCCAATGTACAGTAATGGCCTCTAGGGCATACATATAACTAACAATCTCCCACTTGCACTAGGGCCATCTGTAGCAGTGGTTGCAGTATCACATACTCAACCATCCCCTAAAAGTCTCTCTTTGGGAAAAGGGCCTTCGTGAGTGGATCCTCCGTGTTGTCCTCTGAGTCTACTCTCCTAACCTCGATCACCCTGGAGATCAACTATATCCATGATCAGGTGATGCTGCCTTAGATTATGTCTGGGTCACTGATGGGACCAGGGTTCCAGGGCCAAAGCCATACTTCCATTGTCATACAATGGCAGGAACCTAGTTCATCTTATGAACCAATATACACCCAAACTTCCTCTTTGGTAGTATCTACAATAGCGATGTTACCAGCCTTTATCGTCTAGTTTGCCACGGTATCTAGCTTGGAACTCTTCCAACATACCGTCCCTCTATTGAGGGTAAAGACAATGCCCGTGACTGACATTCAGTCGTCTTTATCACCCTGGAACACTTCCAGTGATTCTCCTCAGGATCGATTGATACCATCTCACTACATCTAGTGAGAATCCTTGCATCCAATTATATCTATCTCATAGATGAAAACTCAGGATTTAGGAGGTATCACATTGATCCTATTTGGAGAATCCTGGTGATAATAGGAGATTGATCGATCGTAGTAAAGGAAACTCTTTTCCTATCAAGAGTATGTTGTCTACGTACAATACGAAGATGACCACCTTACTCTCTACTACCCTTTTGTATATACAAGGTTCGTCTACCATTTTGATGAAGTCAAACACTTTGACTATCACATCAAAACAGACGTTCCAACTCCGTGATGCCTGCTTCATTATGTAAAGCAACTTGCACACGTTTCCGCTGCTCCCACTGTTTACGAAGACATCTGGCTGTGTTCTTATAGACGTTCTCTTCTAAATCAGTATTTAGAAAAGCAGTCATGGCATCCAACCGCCAGATATCGTAGTCATGGTATGTAGCCGTGGTAAGTAGGATCTGGATAGACTTAAGCATAGTTACTGGAAAAAGGTTTCATCATTATCCATGCCTGGTCGATGACGAAAACCTTTAACAAGCCTAGCTTTGAAAGTCTCAACTTTTTCATCTACACCAAGTAATCTTCTCAAGATATACTTGCTCCTGATGGGGATTTAACCCTTCAGATATAGCAGCTAAAGTCCATACATTGCTGGTGTACAAGGATTCCCTCTCAGATCGCTAAGCATCCAGCCATTCTTACAGAGTCCCTACTCTCGATGGCCTGCTCGAAACTCGTTGGGTCATCATCTCATGATGCAATCCTTGCTCCCACTGTCATCGAGAAACTGAGGTATCTCTCAGGCGGATGAGGAACCCTACTAGATCGGCGGAGAGGCTGAGGTTCGTCGGAAACTATAGAATCCTTTGGTTCTGTCAAATCATTAACTGCAGTTTTGTATAGCTGGAACTTTTCCAGTTCTACAGAACTGATCCTGCCTCGATCTTGTCCGGATTTTGCTTTAAACATAGGCCGGACAACCCCAAATCTTAACTTACTTAAGAGATAGGATCTTCCCGCACCATATCTTATATGGAGTGGTAGGCACTGATTTGATTCGAACCCAATTCAATAGGTATGCAGCTTCTCAAGTGCATAACCCCCAAAAAGGAAATAGGTAACTCAGTAGTACTCATCATAGAGCACACCTTATCATATAGGGTGTGATTGCTCCACCCCGATATACCATCGTGCTATGGTTTATACGGAGGTGTAATGCTGAGAGAGAAACTCATTTTCTTTTAGAATAGTCCAGGAATGCTATGCACAAGTATTCTCCTCCCTGATCTCATCATAGGACATAATACTTATACCCGTATTTTGGTTCTCTACTTCCTACTTATATTCTGTGAATACCTCAAAAGGTTCGGACTTATATTTCAACAGGAATATATAACTGAATCTTGAGAGATTATCATAGAATATAATGAAGTATAAAGAACCAGTCCTGGCATGTGTAGACCGGAGACCTTACATACATCATCATGTATCAGTCCCAAGAGTTTACCAACTCTTTCTCTGCTTCCAGTAAACAGAGCTAGTGTCATTATATCTTTGTGACATGACTGGCAAGTTTCACAAGATGTAAATTCAAACTGATTTAAATATGCATCTAAAATGTAACTTCAGCCAGTCGGGTCGCATTGATATGACCTAGTCTACAATGCTTCAAGAAGAATTCGTTCATTTCTGAACTCTTCCTCTTGTGTGTGTTCTGTATAGTAGGAACTGCAGTTTGATTTAGAACGTCAATGCTTTTAGATAACGTGCCTGAACCGATCAACTTTTGATATAGGAAATATTCAAAACATTATCCATCAATACAAAATTATATCATTTCTTTACTAATAAAGAGACTGATATGATTTTGTATATCAGGTTCGATATCTAATAGCATTTATTCAGAATCAATGTATTTGTAATACAGGGTGACAGTGACCGACAGACTTGGCTGCAACACTTGCCCCGTTTTCTGTCTCATGAAACATATCACCCGTTCTCAGTTTTTCTACCTTTTTGTAGCCCTATGTAACAGATTACATATCTGGGATCCTGATCCGGTATCATATACCCAGGATGCAGAGGATACTGAGAAACAGTTCCTTGTAATGAACACACCCGAAGGAGATGCATCATATGCACTTTCTTCGTTTGGGCGGCATAGGAATTCTGGTATTCCCCTATTTCCTGCTCTGTCTTATAACAATTATAAGTTGGAGCGGGACCAACGTTCCCCAGCTCAGTATAACAAGCGGGTTCGGTCAATATTCCGTATTTTTATCTTGATTAAGGCATGATATGGTCGCTACCAGGAGAGAGAGAGAAGAAAACACTCTGCGTGCGCTCTTGCAAGATCAGATTGGTTATATATTTTATCTAATCAGGATGGCTCCCACTGTTTTTATCAAATCTTCCTTCAAACCCTAAAAGGAAAGACTAGCCGGGATTAATTACACTCTACAAGTTCGCCAACCTTTCAGCCAGGCCAGTGTCGGTACTTAGAGGGAGGTTCCCCGTGCTTTCGAACGGACCTAATTGCAGTAAACCTCGTTTTCCCAGAGGCATAACCCCGTTGACACCTTTCTAGACACCTACTTGATCGGCTAATTGCAAAGTGCAAAACTCTCCCAGGAGTAACAATTACTCGTAGTGGGTATCGGGATCCAACTATCACATAGAAGGTATGCAATCTCATTGCAAGTTTCAACACTTGAAACTCCCGATAATGGTTTTTACCCCTAACACTTATGACCTTAACTATGGTCAACAAATCATAAGTACTAGTCAAGTTCTACCCGTCATTTCGTGATTAATTAGACCCACCCACATGACCCTTAACTAAGGTCAACAAAGTCACGCGACTGTCCTAACTAATCGCATCATATGCGGTGTAGGAAGACATCACTTAGCTACCGTACACTGTGCCTTGACTATGGTCAACAAACACAGCACGAATACTAAGTACTCTACTTCCTAAAATGACGGAGGGTTGTGGCTGGTTTTTGTGAAAACCTTTCGCTTTGAACTTGATCTCGTTGCGGAATCAAATGGTTTTTAAATGGAATGTTTTTGAGGCTTTTCTAGTTTTGCTAAAGGGGTCACTCCAGGTGAAGGGATCGTCGGCCCTTTCCTCGTCGAATGAGGTGCGGGATATATCATATATATCGCTGTGCAAAGCAGAAACTATAGAAGCGATCAAAAGACAAACCGAGGGTTGTAGCATCTGCCAGTTATTGCTAAAGGAGTCACTCACGGTGAAGGGATCTCGGTCCTTTCCTCATCGAATAAGGTACAGGATGTTCTATAATGAACACCGCGATGCAAAGCAAGAACTGTAGCTACCTGTTTTATTTTGAAATTCGATTCCACAACATCAATTAGGTTTATTTTCTTTCATTAATCTCATTAATGAATATCCCATCATTTAAGTCCACCTAACCATCACAGATAAATATAACGTACACTTATGCCATCCGCATTCGCCTCGATGTCCCGTCTGCACCGTTAGGTTAGGTAACTAACGCCAGAGCGAGGCAGGGCTAGCGCGGGTGAAAAACATAAGCAACGTCTATATAATATATCATATATACTATATATAATACCGGTCACAGAACATCGCATGATCTCAGATAAAACACAGCAGAAGAAACATATGAAATATTGGATATACTAGGACGTCCGTGTTTTCAATACGAGCCAGTATAAAACACGGATTCCACGGTCGTGATGAATAGCCAATCCCACACCCCTAGACCCCTACGAGAGCGGCAAGCAACCCTACCAATTCTAGGGTTAGGAGACCCGGACTCGACTCCTCGAGATGGTCTCCCACTGGACCCCAGAACCCGGTTACTTGTGCTCCCCTCCTTGGGTCTATCCTAGTGCAGAAAAGTAAATAATATACAAATGGTGACAACATCCGCAACCTGGAAGTGCCCCAATAAAAGAATATTACATACAAGTTTTTACATGAATGAAAATGAAAAACACTCATCTCACATAAAAAAAACCCCGGCTATTCAAACACGATGATCCAATATAACATATTCAGCAACACATAACATCACATGTCATCAACGTAAGTAAATATGCGCATCCCAATTGTCGTTGACATATAGCAATGAAACCGGCGATATCACATATTACACTTACGGTCACAGAAAAGAAAGTGTAAAACTACAACAGTTGGAATCCGCAACCTCCTCAGACATCGCATGCCAGACCAAATGAAATACTTAGACATCGCATGCCTAACAATTATAAACCCCGCATTTTAGTCTCATTATCGAAAACTCTTTTCAATATCAAGTCGGGCAATTCAACAAGATTCCCGACATTCTGATCGAATGCTCGTCGCAAACTTTAGTAGGCGGCCGCACCCCCGATACCGTCGACGAAGTGCACCAAGGCGGAACACCGCTGCCGCGAGCACCCGAACGGATGCTTTCGGCGACGGGGTTCTCCTACGGTCACTTGGTCGGGGCTATGGAGTGAGGCTGTCTATTAAGTTTACCCGGCGAGTATCCGCGTACACTACGTGATTGCGACGGACTTTTGATCACATCAAAATTCCGTGGCAACCGATCAATTGAGACTAAACCGCTACATTTATAACATTCATTTAGTTATCACATAACTTCTTGTGAATTCCAATTATTGTATCCCATTCCGGATAAATAGAAAATGTCAAACTTTCCAATCGAACAATCGAACACCCAAGTTTTCCTGATACAGCTCAACACATGAAATAAGTCTAACAACACTCCGTTCGTGCCTCAGTACCAACGGTCCTGCCATAGAAGGGTCAAGCCAACGCCTCACATGTGGCACGCCGTACTGCCCCAAACCCGAAGGTTCAAAGGGCAGTTCAAGACGGTCACATAATCGAGTTAAGGTTTGTTGTCTTCTAGAGGGTCCATCGCGTTACTTGCACTACTTAGAACGTCGTTAAACTTCGGAAAAATCCAACACTCGGAAATTTCCCGGCAGGGGAAAAAGTGGGTATTTATATCCGGTCGAACTTTTTAACATATTCTAAGATTTATCCGAAAAAACACACCGACAAAATTAGACAATCCAACCGATACACCGAGTTCCCAATACAACCCAGAAAATGCAACTCTGGAAAAATTATTAAAAATCCCCAGAAAAACCAGCACAGACAACTAAGAGTTACTGTGCAAAATAGGATGCACAAACCGACAAAGTAGCCGCGGATGCGCCGCATGATCCTACTGTAGGGCCGCGGATCCGCGCCTCTTTTGTGGAATTAGGACCACGAATTTTACAGTATATCTTATATCTTCCTGCTGATTTTTCTGAATATTTTTAATGTGGAAAAAACCACAATTTACAGAAATGTCCAGAGAGCAATATTCGGGTCGGGGTTTTGGGTCAATCGGACTTCTAACTCCGTCGGGACTTCGCCTAAGCCTCTAGCTAGGCTCTGATACCACTGAAGGGTTCCTAGGCACTCTAGTGAGGTCTCACAAGTGATCAAACATGCACAAATCAAATTTTATGGGTGCCTACAAACCCGACTATGGATCGTTTACTAGATATTTAGGCGAAACAAGCAAACTAGTTAACATTTTAACTAAGGGAACGGACATACAACCTTTGTAGATCCGGTCCACCACCTCCACGGCTCCGCAACGAAGTCCCCTCCGCTGTCCAAAAAGAATCCGGACTCCAACGTCGGCTTCGTCGAAGAATGGGCGGGCTTGATCGTCGGTTCGATGCCGAAGATGATCTATGTCGAGGCATCGCTAGAACAAGCTCCAACTTCACCAAGTCGGAAAAACTTGTGAAGGAAACACCCTATACTACTTGGCAAGAGGTAAAGGATGAAGAAATAGGATGTGGGTAAACTTTAGTTTTGGATTTCTCACTAGATTTCATGACTTGCCATTGGAGTAGCAAGCTTTCTCCATTGAAGAAGAAGATGAAGAAAGAAGAAGATATGATAAGTATTTTTTTTTTAAAAGAAAATAAAAAATAATACTTATCATGACTTCAACCATGGTTTAGTGTAGAGATTTAACCAAGGTTTAGATGAGTGGTTAGGGTTAGAGAAAAGACAAGAATGGTGGACTTAGTCAAGGTTTCAAGAAGCTTCAAAGAAAAAGACAAACTAAGCCACCATTTCATTTTCTCTTTATCCTTTCCAAAACAATAATAAAAGGATAAATAAATAAGAGAAAAGAAACCCTAACCATTCAATAAACATGGTTTAATCTTTACACAAACCCAAAAGAGCAAGTATCATCAAACATGATACAATCTTGTGCACAAAAGTATATCACATATACAATATGCACAAACCAAGTGAGTTAATCCATTTAAAGTGAACCATTACTAGTTAATGCAAAGTAATATATCAAATATATAATTATACATTAAATCATTAAATCAACACTTGATTCAATGATCCGGTTATATCGCATATAACCGGCTAGTATCCAATGTATCGGCTTATCGAATCAATCCTTGATTCGATAACTAGGTTATATCGCATGCAACCATTCGACACATTCATCGCGAGAATGAAATACGGTATCACATACACGCATTATTCTCGGTCCCGCATATATCTCATATGCGCTCCTATTTCGTTTCGCTTGAGCCAGGAAACCTCTGTGTAGGACTCTAAAGACTCGTCAATACGCCGGCAGCAGATGATGATCATATCAAACACCCACAAGCCGCAAGCGGTCTGCTAAACGTAACGGCCACCCGGGTATTGAGCGATCAGAAGATCGACGAGCAAGCCCGCTCACACTCCTGCGAATCCAACCAGTAACACTTACCGTACGGTCCGGTCTGTTCGTCTGATATGTCGCATATCTCGCCTAGGGGTGGTAAACGTCAGACCCCAATAGCTTGATAAGTCATGCCGACTTGAGGTCCATAACATTCGTGAAACTACTGATAACTCTTACCAGTATATCACTGCAACCCTGGCCAGGGATTTCCTGTTATGGCCAGTCGAGCATAGCACAACATCAATCCCAAATACCGGGAGAGACGAATCCCCTCCTATCGCTCATTGCCTCCATGTGAATCGGGACTGTACCCAAAAACCACCTGTTTGCACAACTCAGTAGAGCCGTGGTAGGGTGAAAATCAAAGCACAGTGGGAGACACACAAGACTCTATGACGATCTCGGGTCTACAGACTAAGCTGTACCAGTGTCACCAGAGAACTGCCATCTGACGTGAGGTATAATACCATCTGGGAGTTCTCGGCGAGTCCGTTCAGTGTACCCAGTCTCCACTGAGCACCCGCATACCATCTTCGATGTCAAACACCAATGGATATGTGATCATCCATCGCCCATCGCATGGGTCGAGAAGATATGCGCTAGTCTACTCTGGAATATCGATGCCCCGTCTCGATATTCCCTCGACTAGGAACATTTCAAGGATGTACTCTTGGACTACCCAGGCCCCACTAGTATGATCTACATCATAGTCCTGGAAGTCGAGTACACATCCTATGGGCTTTATCAACATGTAATCAGAGAGACAGAAAGTATACATGTTAAGATAAAGAGCAACCAGATAGCGTACTATCATGTCGAGCAAGAAAGTCCTACCTATATATGTCCCAGCATCCACTACAATATACATCCAATGTACAGTAATGGCCTCTAGGGCATACATATAACTAACATATTTTAATATTTGTTCCAGAGTTTTATTTTCTGGGTTGTATTGGGGTCTCAGGGTATCGATCGGATTATCAAATTTTGTCAGTGTGGCTTTTCCGGATAATCTTAGAATATGTTAAAAAGTTCGACCGGATATAAATACCCAATTTTTCCCCTGTCGGGAAATTTCCAAGTGTTGGATTTTTCCGTAGTTTAACGACATTCTAAGTAGTGCAAGTAACGCGATGGACCCTCTAGAAGACAACAAACCTTAACTCGATTATGTGACCGTCTTGAACTGCCCTTTGAACCTTCGAGTTTGGGGCAGTACGGCGTGCCACATGTGAGGCGTTGGCTTGACCCTTCTACGGCTGGACCGTTGGTACTGAGGCACGAACTGAATGTTGTTAGACTTATTTCATGTGTTGATCTGTATCGGGAAAACTTGGGTGTTTGACTGTTCGATCGAAAAGTTTAACATTTTCTGTTTATCTGGAATGGGATACAATAATTGGAATTCACAAGTAGTTATGTGATAACTGAATGAATGTTATAAACATAGCAGTTTAGTCTCACTTGATCGGTTGCCACGGAATTTTGATGTGATCAAAAGTCCGTCGCAATCACGTAGCGTACGCGGATACTCGCCGGGTAAACTTAATAGACAGCCTCACTCCATAGCCCCGACCAAGTGACTGTAGGAGAACCCCGTCGCCGAAAGCATCCGTTCGGGTGCTCGCGGCAGCGGTGTTCCGCCTTGGTGCACTTCGTCGACGGTATCGGGGGTGCGGCCGCCTACTGAAGTTTGCGATGAGTATTCGATCAGAATGTCGGGAATCCTGTTGAATTGCCCGACTTGATATTGAAAAGAGTTTTCGATAATGAGACTAATATGCGAGGTTTATAATTGTTAGGCATGCGATGTCTATAGAATTCATTTGGTCAGGCATGCGATGTCTGAGGTGGTTGCGGATTCCAACTGTTGTAGTTTTACACTTTCTTTTCTGTGACCGTAAGTGTAATATGTGATATCGCCGGTTTCGTTGCTATATGTCAACGACAATTGGGATGCGCTTATTTACTTACGTTGATGACATGTGATGTTATGTGTTGCTTGATATGTTATATTGGATCGTCGTGTTTGAATAGCCGGGGGTTTTTATGTGAGATGAGTGTTTTTCATTTTCATTCATGTAAAAACTTTTATGTAATATTCTTTTATTGGGGCGCTTCCAGGTTGCGGAAGTTGTCACCGTTGATGTATATTATTTACTTTTCTGCACTAGGATAGACCCAAGGAGGGGAACACAAGTAACCGGGCTCTAGGGTCCAGTGGGAGACCAACTCGAGGAGTCGAGTCCGGGTCTCCTAACCCTAGAATTGGTAGGGTTGCTTGCCGCTCTCGTAGGGGTCTAGGGGTGTGGGATTGGCTATTCATCACGACCGTGGAATCCGTGTTTTATACTGGCTCGTATTGAAAACACGGACGTCCTAGTATATCTAATATTTCATATGTTTCTTCTGCTGTGCTTTATCTGTGCTGTGATCATATGATGTTCTGTGACAGGTATTATATATAGTATATATGATATATTATATAGACGTTGCTTATGTTTTACACCCGCGCTAGCCCTGCCTCGCTCTGGCGTTAGTTACCTAACCTAACGGTGCAGACGGGACATCGAGGCGAATGCGGATGGCATAAGCGTCGTTATATTTATCTGTGATGGTTAGGTGGACTTATATGATGGGATATTCGTTAATGAGATTAATGAAAGAAAATAAACCTAATTGATGTTGTGGAATCGAATTTCAAAATAAAAACAGGTAGCTACAGTTCTTGCTTTGCATCGTGGTGTTCCTTGTAGAACATCCTGCACCTTATTCGATAGGGAAAGGACCGAGATCCCTTCACCGGGAGTGACTCCTTTAGCAATAACTGGCAGATGCTACAACCCTCGGTTTGTCTTTGATCGCTTCTATAGTTTCCGCTTTGAACAGTGATATATATGATATATCCCGCACCTCATTCGACGAGGAAAGGGCCGACGATCCCTTTACCGGGAGTGACCCCTTTAGCAAAACTAGAAAAAGCCTCAAAAACATTCCATTTAAAAACCATTTGATTCCGCAACGAGATCAAGTTCAAAGCGTTAAAGGTTTTCACAAAAACAAGCCGCAACCCTCCGTCATTTTAGGAAGTAGAGTACTTAGTATCCGTGCTGTGTTTGTTGACCATAGTCAAGGCACAGTGTACGGTAGCTAAGTGATGTCTTCCTACACCGCATATGATGCGATTAGTTAGGACAGTCATGTGGCTTTGTTGACCTTAGCCAAGGGTCATGTGGGTGGGTCTAATTAATCACGAAATGACGGGTAGAACTTGACTAGTGCCTATGATTTGTTGACCTTAGCCAAGGTCATAGGTGCTAGGGGTAAAAACCTTTATCGGGAGTTTCAAGTGTTGAAATTTGCAATGAGATTGCATACCTTCTATATGATAGTTGGATCCCGATACCCACTGCGAGTAATTGTTACTCCTGGGAGAGTTTTGCACTTTGCAATTAGCCGATCAAGTAGGTGTCTAGAAAGGTGTCAACGGGGTTACGCCTCTGGGAAAACGAGGTTTACTGTAATTAGGTCTGTGCGAAAGCACGGGGAACCTCCCTCAAAGTACCGACACTGGCCTGGCTAAAAGATTGGCGAACTTGTAGAGTGTAATTAATCCCGGCTAGTCTTTCCTTTTAGGGTTTGAAGGAAGATTTGATAAAAACAGTGGGAGCCATCCTGATTAGATAAAATATATAACCAATCTGATCTTGCAAGAGCGCACGCAGAGTGTTTTCTTCTCTCTCTCTCCAGGTAGCGACCATATCACGCCTTAATCAAGATAATAATATGGATGAATTGACCGAACCCGCTTGTTGTACGGAGCTGGGGAACGTTGGTCCCGCTCCAACTTATAATTGTTATAAGACAGAGCAGGAAATTGGGGAATACCAGATTTCCCGTGCCGCCCAAACGAAGAGAGTGCATGCTGATGCATCATCTTCGGGTGTGTTCATTATACAGAACTGTTTCTCAGTATCCTCCGCATCCTTGGTATGTGATACCGGATCAGGATCCCAGATATGTAAGATATTACATAGGTCTACAAAAGGGTAGAAAAACTGAGAACGGGTGATAAGTTTCATGAGACAGAAAACGGGGCAAGTGTTGCAGCCAAGTCTGTCGGTCACTGTCACCCTGTATTGTAATACATTGATTCTGAATGAATGTTATTAGATACTGAACCTGATATACAAAATCATATCAGTCTCTTTATCAGTAAAGAAATGATAAAATTTTGTATTGTTGGATAATGTTTTGAACATTTCCTATATCAAAAGATGATCGGTTCAGGCACATTATCTAAAAGCATTGAAGTTCTAAATCAAACTACAGTTCCTAGAATACAGAACACACACAAGAAGAAGAGTTCAGAAATGAACGAATCCTTCTTGAGGCATTGTAGACTAGGTCACATCAATGCGACCCGACTGGCTGAAGTTACATTTTAGATGCATATTTAAATCAGTTTGAATTTACATCTTGTGAAACTTGCCAGTCATGTCACAAAGATTAGATGACCATAGCTCTGTTTATTAGAAACAGAGAAAGAGTTAGTAAACTCTTGGGACTGATACATGATGATGTATGTAAAGTCTCCTGTCTACACATGCCAGGATTGGTTCTTTATACTTCATTATATTCTCTGATAATCTCTCAAGATTCAGTCATATGTTCCTGTTGAAACATAAGTCCGAACCTTTTGAGGTATTCACAGAATATAAGTTAGAAGTAGAGAACCAATAACCGGGTATAAGTATTATGTCCTATGATGAGATCAGGGAGGAGAATACTTGTGCATGGCATTCCTGGACCGTTCTAAAGGAGAATAAGATTCTCTCTTCGTACTACTCCTCTGAATACACCACAGTACAACGGTGTATCAGGGCGGAGCAATTGCACAATATTAGATATGGTGTGCTCTATGATGAGTATTACTGAGTTACCTATTTCCTTTTGGGGTTATGCACTTGAGAAGCTGCATACCTATTGAATTAGGTTCGAATCGAATCAGTGCCTACCACTCCATATAAGATATGGTGCGGGAAGATCCTATCTCTTAAGTAAGTTAAGATTTGGGATTGTCCGGCCTATGTTTAAAGCAAAATCCCGACAAGATCGAGGCAGGATCAGTTCTGTAGAACTGGAAAGGTTCCAGCTATACAAAACTGCAGTTGATGATTTGACAGAACCATAAGATTCTATAGTTCCTGTCGAACCTCAGCCTCTCCGCCGATCTAGTAGGGTTCCTCATCCGCCTGAGAGATACCTCGGTTTCTCGTTGACAGTGGGAGCAAGGATTGCATCATGAGATGATGACCCAACCAGTTTCGAGCAGGCCATCGAGAGTAGGGACTCTGTAAGAATGGCTGGATGCTTAGTGATCTGAGATGGAATCCTTATACACCAACAAAGTATGGAATTTGGTTGCTATATCTGAAGGGTTAAATCCCCATCAGGAGCAAGTAAATCTTGAGAAGATTACTTGGTGTAGATGGAAAAGTTGAGACTTTCAAAGCTAGACTTGTTAAAGGTTTTCGTCATCGACCAGGCGTGGATAATGATGAAACCTTTTTCCAGTAGCTATGCTTAAGTCTATCCAGATCCTACTTACCACGGCTACATACCATGACTACGATATCTGGCGGTTGGGTGCCATGACTGCTTTTCTAAATACTGATTTAGAAGAGAACGTCTATAAGAACACAGCCAGAGGTCTTCGTAAACAGTGGGAGCAGCGGAAACGTGTGCAAGTTGCTTTACATAATGAAGCAGGCATTGCGGAGTTGGAACGTCTGTTTTGATGTGATAGTCAAAGTGTTTGACTTCATCAAAATGGTAGACGAACCTTGTATAAACAAAAGGGTAGTAGAGAGTAAGGTGGTCATCTTCGTATTATACGTAGACAACATACTCTTGATAGGAAAAGAGTTTCCTATAATACGATCGGTCAATCTCCTATTATCACTAGGATTCTCCAAATAGGATCAAAGTGATAACTCCTAAATCCTGAGTTTTCTCCTATGAGATAGATGTAAATGGATGCTAGGATTCTCACTAGATGTAGTGAGATGGTATCAATCGATCCTGGGGAGAATCACTGGAAGAGTTCCAGGGTGATAAAGACGACTGAATGTCAGTCACAGGCACTGTCTTTACCCTCAGTAAAGGGACGGTATGTTGGAAGAGTTCCAAGCTCGATACCATGGCAAACTAGACGATAAAGGCTGGTAACATCGCTATTAAAGATACTACCAAAGAGGTAGTTTGGGTGTATATTGGTTCATAAGATGAACTAGGTTCCTGCCATTGTATGACAATGGAAGTGTGGCTTTGGCCCTGGAACCCTGGTCCCATCAGTGACCCAGACATATTCTGAGGCAGCATCACCTGATCATAGAGATAGTTGATCTCCAGGGTGATCGAGGTTAGGAGAGTAGACTCAGAGGACAACACGGCGGATCCACTCACGAAGGCCTTTTTCCCAAAGAGAGACTTTTATGGGATGGTTGAGTATTAGATACTGCGACCACTGCTACAGATGGCCCTAGTGCAAGTGGGAGATTGTTAGTTATATGTATGCCCTAGAGGCCATTACTGTACATTGGATGTATATTGTAGTGGATGCTGGGACATATATAGGTAGGACTTTCTTGCTCGACATGATAGTACGCTATCTGGTTGCTCTTTATCTTAACATGTATACTTTCTGTCTCTCTGATTACATGTTGATAAAGACCTTAGGATGTGTACTCGACTTCCAGGACTGTGATGTAGATCATACTAGTGGGGCCTGGATAGTCCATGAGTACATCCTTCATTGTTCCTAGTCGAGGGGATATCGAGACGGGGCATCGATATTCCAGAGTAGACTAGCGCATATCTTCTCGACCCATGCGATGGGCGATTGATGATCCCATATCCATTGGTGTTTGACATCGAAGATGGTATGCGGGTGCTTAGTGGAGACTGGGTACACTGAACGGACTCGCCGAGAACTCCCAGATGGTATTATACCTCACGTCAGATGGCAGTTCTCTGGTGACACTGGTACGGCTTAGTCTGTTGACCCGAGATCGTCATAGAGTCTTGTGTGTCTCCCACTGTGCTTTGATTTCCACCCTACCACGGCTCTACTGAGTCGTGCAAACAGGTGGCTTTTGGGTACAGTCCCGATTCACATGGAGGCAATGAGCGATAGGAGGGGATTCGTCTCTCCCGGTATTGGGGGTTGATGTTGTGCTATGCTCGACTGGCCATAACAGGAAATCCCTGGCCAGGGTTGCAGTGATATACTGGTAAGAGTTATCAGTTGTTTCACGAATTTTATGGACCACAAGTCGGCATGACTTATCGAGCTATTGGGGTCTGACGTTTACCACCTCTAGGCGAGATATGCGACATATCAGACGAACAGACCGGACTATACGGTAAGTGTTACTGGTTGGATTCGCAGGAGTCTGAGCGGGCTTGCTCGTCGATCTTCTGATCGCTCAATACCCGGGTGGCCGTTACGTTTAGCAGACCGCTTGCGGCTTGTGGATGCTTGATATGATCATCATCTGCTGCCGGCGTATGGACGAGTCTTTAGAGTCCTACACAGAGGTTTCCTGGCTCAAGCGAAACGAAATAGGAGCGCATATGAGATATGTGCGGGACCGAGAATAATGCGTGTATGTGATACCGTATTCCATTCTCGCGACGAATGTGTCGAATGGTTATATGCTATATAACCTAGTTATCGAATCAAGGATTGATTCGATAAGCCGATACATATGATACTAGTCGGTTATATCCGATATGACCGGATCGTTAAATCAAGTGTTGATTTAATGATTTAGTGCATATTTATATATTTGATATATTACTTTGCGTTAACTAGTATTGGTTCACTTTAAAAGGATTTTCTCACTTGAATTGTACACATTGTATATGCGATATAGTTTTGTGCACATGTTTGTATCATGTTTGATGATACATGCTTACTTGGTTAAGTGTAAAGAATCAAACCATGGTTTAAGTTAATGATTAGGGTTTTGATTATTTATTCATTTATCTTTTTCTTATTTATTCATTTTGGAAAAAGGAAAGGATAAATGAATGGTTGTATGTTTTGTTTTTTAGTTGAAGTTTCTTGAAACTTTGACTAAGTCACTCTTTTGTTGTTTTGCTTAACCCTAACCATTTAACTAACCCATGTTAATTCTCTACACTTAACCATAGTTGAAAGTATGATAAGTATTGAATTATTTTATCTAATTATTCAACACTTATCATATCATCTTCTTCTTCTTCATCTTCTTCTTCCATGAAAAAAGCTTGCTACTCCAATGGCAACTTGAGAAAACAAGTGAGAAATCCAATTCCAAAGTGAACCCACTTCCTATTTCTTCATCCACTACCTCTTGCCAAGTAGTATAGGGTGTTTCCTTCACAAGTTTTCAAAGCTTGATGATGTTGGAGCTTGTTCTTTCGATACCTCGACGTAGATTATCTTCGGCATCGAACCGACGATCAAGCTCGCCCATTCTTCGATGATACCGATGCTAGAGTCATGGGTTCATTTTGGACAGCGGAGGGACTTCATCATGGAGCCTAGGAGGTGGTGGACCGGATCTACAAAGGTTGTAGTCACTTTCCCTTAGCATTTAATTCGATTACTTGCTTGCTTCGCCTTGATTTCTAGTTAACGATCCGTAATAGGGTTTGTAGGCACCCGTAAAATTTGATTTGTGCATGTTTGATCACTTGTGAGACCTCACTAGTGTGCCTAGGAACCCTACAGATACTACCAAAGAGGCAGTTTGGGTGTATATTCGTTCATAAGATGAACTAGGTTCCTGCCATTGTATGACAATGGAAGTGTGGCTTCGGCCTTGGAACCCTGGTCCCATCAGTGACCCAGACAAATTCTGAGGCAGCATCACCTCATCATGGAGATAGTTGATCTCCAGGGTGATCGAGGTTAGGAGAGAAGACTCAGAGGACAACACGGCGGATCCACTCACGAAGGCCTTTTCCCAGAGAGAGACTCATATGGGATGGTTGAGTATTAGATACTGCGACCACTGCTACAGTTGGCCCTAGTGCAAGTGGGAGATTGTTAGTTATATGTATGCCCTAGAGGCCATTACTGTACATTGGATGTATATTGTAGTGGATGCTGGGACATATATAGGAAGGACTTTCTTGCTCGACATGATAGTACGCTATCTGGTTGCTCTTTATTTTAATATGTATACCTTCTGTCTCTCTGATTACATGTTGATAAAGCCCTTAGGATGTGTACTCGACTTCCAGGACTATGATGTAGATCATACTAATAGGGCCTGGGTAGTCCATGAGTACATCCTTGAAATGTTCCTAGTCGTGGGAATATCGAGACGGGGCATCGATATTCCAGAGTAGACTAGCGCATATCTTCTCGACCCATGCGATGGGCGATGGATGATCCCATATCCATTGGTGTTTGACATCGAAGATGGTATGCGGGTGCTCAGTGGAGACTGGGTACACTGAACGGACTCGCCGAGAACTCCCAGATGGTATTATACCTCACGTCAGATGGCAGTTCTCTGGTGACACTGGTACAGCTTAGTCTGTTGACCTAAGATCGTCATAGAGTCTTGTGTGTCTCCCACTGTGCTTTGATTTCCACCCTACCACGGCTCTACTGAGTTGTACAAACAGGTGGTTTTTGGGTACAGTCCCGATTCACATGGAGGCAATGAGCGGTAGGAGGGGATTCGTCTTTCCCGGTATTGGGGGTTGATGTTGTGCTATGCTCGACTGGCCATAACAGGAAATCCCTGGCCAGGGTTGCAGTGATATACTGGTAAGAGTTATCAGTAGTTTCACGAATGTTATGGACCTCAAGTCGGCATGACTTATCGAGCTATTGGAGTCTGACGTTTACCACCCCTAGGCGAGATATGCGACATATCAGACGAACAGACCGGACTGTACGGTAAGTGTTACTGCTTGGATTCACAGGAGTGTGAGCGGGCTTGCTCATCGATCTTCTGATCGCTCAATACCCGGGTGGCCGTTACGTTTAGCAGACCGCTTGCGGCTTGTGGGTGTTTGATATGATCATCATCTGCTGCCGGCGTATTGACGAGTCTTTAGAGTCCTACACAGAGGTTTCCTGGTTCAAGCGAAACGAAATAGGAGCGCATATAAGATATGTGCGGGACCGAGAATAATGCGTGTATATGATACCGTATTTCATTCTCGCGATGAATGTGTCGACTGGTTGTATGCGATATAACCTAGTTGTCGAATCAAGGATTGATTCGATAAGCCGATACATTGGATACTAGCCGGTTATATGCGATATGACCGGATCATTGAATCAAGTGTTGATTTAATGATTTAATGTATAATTATATATCTGATATATTACTTTGCATTAACTGGTATCGGTTCACTTTAAATGGATTTACTCACTTGTATTGCACATTGTATATGTGATATATTTTGTGCACATAATTGTATCATGTTTGATGATACATTCTAGTTTGGTTTTGTGTAAAGTATTAAACCATGGTTAGTTAGTGGTTAGGGTATCATTTCTTTTACTTAATCATTTATTTATTCTTTTTGTTTATTTTGAAAAAAGGAAATGATAATGAGAAAGATAAATGGTGGACTTGTTTTGTTTTTATTTGAATCTTCTTGAAACCTTGACTAAGTCACCAATCTTGTCTCTTCTTTAACCCTAACCACTCATCTAACCCTAGTTAAATCTCTACACTAAACCATGGTTGAAGAAATGATAAGTATTCATTTATTTTCCTTTTTGAAATTAAGACTTATCATATCTTCTTCCTCTTCTTCATCTTCTTCAACATGAAGAAAGCTAGTGGCCATCAATGGCAACTAGTGAAATTGAGTGAGAAATCCAAATATAAAGTCTACCCACTTCCTATTTCTTCATCCTCTACCTCTTGCCAAGTTGTATAGGGTGTTTACTTCACAAGTTTTCAAAGCTAGGTGAAGTTGGAGCTTGTTCTTGTGATGCTTCGACGTAGATCATCTTCGGCATCGAACCGACGATCAAGCCCTCCCATTCTTCGATGATGCCGATGCTTGAGTCATGAGTTTGATTTGGACAGCGGAGGGAGATCATCGCGGAGCTTAGGAAGTGGTGGACCGGATCTACAAAGGTTGTAGCCCCTTCCTTATTTCTATATTTCCGTTTACTTGCTTGCTTTGCCTAAATATCTAGTTAACGATCCGTTCTAGGTTTTCTCGGCACCGTAATTTTTAGAAATTTGCATGTTTGATCACTTGTAAGACCTCACTAGTGTGTCTAGGAACCCTACATGCATACCCCAATTGTCGTTGACGTATAGCAACGAAACCGGCGATATTGTCATACTACACTTACGGTCACATAAAAGAAAGTGTAAAACTACAACAGTTGGAATCCGCAACCTCTTTAGACATCACATGCCTAATCAAATGAAATACTTAGACATCACATGCCTAACAGTTATAAACTTCGCATTTTAGTCTCATTATCGAAAACTCTTTTCAATATCAAATGAAACTAAACCGCTAGATTTATAACATTCATTCAGTTATCTCATAACTGTTTGTGAATTCCAATTATTGTATCCCATTCCGGATAAATAGAAAATATTAAACTTTCTGATTGAACATTCGAACACCCAAGTTTTCCCGAAACCGATCAACACATGAAATAAGTTCAAAGACATTCACTTCATGCCTCAGTACCAACGGTCCAGCCGTAGAAGGGTCAAGCCAACGCCTTACATGTGGCACGCCGTACTGCCCCAAACCCGAAGGTTCAAAGGGCAGTTCAAGACGGTCACATAATCGAGTTAAGGTTTGTTGTCTTCTAGAGGGACCATCATATTACTTGCACTACTCAGAACGTCCTTAAACCACAGAAAGATCCAACACTTGGAAATTTTCCGGCAGGGGAAAAGTTGGGTATTTATATCCGGTCGAACTTTTTAACATATTCAAAAAAAAATATCTGGAAAACACTTAGACAAAGCTTGATAATCCGATCGAAACACCGATTTCCAATGCAACCCCAGAACACTCAACTCTTGAGTCATTTTAAAAATTCCTAGAAAACTCAGCACTTTGAAATAGGAATTACTGTGCAAAGGAGGAGGGCTGACGTCATCATCAGGGCGCGGAACCGCCGCAGAAGCCATGCTTCTGCCGCGGTTCCGCCGCACTTTGGAGGTATCATTTTGAAAATTTTGCACCGTAATTCTTAGAACTTCTTGCTGAATTTTTTAAGCATTTTTAATCTAGAAAAAGCCCAGTTTTTAGAAAAAGTCCAGAGAGCGTTTTGGGATTTAGGGTTTCGGCTCGTTCGGATTTCAAACGTCGTCTACACTTCGCCTAAGGCTTTAGCTAGGCTCTGATACCACTGTAGGGTTCCTAGGCACTCTCATGAGGTCTCACAAGGCATCAACCATGCTAATTTCAAATTTTACGGTGCCGAGAAACCCTAGACTAGATCGTTAACTAGAATTTTAGGCGACAAAGTGAAACTAGTTAACTACTTAACTAAAAGAAAGATGCTACAACCTTTGTACATCCGGTTCTCCACTTCCTTAGCTCCACGTAGACGTCCTCTCGCTGTCCGTCTCGAATCCCGGACTCAAGCATCGGCTTCATCGGAGAAATGGGCGGGCAAGGTCGTCGGCTTCGTGCCGAAGATGATCTATGTCGAGGTTACACAAGATCAAGCTCCAACTTCACCAAGTTGTGAAACTTGTGAAGTAAACACCCTATACTACTTGGCAAGAGGTAGAGGATGAAGAAATAGGAGGTGGGTTCACTTTAGAATTGGATTTCTCACACTTTAGCTCAAGTTGCCATTGATGAAGGCAAGGTTTTTCTTTGAAGATGAAGAAGAAGATGAAGCTAGAATATGATAAGTGTTGGATTTAAAATGAAAATAAATCAATAATTATCATAAGCTAACCATGGTAAAGTGTAGAGAATGAACTAGGGTTAGTTCAAATGGTTAGGGTTAAGCATGAGACAAGAATGGTTACAAAGTCAAAGCTTCATGAAGCTTCAACAAGAAACAAAGAAAGCCACCATTCTTATCATAATCTTTTCAAAATAAATAAACAAATAAATAAATGAAAAAGCAAAACCCTAATCATCAACTTAACCATGGTTTAATTCTTTACACTTAACCAAATGAGCAAGTATCATCAAACATGATACAAACATGTGCACAAAAGTATATCACATATACAATTTGCACATCGAGTGAGAAAAACCATTTAAAGTGAACCAATACTAGTTAATGCAAAGTAATATATCAAATATATAATTATACATTAAATCATTAAATCAACACTTGATTTAACGATCCGGTCATATCGCATATAACCGACGAGTATTCTATGTATCGGCTTATCGAATCAATCCTTGATTCGATATCTAGGTTATATCACATATAACCAATCGATACATTCATCGCGAGAATGGAATACTGTATCACATACACGCATTATCCTCGGTCCTGCACATATCTTATATGCGCTCCTATTTCGTTTCGCTTGAGCCAGGAAACCTCTGTGTAGAACTCTAAAGACTCGTCAATACGCCGGTAGCAGATGATGATCATATCAAGCACCCACAAGCCGCAAGCGGTCTGCTAAACGTAACGGCCATTCGGGTATTGAGCGATCAGAAGATCGACGAGCTAGCCCGCTCACACTCCTGTGAATCCAACCTGTAACACTTACCGTACAGTCCGGTCTGTTCGTCTGATATGTCGCATATCAAGTCTAGGGGTGGTAAACGTCAGACCCCAATAACCGATAAGTCGTGCCGATGTGAGGCTCATAACGGGTCGAGAAACTACTGGTAACACTTACCAGCAAATCTCTGATCAGCCCTGGCCAGGGACTTCCCTGTTACGGCCAATCGAGCACAGCGCAACATCAACCCCCAATACCAGGAGAGACGAAACCCCTCCTATCGCTCATTGCCTCCATATGACTCGGGACTGTGGCCAAAGACCACCGTTTTGCACGCCCTCATGGACGTGGTAAGGTGGAGATCAAAGCACAGTGGGAATCACACAAGACTCTATGACGATCTCGGGTCTACAGACTAACCTGCACAAGTGTCACCTGAGAACTGCCATCTGACGTGAGGTATAATACCATCTGGGAGTTCTCGACGAGTCCGTCCAGTGTACCCAGTCTCCACTGAGCACCCGTATACCATCTCTGATGTCAAACACCAATGGATATGGGATCATCCATCGCCCATCTCATGGGTCGAGAAGCGTATACGCTAGTCTACTCTGGTATATCGATGCCCCGTCTCGATACACCCACGACTAGGGACCTTGAAGGATGTACTTATGGACTACCATGTCCCCACTAGTATGATCTGCATCACAGTCCAGGTAGTCAAGTACACATCCTAAGGGCTTTACCAACATGTAACCATAAGACAGTTTAAAGAGACTAGTATACATGTTAAGATAAAGAGTAACTAGATAGCATACTATCATATCGAGCAAGAAAGTCATCTCTATATAGTCCAAGCATCCAATGTAATATACATCATCTGTACAATACTGGCCTCTAGGGCATACATACAACTAACAATTACTGCCTGAGACGAATGTTTATATTATATATATGAGATATATATTATATATTGTTGATTTCGTTTCATATCTAATGCTTGCGAAGCATAATAAAATAGGACTTCATTAATGAGATTAATGAAATAAAAGAAACCTAAAGATATTGTAGAAATTTGTTTAAAAACTGGTAGCTCTAGTTCTCGCTTTGCATAGCGGTGTTCCTTGTGGAACATCCAGCACCTTATTCGATAAGGAAAGAGCCGAGATCCCTTCACCGGGAGTGACCTCTTTAGTAAAACTAGCAGATGCTACAAACTCGGTTTGTCTTTTGATTGCTTCTATAGTTCTTGCTTTGCACAGCGGTATATATGATTTATCCTGCACCTTATTTGATGAGGAAAGGGCCGACGATCCCTTCACCAGGAGTGACCCCTTTAGCAAAACTAGAAAGGCCTAAAAAACACTCCATTTAAAATCACTCGATTCTACAACGATATCAAGTTCATTACGCAAAAGGTTTTCTTAAAAACCTGTCGTAGCCCTCCGCCCTTTCAGATAAGTACTTCATAGTATTCGTGCTGCATTTGTTGACCTTGTCAAGGTGTAGTGTGCGGTAGCTATTTATGCTTATCTGTATAAGCATATGATGCGATTGAGTTAGGGTAGTCGTGTGACTTTGTTGATCTTGTCAAGGGTCATACGGGTGGGTGTAATTTAATCGGGAAATGACGGGTTGAACTTGACTTGCGGTCTATGGTTTGTTGAGTTTGTCAAGGTCATAGATCACTCAGGTTAAAATATTATTGGGAATTTCAAGTGTTGAAATTTGCAATGAAATTGCATACCTTCTATGAGATAGTTGGATCCCGATACCCGCTGCGAGTAAGAGTTACTCCTGGGAGTGTTTTACACATTACAATTAGCCGATCAAGTGGGTGTCTAGATAGGTGTCAACGGGGTTACGCCCCTGGGAAAACGAGGTTTACTTTAATTAGGTCCGTGTGAAAGCACGGGGAACCTCCCTCAAAGTACCGGCACTGGCCTGGCTGAAAGATTAGCGATCTTGTAGCATGTAATTAATCCCGGCTAGTCTTTCCTTTTAGGGTTTGAAGGAAGATTTGACTAAAACAGTGGGAGACATCCTGATTAGATATATTAGATAACCAATCTAATCTTGCAAGATCATAGGCTGAGTGTTTTCTTCTCTCTCTCTCTCGGTAGCGACCATATCACGTCTTAATCAAGATAATAATACGGATATATTGACTGAACCCGCTTGTTATACTGAGCTGGGGAACGTTGGTCCCGCTCCAACTTATAATTGTTATAAGACAGAGCAGGAAATAGGGGATTACCAGAATTCCCGTGCCGCCCAAACAAAGAAAATGCATGTTGATCCATCATCTTCGGTTGTGTTCATTACAGAGAACTGTTTCTCAGTATCCTTTATGTCATGGGTATGAGATACCGGATCAGGATCCCACATATGTAATTTGTTACATGGGCTACAGATAGGTAGAGAACTGAGAACGGGTGATAAATTTCATGATATAGAAACGGTGCAAGTGTTGCAGCCAAGTCTGTTAGTAGTTATCACCCTGTTTTAATAAATACATTGATTCTGAACGAATGTTATTAGATACTGAACCTGATATACAACATCATATCAGTCTCTTTATTAGTAAAGAAGGATATAATTTTGTATTGTTGGATAATGTTTTGAACATTTCTATATCAAGAGTTGATCGGTTCAAGCACATTATCTAAAAGCATTGACATTCTAAATCAAACTATAGTTCTTAGTATACAGAACCGACACAAGTGGAAGAGTTCGGAAATGAACGAATCCTTCTTGAGGCATTGTAGACTAGGTCATATCAATGCGACCCGATTAGCTAAGTTACATTTAGATGCATATTTAAATTAATTTAAATTTACATCTTGTCAAACTTGCCGGTCATGTCACAAAAATAAGATGACCACAGCTCTGTTTATTTGAAACAGAGAAAGAGTTAGTGAACTCTTGGGATTGATACAAGATGATTTATGTAATGTAGGTCCCCTGTCTACATATGCCATGATCGGTTCTTTGTACTTCATTACATTCTCTGATGATCTCTCAAGATTCAGACATATGTTCCTATTGAAACACAAGTCCGAAGCTTTTGAGATATTCACAGAATATAAGTTAGAAGTAGAGAATCAAAAACGGGTATAAGTATTATGTCCTTTGATGAGATCAGGGAGGAGAATACTTGAGCACGGAATTCCTGGACTATTCTAAAGGAGAATGAGATTCTCTCTCAGCATTACTCCTCCATATACACTATAGCACGATGGTATATCGGGGCAGAGCAATAGCACCCTATGTGATATGGTGTGCTCTATGATGAATACTACTGAGTTTCCTATTTCCTTTTGGGAGTTATGCACTTGAGAAGCTGCATACCTATTGAATAGGGTTCAAATCAAATCAGTTGCCTACCACTTCATATGTGATTTGGAAAGGGAAGAGCCTATATCTTAAGTTTGTTAAGATTTGGGGTTGTCCGGCCTATGTTTAAAAAGCAAAATCCGGACAAGCTCGAGGCAAAGTCAGATCTGTGGAAGTTTGTTGGATATCCCAAGCATACGAAAGGGAATATCTTCTACCTAACCGAGGAACAAAAGTTGTTTTGTTTCTCAGCATGCCACCTTTGTGAAAGGGTATTTCTTGTGAAGAAATTAAGGGTCATGAGGTAGAACTGGAAAGAGTTTCAGCTATACAAAACTGCAGCTGATAATTTGGTAGAACCAAAGAATTCAATACTAACCAACGAACCTCGGCCTCTCCGCCGATCTAGTAGGTTTCCTCACCCACCAGAGAGATACATCGGTTTCTCTATGACAGTGGGAACGAGGATTGCATCATGAGATGATGACCCAACTAGTTTCGAGCAGGCCATCAGGAGTGGGACTCTGTAAGAATGGCTGGATGCTTAGTGATCTAAGATGGAATCCTTATACACCAACAAAGGGACTTTGGTTGCTTTATCTGAAGGGTTAAATCCCCATCAGGAGCAAGTATATCTTGAGAAGATTACTTGGTGTACATGGAAAAGTTGAGACTTTCAAATCTATTCTTAAGTCCATCCAGATCCAACTTGCCACCGCTACATACCATGACTACGATATCTGGTGGTTGGGTGTCATGACTGCTTTTCTGAAATGATGTTTTAGAAGAGAGCGTCTATAAGTACACAGTCAGAGGCTTCGTTGACAGTGGGAGCAGCGGAAACGTGTGCAAGATGTTTTATGTGATAAAGAAGGCATCGCGGAGTTGGAACGTCTGTTTTGATGGTCACCGAGTTTGACTTCATCAAAATGGTAGATGAACCTTATATATACAAAAAGGCAGTAGGGAGTATGGTGGTGATCCTCGTAGAGTACGTGGATGACATACTCTTGATAGGGAAGGAGTTTCTTATGCTACGATCAGTCAATCTCCGCTTATCACAAGGATTCTCCATATAGGATCAAAGTGATACCTCCTAAATCCTGGGTTTTGATCTATGAGATAGATCTAATTGGATGTTAGGATTCTCACTAGTTGTAGTGAGATGGTATTAATCGATCCGGGGGAGAATCACTGGAAAGGTTCCTGGATGATAAGGACGACTGAATGTCAGTCGCAGGCATTGTCTTTACCCTCAGTGGAGGGACGGTATGTTGGAAGAGTTCCAAGCTAGATACCGTGACTTACTAGACGATTAAAGGCAAGATACATTGTTACCAAGGATGCTACCAAAGAGGCAGTCTAGATATATAAGTTCATGAGATGAACATCATTCCTACCATTGTGTGACAATGGAGTTGTGGCTTTAGCCAAGGAACTACCGTCCCATCAGAAATCCAGATATAATTCTTAGGCAGTATCGCCTGATCATGGAGATGGTTGATCTCCAGGGAGATCGAGATTAGGAGAGTAGACACAGAGGACAACAGCGTGGATCAACTCACAAAGGCCTTTTTCCCAGTAGAGACTTTTATGGGATGGTTGAGTATGAGATACTTCAACAACAGCTATTGTTGGATATGTGATACCACAACAAATGGCCCTAGTGCAAGTGGGAGATTGATAGTTATATGTATGCCCTAGAGGCCATTACTGTACATGTGATGTATATTGTAATGGATGCTTGGACATATATAGGGAGGACTTTCTTGCTCGACATGATAGTATGCTATCTGGTTGTACTTTATCTTAACATGTACTCTGATTGTCTCTATGTTACATGTTGATAAAGCCCTTAGGATATGTACTCGACTACCGGGACTATGATGAGATCATACTGGTGGGGCCACGGTAGTCGACGAGTACATTCTATAACTGTTCCTAGTCGAGTGTGTATCGAGAAAGGGTATCGATACACCAGAGTAGACTAGCGTATACGCATCTTGACCCATATGATGGGCGATGGATGATCCCATATCCATCGGTGTTTAACATCAAGGATGGTATACGGGTGCTCAGTAGAGACTGGGTACACTTGATGGACTCGTCGAGAACTCCCAGATGGTATTATACCTCATGTCAGATGGCAGTTCTCCGGTGACACTGGTACAGAGTAGTCTGTTGACCCGAGATCTTCATATAGTCATGTGTAATTCCCACTTTGCTTTGATTTCCATCATACCACGTCTAAGAGGGTGTGCAAAAAGGTGGCTTTTGGGTACAGTCCCGAATCACATGGAGGCAATGAGCGATAGGAGGGGATTCGTCTCTCCCGGTATAGGAAGTTGATGTTGTGCTGTGTTCGATTGGCTATAACTGGAAATCCCTGGCCAGGGTTGAGATTTACTGGTAAGTGTCATCAGTAGTTTCTCGAACTGTTATAGACCTCATGTCGAGAAGACTTATCAAGCTCCTGGGGATTGACGTTTACCACCCCTAGGCGAGATATGCGACATATCAGACGACGAGACCGGACTGTACGGGAGTATTACTGATTAGATTCACGGGATAAAGTACAGGCTTGCTTGTTGATCTTCTGAGTGCTCAATACCTGGGTGGCTGTTACGTTTAGCTGACCGCTTGCAGCTTGTGGTTGTTTGATATGATCATCATCTACTGCCGGCGTATTGACGATTCATTAGAGTCCTACACAGAGGTTTCTTGACTCAGGAAAAATGGAGTAGGAGCACATATGTGATATGTGCGGGACCGAGGATAATGCTATATGTGATACCGTATTCTATTCTCGCGATATTTGATATCAGCTGGGTCATCGGATCAAGTGTTGATTCGATGAATCGGTAAATAAGATATTAGTCGGTTATATACTAGACGGATTATCGGATCAAGTGTTGATTCGATAATTTAATGTATAATAATATATATGATATATTAAATTACATTAACTAATATTAGCACACTAAAAGATTCTTTGTCTCACTCGGGTAATACATTGATATATATGCGATATATGTTAATTGTATTATTTTATTTTGTTACAATAAATATTATATATGTGATATATAATATTGTAACATGATATGATTACTAATGCAACATGTTTAGTGGAGATTAAACAAGTTTAGGCTTTGAATTGGGTTAGCTCTTTCATGAAAATTCTAGAAGGTTTCTTTTTGTTTTGAGTTAAGATATTATGCTTGATATTTTGTAATGACTCATTCTTAACCCAACCCAAACCCTAGCCCTAGTTAAACCTCTACAAAGGTTAGGTTGACCATGGTTATATTATTAATCATATAATATTTTATTATTCATCACAAAAGGATTTTTAATTGATTATTCATCTTCTTCTTCCTTGAGTTCTTTCATGAAAAGCTTTCTAGCTTTTTATCAAGTGATGAAAATGAGTGAGTTAATGAAAAAAAAATGAGAGCTAAAATCCTACTTCATCATCCTCATCTATCCTTGCCATTTAGATGAGGGTGTTCGCTTCATTAAGTGAGTGAGAGCTTGTGTTAATGAAACTTCAAGGTAGATCATCTTTGTTATCGAAGATCGGAAGCAAGCTTGCATCTTTCTCTTCGTGGAGCCTCTCGAGAGTCCGGAACTTGATGATCGCAGCGAAGGGACCACAACACGGAGCTTATGAAGTGAAGGACCGGATCTACCAAGGTTGTAATCTCTCTAACTTAGTGTTAAAGTGTTTAACATGCTTGTTTTCCCCTAATCTCTAGTTTAAAGATCTAGTTAAGGGTTGTTCGGCACGTCTAAATTTTAAATCGGGCATGGTTGATGCCTCGTAGACCCTTGTGAGAGTGCCTAGCATCCCTACACATTTGACTCGGGGCTGTACCCAAAATCCAACTGTTTGCACGTCACCTTTGAGCCGTGGTAGGGAGGAAATCAAAGCACGGTGGGAACGACAAAAGATACTATGGCGATCTCGGGTCTACATACTAACCCGTACCAGTTTCATCAGAGAACTGCGACCTGACGATTGTTATGGTACCATCTAGGAGTTCTCGGCGAGTCCTGTTCGGTGTACCCATTCTCTAATGAGCACATGTGTACAATCTTTGATGTCAAACACTAATTGTTTTGGGATCAACCATCGCCCCTAGAGGGTCAAGAAACGTATACACTAGTCTACTCTGGAATATCGATGCCCTATCTCGATACGCTCTCGACTAAGAACAGCTAAAGGATGTGCTTGTGGACTACACAAGTCCCAGTAGTGTGATCCACATCATAGTTCTAGTAATCAAGCAAACATCCTATGGGTTTGATCAACATGTATCAGAGAGACGGTGTAATAATACATGTGTACATGTTAAGATAAAGAGCAACCAGATAGCATACTATCATGTCAAGCAAGAAAATCATCTATATATATGTCCAAGCATCCACTATATTATACAATAATGGCCTCTAGGGCATACATATTCCTAACACTCATATCATGTCATATAAAGTACGGACACCTAGTCATGAAGTGTGTCTTTACAACACCACTGGGTTAATACCAGCATCAAGTATGCAATTTTAAAAAATCTTGGGGTGCTAAGCAACACTAGCCTAGAATCTAACTAGAGTATTATGATTTAAGAAATGATAAAGCAATTTCTACTCTAAGTGAAAGAGGTTACAATCTTTGTAGACCAAATTCTTCTCTTCTAAAGCTCCGAGTAATAGTCCCTACGACTCCTCTTGGCACCACTTGAAGAAATGATCGAGCTCGCTTTGCGATCTTCGAGGCCGAAGATGATCCACCTTGAAGTTTCTTTAGGTCAAGCTACCTCTTCACTAATCAAGTATTAGTGAAGGAAACAACCTAATCTAAAGGGCTAGTTTAGAGTAGGTTGATGAAGTAGGGGTTTTGGCTCACTTAGAAATCTTTTCCTCTCTTTTTCCAACTCAAGAAAAGAAGCTAGAGGACGAAGAAGAAAATGAACATAGGAGGAAAAAAGAGAGTGCAAATGAGCTAGGTTTTTTTCAAGTGTGAAGAATGGCTCATCCTTCACTTATTGAAGCATGGATTATTTTCAATACAAATAATGAACCATGCTTCAATAGTGTAGCCAAAAAAATAAACAAATGAATAAAGCCATGCTTCATCCATGCCTTAAATATCTCTCCAATTTCCACCTCTTTAATCTATTTATCAAAATAGATTAATCCATGTTCATACAAACCATTTTATATATAAATATATACATATCATATACATATATAATTATATATAAAATGAAGAGAAGAAAATAATTTGTGAGCATTAATATTAGTTAATATATAAATATATCAAATATAAATATATATCAAATTATTAAATCAACATTTGATTTAATAATCCGATTATATCATATATACCCGGCAAATATCATTTATCTGTATATCATATTATCAAATCAACACTTGATTCAATAATCCGGTAATATCACATATAAGCTAATCGATATCAAATATCTCCAGATTAGAATACGGTATCACACACTCGTATTTAATCAGGCTCCCGCACATATCAGCATATGTTCCCTACTTCGTTTTGCTTGAGCTAGGAAACCTCTGTGAGGGACTCTAAAGACTCGTCAGTACGCCAGCAATAGGTAATGATCACATCAGTTACCCACAAGCAGTAAGCGGTACTAGCTGAACGTAACGACTACTCGGGTATTAAGAGATTAGAAGAACAACAAGCAAACTTGTCGAAACTCCCATGAAGCATATAAGTTACACTTACCGTACAGTCCGATCTCCTCGTCTGTTATGTCGCATATCGAGTCTGAGAGTGGCAACGTCAGACCCCAGTAACTTGATAAGTCATGCCGATGTGTCGCCTATAACGGTTCGAGAAACTACTGATAACACATACCAGTAAATTTTATCAGCCCTAGATAGGGACATACTGCTATAGCCAATCGAGCTTAGAGCAACATCAACTCCCTATACCGGGAGAGTCGAAACCCCTCCTATCGCTCACTGCCTCCATGTGACTCGGGACTGTACCCAAAATCCACCTGTTTTGCATGACTCTTTTAAGCTGTAGTAGGGAGGGAATCAAAGTACAGCGGAAACCACATAAGACACAATGACGATCTCAGGTCTACAGACTAACATGTACCATTGTCACTAGAGAACAGCTATCTGACGTTAGGTATGGTACCATCTAGGACATCTCAGAGAGTCATGTTCAGTGTACCCATTCTCTAATGAGCATCTGTGTAAAACCTTTGATGTCAAACACCAATGGTTATAGGATCAACCATCGCCCCATACAGGTTCAAGAAATGTTCACGCTAGTCTACTCTGGAATATCGATGCCTTGTCTCTATACTCACTTGACAAGGAACTATTAAAGGATATGATTGTGGACTATCCAGCCCCACTAGTGTGATTTGCATCATAGTCCTGGTATTCAAGTCCACAAGGGCTTTATCAACATGTACCAGAGAGTCAGTACAATAATACAAGTGTACATGTTAAGATAAAGAGCAACAAGATAGCATATTATCATGTCGAGCAAGAAAGTCCTCTATATATATTTCCAAGCATCCACTATATTATACAATAATGGACTCTAGGGCATACACATTCCTAACAATCTCCTATTTGCACTAAGGCAAGTTGTTGTAGTATCTCATACCCAACATCCCAAAAAGTCGCTCAAACTGCATCTAGGGGAGGGCCTTCATGAGTGGATCCGCTGTGTTTTCTTTCATATCAACTCTCCTAATCTCGATCTCCTGGCGATCTACGTGATACCGCCTAAGAAAATGTATAGATCATTGATGGGATCGGGGTTCCTTGGCTAAAGCAACAGTTCCATTGTTATCATAATACAAAGGTATTGGATGCTCAATGGATGGAACACCAAGTTCAGCAATGAACTTCTTCATCCAGACAACCTCTATGGAAGCATCGTTTGCAGCGATGTATTCAGCCTCCATCGTTGAGTCTGCAACGGTATCTTTCATGAAACTCTTCCAACATAGTGAAGACAAAACCCGAGACTGACTTGCTGTCGTCCTTATCACTCTGTAGGCGCGAATCGGTAAAGGACTCCACCTAGAGTTCTCCATTACCATACACCAAGAATATTTCTGTAGTACTTCTCAAGAACTTAAGAATGTTCTTCACAGCTGTCCAGTTCTTTTTCCCTGGATCTGATTGATACCTACTCACTACACCAAGTGCGTAAGCTACATCTGGTCTGGTACATAACTCACATACATGATAAACCCAACTACAGAAACATAGGGTATCACTTGTTAGTGTATATGCCCTAGAGGCCATTACTGTATCATACTAGTTTGTATATTACTTAATGGATGCTTGGGATATTCACCTTGTATATACAATCTTGCTCAAAATAGTAGTATGCTACTTAGTTTGTTTCTAATTCAATGTGTACATGTGTTTATTTTAGTATATCGCCTATACACATTAGTAGAGCCCTTAGGATCTTTTCTTGATTACCAGCGATGTGATGGCCGTCACACTAGTGGGGCTGGGTAATCTATAAGCACATCCTTATGCAGGTCCCTGGTCGCAGGACTATCGAGACAGGGCATCGATACTCCGGAGTAGACCAGCGCATGCGCTTCTCATCCCAGTGTGGGAGACGGTCTGTCCCACAGCCGTCAGTACGTCGTACTTGAGATAGTATGCGGGTGCTCGTTAGGTTACGGGTACACTGGACAGGACTCGTCGGGAACTGACTAGTTGGTATTATACCTATCGTCAGTTATCAGTTCCCAGGTGACATGAGTACAGCTTAGTCTGCTGACTTGACACTGTCACTCCGCCTCGAGTGTGTTCCCACTGTACTTTGACCACTACCCTACCACGGCTCAAAGGAGGCGTGCAAACAGGTAGTGGTTGGGTGCAGTCCCGAAGCACTTGGAGGCAGTGACGGTTAGACAGGATTCGTCTCTCCCGGTATTGGGGGTTGACATCGCGCTGTGTCTAGGAGAGCCATTACACGAGTAGTCCCTGGCCAGGGCAAACGAGATATACTGGTAGGTTTCCAGTGTTATCTCAGGGTGTTTTGGGCTTCGCTCCGGCACGACTTGTACCGCTATTGGGGGACTGACGTTTACCGCCCCCTAGGCCCGCCATGCGATGTATCAGACGAACAGACCGGACTGTACGGAGAATGTCACACTCAGGCTCAGTAGGAGTTCAGATGGGTTTCGCCTCGTCGGTCTTCTTGTCGGCACTACCTGGGGACCGTTACGCACAGCTAGTGCCGCTTGCGGTCTGTGGTTAAACCCACTGCCAGCGTAGTGTCGAGTCTTTAGAGTCCCACACAGAAAGCTTTTCTCCTTTAGGCAAAAGAGTAGAGGTCGCATGGTATTGCGACAGGTCGCATGGTTTTGCGACAGGGTTCGGTCACATCCGTGCACTTGTGAACGTACAGTGTCCGGACAGTTTACACTAGCGGGCTTTGGTTTAAGCCAGATCCTAGTGTACCTTATGGGATTGGATTTATCCAGTTTGCATTCGTGTTCCTCGGAACGCGGATGCGGGTGTGTATGCACAGTTGACAGGGAGGCAGAGGCAGCGGATTCTCATTAGGGTTGTTGACAGTTGACTATTTGACTTTATGCTCAACCCTAATGAGAATATGATATGCGATTAACTATTATATTAATTAAGTATTATGGTGATATGGTTGTTGACTTGTTGACTTTTGTTGACTTGTTGACTTTGGTGACTTGTTGACTTTTGTTGACTTGTTGACCGGTTGACTAGGCTTGACTAGTTGACCATCATGATAACCATAGCCATCATTTCATGGCAAAGACTTTTGTTTACTTGCTCATTTGTGTAAAATGAGTGCATGAAATGATATGGTTGTGGTTGCTTCTAACCATCACATAAGACTTTTGTTAATATGATGAGTTATCATTGCTTTGGATTATGAGAGGGTGAGAGACAAAATACTTGCTCATTCTTTCTTGCTCATTCTCTCTCTTGTTCTTGAGCTCTCCTCTTGCTCTCACCCTCAACCTCTTGCTCCCTCTCTTGATCTATGGTTCTCTTGTCTCATGAGTTGAGAATCAAGAACCATAGATAAAATCCCATTCTATTTCTTCTCTACTCATTCTAGTTCACTAGGTTTAGCAAACCAAGTGAACTAGTTTCTTCAAAGAACGAAGAAGGAGCTAAAGGTTGGAGCTTTCAAGTGGATCTATCTTCGGCGTACGGAGACAACGAGAAGGAGCCATCGAACCACCATCGGAGCTTGAAGACGAAGGAGTTCAAGTTTTAGGTATAACCATCTCCATCCGAGTAGCTAACTCTCTTTAGCTAAGTTTGCTAGTTTTAGTTTAGTCAAAGATCCCCGCTTTGCTTAGTCCATGTTGCCCCTTGCGCTAAAAATTTGATTTTTATACCGTTTCCGCCTCCCCGTAAGAACCGGGGGTCGCAACGTGGACTTACAGTGGTATCAGAGCCTAACTAAACTTAAACTAGCTTGGTAGTAAAGTGTAACGAAGTTCGGAACCGGAAAAATCCAAAAACCTAACTTTTACAAAACCTGAGTTTCTGTTGAAATTTTTTCTGGTCAAAATGAAAAACTTTATACTCCTAAATTCGGCTCAGGGTTTTGTGTGAACACCCATGAAAAACGGTCCACTGTTTCGTTCAAACCGCCGCGCTTCCGCCGCACGAGGTAGGCATTTGCCGCGGAAGTGCCGCGGTTTGTCGTCTTCTCTGCATCGTTTTTCGTGCAGTGTGTGTCTGTGTTGGTTTTGGGATTTTTGGAATATATTATATGTGCCCAGATTTTCCAGAAAAGAAATTTCCTTTTGGGGTCCTATAATTCCGTATTTTTTTTCCGAACTTCACTGCACTTTGACTATGATGGTTATATCTGTGATGTTTGCATGTATTGAACGTCGGCTAATCGTTATAAGTCGATTGGTCGGGGTTATACATGATCTGTAATGTGCTGAAATGTGTATATAAATATGTTGGATTGTCGCGGGTGAATAGCCGGGGGTTGTGAGACGAGAGTTTTCTTTTCTTGCAATTCATGTAAATTTGTAAATTGATGTAATAATTATTTGTATGGCCGCACAACCGGGTCGGGGTTGTAGCCGTCATTGTATAATTTCTTTTTACTGTTTTTGCTCCTAGGATAGACCCATGGAGGGGGTGCACAAACTACCGAGTATGCCGAAGTATCGTGTGGCCTACTCATGGAGATGAGGGAGGTTGCTACGCTTCGGGTACTTGGCGGGTAGTTTGCCGCACCCGTAGGGGTCTTGGGTGGGGTTTTGGCTATTCACCGCGACCGTGTTATCTGTTTTTGTTACAGGCTCGTACAAATTACAGATTGCTAGTATATCCAATGTATTTATCTGTGATCTGAAATGTTTATCATTGCAGTATATCTATATATGATATTATTTAGGCGTTGCTTATGTTTTACAGACGCGCTAGCCTAGCCCCCGCTCTGTCGTTAGTTAAGTAACCTAACGGGTAATGACGGGGCCCCGTGGCGAATGCGAATGGCATAAGCGTACGTCATATTTTGGTTGTTTTCTGCAATGGTAGGATTAAATGATGGGACGCATTAAAAGAACTAATGCAAGAATATCACGCATTAAAAGAACTAATGCAAGATAATAAACCAAGTTAAAGTCGTTGGAACACTTTCGAAAAACCACTCGGTTCTTTTCAAAAACAAACTTTTAAAATACGGAGTTTGAGCCGCTCCATTTAAAAGCTATCTCGTTCCATCGACTAAATCAAGTTCACTACGTTCACGGTTTTGCCAAAACCATCCGTAGCCCTCCATCATTTCAGTTAAATATTCGGTAGTATTCAAGCTATGTATTTTGACCTCACGCCAAGGCATAGTGATTGGTAGCTGCCGGATATTTATCTGTTGCATAGATAGAATGCGTTGGTTTGAGACAGTCGTACTGCCATTTTGGCCTACGTCAAGGGTATATACGGGTGGGTTCAAATTAACCTGGATAATGATGGGACGAACTTGACATGTGACTTATGACATTTTGACCTCACGCCAAGGTCATAAGAGCATGGGGCAAAAATCCACATCGGGAGTTTCATAAGTACTGAAACTTGCTAGATTTGCATACCATTTGGAGTGTGATGATTCTGGTAGGATTCCTTCAGTTTCGTCACGCAATGATATTTGGATCCCGATCCTACTGTGAGTATATGCTACTCCTCGGGAAATTTCTCACTAATCGATCAATGCTATAAACCTAGTAGGTGCCTAGAAAGGTGTTAGCGGGGCTACGCCCCCAGGGAAAAGAGGTTCTCTAATTAAGGAACTTCGCGAAAGCGTTGGAAAACCTCCCTCGAAGTACCGACACCGGCCTGGCTGAACGGTTAAGCAAGTATTGTGCGGTGGGATTGATCCCGGCTAATTCTTCCTTTATGGTTTGTGGAGGGATTCGAGAAACAGTGGGAGCCATCCTGTTTAGACAAACTAAAAACCACTCTAAACTTGCAAGAGCATCATGCTGAGTGTTTCTTCTTCTCTCTCCTAATTGCAGCGACCAATCAACATGACTGGACTTAAGTTACTCCTAGATAAAAACAAACTGACAGGGCCAAACTACAAAGATTGGCTCAGGAATGTCAAGATAGCAATCACTTATGACAAGCTGGGGTATCTTCTTACCACCAATGCTCCCCCTGTCCCTGGTCCAACTTCCAGTGTCGCGGATAAGGAAATCCGCAAGACTTGGGAGATTGATAGCGCGAAGGCCAAGTGCCTCCTGCTTGCCTCGATGGACAACGAACATCAGAGGAGGCATGAGAATATGGACATGGAGTCCATATTGCTCCATACAAAAGAACTGTATGGAGAGCAATCACGTATCGCAAGATACGAAGCGTCGAAAAAGTTATTTTCGACAAGAATGGCCGTCGGATCATCAGTAGCCGAGCACGTGCTAAAGATGATCGGCTTCATTGAGGAGCTCGCTGACCTAGGGATCACATTGGAGAGTGAGCTATATACGGATATAGTTCTCCAGTCCCTTCCTTCCACTTACGCCCAGTTTATACTGAACTTCAACTTACAAGAAAAAGAGGTTGAACTTTCAGAGCTCCTCAACATGCTGAGGAGCGCAGAGGGCACCCTACAGAAAGGTAGGGATACATCCACTTTGTTTGTAGGAGGATCATCTTCTTCTAGGTCCAAGGCGAAAGCCAAGGGAAAGAAGAAGAAGGCCCCCGCCAAACCAAGGGGCGGTGTTAGTAAAGTGGATACGAAGGGAAAAGGTAAAGCAACAAAGATAGCGGGGAAGCTTGTGGATAAGGAAGAATGCTTCTATTGTCATAAGAAAGGACACTGGAAGAATGATTGCAGGGCCTGCAAGGCCAGAATACAGGAATTGAAGCAGGTTGCAGCTTCAGCTTCAGGTGTGTATGTTATTGAAAACTGTCTTTCAATAGACTCTACTTCCTGGGTATTGGATACCGGATCAGGATCTCATATCTGTAATTCTTTGCAGGCGTTGAGAAACCGTAGGGTTTTGAAGGCAGGTGACATGACCCTCAAAGTTGCGAACGAAGCTAGCATGGATGCTAAAGCCGTGGGGGACTATCACCTGGGAATGTCAGATGGACATGTTTTGGTTTTGCGTAATTGCTTTTTTGTACCCAACGCAACTTGTAATATCATTTCTGTATCTTTAGTTTCTAAAGAAGGTTATGAATTTGCGTTTGTAAGTAATGTTGTAAATATTCACCTTAATCAAGTTTTGATTGGGTCAGGTACATTGAGTAATGGTATATACGTGTTAAACCAACCACAGATTTTCAACGTCCAGAATACACACAAAAGAAAGTCTCCGGAAATAAATCAGACTTTCTTATGGCATTGTAGATTGGGTCACATCAATGAGAGAAGGTTGACTAAGTTACATACAGAAGGATATTTGAATGCGTTCGAATATCAATCATATGCCACTTGTCAATCTTGTCTCAAAGGAAAGATGACAAAGACTCCGTTTACTGGACATGGAGTAAGAGCGAGCGAGCTCTTGGGACTCGTACACAGTGACGTGTGCGGTCCAATGTCTACACATGCCCGAAGCGGACATTCTTACTTCATTACTTTTACGGATGACTTCTCAAGGTACGGTTATGTCTTCTTAATGAAACATAAGTCCGAGGCCTTTGGAAAATTCCAGGAGTATAAGAATGAAGTAGAGAAACAGACCGGCAAAAGTATTAAGATTCTAAGATCGGATCGAGGTGGAGAATACTTAAGTGCCGAGTTCCTGGACTATTTAAAAGAGAACGGAATTCTCTCTCAGCTTACTCCTCCATACACCCCGCAACATAACGGTGTATCGGAGAGACGGAACCGCACCCTATTGGATATGGTGCGGTCTATGATGAGTAACGCTGAGTTACCGCGATCATTCTGGGGGTATGCGCTAGAATCAGCTACATACCTTTTGAACCGAGTTCCGACTAAGACTGTGCCTACCACCCCATATGAAATGTGGAGTGGGAAGAAACCCTATCTTCAATATCTGAAGATCTGGGGATGTCCAGCTTTTGTCAAAAAGCAGCATGCGGACAAACTCGAGGCACGCTCAGTACTGTGCAAGTTTGTGGGATACCCAAAGAACACCAGGGGGTATCTTTTCTACTACGCAGAGGAACAAAAAGTCCTTGTTTCTCGTAATGCCCACTTCCTAGAACACCAGTTCTTGGAAAAGGAAAATAGTGGGAGCGCAGTGGAACTGGAAGAAATTCCAGAACCACAGACTATTACTGAAAGGTTAGTGGAACCAGAGGGTTCAACAGAACAGGACATTCCTACGCCGCTCCGCAGGAGTAGTAGGCAGTCTCATCCGCTCGAGAGATACTGCGGTTTTCTCATAGACGGGGATAGAGAGGATTGCATCATAAATTATGATGAGCCTACTAGCTTCCAGCAGGCCGTTCAGAGCGTTGACTCAGTGAAATGGCTGGATGCAATGCGGACCGAAATGGAGTCCATGTACACCAACAAGGTATGGACGTTGGACATTGCTCCAGACGGGGTAAAACCCGTAGGATGCAAGTGGATCTTCAAAAGGAAGATTGGTGTAGATGGACAGGTTGAGACCTATAAAGCTAGGCTGGTAGCAAAGGGTTTTCGTCAAAGACCTGGCTTGGACTATGACGAAACCTTTTCTCCAGTAGCCATGCTGAAATCCATTCGGATCCTTCTTGCCATTGCTGCCTTCCACGATTATGAGATCTGGCAAATGGACGTAAAGACAGCTTTTCTAAATGGAAATTTAGAGGAGTGTGTCTATATGGACCAGCCGGAGGGTTTCATTCAGAGTGGGAGCAGCGGAAAGGTGTGCAAGTTGCTTAAGTCCATCTATGGACTAAAGCAGGCGTCGCGGAGTTGGAACATCTGCTTTGATGAGACGGTCAAGGAATTTGGCTTTATCAAAAATCCAGATGAACCATGCATCTATAGTAGATTTGTAGCGAGAACTGTAGTATTCCTCGTTTTATACGTGGATGACATTCTCTTAATAGGAAATGACATTCCTATGCTACAATCTGTCAAGGGGTTCTTGTCACACAGGTTCTCCATGAAAGACCTGGGTGATGCCTCATACATTCTGGGTATCCGGATCTACCGTGACAGATCCAAGAGGATATTAGGACTTTCACAGTCCAGGTACATCGACACCATACTGAAGAGGTTCAGTATGGAAGATTCCAAGCGCGGTAACCTACCGGCTTGTCACGGGATCACCCTCTCTAAAGAGATGTCTCCCAAGACTGATTTGGAGAGGGATCGCATGTCTATTATACCCTACGCTTCTGCGGTAGGCTCTATAATGTATGCGATGTTGTGTACCAGACCGGATGTAGCTTATGCACTGAGTATGGTAAGCCGGTATCAGTCTAACCCTGGGGAGAAACACTGGATAGCGGTAAAGAACATTCTCAAGTACCTGAGAAGGACTAAGGAGATGTTCTTGGTGTATGGCGGAAAAGACCTCCAGATCGAGGCCTTTGCTGACTCCAGCTTCCAGAGTGACAAAGATGATTCCAAGTCCATGTCGGGTTTTGTCTTTACCCTCAATGGAGGGGCGGTGTGTTGGAAGAGTTCCAAACAGGAAACCGTTGCAGACTCGACAATGGAAGCGGAATACATCACTGCATCTGATGCCGCAAAAGAAGCTGTCTAGATGAGGAAGTTCTTGAAAGAACTTCAGGTGGTTCCGTCCATTGTTGATCCAATACCTCTGTATTGCGACAACAACGGGGCTATAGCTTTAGCGAAGGAACCCAGGTCCCATCAGAGATCCAGGCACATCTTGAGGCGGTATCACCTGATCAGGGAGATCGTAGATCGCCAGGAGATCGAGGTTCGGAGAGTCGCTTCAGAAGATAACACTGCTGATCCATTCACCAAGGCCCTGCCCCAGACTCAGTTCGAGCGGCTGATCGAGATGATAGGTCTTCGATACGCCAGTACATGGCCTTAGTGCAAGTGGGAGATTGTTAGTGTATATGCCCTAGAGGCCATTACTGTATCATACTAGTTTGTATATTACTTAATGGATGCTTGGGATATTCACCTTGTATATACAATCTTGCTCAAAATAGTAGTATGCTACTTGGTTTGTTTCTACTTCAATGTGTACATGTGTTTATTTTAGTATATCGCCTATACACATTAGTAGAGCCCTTATGATCTTTGCTTGATTACCAGCGATGTGATGGCCGTCACACTAGTGGGGCTGGGTAATCTATAAGCACATCCTTATGCAGGTCCCTGGTCGCAGGACTATCGAGACAGGGCATCGATACTCCGGAGTAGACCAGCGCATGCGCTTCTCATCCCAGTGTGGGAGACGGTCTGTCCCACAGCCGTCAATACGTCATACTTGAGATAGTATGCGGGTGCTCGTTAGGTTACGGGTACACTGGACAGGACTCGTCGGGAACTGACTAGTTGGTATTATACCTATCGTCAGTTATCAGTTCCCAGGTGACATGAGTACAGCTTAGTCTGCTGACTTGACACTGTCACTCCGCCTCGAGTATGTTCCCACTGTACTTTGACCACTACCCTACCACGGCTCAAAGGAGTCGTGCAAACAGGTAGTGGTTGGGTGCAGTCCCGAAGCACTTGGAGGCAGTGACGGTTAGACAGGATTCGTCTCTCCCGGTATTGGGGGTTGGCATCGCGCTGTGTCTAGGAGAGCCATTACACGAGTAGTCCCTGGCCAGGGCAAACGAGATATACTGGTAGGTTTCCAGTGTTATCTCAGGGTGTTTTGGGCTTCGCTCCGGCACGACTTGTACCGCTATTGGGGGACTGACGTTTACCGCCCCCTAGGCCCGCCATGCGATGTATCAGACGAACAGACCGGACTGTACGGAGAATGTCACACTCAGGCTCAGTAGGAGTTCAGATGGGTTTCGCCTCGTCGGTCTTCTTGTCGGCACTACCTAGGGACCGTTACGCACAGCTAGTGCCGCTTGCGGTCTGTGGTAAAACCCACTGCCAGCGTAGTGTCGAGTCTTTAGAGTCCCACACAGAAAGCTTTTCGCCTTTAGGCAAAAGAGTAGAGGTCGCATGGTATTGCGACAGGTCGCATGGTTTTGCGACAGGGTTCGGTCACATCCGTGCACTTGTGCACGTACAGTGTCCGGACAGTTTACACTAGCGGGCTTTGGTTTAAGCCAGATCCTAGTGTACCTTATGGGATTGGATTTATCCAGTTTGCATTCGTGTTCCTCGGAACGCGGATGCGGGTGTGTATGCACAGTTGACAGGGAGGCAGAGGCAGCGGATTCTCATTAGGGTTGTTGACAGTTGACCGTTGACTATTTGACTTTATGCTCAACCCTAATGAGAATATGATATGCGATTAACTATTATATTAATTAAGTATTATGGTGATATGGTTGTTGACTTGTTGACTTTTGTTGACTTGTTGACTTTGTTGACTTGTGGACTTTTGTTGACTTGTTGACCGGTTGACTAGGCTTGACTAGTGGACCATCATGATAACCATAGCCATCATTTCATGGCAAAGACTTTTGTTTACTTGCTCATTTGTGTAAAATGAGTGCATGAAATGATATGGTTGTGGTTGCTTCTAACCATCACATAAGACTTTTGTTAATATGATGAGTTATCATTGCTTTGGATTATGAGAGGGTGAGAGACAAAATACTTGCTCATTCTTTCTTGCTCATTCTCTCTCTTGTTCTTGAGCTCTCCTCTTGCTCTCACCCTCAACCTCTTGCTCCCTCTCTTGATCTATGGTTCTCTTGTCTCATGAGTTGAGAATCAAGAACCATAGATAAAATCCCATTCTATTTCTTCTCTACTCATTCTAGTTGACTAGGTTTAGCAAACCAAGTGAACTAGTTTCTTCAAAGAACGAAGAAGGAGCTAAAGCTTGGAGCTTTCAAGTGGATCTATCTTCGGCGTACGGAGATAACGAGAAGGAGCCATCGAACCACCATCGGAGCTTGAAGACGAAGGAGTTCAAGTTTTAGGTATAACCATCTCCATCCGAGTAGCTAACTCTCTTTAGCTAAGTTTGCTAGTTTTAGTTTAGTCAAAGATCCCGACTTTGCTTAGTCCATGTTGCCCCTTGCGCTAAAAATTTGATTTTTATACCGTTTCCGCCTCCCCGTAAGAACCGGGGGTCGCAACGTGGACTTACATCACTGTCATGCGAGATCTCTCTAAATCAGTCTTGGGAGACATTACTTTGGAGAGAGTGATTCCTGAACAAGCGGGTAAATTACCACGCTTAGAATATTCCATATTAAACCTCTTTAGTATAGTGTCTATGTGCTAGGTAACTTAGCACCCTCACTATGTTTTCTAAGGCATCAAGCATGCAATTTTAAAAAATCTAGAGTGCTAAGAAATCCGGACCAAGGATCTAACTAGAGGATTAGGGTTTAACAAGACAAGTAAACAACTTTACTCTAAGTGAATAAGGAATAGAACCTTTGTAGACTGGTCCTTCACTTCTAAAGCTCATGTAGTAGTCCCTTTGCTCCAAGTAGTGCTCTCCCGGACTCTCGTTAGGATTCACTAGGCGAAAGGAACATGCTTGATTGAAGAACTTCGAGGCCGAAGACGATCTACGTCGAGGAATCTCCAACTCAAGCTACCTCTTCACTAATTGAGAATTAATGAAGCAAACAACCTATACTAAATGGCTAGTCTAGTGTAGATTAATGAGGTAGGAAGTTTGCTCACTTTAGAATTATTTTTCTCTCACTTTTTCTTCACCTCAAGAAAATCTAGTAAGCCCAAAGAGATGAAGAAGGATATGAATTCAATCATAGAATGGCAACCATGGGTGGGATAATATCATATATAACTCATGAAAAGACTAAAGCATGGCTAAAGATAATTGTTAGGTTAATAAATATCTGGAGTAGAACAAATTAGTGGACTAAGTCAATGGGTTCCACAAGCATCTCTAAGCTTCAAGCCATGACTAATTTTCACCTAATTTTGTTTATTCTGAAATAAATAATTACCCTTAATTATCTTTACTTTGGTATGAGTCTCATATACCCATGTCCAATGTATTATCTACCATGACAAAAAATTAAATACATTAATATATATCACATATATATTAAATGTACAAAGAGAAAACATTTTCTTAAGTGAAGTAATATTAGTTAATGTATATTAATATATCAAATATATAATTACACATTAAATCATTAAATCAACACTTGGTTTAATAACCCGGTTGTATCGCATACAACCGACTAATATCTTTTATATGCATATCATATATACATATAACATATCATTGAATCAACACTTGATTGAACAATCCGTTATATCACATATAATCTATATCACGATATTAGAATACTGTATCACATACACGTATCAATCTCGGTCCCGCACATATCACATATCTGCCCTACTTCGGTTCGCATGAGCTAGGAAACCTCTGTTTAGGACTATAATGACTCGTCAATACGCCTGCAGTAGGTGATGATCATATCAGTCACCCACAAGACGTCAGCTGTACTAACTGAACGTAACGGCTACCCAGGTATTGAGCGATCAGAAGATCAATAAGAAAGCTTGTCCATACTCCTGTGAATCCAACAGCAACACTACCGTACAGTCCGGTCTCTTCATCTGATATGTCGCATATCTAGTCTAGGGGTGGTAAACGTCGGACCCAAGTAAGTAGATAAGTCATGCCGATGTGAGGCTCATAACGGGTTGAGAAACTACTGATAACACTTACCAGTAAATCTATGTATCAGCCCTGACCAGGGACTTCCTGTTATAGCCAACCGAGCACAGCGCAACATCAACCCCTAATACCGGGAGAGACGAAACCCGTCCTATCGCTCATTGCCTCCATGTGACTCGGAACTGTACCCAAAAACCATCGTTTTGCACGCACTCTTGAATGTGATAAGGTGGAAATCAATGCACAGTGGGAATCACAGAAGACTCTATGACGATCTCGGGTCTACAGACTAACCTGTACCAGTGTCACCAAAGAACTGCTATCTGACGTTAGGTATATTACCATCTAGAAGTTATCAGGGAGTCCTGTCTAGTGTACCCAGTCTCCACTGAGCACCCGTATACCATATTTGATGTCAAATACCAATGGATATGGGATCATCCATCGCCCATCAAATGGGTCATGAAGCGTATAGGCTAGTCTACTCTGGAATATCGATGCCATATCTCGATACACCCTCAACTAGGAACAATTAAAGGATTTACTTGTGGACTACCCTGGCCCCATCAGTATGATCTGCATCATAATCCTGGTAGTCAAGTACACATCTGAAGGTCTTTGCCAACATATGAGAGCTAGACAGCATCACGATACTAGTCTACATTTTAAGATAAAGAGTAACCAGATAGCATACCATCACGTCGAACAAGAAAGTCCTCCCAATATATGTCCAAACATCTATTGTATTATACAATCATGTACAACAATGGCCTCTAGGGCATACATAAAACAAACAATCTTCCACTTGCACTAAGGCCAGTTGTTGTAGTATCTCATACCCAACGTCCTAAAAACTTTCAAACTCTATCTGGGATTTTGGCCTAAGTGAGTGGATCCGCCGTGTCATTCTTCCTATCAACTTTCACGACCTCGATCGCCCGAAGATCAACCATCTCCCTGATCAGGTGATACTGTCTAAGAATATGTCTGGATGACTAATGGGACCGGGGTTCCTAGGCCAAAGCCACAGCTCCATTGTCACCACAATGGTAGGGACCAAGTTCATCTCATGAACATGTTTACCCAGACAACCTCTTTGGTAGCATCATTGGCAGCGATGTATTCACCCTTTATCGTTGAGTCTGCCGCGGTATCTAGCTTGGAACTCTTCCAACATACCATCTTTCTACTGAGGGTAAAGACAAAACCCGTGACTGCCTTACAGTCTACCTTATCATTCTGGAAGCTTGAATCGGTAAAGGACTCCAATTGCAGTTCACCGGTACCAAACACCAAGAACATTCCTTTAGTGCTTCTCAAGTACTTAAGAATGTTCTTCACAGCTGTCCAGTGATTCTCTGCAGGATCCAATGGATACCTGCTTACAACACTAAGTGTGTATGCTACATCTTGTCGGGTACATAACATCGCATACATGATAGACCCGACTGCCGATGCATAGGGTATCCCTTGCATGCGAGCCCACTCCAAATCAATCTTGGGGGACATCTCTTTGGAGAGAGTGATTCCTGAGATCGTGGGTTAATTCACACGCATGGAATCTTCCATAGTAAACCCTTTTAGTATGATGTCAAAGTACATGGATTGGGACAATCCTAACATCCGCTTAGATCTATCTCTATAGATCTTAATCCCTGGATGTAGTAGGCATCAACCAGATCCTTCATGGAGAAACATCGTGATAAGAGGAGCTTGACCGAGTGTAGCATAGGAAAACCATTTCCTATCAAGAGTCTGTCATCCATTTACGATACGTGGAAGACAAACTTACTCACTACAACCTTCTTGTATATACAAGGTTCATATACCATTTTGATGAAGTCAAACTCTTTGTTTGCCGCATCAAAACAGATGTTCTAACTCCGTGATGCCTGTTTTAATCCGTATATTGATTTAAGCAACTTGCACACCTTTCTTCTGCTCCCACTGTCTACGAAGCCCTTTTGCAGTGTCATGTACACCCTTTCTTCAAAATCACCATTTGGAAAAGAGGCCTTGACATCAATCTGCCAGATTTCATAGTTATGGTATGTAGCAATGGGAAGTAGGATCCGGATGGACTTAAGCATAGCCACTAGAGAAAAGGGTTCATCAAAATCCAAATCTGGTTATTGACGACAACCTTTTGCAACAAGTCTAGCTTTGAAAGTCTTAAATTTTCCATCTACAACAAGAATCTTCTCAAGATTCACTTGCTCCCGATGGGTTTTACCCTTTCAGGTGCAACTATCAAAGTCACTACTTTGTTGGTATATATGGATTCCATCTCAGATCGCATAGCATCCAGCCATTTCACAGAATCCCTACTCGTGATGGCTTGCTCGAGACTAGTTGGGTTATCATCTTCCATGATGCAATTCTCGCTCCCACTGTCATTGAGGAAACCGTAGTATCTCTCAGGCGGATGAGAAATCCTACTAGATCTGCGGAGTGGCTGAGGTTCGTCGGGAACTATTGAATCCTCTGATTCTAACAAATCATTAGCTGTTAGTTTGTCTAGCTGGAACTCCTTCCAGTTCTACCTTATGACCACTAATTTCTTCCATAAGAAATTCCTTTTCTAAAAAGGTGGCATGCTGATAAACAAAACACCTTTTGCTCCTTTGTGTGGTAGAAGATATACCCTAGCGAATGTTCGGGATATCCAACAAACTTATACAGTACTGACCTTGCCTCGAGCTTGTCTTGATTTTGCTTTTCAACATAGGCCGGACAACCCCATATATTCACTCGTTTAATAGATGGTCTCTTCCCATTCCATATCTCATATAGAGTGGTAGGCACTGATTTGGATGGAACTCTATTCAATAGGTATGCGGCTTCTCAAGTGCATAACCCCAAAAGGAAATAGGTAACTCAACAGTACTCATCATAGAGCGTGTCATATCTCATAGGGTGTGATTCCTCCGCCCCGATACATCATTGTGCTGTGGTGTATATAGAGGAGTAAGCTGAGACAGAATCCCATTCTCTTTTAAATAATCCAGGAACTCCGTGCTCAAGTATTCTCCTCCCCGATCACATCGAATGACTTTAATACTTCTACCCGTTTGGTTCTCTGCTTCGCACTTATATTCCTTGAATTTCTCAAAAGTTTCAGACTTGTGTTTCAACAGGAACACAGGTCCGAATCTTGAGAGATCATCGTTGAATGTAATGAAGTATAAAGAACCAACCCTGGCATTTGTAGAGATAGGGCCGCATACATCACTATGTATCATTCCCAAGAGTTCAGTAACTCTTTCTCCGTGTCCAGTAAATGGAGTTTTAGTTATTTTACCTTGGAGACATGGCTGACAAGTTTCATAAGATGTAAATTCAAACTGATTTAAATATCAATCTTTTTGTAACTTAGCTAGTCGTGTTGCATTGATATGACCTAGTCTACAATACCACAAGAAGGATTCGTTCATTTCTGAACTTTTCCTTTTGTGTGTGTTCTGTACGTTGAGAACTATAGTTTGATTTAGAACGTATATGCCATTATATAACGTGCCTGATCCAATCAACTTTTGATTCAGGAAAATGTTCATAACATTATCCTGAAAAACAAAATTATATCCTTCTTTGCTTAATAAAGAAACTGATATAATATTGCATATCAAGTTCGGAATGCAATAACATTCGTTCAGAATCAATGTATACTCATTTGGTAATACAAGGTGATATTCACCAACTGCTTTGGCTAAAACACTTGCACCATTCCCTACTCTTAGAGAATGATCATCTTTTCTCAGTTCTCTACCTTTTTTTAGCCTATGTAACATATTATATATGTGGGATCCTAATCCGGTATCTCATACCCAGGACGTAGAGTGTACTGAAAAACAATTCTTAGTAACAAACACACCCGAAGAAGATGCATCAACATGCACATTCCTCGTTTGGGCCGTGTGGGAATCCGGATATTCCCCTATTTCCTGCTCAGACTTATAACAATTATAAGGAAGAGCGGAACCAACGTTCCCCAGCTCAGTATAACAATCGGGTTTGGTCAATATATCCACATTATTATCTTGATTAAGGCGTGACATGGTTTCCACCCGGAGAGAGAGAGATGAAAACACTTTGTGTTTGCTCTTGCAAGATTAGATTGGTTATTATTTTATCTAATCAGGATGGCTCCCACTGTTTTTATCAAATCTCCCTTCAAACCCAAAAACGTAAGACTTGCCTGGATTAATTACACCCTACAAGTTCGCCAATCTTTCGGCCAGGACAATGTTGGTACTTTGAGGGAGGTTCCCCGTGCTTTTTCAGGGACCTAATTAAAATAAACCTCGTTTTTCCAGGGGTGTAACCCCGTTAACACCTTTCTAGTCACCTACTTTATCGGCTAATTGTAATGTGCAAAACTCTCCCAGGAGTAACTCTTACTCGTAGTGGGTATCGGGGTCCAACTATCTCTTAGAAGATATGCAATCTCATTGCAAATTTCAACACTTGAAATTCCCGATAATATTTTGCCTCTAGCGTCCTATGACGTTGATGAAGGCCAACAGACCATAGGCCGCTAGTCAAGTTCAGCCCGTACATTTCATGATTGAATTAAACCCACCCGCACGATCCTTGACGAAACCCAACAAAGTCGTACGACTACCCTAATCCAATCGCATCATATACAGCAGATAAGCACTAATCAGCTACCGCACACTACGCCTTGACGAAGGACAACAAACGTAGCACGAATACTAAATAGTACTTATCTGAAATGACGGAGGGCTACGACAGGTTTTTAAGAAAACCTTTTGCGTAATGAACTTGATATTGTTGTAGAATCGATTGATTTTGAAAAGGAGTGTTTTTGAGGCTTTTTCTAGTTTTGCTAAAGTGGCCACTCCCGGTGAAGGGATCTCGGCTCTTTCATCATCGAATGAGGTGCTGGATATTCATGAATACCACTATGCAAAGTAAAAAATTAAGAAGAAATCAAAACACAAAACTGAGTGGGTTGTACCATCTACTAGGTTTTGCTAAAGAGGTCACTCCCAGTGAAGGGATCTCAGCTCTTTCCTCATCGAATGAGGTGCTGGATATTCATCAAGGAATACCACTATGCAAAGCAACAAACTAGAGCTACCCTTTTTGAAAATTTGATTCTACAACATCTTTAGGTTTCTTTCTTTTCATTAATCTCATTAATGAAGTCCTATCAATTATGCTTCCTAAGAATCACAGAAGAAACGAAAATACAACGTACGCTTATGCCATCCGCATTCGCCACGGGGTCCCATCATGCACCGTTAGGTTAGATAACTAACAGCAGAGCGGGGGTAGGACTAGCGTGGATGCAAAACATAAGCAACTTTTATTATATATCATATACATAATAATAAAGCATTCGTCTCACGCAGCTATATGATCTTATCACAGAATATTGCAGCAGAAGACAACATATGAAATATTGGATATACTAGGAGGTCCATGTTTTAAATTAAGCCAGTAAAAAACACAGATTCCACGGTCATGATAAATAGCCAAACCCACATCCCTAGACACCTACGAGAGAGGCAAGCAACCCTACCAATTCTAGAGTTAGGAGACCCATTCTCGACTTCTCGAGATGGTCTCCTACTGGACTCTAGAACCCGGTTACTTGTTCTCCCCGCCTTGGGTCTATCCCAATTAGGAAAAGTAAATAATATACATCAATGGTGTCATCATCCTCAACCCGGAAGTACCCCAATAAAAGAATATTACATATAAGTTTTTACATGAATGAAAATGAAAAACTCCCATCTCATGCAAAACCCCCGGCTATTCAAACACGACGATCCAATATAACATTTCCAAGCAACACATAACATCACATGTCATCGATGTAAGTAAATATGTGTATCCCAATTGTCGTTGACGTATAGCAACAAAACCGGCGATACACCACATATTACACTTACGGTCGCAGAAAAGAAAGTGAAAACTACAGCAATTGGAATCCGCAACCACCTTAGACATCATAAACCCGAAATATCGCATACTTTGGATTTCATGCCTAACCATATGAATTCCTTAGACATCATAAACCCGGAATATCTTATTTTCCGAATTTCATGCCTAACCTTATAAACCTTGCATTTTAGTCTCAATATTGAAAACACTTTTTAATAACCAGTCGGGCAATTCAACAAGATTCCCGACAACCAGATCGAATGCTCGTCGGAAACATTAGTAGATGGCCGCACCCCCCGATGCCGTCGATGAAGTGCATTTAGGAAGAACACCGCGGCCGTGAGCACCCGGGAGGAAGCTTTTGGCAACAGGGTTCTCCTACAGTCACTTAGTCTAGGCTTTGGGACGTGGCTATTTAGTAATGTTACCCGGAGAGTATCCGCGTACACTACGTGATTGCGACAGAGTATTGATCCATATCAAAACCCCATGGCAACCGATTAAATGAGACTAAATTGCTAGGTTTACAAAATTGAAACTTGTTTTCACAAAACTAATTATTGTGGATTCCAAATATTGTATCACATATCAATTTGAAACCCGAAACGATGTTAAAATTATGAATATTAAACACTCCGAATTGCCACTTGTAGGGTTCCTAGGCACCCTAATGAGGTCTCACAAGGCATCGAACATGCCAATTTAAAAAAATTCTAGGTGCCGAGAGACCCGACTACGGATCGTTGGCTAGAAATCTAGGCGAAAAAGATAACTAGTTAACAGTTAACTAAGGGATACGGATATACAACCTTTGTAGATCCGTTTGTCCACCTCCATAGCTCCATGAAGAAGTCATCTCCGCTGTACAAATCCGAAATCCGGGATGTTGCGTCGGCTTCATCGGAGAAGAAGCGGGCTAGGTCATCGACGACGTGCCGAAGATGATCTACGTCGAGGTATCGCTAAATCAAGCTCCGACTTCACCAAGTCCAAAAACTTGTGAAGAGAACACACTCTACTACTTGGCAAGAGGTAAAGGATGAAGAAATAGGAAGTGGGTATACTTTAGATTTGGATTTCTCACTCTTTATCATCAATCACCATTGATGAAGAAAGGTTTTTCTTCCTTGCTCGTGAAGAAGAAGAAGAAAGAAATATATGATAAGTTAATTAAAAACAATAGAAAAATCAAAACTTATCATAATGTTAACTAGAGTCAAGTGTAGAGAATGAATCATGGTTAGTGGGAATGGTTAGGGTTAAGGATGAGATAAGAATGGTTGACTTGATCAAAGTTTCATGAAGCTTCAACTAAACTCCAAATTAAGCCACCATTCTTTTCTCCTCTTTTCCAAAATGAATAAACAAATAAATAAATGAATAAATAAAGGAAATGAAACCCTAACCATTCTTTTAACCATGGTTTAATTCTTTGCACTTAACCAAGTAAACATGTATCATCAAACATGATACAATCAAATGCACAAAATCATATCGCATATGTAATGCGGACACCCGAGTGAGAAAATCCATTTAAAGTGAACCGATACTAGTTAATGCAAAGTAATATATCAAATATATAATTATGCATTAAATAATTAAATCAACACTTGATTCAATGACCCGGTCATGTCGCACACAACCGACTAGTATATAATGTATCGGCTTATCAAATCAACCTTTGATTCGATAACTAGGGTATATCGCATATAACCTAATCGATACATTCATCGCGAGAATGGAATACGGTATCACATACACGCATTATTCTCGGTCCTGCACATATCTCATATGCGCTCCTATTTCGTTTTGCTTGAGCCAGGAAACCTCTGTGTAGGACTCTAAAGACTCGTCAATACGCCGGCAGCAGGCGATGATCATATCAAACACCCACAAGCCGCAAGCGGTCTGCTAAACGTAACGGCCACCCGGGTATTGAGCGATCTGAAGATCGACGAGCAAGCCCGCTCACACTCCAGTGAATCCAACCAGTAACACTACTGTACAGTCCGGTCTGATCGTCTGATATGTCGCATATCTCACCTAGGGGTGGTAAACGTCAGACCCCAATAGCTCGATAAGTCGTGTCGATATGAGGTCTATAACTGTTCGAGAAACTACTGGTAACACTTACCAGTAAATCTCAGCAACCCTGGCCAGGGATTTCCTGTTATAGCCAATCAAACACAGCACAACATCAACTCCCTATCCCGGGAGAGACGAATCCCCTCCTATCGCTCATTGCCTCCATGTGACTCGGGACTGTACCCAAAAACCACCATTTTGCACGCCCTCTTGGACGTGGTAAGATGGAAATCAAAGCACAGTGGGAACCACACAAGACTCTATGACGATCTCGGGTCAACAGACTACTCTGTACCAGTGTCACCAGAGAACTGCCATCTGACGTGAGGTATAATACCATCTGGGAGTTCTCGGCGAGTCCGTCCAGTGTACCCAGTCTCTACTGAGCACCCGTATATCATCTCTGAAGTCAAACACCAATGGATATGGGATCATCCATCGCCCATCTTCATGGGTCGAGAAGGTATACGCTAGTCTACTCTGGTATATCGATGCCCCATCTCGATACACCCACGACTAGGGACTTTGAAGGATGTACTTATGGACTACCATGTCCCCACTAGTATGATCCGCATCATAGTCCAGGTAGTCAAGCACACATCCTAAGGGCTTTACCAACATGTAACAGGGAGACAATCAATATACACGTTAAGGTAAAAAGTAACCAGATAGCATACTATCATGTCGAGAAAGAAAGTCCTCCCTATATATGTCCCAGCATCCACTACAATATACATCCTATGTACAGTAATGGCCTCTAAGGCATACATATAACTAACAATCTCCCATTTGCACTAGGGCCATCTGTAGCAGTGGTTGCAGTATCTCATACTCAACCATCCCATAAAAGTCTCTCTCTGGGAACAGGCCTTTGTGAGTGGATCCGCTGTGTTGTCCTCTGAGTTTACTCTCCTAACCTCGATCTCCCTGGAGATCAACCATCTCCATGATCAAGTGATACCGCCATAGAATATGTCTGGATCACTGATGGGACCGGCGTTCCTTGGCATAAGCCACAACTCCATTGTCACACAATGGGAGGAACAAAGTTCATCTCATGAACAAATATATATCCAGACTGCCTCTTTGGTAGCATCTCAAATAGCGATGTATCCAGCCTTTATCGTCTAGTATGTCACGGTATCTAGTTTGGAACTCTTCCAACATACCGCCCCTTTACTGAGGGTAAAGACAATGCCTGTGACTGACACTCAGTCGTCTTTATCACTCTGGAACACTTCCAGTGATTCTCCCCAGGATCGATTGATACCATCTCACAACAACTAGTGAGAATCCTAATATCCATTTAGATCTATCTCATAGATCCAAAACCCAGGATTTAGGAGGTATCACTTTGATCCTATATGGAGAATCCTAGTGATAAGCGGAGATTGACCGAGCGTAGCATAAGAAACTCTTTTCTTATCAAGAGCATGTCATCCACGTACTCTACGAGGATCGTCACCATACTCCCTACTGCCTTTTTGTTTATACAAGGTTCATCTACCATTTTGATGATGTCAACTTCTTTGACTAACAAATCAAAACAGACGTTCCAACTCCGCGATGCCTGCTTTATCCTATAAAGCATCTTGCACACGTTTCCGCTGCTCCCACTGTCTACGAAGCCCTCTGGCTGTGTACTTATAGACGCTCTCTTCCAAATCATTATTTAGAAAAGCAGTCAAGACACTCAACCACCAGAGATCGTAGTCATGGTATGCAGCCGTGGTAAGTAGGATCTGGATGGACTTAAGCATAGCCACTGGAAAAGGTTTCGTCATTATCCACGCCTGGTCAATGAAGAAAACCTTTAACAAGTCTAGCTTTGAAAGTCTCAACTTTTCTATCTACACCAAGTAATCTTCTCAAGATATACTTGCTCCTGATGGGGATTTAACCCTTCAGTTATAGCAACCAAAGTCCATACTTTGTTGGTGTATAAGGATTCCATCTCAGATCGCTAAGCATCCAGCCATTCTTACAGAGTCCCACTCGTGATGGCCAGCTCGAACTTAGTTGGGTCATCATCTCATGATGCAATCCTCGCTCCCATTGTCATAAAGAAACCGAAGTATCTCTCAGGTGGGGTGAGGAACCCTACTAGATCGGCGGAGAGGCCGAGGTTCGTTGGAATCTACTGAATCTTTTGGTTCTATCAAATCATCAGCTGTAGTTTGTATAGCTGGAACCTTTCCAGTTGTACATAACTGACCTTGCCTCGAGCTTGTCCGGATTATGCTTTTAGACATAGGCCGGACAACCCCAAATCTTAACTATCTTAAGAGATGGGCTCTTCCCTTATCATATCAAATATGAAGTGGTAGGCAACTGATTTGATTTGAACCCTATTCAATAGGTATACAGCTTCTCAGGTGCATAACTCCCAAAAAGGAAATAGGTAACTCAGTAGTACTCATCATAGAGCACACCTTATCAAATAGGGTGTATCTGCTCCGCCCCGATATACCATCGTGCTATGGTGTATACAGAGGAGTAATGCTGAGAGAGAATCTCATTCTCCTTTAGAATGGTCCAGGAATTCCGTGCTCAAGTATTCTCCTCCTTGATCTCATCAAAGGACATAATACTTATACCCGTATTTCGGTTCTCTACTTCTAACTTATATTCTGTGAATATCTCAAAAGGTTCGGACTTGTGTTTCAACAGGAACATATGTCTGAATCTTGAGAGATTATCAGAGAATGTAATGAAGTACAAAGAACCGGTCTTGGCATGTGTAGACAGGGGACCTACATACATCAACATGTATCATCCCAAGAGTTCACTAACTCTTTCTCTGTTTCCAATAAACAGAGCTAGTGTCATTATATCTTTGTGACATGACTGGCAAGTTTCACAAGATGTAGATTCAAACTGATTTAAATATGCATCTACATGTAACTTCAGCGAGTCGGGTCACATTGATCTGACCTAGTCTACAATACCTTAAGAAGGATCCGTTCATTTCTGAACTCTTCCTCTTATGTGTGTTCCATATACTAAGAACTGTAGTTTGATTTAGAACATCAACGCTTTTAGATAACGTGCCTGAACTGATCAACTTTTGATATAGGAAATGTTCAAAACATTATCCAACAATACAAAATTATATCCTTTCTTTACTAATAAAGAGACCGATATGATTTTGTATATCAGGTTCGGTATCTAATAACATTCGTTCAGAATCAATGTATTGGTAATACAGGGTGACAGTGACCAACAGACTTGGCTGCAACACTTGCCCCGTTTTCTGCCTCATGAAACTTATCACCCGTTCTCAGTCCTCTACCTGACTGTAGCCCTATGTAACAGATTACATATCTGGGATCCTGATTTGGTATCACATACCCAGGACGTAAAGGATACAGAGAAACAGTTCTTTGTAACGAACACACCCGAAGATGATGCATCAGCATGCACTCTCTTCGTTTGGGCGGCACGGGAATTATGGTAATCCCCAATTTCCTGCTCTGTCTTATAACAATTATAAGTTGGAGCGGGACCAACGTTCCCCAGCTCAGTAAAACAAGCGGGTTCGGTCAAAAATCCGTATTATTATCTTGATTAAGGCGTGATATGGTCACTACCAGGAGAGAGAGAGAAGAAAAGACTCAGCATGCGCTCTGGCAAGAATAGATTGGTTATTATTTTATCTAATCAGGATGGCTCCCACTGCTTTTTATCAAATCTTCCTTCAAACCCTAAAAGGAAAGACTAGCCGGGATTAATTACACACTACAAGTTCGCCAATCTTTCAGCCAGGCCAGTGTCGGTACTTTGAGGGAGGTCCCCCGTGCTTTCGCACGAACCTAATTAATGTAAACCTCGTTTTCCCGGAGGCGTAACCTCGTTAACACCTTTCTAGACACCTACTTGATCGGCTAATTGTAATGTATAAAACTCTCCCAGGAGTAACACTTACTCGCAGCGGGTATCGGGATCCAACTATCTCATATAAGGTATGCAATCTCATTGCAAATCTCAACACTTGAAATTCCCGATAATATTTTGCCCCTAGCACCCTATGACCTTGACGGAGGTCAACAAACCATAGGCTACTAGTCAAGTTCAACTCGTCATTTCTTGATCGAATTAAACCCACCCGCACAACCCTTGACGGAGGTCAACAAGGCCGCACGACTACCCTAACTCAATCTGGATCATATGCATAAGCAGATAAATATTGGTTAGCTACCGCACACTGCGCCTTGACGGAGGCCAACAAACGCAGCACGAATACTAAACAGCACTTATCTGAAATGACGGAGGGCTACGACAGGTTTTTCTGAAAACCTATTGCGTAATGAACTTGATATCGTTGTAGTATCAAATGAATTTTAAAATGGAGTGTTTTTGAGGCTTTTCTAGTTTTGCTAAAGGAGTCACTCCCGGTGAAGGGATCGTCGGTCCTTTCCTCGTCGAATGAGGTGCGGGATATATCATATATATCACTGTGCAAAGCAAAAACACTTAAAAGCTATCAAAAACCAAACCGAATGTGTAGCATCTGCCAGTTATTGCTAAAGGAGTCACTCCCGGTGAAGGGATCTCGGTCCTTTCCTCATCGAATAAGGTGCAGGATATATCACATATACCGCTGTGCAAAGCAAGAACTGTAGTGTAACACCTTAGGATAAGGGTTAGTGAATAATTATAATTAAATAATGGTTTTTAATAAAAAGTTTACCAAATTGTGTTTTAAATATTTTTCCTAATTTAATAATTATTTTTCCAAAATTTTCCTAGGCTTGCACACACATATGCATGTAAACTAGGGTTTTTAAATGAGGTAAATACCATAATATTTAACCATGGTGGGTTAATCTTTTGGATTAAGCCTTTTGGATTCTTAAGTGGGTTTTATTAGTTGTTTAGTAGTCACTTTAGTTTGAATTTGGTTAAGTGTTGACTTGTGAGAGAGAGAGAGAGAGTGCATCATGGCTTTAGGCCATGCTTGCATTAAATGAAGTGAGAGAGAGAGGGGGGTGACTTTTGTGTGATGATTGTAGCCTCTCATTTCCTTTTGGTTTTCTCTCAAGCTCTCACACTCACACACACACACACTCACCTTGCAACACCCCCAGCAGCAGCAGCAGCAAGCAAAGCAACAGCAACAACTGAGCAGCAGCAGCAGCAGCAGCATGAAGCAGCAGCAGCAGCAACATTCAGCAACAGCAAAGCCCCAGTGAGCAGCAGCAGCCCCAGTTCCTAGTGCAGCCTCTTCCCTTCACTTCTTCTTCTTCCTGCAGCTCCCTAGGGTCGAGAGTGAGGTATACTTCCTATCTTGCTTCCCTAGTTTGCCTTGTTAAGTGTAGTTTTGCATCGGTTAATGGATTTTAGTGTGTTTTAGTGAGTTATGGGGTGTTTAGTGAGAACTTTGTGCTAATGAGGTGTAGATTGGTTTCAGTAGGATGCTTGAGGTTTGTTGAGACCATGTTAACCTAGTCCAACCCCTATTACACTAAAATACCACCAGTTTTCCTATTTGATGCAAAATGTCGTATTTGTGCAAAAGTGAACTTTTCTGGAACTGCTTTTGACTCGGTGAGTTCAGAATGAAATTGGGTTGACTGTAGTATAGTGGTATTGTGCTGATACATCAGGTGAAACCCGACCCCCTACCTGCTACAGTGGGCCGCCAATTTCCTCATTCTGGCCGCAATTTGCGGCCAGATGGGTAAGGATTTGGGTTTTGTTTGGTCCATTGGGTGTCTGCTAATGTGTGTAGTATTGTGGTATATATATTTTTGTAAGTCTAGTTTTGTAGCAAAATCTGGGACCAAATACCTATTTTGCCGTTTTTCTAACCTTCGCGACACGCGTGATACGTGAGTAGGTTTGGGTTTCTGCGTATCGCGGCGCGTCGGGGTAGTTTCGTGGCGCGTGATTACACGTTTTAGCGTATCGCGCACACGCGCGATTGGTTTGCGATACGAGTTTCTAGTTGACTGTAATGTCGCGTTTTTTTTGGTGAAATTGAGCTTATATGTGTGATATGTATATGTGATTCTAGGTTCGCGGGCCAGTGAGACGGACGCTGCGAAGAAGGGCAAGCAAGTTGTCGGCTACACTTAGCGCGAGACACGGTGAGTAGATTTCACATCTACGGGGATATCGCCCGCATGGCGTTATGCGTCAGGGCTGATAGGACCTTATTGTTATATATTGCATACACCATACCATGGATTGTCATCACATATTGCATTCCCTGCTATATATATAAACATTGCTTAGAACTGATAGAACTGCCATGATCATACTGTTATGTATTGTTGTAGCTCATCTATATATGACATGACTTGAATTTCATACTTGATACCTATATCACATTGGATCGTTGCATTGTAGCTCATTTTTCTGTGACATGACTAGATATACATATTTGATGCACATATCACATCACAATTATTTGTATTATTGGTTGAGATTTCATGTGATTTCTGGATTTGGGAACCGCGGCCTTTTCAAATAAGTAATCATTTAAAAAAAACTGGTTCCCTTGATATGATATTTAGGGGCGCCGCCCCGTGTTTTCTCGGTGCTAGAGGCAGGTACTGAGAGAGGGCTGACCCGGACTGACGGATGCCCGGTGGATTGATATAGGGTCGACCCGGAATGACGGATGCCCGATGTATTGTGAGAGGGATGACCCGGACTGACGGATTCCCGATATATACTTTGATATAGGGCCGACCCGGAATGACGGATGCCCGATGTATTGTGAGAGGGATGACCCGGACTGACGGATTCCCGATATATACTTTGAGAGAGGGCCGACCCAGAATGACGGATGCCCGATACAGGATGTTTTGCGTGTCGATGCTAGACACGAGTATTTATGATATTTGGGTGCCGATGTTGGGCACTCGGGATTCTCAGGGATATACAGGATATGAGGGCCGATGGAGTACCGGCGTTTGGGATGTTGGGATTTGTGGTGCATACATACATATGTAGTCCACCTTGATACTTCATGTAGATGCTATATTCCCATGCTCAGCATTTATTATCACACATCATCCTGTAGTTGTATCACCTGATAGAGGACTTGCATTATTATTATGCATACTGCTTACCTCGCATTGATATCATCTACTGGCATTTGTTAGAGTAGCGCTGTACGTGCATGCTCGCGATTACCTTTATATGTTATCTCTATTCACGAGTTGGCAACTCACCCCCGTTGTGCCACAGTATTTGCAGGTTGCCCTTGGGAGTAGTCACGGCTGGCTGTTATCGCATCTTTTGGCACAGATACCCCTTTTGAGCAGAGATAGCCTTTTGCTGATAGGTGGGTTTTGTACGGTATCTGTTATCTTTCAGTTGTATATTGATGTATCTAGTACCCTCCATCTACTTTCTGTATTGACTTAGAGACAGTTGAGAGGACGATATGTATGATTTTATATTCTGGTGTCGAGCTCGCATGTGAGCCGACTTTACTTTATGCAGTCTCATCTTTTATGATATTGTCCTTGCTTTACTGTGTATTCTTCGCTACAGCGTCGTATATCTCATTGTGACGCTTCATTTATTTTACTCGTCATTTCTGTTACACCTTGTTTCTACCCGACTGGCAGGGCAAATGTTTCAAAAAGGAAATGTTACCAAAATTATAAAACTTATAACTTTTGAACTTAAAAAGGATTTCTACTAAATAAATGGAAATTTTTCAGACATGTACGATTGTTTTTACAAAATGTTTTAAAATCACTCTATATTTATTGGTTTTGATTTCTGGGTTCGGCTTACTTAGCCGCGTTACGCCTGTAGACGTTGCGTGGTTAAGTGCCGGTCACGAGTCGAATTTTCGGGTCATGACATGTAGCTACCTGTTTTATTTTGAAATTCGATTCTACAACATCTTAGGTTTCTTTTATTTCATTAATCACATTAATGAAGTCCCATCATTTAAAATTACCTAAACATTACAGATAGATATGACGTACACTTATGCCATCCGCATTCGCCTCGATGTCCCCTCGTGCACCGTTAGGTTAGGTAACTAACGGCAGAGCGGGGCAGGGCTAGCACGGGTGTAAAACATAAGTAACGCCTATATAATATATCATATATACTATATACTGTATCTATCACAGAACATCACATGATCACATCACAGATATCGCAGCAGAAGAAACATATGAAATATTGGATATACTAGGACGTCCGTGTTTTCAATACGAGCCAGTATAAAACACGGATTCCACGGTCGTTATGAACAGCCAAACCCACGCCCCTAGACCCCTATGAGAGCGGCAAGCAACCCTACCAATTCTAGAGTTAGGAGACCCGGACTCGACTCCTCGAGTTGGTCTCCCACTGGACTCCAGAACCCGGTTACTTGTGCCCTCCTCCTTGGGTCTATCCTAGTGCGGAAAAGTAAATAATATACAAGAGGTGACAACTTCCGCAACCTGGAAGCGCCCCAATAAAAGAATATTACATACAAGTTTTTACATGAATGAAAATGAAAAACACTCATCTCACATAAAAAACCCCCGGCTATTCAAACACGACGATCCAATATAACATATCCAGCAACACATAACATCACATGTCATCAACGTAAGTAAGTATGCATACCCCAATTGTCGTTGACATATAGCAACGAAACCGGCGATATCACATATTACACTTACGGTCACAGAAAAGAAAGTGTAAAACTACAACAGTTGGAATCCGCAACCACATCAGACATCGCATGCCTGACCAAATGAATTACTTAGACATCACATGCCTAACAATTATAAACGCCGCATTTTAGTCTCAAAATCGAAAACACTTTTCAATACCAAGTCGGGCAATTCAACAAGATTCCCGACAACCTGATCGAATACTCGTCGCAAACTTCAGTAGATGGCCGCACCCCCGATACCATCGACGAAGTGCACCAAGGCGGAACACCGCTACCGCGAGCACCCGAACGGATGCTTTCGGCGACGGGGTTCTCCTACAGTCACTTGGTCGGGGCTATGGAGTGAGGCTATCTATTAAGTTTACCCGGCGAGTATCCGCGTACGCTACGTGATTGCGACGGACTTTTGATCACATCAAAATTCCGTGGCAACCGATCAAGTGAGACTAAAGTGTTGTGTTTATAACATTCATTCAGTTATCTCATAACAATTTGTGAATTCCAATTATTGTATCCCATTCCAGATAAACAGAAAATGTTAAACTTTTCGATCGAACAATCGAACACCCAATTTTTCCCGATACAGATCAACACATGAAATAAGTCTAACAACATTCAGTTCGTGCCTCAGTACCGACGGTCCATCCGTAGAAGGGTCAAGCCAACGCCTCACATGTGGCACGCCGTACTGCCCCAAACCCGAAGGTTCAAAAGGCAGTTCAAGACGGTCACATAATCGAGTTAAGGTTTGTTGTCTTCTAGAGGGTCCATCGCGTTACTTGCACTACTTAGAACGTCGTCAAACTACGGGAAAATCCAACACTTGGAAATTTCCCGACAGGGGAAAAATTGGGTATTTATATCCGGTCGAACTTTTTAACATATTCTAAAATTATCTGGAAAGCCACACAGACAAAATTTGATAATCCGATCGAAACACCGAATCCCCAAAACAACTCCAGAAAATTCAACTCTTGAATAAATTTTAAAAATATCCAGAAGACTCAGCACTACAAGAAAAGAATTACTGTGCAGTCCACACACTGTAAATCTACAGTGTGGCCGCGGAACCGCCACTAGTACAAGGGTGGGGGCCGCGGTTCCGCGCTAACTTAGTGGATTTAGAATTACGTGCTGCACAGTAACTCTTAGGATTACCTGCTGAATTTTTTGGCAATTTTTAATCTGGAAAAATCCCAGAAAATAAAAAATGTACAGAGAGCATATTTTGGGTTTCGGTTTTGGGTCGTTCGGACTTCAAAATCCGTCTAGACTTCGCCTAAGGCTCTAGCTAGGCTCTGATACCACTGTAGGGTTCCTAGGCACCCTAATGAGGTCTCACAAGGCATAGAACATGCCAATTTAAAAAAATTCTAGGTGCCGAGAGACCCGACTACGGATCGTTGGCTAGAAATCTAGGCGAAAAAGATAACCAGTTAACAGTTAACTAAGGGATACGGATATACAACCTTTGTAGATCCGTTTGTCCACCTCCATAGCTCCATGAAGAAGTCATCTCCGCTGTACAAATCCGAAATCCGGGCTCTTGCGTCGGTTTCATCGGAGAAGAAGCGGGCTAGGTCATCGACGACGTGCCGAAGATGATCTACGTCGAGGCATCGCTAAATCAAGCTCCGACTTCACCAAGTCCAAAAACTTATGAAGAGAACACACTCTACTACTTGGCAAGAGGTAGAGGATGAAGAAATAGGAAGTGGGTAGACTTTAGATTTGGATTTCTCACTCTTTATCATCAATCACCATTGATGAAGAAAGCTTTTTCTTCCTTGCTCATGAAGAAGAAGAAGAAAGAAATATATGATAAGTTAATTAAAAACAATAGAAAAATCAAAACTTATCATAATGTTAACTAGAGTCAAGTGTAGAGAATGAATCATGGTTAGTGGGAATGGTTAAGGTTAAGGATGAGATAAGAATGGTTGACTTGATCAAAGTTTCATGAAGCTTCAACTAAACTCCAAATTAAGCCACCATTCTTTTCTCCTCTTTTCCAAAATGAATAAACAAATAAATAAATGAATAAATAAAGGAAATGAAACCCTAACCATTCTTTTAACCATGGTTTAATTCTTTGCACTTAACCAAGTAAACATGTATCATCAAACATGATACAATCAAATGCACAAAATCATATCGCATATGTAATGCGGACACCCGAGTGAGAAAATCCATTTAAAGTGAACCGATACTTGTTAATGCAAAGTAATATATCAAATATATAATTATGCATTAAATAATTAAATCAACACTTGATTCAATGACCCGGTCATGTCGCACACAACCGACTAGTATATAATGTATCGGCTTATCAAATCAACCTTTGATTCGATAACTAGGGTATATCGCATATAACCTAATCGATACATTCATCACAAGAATAGAATACGGTATCACATACACGCATTATTCTCCGTCCCGCACATATCTCATATGCGCTCCTATTTCGTTTTGCTTGAGCCAGGAAACCTTTGTGTAGGACTCTAAAGACTCGTCAATACGCCGGCAGCAGGCGATGATCATATCAAACACCCACAAGCCGCAAGCGGTCTGCTAAACGTAACGGCCACCGGGGTATTGAGCGATCTGAAGATCGACGAGCAAGCCCGCTCACACTCTAGTGAATCCAACCAGTAACACTACCGTACAGTCCGGTCTGATCGTCTGATATGTCGCATATCTCACCTAGGGGTGGTAAACGTCAGACCCCAATAGCTCGATAAGTCGTGTCGATATGAGGTCTATAACTGTTCGAGAAACTACTGGTAACACTTACCAGTAAATCTCAGCAACCCTGGCCAGGGATTTCCTGTTATAGCCAATCAAACACAGCACAACATCAACTCCCTATACCGGGAGAGACGAATCCCCTCCTATCGCTCATTGCCTCCATGTGACTCGGGACTGTACCCAAAAACCACCGTTTTGCACGCCCTCTTGGACGTGGTAAGATGGAAATCAAAGCACAGTAGGAACCACACAAGACTCTATGACGATCTCGGGTCAACAGACTACTCTGTACCGGTGTCACCAGAGAACTGCCATCTGACGTGAGGTATAATACCATCTGGCAGTTCTCGGCGAGTCCGTCCAGTGTACCCAGTCTCTACTGAGCACCCGTATATCATCTCTGATGTCAAACACCAATGGATATGGGATCATCCATCGCCCATCTTCATGGGTCGAGAAGGTATACGCTAGTCTACTCTGGTATATCGATGCCCCATCTCGATACACCCACGACTAGGGACTTTGAAGGATGTACTTATGGACTACCATGTCCCCACTAGTATGATCCGCATCATAGTCCAGGTAGTCAAGAACACATCCTAAGGGCTTTACCAACATGTAACAGGGAGACAATCAGTATACACGTTAAGGTAAAGAGTAACCAGATAGCATACTATCATGTCGAGCAAGAAAGTCCTCCCTATATATGTCCCAGCATCCACTACAATATACATCCTATGTACAGTAATGGCCTCTAGGGCATACATATAACTAACACCACTACGGAAAGATAACATCACATGCAATCTTGCAAAAAAGAAACATAACCTGAAACCCTAAAACCACTAGATCAGAACACCACAAAAATTTCAAGATTTTTTGCTACAAGAAAAAGGTGAAACCGGTTTTTTAGGAAATTTGGCCGGCCATTTTTTTGTGTTTTGCCTCAAATTTTTTTGGTGTTCTAGATACATCATAACTAGTTTTCTGTACTTGTTTAAAAAAATTTAGAGGAATTAAAAAGTCCGACAGAAACTAGGGTTTCGGATTCCAATTTTTGGAGTTGTTTTGGTTTCGTAATTCTAACACACCATATAATTCTCTAACTTGGCTCTGATACCACTGCTGGGTTCCTTAGCACCCTCACTATATTTTCTAAAGCATTAAGCATAAAATTTTAAAAAATCTAGAGTGCTGAGAAACCCGGACCAAGGATCTAACTAGAGGATTAGGATTTAACAAGGCAAGTAAACAACTTTACACTAAGTGAACAAGGAATACAACCTTTGTAGACCGGTCCTTCACATCTAAGGATCCGTGTAGTAGTCCCTTTGCACCAAGTAGTGGTCTCCCAGACTCTCGTTAGGCTCCACTAGCCGAAAGGAACAAGCATGCTTGAAGAACTTCGAGGCCGAAGATGATCTACGTCGAGGAATCTCCAACTTAAGGTACCTCTTCACTAATTGAGAATTAGTGAAGCAAACAACCTATACTAAATGTCTAGTCTAGTGTAGATTGATAAAGTAGGAATTTTGCTCACTTTAGAATTATTTTTCTCTCACTTTTTCTTCACCTCAAGAAAATCTATTAAGCTCAAGGAGATGAAGAAGAAGATGAAGTCAATCATAGAATGGCAACCATGGGTGAGATGATATCATATATAACTCATGTAGAGACTAAACTATGGCTAAAAATAATGGTTAGGTTATTAAATATCCAGAGTAAAACAAATTAGTGGACTAAGTTAATAGGTTCCACAAGTTTCTCCAAGCTTCAAGCAAAGACTAATTTCCACCTAATTTATTTTATACCTAAGTAAATAATTACCCTTAATTATTTTTACTTTGGTATGAGTCTCATACACCCATGTCCAATTTATCATGTAGCATGACACAAAATTAAATACATAAATATATATCACACATATATATAATGTACAAGGAGAAAACATTTTCTTAAGTGAGCTAATATTAGTTAATGTATATTAATATATCAAATATATAATTACACATTAAATCATTAAATCAACACTTGATTTAATAACTCGGTTGTATCGCATACAACCGACTAATATCTTTTATATGCATATCACATATACATATAACATATCATTGAATCAACACTTGATTCAACAATCCGGTTATATCATATATAACCTATATCGCGAGATTAGAATACTATATTACATACACGTATCAATCCCGGTCCCGCACATATCACATATGTGCCCTACTTCGTTTCGCATGAGATAGGAAACCTCTGTGTAGGACTCTAATGACTCGTCAATACACCGGCAGTAGGTGATGATCATATCAGTCACCCACAAGCCGTCAGCTGTACTAGCTGGACTTAACAGCTACCCAGGTATTGAGCGATCAGAAAATCAAAAAGCAAGCTTATCCATACTCACGTGAATCCAACAGCAACACTACCGTACAGTCCGTTCTCTTCATCTGATATGTCGCATATCTAGTCTAGGGTTGGTAAACTTCAGACCCCAGTAACTAGAGAAGTCATGCCGATACGAGGCTCATAACAGGTCAAAAAATTATTGATAACACTTACCAGCAAATCTCCGTATCATCCCTACCTAGGGACTTCCTATTATAACCAATCGAGCACAGCGCAACATCAACCCCCAATACCGGGAGAGACGAAACCCCTCCTATCGCTCATTGCCTCCATGTGACTCGGGACTTTACCCAAAATCCACCATTTTGCACGCTATCATGAACGTGGTAAGGTGGAAATCAAAGCACAGTGGGAATCACACAAAATACTATGACGATCTCGGGTGTACAGACTAACATATACCAGTGTCACCAGAGAACTGCTATCAGACGTTAGGTGTAATACCATCTAGGAGTTCTCGGCGAGTCCTGTATAGTGTACCCAGTCTCAAGTGAGCACCCGTATACCATTTTTGATGTCAAACACCAATGGATATGGGATCATCCATCGCCCATCAAATGGGTCAAGAAGCGTATACGCTAGTCTACTCTGGAATATCGATACCCTGTCTCGATACACCCTCGACTAGGAACAATTAAAGCATGTACTTGTGGACTACCCTGTGTTGGCTATAGTGCCTTCTAGTCAATTATTGGATCACAGGCACGTGATTGCAATGATTGAGGGATGACCTATACCTGTAGAACAGTCTTAATCGAGATGATAGTATGCTATCTGGTTTGTCTTTATCATCGTGTACATATTTTAGGTGACATTACAGATCACTATTACATATTGATAGAGCCCATAGGATTCTTGCTTGACTACCCACAGTATGATGGCAATCATATACGTGGGAGATGGGTGGTATATAGGCACATCCTTAAATTTCTGTAGTCATGGGAGTTTCGAGACTGGGCATCGATAATCCTGAGTAGACTAGTGTATACCGATTGAGACCCCGACGAGGGACGGTGGCCGGTCTTACAAGCCATTGATGTTAGTTTGTTCACCTAAGATGTATACAGGTGCTCATTGGGTTATGAGTACACCGGACGGACTCACCGGGAACATACTAGCTGGTATTATACCTATTGTCAGATAGCAGTTCCCTAGTGAAATATGTACAGGTTAGTCTATCGACCTGAGATCGTCATTTGTCTCATGTGAGTTCCCACTTTGTTTTGATTACTACCCTACGACGGATCAAAGGAGTCGTGCAAACAGGTTTTAGTTGGGTACAGTCCCAAGCCACATGGAGGCAGTGAGCGGATCGTCATGGGATCCGTCTCTCCCGGTATTTGGGGTTGACGTGTAAGTTTCCTTAGCACGACAACAAGGTTTCGGGAGGCATTGTCCATGCCATTTTCAAAAAATTGCCATGCTAACGAACCCTAAGCTTAGAATCTTAAACAAGAGATTTAGACCAAACCTAATGTAAACGACTTTACATCTAGAGAACAAGAATACAACCTTTGTAGACAGTCCTTCTCTTCACTTGCTCCGTGTAGTAGTCCCGCGAATCCACTAGGCTTCTCTTGAGTCTTTGAACGAGCATCCTTCGTGATCTTTGCGCTAAAGACGATCTACTCGAAGTTCCTCTAGAGCAAGCTAACTCTACACTAAACTTCTTTAGTTTATGAAAGACACCATACTAAATTGCTAGTTTGGTGTGGGATGATGAAGTGGGGGATATGATAAGCTCATTAGGTTACTCACAAGCTTAATGATTCACATCTCATGTGATGGTTTAAGCTTGGAGGTGAGATGAAGAAATTGTAGAGATCAAGAGGTAGAAGAAGCTAAAGGAAAAAAATGGCTAAGGCATTAAGCATGAAGCAAGTGTAGATAACCAATAATATGAATCATCTCTCTCCTCACTAATTTAAGCATGGAATGAATTGCAATTCTAAATTGCAACCATGTTTGAACAGTGAGTCAAGAATAATAAAAAACCATATAAGCCCATGCCTCATCCATACCCAAAATATCTCCACAATTTACACTTCATTTTTCCATTTTCTAAAAATAGAAAAACATGCCATGCTTCATATAATATATATATATATATATATCAAATATACATTAATATATACACATATATAAATAATGTATACATATATAAATAAAGCAATTAGTGAGCTAATGATATTAGTTAAGATATAATTATATCACATATAATATATATATCACATTATTAAATCAACAGTTGACCTAATAATCCAGTTATATCACATATACCCGAATAATATCATTTATCTGAGTATCACATTATCAAATCAACACTTGATTCGCTAATCTGGTCATATCACATATGACCTAACCGATACAAGATAATTGCCAGATTACAATACGGTATCACATACACGTATTTAATCAGGACCACGCATATATCACATATGTGCCCAACTTCTTTTCGCTCGAACCAGGAAACTTCTGTGTGGGACTCTAAAGACTCGTCAATACACCGGTGGTAGGTGAAGATCACAACAGTCACCTACAAGCCGTCAGCAGTACTAGCTGGACGTAACGGCTACCCGGGTATTGAGCGATATGAAGATCAACAAGCAATCTCGTCCATACTCTCTATGAAGCCTATTAGTAACACTACCGTACAGTCCGGTCTCTTCGTCTGATATGTCGCATATCATGTCTATGGGTGGAAATCATCAGACCCAAGTAATGTGATAAGTCATGCGGATGTCTGGCCTATAACGGTTTGAGAAACTACTGATAACACTTATAAGTAAACCTCGGCAGCAGCCCTGGCTAAGGACTTCTAGTTATAGCCAATCGAGCATAGTGCAACATCAATCCCCAATATCGGGAAAGACGAAACCCCTCCTATCGCTCATTGCCTCCATACGACTCGGGACTGTACCTAAAATCCACCTTTTTTCATGTCTCCTTTAAGCGTGGTAATGAGGAAATCAAAGCACAGTGGGAGCCGCACAAGACTTTATGACGATCTTGGGTCTACAGACTAACCTATACCAGTGTCACCAGAGGACTGCAATCTGACGATAGGTATACTACCACATAGGAGTCCTCGGCGAGTCCTGTTCAGTGTACCCAGTCTCTACTGAGGACCCGTATACCATATTTTATGTCAAACACCAACGGATATGGGATCATCCATCGCCCATCATATGGGTCAAGAAGCGTATACGCTAGTCTACTCTGGAATATCGATGTCCTATCTCAATATTCCCTCGACTAGGAACAATTAAAGGATGTACTTGTGAACTACCCTGGCCCCATTAGTATGATCTCTATCATAGTCCTGATAGTCAAGTACATATACTAAGGGCTTTATCAACATGTAAGAGCTAGACAGTAACACAATACATGTCTACATGCTAAGACAAAGAACAACCAGATAGCATACAATTACGTCGAGCAAGAAAGTCATCTCTATATATATCGAAGAAACCACTATAATATACATCATATGTACAATTATGGCATCTAGGGCATACATATAACTAACAATCTCCCACTTTCACTAAGGCCATGTGTTGTAGTATCTCATACCCAACATCCAAAAAAAGTCTCAAATTGTGTCTGGAGGAGGGCCTTTGTGAGTGGATCTGCTATATTATCCTTCATATCAACTCTCCTGACCTCGATCTTCCGACGATCAACTATCTCCCGGATCAGGTGATACCGCCTCAGAATATGTCTGGATCTCTGATGGGACCTGGGTTCCTTGGCTAAAGCCACTACCCTTTGTTTTCACAATACACAGGTATTGAATGCTCAATGGATGGAACCACACCAAGCTCATCAATGAACTTCTTCATCCAGACAGCTTCTTTGGCAGCATCATTGGCAGCGATGTATTCAGCCTCCATCGTCGAGTGTGCAACGGTGTCTTGCTTGGAACTCTTCCAACACACCGCCCCTCCGTTGAGTGTAAACACAAAACCCGAGACCGACTTACTGTCGTCCTTATCACTTTGGAAGCTCGAGTCAGTAAAGGACTCCACTCGAAGTTCACCTTTACCATCAACCAAGAACATCTCTTTAGTCCTTCTCAATTACTTGAGAATATTCTTTACAGCTGTCTCGTGATTCTCTCCTGGATCTGCTTAATACCTACTCACTACACTTAGTGAGTACGCTACATCGGGTTTGGTACATAACATCGCGTACATGAAAGAGTTTGCTACCGAGGCATAGGGTATCCCTTGCATGCGAGCTCTCTCCAAATCATTCTTGGGAGACATCTCTTTAGAGAGAGTGAGTCCATAGATCGTGGGTATATTCCCATGCTTGGAATCTTCTATACTAAACCTCTTTAGTACAGTGTTAATTTACCTGGATTGGGACAATCCCAGCATCCGTTTAGATCTCTCTCTATAGATCTTAATTCCCAAGATGTAGGAGGCATCATCTAGATCTTTCATTGAGAATCTTTGTGATAAGAAGAGCTTGACCGAGTGCAGCATAGAAACATCATTTCCTATCAAGAGTATGCCATCCATGTACAATACGAGGAAGACGACCTTACTCTCTGCAACCTTCTAGTATATACAAGGTTCATCTACGTTTTTGATGAAGTCACTCTTTGACTACCTCATCAAAACAGATGTTCCAACTCCGCGATGCTTGCTTCAACCCGTAAATTGATTTAAGCAGCTTGCACACCTTTCCGCTGCTCCCACTGTCTACGAATCCCTCTGGCTGATTCATGTACTCGCTCTCTTCTAAATCACCATTTAGAAAGGCAGTCTTAAAATCTATTTGCCAGATTTCGTAATCATGGTATGCAGTGATGACAAGTAGGATCCGGATGGAATTAAGCATAGCCACTGGAGAAAACGTTTCGTCATAATCCACACCTGGTCGTTGACGAAAACCTTTCGCAATAAGTCTAGTTTTGAAAGTCTCAACTTTTCCATCTACACCAAGTTTCTTCTGAAAGATCCATTTGCTTCCAATGGGTTTTACCCCTTCGGAAGCAAATTCCAAAGTCCATACTTTGTTGGTTTACATGGATTCCATCTCAGATCGCATTGCATCCAGCCATTTCACAGAGTCCCCACTCGTGATGGCATGTTCGAAGCTAGTCGGGTCATCATCTTCTATGATGCAATCCTCGCTCGCACCATCAATGAGAAAACCGTAGTATCTCTTAGGTGGATGAGGAACCCTTCTAGATTGGAGAAGAGGCTGGGGTTCGTTGGGAACTATCGAATCCTCCGGTTCTACCAAATCTTCTTCTGTAGTCTGTGTGGTTGGAATTTCTTCCAGCTCTACTTCTTTGCCACTAATCTCTTTTGGAAGAAATTCTTTTTCTAAAAAGGTGGCATGTTGAGCAAAAAACACATCTTGTTCCTCACTGAGGTAGAAATGATATCCATACGAATTTCTTGGATATCTGACAAACTTGCAAAGAACCGATCTTGCCTCGAGCTTTCCGGATTTTTCTTTTTAACATAGGTCGGACAACCCCATATCTTAACTCGTTTAAGAGATGGTCTCTTCCCATTCCATATCTCATATAGAGTGGTAGGAACTGATTTTGTTGGAACTCTATTCAATAGGTTTGCTGCCGTCTCAAGCACATAACCCCAAAAGAAAATAGGTAACTCAGCAGTGCTCATCATAGAGCGCACCATATTTAATAGGGTGCGATTCCTCCGCTCCGATACACCGTTGTGTTGTGGTGTATACGGAGGAGTAAGCTGAGACAGAATCCCATTCTCTTTTAAATAGTCCCGGAATTCCATGCTCAAGTATTCTCCTCCTCGATCAGATCGAAGGATTTTAATACTTTTACCTGTCTGGTTCTCTACTTCATGCTTATATTCTTTGAGTTTCTCAAAAGCTTCATACTTGTGTTTCAACAAGAATACATGAACGAATCTTAAGAGATCGTCAGTGAATGTAATGAAGTACGAGGAACCATTCCTGGCATGTGTAGACATGGGACCACATACATCACTATGTATCAGTCCCAAGAGTTCCGTAACTTTTTCTCTGTGTCCACTAAATGGAGTTTTGGTCATCTTCCCTTTGAGACATGACTGACAAGTGTCATAAGATGAAAATTCGGACATATTCTAATATCCATCCTTATGTAACTTAGCTAGTCGTGCCGCATTGATATGACCTAGTCGACAATGCCACATGAAGTATTCATTCATTTCTGAACTCTTCCTCTTGTGTGTGTTTTGTACATTAAGAACTGTGTTTTGATTAAGAATGTATAATCCGTTACATAACGCACCAAACCCAATCAATACTTGATTTAGGTAAATGTCCATAACATTATTCTCTACTACAAAATTATATCCTTCTTTATCTAATAAAGAAATTAATATTAAATTGCATATCATAGAGGGTATGTATTAACAGTTGTTCAGGATCAATGTATTCCCAGTTGGCAATACAAGGTGATATTCACCAACTATTTTGGTTGCAATACTTGTACCATTCCCTACTTTTAAAGAATGATCACCTTTTTCTAGTTCTCTACCTTTCCTTAGCCCATGCAACAAATTGCATTTGTGGGATCCCGATCTGGTGTCTAATACCTAGGACGTAGAGTGTACCGAGAAACAGTTCTCGGTAACTAACACACTCGAAGAAGATACATCAACATGCTTATTCTTCGTTTGGGTGGCGTAGGAATCCGGATATGCTCCTATTTCCTGCTCAGACTTATAACACTTATAAGTTGGAGCAGAACCAAATTTCCCCTGCTTAGTATAACAAGCGGGTTCGGTCAATACATCCATATTATTATCTAGATTAAGGCGTGACATTGGTTGCTTCCTGGAGAGAGCGAGAAGGAAACACGTTAGCGTCCGCACTTTGCAAGATTAGATTGGTTATTATCTTATCTAATTAGGAAGTCTCCCACTATTTTTATCAAATTTTCCTTCAAACTTTAAAAGGTAAGACTAGCCGGGATTAATTACACCTTACAAGTTCGATAATCTTTCAGCCAGGCCAATGCTGGTACTTTGAGGGAGGTTCCTCGTGCTTTCGCACTGACCTAATAAAATAAACCCCGTTTTCCCAATGGCGTGACCCCGTTAACACCTTTCTTGACACCTACTTGATTGGCTAATTGTGATGTGTAAAACTCTCCCAGGAGTAACTCTTACTCGCAGTGGGTATCGGGATCCAACTATCTCATAGAAGGTATGCAATCTCATTGAAAATTTCAACACTTGAAATTCCCGATAATACTTTTGCCCCTAGCAACTTATGGCCTTGGCTACGGTCAATAAATTATAAGTGCTAGCCATGTTCAACCCGTCATTTCCTGATTGAATTAAACCCACCTGTACGATCCTTGGCTAAGGTCAACAAAGTCGAACGACTACCATAACTCTATCACATCATTTGCAGCAGATAAGCACTGATTAGCTACCGCACACTACGCCTTGGTTAAGGTCAACAAACGTAGCACGAATATTAAGTAGTACTTATCTGAAACGACGGAGGGCTACGACAGGTGTTTATGAAAACCTTTTCCATAATGAACTTGATATCGTTGCAAAATCTAGTGATTTTGAAAAGGAGTGTTTTTAGGCTTTTACTAGTTCCGCTAAAGAGATCACTCCTGGTGAAGGGATCTCGGCTCTTTCCTCATCGATGAGGTGCTGGATATTCTACAAGGAATACCACTATGCAAAGTTAGAACTAAAAAAGGGAATCAAAAACAAAACCGAGTGGGTTGTAGCATCTGCTAGTTTCGCTAAAGAGGTCACTTCCGGTGAAGGGATGTTGGCTCTTTCTTTATCGAATAAGGTGCTGGATATTCTACAAGGAATACCGCTATTCAAAGCAAAAACTAGAGCTACCATTTTTGAAAATTTGATTTTACAATATCATTTTGGTTTCTTTTCTTTCATTAATCTCAATAATGAAGTCCTATCAATTAAGCTTCCTAAGCACCACAGAAGAAACGAAAATGCAACGTACGGTTATGCCATCCGCATTCGCCATAGTGTCCTGTTATGCACCGTTAGGTTACTTAACTAACGGCATAGCGGGGCGGGACTAGTGCGGGTGCAAAACATAAGCAATGTTTATTATATATCATATATACAATAATAAAGCATTCGTCTCACGCATATAAAGTGATCACATCACAGAATATCAGCCGCAAAAGATAACATATGAAATATTGGATTTACTAGGAATTCTGTGTTTTAAGTTAAGCCAGTATAAAATATAGATTCCATGATCCCGATGAATAGCCAAACCCAAATTTCTACACCCCTACGAGAGAGGCAAGCAACCCTACCAGTTCTAGAGTTAGGAGACCCGGACTCGACTCCTCGAGATGGTCTCCCACTGGACTCTAAAACCCGGTTACTTGCGCTCCCCTCCTTGGGTCTATCCTAATGCGGAAAAATAAATAATATACAACAATGGTGACATCATCCTCAACCCGGAAGTGCCCCAATTAAAAGAATATTACATATAATGAATTTTACATGAATGAAAATAAAAACTCTCATCTCATATAAAAAACCCTGGCTATTCAAAACACGACGATCTACTATAACATATCCAAGCAACACATAACATCACATGTCATCAAATAGCTAGACAATGTTAAACATTCCGATCGAATCAACAAACACCTAATATTACCCAAAAAGCTGAACACTTGAGCGTAGTTTAAAAGTATCCATCACATGCGACAGTACCAATGAACCAGCCGTAGAAGGGCCAACCGATACCTCACTTGTGGCACCGCTGAACTACCACAAACCCTAGGGTTTAGTAGCGGTTCTGACGGTCACAGAATAGAGTTAAGGTTTTTCTTCTTGTAGAGGGTCCATCGCATTACTTGCACGATCTTTGAATATTCTTAAACTTGGAAAAAAATCCAACTCTTAGAAAATTTTCCGATAATGGTTGAAGTGGGTATTTGATATCCGTTCGAACTTTTTAACTTCGTCTAAATAACCCGAAATATAGTTAGAATTACGACTATGAAACACTCCGAGTTGACTTTATAGAAAATTAACATCTCATGAAATTTTAACAAAAACAAACACCTGAAACACAAAAAGCCAGAGACCAGAACGCCAAAAAAATACAAACTCCAGAACTGTTCATTGGGCCGGCCTGCTCGTTTTTAGGGGCTTTGTGCTCGACCAAAAACAGGCCAAAAGTGTTCGTATTTCTTCAGTGTTCTTGTTACATCTCATATAACATTCTGCGGTTGTTTAAAAAAAATTCGACGACTTTAAAAAATGATAGAAACTGAGTTTTTGTGTATCAAGTTTGGGAGCAGTTTCGGTTTCGTAATCTAACATACATTGTCTAAACCTTTAGCTTGGTTCTGATACCACTATAAGGTTCCGTAGTATAACAACAAGGTTTCGAGAGGTATCGTCCATGCCATTTTCAAAAAATTGCCATGCTAACGAACCCTAAGCTTAGAATCTTAAACTAGAGATTTGGACAAAACCTAATGTAAACTACTTTATATCTAGAGAACAAGAATACAACCTTTTTGTAGGGTTACTAGGCATTAGAACAATGTTCTACAAGGCATCAACCATGCCAAAATCAAATTTTTCATGTGCCGAACAACCCTAACCAAGATCTTAGACTAGAGATTAGGCGAAACAAATAGCAAGTAAACAACTTTAGTTCTAAGAGTTTGCGATTACAACCTTTGTAGTCCGTTCCTTCACTTCATAAGCTCCATGTTCAGGTCCTTTCGCTGCGATCATCGAGTACCTGGACTCTAGAGAGGCTCCATGAAGAGAAAGATGCAAGCTTGCTTCCAATTTTCAACAACAAAGATGATCTACCTTGAAGAAACTCAAGCCCAAGTTTTTGCTTCACTAATCAAGTATTAGTAAAGCAAACACCCTAATCTAAGTGGCTAGAATAGATGAGGATGATGAAGTAGGAATTTAGCTCTCATTTGTTTTCTTTATCTCACTCAAAATCATCACATATCAAAAAGCTAGAAAGCTTTTTTCAAAGGAAGAAGAAGAAGAAATTACATTGTGATGAATGATGAAAAACTTGTGTGAGGTTAGAAATGCAACCATGGGTTAAAAATGAAGACTTAACCCATGTAAAGAATTTACTATGGTAAAGGATTTGGGTTTGGTTAAGGAAATATCTACAAAATATCTTTACAAAATATCTTTGCTTAAAAACAAAAACAAAGCTTCTAGAAGCTTCAAGAAAGCTTAACCCTAATCCAAACCCTAACCATATTTAAACTCCACAAAATAAGTTGCATTTGTAACCTTAACTTGTTACAATATTTTATATCACATATATAATATATTTTTTAACAAAATAAAATAATACAATTAACATATATCACATATATATCAATGTATTATCCAAGTGAGAAAAAGAAACTTTAAGTAAGCCAATATTAGTTAATGTAATATAATATATCAAATATATAATTATACATTAAATTATCGAATCAACACTTGATCCGATAATCCGACTATTTCATAAATAACCGACTAATATAATCTGTATCAGTTCATCGAATCAACACTTGATCCGATGACCCGACTATATCACATATACCCGGCCGATATCACATATCGCGAGGATCTAATATGGTATCGCATACTCGTATTATTCTCGGTCCCGCACATATCACATATGTGCTCCTACTCCGTTTTGCCTGAGTCAGAAAAGCTCTGTGTAGTACTCTAAAGAATCGTCAATACGCCGGCAGTAGGTGATGATTATATCAAACACCCTCAAGCTGCAAGCGGTCAGCTAAACGTAACAGCCACCCAGGTATTGAGCGATCAGAAGATCAACAAGCAAACCTGTATATTCTCCTGCGAATCCAATCAGTAACACTCTCGTACAGTCCGGTCTCTTTGTCTGATATGTCGTAAATCTCGCCTAGGGGTGGTAAACGTCAGACCCTAGTAGCTTGATAAGTCGTGTTGATATGAGATCTATAACAGTTCGAGAAACTACTGATAACACTTACCAGTAAATCTCAGCAACCCTGGCTAGGGATTTCCAGTTATAGCCAATCGATCACGGCGCACCATCAACTCCCTATACCGGGAGAGACGAAACCCCTCTTATCGCTCATTGCCTCCATGTGATTCGGGACTGTACCCAAAAGCCACCGTTCTGCACGCCCCCTTGGACGTGGTGAGGTGGAAATCAAAGCACAGTGGGAATCACATAAGACTCTATGACGATCACTGGTCTACAGACTAACCTGTACCAGTATCACCAGAGAACTGCCATCTGACGTGATGTATAATACCATCTGGGAGTTCTCGGCGAGTCCGTCCCGTATACCCAGTCTGAGCACCCGTATACCTTCTTTGATGTCAAACACCAATGGATATGGGATTATCCATCGCCCATCATATGGGTCAAGAAGCGCATACACTAGTCTACTCCGGAGTATCGATGCCCTGTCTCGGTACTCCCACGAATAGGAACATTTGAATGATGTACTTAGTGACTACTCTGTCCCCACTAGTATGATCTGCAACATATTCTTGGTAGTCAAGTACTTATCCTAAGGACTTTATTGTTAGTTATATGTATGCCCTAGAGGCCATTACTGTACATAGGATGTATATTGTAGTGGATGCTGGGACATATATAGGGAGGACTTTCTTGCTCGACATGATAGTATGCTATCTGGTTGAACTTTACCTTAACGTGTATACTGATTGTCTCTCTGTTACATGTTGGTAAAGCCCATAGGATGTGTGCTTGACTACCTGGACTATGATGCGGATCATACTAGTGGGGACATGGTAGTCCATAAGTACATCCTTGAAAGTCCCTAGTCGTGGGTGTATCGAGACGGGGCATCGATATACCAGAGTAGACTAGCGTATACCTTCTCGACCCATACAGATGGGCGATGGATGATCCCATATCCATTGGTGTTTGACATCAGAGATGATATACGGGTGCTCAGTAGAGACTGGGTACACTGGACGGACTCGCCGAGAACTCCCAGATGGTATTATACCTCACGTCAGATGGCAGTTCTCTGGTGACACTGGTACAGAGTAGTCTGTTGACCCGAGATCGTCATAGAGTCTTGTGTGGTTCCCACTGTGCTTTGATTTCCATCTTACCACGTCCAAGAGGGCGTGCAAAACGGTGGTTTTTGGGTACAGTCCCGAGTCACATGGAGGCAATGAGCGATAGGAGGGATTCGTCTCTCCCGGTATAGGGGGTTGATGTTGCGCTGTGTTCGATTGGCTATAACAGGAAATCCCTGGCCAGGGTTGCTGAGATTTACTGGTAAGTGTTACCAGTAGTTTCTCGAACAGTTATAGACCTCATATCGACACGACTTATTGAGCTATTGGGGTCTGACGTTTACAACCCCTAGGCGAGATATGCGACATATCAGACGATCAGACCGGACTGTACGGTAGTGTTACTGGTCGGATTCACTGGAGTGTGAGCGGGCTTGCTCGTCGATCTTCAGATCGCTCAATACCCGGGTGGCCGTTACGTTTAGCAGACCGCTTGCAGCTTGTGGGTGCTTGATATGATCATCACCTGCTGCCGGCGTATTGACGAGTCTTTAGAGTCCTACACAGAGGTTTCCTGGCTCAAGCGAAACGAAATAGGAGCGCATATGAGATATGTGCGGGACCGAGAATAATGTGTGTATGTGATGCCGCATTCCATTCTCGCGATGAATGTATCGGAAAGGTTGTATGCGATATAACCTAGTTATCGATTCAAGCGTTGATTCGATAAGCCGATACATTGAATACTAGTCGGTTGTGTACGACATGACCGGATCATTGAATCAAGTGTTGATTTAATGATTTAATGCATAATTATATATTTGATATGTTACTTTGCACTAACTAGTATTGGTTCACTTTAAACGGATTTTCTCACTTGGATTGTGCACATTACATATGCGATATGATTTTGTGCACTTGATTGTATCATGTTTGATGATACATGTTTACTTGGTTAAGTGCAAAGAATTAAACCATGGTTAAAAGAATGGCTAGGGTTTCATTTCCTTTATTTATTCATTTATTTATTTGTTTATTCATTTTGGAAAAGAAGAGAAAAGAATGGTTGCTAGTTTTGGAGTTTAGTTGAAGCTTCATGAAGCTTTGATCAAGTCAACCATTCTTATCTCATCCTTAACCCTAACCATTCCCACTAACCATGATTCATTCTCTACACTTGACTATGGTTAATTTTATGATAAGAATTCATTTTCTTTTCTTTTTCAATTAACTTATCATATTCATTTTTCTTCTTCTTCTTCCTTGAACTCAAGAAGAAAAGCTTAGGTCATCAATGGTGATTGATGATAAAGAGTGAGAAATCCAATTCTAAATTGAACCCACTTCCTATTTCTTCATCCTCTACCTCTTGCCAAGTAGTAGAGTGTGTTTCCTTCACAAGTTTCAACACTTGGTGAAGTCGGAGCTTGATTTAGCGATGCCTCGACGTAGATCATCTTCGGCATGGACATCGATGACCTAGCCCGTCCATTCTCCGACGAAGCCGACGCTAGAGCCCGGATTTGATTTGGACAGCGGAGAGGACCTCATCTCGGAGTCGTGGAGGTGGAGGACCGGATCTACAAAGGTTGTATTTCCGTATCTCTTAGTTAAGTGTTAACTAGTTAGCTTTTTCGCCTAGTTTTCTAGCAAACGATCCGTAGTCGGGTCTCTCGGCACCTAGATTTTTTGAAATTGGCATGTTCGATGCCTTGTGAGACCTCACTAGAGTGCCTAGGAACCCTACAGTGGTATCAGAGCCTAGCTAGAGCCTTAGGCGAAGTCCAGACGGAATTTGAAGTCCGAACGAACCCGAAACACCAAATCAATCTTGCTCTCTGTACTTTTTTGAAAACAGTGAGTTTTTCCAAATTAAAAATTGCTAAAAAATTCAGCAGAAAAAAATAAGAATTACGGTGCAAAAAGTTTCTGGTGAACAGTAATTTTCGCGGCGGATCCGCGGCAGAAGCATGGCTTCTGCGGCGGATCAGCGGCCCAATCATGACGTCATCCCTTACTGTTTGCACAGTAATACCTGATAAATTCTTCTGGATTTTCTGGAAATTTTTAAAATTTATTCAAGAGTTGAATTGTCTGGGTTGTTTTGGGGATTCGAATGTTCGATCGGATTATCGAATTTTGTCTGTGCGGCTTTCCGGATAAATTTTTAGAATATGTTAAAAAGTTCGACCGGATATAAATACCTAACTTTTCCCCTGTCGGGAAATTTCCAAGTGTTGGATTTTTCCGTAGTTTGACGACGTTCTAAGTAGTGCAAGTAACGCGATGGACCCTCTAGAAGACAACAAACCTTAACTCGATTATGTGACCGTCTTGAACTGCCCTTTGAACCTTCGGGTTTGGGGGAGTACGGCGTGCCACATGTGAGGCGTTGGCTTGACCCTTCTACGGCTGGACCGTTGGTACTGAGGCACGAACGGAATGTTGTTAGACTTATTTCATGTGTTGATCTGTATCGGGAAAACTTGGGTGTTCGATTGTTCGATCGGAAAGTTTGACATTTTCTATTTATCCGGAATGGGATACAATAATTGGAATTCACAAGAAGTTATGAGATAACTAAATGAATGATATAAACATAGCAGTTTAGTCTCACTTGATCGGTTGCCACGGAATTTTGATGTGATCAAAAGTCCGTCGCAATCACGTAGCGTACGCGGATACTCGCCGGGTAAACTTAATAGACAGCCTCACTCCATAGCCCCGACCAAGTGACTGTAGGAGAACCCCGTCGCCGAAAGCATCCCTCCGGGTGCTCGCGGTAGCGGTGTTCCGCCTTGGTGCACTTCGTCGACGGTATCGGGGGTGCAGCCGTCTACTGAAGTTTGCGACGAGCATTCGATCAGAATGTCGGGAATCTTGTTGAATTGCCCGACTCGATATTGAAAAGAGTTTTCGATTTTGAGACTAAAATGCGGCGTTTATAATTGTTGGGCATGTGATGTCTAAGTAATTCATTTGGTCAGGCATGCGATGTCTGAGGTGGTTGCGGATTCCAACTGTTGTAGTTTTACACTTTCTTTTCTGTGACCGTAAGTATAATATGTGATATCGCCGGTTTCGTTGCTATATGTCAACGACAATTGGGATGCGCATATTTACTTACGTTGATGAGATGTGATGTTATGTGTTGCTGGATATGTTATATTGGATCGTCGTGTTTGAATAGCCGGGGGTTTTTATGTGAGATGAGTGTTTTTCATTTTCATTCATGTAAAAACTTGTATGTAATATTCTTTTATTGGGGCGCTTCCAGGTTGCGGAAGTAGTCACCTTTTGTATATTATTTACTTTTCCGCACTAGGATAGACCCAAGGAGGAGGGCACAAGTAACCGGGTTCTGGGGTCCAGAGGGAGACCAACTCGAGGAGTCGAGTCCGGGTCTCCTAACTCCAGAATTGGCAGGGTTGCTTGCCGCTCTCGTAGGGGTCTAGGGGTGTGGGTTTGGCTATTCATCACGACCGTGGAATCCATGTTTTATACTGGCTCGTATTGAAAACACGGACGTCCTAGTATATCCAATATTTCATATGATTCTTCTGCTGCGATATCTGTGATGTGATCATGTGATGTTCTGTGATAGATACAGTATATAGTATATATGATATATTATATAGGCGTTACTTATGTTTTACACCTGCGCTAGCCCTGCCCCGCTCTGTCGTTAGTTACCTAACCTAACGGTGCATGAGGGGACATCGAGGCAAATGCGGATGGCATAAGTGTACGTCGTATTTATCTGTGATGTTTAGGTATTTAAATGATGGGACTTCATTAATGTGATTAATGAAATAAAAGAAACCTAAGATGTTGTAGAATCGAATTTCAAAATAAAACAGGTAGCTACAGTTTTTGCTTTGCATAGCGGTATATGTGATATATCCTGCACCTTATTCGATGAGGAAAGGACCGAGATCCCTTCACCGGGAGTGACTCCTTTAGCAATAACTGGTCGATGCTACGCCCTCGGTTTGTCTTTTGATTGCTTTTAAGAGTTTTTTGCTTTGCACAGTGATATATATGATATATCCCGCACCTCATTCGACGAGGAAAGGACCGACGATCCCTTCACCGGGAGTGACTCCTTTAGCAAAACTAGAAAAGCCTCAAAAGCACTCCATTTTAAAATTCATTCGATCCTACAACGATATAATGTTCATTACGCAAAAGGTTTTCTTAAAAACCTGTCGTAGCCCTCCGTCATTTCAGATAGGTAATAGTTAGTATTCGTGCTGCGTTTGTTGACTCAGTCAAGGCGTAGTGTGCGGTAGCTGATTATTGCTTATCTGCAAAGCATATGATGCGATTGGATTAGGGTAGTCGTGCGGCCTTGTTGACTCAGTCAAGGGTCATGCGGGTGGGTTTAATTCAATCGAGAAATGACGGGTTGAACTTTACTTGCGGTCTATGGTTTGTTGACTTAGTCAAGGTCATAGATCGCATGGGGCAAAAGATTATCGGGAATTTCAAGTGTTGAAATTTGCAATGAGATTGCATACCTCCTATGAGATAGTTGGATCCCGATACCCGCTGCGAGTAAGAGTTACTCCTGGGAGAGTTTTACACATTACAATTAGCCGATCAAGTAGGTGTCTAGAAAGGTGTCAACGGGGTTACGCCTCTGGAAAAACGAGGTTTACATTAATTAGGTTCGTGCGAAAGCACGGGGGACCTCCCTCAAAGTACCGACACTGGCCTGGCCGAAAGATTGGCGAACTTGTAGTGTATAATTAATCCCGGCTTGTCTTTCCTTTTAGGGTTTGAAGGAAGATTTAATAAAAAGCAGTGGGAGCCATCCTGATTAGATAAAATAATAACCAATCTATTCTTGACAGAGCGCACGCTGAGTGTTTTCTTCTCTCTCTCTCCAGGTAGCGACCATATCACGCCTTAATCAAGATAATAATACGGATTTTGGACCGAACCCGCTTGTTATACTGAGCTGGGGAACGTTGGTCCCGCTCCAACTTATAATTGTTATAAGACAGAGCAGGAAATTGGGGAATACCAGAATTCCCGTGCCGCCCAAACGAAGAGAGTGCATGCTGATGCATCATCTTCGGGTGTGTTCATTATACAGAACTGTTTCTCAGTATCCTTTACGTCCTGGGTATGTGATACCAGATCAGGATCCCAGATATGTAATCTCTTACATAGGGCTACAGATAGGTAGAGAACTGAGAACGGGTGATAAGTTTCATGAGGCAGAAAACGGGGCAAGTGTTGCAGCCAAGTCTGTTGGTCACTGTCACCCTGTATTATAATACATTGATTCTGAACGAATGTTATTAGATACCGAACCTGTTATGCAAAATCATATCTGTCTCTTTATTAGTAAAGAAATGATAAAATTTTGTATTAATGGATAATGTTTTGAACATTTCCTATATCAAAAGTTGATCGGTTCAGGCACGTTATCTAAAAGCATTGATGTTCTAAATCAAACTACAGTTCTTAGTATGCGGATCACACACAAGAGGAAGAGTTCAGAAATGAACGAATTCTTCTTGAGGTATTGTAGACTAGGTCATATCGATGCGACCCGACTCGCTGAAGTTACATGAAGATGCATATTTAAATCAGTTTGAATTTACATCTTGTGAAACTTGCCAGTCATGTCACAAAGATAAGATGACCATAGCTCTGTTTATTGGAAACAGAGAAAGAGTTAGTAAACTCTTGGGATGATACATGTTGATGTATGTAAGGTCCCCTGTCTTCACCTGCCAAGACCAGTTCTTTGTACTTCATTACATTCTCTGATAATCTCTCAAGATTCAGACCTATGTTCCTGTTGAAACACAAGTCCGAACCTTTTGAGATATTCACAGAATATAAGTTAGAAGTAGAGAACCAAAATACGGGTATAAGTATTATGTCCCTTGATGTGATCAAGGAGGAGAATACTTGAGCACGGAAATCCTGGACTATTCTAAAGGAGAATGAGATTCTCTCTCGGCATTACTCCTCCGAATACACCATAGCACGATGGTATATCGGGGCGGAGCATTCACACCCTATATGATAAGGTGTGCTCTATGATGAGTACTGCTGAGTTACCTTTTTCTTTTTGGGAGTTATGCACTTGAGAAGCTGCATACCTATTGAATAGGGTTCGAATCAAATCAGTTGCCTACCACTTCATATGTGATATGGAAAGAGAAGAGCCCATGTCTTAAGTTAGTTAAGATTTGGGGTTGTCCGGCCTATGTCTAAAAGCAAAATCCGGACAAACTCGAGGCAAGGTTAGTTATGTAGAACTGGAAAGGTTCCAGCTATGCAAACTACAGAAGATGATTTGATGGAACCAAAGGATTCAATTGTTACCAACGAACCTCGGCCTCTCCGCTGATCTAGTAGGGTTCCTCACCCACCTGAGAGATACTTCGGTTCCTCTATGACAGTGGGAGCGAGGACTGCATCATGAGATGATGACCCAACTAGTTTCGAGCTGGCCATCAAGAGTAAGACTCTGTAAGAATGGCTGGATGTTTATCGATCTGAGATGGAATCCATGTACACCAACAAAGTATGGACTTTGGTTGCTATATCTGAAGGGTTAAATCCCCATCAGGAGCAAGTATATCTTGAGAAGATTACTTGGTGTAGATGGAAAAGTTGAGACTTTCAAAGCTATACTTGTTAAAGGTTTGCATCATTGACCAGGTGTGGATCATGATGAAACTTTTTCTAAGGATCTATGCTTAAGTCCATCCAGATCCTACTTGTCACGGCTACATACAATGACTACGATATCTGGTGGTTGGGTGTCTTGACTGCTTTTCTAAATGATGATTTGGAAGAGAGCGTCTATAAGTACACAGCCAGAGGGCTTCGTAGACAGTGGGAGCAGCGGAAACGTGTGCAAGATGCTTTATAGGATAAAGCAGACATCGCGGAGTTGGAACATCTGTTTTGATGAATTAGTCAAAGAGGTTGACATCATCAAAATGGTAGATGAACCTTGTATAAACAAAAAGTTAGTAGGGAGTATGGTGACGATCCTCGTAGAGTACGTGGATGACATACTCTTGATAGGAAAGAAGTTTCTTATGCTACGCTCGATCAGTCTCCGTTTATCACAATGATTCTCCACATAGGATCAAAATGATACCTACTAAATCCTAGATTTTGGATCTATGAGATAGATCTAATTGGATGTTAGGATTCTCACTAGTTGTAGTGAGATGGTATCAATCGACCCTGGGGAGAATCACTGGAATAGTTCCAGGGTGATAAAGACGACTGAATGTCAGTCATAGGCATTGTCTTTACCCTCAGTAAAGGGACGGTATGTTGGAAGAGTTCCAAGCTAGATACCGTGGCAGACTAGATGATATAGGCTGGATACATCGCTACTTAAGATGCTACCAATGTGGCTGTCTGGGTGTATATTGGTTCATGAGATGAACTTAGTTCCTCCCATTGTGTGACAATGGAGTTGTGGCTTATGCCAAGGAACGTCCGTCCCATCAGTGATCCAGACATATTCTAAGGCAGTATCACTTGATCATGGAGATGGTTGATCTCCAGGGAGATCGAGGTTAGGAGAGTAGACTCAGAGGACAACACAGCGGATCCACTCACAAAGGCCTGTTCCCAGAGAGAGACTTTTATGTGATGGTTGAGTATGAGATACTGCAACCACTGCTACAGATGGCCCTAGTGCAAGTGGGAGATTGTTAGTTATATGTATGCCCTAGAGGCCATTACTGTACATAGGATGTATATTGTAGTGGATGCTGGGACATATATAGGGAGGACTTTCTTGCTTGACATGATAGTATGCTATCTGGTTGAACTTTACCTTAACGTGTATACTGATTGTCTCTCTGTTACATGTTGGTAAAGCCCATAGGATGTGTGCTTGACTACCTGGACTATGATGCGGATCATACTAGTGGGGACATGGTAGTCCATAAGTACATCCTTGAAAGTCCCTAGTCGTGGGTGTATCGAGATGGGGCATCGATATACCAGAGTAGACTAGCGTATACCTTCTCGACCCATACAGATGGGCGATGGATGATCCCATATCCATTGGCGTTTGACATCAGAGATGATATACGGGTGCTCAGTAGAGACTGGGTACACTGGACGGACTCGCCGAGAACTCCCAGATGGTATTATACCTCACGTCAGATGGCAGTTCTCTGGTGACACTGGTACAGAGTAGTCTGTTGACCCGAGATCGTCATAGAGTCTTGTGTGGTTCCCACTGTGCTTTGATTTCCATCTTACCACGTCCAAGAGGGCGTGCAAAACGGTGGTTTTTGGGTACAGTCCCGAGTCACATGGAGGCAATGAGCGATAGGAGGGGATTCGTCTCTCCCGGTATAGGGGGTTGATGTTGCGCTGTGTTCGATTGGCTATAATAGGAAATCCCTGGCCAGGGTTGCTGAGATTTACTGGTAAGTATTACCAGTAGTTTCTCGAACAGTTATAGACCTCATATCGACACGACTTATTGAGCTATTGGGGTCTGACGTTTACCACCCCTAGGCGAGATATGCGACATATCAGACGATCAGACCGGACTGTACGGTAGTGTTACTGGTCGGATTCACTGGAGTGTGACCGGGCTTGCTCGTCGATCTTCAGATCGTTCAATACCCGGGTGGCTGTTACGTTTAGCAGACCGCTTGCGGCTTGTGGGTGCTTGATATGATCATCACCTGCTGCCGGCGTATTGACGAGTCTTTAGAGTCCTACACAGAGGTTTCCTGGCTCAAGCGAAACGAAATAGGAGCGCATATGAGATATGTGCGGGACCGAGAATAATGCGTGTATGTGATGCCGCATTCCATTCTCGCGATGAATGTATCGGAAAGGTTGTATGCGATATAACCTAGTCATCGATTCAAGCGTTGATTCGATAAGCCGATACATTGAATACTAGTCGGTTGTGTACGACATGACCAGATCATTGAATCAAGTGTTGATTTAATGATTTAATGCATAATTATATATTTGATATGTTACTATGCACTAACTAGTATTGGTTCACTTTAAACGGATTTTCTCACTTGGATTGTGCACATTACATATGCGATATGATTTTGTGCACTTGATTGTATCATGTTTGATGATACATGTTTACTTGGTTAAGTGCAAAGAATTAAACCATGGTTAAAAGAATGGCTAGGGTTTCATTTCCTTTATTTATTCATTTATTTATTTTTTTATTCATTTTGGAAAAGAAGAGAAAAGAATGGTTGCTAGTTTTGGAGTTTAGTTGAAGCTTCATGAAGCTTTGATCAAGTCAACCATTCTTATCTCATCCTTAACCCTAACCATTCCCACTAACCATGATTCATTCTCTACACTTGACTATGGTTAATTTTATGATAAGAATTCATTTTCTTTTCTTTTTCAATTAACTTATCATATTCATTTTTCTTCTTCTTCTTCCTTGAACTCAAGAAGAAAAGCTTAGGTCATCAATGGTGATTGATGATAAAGAGTGAGAAATCCAATTCTAAATTGAACCCACTTCCTATTTCTTCATCCTCTACCTCTTGCCAAGTAGTAGAGTGTGTTTCCTTCACAAGTTTCAACACTTGGTGAAGTCGGAGCTTGATTTAGCGATGCCTCGACGTAGATCATCTTCCGCATGGACATCGATGACCTAGCTCGTCCATTCTCCGACGAAGCCGACGCTAGAGCCCGGATTTGATTTGGACAGCGGAGAGGACCTCATCTCGGAGTCGTGGAGGTGGAGGACCGGATCTACAAAGGTTGTATTTCCGTATCTCTTAGTTAAGTGTTAACTAGTTAGCTTTTTCGCCTAGTTTTCTAGCAAACGATCCGTAGTCGGGTCTCTCGGCACCTAGATTTTTTGAAATTGGCACGTTCGATGCCTTGTGAGACCTCACTAGAGTGCCTAGGAACCCTACATTTATCAATATGTAACATAGAGACAATCAGAGTACATGTTAAGATAAAGAGAAACCAGATAGCATACTATCATGTCGAGCAAGAATGTCCTACCTATATATGTCCAAGAATCCACTACAATATACATCGTATGTACAGTAATGACCTCTAGGGCATACATATAACTAACACATTTTAGACGATCCTTCTCTTCACTTGCTCCATGTAGTAGTCCCGCGACTCCACTAGGCTTCTCTTGAGACTTTGAACGAGCGTCCTTCGTAATCTTCGCGCCAAAGACGATCCACTCGAAGTTCCTCTAGAACAAGCTAACTCTACACTAAACTTCTTTAGTGTATGAAACACACCACTCTAAATTGCTAGTTTGGTGTGGGATGATGAAGTAGGGGATATGATAAGCTCACTAGGTTACTCACAAGCTCAATGATTCACATCTCATGTGAGGGTTTGAGCTTGGAGGTGATATGAAGAAATTGTAGAGATCAAGAGGAAGAAGAAGCTCAAGGGAAAAAAATGGCTAAGGCATTAAGCATGAAGCAAGTGTAGAAAACCAATAATATGAATCATCTCTCTCCTCACTAATTTAAGCATAGAAGAAATTGCAATTCTAAATTGCAACCATGCTTGAATAGTGAGTCAAGACTAATAAAAAACTATATAAGCCCATGCCTCATCCATACCCAAAATATCTCCACAATTTACACCTCATTTTTCCATTTTCTAAAAATAGAAAAACATACCATGCTTCATATAATATATATATATATATATATAGACACATATATATATGTATATATATATATATACACATATACATATATATATGTATCAAATATACATTAATATATATACCAATGTTTAAAATAACTCGCTACGTAGCTCGCTATTTTGCGCTACGTAGCATACTTTAGTATATTCGCTACGTAACTTTGGAAAAAAACTCAAATACAAAGTAGCTTACGTTTTTCCTTCAAATAGCTTACGCTTTTTAACAAATAGTATACGCTACGCTATCCGTACGCTATTTTCATATAAAATTTTCTATTGAACTTCTTAAGATTTCAGTATCTAATCCTAAACTATACGAATACAGTTTAATTAAAGTTCTAACCTCTTAATTTGAAATCATATTTAGTAGACATGATTCTCAAATAGAGATTATTTAATTGATTTTCGATATGTTTAATCTAGTATGAATCATATATATGAACTCAAATATTGAAAATTTTGAAAATAATTTTTTTTTGGAATTTCGAGGAGCAGAGAAACTACTACTGTAAAAAATATTGTTATATTACTTATTTTTCTATGTTCCCAAGCCAATTTTATATTTTATAATAATATAATTTATTGTAAATGAGATGATTATAGTAATAATTAATAATTCATGTAGCTTACGCTATGCGCAACGCTTTTTGCGTTTTCGCTATTTAGTAATAGAACGCTACGCAACACGCTATCGCTATTTTGAACATTGATATATACATATATAAATAAAGCAATTAGTGAGCTTGATATATATCACATTATTAAATCAACACTTGATCTAATAATCCGGTTATATCACATATAACTGACTAATATCATTTATCTGAATATCACATTATCAAATCAACACTTGATTCGATAATCTGGTCATATCACATATGGCCTAACCGATACCAGATAATTGCCAGATTACAATACGGTATCACATACACGTATTTAATCAGGCCCACGCACATATCACAAATGTGCCATACATCATTTCGCTCGAACCAGGAAACTTCTGTGTGGGACTCTAAAGACTCGTCAATACGTAGGCAGTAGGTGATGATCACATCAGTCACCTACAAGCCGTCAGCGGTACTAGCTGGACATAACGGCTACCCGGGTATTGAGCGATATGAAGATCAACAAGCAAGCTCGTCCATACTCTCCATGAAGCCTATCAGTAACACTACCGTACAGTCCGATCTCTTCGTATGATATGTCGCATATCATGTCTAGGGGTGGAAATTGTCAGATCCCAGTAACGTGATAAGTCATGCTGATGTCTGGACTATAATGGCTCGAGAAACTACTGATAACACTTATCAGTAAATCTCGGCAGCAGCCCTGGCCAGGGACTTCCAGTTATAGCCAATTGAGCATAGCGCAATATCAACCCCCAATACCGGGAGAGAAGAAACCACTCCTATCACTCATTGCCTCCATACGACTCGGGACTGTTAGGTTTGCCTAGCACCCTATAATGAGTTCTGAAGCATCACATGTCTCAAAGAATGGATTTCGATGGTGCTAAACAAACATGCAAAGGAATCGATCCTAGAAAATTAGGGTTACGAAACATAAAGCTAATCAAATTAGGGTTTCGAGACTACAACTTTTGTAGCTCCCCTTTTGCTTGACTCCTTAGTGTCTTGGGTGTTGGAAGAAGGTCTTCTTGTAGTCTTCTCACATCCACGACGATCCACCCGGAGTTTCCCGTCCAAGCTCGCAACTTTGAAAAACAAAGTGAACACTCTAAACAAGTTGGCTAAACTTGTGTGGAATGATGTTGTGGCTAAGGTTCTCACTTCAAAATCCTATTTTTATGAGTATTTTGCTCTCTTGAAAGAACTAGAAAGCAAAGGATCAAGGTTGATGAAGATGATGGCCTTTTGTGAAGAAGAGAATAATGAACCATTGAAAAAGAAATGAAAAATAAGCATATATATATTTTTCATCTCTCATATCCAACCATGGTTAATTCTAAAGATATTATTGAATTGAAGTTAAAAGCACAAAAAGAAAATAAACCATGGGTTAAAAGGTAGGTGAGCATGGTAAGGGTAAGAAGGGTGTAGAAACCTTTTATGATTTAACCCATTTTTATTTCCTTTTTTGTTTTAATTCAAAAGCAATAATAATCCATAAAAATAACCATGGTGTGATTCTTATATTGCCACCATTCTCAATGTATAAGCAACCATGATAAAATGATGTATGTATGCATGTGTGCATGGACATCCATATGTGCATGAACAAAAATGAATGCATACATGCATGCATACATCCAAAATAAATAAGAGAGGATTTGTAGTGAGAAGCTAATGATAAATCAACACTTGATTTACTAATCCGGTCATATCACATACGACCCGACCATTAGCAAGCTGCCCAATTAATATAAGGTATCCCATACGCGCATTTTAATCGGGTCCAAGCGCATATCGCATACGCGCACCACAACGTTTCGCCTGAACTAGGTAACTCCTTTGTGGGACTCTAAGACTCGACAATACGCCGACAGTGGGTGATGATCACATCAAGCACCCCCAAGCCGCAAGCGGTCAGCTAAACGTAACGGCCACCCCGGTATTGAGCGATCAGAAGAAAATAAGCGAACCTGCTACAACTCCCGTCGAGCCAACCGGCAACACTACCGTACAGTCCGGTCTCTTCGTCAGATATGCCGCATATTGAGCCTAGGGATGGTCACGTCGACCCCAATAACTCAATAAGTCGTGCCTGTGAATGGTCTATAACAGATCGAGAAACCACTGATAACACTTATCAGCAAATCTCAGCAGCCCTGGCCAGGGACTTACTGATATAACCAGTCGGGCACAGCACAGCTGTAGGGTTCCTAGGCACTCTAGTGAAGTCTCACAAGTGATCATACATGCACAAATCAAATTTTACGGGTGCCTACAAACCCGACTACGGATCGTTTACTAGATATTTAGGCGAACAAAGTAACTAGTTAACACTTAACTAATGGGATATCGGAAATACAACCTTTGTAGATCCGGTGCTCCACCTCCATAGCTCCGCAAAGAAGTCGTCTCCGCTGTCCAAAAGGAATCCGGGCTCTAGAGTCGGCTTCGTCGGAGAAAAAGCGAGCTAGGTCGTCGATGTCCATGCCGAAGATGATCTACATCGAAGCATCGCAAGATCAAGCTCCACCTTCACCAAGCCATTAAAACTTGTGAAGGAAACACACTCTACTACTTGGCAAGAGGTAGAGGATGAAGAAATAGGAAGTGGGTAGACTTTAGAATTGGATTTCTCACTCTAATTCTCACTTTGCCATTAAAGCTTTCAAGCTTTTTCTTGAAGTGAAGAAGAAGAAGAAGATGATAAGTCTTTTTTAAAATGAAAATAATAATAATACTTATCATCTACCAACCATGGTGAAGTGTAGAGACTAAACTAGGGTTAGTGGGAATGGTTAGGGTTAAGCATGAGACAAAAAGGGTGACTTTGGTCAAAGCTTCAAGAAGATTTAGCTAGAAAACAAATTAAGCCACCATTTTCTCTTAATGCTTATCAATTTCCAAAAAGAATAAATAAATGAATAAATGAATAAGGAAATAGTAAACCCTAACCATTTCATTAACCAAGGTTTAATTCTTTACACTTAACCAAAAGGCATGTATCATCAAACATGATACAAGCAGGTGCACAAAATCATATCGCATATGCAATGCGCACATCCGAGTGAGAAAATCCATTTAAAGTGAACCGATACTAGTTAATGCAAAGTAATATATCAAATATATATAATTATACATTAAATCATTAAATCAACACTTGATTTAACGATCCGGTCATATCGCATATAACCGACTAGTATCTTATGCATCGGCTTATCGAATCGATCTTCGATTCGATAACTAGGTTATATCGCATACAACCAATCGATACATTCATCGCGAGAATAGAATAAGGTATCACATACGCGCATTATTCTCGGTCCCGCACATATCTCATATGCGCTCCTATTTCGTTTCGCTTGAGCCAGGAAACCTCTGTGTAGGACTCTAAAGACTCGTCAATACGCCGGCAGCAGGTGATGATCATATCAAACACCCACAAGCCGCAAGCGGTCTGCCAAACGTAACGGCCACCCGGGTATTGAGCGATCAGAAGATCGACGAGCAAGCCCGCTCACACTCTTGCGAATCCAACTAGTAACACTTATCGTATAGTCCGGTCTGTTCGTCTGATATGTCGCATATCTCGCCTAGGGGTGGTAAACGTCAGACCCCAATAGCTCGATATGTTATGCCGACTTGAGGTCCATAACATTCGTGAAACTACTGATAACTCTTACCAGTATATCACTGCAACCCTGGCCAGGGATTTCCTGTTATGGCCAGTCGAGCACAGCACAACATCAACCCCCAATACCGGGAGAGACGAATCCCCTCCTATCGCTCATTGCCTCCATGTGAATCGGGACTGTACCCAAAAACCACCTGTTTGCATGACTCAGTAGAGCCGTGGTAGGGTGGAAATCAAAGCACAGTGGGAGACACACAAGACTCTATGACGATCTCGGGTCAACAGACTAAGCTGTACCAGTGTCACCAGAGAACTGCCATCTGACGTGAGGTATAATACCATCTGGGAGTTCTCGGCGAGTCCGTTCAGTGTACCTAGTCTCCACTGAGCACCCGCATACCATCTTCGATGTCAAACACCAATGGATATGGGATCATCTGTAAGTCCGTGTTGCCCACCCCGGTGCTTACGGGGAGGCAGAAAACATAATAAAAATTTGATTTTTATCAACTATAGGCAACATGGACTATGCTATAAGGATCTTTGCTAAACATAAACTTGCTAACCCTAACTACAAAGTAGCTAAGTGATGGAAAGGTTATACCTTGAGCTCAAAGTCCTTCTCTCCTTGCTCCTTGGAATGGTTGAAAGAGTTCACCTTGCTTGTCTTCTCCCGTCAAAGAACGATCCACCCGAAAGCCACTACCTTTAGCTTCAACTCTAAGCTAGGAGTAACTAGAGTGCAAGAAATGCTAAGACTTGAACCCTAGAAGAGAGTAGAGAGGATCAAGTGAAGGTTTTTCTCAAGCTTTTTGTTTCTCAACACATGAGAGGGAGAGAGCTTGAGGGAGAGGATGAGCAAGAGAGAGAAATAATATGAGAGAATGAATTATTAGTGAGCCATTCTCACTAATATGTGTGGATAATTTTAATTGGATAATTAGCTTGAAAATTGTCATGATAAATCATGACATGACCATTATCATTTCAATTTTGCAAAGATCAAAGAGCATCTTCCAAATGAAATGATTATGGTCAAGTTGTCAACAAGGTCAACAAGTCAATGAAGTCAAATTGTCAACAACAACCATGCACAATTATTAAGCTAATTATCAATTAACTATAATCCACACAAAATCAATAGGGTTAATTAAATGACAAAAGCCATTAACCCTAAACAAGGTCCTCTCCCCCAATCTCAAGCAACTGTGCATACGCACCCGCATTCGTGATCCGAGGAACACGAATACCCTGAGAAAAACCAATCTCAAATCATATACTAGGATCCGGCTTAAACCAAAGCCCGCTAGTATAAACTGTCCGGACAGCAAACGTGCACAAGTGCGCGGATGCGAACGAACCCTGTCGCAAAACCATGCGACCTCTACTCATTTTGCCTAAAGGCGAATAGCTCTCTGTGTGGGACTCTAAAGACTCGACACTACGCTGGCAGTGGGTTTAACCACAGACCGCAAGCGGCACTAGCTGTACGTAACGGTCCCCAGGTAGATGTCGATAAGAAGACTGACGAGGTGAACCCCATCTGCACTCCTACTGAGCCTGTATGTGACAGTCTCCGTACAGTCCGGTCTGTTCGTCTGATACATCGCATGGCGGGCCTAGGGGGGCGGTGAACGTGAGTCCCCTAATAGCGGTACAAGTCGTGTCGGAGTGTAGCCCAGAACACCCTGAGATAACACTGGAAACCTACCAGTATATCTCGCTTGCCCTGGCCAGGGACTACTCGTGTAATGGCTCTCCTGGACACAGCGCGATGTCAACCCCCAATACCGGGAGAGACGAATCCTGTCTAACCGTCACTGCCTCCAAGTGATTCGGGACTGCACCCAAAAACTACCTGTTTGCACGACTCCTTCAAGCCGTGGTAGGGTAGTAATCAAAGTGCAGTGGGAACACACTCGAGGCGAAGTGACAGTGTCAAGTCAGCGGACTAAGCTGTACTCATGTCACCTGGGAACTGATAACTGACGATAGGTATATTACCAACCAACAGTTCCCGACGAGTCCTGTCCAGTGTACTCGTAACCTAACGAGCACCCGCATACTTCCCAAGTACGACGTACTAACGGCTGTGGGACAGACCGTCTCCCACACTGGGATGAGAAGCGCATACGCTAGTCTACTCCGGAGTATCGATGCCCTGTCTCGATAGTCCAACGACCAGGGACCTGTATAAGGATGTGCTTATAGATTACCCAGCTCCCACGAGTGCGAGCGCCATCACAACGCTGGTAATCAAGCAAAGATCCTAAGGGCTCTACTAATATGTATACCAGCAATATGCTAAAAGAAACACATGCACATATTAAAGCAGAGACAAACCAAGTAGCATACTACCATTTCGAGCAAGATTGTATATACAACTGTGAATATCCCAAGCTTCCATTAAGTAATATACAAACTAGTATGATACAGTAATGGCCTCTAGGGCATATACACTAACAATCTCCCACTTGCACTAAGGCCATGTACTGGCGTATCGAAGACCTATCATCTCGATCAGCCGCTCGAACTGAGTCTGGGGTAGGGCCTTCGTGAGTGGATCTGCAGTGTTATCCTCTGATGCAACTCTCCGGACCTCGATCTCCTGGCGATCCACGATCTCCCTGATCAGGTGATACCGCCTTAAGATGTGTCTGGATTTCTGATGGGACCTGGGTTCCTTCGCTAAAGCTATAGCCCCGTTGTTGTCGCAATACAGAGGTATTGGGTCAACAATGGACGGAACCACCTGAAGTTCTTTCAAGAACTTCCTCATCCAGACAGCTTCTTTTGCGGCATCAGATGCAGCGATGTATTCCGCTTCCATAGTCGAGTCAGCAACGGTTTCCTGTTTGGAGCTCTTCCAACACACCGCCCCTCCATTGAGGGTAAAGACAAAACCCGACATGGACTTGGAATCATCCTTGTCACTCTGGAAGCTGGAGTCAGCAAAGGCCTCAATCTGCAGGTCTTTTCCGCCATACACCAAGAACATCTCCTTAGTCCTTCTTAGGTACTTGAGAATGTTCTTTACTGCTATCCAATGTTTCTCCCCAGGGTTTGACTGATACCTGCTTACCACACTCAGTGCATAAGCCACATCCGGTCTGGTACACAACATCGCATACATTATAGAGCCTACCGCAGAAGCGTAGGGTATAATAGACATGCGATCCCTCTCCAAATCAGTCTTGGGAGACATCTCTTTGGAGAGGGTGATCCCGTGACAAGCCGGTAGATTACCGCGCTTGGAATCTTCCATACTGAATCTCTTCAGTATGGTGTCGATGTACCTGGACTGCGAGAGTCCTAATATCCTCTTGGATCTGTCACGGTAGATCCGGATACCCAGAATGTATGAGGCATCACCCAGGTCTTTCATGGAGAACCTGTGTGACAAGAACCCCTTGACAGATTGTAGCATAGGAATGTCATTTCCTATTAAGAGAATGTCATCCACGTATAAAACGAGGAATACTACAGTTCTCGCTACAAATCTACAATAGATGCATGGTTCATCTGGATTTTTGATAAAGCCAAATTCTTTGACCGTCTCATCAAAACAGATGTTCCAACTCCGCGATGCCTTCTTGAGTCCATAAATGGACTTGAGCAACTTGCACACCTTTCCGCTGCTCCCACCCTGAATGAAACCCTCTGGCTGGTCCATATAGACACACTCCTCTAAATGACCATTTAGAAAAGCTGTCTTTACGTCCATCTGCCAAATCTCATAATCGTGGAAAGCAGCGATGGCAAGAAGGATCCGAATGGATTTCAGCATAGCTACTGGAGAAAAGGTTTCGTCATAGTCCAAACCAGGTCGCTGACGAAAACCCTTTGCTACCAGTCTAGCTTTATAGGTCTCAACCTGTCCATCTACACCAATCTTCCTTTTGAAGATCCACTTGCATCCTACGGGTTTTACCCCGTCTGGAGCAATGTCCAACGTCCATACTTTGTTGGTGTACATGGACTCCATCTCGGTCCGCATTGCATCCAGCCATTTTACCGAGTCGACGCTCTGAATGGCTTGCTGGAAGCTAGTAGGCTCATCACAATCTATGATGCAGTCTTCTCTATCCCCGTCAATGAGAAAACCGTAGTACCTCTCGGACGGATGAGACTGCCTACTACTCCTGCGGAGTGGCGTAGGAATGTCCTGTTCTTTTGAACCTTCTGGTTCCACTAAACTTTCAGTAATAGTTTGTGGTTCTGGAATTTCTTCCAGTTCTATTGCGCTCCCACTTATTTCTTTTTCTAAAAACTGATGTTCCAGAAAGTGGGCATTGCGAGAAACAAGGACTTTTTGTTCCTCTGCGTAATAGAAAAGATACCCCCTGGAGTTCTTTGGGTATCCCACAAACTTGCACAGTACTGAGCGTGCCTCGAGCTTGTCCGTATGCTGCTTTTTGACATAAGCTGGACATCCCCAAATCTTCAAGTATTGAAGATAGGGTTTCTTCCCACTCCATAACTCATATGGTGTGGTAGGCACAGTCTTAGTGGGAACACGGTTCAAAAGATATGCAGCTGTTTCTAGCGCATATCCCCAGAATGATCGCGGTAACTCAGCGTTACTCATCATGGACCGTACCATATCCAATAGGGTTCGGTTCCGTCTCTCCGATACACCGTTATGTTGCGGAGTGTATGGAGGAGTAAGCTGAGAGAGAATTCCATTCTCTTTTAAGCAATTCAGGAATTCGGCACTTAAGTATTCTCCTCCTCGATCCGATCTTAGGATCTTGATACTTTTGCCTGTTTGTTTTTCTACTTCATTCTTATATTCCTGGAACTTATCAAAAGCTTCGGATTTATGATTCATTAAGAAGACATGTCCGAATCTTGAGAAATCATCCGTAAAAGTTATGAAGTAAGAAAAACCGCTTCGCGCATGTGTAGACATTGGACCGCACACGTCGCTGTGTACGAGTCCCAAGAGCTCGCTCGCTCTTTCTCCGTGTCCAGAAAACGGAGCCTTTGTCATTTTTCCTTTGAGACAGGATTGACAAGTTGCATACGATTGATATTCGAACGGATCTAAATATCCTTCAGTATGTAACTTAGTCAATCTTCTCTCATTGATGTGACCCAGTCTACAATGCCATAAGAAAGTTTTATTAATTTCTGGAGACTTTCTTTTGTGTGTATTCTGGATATTGAAAACCTGTGGTTGGTTTAAAACGTATATACCGTTGTTCAATGTACCTGACCCAATCAACACTTGATTAAGGTGAATGTTCACTACATTACTTACAAATGCAAATTCATAACCTTCTTTAGATAATAAAGATACAGAAATGATATTACAGGTTGCATTTGGTACATAATAACAACTACGCAAAACCAAAAAGTGTCCATCTGATAATCCCAGGTGATAGCCCCCCACGGCCTCAGCATCCATGCTAGCACCGTTTGCAACTCTGAGGGTCATGTCACCTGCTTTCAAAACTCTACGCTTTCTCAACGCCTGCAAAGAATTACAGATATGAGATCCTGATCCGGTATCCAATACCCAGGATGTAGAGTTTATTGATAGACAGTTTTCAATAACATACACACCTGGAGCTGAAGCTGCAACTCGCTTCAAATCCTGTGTTCTGGCTTTCCAAGCCTTGCAATCTTGTTTCCAGTGGCCACTTTTGTGACAATAGAAGCATTCTTCCTTCCCCACCAGCTTCCCCGCTACCTTTGTTGCTTTACCCTTTCCCTTCGTATCCACTTTACCGACACCGCCTCTTGGTTTGGCGGGGGCTTTCTTCTTCTTGCCCTTGGCTTTCGCCCTGGACCTAGAAGAGGAAGATCCTCCTACAAACAAAGTGGATGTCTCCCTACCCTTCTGTAGGGTGCCCTCAGCAGTCCTCAACATGTTCAGAAGTTCGGCAAGTTCAACCTCCTTTCCTTGCATGTTGAAGTTAAGAATGAACTGGGCGTAAGTGGAAGGAAGGGACTGGAGAATCAAATCGGTATAGAGTTCATTCTCCAACGTGGTCCCAAGGTCCGCGAGCTCCTCTATGTAGCCGATCATCTTAAGCACGTGGTCCGCTACCGATGATCCGACGGCCAACCTTGCCGAAAAGAGCTTCTTCGACACTTCGTATCTTGCGATACGAGACTGCTCTCCATACAGTTCTTTTGTATGGAGAAATATGGACTCTAGGTCCATATTCTCGTGCCTCCTCTGATGTTCGTTGTCCATCGAGGCTAGTACGAGGCATCTGGCCCTCGCGCAATCTATCTCCCATGTCTTACGGATTTCTACATCCGCGACGCTGGAGGTGGGACCTGGGACAGGCGGAGCTTTGGTGGTAAGTATATACCCCAGCTTGTCATAAGTGATAGCCATCTTGACATTCCTGAGCCAATCTTTGTAGTTTGGCCCTGTCAATATGTTTTTATCTAATAGTAACTTAAGTCCGGTCATCTTGAATAGTCGCTGCAATTAGGAGAGAGAAAAGAAACACTTTAGCATGATGCTCTTGCAAGTTTAGAGTGGTTTATAGTTTGTCTAAACTGGATGGCTCCCACTGTCTCTCGAATCCCTTCTCAAACCGTAAAGAAAAGGATTAGCCGGGATCATTCTCACCGTACAATACTTGCTTAACCGTTCAGCCAGGCCAGTGTCGGTACTTCGAGGGAGGTTTTCCAACGCTTTCGCGAAGTTCCTTAATTAAGTAACCTCTTTTCCCTGTGGGCGTAGCCCCGCTAACACCTTTCTAGGCACCTACTAGGTTTATAGCATTGATCGTTAAGTGAGAGTTTTCCCGAGGAGTAGCATATACTCACAGTAGGATCGGGATCCAAATATCATCGCGTGATAAAACCGAAGGAATCCTACCAGAATTATCACACTCCAAATGGTATGCAGCGCTAGCAAGTTTCAGTACTTATGAAACTCCCGATGTGGATTTTTGCCCCATGCTCTTATGACCTTGGCGTGAGGTCAAAATGTCATAAGTCACATGTCAAGTTCTTCCCATCATTATCCTGGTTAATTTGAACCCACCCGTACCTACCCTTGACGTAGGCCAAAACGGCAGTACGACTGTCTCAAATCAACGCATTCTATCTATGCAACGGATAAATATCCGGTAGCTACCAATCACTATGCCTTGGCGTGAGGTCAAAATACATAGCTTGAATACTACCGAATATTTAACCGAAATGATGGAGGGCTACGGATGGTTTTGGCGAAACCGTGAACGTAGTGAACTTGATATAATCGATGGAACGAGATAGCTTTTAAAAGGAGTGGTTCAAGCTCCGCGTTTAAAAGTTTTAGTTTTGAAAAGAACCGAGTGGTTTTCAAAGTGTTCCAATCGACTTTTACTTGGTTTATTTCTTGCATTAGTTCTTTTAATGCGTCCCATCATTTAATCCTACCATTGCAGAAAACAACCAAAATATGACGTACGCTTATGCCATTCGCATTCGCCACGGGGCCCCGTCATCACCCGTTAGGTTACTTAACTAACGACAGAGCGGGGGCTGGGCTAGCGCGGCTGTAAAACATAAGCAACGCCTAAATAGTTATTATAAATAAATATATAGCAATGATAGACATTACAGATCACAGATGAATACATTGGATATACTAGGAATCCGCAATGCGTTCGAGCCTGCAACGCAAAGTGGATTACACGGTCGCGGTGAATAGCCAAAACCCCATCCAAGACCCCTACGGGTGCGGAAAACTACCCGCCAAGCACCCGAAGCGAAGCAACCTCCCTCACCACCGTGAGTAGGCCACTCGGCACTTCGAGATACCCGGTAGTTTGTGCACCCCCTCCATGGGTCTATCCTAGGAGCAAAAACAGTAAAAAGAATTATACAATGACGGCTACAACCCCGACCCGGTTGTGCGGCCATACAAATAATATTATTACATCAATTTACATGTTACAAATGAATGAAAGAAAAATAACGCTCATCTCACATCCAACCCGGCTATTCACCCGCGACGATCCAATCCATTCATATCCACAAACCAACAATCACAGATCACAGAGATGTATAACCCCGACTAATCGACTTATAGCGATTAGCCGACGTTCAATACATACAAGCATCACAGATATAACCGATATAGTTAAAGTGTAGTGAAGTTCCGAAAAAATACGGAATTATAGGACCCCAAAAGGAAAATTCTTTTCTGGAAAATCTGGGTACATATAATATATTTCAAAAATCCCAAAACCAACACAGACAAACACTGCACGAAAAACAATGCACAGAAGACGACAAACCGCGGCGCTTCCGCGGCACATGCCTACCTCGTGCGGCGGAAGCGCGGCGGTTTGAGCGAATCACTGCATCGTTTTTCTTGGGTGTTCATACAAAACCCTGAGCCGAATTTAGGAGTATAAAGTTTTTCATTTTGACCAGAAAAAATTTTAACAGAAACTTGGATTTTGAAAAAGTTTGGTTTTTTGGGTTTTTCGGTTTCGAAACTTCGTTACACTTAACTACTTAGCTAGTTTAGGTTTATTTAGGCTCTGATACCACTGTAAGTCCGTGTTGCCCATCCCGGTGCTTACGGGGAGGCGGAAAACATAATAAAAATTTGATTTTTATCAACTATAGGCAACATGGACTATGCTTTAAGGATCTTTGCTAAACATAAACTTGCTAACCCTAACTACAAAGTAGCTAAGTGATGGAAAGGTTATACCTTGAGCTCAAAGTCCTTCTCTCCTTGCTCCTTGGAATGGTTGAAAGAGTTCACCTTGCTTGTCTTCTCCCGTCAAAGAACGATCCACCCGAAAGCCACTACCTTTAGCTTCAACTCCAAGCTAGGAGTAACTAAAGTGCAAGAAATGCTAAGACTTGAACCTTAGAAGAGAGTAGAGAGGATCAAGTGAAGGTTTTTCTCAAGCTTTTTGTTTCTCAACACATGAGAGGGAGAGAGCTTGAGGGAGAGGATGAGCAAGAGAGAGAAATAATATGAGAGAATGAATTATTAGTGAGCCATTCTCATTAATATGTGTGGATAATTTTAATTGGATAATTAGCTTGAAAATTGTCATGATAAATCATGACATGACCATTATCATTTCAATTTTGCAAAGATCAAAGAGCATCTTCCAAATGAAATGATTATGGTCAAGTTGTCAACAAGGTCAACAAGTCAATGAAGTCAAATTGTCAACAACAACCATGGACAATTATTAAGCTAATTATCAATTAACTATAATCCACACAAAATCAATAGGGTTAATAAAATGACAAAAGCCATTAACCCTAAACAAGGTCCTCTCCCCCAATCTCAAGCAACTGTGCATACGCACCCGCATTCGTGATCCGAGGAACACGAATACCCTGAGAAAAACCAATCTCAAATCATATACTAGGATCCGGCTTAAACCAAAGCCCGCTAGTATAAACTGTCCGGACAGCAAACGTGCACAAGTGCGCGGATGCGAACGAACCCTGTCGCAAAACCATGCGACCTCTACTCATTTTGCCTAAAGGCGAATAGCTCTCTGTATGGGACTCTAAAGACTCGACACTACGCTGGCAGTGGGTTTAACCACAGACCGCAAGCGGCACTAGCTGTACGTAACGGTCCCCAGGTAGATGTCGATAAGAAGACTGACGAGGTGAACCCCATCTGCACTCCTACTGAGCCTGTATGTGACAGTCTCCGTACAGTCCGGTCTGTTCGTCTGATACATCGCATGGCGGGCCTAGGGGGGCGGTGAACGTGAGTCCCCTAATAGCGGTACAAGTCGTGTCGGAGTGTAGCCCAGAACACCCTGAGATAACACTGGAAACCTACCAGTATATCTCGCTTGCCCTGGCCAGGGACTACTCGTGTAATGGCTCTCCTGGACACAGCGCGATGTCAACCCCCAATACCGGGAGAGACGAATCCTGTCTAACCGTCACTGCCTCCAAGTGCTTCGGGACTGTACCCAAAAACTACCTGTTTGCACGACTCCTTCAAGCCGTGGTAGGGTAGTAATCAAAGTGCAGTGGGAACACACTCGAGGCGAAGTGACAATGTCAAGTCAGCGGACTAAGCTGTACTCATGTCACCTGGGAACTGATAACTGACGATAGGTATATTACCAACCAACAGTTCCCGACGAGTCTTGTCCAGTGTACTCGTAACCTAACGAGCACCCGCATACTATCTCAAGTACGACGTACTAACGGCTGTGGGACAGACCGTCTCCCACACTGGGATGAGAAGCGCATACGCTAGTCTACTCCGGAGTATCGATGCCCTGTCTCGATAGTCCAACGACCAGGGACCTGTATAAGGATGTGCTTATAGATTACCCAGCTCCCACGAGTGCGAGCGCCATCACAACGCTGGTAATCAAGCAAAGATCCTAAGGGCTCTACTAATATGTATACCAGCAATATGCTAAAAGAAACACATGCACATATTAAAGCAGAGACAAACCAAGTAGCATACTACCATTTCGAGCAAGATTGTATATACAACTGTGAATATCCCAAGCTTCCATTAAGTAATATACAAACTAGTATGATACAGTAATGGCCTCTAGGGCATATACACTAACATCATCCATCGCCCATCGCATGGGTCGAGAAGATATGCGCTAGTCTACTCTGGAATATCGATGCCCCATCTCGATATTCCCTCGACTAGGAACATTTGAAGGATGTACTCATGGACTATCCAGGCCCCACTAGTACGATCTGCATCACAGTCCTGGATGTCGAGTACACATCCTAAGGGCTTTATCAACATGTAATCAGAGAGACAGAAAGTATACATGTTAAGATAAAGTGCAACCAGATAGCGTACTATCATGTCGAGCAAGAAAGTCCTTCCTATATATGTCCTAGCATCCACTACAATATACATCCAATGTACAGTAATGGCCTCTAGGGCATACATATAACTAACAATCTCCCACTTGCACTAGGGCCATCTGTAGCACTGGTTGCAGTATCACATACTCAACCATCCCCTAAAAGTCTCTCTTTGGGAAAAAGGCCTTCGTGAGTGGATCCGCCGTGTTGTCCTCTGAGTCTACTCTCCTAACCTCGATCAACCTGGAGATCAACTATCTCCATGATCAGGTGATGCTTCCTCAGAATATGTCTGGGTCACTGATGGGACCAGGGTTCCAGGGCCTAAGCCACACTTCCATTGTCATACAATGGCAGGAACCAAGTTCATCTTATGAACCAGTATACACCCAAACTGCCTCTTTGGTAGTATCTTCAATAGCGATGTTACCAGCCTTTATCGTCTAGTTTGCCACGGTATCTAGCTTGGAACTCTTCCAACATACCGTCCCTTTACTGAGAGTAAAGACAGTGCCTGTGACTGACATTCAGTCGTCTTTATCACCCTGGAACACTTCCAGTGATTCTTCCCAGGATCGATTGATACAATCTCACTATACCTAGTGAGAACTCTAATATCCCTTTAGATCTATCTCATAGGTCCAAAAATCAGGATTTAGGAGGTATCATCTTTATCCTATTTGGAGAATCCTTGTGATAATAGGAGATTGATCGATCGTAGTACAGGAAACTCTTTTCCTATCAAGAGTATGTTGTCTACGTACAATACGAAGATGACCACCTTACTCTCTACTACCCTTTTGTATATACAAGGTTCGTCTACCATTTTGATGAAGTCAAACACTTTGACTATCACATCAAAACAGACGTTCCAACTCCGCGATGCCTGCTTCATTATGTAAAGCAACTTGCACACGTTTCCGCTGCTCCCACTGTTTACGAAGACCTCTGGCTGTGTTCTTATAGACGTTCTCTTCTAAATCAGTATTTATAAAAGCAGTCATGGCACCCTACCGCCAGATATCGTAGTCATGGTATGTAGCCATGGTAAGTAGGATCTGGATGGACTTAAGCATAGTCCCTGGAAAAGGTTTCATCATTATCCGTGCCTGGTTGATGACGAAAACCTTTAACAAGTCTAGCTTTGAAAGTCTCAACTTGTCCATTTACACCAAGTAATCTTCTCAAGATATACTTGCTCCTGATGGGGATTTAACCCTTCAGATATCGCAACCAAAGTCCATACTTTGTTGGTGTATAAGGATTCCATCTCAGATCACTAAGCATCCAGCCATTCTTACAGAGTCCCTACTCTCGATGGCCTGCTCGAAACTGGTTGGGTCATCATCTCATGATGCAATCCTCGCTCCCACTGTCATCGAGAAACCGAGGTATCTCTCATGTGGATGAGGAACCCTATTAGATCGGCGGAGAGGCTGAGGTTCGTCGGAAACCATTGAATCCTTTAGTTCTACCAAATTATCTGCAGTCTTGTACAGCTGGAACCTTTCCAGTTCTACAGAACTGATCTTGCCTCGATCTTGTCCGGATTTTGCTTTTGACATAGGCCGGACAATCCCAAATCTTAACTTACTTAAGAGATAGGCTCTTCCCATACCATATCTCATATGGAATGGTAGGCACTGATTTGATTCGAACCTAATTCAATAGGTATGCAGCTTCTCAAGTGCATAACTCCCAAAAGGAAATAGGTAACTCAGTAATACTCATCATAGACCACATGATATCTAATATTGTGTGATTGCTCCGTCCCGATACACCGGTGTGCTGTGGTGTAGTCAGAGGAGTAATGCTGAGAAAGAATCTCATTTTCCTTTAGAGTAGTCCAAGGATTCCATGCACAAGTATTCTCCTCCCTGATCTCATCATAGGACATAATACTTATACCCGGTTATTGGTTCTCTACTTCTAACTTATATTCTGTGAATACCTCAAAAGGTTCGGACTTATGTTTCAACAGGAACATATGACTGAATCTTGAGAGATTATCAGAGAATATAATGAAGTAAAAAGAACCAGTCCTGGCATGTGTAGACAGGAGACCTTCCATACATCATCATGTATCAGTCCCAAGAGTTTACTAACTCTTTCTCTGTTTCCAGTAAACAGAGCTGGTGTCATTATATCTTTGTGACATGACTGGCAAGTTTCACAAGATGTAAATTCAAACTGATTTAAATATGCATCTAAATGTAACTTCAGCTAGTCGGGTCGCATTGATATGACCTAGTCTACAATACCTCAAGAAGAATTCGTTCATTTCTGAACTCTTCCTCTTGTGTGTGTTCTGTATACGAGGAATTGTAGTTTGATTTAGAACGTCAATGCTTTTAGATAACGTGCCTGAACCGATCAACTTTTGATATAGGAAATGTTCAAAACATTATCCATCAATACAAAATTTTATCCTTTCTTTACTAATAAAGTGACTGATATGATTTTGTATATCAGGTTCGGTATCTAATAGCATTTGTTCAGAATCAATGTATTCGTAATACAGGGTGACAGTGACCAACAGACTTGGCTGCAACACTTGCCCCGTTTTCTGTCTCATGAAACTTATCACCCGTTCTCAGCTTTTCTACCTTTTTGTAGCCCTATATAACAGATTACATATCTGGGATCCTGATCCGGTATCATATACCCAGGATGCAGAGGATACTGAGAAACAGTTCTTTGTAATGAACACACCCGAAGGAGATGCATCATATGCACTTTCTTCGTTTGGGCGGCATAGGAATTCTGGTATTCCCCTATTTCCTGCTCTGTCTTATAACAATTATAAGTTGGAGCGGGACCAACGTTCCCCAGCTCAGTATAACAAGCGGGTTCGGTCAATACATCCGTATTATTATCTTGATTAAGGCGTGATATGGTCGCTGCCAGGAGAGAGAGAGAAGAAAACACTCTGCATGCGCTCTTGCAAGATCAGATTGGTTATATATTTTATCTAATCAGGATGGCTCCCACTGTTTTTATCAAATCTTCCTTCAAACCTTAAAAGGAAAGACTAGCCGGGATTAATTACACTCTACAAGTTCGCCAATCTTTCAGCCAGGCCAATGTCGGTACTTTGAGGGAGCTTCCCCGTGCTTTCGCACGGACCTAATTACTGTAAACCTCGTTTTCCCAGAGGCGTAACCCCGTTGACACCTTTCTAGACACCTACTTGACCGGCTAATTGCAAAGTGCAAAACTCTCCCAGGAGTAACAATTACTCGCAGTGGGTATCGGGATCCAACTATCATATAGAAGGTATGCAATCTCATTGCAAGTTTCAACACTTGAAACTCCCGATAATGGTTTTTACCCCTAGCACCTATGACCTTGGCTAAGGTCAACAAATCATAGGTACTAGTCAAGTTCTACCCGTCATTTCGTGATTAATTAGACCCACCCAAATGACCCTTGGCTAAGGTCAACAAAGTCACATGACTGTCCTAACTAATCTTATCATATGCGGTGTAGGAAGACATCACTTAGCTACCGCACACTACGCCTCGGCTATGGTCGACAAACGTAGCACGAATACTAAGTACTCTACTTCCTAAAATGACGGAGGGTTGCGGCTGGTTTTTGTGAAAACCTTTAACGCTTTGAACTTGATCTCGTTACGGAATCAAATGGTTTTTTAAATGGAATGTTTTTGAAGCTTTTCTAGTTTTGCTAAAGGGGTCACTCCCGGTGAAGGGATCGTCGGCCCTTTCCTCGTCGAATGAGGTGCGGGATATATCATATATATCACTGTGCAAAGCAAAAACTATAGAAGCGATCAAATAACAAACCGAGGGTTGTAGCATCTGCCAGTTATTGCTAAAGGAGTCACTCCCGGGGAAGGGATCTCGGTCCTTTCCTCATCGAATAAGGTGCAGGATGTTCTATAATGAACACCGCGATGCAAAGCAAGAACTGTAGCTACCTGTTTTATTTTGAAATTCGATTCCACAACATCAATTAGGTTTATTTTCTTTCATTAATCTCATTAATGAATATCCCATCATTTAAGTCCACCTAACCATCACAGATAAATATAACGTACGCTTATGCCATCCGCATTCGCCTCGATGTCCCGTCTGCACCGTTAGGTTAGGTAACTAACGCCAGAGCGAGGCAGGGCTAGCGTGGGTGTAAAACATAAGCAACGTCTATATAATATATCATATATACTATATATAATATCTGTCATAGAACATCACATGATCACAGATAAAACACAGCAGAAGAAACATATGAAATATTGGATATACTAGGACGTCCGTGTTTTCAATACGAGCCAGTATAAAACACGGATTCCACGGTCGTAATGAATAACCAATCGCACACCCCTAGACCCTTACGAGAGCGGCAAGCAACCCTGCCAATTCTAGGGTTAGGAGACCCGGACTCGACTCCTCGAGTTGGTCTCCCACTGGACCCCAGAACCCGGTTACTTGTGCTCCCCTCCTTGGGTCTATCCTAGTGCAGAAAAGTAAATAATATACAAACGGTGACTACTTCCGCAACCTGGAAGTGCCCCAATAAAAGAATATTACATACAAGTTTTTACATGAATGAAAATGAAAAACACTCATCACACATAAAAACCCCCGGCTATTCAAACACGACGATCCAATATAACATATCCAGCAACACATAACATCAGATGTCATCAACGTAAGTAAATATGCGCATCCCAATTGTCGTTGACATATAGCAACGAAACCGGCGATATCACATATTACACTTACGGTCACAGAAAAGAAAATGTAAAACTACAACAGTTGGAATCCGCAACCTTCTCAGACATCGCATGCTTGACCAAATGAAATACTTAGACATCGCATGCCTAACAATTATAAACCCCGCATTTTAGTCTCATTATCGAAAACTCTTTTCAATATCAAGTCGGGAAATTCAACAAGATTCCCGACATCCTGATCGAAGGCTCGTCGCAAACTTTAGTAGGCAGCCGCACCCCCGATGCCGTCGACGAAGTGCACCAAGGCGGAACACCGCTGCCGCGAGCACCCGAACGGATGCTTTCGGCGATGGGGTTCTCCTGCAGTCACTTGGTCGGGGCTATGGAGTGAGGCTGTCTATTAAGTTTACCGGCGAGTATCCGCGTTCACAACGTGATTGCAACGGACTTTTGATCACATCAAAATTCCGTGGCAACCGATCAAGTGAGACTAAACTGCTTTGTTTATAATATTCATTCCGTTATCTCATAACTATTTGTGAATTCCAATTATTGTATCACATTCCGGATAAATAGAAAATGCTAAACTTTTCGATCGAACAATCGAACACCCAAGTTTTCCCGATACAGATCAACACATGAAACAAGTCTAAAAACATTCAGTTCGTGCCTCAGTACCAACGGTCCAGCCATAGAAGGGTCAAGCCAACGCCTCACATGTGGCACGCCGTACTGCCCCAAACCCGAAGGTTCAAAGGGTAGTTCAAGACGGTCACATAATCGAGTTAAGGTTTGTTGTCTTCTAGAGGGACCATCGTGTTACTTGCACTACTTAGAACGTGATTAAACTACAGAAATATCCAACACTTGGAAATTTCCCGACAGGGGAAAAATTGGGTATTTATATCCGGTCGAACTTTTTAACATATTCAAAAAATTATCCGGAACGACACATAGAAAAAGTTTGACAATCCGATCGAATGTATGAACTCCCAATACAACCCAAAATACTCAACTCTTGATTTCAGATTAAAAATTCCCAGGAAAACCAGCACTGAAAAATAGGAGTTACTGTGCAAAATTCAAGGCAGATAAGACAAAAGTGCGGCGGAAGGGCCGCATTAGGACGCTAATGCCGCGGTTCCGCCGCACTTTAGATAGATCATTAGGTAATTTTTGCATCGTAATTCTTAGATTTACCTGCTTGTTTTCCTGCATATTTTTAATTTGCAAAAATCCACATTTTACAAAAATGTCCAGAGAGCATTTTAAAGTCGGGGTTTCGGGTCGATCGGACTTCTAACTCCGTCTACGCATCGCCTAAGGCTCTAACCTGGCTCTGATACCACTGTAGGGTTCCTAGGCACTCTAGTGAAGTCTCACAAGTGATCAAACATGCACAAATCAAATTTTACGGGTGCCTACAAACCCGACTACGGATCGTTTACTAGATATTTAGGCGAACAAAGTAACTAGTTAACACTTAACTAATGGGATATCGGAAATACAACCTTTGTAGATCCGGTGCTCCACCTCTATAGCTCCGCAAAGAAGTCGTCTCCGCTGTCCAAAAGGAATCCGGGCTCTAGAGTCGGCTTCGTCGGAGAAAAAGCGAGCTAGGTCGTCGATGTCCATGCCGAAGATGATCTACATCGAAGCATCGCAAGATCAAGCTCCACCTTCACCAAGCCATGAAAACTTGTGAAGGAAACACACTCTACTACTTGGCAAGAGGTAGAGGATGAAGAAATAGGAAGTGGGTAGACTTTAGAATTGGATTTCTTACTCTAATTCTCACTTTGCCATTAAAGCTTTCAAGCTTTTTCTTGAAGTGAAGAAGAAGAAGAAGATGAAGAATATGATAAGTCTTTTTTAAAATGAAAATAATAATAATACTTATCATCTACCAACCATGGTGAAGTGTAGAGACTAAACTAGGGTTAGTGGGAATGGTTAGGGTTAAGCATGAGACAAAAAGGGTGACTTTGGTCAAAGCTTCAAGAAGCTTTAGCTAGAAAACAAATTAAGCCACCATTTTCTCTTAATGCTTATCAATTTCCAAAAAGAATAAATAAATGAATAAATGAATAAGGAAATAGTAAACCCTAACCATTTCATTAACCAAGGTTTAATTCTTTACAGTTAACCAAAAGGCATGTATCATCAAACATGATACAAGAAGGTGCACAAAATCATATCGCATATGCAATGCGCACATCCGAGTGAGAAAATCCATTTAAAGTGAACCGATACTAGTTAATGCAAAGTAATATATCAAATATATATAATTATACATTAAATCATTAAATCAACACTTGATTTAACGATCCGGTCATATCGCATATAACCGACTAGTATCCTATGCATCGGCTTATCGAATCGATCTTCGATTCGATAACTAGGTTATATCGCATACAACCAATCGATACATTCATCGCGAGAATAGAATACGGTATCACATACGCGCATTATTCTCGGTCCCGCACATATCTCATATGCGCTCCTATTTCGTTTCGCTTGAGCCAGGAAACCTCTGTGTAGGACTCTAAAGACTCGTCAATACGCCGGCAGCAGGTGATGATCATATCAAACACCCACAAGCCGCAAGCGGTCTGCCAAACGTAACGGCCACCCGGGTATTGAGCGATCAGAAGATCGACGAGCAAGCCCGCTCACACTCCTGCGAATCGAACTAGTAACATTTATCGTATAGTCCGGTCTGTTCGTCTGATATGTCGCATATCTCGCCTAGGGGTCGTAAACATCAGACCCCAATAGCTCGATAAGTTATGCCGACTTGAGGTCCATAACATTCGTGAAACTACTGATAACTCTTACCAGTATATCACTGCAACCCTGGCCAGGGATTTCCTGTTATGGCCAGTCGAGCACAGCACAACATCAACCCCCAATACCGGGAGAGACGAATCCCCTCCTATCGCTCATTGCCTCCATGTGAATCGGGACTGTACCCAAAAACCACCTGTTTGCACGACTCAGTAGAGCCGTGGTAGGGTGGAAATCAAAGCACAGTGGGAGACACACAAGACTCTATGACGATCTCGGGTCAACAGACTAAGCTGTACCAGTGTCACCAGAGAACTGCCATCTGACGTGAGGTATAATATCATCTGGGAGTTCTCGGCGAGTCCGTTCAGTGTACCCAGTCTCCACTGAGCACCCGCATACCATCTTCGATGTCAAACACCAATGGATATGGGATCATCCATCGCCCATCGCATGGGTCGAGAAGATATGCGCTAGTCTACTCTGGAATATCGATGCCCCATCTCGATATTCCCTCGACTAGGAACATTTGAAGGATGTACTCATGGACTATCCAGGCCCCACTAGTACGATCTGCATCACAGTCCTGGAAGTCGAGTACACATCCTAAGGGCTTTATCAACATGTAATCAGAGAGACAGAAAGTATACATGTTAAGATAAAGTGCAACCAGATAGCGTACTATCATGTCGAGCAAGAAATTCCTTCCTATATATGTCCCAGCATCCACTACAATATACATCCAATGTACAGTAATGGCCTCTAGGGCATACATATAACTAACAACAGCATCAACTCCCAATACCGGGAGAGACGAAACCCCTCCTATCGCTCATTGTCTTCGTGTGTCTCGGGACTGTACCCAACGGCCACCTGTTTTCATGACTCAGTAGAGCCGTGGTAGGGTGGCAATCAAAGTACAGTGGGAGAACACACAAGACTCTATGACGATCTCGGGTCTACAGACTAACCTGTAACAGTGTCACCTGAGAACTGCTATCCGACGATAGATATAATTCCATATAGGAGTTCTCGGTGAGTCCGTCCAGTGTACCCAGTCACCACTGAGCACCCGTATATGATCTTGATGTCAAACATCGATGAATGCGGGAACATTCATCCCCCATCGTATGGGTCTAGTATCATATACGCTAGTCTACTCTGGTGTATCAATGCCCCGTCTCGATATACCTACGACTAGGGACTTTCCAGGATATGCTTATAGACTACAGATGTCCCACTAGTATGATCTCCATCATAATCAGAGTAGTCAAGCCGATATCCTCAGGGCTTTATCAGCATGTATGAATGAATAAAAGCACGATCAAATCAACATGTCAGATAAAGAAGAACCAGATAGCATACTATCATGTCGAGCATGAATGCATACTGAATATATATACATGTACAAATACATCCACTATCATATAATGGCCTCTAAGGCATACATATATCCAACAATCTCCCACTTGCACTAAGTCCAGTTATTGGCGTATCTCATACCCAACATCTCAAAAAGTCGCTCATGCTGCGGCTGAGGGAGGGCTTTGGTGAATGGATCCGCGGCGTTATACTTTGTGTCTACTCTCCTAATCTCGATCTCGCGGCGATCTACAATCTCACGGATCAAATGAAAGCGCCTCAGGATGTGTCTGGACCGCTGATGGGATCTAGGCTCCTTGGCTAACGCCATAGCCCATTATTATCACAATACAGAGGTATTGGATCAATAATGGTTGGAACTACTCCTAGCTCCGAGACGAACTTCTTCATCCAGACGGCTTCCTTGGCAGCATCATTTGCAGCAATGTACTCAGCTTCCATCGTAGAGTCTGCAACGGTATCTTGTTTGGAACTCTTCCAACTCACCGCCCCTCCATTGAGGGTAAATACAAACCCAGAGATAGATTTGCTGTCGTCCTTATCGTTTTGGAAGCTCGAATCAGTAAAGGCCTCCATTTGGAGATCTCCATTACCATATACCAAGAACAATTCTTTAGTCCTTCGTAAGTACTTAAGAATGTTCTTCACAGCTATCCAGTGGTTCTCCCCTGGGTTGGATTGATACCTTCTTACAACACTAAGTGCATAAGCTACATCTGGGCGTGTACATAACATCGCATACATTATAGATCCTACTGCCAAAGCATAGGGTATAACGCTCATGCGAGCTCTCTCTTCATCAGTCTTTGGGCAAGAGTCCTTGGAGAGAGTGACCCCATGGCAAGCGGGTAAGGCACCCTGCTTGGAGTCTTCTATACTAAACCTTTTTAGGATGGTGTCAATGTACCTGGTTTGGGACAATCCCAATAACTTTTTGGATCTATCCCTATAGATCCTTATGCCCAGGATGTATGTGGCATCACCCAGGTCCTTCATGGAGAACCTTAGTGATAAGAAAGATTTGACTGACTGTAGCATAGGAATATCATTTCCTATCAGAAGAATGTCATCCACGTACAATACGAAGAATGTTACAGCTCTTCCTACAGCCTTCTTATAAACACAAGGTTCATCTGGATTTTTGATGAAATCAAACTCTTCGATAACATCATCGAAACAGATGTTCCAACTCCGAGATGCCTGCTTTAACCCATATATGGATTTAAGCAATCTACATGCTTTCCCGCTGCTCCCACTGTCAATGAAGCCCTCTGGCTGATCCATATAAACGCATTCTTCTAAATCTCCATTTAGAAATGCTGTTTTAACGTCCATCTGCCAGATTTCATAGTCGTAAAGAGCAGCAATAGCAAGTAGGATCCGAATGGATTTAACATGGCTACGGGCGAAAAAGTTTCGTCATAGTCCAAACCTGGTCTTTGACGAAAGCCTTTCGCCACAAGTCTTGCCTTATAGGTCTCTACCTGCCCATCTACACCAATCTTTCTTTTAAAGATCCATTTACACCCCACAGGTTTTACCCCAGGGGGTACAACGTCCAAAGTCCATACTTTGTTGGTGTACATAGACTCCATTTCGGATCTCATGGCATCCAGCCACTTCACAGAGTCTCTACTCGTGATAGCTTGCTGAAAACTGGTAGGATCATCATCATCTATGATACAATCTTCTCTGTCACCATCAATGAAGAAACCGTAGTACCTCTCCGGTGGGCGAGAAGTCCTACCAGACCTACGGAGTGGCCGAGGTTCTTCAGTTTCTGTTGCAACAGCTGGTTCAACCAAATCGTCATTTGTAGTTTGTGTCTCTAGAACCTTTTCTAGATCCACCACCTTGCCATCATCTTTATCTAGGAAAAACTCTTTTTCCAAGAATGTGGCATGTTGAGAAACAAACACTTTTTGTTCCTCTTTGTGGTAGAATAGATATCCATAAGAATTCTTTGGATATCCCACAAAGTTACACATGACTGACCGTGTCTCGAGCTTGTCCGGATTCTTCTTTTTAACATAGGCCGAGCAACCCCAAATCTTAATTCTCTTAAGAGATGGTCTCTTCCCATGCCATATCTCATATGGCATGGTTGATATGGTTTTGGTTGGAACCCTGTTTAGCAAAAATGCTGCAGTCTCCAATGCATGCCCCCAAAACGAGACGGGTAACTCAGCGTCACTCATCATGGACCGGACCATATCTAATAGGGTCCTATTCCGTCGTTCTGACACACCGTTGTGCTGTGGTGTGTAAGGGGGAGTGAGCTGAGAGAGAATCCCATTCTCTTTTATGTAGTTTGCAAATTCTGTACTGAGATACTCACCACCTCGATCTGATCGAAGCATCTTGATACTCAAGCCGGTTTGTTTTTCTACTTCTTGTTTATATTCAATGAATTTCTCAAAAGCTTCGGACCTGTGCTTTAATAAAAATACATGACCGAATCTTGAGAAATCGTCAGTGAATGTAATGAAGTATGAAAAATCGCCTCTAGCCTGTGTAGACATTGGCCCACATACATCACTATGTATGAGGCCTAGGAGCTGAGTAGCTCTTTCTCCGTGTCCGGTAAACGGAGTTTTGGTCATTTTACCCTTGATACAAGACTGGCAAGTCGCATAAGATTTATATTCAAAAGAGTTTAAATATCCATCTTTGTGTAACTTGTTTAGTCTTGTTTCGTTAATATGACCAAGTCTACAGTGCCAAAGAAAAGCTTCATTTAATTCTGAAAGTTTTCTTTTATTAGTGTGTTGTATGCTGAAAACTGTGTGTTGATTTAGGACATATATTCCGTTATTAAGCGTACCATACCCAACCAACATTTGATTCTGGTAAATGTTCATAACATTGTTCTGCAATACAAAATTATATCCTTCATTGTCCAACAAAGAAACGGATATTATATTACATAGCATACTTGGTACAAAATAACATGGATTCAAAACCAAAATACATCCAGATGGCAACCCCAAGTGATACTCTCCCACTGCGACTGTATGTACATTGGAACCATTTCCAACGCGGAGAGTATGTTCACCTGTCTTCAAAACCTTGCTATTTCTCAGCCCCTGCATAGAATTGCAAATGTGAGAACCTGAACCGGTATCTAATACCCAGGAAGCAGAGTTTATTGAAAAACAGTTTTCTGTCACAAACGCACCTGAAGCAGAAGCATCCCCATGCTTCTTCTTGAGACTTAAGAACTCCGTGCAGTTGCGCTTCCAATGTCCTGTCTTGTGGCAGTGAAAACATTCGCCCTTCCCCGAGTCTCCAACCTTGGACTTTTCCTTTCCCTTCACCTTTTTAACTCCACCTTTAGGATTGGTGGGCTTCTTCTTTTTCTTTCCCTTGGCCTTAGCTTTCGGGCGAGAAGAAGAAGATTGTCCAACAGTCATAACGGGAGTTCTTGCTGACTTCATAGTGCTCTCTGCACTCCTTAACATGTTAAGGAGTTCAGGGAGTTCCTTCTGCATGCTATGCATGTTGAAGTTTACTATGAATTGAGCAAAGGTGGAGGGAAGGGACTACAGAATAATATTTATATATTGTTCATTGTCCATTGTCCATCCAAGGTCCTCAAGCTCTTCTATAAGAGCTATCATCTTCAGAACATGGTCCCCTACTGGTGTGCCAGGGGCCATTCGCATCTGAAACAATTTCTTTGATGCTTCGTATCGTAATACGCGGGATTGCTCTCCATGCAACTCCTTTGTATGGAGCAATATACCGTGAATGTCCATATCCTCGTGCTGCTTTTGATGTGTGTTATCCATCGATGCAAGCACGAGGCATTTTGCCGTGGCACAGTCAGCGTCCCATGTCTTGCGGACTTCAATGTCCGCAACTGAGGATTTTGGACCTGGGACGGGCGGGGCTGAAGCCGTGAGGACATATGATACTTTATCATAAGTCAAGGCGATTTTCTGATTCCTCAGCCAGTCTTTATAGTTGGTCCCATTCAGTTTATTTTTATCTAGTAAAAGCTTGAGTCCAGTCAAGGGTATGTGCCATTAAGAGAGAGAAAAGAATACACTCAGCGAAAGCTTTTGCATAGATCAGATTGGTTATTATCTTGTCTAATCGATGTTTCCCACTGCTTTTATTGAGTTTTTCTTTCAAACCTTAAAAAGAAAAACTAGCCAGGATTAATTACAGTCTACAACTTCGCTAACCGTTCAGCCAGGCCAGTGTCGGTACTTGAGGGAGGTTCCCCGTGCTTTCGCACGGACCTAATTAAAGTAAACCTCGTTTTTCCAGAGGCGGAGCCCCATTAACACCTTTCTAGAGACCTAATGAGTTAGCTAATTGTAAACGGTAAAACTCTCCTAGGAGCAACTATTGCCCACAGCGGGATCGGGATCCAACCATCACATGGAAGGTATGCAATCTCATTGCAAATTTCAACTATTGAAATTCCCGATGTGGTTTTTACCCCTAATACTCGTGACCTTGGCTAAGGTCAACAAATCACGAGTACTAGTCAAGCTCAACCCGTCATTTCTTGATTAATTAGACCCGTTCAAATGACCCTTGGCTAAGGTCAACAAAGTCATATGCACGTCCTAATTAATCTGCATCATATGCATTTGTAAGAAGACATCACTTAGCTACCGTACACTACGCCTTGGCTAAGGTCAACAAACGTAGCATGAATACTAAGTACTCTACTTCCTAAAATGACGGAGGGTTGCGGATGATTTTTAAGAAAATCTTTAACGCTTTGAGCTTGATATCGTTGTACAATCAAATGGTTTTTAAAAGGAGTGGCTTAATCTCCGCAGTTTTGAAGTATAGCTTTTTTATAAATAGCCGAGTGGTTTTTAAATCCGATTCTACAACATCTTTTTAGGTTTATTTTCTTTACATTAATCCCATTAATGTAATCCCATCATTTAAGTCCTTAAGCCAATCACAGAAAAGAAATGAAAATAACACGTACGCTTATGCCATCCGCATTCGCCGCAATGTTCCGATATGCACCGTTAGGTTACTTAACTAACGACATACCGGGACGGGACTAGCGCGGGTGTAAAACATAAGCAACGTCTACTATATATCATATATATAATATGTCATTCGTCTCAGATATCACAGAACACAGGCAGCAGAAACATAGATATAACGTGGGATATACTAGGACGTCAGTATTTAGTATTTAGCCAGAATAGAAAATACGGATTCCACAGTCGCGATGAATAGCCAAGCCCACACCCTGGACCCCTACGAGAGCGGTAAGTGACCCTACCAATTCTGGAGTTTAGGAGACCCGGTCTCGACTCCTCGAGATGGCCTCCCACTGAACCCCAGAACCCGGTCACCTGTGCTCCCCTCCTTGGATCCATCCTAATGCGGAAAAGTAAATAATATACAACACCGGTGACACAACCTCAACCCGGAAGTGCCCCAAATAAAAGAATATTACATTACATATGAATTTACATGAATGAAAATATAAAACTCTCATCTCACATAAAAAACCCCCGGCTATTCAATCGCGACAATCCTGCACATCATATCTCAGCAACACATAATATATCATATCATCAACGTAAGTAAGTATGCATACCCCAATTGTCGTTGATGTATAGCAACGAAACCGGCGATATCGTACATACTACACTTACGGTCACAGAAAAGAAAGTGTAAAACTACAATATTTGGAATCCACATTCTCTTTAGACATCATAAATGCGAAATATCACATATTTCGTATTTCATGCCTAAACTAGATGAATTCCGCATATTGTATCACATTCTAGATAAACAGACAGTATTAAAGTTTTCGAACGAACGATCAAGTACCCAAGATTCACTAAAGCTCAACACTTGAGCAGGGTTCAAAAATCCGGAGTGTGACATAGTAGTAGCGGTCCAGCCGTAGAAGGGTCAAGCCAACGCCTCACATGTGGCACGCCGTACTGCCCCAAACCCTAAGGTTCAAAGGGCAGTTCAAGATGGTCACATAATCGAGTTAAGGTTTGTTGTCTTCTAGAGGGTCCACCACAAAAAGACTTGCACGTATCTCCAAAGTATTTAAACCCCGTGAATAGTGAGCAAATGACACTCGTTCAAACACTTTAATACTTTCTAATTTACCCGGATAAACAACGAAATGAAAATTCCGATCTAATCTACGCGTCAAAAAACCATCTCCAGAAAATTCAACAGTAGATTCAGATTAAACATACTCAAAATATACAAAAGCAGGTAAGGAAAAACACTGTACCAAAATGAGTGAAAGATCCCCTTGTATGGCCGCGGATCCGCAGCCTAAGCCTGCTTGGGCCGCGGTTCCGCGCCCATAAGTACAGTTCATTGGCTCAAATTTTCCAGTTTGTCTTATATTTACCTGCTTTATTTTTTGAGTATTTTTAATTCTGAAAAAAGTCATTTTTAAAAAAATTTCCAGAGAGTGTCCCGTAATTTCGTATTTTGGTTCGATCGGAGTTTTTACTTCGCTAAAGCAACGCCTAATGTTCTAGGTCGTCTCTGATACCATTGTTAGGTTTGCCTAGCACCCTATAATGAGTTCTGAAGCATCACATGTCTCAAAGTATGGATTTTGATGGTGCTAAACAAACATGCAAAGGAATCGATCCTAGAAAATTAGGGTTACGAAACATAAAGCTAATCAAATTAGGGTTTCGAGACTACAACCTTTGTAGCTCCCCCTTTGCTTGACTCCTTAGTCTCTTGGGTGTTGGAAGAAGGTCCTCTTATAGTCTTCTCACGTCCACGACGATCCACCCGGAGTTTCCCGTCCAAGCTCGCAACTTTGAAAAACAAAGTGAACACTCTAAACAAGTTGGCTAAACTTGTGTAGAATGATGTTGTGGCTAAGGTTCTCACTTCAAAATCCTATTTTTATGAGTATTTTGCTCTATTGAAAGAACTAGAAAGCAAAGGATCAAGGTTGATGAAGATGATGGCCTTTTGTGAAGAAGAGAATAATGAACCATTGAAAAGAAATGAAAAATAAGCATATATATATTTTTCATCTCTCATATCCAACCATGGTTAATTCTAAAGATATTATTGAATTGAAGTTAAAAGAACAAAAAGAAAATAAACTATGGGTTAAAAGGTAGGTGAGCAGGGTAAGGTTAAGAAGAGTGTAGAAACCTTTTATGATTTAACCCATTTTTATTTCCTTTTTTGTTTTAATTCAAAAGCAATAATAATCCATAAAAATAACCATGGTGTGATTCTTATATTGCCACCATTCTCAATGTATAAGCAACCATGATAAAATGATGTATGTATGCATGTGTGCATGCACATCCATGTGTGCATGAACAAAAATGAATGCATACATGCATGCATACATCCAAAATAAATAAGATAGGATTTGTAGTGAGAAGCTAATGATAAATCAACACTTGATTTACTAATCCGGTCATATCACATACGACCCGACCATTAGCAAGCCGCCCAATTAATATACGGTATCCCATACGCGCATTTTAATCGGGTCCAAGCGCATATCGCATACGCGCACCACAACGTTTCGCCTGGACTAGGTAACTCCTTTGTAGGACTCTAAGACTCGTCAATACGCCGGCAGTGGGTGATGATCACATCAAGCACCCCCAAGCCGCAAGCGGTCAGATAAACGTAACGGCCAACCGTGTATTGAGCGATCAGAAGAAAATAAGCGAACCTGCTACAACTCCCGTCGAGCCAACCGGCAACACTACCGTACAGTCCGGTCTCTTCGTCAGATATGCCGCATATTGAACCTAGGGATGGTCACGTCGACCCCAATAACTCAATAAGTCATGCCTGTGAATGGTCTATAACAGATCGAGAAACCACTGATAACACTTATCAGCAAATCTCAGCAGCCCTGGCAAGGGACATACTGATATAACCAGTCGGGCACAGCACAGCATCAACTCCCAATACCGGGAGAGACGAAACCCCTCCTATCGCTCATTGTCTTCGTGTGTCTCGGGACTGTACCCAACGGCCACCTGTTTGCACGACTCAGTAGAGCCGTGGTAGGGTGGCAATCAAAGTACACTGGGAGAACACATAAGACTCTATGACGATCTCGGGTCTACAGACTAACCTGTACCAGTGTCACCTGAGAACTGCTATCCGACGATAGATATAATTCAATATAGGAGTTCTCGGTGAGTCCGTCCAGTGTACCCAGTCACCACTGAGCACCCGTATATGATCTTGGTGTCAAACATCGATGAATGCGGGAACATTCATCGCCCATCGTATGGGTCTAGTATCATATACGCTAGTCTACTCTGGTATATCAATACCCCATCTCGATATACCTACGACTAAGGACTTTCCAGGATATGCTTATAGACTACAGATGTCCCACTAGTATGATCTCCATCATAATCAGAGTAGTCAAGCCGATATCCTCAGGGATTTATCAGCATGTATGAATGAATAAAAGCACGATCAAATCAACATGTCAGATAAAGAAGAACCAGATAGCATACTATCATGTCGAGCAAGAATGCATACTGAATATATATACATGTACAAATACATCCACTATCATATAATGGCCTCTAGGGCATACATATATCCAACATGGACTGTACCCAAAATCCACCTGTTTGCACGTCTCCTTTGAGCTTGGTACGGGGCAAATCAAAGCACAGTGGGAGACACACAAGAATCTATGATGATCTCGGGTCTACAGACTAACCTGTGTAAGTCGATGTACAACACCCCACGACTTGCGGGGAGGCGGAATAATGAAAAACGATCTTGTTTTAGGCGTAAACATCGACTAACCGAGAATCTTTGCATAAAATAATAACTAACAAGAAACCATAGAAGTGTTAACTACTATGTTAAGTGATTATACCTATAGAACCGAGTCCTTCGTCTTGTCGTTCTCCACGTCCTCTCCGGCCTTCTCTATGTAGTAGAAGATCCACCCGAGAGTTTTACTACAAGCTTCATCTCAAACTAGAGGTAACTAGGTTTCTTGAAGTGCTAATCCAAGTAACCTAGGTAATATAGAGTATGGTTAAGGATTAAGTAGTCTATTCTAATCCTTGGTCTCAACACATGAGAGGGGAGGATTAGGGTTTGAAGAGAGAGAGCTTGAGGAGAGAGAAAGTGAGCAAGAGAATGAAATGAGAAAATGAGCTATCATAATATATATCAAGCATTATGATTTATCCAACAAAAGAAAATGAATGATTAATCATCATGCTTAATAAATATAAGAGGGTGATTCATCTCCATGAGTCATTAAGCATTTATGATGCATTAATGACTTGGATGAATCACTCAAATGACTCACTAATCTCATTTAATGCATATGCCACCTTAACCCCCAAGTCACCATCTTCTAGAAGCTTCTCGCGCAATTACGAGAACGCCCCTCCTATCCGTGAAAACACGGAAAAACTTTATACTGTATAAATCCAATAACCGGATACTAAAAACTGGCTTAAACCAAAGCCGACTAGTAAAAACTGTCCGGATGTCGTACGTGCGTAAACAAACGTATGCGTCCGAACCCTTGTCGTAAAACCATACGACCTCTATATCGTTTCGCCTGGAGTAGGGAAACTCTCTGTGTGGGACTCTAGAGACTCGACTACTACGCTGGCAATGGGTTTAACCACAGACTGCAAGCGGCACTAGCTGTACGTAACGGTCCCCAGGTAGATGTCGATAAGAAGGCCGATGAGGAAACCCATCCGAACTCCTACTGAGTCTGATGTGACAAACTACGTACAGTCGGGTCTGTTCGTCTAAGACTATCGCATATCGGGCCTAGGGGGCGGCAAGCGTCAGTCCCCTAATAGCGGTATAAGTCGTGTCGGAGCGAAGCCCATTACACCCTGAGAAACTACTGGAACCTACCAGCAAATCTCGCTTGCCATGGCCAGGGACTTTGCGTAATGGCTCTCTGACACAGCGCGATATCAACCCCCAATACCGGGAGAGATGAATCCTGTCTAACCGCCACTGCCTCCAAGTGCTCGGGACTGCACCCAACTGCTACCTGTTTGCACGACTCCTTTGAGCCGTGGTAGGGTAGTAATCTAAGAACAGTAGGACACACTCGAGGCGAAGTAGCAGTGTCAAGTCTGCGGACTATTCTGTACTCATGTCACCTGGGAACTGTTAACTGACAACTGGTATAAAACCAACCAACAGTTCCCTGTGAGTCCTGTCCGGTGTACTCGTAACCTAACGAGTACCTGCATACTATCTCCAGTACGACGTACTGACGGCTGTGGGACAGACCATCTCCCTAACTGGGATGAGAAGCGTACACACTAGTCTACTCCGGAGTATCGATGCCCTGTCTCAATAATCCTACGACTAGGGACCTGAATAAGGATGTGCTTGTAGACTACCCAGCCCCCACTAGTGTGACTGCCATCACAACGCTGGTAGTCAAGCAAGATCCTAAGAGCTCTATCAATACGTATACTCACATATTAAGATAGAAAAACCAAGTAGCATACTACCATGTTTAGCAAGACTGTTATATACATGTAAATATCCTAAGCTTCCATTAAGTAATATACAAACTAGTATGATACAGTAATAGCCTTCTAGGGCATAAACACTAACAATCTCCCACTTGCACTATGGCCATGTACTGGCGTATCGAAGACCGATGATCTCCAGTAGCCTCTCGAACTGAATCTGAGGTCGGGCCTTAGTGAATGGATCGGCAATGTTATCCTCTATATTTACTCTCTTTACCTCGATCTCCCAGCGATCTACGATCTCCCTGATCAGGTGATACCGCCTTAAGATGTGTCTGGACTTCTGATGGGACCTGGGTTCCTTCGCTAAAGCTATAGCGCCGTTGTTGTCGCAATACAGAGGTATTGGACCAACACTGGTAGGAACCACCTGAAGTTCTGTGAGGAACTTCTTCATCCAGACAGCTTCTTTTGCGGCATCGCAAGCAGTTATGTACTCCGCTTCCATCGTTGAGTCAGCAACGGTGTCCTACTTGGAACTCTTACAACAGACCACCACTCCATTGAGGGTAAAGACATAACCCGACATGGACTTGGAGTCATCCTTGTTACTCTGGAAGCCGGAATCAGCATAGGCCTCCATCCCGAGGTCTTTTCCGCCGTAAACCAAGAACATCTCCTTAGTCCTCCTCAGGTACTTGAGAATGTTCTTTACTGCTATCCAGTGATTCTCCCCTAGGTTTGCCTGATACCGGCTTACAACGCTCAACGCGTATGCTACATCTGGTCTGGTATATAACATCGCATACATTATAGAGCCTACCGCAGAAGAGTAGGGTATAATCGACATGCGTTTCCTTTCCAAATCAGTCTTGGGAGACATCTCTTTGGAGAGGGTGATTCCGTGACAAGCCGGTAGGTTACCGTGCTTAGAATCTTCCATACTGAATCTTTTCAATATGGTGTCAATGTACCTGGACTGTGAAAGTCCCAACATCCTCTTTGATCTATCACGATAGATCTGGATCCCCAGAATGTAGGTGGCATCACCCAGGTCCTTCATGGAGAATTTCTGTGACAAGAATCTTTTGACTGACTGTAGCATAGGAATATCATTTCCTATTAGGAGAATGTCATCCACGTACAAGATGAGCAATACAACAACTCTCCCTACAATCTTACTGTATATGCATGGTTCATCTGGATTTTTGATAAAGTCGAATTCTTTGACAGTATCATCAAAACAGATGTTCCAACTCCGCGATGCCTGCTTTAGTCCATAAATGGACTTAAGCAGCTTGCATACTTTACCGCTGCTCCCACTCTGAATGAATCCCTCTGGCTGATCCATATAGACGCTCTCTTCCAAATTTCCATTTAGAAAGGCCGTCTTTACGTCCATTTGCCAGATCTCATAATCATGGAAGGCAGCAATAGCAAGAAGGACCCGAATGGATTTGAGCATAGCCACTGGAGAAAAGGTTTCGTCATAGTCCAAACCAGGTCTTTGACGGAAACCCTTTGCAACAAGTCTAGCCTTATAGGTTTCAACCTGTCCATCTACACCAATCTTCTTTCTGAAGATCCACTTGCATCCTACGGGTTTTACCCCATCTGGAGCAACGTCCAAAGTCCATACTTTGTTAGTGTACATGGACTCCATTTCGGTCCGCATTGCATCCAGCCATTTTACCGAGTCGCCGCTCTGAATGGCTTGCTGGAAGCTAGTAGGGTCGTCATTATCAATGACGCAATCTTCTCGATCCCCGTCTATGAGAAAATTGTAGTATCTCTCGGGCGGATGAGACTGCCTACTACTTCTGCGGATAGGCGCTAGTATGTCCCTTTCTTCTGAAACTTCTTGTTCTACCAAACTTTCAGTAACAGCTTGTGGTTCTGGAATTTCTTCCAGTTCTACTGCGCTCCCACTCTTCTGATTTTCTAAAAAATCAGTTTTTAAGAAGCGGGCATGACGAGAAACAAAAACCTTTTGTTCCTCTGCGTAGTAGAAGCAATATCCCATGGAGTTCTTTGGATATCCCACAAACTTACACTCTACTGAGCGTGCCTCGAGCTCGTCCGGATGCTGCTTTTTTACAAAAGCTGGACATCCCCATGTCTTCAGGTACTGAAGATAGGGTTTCTTCCTACTCCACATCTGATATGGTGTGGTAGGCACAGTCTTGGTTGGAACCTTGTTCAAAAGATATACCGCTAATTCTAGCGCATAACCCCAGAATGATCGCGGTAACTCAGCTTTACTCATCATGGAATGAACCATATCCAATAGGGTTCGATTCCTCCTTTCCGATACACCATTGTGTTGTGGTGTGTATGGAGGAGTAAGCTGAGAGAGAATTCCATTCTCTTTTAAGTAACCCAGGAACTCGGCACATAAGTATTCACCACCTCGATCAGATCTCAGTGTCTTAATACTTTTGCCTGTTTGGTTTTCCACTTCATTCTTGTATTCCTGGAATTTCTCAAAGGCCTCGGATTTATGCTTCATCAAGAAGATATGTCCATACCTAGAGAAATCATCCGTAAAAGTAATGAAGTAAGAATAACCACCTCGCGCATGTATAGACATTGGACCACACACGTCACTGTGTACGAGTCCTAAGAGCTCGCTCGCTCTTACTCCGTGTCCAATAAACGGAGTCTTTGTCATCTTTCCTATGAGACAAGATTCACAAGTGGCATAAGATTGATATTCGAACGGATTCAAATATCCTTCTCTATGTAACTTCGTTAATCGTGTTTCATTGATGTGACCTAGACTACAATGCCATAAGAAAGCCTGATTTGTTTCTGTAGACTTTTTTTTAAGTGTGTTCTGGACATTGAAAACCTGAGCTTGATTCAATACCTATATACCGTCATCTAATGTACCGGACCCATTCAGAACTTGATTTAGGTGGATGTGAACTACATCGCTTACGAATGTAAAGTCATATCCCTCTCTCGAAAGTGAGGACACTGATATGATATTACAGGTCAAACTAGGTACATACAGACAGTTACGTAGTATCAATATCTGCCCACTTGTCAAACCTAGGCGATATTCTCCTACGGATTCAGCGTCCACGCTCATTCCGTTTGCAACTCTGAGAGACAAATCACCTACCCTTATAACTTTACAGTTTCTCAAAGCACGTAACGAATTACAGATATGAGATCCTGGTCCAGTATCTAGTACCCAGGAAGTAGAGTTAATTGACAAACAGTTCTCAATTACAAACACACTTGAGGCTGAAGCCACAACATGCTTCGTATCCTGGCTACTGGCTTCCAAAGCCCTGCAATCCTTCTGCCAATGTCCGTTCCCATAACAAGAGGAACATCCCTCCTTGCCTACACCAAGTCCTGAAACTTTTGCTCTTCCCTTTCCTCCTACTTTACTGACACTGTATATCGGCTTTGTAGAGATCTTCTTCTTTTCATCCTTTGCTTTCGCCCTGGATGTAGAAGAAGAAGGTCCCCCATTAAGCAGAGCTTGTGTCTCCCTGGTTTCTTTCAGGGTATAAGTAGAGGGTAGGGACTGTGGAAATAAGTCAGCGTATGACCTGTTTCCCAACGTGGTCTCCAGGTCCTTGAGCTCATCAATATAGCTAGTCATCGTAAGGACGTCGTCCCCTACAGATAACCCGTCAGCCGACCTTGCTTGAATTATTTCTTTCAAGGTCTCATATCTTGCAATATGTGATTGCTCTCCATATAAATCTTTGTTATGGAGAAAGATGGAAACTGAGTCCATCTTCTCGTGCTGCTTCTGGTATACACCATCAACTGAAGCCAACACGAGGCACTTGGCTTTCGCTTTATCCTTTTCCTTTGTCTGACGGATATCCATATCCACGACGGTGGAAACTGGACCTGGGACGGGGGGATCTTGAGTAGTAATAGGGTGGTCCAGCTTGTCATAGGCAATGGTCATCTGGACAGACCTTTGCCAGTCATATAAGTTAGATTCAGTCAACTTGTTATCTAGATGTAACCTAGTCATGGTCACAAGGTCGCTGCAATGAGAGAGAGAAAAGAAAACACTTTAGCATGATGCTCTTGCAAGTTTAGAGTGGTTTTTAATTTATCTAAACGGGATGGCTCCCACTGTTTCTCGAATCCTTCCTCAAGCTATAAAAGAAGAATTAGCCAGGACTATTCTCACTGTATAATACTTGCTTAACCGTTCGGCCAGGCTGGTGTCGGTACTTCGAGGGAGGTTTTCCAACGCTTTCGCGAAGTTCCTTAATTAAATAACCTCTTTTCTCTGGGGGCGTAACCCCGCTGACACCTTTCATGACACCTACTTGGTTTATAGCAATGATCGTTAAGTGACGAATCTCCTGCTAAATTGCATATACTCACAGTAGGATCGGGATCCAAATATAATCGTATGATAATGTTGAAGGAATCCTACCAACATTCATCAAACTCCAAATGGTATGCAATACTAGCAAGTTTCAGTTTCTTTAGAAACTCCCGATGTGGATTTTTGCCCCATGTTCTTATGACCTTGACGAAAGCCAACCAATCATAAGTCACATGTCAAGTTCTGCCCATCATTATCTTGTTGATTTGAACCCACCCGTACATACCCATGACGAAAGCCAACAAGGTAATACGACTGTCCCAAACCAACTCATCTATCTATGCAACAAATGAATACCCCAGCAGCTACCAAACACTATGCCTTGACGAAAGCCAACAAACATAGCTTGAATACTACTGACCATCCATAAAAAATGACGGAGGGCTACGACTGGTTTTGGCGAAACCGTGAACGTAGTGAACTTGATATAATCGAAGGAAGCTGATAGCTTTTTAAAAGGAGTGGTTAAAGCTCCGCAACTAAAAAATTCTGCTCTTTTAAAATAACCGAGTGGTTTCTTTTAAATTTGTTCCAACGATTCAACTTTTGGTTTATTTTCTTTGCATTATAAATAATGTGTCCCATCATTTAACCTATCATTGCAGAAAACAACGAAAATACAACGTCCTCTTATGCCATCCGCATTCGCCACTGGGTCCCGTCATCACCCGTTAGGTTACTTAACTAACGACAGAGCGGGGGCTGGGCTAGCGCGGGTGTAAAACATAAGTGACGTCTAAATATTGTTGGAGATAGTGCCCTCAGAGTCAATTATTAGGTCACAGGTACGTGATTGTAATGATTGAGGGAGGACCTATCCCGGTAGGACAGTCTTACTCGAGATGATAGTATGCTATCTGGTTTACCTTTATCATCGTGTACTGCTTTAGGTGACATGACACGTCGCTATTACACGTTGATAGAGCCCCTAGGATTCTTGCTTGACCACCAGCAGTATGAGGGCGATCATATAAGTGGGAGCTGGGGGTCTACAAGCATATCCTTAAAAGGTCCCTAGTCGTGGGAGTTTCGAGACCGGGCATCGATACTCCATTAGTAGACTAGTGTATACAGTCGAGACCCCGACGAGGGGCGGTGGCCGGTCTCACAAGCCACTGGTGTCAGTTGGATCACCTAAGATGTATACAGGTGCTCATTGGGTTATGAGTACACCGGACAGGACTCGCCGGGAACATGCTAGTTGGTCATATACCAGACGTCAGATGGCAGTTCCCTGGTGACATGTGTGCAGGTTAGTTCATCGACCTGGGGATCGTCATTTGTCTCGTGTGAGTTCCCACTGTACTTTGATTACTACCCTACCACGGCTCAAAGGAGTCGTGCAAACAGGTTTTAGTTGGGTACAGTCCCGAGCCATATGGAGGCAGTGAGCGTATCTTCAGGGGTTCCTCTCTCCCGGTATTGGGGGTGAGGTCGTGCTGTGTCTAGGAGAGCCATTACACAAAGTCCTTGGCCAAGGCAAGGAGATTTACTGGTAGGTATTCCAGTAGTATCTCAGGGTGTTCTGGGCTACACTCCGACACGACTTGTACCGCTTTTGGGGGTCTGACTTTTACCAACCCCCTAGGCCCGCCATGCGATACTCATAGACGAACGGACCGGACTGTACGGATATTGTCACTGACAGGCTCAGTAGGGTGTCAGGATGAGTTCGCTCATCGACGTCCCTTTTAGTCAATTGCTGGTGGCCCGTTACGTATTGGCTTATACCTCTGACGGGCTAGTGGTTAAATCCACAGCCATTGTATTGACGAGTCTTTAGAGTTCCCCACACTTTCAGTTACTCAGCTTTCGGGCGAAAGGCTGTAGAGGCCGTATGGAGATATGGCAGGGTTCGATCAGATACGTGCGGTATTGCACGGATCGTGATCGGACGGTTTTTACTAGCCGGCTTTGGCTTAAGCCGGATCCTAGTATAGTACAGTGTAGTTTTGTCTCTTTGCATTTGTATCCGGACGGAATACAGATGCGGGTGTGTATACACAGTATTGGGGTTTTCCTGTAATTTATTACGGGACCAGTTTTCTGGAGTTGCCAGTTTGCATTCCGTTCCGGCCGGTTTTCCTTTGTTCTTTCCCGGCCGGACTTTTTCGATGGAGGGGGTTATTTGCAGTTTTGCAAATAACACTTTGTGGGGGGGTTTCTTGCAATTGTATTGATTATGATGGCTTTCATATCTTGCACCATTGACTTGCTTTTTATTGTGATTGAAAGGGTATGGGTTGAATAATAGTAACAAGCATGGTTGATGTTTTCTTGTCCTTGGATGTGGTCACCATTCTTGTGCTCCTACACTCACCTCCCTCTTGCTTTCATATAGTTCTTTCCTCCACCTTATTCTTCACTTGATGAAAGAAGTTTTTCATGGTTGAGAGAAAGAAAAAGATGAGAGCTTCATCTTTGAGAGAGTAGCATTCTTGATTTCATTTTCGATGCTAGAAAAATGCAAGCACCATTTTTCTTCTTGATTCCCTCCATCTAAAGGCAACTCCAAAACCCCAAAGTGAGACATCCACTCTACACTACACTTCCTACAGCATATCTTGAGCATGTCGAGTTGCCGGCTTCATGCGCGAGTTGCCTCGGTATTGAGGTGGGAGCCCGTAAAAGTACCCGGCTTCGTGGTGCCCTTTCCGACGAGGAGACGGACGGAGATCCCGCGAGGAGATCGGGACCATGACGAGAAGACCGGAGGACTTGGATCGTCGGTATATCTCTAACCCATCTTCTAGTTAGCTTAGACTAGTTTAATGGTTACGATCCGGTTAAAGTGCGCGGTGGTGCCGGTTTGCAAAGTCCGCAAAATTTAAGTTATTCACCGCTTCCGCATTCCGGCGTCGGATTGACGGCCGGGGCGCCGCCGTGCACTTACAGTGGTATCAGAGCCTCGCCATTAACTTAGTCTAGCTTTGTGTAATGTGTTTGCATTTCCGATCGATCAAAAAGTTCCAAAACTGCATTTTAGTTCGCATCAGTTTCTGTTGAAAATTTTTGGTCTCGAAAAATTTTTCAGGTTATAAAATATTGATGTACTGGAAAATATAAGAGTTCTGTAAAAATTTGACGAAGTAACTCCACATTTGGAGCGCGGAACCGCCGCGAAAAGCCCATTTGTACGGCCCTTCCGCCGTGCACTATTCACATCACTTTACCAATTTTTTACAGAGGCCTTCTGGGATTAAAATATGGGTTTTGGAATATTAAAGTTGGGCCAATTGTTTCTGTGAGTGCTACAGTTTTCTTTGGGGCCCACTTGTTAATTGTTTGATCAATCGGAAATTTTTTAAACACATTTTTCACAGTATTTACATTATATCTGCGACCGTGAATGTCACTCGATCGGTAAATCCGGTCTAACTGCTATAGCCCGGTTAGACGGATTTGCGAACGTGACTTTCACGTTGATGTTCTATGTATTTGCTGTGATGTTGCGGATCGGTCGTGGGGGATAGCCTGGATGCAATGCTAGTACAGTTTTGTTTGTATTATGTACATTTGATATTGCGGGGCGAGCGTCCGACATGTGGACTGCCGTCACTGCCAGTTTGTATTATTATTTTGGGGCACGACCTGGTTGCGGTCGATGTACCCGGTGTATGTATATTTTACTTTCTGTACTAGGATTACCCCGCGGAGGGGTGCACGGATAGCCGGGTTCTGGAGGGCAACAAGCCCGCATCTCATGGCATTGAGACGGAGGGGGCTTCACTCTAGGATTGGAGGGCTATTCGCCGCACTCGTAGGGGGTACAGGTTGACCCAGGAGGGGTGCCCAAGTTGCCGGATTCCGTGGAGTGCTGGGTGGTCCATTCACGGAGCTGAAAGGGGCTGCCTCGCTTCAGGTTTTGGCGGGTGACTTGCCGCGCCCGTAGGGGTCTAGGATTTCATTGCACAGGCTATCCACACGACCAGGGGAACGTCGGGTTTCAGTAGTGGCTCTGTGAAACCCGGGGATCCCAGATATCTGTATTGTTTCTGTGATGCTATTCGTATCTGTGATGTTGCATTTCTTTCACGCCTTGAGCGAATATAATATATTGGTATATATATTAGTAGATGTTGTATATGTTTTACATCCGCGCTAGTCCAGTCCCCGCTCTGTCGTTAGTTAGCTAACCTAACGGGTAATGACGGGACCCAGTGGCGAATGCGGATGGCATATACGTACATCAGTATATTTTCGTTCTTTTTGGTGTGATCAATTGATGGGACTGCGTTGATTCGGATCAATGCAAGTTAAAAACAAACCTAATCTGATGTTGTTGGAACACTTTTTCAAAAGCTGTTATTGCAAGGACGTTTACTTTTGTTTTGCATCGTGGTATTCATTTAGAATATCCTGCTCCTCAGTCGACGAGGCAAGGGCCGAGATCCCTTCACCGGGAGTGACCCCTTGGACAGAAGTTTGCGTCAGGGCATTAACTTCGCTATAGCCGATTACTTTTGCTTTGCATCGCGGTATTCATTTGGAATATCCTGCACCTCATTCTACGGGGAAAGAGCCGAGATCCCTTCACCGGGAGTGACCTCTTTAGTAAAGGTTTTCGTCACTATATTTTCTAAAAAGCTATCCGTTCCTTCAACGATATCAAGTTCATTATGTTAAAGGTTTTCGCCAGAAACCATTCGTAGCCCTCCGTCGTTTCATATGGGTGGTCAATAGTATTCAAGCTGTGTATGTTGGCCAAAGTCAAGGCACAGTGATTGGTAGCTATTGGGGTATTCATATGCAGCATAGATAGATGCGTTGGTTTGGGACAGTCGTACTGCCATTTTGGCCAAAGTCAAGGGTATGTACGGGTGGACTCAAATTAACCTGGAGAATGACGGGCAGAACTTGACATGTGACTTATGATATGTTGGCCAAAGTCAAGGTCATAAGAGCATGGGGCAGAAATCTCATCGGGAGTTTCAAAAGTACTGAAACTTGCCAGATATGCGCATACCTTCTGGAGTGTGATACCGTGAGCGGATTCCGTCACGTTGTCATGCGATGAGAGTTGGATCCCGATTCCCACTGATGAGTTGGTTTACTCCTCGGGTGACCCCGACTAATTCTTCTTTCAGGTTTGGAGGAGAATTTGAGGTACAGTGGGAGGTTTCCAGATTAGATAAATTGGTAACCATTCTGATCTAGGTTAGAGTGCACGCTGAGTGTTTCTTTTCTCTCTCTCTTTGGCAGCGACCATTGACCCGACCCTAGACTATGACTCAGTGACCAAGTTGACCGAACCTACTTAACACTGGCTTTTGGATTGTCTGAGTTGCGAACCTCATTGCCACTCCTACTTTTACCCTTTTCTCCAGGACACCCCGTTTTACTACGAACGTCCACTTCCATTGGACAAAACCATCGTATGGTTAGATACGAACTCGAAAGGATTTATTCGAGGATGGTTTCCGGTTCTGGAGAAAACGGATAGGATTATTCAGTTGTCTTTTCCTTTTACCCTCTCTCAGGTTACGAGTACTCCTTGGTTTAGGGGTAGTACACCTATTACGCAAATTGGATTGTCTTCTTCCAAACCTTAGGCTGGTGCCGACCGGTAGGGAATGAAGAAAACCAATTAGCATAACGATGGTGTGCAGAAGGTATTAAGTTCAGACAAAGTAAGGGATTAGTAAGAGGGCAAAGTAAATTGCAACAGATATTCACGACCAAACCAAATATTTCGTTACCACTCCCACATCACCTTTGTATTTCTCCAGGACACTCCGTATCACTACGAAGATCCCATTTTATTGGATAATCCATCGTATGGTTATATACGAACTCGAAAGGAACTTGTTCCAGTTCGGGGATGGATCCTGGTCCAGGAGAAATAGGAATAAAGTACATTCAGGTGTCTTTTATCTTCACCTTCTCTCGTGTTGCGAGTGTTCCTAGGATAGGGACAGTACACCCATTATGCTTATTGGATAGTCTTCTTCCAAACCATAGGCTGGTGCCGAACGGTAGGGAAGGAAGAAAACCATTTGGCCTAAAGGGGTGTACAGAAGGTAAAGACTAAAGACAGATGAAGGGATTTGGAGAGGTGGCAAAGAATTACAAGGTTACAGACGTGATGATGGAAGAGGCATTACTAGGAATACCAGGATACCCCATCGGAACATTTTAATGTTTCAGTTTCACTGTGTAATGTTAAAGGAAAACTGATTTCCCGATTAGATACTTACTCCAGGGTATGTATTTACCAGGTACGATTCTCACATCTGTATGGTTTTACAGATGATGAGTGGGAGTAAGTTATTGGGAATTGGGTGATTATCCTCATTATATCAGGATTCGTTGTAATCGGTGATATTTGAGGAAATCACCTGGGCTGTTTGCCGGTCGGCAAATATCTGGTTTTGAATATCCGCTGTTATGCACCAATTTCAAATTGATATATCTGTACGTCTATTTTCATAGAGTGAGATATACCTTTCTGAAATTATGTCTACGACATTTACCTATATCAGTGGATGGTTAGGTAAGGAGCATTAAACAGCGGTGTAATTCTTCTTAACCATAAGTGCAGTTTTCAACCTACGACACACAGTGAATGAGTTTTCAGACTCAAGGGACTTATACAGAGTATTGTATGTTGTCCAGGGTCCATCAGGACAAAGGGGTTGGTCCTCGTACTATATTCGGTTTACTTATGACTTCTCTAGTTTTTAGACAAGTGTTTCGTGGAAACACAGGGTCCGAATTTTGAGAAGTTATAGGTATTTGAATAGAGTAGAGAACCAGGTATAGCAAGTATCGGGATTCTTCAAAGAGATCGAAGATGTAGGTACTTGTATATGGTATTCAGTTGATAGTAATGATTAAGAGATCTTGCTTCTCTTTCAGGTTACTCATAATTAGAAGTATTCCTAAGTTGAGTAACGCTGATCGGCCTCCTTCCATTTAGTTGACATGCGCTGGGGACAGCTGCATGATTTGAATCTGGTTCAATTAAATCAGTGCCTCTGTTTCTATATTGGATATAGAACAGTTCATATCTTAACGATGTTAAGGTACGGGGAGTTGTCCGGTTTATGATTAAAACCAGACACTGGACAACTCAAGGCACGTTTCTGTAATGGCTGTTTGTGGGTTGACCCAGGCTATGACGAGGGTTGATTTTCTACCATCTGGATGAACAATAGCGATATTGTTCTAGACTCGCCACAGTTTTATTAAAAATGGACTTTTTCAGAAAACAGTAGTGGGAGTATGGTAGAACTGGAAGTGATTCCAGAACCACAAACGATTACTGAAGATTTGATAAGGAACCTAAAGATTCAATCTGGATTGACATTCCATTGGCCACTCCGCAGATAAGGTGGGTAACTTCAGGCACCCGAGAGGTACTCCGGTAGCCTCTAGGACGGTGACGGGGAAGTTCTTGTTTACCCACACTTGCCATTGTTGTTGTTCCAGGCTGCGAGACCCGGCAGGAGGATGAGTATAGCGTCGTTCTAAACTAGCTTTAGAAGTGCACGTCTATATGACTCTGCCAGAGGGTTGTCGTAGTCAGTGGGAGCAGCGGAAGCATTGGTGGACATCAGGCTTATGTCTATTTATAGACTAAAGCAGATGTAGCGGAGATAGATCATCTATTTCTGATGTGACAGTCATAGGTTTGATGTCATCAGAATAGGGGATGGATCTGTTGAGAAGGTAGTAGGAAATGATATTCCTTTACTACGATCGGTTATACTTTGGTCGTCACACAGTGGTTTCTCCACAAAGGACATGGATTTTATATCAGACATACTGGTTACTAGATCTATGGTTTTAGATCTAGATTTGGGTGGTTTCCCAATCAGGGTACTTGACAGCATTCTAAGAGTATTTAGGATGGACGACTCCTGGCACGGTAGTGTACCTGCAGGTAATGGAGTCACCCTCTCCAAAGGTGTCTTACAGACTAAAGGGGAGAGGGACGGGCATGATTGGCAGATCACTTGCTCAGGCAATTGAGTCAATCATGAGATGTCAAGTACCACACCAGATGTTGTTCTTGCACTAGATGCAATAAGTTGACATTAATCCAATCCTGGAGAAACAGTCGGAAGCAGTTTTAGAACATAAGTGGATGTTCTGGGGAGATGATAACGACAGCCTCATTCAGGAGACAGTTATCATTCCAGGCTTCCAAGGTGACATGGACGACAAGGAGGTTGTCAGAGTTATAGTTTTTCCTTCTGATGAGGGGCAGTATTTTGGACAGGTGGTCCAAGGCAATACTGAGGGAGGCATGGCGCGCAGGATACTGATTAAGTTCAGTTGACGATACAGTCTAAGAAGTTTGGATTTGGAGTTCATTTATGAGCTATGTCCCATCAGACATCCAGACATATTATAAGACAGGTATTGCTCTTTTCGGGAGATGGCTTTCTCCGCGAACTTGAGATATAGAGAGACAAAGAAAGAGACAACTAAGCGGATCCACTCACTGAGGCTATTCCTCGAACGCAATAGTTCCGCAAACGAGCTTTGTGAGACTGACTAGTAGAGGAGTTGGATGTTCGGTATCACACGGGCTGTGAGTATGCGACATCGCAATAATTAGCCTTGAGTGCAAGTGGGAGATTGTTGGAGATAGTGCCCTCAGAGTCAATTATTAGGTCACAGGTACGTGATTGTAATGATTGAGGGAGGACCTATCCCGGTAGGACAGTCTTACTCGAGATGATAGTATGCTATCTGGTTTACCTTTATCATCGTGTACTGCTTTAGGTGACATGACACGTCGCTATTACACGTTGATAGAGCCCCTAGGATTCTTGCTTGACCACCAGCAGTATGAGGGCGATCATATAAGTGGGAGCTGGGGGTCTACAAGCATATCCTTAAAAGGTCCCTAGTCGTGGGAGTTTCGAGACCGGGCATCGATACTCCATTAGTAGACTAGTGTATACAGTCGAGACCCCGACGAGGGGCGGTGGCCGGTCTCACAAGCCACTGGTGTCAGTTGGATCACCTAAGATGTATACAGGTGCTCATTGGGTTATGAGTACACCGGACAGGACTCGCCGGGAACATGCTAGTTGGTCATATACCAGACGTCAGATGGCAGTTCCCTGGTGACATGTGTGCAGGTTAGTTCATCGACCTGGGGATCGTCATTTGTCTCGTGTGAGTTCCCACTGTACTTTGATTACTACCCTACCACGGCTCAAAGGAGTCGTGCAAACAGGTTTTAGTTGGGTACAGTCCCGAGCCATATGGAGGCAGTGAGCGTATTTTCAGGGGTTCGTCTCTCCCGGTATTGGGGGTGAGGTCGTGCTGTGTCTAGGAGAGCCATTACACAAAGTCCTTGGCCAAGGCAAGGAGATTTACTGGTAGGTATTCCAGTAGTATCTCAGGGTGTTCTGGGCTACACTCCGACACGACTTGTACCGCTTTTGGGGGTCTGACTTTTACCAACCCCCTAGGCCCGCCATGCGATACTCATAGACGAACGGACCGGACTGTACGGATATTGTCACTGACAGGCTCAGTAGGGTGTCAGGATGAGTTCGCTCATCGACGTCCCTTTTAGTCAATTGCTGGTGGCCCGTTACGTATTGGCTTATACCTCTGACGGGCTAGTGGTTAAATCCACAGCCATTGTATTGACGAGTCTTTAGAGTTCCCCACACTTTCAGTTACTCAGCTTTCGGGCGAAAGGCTGTAGAGGCCGTATGGAGATATGGCAGGGTTCGATCAGATACGTGCGGTATTGCACGGATCGTGATCGGACGGTTTTTACTAGCCGGCTTTGGCTTAAGCCGGATCCTAGTATAGTACAGTGTAGTTTTGTCTCTTTGCATTTGTATCCGGACGGAATACAGATGCGGGTGTGTATACACAGTATTGGGGTTTTCCTGTAATTTATTACGGGACCAGTTTTCTGGAGTTGCCAGTTTGCATTCCGTTCCGGCCGGTTTTCCTTTGTTCTTTCCCGGCCGGACTTTTTCGATGGAGGGGGTTATTTGCAGTTTTGCAAATAACACTTTGTGGGGGGGTTTCTTGCAATTGTATTGATTATGATGGCTTTCATATCTTGCACCATTGACTTGCTTTTTATTGTGATTGAAAGGGTATGGGTTGAATAATAGTAACAAGCATGGTTGATGTTTTCTTGTCCTTGGATGTGGTCACCATTCTTGTGCTCCTACACTCACCTCCCTCTTGCTTTCATATAGTTCTTTCCTCCACCTTATTCTTCACTTGATGAAAGAAGTTTTTCATGGTTGAGAGAAAGAAAAAGATGAGAGCTTCATCTTTGAGAGAGTAGCATTCTTGATTTCATTTTCGATGCTAGAAAAATGCAAGCACCATTTTTCTTCTTGATTCCCTCCATCTAAAGGCAACTCCAAAACCCCAAAGTGAGACATCCACTCTACACTACACTTCCTACAGCATATCTTGAGCATGTCGAGTTGCCGGCTTCATGCGCGAGTTGCCTCGGTATTGAGGTGGGAGCCCGTAAAAGTACCCGGCTTCGTGGTGCCCTTTCCGACGAGGAGGAGACGGACGGAGATCCCGCGAGGAGATCGGGACCATGACGAGAAGACCGGAGGACTTGGATCGTCGGTATATCTCTAACCCATCTTCTAGTTAGCTTAGACTAGTTTAATGGTTACGATCCGGTTAAAGTGCGCGGTGGTGCCGGTTTGCAAAGTCCGCAAAATTTAAGTTATTCACCGCTTCCGCATTCCGGCGTCGGATTGACGGCCGGGGCGCCGCCGTGCACTTACAAATAGCTATCATATATAGATATTGTACATTCGTCTGACGCAATAATAAGCATTCCAGATCTCATATGAACTTTATTGGATTTGCAAGCAATCCGTGTTTGTTTAGAGCCTGCAACAAAAGACGGATTACACAGTTGTGATGAATAGCCATTACCCCATCCTAGACCCCTGCAGGTACGGCAAACTACCCGTCAAATACCCGAAGTGAAGCGGTCTCCCTCAACAAAGTGAGTAGGCCACTAAACACTTCAAAGTACCCGGTAGTTTGTACACCCCATCTTGGGTCAATCCTAGGAGCAAAAACAGTAAAATGAAATAATACAACGGTGGCTACAACAGCAACCTGGATGCGCCCCGCAAAATAATATTACAACATATTACAATTACATTGAATCAATTAAAATAATAACCCATCACATAACCCGGCTAATCATTACAACAGTCCAATACAGTTCACATCCACAAACAGTAAAAACCATTAAAGAAATGTGCAACCCCCTGCCAACCGACATACTAGCAGTTAGGGGAGCTTTACGAACACATTATACAATCACATATATAATCATATTAGCAAACATCGTAAAATTTCGATCGAGCAAACACTTTAGATTCCGCACCAAAACTTCTCTGTGCACATGAGATCTAAGCAGAAAATAAAACATCCCAGAAACATCACTGTTAACACCTACGAGTTACTGAAGAAATTGGGGCTGACTCGGCCCTAACTCGGCCGCGGATCCGCGGCCGATCGCATGGATCCGCCGCGGTTCCGCGATGAGTTAGCCGAGTCACAGGTCCAAATTTCTGCAGTAGCCCTAGTTTTTCCTGCTTGTTATTCTGAAAGTCCCTGAAAAATTTTTAGGGCCTGTTTTAAATTCGACAGAAACTGTGATAAAACGACGATATTTCCAGTTCTTTTTGCGTTCGAAATTCTTACGACTTTGTTAATGAGTTAATTATTGTTTAGCAAGGCTCTGATACCACTGTAAGTCGATGTACAACACCCCACGACCTGCGGGGAGGCGGAATAATGAAAAACGATCTTGTTTTAGGCGTAAACATCGACTAACCAAGAATCTTTGTATAAACAATAACTAACAAGAAATCATAGAAGTGTTAACTACTATGTTAAGTGATTATACCTATAGAATCGAGTCCTTCGTCTTGTCGTTCTCCACGTCCTCTCCGGCCTTCTCTATGTAGTAGAAGATCCACCCGAGAGTTTTACTACAAGCTTCACCTCAAACTAGAGGTAACTAGGTTTCTTGAAGTGCTAATCCAAGTAACCTAGGTGATATAGAGTATGGTTAAGGATTAAGTAGTCTATTCTAATCCTTGGTGTCAACACATGAGAGGGGAGGATTAGGGTTTGAAGAGAGAGTGCTTGAGGAGAGAAAAAGTGAGCAAGAGAATGAAATGAGAAAATGAGCTATCATAATCCAACAAAAGAAAATGAATGATTAATCATCATGCTTAATAAATATAAGAGGGTGATTCATCTCCATGAGTCATTAAGCATTTATGATGCATTAATGACTTGGATGAATCACTCAAATGACTCACTAATCTCATTTAATGCATAGGCCACCTTAACCCCCAAGTCACCATCTTCTAGAAGCTTCTCGCGCAATTACGAGAACGCCCCTCCTATCCGTGAAAACACGGAAAAACTTTAGACTGTATAAATCCAATAACCGGATACTAGAAACTGGCTTAAACCAAAGCCGACTAGTAAAAACTGTCCGGATGTCGTACGTGCGTAAACACATGTATGCGTCAGAACCCTTGTCGTAAAACCATACGACCTCTATATCGTTTCGCCTGGAGTAGGGAAACTCTCTGTGTGGGACTCTAGAGACTCGACTACTACGCTGGCAGTGGGTTTAACCACAGACCGCAAGCGGCACTAGCTGTACGTAACGGTCCCCAGGTAGATGTCGATAAGTAGGCCGATGAGGAAACCCATCCGAACTCTTACTGAGTCTGATGAGACAATCTCTGTACAGTCCGGTCTGTTCATCTAAGACTATCGCATATCGGGCCTAGGGGCGGCAAGCGTCAGTCCCCTAATAGCGGTATAAGTCGTGTCGGAGCGACGCCATTACACCCTGAGAAACTACTGGAACCTACCAGCACACAGCGCGATATCAACCCCTAATACCGGGAAAGACGAATCCTGTCTAACCGCCACTGCCTCCAAGTATTCGGGACTGCACCCAACTGCTACCTGTTTGCATGACTCCTTTGAGCCGTGGTAGGGTAACATTCTAAGAACAGTGGGACACACTCGAGGCGAAGTAGTAGTGTCAAGTCTGCGGACTATGCTGTACTCATGTCACCTGGGAAATGTTAACTGACGATTGGTATAAAACCAACCGACAGTTCCCTGTGAGTCCTGTCCGGTGTACTCGTAACCTAACGAGCACCTGCATACTATCTCCAGTACGACGTACTGACGGCTGTGGGACAGACCATCTCCCCAACTGGGATGAGAAGCGTACACACTAGTCTACTCCGGAGTATCGATGCCCTTTCTCGATAATCCTACGACTAGGGACCTGAATAAGGATGTGCTTGTAGACTACCCAGCCCCCACTAGTGTGACTGCCATCACAACGCTGGTAGTCAAGCAAGATCCTAAGAGCTCTATCAATACGTATACTCACATATTAAGATAGAAAAACCAAGTAGCATACTACCATGTTTAGCAAGACTGTTATATACATGTTAATATCCCAAGCTTCCATTAAGTAATATACAAACTAGTATGATACAGTAATGGCCTTCTAGGGCATAAACACTAACAACCTGTACCAGTGTCACCAGAGGACTGCAATCTGACGATAGGTATACTACCACATAGGAGTCCTCGTTGAGTCCTGTTCAGTGTACCCAGTCTCTACTGAGCACCCGTATACCATCTTTGATGTCAAACACCAATGGATGTAGGATCATCCATCGCCCATCATATGGGTCAAGAAGTGTATACGCTAGTCTACTCTGCAATATCGATGCCCTGTCTCAATATTCCTTCAACTAGGAACAATTAAAGAATGTACTTGTGAACTACCCTGGCCCCACCAGTATGATCTCTATCATAGTCCTCGTAGTCAAGTACATATCCTAAGGTCTTTATCAACATGTGAATGCTAGACCGTAGCACAACACAAGTCTACATGTTTAGACAAAGAACAACCAGATAGCATACTATTATGTCGAGCAAGAAAGTCCTCTCTATATATATCCAAGCATCCACTATAATATACATCATATGTACAATAATGGACTCTATAGAATACATATAACTAACATGATGTCGCGTTGATATCGTGGGGCTAGCGTCCGACATGTGGACTGCCGTCACTGCCTGCTTGTGTATTATTTATTTGGGGCACGACCGTGTTGAGGTCGATGTCACCGTTGTACATATTGTTTTCTTTTCTGTACTAGGGTTACCCCGTGGTGGAGTGCATGAATAGCCGGGTTCTCGAGGGCAAGGGGTCCATATCTCATGGAGTTGAGACGGAGGGGGCCTCACTCTAGAATTGGCGGGCTATTCGCCGCACTTGAAGGGGGTACAGGTTGACCCAAGGAGGAGTGCTCAAGTTACCGGATTCCGTGAAGTGTCGGGTGGCCCATTCACTTTGATGAAGGCGGCTGCCTCGCTTCTGGTTTTGGCGGGTAACTTGCCGCATATGCAGGTGTTGGATATGTATGCCCTAGAGGCCATTATTGTATATGTATACATATGGATGCTTTGACATATATATGTACATGACAGTCTTTCTCAATATGATAGTATGCTATTTGGTTTGACTTTATATTAACATGTCAATGTTTTACTTGATATTACATATCTTTTAGACATGTTGATAAAGCTCGTAGGATCATTTCTAGACTACCTGCGTTGTGATGACGATCATACCTGTGGGAGCTGGGTAGTCGGCATGCACATCCTTAAATGGTCCGTAGTCATGGGAGTGTCGAGACTGGGCATTGATATTCCGGAGTAGACTAGTGTATTCGTTTCTAGACCCAAACGAGGGGCGATGGTTTGGTCCTGCAACCATTAGTCTTCAGACCTAAGATCATATACAGGTACTCAGTGGGGGTGAGTACACCGGACGGACCCACCGAGAACTTCCAGATGGTACTATACCTATCGTCAGGTGGAAGTTCTCAGGTGACATGAGTATAGGTTAGTCCTTAGACCTGAGATCGTCATTTTTCTCATATGAGTTCCCACCATGCTTTGATCACTACCCTACCATGGCTCTGCTGAGTCGTGCAAACTGGTTTTGGTTGGGTACAATCCCAAGCCACATAGAGGCAGTGAGCAATTGTCGAGGATTCGTCTCTCCCGGTATTTAGAGTCAATATCGCACTGTGTTTGATTGGTCAGGACCATAAGACCTTGGCCAAGGATGTTAGGATTTACTGATAGGCTGATCAGTAGTTTCTAAGATTGGTCCTGAGCCGCATCAGCACGAATTATCGGGTTGTTTGGGTCTGACGTTTACCACCCCCTAGACTCGGTATGCGATACTCTCAGGCGAAGAGACCGAACTGTACGGAGATTGTCACAGATAGGCTCCGTAAGATCCGAATGAGTTTGCTCGTCGGCTTTCCTTTTCGACGGGTACTCGGGTAGCCGTTACATACAGCTAGCGCCGCTGACGTGCTTGTGTTTATGGATTTATACAGTAACTCGTACTGTCAAGTTTTTAGAGTCCCACAGAGAGGGTTTCCCTGGTTCAGGCGAAATGATGTAGTAGCCGTATTGGAAACGTGCATGGTCTTGATTGAATGATGTACTTTGTATTCGGACTTTCAATCGGACAGTTGGTAATACTAGTCGGCTCGGGTATGAGCTGGATTATTAAATCAAGTATTGATTTAACAGTTTACATATATCTATTTCGATATGTATATTCTACTATTACGTTCTTGGTGTTATTCTATCTCTTTGGGCATTCGGTTTTTTATCTGAATGCAGTTATGTATATATATCAGACTGTAATCCGTATTTATTACAGATTACCTTCTAGAAAGTGGCCACCTCATTATGTTTTTTCCATTTATTTGATAAATGGAAATGAGGTGTAAGATGTGAGGTATAGGAGGAATGGAGATAACCATGCTTCAATAATTAACAAATGAATTTTTAATTCATTTGGAGTTACTATTGAACCATGGTTATTAATTGTTTAATCATGAAATTCATACACAAATCTTCTGTGTGTAATTTCTCTCTTATCCGTGCTTCATTATTTTCTTGAGCTCCCATTTCTCTTCATCTCCTTCCTACTCTTGAGTTTCCTCCACCTTCATCCTCTTCTTCTTCACTACCATTCTCATGAGTTGAGAAACAAGTGAAGAGGCTAGAAAGAGATAGCAAACACTTCGATCATCACACTACATCCTAGACTACTTGGATTAGCAACCCAAGCTCTCTAGTTATTCCATTTGAAACATTATGAAGAGCTAAAGCCATGTTTCATATCCCCCGGATAGATCATCTACGACAAAGGAAGGCAGGAGAACAAGCTCGATCCCGGAGGACCGATGGAGCTGGAAATGGAGATCGAACAAGTTCAAGGAGGCCACTTGGATCACATGACGAAGAAAGAAGACTGAAGGACTTGGGTCACTTGGTGAGATTTCTTCATCATAGCAGATAGCACTACTACTTTTTCTAGTTAGGTTTATGGAAAGATCCCGGATAAAAGTTAATCTAGTGCCAAGTTTCAATTCATAGAAAAAAAATTTGTTCCGCATTTGGACAAGGAAGTTGGCCGGGGCACTAGCGTAACCTTTCATGGCATCAGAGCCAGCCCATAAAACCTAGGATAGCAAGTTTAAATAATGTTAAAACAACGAAATCGAAACAAGTCCGTAACATTGAAACCAAACTCAAGTTTCTTTCGATTTTTTTAAGGCTTCAAAATTTTTTTAAAACAAGTGCAGAATGCTATTTACACTGTGAGATGTACCCAGAACAAAAACGATGCGATTTCACCAAGTTTTGGCCGGCTACATACCTCAAAAAACTGGCCTGCTCAGTTTTTCCATGGTGGATTGCGTCGTGTTTTGGTCTGGGTTCTTATCTCAAGGAGTTTGGTTGTCTTGTGTTTCTTGTTTTTGCCCAATTTTTATTTTTTGTTGTTTTTCAGTTTGGGGCAATTTGGAGTGTTTCGAAGTCGTTATATTTGACACCGTTGAATAGTTTACCGTACATTCACTTTTATCTGCGACCGTGACTGTCATTTGATCGGTAAACATGTCTATCTGTTATATGTTCTCTTAGACGGGTTTGAGAACGTGGCATTCGCGTTGATGTTTTGTGCTTGTGCTGTGATTGTGGTTGGATAGTCATGGTGGATAGCATGCGGTGCAATGTTAGTGGTACAGTTTGTATTCATTTATACATTTTTATTGCAGGGCGAGCGTCCGACATGTGGACTACTGTCTTTGCCGGGTTGTATATTATTTTAGGGCACAAGCGGGTTGAGGTTGATGTCACCATTTATATATATTATTTTCTTTTCTGTACTAGAATTACCCCGCGGTGGAGTGCATGAATAGCCGGGTTCTAGAAGGCAACAAGCCCGCATCTCATGGCGTTGAGACGAAGGGGTCTTCATTCTATAATTGGAGGGCTAGTCGCAGCAATTGTAGGGAGTATAGGAAGACCCACGGAGGGGCGCCCAAGTTACCAGATTCTGTGAAGTGCTGGGTGGCCCATTCACTTTGTTGAAGGGGGTTGCCTCACTTCTTGGATTGGCGGGTAACTTTCCACGCTCGTAGAGGTCTAGGTTCTCATTGCACAGGCTATCCACACGACCGGGAACGTCGGGTTTTTTTTGCGGCTCAAATGAAACCCGGGGCTCTAAGATTATCCACCTTTCTGTATTGTTGGCTGAGATTCTGTGATGTTGCTTATTATCATGCCTGTGACGAATGTTATATATTCTTATATATATATATATATATATATATATATATATACACACTAATAGATGTTGTATATGTTTTGCACCCGCGCTAGTCCAGCCCCCGCTCTGTCGTTAGTTAAGTAACCTAACGGGTGATGATGGGGCCCAGTGGCGAATACGTACATTGTATTTTCGTTCTTTTCTGGTGTGATAGGATCAAAATGATGGGACCGCATTAATTTGATTAATACAAGAAAAGAAACCTAAAAAATTTTGTTGGAACAGATTTCGAAAAACTGACATTACAGACGTTCTCTTTTACTTTGCATAGTGGTATTCGGTTATGAATATCCAGCACCTCATTCGACGAGGAAAGGGCCGAGATCCCTTCATCGGGAGTGAACCCTTGAGTAAAAGTTTGCGTCAACGCAATAACTTCACTATATTTGATTATTTTGCTTTGCATCGTGGTATTCATTTTGGAATATCCTGCACCTCATTCGACGAGGAAAGAGCCAAGATCCCTTCATAGGGAGTGACCTCTTTAGCAAATGTTTTCTCTACTATATATATTTGTAAAACCACTTGAATTCCTTCAACGATAACAAGTTCATTACATTAACGGGTTTTTTGCCAAAAACCCAGCCGTAGCCCTCTGTCATTTCCTACGAGTATGGCTCAGTATTCGTACTGCGTTTGTTGACCTTGTCAAGGCGTAGTGAACGGTAGCTGGGTAGTGTTTGTTTGTAGCACATGATGCGATTAACTAGGACAGTCACATAGCCTTGTTGACCTTGTCAAGGGCTTATGCGGGTGGGTCTAGGGTAATCAAGATAATGACAGGTTGAACTTGACTAGCAGTTTATGATTTGTTGACCTTGTCAAGATCATAGGTTGTAAGGGGAAAAAACCACATCGGGAGTTTCAAACATACAAGGAACTTGCAGATTTAGAATACCCTCTGGAGTGTAGTGACTAGAGTGGATTATATCTAGGCCATCACAAAATGATAGTTGGATCCCGAACCCACTTATGAGTTGGATTACTTTCGGGAGAGTATTTCACTTAAACAATCAATGCTATAAACCAAGTAGGTGTCTAGAACGGTGTTAGCGGGGCTACGCCTCCAGGTAAAAGAGGTTATATAATTAAGGAACTTCGCGAAAGCGTTGGAAAACCTCCCTCGAATTACCAACACTAGCCTGGCTGAAAGGTTAAGCAAGTATTATGACGTGCGAATAAATCCTGACTAATTCTTCTTTTAGGGTTTGAAGAAGAATTTGAGGAAATAGGAGGAGCCATCCTGGTTATATAAATTAATAAACCAATTTAATCTTGCAAGAGTGCACAATAAGTGTTTCCTTTCTCTCTCTCCAGGTAGCAACCATTTCACGCAATAATCAAAATAATAAATTGTATCGCTTGACCGATCCGAATTCTTATTCGGGGATGGGGAACGTCAGTTCGGCTCCAACTTACGACAACAGTCATAAGTGTGAGAAAAAGAAAAATGATTGTATAGATTCCAAGGAGACCCCAATGAAGAAGAAGCATACTATTGCATCTACTTCAGGTGTTCTTGTAATTGAGAACTGCTTTTCGGTCAGTCCTACCTCCTGGTTACCTGATACCGGATCAAGATCTCATATCTGTAATTTATTGCAGGGACTGAGAAAAAGTAGGATAGTTGGACCTGGTGATATGGCCCTCAGGGTAGGGAACGGAGCACAAGTTAATGCTGCAGCCGTCGGTGAATATCACCTAGTGTTGCCAAATGGCAATACTATGATTTTGAACAATTGCTACTATGTACCTTCCATGGTTTGTAACATCATATCAGTTTCTTTACTTGATAAAAATGGATATAACTTTGTTCTTGATAGAAATATCATGAACATTTACCTTGATAAGGTACTGGTTGCAGAAGGTACACTGTGTAATGGTATCTATGTTCTAAATCATAATACAGTTTTCAATGTACAAAACAAACGCAAGAGGAAGAGTTCAGATACAAACGAATCCTACTTGTGGCATTGTAGACTTGGTCATATCGGAGAGAAAAGACTAAGTTACATAAAGGTGGACTCCTGAATACGTTCGAATTTTCATCTTATGAAACTTCTCAGTCTTGTCTCAAAGGAAAGATGACCAAATCTCCGTTCACCAGACATGGAGAAAGAGCAGTAGAGCTTTTAGGACTCATACATAGTGATGTGTGTGGTCCGATGTCTATACATGCAAGGGGTGGGTTCTCGTACTTCCTCGCATTCACTGACGAACTCTCTAGATTCAAATATGTGTATCTTATGAAACACAAATCTGAAGCTTTTGAGAAATTCAAAGAATTCAGAAACGAAGTAGAGAACCAGAGTGGAAAAAGTATCAAGATCCTCCGATTTGATAGAGGAGGGGAGTACTTAAGCACGGAATTCCTCGAATACCTAAAAGGGAATGAAATTCTCTCTCAGCTTACTCGTCCGTATACACCACAGCACAACGGTGTGTCCGTGATGAGGAATCGTACCCTATTGGACATGGTTCGCTCCATGATGAATAATGCTGAGTTGCCTCTTTCATTTTGGGGCCATGCACTTCAAACAGTGGCACATCTGTTGAATCATGTTGCATCCAAGTCCGTGCCTAAAACACCATTTGAGATGTGGAATGGTAAGAAACTATGTCATAAAAAATTTAAGATATGTGGTTGTCCGGTTTACGTTAAAAAGAATAATCCGGACAATTTTGAGGCACGGTCAGTTCTATGTAAATTTGTGGGATATCCAAAGAATGGTTATGGATATCTGTTCTACCACACTGAGGAACAGAAGGTGTTTGTATCTCGCCATGCTACCTTTTTGGAATGGGAGTTTCTTGCAAAAGAAGCTAGTAGGAGTACGGTAGAACTGGAAGAAACTTTTGTACCATAAAATATAACTGAAGATTTGGTGGAACCGCTAGATTCAGTGATCCCAGATGAACCTCAGCCACTCCGCAGATCTAGTAGGATTTCTCATCCACCCGAGAGATACTACGGTTTTCTCATAGATGGGGATCGAGAGGATTACATCTTGGAAGAAGATGACCCTACCAGTTTCAGGCAGGCCATTATCAGTAGGGACTCTGATAAGTGGCTGGATGCTATGCGATCTGAAATAGAGTCCATGTACACCAATAAAGTGTGGACCTTGGATATTGCTCCACCTGGGGTAAAACCCGTTGGATGCAAATGGATCTACAAAAGGAAAGTTGGTGTTGATGGGCAAGTGGAAACCTATATGGCTAGACTTGTTGCAAAAGGTTTTCGTCAAAGACCAGGTATGGACTATGACGAAACCTTTTCTCCTGTGGCTATGTTCAAATCCATTCGGATCCTACTTGCCATTGCTGCCTTCCATGACTATGAGATCTGGTAGATGGACGTAAAATCGGCTTTTCTAAACGGAAGTTTAGAAGAGTGTGTTTATATGGATCAGCCGGAAGGTTTCATAGACAGTAGGAGCAGCGGGAAGGTGTGCAAGTTACTTAAATTCATTTATGGATTAAAGCAGGCATCGCGGAGCTGGAACATCTGTTTTGATAAACAGTCAAGGGATTTGACTTCATCAAGAATGAGGATAAGCCTTGTATTTATAAGAAGATTGTAGGACGAACTGTCGTGTTCCAAGTCCTGTACGTGGACGACATTCTTTTGATAGGAAATGACATTCTTATGCTATAATCGGTCAAGCTATTCTTATGACAAAGGTTCTCCATGAAAGAACTGGGTGATGCCTCTTACATTCTGAGGATTAAGATCTACAGAGATAGATCCAAGAGATTACTGGGACTATCACAATCCAGGTACATAGACACAGTACTAAAGAGATTTAGTATGGAAGATTCTAAGCGCGGTAACATACCCGCATTGCACGGAATCACCCTCTCCAAGGAGATGTCTCCCAAGACAGACGAGGAGAGGGTTTGCATGAGCACTATACCCTATGCTTCGGCGGTAGGATCTATAATATATGCGATGCTATGTACAAGGTCAGATGTAGCTTATGCGCTAAACGTGGTGAGCCGGTATCAGTCGAACCCAGGTGAGGATCACTGGACAGCAGTAAAGAACATTCTAAAATACCTGAGAAGGACTAAGGAGATGTTCTTGGTTTATGGTAATGGAGACCTAAAGGTCGAGTCCTTTACCGATTCAAGCTTCCAGAGTGACAAGGAAGACAGCAAGTCTGTCTCGGGTTTTGTATTTACCCTCAACGAAGTGGTGGTGTGTTGGAAGAGCTCCAAACAGGATATCGTTGCAGACTCGATGATGGAGGCCGAATACATTGCTGCAAGCGATGTCGCAAAAGAAGCGTTCTGGATGAAGAAGTTCATTAATGAACTTCAGGTAGTTCCGTCCATTGTTGACCCAATACCTTTGTATTGCGATAACAATGGAGCTATAGCTTTAGCGAAGGAACCACGGTCTCATCAGATATCCAGGCACATCTTAAGGCGGTATCACCTGATAAGGGAGATCATAGATCACGAGGAGATCGAGGTCTGAAGAGTGGATACAAGAGACAACACTGCGGATCCATTCACCAAGGACCTTCCTCAAGTACAGTTCGAGAGACTTTTTGAGATGTTGGGTATGCGGTTCACCAACAGCTGGCCCTAGAGCAGACGTTGGATACTCGGCACGCCAATATATGGCCTTAGAGCTAGTGGGAGATTGTTGGATATGTATGCCCTAGAGGCCATTGTTGTATATGTATACGTATGGATGCTTGGACATATATAGAGGCCATTGTTGTATATTTATACAGGAAAGTCTTGCTCGATATGATAGTATGCTATTTGGTTTGACTTTATCTTAACATCTCTATGTTTTACTTGATATTACATATCTTTTAGACATGTTGATAAAGCCCGTAGGATCACTGCTAGACTACCTGCATTGTGATGGCGATCATACTTGTGGGAGCTGGGTAGTCGTTACGTACACCCTTAAATGGTCTCTAGTCGTGGAAGTGTCGAGACTGGGCAACGATATTCCGGAGTAGACTAGTGTATAGTTTCTAGACCCCGACGAGGGGTGATGGTTTGGTCCCGCAGCCATTGGTCTTCATACCTAAGATCATATACAGGTGCTCACTAGGGGTGAGTACACTGGACAGACTCGCCGAGAGCTTCCAGATGGTACTCTACCTATCGTCAGGTGGAAGTTCTCAGGTGACATGAGTATAGGTTAGTCCTTAGACCTGAGATCATCATTTGTCTCGTGTGAGTTGCCACTGTGCTTTGATCTCTACCCTACCATGGCTCTGCTGAGTCGTGCAAACAGGTTTTGGTTGGGTACAGTCCCGAGCCACATGGAGGCAGTGAGCGATTGTCAGGGATTCGTCTCTCCCGGTATTGGGAGTCGATATCGTACCGTGTTTGATTGGTCAGGACCATAAGACCTTGGCCAAGGCGGTTGGGATTTACTGATAGGCTGATCAGTAGTTTCCCAGATTGGTCCTGAGCCGCATCAGCACGAATTACCAGGTTGTCAAGGTCTGACGTTTACCACCCCCGAGACCCGGTATGCGATACTCTCAGATGAAGAGACCGGACTGTACGGAGATTGCCACAGATAGGCTCAGTAAGGATCCGGATGAGTTTGCTCGTCGTCCTTCCTTTTCTACAGGTACCAGGGTAGCCGTTACGTACAGCTAGTGTAACGCCTTGAAAATTCGTTTAGGTTAATTTCGCGTTAATTGACGATAATACGTGTTTTTCATAAAACATCATTAATAGCTATTTCCATATTGACTGTAATAAATCTTTTTTAATATTGAAAATATATAATTATATATATAATTGTGTTTTATTATTTAATATTTAATTTTATTGTTCACTTAATTATCAAATTTTCTTAACTATTATTTTCTAAGCAAAATTTTTATTTAGCATGCACAACCCTATATTTACCCTAGGTTAATAATATAGCATGTCTTCATTTTCCTTTCCCTCATGGTTCAATTCCTTTTTCCAAAAACCAAAACAAATAAAGAAATAAGAAAAAGAAAAGAAAATGAGAGGCATGGGGCATTAAATCAGCATGGGGGCTTGACTTTTGACACTCTCTTTCTCTCTTTCTCACTCACTCTCCCCCCTTAAGCAGCAGCAGCAGCTCCAGCAGCCCCTCCCCCTCATTTCTTCTTCTTCTTATACTTCATTCATTCAAGCCTTCATCTCCATCAAATCCCTCATTTCATCACAAAATCTCATGTTTAACACTTCAAAACATCTCCTTGTTGGTTCTTGAGGCTAGTCTTTGCTCTAGGAGGTAAGGTCAGCCAGTTTGAACCATCCTAAGACCAACTTGAGGTATAAAGCCTATCTTAATTTCCTTTTTGCTAAACTTTTAGTTTATTTAGCTTATAGAAGTGTTTAAGTGGGATTTAGTGCTAATTATGTGGTTTAATTAGAGATTAGGCCAAGTTAAGGTTTTTATGGCTTGATTAGCTTAACTAAGTGTTGTTAGTGTCGTTTAATCCAATTCTTTTCACCTGGTTACACTAAAACACCATATTGTATTAAATTAGTGTTAATTAGTGTTTTAGTTAGGATTTGTGTTTGTTTTGTGATATGCTTTTAAACCAGATGCTTCAGGCAAAAGTTGCAATTACTGGAGCTTAGTTACTGGACTAGGACCACGTACACGAAGCACGAGACCCCAATCAACCTCCATAGCCGCAAATTTAATGCTTCTGGACGCAAATTGCAGCCATAGGGTAGAGCTTGGAGTCGGGGGTTCTTCTGTAGGTGTCTGCTACATTTTGTAGGTTTTTGGTACATGCAACTTTTCCCGTTTTCACTAGAATCAAAATCTGGGACCATATACCTTGTTTTAATACTTTTAGACTTGCGCAACACGTACGTTAAGAGTTTGGGTTTAGTGTTTGCTGTGTATCACAGCATGTCAGGGTGGTTTCAGACGTTAGCACACACTTTTTGGTGTTTCAAGTGCACATGCGTTAGCTTGCGACGCTAGTTTCTCGTATGGTCTTGATTTCGCATGTTTTCAAGATACTAGCCTTATTGTGTTGCTTTGTGTAATTCTAGGATCGGTCGCGGAGACATCGGATGTGGCGTGGAAGGGAAAGGCGGTGATTGGATCATACCGGCGGAGGCATTCCGGTGAGTAGATGTACACATCTACGGGGGAAATCGTTCGGATGGCACAAGACGCCCAATAGTTAGATTTTTGTTTTGTACTTACACATATGCGTAGTTCCTAGTTAATCATCCCGTTGCATTGCATCATTTATCATATATATATATATATATACTGTGATAGTACCTAACAGGACACTCGCACTTTTACCATTGGTTTATGCTGCGCGAGCACTTTTCATGGGGACACACATGCCTTGGTAATTGCTATGTCACGAACACTTTATAACTTGTTTAAATCCGAATCATCAATTGCGCTTATTTTTGATTAATAAATCTGCATTTAATATGTATAATTCATCAGGATAGATATGTAGGATTGCTAGTCATATGCACATATCTTATTGCATCATTGTTCATGCATAGTTTTCTAGTTCCGCATCGCATTGCATATTGTTGATATTTTAGACATTCATAAATTCCTACATGTTCATGTATTATGATTCTTCTCCAGAATTTATGTGTTTATAAGATTTATGGATTTGGAGAAACCGCAGGAATTTAAGAACGTATTACAATTTTAAAAATGTAAGTTGCGGTTTTCTCATGATATGATGTATATATATCATCTACCATGAGATTTCTCGGTGCTTGAGCGGTATCATACAACCGATTCAAGGAGGAGGAGGAACCGTCTGTGGGTGCATGGTGGAACCGGTGCGGTACCTCGGGGCAAGATGGTTGCAGATGATGGCGTTGAGCCCGGTAAGGGAGCACTACCGACCGGTTATTTGTAAAGCGGAGGATATCCGGAGGATACCGACGTAGTATTGAGTTATGATGATTTTGGCAAGTCCAGATTGCCGGAGCCCCGAGATCAGATTTACGGGCCAGTCCGGATTGCCGGAGCCCGGGATAAATGAGATATTTATAGTTGGTGTCGATGCTTGACACAGATTTGTATTCATTTCATTGATGAGCTAAAACTAAATTACAGGTGTTCTACTCAGATAAGAACACAGATTTCCCATGTTAATTACATTTCAATCTTGTGTTGTTTATTGCATTCATGTTCCATACATATTATTACATCGCATCATATTAATATTTGTAGGCTGTGACGAAATTGTGTGCATGCTTCCGATAGCCTTATTAGATCTTAGTTATTACTCACGAGTTGGCAACACATGTAAGCCCGCGGGGGCGCCCCGGCCGTCGATCCGACGCCGGAAACGCGGAAAACAAAAACTTTGCGAACTTTGCAAAACGGCACCACCGCGGACATTTTACCCGGATCGGGCCATTAACCTAGCTAACTAGCAATAAGAAAAGAGTAGAGATGCTATACCAAGCGATCCGTGTCCTTCGGTCTTCGTCTCCACTCCGATCTCCCGCGGAATCTCCGTCACCTCCTCGCTCGTCGGAAAAGCACCACGTAGCCGGAATCTTTTACGGGCTCCCGCCTCTTGACCGAGGCAACTCGGGCGCGAAGTTGGCTAGCCGACGCGTCCAAGACTTGCTATAGAAATAGTGTAGAAGGTTATCTCTTTGGGGTTTATGAGGTTGCCATGGTTGGAGGAATTTCTGAGCACAAGAATTTTTCATGGATGCTTGCAAGAAAAATCATGGAGCATCCTAAGAAAAAGAGCTCGGCCAAAAGAACAATCAGCCCCTGCAGACAAATTAAGCTCTCTCTGGAATTGAAGTGGGAAGGATCAATTAAGCTTATTCTAGTGCTCACTGGAAATGTGTGTAGGTGAAGGGAATTAATTAAAAACCCAAAGGAAATTAATCCACACTCACAAATTAAACCTCTCCCCTCACAACCAGTGGCCGGCCCCACTCAACCAAGTGGGGAAAAAGAAATAATAATTCAAGAAGGAATAATTCAAGATGCATGAACAAAAAATAATCTCACATCTAAAATCACCATCTCATAAATGCAAGAGAATGACCAAAATAGAATATCATGGTGAAGAGGATAATCATGAAGCCACATATGCAAGAAAACCCCTCACAACTAAGTTAATTGCAAACTTGCAATTAACCCCCTCCAACGAAAAGTCCGGCCGTGAAGGAATAAAAGAAAACCGGCCGGAACGGAATGCAAACTGGCAACTTCAGAAAACCGATCCCGTAATAAATTACAGGAAAACCCCACTACTGCAAATACATGCCCGCATTTGTATTCGCACTGAACACAAATGCAAAGAGACAAAACTACACTATCAAATACTAGAATCCGGCTTAAGCCAAAGCCGGCTAGTAAAAACCGTCCGATCACGATCCGTACAATACCGCACGTATCTGATCGAACCCTGCCATATCTCCATACGGCCTCTACAGCGTTTCGCCCGAAGCTTGAGTAACTGTCTGTGTGGTGGACTCTAAAGACTCGTCAATACTATGGCTGTGGATTTAACCACTAGCACGTCAGAGGTATTAGCCATACATGACGGGCCACCAGCTATCGACCAAAAGGGACGTCGATGAGCGAACTCATCCTGACACCCTACTGAGCCTGTCAGTGACAATATCCGTACAGTCCGGTCCGTTCGTCTATGAGCATCGCATGGCGGGCCTAGGGGGTTGGTAAAAGTCAGACCCCCAAAAGCGGTACAAGTCGTGTCGGAGTGTAGCCCAGAACACCCTGAGATACTACTGGAATACCTACCAGCAAATCTCCTGCCTTGGCCAAGGACTTTTCATGTTCTGGCTCTCCTAGACACAGCGCGACCTCACCACCAATACCGGGAGAGACGAACCCCTGCAGATCCGCTCACTGCCTCCATGTGGCTCGGGACTGTACCCAACTAAAACCTGTTTGCACGACTCCTTTGAGCCGTGGTAGGGTAGTAATCAAAGCACAGTGGGAACTCACACGAGACAAATGACGATCTCAGGTCGATGAACTAACCTGTACACATGTCACCAGGGAACTGCTATCTGACGTCTGGTATAATCCCAACTAGCAGGTTCCCGGCGAATCCTGTCCGGTGTACTCATAACCCAATGAGCACCTGTATACATCTTAGGTGAACCAACTGACACCAGTGGCTTGTGAGACCGGCCACCGCCCCTCGTCGGGGTCTCGACTGTATACACTAGTCTACTCTGGAGAAACGATGCCCTGTCTCGAATCTCCCACGACTAGGGACCTTTTAAGGATGTGCTTGTAGACCCCCAGCTCCCACTTATATGATCGCCCTCATACTGCTGGTGGTCAAGCAAGAATCCTAGGGGCTCTATCAACGTGTAATAGCGACTCGAAAAGTCACCTAAAGCAGTACACGATGATAAAGATAAACCAGATAGCATACTATCATCTCGAGTAAGACTGTCGTACCGGGATAGGTCCTCCCCTCAATCATTGCAATCACGTGCCTGTGATCCAATAATTGACTCTGAGGGCACTATCTCCAACAATCTCCCACTTGCACTCGAGGCTAATTATTGCGATGTCGCATACTCACAGCCCGTGTGATACCGAACACCCAACTCCTCTACTAGTCAGTCTCACAAAGCTCGTTTGCGAGACTATTGCGATCGAGGAATAGCCTCAGTGAGTGGATCCGCTTTGATGTTTCTTTCTATGTCTCTCTATATCTCATGTTCGCAGAGAAAAACCATCTCCCGAAATGAGCAATACCTGTCCTAGAATGTCTGGATGTCTGATGGGACCTAGCTCATAAATGAACTCCAAATCCAAACTTCTTAGACTGTATCGACAACTGAACTTAATCAGTGTCCTGCGCCATGCCTTTCCTCAGTTTCCACCTGGACCACCTGTCCAAAATACTGCCCCTCGTCAGAGGGAAAACTATAACTCTGACAGCCACTCTGCCATCCATGTCACCTTGGAAGCCTGGAATGATAACCGTCTCCTAAAGGAGGCTGCCGTTATCAATTCCCTAGAACATCAACTTATGTTCTAAAACTGCTTCCGATTGTGACGACCAAAGTATAACTGATCGTAGTATAGGAATATTACTTCCTACTCTGTGTATGTCATCAAACACCAGGACATCACACCCTACTACCTTCTCAACAGATCCATCTCCTATTCTGATGAAGTCAAACCTATGACTGTCACATCAGAAATAGATGATCTATCTCCGTAATATCTGCTTTAGTCTATAAATAGACATAAGCCTGATATTCACCAATGCTTCCGCTGCTCCCACTGACTACGACAACCCTCTGGCAGAGTCATATAGACGTGCACTTCTAAAGCCAGTTTAGAACGACGCTATACTCATCCTCCCGCCGGGTCTCGCAGCCTGGAACAACAGCAATGGCAAGTCTGGGTAAACAAGAACCTCCCTGCCACCGTCCTTGAGCATACCGAAGTACCTCTCGAGTGCCTGAGGTTACCCTCCATATCTGCGGAGTGGCCAATGGAATGTCAAACCAGATTGAATCTTTAGGTTCTTATCAAATCTTCAGTAATCGTTTGCGGTTCTGGAATCACTTCCAGTTCTACCATACTCCCACTTCTGTTTTCTGAAAAAATCCACTTTTAATAAAACTGTGGCGAGTCAAGAACAATATCACTATTGATCTTCCAGATGGTAGAAAGTCAACCCTCGTCATAGCCCAGGTCAACCCACAAACAGCCATTACTGAAACGTGCCTTGAGTTGTCCAGAGTCTGGTTTTAAGCATAAGCCGGACAACTCCCCGTATCTTAACAATGTCAAGATATGAACTGTTCTATATCCAAGAAACAGAGGCACTGATTTAATTGAACCAGATTCAAATCATGCAGCTGTCTTCAGTGCATGTCAACTAAATGGAAGAGAGGCCGATCAGCGTTACTCAACTTAGGAGTACTTCCAATTATGAGTAACCTGAAAGAGAAGCTAGTTCTCTTAATCATTACTATCAACTGAATACCATTCACAAGTATCTACATCTTCGATCTCCTTGAAGAATTCCGATACTTGCAACACTTGGTTCTCTACTTTACTCTTATACCTATAACTCCTCAAAACTTAGACCCTGTGTTTCTACGAAACACATGTCTAAGAACTAGAGAAGTTAAAAGTAAACAGAATATAGTACGAGGACCAACCCCTCTGTCCTAATGGACACTGGACAATATACAATACTCTGTATAAGTCCCCTGAGTCTGGTGACTCATTCACTGTGTGTCGTAGGTTGAAAACTGTACTTTTGGTTAAGAAGAATTACACCGTTGTTCAATGCTCCTTACCTAACCATCCACTGATATAGGTAAATGTCATAGACATAATTTCAAAAAGATATGTCTCACTCTATAAAAATAGACGTACAGATATATCAATTCGAAATTGGTGCACAACAACGGATATTCAAAACCAAATATTTGCCGACCGGCAAACAACCCAGGTGGCTTCCTCAAATATCACCAATTCCAACGAATCCCGATATAATGAGGAGGGTCACCTAATTCCCAATAACTTACTCCCACTCATCATCTGTAAAACCATACAGATGTGAGAATCCAACCTGGTAAATACATACCCTGGAGTAAGTGTCTAATCGGGAAATCAGTTTTCTTTTAACAGTACACAGTGAAACTGAAACATTGAAATGTTTCGATGGGGTATGCTGGTATTCCTAGTAATGCCTCTTCCATTATCCAGATTCACAACTATAACTGTATAATTCTTTGCCACCTCTCCAAATCCCTTTATATGTCTTTAGTCATTACCTTCTGTACACCTCTTTAGGCCAAATGGTTTTCTTCCTTCCCTACCGTTCGGCACCAGCCTATGGTTTGGAAGAAGACTATCCAATAAGCATAATGGGTGTACTGTCCTAGTCCTAGGAGTACTCGCAATGCGAGAGAAGGTGAGGATAAAAGACAACCGAATGTACTTAATTCATAGGTGATTTAGGATTGACAAAGAAGTACATGGTTTGGTCGTGAATAGCAGTCGCAATTTACTTTGCCCTCTTACTAATCCCTTGCTTTGTCTGAACATAATACCTTCTGTACACCGTTTAGGCTAATTGGCTTTCTTCATTCCCTACCGGTCGGCACCAGCCTAGGATCTGGAAGAAGACTATCCAATTTGCGTAATAGGTGTACTACTCCTAAACCAAGGAGTACTCACAACCTGAGAGAAGGTAAAAGGTAAAGACAACTGAATAGTCCTATTCGTTTTCTCCAGAACCGGAAACCATCCTCGAAGTCATTCGAGTTCGTATATAACCATACGATGGTTTTGTCCAATGGAAGTGGACGTTCGTAGTAATACGGGGTGTCCCGGAGAAAAGAGTAAAAGTAGGAGTGGCAAAGAGGTCTGCAACTCTGACAATCCAAAAGCCTGTGTTAAGAAGGTTCGGTCAACTTGGTCACTGAGTCATAGTCTAGGGTCAGGTCAATGGTCGCTGCCAAAGAGAGAGAGAAAAGAAACACTCAGCGTGCACTCTAACCTAGATCAGAATGGTTGTCACTTTATCTAATCTGGAAACCTCCCACTGTAACGTCAAATTCTTCCCCAAACCTGAAAGAAGAATTAGCCGGGAATACCCGAGGAGTAAACCAACTCATCAGTGGGAATCGGGATCCAACTATCATCGCATGATAACGTGACGGAATCCGCTCACGCTATCACACTCCAGAAGGTATGCGCATACCTGGCAAGTTTCAGTTCTTTTGAAACTCCCGATGTGGATTTTTACCCCATGCTCTTATGACCTTGGCGTGAGGTCAAAATATCATAAGTCACATGTCAAGTTCTACCCGTCATTATCCTGGTTAATTTGAACCCACCCGTACATACCCTTGACGTAGGCCAAAATAGTAGTACGACTGTCCCAAACCAACGTATCTATCTATGCAGCAGATAAATACCCGGCAGCTACCAAACACTATGCCTTGGCGTGAGGTCAAAATACATAGCTTGAATACTACCGAATATTTAACTGAAATGACGGAGGGCTACGAATGGTTTCTGGCGAAAACCTTTAACGTAATGAACTTGATATCGTTGAAGGAACGGATAGCTTTTTAGAAAAATATAGTAACGAAAACCTTCGCTAAAGAGGTCACTCCCGGTGAAGGGATCTCGGCTCTTTCCCCGTAGAATGAGGTGCAGGATATTCCAAATGAATACCACGATGCAAAGCAAAAGTAATCGGCTATAGTGAAGTTACTGCCCTAACGCAAACTTTTGTCCAAGGGGTCACTCCCGGTGAAGGGATCTCGGCCCTTGCCTCGTCGACTGAGGAGCAGGATATTCCAACTGAATACCACGGTGCAAAACAAAAGTGAACGTCCTTGCAATAACAGCTTTTGAAAAGTGTTCCAACAACATCAGATTAGGTTTGTTTATCTTGCATTGATCCGAATCAACGCAGTCCCATCAATTGATCACACCACAAAGAACGAAAATATACTGACGTACGTATATGCCATCCGCATTCGCCACTGGGTCCCGTCATCACCCGTTAGGTTAGCTAACTAACGACAGAGCGGGGACTGGACTAGCGCGGATGCAAAACATATACAACATCTACTAATATATATACCAATATATAGTATTTCGCTCAAGGCGTGATAAAATGCAACACAGAAATGTATAGCAACACAGATCAATACAGATATCTGGGATCCCCGGGTTTCACAAAGCCGCTGAAACCCGACGTTCCCCTGGTCGTGTGGATAGCCTGTGCAATGAAATCCTAGACCCCTACAGGTGCGGCAAGTTACCCGCCAAAACCTGAAGCGAGGCAGCCCCCTTCAGCAACGTGAATGGACCACCCAACACTTCACAGAATCCGGTAACTTGGGCACCCCTCCTGGGTCAACCCTATACCCCCTACGAGTGCGGCGAATAGCCCGCCAATTCTAGAGTGAAGCCCCCTTCATCTCAATGCCATGAGATGCGGGCTTGTTGCCCTCCAGAATCCGGCTATCCGTGCACCCCTCCGCGGGGTAATCCTAGTACAGAAAGTAAAATATACATACAATGGGTACATCGACCGCAACCAGGTCGTGCCCCAAAATAATAATACAAACTGGCAGTGACGGCAGTCCACATGTCGGACGCTCGCCCCGCAATATCAAATGTACATATAAAACAGAACTGTACTAATACTGCAACCAGGCTATCCCCCACGACCGATCCGCAACAACACAGTACAAACACAGAACATCAACGTGAATGTCACGTTCGCAAATCCGTCTAACCGGGCTATAGCAGTTAGACGTGATTTACCGATCAAGTGATATTCACGGTCGCAGATATAATGTAAAAACTGTGAACTGGCATGTTTAAAATATCCGATCGAACATATTTTATCAAGTGGGCCCCAAGCAGTACTGTAGCACTTACAGAAAATCTGGGCCCAAAAATAATATCCCAAAATCCCTATTTCCTTATCAAAAGCTTACTGGGAAAATATGGTGCCACGATTCCTCATAAGCGCCGCGGAACCGCGGTCAAACCAGGGGTTTGGCCGCGTTTCCGCGGTCGAAGTGAGGAATCAGTGGATCGTATTTTCCCAGAATTCTTAGAATTTCATGTACATGTCACTGCAATCACCTGAAAAATTTTTGGAGCTTACAAAATTTCAACAGAAACATATGCATGGAAAATACGGATTTTGGGGATTTTGTTAGATCGGCTTTTAAACACACTAGACCATGCTAGGCTAAATTAATGGCGTGGCTCTGATACCAATGTAAGCCCGCGGGGGCGCCCCGGCCGTCGATCCGACGCCGGAAACGCGGAAAACAAAAACTTTGCGAACTTTGCAAAACGGCACCACCGCGGACATTTTACCCGGATCGGGCCATTAACCTAGCTAACTAGCAATAAGAAAAGAGTAGAGATGCTATACCAAGCGATCCGTGTCCTTCGGTCTTCGTCTCCACTCCGATCTCCCGCGGAATCTCCGTCACCTCCTCGCTCGTCGGAAAAGCACCACGTAGCCGGAATCTTTTACGGGCTCCCGCCTCTTGACCGAGGCAACTCGGGCGCGAAGTTGGCTAGCCGACGCGTCCAAGACTTGCTATAGAAATAGTGTAGAAGGTTATCTCTTTGGGGTTTATGAGGTTGCCATGGTTGGAGGAATTTTTGAGCACAAGAATTTTTCATGGATGCTTGCAAGAAAAATCATGGAGCATCCTAAGAAAAAGAGCTCGGCCAAAAGAACAATCAGCCCCTGCACACAAATTAAGCTCTCTCTGGAATTGAAGTGGGAAGGATCAATTAAGCTTATTCTAGTGCTCACTGGAAATGTGTGTAGGTGAAGGGAATTAATTAAAAACCCAAAGGAAATTAATCCACACTCACAAATTAAACCTCTCCCCTCACAACCAGTGGCCGGCCCCACTCAACCAAGTGGGGAAAAAGAAATAATAATTCAAGAAGGAATAATTCAAGATGCATGAACAAAAAATAATCTCACATCTAAAATCACCATCTCATAAATGCAAGAGAATGACCAAAATAGAATATCATGGTGAAGAGGATAATCATGAAGCCACATATGCAAGAAAACCCCTCACAACTAAGTTAATTGCAAACTTGCAATTAACCCCCTCCAACGAAAAGTCCGGCCGTGAAGGAATAAAAGAAAACCGGCCGGAACGGAATGCAAACTGGCAACTTCAGAAAACCGATCCCGTAATAAATTACAGGAAAACCCCACTACTGCAAATACATGCCCGCATTTGTATTCGCACTGAACACAAATGCAAAGAGACAAAACTACACTATCAAATACTAGAATCCGGCTTAAGCCAAAGCCGGCTAGTAAAAACCGTCCGATCACGATCCGTACAATACCGCACGTATCTGATCGAACCCTGCCATATCTCCATACGGCCTCTACAGCGTTTCGCCCGAAACTTGAGTAACTGTCTGTGTGGTGGACTCTAAAGACTCGTCAATACTATGGCTGTGGATTTAACCACTAGCACGTCAGAGGTATTAGCCATACATGACGGGCCACCAGCTATCGACCAAAAGGGACGTCGATGAGCGAACTCATCCTGACACCCTACTGAGCCTGTCAGTGACAATATCCGTACAGTCCGGTCCGTTCGTCTATGAGCATCGCATGGCGGGCCTAGGGGGTTGGTAAAAGTCAGACCCCCAAAAGCGGTACAAGTCGTGTCGGAGTGTAGCCCAGAACACCCTGAGATACTACTGGAATACCTACCAGCAAATCTCCTGCCTTGGCCAAGGACATTTCATGTTCTGGCTCTCCTAGACACAGCGCGACCTCACCCCCAATACCGGGAGAGACGAACCCCTGCAGATCCGCTCACTGCCTCCATGTGGCTCGGGACTGTACCCAACTAAAACCTGTTTGCACGACTCCTTTGAGCCGTGGTAGGGTAGTAATCAAAGCACAGTGGGAACTCACACGAGACAAATGACGATCTCAGGTCGATGAACTAACCTGTACACATGTCACCAGGGAACTGCTATCTGACGTCTGGTATAATCCCAACTAGCAGGTTCCCGGCGAGTCCTGTCCGGTGTACTCATAACCCAATGAGCACCTGTATACATCTTAGGTGAACCAACTGACACCAGTGGCTTGTGAGACCGGCCACCGCCCCTCGTCGGGGTCTCGACTGTATACACTAGTCTACTCTGGAGAAACGATGCCCTGTCTCGAATCTCCCACGACTAGGGACCTTTTAAGGATGTGCTTGTAGACCCCCAGCTCCCACTTATATGATCGCCCTCATACTGCTGGTGGTCAAGCAAGAATCCTAGGGGCTCTATCAACGTGTAATAGCGACTCGAAAAGTCACCTAAAGCAGTACACGATGATAAAGATAAACCAGATAGCATACTATCATCTCGAGTAAGACTGTCGTACCGGGATAGGTCCTCCCCTCAATCATTGCAATCACGTGCCTGTGATCCAATAATTGACTCTGAGGGCACTATCTCCAACAACACACACCCGTCGTGCCACAGTATTTTGCAGGTCCGACCCGTCAGCACAGTAGCGGCGGGCGCACCTCCTCTCTTGCACCTTTTGCTTTGACTCGCAGCATTGTTCGTAGGTGGGTTGCGGGGTTATTTTTTTTCCACCTTGTATCAGTATTGTATCTAGTGTACTCTATCTACCGTTTCTACCACTTGTTTTATTGTTGTATTAGCGACTTAGATATGAGACTGGGAGACTTGTACTTTTATGTTATTTCTCTTGGGTCGAGCTCACTTGAGCCGACATGATTCTTTATTACTTATGCTTTTATATGCTTTATTTTTTGCACAGTGACGATATTTATTGCGTGTGATTTGAGTCCGCCTTTAGCAAAGAGCTAGATCCCGCTTGGGGATGCTTGATTTCATGTTGTATATATATTCTTGTTTTGTAGCCGTTTGGGGCCAGTATTTACAAAGGAGACTCTGCCGAATTTTTCGGAAACTGGATGTTGATTTTTAAAATCTTGATGCGACTATTTGTTTGAAAATCGGTTTCTATAATTTGGTTTTCCTTCACTCTAATGCTCTAATTGGTTTTGATCTCTTGGTTTTTTCTTACTTAGATTACGTACGCCTCGAGACGTTCCGTAATTTAAGTGCCAGTCACGCTCCGAACTTTTCGGGTCGTGACAAAGTTGTTATGAGAGCATTAGGTTTTACCTTTCTGAGTGTAGGATGACCCTCGGTGGATGGAGTAGGTAACTTAAGCAGAGTGACGTATTGTGTCTATGTTTAGCGGCATACTTACGATACGGTACTCCGCCTAAGTGACCTTAGGATATAATTGCTTGCAATTCCATTATCGATTCCTTATATCCTAGGATACTATTGCACCATTCTTATCCTGTTTCTGTAGGGTTCCTAGGCACTCTTGTGAAGGTTCATAAGGCATCAAACATGCCCGGATTAAATTTTAGACGTCCCGAACAACCCAAAGCCAGGATCTTTGCTAGATTATTAGGGTTAAACATGCAATAAGATAACTTTTATCTAAGTGTGAGGGATTACAACCTTTGTAGTCCGCTCCTTCAGTTCACAAGCTCCGAGTAGAAGTCCCTTTGCCGCGATCCACGATCTCCCGGACTCATGAGAGGCTCCACGACTCGAACGATCCATTCTAGCTTGTCGTATTCCAAATCTCCGATGATCTACCTTGAAGTTGCTACGACTCAAGCTTTCTCACTCTTAAAGAAGTGAACACACTAATCCCATGGGCTAGATGAGATGAGGATGAAGGAGTAGTATTTTTGCTTTCTTTTTATATCATTTTCTCATATTTTATCATCACTTAAGGATTTTCAAGAGAGCTTCTTCAAGAGAGAAGAAGAAGAAGATAATGGAAAATCATAATATGAATTAATCCTTTTGTGATGAATAGAAAATAAAGTATATGATTGATATGTAAACCATGGTCAAGGATGAATGGATAAGAATGAGTAGAGAAACAACTAGGGTTAGGGTTTGGTTAGGTTAAAAGAATGTGTCATTCTAAATATCTTAAGAATGACAAAAGAAGAAAGCTTCTAGAAGGAACTTGAAGCATCCAACCCTAATCAAACCTTAACCTCAATTAATCATCCTTAAACATGTTTAACAATTAATCATATCATGTCACAATAATATATATCACATATATATTATATATTTGCAACAAAAGAAAATAATACAATTAACATATATCGCATATATATCAATGTATCATCCACTGAGAAAATGAAATAATAAAGCTAGCCAATATTAGATAATGTAATACAATATATCATATATATTATTATACATTAAATCATCGAATCAACACTTGATTCGACGATCCGGCTATATCGAATATTACCGACTAATATATCATGTACCGATTCATCGAATCAACACTTGATCCGATGAACCGGTTAATAACTAATTATCGCGAGAATATAATACGGTATACCATATCGCATTATTCTCGCTCCTGCGCATATCACATAAGCGCCACTACTCCGTTTCGCCTGAGCCAAGAAACCTCTGTGTAGGACTCTAAAGAATCGTCAATACGCCGGTAGCAGGTGATGATCATATCAAACACCCACAAGCTGCAAGCGGTCAGCTAAACGTAACAGCCATCCAGGTATTGAGCGATCAGAAGATCAACAAGCTAGCCTGTGCGTTCTCCTGTGAATCCAACCAGTAACACTCCCGTACAGTCCGGTCTGTTCGTCTGATATGTCGCATATCAAGTCTAGGGGTGGTATACGTCAGACCCCAGTAACCGATAAGTCGTGTCGATGTATGGCTCATAACGGGTCGAGAAACTACTAGTAACACTTACCAGTAAATCTCCATATCAGCCCTGGCCAGGGACTTCCAGTTATAGCCAATCGAACACAGCACAACATCAACTCCCTATACCGGGAGAGACGAATCCCCTCCTATCGCTCATTGCCTCCATGTGATTCGGGACTGTACCCAAAAGCCACCGTTTTGCACGCCCTCTTGGACGTGGTAAGGTGGAAATCAAAGCACAGTGGGAATCACACAAGACTCCATGACGATCTCGGGTCTACAGACTACCCTGTACCTGTGTCACCGGAGAACTTCCATCTGACGTGTGGTATATCACCATCTGGGAGTTCTCGGCGAGTCCGTCCAGTGTACCCAGTCTCCACTGAGCACCCGTACACCATCTCTGATGTCTAACACCGATGGATATGGGATCATCCATCGCCCATCATATGGGTCAAGATGCGTATACGCTAGTCTACTCTGGTGTATCGATGCCCTGTCTCGATATACCCTCGACTAGGAACAGTTATAGGATGTACTCATCGACTACCGAGGCCCCACTAGTATGATCTCATCATAGTCCCAGTAGTCCAGTACAAGTCCTAAGGGCTTTATCAACATGTGAGAGTAAAACAGTAAACCAGTACAAGTCAACATGTTAAGATAAAGTGAAACCAAATAGCATACTATCATGACGAGCAAGAAAGTCATCTCTATATATAACCAAGCATCCATTATAATATACATCATATGTACAACAATGGCCTCTAGGGCATATACATAACTAACAATCTCCCACTTGCACTAAGGCCAGCTGCTGTAGTATCTCATACCTAGCATCCCGAATAATCTCTTAAACTGTATCTGGGGAATAGCCTTTGTGAATGGATCCGCAGTGTTGTCCTTCGTATCTACTCTCCTGACCTCGATCTCCCGGCGATCAACTATCTCCCTGATCAGGTGATACCGCCTCAGAATATGTCTGGACTTTTGATGGGATCTGGATTCCTTGGCTAAAGCCACAGCTCCATTGTTATCACAATACAGAGGTATTGGATGCTCAATGGATGGAACCACACCAAGTTCACAAATGAACTTCTTTATCCAGACAGCCTCTTTGGCAGCATCGTTGGCAGCGATGTATTCAGCCTCCATCGTTGAGTCTGCAACGGTATCCTATTTGGAACTCTTCCAACATACCGCCCCTCCATTGAGGGTAAAGACAAAACCCGAATGCGACTTAGAGTCGTCCTTATCACTTTGGAAGCTGGAATCGGTAAAGGACTCCACCTGGAGTTCTCCGTTACCATACACCAAGAACATCTCCTTAGTCCTTCGTAAGTACTTGAGAATGTTCTTCACAGCTGTCCAATGACTCTCTCCAGGATCTGCTTGATACCGACTCACTACACTTAGTGAGTATGCTACATCAGGTCTGGTACATAGTATCGCATACATGATAGAGCCTACTGCCGAAGCATAGGGTATCCCTTGCATGCGAGCTCTCTCCAAATCAGTCTTGGGAGACATCTCTTTGGAGAGAGTGAGTCCAGAGATCGTGGGTTGGTTCCCACGCTTGGATTCTTCCATACTAAACCTCTTTAGTATGGTGTCAATGTACCTGGATTGGGACAATCCCAGTATCCGTTTAGATCTATCTCTATAGATCATGATTCCCAATATGCAGGAGGCATCACCTAGATCTTTCATTGAGAATCTCTGTGATAAGAAGAGTTTAACTGATTGCAGCATAGGAATATCATTTCCTATCAAGAGTATGTCAGCCACGTACAATATGAGGAAGACAACCTTACCCTCTGCTACCTTCTTATAGATACAAGGTTCATCTATATTTTTGATGAAGTCAAACTCTTTGACTACAACATCAAAACAGATGTTCCAACTCCGCGATGCTTGCTTTAACCCATAAATGGATTTAAGCAGCTTGCACACCTTCCCACTGCTCCCACTATCTACGAAGCCCTCCGGCTGAGTCATATACACGCTCTCTTCTAAATCACCGTTTAGAAAGGCGGTCTTAACATCCATTTGCCAGATTTCGTAGTCATGGTATGCAGCAATGGCAAGTAAGATCCGGATGGACTTAAGCATAGCCACTGGAGAAAAGGTTTCGTCATAATCCACACCTGGTCGTTGACGAAATCCTTTTGCTACCAGTCTAGCTTTGAAAGTCTCAACTTTTCCATCTACACCAAATTTCTTTTTAAAGATCCACTTGCTCCCAATGGGTTTTACCCCTTCAGGAGCATTTTCCAAAGTCCATACTTTGTTAGTGTACATGGATTCCATCTCAGATCGCATTGCATCCAGCCATTTCACAGAGTCACCACTCGTGATGGCCTGCTCGAAACTAGTCGGTTCATCATCATCCATGATGCAATCCTCGCTTACACTATCAATGAGAAAACCGTAGTATCTCTCAGGTGGACGAGAAACCCTAGTAGATCGGCGGAGAGGCTGGGGTTCGTCGGGTACTACTGAATCCTCTGGTTCCACTAAATCTTCAGTTGTAATTTGTGTATCTGGAACCTCTTCCAGCTCTACCTCTTTGCCACTAATTTCTTTTGCAAGAAATTCCTTTTCCAAAAAGGTGGCATGTCGAGAAACAAACACCTTTTGTTCCTCGCGATGGTAGAAAAAATATCCATGTGAATGTTTGGGATATCCCACAAACTTGCATAGAACTGACCATGCCTCGAGTTTGTCTGGATTTTGCCTTTTGACATAGGCCAGACAACCCCATATCTTAACTCGTTTAAGACATGGTCTCTTCCCACTCCATATCTCATATGGTGTGGTAGGTACAGATTTAGTTGGAACTTGATTCAATAGGTATGCTGCTGTCTCCAGTGCATATCCCCAGAAGGAAATAGGCAACTCAGCTGTACTCATCATCGAGCGCACCATATCTAATAGGGTGCGATTCCTCCGCTCAGACACACCGTTGTGCTGTGGTGTATAAGGAGGAGTAAGCTGAGAGAGAATCCCATTCTCTTTTAGATAATCTAGGAACTCATTGCTTAAGTATTCACCTTCTCGATCAGATCGAAGAATCTTAATACTTTTGCCCGTTTGATTCTCTACATCATGCTTATATTCTCTGAATTTCTCAAAAGCTTCAGACTTGTGTTTCATCAGGAATACATATCCGAATCTTGAGAGATCGTCAGTGAATGTAATGAAGTAGGAAGAACCGTTCCTGGCATGCGTAGACATGGGACCGCATACATCACTATGTACTAGTCCTAAGAGTTCGGTAACTCTTTCTCCGTGTCCACTAAACGGAGCTTTGGTCATTTTTCCTTTGAGACATGAATGGCAAGTATCATAAGATGATAATTCGAACGAATTCAAATAACCATCTCTATGCAACTTAGCCAGTCGTGTCGCATTGATATGACCAAGTCTACAATGCCACAAGTAGGATTCGTTCACATCTGAACTTTTCCTCTTGTGTGTGTTTTGAATATTCAGGACTGTATTCTGATTTAGAATGAATATGACATTATGTAACGAGCCTGATGCAATCAACTTTTGATCTAGGAATATGTTCATAACATTATCCTTTACTACAAAATTATATCCTTCTTTACTTAATAAAGAAACTGATATAATGTTGCACATCATGTTCGGTATATAATAGCACTCATTTAGAATCAGTGTATTACGACTCGGCAATACAAGGTGATATTCGCCAACTGCTTTGGCTGCAACATTTGCACCGTTCCCTACCAGAACGGAATGATCATCTTTTCCCAGTTCTCTACCTTTACGTAGCCCATGCAACTGTTTGCATATGTGGGATCCTGATCCGGTATCTAATACCCAGGACGTAGGGTGAACTGAGAAACAGTTCTCAATAACAAACACACCTGAAGAAGATGCATCAACATGCATGTTCTTTTGGGCGGCATGAGAATCCATATATTCTCATGTTTCCTGTTCAGTCTTATAACTCTTATAAGAAAGAATGGGTCTAACGTTCCCTTGCTCAGTACAATAATCAGGTTCAGTCAATACATCCATATTATTATCTTAATTATGGCATGACATGGTCGCTACCTGGAGAGAGAGAGAAGAAAACACTTTAGCGTATGCTCTTGCAAGATTAGATTGGTTATTTTCTTATCTAATCAGGATGTCTCCCACTGTTTTTATCAAATCTACCTTAAAACCCAAAAAGGTAAGATTAGCCGGGATTAATTACACCTTACAACTTCGTCAATCTTTCAGCCAGATCAGTGTCGGTACTTTGAGGGAGGTTCCCCGTGCTTTCGCACGGACCTAATTAAAGTAAACCTCGTTTTCCCAGAGGCGTAACCCCGTTAACACTTTTCTAGACACCTACTTGAATGACTAATTGTCCTGTGTAAAACTCTCCCAGGAGTAACTCTTACTCGCAGTGGGTATCAGGATCCAACTAACTCATAGGAGGTATGCAATCTCATTGCAAATTTCAACACTTGAAATTCCCGATAATGTTTTTGCCCCTAACCCCCATGACCTTGACAAAGGCCAACAAACCATAGGAAGCTAGTCAAGTTCAACCCGTCATTTCCCGATTGAATTAAACCCACCCGCACGACCCTTGACAAAGGCCAACAAGGTCGTACGAATACCCTAATCCAATCACATCATATGTTTAAACAGATAAGTACCAGTTAGCTACCGCACACTACGCCTTGACAAAGGCCAACAAACGCAGCACGAATACTAAATAGTCTTTATCTGAAATGACGGAGGGCTACGCAGGTTTTTCAGAAAACCCCGAGCGTAATGAACTTGATATCGTCGTAGAATCGAGTGATGTTTTGAAAAGGAGTGTTTTTGAGGCTTTTCTTAATTTCGCTAAAGGGGTCACTCCCGGTGAAGGGATCGTCGGCCCTTTCCTCATCGAATAAGGTGCAGGATATATCACATATACCGCTGTGCAAAGCAAAACACTAAAAGCAATCAAAAGACAAACCGCGTTTTGTAGCATCTGCCAGTTTTGCTAAAGGAGTCACTCCCGGTGAAGGGATCTCGGTCCTTTCCTCATCGAATAAGGTGCAGGATATATCATATATATCACTGTGCAAAGCAAAACTGTAGCTACCCTTTTTATAAAGTTCTTGATTCTACAACATCTTTAGGTTTCTTTTCTTTTATTAATCTCATTAATAAAATTCCATCAGCTTATGCTTCCTAAGCATCACAGAAGAAACGAAAGCAGTAATATTTATATATCAGCATATATATATAGTATAAGCATTCGTCTCAGGCAGTAATATGATCTCATCACAGAACATTGCGGCAGAAGAACATATATGAAATATTGGATATACTAGGACGTCCGTGTTTTCAATACGAGCCTGTATAAAACACGGATTCCACGGTCGCGACGAATAGCCAAACCCACATCCCAAGACCCCTACGAGAGCGGCAAGTAACACTGCCAATTCTAGGGTTAGGAGACCGGGTCTCGACTCCTCGAGATGGCCTCCCACTGGACCCTAGAACCCGGTTACTTGTGCTCTCCTCCTTGGGTCTACCTAATGCGGAAAAGTAAATAATATACACTGGTGACAGCAACCGCAACCTGGAAGTGCCCCAAATAAGAGAATATTACATTACAAATGAATTTTACATGAATGAAAATAAAAACCCTCATCTCACATAAAACCCCCGGCTATTCAGAACGCGACGATCCAATATAACATATCACAGCAACACATAATATCTCATATCATCAACGTAAGTAAATATGCGCATCCCAATTGTCGTTGACATATAGCAATGAAACCGGCGATATCACATATTACACTTACGGTCACAGAAAAGAAAGTGTAAAACTACAATATTTGGAATCCACAATCACTTTAGACATCGTAAATCCGAAATATCACATACTTCGTATTTCATGCCTAACTCTATGAATTCCACATATTGTATCACATTCCAGATAAATAGACAGTATTAAACTTTCCGAACAGATAATCAAACACCCAAAACTTCCCAAAGTGCTCAACTCTTGAGCGGAGTTCAAATAATCCCAGAATATGTTACAGTACCGGTGATCCAGCCGTAGAAGGGTCAAGCCAACGCCTCACATGTGGCACGCCGTACTGCCCCAAACCCGAAAGTTCAAAAGGCAGTTCAAGATGGTCACATAATCGAGTTAAGGTTTGTTGTCTTCTAGATGGTCCACCGGTTAACTTGTACAATTTTTCTTAAAGATTTAAACCCAATAAAAATTCAACGCTTGAAAGTTTTCCGTGCCGGGAAACAGTGAGTTAATGATATTCGTTCAAGTAGTTTAACAGTTTCTAAATATCCGGAAAGAAATACGAATTTAAAATTTCCGATCGAGTCTACTATTACAAAACAAACCCCAGAATTTTAAACACCTGAAACAGATTAAAAATACCCAGAATAGTCAGCAAGTACCTACGGTTATTACCAGGAAGCCACGTGTCGCCAATCGATCAATCCGCCGCGGAACCGCCGCGCAAGCAATGCCTTGCGCCGCGCTTCCGCGGCCGTTTGATCGAATTGGGGGCTCGAGCTTCTTGGTAATTCTTAGAATTCCCTGCTGATTTTTTTACATATTTTTAATTCAGAAAAATCCCAAAATTTAAAAAATTTCCAGAGAGGGGTCCAATTTTGTCGTTTCGGGTTCGATCGGAGTTTTAACTTCGTAAACACATCGCCTAATGCTCTAGCTAGGCTCTGATACCACTGTAGGGTTCCTAGGCACTCTTGTGAAGGTTCATAAGGCATCAAACATGCCCGGATTAAATTTTAGACGTCCCGAACAACCCAAAGCCAGGATCTTTGCTAGATTATTAGGGTTAAACATGCAATAAGATAACTTTTATCTAAGTGTGAGGGATTACAACCTTTGTAGTCCGCTCCTTCAGTTCACAAGCTCCGAGTAGAAGTCCCTTTGCCGCGATCCACGATCTCCCGGACTCATGAGAGGCTCCACGACTCGAACGATCCATTCTAGCTTGTCGTATTCCAAATCTCCGATGATCTACCTTGAAGTTGCTACGACTCAAGCTTTCTCACTCTTAAAGAAGTGAACACACTAATCCCATGGGCTAGATGAGATGAGGATGAAGGAGTAGTATTTTTGCTTTCTTTTTATATCATTTTCTCATATTTTATCATCACTTAAGGATTTTCAAGAGAGCTTCTTCAAGAGAGAAGAAGAAGAAGATAATGGAAAATCATAATATGAATTAATCCTTTTGTGATGAATAGAAAATAAAGTATATGATTGATAAGTAAACCATGGTCAAGGATGAATGGATAAGAATGAGTAGAGAAACAACTAGGGTTAGGGTTTGGTTAGGTTAAAAGAATGTGTCATTCTAAATATCTTAAGAATGACAAAAGAAGAAAGCTTCTAGAAGGAACTTGAAGCATCCAACCCTAATCAAACCTTAACCTCAATTAATCATCCTTAAACATGTTTAACAATTAATCATATCATATCACAATAATATATATCACATATATATTATATATTTGCAACAAAAGAAAATAATACAATTAACATATATCGCATATATATCAATGTATCATCCACTGAGAAAATGAAATAATAAAGCGAGCCAATATTAGATAATGTAATACAATATATCATATATATTATTATACATTAAATCATCGAATCAACACTTGATTCGACGATCCGGCTATATCGAATATTACCGACTAATATATCATGTACCGATTCATCGAATCAACACTTGATCCGATGAACCGGTTCATAACTAATTATCGCGAGAATATTGTTAGTTGTATGTATGCCCTAGAGACCAGTATTCTACAGATTATGTATATTATATTGGATGCTTGGACATATATAGAGATGACTTTCTTGCTCGATATGATAGTATGCTATCTGGTTACTCTTTATCTTAACATGTACACTAGTCTATTTATACTGTCTTATAGTTACATGTTGGTAAAGCCCTTAGGATATGTACTTGACTACCTGGACTGTGATGCAGATCATACTAGTGGGGACATGGTAGTCCATAAGTACATCTTTCAAGGTCCCTAGTCGTGGGTGTATCGAGACGGGGCATCGATATACCAGAATAGAGTAGCGTATACGCTTCTCGACCCATGTGATGGGCGATGGATGATCCCATATCCATTGGTGTTTGACATCAGAGATGGTATACGGGTGCTCAGTGGAGACTGGGTACACTGGACGGACTCGCCGAGAACTCCCAGATGGTATTATACCTCACGTCAGATGGCAGTTCTCAGGTGACACTTGTACAGGTTAGTCTGTAGACCCGAGATCGTCATAGAGTCTTGTGTGATTCCCACTGTGCTTTGATCTCCACCTTACCACGTCCATGAGGGCATGCAAAACGGTGGTCTTTGGGCACAGTCCCGAGTCACATGGAGGCAATGAGCGATAGGAGGGGTTTCGTCTCTCCCGGTATTGGGGGTTGATGTTGCGCAGTGCTCGATTGGCCGTAGCAGGGAAGTCCCTAGCCAGGGCTGATCAGAGATCTGCTGGTAAGTGTTACCAGCAGTTTCTCGACCCGTTTGAGCCTCACATCAGCACGACTTATCGGGTTATTGGGGTCTGACGTTTACCACCCCTAGACTTGATATGCGACATATCAGACGAAGAGACCGGACTGTACGGTAAGTGTTACTGGTCGGATTCGCAGGAGTGTGAGCGGGCTAGCTCGTCGATCTTCTGATCGCTCAATACCCGGGTGGCCGTTACGTTTAGCAGACCGCTTGCGGCTTGTGGGTGCTTGATATGATCATCATCTGCTACCGGCGTATTGACGAGTCTTTATAGTCCTACACAGAGGTTTCCTAGCTCAAGCGAAACGAAATAGGAGTGCATATGAGATATGTGCGGGACCGAGAATAATGCATGTATGTGATACCGTATTTGATTCTCGCGATTAATGTTTCGATTGGTTGTATGAGATATGACCTAGTTATCGAATCATTGATTCGATAAATCGATGCATTGAATACTAGTCGGTTATGTGCGACATGACCGGATCATTGAATCAAGTGTTGATTTAATGATTTAATGTATAATTATATATTTGATATATTACTTTGCATTAACTAGTATTGGTTCACTTTAAACGGATTTTTCTCACTTGATGCACATTGTATATGTGATATGCTTTTGTGCACATGAATGTATCATGTTTGATGATGCATGTTGACTTGACTATGTGTAAAAGAATTGAACCATGGTTATGAGAGTGGTTAGGGTTTATGATTTATTCACTTATTATTTAATCCATTCATTATTTATTAATTGGTTTTATGAAAATAAAATGGTTTCATTTATCATGAAGAATGGTGAAGCTTCATGAAGCTTTTTCTAATGATGCTATTTTGTCTTCATACTTAAACCAAACCACTCCCACTAACCATGGTCAATTCTCTACACTTGACCATGGTTAGGATATGATAAATATCATTTTCTTTTCTATTTTGATTAAGTAATTTATCATATTTTATCATCTTCTTCATCTTCTTCTTAAAAAAGAAAAGCTTGCTACTTTAATGGCAATTTGAGTTCTAGTGAGAGAAATCCAAATCTAATGTGAACCCACCTCCTATTTATTCATCCTATACCTCTTGCCAAGTGGTTTTGGGTGTTTTCTTCACAAGTTTCATCACTTGGTGAAGTCGGAGCTTGAACTAGTGCAACCTCGACGTAGATCGTCTTTGACACGAAGCCGACGTCCTAGCTCGCCCGTTTTCCCGATGAAGCCGACGAATGAGTCTAGGATTCATGATGTACAGCGAGAAGACTTCGTTGCGGAGTCGTGGAGGTGGATATCCGGATCTACAAAGGTTGTAATTTCCGTATTCTAGTAGTTAAGTGTTAACTAGTTTATCATTTCGCCTAAACATCTAGTCTAAGATCTGTAGTCTAGGGTTTCTCGGCACCATTTTTTTAAATTGGCATGTTCGATGCCTTGTGAGACCTCACTAGAGTGCCTAGGAACCTTTCACTGGTATCAGAGCCTAGCTAGAGCCTTAGGCGAAGTCTAGACGGCGTTTGCAATCCGAACGAACCGAAAACCTAACTAACAAAGTGCTCTCTGTCCATTTTTTAAAATTCTGGATTTTTGTCAATTAAAAATATGCAAAAAATCATGCAGGGTCTTATATGAAATACTGTGAAATTCGAGGGCCTAAATCAATTTTTCCAGCGCGGAACCGCGGCACGTGCTATGCATGGTGCGGCGATTCCGCGGCCTTACTGTTCAATTGTTTAATATTTTCTGCACAGTAACTTATATAATATAATGCTGTATTTTCTGGGATATTTTTTATTATGATTCTACAGAAGAGTATTCTGGGGTTGTATAGGGATTCGGTATTTCGATCGGATTATCAAATTTCGTCTTTTGTGTATTTCCGGATAATTTCCAGAATATGTTAAAAAGTTCGACCGGATATAAATACCCAATTTTTCCCCTGTCGGGAAATTTCCAAGTGTTGGATTTTTCCGAAGTTTAACGACGTTCTAAGTAGTGCAAGTAACGCGATGGACCCTCTAGAAGACAACAAACCTTAACTCGATTATGTGACCGTCTTGAACTGCCCTTTGAACCTTCGGGTTTGGGGCAGTACGGCGTGCCACATGTGAGGCGTTGGCTTGACCCTTCTACGGCTGGACCGTCGGTACTGAGGCACGAACTGAATGTTGTTAGACTTATTTCATGTGTTGAGCTGTATCGGGAAAACTTGGGTATTCGACTGTTCGATCGGAAAGTTTAACATTTTCTGTTTATCTGGAATGTGATACAATAATTGGAATTCATAAACAGTTATGTGATAACTGAATGAATGTTATAAATCTAGCGGTTTAGTTTCATTTTATATTGAAAAGTGTTTTCGATAATGAGACTAAAATGCGGGGTTTATATCTGTTAGGCATGTGATGTCTAAGTATTTCATTTGATTAGGCATGTGATGTCTAAAGAAGTTGCGGATTCCAATTGTTGTAGTTTTACACTTTCTTTTCTGTGACCGTAAGTGTAGTATGTTCATATCGCCGGTTTCGTTGCTATACGTCAACGACAATTGGGGTATGCATACTTACTTACGTTGATGGCATGTGATGTTATGTGTTGCTGGATATGTTATATTGGATCGTCGTGTTCGAATAGCCGGGGGGTTTTTATGTGAGATGAGTGTTTTTCATTTTCATTCATGTAAAAACTTGTATGTAATATTCTTTTATTTGGGGCACTTCCAGGTAGCGGAGGTTGTCACCCTTTGTATATTATTTACTTTTCCGCATTAGGATAGACCCAAGGAGGGGAGCACAACTAACCGGGTTCTGGGGTCCAGTGGGAGACCAACTCGAGGATTCGAGTCCGGGTCTCCTAACCCTAGAATTGGCAGGGTTGCTTGTCGCTCTCGTAGGGGTCTAGGGGTGTGGGATTGGCTATTCATCACGACCGTGGAATCCGTGTTTTATACTGGCTCGTATTGAAAACACGGACGTCCTAGTATATCCAATATTTCATATGTTCATTCTGCTGCGATATCTGTGTTGTGACTCTGTGATGGATATAGTATATAGTATATATGATATATTATATAGACGTTACTTATGTTTTACACCCGCGCTAGCCCTGCCCTGCTCTGTCGTTAGTTACCTAACCTGACGGTGCACGAGGGGACATCGAGGCGAATGCGGATGGCATAAGTGTACGTCATATCTATCTGTGATGTTTAGGTATTTAAATGATGGGACTTCATTAATGTGATTAATGAAAGGAAAGAAACCTAAGATGTTGTAGAATCGGATTTTAAATAAAACAGGTAGCTACAGTTCTTGCTTTGCATAGCGGTATATATGATATACCCCGCATCTTATTCGATGAGGAAAGGACCGAGATCCCTTCACCGGGAGTGACTCCTTTAGCAATAACTGGCAGATGCTACACACTCGGTTTGCTTTTGACTGCTTTTGCGTTTTTGCTTTGCACAGCGATATATATGATATATCCCGCACCTCATTCGACGAGGAAAGGTCCGAGATCCCTTCGCCGGGAGTGACTCCTTTAGCAAAACTAGAAAAGCCTCAAAATCACTCCATTTTAAAAAAACTTCATTTGATTCTACAACGATATCAAGTTCATTACGCTAATGGTTTTCAGAAAAACCTGGCGTAGCCCTCCGTCATTTCAGATGAGTAGTAGTTAGTATTCGTGCTACGTTTGTTGACCTCCGTCAAGGCGTAGTGTGCGGTAGCTAACTAATATTTGTCTGCTTATGCATATGATGCAGATTGGATTAGGGTAGTCGTACGACCTTGTTGACCTCCGTCAAGGGTCGTGCGGGTGGGTTTGATTCAATCAAGAAATGACGGGTTGAACTTGACTTGCACCCTGTGGTTTGTTGACCTCCGTCAAGGTCATAGGATGCTTGAGGCAAAATATTATCGGGAATTTCAAGTGTTGAAATTTGCAATGAGATTGCATACCTTCTATGAGATAGTTGGATCCCGATACCCACTGCGAGTAAGAGTTACTCCTGGGAGAGTTTTACACATTACAATTAGCCGATCAAGTAGGTGTCTAGAAAGGTGTTAACGAGGTTACGCCTCTGGGAAAACGAGGTTTACATTAATTAGGTTCGTGCGAAAGCACGGGGGACCTCCCTCAAAGTACCGACACTGGCCTGGCTGAAAGATTGGCGAACTTGTAGTGTGTAATTAATCCCGGCAAGTCTTTCGTTTTAGGGTTTGAAGGAAGATTTGATAAAAAGCAGTGGGAGCCATCCTGATTAGATAAGATAATAACCAATCTGATCTTGCACGAGCTTACGCTAAAGTGTTTTCTTCTCTCTCTCTCCAGGTAGCGACCATTTCATGCCTTAATCAAGATAATAATATGGATGTATTGACCGAACCCGCATGTTATACTGTGCTGGGGAACGTTGGTTCCGTTCCTTCTTATAAGAGTTATAGGAATGAACAGGAAATAGGGGAATACCAGGATTCCCATGCCACCCGAATGAAGAAAGTACATGTTGATGCATTTCCTTCGGGTGTGTTCGTTACTGAGATCTGTTTCTCTATTTGCTCTACGTCCTGGGTATTGGATACCGGGTCGGGATCCCATATATGTAATCAGTTACATGGGCTTAGGAAAGGTAGAGAACTTGGAGAAGGTGATAAAGACATCAGAGTTGGAAATGGTGCAATTGTTGCAGCTAAGACTGTCGGGGAATATCACCTTGTGTTACCAACTGGTAGTACACTGGTTCTGAACGAATGCTATTACATGCCGAACCTGATATGCAACATTATATCAGTTTCTTTATTAAGTAAAGAGGGATATAATTTTGTATTACAGGACAATGTTATGAACATTTTCCGTAACTAAAAGTTGGTTGGATCAGGCACGTTGTGCAATGGCATTTATGTTCTAAATCAGTCAACAGTTCTGAGCATAACAAACGCACACAAGAGGAAGAGTTCTGAACTCAACGAATCCTTCTTGTGGCATTGTAGACTGGGCCACATCAATGCGACACGACTAGCTAAGTTGCATAAAGATGGATATTTAAATCCGTTTGAATTTTCATCTTATGACACTTGCCAGTCATGTCTCAAAGGCAAGATGACCAAAACTCCGTTTACGGGACACGGAGAAAGAGTTACCGAACTCTTAGGACTGATACATAGTGATGTATGCGGTCCTATGTCTACACATGCCAGGGATGGTTCTTCATACTTCATTACATTCACTGACGATCTCTCTAGATTCGGATATGTGTTCCTGATGAAACACAAATCAGAAGCTTTTGAGAAATTTAGGGAATATAAACAAGAAGTTGAGAACCAAACCGGAAAAAGTATTAAAATCCTACGATCTGATCGAGGAGGAGAATACTTGAGCATAGAATTCCTGGACTTCCTAAAAGAGAATGGTATTCTCTCTCAGCTAACTCCTCCATATGCACCACAGCACAACGGTGTATCGGAGCGGAGAAACCGCACCCTATTAGATATGGTGCGCTCTATGATGAGTGTAGCTGAGTTACCTGTTTCCTTCTGGGGATATGCACTGGAAACAGCAGCATACCTACTGAACAGGGTTCCCACCAAATCTGTGCCTACCACACCATATGAGATATGGGAAGGGAAAAGACCATATCTTAATTTTATAAAGATATGGGGTTGCCCGGCCTATGTCAAAAGACAAAAACCGGACAAACTCGAGACAAGATCTGTTTTGTGTAAGTTTGTTGGATATCCCAAACATTCGCGAGGGTATATCTTCTACCACAGTGAGGAACAAAGAGCATTTGTTGCTCAACATGCCACCTTTTTAGAAAAGGAATTTCTTGCAAAAGAGATTAGTCGCTCTGAGGTAGAACTGGAAGCGGTTCCAGCTGAACAAAACACAACAGAAGATCTAGTGGAACCAGAGGATTCAGTAGTACCCGACGAACCCCAGCCTCTCCGCCGATCTAGTAGGGTTCCTCGCCAACCTAAGAGATACTACGGTTTTCTCATGGACGGTGGGAGCGAGGATTGCATCATGGAGGATGATGACCCAACTAGCTTCGAGCAGGCCATCACGAGTGGGGACTCAGTGAAATGGCTGGATGCTATGCGGTCCGAGATGGAATCCATGTACACCAACAAAGTATGGACTTTGGAAGTTGCTCCTGAAGGGGTAAAACCCATTGGGAGCAAGTGGATCTTCAAGAAGAAATTTAGTGTAGATGGGAAAGTGGAGACTTTCAAAGCTAGACTTGTAGCAAAGGGTTTTCGTCAAAGACCAGGTGTGGACTATGACGAAACCTTTTCTCCAGTGGCTATGCTTAAATCCATCCGGATCATGCTTGCCATTGCTGCCTTTCATGACTATGAAATCTGGCAAATGGATGTTAAGACCGCCTTTCTAAATGGTGATTTAGAAGAGTGCGTGTACATGACTCAGCCAGAGGGCTTCGTAGACAGTGGGAGCAGCGGGAAGGTGTGCAAGCTGCTTAAATCCATTTATGGATTGAAGCAAGCATCGCGGAGTTGGAACATCTGCTTTGACGTCGTTATCAAAGAGTTTGATTTCGTCAAAAACCCAGATGAACCTTGTATCTACAAGAAGGTGGCAGAGAGTAAGGTTGTCTTCCTCGTATTGTACGTGGACGACATACTCTTGATAGGAAATGATATTCCTATGCTGCAATCGGTCAATCTCTTCTTATCACAAAGATTCTCAATGAAAGATCTTGGTGATGCCTCCTGCATATTGGGAATTAGGATCTATAGAGATAGATCCAAAGGGATTTTGGGATTGTCCCAATCCAGGTACATTGACACCATACTAAAGAGGTTTAGTATGGAAGAGTCCAAGCGTGGGAACTTGCCCACGATCTCTGGAGTCACTCTCTCCAAAGAGATGTCTCCCAAGACTGATTTGGAGAGAGCTCGCATGCAAGGGATACCCTATGCTTCGGCAGTAGGCTCTATCATGTATGCGATGCTATGTACCAGACCCGATGTAGTATACTCACTAAGTATAGTGAGTAGGTATCAAGCTGATCCAAGAGAGAGTCACTGGACAGCTGTGAAGAGCATTCTCAAGTACTTGCGAAGGACTAGAGATATGTTCTTGGTGTATGGTAACGGAGAACTTCAAGTGGAGTCCTTTACCGATTCGAGCTTCCAGAGTGATAAGGACGACTCTAAGTCGCAGTCGGGATTTGTCTTTACCCTTTACGGAGGGGCGGTTAGCTGGAGGAGTTCCAAGCAGGAAACCGTGGCAGACTCGACGATGGAGGCTGAATACATCGCTGCCAACGACGCTGCTAAAGAAGCTGTCTGGATCAAGAAGTTCATTACTGAACTTGGAGTGGTTCCATCCATTGAGCGTCCAATACCTTTGTATTGCGATAACAATGGAGCGGTGGCTTTGGCCAAGGAACCCAGGTCCCATCAGCGATCCAGGCATATTCTGAGGCGGTATCACCTGATCCGGGAGATAGTTGATCGCCGGGAGATCGAGGTCTGGAGAGTTGACACGAAGAACAACACGGCGGATCCACTCACGAAGGACATTCCCCAGATACAGTTTGAGAGACTCTTCGGGATGCTCGGTATGAGATACGACAGCAGCTGGCCCTAGTACAAGTGGGAGATTGTTAGTTGTATGTATGCCCTAGAGGCCAGTATTGTACAGATTATGTATATTATATTGGATGCTTGGACATATATAGAGATGACTTTCTTGCTCGATATGATAGTATGCTATCTGGTTACTCTTTATCTTAACATGTACACTAGTCTCTTTATACTGTCTTATAGTTACATGTTGGTAAAGCCCTTAGGATATGTACTTGACTACCTGGACTGTGATGCAGATCATACTAGTGGGGACATGGTAGTCCATAAGTACATCCTTCAAGGTCCCTAGTCGTGGGTGTATCGAGACGGGACATCGATATACCAGAGTAGACTAGCGTATACGCTTCTCGACCCATGTGATGGGCGATGGATGATCCCATATCCATTGGTGTTTGACATCAGAGATGGTATACGGGTGCTCAGTGGAGACTGGGTACAATGGACGGACTCGCCGAGAACTCCCAGATGGTATTATACCTCACGTCAGATGGCAGTTCTCAGGTGACACTTATACAGGTTAGTCTGTAGACCCGAGATCGTCATAGAGTCTTGTGTGATTCCCACAGTGCTTTGATCTCCACCTTACCACGTCCATGAGGGCATGCAAAACGGTGGTCTTTAGGCACAGTCCCGAGTCACATGGAGGCAATGAGCGATAGGAGGGGTTTCGTCTCTCCCGGTATTGGGGGTTGATGTTGCGCAGTGCTCGATTGGCCGTAGCAGGGAAGTCCCTGGCCAGGGCTGATCAGAGATCTGCTGGTAAGTGTTACCCGTAGTTTCTAGATCCGTTATGAGCCTCACATCGGCACGACTTATCAGGTTATTGGGGTCTGACGTTTACCACCCCTAGACTTGATATGCGACATATCAGACGAAGAGACCGGACTGTACGGTAAGTGTTACTGGTCGGATTCGCAGGAGTGTGAGCGGGCTAGCTCGTCGATCTTCTGATCGCTCAATACCTGGGTGGCCGTTACGTTTAGCAGACCGCTTGCGGCTTGTAGGTGCTTGATATGATCATCATCTGCTACCGGCGTATTGACGAGTCTTTAGAGTCCTACACAGAGGTTTCCTAGCTCAAGCGAAACGAAATAGGAGTGCATATGAGATATGTGCGGGACCGAGAATAATGCGTGTATGTGATACCGTATTTGATTCTCGCGATTAATGTTTCGATTGGTTGTATGAGATATGACCTAGTTATCGAATCATTGATTCGATAAATCGATGCATTGAATACTTGTCGGTTATGTGCGACATGACCGGATCATTGAATCAAGTGTTGATTTAATGATTTAATGTATAATTATATATTTGATATATTACTTTGCATTAACTAGTATTGGTTCACTTTAAACGGATTTTTCTCACTTGATGCACATTGTATATGTGATATGCTTTTGTGCACATGAATGTATCATGTTTGATGATGCATGTTGACTTGACTATGTGTAAAAGAATTGAACCATGGTTATGAGAGTGGTTAGGGTTTATAATTTATTCACTTATTATTTAATCCATTCATTATTTATTAATTGGTTTTATGAAAATAAAATGGTTTCATTTATCATGAAGAATGGTGAAGCTTCATGAAGCTTTTTCTAATGATGCTATTTTGTCTTCATACTTAAACCAAACCACTCCCACTAACCATGGTCAATTCTCTATACTTGACCATGGTTAGCATATGATAAATATCATTTTCTTTTCTATTTTTATTAAGTAATTTATCATATTCTATCATCTTCTTCATCTTCTTCTTAAAAAAGAAAAGCTTGCTACTTTAATGGCAATTTGAGTTCTAGTGAGAGAAATCCAAATCTAATGTGAACCCACCTCCTATTTCTTCATCCTCTACCTCTTGCCAAGTGGTTTTGGGTGTTTTCTTCACAAGTTTCATCACTTGGTGAAGTCGGAGCTTGAACTAGTGCAACCTCGACGTAGATCGTCTTTGACACGAAGCCGACGACCTAGCTCGCCCGTTTTCCCGATGAAGCCGACGAATGAGTCTAGGATTCATGATGTACAGCGAGAAGACTTCGTTGCAGAGCCGTGGAGGTGGATATCCGGATCTACAAAGGTTGTAATTTCCGTATCCTAGTAGTTAAGTGTTAACTAGTTTATCATTTCGCCTAAACATCTAGTCTAAGATCCGTAGTCTAGGGTTTCTCGGCACCATTTTTTTTAAATTGGCATGTTCGATGCCTTGTGAGACCTCACTAGAGTGCCTAGGAACCTTTCAAATATAATACGGTATCCCATATCGCATTATTCTCGCTCCTGCGCATATCACATATGCGCCACTACTCCGTTTCGCCTGAGCCAAGAAACCTCTGTGTAAGACTCTAAAGAATCGTCAATACGCCGGTACCAGGTGATGATCATATCAAACACCCACAAGCTGCACACGGTCAGCTAAACGTAACAGCCACCCTGGTATTGAGCGATCAGAAGATCAACAAGCTAGCCTGTGCGTTCTCCTGTGAATCCAACCAGTAACACTCCCGTACAGTCCGGTCTGTTCGTCTGATATGTCGCATATCAAGTCTAGGGGTGGTATACGTCAGACCCCAGTAACCGATAAGTCGTGTCGATGTATGGCTCATAACGGGTCGAGAAACTACTAGTAACACTTACCAGTAAATCTCCATATCAGCCCTGGCCAGGGATTTCCAGTTATAGCCAATCGAACACAGCACAACATCAACTCCCTATACCGGGAGAGACGAATCCCCTCCTATCGCTCATTGCCTCCATATGATTCGGGACTGTACCCAAAAGCCACCGTTTTGCAGGCCCTCTTGGACGTGGTAAGGTGGAAATCAAAGCACAGTGGGAATCACACAAGACTCCATGACGATCTCGGGTCTACAGACTACCCTGTACCTATGTCACCGGAGAACTGCCATCTGACGTGTGGTATATCACCATCTGGGAGTTCTCGGCGAGTCCGTCCAGTGTACCCAGTCTCCACTGAGCACCCGTACACCATCTCTGATGTCTAACACCGATGGATATGGGATCATCCATCGCCCATCATATGGGTCAAGATGCGTATACGCTAGTCTACTTTGGTGTATCGATGCCCTGTCTCGATATACCCTCGACTAGGAACAGTTAAAGGATGTACTCATCGACTACCGTGGCCCCACTAGTATGATCTCATCATAGTCCCAATAGTCGAGTACAAGTCCTAAGGGCTTTATCAACATGTGAGAGTAAAACAGTAAACCAGTACAAGCCAACATGTTAAGATAAAGTGAAACCAAATAGCATACTATCATGACGAGCAAGAAAGTCATCTCTATATATAACCAAGCATCCATTATAATATATATCATATGTACAACAATGGCCTCTAGGGCATATACATAACTAACAGTTTCCTGCAACAGCCATTATGCCGCCGAAGACTACGAGGGCTCAGAGAGTGGCCGCCAGAGCCGAGGTCAGAGTTGGCTCGTCCGAGACGAGGACTGACCAGGTCGGTACGCTCGCTGCACAGGATCAGATTGATCCGCCTTTGATAGATCGTATCACTAGGCTTGAGGCAGATATACAGGATTTGCGCCAGATGATGGGATTGTTGGTTAAGGCCAGTTGAGCGCAGCGACAGGAGGTTGCCACTCTTGTTACCCAGTTATTCTTGGCTATCAGCACAAAACATTATGTCACGTATACAGCAGCAGTGGACGCAGCCCTACTAGATGAGGAGCGTCTTCCAAAGACTTTGGAAGTTCCGGAACCGAGGAGGACTCGTACAGGTGTATCAGCCCAGAGACAAATGTTTAGACGCCGCGACAGATTTCGTTCAGGTCGTGGGAGTAGCAGAGGCTTAGGACGATGTCATTTGTTTAGATTTTACCCCCAGGAGGGTCAACAGTCATCGTCTCGATGTTTCCGGTACGGGAGTCTCCATCACCTTTTTAGGAATTGTACCGTGGTACGACAGAGAAGGACAGCCATACATATGTTACCTTACCACCTTCACCTCAGGGAGAGTTGCCTTTTGCGCCAGTTGTTGATCCGCGTCAGACTTATGTTCAGAGAGGTTGTGGTCACGGAGGGTTTGTTCAGAGAGGACAGGGTGGCAGAGGAGGAGGACAGCCAGTTGCAGGTAGGGGGCAGGCACGAGCATTTGCTTCGACTCATCAGGATGCACAGGCATCCAATGCAGAGTTCTCATGTACTTTTTCTGTATGTTCTTTTTATGCACACGTTTTGTTTAATTCGGGATCTTTGCACTCATATATTTATACACACTTCGTGCCGAAGCTGGGCTGAGAGTCGTGTTTGCTAGATCAGCCGCTTGTCATGACTACTCCTGTTGGCGAGTCACTTGTTGCACGACACGTGTTTCGGTCGTGTGCCAATCGGATAGGAGATAGAGATTCGCCCGTCGATTTGATCCTTCTAGATATGTTGTACTTTGAAGTTCTCCTGGGCACGGACTCGTTAGCTACGTGCTATGCGTCTTTGGACTGCCCTGAGGAGACAGTCAGATTTTGTTTTCCCGGCGAGCCAGTTCTTGTTGTGTAGGGGGACCGTGGTGCCGCCCCTCACAGTTTGATTTCAGCTTTTTACGCAAGTCGGTATTCGAGGAGAGGATGTTGGAGATTCTTAGCTTCCATTCATGTTACCAGAGCAACAGTAGATTCGTTGGACCGGGTTCCTATCGTGTGTGAGTTTCCCGACGTTGTTCCCAATAAGCCGGCAAAGCTTAGAGAGCATAAGGATCATCTGCAAGAGTTGCTTGTTAGGAGACTTGAACATCCAAGTGCTTCTCCTTGGGGAGCTCCTGTTCTGTTCGTCAAGCAGAAGGACGACAGTTGAGGTTGTGCATTGATTTTCGTCAATTGAAACAAGTTACGGTGCACTATAGGCGCCCTTTATCTCGCATTGACGATTTATTTGATCAGTTCAAGCGTGCGGGACAATTTTCTAACTTTGATTTGTGATCAGGTCATCATCAGTTGCGGGTTCGGAATGATGACATTCCGAAGAATGATTTTAGTACGCGCCGTAGGCATTATGAATTTTTGGTGGTGTTGTTTGGACTCACCAATGCCCCAGCAGCATTCATGGATATGATGAACTAGATTTTTCAGGCCATTCCTCGATCAGTTTATTATTGTGTTATTAATGACATACTGGTCTATTCCAAGAGTCGAGAGGAACATGAGCAGCACTTGAGGATTGCTTTGTAAACACTACTTGTACGGAGTGTCGTGTCAAATTTTCACAGACCACTAGAGCTTAATGTACATCTTCCTGCAGTGGGATTTGATTTTGAGACGGCGCCGTTGGATGGAGCTTATGAAGGGTTGCGATTATGAGATCCTTTATCACCCGGGTAAGGCGAATGTGGTAGCTGATGCTTTGAGTCGTGTGCCCGGATGTAACTTGTTCCGGTTAAGCGCAGTTCGGAGACAATCTTATGCAGATTTGTAGTTCTTGTGCGACGGCTGAGTACAGCTTAAGTTCACCTCCACTGAGGGACAGCTTGCTCATGTCCGTGCCCGTCCACTTCTACTTAATCGTTTTCGTGAGGAACAGCCCGCCGATGCCGGTTTTTCTAAGATTCCTTGTCTGCGATTCTTGAGCATGTTCGGTAGGGCAAAGATTCGATATTCTGATTGAGGACTAGGGTGTGCTACATTTAGGGACTCGTTTGTTTGTACCTGATACCGATGGGTATAGACGCGAGATTCTAGAGCAGGCACATCAGTCAGATTTTAGTGTTCACCCAAATTCCACCAAGTGGTAACGTGACTTGAGAGATAGTTACGGGTGGGCAGGGATGAAGAGTGATGTTTCAGATTCTGTTTTGAGGTGCATGACTTGTCAGCGAGCTAAGGCTGAGCATTTGAGACCGGCAGGAGAGTTGCAACTTTTGACTGTTCCGGAGTGGGAATGGGAGCAAATCTCCATGGATTTCGTTGTTGGTCTACCAAGGTCTAGCCAAGGGTATGACTCCATTTGGGTGATTGTTGGCCGGTTAACGAAAGCGGTTCACTTCCTTCCAGTGACGACCACTTTCGGTTATGCTCAGTATGCTCAGTTATACAATGATTAGTTTGTGCATTTGCACAGAGTTCCTTCATGCATTGTATCCAATAGAGGCGTCCAGTTCACCAGCTATCTTTGGAAGAAGCTTTAGGAAGCCTTGGGTACCTGTTTGAGCTTTAGCACCGCTTTCCATCCGTGGACCGATGGTCAGTCAGAGTGGACTATACAGACTCTGGAGGATATGCTTCATGCATCCGTACTAAATTATGTTGGCAGTTGGGATCGTCACTTGCCATTGATAGAGTTCTCCTATAATAACAGTTATCAGGAGACGATTCAGATGGCACCTTTTTAGGCGCTGTACGGTAGATGGTGTCGATCACCAGTCTGTTAGACCGAACTCAGAAAGAGCAGGATTTTTGGACCCCAGCTAGTTCAAGAGACTATGGAAAAGATCCAGTTGATTCAGGACAGGTTGGAAGTAGCCTACTGCAGAAAGAAGTTTTATGCCGACCGTCGTCGTCGCTGGCTTGAGTTCGCAGTGGGGGATCATGTATTCCTACGGACTTCACCGATGAAGGGCGTAATGAGTGTTGGGTAGAAGGGAAACTTAGTCCCAGAATTGTAGGTCCTTTTGAGATCCTTGAGCGAGTCGGTACCGTTGCCTATCATTTGGCTATTCCGCCCAGTTTTCCTTATATTCACCCCGTATTCCATATATCGATACTCCGCAAGTACCTTCATGACCCTTCTTATGCGATTCAGCACCCGACGATCCAGCTGGAGCGTGACCTTTCCTTTGGCGTCCGTAAAGGTCCTTTCGGATCAGCAGGTGAAGAAATTGAGATCAAAGGTTATACCGTCTGTAATGGTCCTTTGGCGTGGCCCGAGCAGCGAAGAGGTCACCTAGGAGACCGAGGACGAGATGAGGAAGAAGTATCCTCATCTCTTCGAAGGTACGCATAGTTAGATTTTGTAAATTCGGGGACCGAATTTTTTTAACGGGGGAAGATTTTAATGCCTTGAAAATTCGTTTAGGTTAATTTCGCGTTAATTAGCGATAATGCGTGTTTTTCATAAAACCTCGTTAATAGCTATTTCCACATAGACTGGAATAAATCTTTTTTAATAGTGAAAATATATAATTATATATATATATATATATATAATTGTGTTTTCTTAATTAACATTTAATTTTATTTTTCACTCAATTATCAAATTTTCTTAACTATTATTTTCTAAGCAAAAATTTTATTTAGCATGCACAACCCTATATTTACCCTAGGCTAATAATGTAGCATGTCTTCATTTTCATTTCCCTCATGGTTCAAATTCCTTTTTCTGAAAACCAAAAAAAATAAAGAAATAAGAAAAAGAAAAGAAAATGAGAGGCATGGGGCATGAAATGAGCATAGGGGCTAGAATTTTGACACTGTCTTTCTCTCTCTCTCACTCACTCTCCCCCCTCAAGCAGCAGCAGCAGCTCCAGCAGCCCCTCCCACTCATTTCTTCTTCTTCTTCTTCTTCATTCATTCAAGCCTTCATCTCCATCAAATCCCTCATTTCATCATAAAATCTCATGTTTAACACTTCAAAACATCTCCTTGTTGGTTCTTGAGGTTAGTCTTAGCTTTGGGAAGCAAGGTCAGCAAGTTTGAACCATCCTAAGACCAACTTGAGGTATAAAGCCCACCTTATTTTCCTTTTTGCTAAACTTTTAGTTTATTTAGCTTAAAGTAGTGTTTAAGTGGGATTTAGTGCTAATTATGTGGTTTAAGTGGAGATTAGGCTAAGCTAAGGTTTTTACGGCTTGATTAGCTTAACTAAGTGTTGTTAGTGTCGCTTAATCCGTCTTTTCACCTGGTTACACTAAAACACCATATTGTATTAAATTAGTGTTAATTAGTGTTTTAGTTAGGATTTGTGTTCGTTTTGTGATCTGCTTTTAAACCAGATGCTTCAGGCAAAAGTTGCAATTACCGGAGCTTAGTTACTGGAGTAGGACCACACACACGAAGCACGAGACACCAATTCACCTCCATAGCCGCAAATTTAATTGTTCTGGACACAAATTGCAGCCAGAGGGTAGAGCTAGCTGTCGGGGGTTCTTCTGTAGGTGTCTGCTACATTTTTTAGGTCTTTGGTACATGTAACTTTTCCTGTTACCACTCGAATCAAAATCTGGGTTCATATACCCTGTTTTTAGTACTTTTAGACTTGCGTGACACGGAAGTTACGAGTTTGGGTTTAGTGTTTGTTGTGTATCACAGCATGTCAGGGTGGTTTCAGACGTTAGAATACACGTTTCGGTGTTTCGAGTGCACACGCGTTAGCTTGCGACGCTAGTTTCTCGTATGGTCTTGATATCGCGTATTTGCAGGATACTAGCCTTATGTGTATTGCTTTGTGTAATTCTAGGATCGGTCGCGGAGATATCGGACACGGCGCGGAAAGGAAAGGCGGTGATTGGATCAGACTAGCGGAGGCGTTCCGGTGAGTAGATGTACACATCTACTGGGGAAATCGTTCGGATGGCGCAAGACGCCCAATAGTTAGAATTTCGTTTAGTACTTACACTTATGCGTAGTTCCTAGTTAATCATCCCATTGCATTGCATCATTAATCATATATATATATATATATATATATATATATATATATACACACTCTGATATTACCTCATAGGACACTCGCACTATTACTATTGGTTTATGCTGCACGAGCACTATTCATGGGGACACACACGCCTTGGTAATTGCTATATCACGAACACTTTATAACTTGTTTAAATCCGAATCTTATCAATTGCGCCTATTTTGATTAATAAATCTGCATTTAATATGTTTAATTCATCAGGATGGATACGTAGGATTGCTAGTCATATACACATAACTTATTGCATCATTGCTCATGCATAGTTTTCTAGTTCCGCATCGCATTGCATATTATTGATATTTTAGACATTCATAAATTCCTACATGTTCATGTATTATGATTCTTCTCGAGAATTTATGTGTTTATGAGATTTATGGATTTGGAGAAACCGCAAGAATTTAAGAACGTATTACCATTTAAAAACTTATGTGTCACCATGAAACTTTGGGAGAGAGTGATTGATCACAGGCTAAGGAAAGATATTAAGATAACAGAGAACCAGTTTGGGTTCATGCCTGGATGATCGACGACAGAGGCTATTTATTTGCTTTATCAACTTGTCGAGCATTTTCGAGAGAGAAGAAGAGATTTGCATATGATATTTATTGATTTATAAAAAGCATACGACAAGGTACCTAGAGAGGTATTATGGGGGACAAAGATGAAGAAGGGGGTCCCCGTCAAGTATATTGACATAATCAAGGATATGTACGATGGAGTAGTAGCAAATGTCAGAACTTGCGGCGGCTTAACGAGTGATTTTCTGATTACTATTGGTTTACAACAAAGATCTGCATTAAGTCCATTCCTGTTTACTATCATGATGGATGAGCATACTAGAACTATCCAAGATGAGTTACCTTGGTGTATGCTATTCGCTGATGATTTTTTTCTAGTAAATGAGACGATAGCAGAGGTTAATGCCAAATTGGAATTATGGAGGCAAACATTGGAATCTCGGGGATTCAGATTGAGCAGGTCCAAGACAGCATATATGCCTTGCAAATTTAGTAACCAGAGAAGTCAAAACCATATTGGTATAACATTGGAAGGGCAAGAGATATCACCGAGCGACCAGTATAGATAACTAGGTTCTATCATCCAAAAGAATAGGGAGATTGATAGTGATGTTAATCAAAGGATCCAAACTGGTTGGTTGAAATGGAGGAGTGCAACAGGGATTTTTTGTGATCGTAACTTTCCATTAAAATTGAAAGGGAAGTTTTATCGGAGCGCTATTCGTCCCGCCTTATTATATGGTACAGAATGCTGGGCTCTTAAGAAGCATCATGCACAGAAGATGCATGTAGCGGAGATGCGCATGTTTCGTTGGATGTGCGGTAACACTAGAAAAGATAAGGTGCGAAATGAAGATATTCGTGCAAAAGTTGGTGTAGCACCTGTGGAGGAGAAGATGCGGGAAAACCGGCTAAGATGGTTAGGTCATGTGCGATACAGACCTATGGAAGCACCAGTTCGACGAATAGATACTCTCGATATGGGCAATGGCAAAAAGGCAAAAGGGAGACCAAAGAAAACATGGATGGAGGTGATACGAAACGATATGGTTGCCAAAGGAATCAATGAAAGTATATTGTTCGATAGGAGTGAGTGGAGGCGGAGGATTCATGTGCTGGACCCAGCGTGATTCTCTTGTTGGTTGTTGTTGTATTACCATTTTAAAAATGTAAGTTGCAGTTTTCTCATGATATGATGTATATATATCGTCCACCATGAGATTTCTCGGTGCTTGAGCGGTATCATACACCCGATTTGAGGAGAAGGAGGAACCATCTGTGGGTGCATGGTGGACCCGGTGTGATACCCCGGGGCAAGATGGTCGCAGATGATGGCGTTGAGTCCGGTAGGGGAGCACTACCGACCGGTTATTTGTGACGCAGCGGATATCCGGAGGATACCGACGTAGTCGTGAGTTATGATGATTTGGGAAAGTCCGGATTGCCGGGGCCCCGAGCTCAGATTTACGGGCCAGTCCGGATTGCCGGAGCCCGGGATAAATGAGATATTTATATTTGGTGTCGATGCTTGACACAGATTTATATTGATTTCATTGATGAACTAAAACTAAATTATAGATGTTCTATTCAGATAAGAATACAAATTTCCCATGTTAATTACATTTAAATCTTGTGTTGTTTATTGCATTCATGTTGCATACATATTATTACATCGCATCATATTAGTATTTGTAGGTTGTGACGAAATTGTGTGCATGCTTATGATAGCCTTATTACTCACGAGTTGGCAACTCACCCCTGTCGTGCCACGGTGTTTTCCAGGTCCGACCCGTCAGCACAGTAGCGGCGGGCACACCTCCTCTCTTGCTCATTTTGCTTTGACTCGCAGTATTGTCCGTAGGTAGGTTGCCGGGTTATTTTGTTTCCACCTTGTATCAGTATTATATCTAGTGTACTCCATCTACCGTATTTACCACTTGTATTATTATTGTATTAGCAACTTAGAGATGAGACTCGGAGACTGGTACTTTTATATTATTTCTCTGGGATCGAGCTCACTTGAGCCGACATGATGCTTTATTACTTATGCTTTTACATGCATTATTTTTGGCACAGTGATGATATTTATTGTGTGTGATTTGAGTCCGCCTTTTGCGAAGAGCTAGCTCCTGTTTGGGGATTCTTGATTTCATGTTGTATATATATTCTTTTTTTATACCCGTTTGGGGCCAGTATTTACAAAGGAGACTCTGCCGAATTTTTCGGAAAATGGATGTTTCTTTAAAAAAGCTTGTTGCGACTATTTGTTTGAAAATCGCTTTCTATAATTTGGTTTTCCATCACTCTAATGCTCTAATTGGTTTTGATTTCTAGATTTTGGCTTATTTAGATTATGTATGCCTCGAGACGTTTCATAATTTAAGTGCCAATCACGCTCCGTACTTTTTGGGTCATGACAGCTAGTGCCGCTGACATGTTTGTGGTTATGGATTTATCCAGTAACTCACTGCCGGCGTACTGTCAGTCTTTAGAGTCCCACATAGACGGTTTCCCTGGTTCAGGCGAAATGATGTAGTAGCCGTATTGGATACGTGCATGGTCTCGATCGAATGATGTACTTTGTACTCGGACTTTCGATCGGACAGTTGGTAATACTAGCCGGCTCGGGTATGAGCTGGATTCTTAAATCAAGTATTGATTTAATCGTTTACATATATCTGTTTCGATATGTATATTCTACTATTACGTTCTTGGTGTTATTCTATCTCTTTGGGCATTCGGGTTTTTATCCGAATGCAGGTATGTATATACATCAGACTGTAATCCGTATTTATTACAGATTACCTTCTAGAAAGTGGCCACCTCATTATGTTTTTTCTATTTATTTGATAAATGGAAATGAGGTGTAAAGTGTAAGGTATAGGAGGAATGGAGATAACCATGCTTCAATATTTAAGAAATGAATTTTTAATTTATTTGGAGTTACTATTGAAGCATGGTTGTTAGTTGTTTATTCAAGAAATTCATACACAAAACTTTTGTGTGTAATTTCTCTCTCATCGGTGCTTCATTATTTTCTTGAGCTCCCATTTCTCTTCATCTCCTTCCTTCTCTTAAGTTTCCTCCACCTTCATCCTCTTCCTTTACATTACTATTCTCAGGAGTTGAGAAACAAGTGAAGAGGCTAGAAAGAGATAGCTAACATTTAGATCATCACACTACATCCTAGACTACTTGGTTTAGTAACCCAAGTTCTTTAGTTGCTCCAATTGACACAATTTGTGGAGCTAAATCTATGGATCATATCCCTCGGGTGGATCATCTACGACAAAGGAAGGCCGGAGAAGAAGCTCGATCTCGGAGGACCGATGGAGCCGGAAATGGAGATCGAACAATTTCAAGGAGTCCACTTGGAGCATATGACAAGGAAAGAAGACCGAAGGACTTGGATCACTTGGTGAGATTTCTTCATCATAGTAGTAGCACTACTACTTTTGCTAGTTAGGTTTTTGGAAAGATCCGGGATAAAAGTTAATCTAGTGCCAAGTTTCAATTCATAGAAAAATTTTGTTCCGCATTTGGTCACGGAAGTTGGCCGGGGCACTAGCGTAACCATTCAGCAGGGGTCTAGGTTTTCATTGCACAGGCTATCCACACGACCAGGGGAACGTCGGGTTTCACTTGCGGCTCAAAGAAAACACGGGGCTCCCATATTATCGGTTTGTTCTGTGATGCTTATCGCTTTTTTGTGATATTGCATTTATCATGCCTGGAGCGATCTTTATATATTGTTACATATATATATTGTTAGTTATGTATATGCCCTAGAGGCCATTGTTGTACATATGATGTATATTATAATGGATGCTTGGTTATATATAGAGAAGACTTTCTTGCTCGTCATGATAGTATGCTATTTGGTTTCACTTTATCTTAACATGTTGACTTGTATTGGTTTACTGTTTTACTCTCACATGTTGATAAAGCCCTTAGGATCTGTACTCGACTACTGGGACTATGATGAGATCATACTAGTGGGGCCGCGGTAGTCGATGAGTACATCCTATAACTGTTCCTAGTCGAGGGTATATCGAGATAGGGCATCGATACGCCAGAGTAGACTAGCGTATACACATCTTGACCCATATGATGGGCGATGGATGATCCCATATCCATCGGTGTTAGACATCAGAGATGGTGTACGGGTGCTCAGTGGAGACTGGGTACACTGGACGGACTCGCCGAGAACTCCCAGATGGTGATATACCACATGTCAGATGGCAGTTCTCCGGTGACACAGGTACAGGGTAGTCTGAAGACCCGAGATCGTCATGGAGTCTTGTGTGATTCCCACTGTGCTTTGATTTCCACCTTACCACGTCCAAGAGGGCGTGCAAAACGGTGGCTTTTGGGTACAGTCCCGAATCACATGGAGGCAATGAGCGATAGGAGGGGATTCGTCTCTCCCGGTATAGGGAGTTGATGTTGTGCTGTGTTCGATTGGCTATAACTGGAAGTCCCTAGCCAGGGCTGATATGAAGATTTACTGGTAAGTGTTACGAGTAGTTTTCTCGACCCGTTATGAGCCACACATCGACACGACTTATCGGTTACTGGGGTCTGACCTATACCACCCCTAGACTTGATATGCGACATATCAGACGAACAGACCGGACTGTACGGGAGTGTTACTGGTTGGATTCACAGGAGAACACACAGGCTAGCTTGTTGATCTTCTGATCGCTCAATACCTGGGTGGCTGTTACGTTTAGCTGACCGCTTGCAGCTTGTGGGTGTTTGATATGATCATCACCTGCTACCGGCGTATTGACGATTCTTTAGAGTCCTACACAGAGGTTTCTTGGCTCAGGCGAAACAGAGTAGTAGCGCATATGTGATATGCGCAGGAGCGTGAATAATGCGATATGGGATACCGTATTATATTCTCGCGATATATGGATATGAACCGGGTCATCGGATCAAGTGTTGATTCGATGAATCGGTACATGATATATTAGTCGGTAATATTCAATATAGCCGGATCGTCGAATCAAGTGTTGATTCGATGATTTAATGTATTGTAATATATATGATATATTGTATTACATTATCTAATATTAGCTCGCTTTATTATTTCATTTTCTCAGTGGATGATACATTGATATATATGCGATATATGTTAATTGTATTATTTTCTTTTGTTGCAAATATATAATATATATGTGATATATATTATTGTGACATGATATGATTAATTGTTAAACATGTTTAAGGATGATTAATTGAGGTTAAGGTTTGATTAGGGTTGGATGCTTCAAGTTCCTTCTAGAAGCTTTCTTCTTTTGTCATTCTTAAGATATTTAGAATGACACATTCTTTTAACCTAACCAAACCCTAACCCTAGTTGTTTCTCTACTCATTCTTATCCACTCATCCTTGACCATGGTTCACAATTCAATCATATAGATTATATTCTATTCATCACAAAAGGATTAATATGATTATTCATTTTTCCATCATCATCTTCTTCCTTCTTGATTAGCTCTCTTGAAAATCCTAAAGTGATGATAAAATATGAGAAAATGATTTAAAAGGAAAGCAAAATTGCTACTCTCTCATCCTCATCTCATCTAGCCCATGGGATTAGTGTGTTCTTCTCTTTTGAGTGAGAAAGCTTGAGTCATAGCAACTTCAAGGTAGATCGTCGGAGATTTGGAATACGACAAGCTAGAATGGATCGTTCGAGTCGTGGAGCCTCTCATGAGTCCGGGAGATCGTGGATCGTGGCAAAGGGACTTCTACTCGGAGCTTGTGAAGTGAAGGAGCGGACTTCAAAGGTTGTAATCCCTCACACTTAGATAAAAGTTATCATATTGCATGTTAAACCCTAATAATCTAGCAAAGATCCCGGCTTTGGGTTGTTCGGCACGTCTAAATTTTTATCCGGGCATGTTTGATGCCTTTTGAACCTTCACAAGAGTGCCTAGGAACCCTACATATATATACTAGTAGATGCTGTATATGTTTTTCACCCGCGCTAGTCAAGTCCCCGCTCTGTCGTTAGTTAAGTAACCTAACGGGTGATGACGGGGCCCAGTGGCGAATGCGGATGGCATATACGTACATCAAATTTTTGTTCTTTTCTGGTGTGATTAATTGATGGGACCGCATTGAGTTTGATTAATGAAAGTAAAAAAACTTATATGATGTTGTTGGAACAATTTTCAATAGCTGTTATTACAAGGACGTTTTCTTTTGTTTTGCACAGTGGTATTCGGTTATGAATATCCAGCACCTCATTCGACGAGGCAATCGACGAGATCCCTTCATCGGGAGTGATCGCATGGGCAGGAGTTTGTGTCAGGGTAATAACTTCTCTATAGTCGATTACTTTTTTGCCTTGCATCATGGTATTCAGTCTGGAATATCTTACACCCCATTCCACGAGGAAAGAGCCGATATCCCTTCACCGGGAGTGACCTCTTTAGCAAATTTTTTCACCAATATATATTTGTAAAGCTATCCGATTCCTTCAACGATATCAAGTTCATTACGTTAAAGGTTTTTCACAAAAAACCATTCGTAGCCCTTTGTCATTTTAGACGGGTAGCACTTAGTATTCATACTATGTTTGTTGGCCTTCGTCAAAGCATAGTGTATGGTAGCTATTTGTTACTTTTCTGTTGCATAGATAGATGCGTTGGTTTGGGACAGTCGTACAGCCTTGTTGGCCTTCGTCAAGGGTGAGTACGGGTGGGTTCAAATTAACCGGGACAATGACGGGTAGAACATGACATGTGACTTATGATTTGTTGGCCTTCGTCAAGGTTATAAGAGCATGGGGTAAAAATCATATCGGGAGTTTCAAACATACAGGAAACTTGCCAGGCATGCGCATACCTTCTGGAGTGTGATAACTTGAGTGGATTCCATCAAGTTATCATGCGATGATAGTTGGATCCCGATTCCCACTGATGAGTTGGTTTACTCCTCTGGTGATTTTAGATGATCCCGACTAATTCTTGTTTTGGGTTTGGAGGAGAATTTGAGGATAGAGTGGGAGACAACCCGATTAGATAAAGTGATTAACCATTCTGATCTAGGTTAGAGTGCACGCTGAGTGCTTCTTTTCTCTCTCTCTCTTTGGCAGCGACCATGTCCTGACCCTAGACTAGAACTCATAAACCAAGTTAACCGAATCTTCTTAAAACACACTGGCTTTTGGATTTTCAGAATAGCATACATCATTTCCACTCCTGCTTTTACCCTTTGCATTTCTCCGGAACATTCTGTATTACTACGAAGATCCCCTTTTATTGGATATGACCATCGTATATTTACATACAAACTCAAAGAAACTTGTTTCAGATTCGAGAATGGTTTCCGGTTCTGGAGAAATTGAATAGGACAATTTAGTTGTCTTTTCCTTTTTCCTTCTCTCAGGTTGTGAGGGCTACTAGGATTAGGAGAGGGTACACCTATTGCGCTTATTGGATAGTCTTCTTCTAAACCATAGGCAGGTGCCGAAAGGTGGGGAAGGAAGAAAACCAATTAGCCTATGTGTGGTGTATAGAAGGTAATAAGTAAAGACAAATAATGGGATTAGAAAGAGGACAAAGTAAAATGCGACTTCTATCATTCACGACCAAACCGCGTATATCATCACCACTCCTACTTCATCTTTGCATTTCTCCGGTTCAGGAGAAATTGAACAGGATTATTCAGGTTGTCTTTTTTTCATTACCTTCTCTCAGGTTGTGTAACATTTCAGAAAATATAAAATATTATTTTTGGAATTTAATATTAAAATAATATATTTCGCGAAAACTACCCGATTTACGAAATTGGGGTTTTCGTAAAATGGTAAAAATATATACCAATAATTGTGAAATAATTAGAAATTAAAATGATTTTATTCATTTAAAACTATATTTATGGGATTTTCCATTTTTTAAATTTATTATATGCAGTTTGGATAAAAACCGATTAGTGCACTGCTAATCGCGATTAGGCCAAATCCGTGTCTCTACAGTTTTCCATGGCTAGTGCACCATGTCATGTTACGTTTTGGTTACTTGTTGTCTCCTTGTGTTGTTTTTAAGGTATTATGTGTTTTGGTTTTAAAAATTAAAAGAAAAGAAAAAGGGTAAAGGGGTAAATAAGTGAGAGAGAATGAGATTAAGTGTGAGAGAGAGAGGGAGGCTGCCTCATTCTTTTCCCCAACATTTTCTTTCTTCATCTCCGTCAACCTCATTCCCCCTCCACCTCTACCCCAAGAATCATCTCAAATTCTTCATTCAAACCCTAAACCCTTTTCATTAAAGTTGATCCCTTCTTCACCCTCTACACTTAGGACTAATCAAAGTTGAATTTTGAAGACTTGGAGAAGCTAGGGTTTTCTTGAGTTGCCCAAATAAGGTATAATTCCTTTCATTAGTTTAGATTTTAGTTGCTTTAGTTCTAGTTTAGTTTAGACTTGGTTTGGTGATGATTAGTGATGTTAGAAAATTCCTAGAGAAGGGTTTGAGTGTTGTGTGGATTGGGTGATGCCTAGTGGCTGTTTACAAGACCCTAGAGATCGATTCTTGACCTGGACCAATAACCAAACCCCAAAATACGAACTTTAGATTCGTCGATATCGGGTTTTTGTAGATTTAGTGATGGTAATTAGTGATTTGGAGTAACCCGGAGACACTAAAATTCTTTTAGCAAACATAGAGAAGTGTGTAGGTGATTTAGAGCATAACATAAAGACCTGTCATGACCCAAAATATTAGCTCGTGACTAGCACTTGAATCACGCAACGTCTAAAGGCGTAACGAAATTCAAATAAGCTGAAACCCAGAAATCTAAACATTTTTAAGAAAATAAAGGAGGTGAGGTTTTGAAATAAATGTAAAATGAAAACAAGTTTCCTTAATCCATAGAAAATAAAATAAATGATGCAAGTGAAGTTTACTTGTTGAAAACATGTTTCGTCTTTTAAAAATTTTGGCAGCACCTCCTTTGTATATTTTGATCCAAAACCACAATACATAATAAGAATAAAGGCATCCCCAAGCGGGAGCTAGCTCTTCGCCAAACGGCGGATCAAAACCACGCAATATAGCATAAATAAAAATACGACGCCCAACGGCGAAGTTCACCACAAAAGACAGTGAAAAGAGCAAGATATAACCCAAAGGAAAAATAAAACACATCGCTCAAATCTTGCATCTACAAGTCTCACTAAGTCTCATCACTTAAACAATTACAATTTTTGATTGATTGATGGAGTTAACTAGATACAATATGAAATATAATACAAGAGTGAGTACAATACAAATGCCCCACCTACCAATCAATGCAAAACACCCGAATGGAACTGTGTGCCAGCAAAGACGCTACCGATCCAAGCGGTCAACCTGCAAGAACTGTGGCACAACGTGGGTGAGTTGCCAACTCGTGAATAGAAATATATCTACATGTAGAAATCGAATAAATAACGACTCCTAGGTCAACTATATCATACAGGTAATACTATGATATCTAGGGTGACCGGGTCATATATGTGCCAATAAGGTAGTCAATATCTATATGCATGTGGATCTCGTCCACCCATGTAATCAGTGTATGTATGCATGCCGGTGGATCCCGTCCAACCATAATATCAATGTCTATATGCACGTAAATGTCATAAAAGGGCATGCATGAAAGTATGAGGATATATATATCAACGGTGTCCCTCCCGACACATCAAAATCATGGAAGCTGAGTGCCTAGCATCGACACTCAAAAACATCATGAAAACAGTTCCCAGCATCGGCACGTAAAACCTCATCTATCGGGCATCCATCAGTCCGGGTC